>OX387241.1:93685165-96185165 GCA_947561735.1 Cenchrus americanus | reverse complement strand
ATAGTAACTCCTCAGCGCATCACTTTTACATTCATATTGGCTGTTCAATTGCTTTATTACCAATTCTGAATCTCCATAAACCTCAACCCAAACGGCCCCGGCTTCTCTCAAATATTGAAGCCCCCGAAGCAATGCCTCGTACTCAGCCTGATTGTTTGTAACAGTGGGCTGTATAGGGATAGCAAACTCGAACATCTCACCCCTAGGCGAAATCAACAGAATCCCTACTCTCCCACCTTTACCACATGATGATCCATCAAAAAATAAAGCCCAAGGAGTGATCTCAAGTAAATCAATTGATGGATCACGATGTTCAGTTATAAAATCGGCAATGATCTGACCTTTAATAGCTTTTGCCGATTCGAACTTTAACTCAAACTCTGATAAAGCCAAGATCCACTTGCCAATCCTGCCATTCAAAATTGGCATAGATAACATGTGTTTTATTACATCGAACTTAGAATATACAATGCATTCGGCATTCAATAAGTAGTGCCAAAACTTTGTACATGAGTAGTACACACACAGGCACAGTTTCTCTGCAGCCGAATACCTGGTCTCGGGATCAAGTAATTTTCGGCTAAGATACGCTACTACCCTTTCCTTTCCTTCGAATTCTTGAATAAGGGCCGATCCAATGGTTTGGGTATCGGCCACCACGTACAACTTGAAAGGCTTATCCAATCGCGGAGGGACCAGTACTGGTGGCTCCTTCATATACTGCTTGATCTCGTCGAAAGCCTTTTGTTGTTCGTCGCCCCACGTGAACTTCTGATCTTTCTTAAGCTTTAGCAATGGAGAAAACGGCAAAACCTTTTGTGACAGATTTGAGATGAATCTCCTTACAAAATTAATTTTGCCGAGCAGTGATTGCAACTCCTTGAGATTAGTTGGAGGGACAACTTCATCAATGGCCTTCATGCTTTTCTTGCCAACTTCAATCCCTCCTTCGTGGACCAAGAATCCCAAGAAATCTCCAGCTGATACCCCAAAAGCGCACTTGTTTGGATTCATTTTCAAACCATGCTTCCGGGTGCACTCCAAGGTTCTCTTCACGTCTTCCAAATGTGTGTCATGATTCAAAGACTTGATCACGACGTCATCAATATAAATTTCGACAATTTTGCCAATCAACTTGTGAAAGATGTAGTTCATGGCTCGCTGATAAGTTGCACCGACATTCTTCAACCCAAATGTCATGACTATCCATTCAAACATGCCTATATGACCAGGACATCTGAAGGCTGTCTTTGATATATCCTCTATTGCCATAAAAATTTGGTTATATCCCGCATTACCATCCATGAAACTGATGACTTTGTGTCCAACAGCGGCGTCAACCAACAAATCGGCAACGGGCATGGGGTAACCATCCATAGGAGTAGCTCTGTTTAAATCCCTGAAATCTATGCAGACCCTCATCTTTCCATTCTTCTTGTAAACAGGGACAATATTAGAGATCCACTCCGCATATCTGCATGGCCTGATCGAAGTTTGCATCAAGTAATGTTTCCACTTCTTTCTTCACATCGGCCAATACTTCATCTTTGTAGATTTCCAGGGGAGGTTGCTTGTATGGTTTAAAACCAGATTTGATTGGCAACCGATGCTCAACGATGGAACGATCCAGTCCAGGCATCTCCGAATAATCCCAAGCGAAGCAATCTTTATATTCCTTAAGCAACTTGATCAATTCCTCCCTGAAGTCTGATTGCAAGTTTGCGCTGATAAATGTCGGCCTTGGTTTGTCACCGCTTCCAATGTAAACTTCCTCCAATTTATCGGCCGACATGAATCCTCATCCCAACTTGCCGTCAGTGCCATCGACGGGGTTATCCATTAAAAATTGCTATAAGAGCCGACTGCTTGAATCGGCTGTTGATCGCTGCTGACAGGCTCAACAGGACCTTCCCCCAGTCTTTTCCTGAGAAACAGTCAATACCTTAGTATTCCCAGAAAGCTGGCTCCACATTTGCGACGCTCACAGAGTCATCTGCTTGGACCACCTCAATATCGTCATCTACCCATTGGATGAGCTGCTGATGCATGGTAGATGGGACGCAGCAGTTGGCATGAATCCAGTCCCACCCAAGCAGTAGGCTATAGGCTCCTTTACCTTCGATGACAAAGAAGGTTGTGAGCAGTGTCTTGGACCCGATCATCAGATCCACATGGGCGCACCCCTTGGTATCAGAAGGATTCCCGGCGAAATCATTCAGAATTATGCTTGTAGGAGTCAAGTCGCCAGGGCCCATGCCAAGTTTTCTGAAAGTGGTGTACGGCATTACATTGGCTGCCGCTCCACCGTCGACAAACATCTTGGTCAATGGCTTGCCATTGACATATCCTTTCAAGTATAGCGGCCTCATGTGTCGATTTTTGGCCGGTTTGTCGAAGATGGCTTGCTTGGCTAGCACCAGCTGCGCCATCAGTCCCTCAAGCTGCTCATCGTCCAGGGACGCTTCTTCCTGCACAACCTGATTAGCAGGAGCCATAAATTCATTCGGCAGAAAATATACCATACATGCCGGAGCCGAACGGTTTGATCCTTCAGGTTTATCCTTCGGACGCCACACCTGCCTTGTCTGGATCCCTGCCTGCCTCAGTTCGCGGTTCCTCAAGCGCTGAACCCTCCTTTTCTGACTCTTTCTTAGGCCAGGCGGGCACCATTGCCCCTTCTGCCAGACGTACTCGTCCTCATCTTCCTCCTGATCAGCCCATCTCAAATCAGCTTGTCTTTTCCTGGGATGATTGATGATTTCAATTTTTTGACGCCGATCCTCACTGGGATGTATCCTTCCAATTCTTTCATGGACGGATCGGCGATTGGCAGTTTCCTGCCTATACTCAAAGTACCTATCGCTGCACTCAGGGCAGTTTCTCAGCGTAGGAAGCTTCAACCCCTCGTTCCAGCAGTGCCTGAAGAATGCACACCCCCAGTGTGCGCGCTCCTGCTCGCGCGTATACTGCTCCAAATCTCTTCTACGCGCTTCTTCTTCGGCCCTGCGCCTTTCCTCCTCGTGCTTTCATTCCTGATAGCGCTCTTTCTCTAGCTGGCGCTGCCACTTGTTGAGGAGGATGCGTGTAGTCACCCTAGGTTTGGCCCTGGACGATTCCCCGATCTCGATATGGCTCCTGAGAACGCGAGGGGCTTCACCGTGAACCTGCTCCAAGGTCACTTGACGTTCTGGGTCTACTGCTCCATCCTGCTTTGCCCTGGCCGAAGTCAGGACCTTGACCTTGCCCTTCTCCTCGGCTGTCACCATATTGACGGAAAAGCTTATCATGTTCTAGGGAAAAGGGTGGCCGTCCAGTTTCATCTTGTTGTCAAACTTGAGATGACCCTCCTGGATAGCCCTCTGGATCCTCATCCTGAAGACCCTGCAGTCATTGATGGAGTGAGAATTCCTGTCGTGGAAGCCATAGTAACATTTCTCCTTTACTCCATTGGGCCGAAGCATGGAATGCCCTTCAGGCAACTTGATTCGGCCTTCCTTCACCAGGAACTCAAACAACTTATCAGCTTTAGTGACGTCAAAGTCGTAGGTGCCTTTGGTCTGTTTGACCCAGCGCTGATTCATGGTCAGCGGTTCTTTCCCCCACATGATCTCAGCAGCAGCTACTTCCTGGTCATCGTCGGAGTCCTCCATTTGATCGGCCTTTTCCAGGAACTGATTGTAGATATCGGCTACGTCGTGCTGTTTGCCGAACCTGGCGTCTTTCTTAAAACCGTAGGCCTGGTTGCTCATTAACGACAGCTTTTGGGACAGTTGACCCAGGTTATCGAACTCCATGCCAAACAGCTTTTCACGTACGGCCGGCAGCATCCCAGCAACGGCCATGTCGGCCAACTGATCATCTGGCAGATTTAGCGAAAAACACATGCCCTTGATTTCCCTGAATCTCCTGAGGAACTCCAAGGGCGTCTCACTGTGTCTCTGCTTCAGAGTAGCGAGGTCGATAAGCTTCTTTTCCGAGCTACCGCTGAAGTAATGGGTGTGGAATTTCCGCTCCAGCTCCCTCCATGTGCCAACTGATTGGGGAAGCAAAGATGAAAACCACTGGAATGCTGCACCCGTCAGTGACATGGGGAAGTACCTGACCCTGAACGCCTCTTCAGACGAGCACTCTCCGAGCTGCATCAGGTAGCGAGCAATATGCTCCACCGTGCTCGTGTCATCCTGCCCGGAAAACTTTGTAAATTCCGTCGGAGGTTTCACCCTTGGCGGCAGGATCACATTGTAATACCACTCCGGGAACGGTGGCGTGTAGGTAGGTCTCTGCATTTTAGGTTTGAGGCCGAATTGATTCTGCATCAAGTCGGCCATCTTCTGAGTCAGGATATCATCCTCCTGCACGCCCGTGGCTGGGCCGTAGCCCGGATTCGGGAAAGCGTCGATGACACCATAGTTCATCACTTCGTGGTAGCCTCCACCGTACAAATTCTTCTGCAGTCGGTTGCTAGCTGGGGCAATCCTGTAACCGGAAGCAAGTGGGGCTCCAGACGAGCCGAATGCCAACTCTCCGTACGTGGGCTGATACGGGTTCGGCTGTTGCATAGGTTGACCTGCGCTGCCCTGTGGAGGTGGTTGGACTGGTTGCCCTCCTGCGGCCTGCAGAGGGGGTTGAACTGGCTGACCTCCAGCGCCTTGTGGAGGAGGCTGGAAGGCTTGGCTTCCAACGCTCTGCGGAGGAGGCTGGGCTGGCTGGCTTCGTAATGGCGGCTGAGAACTGGACTCACCCATCTCCACGGTGCCTCCTTGAAAGGGTGTTCGATTGAACACTTGCTCCATGCCCGGGCCGAAGACAGCCACCATCATCTGTTTGAACGCGCCGAGGAAAGCTCTATGATGCCTGCTTAAGATGTGATCCGCGGCATCTCGAAACGCTTGAATGCATTCCTCCCTCTCCTGCTGGGTCGAGGCGTCACTCTCTCCTGGCAACAAAACCCTGGGCATCTCATTCTTTAGGTATGGGACGCCACTCCTGTTCTTTTTGAATGACAACAAACACTTCTGTTGGAACTGATCCGCAGCATCGTGCAGTTGTTGCCGCTGTTCCGGAGAGAGGTCTTCGATGTTGACATCCATAATGTCCCCGATGTCAGGCATCTTGATTTTCGGCTGTTGTCCCACTGGGCGTGCCAAAAAGTGTGTTGACGCAAAATCTGCACCTCGCGCCAAGCACACAGCAAGCCGAACAAGCTAGCTTCACACGTGAAGAAATCACAAGACGTGCCAGTCAATTTTCCCTGAAAATTAACAAAAGACAAATTAGTTAAATTCCAAAGCTTGGAACTTGCCGGGTGGTACCAGACAGTTCCATATTTACGGCTAGAAAGCCAAGTGAGATGACATATAGCTATAAAAAGCTATCTGCCAACAAACTAGAAACCATTCGGGAGCTTTAAAGTGCAAAAAAGTAACATAGCCGAATAGGTAACGTAAGCATGACGATAGATCGGTCTTTAACTGAATAAAGATGTACGTGCGCAAGGTCATGACCGATCCTCGTGATAAGCAACATTGAATAATAAATGAAGTAAAAGCGCAAGCATAAATATGTAATAAACAAGCATGCATAGGTCCAAAGCACTAGTCTACCGCATGTCTAGGTACTTAAAAACCCGTCAGGTACGATACCAAGCAAATCTATCCACCGCATGATACAACTTTCTTGAGATCGCACCACTTTCCACAAATGGATCTATCCACCGCATGATACAATCTAAATATGGAAAGCTAAAAGCACACAATATTTAAAGCATAACTTATGAACACATTTTACTCATGAAAGCATAACCGAATGCGGCTGAACAACCGAATCGGGGTCCATGAAGAAGGAACGAACATTACCAAACAAGATAAATCTATCAGATTGGATTGAAATCTAATCCACCGGATGATTAGCTCCAAAACAACCCAAAAGCCTGCATCTACCGCATGATACCCAGCTCTTTCAAGATTTATACAAGATTTGGCAAGCTTGAACCCGCAACACGTAACAACCTAGATCGACTCGGTTTCGGCTATCATGGAGCATGTGATCCACGTGCTATTTAAGCGAAGGGTACGAACTCGATTCGCATAAGGATCATCAAAAGGATAAAGCCGATCCAAACCCATCTAGATTGGGCAAAGAAGTGTTACATGAATTTAAACATAAAATAAAAACTCAAAGCAACACAGGGTAACTTAATGAATCTATTGAATCTTGCCAAAATTCAATAGAGCCGATAACTAGCTTCAAGCTAGATCTTAGCCTACCGCATGGCTCATGACCTAACAAGAAACCCTCTTGAACCAAGCTTGAATCTACCGCGTGACACTAAGCATGGTAACAAGACTACTTGCATCAGATCTAAATCCACCGCATGATACTAGACATGATACAAGGTTGCCGGTACTCACGGAGGTCGACGGATCGATGAACCCTCTCGAAGAACTCGACGACACGACAAAGGACTCTAGGGTTTGGCGTAAAGCCGGTTTGTATTGAGAATGATTTCGAATGAATGTTACATACATTTAGGGTTCATATTTATACCCTGCTAAGCATGACCTCGAATGGATCCGATACCTAAATTATCTCTAAATGCGATCGATTATCCATCCATTCGTCCTTTCCGCTCGGGCCACGTCACCATGTAATCCCGCAAAATCAGCTCAATAGTTTCCTTGCCGAACGGAAGCAAATAGCCGACCGCGGATTCTTCTCCGAATGCACCTCAAGAAACCTTCCTTCCGCCGGACGGATTTCTCACCGAGTTGGACCCACAAGTCAGACTCCTTACCAAATTTTGGTGTTAACAGGTTGCTCATGGGTTAGCACATGACACAAGCAACCTACCATAAGTAAACATTGCAACAAATGCAACCTAAACGAGGCAATGGAGCTACAATGATACAAGAGATAGGTACTAATTTCCATTACCTCAACCAGGGAACTTAGGCAATACATGTCCAACTTGCAAGCTTGGCTTCTAGGCTTGAATCTTCACAACTTCTTTGTGCCAAGCCTCCCAAGTTACCACACTCATGGCCTTCAAGTGGCCTTTGGAATCCAAACATTTGAGGCCCTTTCAAGTTGATGATGACTTCCTTGGGCATCCAAATGGGTTGGTTCCAACCCCGCTCCTCCTTCATCTTCCCAACCTTGTGTGCAACCACCTTGCCATTAGCCTTCTTCTTGATGACGTAGGTGTTGTTCTTGGTCTTGTTCTTGCGGTTGGGCTTGGTGTAGATGAGGGAGCTCTTGATGGTAGGCTTCAACTTCTTCTTTGCGCCCTTGTCCATCTTCTTGACAAATTGAGGGCATTTGTAGAACTTGTGCCCTTCTCCATGACACTTGTAGCAAGTCACGGTTGCACCCTTCTCAAGCTTCTTCACCATGGGATCACGGTTATCTTGAGAAGGTTGGACTTTGCTCTTCATGTCTTGAGAGATGTCCACTTGTTCCTCATCATTCTTGCCCTTGCCCATCAAGCTTGCCAACCTCTCTCGGAGCCATTTCACTTCTTGCTTGAGCTCATCATTTTTCTTGCCTATGAGACAATCACATGTTTCTACAACAACATTCTCATTGCAAGATGGTGAGCAAGATTCATCAATTAAATCAATGCAAGAAGTTGAAGCATCTACCTTGGAGATAGGAATTGCACATGGAATAGATGATTCATCAAGCTTAAAGGAATTACTTGTTTTAGTCTCATTGCTCTCAAGCTTAGATTTTAGCTCATGACACTCCTTGCTAAGCAATTTTAATTTGCACAACAAATGTTCATAATTTGTAGCAAGGGTTGCACTAAGATCATTAAGAGCATTGAGTTCTTTAATTTCATTAGCTTGTTTCTCAAGAATTCCTTTTTGCTCATGGACTAGCTCAACAAGATCATCAAGAGAGGTGGTGTCTAATTCATCTTCACTTAAATTGCTTTCCATACCTTTGGCCATAAGGCACATGTGTAGTGATGATGAAGGACCTTGCATGAAGCGAGTGGTGAAGTTTTTTCTTGATTCATCACTTGAGCTAGAAGAACTTGATTCTCCACCACTTGTCCACTCACGGACGGCAATATTTGCTTTTTGCCTTGGTCTCCTCTCCTTGACCACCTTCTTCTTGGGCTTGTGCTCGATCTTGGTGAATTTGATGTGTTGATCATGACGCCCTTCTCTCAAGTGGACGTTGTAGCTGTACATGTTGACTTTCTTCACATACTTGAAGATCTTCTTCATGTACTCGGACACCATGGATTCAACCTCTTCATCACTTGAGGAATCTTCATCATCACCATCATCCTCGCTTGAGCTTCCATGAGTAGCCATCCTACTCAACATCTTCTCTTGTTGGCTTGAGAGAGCATGGCTTGTAGTTGGAGAGGATGGTTCTTGGGGCTTTTCTTGGGGCGCCTTCTTTGACTTGGGCATGATTTGAAGCTCATGTGCCATGATCTTGCTCAAAATATGAGATGGCTTCAAATTTTTGAGCTTCTTCTCGTAGATGATTGCCTTCACCAAGTCATAATCGGGCTTCCGGAGACTTTGAAGGATCTTGCAGTTGATGTTCAAGTCCATGATGTCCTTCACACCTAAAGCATTGATCTCATTGACAAGCACATTTAGGCGTGAGTACATAGATTCGGCATTTTCATTTGCAAGTTGCTTAAAGCTATTGAATTCCTCAAGGAGACAACCGTAGCGTTCATTAGCAACTTCTTTTGAACCCTCATTTTGCTCCTTGATGGTTTTCCATAGCTCATGAGCATTTTCACAAGTAAAAACTCTATTGAAAACACCTACATCTAGTGAGGACAAAATGATACTCTTAGCAATCACATCAAATTGCTTTTCCTTCTTAGCACCATTTCTCATGCCCTCATTCGGTGACTCTCCAAACATCAAGGTCCTTTGCTTGGAGATAGGCCTCCCTGAGAACCTTCCACCGAGGATAGCCCGTGCCATCGAAATGTGGAGCCAAACCTAAGGTATCCACCCCTTTCATTCCTATATAGAGCAACTCACTAGGCAATGAACACTAGTAGGGATGTTGTCATCAGTGACGTTACATTAACGTCATTGAAGACGCCAGAATGGTCACAATTAGTCTTTTGTGACGATTTTGTGACGATTTTGTTTTGGTCACTATGGTGGTGTCACATTTGTTCATCGGTGATGAAATTGGTTTTTCCGTCATAGATGTGTCTCCAATCTGTGACGAATTTTGTGTCGTCATGGATTTAAATTCATTCTATGACAAATGTTTTGGTCATAAATTATACCCTGTTTTCGTCATAATTTCACGTCCGCCTGGCTAACTGACGTCGCCGTTAACGCCGTTAGTGATTTTGTGACGATCCTTTTTCGTCATAATCTCCCGTTAACGGCATTTGCATCTGACGTGGCGCTGACGTCAGATCTGACGTGGCGCTGACGTCAGCAATGACGTGGCAGCTGACGTGGCGGTGACGTCATTAATGACATGGCAGCTGACGTCATCTTTTTGGAATCGTCATAGAAGACAAGTTTATATCGTCACAGAATGATATTTGCCATCATCACCTTTTGATATAAAATGGTCATATATTTTCCATTAATTTGGTCACAAATATAACATCAATTCGTCACAGATTAAAAATTAGTTTCATCACAGGTACAAGATCACAACGGTCACAGAATTGCAAATAATAATTTAATTTGAATTTGCAAATGATATATAATGGCCACACAAATCCATATTCAAGTGTGCATACAACTGATTGGACACCAGTATGCATATATTCAAGTATCCAGTGCTCCACAAAAATTTCACTCATCTAAAGATAGAAACATATATTACAACCAAACTATGTATAATTATAGCCCATATACAGACACTAAGAATTGTGGGCTTCACGATAAAATTGGTCCATCAATCCTTCAATGCATTTGTCAACATGATAAATTGGTCCTTCAATCTTCCATGCATCTGGAACTGCAAACTGAATTGACTTATCAATGACCCTTACACCAAGATCTGGTCATACAGGAAGCTAGATATGGTCCATGAATCCAATTAAAAGCATCCAGTTTATAGGAATGCATGAACACCTTGACTGTAAAAACATACATTACAAGTGGATTCTGCTCATAATGTTCCCACACCTTAGACCTTTTAGCACGTGTTTGAGTTGAATGAGAGTCATCAGAGCTATCCAATGTGTCAGCAGACATGTTGAGGCAACAGACTAGACAAGAGAATCCCTGAACTACATGTAATAAAGGAAAACGACCATTCATATTAACTAGTAGGATGTCATACAGCTAACAATTAAAAGTTAACATAGACACAACAAATAAAAGTGAATAGCAGCATCAGTTGTAGTTTATATATGGTTCAATACAAAAAGGAGCAGTATAACAAAATGTTGAGTTCACTGTTTCTCTTGAAATATATATATTAGAAACACAAATCCAATGTTTGAGAATAAACAAAGTGGCATCAATATGCATGATTACATCTAATTTCAATTCAGACCTATCCACCAGGGGAAAAAATAAGGTCAGTCATAATTATTCATAAAGTGAGATGATTGGTATCTATTTTTTTAAAAAAAACTAGCACACAACACATATAAAAGTTGGAAGCAGATATCTTGCACAGACAAAACATAAGAAGAGGTAGGCGTTGTCATGTTATTAATAATTTATTAGACACATATATAGAGGCAGCTCAAAAATTCAGTGACACGTCCAGAGCCGCTATTTACTGCAATCATAAACTAGTAATAAAAACAATGTCAAGACAGGCAAGAGCTGAAATAAGTAAACTGGAGGTGAGGTGCAGTCTGACAACAATGGGAAACCACAAAAAACCAGTCATGATCTACCTCGGCACCTGGACAGAGGCTGCTCTGCAGGCGCTGTGTTGTTTGAGTCAGAGCTGAACAAGATTGAGACTTCGAGCAGGCAGCTCATCGCCTGCAACTTGTCGATGGGGGATAGGCAGACAACAGCTGAATCGATTGCATCATCTCTACAGAGACATCATGCCTATGATTAAAATAGCAGTCAATTGGAAGAAATTACATTGAATTAGTGAGACAATTGTAGGTTTGTACCTATGGATGATGGTGGGGTGGGGATCCACGCGGAAATTGGAGGTGAGACCCGTCTGCATCACCTTGCCTTCGGCCCAAGTAACTTCATCCCTGAGCCATCCTGACCGGACGCGTGCCTACCAGAGTCCGCCTCTAGGGCGCATTCTTTGGTATCTACATGGAGAATCGGGTGGCAAAGGGCAAGAAATCAACCGAAAGAATAGGGCATGTCACAAGCATATAGATGAAACACGGCACATCGATCAGACAAATTATAGTATAATGAACTATTTTTCTCTAGAGTTTAGGACATTTGGGAATATTAGCAATATGTATCGATCCAAGCATATGATTTCATACATAGTGCATTAGGCAAATAAACGAGCCAGGACTAGGCCTAGTACCAATTTTTTGGTAGGCTAGTCTAGTCTCCGCAACTTTTTGGAATTATGACTGATGTCATGCATTAGGATCAAACAGATCGGCTAAGAGCCAAAGTGACACTGAACAAGTATGTGATGCAGAATATAGGGATCAAGAATCAAATAAATCCCTAAAAAATCAAACAATTGGATGGGATTTGTGTGTATGATACCTAGAATTCCACATTTCCGCCACTGTATGCAACTGCAACTCTCGATGGTTCACGACAAAGCAGATAGCTACCAATCCGGTGATGAGGATCTTGTTGCTTACTTCTAGAAACTTCATAGCAGCTTCCTCGATGATATCACTGTTGGTCCATCCTCTGTAGATGTGAGCTCGGAGCCATCCCCGCTGGCCGATTTCCCGCATCCGCCTGCTCAACAACACCGCCGCCGCTGCTTCAGAAGGTGCATAATGTCCGACGCCCGCCTAGAGGGGGGCAACTGCAACCTGAAACGACAACAGGGTAAGACAGCAGGTTAGGTTAGGAAATCGAGCGAAATCTAGGGTGGTTGAATCAGAGTGGCAGTTAGAGGGTCACCTCATGCAGCGGGGGGCAGATCTAAACGGCGTGCGGGTCGGAGTTCGATCTCCTCACACAAGCAGAGATAGGGGGCGAGATGGAGGTTGATGGGTGCAGCTGGAGGTGGGGAGCGCAGATCTGGGCTCGGAATGGGTGGAGACGATCGGAGCTGGGAGAGAGTGGCGGCGGCGGCGAGGGAAGGAGAGGTTCTGTGGGGGCCGTTCGGTCCGTGGGAGACGAACGGAGAGTAGTGGGCGAGAGAGATATAGGCCGGCTCTCATGGGTTTTAATTCCTTTTGTTTTTTGTATTTTGCTTTCCTATTTCCCTTTTTCTCTTTTTCTTTTTTAATATGAGTAATTGAGATATGTTTCTAGTAGTAAAGAATATACTATATCATTTTGTCGAAATCATTTGAAACTTCTATAGGGTGATTATAGAGAAAAAATATGTTGTTGCACGAATATGTGGAATTTTCTAACCCAGTTTACCTATTAATGTAATTATATGTTGTATTACTAATGAAAAATGTAAAAATATAAAAAATTGCCTAGAAAAATCTAAAAAGTTGCAAAGCCACATGATTTTAGTGTATAAGCATCACATAAATAATTCAAGTGATTTTGACAAATTGTTACCGCGTATCCATCGCAAAGGCATCCATGGCACACATAGTCGTATATGACTAAGTGAGAGATGTTTGTAGTTGTGAAGGATGTATTGTACCAATTTATCGAAATCATTTGAAACTTTTATAGAATGATTATGGAGCCAAAATATAGTGTTGTGTGAATTTATGGAATTTTCTAACCAAGTTTACCTATTATTGTGATTATTTGTTGAATTACTAATGAATAAATGTTCAAATATCATAAAGTGGTCATAAAAATCTAAAAAGTTGCATAGCCCCATGATTTCGGTGTATAAGCATCACACAAAAAATTCAAGTGATTTTGACAAATTTGTACAGCACATCCATCGCAAAGCCATACATGACGCACATAGTCCTACATGACTAAGTGAGAGATATTCTTGGTTGTGAAAGATGTATAGTACCACTTTGTTTACATCCTTTGAAACTTTAATGGGATACTAGAGAATGATTTTAGAAGCATTTAGAAAAAAGAATCAACACATTTCAAGTTAGTATGAGGGAGATAGACTAGTATTACTATAACGATGTTCACAACCTTATCACAAACCAACTTGTAGCTTATTGGTAAGACACGATGCATAGTTGTTGGATGTCATGGGCTCAAACCCATGGCTCAACTTCTTTTTTTGGGATTACTTGGCGCGCAGACGAGACGTGGGTGGTTCGACTTCTTTTTTTGGATTAATAGGCGCGCGGACGAGGCGTGGGTGGGCTTACTGGGCTGTGTGATCTGGGCAGGCCGACGAGGCATGGGTGGGCTTTGTTTAACAAGATCATGTGACTAAATAATTTCGCAAACATTGAACTGGTGTAATGGATTAGCGTTGCTTACTTAGCTTGAAGGCTTAGGTCACAAGTTCGATTCCTACGTTTGCATTTTTTTAAAAAAACAAACAATAAACACAAATGAAGTAGTAGTTCAATTGTATATTTTAAAGTCCAGGTGCACATACAGTTTTTGGGCCTAGAAAAAATTGGGCTGCTCATAAATAGAAGAAAGAGAAAGGAAAAACAATTTTTGACAGGTTATTATGGATGCGCTGCCAAGAAAAAAAATAAAAATTCAATATTTTTTGATTGACCTCCAACTTTTGTCATATATTTATGACATTAATAAATAGGATTTTAAATTCAACGTATTTTGGTGCCTTCGGGGTATCTTTCTCTAACAAATTTCATAAACTCTTCAACTCCTTTCAAATATGCAGGTGTGAATTGTTTCCCAAATATCCAACTTCTATCCATCTGTTTTGACAAAAAAATTCAAAACACCCAAACTAAGATATATTAAACTGAACACAATAAAAATTGGATATTTGAACAATTAATTGAGAATAAGATGCTAATAGGCTCTAAAAAAATTAAACCATTGATCCATATATGAACAAACCCTTCAAATTCAACTCATATCCATATCTGAACAAATAGTTTAAATAAATAATTCATCAAACCTTGCAGGTGCTAGTTTCCTAAGACGGCTAACGCCTCCTCTTCTCGACTATAGGCGTTGCTCTGCCTCCTACGGCGCCGCAGCGCTGACGAGGATCATCTTCGACGCCTCACAACACCTCCTACAACACCCTTGATCACCTGTCAGGAGTTCGCCGCCCACACGTGTGAAAACCTATCGAGTTCATCACAACGACGTACGCTTCGATCGGCCTCGTTGTTGACGGTCGTTAAGCCCCTATTTTCGACCGTCAGCTTCGGATAAAAGTTACTCCATGAAAGTGTGCACCATAGCTATAGGGTTATAATCTAACAAATTCCACAAGCTTTGGTGTATATTTGGCTGCAGGTGCAAATGAGCAATTATAGAATAAAATATGGAATTATCACAAACAACAGCACATGCCAATTTAGACTTCACCATTGCGACGGGCTCGTCGAGATGATCAAATTGGATATATTATTTATATATTTTGGAGCTCATATGAAGAAGATATTGGAAGTAGAAAATTATATGTGATGCTGACGTCATCACGACGTCACCCCTGCCATCATGAACAGGAACCGTACCGGGCGAGCCCCACCCACAAGCGGACCCAGCGACCAGGCGCAAACGCGTCGGCGCAGGTCAACACCGCGGGCGGGGCGTGCGCCGGACGCACGGCGCGGGAGAGGCCCGCACGCGTCACGTGGCAGCCCGTGGCCAACTCGCCGCTTGGGATCGCGGCGCCACACGCGGATCGCGCCTCGTGCGCGGGAATCGCGAGTAGGAGGTGGCACGCGTTGCGGCGCCACCGACCGACGCCGGGTGCGGGCGTCCGCACGCGACCGCACGGAGAGCGGACGGGCCGCCTGGACAGGTGGCGGGCGCCCAGTGGCCGTACGTAGGTCGGCTGGCTGGCTTGGCTGCCTGGCCCCCCTGTTCTTCCGGTTTTTGCCCCAGAATAATCGGTTCAGCGCCGAGACGCCTGGTTCACCTCCAGTTCAGGCCCTAAAGATCGGTTCTCACCCGGTTTTCACCTCAACCACCTCAGGCACCTTCCCCTGCATGCTACAGTGCCGTGGGGAGGCAGGCTGCGCCCCTAGAAAGAGGGGGAGGACCTCCACTCTCCCATGTCTCCTCCCCTGTAAATAGAAGCCCATTCCTCACTTCAGAGGACGACAACTTCACCCAAGGATGAGTGCTTCCCTCTAAAGGAGAGGCCTCTCCTTGGACAAAGAAGAGAAGGTAATCTCTACCAAAATTGGTGTTAGAATTAGGTGAGAGTTGAGGTGCAAGTTCGGGAGAAGCCGGAGTTGTCGGCTTCCTCCCTTCCTCTTGTACTTTGGCGGATGCGGCTCCACTTCGAGTAACATCCGGGTAACTCTTAGGCATTCTGGCTTTATTTAATTAATTTAGTTCAGCTTTATTGTTTATTGCTTGTGGGCTCCTTGCTTTGATTACTGTTCTAGTAATTGCAAAGCTAGAATCACTAGAGTAGATGTGGTGTCTAGTCTTGCGATTACCTCGGAGTACACCTAGTGGCACGGATTGTTGTGGTAGCCCCAGGTGGTGACAGCCCTGACGGTCTACGTAGTCCACCACGTGAGATCCACTAGAGCGCAGTAGGACCCCTGCTTGGCTTGCCTAGCCCCCTTCTCATCCCTTTCTGGGTTAGTACGGTTGAGCGTCCCTAAGCAATCATCATAGTAAACGCTGATCTCATTTTTAGTATTCGGAATCCTTTGAAACCCTCTCTACCTCTCCTACACTATTACCATATCTTCTCTCGTCCAAGGCCGATCTCGATTCTTCACTAGTGCACACACGTTCCCTGAGGATTCGATACCCTGGAATACTCTTAGGTGAAAGCTACACCGGTATCCGTACGCTTGCGGACTTTTCTGCGATCGTTATTTATACCAACTGGCCTTCTGGCGTCGTTGCATTTTTAGTAGCGACGCTAGCAAGTGCCAACAAGCTTTCTGGTGCTGTTGTCGGGGATATAAACCTGGTGGCGACACTAGTAAGCGTCAACACTTGTCACGTTATGCCTGGATACATCGCACGACAAGGCCCAGTACATCGCAATCGATCCAGTTGAAGGCCCACAATTTATTAAAAAAGGTACAAATAACAACAATACTTACCAACTACACGAATGGTCACACAGTGTAGTGGTAAAGCTCTAACTTGCATACCTCTTGGTTCAGGGTTCGAAGCTCCGCGAGAGCAATTTTTTGCCAAATACTTGTTGCCCAGTTCCAAAAAAATAGGGACCTGAGCAGTCCATTTTTTATGGCCCAGTACCAAAAAACAGGGAGCGGAGTGTCCTGTTTCGACCACACATCCCACGCCGTCAAGTGCACCACTGATTTTAGACCAAGTTATGTCATCATTAAGTGTGTCAAACAATGCCAATATATGTTGATGATATCAAAACTTTTTTGTGACGATTAGGTTTTGTCATTCCAATATGGTATACCCAAAACAAGTTTTATGACGATCTCCTTTTAGTATTCTATGACGCTATTTTCATTTTCGTCATAATTTTCTGGGCCAAATCTTCACCACTTGCCACCTACGACGAAAAATGGAGATTTCGTCATAGATGATATACCATTCTGTGATGAAAGTGACCAGCGTCACGAGCAAATCGTCATAGATAGCAACTTTTATAGTAGTGTGAAGCCTAATCGTTCCAATGAGCCGGTTTTCACAATTTACCAATCGAATTGGCGTATCCTTGTGAAGGAAGTGAGTCCCGGCTCTGATACCACTTGTAAGGATTCGGATGCTCGTTAGCCTAAGAGGGGGAGGGGGTGAATTAGGCAACTTAAAACTTTAACCTATGGCTTCACTAATTTTACACAAAGATAAACTTGAACATACTATCTAGATGTGCAACTAGGGTTGTTCTAATGTGAAACTCCCATCCCAAAACAAGGTTTGCAACCTATAGCCATTCCTAGCATGATACTACTCTAGGAAAGTAAGGCAAGCAAATATTGCAATAAAGTAAATGTGGCAACGTAAAGGGAATGAGAGGAAGCAAACTCTTGACACGTGATTTATCCCGTGGTATCGGTAGGCACTAAGCCACCCCTAGTCCACGTTGAAGCACTCACACAAGAGTATTGCTTCCCGGTCACCAAGTCTCTCCCAAGAGCACCACTTGACTCGCCACAAAGGCTAGCCACTTAGGCACTTGCCAAGCTCCCTTGGTCACCTTGATGCCGCCTCCACTAAGGAGCTTCTCCACCAAGGAAGGGGGTCTCCACGTCCCCCGCACAAAGTGTCCTCACCGCTCCACACCAAGCCGGAGGGTCGATGACGATTACCGGTGAGCCACTTAGGCCCCAAGGCTTCCGACGAACCTTGTACAACTTGATTCACTCAAGAATCACTTCACAAGGTTGGCACAACCTTGCACTCACTCAGCTCTAAGCTAAGCCTAGCACTAAGCACATACACAAAGCATATGCAAGTCTACGGATGAGCAATTAAGCACTTGGATGGATTGGATAAGATCTTCAATGTGTCTTGAACTCCTCTGCACGTCCACACAATCTAGCACTCTCAAATGGGCGGGTGGAGGAGGTATAAATAGCCCAAGGCATCAAACTAGCCGTTGGCTAAAAGCTGCTGAAAGTAGTACCGTCGGATGATTTGACGCTATCTTTTTCCGGGTGTCGGTTCATCCGGTGCTAGTAGCCGTTGCCTCCACCGCACATGACTTCTGACACAACTGCTCCGACGCTATGCACCGACGGTGCATCGGATCATCTGGTGCTGAAGACCCCGCGTCCAAGTCGCCTCTGTTAGCTTCCACTCGACCGTCGGATAGACCAACGCTTCACCTTGACCAAGGCATCAGATCATCCGGTGCTGAAGGCTTCGTCTTGGCACGTCTCTGTCTTGATTCAAACTGAGCGTCGGATAGACCGACGGTGTCCCCACTCAGACCTTCGGATCATCTGGTGCTACTCTCTTCGCTGCTCTTCCTTTGCAATTCGTCCGACACTACTAAAAAGTGGACCGTCGGTTCATCCGACGGTACCTAGGGTTTCACCCTATGTACCAACTCGTCCGACGATTGCACCGACCTTGCTAAATTGATACCGTCGGTCCATCCTACGATGTCTTTTCTTTTCCTTTCTTGCTTGGTTTTGACCCTTTATTTTCTCATTTTGGCATGTGGTTTTCTTGCATCCTTGGGACCTAGAAGTGTCTACAAAAACATGCTAAAATAATATGGTTAGTCCCAATTATCATGTTGTCACGAATCACCAAAATCAAACTCGAACTAATGGCATATGAGGCCATCTTCGCTACAAAATCATGTTGGGATTATAAGGAGTTGGAGAAGGCTTGTTGTCCGTATAACGAAATGGTTCAAGACCTTCTCCACATAATGGGATTGCGAAAGAGTAATCCCATTCTCATACTTAATCAACTTGATGTTTAGAATAACATCAGCTTCGCCCAGATCATTCATATAGAAGCTCTTTGAAAGAAAAGACTTGACTTCATTAATCACATCAATATTTGTACCAAAGATTAGTATTCATCCACGTCCAAGCATTATATAAATTCTTTACCCTTACCATAGTGATAGTACACATATTTATCAGCCTTGTGAATGACAAAGCCCACAAAAGTTAAAGTTCTATCAAACTTCTCATGCCATTACTTAGGTGCTTGTTTCAGGCCATACAAGGAATTCAACAACTTATGCACCTTAATTTCTTAACTCCTCACCACATATCGACAAGCTGGTCCATATAGATCTCCTCATCCAACTCTCTATTTAATAAAGTTGTCTTTACATCCATCTGATGGATAATAAGACCATATGAGGCAGCTAAGGAAAGTAGTGCTCGAACAGAGGTCAGTCTAGCAATAGGTGAATAAGTATCAGAGAAGTCTTCTCTGTTTTTCTGTGTAACCTTTAGTCACAAGTCGCGCCTTGTACTTGTTAATATTACCATCAGACCTAAGCTTATTCTTTAACACCCATTTACAACCCACTAGTTTGCAACCATAGGGTCGTTTGGTGAACTCCCATGTTCCATTAGAAAGAATAGAGTCTATATCACTTTGGACAACTACTTTCCAATCATCTGCATCTGGAGATGCAAATGCCTCAGCGATAGACGTGGGAGTATTGTTCACAAGGTACACAATGGAATCATCACCAAAGGATTTTTCATTCTTTTGCATCTTGTTTCGTCTAGGAAGCTTCACTGGCATCCTTCTCTAGGACGTCCCATGCTCATTAAGTAGTATTGAGAATAGCAGGCTATATATAGTGATTCTATAGAACTTTTGTGACCTACAGCTACAACTACGTTGTACTGAATAGTGGCATTTAACAACGCTATAGCGAGATTTAGCGCTAGAGTGGAATTTTGGAATTCTCCGCGAAATCTTATAGCCCGCTATTCACAACATTGTCATTAAGTTGTTCAGGATTCTCAACATGTATAGTAGGTTCAAAAATTATTTCAACACAAAATATAGAATTGCTATACATATCTTTCAAAGGAAATATATTCTAAAAAATATTGCATCACGAGATTCCACAATAGTATCATCATGCATATCAGGAACGTCATATTTAACTACTAAAAATCTATAAGAAATGCTCCTCTAAGCATATCATAGAAAGACACAATCCATTGTCTTATGACTCAACTCGCGCTTCTTTGGAATGGGTACATTAATTTTCACCAAGCACCCCCATGTACTCATATAATAAAGTGATGATTTTCTCTCATTCCACATATCATATGGAGTTTCATCTTTATTCTTGTTTGGAACTCTATTCGGGACATAATATGAAGTCAACATAGCCTCTCCCACCATGCTTTAGATAAACCAGCAGTGTCTAACATGAAATTAACCAAGTCGGTTAACGTCCATTTTTTCCTCTCAGCAATCCTCTTTGATTCTTGTGAATAAGGAGGTGCCCTCTCGTGAATAATACCATGTTCCTCACATAATTCATGAAAGATTTTACTAAAATACTTGTCACCATGATTAGACCTTAGACACTTGATCTTTCTCTCAAATTGATTCTCAACTTCGGTCTTATAAATTTTAAAGTAGACTAACCCTTCATCCTTACTACATAATAAATAAACATAGCAAAATATAGTTGCATCATCAATCAAATTCATGAAGTATCTCGTTCCAACTTTTGTCAACACACCATTCAGCTCATGTAGATCAGAATGTATGAGTTCTAGAGGTGCTAAGTGTCTCTCCTCAGCTGCCTTGTGAGACTTTCGAGGTTGCTTTGATTGCACACAACTATGCACTTAGAACCTTTGGCAATGGTGATGTTCAAAATTAAACTCATGCTGGAAAGATGAGACATTAAACTAAAATTAATATGACACAAACGTAAATGCCAAGTACTCGCATCATCACTAACATTGCCACAAATATGGTTCACAGTCTTATTACAAAAATCTACAAGGGAAAAGCGGAACAAGCCTCTGTATCATAACTTTTACCAATGAATTGTCCCTGTTTTGACATGACCGACTTATTGGACTCTAACACTACCTTAAATCCGTCCTTGCATAGGACCAAACCACTCATGAGATTCTTGTTGATAGTATGGACATGATGCATGTTCCCCAGTTGTATGATCTTTTTCCGAAGTAAACTTCAGATCTATTGTAGCAACAACATGTGACCCATTCCTCATCAATACGGAGGAATCCTTGGTGACTTGGTAAGAAGAAAACATGAAGATGCCATCACACACATGGACATTAGCACCCGTATTCAATCACCAACTCATGGACTGGAAAACTAAAAGAACGATATGTACAATACCGTACCAATCTCTGGTGTGCACTATTGTCACTGTGTTGACATTCTTGGAACCATGAGCCCTTTTGCCTTTGTGGTCAACACGATTTGGACAGTCCTTGGAGATGTGTCCAATCTTCCCCACAAGTGAAACAATTCATATCAACCTTATTTTTCTTCTTCTTCTTGAAGGTAGTAGTCTTGACAACCTTGTTATTCCCTTTGTTCTTGTCGGGGACAGCCCTGAGGGTCCCCTAAGAAACCGGGGGAATCCTAAAACCTGCAAAAAACAAAACAAAACACACCACTTACCTAAACACGCACGCACGGCACGACCCACGCTGCGGTGGCCCCCGCGGCCCACCAGAGTGACCCAATCAAAGGCCCCCTCGAGCAGGTTCCGCCTCGCTCGAGGACTAACACCTCCCTCGAGCGGGTTCCGCCTCGCTCAAGGGCTAACACCCCCCTCGAGCGGGTTCCGCCTCACTCGAGGGCTCGCGCCCCCTCGAGCGGGCTCCGCCTCGCTCGAGGGTCCCCTCCTCCCTCGAGCGGGTTTCCGCCTCCCTCGAGGCTCCCTCACAAGCGCACCTGCTCCCGCACGCGGGTACGGGCATTTAATGCTCTGACACAGCAAAGCCACGCCATCACGTTCCTGGGAATCATGCCCCGGCGCTGTTCCACCAACTCCCTAGGGGACGCCCATCCCCGCCGCTGTGGGGAGCTATGCCACATGGCCAGTGTCAGCTTCGTGGCACTGTACCGCCCACTCCCGTACGGCTAACACGCCGTGCCCTCGAAGGGGGGCCGGTTGCACCCTCGAACCCTTTTATCATGATTCTGCAGGGTCAAACCATGACGTCAAGCCAGCGGGAGTGCCATCCCCGTCACTGTCAGTCCTGTGCGACCATTCCCGCCCCTGCAACGCCAGGTCGGGCACTGCGAGTCCATCAGCGCCACGGCGCCGCCGCTGCTCTGGCCAGCACTCGCGTCGAGCTCGGCGGAGCACCGCATGCCGCGCGCGTCGCCTCGCAATGCGACGCGCCCACGGGCGTGACGGTTGCTGCCCCTGTGGGGGAACGCTCCGCCTCCGGACCACGCTTCCCCATCGGTCTACGCGGCGCCACGGCGGCCTACGTCGCCAACACCGACGCCAACGCCACAATGCGCAGGGTTCCCCCTGGCCGCCACGTCTTGGTTGCCAGGGACCCTAGCACCTCCGCCGGAGACGAGTCATCCTTAGGCTCTGTCGACGCACTACCACCCGCCACCTCGCATGGATACGCGGAGTGGGACTTCTCCGGCGTGCCGGACCCAGTGATGTTCAGGCGGTTCCTTGACGCCACGGATTACTGGTTCGGCTGCTCCGACGACTCTAGCGCTGGGAGCTACGACCCTGCGCAGGAATGCTACGTCGTCATTGCCAACGACCCAGCAAACGCCGCCGACGCACGGGCGCCAGCGACGGAGAGGTTCCTCCTGCTCTAGGGACTGGATCGCGCCTGGCTGCGGGGCCGAGCGCCCCTCCCCCCTCACCGCCGAGGGGGGCCAACATCAACGCGTAGCTGGCCTAGGCGCGCGAGCTCGAGGCCAAGCTGGCGGAAGAGTACCGCACAGTGCGGTTGCTTCGCGCCTCCATCGCGGGGGAAGCATCCGCACGTGGCGAACGCGCGCGTGAGCTGGGCAGACAAGCCCGCGGTCGCATCAACGCCGACTTCAATGTCGACAACCCAGACACGCCCCCGCGAGCGAGCCAGAAGCTCATCGCCGCCGCGGCACTGCTGCGGGCCATGCCCGCTCCATCGATGCCCGAGGAGCGGAACCTGCACCGCGAGGCGCAAGCGCTCATCGAGCAAGCGGCCGTCTAGCAAAGCCGAAAGCTCGGCGTCCCGCGTCCGCCAACGGGGGGGAGCGCGCGGGACGACGGGGGGTGCGCAAGGCCCCGAGCCCTCGGCACACGCGGGCGGCGCGGCGGAGCGCTCCGCCAATCCGGGGTGCACGCCAGCCAAAGAGAGGCTCCTCGACACGCGCGGGCAGGCCCGTGACGGTGACGCCCGCAACGTCATCAACGCCCGACGGAGGAGCAACGAGGAGGCACGGGCGGCAGCAGGCTACCACCCTCGGCGGGGTGGACGCTACGACAGCGGGGAGGACCGCTCACCGACGCCGGAGCCCCCAGGAACCTGTGTGTTCAGCCGGGAGATCCGCACGGCGACCTTTCCCCAGCGCTTCCGCCAGCCCACGACGATCGTCAAGTACAATGGGGAGACGGATCCCCGTTTGTGGCTCAACGACTACCGCCTTGCATGCCAGCTGGGCGGAGCCACCAGCGACGAGGTCATCATCCGCAACCTCCCCCTGCACCTCGCCGACTCGGCGCAGACTTGGCTCAAGCACCTACCTGCCAGCCAGATCCACAACTGGGACGACCTGGTCTGCACATTCGTGGGAAATTTCCAGGGCACGTACGTGCGCCCCGGGAACTCCTGGGACCTGCGCTCTTGCACCCAGAAGCCCGGCGAATCCCTCCGGGATTTCATACGGTGTTTCTCCAAGCGCTGCACGGAACTCCCGAGCGTGGCGCAGTCTGAAATCGTGCACGCTTTCCTCGAAGGCACCACATGCCGGGATCTCGTGCGCGAGCTTGGGCGCAGCCCGCCAGTGGATTCGAACGAGCTGTTCGACATCGCCACCAGCTTTGCCTCGGGCGAAGAGGCGGTGGGGGCGATCTTCGACGGCAAGAAGGGCAAGCGCACAGACGACACGCCCGCGGAGGGCAGTAAGTCCAAGGAGCTTCGCCTGAAGAACAAGCGGGGCAAGAAGGGAAAGAAGCCGCGCCGCGAGGCGCGCGAGCAGGGGCGCGACGACGACGGCGAAGCCCTTGCTGTTGACCCGGCTCGGCGGGCCCTTCGAGCGGCCCCTCGAGGCCCGGAAGTGTTCGACGACATGCTGAAGAAGCCATGTCCCTACCACAAAACACCGGTCAACCACACCCTCGAGCAGTGCGACATGCTCAAGCGGTTCTACGGCCACGCCACCACGAAGGACGACGAGGCCAAGAAGGACGCGGGTGATGGCGACGCCAGCGGCTTCCCCGCCGTGGAGAACATCTTCCTCATCTTCGGGGGGCCGACCATCGACGTGTCCAGCCGCCAGCGCAAGCGGGAGCGGCACGAGGTTCTCGCCGCAGAGAGGGCACCTCTTTCCTTCCTCGACTATGAACGATCAGATGGCGACTAGAGAGGGGGGGAGTGAATAGGAGCCGGTAAAAATTCTTCCCAATGAACCCGGCCTATGCCCTAGTCAAATCCCGGTCTCCAACAAGCGATGGATCGAATCACACACCAATCGCCAAGACAACGAGGTTATGAATCAACCTCTAGCCTTAGGAACGATTCCTTGAAGCACACGCGGAAGCACGAGAAAGGAAGGGAAGAATCGAACCAAGAAGCAAAGCTCACAGGCTCTGGCGGACCGTCCGGCCAGGAGGGGCGGACCGTCCGCACTGGCCTCGCGGACCGTCCGACCTGATGCCACGGACCGTCCGCGCCAACCCTGCGGACTGTCCGGCCCTACGCCGCGGACCGTCCGTTAAATCACACAGAACCAACAGAAGCGACCTGGGAACACGGACCGTCCGCGGGGAGCACGCGGACTGTCCGCCAGGCACCCGCGGACCGTCCGCCCGCTGCTGCGGACCGTCCGAAACTCCGTCCAACGAAAACTCAAAGCTGCGACGGATCGAAACGAAGGACGAGCAAGAACACGAAGAACACCTGACGAACACTGTTCACGCGGACCGTCCGCCTGACCCTCGCGGACCGTCCGCCAGGCACGGACAGAACTGAAAACAGCCCGACCCCGAAAGTCAACTCCCCCAAATCATCATCGGATTTCCCAAACTGTTGAAGCTATGGAGACAAGGGTTTGGGGACTTGAAAAGCGTCACACAAGGATGCTATAGCCCAAAAATCTTGCCTCCTAACTCCCTAAATCACCAGGAATCGCGAATCCTTTGAGCACCACCAAAAGCTAGAGCACCGAACGAAAACTCTCGAATCGAAGTGGTTTCCCGGCGTTTGAGGGCACAAGATCAATCACAAAGATGCACGAGACATCCATTCATGTTTCCCTCAAAGAAATCTGGGGAGAAACCCACTCCAATCCGCGGAATCACACCAGGAACAAAGGCACGAAAACAAGCACAAAAAGACCACGAAAACACAACTCCGAATCTTCTATACAAACCAGGAAAGATTCACAAGGTCTAGCATGCCGCCCTAGCATCCATCCCTCTCAACAAATCTCTCATGAAGCTCTCATGCGAGCCTAGAGAAAATGGAAGAAAAATAGCTACGAAAATGAGAAAGAGGAAGGGGGAAATGAAACCCTAGGTCGCGAAGCCAGAGAGCCACTCACACACCCTTATGGCTTATATATCGGGTCCAGCCGGAGTGGTAAATGACTCGACTACCCCTCACTTAACTACTGGCGATACAACCCATGCGGGGGCATTTAGGTAATGTTTGTGGGTCTTGCCATCGGATGGCCACGCCTTTGCCGCACCCCGCGTCCTCCCGTCGCAAGCCATGCGATCCCGCCGCGTGTCCTCCGCCTCGAAGCTTCCCGACACGCCTGGATCCCGTCTCCGTCGTGTTGGGCCCTCGGACTTGGTTTTAAGGCCCAAACCAAGAAACCGTCCGCCGATGGTTTTGTGGGCAAACCACAAAACCCCGCGTGCTCGGTCCGGCCTCCCGCCAAACCACTTGACTCGACCGCCACCGTGCACCGGCTCGCTTGTCCATGACTTCATCTTGCTTGTGTCACCACCATGTGACCCGCACCCAGTCCCGCTGTCCACCGGGTCCCTCGAACCGAGCCTACTTGTCTCTCCATCTCCCGGAGGCCCCTCAAGGCTGAAGACCTTTCGCGCCCGTTCTTCACCTACAACAACACGAACCAGGCCGCAGCCTACACCTGCGCACTAAGCCAAGAGTCAGTCCAACACCCGTTGTCAATCACTCATCACTGAGGAGCGGTCATCCATCGACCACCAGGACGCTCCTGGTCCTCAATCTCCCCCTTGATGAGTGCATTGACAACACACAACGCGAAATGAAATTCAGAGAAAGAAAGAAAGGAAGAAGAAAGAAAAACGAAGAAGCTCAACTCATGACCAAAACCAAAGAAAGGCAAAGAAAGGTCACAAGCCAAGCAAAGCACAAACTCCACACTGAAATCAGCAAGAAGGCTCCCCCTGAGCAAATGCAAGCTCCCCCTGAACATGTGGATGCAAACTTCCAAATTTTAGCTCACCTCTTCTGAATTTTCATTAAGCTCACCTCTTCTCCCCCTTGTTGACAATGTATGAATCAAGGTGAAA
This sequence comes from Cenchrus americanus, assembly GCA_947561735.1. Taxonomy (NCBI): domain Eukaryota; kingdom Viridiplantae; phylum Streptophyta; class Magnoliopsida; order Poales; family Poaceae; genus Cenchrus; species Cenchrus americanus. The sequence continues at coordinate 96,158,855 of OX387241.1, read as the reverse complement.
ATGCAGCAATGCAAAACAAAGCATATAAACATCTACATGAGCTTCTCAAATAGGCCAAATCAAGTGTCAAAGGCTAAAAATGAGACAAAAATCACACACATGAATCATAGCATAGTAAAAACATCGCCACAAGTAATATATGAAAATACAAGCATGTGACAAAGCAAAATTTTCAGATTTAAGCAGTTTTACCAAAAGAAGGCTCGCTTCACATGTAAAAGCCTATCCATGTCACACTTGAGCCACAAACATGCATACCATTCAAAGATCATACAAGGATATCAAATTCTCAGCAAAAGATCATGGCAAACACCCATAAAGCAAAGCATGTCATGTCAAAGCTCATGAGCCATGTGTCCACTTCGGGGAGACTTCTCCACTGGTGAACATCATGCAACATGTTTTGCACCCATATGTGAAAGATAAGACATTTTAAGCATAGACATGATGGATGGAGCATTTTTCAAGCAATATACACTTCTTTTCAAGATTAAATCATTTCATGGTACACGAAGTGCCTTTGCGGCAAAAAGAAGCTTATGCTCCCCCATGAATGCAACATAGGCTAAACATTCACAATGATATTCGGCCTTTGGCCCAAATGCAAGAACAAGGCATCCAAGCACAATCTAAGCATGAAAAGCACATTTAGACCAAACTGTGACATGGATACACAACTACACACGAGTGGAGCATATTTCATCAAAAATTAGTCAAGATTAGCATTTATTTCAAAAAGGGCTATCTCACCACACATATATCTCAAATATTCCAAGAGCATAGCCTCACATCACCATTTCTCCACACATATGACCAATATCTCACAAATAGCCAAAGAGACTCAAATAAGGCATATGAAAGAAGCTCATCATCCTAAAATGCAATATGATACAGATGCAACATGATATATGACAAAATGGCTATCCTATCATGGTTTATACATCAAGCAAAGCATGTATATACATCAAAGTAAAACATGGTATGATACATATGGTATAAGAGAAAATCCCCCAAGAATCAACTAGAAAGGGCAACAAACCCCAAGTTCCCCCCGCAAGCGCACAAATGTAGCTTGGTCGAGAGGCTTTGTAAAGATATCGGCTAGCTGATCTTGGGTAGGGACATGGCTCAACACAATGGTTCCTTTTTCCACATTGTCCCTCAAGAAATGATACCTCACTTCTATGTGTTTGGTTCTAGAGTGAAGCACTGGGTTTTTGGCTACGCTTATGGCACTGGTGCTATCACAAAGAAGTGGGATCTGGGTGCACTCCTCACCAAAGTCTCTCAAAGTGTATGAAATCCACAACGGTCGGGAACAAGCAACTCGCGGCTGCAACATACTCTGCCTCGGTGGTAGACTGAGCTACACTAGACTGCTTGCGGGAAGACCATGAGACCAATGAAGAACCAAGAAACTGGAAAGTACCAGAAGTAGACTTCCTCTCGACTCGACAACCAGCAAAATCCGCATCGGAAAAACCATGAAGAGAAAGAGTCGAGGAAGACGAATACCAAAGGCCAAGACCAGGGGCAGACTGTAGGTACCTGAAGATCCTCTTGACGGCCTGTCGATGTGATGTCCTCGGCGAAGCCTGAAAACGAGCGCACAAACACACGCTGAACTGTATGTCTGGCCTCGTCGCCGTCAAGTAGAGGAGGGAACCGATCATGCTTCTGTACTCCCGCTGGTCCACTGGTTCCCCGTCCTCGTCCGCATCCAAAGTGGCCGTACTCCCCATGGGAGTCGACATCGGCTTCACATCTTGCATCTGGAACTTCTTCAGCATGTCTTTCGTGTACTTGGTCTGGTGCACGAATGTTCCATCCTTCACTTGCTTGATCTGCAGCCCGAGAAAATACTGCAACTCGCCCATCATGCTCATCTCTAACTCCCTGCTCATCTCATCTGCAAACTTGGCAACTAGGTTATGTGACGAGCCACCAAAGACAATATCATCCACATATATCTGAACAATCAACAAGTCATTTCCATTCTTGAGGAGAAACAAGGTCCTATCCACGGTACCCATCACAAACCCTCTGCTCAACAGAAAACCTCTCAATCTCCCATACCAAGCACGGGGCGACTTTTTCAACCCATACAGAGCCCTTTTCAACCTGTACACCCTGTGTGGGTACAACTCGCTCTCAAACCCAGGTGGCTGCTTCACATACACCTCCTCCTCTATGACCCCATTCAGAAAGGCACTCTTCACATCCATCTGAAACAACTTGAACCCTTTAGCCACGGCAAAGGCTAGAAGGATCCGAATTGCCTCAAGACGGGCCACAGGAGCAAAGGTCTCCTCATAGTCGATCCCCTCCTTCTGACTAAACCCCTGAGCAACAAGTCTGGACTTGTTCCTCACAACCATCCTATTCTCACCCTCTTTGTTCTTCCAAACCCACTTGGTTCCTATGGGATGGCAATTTGGAGGTGGTTCAACTAACTCCCACACCTGGTTCCTCTCAAAGTTTTCCAACTCCTCATGCATAGAATTGACCCGGTTTGCATCGGATAAAGCATGTCCAATGTCCTTGGGCTCAAAAGTGGCAACAAAAGCAGCATGAGCAAAATGAGAGGAATTCCTGGACCTTGACCGTGTAGTGCGTTCATCGATGTTCCCAATGATCTTCGACAAGGGATGCACTTCTTGAATCCGCCGAGGAGCCTCACGCCTCGAGACTACCTCCCCCTCAACTTCAGCTTCTCTCGTCTGGTCCTCTAGTTGCACCGTCGTTGTCCATGAAGTAGACGGTCCACGCTCCGTAGTGGTCGTAGGGGAAGTAGTGGGTACACACTCAGCTTCAGGCGCATGGTTCTCTCCATCATCATCTCCAGCTTCATCCTTCTCCTCTTCAAAGAGGTCCTCGGCCATCTCTTCATCACCTGCACATTCAAAACCAAGAGAGGTACATGGCATTGTCTCGTCGAAGGTTACCTCGCAAGTCTCCATGATTTTGTTAGTCTCAAGGTTAAGCACCCTATAGGCTCTAGAGTGGTTAGCATATCCAAAGAAAATACCATCACTAGACCTAGCCTCAAACTTGTCGAGTTTTCCCTTCTTAAGAATAAAGCACTTGCAGCCAAAGACTCGGAAATGACTCACCTTGGGTGCCCGACCATGCATAAGCTCGTAACAGGTCTTCTTCTTGAAGGCTCGCAATAAAATCCTGTTAGAGACATGACAAGCTGTATTGACCGCCTCAGCCCAATACCTCCTAGGAGTCCTGTGCTCATCGAGCATCGTCCTAGCCATCTCACAAAGAGTCCGATTTTTCCTTCCCATGACTCCATTTTGAGGGGGCACATAAGTGGTCAAATACTGATGTTCAAGACCTAGATCACGACAAAAGGCAACAAAACGAGAGTTCTTGAACTCTGAGCCATTATCACCGCGGATAGCTCGAATAGCATTCCCATGCCTCTCGTTTTTCAACCTCACGATCAGATCTCGAACAAAACCAAATGTCTCACTCTTATCCTCTAAGAAAAACACCTAGGCATAGAGAGAGTAATCGTCCACCACAACAAGGACATACCACTTCCCACCCATCGAGCGAACTCGAGCTGGCCCAACGAGGTCCATGTGCAACAGCTCTGTCGGACGCTCGGTCATAACATCGGTCAAGGGTGGATGGGGAGTGGCTACCATCTTGCCATGCCTACACGGAGCACAGACCAAATCCTTCTCAAGCTTCAACCTCGGCAATCCTCGGACAAGGTCAAGACCACTCAAGCGGGAAACCAAATCAAAGCTCAAGTGTCCCAACCGCCTATGCCATTTCCACAAATCAGAAGAAGGACCAGCCATCAAACAGCGAGCAGGACCCAAAGAACGAGAGAAATCAGCCCTGAAAATCTGACCCTCAGGGATGATCATACAGACAAGATCACCTCGAGAATCAAGCAAACGAGACTCGCCAGACTTGAAATGCACTTCAAAATTTTCATCTAGCAACTGAGAAACCGAAAGCAAATTGAAACCCAAAGACTTCACAAGAGCCACTCTCTTCAACGTTACCTTGTCACTCACATGCACAACACCCTCAGAAATCACCCTTCCTCGTCCATTGTCCCCAAACGTGATGTACAACTTTTCCTTCACTAGGTTGAGGCTGGAGAACCACTTTTTATCTCCGGTCATGTGTCGAGAACACCCGGAGTCGATCAACCAAATGTCCTCCAAGCCTCCTGCCTGTAGTCAGAAACAAGAACGAGAATGAGCTAACGACTCGACACTGGGGTTAGCACAAAGAAAGTTAAACCAGTGTCGAGCCATCTGCTCAAAAGAAGGGTTAGCAAACATCATTCCCTTGCCACCAAGCTTCCCATGTCCCATGGAAGGAGTACGAGCACCACGAGGGGGAAAACGTGGTCCGTAGTTCCTCTGGAACCCAAAGCTGCGATCATCTCCCCTAAACCCGTATTGAGGACGAGTAGGGGGACGTCCAGCAAAGCCACCACGAGCCCGACCAAACCTCTCACCAGTACGCACACCATCATCTCTCCTCTCAATCCTCGCACCACCACCTTTCTGTGGGAACCTGCCAACACTCCTCACACTTCCCACACCCCGTGAGAGTGGCACTCTAGGCTCAGGAATACCATGAGACTGGCGATACCTGTCCTGGTTAGCTTGCTCCCTAGCAAGCCTCTCATCCCTCTTCCTCTTGTAGCAAAACTCTGCAAGATGCCTCTCCTTGCCACAATACTAACACCTGAAGGGGATGGGTTTTGATTTTGGCTATGGCTTCTCACTAGGCTTCACACCCTTCTCACTCACAAACTTCACAGGTTTCTTGAGGTCATTTGTCTTGAGTGGGAATTTGGGTGGATCTTGGGTTGTGTCAAGCTTGTTGCAAAGGTGGTTGGGCTTTGGTGTGAAAGAGTTCTTGGGTGCTTTTGGAAGTGGGACTTGGATGTCTCCGATCACCTCAAACTCGGGATTAGACTCAACACACTTCTCATACACACTCTCCCCACTGTTCTCTCCCACTTTCTCACCCAACTTCTCAAACCCCAAACCACGACCATCAGCTCTCTTGAACTCCTCAATCATGATTTTCAATTGAGGTTCCCGCCCGTACAACCAACCCAACACCTTCCTCAAATAGTCATTCTCCTCGTAGATGACATCCAAACGGGAAGTAAGTTCAAGATTGCGCAAAGTAACTTCATCACAGCTAGAGCATGCATTTGCAACAGGAGATTTCAAAGATGCTTCCAAAGAACTAATGGTAGAACGAGCATCAACAAGCTTAGCATGCATAGTAGGACATGATTTATAAGCACCAAGCAAAGTAGGTCTAGCCTTAAGCTCATCATACTCAGTCCTAAGAGCATCTAGTTTAGCCAAAGTAGAAGCATTCTTCTCATTAAGCAACTTGATCTCATTCAACCATGCATCACACTCAAGACATTCAACATCATCAGGAGTAGTAGGAGCAAGTTTCAAAGAGTCATTCTCAAGTTTCAATTCAAGCAATTTTGACTCTAACTCTCCTACTTTCTCACTAGCATTCTCAAGTTGAGCCCTAAGATCTTTCCTCATCTTTTTGGCATCTCTTAGCACACTATCACGGTTGTCAATCAAGCCATTCAACCTAGCGATCTCAGCAAGCAAAGAGTCGGGGTCACGATTTACCTCATCCTCCGAGTCGGAGTCGCTGTCTTCCTTCTCGCTCTTCTTGCTGCTTGAGCTATGGGCCATGCCACAAAAGCCCTCAAGCGCCACACAGCTCAACCTGCTGAGGTTCCGGCTTGCACTCTTCTTTCCCTTGCGCCTCCCGGCGTCTTCATCTTCGCTGCTTGAGCTTGACTGCTCGTCGCTTGAGCTTGAGTCGACATCGCTCGCACCGGCCACCATCGCTCTTGCCTTGTTCTTCTTGTAGCCGCTCTTGCTCGGTCGCCGCTTGTCCTTGTCCTTGCTCTTGGACTTGTTGAAGTGCTTGCCCTTGGAGGAGTACTTGTCTTCACGCCTCGGGTGCGCCTTGTACTCGTTCAACTTGTACTTGTTCTCATCAGCTTCCGGGCACTCGGCGATGAAGTGGCCTCGCTTGCCACACTTGTAGCACGTCCCTGAGCTCCGCCTTGCATTCCTCCGACTCTCGTGTAGTCGATCAAACCTTCTTGAGAGCAAGGCCAGCTCCTCCTCGCCCAGCACACCAAACTCCTCATCTGGAATAGACATAAGAGAAGACAAGGAAAACTGTCGACAGGAAGGGTTAGATTTGCCCTTTGATCCGCCCACAAGAGCAAGACTATGGTCAGTCGAGCCCTCATGCTTGGATTGCAACTTCCTGTCAATGTTAGCCGACTTGAGCTTAGAGAAGAGGTCATCCAACTCAATAGTCAAATATTGCCCAGACTCCTTGATGGCCTCAACCTTAGCACCCCAAACATTTGGGTCCAAGACATGCAAGAGCTTCAAAGCCTGATCATGCTCGGTGTAAGGAAAATCCTCAACATTAGCTTTCTTGTTGTTCACGATGGCGGTGAACCTCTGAAACATCGCATCAATGTCCTCACCGGGATGTGGAGTGAAATTCTCATATTGCATCCGGTAAGAGACAATGAGGCGAGCCTTCACATGGTTATCACCACCGTGAGCAACCAACAACTTCTCCCAAATTTGCCAAGCAAGATTCAAATGGCGAACACGCTCAAACTCTGGATCACACAAGCTTCGAACCAAGTGATCAACGGCTTTTGCATTAGCCTCATACTTGGCCTTAGCACCGGCATCGGTCACCATAAGAGTATGGATGTTAACCGGAATAGCATAGGTCTTGTCAAGCACAATGATATCCAATAGCTTCCCACGAAGAAAGATCACCATTCGGGCCGCCCACTTGTGGTAACCCTTGCCATCGAAGTGCGGCGGACCGCCCCGCTCAACGTACGCCATCTTAGGATTCGAGACTTGTCAAAGTCGCAAAGAATCCGGCACCAAGCCTTGATACCAATTGAAGGATCAGATGGCGACTAGAGAGGGGGAGTGAATAGGAGCCGGTAAAAATTCTTCCCAAAGAACCCGGCCTATGCCCTAGTCAAATCCCGGTCTCTCACAAGCGATGGATCGAATCACACACCAATCGCTAAGACAACGAGGTTATGAATCAACCTCTAGCCTTAGGAACGATTCCTTGAAGCACACGCGGAAGCACGAGAAAGGAAGGGAAGAATCGAACCAAGAACCAAAGCACACAGGCTCTGGCGGACCGTCCGGCCAGGAGGGGCGGACCGTCCGCACTGGCCTCGCGGACCGTCCGACCCGATGCGCGCGGACCGTCCGCGCCGACCCCGTGGATTGTCCGGCCCTACGCCGCGGACCGTCCGTTAAATCACACGGGAACCAACGAAGCGACCGGGAACATGGACCATCCGCGGGGAGCACGCGGACCGTCCGCCGGGCACCGCGGACCGTCCCGCCCGCCGCCGCGGACCGTCCGAAACTCCGTCCAACGAAAACTCAAAGCTGCGATGGATCGAAACGAAGAACGAGCAAGAACATGAAGAACACCGACGAACACGTTCACGCGGACCGTCCGCCCGACCCTCGCGGACCGTCCGCCGGGCACGGACGGGCGAAAACGGCCCGACCCCGAAAGTCAACTCCCTCAAATCATCATCGATTTCCCAAACGGTTGAAGCTGTGGAGACAAGGGTTTGGGGACTTGAAAAGCGTCACACAAGGATGCTATAGCCCAAAAATCTTGCCTCCTAACTCCCTAAATCACCGGGAATCGCGAATCCTTTGAGCACCACCAAAAGCTAGAGCACCGAACGAAAACTCTCGAATTGAAGTGGTTTCCCGGCGTTTGAGGGCACAAGATCAATCACAAAGATGCACGAGACATCCATCCATGTTTCCCTCAAAGAAATCCAGGGAGAAACTCACTCGAATCCGCGGAATCACATCGGGAACAAAGGCACGAAAACAAGCACAAAAAGACCACGAAAACACAACTCCGAATCTTCTATACAAACCAGGAAAGATTCACAAGGTCTAGCATGCCGCCCTAGCATCCATCCCTCTCAACAAATCTCTCATGAAGCTCTCATGCTAGCCTAGAGAAAATGGAAGAAAAATAGCTACGAAAATGAGAAAGAGGAAGGGGGAAATGAAACCCTAGGTCGCGAAGCCAGAGAGCCACTCACACACCCTTATGGCTTATATATCGGGTCCCGCCGGAGTGGTAAATGACTCGACTACCCCTAACTTAACTACTGGCGATACAACCCACGCAGGGGAATTTAGGTAATGTTTGTGGGTCTTGCCATCGGACGGCCACGCCTTTGCCGCACCCCGCGTCCTCCCGACGCAAGCCATGCGATCCCGCCGCGTGTCCTCCGCCTCGAAGCTTCCCGACACGCCGGATCCCGTCTCCGTCGTGTTGGGCCCTCGGACTTGGTTTTAAGGCCCAAACCAAGAAACCGTCCGCCGATGGTTTTGTGGGCAAACCACCAAACCCCGCGTGCTCGGTCGGCCTCCCGCCAAACCACTTGACTCGACCGCCACCGTGCACCGGCTCGCTTGTCCATGACTTCGTCTTGCTTGTGTCGCCACCATGTGACCCGCACTCAGTCCCGCTGTCCACCGGGTCCCTCGAACCGAGCCTACTTGTCTCTCCATCTCCCGGAGGCCCCTCAAGGCTGAAGACCTTTCGCGCCCGTTCTTCACCTGCAACAACACAAACCAGGCCGCAGCCTACAACTGCGCACTAAGCCAAGAGTTAGTCCAACACCGGTTGTCAATCACTCATCACTGAGGAGCGGTCATCCATCGACCACCGGGACGCTCCTGGTCCTCATACTAGTTGGAGGACGCCATCACGTTCAGCCTCGAGGATCACCCGAACCGCATCCCCAATCCGGGTCAGTACCCGCTGGTGGTTGATCCTGTCATCGGGAACGCGCGGTTCTCAAAGGTCCTGATGGACAGAGGCAGCAGCCTCAACATCTTCTACGCGCACACACTACACCAGCTGGGGATCGGGTTGGACCAGCTGCGGCCCAGCACGATGCCGTTCCATGGCGTCACGCTAGGAAAGCACGTCCAGCCCCTCGGGCAGTTCAACCTGCCTGTCTGGTTCGGCACGCCGGACAACTACCGCAAGGAGACGCTCACCTTCGAGGTGGTGGGATTCAGGGGCGCGTACCACGCCATACTCGGGCGGTCCTGCTACGCCAAGTTCATGGCAGTCCCCAACTACACCTACCTCAAGATGAAGGTGCCGGGGCCCAACGGCGTCATCACTGTGGGCTCATCCATCGAACACGCCTTCGACTGCGACGTCGAGTGCGTGAAGCACGCAGAGGCCCTAGCGCTGGATGAAGCGCTAGTGGCCAACATGGAGAAGATGGCCAACAAGGACCTAAGCTCCGCCGCCAAGCATGCCGGTAGCAACGAGGCTGCCGAGAAGACCAAGGAAGTGCCCCTCGACCCTGCTGCCCCCGAGGGCAAGGCGTTGAGGGTCAGTTCTACCCTCGACCCGAAATAGGAAGTGGTGCTCGTCGACTTCCTCCGCGCCAACGCCGACATCTTCACGTGGAGCCCTTCGGACATGCCAGGCATCCCGAGGGAGGTCGCCGAGCACTCCCTTGACATCCTACCTCACTCCCGCGCCGTGCAGCAATGGCTGCACCGCTTTGACGAGGAGCGGCGCTGGACAATCGGAATGGAGCTGCAGAAACTCCTCGAGGCTGGGTTCATCAAGGAAGTGTTCCACCCTACTTGGCTAGCTAATCCTGTATTAGTGAAACAGAAGAATGGGAACTGGTGGATGTGTGTAGACTATACTGGTCTTAATAAAGCATATCCTAAAGTTACTTTTCCTTTGCCGCGTATCGATCAGATCGTTGATTCGACCGCCGGGTGCGAATTGCTCTACTTTCTTGATGCCTATTCCGGGTACCACCAAATAAAAATGAAGGAGTCCGACCAGATCGCGACTTCATTCATCACGCCGTTCGGGATGTACTGCTATGTCACGATGTCGTTCGGCCTCCGAAACGCGGGCGCGACGTACCAACGGTGTATGCAGCACGTCTTCGGAGACCACATCGGGCGAACCGTTGAGGCATACGTGGATGATATAGTCGTGAAAACCAGGAAGGCGGACGACCTAGTCAACGACCTCAACACCGCGTTCGGCTTCCTTCGGGCCAATGGGGTTAAGTTAAACCCAGAAAAATGTGTCTTTGGCGTGCCGCGGGGTATGCTTTTAGGATACATCGTCTCCCAGCGAGGCATCGAGGCCAACCCCAAAAAGGTTGCGGCCCTCGAGCGGATGGGTCCGATTCGGGACCTCAAGGGGGTCCAAAGGGTGCTGGGGTGCCTTGCCGCCTTAAGCCGCTTCATCTCGCGGCTCGGCGAGAAGGGCTTGCCCCTCTACCGGCTCCTCAAGAAGCACGAGCGCTTCTCCTGGACCGCCGAGGCCCAGGAGGCGCTTGATAAGCTAAAGGCATCCCTTACCCACGCCCCGATCCTTACACCGCCGCAAGACAGTGAGCCTCTGTACCTCTACGTGGCTGCGACCACCCAGGTGGTCAGTGCCGTGATCGTGGTGGAGCGCACGGAGGAGGGGCACGCCTTTGCCAGTTCAGCGGCCGGTGTACTACATCAGTGAAGTCTTGTCCGACACCAAGACGCGCTACCCACAAGTCCAGAAGCTGCTCTATGCAGTGGTTCTCGCGCGGCGCAAACTCCGCCACTACTTCGAGGCCCATCCTATCATGGTGGTTTCCTCCTTCCCATTAGGAGAAATCATCCGCAACCCGGATGCGGCGGGCAGGATTGCCAAGTGGTCGGTGGAGCTGATGGGTGAAACGCTTGCCTACGCCCCACGCAAGGCCATCAAGTCCCAAATCTTGGCGGATTTCGTCGCTGAGTGGACGGATACACAATTGCCGCCGCCACAGATCCAGGCGGAGTGCAGGACTCTGTACTTCGACGGATCGGTGATGAAAACAGGGGCGGGCGTGGGCCTGCTCTTCGTCTCACCCCTCGGGGAGCACATGCGGTACAGCGTGCGCCTTCATTTCCCCGCATCGAACAACATGGCTGAGTATGAGGCCCTGCTTTGCGGCCTCAAGATCGCCATCGAGATAGGCATTAAACACCTCGACGTGCGGGGGGATTCGCAGCTCGTGATCGACCAAGTCATGAAAAATGCGAGCTGCCACGACGACAAGATGGAGGTGTATTGCAAGGACGTGCGGGCCCTCGAGGACAAGTTCTACGGCATTGAGCTCAATCACGTGCCCCGCCGGTACAACGAGGAGGCGGACGAGCTCGCCAAGATCGCTTCGGGGCGGATCACCGCCCCCCCCGAACGTTTTCGCTCGGGACGTCGACCAACCGTCCATCACCCTCGAGCCGCACCCCTCAAATTGCACAGAACCCTCGGGGGCTCCCTCGAACCCAGCGGGCGCAGAGCCCATGGACGAGGACCCCTCGAACGAGGCTTTCGTGCTCTCCCTCCTCGAGGGATACGGCGCCAACGAGGCCCAAGCCATGGACGTCGAGCCAGCCCCCAGCGAGGTGGACTGGCGCGACAAATATATCGCTTGGATCGACCGAAGGGAACTTCCCTCGGACCGATCCGAGGCCAGGCGCATCGCCAGGATGGCCAAATCCTTCACCCTCATCGACGGCGAGCTGTACAAGCACGCCGCCTCCGGCATCCTGCTGCGATGCGTGCCCGTCGCCCAGGGGCGCGAGCTCCTCCGAGACATACACGCGGGCGTGTGCGGCCACCATGCCACACCCCGCACCCTCGTGGGCAATGCGTTCCGCCAGGGCTTGTACTGGCCCACCGCGGTCGCTGATGCCAGCGAGGTTGTGCGCACCTGCGAAGGGTGCAAGCTTTACGCTCGCAAGTCCAATCTCCCCACGCACGTCCTGCAGACCATCCCCATCACGTGGCCTTTCGCCGTGTGGAAACTGGACATCGTCGGGCCCCTGCGGAAGGCGCCTAGGGGCTACACCCACCTGTTGGTCGCAATTGACAAGTTCTCCAAGTGGGTGGAGGTGCGCCCCATTACAAATCTCAGGGCAGAGCAAGCGGGGACGTTCTTCACCGACATCGTCTATCGGTTTGGAGTGCCGAACTCCATCATCACCGATAATGGGTCCCAATTCACGGGCAGGAAATTCCTGGAGTTTTGCGATAAGTTCCACATCCGTGTGGACTGGGCAGCCGTGGCACACCCACAGACCAACGGCCAAGTGGAGCGTGCCAACGGCATGATTCTACAAGGCTTCAAGCCCAGAATCTTCGACCAACTGAACATGTCTGGTCGGAAATGGCTCTAGGAGCTGCCGGCGGTCGTATGGAGCCTCAGAATCACCCCAAGCAGGGCCACCGGGTTCACCCCATTTTTTCTGGTCCATGGCGCGGAGGCCGTCCTCCCCACAGACCTGGAATATGGGTCGCCCAGAGTACGGAGCTACGACGAAGACACCAACCAGCGAGCCCGCAAGAACTCACTGGACTAGTTGGATGAAGCATGCCTCGTGGCCCTGATGCACTCCACAAGGTACCAGCAGTCCCTAAGGCGCTACCAAGCTTGAAAGGTGCGCCGGCGGGACTTCAACCAAAGGGATTTGGTCCTAAGGCTACGCCAAGACAACCGAGGACGCCACAAGTTATCACCCCCATGGGAGGGACCCTACGTCGTGGTGAAGGTGCTCAAGCTCGGCACATACAAACTAGCTAACGAAGACGGCGAAGAACTCACCAATGCTTGGAACATCTAGCAACTACGTCGCTTCTACCCTCAGCTAGGATTTCCAAGTCTTTTGTTGTAAATTACACGCCCGACACCCCAGTTGGCAATACAAATGTAAATAGCAGCAAGTCAATAAAGTTAAAGGGCAACTCGGCTTTCCCCTGAAAACCAAGTCACCCTCGGGGGCTACTGCGGGGGAGCATCCCCCCCAAAAAATGGTCCCATTTTTTCGCAAAAATCTAACTTGCAAGCGCGCTAAGTATGTTCGACCTTAGCCTCGAGCGAATCAAGGCAGGGCGTGGATGGTCATGCGGGAAGGACGCGCGAGTCAGAGATAGCCTACACCTCCACGAGGATACGACCCTTCTCTCTTGCCTCCGGCCCAGCGGACAGCTCACGGAATCGAACTCCCCCAACCCGAATTCGCTCAAGCAAAGGGAAAAACAAAAAGGCGCGACAATAAAAGGCACCACTTAAATTTACAAGTGCTTAAACATTCTGCAAGTTTCACTTGTTTATTACTACGGGGGAGCATCCCCCCCCCCAAAAAAATGGTCTCATTTTTTCGCAAAAATCTTACTTGCAAGCGCGCTAAGTATGTTCGACCTTAGCCTCGAGCGAATCAAGGCAGGGCGTGGATGGTCATGTGGGAAGGACGCGCGAGTCAGAGATAGCCTACGCCTCCGCGAGGATACGGCCCTTCTCTCTTGCCTCCGGCCCAGCGGACTGCTCACGGAATCGAACTCCCCCAACCCGAATTCGATCGAGCAAAGGGAAAAAACAGAAAGGCACGACAAATAAAAGGCACCACTTAAATTTATAGGTGCTTAAACATTCCACAAGTTTCACTTGTTTATTTACATGGCCATATGGCCCAGATAGTAACATCTAAACAAAAATGGGCCTAGTGCCCAGAGTCTTCAGGCCTGAGGCTCGTCGGCGTCAGCGGCATCCGGGAACAAGAATTCCGTGAAGGCCTCGGTGAGCGCCTCAGCAGCATCAGCGGCAAGCGCGTCCACTTGCTCCATCGCTGCCTCATCCTCGACGCCCTCCGGGACAACGTAGCCCGACGCCACGGCCTCGAAGTTCACCTTATAGTGGGATCGCACCACGCCGAGGGCCTTCTGGACGCCTAGGTGGAGCGCGCGACGCATGCGCCTGGAGACATGCCCGCCAAGGGCACGCAGACGGCTGGCCAGCGAGCTTCCGGCTTGCGCCTCGCCCTCTTCGACCGCCTGGCAGGCCTCGAGGGTCGCAGTGCGCAGCTCCACCAACTCCTTCTCAGAGGAATTGTAGGTGGCCTGCAGTGTCTCGGCCCGATTGGTTGCATGCCCCAGCGCAGTGCGCAGGCCTGGACGACGAGAGCAAAAGAAATCAAAAGGGGAACGGACCTCGAAGGGAAGATCAACAAAACGAGAAATAAAGTGGTGACTCACCTTCAACCTGCTTCTTTTCCACCTCGAGAGCTCGGCGCTCGGCCTCGACCGCCTGCTGCAGGCTGACAATCGTGGCGCTCTGCTCCTCGAGGGACCGTTGCTGGTCCGCATTCGAGATGCTCAGGGCGATCAGCTCCCCGTCAAGCTTCGAGACGTCGGCCTCCCGCTCCTTCAGTGACGTCCGCGCCTCCTCGAGAGCAGCATGCTCCCACTCGAGCGCCGACCAGGCATCAGCGAGAGCGGCCCGCTCCTGCTGGAGTTGACCCTCGGCCTCCTGGCGGGCGGCACGCTCCTGCCAGAGCTGCTCCTCCGCTGTGGCGACCGCAGGGACCTTGGCGGCGAGGGCGGCCTTCAATTCTTCGGCCTCCTTGGCCCTCTGCTTGGCCTCCCGCGCCCTCTCCTCGGCCCGGCTCTGCTGAGACTGCGCCTTCAGGAGCGCCGCGCGGGCCTGCCGGTTCTGGGTCCGGACGGAGACCACCTCCGCCTCCCAGTCTGTCGCCACGGTCCACGCCCTCTCTAGGTCCCCCCTCGCCTGCTGCAGCGCCTCATCCTGGTCGATGAGGGTCGTGCAAATCTGCTCTATGGCGGAGGGACGCGCCGTGGCCTGCCCCTCCAGCTCCAAGAGCTGGTCGCTCAGGGCCTCCGCCCGGTAAGACAGCCAGCCGTCCCGGGTCCTCAGGGCCTCCACGAGGGAGTCGAAAGCATCGCGCTGCTCGCGAAGCTGGCGGAGCTCGGCGCTCATCTGGTCGAGGGCGCCGTACCTGTCGCGGTCGCGGTGCTCCAACTCTTGCTGTCAGCAGACGAAACCCATGAGTGCCACACCACAAAGACAAACACGAAAACGGCGAGATCAAAGAAAAAAGTAACTGCATCATACCTGGAAGACACGCCACGCCGGGCCACCGTGAATTCGCAGCGCCTCGTTCAGCACCCGGTTGAGCGAGGCGCCGTGATCGCGGAGCTCGTCGCATAGCTGCTGCTCCTCTCGGGCATCGGGGGGAAGGGGGGGGGGGGCGGCGCGTCGGCGCGCTCCTCACCCGAGGCAGGGGGCGGCGCGGGTCGAAGAGGCCTCGGTGCGCGTGCCTGCGGCCCCCCGGTCACCATGTGGCCGCCCCACCGCCGACGAGCGCCCCCGCACGGGGCGCGGGGGCGGCGTGGGCGGGCTTGCCCACCGGTCCCACCCGGGGCGGCGGGACATCGTCGTCGGGGATCTCCACCGCGGTTGCCGCCGCCTCCCGGCCGGTGCCTCGGCGGCCGCGGCGCCGGATGCGCCTCCTCGGCCGACGTGCGCCGACGGTGCCACGACGACCGGCGCCGTCGGACCGTAGCCCCCTCCACCGACCGCACCTCCGCCGCGGTCGTCGCTGCTCGCACTTCCACCACGGCCGGCGCCCGCCGTGCCTCCGTGACCGCCGGCCGCGGCCCCGTGGGTGATGTCACCGGTTGTGGCCTCAAGGCCTCGGCCGCGCCTTGCGAGCCCCCGCTCACCGCCGCCGCCGTGCTCGCCCCCGCCCGCGGCGCCCTTGACGAGCGCCGCCTCGTTGGGATGGATGCATCCGCCCGCAGCACCTTGGCCGGTGCGAGGGGGGCACGGTTGGTGCCACCCAGTGGACACAGAAACAAGTTGTCAGACCCCCGCCCATCGGGCGCACGACCCCTCGAAAGATTACTCCTTACCTCAAGGAGGAGAAGGCCCGCTTCCTCTTCCTCGAGGTCCCCACCGACGTTGTGGGTGCGGCCGGCGCGGCCGCCGCCGCGCCTCCAACCACCTCCGCCGCGCGCGCGCTCGCGTCTCGCGCACGGGCCCCTCCGCCGCACGCACGGACGCCTCCGTGGTGCGCACCGCACCCTCCGCGGCTCGTGCCGCCTCCGTCATAGGCGCTAGTGGCGGGCGCCTCTGCGCCCACCCTAGGTGATGGTACTCCTGCCACCGGAGTCGAATCCGGTGACGGGGGTGCAGGCTCCCACCTATCGGGGAGAACCTGCTCCCTGACTTCTTCCTCCTCTTCCTCCTCCTCGTCCGATGACGAGTACTCCTCTGTCCCTGGCGAGGAGAGTCCCTGCTGCTCGCGCAGCCGGAACTCCTCACTCCTCCGCTCATGGCGCTCCCGTCGCCGTGCGTCGCGCTCCCTCTTACGGTCCGCCCGCTCCCGCTCTCGCCGTTGCGCCACGCACGCAAGCGCACGAGACCGAGGCGTGGGTGGCTCGAACATTGCGGCGTTCACGCGCACCATCTGCAGGGGTCAAGCAAAGCCTTAAAACGCGTCGACAACCCGGAAAACCGGCAAAGCTAGAGAGGAAATCAAGAATTCCGCTCACCAGTTGGTCGGTGGGGAGCATCTCGAGCGCCCATAGGGATGCGTCATCGCAACGCCCCGGCCTGAGGTCGATGGCGCGCCGCGCCCGGGCGGCCGTGTACGACCGCGGGAAGGGATCCCGCAGCAGCCGCGATTCCGCCAACGCGATGGGGTCCGCGTCCTCTCTCATCTCGAAGATGCGGAGCGGCCTCTCCATCAAGGGGACGACCCGCCGGTGGTGGAGGTTGGCGAGGACGCACCCCGCAGTCAGCCCGCAGTCCGCCAGCTTCTTCAGCGCGGCCACGAGCGAGTCCAGCCACGCCTGGTGCGAGGGCGGAGCCACCCCGTGGTACCAGGAGGCGGCCCTCTCCTGGAGCACCTTGCCGGTGTAGGGGGGAGGCCGGGTTCGGTGTTGCGGAGGTAGAACCATCCCCGCTCCCAGTCCGCGTTGTTGGAGGTCATCGTGCAGAGGGATGTATTCCTCCCTGCGCGAGCTCCACACCGCGAGCGCCAAGCTGCCGGTGCGCGCCGCGCGGCGAGTCCTCGGCTCCGACGTCGGCAGCGTGTGCAGCTCCGCACGGAAGAGGTGGACCCAGAGATCCCAGTTTACTGGAATCCCCAGGAAGCCTTCACAAACGCCGACGAATGTGGCCGCCTGTGAGATCGCGTTCGGCGTGAAGTTTTGCAGCTCCACGCCGTAGTGGTAGCATAACCCTCGCAAGAAGCGGCTCGCCGGCGCTGTGAAGCCGCGCCGGCGGAAGCGCATGAAGCTGACGATGTAGCCGTACGGCATGATCCACTCTGGCTTCTGCCCATCCACATTCGCCGCCAGCTGACCGCCGGCCACAAGCTGATTCAGGGCCAGCGTCGTCACCGTCGAGCGCTCCCACACCGGCGGGTCGATGATGACGAGGGGCTCCTGGGGAGGCATGCGAACGGGCGGGGGAGCGGGGAACCGGAAGAAAGAACGACTCTAAGAGCAGAGGCGCAAGGGCAAGAACAGCTCGGGGGTTGGAGTGCAAGAGGCAGAGGCAGTGAACGCTAAGCGCAAAGGTAAAAAATCGCCCCTTCTCCGCCTATCGGATTTATAGGCCGCGAGGCGTGCTCTCTGGAGTGCACGCCCCGTGCGCATTAACTGCAGGGGAAATGCACCCTCATTGACAAGCGCGGCCCCCCACGACCGTGGCGGCCGCATAACCGCACGCGTGCCATCATCACGACGCGGTAACCGGAGGGCCGCGGTAGGCGGTCACGTCCGCCTGCCCACTCCGCCCACTACACGCGCGGCTGCGGCGCCTGAAAAGGCGCGCCCGCGGCGCGTGACTATAGCCGTGGCTGCGGGCATTAAATGGCCCTGTCCCTTACCAAGTAAGGAAGACCATCGAGCGGCCCGAGCCCCTGGCTCAAACAAGTGCGACCCTTGAAGGGTGCGAACACCGACCAGTGGCCTCGAGGCCCTGTTCGACATAAACGGGCGCCCTCGACTTACAGAAACTACTGATCAGCAGTTCGAGGACTGGCACGGCCAAGGACCCTCGAAACCTTCAGATGCGAAAGACGGGAGCACCCCACTGCTACCCCGCACGGCCCTACTGATCAGGGGTTCGAAACATGACCCTCGACAGGTTCGAACAGGTGCCCAGATCACCAGAGTCAGGGACGACGAGGGCGCGCGCATTTGAGCCTCTCCTCGAGCCCATGGGCTTGAGGGTGCCCCACATGTCGTGTTCGAGAGCCAGCGAGGGCAGCTAGCCGGGGGGATCCCACCGAGGGAGAGCTTCCGCGCCCTCGGTCCCTAGCGAATGGGACCGAGCCCCACCTAGCAAACCCATGCGATCGCTTTAATGGACGAGTCTCTGGACCACGAGCCTACCCTTATCGAACGGGGCATGGGCGTCCACTTGAACCACCCGATAGCAGCTCAACGAGGAATCCACAATCCGCGACCCAATCGATGGGGGTTGCGGAGACCTCACCCTCCGTCCCGCGGAGGGACGGCGAGGGCGCGTTAAAAACAAGACGAAGAGTTCGCCCCGATCGCCTCAAATGGGCCCAGACTCGGGGGCTCAACGCATGGATACACCTCCTGGGATGCACCAGACGCGAATGTCGTCAGTCGCGCGTGTGTCACCGAAGCCGGCTGAAACATTACCGACGCCGGTTGAAATACGTACCACGCCCACTGGCGAAATTCCACGAAAAAACCCCTGCAGGAGCACCCACGCTCCTGCAGGGCTTCGAGGGCTAGACCCGCGGGTCCGCTGACGCGGCCTCACGAAAGGCATTTGCAACCAGGGGGGAAGAATGTCCTATCAGTAGGCTTCAGCATCTGCGGGAGCCTGGCCGGCACACCCACAGATGCTCAGGGGCTACTATCGGGGACAGCCCTGAGGGTCCCCTAAGAAACTGGGGGAATCCTGCTTAAAACCTGCAAAAAACAAAACAAAACACACCTCTTACCTAAACACGCACGCACGGCACGTCCCACGCTGCGGTGGCCCCCGCGGCCCACCAGAGTGACCCAATCAAAGGCCCCCTCGAGCAGGTTCCGCCTCGCTTGAGGACTAACACCTCCCTCGAGCGGGTTCTGCCTCACTCGAGGGCTAACACCCCCCTCGAGCGGGTTCCGCCTCGCTCGAGGGTCCCCTCCTCCCTCGAGCGGGTTTCCGCCTCGCTTGAGGCTCCCTCACAAGCGCACCTGCTCCCGCACGCGGGTACATGCATTTAATGCTCTGACACAGCAGAGCCGCGCCATCACACGCTTGGGAATCACGCCCCGGCGCTGTTCCACCAACTCCCTAGGGGACGCCCATCCCCGCCGCTGTGGGGAGCTGTGCAACATGGCCAGTGTCAGCTCCGTGGCACTGTACCGCCCACTCCCGTACGGCTAACACGTCGTGCCCTCGAAGGGGGGCCGGTTGCACCCTCGAACCCTTTTCTCGTGATTCTGCAGGGTCAAACCATGATGTCAGGCCAGCGAGAGTGCCATCCCCGTCACTGTCAGTCCTGTGCGACCATTCCCGCCCCTGCAGTGCCACGCCGGGCACTGCTACAACAACTCTGGCGCTGTTGAGCACGCGGGGACGGGACACCGCCACGCCTGCCACTGTACCCTGTATGGATCACCGTCAACGGTTTCCTCGAGCCCGCCTAAAGACGCCCCGGCCAACCACTACGCCTTCACCCTCGAAGCCGCCCCTGCTCAAGCACAGGGGAAGCCACAACGCCATAACCCGGACAAGGTTCGCCAGGATGACCGCCAACTCCCCGGCACTGTGCGCTATGCTTCCGCACGTAGCTAAACAGTGCGGCATGCCTGTAAATCACCCTTTCCTTGGTCTATAAAAGGAAGGTGATCCCCTTCGCCGCGCGAGGAGAGGACAGGACGACACGCTTTCCGTCTTTCCCACGATATTGACACTCGCCTCAATCACTCCGCTTGGGACTTAGAGGCTACGCCTCCTCTCCCGCCTTGCTTGTAGCCGCCCCACTACAGGCACCCCGGTGCAAAGCAATACAGTGCCTCGAGCACACCCCTGCTGGACGTACGGCCCCGGCCGGAACCAGGATAAACCAAGTGTCTTTAGTTGCTTAGCACCGACCATCGAGGGACAGATCTCAGCGCTTACTACTAGTTATTGTCGGGACTACATTCCGCACCGACAGTTCTTGCCATGTGAAAAATTTTAGACTACATTGGTGCTGGAATGACCTTGGTATCCTTTCTCAACAGTGTCCTTCCGAGCTTAACATCAATAGATTCTATCAGATTTTCATATGATATCTATTGTCTCCTATTTCAGAGTAGTGACAAAGTTTCTCCAAGAGGAGGATAACTTTACAATAATGCATCCAACCACAAACTTGTCGGGTAAAGCACATTGAGAGAGCTCAAGATCCTTCACAATGCACTGCACCTCATGAGCCTGCTCAACCACAGAACGGTCATTCACCAACCTATAATCATGGAAGCTCTCCATGAGGTAGAATTCATTACCTGCATCCGCTGCATCATACTTTGCAGACAGAGCACCCCAGATCCCCTTCGCAATTGTCATGTCTATGTAGACATCAAGAATGTTGTCACTGATAATGCTCATGATACATCCCACAAAGAGATTAGTTATCGACATCATCCAATTTTTAATGCTCTTCAGCAGTAAGTTCGCCTTCAGGTTTGCCAAGTCTCATGTCCCAGATGTTCATAGCATTAAACAGAGACGTACCTTAGATCTCCACCTCTTAAAATTCTCGCCATTAAACTTTTTTGACCTCATTAACTCGACAAAATCACCCATACCAAAATCAATAGATTACCAATTATAAGTTTTTTGGATTGTTGGAACAATAGACAGATTGTATTAAACTTCGGACTAGATTTATCATGACAAGAACCTAATGTAACATGCCATTCTCTAACATACTAGGCAAGAACACGCATATCAACATGATCTCATAAAACATGCTGAAATAAAAATTTGAATCGAAGTACGTACCGAGAAGCCATGATGACATGTGGCGTTGATGGTGTTTTGAATGACGTTGAAGACAGCGCGCTGCAGACGACGTTGAAGACGATGATGAGACGCGGTCGCCGAGTCTGATGGAGGACGAACAGTCGCACGGAGTGTTTGCTAAAATCTTATTCACCCACTCCCTGTGCAGGATCACAAGAGGGAGAGGTTTCGAAGACTTGCTCTGGCCCGTTCACTAGTGCACGTCGATGCTCGGGATGGAGTAGACTACGATGGCGGCACAACTGTGTAGAAGAGGCAAAGAGGCAAAACCTAACTCGTATAGTTGGATACCCTTACTTGGAGTCTTCTTGTATGATAGTCTATAGTGTGTCTTTTCATCAGGTGTTGGTCCCTATTTATTGGAGGAAAACTCTCCACACACTCATCTATTAGCAATATGAGACATAGATGGTGTACCCATTTAACGCCAATGAGCCTTTGAGATTTTTTAAAATTATTTTTATGGGCTAAGCCCATATATCTAAGTATCTAACACTAGATAAGCAGCATAACTAGCAGGTTCAAAGAATTAATACTCTTGCCTTGAGAACATGTCAAGGTCTCTCAATCTCAAGGGAACGTATCCACTTGCTCTCGTCGGCCTCCTCCTCTACCTAAATTCCACTTGTAAATTTGCCATTGGTCCAAGAAAATTTAGAATATTTTAAATTAAGAAGCTGTTTGGCCAGCAGTCTGTATCATGCGCATACATATAGCAGAACGAGTCAAAAAGAAAGAAAAAAAAGAGCTGTCCAGATTAATCTATCAATTAGTCGAGCCAAGTCAAACTGAACCAGACATGATTTGTTAAATTAAATACTGCATATATACTCCCTTCATCCCTAAATAAGTGTCGTTGTTGGTGTGCGTACCATAAGTTTGACTCGATTCGTAAAAAGTACGTGTAACATTGTGTTTCCAAATAATTTTGTTAATAAACTAGATTCAAATATCTTTCCAGTAATACTAATTATATCGTATGTATTAATATTTTTAATATAAAATTAATCAAAGTTGTTTTTAAAACGCAAATGACACTTATTTGGTTTTATAGAGTAGTTATTTATATCCCGACAGCAGCGAAATGGCCTGTTACAGAAGCCCCGGTAGCACCTCAGGTCCTGGGTTCGACTCCCCGTGGGAGCGAATTTCTCAGGATTTAACAGCGTTTGTGCTTTCAGTGGTAGGCGACGTTCTCGTCGA
The DNA here is from genome assembly GCA_947561735.1 of Cenchrus americanus. Taxonomy (NCBI): domain Eukaryota; kingdom Viridiplantae; phylum Streptophyta; class Magnoliopsida; order Poales; family Poaceae; genus Cenchrus; species Cenchrus americanus. Next base: position 96,136,660 of record OX387241.1, on the reverse strand, counting down.
TAGCGACGCACCTGTGGTGACTTCGTCAATCTTAAGGATTTGCCGGCACAGTCTTCGAAGATGCTACTAGAGGTAGGGTTTGCGTGCGTGTATTCATAGGGATGAGTGTGCGTGCGTTTGTGAGTGTCTCCGATGTTATGTAATTCAAAAAAAATTTATATCCTGACAGCAAACGAGTGTATATGCATGGACGACCAAAGTCAAATAGGCACGTGGCCAAATTAATTTCCAGCTGCTGGCTTTACCCGTCCATCGCCGTCGATCTCAAAGCTACACTCAGCTAGCTGCCTTCTGACCAAGGCAACTCTACTACGCCATTTCTTTCGTTTTTTTTTAAAAAAAATATGCATTTGGATTGTGATGTAAATTTAAACAATGCATTTGGATTAAAGCTAATTTAAGCTGGGTGATGATGATTCGCTATGGCTGGCACAACCACCGGGCCAGTCCCATGACAGCAGCGGATATAAATCTAGTAGCTAGCTAGATCCGCAGGCTCCGGCGTCAAGTAATTGTCGAGAAATAAATTAAAAAGATTACTAATCTGACCTTCGCCTTCTTGCTCGATCGATCAGTGACCGGTAAATATATTAATCTGACCACAATTACGGTGGCAGAGTTCATCGATCGATTACCAACTACCATGTCATCAGCACCATTATTTCGATGTGCCCTGATGAGCTCAGTGATAAACCACCAGCTTAGGGCAGTCCCAATGGGGAATTAATTGTGGTTTCTATGTGCAATTAATTTGGTAGCCAACTCACCTTTTTGCTGATGTGGCATAGGAATTAAAGAAGAGAGACAGGAAAAAAAGAGGAAACGATTTCCTCAGCAGGAAACGAAGTCCACACTTGTATCGATGCGGATGGAAACCAACAAAATCGCACTGGGGAGAAACCGGGTGGTTTCCATGGATCCCGTACGCCGCCGCCGCCGCCATCCCTCCCCCACGCGCGCCATCCTCTTCCAGTTTCCCGCGCGCTCGCTCCCGCCTTCGCTCGCGCTCGCTCCCACCACATCGGCGGCCAACGAATCCCGCTAGTGCCGCCAAAACCTAGCTATCAGCCCCCAATCTCAAGACCTAGCCATTTCCCCCCAATCCATCCCAAGCCTCTTCATAGATGAATCCACTCCGTCCGCCTTCGTCAACCTCCAGGCGAGGCAGGGCAGGGCCAGAGAAGAAGGGCGCTTCCGCCGCCACAACTGGATCCGCTCCGGCTCCCCCTGTCCAGGCTGCAACGACATCATCTCCACCACTTCCAAGTCTTCAATCTGTTGGTTTTCCTGCATGGTGGAATACTTCTTCTCCGATGGATTCCAATGCAAGGTATGTTTACCTTGAGCTTGGCAGGGTTCTGTGTGCCAAATTTAGCTTGTGTTGTGTTGATCTATTCAAGATTGAATCCATTATTTGAGTAGGTTAAGTTGTGACTGTCATGCTATCGAGACCGCAAAATTTTATTGAGTAAAGTTTGATGTGAATACATGGTCTTTCTCAAACTGTGAATGCAAGTAGTGTTCTGCAACACGTAGTTGAAGTAGAAACTGGTAGTATGGCTCTACTGCTTTAGAATTTAGAGGGCTTGAGGGGGCCATTTTCATCCTTTTTGATATTTTCAGATGTACAAACATAGATAATGTTAAGCATTTTGGCACCCTGTAGGTTATACTCAATAAGTCAATGATTCAATGTTCTTGATACTGATTGTTAGTCGAGATTCAGGAAAAACTGACACTGCGGCCCTGAACAAAGACAATTGCTCCAGGAGTACAACACTTGATCACACAATCAATCATCAGCCAATAACAATGCTTATTTTCTTCAAAAAATAACAATGCTTATTGACGTAAGGTGCGCCAAGATGGAACAGAAGACAGAACCATAGTTTCTGAACAATGCTGCTCTCTGCTGCTTTGTGAGACTTAAAGAAATGTGGAGCATGACCCCACACTGTCCATTCTATGCCAAGCATCATGGTGTGGTACTGGCTGCAAACTTCCGTAAATTCCGCCACACCGCAAAACTTCCGGAAATTATCTTTAACAACTATTGAGTGACTTGAGGATTTTACAATCCGGCAACTAGCTACTTAAAACAAATTGGGAATCTTCTTCAAGGACCTTGCACTCCACTAACTTCTCGGTGTAGCATTTGGGCCTCTTTAACTGGACTCGATTTGGCAACTCTTGTGACTATAGATAAGTAAAATGCACTCCCGTGGTTAATATTTTTCGATGCCATTACCCTTAGTATTTCAGCAGCAGCTTCAACTTTACACTCTCCGCACAATGTTGATTGTTAGTCGAGATTCAGGAAAAATTGTCACTGCGACCCTGATACTTTAATCCATTGTATTCTCACCATGTTTTTTAGCCAATTATTTATGTTTCAAACATGACTCCTGTTTGCATCAAACTTAACCACTCTTGTCCAAGTAGAGGACTATAAAAGGCTTTGTGTGTATACCTTTGTTCTAGTGCCAGTTGAGTCAATAGCTACTTGGTTATGTAACCATCAGACAAAGCATTTCGCAGTTTTTAATTTTGCAAGTAACTGTAGTGCGTATATGGCTGTTAGTAAAGATTTTTTATATAATTGGCAAAACATTAATCATTCAAGCATTGGTCATCTCATATTTTTCAGGATGTACCCACCAGGTGGGTTTACCAACTTACTGCAGTCAAACACTACTCCAGAAAATTTCCATTTGGTTGGCAATACAAGAAGCGACGCTGCAAGTTCGCCAACTACACCAAGTTTGAGAAGAAGCCTACCAGTTGAAAGTGATGCACAAGACAAAGAGACAATCAATATTGAAGTGGATGAAACCAACGAAGATGAGAGGATTGAGAAGCGATTGAATTGGACGAAACCTGAAGATGTTAGATTGATAAGCATCTGTTTCCTACACTCTTTTCTTTTTGGAAGCTGTCCTTCGAAACCATGCATTGGGACTGCCCAGATAGTTTTATGCTACCTTTTGTTTTTTAAACGAAGAGTTGATATGCATGATATAATTAATATGAACATTTTATACACTGCCCTGATAGATAGCATCTGTTTCCTACACTCTAGTTGATATGCATGATGGTTCATGGGCCAGGGCACAATATAATTTATATGAACATTTTGCCATTGATTTTATTTGCTTGTTTGTAAGGCACAACACACCCATCCAAACAGGAACAATTAGATGGTGTCGGCTTGATTGAGATACTAGCTATCACTATAGCATATCTTTTGTTACCTTTTGTTTTTTAAACGGGAACAATTAAACCATGCATTGGGACTGCCCAGATAGTATTATGCTACCTTTTGTTTTTTAAACCAGTCAGCGTGTTGCCCAAAAGTAGTTCAGTTCTTTTATCCAGCAGCACAAGGTGCAGGCATGAGTGTGGATAGCTGAGAGCTCAGCATTGGGGACTGCTAGGCAGTTCCATTGCCAACATTAACTAATTTGTGAACTTTTGTGAATGTAGCCTTCTGCTTGGTTGCGTAAGTCAAAGTACCAGTTGATGGAACTGATAGGAAGGCAGATCAATTTTTGGCAGCTGTAACTCAAGAATACAATGAAGGCACCGAGGTTAGTCGTAGGAGGAACCGGAACCAACTAAAGATCCGCTGGGATCGTGTCAAGAAACCTGTAATGGATTTTCATGGTTGCTGGACTAACACAACCAAAGTGTATAGAAGTGGTGTGAGTGATGACCAAGTGATGGAAATTACTGACAAGATGTATTCTTCACAACATAATGATAAAGAGTTTATGCTGAAGCACATTTGGAAGGTTGTGAGGTATGAAAGAAAGTGGTCTGCATATGTTAAACAAGAACTTGAAAAAGAGAAGAAGGGTGCACCGAAATCTGCTGCTGAAGTGGTGAATTTGGTTGATAATCCTAACATTCGTCCAATTGGTCATAAGAAGGCTAAGAATGAGCTATATGGGAAAAGTAAGAAGACATCTGGTGCTTATTCAGCTATTACTGAGAAGATGGATAAGTTCATGGAAGTAACCACGAGTATTAGAAAGGACCATGAAAAGAAGGCAGAGGTGCAACAAAATTTGGCAAACAGCAAGGTTGAAGCGGCCAAGCTTGCCCATAAGATAGCACAAGAACAAACAAGGGGCAAGAAAGGAAGTTGAATGTGCCTTTGGCATTTTGCGACGACCAAAGACGTCTCTATGAGCAAGACGATCTTGAGAGTATCATGTTGGCTTGTATAGTCCTCCACAACATGATAATTGAAGATGAGAGGGATATAGAGGAGGATCAACTTGATTTGAATGAGGAAGCTAGCACCTATAGTGTGCAGGCAGCTACAATATCATCAGATAGAGAAAACCCAGAGATGGAAGAATTGCTTAACAGAGATAAGGAATTACGTGATTCCCAAGCGCATAAACAACTCCAAGAAGATTTGATTGAACATATTTGGCAAAAGTTTGGTCATACATATAATAGCCAAAATAATTAGGTACATATCTTTGTGTGCAAATATTGCAAGTCATCTTTATGTGGAAATAATACTGTTGTCGTTTCATGTTTTATAATATTCATTTGTTTACTTTATACCTTTTTTTCCTTGCAAATGGATGCTGATTAATGTTGCTTACTTTGCCCATTCAGATGGATGCTGATGCCTGATGATGGCTGATGGATGCTGGATGTTCATGGATGCTGATTGAAGTTGATCATGGTGTGGAATTGAGTTGATGTCAAGTGACCTGTTGATGCCTCCTTATTATTTTAAACTTGCCTAGCTATATGAACTTATATGTGACTGGATGATGCCTATCTATCTTTATGAACTATATGTGCTTCATGTTTATCTTTCTTTCGGATGGATATTATTTATTAATATGGTTTTGGATACAAAGTTATGGGCTGCTATATGAATGGGGTATAGTTGTGGAAAAGTGTATTTTCGCCACATTTTTTGAGTTGATGGATGCTTCCACTTTAATTTTTTGGGCTGCTATATGAATCGGGTGTGCAGCGTGTGTGCAGAGGGGGATGTGGTTGCGTGTGGCAGCAGGATGTGTTGTACAGATTGAATTGCCACAGCTAATCCATCTAGTTTGTGTGCTGCATTTAGGTCATTTGTTTCACAATGATTAGTATAGAAACCAAGCCATTGAGGAGAGTGGTTTCTATTGACATTAACTCTTCTTTTTCCCTCTTGGAAACTCCTCCAAGAAACTCCCCATTGGGACTGCCCTAAGGGGAATAATCCTTGAAATATTCCTAATAGTGATTTTGTTACCTTAACCCACGCTTGTCCATGTTCATCGCACCACATCTCATATCTAGATCTGGGCACCTCCCGCAAGGCCACCTCCTCCTTTATAAGGACGTCACCCTCTTCCTCTACTCACCAATTCACAATCTCAGATACTCCCGCTAGGAGATCTCTCCCATATCCCTCCCGTGTGTCTTGCTTTTCCGCATTCTCATCACTCGCCTACACCACGCACACGGTAGTGGCTAGAGCAGATCCTCAAGAACCTCGACCGCTACCGAAGAACCTGCTCGGGATAGGTAGGTGATAAGGTTTTTGGGGGAGCATCTTCACGCAATCGCTCGCTCCATGTACGACTACATCGACTACTTCCGGGAGGCCGTTCGAGGGACTCTACCGCATACCTCTTGCTACACCGAATTCGTACGACTCCATCAACCATGTCGTTCGGGGTGACTAATCCGAACGATAACAACGAAGCAAGTGCCTCCGGCACTCGCCCAACTTTTGGGTACATCCTAACACTCTTAAGTTTCTTTTGGTTTTGTTTAATAGTGGTTCAAACATGAATACTTGCACATGCTTTGTATCACTTACAACAATAATTATTTTGTCAAAATACCTATTTAATTGTGAAATCAAAATATGTCGTAATGTAGCCTATTTTCTAACAGGCCCTTGCACATGCATACTCACCTCTATGAACATTTTCTGTTCTGAATCAGTGTCTAGGCGTAGACGTTGTTCCTTTTTTGTTTGCCCTTGGAGAGCTAAGTTTCATTATCTATTGAACTTCACCGTGGCAATCTAGAGCTCCTCGATCTCAGCTTTTATAGGTTCACAATGTTAGGTACTTTCGGAGTATGATTTTAATTTTCTTATTTATGTTGTTGTTTAAAACCAATGAAGTGATGTAAAAATACCATATACATATTGCTTTTGTTTTCAAGATTTCACCATTGTAGCAAATGCTCACGTAATACTCACAAGTGTGTTCCTTCAAAAAAATGTCAAGGTTTAAATAGCGCTCTATAGCACCGCAATAGCGGCGCTATAGCGGCCCATAGCTCTTGACGCGAAGCTATTCTTCTTTTTCGTGCTATAGGCGCTATTACCACTATATCGCGCTATTGCACCGCTATTCCAGAATAGCATCATATCACGCTATTTTGCCGCTATAGGCTCAGGCAAAAAAAACCAAGGTAAGTAGACTGTAATTAAACAAACGTGGCCTGACCCATGGTTTGAATTGTGATTTGTGAATTTTATGGTTGTGTGGTCCATAGTTGTTTGCTTATGTACTTCATCTTCAAGTATTGACTTGAAGCCTTCATGGATATTTGGTATTTGCTTTGAGGTTGAGAACTTATCATATTATGTTGTCCATTATCATGGCTATTTGAATTATTAACTTATTAAGGCTAGTTCAACACTGTCATGTTGTTGTTGCTATTTCAATCAAATAGCGCACTACAGCGGCGATATAGCGGCAGCACCAAGCTAGCGCAACTGCACATAGTTGACGCTATAGCGGTGCTATAGCGCCAAATAGCGGTGAAACTAAGACGCCGCTATTTTTCATAGCCCGCGATTAAAAACCTCGAAAAATACGCATGAGCGTGCTCGGCAGTTCCGCCTGGCGTGGTGCTAGTATAGATCGACCAAGTTAGCTGCGTTATATGCTTGTCCCTACGCTTACTCATCATAACATGACGACGTGACGAAAGAATTTTTGCAGGTAGCAAAAGTTGTGATCACCAATCAATAATAATTTTCTCACACCAAAACAACATCAGTCACCATCCATCCAACAATATTTTTATCTCACAACAAATCAGCACCAGACACCGGCAACTAACCAGCCGAACGGGACGAGCTTTCAACGACGATTCTTCCTTGTGGGAGCTCCATAGAGTGCCAGGGATTGTACATGTAAAAGTATCCGATTTGATGTGACATGGGTTCTTTCTTTTTTGTAGGTCACTCAAAATAAAATTGATTGTGGTGTTTTTTATAACTTTTCCATAAAAATGTCGTTTTTGTCTTTGTTCTATAAACATATCTTTTCGCGTGTACAAACATGATTTGCACCCCATTGGCAACAAAAGCTTACTAACAACTTACATTAATTTTCAAGGAGATAAAATAAGGACAGCTTTCCTCTTCTTTTTATTTAATAAACATCATTTTCCTTGCAGCCACTTAGAGTTTTAATCTATATACACTGGGTCAGAACAAGCACCACAGATGTGGCAACATATAGGGATTCTAATTTTGTCCTAATTCAAATTATTCCAAGTTTAGCTAAATTTGTTAAGAAAAGTAGTAACATTTGCCACGTCATCAAATAAACATACAACTCCCTCCATCGCAAACTACTATTCATTTGGGATGTTGTAGGTGCATAGCATTTGCTAATTGCTATGCATCTAGATTAATTGTTATGCACCTAGGAAATCCAAAACGAATAGTAATTTAGGAGTGAAGGAGTAGCTATGAAAATGTAGTTTAGGATGAAGGTATAGTACTTAGTATTTCTAAGTTTACAATATTCAGTTGAAAGTATATTCACAGATTTGTAATAGACAACTTCCTGTTAGAATTGGTAAACAGTTATCTAGAAAATTTTGTGTAAGTTCATCGTCTCAATCCTTCCTCAGAAACTTAAAAAAAAAACCCAGATAAATGACACTTACTGAAAACATCCAAGAATATCACACAACAAAGAATAATCTCCAACAGGTGGGCAATTAAAAATTAGTGAACTCTATCATGAACCATACTTAAAATGAAAAGAGCATATGCGTGCATATGGTGGACATGATCTATGAAAACTAATATCTCTCTCAACGTCCATAACTTAAATTAGAGATACGCAGTGGATGCCCAATAATTGAGAGACCCCATAGCGTCCGGAAGCAAGAATCCATACAATCGCTTTGTCCCTTCTCTTTTTGCACAAGGTTGTTGGTGCATGGTCGACTGACCCGGCGGCCACTATTAAGAATTCATTGGGAAAAGGTGATTAGACAGGCAACTGCATATCAAATCTTCCACCTTTTTCTTATAAATTTTGTGCATGTGGCTATCATTCAAGAAAGCTCTACAAGTTTATTGTTGTCAACAAATGTTGCTTTGCATAGGTCATTCCAGTGCTGTCGCAATTACTCACTTTTAATCTGTGCAATCCACACTTGATATGGATTTTTCTTTTTTTTTAAAATTTATTTTTTCCCGCAAGGTTACTCAGCGATCATTCTGGATAGGAAGGACAATGCATTGATCAAGAACTATGACGTGATAATGACTTGTTTGAAATGTATTCTCTTTTGATATATAAAAAAACATGTGGAAACGACTATTGCGCTGTTACGTGCCTAGTTGTGCTGCCTCTCATATATCATCAAGCTAAAAACACATGCTTTTTTATTGGTGTGAGCGAAAAAACACCAAAAAGATATAAACCTAAAGCATATATGCAAGACTAATTAATTCATTTTAATGCTGATTACCAAAGGTTTTACACAATATATAGTGAAATTAAGGTCAAAACACTAAGAAGCTACTAGTGTTCTGGCAATACTTATCAAACGAGAAGGTTTTTACACAAAATTTACATTAATCACCGGTAGGGAGGGGGGCTTTTTTAGATCTCTCAAGTCCAACCGGGACTAAAGTTCGGAGACAAAAGGCCCCCCTTAGTCGCGGTTGGTATTACGAACCGAGACTGGGGGGGCACGCCAGCACTTGCGCCCACCCCCTTTAGTCTCGGTTGGTATTACCAACCGAGACTAAAGGGTCTCGTTTCTTTTTTTTTTGGTTTTTCGATTTGAGCTTATATTCTAATTGGTGTCTAACCCGTATATGCACGTATACGTATTTGAACTTGTATATACCAGTATATATATACCATATACGCAGTTAGATTAGACTTATATACAAATTAAACCCTATATATCTACATATATAAACTTATAAATAAATAGTATTTTCTTAAACTAGTATATATACATCAAAACCCCATATAGTATATTCAAAATATCATTCAGTTCAAATTTCTTGTCTCATTTAGCTTTCCTCGGAGGTGAGTCGGTCAATTGGATGGCTGTCATAATGATGTGTTCCTTCGTCCATAAGGAATCCCACGAGAGCTTCTTGAATTGCCAAGAGACGATCCTTCTCAATGAGTACGTCCCTTTTATAATCCTCTGTAATTTGCAAATAGGTTGATATAATACAGCTAGCGATTAAATATACAAAAAGATAAAAAATGATGTATTATTAATAGGTTTATTTTACTTACACTATCATCATCATCCGTGTTGCCACTATGATGGTGTATGAACTCACAAACGTAGTACCCGCATAAATTATTTCCTTGCTCTTGTCTCAAACACTAAATTGGAGATGAGAACAAAATATGAAATTGTAGTATTATACATTTTAAATATTCCTAATGTGAAGTTATTATTTGTATACGTACCGGAAAATCATACGCCCATCTAATTTTGGGTTGAAATGCTGCTCGGTTTTTTCAATGAACATGGTCCAAGCTCTGAGGCTAAATAATAAAAGATAAAATATGTTAGTGAAAAGCTAAATATATATATTGCATTAAAGAAATGTCATAGATAGAATTCAACACTATATATTATAAATTATATGTACACATACCTATATATATAGATTGGATTCAATATATGCATAAATAAAAAACAAAAGGGGATAGAATTCAACACTATTATTACTGTACATAGCTCACAAGACTAGATGCTCCGTAAACTAACAGTACCACACATGCGCTACACCTCCTATCTAGCTACAGTCCCACCTCGCGGAGCTGCAGGCAGTCTCCACGTAGCCCGTGAGGTGAAACTATAACTAATTAGGACGTAGGGCTCTGTATGAAAAACAAGAAAAAAATAAAATACTTATATTTATTGTATATAAAAATAAAAAAATACTTAATAAAAGAATTTAATCTTCTATAGCTACCTAAAAATAAAAGCATTTCTAAATAATTAAAGAATGGAAATAAACTATATGTACAAAATAAACTATAGCTACATTTTCTCTATGTCTTTTTTCTTTATGAGCATATATTTTATAAACTATATGTACAAGTAAAATTTAAATTTATGAAAAACAAGAAAATAAGAGAATGCTTACATTTATTCTATACATAAATTAAAAACATACTTAACAAAATAATTAATCTTCTATTTCCTCCAATGGCTACATAGAATAAAATCATTTCTAAACAATGAAAGGATGGAAATACCTAGTATATTTTTGGTATTTCTTATTTTATGAGCATATATTTTATAAACTATATATATATATATATATCCAAGAAAAATTCAATATTATGAAAAAAAAGATTTTAATGAAAGAAGGAACAATGCAAGTACCATCCTAACTACATCTTCACGTGTATATACAAAATCCCATCTCTCTAATTAAATTAAGCTCCTCCTACCTAGCTACAAATTAACGTTTCTATTTTCTCCATCTCTAAACCATAAAACAAAATTTAATCACCACAAATGAAGGGAGGATGAAGATTCTAACCTTTACAACACCTTGGAGGAGAGAAATCTTCACAAACTAATGAAGAAAAAAATCGCAGCACCACCCTAGGCTTGAGTCGCCATGGAGAGGAGGAGCTTGAGCTCGTGGGTGGCTCTGGTGAATGGCTCAGGTGGCACGAGGAAGAAGTAGGTACGGGCGTTATATTGCCCCCAGCCTTTAGTCTCGGCTGGTGTTACGAGCCCAGACTAAAGGTCGGGGGCAATTATTGCCGGATGGAGCCGTTGGAAGCCCCCCTTTTGTCACGGTTCGTAATACGAACCGGGACTAAAGGGGGCCGGCTACAACGACCATTTCAGGCCACGTCGACGAAAGGCCTTTAGTCCCAGCTTCAAAGTTGAAACGGGACTAAAGGCCCGAACAAAAGCCTCGCTCTCCACCAGTGAATTAAGAGGTCAAGACACGAAGAAGGGCCTAATAGTTGTGTTGGTGATTGATCGAGCACCTAACAACAGGCCGTGGCGTCCTGAAATGAGTCTTGTCCTCCTACAAAATCAATGTGCCGGTGCTTATTACTCCATCCATATTAAATTACATGTCGTTTTTACTTTTCTAGATGCATTCTTTTTGTTATGTATCTAAACATAAATATATATCGAAGTGTATAACAAGAGAAATGCATGTATCTAGAAAAGTCAAAATGATAAGTAATTTAGGACGTCCGGAGTATATCTCAAATGTTTTTCACACATAGTACCTCTACTTTGTTGTTGTAACAGAGGCCAACTAATTTGTATTGTACCATTTCCGTAGTTATAAGATCCAATATCAGAAAATATATGGGACAAAGATACTATGCAGTAATATACCATGTGAATAATTGGATTTTTAATACATGTTTTATTATGTATCTAGACATAAGTATATATATCTAGATGTATAATTAAAAATTGTATCTAGAAAACCAAATCAGTTCTAATAATTTGGAACGAAGGGATAAGTACCTTCTAATTCTAACTTTGAAACATGTATTATTGACTCCAAAGTAGGTAGGGTGATGGCGGCGGTAATGCGTGCCTAAGGGCACGAAAAAGAAGAATAGCTTCGCGTCAAGAGCTATGGGCCGCTATAGCGCCGCTATTGCGGTGCTATAGAGCGCTATTTAAACCTTGACATTTTTTTGAAGGAACACACTTGTGAGTATTACGTGAGCATTTGCTACAATGGTGAAATCTTGAAAACAAAAGCAATATGTATATGGTATTTTTACATCACTTCATTGGTTTTAAACAACAACATAAATAAGAAAATTAAAATCATACTCCGAAAGTACCTAACATTGTGAACCTATAAAAGCTGAGATCGAGGAGCTCTAGATTGCCACGGTGAAGTTCAATAGATAATGAAACTTAGCTCTCCAAGGGCAAACAAAAAAGGAACAACGTCTACGCCTAGACACTGATTCAGAACAGAAAATGTTCATAGAGGTGAGTATGCATGTGCAAGGGCCTGTTAGAAAATAGGCTACATTACAACATATTTTGATTTCACAATTAAATAGGTATTTTGACAAAATAATTAATGTTGTAAGTGATACAAAGCATGTGCAAGTATTCATGTTTGAACCACTATTAAACAAAACCAAAAGAAACTTAAGAGTGTTAGGATGTACCCAAAAGTAGAGCGAGTGTCGGAGGCACTTTCTTCATTGTTATCGTTCGGATTAGCCATCCTGAATTACCTAGTCGATGGAGTCGTACGAATTTGGTGCAGAAAGAGGTACATAGTGCAGTCCCTCGAACGGCCTCCCAGAAGTAGTCGATGTAGTCGTACATGGAGCGAGCAGTTGCGTGAAGATGCTCCCCAAAAACCTTATCACCTACCTATCCCGAGCAGGTTCTTCAGTAGCGGTCGAGGTTCTTGAGGATCTGCTCTAGCCACTACCGTGTGCGTGGTGTAGGCAGGTGATGAGAATGCGGAAAAGCAGCACACAGGAGGGATATGGGAGAGATCTCCTAAGCAGGAGTATCTGAGATTGTGAATTGGTGAGTAGAGGAAGAGGGTGACGTCCTTATAAAGGAGGAGGTGGCCTTGCGGGAGGTGCCCAGATCTAGATATGAGATGTGGTGCGATGAACATGGACAAGCGTGGGTTAAGGTAACAAAATCACTATTAGGAATATTTCAAGGATTATTCCCCTTAGGGCAGTCCCAATGGGGAGTTTCTTGGAGGAGTTTCCAAGAGGGAAAAAGAAGAGTTAATGTCAATAGAAACCACTCTCCTCAATGGCTTGGTTTCTATACTAATCATTGTGAAACAAATGACCTAAATGCAGCACACAAACTAGATGGATTAGCTGTGGCAATTCAATCTGTACAACACATCCTGCTGCCACACGCAACCACATCCCCCTCTGCACACACGCTGCACACCCAGATTCATATAGCAGCCCAAAAAATTAAAGTGGAAGCATCCATCAACTCAAAAAATGTGGCAGAAAATACACTTTTCCACAACTATACCCCAGATTCATATAGCAGCCCATAACTTTGTATCCATAACCATATTAATAAATAATATCCATCCAGAAAGAAAGATAAACATGAAGCACATATAGTTCATAAAGATAGATAGGCATCATCCAGTCACATATAAGTTCATATAGCTAGGCAAGTTTAAAATAATAAGGAGGCATCAACAGGTCACTTGACATCAACTCAATTCCACACCATGATCAACTTCAATCAGCATCCATGAACATCCAGCATCCATCAGCCATCATCAGGCATCAGCATCCATCTGAATGGGCAAAGTAAGCAACATTAATCAGCATCCATTTGCAAGGAAAAAACAGGTATAAAGTAAACAAATGAATATTATAAAACATGAAACGACAACAGTATTATTTCCACATAAAGATGACTTGCAATATTTGCACACAAAGATATGTACCTAATTATTTTGGCTATTATATGTATGACCAAACTTTTGCCAAATATGTTCAATCAAATCTTCTTGGAGTTGTTTATGCGCTTGGGAATCACGTAATTCCTTATCTCTGTTAAGCAATTCTTCCATCTCTGGGTTTTCTCTATCTGATGATATTGTAGCTGCCTGCACACTATAGGTGCTAGCTTCCTCATTCAAATCAAGTTGATCCTCCTCTATATCCCTCTCATCTTCAATTATCATGTTGTGGAGGACTATACAAGCCAACATGATACTCTCAAGATCGTCTTGCTCATAGAGACGTGCTGGTCGTCGCAAAATGCCAAAGGCACATTCAACTTCCTTTCTTGCCCCTTGTTTGTTCTTGTGCTATCTTATGGGCAAGCTTGGCCGCTTCAACCTTGCTGTTTGCCAAATTTTGTTGCACCTCTGCCTTCTTTTCATGGTCCTTTCTAATACTCGTGGTTACTTCCATGAACTTATCCATCTTCTCAGTAATAGCTGAATAAGCACCAGATGTCTTCTTACTTTTCCCATATAGCTCATTCTTAGCCTTCTTATGACCAATTGGACGAATGTTAGGATTATCAACCAAATTCACCACTTCAGCAGCAGATTTCGGTGCACCCTTCTTCTCTTTTTCAAGTTCCTGTTTAACATATGCAGACCACTTTCTTTCATACCTCACAACCTTCCAAATGTGCTTCAGCATAAACTCTTTATCATTATGTTGTGAAGCATACATCTTGTCAGTAATTTCCATCGCTTGGTCATCACTCACACCACTTCTGTACACTTTGGTTGTGTTAGTCCAGCAACCATGAAAATCCATTACAGGTTTCTTGACACGATCCCAGCGGATCTTCAGTTGGTTCCGGTTCCTCCTACGACTAACCTCGGTGCCTTCATTGTATTCTTGAGTTACAACTGCCAAAAATTGATTTGCCTTCCTATCAGTTCCATCAACTGGTCCTTTGAGTTACGCAACCAAGCAGAAGCCTACATTCACAAAAGTTCACAAATTAGTTAATGTTGGCAATGGAACTGCCTAGCAGTCCCCAATGCTGAGCTCTCAGCTATCCACACTCATGCCTGCACCTTGTGCTGCTGGATAACAGAACTGAACTACTTTTGGGCAACACGCTGACTGGTTTAAAAAACAAAAGGTAGCATAATACTATCTGGGCAGTCCCAATGCATGGTTTAATTGTTCCTGTTTAAAAAACAAAAGGTAACAAAAGATATGCTATAGTGATAGCTAGTATCTCAATCAAGCTGACACCATCTAATTGTTCCTGTTTGGATGGGTGTGTTGTGCCTTACAAACAGCAAATAAAATCAATGGCAAAATGTTCATATAAATTATATTGTGCCCTGGCCCATGAACCATCATGCATATCAACTAGAGTGTAGGAAACAGATGCTATCTATCAGGGCAGTGTATAAAATGTTCATATTAATTATATCATGCATATCAACTCTTCGTTTAAAAAACAAAAGGTAGCATAATACTATCTGGGCAGTCCCAATGCATGGTTTCGAAGGACAAACTTCCAAAAAGAAAAGAGTGTAGGAAACGGATGCTTATCAATCTAACATCTTCGTGTTTCGTCCAATTCAATCGCTTCTCAATCCTCTCATCTTCGTTGGTTTCATCCACTTCAATATTGATTGTCTCTTTGTCTTGTGCATCACTTTCAACTGGTAGGCTTCTTCTCAAACTTGGTGTAGTTGGCGAACTTGCAGCGTCGCTTCTTGTATTGCCAACCAAATGGAAATTTTCTGGAGTAGTGTTTGACTGCAATAAGTTGGTAAACCCACCTGGTGGGTACATCCTGAAAAATATGAGATGACCAATGCTTGAATGATTAATGTTTTCCCAATTATATAAAAATCTTTACTAACAGCCATATACGCACTACAGTTACTTGCAAAATTAAAAACTGCGAAATGCTTTGTCTGATGGTTACATAACCAAGTAGCTATTGACTCAACTGGCACCAGAACAAAGGTATACACACAAAGCCTTTTATAGTCCTCTACTTGGACAAGAGTGGTTAAGTTTGATGCAAACAGGAGTCATGTTTGAAACATAAATAATTGGCTAAAAAACATGGTGAGAATACAATGGATTAAAGTATCGGGGTCGCAGTGACAATTTTTCCTGAATCTCGACTAACAATCAACATTGTGCGGAGAGTGTAAAGTTGAAGCTGCTGCTGAAATACTAAGGGTAATGGCATCGAAAAATATTAACCACGGGAGTGCATTTTACTTATCTATAGTCACAAGAGTTGCCAAATCAGGTCCAGTTAAAGAGGCCCAAATGCTACACCAGAAGTTAGTGGAGTGCAAGGTCCTTGAAGAAGATTCCCAATTTGTTTTAAGTAGCTAGTTGCCGGATTGTAAAATCCTCAAGTCACTCAATAGTTGTTAAAGATAATTTCCGGAAGTTTTGCGGTGTGGCGGAATTTCCGGAAGTTTGCAGCCGTACCACACCATGATGCTTGGCATAGAATGGACAAGTGTGGGGTCATGCTCCACATTTCTTTAAGTCTCACAAAGCAAACAGAGAGCAAAGCATTGTTCGTAAACTATGGTTCGTCTTCGTTCCATCTTGGAGCACCTTACTTCAATAAGCATTGTTATTTTTTGAAGAAAATAAGCATTGTTATTGGCTGATGATTGATTGTGTGATCAAGTGTTGTACTCCTGGAGCAATTGTCTTTGTTCAGGGCCGCAGTGTCAGTTTTTCCTGAATCTCGACTAACAATCAGTATCAAGAACATTGAATCATTGACTTATTGAGTATAACCTACAGGGTGCCAAAATGCTTAACATTATCTATGTTTGTACATCTGAAAATATCAAAAAGGATGAAAATGGCCCCCTCAAGCCCTCTAAATTCTAAAGCAGTAGAGCCATACTACCAGTTTCTACTTCAACTACGTGTTGCAGAACACTACTTGCATTCACAGTTTGAGAAAGACCATGTATTCACATCAAACTTTACTCAATAAAATTTTGCAGTCTCGATAGCATGACAGTCACAACTTAACCTACTCAAATAATGGATTCAATCTTGAATAGATCAACACAACACAAGCTAAATTTGGCACACAGAACCCTGCCAAGCTCAAGGTAAACATACCTTGCATTGGAATCCATCGGAGAAGAAGTATTCCACCATGCAGGAAAACCAACAGATTGAAGACTTGGAAGTGGTGGAGATGATGTCGTTGCGGCTGGACGGGGGGGAGCCGGAGCGGATCCAGTTGTGGCGGCGGAAGCGCCCTTCTTCTCTCGGCCCCGCCCTCGCCTCGCCTGGAGGTTGACGAAGGCGGACGGAGTGGATTCATCTATGAAGAGGCTTGGGATGGATTGGGGGGAAATGGCTAGGTCTTGAGATTGGGGGCTGATAGCTAGGTTTTGGCGGCACTAGCGGGATTCGTTGGCCGCCGATGTGGCGGGAGCGAGCGCGAGTGAAGGCGGGAGCGAGCGCGCGGGAAACTGGAAGAGGATGGCGCGCGTGGGGGAGGGATGGCGGCGGCGGCGGCGTACGGGATCCATGTAAACAACCCGGTTTCTCCGCAGTGCGATTTTGTTGGTTTCCATCCGCATCGATACAAGTGTGGACTTCGTTTCCTGCTGAGGAAATCGTTTCCTCTTTTTTTCCTGTCTCTCTTCTTTAATTCCTATGCCACATCAGCAAAAAGGTGAGTTGGCTACCAAATTAATTGCACATAGAAACCACAATTAATTCCCCATTGGGACTGCCCTTAACGACTCCCGCCCCACAACACATCACGTCTATCCACTCCGTCCGATTCAACTTGGAACGACACAACACAACTAGACCACTGCTCAGAGGCGAGCGAGCGCGCGTGTGTGGCTCGCCAATCTCCTTATTCAACTTCACAAGTGGTGTACCTGTTGACGCAAAACGTGCACCCGGCGCCAAATACACAGCAAGCCGAACAAAGCTGGCTTCACACGCGCAAAGAGTAACAAGACGTGCCAGTCAATTTTTCCTGAAAATTAACAAAAGATAAAGCAAGCTTAAATACCAAAACTTGGAACTTGCCGGTGGTACCGACAGTTCCATATTTACGGCTAAGAAGCCACATGAGATGACACATAGCTATGGAAAGCTATTTGTCAATGAACTGAAACCATTCGGGAACTTATAAAAGGAAAATCAATACTGCCGAATGGATGACGTAAGCATGACGGCAATCGGTCTTTGTTTGGTCAAAGATGCATGCACACGAGATTATGACCGATCCCCATGATAACCAACATTAAATAAATTAATAAAGTAAAGCACGAACATAATCATGTAATAAACAAGCATGCATAGATCTCAAGCACTAGTCTACCGCATGTCTAGGTACTCTAAAACCCGTCGAGTACGATATCAAACAAATCTATCCACCGCATGATACAACTTGCATGAAGACCGTACCACTTTCCACAAATAGATCTATCCACCGCATGATACAATCTAAATATGGAAAGCTAAAAGCACACATTATTTAAAGCATGAATTACGCACGTGTTCTACTCGTGAAGAAACATAACCGAATACGGCTGAACAGGCCGATTCGGGGTCCATGAAGAAGGAACGAACATTACCAAGTGAATAAATCTATCAGATTGATTTGAGATCTAATCCACCGGATGACTAGCTCCAAAGCAAACCAAAAACCTGCATCTACCGCATGATACTCAGTTCTTTCAAGATTTATACCGACATTGGTAAGTTTGAACCCGCAACACGTAACAATCTAGATCGATTCGGTTTCGGCTATCGGAAAACACATGATCCACATGTTAAAACATGAAATCTACTCGAACAAGGACCATAAAAGAGGTAAAACCGATCCAAACCCATCTAGATTGGGCAAAAGTGTTACATGAATTTAAACATAAAGTAAAAACTCAAAGTAACACGGGGTAACTTAATGAATCTATTGGATCTTGCCAAAATCCAATAGAGCCGACAACTAGCTTCAAGCTAGATCTTAGCCTACCGCATGGCTCATGACCTAACAAGAAACCTTCTTGAACCAAGCTTGAATCTACCGCATGACACGAAGCATGGTAACAAGACTACTTGCATCGCATCTAAATCCACCGCATGATACTAGACATGATACAAGGTTGCCGGTACTCACGGAGGTCGACGGATCGAGGAACCCTCTCGAAGAACTCGACGAAACGACAAAAGGACTCTAGGGTTTGGCGTAAGGCCGGTTTGTATTGAAGAATGATTGTCCTTTTTTACATACATTCGGGGCTCATATTTATACCCCGCGAAGTACAATCTCGAATGGATTTGTCGCCTAACTTATCTCTAAGCTTTGATCGCCTATCTATCCATTCGCCCTTTCTCGCTTGAGCCACGTCACCATCCAATCCCGCAAAATCAGCTCTCTTCGTTCCTTTGCCGAACGGGAGCGGATAGCCGACCGCATCTCTTTACCGAATACAAACTCGAAAAGATCTTTCCTTCCACCGGACGGACTCCTCATCGAGCTGGTCCCACGAGTCAGACTCATTACCAAATTTTGGTGTTAACACATGCCCCTTCAATTGCGGGATAAAAGTAATTTTGTTCCGCAATTGACTCCAGCCACGAACACTTTCAAATCGAATCTGTCAACACCTGTCCTTCTTCCTTCGCAAATCCGCCGGAATCCTCATCCAGATCCAAACCCTAGATCCTCTTGTTCGAAGCTCAAATTCCCAATGGCGGCTCAAAACCAAGACGCTCAGGTAAATTCCTCTTCCGTAAGTTTCATTCGGCATTTAGGTTTTCAACTTTACCTGAAATCTCTCTTCCGCTCTTCCTCAGGAGCCTTCCACTGAGCTTCTGATTCGCACCGGGGCCAATTCAAGATCTTATTATCTTGGTCCTGTGGGGAACTCTGATCCTCAAGATTTCATCGCGGCTGAATCTCAGAGGATCCCCTTCAAAGCAGCTCTGTCCCCACCTCCTCAGTGGCAAGACGCTTTCAAGAACTGGCCTTTACCTCCAATCGCAGGCTGGAAAACTTGGTACCGGAGGATCCTCGCAGACAAGAGTGGATTGACCAAAAACTGGGATACCCTCCGCATTGCTCTGTGCTTAGAGTTATCCTTGGCCGAGACCACCAAAAATGAAGACCTTTTGATAGCAGCCTGCCACTTTTGGTCAAACGGTGTCAACGCCTTCCTCTTTGGCCACGGCCCGATGTCTCCAACTTTGGCCGATGTGTATATGATCACCGGCCTCGACATTACAGGATCCGTCCAACCCTGGAACTTCAAAGGTTCTTCATGCCAAACAGGGGTGAAACCAGGGAACAGATACAAACAGTATATCCTGAAGCACATGAAAGACAACCCCCTTGGTGATGTCGAGTATAGGGCATTTCGAATATGTGTCTGTGCAGATTTGTCTTCTGTGGCAAAGCCAATGAGCCTACCCTGAATCACATCACAATGGCGTCTCATTTGGCTAGTGGCAACCGCCTCCCCCTTGGAAAATTCCTCCTAGGCAGTGTGTATCATATGCTTCACTAAACTGTCACCCAAATGTACACCAGCCAGAGGATAACATGTGTCAACGGTCCTTGGTGGTTTGTTCAAATGTGGCTGCAGCTCCACATGCATCGGATCATTGGTGTTGATTTGAACACCAGGCTCTTCCCTTTATCCAATCATCCTGAAGGGAAGCCCCAAGCCACCAGAGGATGCCAGAATTACGGAGAAGCGGCTTCAATTGTTCTTGTTCGACAGACATCGGCCCGGCTTTTCGAGCTATTCTTCAAAGGCTTCTTCTAATCCTCTCTCGGCTTCCTTACCCGGACAATGACACTTTGATTTTCCCCCGTGACTTCTCCTTTGAATCGAACGCCAAGATGGGAGATTCTTTGAGATCCTCAACATCATAATCCGCCCATGCATGCCGCCACCGAATTCAACGAAGGAAGGCCGAACTTCAGTACTTATGAATATTATCGCCCCAATGTAATGGCTAGGCAACTTGGGTGTGGCCGGATGCCCCCAAGGTCGTTCCTTCATGAGTTCCTCAAGCCCGAGAGGAAATCATAGAACTTATGCACAAGAAACAGGGTTTTTCATTATGTGTGTAGTCCCACTATCTACACCTAGCCTTTTGTGCCCACGACCATAGCTCATCACACCTTCAATTCCCGGTGGCAAGAATTCCATGATCACATCTTCAATGAGCCCGTGCATTCGTTCGTGCGTAATTGATGCCTCGATTTTCAGCCAACTTCGAGGTAACATGATGAATTACCGAATCGACATATCTTCTTTCAATCATGATTCGACCTTCATTTTCTTACTCACGAACACGAGTGCCCGCCCCTCGAGCTAGGAATATCACCTACAATGCTGTAGGCCCAATCTCAGCACTGGGATTCAAGTCCACAACTCTGGCTCAGTTAATGGCCAGGTTTGCTACAACAGACCCCAGCCTCTCTAGCCTTGCTGCTGATAGGAGGCAAGGTTTGTCTCTGATTGCTCCTCCAAATGCCAAGAGGAGGAGAACTGTCAAGAAAATGCTTGTTGAGGTAAAATCCTTTGCCTTCTTGATCACAAGATTACCCTATTCCTGATAAATCATATATTTGTGTATTTTCAGACCAGAGCCCAGCAACCTTCAGTGTCAGAACCTGCCAATGCTCCATCCACTGGTGTGACCTTTGTTGCCTTTTTTTAAGGATGAACACTGGCATTTACCCTTTTAATTTGACACTTGCAGAAGAGACAATGGAAGAACAACTTGTGGATGTCCTAGTGGCTCAACAAGCAAGTCCACCCAGGGTTGAATTGCCTATCCCAGTGGAGATCTCATCTTCATCACCCTCTGCAGAAGCAATGAATTCCCCAGAGATGAGTCTCCCTATCCAGCCGGAGCCGTCAAGTCCTCCAAGGGCACAATCACCTGTTGGTCATGCAGAGACACCAATCCCAATAGAGGTGGATCCAACTCCTCTTCAGCCAGCAGCCCCATGAGTTACCGCCGATCGCATCACCACCTTTTACCTTGGAGGCTTCGGCTTTACCCGGAACACCTTCTTCACCCGTGATTGCCCCCGCTCAAAATCTTGCCCAGACTCAAGAAATCAGCCATGAGGTACTCAATTGCACTTAACTCGCTACCTTTGCATTTAGCACTCCTAACTTGGCAATATCGCTTCTTAGGATCAGGCTCCATCAAGCCTGCCATCGGGGAACAATCCAGTTGCCGAGGCGATGTAAGGGATGCACCAGCCTCTGTCAGATGAGGTGCTAGCAAAGCTTAGAGAAATTGTTGCCTGGCTAGAAAGAGATGCACAAGATCAATTCAAGGATCTCGATCACTTTGAGGAGATGCTTGAATCTATCAGCCAAGAACTCCCTGAAGATGTCAGAGCTTCCCTAGTATCCATCTGTGACTTGGACATCCTTTATGCGCCCATAAGGCAGGCTTTGAGGAAATTGCGCTCCCGCCCGGCTATTGAAAAGAAAAGAGCCAGGTCGAACAAGCCATGAACGGGGCGCAATCCCAAACGAAGAGCCACAAGGACACATTGGCCAGTCTGCAAGCTTCTTGTGATCTGAAAATTGCCAAGAAAGCTGCTCTAGAAGCGGAGCTGAGAAGCCTGTCAGCTGAGATAGAGGCTGATAAAAAGAAAATAGCCGAGCTCCCTGGATTGATAGAAAAGACCCAAGCGGAAGCAAAATCGGCTATCGCCAAGATAGAGCAATGCGATGCAGAACTCACCACCTTGTCTAGCGCCCAAAAAGATTGCCAGGAGCTACTGGGCAACTTCCGCCAAGCAACATCCAATGCCCGTGGTGTGATCGCGAAACATTTGAACATTTGAATGCTCTAATTGATGTATAACCGAATTGGTCGCTCTTGTGATATTTTTCCTGCAATTCATTTCTTTTTCTTCTGCGCACCTTCAAATATAATGCTGAACGACCCATTCGGCAAAGAAACGCCAACACCCGAATGGCACTTTGACTCCTCTCGCCCGAGCCTACCAACCGAATACGACTCAGCCTAGAACTCCAAACGACCCATCGGCAGCCTGGTCAAGGAAACCTTTCCACCTTCCAATTTTCTCGGGATATGCGCCACGATCCAGAGCCACGACTCGAAGCCACGATCTGTCTTGCCAGGCCTATAAATGAAACCGTAGGTGCCCCTAGCTCTCCACCAAGTCTTTTAGCTCTCGAATCTTTGCCAATCTCAGCTCTTCCTCTCTTCAAACAGTGCACATCCCAAACCAACATGGTGCGCCGCCTCAACCGCCGCCGCGCCTCCGACGAGGCAGAGGGGAGCAGCGCCAATGCGCGCCGGAGGCAATGATCGTCGATTCCTCTTCTTTGCTTCAACTTTTGATCTTTTTCTTGTTTTGACGATCATCTTCTTTTCAGATTGATTCAGTGGAATCCGTCTCCTGCGCCGGCCAATCAACCCCTTCCAGACGACTCCTCGGAGTCCGACGGCCACTCCCCCGTGCCGTACGGGGAGCTTGATGCCCTCCGCTTCAAGGAGGAGCTGGAGACGGCCCGGCGCGAGTTGGAGGACGTCTCCAAGAAGGCGGGCATAGCCGAGCTAGAATGGGAAGACCAGCGCAAACAGCTGCTGGAAACCATCGATGGTACAGCCTTGAAATCAGCTCTTTGATCCAGCCCGGCTTTTGATGCTAATCTCTTTTCTTCTTGCTTCTTGCGACCGCGATGCCGAGCTCAACCACCGAAGGCGCTGGTGGAGCAGCTGGCCGACAAGGTGAATGCCCACGGCGGCACACCGGCGGAGCGCCCTTGCCGCGGTGGAACACCGCGTCGACGAGGTGGCCACCCATGGTGTCCGTTTGGGCACCACCTTGGGCCTAGCTGCCATGGCGACGCATACGGACGTCGACTACTCCACCAGGCCGCGCGGCTTCCGGGGCGGCGCGCCGGAGGACATCGATGAGATCGAGCTCATCCTGGAGCGCCTCGATGGCCACGGCGACGCCATTGCCGAAATCACTCATCCCCAATCCGTACCGAATGTGCTCTTCGACTAGATTGTATTAGGGATGATTGATCATCGGCAATAAATAAGAACTTTTGAATTCTGTGCTTGTGCCGTTATGATTTCGCTTCGCATTTGCATCCATGGTTCTTATTTTTCTTTGAATGCATCTGGGAACTATCTTGAGCCGAACGCGCGAGAACAGCTGCCCCTTGGCGCAAAATTCACAGAAGATCCCGATTTGGCAATCCATGAGCACTGTTCAAGCAAAAACCCTTTGTACTTGGGGAGAAAAACCCTGTCGTTTGGTATTCCAACAGTGCGTACTGGCCGGTCATCACTCCCAATGCACCCCTTCGGTCAATAAAAGAGCCTGCTGAGATGCCCTGCAAATCCACTCGCACACTCATCCGTCATTTCTCATTTCTTCCCCTGTCTCTAGAGGAGAAAACCCCAAGGCCATGGACAAGGGCAAGCAACCCCAGGAGAGCAGCTCACCAAAGAAGCGTACGATTCGAAGGTGAGTTCTTCCTTGATTTATTCCTCGTTCTCCATATGATCTCGTGCTTCATGTTTTCTTCTTTTCCTCTTTCAGCCTTGATCTGCTCCCTGAAGAAATCATCGGGACCGAAGATGTGCCTGAGTACATCTCCTCCGATTCCTCCCTCGAAGCAGAGGATGCCACGCCTGAGCAGAGGACCGGCCATCAACGCGCGCCGCTGTGTTCGGCACCTGGAGCACGGCCTCAGGGACATCACCGCCCATTGCCAAGCCGAACGCGAGCGTCGCATGGCTCTGGAGGCACTAGTAGGGGGTAAATGTTTCTGACCTCTTCTTGACCTCATGCCTGCATTTAGATTTCTTGCCCCTAACATCGATTCCTCTGTTTTCAGATGTATCTGACAGGTACAACAACCTGAAGACGGCCTGGGAGAGCTTGGTGGAGGCCGCAAACCATGGTCACCCCCATGCGTTCCAAGTTGCCGTCACGGTGGTCCTGGAACAGCTGAAGAGGGAGCAGCAGAAGAAGCAACGAAAAGATTGAATCATACTTTCGCTTCTTCCTCCACGCCTTCTGCTTCCCACCTCCTTGAAGATCTGACCACCAGGGTTGTTAGATGTAAACCTGCAAGAAGCAGTTGTAATGTAGTTTTTGTGCTAAGGGCAATGCATCTAGGCACTGGCCATTTCTTCTGTTTATGGATTTTTTGTTCCGAAGGTGGCCTCGTTCTTGAGCGCCGGCTGTCTCTGTGTCAGATGTGTGTAATCATCAATCGATCTCAATGCTAGGATAATACTTCTTCAGATATCTTCCATTTATTGCAGCGGAAAATTCCTCTCCTAGCAAAGTTTTCAATATATATGCATTACCAGGGACGCATCTGACCACACGAAAGGGTCCTTCCCGCTAGGGGACCATTTGCCGAATTCACTATATTTAGTTCCAATCGGCAATAGCGCTTTCCAAACCAAATCTCCTTCTGCGAATTGCCTGACTTTTACCTTCTTGTTATAGTACTTGGCAACCCGCAGCTTGTTTTTCTCGATGTTTTCCAAGGTTCTAAGACGGATCATGTGTAAGTCCTCTAGCTCGTCCATCATTAGACCACTGTAATCCTTTGAGCTCAAATCTTTCTGTAGCACAACCCTCCTTGAATCAGATTGCACTTCCCACGGTAGAACCGCGTGATGCCCATAAACCAATTCGTAAGGAGAAGTTTTTGTAGCTCCATGGGGGGCCATTCGGTAAGCCCACGGTGCCTCACCGAGTACCGAATGCCACCTTCTTGGCTTCTCGGTCGATCTTCTTTTGTATCGCCTTGATCATGATTTTGTTAGAAGCCTCTGCTTGACCATTAGCTTGGGCATAATAAGGAGAAGAGTTAAACAATTTGATCCCCATGCTTTCGGCAAACTCTTTGAACTCCAGTGACACGAATTGTGCCCCTTGATCAGTGGTGATAGTCTGAGGGATTCCAAACCGATAGATGATGTGCTCCTTGACAAATTCAACCATGTTTTCTGATGTCACCTTCTTCAGTGGGATCGCCTCAACCCATTTAGTAAAATAATCCGTAGCCAAAAGCACGAACTTATGCCCCTTGCTAGATGGTGGATTAATTTGGCCAATCAAGTCTATTCCCCAGCCCCTGAATGGCCATGGCTTGATGATGGGATTCAATGCTGACGCGGGGACCCTTTGAATATTTCCAAACCTCTAGCAATCTTGACACCCCTTGTAATACTCAAAGCAATCCTCTAATATCGTCGGCCAAAAGCACCCAGCTTGTCTAATAACCCATTTCATACGGTAGGCCGACTGGTGTGCTCCACATATCCCATCGTGCACCTCGCTCATCATGCTCTTGGCTTCTTCTCGGACCCGTGCATCGCAAGCAATACTCCATCCAATGATTTATAGAATAAATTGTCATCCAGAAGAACGAATTTTATGGCCTTGTACCTGAGCTTCCTAGAGACCTTTCGGGATGGATCCTTCAAGTAATCACCGATCTCTTTCCTCCAATCACCTTCTGCGAGATCCGTCCCTAGTGCACATACCTCTGCAGCAAACGCTTCTTGACTGTCTTTGTAACCAGAGGCGCTTTGAGCCAGCCTGTTTGCTTGTTCATTGTGTTCCCTATGAATATGCTGTAGAGTTACCAATGGGAAGCTCTTCAAGATTTCCCTGCACTCTTCGTAGTAACTCCTTAACGCTTCACTTTTGCACTCGTATTGGCCGTTCAATTGCTTGATCACTAGCTCTGAATCTCCGTAAACTTCAACTGAAACGGCCCCGGCTTCTCTCAAATATTGAAGCCCTCGAAGTAGTGCCTCGTACTCGGCCTGGTTGTTTGTAACAAAGGTGTCGTATAGGGATGGCGAATTCAAACATCTCACCCTTAGGTGAAATTAGTAGGATCCCCACTCCCCCACCTTTACCACATGACGATCCATCAAAAAATAAAGCCCAGGGGGTAATTTCAAGTAAATCAATTGACGGATCGCGATGTTGACCTTTGATGGCCTTTGCCGATTCGAACTTCAACTCGAACTCTGATAAAGCTAAAATCCACTTGCCAATCCTGCCGTTCAAAATTGGCATAGATAACATATGTTTTATCACATCAAACTTGGAATACACAGTGCATTCGGCATTCAACAGGTAGTGCCTAAACTTTGTACACGAGTAGTACACGCAAAGACACAGCTTCTTCTCTGTACCGAATACCTGGTTTCAGGGTCAAGTAATTTTCGGCTGAGATATGCTACTACCCGCTCCCTTTCCTTCAAATTCTTGAATAAGGGCCGATCCAATGGTTTGGGTATCGACCGCCACGTACAACTTGAAAGGCTTATCCAGCTGAGGAGGAACCAACACCGGTGGCTCCTTCATGTACTGCTTGATCTCATCGAAAGCCTTTTGTTGTTCGTCGCCCCATGTGAACTTCTGATCTTTCTTTAGCTTCAACAGTGGAGAGAATGGCAAAACCTTTTGTGACAAATTTGAAATGAATCTTCTCACGAAATTGATTTTGCCGAGCAGTGATTGTAACTCCTTGAGATTAGTTGGAGGAACAACTTCATCAATGGCCTTCATGCTCTTCTTGCCAACTTCGATTCCCCCCTCGTGGACTAGAAATCCCAAGAACTCTCCACCGACACCCCGAAAGCGCACTTGTTTGGGTTCATCTTCAGGCCATGCTTCCGGGTGCACTCTAGGGTCCTCTTTACATCTTCCAAGTGCGTGTCATGACTTAGGGACTTGATTACCACATCATCAATGTAGATTTCCACAATTTTGCCGATCAACTCGTGAAAAATGTAATTCATGGCTCGCTGATAAGTTGCACCGTCATTCTTTAACCCAAATGTCATTACTATCCACTCAAATAGGCCTATATGACCAGGACATCTGAAGGCCGTCTTTGATATATCCCCTATTGCCATGAATATTTGGTTGTACCCCGTGTTGCCATCCATGAAACTTATCACCTTGTGTCCAGCTGCGGCGTCAATCAACAAATCGGCAATAGGCATTGGGTAACCGTCCATCGGAGTAGCTCTGTTCAGGTCCCTGAAATCTATGCAGACCCTCATTTTCCCATTCTTCTTGTATACAGGGACAATGTTAGAAATCCACTCCGCATATCTGCATGGCCGAACGAAGTTTGCATCAAGTAATCTTTCAACTTCCTTCTTCACATCGGCCAATACCTCATCCTTGTAGATTTTCCGGGGTGGTTGCTTGTATGGTTTGAAACCAGATTTGATTGGCAACCGATGCTCGACGATGGAACGATCCAATCCAGGCATCTCCGAATAATCCCAGGCGAAGCAATCCTTGTATTCTTTGAGAAGCTTAATTAATTCCCCCCGAAATCCGGGCCGCAAGTTTGCGTTGATGAACGTCGGCCTTGGCTTATCACCGCTTCCAATGTCAACCTCTTCTAATCTATCGGCCGACATGAATCCTCGCCCCAACTTGCCATCAGTGCCATCTATGGGGTTCTCCATTAAAAATTGCTATAAGAGCCGATCGCTTGAATCGGCCGTTGATCACCGCCGACGGGTTCAACAGACCTTCTCCCCGTCTTTCCCTGAGAAACAATCAATGCCTTGGTATTCCCAGAAGGCTGGTTCCATGTTCGCTACGCTCACGGAGTCATCTGCTTGGACGACCTCAATCTCATCATCCACCAACTGTATAAGCTGTTGATGCATGGTGGATGGGACGCAATAGTTGGCATGAATCCAGTCCCGCCCAAGCAGCAGGCTGTAGGCTCCTTTACCTTCGATGACAAAGAAGGTAGTGAGCCCTTGGTATTCCCAGAAGGCTGGTTCCATGTTCGCTACGCTCACGGAGTCATCTGCTTGGACGACCTCAATCTCATCATCCACCCACCGTATAAGTCGTTGATGCATGGTGGATGGGACGCAACCGCTTGGCATGCATCCGGGCCCCGCCCAAGCAGCAGGCTGTAGGCTCTTTTACCTTCGATGACAAAGAAGGTAGTGAGCAGCGTCTTGGATCCGATCATCAAATCCATGTGAGCGCATCCCTTGGTATCTGAAGGATTCCCAGCGAAATAATTTAGTATTATGCTGGTAGGCGTCAGATCGCTCGGGCCCATGCCAAGTTTCCTGAAGGTGGTGTACGGCATTACGTTGACTACCGCTCCACCGTCGACAAACATCTTGGTCAATGGTTTGCCATTGACGTATCCTCTCAAGTACAGCGGCCTCATATGTCGATTCTTGGCCGGTTTGTCGAAGATTGCCTGCTTGGCCAGTACCAATTGCGCCATCATCCCCTCGACCTGCTCGTCATCTAGGGACGCTTCCTCCAGCACAACCTGGTTAGCAGGAGCCATGAACTCGTTCGGCAGAAAGTATACAATGCATGTTGGAGACGAATGCTTTGACCCTTCAGGCTAATCCTTGGGGCGCCACACCTGCCTTGTCTGGATCCCAGCCTGCCTCAGTTCGCGGTTCCTCAAGCGCTGGACTCGTCTCTTCTGGCTTCTCCTCAGGCCGGGCGGGCACCATTGCCCCTTTTGCCAGACGTAGTCGTCTTCATCTTCCTCTTGATCAGCCCACCTGAGATCGGCTTGCCGCTTCCTAGGATGATCGATGACTTCAATTTTTTGGCGCCGATCCCATTAGGGTGGATCCTTCCAATTCTCTCATGGACGGATCGGCGATTGCGCTCTCCCCGCCCGTACTCGCATACCCGTCACTACACTCGTGCGCGTTCCTCGGCCGTGGGCAGCTTCAAACCCTCATTCCAGCAATGCCAAAAGGCACATCCCCAGTGCGCGCGCTCCTGCTCGCGCGTGTACTGCTCCTGGTCCCTTCTGTGTGCTTCTTCTTCGGCTTTGTGCTTCTCCTCCTCGTAGCGTCGCTTCTTGTAGCGCTCTTTCTC
The DNA here is from genome assembly GCA_947561735.1 of Cenchrus americanus. Classification (NCBI taxonomy): domain Eukaryota; kingdom Viridiplantae; phylum Streptophyta; class Magnoliopsida; order Poales; family Poaceae; genus Cenchrus; species Cenchrus americanus. The sequence continues at coordinate 96,106,984 of OX387241.1, read as the reverse complement.
CATCTGGCGCTGCCACTTGTTGAGGAGGATGCGCGTGGTTACCCTGGGCTTGGCTCTGGATGACTCCCCGATTTCGATGTGACTTCTGAGAATGCGGGGGGCTTCACCATGCACCTGTTCCAGAGTTACTTGGCGCTCCGGTCCACCGCTCCATCCCGTCTAGCCCCGGGCCGAGGTCAAGACTTTGACCTTTCCCTTCTCCTCGGCCCGTCACCATGTTGACAAGAGAAGCCCACCATGTTCGAGGGAAGGGGTGGCCATCCGGCCTTCATCTTGTTGTCGAACTTAAGGTGCCCTTCCTGGATGGCCTTCTGGATCCTCATCCTGAAGACCCTGCAATCGTTGATGGAGTGCGAATCCCTGTCGTGGAAGCCACAGTAACGTTTCCCCTTAACTCCATCGGGCCGAAGCATGGAATGCCCCTCTGCAAAGCGCCTTGATTCGGCCTTCCTTCACTAAGAGCTCAAACAGCTTGTCAGCCTTCGTGATATCAAAATCGTAGGCGCCCTTGGTCCGTTTGACCCGCCGATTCATCGTCAAAGGCTCCTTCCCCCACATGATCTCGGCCGCGGCCACATCCCGCTCATCATCAGAATCCTCGAACAGATCAGCCTTGTCTAAGAACTGGTTGTAGATGTTAGCGACATCATGCTGCTTGCCAAACTTAGCATCCTTCTTGAAGCCATACGCTTGGTTGCTCATCAGTGATAGCTTCTGTGACAGCTGGCCCAGGTTTTCAAACTCCATCCCGAACAATTTCTCACGTACGGCCGGTAGCATCCCGGCGACAACCATATCAGCCAACTGGTCATCTGGCAAGTTAAGCGAGAAGCACATGCCTTTAACCTCCCTGAATCTCCTGAGAAACTCTAACGGCGTCTCGCTGTGCCTCTGCTTCAGGGTGGCAAGGTCGATCAGCTTCTTCTCCGAGCTGCCACTGAAATAATGAGCGTGGAATTTCCGCTCTAGGTCCTTCCATCTGCAAACTGACTCAGGGGGTAGGGACGAGAACCACTGGAATGCTGGACCTGTCAGTGATGCGGGGAAATAGTGGACCCTGAATGTTTCCTCAGCTGAGCATTCCCCGAGCTGCATGAGGTAACGAGCGATGTGCTCCACCGTGCTCGTGTCGTCCTGCCCTGAAAATTTCGTGAACTCCGTCGGCGGCTTCACCCTTGGTGGAAGGAGCATGTTGTAGTACCACTCTGGGAACGACGGCTTGTAGGCAGATCCCTGCATTTTTGGCTTGAGGCCGAACTGATTTTGCATCAACTCGGCCATCTTCCGTGCCAGGGCGTCGTCCTCTTGTGCGCCTGCAGCTGGCGCGTATCCTGGATGCGGAAAGGCGTCAAATGCCCCGTAGTTTCCCACCTCATGGTAGCCTCCGCCGTATAAGTTCCTCTGCAGCCAGTTGTTTGCCGGAGCAATCCTGTGGCCGGAGGCAAGTGGGGCTCCGTGCGAGCCGAACGCTAGTTCCCCGTACGTAGGCTGGTACGGATTCGGCTGTTGCGCGGGTTGACCCGTGCCGCCCGCGGGTGGTGGCCGGATTGGTTGTCCTCCCGAGGCCTCGTAGTGGGGGCCGAGCCGGTTGACCCCCAAAGACCTTGAGGAGGAGGCCGGAACGCTTGACTTCCGGAGCTTTGAGGAGGAGGCCGATGTGGCCGGCTCCGTAATGGTGGTTGAGAGCTTGACTCGCCCGGCTCCACGGTGCCCCCTTGGACGGGTGCCTTGCCGAATGCTTGTTCCATGCCCGGGCCAAAGACGGCCACCATCATCTGCTGGAGCGCACCGAGGAAAGCTTTGTTGTGCTTGCTCAGCATGTAGTCTGCAGATTCCTGGAATACTCGCATGCACTCCTCTTTATCCTGCTGAGCCGTGGTATCGCTTTCCCCTGGCAGCAACACCCTGGGCATCTCGTTCTTCAGGTACGGGATGCCACTTCTATTTTTCTTGAAGGACAGCAGGCATTTTTGCTGGAACTGGTCTATGGCGTCCCGGAGCCGCCGCCGCCGCCGGGAGAGAGATCCTCAAGGTTGACGTCCATGATGTCCGCGATGTCGTGCATCTTGATCTATTCGGCCGTTGTCCCACCGGGCGTGCCAAAAAGTGTGTTGACGCAAAACGTGCACCCGGCGCCAAACACACAAAGAAGCCGAACAAAGCCGGCTTCACACACGCAAAGAGTAACAAGACGTGCCGATCAATTTTTCCCGAAAATTAACAAAAGATAAAGCAAGCTTAAATACCAAAACTTGGAACTTGCCGAGTGGTACCGTACAGCTTCCATATTTACGGCTAAGAAGCCACATGAGATGACACATAGCTATGGAAAGCTATTTGTCAATGAACTGAAACCATTCGGGAACTTATAAAAGGAAAATCAATACTGCCGAATGGATGACGTAAGCATGACGACAATTGGTCTTTGTTTGGTCAAAGATGCATGCACACGAGATTATGACCGATCCCCATGATAACCAACATTAAATAAATGAATAAAGTAAACCACGAACATAATCATGTAATAAACAAGCATGCATAGATCTCAAGCACTAGTCTACCGCATGTCTAGGTACTCTAAAACCCGTCGGGTACGATATCAAACAAATCTATCCACCGCATGATACAACTTGCATGAAGACCGTACCACTTTCCACAAATAGATCTATCCACCGCATGATACAATCTAAATATGGAAAGCTAAAAGCACACATTATTTAAAGCATGAATTACGCACGTGTTCTACTCGTGAAGAAACATAACCGAATACGGCCGAATGTACCGATTCGGGGTCCATGAAGAAGGAACGAACATTACCAAGTGAATAAATCTATCAGATTGATTTGAGATCTAATCCACCGGATGACTAGCTCCAAAGCAAACCAAAAACCTGCATCTACCGCATGATACTCAGTTCTTTCAAGATTTATACCGACATTGGTAAGCTTGAACCCGCAACACGTAGCAATCTAGATCGATTCGGTTTCGGCTATCGGAAAACACATGATCCACACGTTAAAACTTGAAATCTACTCGAACAAGGACCATAAAAGAGGTAAAACCGATCCAAACCCATCTAGATTGGGCAAAAGTGTTACGTGAATTTAAACATAAAGTAAAAACTCAAAGTAACACGGGGTAACTTAATGAATCTATTGGATCTTGCCAAAATCCAATAGAGCCGATAACTAGCTTCAAGCTAGATCTTAGCCTACCGCATGGCTCATGACCTAACAAGAAACCTTCTTGAACCAAGCTTGAATCTACCGCATGACACGAAGCATGGTAACAAGACTACTTGCATCAGATCTAAATCCACCGCATGATACTAGACATGATACAAGGTTGCCGGTACTCACGGAGGTCGACGGATCGAGGAACCCTCTCGAAGAACTCGACGACACGACAAAAGGACTCTAGGGTTTGGCGTAAGGCCGGTTTGTATTGAAGAATGATTGTCCTTTTTTACATACATTCAGGGCTCATATTTATACCCTGCGAAGTACAATCTCGAATGGATTTGCTGCCTAACTTATCTCTAAGCTTTGATCGCCTATCTATCCATTCGCCCTTTCTCGCTTGAGCCACGTCACCATCCAATCCCGCAAAATCAGCTCTACTGTTCCTTTGCCGAACGGGAGCAGATAGCCGACCGCAGATCTCTTTACCGAATACAGCTGAAAAGATCTTTCCTTCCACCAGACGGACTCCTCATCGAGCTGGTCCCACGAGTCAGACTCCTTACCAAATTTTGGTGTTAACAGTACCATTGGTTGATCACATAAATTGAATAAAGTCCTCTCTAAATACTTGTATGATATTATTCAATTTTACCTAGCATTAATCTAATGGGTTTTAATTTTTCTCCACTTCTGTTTTGATATACCAGTACTGTGATGGAGTGTTAAGTTGAACATACACTATGGATGTAACACTTAGTCACAACTGAACAATGGACTATGCCTTGAATTGTTAGTTTTAGCAAACAAGCTTGGTGAAAGCCCACCACTGATACTTGGTTGCAAGAGCATCCCCGCGGGTTGGAGCTTATGGGTTTTCTTCATGAGTTCTCTAGAGATCCAAGTCTCATAGACTATGACTAGTAGTAGGACTCATATAGGTGTGCTCCTTATAGACACACTGTAGGACTATGTCTTTGCTTCAAAGAAACAACTCCTTATTTCAGAGAGATCATTTGGAACATATTAAGGTATATATGAGCCTACAAACAGAGTTGAAGAGAAAATGCATCTTCTCATGGAATGAGCCATTATCAAAGGTTCTCTTCTCCCAGTCAGACCATAGCTTGTTTCACCGTTCTAATTCACAGGATCTCCGATCACATAGAGCAGGTCATCACCATGGAGGGACTCATGTGGGTTTCAAGCTCAGTTCCATAGATGCATTGTTTATCACATTTTGTGAAAGACCCTTTATAAATTGATTCTGCTAGGTTCTTAGTTATGTGAATGTAATCCATAGCTATAACACCAGTGTTTTTTAGTTTCGCGACATACTTTAACCACCTCTTGACATGTCTGGATGACTTCATGTTGTCCTTTGAACTGTTCACCTTGATAATCACAGTTCATTACAATTGTCGATATCGGTTTCTCAACTATGGGCAAGTCCATTAGGAGTTCACGAAGCCTTTCAGCCTCGATAGTGGCAGTGTCTAATGCTGTGAGTTCTGCTTTAATTGTAGACCTTGTTAGGATGGTCTGCTTGCAAGACTTCCAGGAAACAGCACCACCTACAAGTGTGAACACATATCCACTAGTGGCCTTTAACTCATCTGCATCAGAAATCCAATTTGCATCACTATATCCCGCTAATACCTTGGGGTCACCGGAATAGTGAATTACATAGTTCATTATTCCTACTAGATAGCACATCACCCTTTCAATTGCACGCCAGTGTTCACTTCCCGGGTTTGCAACAAACCGGCTCAGTATACTAACTATGTAGGCAATGTCGGGTCTCGTGGCGCTATCTAGATACATTAATGAACCAATGATTTGTGAGTATCTTAGCTGATTTACCATAATTCTTTTGTTCTTTTTTCAGAGCCAAGCTGACGTCATAAGGAGTTGGAACGACTTTGTGATTGTTGTAGCCAAACCAACTCAGGATCTTCTCAACATAGTGAGTTTGTGATAGAGTCACACCATCATTTTCTCCATTTATCAACTTTATGTTATGAATAACAACTGCTTCACCTAAATCTTTCATCTCAAAATTTTGAGAGAGAAAATCTTTAACCTCCTTAATCACATCAAGGTTCGTGCCAAAGATGAGTATGTCATCTACATACAAACACAAGATCACTCCTTCGCCTCCACCAAAGCGATAGTACACACATTTGTCAGCTTCGTTCCCAACAAAGCTAATAGATGTTAAAGTTCTATCAAACCTATTGTGCCACTACTTAGAAGCTTGCTTGAGGCCGTAGATGGACTTCACCAGGTTACACACCATTCCTACTTGACCCTTTGCTATAAACCCATCTGGCTGATCCATGCAGATCTCCTCATCCAACTCTCCATTCAGAAAAGTTGTCTTAATGTCCATCTAATGACCAAGAAGATCATGAGGCTACCAAAGAGAGTAGAACTCGTATGATAGTCAATTGAGCAACTGGTGGGTAAGTATCAAGGAAGTCCTCCCCTTCTTTCTGAGAGCTTGCTCCGCCACAGCCAGATGAGGCGAGCGAGCGCGCGCGTGTGGCTCGCCAATCTCATATTATTCAACTTCACAAACGGTGTACCATTGGTTTACCACATAAGTTGAATAAAGTCATCTCCAAATACATGTACGGTATTATTTAATTCCCCTAGCATTAATCTAACGAGCTTTAATTCTTTTAATTAAAAAAATGACACAAGGCCCATTTATTCTAACAGGGACTACCTAGGAGAAAAGTTTAGGAGAAGCACACTTAGTATGTTATAAAATTAAGCTTATATCTTTCGGTGTGTGAGGGCATGATTTAGATAATCAAACCCTTTATCCAATGCAACAAGGTGCAATGAAAACAAGAACGCACCGTAAGGCAACAAGTCACGTAATAACTAACAAAGAAAAAAACAATAGAACATCAGTCTCGTGATGTTGATGAAAATGAAAGGAGAAAAAAAATCCATCAAGGCACGGCATCTGGCAGGCTGCACAACGCGCATGCATGCACGGCCGCCGCAGCACATCTGTCTCCGACCGCGCAGCGCCAGCAGGAACTCTCACCGCAGCAACCAGGCGGGCAAGGCAAAGGTAACAAGGCGGACACGCCTCCCCCGCCTCTCGCTACCCTCCAAACCCACCACCCAACCCGCCCACCCCGGCGCTCAGCGGCCGGCACGCGACGCAGCCTCCGTCACGAAACCACCGGAAAAATCTCCTATAAGACGATGCGCCCCCTCTCCCCCCGCCCCGCCGTCGTCGTAGCCCCCTTCTCCTACACAGAATCACCGTCGCCTCCGGCCAAGAAACCGTCGCCACACACGACCCCAAATCTTTTCCTCTCCACCACACAGGCTAGACTCGCCGGTATATACGCAAGAAAGCCAAGGAAAACACCCCTCCTCTTTCTCCCTAGCTTCCTCCCGTTCCGTTCCACGCACATCCAGAGATCGATCTGCGGTTTTGATCAGGTTCGAGCTAGCCTTCCAGAGGATGGTGGCGCCGGTGGTGATCGCGTCGGCGGGGCTAGGCATGCTGGCGGGCCTGGCGATGGCGAACCGGTCGCTGGGGGACGGCCTCCCGGCGGCCTCCAGGTGGGACGCGCGCCCGCGCTGCGCCACGTGCGGCGGCTCCGGCCGGGTCGAGTGCCTCTGCAACCGCTGGTCCGACGGCGACTCCGGCTGCCGGACCTGCGCCGGGTCGGGCAGGATGCCCTGCCGCAGCTGCGGCGGCTCGGGCACGGGCAGGCCGCTACCGGCGCGGCTCACCGTCCAGCACCAGAAGCAGCCGCCGCCGCCGCCGGCCGGATACAACTGATGGACATGGTGGTCGATCGATTGGTTAGGTATATATGTAATATGTATATCCATGGATGATTATACTTCGTTCTTGCGCTAGAGGTGCAAGCCAAAACTCTCGCCTAGCTAGCTAGTATGTACGTCGGTCCATTCATGTGGATGGATGAGATGTTGTATACAGTATGCGTCTCTGCTTCGAGACTTGTAGTACCTCAGCACACTTGATGATGATGATGCTGACATGCTGTTGAGTGATTTGCAAATGGCGCCAACATAAAAAGGTAAAAAGGAAAAAACAGGGGGGAAAAGTTTGAAGATTGAGGAGCTAGTGATGAAGAACAGTTTTGCTGAGAAAGTTGTAGTTAATTGCGGTGGATGTAATACATTCTTAATAGTCTCTTACTTTCCTTAATAATATGCGCACACATATAAACATGATTTATTGGGATCTGTTAGAGATTTGTTGGGACTGCACTTTTCTTGGATGCTCCCTTGCTTGTTTCTTATATTATTCATCACCTGTTGGTGCTCTGTTGGTTGATTGTAGCGAACATGGCCTCACATGCCATTAGTTCGGAGTTTGATTTGGTGATTCATGACAACATGATCATTGGGACTAACCATATTGTTTGAGCATGTCTTTGTAGACATTTCTAGGTCCCAAGGATGCAAGGAAACCCCATGCAAAAATGCCAAAACAAAGGGTCAAAACCGAGCAAGAAAAGGAAAAGAGAAGACACCGTCGGATGAACCGACGGTCCCACATTTACAAGCGTCGGTGCAATCGTCGGACGAGTTGGTACACGGGGGTGAAACCCTAGGTACCGTCGGATGAACCGACGGTCCTTTTTTTTACATGCGTCGGACGAGTTGCGGAGGAAGAGCAAGGAAGGCCTTCAAGCACCGGATGATCCGACGGTCTAAGTGGGGACCCCGTCGGTCTATCCGACGCCCGCTTGAATCAAGACAGAGACGCGCCAAGACGAAGCCTTCAAAGACCGGATGATCCGACGCCTTGGTTAAGGCACGGCGTCGGTCTATCCGACGGTCCGTTGGAAGCTAACAGCACCGACTCCGGACGCGAGGCCTTCGGCACCGGGATGATCCGACGTAGCGTCGGAGCATAGCGTCGAGCAGCTTGTGTCGGGAGAACCTCAACGGCTACGTGACGTGGGAGGGGCACCGGATGAACCGACGCCCGGAAAAGCATAGCGTCGGATCATCCGACGGTACCTTTTTCGCGTGGACGTTAGCCAACGGCTAGTTTGATGCCTTGGGCTATTTATACCCCCTCCACTCACTCATTTGAGGTTGCTGGATTGTGTGGAAGTGCGAGAGGAGTTCAAGACACATTCAAGATCATATCCAATCCATCCAAGTGCTTAATTGCTCATCCTTAGACTAGTGCATGCTTTGTGTGTGTGCTTAGTGCTAGGCTTAGCTTAGAGCTGAGTGAGTGCAAGGTTGTGCCAACCTTGTGAGGTGATTCTTGAGTGAATCCAGTTGTACAAGGTTCGCCGGAAGCCTTGGGGCCTAAGTGGCTCACCGGCAATCGTCATCGACCCTCCGGCTTGGTGTGGAGCGGCGAGGACACTTTGTGCGGGGGACGTGGAGACCCCCTTCCTTGGTGGAGAAGCTCCTTAGTGGAGGCGGCATCAAGGTGACCAAGGGAGCTTGACAAGTGCCTAAGTGGCTAGCCTTTGTGGCAAGTCAAGTTGGTGCTCTTGGGAGAGACTTGGTGACCGGGAAGCAATACTCTTGTGTGAGTGCTTCAACAACGTGGACTAGGGGTGGCTTAGTGCCTACCGATACCACGGGATAAATCGCGTGTCAAGAGTTTGCTTCCTCTCATCCCTTTTACGTTTCCGCATTTACTCTCTTGCAATCTTTGCTTGCCTCTACATTCCTAGAGTAGTATCATGCTAGGATTGGCTATAGGTTGCAAACCTTCTTTTGGGATGGGAGTTTCACACTAGAACAACCGTAGTTGCACATATAGATAGTATGTTCTAGTTTACCTTTGCGCAAAATTAGTGAAGCCATAGGTTAAGGTTTTAAGTTGCCTAATTCACCCCCTCTCCCTCTTAGGCTAACGGGCATCCGATTCCTTACAAGTGGTATCGAGCCGGGACTCACTTCCTTCACAAGGATACGCCAAATCGATTGGTAAATTGTGAAAACCGGCTCATTGGAACAGTTAGGCTTCACCGCCTAGTGAGTTGCCCTATAGAGGAATGAAAGGGGTGGATACCTTAGGTTTGGCTCCACATTTCGATGGCACGGGCTATCCTCGGTGGAAGGTTCTCATGGAGGCCTATCTCCAAGCAAGGGACCTTGATGTTTGGAGAGTCACCGATGAGGGTATGAAAAATGGTACTAGGAAGGAAAAGCAATTTGATGTAATTGCTAAGAGTATCATTTTGTCCTCACTAGATGTAGGCGTTTTCAATAGAGTTTTTACTTGTGAAAATGCTCATGAGCTATGGAAAACCATCAAGGAGCAAAATGAGGGTTCAAAAGAAGTTGCTAATGAACGCTACGGTTGTCTCCTTGAGGAATTCAATAGCTTCAAGCAACTTGCTAATGAAAATGCCGAATCTATGTACTCACGCCTAAATGTGCTTGTCAATGAGATTAATGCCTTAGGTGTGAAGGACATCACGGACTTGAACATCAACCGCAAGATCCTACAAAGTCTCCGAAAGCCCGACTATGACTTGGTGAAAGCAATCATCTACGAGAAGAAGCTCGAAGATTTGAAGCCATCGCATATCTTGAGCAAGATCATGGCACATGAGCTTCAACTAATGCCCAAGTCAAAGAAGGCGCCCCAAGAAAAGCCCCAAGAACCATCTTCTCCAACCACAAGCCATGCTCTCTCAAGCCGACAAGAGAAAATGTTGAGTAGGATGGCTACTCGTGGAAGCTCAAGCGAAGATGATGGTGATAATGAAGATTCCTCAAGTGATGAAGAGGTTGAATCTATGGTGGCCGAGTACGTGAAGAAGATCTTCAAGTATGTGAAGAAAGTCAACATGTACGGCTACAACATCCACTTGAGAGAAGGGCGCCATCATCAACACATCAAGTTCACCAAGATTGAGCACAAGCCCAAAAGGAAGGTGGTCAAGGAGAGAAGACCAAGGCAAGAAGCAACTTTCGCCGTCCGCGAGTGGACAAGTGGTGGATCAAGTTCTTCTAGCTCAAGCGATGAATCAAGAAAGAACTTCACCACCCGCTTCATGCAAGGTCCTTCATCATCACACATGTGCCTTATGGCCAAAGGTATGGAAAGCAATGTAAGTGATGACGAATCCGACACCACCTCTCTCAATGATCTTGTTGAGCTAATCCATGAGCAAAAAGGAATGCTTGAACAACAAGCTAATGAAATCAAAGAACTCAATGCTCTCAATGATCTTAGTGACACCCTTGCTACAAATTATGAACATTTGTTGTGCAAATTCAAATTGCTTAGCAAGGAGTGTGATGAGCTAAAATCTAAGCTTGAGAGCAATGAGACTAAAACAAGTAATTCCTTTGAGCTTGATGAAACATCTATCCCTTGTGCAATTCCTATCTCCAAGGTAGATGCTTCAACTTCTTGCATTGATTTAATTGATGAATCTTGCTCACCATCTTGCCATGAGAATGTTGTTGTAGAATCATGTGATTATCTCATAGGCAAGGAAAATGATGAGCTCAAGCAAGAAGTGAAATGGCTCCGAGAGAGGTTGGCAAACTTGATGGGCAAGGGCAAGAACGATGAAGAACAAGTGGACATCTCTCAAGACATGAAGAGCTAAGTCAAACCTTCTCAAGATAACCGTGATCCCATGGTGAAGAAGCTTGAGAAGGGTGCAACCGTGACTTGCTACAAGTGTCATGGAGAAGGGCACAAGTTCTACAAATGCCCTCAATTTGTCAAGAAGATGGACAAGGGTGCAAAGAAGAAGTTGAAGCCCACCATCAAGAGCTCCCTCATCTACACCAAGCCCAACCGCAAGAACAAGACCAAGAGCAACACATACGTCATCAAGAAGAAGGCTAATGGCAAGGTGGTTGCACACAAGGTTGGGAAGATGAAGGAAGAGCGGGGTAGGAACCAACCCATTTGGGTGCCCAAGGAAGTCATCACCAACATGAAGGGGCCTCAAATGGTTTGGGTTCCAAAGGCCACTTGAAGGCCTTAAGGGCGGGGACTTGGGAGGCTTGGCACAATCAAGATGAGAAGATTCAAGCTTATAAGCCAAGATTGCAAATTGGACATGTGTTGCCCAAGTTCCCCGATTGAGGTAATGGAAACTAGAACCCATCTCTTGTATCATTGTAGCTCCATTGCCTTGTTTAGGTTGCATTTGTTGCAATGTTTACATATGGTAGGTTGCTTGTGTCATGTACTAACCCATGAGCAATCTACATGGTTTGATTAGTGTGTAGGAAAGCTACACTTGTTCTTTCATGGTGCATGTTTTCATATATATCTCTTTGCATCATGAGCAAGCTATAGGGTAAGCTTCCCTTTGTTGTCATAAACAATGTGCATACATTTGGTTGGTGATTCAAACACTAAATGCACACATGTAGGGGGAGCTCATCCTATGGTTTGGTTATGGGACTAACATTGTTTCAAGCTTTTCTTATGTAGTCTCTTAGCGACGCGTTCCGGTGCGGTGTTTCATTCTAAGAGAATGCTATTTCACTCTCAATGTGATCTAACATCTCTAAAAGAGTGAATATAGCAATATGAGCTTCATGCTATTGAGTCATGTCCTTGCGAGCTTATGTCTCTATATAAGTTCAAAGGAAATGTACTCATACATTCCTAATCCTTGTGGTACCCCAAGTGTCTTCTCTACAAGCTTCTTCCAAGTGGTGTCACCTAGTGATATCATTTCCAAGTGCCTCATCTCAATGTGGTGCCAACAAGGTAGAGAGAATCATCCCCGGAGGTATGCAATAATCAAAAGACCACAAGTGATATCTACAAGTGGTAATGTAACAAGAACCCATTTGTCTTATCTCTTGTCCCTCAAGCTACCTCCTTGCATGATATGCTCTAAGCTTCCTTGTCTTTTAAGTTTGTAGTTGTGCACTTGTTTCTCACTACCCTTGTCTTGCAAGTGGTATTCTTTTTATGCACACACTTAGGGGGAGCTTAGTTTGTATCATGCTAAGTCTCATGAGCTTGTGATCCACCTTAGTTATTCACACATGTGGTATCTTCATTGATATCATACTTATGGATCATGGTTCATGCGGCTTTCTCCCTTACATTTAACATCTCTCCTTTGAGCTATGGTTGCTAGATCTTGCTAGTTTCCTTGGACCCATTTGCTTTGGACTTTTTGGAGATTATATTCCAAAGGGGGAGAATGTGAGACCAAAGCAAGCGTGTGGCGTAAGCTTACAAGTGGGCTCAAGGATGCTTACAAGTGATTTCAAGGATTTGAGACCAAAGGGGGAGAATGTGAACATAAGAGCAAAAAGGGGGAAGTTTGATCTAGGGGGAGTTTGGATGATGGTAAGCATCCAAGCAAGTGTAAGTGGTTCTAATTCTGTCAATTCTAGCAAATTTATGCTTGCTTTGGTTGTGTTGTCATAAATCACCAAAAAGGGGGAGATTGTAGCGAACATGGCCTCACATGCCATTAGTTCGGAGTTTGATTTTGGTGATTCATGACAACATGATCATTGGGACTAACCATATTGTTTGAGCATGTCTTTGTAGACATTTCTAGGTCCCAAGGATGCAAGGAAACCCCATGCAAAAATGCCAAAACAAAGGGTCAAAACCGAGCAAGAAAAGGAAAAGAGAAGACACCGTCGGATGAACCGACGGTCCCACATTTACAAGCGTCGGTGCAATCGTCGGACGAGTTGGTACACAGGGTGAAACCCTAGGTACCGTCGGATGAACCGACGGTCCTTTTTTTTTACATGCGTCGGACGAGTTGCAGAGGAAGAGCAAGGAAGGCCTTCAAAGACCGGGATGATCCGACGGTCTAAGTGGGGACCCCGTCGGTCTATCCGACGCCCAGTTTGAATCAAGACAGAGACGCGCCAAGACGAAGCCTTCAGCACCGGATGATCCGACGCCTTGGTTAAGGCACAGCGTCGGTCTATCCGACGGTCTGTTGGAAGCTAACAGTACCGACCTGGACGCAAGGCCTTCAGCACCGGATGATCCGACGTAGCGTCGGAGCATAGCGTCGGAGCAGTTGTGTCAGAGAACCTCAACGGCTACGTGACGTGGGAGGGGCACCGGATGAACCGACGCCCTGGAAAAGCATAGCGTCGGATCATCCGACGGTACCTTTTTCGGTGGACGTTAGCCAACGGCTAGTTTGATGCCTTGGGCTATTTATACCCCCTCCACTCACTCATTTGAGGTTGCTGGATTGTGTGGAAGTGCAGAGGAGTTCAAGACACATTCAAGATCATATCCAATCCATCCAAGTGCTTAATTGCTCATCCTTAGACTAGTGCATGCTTTGTGTGTGTGCTTAGTGCTAGGCTTAGCTTAGAGCTGAGTGAGTGCAAGGTTGTGCCAACCTTGTGAGGTGATTCTTGAGTGAATCCAGTTGTACAAGGTTCGCCGGAAGCCTTGGGGCCTAAGTGGCTCACCGGCAATCGTCATCGACCCTCCGGCTTGGTGTGGAGCGGCGAGGACACTTTGTGCGGGGGACGTGGAGACCCCCTTCCTTGGTGGAGAAGCTCCTTAGTGGAGGCGGCATCAAGGTGACCAAGGGAGCTTGACAAGTGCCTAAGTGGCTAGCCTTTGTGGCAAGTCAAGTTGGTGCTCTTGGGAGAGACTTGGTGACCGGGAAGCAATACTCTTGTGTGAGTGCTTCAACAACGTGGACTAGGGGTGGCTTAGTGCCTACCGATACCACGGGATAAATCGCGTGTCAAGAGTTTGCTTCCTCTCATCCCCTTTACGTTTCCGCATTTACTCTCTTGCAATCTTTGCTTGCCTCTACATTCCTAGAGTAGTATCATGCTAGGATTGGCTATAGGTTGCAAACCTTCTTTTGGGATGGGAGTTTCACACTAGAACAACCGTAGTTGCACATATAGATAGTATGTTCTAGTTTACCTTTGCGCAAAATTAGTGAAGCCATAGGTTAAGGTTTTAAGTTGCCTAATTCACCCCCTCCCCCTCTTAGGCTAACGGGCATCCGATTCCTTACATTGATTGCCCTTTTTATATGGTTATGTATATCTTTGAATAATTAAAAGTTTCATTTTCCTTTTCCTTGGAACATCAATATTGTTCTTGTCGGATATGTTTTTTTGGTTATAGCACAACCGTGGCATATGAGTTTATGTTCACGGTATTGATTTATATTTAAACATCTTATAGCTTATTGTTGTCAATCATATAAGTGTACCTAGTACCTATTTGTGTATAGATGTAAACCCTATAAATTGGTTCCAAGGTCATGCATCTATACAATAGCCTTTTGCGCATATTAGACATTTAGATCCTTGCAAACTGATACATCTAATCAATCGCACTAATTATATAATCATAAATATTGGAATGGTAAATCATAGAGCCACAAAATCCGATTCCGTTAGTCATCAATACATAATTTTGAATAACCATGCTTCTAATAAGGTCCCAATTTTAATACAGCCATGCATTAGTTTCCCAAAAAAGAAACCTTTACAACTCTCCCCATTCCAAATTATAAGGCATTTTAACTTTGTCCTAAATCAAATTTCTATATATAGTTCGAGGATGTTTATAGAAAATACATAAATACCTATGAAATCAAACTATTTTCATTAGATACACCATGTAAATGTTAATATTTTTTTACTAATTTGTTAAAGTCAAATAATTAAATTAATTCTAAAGAAAACTAGAATGATCTATAATTTGCAAAGGAGTAGTTTGGAATGGACGATACTAATACGTCTTGTGACTAGGGTGCGGCGCGCTCAATTTTTACGACTCTGAGGTGCATATACAAGTTACTCGAATACTCGATGTTATACTAGGGGATTAGAGTTCTGCTTGAAGAAACTTCCGCGCAAGATCGCAAGATATTCAGATATTATTTTGTCCTGCATGTGAGTGTCTGCTTTATTATTTATTTTGTCCTGCATGTTATCTGGAGCACATGTTTTATTTTATTTTTTGGTTGGGGCAGGAGTGATGAGCATGGGCAGGGAGCAGCATGTATGGGCTGGATAGAGTTGGCCAGAGATCTTGTGGACAAGAGGAGAGGAACGGGAACCAATCCACAGGCTTGCATGAAAAAGATCTCATCTCATAGCAGAGCACTAGCTTGGGCCATTAATTCGTACAGTATACTGTATACGGCTTCACCTTATTATATCAAAACAAAAATATGCCATACGCACGTGCACTGATAGCCTTGGAAAATTTTTTATGCCAGGAGTTCCCATAAATTACCTGACTTAAAAGTAAATAAGACACTCAAGCTTAGTATTTGCTTTATAAGTCTTTTGACTTATAAGTTCACAAGTTGATCTACCTCCACTTCAAATTTCACTTGTGAACTTCCTCCACTTCAAATTTCATAAGTTATCTTTTTTCACCTCCTACTCAGTGAATTATAAGTCAAGGCAATCAAATAGGGCAGACTTAAATCCACTTATGTCAGGTGACTTATAAAAATCAAATAGGGTCTTGGTGGCTTCAAAGTCCGAACCCTGTTCTTCTGGTGTTGTCTCCTATATAGTACCCTGTTTTTTTTTTTGACTAAAACCACTTTATATATTAAGCAGCCATATTACAAAACGAACCTTCAAAGAAGTTCGTATTACAAAAAGTTCCTTGGACCGGAACCACATGGAAACTACCGAGATTGAGCCGGTGAAGAACACGCCGGCGATGAGTTGAGATATCGCCAGCGACGAGAACAGTAGGGTGGAAAGACCGCGCCTTGCGTCGGTTGAAGAGGGGCCGACCGAGTTGCTGAGGAAGCCTGCACCGAGCGACTGACAGATGTAGAAGCCTCTTGTCGCTGGCGGTAGAAGGTGCTCGGAATCGAATCCCAAGTGGAGGCGGGTTCTTCTGGCTTGCTTCCGGTGGAATCATGCGTAGGCATTGAGGACCAGGTGTGGTTCGAGGACCGGTGGATGGTCGCTTCCTTGTGTGATGAGTGATTGACAACGTTGTGTGGACTGATTCTTGGCTAAGTATTGCAGGTGCAGGTTGCGGCTTGACTCGTGTTGGTGCAGGTGAAGAACAAGCGCGAAAGGTCGTCGCCGGTGAGGCCTCCATGTGTGGAGAAGACAAGTAGGCTTCGTTCGAGGGACCCGGTGGCCGGCGGGGGTCAAGTGCGGGCCGCATGGTGGCATGAACAAGCAAGATGAAGTCGTGGACGGTTTCTTGGTTGAGCCTCAAAACCAAGGTCGAGCCGGGACTACGTGGGAGCCAAGTCATGAGTGGAGATTGGCGGAGGCTACACCGAGTTCGCGGGGTTTCCGGTGGTTCACCGTAGAAAACCACTGGGTTCCTTGGATGATCCACAAAGCCAAGACCGGAGAACCGAAGACGGAGCCGCAAGCGGCGCGCACCGGTCTGACCGGTGGGTCTGACCGGTCTGACCGGTGGGTACCGGTCTGACCGGTGAGGAGCACCGATCTGACCGGTGTGCGACGATGCAGTCCGGAATCTTCGAAGCGGAGGACATGCGTCGGGATCGCATAGCTTGCGTTGAGGCTACGCAGAGTGCGGTCGCGGGGCATCCGTCCGATGGTGAAGACATCAAGAATTCCAAATCCGCCCTTGAGGGGCTTGTATCCCTAGTTAGTAGAGAAGGGCATTTTAGACATTCGGTTGCCTCCATATAACCCAAGAGGCGAGAGGATGGCAGCCAACTCTTGGAACCCTAGCTCATTTGTTTTCCTATTTTCCACCTATTTTCCTTAGGTTTTCTTTAGGACTAGCAAGAGAGCTTCACGGAGAGATCTTGTTGAGAGGGATGGATGATCGGGAGGCTTGCTAGACCTTGTACGAACCTTTGTTTCATGTATAGATGATTCGGCGTGGTTCCTCAAGGTTTGGATGTGTTTTCCCCGGTTGTTCTTAGTGGTGATTTTCGGAGCCCTCTCTCGGTGATTTCTTTGGGTTGTTTTCGGGACTTTTCTCTTGGGAATTTGATGGGGGAAATTTGTGGGAACCCTTCGCGGTTCTTTGGGCTGTGATTCCCCTCCCAAATCCGTGAGTAAAAGTGCTCAATTTTGGGGTTTCTTGAGTTCTTGGGTTGGAAGTGCTTTCGGCGGGATTTCTCTGATTCCTCCTTGTTGGACGAGATTTGGTGGGATTCAACTTGGCTATGGACTCCTCATGAGGTGTTCCTGATATCCCCAAAGTCTTGTTCAAGTCCGTGGAGTGATTCGGGAGATCGAGTTTTGGATTTGGGGGAGTTGACCCGCGGGTCTTGTTCATCCCGAGTCGCCCGAGCTACACCGGTCGGCGGTGCTCTTGACCGGTCTGACCGGTGCGAGCCCTTGTGGGATTTTGCTCGGGTGAACGTCTTGGTGTGTTCGTTGTTGTCCCGTGTTGCTGCTGTTTCGAGTTTGGGTCTGTTTGGTGGTCAGTTGGCCTGTTTGGTGCCTTGGGGACTTTCAGGCTGCCACCGGTCTGACCGGTGTGTCTCACCGGTCTGACCGGATGCCCACCGGTCTGACCGGTGGTGCTCACCGGTCTGACCGGTGTGGGTCTGTAGGCTCGAGGTTTGGTTTTTCCGCTGCGTTTCTCGGGTCAGAAGGTGGTGTGTTGGTTCCTAGGTCCAGTGGCACTCCAGTGGCTACGTGGGCTTGACCAACCTTGGTAGTGAGTCGGAGACGTGTGTTGGAAGCCTCGTTCATCTTGTTGGAGTTTCCATCTCCTTCGATAAGAATTTTTATCGGCTCCCATTCACTCCCCCCCTCTCTGGTTTGCCGCATCGGTCCTTCAAGTGGTATCGGAGCCGTTTCGGGTCTTTATTGACTCTAACCAGTCTAAGATCCAAGGATGGCGTACCAGGAACGGGGTTCGGGTCCTCCACACTTCGATGGCAAGAACTACCAGATGTGGAGCAAGCGGATGGGTGCTTTTCTCCGCGGAAAGGGTCGATCCTTTGGGATGTCACGGTGGACACGAGGCTATGTCCACTCGATGGACTTCCTCACTCCAGGATCGAGGGACAGATTCGACGCCAACAATAAGGCGGTCGACTACTTGTTTCGTGCTTTGTGTCACCCTGAGTTCGATCGGGTGCACACCGAGCACTTGGCTTGTAGGATTTGGGCGGTGTTGAAGGAGGCTCATGTTGGGAACGCCCAGGTTCAGGCACGGATGTATGCGACCTACCGGAGAGAGTACGAGAACTCCACTCATCTCCCCGGTGAGTCCATCGATGTTTTGTTTCAGAGGTTCACGGTGGTGGTGAACAACATGAGGGCCAATGTGGACGTGCTCCCGTACGATGATCAGGATAGAGCGGTCAAGCTCTTACACTCTTTGGATCGTACGATTTGGGGCGAAAAGTTCGAGTCAATTGTGGAGTCGAAGAAGTATGACACTCTGACCGTGAACGAGCTGTTCTCAAAGCTCAAGTCGGCTGAGGTGGATAGGGGCATGACTGCCAAGCTCGAGGGACCGACTGATTCCCATAGTCTTGCCCTCGTTGGTGGTTCCAAAGGAAAGGCTAACTCTAACTCATCCACCAGGATGTTCTCCTTTTCCTCTTTGATGTCTATGCCAGATGAGGAATTTGATGACCTTGGAGAGGACGAGCTGGCGTTGTTGACGAGGCGGTTCGAGAGGCTGCACGAGAACCGTGTGAACATGAGGAGGAACACGAGGACTTGCTTCCAGTGCGGCAAGCCGGGACACTTCGTCGCCGACTGCCCGGAGAAGGCCGAGAACAAGGACAGCTACAAGCACAAGCCGAGGATGGACGGCAAGTACCATTCGAGGCGTGACCACAAGAGCAAGCACAAGAACAAGTAAAAGGACGAGCGACGATCGAGGAAGAAGGAGGGCCGAGGCAAGGCCCGAGCGATGGTTGGAGCGAGCGACGTCGACTCCAGTTCCGCGTACTCCACCTCGAGCTCGAGCAGCAGTGAAGACGAGGGAGATCGCCGCAAGAACACGAAGTCATCCAAGAACCCGAGCGGGGCCGAGCTGCTTCGCGAGAGATGGCTTCTGCACCATGGCGCTGAGCTCCGGCAGCAAGAAGAGCACACAGAGCGACTCGGACTCTGAGTCCGACGACGAGGTGCGTGATGAACTTCCCTTCTTGCACCAGGAGAATGAGAGGCTTGGCTCTTTGCTTGATAACCGTGATGACATGCTTAGAGAGGCCAAGAAAATGAGGAAAGAGCTTAGGGCTTCACTCGAGGATGCTAGGACTAGAGTGGCCGAGCTAGAGACACAAGTGCTTGATAGCAAGCTTGAGATTGATTCCCTTAAGGCTAGCCCTGTCGTTTCGGATGAGAATGACTGTGCTGATTGCTCCATATTCCTTGCTGATCTTGCTTTGTTTAAGGAGAAGCATGCCTCCAAGTGTGAGGAACTAGATGTGCTTAGGGTTGAAGTGGCTGAGCTTAAGTCTAGACCTGCTTTGCTAGGTGCTTGCACTTCTTGCCCTGTTTTGCATGCTAAGATTGATGAGATGCATGCTTACACTAGTTCGCTCGAGGCTAAATTGAAGGAAACCATGCCTACATCTTGCTCTACCCGTGAAATGCATGCATTGAAAAATTTGGAGCTTGCACATTATGTTGATCGTTTGCGGGATGAGAATGATGACTTGAGGAAGTTGATGGGTTGGTTGTCCGGTCATGAGCCTCGCTGAGGATGATGATCGAGGCCTTCAAGAGGCAAGATGGTGAGGGGCTTGGGGCAAACAAGGTTGGTGAGGGAAGTGGAGAGAATATCCGGAGCCACCAAAAACCCACCACAAAAATGATTTCCCTCCAAAACCTAACCATCTAAGAAACCAACTAGACACAACCCCAGCTCCACCCGTGTTTCCTACACCCACAAATGACCTACAAAAGCCTATCAAGTTTGTGAGCACTTCGGGGAAAGTGTTTTTTGGGAAGGAGAGTGAGAAGGCTAGTGGTGAGAAACCGGTGGAAGGTTTGAGTGGAGAGAAACCAAGTGAGCAGCCACATCCCAAGTCTAAGCCTAAGCTTGTGAGGTTCCATTGAGGCTATTGTGGGAGAGATGGCCATAAGGAGGAGTTTTGCTTCAAGCGGAAGCGAGGGGAGAGAATGGCACAGGAGTGGGCTAACAAGGACAAGTACCACCCTTCCGATGGTGTACTTGAGCCTTGTATGCAGATGCCTAGGGGCAAGGCGAGTGTGAGGACAGTTCGGGCTTGGGGATAGCGGAAGGTTGATGGTGGTGCTGCTGCCCAGGTCACACCGGTCAGACCGGTGTGGAGCACCGGTCAGACCGGTGCAGGCCTGGACAGACAGCTGTTTGGGTTTCGTGCTCGTACAGGTGCGAGGGTTGTTTCTGGTGGTCGTGGTTCTGGTGGTTGGGCTGGAAAGGGTGCAGGTGGTCAGTTTGCTAGGCGTTCTCCCCCTCGAGTTCACTACGGGGATGGGAGGAGTCGTAGCTTTGAGTTGGAGAGGAAGGACGTTCCACGGGCTTTCTTGCGTGGATTTGGTCCTCCTCCAGGCAGAGAGGGGTGGTTCCCTCAGGGTGGTTACCGTGGTGGTGCTCGTGGAGGTAGCTTTGGTAGGAGAGATGCTTTGGTTGGTGCTAACCCCACTTTCGAGCAAATGGCTCGGCACTGGTTTTACTCTTTTGGTACTAACCCCAGTGCTGAGTCGTTTGTTCGCTCACGTGCTCGTTTTTTAATTTCAGGTGGGAGACTTGAAGAACATTTGGTTGATTGACTCCGGTTGCTCGAGGCATATGACCGGAGACAGGGGGTGGTTCTCAAGTCTCGTCCCGGTGGTGACGAAGAGGTACATCACCTTTGGGGACAATGGGCGTGGGCGTGTGCTTTCAGAAGGTGAGATCAAAGTGAGTGACAAGATCACTCTGAGGCCTCGTTGCTCTTGTTCAATCGCCGGGGTACAATTTGCTTTTCGTGTCCTAGTTGTTGGATGAGGGCTTTGAGGTGTTGTTTCGGCCGTGTGGTTCTCGGATTGTGGACTCTCGAGGGGACCTTGTCCGTATGGTCGTTCCCGAGGGTCGGGTGTTTCGTGCCTGATTTTTCTCGGCCTTCGGGTGTGGAGCGTTGTTTCTTGGCCGGTTCTTCGAGTGAGTTGTGGAAGTGGCATAGGAAGTTGGGTCACTTGAGCTTTGACCTTTTGTCTCGCTTGAGTAAACTCAATTTGGTCCGAGGATTGCCACGGTTGAGGCTTGAGAAAGAGTTGGTTTGTGCGTCGTGTAGGCATGCCAAGATGGTGGCCTCTTCTCACCCGCCTCTCACCGATGTGATGACTGAGCGTCCATGCGAGCTGCTCCATATGGACCTTGTTGGCCTAGCTCGTGTGCGATCTGCGGGTGGGAAGTGGTATGTCCTTGTTGTGGTGGACGACTATTCTCGGTATGCGTGGGTGTTCTTTCTGGAGGATAAGGGGGAGACGTTTGGTTTTGTTCAAGATCTAGTCTTGAGGTTGAGAAACAAGAGGCACGGAGATGCCATACGAGCTATCCGCAGTGATAATGGCTCGGAATTCAGAAACTCTCGTTTTGAAACCTTTTGCCATGACTTGGGTCTTGAGCACCAGTTTTCGAGTCCGTATACGCCTCCCCAGAATGGTGTTGTGGAAAGGAAGAACAGGACCTTGTGCGAGATGGCTCGGACGATGCTTGATGAGCATAGGACTCCGAGGAGGTATTGGGCTGAGGCGGTGAATACCGCGTGCTATGTGTCGAACAGGATATACCTCAGAGTGCACAAGAAGAAGACATGCTATGAGTTGATGCATGGTCACACACCCAAGGTGAGTCACTTCCATGTCTTTGGTTGCAAATGTTTCATTCTGAAGAAAGGCAGGAAGTTGGATGAGTTTGAGACTAGGTCTGTCGATGGCATTTTCATTGGTTATGCATCTCATTCTAGAGCATATTGTGTGCTCAATCTTGAAACTAACCAAATCGTGGAGACTTGCGAGGTAACCTTCGACGAGACAGAGCCACGTAGTCAGCTTGTCTTTGAGTGTGCAGGTGATGATGAGCTTGGCGAGGAGATCTTTCGGGAGGAGGAGCATGAACATGGTGATGATGAAGATGGCGGTGCGGTGCCCCCGGCTGAACATGTACCCACTACTTCGACTACGATGATGGATGGACCCTCTACTGCACCTACGACGACAAATCAAGAACGAGGAGAAGCTGATGTTGAGGGGGAGGTAGCATCGAGGCGAGAACCTCCCCGGCGAGTTCAAGTGGATCACCCAGCTTCGAGGATCATCGGTGACATGGATGAACGCACTACGCGGTCGAGGGTTCAGAACAATTCTCACTTTGCTCATGCTGCGTTTGTTGCTTCTTTCGAGCCCAAAGACATTGGACACGCACTATCTGATCACAATTGGGTCAATTCGATGCATGAGGAGTTGGAGAACTTTGAGAGGAATCAGGTGTGGGAGTTGGTTGACCCTCCCCCAGGGTGTAAGCCGATTGGTACAAAGTGGGTGTGGAAAAACAAAGAGGGAGAGAAGGGTGAGGTTGTGAGGAACAAGTCGAGACTTGTTGCTCAAGGGTTCAGTCAGAAGGAGGGGATCGACTACGAGGAGACCTTTGCTCCCGTAGCCCCGTTTGGAGGCGATTAGGATCTTTCTAGCCTTTTCCGTGGCTAAAGGGTTCAAGTTGCACCAAATGGATGTGAAGAGTGCTTTCCTGAAAAGTGTGTTGGAGGAAGAAGTGTATGTGAGGCAGCCTCCGGGGTTTGAGAGCGAGAAGTACCCCCACCAGGTGTACAAGTTGAGGAAGGCGCTGTATGGGTTGAAGCAGGCGCCTAGATCTTGGTATGACAGGTTGAGGGGGTTCTTGTTTGAGAGAGGTTTTGAGATGGGGAAGGTCGATCAGACCTTGTTTTTGCCGAGGGGGGTGAGAGATATCCTGATTGTGCAGGTGTACGTGGATGATATTGTCTTTGGTGGCTCGTCTAACTCTCTTGTTGCAAGGTTTACAGATGATATGAGCAGGGAGTTTGAGATGAGCATGATGGGTGAGTTGCAGTTCTTCCTCGGGCTACAAATCAAGCAATCAAAGGAAGGAACATTTGTGCACCAGGCTAAGTACACCAAGGACATTGTGAGGAAGTTCAAGATGGAGGACTCCAAGGCTATGACGACGCCGATGAGTATGACTACAGCTCTTGATGCGGACGAGGAAGGTGAACACGTGGACCAGAAGGAGTACCGGAGCATGATCGGGTCACTCCTCTACTTGACGGCGACGAGGCCGGACATACAGTTCTCAGTGTGTCTGTGCGCTCGTTTTCAAGCGTCTCCGAGGACTTCGCATCGGCAAGCGGTGAAGCGAATTTTCAGGTACTTGCGTCACACTCCCGACTTCGGCCTTTGGTACTCCGCGTCCTCTTTTTTGGCGCTTCATGGCTTTTCAGACGCGGATTTCGCCGGGTGTCGGTTGGATAGGAAGTCCACTTCTAGGACTTGCCAGTTTTTGGGTTCTTCTTTGGTGTCTTGGTCTTCCCGCAAGCAGTCGAGTGTTGCTCAATCCACGACCGAAGCCGAGTATGTTACCGCTGCTAGTTGTTGCTCTCAGCTCCTTTGGATCACCTACACCATGAGTGACTTTGGTGAGGAGTATACCCATGTCCCACTTCAATGTGATAGCACCAATGCCATAAGCGTTGCAAAGAACCCAGTGCTCCATTCCAAAACCAAGCACATAGAAGTGAGGTATCATTTTCTGAGAGACAATGTCGAGAAAGGGAAGATAGCTTTGATCCATGTACCCACACATGACCAACTAGCTGATATTTTCACCAAACCCCTAGATCAAGCAACTTTCACTCGTTTGCGGGGGGAACTTGGTGTGTGTTTGATTTCTTGAGTTGGGTGTGTGGGAGCTCTCTTTTGCCGGTGGTGTCGAGCCCGTTTTGCCTCCCCTCGAGGAGCCGGTGGTAGCATATGTATAGCTTTCCTTTGTGCATTTCTTGCATTCGGCATGGCATATGTAACATGATGTATAGGCATCCTTGTATCTTAGATTGCATGCATTTTGTATCATATGCATTGGTTAGGAAAAGCTTCTCTCATATACATTGTTCACCATGGAATGAGATATATGTATTTGTGAGCTTGTTTGGTATGCTACGGTTAGTTTGGCTTAGCTCTTGATGATCTTGATGAATAATCCATGGTTGATAGCTATGCTTTTGAAAAATGTCACATGTACGCTCTCTCATGTGTAAATGCCTTTACATGCTCTTGACATGTTTTTGTGGCCTTGCTATGCTTAATTTGTGGTTGGATAGCTAGTTTATTGATCATATGGGGCCAAAGGCTCATTTGCCATCATGAATGTTTAGCCCTCTTGATTTATCTTGTGGAGGGGCATAAGTTCCTTTTTGTCGCAAAGACATTTCATGTACCATTTACAAATCTGAAAATGAAATGAAAATGCTTGGAAAATATGTTCCCATTTCATATGTGCTGAATTTAATTCAATTTGGGTGCTAAACCGTTGCATGATGCCTACCAATGAGAAGTCTCATACATAGAAGTAGGCACATGGCTCGGTGGCTTTGACATGACATGAGGTGCTTGTGGGTGTTTGTGATGGTCTTATGATTAGAATGGCTGTCCTAGCATGAAGTTTGTGTGGCTTTGTCATTTTGATATGCTTTGATCATGTTTAGGACTTTGCTCATGAGAGGCAAGTTTTTCGCAAAATTGCCAAAATCCATCTTAGCTTCGTCCAATGGTTGTGCAACTTGGTGATCATGTAGTTGAGATCGATACGAAGCCGTAGAGTATCTAACTTGCTCATTTGGACATGTGTAGCATTCTTTGTTGAATTTTGTCTATTTGAGAAGCTCTAGGTTGAAAGTTTTGCATTTTTGGCTTGATTCATGCATTGCCAACAAGGGGGAGAAGTTTGAGCTTTAAATGGCTTGCTGGACGTGTTTAGAAGGTTTTCAGGTGGTTTCGAGCCATTTCGGGCTCGTTGTGCACCGGTCCGACCGGTCGTGGTCACCGGTCCGACCGGTGTGAGTGCCGGTTCTCGTACACATGTTGCACACCGGTCCGACCGGTGGTGTTGACCGGTCGACCGGTCGTGGCTGTTTTGTTGCAGCTGCCCTGTTTCAAGTGGTGTCTTGCATGCATTCGTCCAGGGGGAGGTGCATTGGTTCAGGGGGAGCTTGCATGTGTGCAGGGGGAGCTCTTTGTGAGTTTTTGAACTTTGATTCGGTGGTTTGCGCTCTTTGCTTGAGCTTTGCTTTGTCTCGGATGTGTCGAGCCGTTGCCCTTGCCTAAGGGGTCCGAGACTTGTCTTCTTCAAGCGATCTTGCTCTTTGCCTTTGTTTGGCTTTCGATCGCTTGTTGGAGTTTCTTTTTGTTCGTTTCTTTTCTTTTTCTTCTCTCTACTGTTACTTTCGTGTGGGTGTTGTCAATGCACTCATCAAGGGGGAGATTGAGGACCAGGTGTGGTTCGAGGACCGGTGGATGGTCGCTTCCTTGTGTGATGAGTGATTGACAACGTTGTGTGGACTGATTCTTGGCTAAGTATTGCAGGTGCAGGTTGCGGCTTGACTCGTGTTGGTGCAGGTGAAGAACAAGCGCGAAAGGTCGTCGCCGGTGAGGCCTCCAGGTGTGGAGAAGACAAGTAGGCTTCGTTCGAGGGACCGGTGGCCAGCGGGGGTCAAGTGCGGGCCGCATGGTGGCATGAACAACAAGATGAAGTCGTGGACGGTTTCTTGGTTGAGCCTCAAAACCAAGGTCGAGCCGAGACTACGTGGGAGCCAAGTCATGAGTGGAGATTGGCGGAGGCTACACCGAGTTCGCGGGGTTTCCGGTGGTTCACCAGAAAACCACTGGGTTCCTTGGATGATCCACAAAGTCAAGACCGGAGAACCGAAGACGGAGCCGCAAAGCGGCCGCCGCACCGGCTCGACCGGTGGGTCCGACCGGCTCGACCGGTGGGTACCGGTCGACCGAGGAGGAGCACGGTCTGACCGGTGTGCGACAACGCAGTCCGGAATCTTCGAAGCGGAGGACACGCGTCGGGATCGCATAGCTTGCGTCGAGGCTACGCAGAGTGCGGTCGCCGGGCATCCGTCCGATGGTGAAGACATCAAGAATTCCAAATCCGCCCTTGAGGGGTTTGTATCCCTAGTTAGTAGAGAAGGGCATTTTAGACATTCGGTTGCCTCCATATAACCCAAGAGGTGAGAGGATGGCAGCCAACTCTTGGAACCCTAGCTCATTTGTTTTCCTATTTTCCACCTATTTTCCTTAGGTTTTCTTTAGGACTAGCAAGAGAGCTTCACGGAGAGATCTTATTGAGAGGGATGGATGATCGGGCGGCTTGCTAGACCTTGTACGAACCTTTGTTTCATGTATAGATGATTCGGCGTGGTTCCTCAAGGTTTGGATGTGTTTTCCCCGATTGTTCTTGGTGGTGATTTTCGAAGCCCTCTCTCGGTGATTTCTTTGGGTTGTTTTCAGGACTTTTCTCTTGGGGATTTGATGGGGGAAATTTATGGGAACCCTTCGTGCTTCTTTGGGCTGTGATTCCCCTCCCAAATCCGTGAGTAAAAGTGCTCGATTTTGGGGTTTCTTGAGTTCTTGTGTTGGAACTGCTTTCGGCAGGATTTCTTCGATTCCTCCTTTTTGGACGAGATTTGGTGGGATTAAACTTGGCTATGGACTCCTCATGAGGTGTTCCTGATATCCCCAAAGTCTTGTTCAGGTCTGTGGAGTGATTCGGGAGATCGAGTTTTGGATTTGGGGGAGTTGACCGCGGTGCCGTTCATCCCGAGCCGCCTGTGCTACACCGGCTCGACCGGTGCTCTTGACCGGTCCGACCGGTGCGAGCCCTTGTGGGATTTTGCTCGGGTGAACATCTTGGTGTGTTTGTTGTTGTCCCGTGTTGCCGCTGTTTCGAGTTTGGGTCCGTTTGGTGGTCGGTTGGCTTTGTTTGGTGCCTTGGGGGCTTTCGGTCGCCATCGGCTCCGACCGGTGTGTCTCACCGGTCTGACCGGTGTAGAGCCACTTAGTGGAAGTTGCTCAGTTTCACCAGCAGGGACCGGTTTGACCGGTGGTGCTCACCGGTCTGACCGGTGTGGGTCTGTAGGCTCGAGGTTTGGTTTTTCCGCTGCGTTTCTCGGGTCGGAAGGTGGTGTGTTGGTTCCTAGGTCCAGTGGCACTCCAGTGGCTACGTGGGCTTGACCAACCTTGGTAGTGAGTGGGAGACGTGTGTTGGAAGCCGTGTTCATCTTGTTGGAGTTTCCATCTCCTTCGAGAAGAATTTTTATCGGCTCACATTCACTCCCCCCTCTCTGGTTCGCCGTATCGGTCCTTCAGCGTCCACGGATCTGAAGCTGTGTAGGCTGCTTGTACTTGGGGTCGGGGAGGAACAACAGAGGTGGCGAAGTGGTGGCGGGCGAGACCAGGTTGAGGAGGTGAGGGGCGGCACCTGGGAGCAGATCCGGCGAACCAAGAGGCGGATCTGAAGGCACAGCCCGCAAATCGACCTTGAACCCAGCCAGATCGGGGGAGACGAGGTGGAACCTCAAGCACCGGAGGCGTGGGGAGGGCGGAGGCGGAGGTGCATGAGGAGACGAGTTTATTTTATTGAAGCATACCTGGTAAGGAGCTGCGGCGGCGACGGAGTTGCCGACGACAACGACGAGGACGACGAGGAACACCTTCCAGGAGCACAAGCCACGAATGGCACAAGCCATAAAGGCACACATGTAATCTATACTAATTAAGCTACGCTACTTAAGGCAGGGGCCCCGCTCCCGCGCGCTCCGGCGAACTCGCCGGAGGCGGACGGGAGGGGGCCTGATGGGAGCCGGCGGAGGGACTAGGAGGCGAGCTTCCTTCCGGGAGAAGGGAACGCACCTTCTGTCTGAGTCTCACAGATATAGTACGCTGTTAATGTAGCCTGTATGTAACATGTCCTAGAAACAAAGAAAAAAAAGCAATGCCTAGAAATTTAATATAGCAATCAATTTATCTATTTGACTACATATTTTCAAACGGAAAACCTATCGAAGCTCCTGGCAAGGATTAAGGTCCTTGCAAAGACTCAAATAATCACTTAAATGATTAAAATAGTCTTTGGATCTTTAAATGATTACTACTTTTTTTCCTTGGATCTTCGATTTAATTGATTTTTGTGGCAATATATTCATAACGATGAACTTTATCTTGTAGTTTTTACACAACAACATAACAATAATATAACAAATAGTGATGGAATAGTATAAAAAATATTTGAAAGATAAAACTTATCGTTATGAACACATGACCATAAGAATCGTCTAAATCGGAGGTGCGAGAAAAATAATAATCATTATAAGATCTAAGGACTAAGTTGTAGATAAAAAATTAAAACCACCTATGAAAACCACCTGATGGCCAAATTTGAACGGTTTTGATAGTTTGATGACTAAAGATACTCGATTTTTAAGTTCGATGGCCAACACTAAACTGAGGAAAGAGTTGGATGGTTAAAAACTTTTCCTTAATAGAAAAATGATCTTGAAATGTTCAACAACAGGCTATATTTTAACTGATCATCTTAAAACTCGGACCTCCAATTCAATTAATCAGTTGTTCTAACAAAAATTCAATTAATCAGTTGTGCCAGAGCTGTCACCCCAACCATATGTATGCGAACGATGGAATGAACACCTTCCCATATAGGCATGTACTAGCTAAATATATATAAATGCGACGGGCATCGACTTTTTTCCGCACATCCCCTCTGTCCCAGCCGTTGCCCAACATCCATTAAGTTTTTTTTTTCAAATTACACAATACATCGGAGACACTCACAACGTCACGCACACTCATCCCTAATACATAATATTATACATCTGCATCCTGCACATATATGTATATATCTGCATTGACATTTTGACATGCAGGTGCGTTTGCTGGAGAGAATCCGCGTCAGTGTTTAGCTAGCTGATCGATTTGTCATGTGATAAGAGCATCTCTAAAAATATTTAATATTCTTTTATCTTAAAAATGTGAAAATAAATATTCTTTTTACAAATCCAAAAAAATATTGAAATGAAATGAACTCATCACCTCCAAGAGTTTCTAATAATCCACTCATAAACTGTATAGAAGTCAATTTTAAATTAAGAATCTTGAACTATTTCTAAATTATCCTAATTCCTAACCAATTTTATATATTCTCTCTGGTACATTTGTATCAAGATCCCTTCCTACTCTATTATTTCCACGTCCTTCCACCATGGAGTAGGAGAAAGATACGTGTTGACTCTAAGACAGATTGATTTTTTCTAAGTCCTAAAGTTCTGGAAGATGGAACATGAATTGTCGGAAAGATATTTTTTCCATCTTGCTAAGAATCAAGAAAGAATATGATTTATGGAACTTTTAAAGATGCTCCATAATTCGATTTGTCAAAGCTGTTCTTGGTGTCTACCACGCACGTGCGTTGCGTTGCCGATTGCGCCGTTGGGCTGTACGTGTGCAATCCATTAGCTAAATGCGTGAATCCTGTTTTTTTGTTGGTAGTAGTAGCTCAAAGGTAAGTACGCGAGAATGTGCTTAGACCATCTCCAGCATAGCTGCATATGGATCTGCAACCTCAAAATGAAGAATGAAATGTGGCAATAGCCTGTCCAACAGTAGCTGCAACCGGATTTGCATTTTGCAGTTCGGCCCCTCCGCTTGTGCATTCTCGGGGAATATGTGCCCTTTCTCTCTCCTTTTTTCAACATGCTCCCACACAATCGCTGCCTCCCCCTGCGCCCTCTCCCTTGCGCGTGCCTGGTGGCCGGATCCGGCGTCGGCCGTCTCGCGTAGGGGGGGCTTCACCATCTCTCGATGAGGAGTTGAACTCATCCACCTTACTCACCGAAGGAGAGGAGCTCCCGGAGCCTAGTGCTGCAACGGCTAAGGCCACGTACGAGACTGAGTTGGCCAAATTGCGCAAGGAGGCTGAAGAACTAGCCAAGGCCGAAAAAGGTTGCTGGCGGTGCAGCACGAGGCCGAGGCGGCCAAAGAAATTCAGAGGCAAAAGGCAGAGATTGCTAAATTACAAGAGGATCTGTGTGCCATAAAAGCAAAACAATCTCTGAATTTCAATGAGCCCTCGCCCGAGTATATTTTACCCAACCAATCCAATTTCACAAAACGCAATGAGTTTTTCACCCAGCCCCCTCCGCACACCACCTTCAGTCGTAACCCTTTCTTTAACCCTTTCGAGTCTGGTCCTTCGAACCATGACGTTCACGCCATTCGCACGAGGTCTTGGGATCCCAAGTCGCCTCTGTCGCAAGAAATTCAAATCACTCCTTGGCCACAATCTTACAGGCCAGTTCCACTCCCCAGATTCTCTGGTCAATCCGACCCTAGACAATTCCTAATGAGCTACGAAGCAGCTACTCTTTCAGCTAGTGGTGACGATTCTGTGCTGGTAAAGTCCTTCATCATTGCTGCCGACGAAGCGGCAACGCAGTGGTATTCGCCCCTGAGTACTGGTGTGATTCACGAATGGGATGACTTGAAGCAGCGTATTCTCTCCAACTTCCAGGGTTTTCAGCGTTCGGAGCTTACAGAGAGCGACCTTTTCTCGTGTAAGCAAAAGGACAAGGAACCTCTCCAAAACTACTTCAGGAGATTCGTTCACCTTAGGGCCCAAGCACCAAATGTGTTGGGCGCCGTCGCCATCAATGCTGCAATTGTGGGCTTGAGAGCCGACCAGTTTCGCTCGCATCTCATGCGCGAAAGGCCCAAGACACTTTAGTGCCTGTACGAAGAGTTTGGGAAGTATTGTCGCTCAGACATGACTTCAGGATGTGTATGTAAGAATAGTCACACCAAAAGAAGTCTGCCAAAGCTAATCAGTACAGCAAAAGGGAATGGCTCAATCCCAGAAACGCCTCGCACGCCAACCCTCGAAACGTTTTCGGCCTTAACGGCGAGAATGCCTAGGAAATTCCAAATCCGCAGGGTGATTCTCCAAACCAAACGCCTCGCCCGCCTAGCCCTCCGCACTCAAACTAGGGGGGCGGACACAGGGGCGGAAGGGGCGGCGGTAGAGGCAGAGGTCGCGGCAGGGGCCGAGGCCACCAGGAGAAAAAAATGGTATTGCATCTTCCACAAGGAGAATGATGATCACAGCTCAAACTACTGCCCAAACAAGAAAAGATTTGAGGCTATTCTCGAGGAGGAAAGGAAGGAGAAGGAGAGGGCCAATACCATAAACCATTCCGCCCCAGCTTGGCAAAACCCCAGTTTCGGGAGAAACTCTTTCGCTAACCCTTTCCAGCCACCTCAATTCCAACCACCTGTCCCAACCTATACTCAACCTCCACCTTGGCAATCCCAAAGTTTTCAGGCTCAGAACATTGAGCGCAGACCCATTGAGCAACACCCCATTGCTCCCCCGCCTCCTCCATTCAAAGGACTAACAACTCCACCAATTCCAGCGAAGTTAGAGGGCCAAAACGACCCTTTACCATTTGTCGGAACCATAATGCCAATCTCTGGGGGCTCCGCATTGGAGTTCGAAACTAAGAAGGAACGAAAGCACTACTTCCGTGAAGTGCGAAACATCTGCGTGGAAGGGAGAGTTGAAAGGAAGAGATGATCTTACATCCCAATCACTTTCTAAGAAGAAGATGTAAAGTTGCAAGGCTTCCCTCACAACGATGCCTTGGTGATAGAAGCAAATATAGCAAGTTGGACTTTGGGGAAGCTTGTGGTTGACAATGGTTCATCGACAGATATCATTTTCACTAATGCTTTCGACAAGATGGGATTGAGCAAAGATTTGTTGCAGCCTCCAGACACGTCGTTGTATGGATTCGGGGGGCGAGTTATTCACGCTCTTGGCAAAGTAGTCCTTCCGGTGTCTTTCGAAACCGTCCAAAATGCCAGGACCGAGTACCTATCTTTCGATGTAGTGGAGATGTACCACCCTTACAACGACATCTTGGGTAGAGGATTTCTCAACAAGTTCGAAGCCGTTATACATCAAGCCTACCTGTGTGAAGATTCCCGCGACGCAGGGGGTCATCACAATCTAGGGTCACCAGAACGATGGTCGCAATTTGGAAAGAGGCCGCACCCCAGGACAGTGCTCTCGACGAAGCGGTCAGGGGCAAAGAGGTGGAGAAACAGCCGAAAGTAGACAAAGAGAGTCAATATGCAGCCAGACTACGACACCAAGAGGGTCTTACTGGACGCAATGGTTTTCGACCAGACCGTCATCATCGGGTCAGACCTATCGCCAGACGAAGAGGGGAGGCTAGTTCAGTTTCTCCAAAAGAACAAAGACGTGTTTGCTTGGTCCGCCAAGGATCTCACAGGTGTGGATCGAAGTTTCATTGAGCATCGATTGAATATTGACGCCTCGGTCAAGCCGCGAAGGCAAAATCTATGGAAGATGTCTGATGACAAAGTGGTAGCAGTCAAGTCTGAGGTCCAAAGATTGTTGGACGCCAGTGTCATCCTCGAAGTCATGCATCCCAAATGGCTAGCCAACACTGTGCCTGTCAAGAAGAAGGATGGGAAGTGGAGGATGTGCATCAACTTCACAGACCTCAACAAGGCCACACCGAAGGATAATTATCCTTTGCCAAGGATGGATCAGGTCATTGATTCAGCGGCCAGCGCGGCCATTATGTCTCTCCTGGATTGTTTTTCCGGCTACCATCAGTGTTGGATGGCGAAAGAGGACGAGGAAAAAACTAGCTTCATGACCCATTTTGGAACCTTTTGTTTCATGCAGATGCCGGAGGGTTTAAAAAACGCAGGCCCAACTTTCACCAGAATGACCGGGGAAGTTTTCATGCCACAGATTGGCAGGAACATCCAAGCCTATGTCGATGACCTCATCGTGAAAAGCAGCAACAGGGCAGGCCATGTCAGCAACTTGGCGGAAACTTTCGCCAACATGAGAAGAGCGGGGTTAAAATTAAACCCGGAGAATGTGTGTTCGGGGTCACGAAAGGAAAGATATTGGGATGCCTGATCTCTACAAAGAGAATCGAGGCCAATCCAGATAAGATAACGACAATCAGGGAAATGGAGGAGCCAAAAACAAAGAAAGATATCAAGAAATTGAATGGGCGAGTCACAACTCTGAACAGATTCATCTCCAGATCCGCAGAGCGAAGCCTCCCATTCTTTAAGGCATTGAAGGGCAAGGGCAAAATCGAGTGGGGCCCTGAGCAAATCAAATCTTTCGCCGAGCTCAAGGAATACATTGAGAAGATGGCAATACTTTCACCACCTTCACCATCGGAGCCACTATTCTTGTATGTTGCCACCTCCAAAGCTGCTGTCAGTGCTGTGTTGGTGTGAGAGGTAGGAGGTGAAAAAGGGAAGCATCAGAGCCCTATTTACTTTGTTTCAGAAGCTTTGTCATGCTCTAAGTTGTTGTACTCGGAGCTAGAGAAGATCGCCTATGCGGTGGTTATGGCCACGGGAAAGTTCAGGCACTATTTCGAGGCACACAAGGTCACCGTGCTCACTGATCAACCCCTTAATGATTTGTTCATCAACAAGGAGGCTTCGTCTAGAATAGCCAAATGGGCAAATGAGCTATCCGAACACACAATTGATTTTGGAAAAAGTCGGCAATCAAATCGCAGGTTTTGACGGACTTTGTTGTAGATTGGACCTTGCCAAGCAATATTGTTGTTGATGAAGAATTGGTGCCTATTTAGGAAATTAGGTGCGATGGAGCTTGGGGGCGCAAAGGTGCCGGGATCACAGCCATCATCACTTCACCAGCAGATGCCAAGCTGAAATACGCTGCAAGGCTAGATCACCCAGACCCATCCGACAGATGCACCAACAATACCACTGAGTACTAGGCGTTGTTGCTGGGCCTCAGAAATGTGCGAGCTTTAGGAGCTAGCAATTGTTTGGTCAAGTGCGATGCCGAGGTCATCAAAGATCATGTGGAAAAGGAGAGTGAGGCCAAAGAACCAGAATTGATTAAGTACCTTGCGGAAGTGCGAAAGATGGAAATGCATTTTCGGGGATTCACAATTGAGCACCTACCAAGAAAAAGCAATGGCGAAGCTGACAATCTCGCAAAGAAGGCTGCCAGGGGGGAGGCGATGCCTCCGGACGTATTCTTCGAGATCCTAATTACTCCCTCCACTAGGCCGGACAAGCAGTCGCTCAGCACAGTCAATGCAATTGCTATCCTAGATTGGAGAGCTCCCATCATCGCATTTCTTCATGGGCATTATGAGCCAGTCGAAACCTACGACTTGAAAAGGATGCAAGCTCGAGCTAGGGGCTATGTTCTCAAGGACGATAGCTTATTCAAGCTAGGATTATGCGCACCGTTGTTGAAGTGCATCACTCAAGAGTAAGGCATAGAGCTTATGAAGGAAATTTGTCGGGGACAGCCCTAGGGGTCCCCTTAAACAAACTGGGGAATCCCCACTTAAAACCCACAACAAGCCAAAAGCAAACGCGCCTCGCTTAAGCACACAGGGCATGGCCCACGCCACGGTGGCCCTGACGCCACACCAAGGGGGCCCACTCAAAAATCCCCTCGAGCAGGCTCCGCCTCGCTCGAGGGCACACGCCTCCCTCAGGCGGGCTCCGCCCCGTTCGAGGGGGTGCGCTTACCTCGAGCAGGCTCTGCCTCGCTCGAGGGTCCGCGTCCCCCTTGAGCGGGCTCCGCCTCGCTCGAAGGCGCTCCGCACGCGCACGCCCGCTCCCGTACACGGGCATTTAATGCTCTGACCATGGCGGGGCGGCGCCATCATGCACCTGGGGCCCGCGCCCCGGTTCTGTTGCACCAACTCCCTAGGAGGGAACCCATCCCCGCCACTGTGGGGGACTGTGCGACGTGGCCAGTGCCAGTCCCGTGACGCTGCGCCACCTACTCCGGTACGGCTAACGCGCCGAGCCCTCGAAGGGGGGCCGGCCACACCCTCGATTCGCTTTCTTGTGACCTTGCAGGGTTAGGTTGAGGTGTTAGGCCGGCGGGGCGCCATCCCCCCGCCTTGTTAACGGCATGGCAGCCGCCCCCGCGCGTACGAACCCACGCCGGGCGCTGTGGCAACAGCTCCGGCACTACGAAGCGTGCAGGAACGGGACGCCACCTTACCTGCCACTGTGCCCCGTACGGACCGACGTCAGCAACTCCCTCGAGCCTGCCTGAAGACATCACGGCCGTCCGCTGCACTCCTACCCTCGAAGCTACCACTGTTCGGGTACAAGATACACCATGATGGCCGGATCGCGGCAAGGACCATTCAGGTGGCCGCCTACTCTACGGCATAGCACACCACACTTCCCCACGTAGCTAAATAGCGCGGTATACATGTGATTCGCTCTCTCCTTGGCCTATAAAAGGAGGACGAACTCCCCCGCCGCAAGGGAAAAGTTAGGACGCAACACACCACACACTTGTTCTCCAATTCTCCCACAATATCTTCAGCCACTTCACCAGGGACTTGGAAGCCACGCTTCCTCTCCCGCCTTGCTTGTAGCCGCCCCACTACAGGCACCCCGGTGCTGAGCAATATAGTGCCACGAGCACGCCGCCACCGCTTGGACGTACGGCCCCTTGGCGGGAACCAGGATAAACTCTGTGTCTCTGATTGCTTAGCATCGACCATTGAGGGATAGACCTTGGCGCTCATTACTGGTTAGTGTCGGGACCATATTCCGCACCGACAGTTGGCGCCCACCGTGGGGCAATCGAGCGCCTAAGGTCGATCCACCGTCAACTCCCTCCATGGTGATTCGCACTGAGTACCGAGGTACGCGCTACTCCATGGGCAGCTCGGACCCCCTCCCCGCCAGGTTTGAAATCCGGTTCGGGGGCCTGAATTTTCAGGCTACGGGGAACGACTACCTAATGCGCCTCACCAACCGTGAGGAACTCCGTACGTGGCGTCAGGCCGGGTCCGCCTCGGTCCCCGGCGCGCGCGCGCGCCACAACACGGACGCCCGACGGCACGGATGCGGCGGGCCCGTCAACGCCACGGCGCCGCCGCCGCTCGGCCGGCGTTCACGCCGGGCGCGGTCCGAGCGGTGGCAAGCTAAACGCGCCGCCTCTCGATGCGGCGCACCCGTCATCACGGCAACCACCACCCCAGCGGGGCAGCGCACGGTCTCCAGACCGCGCTTCCCCATCGGCCTGCGCGGTGCCACGACGGCCTACAACGCCAACGTCAACACAACGATGCGCAGGGTTCCCCCTGGCCGTCACGTCTTCGTCGCCAGGGACCCTGGCACCTCCGCGGGCGACGAGTCGTCCCTGGGCTCCCTTGACGCGTTGCCACCCGCCAACCTCCATGGGTACGCGGAATGGGACTTCTCCGGCGTGCCGGACCCGGTCATGTTCGGGGGCGTTTCCTTCGACGCCACCGGACTGCGGTTCGGTCGCTCCGACGATTCCAAAGCATCGGGAGTTACGACCCCGCGCGCGAATGCGCGTCGTCATCGCCAACGACCCAGCAAACGCCACCGGTGTAGTGGGCGCCGGCGACGGGGGAGGTCACGCCCCGCCCGGGGATCGCTCCGCGCCCGGCGGCGGGGCCGAGCACCCCCCGCCGGGGCCGACGTCGACGCGCAGTTAGCCCAGGCCCGTGAGCTCGAGGCCAAGCTGGCGGAGGAATGTCGAACGGTGCGGCTGCTCCGCGCCTCAATGGCTGGGGAAGCCTCCGCGCGCGGCAAACGCGCACGGGAGCTGGGCAAACAGGCCCGCGACCGCATCAACACCGACTTCAACGTCGACAACCCGGACACGCCTCCGCGGGCAAGTCAGAAGCTCATTGCCGCCGCAATGTTGCTACGGGCCATGCCGGCCCCCTCGACACCGGAGGCGCAAAACCTGCACCGCGAGGTGCAGGCACTCATCGAGCAAGAGGCCGTCCAGCAGGCCGAAAGCTCAGCGTCACGCATTCGCCAACAGGGAGATGCACGAGGCGACGAGGCCGCACAGGAGGGCGAACCCTCGGTCCATGCAGGTGAAGCGGCGGGGCGACCCGCCAACCCGGGACGCACGCCGGCTAAGGAGCGGCTCCTCGACATGCGCAGGGCGCTGGACGGCGACACCCGCAACGTCATCAACGCTCGGCGTACGAGCAAGGCGGATGCGCGAGCGGCGGCAGGCTACCACCCTCGACGAGGTGGGCGCTACGACAGCGATGAGGACCGTTCTCCGACGCCGGAGCCCCCGGGGACCCGCATGTTCAGCCGGGAGATCCGCGCGGCGGCCTTCCCCCAGCGCTTCCGCCAGCCCTCGACCATCATCAAGTACAACGGGGAGACGGATCCCCGCGTGTGGCTGAACGATTACCGCCTGGCGTGCTAGCTGGGCGGGGCCACCAGCGACGAGGTCATCATCCGCAACCTGCCCCTACACCTCGGCGATTCAGCCCGGACGTGGCTCGAGCACCTGCCCGCCAGCCAGATCCACAACTGGGACAATCTGGTCCGCACGTTCGTGGGCAACTTCCAGGGCACGTACGTGCGCCCTGGAAATTCCTGGGACCTGCGCTCCTGCACCCAGAAGCCCGGCGAGTCGCTCCGGGACTTATACGGTGCTTCTCCAAGCGCTGTACGGAGCTCCCAAGCGTGGCACAATCTGAGATTGTGCACGCCTTCCTCGAGGGCACCACATGCCGGGACCTCGTGCGAGAGCTGGGACACAGCCCGCCTGCGGACTCCAACGAGCTGTTCGACATCGCCACTAGCTTCGCCTCAGGAGAAGAGGCTGTGGGGGCGATCTTTGACGGCAAGAAGGGCAAGCGCTCGGACGACGCGCCCGCGGAGGGCAGCAAGTCCAGGGAGCCCCACAGGAAGGACAAGCGGGGCAAGAAAGGGAAGAAGCCGCGCCGCGAGGCGCGCGAGCAGGGGCGCGACGGCAATGATGCCGAGGCCCTTGCTGTTGACCCGGCTCGACGGGGCCCTCGACTGGCCCCTCGAGGCCCGGGGGTGTTCGATGACATGCTGAAAAAGCCATGTCCATACCACAAGACCCCAGTAAACCACACCCTTGAGCAATGCGACATGCTCAAGAAGTTCTACGGTCGCGCCACCGCGAAGGACGCGGAGGCCAAGAAGGACGGAGGAGATGAAAACGCCGGCGGCTTCCCCGCCGTGGAGAACGTGTTCCTCATCTTCGAGGGACCCACCGTCGACATGTCAACCCGCCAGCGCAAGCGGGAGCGGCACGAGGTCCTCGCCGCAGAGAAGGCGCCTCCCTCCTTTCTCGACTGGTCGGAGGACGCCATCACCTTCAGTCGGGAAGACCACCCGAACCGCATCCCCAACCCGGGCCAGTACCCACTGGTGGTCGACCCGATCATTGGGAACGCGAGGTTCTCAAAAGTCTTGATGGACGGGGGCAGTAGCCTCAACATCCTCTATGTGCATACGCTGCGCCTGTTGGGGATCGGGTTGGACCAGCTGCAGCCCAGCACGACGTCGTTCCATGGCGTCGCGCCCGGCAAGCATGTCCAGCCCCTCGGGCAGATCGACCTGCCAGTTTGGTTTGGCACCGCGAAGAATTTCCGCAAGGAAACGCTCACCTTCGAGGTGGTGGGGTTCAAGGGCGCCTATCACGCTATACTTGGGCGGCCCTGCTACGCCAAGTTCATGGCGGTCCCCAACTACACCTTCCTCAAGATGAAGATGCCGGGACCAAACGGCGTCATCACCGTGGGCTCGTCCATCGATCACGCATTCGATTGCGACGTCGAGTGCGTA
Source organism: Cenchrus americanus (assembly GCA_947561735.1). Taxonomy (NCBI): domain Eukaryota; kingdom Viridiplantae; phylum Streptophyta; class Magnoliopsida; order Poales; family Poaceae; genus Cenchrus; species Cenchrus americanus. The sequence goes on along the minus strand of OX387241.1, from coordinate 96,068,135 downwards.
GAGCACGCGGAAGCACTGGCGCTGGACGAAGCGCTGGTCACCACCTTGGAGATGATGGTCAACGAGGACCTCGACTCCACCGCCAAGCACACCGGTAACTTCGAGGCCGCGGAGCAGACCAAGGAGGTGCCCCTCGACCCTGCTGCCCCCGAGGGCAAGGCGTTGAGGGTCAGCTCCACCCTCGATCCAAAATAGGAAGTGGTGCTCGTCGACTTCCTCCGCGCCAACGCCGACATCTTCGCGTGGAGCCCCTCGGATATGCCAGGCATCCCTAGGGAGGTCACCGAGCACTCCCTTGACATCCTGCCTCATGCCCGTGTCGTGCAGCAACGGCTCCGCCGTTTCGACGAGGAGCGGCGGCGGGCGATCGGAGCGGAGCTGCGGAAGCTCCTCGAGGCCGGGTTCATCAAGGAAGTGTTCCACCCTACGTGGCTAGCAAATCCTGTACTTGTAAAGAAAAAGAACGGGAAATGGTGGATGTGTATAGACTACACAAGTCTTAATAAAGCATGTCCTAAAGTTCCTTTTCCTTTGCCACGTATTGATCAAATTGTTGATTCAACGGCTGGGTGTGAGCTGCTTTGCTTCCTTGATGCCTACTCCGGTTATCACCAGATAAAGATGTAGGAGTCCGACCAGCTTGCGACTTCGTTCATCACGCCGTTCGGGATGTTCTGTTACGTCACAATGTCGTTCGGCCTCCGAAATGCGGGTGCAACGTATCAACGCTGCATGCAACACGTTTTCGGAGATCACATCGGGCGAACGGTTGAGGCGTACATAGACGACATCGTCGTAAAGACCAGGAAGGCGGACGACCTGGTTGGCGATCTTAACGTCGCGTTCGGCTGCCTACGGACCAATGGGGTCAAATTAAACCCCGAAAAATGTGTCTTTGGAGTGCCGCGAGGCATGCTCCTAGGATACATCGTCTCCCAACGGGGCATCGAGGCCAACCCCGAGAAAGTTGCGGCCCTCGAGCGAATGGGTCCAATTCGGGATCTCAAAGGGGTGCAAAAGGTGCTGGGGTGCCTTGTCGCCTTGAGCCGCTTCATCTCACGGCTCGCGAAAAGGGCCTGCCCCTCTATCGCCTCCTCAAGAAGCACGAGCGCTTCTCCTGGACCGTCGAGGCCCAAGACGCGCTCGACAAGCTGAAGGCATCCTTGACCCACGCCCCGATCCTCACACCACCGCAGGACGGTGAGCCCCTGCAGCTCTACGTGGCCGCGACCACCCAGGTGGTCAGCGCCGTGATCGTGGTGGAGCGTACGGAGGAAGGGCACACCCTGCCAGTCCAGCGGCCGGTCTACTACATCAGCGAAATCTTGTCTGACACCAAGACGCGCTACCCTCAAATCCAAAAGCTGCTGTATGCGGTGGTCCTCACGAGGCGCAAGCTCCGCCACTACTTCGAAGCCCACCCCGTCACGGTGGTCTCCTCCTTTCCGCTAGGGGAGATCATCCGCAATCCAGACGCGGCAGGCAGGATCGCCAAGTGGTTAGTGGAGCTGATGGGCGAGGCACTCGCCTACGCCCCGCGCAAGGCCATCAAGTCCCAGATCCTGGCGGATTTCGTCGCTGAGTGGACGGACACGTAGCTACCACCGCCGCAGATCCAAGCAGAGTGCTGGACTCCGTATTTCGACGGCTCGGTGATGAAAACAGGGGCGGGGGCGGGCCTGCTCTTCGTGTCACCCCTTGAGGAGCATATACGGTACGCGGTGCGCCTCCACTTCCCCGCGTCAAATAACATGGCTGAGTACGAGGCCGTCCTTTGCGGCCTCAAGATCGCCACCGAGATAGGCGTCAAGCGCCTCGATGTGCGGGGGGATTCGCAGCTCGTGATTGACTAAGTCATGAAGAATGCGAGTTGCCACGACGACAAGATGGAAGCGTACTACAAGGCCGTGCGAGCCCTCGAGGACAAGTTCTACGGCATCGAGCTCAATCACGTGCCCCGCCGGTACAACGAGGAGGCGGACAAGCTGGCCAAGATCGCGTCCGGGCGGATTACTGTCCCCCCGAACGTTTTTGCCCGTGATATCGCCCAGCCCTCGGTCGTCTTCGAGCCACACCCCTCGAGCCACGCGGAACCCTCGGGGGCTCCCTCGAATCCAGCAGGCGCGGAGCCCATGGACGAGGACCCCTCGAACGAGGCATACGTGCTCTCCCTCCTCGAGGGGTATGGCGCCTACGAGGCCGATGTGATGGATGTCGAGCCAGCCCCCGTCAAGGCTGATTGGCGTGACAAGTACATCGCCTGGATGGCTCGAGGGGAACTCCCCTCGGATCGGGCCGAGGCCAGGCGCATCGCCAGGATGGCCCAGTCCTTTGCCCTCGTCGACAGCGAGCTGTACAAGAGCGCCGCCTCCGGCATCCTGCAGCGGTGCATCCCCATCCCCGAGGGGCGCGAGCTCCTTCGGGACATCCACGCGGGGATCTGTGGCCATCACGCCGCGCCCCGCACCCTTGTTGGCAACGCATTCCGTCAAGGCTTTTACTGGCCTACCGCGGTCGCGGATGCCAGCGAGATCGTGCGCACCTGCGAAGGGTGCCAGTTCTACGCCCGCAAGTCCAACCTTCCTGCTCATGTCCTGCAGACCATCCCCATAACATGGCCGTTCGCCGTGTGGGGGCTGGACATCGTTGAGCCCCTGCGGAAGGCGCCCGGGGGCTTCACTCACCTGTTGGTTGTGATCGACAAGTTTTTCAAGTGGGTAGAGGTGCTCCCCATTACGAATCTTAGGGCAGAGCAAGCGGTGACGTTCTTCACCGATATCATCCATCATTTTGGAGTATCAAACTCCATCATCACCGACAACGGGTCCCAGTTCACGGGCAGAAAATTCCTAGAGTTCTGCGACAAGTTCCAAATCCGTGTGGATTGGGCAGCTGTGGCACACCCACAGACTAACGGCCAAGTAGAGCGTGCCAACGGCATGATTCTACAAGGCCTTAAGCCTAGAATTTTCGACCAGCTGAATAAATCTGGTCGGAAATGGCTCCAGGAGTTACCAGCGGTCGTGTGGAGCCTAAGGACCACCCCAAGCAGAGCCACCGGGTTCACCCCGTTTTTTCTAGTCCATGGCGCGGAGGCCGTCCTCCCCACGGACATAGAGTACGGGTCACCCAGGGTTCGAGGCTACGACGAGGACGCCAACCAGCGAGCCCGTGAGGACTCGCTGGACCAGCTAGACGAAGCACGCCTCGTGGCCTTGATGCACTCTGCAAGGTATCAACAGTCCCTCAGGCGCTACCAAGCACGGAAGATACGCCGACGGGATTTCAGTGAAGGGGATTTGGCCCTAAGGCTACGCCAAGACAATCGAGGACGCCACAAGCTATCACCTCCATGGGAGGGACCCTACGTTGTGGTGAAAGTGCTCAAGCCCGGCACGTAAAAGCTGGCCAACGAGGAAGGTAAAGAACTCACCAACTCTTGGAACATCCAACAGCTACGTCGCTTCTATCCCTAGCTAGGATTTCCATGTATTTTGTTGTAAAGTCACGTAACCAGCACCCCAGCTGGTGACAACCATGTAAACATCATCAGTTTAATAAAAAGGGCAACTCGGCTTTCCCCTGAAACCCAAGTTACCCTCGGGGGCTACTACGGGGGGGCATCCCCACCAAAATGATCCCATTTTCGTGAAAAAATGAAACAACTCATGCGTGCTAAGTTTGTTTCTACTTCGTCCTCGAGCAAAGATTCGAACAGGGCGCAGGCAGCCTAGCGGAAGGAGCGCGCGAGCCAGAGATAGCCTACGCCTCCACGAGGATGCGACCCTTCTCTCTTGCCTCCAACCCAGCAGGCCACCCGCGAAAGTCGAACTCCCCTAACTAGAATCTACTCAAGAAGAAGGAGAAACAAAAAAGCGCAATGAGCAAAAGACATCATTTCACTTTGACAAATGTTTATAGCAAAGTAATCTTAATATTTACAAGGCCATACGGCTAACACACTAATACTTAAACACAAAAAGGGCCTAGTGCCCGGCTGTCTTCAGGCTGGAGGAGCGGCGGCATCAGCGGCATCCGGGAAGAGGAACTCCTCGAAGGCCTCGGCAAGCATCCCGGCGGCGTCGGCGGCGAGCGCGTCCACGCGCTCCATCGCCACCTCGTCCTCGACACCCTCGGGGACGACATAGCCCTCCGCCAGCGCCTCGAAGTTGACCTCGTAGTGAGATCGCACCACCCCGAGGGCCTCTCGGACGCCGAGATGCGGCGCCGGCGCACGCGTCGGTGACGTGGGCGCCATGGGCGCGCGGGCGGTTGGCCGGCGAGCTCCCGCCTTGCGCCTCGCCCTCCTCCACGGCCGGCAAGTCTCGAGGGCCGCGAGGCGCAACTCCAACAGCTCCTGCTCGGAGGAGTTGTAGGAGGTCTGCAGCGCCTCGGCCCGCTCAGCCGCGTGCCCCAGCGTGGTGCGCAAGCCTGAAGTTGCCCGGCAAGAAAGAAGTCAGAAAAGGATGCGAACCCTCTAAGAGAAAGCCAGCAAAACAGGAGTCAAACAGTGACTTACCTTCGACTTGCTTCCTCTCCACCTCGAGGGCGCGGCGCCCGGCCTCGATAGCCTGCTCAAGGCCCTTGAGGGTCTCGCCTTGCTCCTGGAGGGCCAGCTCCTGGCTCGCGCTCGTGATACTGAGCACCATCAGCTCGCCCTCGAGCTTGGAGAACTCGGTGTTCCGGTCCTCCAGCGACATCTGCGCCGCCTCGCGAGCGACGCGCTCCCGCTCCAGTGCCGACCGGGCGTCGGCAAGGGCGGCTGCTCTCGCCGGAGCCGCCCCTCGGCCCCCGGCGGGCGGAACGCTCTGCGGGGGAGCCGGTCCTCCGCGACGGCGAGCGCGCGCGACCTTGGCGTCAAGGGCGGCTTTCAGGTCGTCGGCCTCCTTGGCCTTACGCTCGAGCGCACGCGCCCGCTCCTCGACCTGGCGCTGTTGAGCCTGCTCCCCCTGGAGCGACGAGCGGAGCTCCCGGTTGTCGTTGCGGACGCCGGCCACCTCCGCCTCCCAGTTGGCCGCTAGGGTACGCATCTTCTCCGGGTCCGCCCGCGCCTGCCGCAGCGCTTCATCCCGGTCGATGAGAGTTGTGCAGACCCGCTCGAGGCTGGAGGGGTGCGCTGGGTCCTGCCTTGCGCTCTCATGGAGTTGATTGCGCAGGGCCATGGCCCGGTACGACAGCCAGCCGTCCGGGGTCCTCAGAGCGTCGGCGAGCGCGTCGAAGGCGTCGCACCGCTCCCGAAGCTGGTGGAGCTCGGCGTTCACCTGGTCAAAGGCGCCGTACTTGTCGCGGGCGCGGTGCTCGAGCTCTTGTCACCCACAAATCAAAACCCGTAAGCATCACGCTGCAAGAATCGCGCGCAGAAACAATAAAAAGAGAGAAGCAAGCAACGGCACCCCACCTGGAAGACGCGCCACGGGGGGCCGCCGTGGATCCTCAGCGCCTCGTTCAACGCCCGGTCGAGCGCGGCGCCGTGGTTGCGGAGCTCCCCCCATAGCTCCTCGCTCCCCCCGGGCGTCGGCGAACGCGGCAGGTCGCCCGCGATCCCCTCTACCGGGGCGGAGCGGCCGGCGCGGGAAGACGAGGCCTCGGCACCGTGCCCTCGGCCCCCTGCCACCATGTGGCCCTCACGCCGCCTCACGAGGGCACCCTCCTGGGACTCGGGGGAAAGCGTGGGGAAACTCACCCACTGGTCCCACCCGGCGGCGGGGGAGTCGTCGTCCGGGATCTCCACCACCACCGCCGGGGGAGCCGCCGGCGGATGCCGCCCCTGCGTCGCCTCCGTCGACGCCTCCGCCCGCGCCTCCGTAGCCGCGGGCTCCCGCCGCGGCGCCGCGGCCACCGCTTCCGGCCGCGCCCCTCGCGACCACGGGTGCCCCGACCGCCCTCCTCGGCCCGGCGCCGCGGGCCGCGCCTCCACCACGGCCGGCTCCGCGGACCGCGCCTCCGCCACGGGCGGCGCCGGCGGCCGCGCCTCCACCGTGGCCGCCGCCGCGCTGCGCCTCGCCACGACCGGCGCCCGCCGCTCCTCGACGCCGCCGCGCGGCGCGGGGGGGGGGGGGCTGATCCGCCGGCCGAGGCCTCGAGGCCTCGGCCCGCGCCTCGCGAGCTCTCGCCCGCCGCGGCCGCCGCGCTCACCCCCGCCCCGCGGCGTCCTTGACGAGCGCCGCCGGGTGGGAACGGACGCGTCCGCCCTCAACACCTTGGCTGGTGCGAGGGGAGGCACGGTCGGCACCACCCTGCATAAACACAGGCAAATAATCAGAACTCTTGGATGCCAGAAATGTAGTCCCGCAAAGGAATGAACTCCTCACTTCGAAGAGGAGAAGGCGCGCTTCCTCTTCCTCGAGGCCCCACTGGATGACGCTGGCGCGGCCGGCACAGCCGCCGCCGCGCCCGCCCCCCGACATCTCCGCCGCGCGCGCCCCCGTGGCTCGCGCCGGCGCCTCCGCGGCTTGCGCCGCTCCGTTGTCGATTGCCTAGCGGCGGGTGCCTCGCGCCGCCCGCCCCAGGCGATGCTGCTCTCACCGCCGGAGCTGGCTCCGGCGACGGGGGCGCGGGCTCCCACCTATCAGGGGGGCCTGCCCCCCGGCTTCTTCTTCCTCATCCTCCTCCGAGGACGAGTACTCCTCGGTCCCCGGAGAGGAGAGCCCCTGCTGCTCACGCAGCCGGTACTCCTCGTTCCGCCGCTCACGGCGCTCGCGGTGCCGCCTCGCGCGCTCCTTCTTGCGCGCCGCCTGCTCCCGCTCCCGTTGCTGCGACGCCTGACCGAGCGCGGGGGAGTCAGGAGTGGGCGGAACGGACTTCGCGGCGCTCAGGCTCACCATCTGCGAGCGAAAACGCCAAAGGTGCGTCAGAAACCCGGAGCGTCGTCAAGATCAGAAACGGGGCCAAGAATTCTAGTTACCAGCGGGCCGATGGGGAGCATCTCGAGGTCCCACGGGGACCGGTCGCTGCGCAGCTTCCGGGTGTCGACGGCGCTCTGTGCCCGTGTGAGCGCATACTCCCGCTGGAGGGGGCTCGGAAGCATCCGCGACCTCGCCAGCGCGACGGGGTTCGCCGCCTCCGTCATCTCAAAGATGCAGAGCGGCCTCTCCATCAGGGGCACGATCCGCCGGTGGTGGAGGAAGGTGAGGACGGTTGCCGCGCTCAGCCCGCGCGCCGCCGGGCTCCTCGCCGCGGCCGGAGAGCGAGTCCCGGCCCGCCTCCGATGCTGGACCGTGGACACCCCGTGGCTCTAGGAGTCGGGCCTCTCCTGGAGCACCAGGCCGGTGTAAGGAGGGAGGCCGGGCTCGGCGTTGCGAAGGTAGAACCACCCCCGCTCCCAGCCGGCGTTGTTGCTCGTCATGGTACAAGGGATGTAGTCGTCCTTGTACTGCGCCCGCAAGGCGAGCGGCATGCTGCCGGCGCGCACTGCACGGCGGGTCCTCTGCTCCGTCGTCGGCTGCGTGAACGGCTTCGCGCGGAAGAGGTGTACCCAGAGATCCCAGTTCACTGGGATCCCTAGATACCCTTCGCAGACGCCCACGAAATTGGCCGCCTGCGAAATCGCGTTCGGCGCGAGGTTGTCCAACTCCACGCCGTAGCGGTGGCAGAGCGCCCGCATGAAGCGGCTCGCCGGCGCAGCGAAGCCGCGCTCATGGAAGCGGATGAAGCTCACCACGTAGCCGTCCGGCGGGTTGGGCGCGTGGTCCCCTGCCGGCGGCACGATCCACTCCGCCGGTCGGCCCTCCTCGTTCGCCGCCAGCTGGCCGGCGGACACCAGGTCGCCTAAGGCCAGCTGCGTCACCGACGAGCGCTCCCACGCGTACGGATCGACGATCGTGAGGGGCGGAAGAGGCGCCATGATGAAAGGCAAGGGATCTGGGAACAAAGGACAAGAAGAAGAAGAAGAGCTCCAACGGCGAATGAGCGAGGTAGCGAGAACGAGACAGAGGCAAGAGCGCGGGGGGCGAGAATGGCGAAACGCTAAGGTAAAAACCGCTGTTTTCCCTCTCCTCAGATTTATAAGCCGCGGGCGTGCTCTCCGGGGCGCACGTCCCGCGCGCATTAACTGCAGGTAATCTTTTTCTCGCAGACGGGCGGGCCCCACCATGACCGCGGCGGCCACGCCACTGCAAACAGGCCATCATCACGGCGAAGAACCGGCAGGGCTGTGGCAGGCGGTCACGTCCGCCTGCCCACGCCGCCCACTACGCGCGCGGCCGCAACGCCTAAAAAGGCGCGCCCGCGACGCGAAACCGCAGCCTCGACTGTGGAGCATTAAACGGCCCGGCCCCTTACCAAGTAAGGAGGACCCTCGAGCGGCACGAGCTCCTGGCTCGAGAAAATTCAACCCTCGAAAGGGTGCAGGCGTGAGACGGTCGCCTCGGGGCCCGTTTGAAGCAAAACAGGCACCGCTGGCACCAATGCCACGTTGTTCTACTGATCAGCACCTCGAGGGCTGGCTCGCCCAAGCCCCTCGAGGATTCGCAGGTGCCAGGATGGGAGCGCTCAACCGCCACCCGGCACCATTTTACTGTTCAGCGCCTCGAGGGCTGGCTCGCCCAGGCCCCTCGAGGATTCGCAGATGCCAGGACGGGAGTGCTCAGCCGCCACCCCGCACGGCCCTACTGATCAGAGGTTCGAAGCCTGACCCTCGACGGGTTCGGACAGGCGCCCCAGATCACCAGAATCAGGGATGACGAGGGCACGTGCATTCGAGCCGTTCCTCGAGCCTGCCGGCTCGAGGGTGCCCCACATGTCGTGTTAGAGAGCCAGCGAGGGTAGCTAGCCGGGGGATCCCACCGAGGGAGAGCTTCCGCGCCCTCGGTCCCTAGCGAACGGGACCGAGCCCCACCTAGCAAACCCACGCAAGCACTTTAATGGACGTGTCTCTGGACCACGTAGCCTACCCTTATCGAACGAGGCATGGGCGTCCACTCGAACTACCCACTAACAGCTCAACGAGGAATCCGCAATCCGGGACCCGACCGATGGGGGTTGCGGAAACCTCACCCTCCGTCCCGCGGAGGGACGGCGAGGGCGCGTTAAGAAACAAGTCGTGGAGCTCTACCCGATCGCCTAGAACGGGCCCAGGCTTGGGGGCTTGACGCACGGCTACACCTCCTGGATTGCACCCGCCGGGGATAGTGCCATCAGCGCGTGCGTCACCGAAGCCGGCTGAGACATTGCCGACGCCGGTTGAAACATGTACCACGCCCTCTGACCAAGTCTCGCGGTAAACCCCTACAGGAGCGCCCACGCTCCTGCAGGGCTTCGGGGCCTAGACCCGCGGGTCCGCTGACGCGGCCCCACGGAAAGCGTTCGCAAGACCAGGAGGGAAGAACGTCCTATCAGTAGGCTCCAGCATCTGCGGGAGCCTCAATGGCAAACCCGCAGATGCTCGGGGGCTACTGTCGGGGACAGCCCTAGGGGTCTCCTTAAACAAACTGGGGAATCCCCACTTAAAACCCACAACAAGCCAAAACCAAATGCGCCTCGCTTAAGCACACGGGGCATGGCCCACGCCACGGTGGCCCTGACGGCCCAACAAGGGGGCCCACTCAAAAATCCCCTCGAGCAGGCTCCGCCTCGCTCGAGGGCACACGCCTCCCTCAGGCGGGCTCTGCCCCGTTCGAGGGGGTGCGCTTACCTCGAGCAGGCTCCGCCTCGCTCGAGGGTCCGCGTCCCCTCGAGCAGGCTCCGCCTCGCTCGAGGGTCCGCTCCGCCCTCGAGCGGGCTCCGCCTCGCTCGAGGGCGCTCCGCACGCGCACGCCCACTCCCGTACACGGGCATTTAATGCTCTGACCACGACGGGGCGGCGCCATCATGCGCCTGGGGCACGCGCCGTGGTTCTGTTGCACTAACTCCCTAGGAGGGAACTGTGTGACGTGGCCGGTGCCAGTCCCGTGACGCTACGCCGCCTACTCCGGTACGGCTAACGCGCCGAGCCCTCGAAGGGGGGCTGACCACACCCTCGATTCGCTTTCTTGTGACCTTGCAGGGTTAGGTTGAGGTGTTAGGCCGGCGGGGCGCCATTCCTACCACTGTTAACGGCATGGCAGCCGCCCCCGCGCATACGAACCCACGCCGGGCACTGTGGCAACAGCTCCGGCACTGAGCGTGCAGGAACGGGACACCGCCTTACCTGCCACTGTGCCCCGTACGGACCGACGTCAGCAACTCCCTCGAGCCCGCCTGAAGACATCACGGCTGTCCGCTGCACTCCTACCCTCGAAGCTACCACTGTTCGGGTACAAGATACGCCATGATGGCCGGATCGCGGGAAGGACCGTCCAGGCGGCCGCCTACTCTACGGCATAGCACACCACACTTCCCCACGTAGCTAAATAGCGCGGTATACATGTGATTCGCTCTCTCCTTGGCCTATAAAAGGAGGACGAACTCCCCCGCCGCAGGGGAAAAGTTAGGACGCAACACACCACACACTTGTTCTCCAATTCTCCCACAATATCTTCAGCCACTTCACCAGGGACTTGGAAGCCACGCTTCCTCTCCCGCCTTGCTTGTAGCCGCCCCACTACAGGCACCCCGGTGCTGAGCAATATAGTGCCACGAGCACGCCACTGCTGGACTTACGGCCCCTTGGCCGGAACCAGGATAAACTCTGTGTCTCTGATTGCTTAGCATCGACCATTGAAGGATAGACCTTGGCGCTCATTACTGGTTAGTGTCGGGACCATATTCCGCACCGACAAAATTCATGGGGGAATGTGTGGATCCCATATAGCAGCGAGAGCTTTAGCTGGAAAAGCTTTCAGGCAAGATTTCTATTGGCCAATGGCAATATAAGACGCCGAGCGGATCGTCAAAACATGCAAAGGCTGTTAGTTTGCAGCAAAACATCAGCGAAGGCCTAGGGCTCTATCACAGCTCATCACTCCTACTTGGCCATTACAGCACTGGGAATGGACATTATAGGACCACTACCCACAACCCAAGGCAATTTCAAGTTCGCCGTGGTAGAGGTTGAGTATTTCACCAAGTGGATTGAAGCGAGACCCGTCGCTACCATCACTTTAGCCACTATCAGAAAGTTCTTTTGGTAGCAAATCATTTGCAGGTTTGGCGTGCCTAAAGGGCTCACAGTCGATAATGGAAAACAGTTTGATTGTCAGGATTTCAGGGAGTACTGTCGCTCAATCGGAACGAAGCTTTGCTTTGCGTCTTTATATCATCCTCAATCTAATGGGGCAGTGGAAAGAGCCAACGGGCAAATTTTTTTAGCCATAAAGAAATGTCTCTTTGAGCAGAAGAAAGGAAAATGGGCTGATGAGCTATCAAGGGTCATTTGGTCACATAACACCACAGAGTCAAGAACCACCAAGTTCACTCCGTTCAGGCTGCTTTATGGGGCCGAAGCCATGTGCCCGAAAGAGCTGGCCAACGAAAGCGCCAAAGTTTTTGTGGGCAGCTCTCGCGGGAGTGAAGAGGTTGATAAGGATCTAGTGGAGATCGACAGGCTTGATGCAGTCCAAAATCTGCTGAAATACCAAGAAGAAACCAAAAAATGGAGAAACAAGAAGGTATCTCTCAAGAACATTCAGGTGGGAGATTTCGTCCTGGAGAGAATGAAGAATGCCGACACTGTAGGCAAGTTTCAATTTGCTTGGGAAGGACCCTATGTTGTCTCCAGCAGTGTTCGAGATGGGGCCTTTCGTCTGAAGAACGAGGTAGGTGTGGAGTTGCCACATTCATGGAATGTGGACAACTTGTGTAAAATTTTCCCGTATTTTACTTTAGTAGGAGTCCATCGCACGGAGCTATAAGTGTGGAGGAGTCAATTAGATTTACATTTCCAATTTTTACTTTCGTGCAATTTAAATTCAATAACAATTCGGGTACTCTTTTCCTCACATAGGGAGGACTCCACCCTGTAGCGTGAGGTTTTTAACAAGGCAGCCTTGATGTAAAATTTCATTTCCCTAATGAATGAAATAATTCCTCCCTACTTTCGTTGTTGTTTGATTTCGCTTGCATGATTCAAAGTGCTATCACAAGATAGCCCACTCCAAAAGAGGGTGAATTGAAGTGCTATCTTCGAATAGCCCACTCCAAAAGCCACTTAAAGGTAGCCCACCCACAAGTGGTGAAATCAAAATGATTCACAAGAATCAATGTTTTAAAGAGTTGTTTTCGTGGCAGCCTGTCCGTAAGGGGCGTATAAAAGCGGTTCAATTTTGAATCGAAGAAGCATGAATGGTTCGCAAGAATCAACGCTTTTCAAGAGCTGTTTTTGCAACAGCGCATCCGACGAGGGTATATCAAAAGCAAGTCGACATTGATTTGAAACAGACATTGTCGAGCTCAAGTTAAGTCTTTTCAAGCTGATCGTACAAGCGAAACCCAGCATCACACTGACGTGCCAATACTAAATTAGGGAGAAACTGTCGTTTTCAAAAAATAACTCAAAAGTTGTAATATTTGACGTGGTTTTGAACTACTCCTAGTCCTACAATACATTTGACGCCTAGGTGTCGCATTGCAGGATAGCCTTTTCATGGCAAAAATATACAATCGGAAAATACACAAATTCACATAATATCCTTCGACAACATAGAGGTCCTCATGCAAAAATTGACTCAGTACAAATAGTCAAGAAAAGTTAACGGTACAGGAATTCGATCGATACAAATCAATATTTTTTAGCCTTCATTCTCCCTACTTCCGAAGGGGGGAAGACATTTTCTTTCAGAAACTTCAAATCTAAAGCATTGAGAATATCAGCCTAACTACACAACTCTCATGAGAAAGGCAGTTCTATGCAACTACCATCTGAGTATCGTCCCCCGCGATTCTTGGCCATATCATACACAAAGCAGTGATTCGCGTCCTCCTCTACGTGCAGTTCCTTTTTCACTAATGGGGCTTCGCAGGCCTTCGGGTTCACCAAAGTAATCTTACTATTATCGTTCATAGTCATAAAATAACAAAGAGAATAGTTGTGCAATGATTGGTACTGACAACAAAATTCCCAAAACATTTTAAAAGTTTTCTTGGGGTATCGGCGTTGAAAAGCTTTCCAAGACGCCTCACTGACGCAGGTGTTGGCACGGTTGAAAGTTTTAGGTGTCACGTCCAACACCACGCCCTCGTCCGGCGTCTATTTGCACAAATTTACATCATAGTTTTCAACAACCCGAGTGGGTGTTACATTAATTTCCTAAAGAGTTCTTATCATTCTAAACCTCCGCGATAGGATCAACGGTGGGATCACGGGGCGACCCTTCGTGCCGTAGGGGAGCAAGAGCTTCGCCAGTTACAGGATCCACAAGGCTGCTTTCGTTGTCGGTCGTTTCGCGAGCAGGGGCTCCGGAGACTCCTTGATCGTCAGCGCCAGCCCCGGTCTTTGGCGGCCAATCCCTGTAAGGTCCATAAGGTCCGAGAGTTGCGTCAGGTCCGTGGGTCGCCCGATGCTCACGCAGCTCCAAGGCCAAAATAGACCAAAATAGAACTATGAGATGGAAGAAAAGCATCAAACATTAGAGTAAAGATCGCATAAGAGCAGTGTTAATCACAGAAACAAGTCAAAAGGACCTACCTTAGCCAATCGATCTACAGCCTTTTTCCGGGCGCGCTCTTGTCCATTTTTAGCCCAAAATTTGTGAAGAATGATCTTCGTAATTTGATCGACAATTTTTCTTGGGGCTGACACGTCCTCAAAGGAAGGGAACTCAAAGTTGTGACTTCCGAAAGTCTTGAAATGCTAACAACCTTGCTATTCCAGAAGATGCAGTAGCGTTTGGGAACACGTTGTTGCCCCATAATCCCCGACTTTGCTCATAGTGTCTGGCAAGAGTTTGAGCTCGCTGTGCAGCCATTCCACGAAGCTCGAAATATTATCAGTGATTTTGAGGTCCTGGGTTTTGGCACCGAAGCTTTCCAGAGCGCGACGATAGGCCGTGGCCAAATATGCCTCCCATTGATGACAATAGGTTTAGTTCCTCTCTAGAGTATCTTCGAGCTCGCTCTTTAGTCTTTTTAGCTCCACAATGAGATTTGCATTAGCTTTCAGTTGAATTTGTTGGGCATCGTACTAAGTGACGATGTCTTTCAATTCAGTACGTCACTCCTCATAGCATTGCAAGATCTTTTCTAACTCTCGCTTCAGAGCGTCGATAGCGGTTTGCTATTTCGTGTTCTGATCTTTCAGTTGGCGAGATTTGTCTTTCAATCTCTCGTTTTCCTCCCACAGCTTGCAGTTCTCGTTTTCTAAAAGTCTCTTCTCTTCTAGGGATGCCTTCGCCTCATTAGCGACTCGTTCGAAGCCCTTTTGGCAGGCGGCAACGCCCTTCGAGAGAAACGACTGCATCATTTGTACCAGTTCATCCGCTCTCAAACTCTCCAAGGACTGAACAAAGTCTGAAAGCGCAAACAACACGAGGATGCGACGTGTCTGAAAAGCAATATGTGTTCATTAAGTCGCCAAAATTGAAACACTGACCGAGAATTTTTCGAGCAAGTCAAGTAACATAGTCACATACTAGGTTCTAGCGTCGAAGAGCCAATATCCAATCCGAGCGACGAAGGGCCAGCTTCAGTCCTAAGTGAATCTTTCTCTTTACTGCTCAATGTGACCAAAGTTTTAGCCGCTGAAAATTAACAAGAAGCCGAAAGGACTCAGTTGATAAAAAGCAAGATTCGTAAGAAAAACGGGAAAACTCGACGACTAGTCAAGAAAACACACCTGCTTTTTCAAGCTGAAGAACATTGGTTTCTCTCATGGGTGGGGCCGCGTCCTCCCCAATAGCTTCTGCTGTCGATTCATCGACGTCCCCCAGCACCGCCAGTGGTGAGCAAGATTGGACCGCCACGGGTTTCTCGGCTTCCGAAGAATCGAAGTTAATTGGATCATGCGGCTTCAGGCCCGAGCTTTCGCCTGGACCCATCGTGGACTCATTCTGGTCATCAAGAATTTTCAAAGCGGAGCTCTCTTTCTCCATGGCCTCTGCGAGCGTGTCGTCAATATAGCAGAGCTGTTCCGTCTCGTCAATCATGTCCACAAGACCAGTGACACGTACTTTGGGGGCTGAGCTAGACATCGTGATTTGCTTTTGTATCATTTCGGCCACACGTTTGCCCCTGGCCTCTCGCGCCTCCAATTCTTCTGGATCGGCTGAGGAAGCAGCGAGCAACTCTTCGACCGTTTTCAACGCTTTCCCTTTTGGAGGATAGCGAGTTGAGGGCTCAATCCGGGGAGTCGACAGGATATCAACGTCCTCATCCGTCTCCTGATCTGCACCCTTTTCCCAGCAGGCTCCTCGTTGTCGGGGCGTTTTTCTTCAGCAACAACACATTTTTCCTCTTGTGAAACACTTGCAACCCTCTTCTTTGATATTATCTTCTTCTCAAGATCAGTCACCGGGGAAGGGTCGTAAATTATCTTCTTTTCTCTTTCGGCGGTGGCCACCTTTGCCGCCTTGGTCTTACGCCGAACCAAGTTTTTGTTAACCTTCAACAGCTTGGAAGATTTTTCAACAAGCGGGGGCAGGGTAGTTTGGCAGCTTCCACCTTCCGCTTGGCCAAGACATCTTGGGCTTGCACGCTCTTTGAAGCACCCTCCGTCGTACCAGCCGCCTTGTTCGTTTTGCCTTTCTTTGAAGTCTCAACGGGCCCTGATCCAATATTGCCTGGGGGATGCATCTTTTTGCTAGCCATCGGCGGTCTCGGCCGTGGCAGATACGAAACCTTCATCTCGTCAAAGACTCGATTGACGCGGTCTTGGTGTTTCAGTATTTTTTGGGTACATTCCCACTCTCTGTGAGTGTAGTTGCTAATCATTTGAACAACCTTTTTCTCAACTTCACCAACAAATTCTTCATCTGTCTTCCCTTCAGGACGTTTCAAATTGAACTTGGGGCTTCGCACCTCATGATCCAGCCCGGGTAGCATTTGGTTTTTGAACGCCCATGAGCCCCACCGAGGTTGGCATGACCAAATTTCAGCAGCCACAAACTCTTCGAGAGCATCCTGAGTCGTGATCACGTGAGAAGCTTGAAAAAAGGCACTCGTACTAGCGGATGAGCAGCTAGCTTTCGTCAGTTTAGGGGATAAGTCAACATCTAGATTAACCATGCGACTTTCCAAATCATAAGTTGTTACTTCCTCCCGATTTGTATTCCTGCCAATCACCGGAATAGGAGCAAAAAACCAATAGGACGTCCAGAGATTAGCCCATTTATTCTTGTATGCAGGGGCTAGCTCTACTGGGGCTTGATCTTTGCGGATGCGTCGTGTCTGAAAGTTGCAGCATCCATACTGAGCTTCTTTCTCTTCATCCTCAACACTAATCACCCTCTTCGCCTAATGAATCTCAAAGTGGCGAACGGAGGTTTCCACATCATTGTCCCCAACGAAGGTGCGACAAGCCCATAGGAATTTCATAATCTGAGGAATAGAATTGGGAGTCAGCTGATGAATCTGCACACCGTAAGCGGCCAATATCTCGAAAAATCTCTTAGACACTGGCAGCCGAAGCCCTGCCGTGAAAAAATCCTGGAACACAACGCTTTCATTCCTTCGGGGTTTCGACGTGGTTTCTTTCCAGGTAGCCGGTAGACTCCAGGCTTGAAACAACCTTCCAGCCGCAAAGCATCCAGATCGGCTTGAGTCATCAAAGACTGACCCATAAAGCAAGTCTTCTACTTAACTAGATCCTGGGGATCAGCTTTAACTCCTGTTAAACATTCCTCAAACTCCACCGCTCCAGCTCTGTCGCTCTCTTCTCCAATTTCGCCCTCCTCCACATCGGTATCACGCATTTTCGCATCTGTGTCGCTTAGCATTATTTCGACATACCCTCCGCTACCGGAATCATTACTTTCATCGCTAATAGAGGTGTATGAGGTGTTGCCGCCCTCGTGAGAGCTAGCAGACCAATCCAGGCCAGAAATCTTACCAGACTCCGAGCTGGATGACGAAGAGGAAGACGCAACGGCAGCTTCCGTAGCCTCTAGCGGAGCGGCCTGGACTTCACGATTCGATGGCAACCCTTCGCCCTCCATAGACTTAGCAGTGTGCCTAACACGAACCATGTGTCTATGAAAACATAGCCTTAAAGTGCATCGTCGCAAAAGGTAAAACCGACTAGATGTATTTTGTGCAGGATAAAAACTAACCTCCAAAGACGACCAAAACATTCGCAGAAGTGACTCGCAGGGAGCGAAGGCAAAGGGATCAATCGCCAAATCTAAATGAGAGGGGGGAGTGAAAGTGACAGTTGGTTCGCAGCGGTGTCGGCTCCCTCTATTTATAGGCAGTGAAACCCAACGGTCGAAATTTGTGAACCCAACGGTAAAAAATCGAGGGCGTTTTAGTAATTCGCGCGGAAGTTTCGGGAACCGACGCCGTGGAAGATGTTTTCTTTTGCCTCAATTCTCGATCCCCAGGTTTCGATGGCTCAGGTTTGCAACAACGCAAGCGCCTCGCTATCGAGGGGCTTTTGTTGGGGGGATTCAGAATCAAGCCTTTCGTACGCTAAATCACGAGATCATTTTAGTTAGTCAAGTACGATTCAAAAGGCTTAGCTGTGAAAACCCAGGAGCCCTTAGATCCCTTTTCATTTTTCAGAACCCATCTTTCGACCGATACCCTTCGTCGCCAGCAGGGCAATCAAATAAGTCTAGAGGTTCAAGGTTTTAGGATCACGATCGGGTGGATTGTTTTTCTTCGTGACGAAGCCCCGGGAGCGAATCTTACCCACCCGGCTAGTTACAACCTGGGTTTCACTCAGGGGGGTTCGTCGCCCCTAATGTCTAATGCACTTAAGTTTTGCTTTGGCATGTGTTTCAGGTGCAAGAATGTGCTGGGTGAAAGGAGGGTCTCCAAAAAGACTGAGGGTCTTCTCCCGACAGGCGCACATGCTCACAACCAGAAAAGCGCCGTAATTTGCGGCGTGACGTCACGGAGCGTCAATTACATGAAGACCTAGTTGGAGACTTCCCAAAATTAGCTTAGCACATTCTGTTTCGATCCGTTTCGCACGAGGGCAATCTCGGTATGTAAAAAGTCCGCTCGCCTCCCAATAAAAGGAGACGGACCGGTGCTTGTAAAGGGGGATCATCTTTTGAGAAATTCACTATTGAGAAAGAGCTTTTGGTTTTCTTCTGTTTGTGTCTGAGTTTTGGTTTTGATTCTTAAGCTTTTAGTTTCCTTTCATTGTTTGTGAGATGTAGCTTCGCTACCCCACAACAAAGTGCATGCACAATTGGTGCTCCAGTGGTTTTGCTTGTCCAATTTGTATTGAATGTTCAACTGAATGAGGAAGTGTAGGGTGAAGGCCAGAGTAACCATGATGGTGGAGAGGAGGAAGAGGGTGGAGAAGAGGAAGAGGGTGGGGAGGAAGATGGTGGTGCAGAGGAAGAATAAGAGGGGGATGAAGCAGTGTGGTTGATGGGGGAGAAGAAGACCCTGATGTACTGAGGCAGTATAATGGAGAGATCGATGACTATGAATGTTCATTGGAAGATGACTCCTCAAAAGATGAGGACGAATCCGTTATGCCAAGTGACTGGGAGAGCTATGATTTCTCACATCTTACTCTCAATCCTGTTGTGAATGTAGCTTGGGAGTACCAGGAGAATGAGCTATCCGAAGGAGCTCTATATGCAAATTCAGGAGAGCTTAAGGATGCAGTGAAGAGGTGGTCCACCCTAACCTTGAATAGGGAGTTTAGGGTATTGAAGAGTTCTCCAATAGTGTATGATGTTCGTTGTGTGAAGCACGACTATCCATTTAGAGTGCATGCTTACAAGTGAAAGGATCAATGCAAGTGGCCTAGAGGGGGCTCAATAGGCCTGCAAAACAAACTCAACCAATTTCTGCCAACTTCTGCCCAGACCCCGGAACCTCCGGGAAAATGCACTTCGATGTATTTTTCTGGAGCTTCCAAGAATTCTTTCCTCTGTTGATTTGCTGTGTAATACAAGATTAGAGAGCAACAAAATAGCAGAAAATTGGTTACAAGAGCTTAATGAAAGATTCTAAGCACACTAGCAACCTTAGGGTTAGAGATGTAGCAAGAAACAAAGCAAACCCTAATAGATCTAATGAGCAAGCAACCTAAAGAGATTAAACAACAACAACAACATGTAAAGATTAAGCACAAGGGACAACAATTTATCCCGTGGTTCAGCTCACCACAAAGGTTGGCCTACATCCACGTTGTTGAGGTTAGCCACAAAGGCTATAGAATCTATCTAGATCCACTCCTCTCTCACATCTATCACCAAAGTAATAGATGGAGGGTTTCCACTAAGCAAGTGAGGGTAATACAAACTTCTTGGAGCTTCCACAAACGATTGGAGAGCTTCCAAGCAACCTCTAGGCGTCTATGAGCAAGGCTCCAAGAGTAAAAGATCCACCAAGGAGTTAGGAGTCCACCAAGTGCTCAAGAACACAAGAAGGGGCTTGGATTTACTTTTTCTCACAAGGAATCACTCCACACTTGAATGCTAGGGTTGGATTTGGATTCAAGTAGGTGGAAGTCAATGCTTGGGAGAGATGGGGAGCAAAAGCTACTGTTTTGGCGCAGGAGTGAAGCAGATGACCATTGGGAGATGAGGTGGTATAAATACCCTCGGATCTGGATCTGCAACGGTTACTTTCGAAACCCCGGAACCTCCGGGCTGGATCCCGGAACTTCCAGGAACTGGTGACTTCAGCAGGTTGACTTGGGAACAGCCCAGAACTTCCGGGAAAAGCTCAGAGGTTCCGGGAAAGGTGTTTTCAAGACTAAGGCAGCTAGCTGATGGGTCATTTGTGGCTGGGATAATTTTGGTTTAAGAGTAGACTTTAAGCACTTGGTATCATCCATGCCACTATTAGCATCCCTCTTGATAGTACGGCTTGTCCTATACTCAAATTCAAAATAGAAAATGAAATTAAAGCTTGTCCTGAGCTCTAGGAAGCCACTTCAAACAATGAGGGGTCACCTTTCTTTCCTTTTCACCTTTCTTTAAATCTAAACCTGTCACACATACTCAAAAGCTCATTAGTCCTTTAATTAAGTGGTCAACATCACCAAAACCCACTTAGGGGCTTGATTACACTTACAATCTCCCCCCTTTTTGGTAAATGTTGACAACCTAATTAAAGCTTACATTTAATTGAAAAGATTGAGCTTTTGATGACTTGAATACAAAGCTCCCCCTTAATGTATGCCTTTCTCCTTTGAATAGAGAGTGATAATCCTTTTAAGATATATAGGCATACATTATGAGCATTTGTAGTAACTGCAGTGTATTCAACTCATCGTGGGGTGCTAAGAAAGGAGTAACATGTAAACGTGATGCATATTTCATAACAGAATCAAGCAGGAGACTGGTTGTGCCCAGACCCCGAAACCTCCAGGAACAAGTCCGGAACCTCCAGGTTCTGGTCCAGACCCCGGAACCTCCGGGAAAATCCCAGAACCTCCGGACTCTGGCAGCAACCAGCCTTAATAGACAACACAGGCAGGATATAATACAACATAAATAGAAACTAGAAATAAGATAGCACAGCACAACACATCTAGTCCTATTACAGCATCACAGAGTTTTAAAGTTTTTAAAATCCCCTACTAGTCCATAACCAAATCCAAGTTGCCAACATAGGCAACCAACCAACAGAGTGCCACAAATATTATAGACCAAATAAACAAGCTGAGTTCAGCTGATAATTAAAGCAGGGCAGCAGCAACAGCTTCTCTCAACTCACAAAAGCTAAGCACCTAAGATTGTACGTCCCAATCTTCCTTCTCCCCCTTTGTCAACATGTTAACAAAAAAGGGAAAGAGAAGAGAGGAAGAAAGTGCTTCTGAACTTGATTGGTTTCACCCACTTCATTCTTCACTAGAGTCCTCAGAGCCAATATCTTCATCTTCATCTGATGGAGGTCGCCTACCAGGGCCAGCAGTCCCCTTAACTCCCTTTCTGATGCCTCTGGGTGTGGACTTGGCTTGGCACTTCATTTTCTGAAGCTTGGCACTGAGGGGCTCCTCATCTTCACTGGATATGTGTTCTGGAGCTTCTGGAGCTTCTTCTTCACTGGAAGAGAACTCATCAAAGAAGATAGGAGGAGAGATGAACTGAGTGGCTAAACCATGGTGGGATAGCAACCTGTTGATGTCTTTCCTAGCCTCATAAGCCTGAGTGGCTGAGTAGGTGCACATGGAGAGGGAGTGTCTAATAATTTCCTTCATCTTCTTGAGAGTGGGTCTACTTGGGCTAGCTTCCTCATCATGAATAGCAGGCTTCTTGGCTGACTTTTTGGCTGAATCAACACAGGCCTGTACTGCTGCCTCAGTCTTTTGGTGCTGCCACTGTTTAACCTGATAGGAGCAATGCTCACAGTCCTTCTTGAAGATGTACCCAGTCACAAGCTCAATGATATACATAATATAAGGTGCATAGGGAAAGTTATCCACACCATTGTCCATGCTTGTGATCAGATCATGCCAAATAAACTTGCTGACAGAGAAAGGAGCAACACAAGGAAGCATTCTAGCAATAAGATTTGGGCAAGGTCTCTAAGAGATGTGGAGTCACTGCCTCCCTTGGGGTATATGGTCTGCCTCAGTAGGTTATTCAGCACATAGTACACAGGTTTCAACCCCAGAGTGGTCCCTTGAGCCATCTCATCCAAGAAATAAGCATCTGCTATCTGATTGTTCTTCAAATGGTTCTCAAAGTAGATAGTGTCCCTATCTCTGTCTGTCTTTCCAAAACCTAGCAGCCTTGCAAAGGTCACATAGTTGATCTTGTGGTGGATTCCCTCAGTCATCCAGTGAATGTGATCTGTGAAGCTGTCATAGAAGAAAGTGGCATGAAACTAAGCAATTATTTCAGCATTCCAGTCATATTTGAAACCCATCAAATCCTTCATCTGAAATCTCTCAACTATCTCAAGGATCTCTTCCACTTCAAGCTTGTCAAACTTTTCAAAGTGCTGCCAGTCAACCCACTACTTCTTCCTGATCCTTGGTTTGCTCAAGCACACAGATGAGTAAACAGAATAGTGAAACAAGGACTAGAATCTCTTGTCTATCCCAGCATGCTTGGGCTGAGTGTAGGGATTTTCTTCCCTGGCAAGTTTGACCTGAACATAAGTGCCTTTAAAACTTTGATACTCAAGCTGCAGAGAACTGTCATATTTGGTGGGTGGCCTCTTCTCGGGAAAGAGAGGATAGTTCACTAGGTAGGATGAGTCAATTTCACCGAGTGACACTGGAGCATTAACTTCAATGGGAATGGTCTTGCCCTCTTGGCCACCATTATCCTCAACATGCTGCCCTGTCAAAGACCCTCTTCCCCTTGAGATGCTGCCTGCTCCTCATCCCATTTTGGGTGTAGCTTTCTTGGGAGCAATCTGCCTGACAGCAATGTTGAAGGCTTCCTCACCCTCTATGTCCTCAAAGGGAATAGCCCTCTTGTCCCTTCTCCTAGATGAGTCTCCATACATCTGATCCAAGAAGATAAAGTGCAGACAAGGCTCAGAGAGATGAATGTATTTGAATGATGTGAGATGCAGAGAAAATGACTTAGTTACAACTGTGATACTACTCATTTGAACTTTGAATCAGGGTCACTGCTGCTGTTGTTGCAGAGCTCGAAACCTCTGGGAAAATCCTGGAACCTCCGGACTGCATACAAGTTCAGAGCTTTTGTTGTTGCAGAGCCCGGAACCTCTGGGGATTATCCCAGAACCTCTAGACTGCATGCAATTTCAGAATTTTGTCGTCTGATTCAACTTTCAATTGAGTTTTACCACAATGTATCTAGATCTAAGTCATAGGAAGGCATCTAGTAGAATGTCTATACTTGATTTGGCTCCTAGAATATTAGAGACAGAGATGAACCGACAGATCTAGGGTTAGGGTTTTACCTTGGAACTTAGATTGGAGGAGGAGAGGAAGGAAATACCCTAGAAGCTTTTCACACCGAGGACGTAGCCCAGAGGCCCTCTCTAGGTCACAATGTACAATGTGACCTAGTGGTGCTGGAGTCGGCCTACCAGATCGGGTCTGGTGTGCAACGGCTTGATCTCCTGCTTCTAAGGCTGAATCCTTCGAGCCAGCTAAGGGAAGGACGGGATGTAGAAGATGTAGTGCGCGGCCTTCTTCTTGGTGTCCTTCTTCCAGGTGATGAAGATCGTCAAGCAGAATCCCGCGGTCCCCCGAGCGCCTCCCGTTCTTGATCTTCAGTATGCATGAACGAGGCAAGCCGCAACCAAAGGGCATCCGGCGACCGGAGGCAGAGACGAGGGCGACGACGGCGACAGAGGATGGAGGCGGCGCGCATGAGGGAGGGAGAGAGGCGAGTGAAAGGAGGAGATGAATCGTGGTCTACTGCAATAAAGAGATGAGGTTGACCGCGGAAGTTACCCTAGGGGTAAAAAGATTTGATCCGTAGAATATTCCCTTAGAGATTCTCTTTAGTCTTTGCTTGACTTGTAACTGCTTAAAGTCCGGAACCTCCGGAGAAAGCCTGGAACCTCCGCGCTGTCTTCACTGATACTGGAGCTAATAGGCTGAATAGATAAGGGTCCGGAACCTCCAGGGAAAACCCGGAACCTCAGGATACTAGAGACAGAGGACAGAGAGCTTGCTGTTCTTCAAGAATTTAGGTACCCTTTCTAGATCTTGACACTTAGGTCATGGACTCCTTGTTCCGATTGGCTAGTGTTGACAGATAAAAGACGTATCCCTCTACGATCCGCAAGCGTACGGACCCCACACCTTTTTCACCATGGGATTCCCAAGGTTCTTGTCAATCCGCGGAGCAAGGGGATTACAAGCGTTCGATCAACAACGACACACTAGCTACTAAAACCCTAACTACTATTATACTAGAAAACACTAAACTACACTAGAGAGAATGATAAATGATCAAGGTAGAAGACACTCGCCCACGGGTCTACGATACTAGAGCATGCAATCACTTAAAGACATGAAAACCAATCTAATCTATCAGGGTTGTGACCACGGTTTCGCCCTTTCCCTCCTCTCGTACTGTCACTACGCGAAGGTATTCATGACTAGACCTTTGATGGACACGGCGTATTGAATGGATCCAAGGAAGCATTGGAGCTCGTACTCCCTCTACGGCACGGTAGCGAACCTTAAGCATGAAAGTCTATTCAACACAAGATGATAGATAGATAATCCGACAAAGTGCGATTACATCTCAAGATCGATTACAACCCATGGACGAATGAGAAGATTACCCCATCAAGGTGCTGATCATGGCACCGTTGATCATGGTTCCCTTCCGCCGGTGTCTTCCTTCTTCTCCACGAGAGGGTGCTTCCTTCGAGGTGGTAGATCTCCCGCCGGAGATCCTCCTCCTCTCTCTCTAGCTTGTGGATGGCCTTCTGATGCGAATGACTCCTCCCCTCGGTGTTGGCGTTGCCTCGGGGGTTTTAGGGTTGAAGATCCTTCGAGGGCAAGGAAAACGGGACCGAACCGGTGCCGGAAGCGGGCCGGGCCGGCCGGCCCGGGGCCGGCCGGCCCAGCCTGGTCGGCCCGATTCGGTCGCCCCTTTTGCTCCGTGTGTCCTCGTGCACTTATGTACTTTGCCCCCTCCACTTGCATGATTTTGATGTTGTTATCCTCGCATCCAAGATGGAGGCTCTCTTTGCATGAAGTTTGATCTTTTACGCTTCAATCCCCGGGGGTGTTCCTCGTAGCACTTCGGTCCTCGCCACCTTTGGAAGTGATTTCAGCAAGCTCATGAACACGAACAAGACTCCGTGAATGCTCCTTTGAACTTGTTGCGAATCCGTCCTTTATGTCCATGTTTTCCTACATAAACACAACACTTCCAAATGCATGCACAAAGATGAACTTGTTATATGATTAGTGTGCCTAGTGGCGGGTTAGTTCCATAATCAAATCCAAACCAAAGTGTAATGAACATGCTAGGTGCACCAAAATACACCGTCAACATCTCCCCCACACTTAGCTCTTGCTCGTCCTCGAGCAAGTACTCGTAAAAGAATTTCTCCAAGGTGTGTAATCGTGTATCATTAATCCTCCTTCACAAGTTAGTCAATCCTTTCATCTTTAATACATAAACACAAAGTAATGATAATCAAACATAAACATGGGCGTTTAGAACTTTTACCACGTCAAGTTTTACCCCACAACTCAAACTCTTCACTCGAAGTCTTCAATTTCATCCATGCTTACTCCTTTGCTTCCATCGGAGGGTTTTTTATGGTTTTCAAAACAAAAATTCCTGCAACAAGTATTAGACAAAAACCTTTCTCCAAGCTCTCTCAAGTCACTCATATAAAGTGGCTATCCTAACCAAATTTTATAAAACTCTCACCTCCCATTAATCTCTCATATATCATGTAAAGTGGAGCTATAGGTAGGGCTAGCGCAATCAACACAAGTATTGCCAAACTAAGAACTTCCTCTAATGGTTGTCTACCTTTCAAAGCCAATGATCATGAGAATTAACCATATGTAGGGATATCAAGGATGAGAAGATTTAGAATGGTGGACATGTGCAAGGGCAAAAGAAAATTGTGACTACAAGGCACCGATGATGTCCTCGTTGTCGGATTGCACATGGTTGGAAATAGAGTAAAAGTTTCGTCTCACAATCAACGTGACACCTTTCCTTACACTTTATTTTTTTTCTTTTCTTTCACTTGATCCATCCCTCTCATATCTTCATTGCTACCTCATCTTTTTTTCTTTTTCTTCTTTCATTCACATATGATTTTTCTTTCTTTCTTTCTTTCTTTTCCATACACATACCTTTTCTCTTTATTTTTCTCTCTCTTGACAACTTTTCAAAGCTTTCAATTCTCTCTTTCCTCGCATGCACACAATCTAAAATTTTAAATAAATCATGCTAGAGACGAGACGAAACTTTGAAAATAGGTTGTGTTCAAGGAATACGATGTACAAAAAAGATGTATAGGGTTGGGTATGGAATCCGGCAACGATCGTGACTTTCGTTGTGAAAGTCACGTACCGAGTATATGATGAGGCTAGCAACAAAAGATAAGCACAAGGACATGATCATTGCTTGAAATTAAAACTCACCAAGAGAGAAGGGTCCTAGCCTAACTCATCGTGCTAATCACACTTATGGTGGAGCGAAAAAAAAATAAACTTGGCTTTGGATAGGAATTTTTTCTTAATCTCAACTTGGAAAAAGAGTTTTGCTAACCTTTATTACAAGGGTTTTAAGATAATTTTCAGAACTGAAATCCTCCAATTTTTATCATCGAACATAGCACAACTAACATGTGAAGCTCAAGATCGAAGTGCGGTATGGGTACTTTAAGTAGTAGCAATTCCACTAAGCACCACGGTAAACGTTTTTCAAACCACATACTTGTGTTCATATATCAAGAATCGAAGATTAAACAGACAAGTAAATAAAGATAAGCAATACATAAAACACAAAGATATATATAAAGACTCTTTTTATTTGATTTTCTTGACTCAACACTAATTTAAGACACTTGCAAAAATTTTAAAACACACTCAAAAACTAAAGACTCATTAAAACACTAAGACTCACACACGAAGATTAAACCGAACCAAAACTTGAAGTTCAAAAGCTAAGGCTAGCGAGCTAGCTCTCCCCCACACTTAAAACATACGACGTCCTCGTCGTATCTTACAAAAATCCTAAGGGGAAAACTAGATCTAGTGGTACTTCAAGCAAGTTTTGCACCACTTGCCTCTCATGTTTCCAACCATGTCGAAAAGTTTGCGCACGTTGCGGTTAAGGAACTTGTAGTCGTCTTCAACTACGCGCTCCAAGTCCTCCATACGCTGCTTCATCGCTTCCATGGCTTGGAGACATTCGTCGGCCGACGTGTAGAGATCCGCAATGGATTGACGGCAAACTCGACAACACATCGGATGCAATCCGAAGGGGTCGTCGTCGCCATAATCTCCACCGTTGTCACCACCGTCGTTGCCACCTCCATTGTCGTTGCCTTCGTTGCCGTCGCTGTTGGGGCCTTCGGGAGTCCTTTCCTTGGGCTGCTCATCCCAATCATCATCATCTCTACCGGCGGCCGCCCACGAGCTCGGACTACGATCGTCGGAGTAGTCTCTATCCCCATAATCCTTAGGCTCTGGCGACACCTCCTTGTAGTCTTTGCGCTTGATGCCTTGGATGCGTGCCGACCTTCGGACGGGTGTAGGGACCTTCTCTCCTTCGACGGGGTCGCGAGATGCAAGAGCTCCAGTCGGGACACATCCTTCGCAACGGATGCGTGCGGTCCTCTTGAGCTCGCATCACATCGCCTCCTCCATATATGGCTTCTTGGCTTCTAGCTTCAACTCTAAGCTCCTTGGGGGCACAATGGCTGCTACAAGGGTGCAACACATTGCTTGAAAGGTTTGATCCTCGAGCTCCCAATTCGGCCAAATAAATAGTCCTGAGAGAAAAGCCCTGGGAACCTTATTTTCCTTTTTTACACTTCCCTTAATATTTTCCGACCAAACAGGGAAGTCAAAAAGGAGCAATTCGGGCGAAATTTGGCATCATCGGACGTCGGGCCCCTCTGGGCCGGTCCTCCTGGGCCGGCCGGCCCACCCCCTGCCTCGGGGGCCGGGCCGGTCCGGTTTTTTGCACACCACCCTATTTTTTTCTTCCTTAGCCCATGGGAAAAAGTTGGCCCAGTAAATCTTCGCGAAAAACTCCAGAAAACTAAAAGAAAAATTATTTACAGAAGTTGATGCCTTGTTTTTCGTCCTAGGCGGGACGTTCGGGCTCTTCCTCCATGGTGAAGACGTCAACATGGTGAAGGGGGACGACATCGGGTTCGTAGTAAACCTTAAGCCGCTGTCCATTCACCACAAATTGATCGCCGTTTATATCCATAATGGTTACCGCTCCGTTGGAGAACACCGAATGCACAACACAAGGTCCGTCCCATTTGCTTTGCAATTTCCCCTTTCCGAAGGTTTTAAACCTCGAATTGTAGAGGAGGACCTTATCTCCTTCTTTAAATTCTTTTTTCTTTAATCTTTTATCATACCACCTTTTGATTCTCTCCTTGTATATGCTTGCGTTTTCATATTCTTTCAACCTCAACTCCTCTAGCTCGCTTATTTGAATTCTTCGTTTCACCACCGCGGCATCGAGATCAAGGTTCATCTCTTTAATCGCCCAATAGGCTTTATGTTCCAACTCAACCGGAAGATGGCAAGCTTTTCCATAGACGAATTGATAAGGGGTCATACCTATCGGTGTTTTAAACGCCGTTCGATAAGCCCATAAAGCTCCGTCTAATTTCTTTGACCAATCCTTGCCTCCCTTCTCTATGGTCTTGTTGAGTATGCTTTTTAATTGCCTATTTGACGTCTCCGTTTGTCCGTTGGTTTGTGGGTGATAGGCCGTGGAGACCCTATGCTCGATTCCCAACTTGGACAAGCACTTTTTGAAGTTCTTCCCGGTGAAATGAGTTCCTCCATCACTTATCAAGATTCTCGGTGTACCGAAACGGGGAAAAATCACGTTCTTGATCATAGTGATGGACTCCTCCGTGGAAGCTTTACGACATGGTATTGCCTCTACCCACTTGGATACATAATCAACCATAACAAGGATATACTCGAATCCAAATGAGTTTTTAAAAGGCCCCATGAAGTCTATGCCCCATACATCGAATATGTCGATTTGTAAGTTGTATTTCAAAGGCATAGAATTTCTTTGAGAGATGTTTCCGGTTCTTTGGCATTCGGGGCATGACGCAACATATCTTTTAGTATCTTCATGCATCTCCGGCCAATAGAATCCGCTCGACCATACTTTTGCTTCGGTTCGAAAATGGCTATAGTGTCCACCGTACTCCGCCGAGTGGCGCTTCCTTAGAATCTCAATCCTCTCTTCTCTTGGCACACATCTTCTCATCACTCCATCATTGCCAAGCTTGAAGAGGTATGGTGCATCCCAAAAATATTTCTAACTTTCGGAGATTATCTTCCTTTGAGTGTTTTTATCTAGATGATCGAGGGGCATCTTTCGAATTGCTCGAATGATGTCGATCATCCAAGTATCTTTATCGAGCACTCTATAGAGGTGGTCATCTCTCATCTTATCTTCTATGGGCTCTTTATCATCTTGTCCACGATTCATCCTAGACAAATGATCGGCCACAACATTCTCCACCCCCTTTTTATCACGAATTTCAACATCAAACTCTTGGAGAAGAAGGATCCAACGAATCAAACGTGGTTTAGCTTCCTTCTTAGCCAAGAGATACTTGATGGCTGCGTGATCGGTGTAAACAATGACCTTCGAGTTCACGATGTAAGATCTGAATTTTTCGAAAGCGAATACCACCGCTAGCAATTCTTTTTCCGTAGTGGCGTAATTTAATTGTGCCCCACTAAGAGTTTTGCTAGCGTAGTAAACGGCGTGAACTCGGCCTTCCTTTCTTTGACCCAAGACCGCGCCTACGGCGTAGTCACTTGCGTCACACATGATCTCGAAAGGTTGGCTCCAATCCGGAGGTTGGATGATGGGAGCGCTCACCAACGCATTTTTCAAGGTCGGAATGCCGCTAGGCACTTCTCGTCAAAGTCGAAAGCCACATCCTTTTGAAGAAGGTGCGTTAAAGGCTTAGTGATCTTCGAGAAGTCCTTTATAAATCTTCTATAGAATGCGGCATGGCCTAGAAAGCTCCTCAAGGACTTAACATCCGTAGGAAGGTGGGAGTTGCTCAACCGTCTCTACCTTAGCCTTGTCCACTTCAATTCCTCTCTCGGATATAACATGTCCGAGCACTATGCCTTGTTTAACCATGAAGTGGCACTTTTCCCAATTTAAAACCAAATCTACCTCCGCACACCTCGTAAGGACCTTTTCGAAGTTTGCTAAGCAACCCATGAACGTCTTCCCGTAAACGGAAAAATCATCCATAAACACTTCAACAATTTCTTCGATGAATTCTGAAAACACGGCCATCATGCAATGTTGAAAAGAGGCCGGAGCGTTGCATAGGCCGAAGGGCATCCTCCTATATGCAAACGTTCCGTAAGGACACGTAAACGTTGTCTTATGTTGATCTTCCGGGTGAATGGGAATTTGCATGAACCCCGAGTATCCATCGAGAAAGCAAAAATAAGCGTGGTTTGCTAACCTCTCGAGCATCTCGTCTATGAACGGTAGGGGGAAGTGATCTTTCTTCGTCGCTTTGTTAAGCTTACGATAATCGATACACATCCGCCACCCGGTCGCGGTTCTTTGCGGTATCAACTCGTTCTTCTCATTCTTCACCACGGTCAAACCTCCTTTCTTCGGTACACAATGTACCGGGCTCACCCACTCGCTATGCGGAACCGGGTAGATGATTCCGGCATCAAGTAACTTGATAACCTCTTTCTTTACTACCTCTCGCATGGCATGGGTTAGCCTCCTTTGGTGGTCCACTACAGGCTTACATTGGTCTTCCATTGGTATACGATGAGTGCAAAAGGCTGGGCTAATACCTTTGAGATCATTAATTGAATATCCAATCACCTTCCTATGTTTTTTAATAAAATCAGCAACGCTTCTTTTTCTTCGGGACTCAACTCGTCGCTCACAATGACTGGATAAGTTTTGTCTGGGCCCAAAAATTCATATTTTAATCCCTTGGGCAAAGGTTTAAGGTCTACCTCGGGCACTTGTGGCTCCTCGGGTTTGATTTCTCCTATGTCTTCGAATTTCTCTTCCTCCACACTACCATCATGCGACTCTAAGCCTTTTGTTGCTTCCTCTAGTTCTTCATCTTGTTGATTACTAATTTGATTTTCCATTGCTCTTTGCAGCGGGTCTCTAAGGGTTTCAACAAAACAAAGACTATCTATCTCTTCTACTTCTTCATCATCGGGAGGGAAAGGTGTAAGGTGTTTAGAAGCACGAAGAAAGTTATATGTGTACTTTGTTCCATTAAGGTTCATTGTTACTTTGCCTTCTCCAGCATCTAACACGGCATCAACCAACTTAAGAAAATGCCTACCTAAGATTATATGATCATGATTACTATGGTAAGAATCAATAACAAAGAAATCGGTTGGTATATAGTTTCTAGAGATTTTTACTTTCATGTTGCAAGCAATACATAGAGGTTTGATAGTTCTACCATCTCCCATAATTAATTTCGTTGATGTTGGAGCTAAGTCTAGGTTGTGGTCTTGAACTTTATCGTAAATTTTAGAAGATAGAACACTTACTTGGGCTCCGATGTCGCATAAAGCTTTGCATTGAACTCCGTTGATCTCGCAACTCAAGTGCGGCGTCATCTTCTCTTCTTCTTCGGATCCTATCGAGTAATTTCAGCGAGGCGAGCGTATGGTGATGCTTCGGTCTTGATCCCCATGATTCTATTCACCTCGGCAATATGTTCCGGATCCACCACGTCATCTCCAAAGAGCTTTTCAAAAATCTCACCGGTGGTTTCGAGGTCGTATGAATTTTCAGCTTTCTTCTCCGGTGGGAAATCCACTTCCAATGCTCTTGCCATTCCCTTTTGATTAGGGAACGGTCTTCTCTTGTCGAATACTTCTCCGTAATCAATAGGAACCCAATCCATTGGTTCGAACTCCCTTAGTGGCTTCGCGCTTGACATGCTTCTCTTGTTCATCTCATTCGGTGTGGCGAAGTCGACGCTTGGTGTAGTTCTTGACTTGATGTGTTCTTGTTCAAGCTTTTCCATGATTGGTTCCTCTTTTGCGACTTCCGGGGTTGCCTCTTTAGAAAAATCAGCAAGCTTCTTCTTCCTTGAATTGTATTCCGGCTCTTCCGCAAGTCTTGTTTCCCAATCTCTTCGCATGGCAGCCGCTTTACTAACTTTTTGTAGAAGTTGGGCGGCTTCCGTGAGTGTTTTCTCCATGAGATCCCCAGCTGCACACATTTCGACGTGTCGCATGCAACTAGGGGTTAGGGAAAAGAAAAATGTATGCAAGAGTACGTCACCGGTGAAGCCGAGTTTTGGTCCTTGTTCGATTAATTCATTAAACCTATCCTAGGCTTGGTCTATCCCTTCCTCTTCTCCTTGCATTAAAGTGATCACTTGCCTCCTTAGATGTTGAACCTTGCTAATTGGAAAGAACTTCTCGCAAAACTTCTTTGTCAACTTGTTCCAATTGCCTTCAACTTCAAAGGACGCAACCGAATACCATGTCTTTGCTTTGCTGGCAAGTGAGTAGGGAAAAAGATTCCATTTGAACCATTCATGGGGAACTCCTTCTTGACGCACCGTGTTGCATATTGTCGTGAAATCCCTTATGTGTCTATATGGGTTTTCCGTAACCATCCCTTCAAATGGGTTTTCCGCCACCATCTTGATGATCTTGGATTTAATTTCATACTTGGTCGCTTCGAGCTTCGAATCCGACTCTTGTACTTTTATGTCTTCACATCGAGGGCTAGCGTAATCCCTTAATGATTTCTCCGGTTCTTCCACGGGTTGATTAACGAACTCCATCTAGACAATAAGATAAAAACAAAAACAAAAACGAAACAAGTGTTTTTCTAGATGATAAATGTTAGATATAGCAAATAAAAGATAAACTAAATATAAAACTAAGTTAGATGCAAATCAAACGATGTAAACTAACTTGCTCCCCGGCAACGGCGCCAGAAAAAGGGGCTTGTTGACGGATAAAAGACGTATCCCTCTACGATCCACAAGCGTACGGACCCCACACCTTTTTCACCACGGGATTCCCAAGGTTCTTGTCAATCCACGGAGCAAGGGGATTACAAGCGTTCGATCAACAACGACACACTAGCTACTAAAACCCTAACTACTATTATACTAGAAAACACTAAACTACACTAGAGAGAATGATAAATGATCAAGGTAGAAGACACTCGCCCACGGGTCTACGATACTAGAGCATGCAATCGCTTAAAGACATGAAAACCAATCTAATCTATCGGGGTTGTGACCACGGTTTCGCCCTTTCCCTCCTCTCGGACTATCACTACGCGAAGGTATTCATGACTAGACCTTTGATGGACACGGCGTATTGAATGGATCCAAGGAAGCATTGGAGCTCATACTCCCTCTACAGCATGGTAGCGAACCTTAAGCATGAAAGTCTATTCAACACAAGATGATAGATAGATAATCCGACAAAGTGCGATTACATCTCAAGATCGATTACAACCCATGGACGAATGAGAAGATTACCCCATCAAGGTGCTGATCATGGCACCGTTGATCATGGTTCCCTTCCGCCGGTGTCTTCCTTCTTCTCCACGAGAGGGTGCTTCCTTCGAGGTGGTTGATCTCCTGCCGGAGATCTTCCTCCTCTCTCTCTAGCTTGTGGATGGCCTTCTGGTGCGAATGACTCCTCCCCTCGGTGTTGGCGGCGCCTCAGGGGTTTTAGGGTTGAAGATCCTTCGAGGGCAAGGAAAACGGGACCGAACCGGTGCCGGAAGCCGGGCCGGGCCGGCCGGCCTGGGCCGGTCGGCCCAGGACCAATTCGGCCGGTTCGGTCGCCCCTTTTGCTCCGTGGGTCCTCGTGCACTTATGTACTTTGCCCCCTCCACTTGCATGATTTTGATCTTTGTTATCCTCGCGTCCAAGATGGAGGCTCTCTTTGCATGAAGTTTGATCTTTTACGCTTCAATCCCCGGGGGTGTTCCTCGTAGCACTTCGGTCCTCGCCACCATTGGAAGTGATTTCAGCAAGCTCATGAACACGAACAAGACTCCGTGAATGCTCCTTTGAACTTGTTGCGAATCCGTCCTTTATGTCCATGTTTTCCTACATAAACACAACACTTCCAAATGCATGCACAAAGATGAACTTGTTATATGATTAGTGTGCCTAGTGGCGGGTTAGTTCCATAATCAAATCCAAACCAAAGTGTAATGAACATGCTAGGTGCACCAAAATACACCGTCAACAGCTAGAAAACAACAATCAACACACAACTATAGCCTTTTGGGACAAGTTGGGGAATTAAATTCATTTTAAAACACATATATTAAAGATTTTCAAAAGATTTTCAGCAATGCGATATATCACACAACATGTGCTAAAATTCAAACCACGCAACGAGAATCAAGAATATTTAGCTCATTCCTTAAACTACAAAACCTTGACTCGTCGAGAGGCTTAGTGAAGATATCGGCTAGTTGTTTATCCGTGCTCACATGACTTAGTATGATATCTCCTTTGGTTTCGTGGTCCCTCAAGAAGTGATGACGAATGTCTATATGTTTTGTACGAGAGTGACTAACAGGGTTGTTTGCAAGCTTTATGGCACTTTCATTGTCACACAAAAGTGGGATATGGGTAAAGTGACATCCGTAATCTTTTAAGGTTTGCTTCATCCAAAGTAGTTGAGCACAACAAGCGCCGGCTGCAACATACTTGGCCTTGGCGGTGGAAAGGGCTACTGAGTTTTGCTTTTTAGAACTCAAGACACAAGAGACCTACCAAGGAATTGGCAAGTCCCCGATGTACTCTTTCCATCTACCTTGCAACCGGCATAATCGGAATCCGAATAACCAAGTAGATCGAATGTGGAGCCCTTAGGATACCACAAGCGAAGGTTAGGGGTATGCACTAGATATCTCAAAATTCTCTTTACGGCCATTAGATGGCACTCTTTCGGGTTAGCTTCAAATGTAGCACACATGCACACACTAAGCATAATATCCGGCCTAGATGCACATAAGTAAAGAAGAGAGCCAATCATTGAGCGATATACCTTTTGGTCCACGGATTTCCCTTCTTCATTGAGGTCCAAATGTCCATTGGTAGGCATTGGAGTCTTGATGGGCTTTGCCTTGTCCATATCAAACATCTTAAGCATATCTCTTGTGTACTTGGTTTGACATATGAACGTCCCTTCCCTTGCTTGTTTAATTTGAAATCCGAGAAAGAACTTGAGCTCACCCATCCTGGACATTTCAAACCTCTTTGTCATCACCCTACTAAACTCTTCACAAAAAGTTTCATTAGTACTACCAAATATTATGTCATCGACATATATTTCGCACACACAGATATGACCATCAACTTTTCTAGTAAAGAGGGTAGCATCGTCTTTGCCTATCTCAAAGCCTTGCTTGAGTAAGAAATCCTTAAGGCATTCATACCATGCTCTTAGTGATTGCTTGAGACCATAGAGCGCCTTACGGAGTTTGTACACATGATTAGAACGCTTGGGATGTTCAAAACCCGGTGGTTTCTCAACATAAACTTCTTCGGAGAGTGGTCCATTGAGAAATGCACTCTTGACATCCATTTGATAGAGCTTGAAGTCATGATGGGTAGTGAAAGCGAGTAAGAACCGAATTGCTTCAAGTCTAGCTACGAGTGCATAAGTTTCTCCAAAGTCTAGTCCTTCAACTTGAGTGAACCCTTGAGCAACCAATCTTGCTTTGTTCCTAATCACAACCCCAAACTCATCTTGCTTGTTTCGAAAGACCCATTTGGTGCCAATTATGTTTGTCTTGGGTCTTTCCACCAACTCCCACACTTGATTTCTTTCAAAGTTGTTCAACTCCTCTTGCATGGCCACTGAGAACCATGTGTGGTTCGAGGACCGGTGGATGGTCGCTTCCTTGTGTGATGAGTGATTGGCAACGTTGTGTGGACTGATTCTTGGCTAAGTATTGCAGGTGCAGGTTGCGGCTTGACTAGTGTTGGTGCAGGTGAAGAACAAGCGCGAAAGGTCGTCGCCGGTGAGGCCTCCAGGTATGGAGAAGACAAGTAGGCTTCGTTCGAGGGACCCGGTGGCCAACGGGGTCAAGTGCGGGCCACATGGTGGCATGAACAACAAGATGAAGTTGTGGACGGTTTCTTGGTTGAGCCTCAAAACCAAGGTCGAGCCGGGACTACGTGGGAGCCGAGTCATGAGTGGAGATTGGCGGAGGCTACATCGAGTTCACGGGGTTTCCTGTGGTTCACCAGAAAACCACTGGGTTCCTTGGTTGATCCACAAAGCCAAGACCGAAGAACCGAAGACGGTGCTGCAGTAGTGCCAGACCGGTCTGACCGGTGGGTCTGACCGGTCTGACCGGTGGGTACTGGTCTGACCGGTGAGGAGCACCAGTCTGACCTGTGTGCGACGACGTGGTACGGAATCTTTGAAGCGGAGGACACGCGTCGGGATTGCAAGGCTTGCGTCGAGGCTAAGCAAGTTGCGGTCGCCACGCATCCGTCTGACGGATAAAACTTGAAGATTTCCAAAACCGCCCTTGAGGGTCTTGTATCCCTAGTTATTAGGAAAGGGTATTTTAGACTTTCGGTTGCCTCCACATAACCCATGAGGTGAGAGGATGGCATCCAACCTCTTGGAACCCTAGTTCATTTGCTTTCCTATTTTCCCTTCCTATTTTCTTAGGATTTCCATAATACTAGCTTGAGAGCTTCATGGTGAGATCTTGTGAAAGGGTTGGATGATCTGGCGGCAAGCTAGACCTTGTATGAACCTTTGTGGCATGTATAGATGATTCGGCGTGATCCTCAAGGCCTTGTTGTGTTGTTCCCGGTTGTTCTTGGTGGTGATTTTCGGAGCCCTTTCTTGGTGTTTTTCTTGGGTTGTTTTCAGGACCTTTCTCTTGGGGATTTGATGGGGGAAATTTGTGGGAACCCTTCGTGGTTCTTTGGGCTGTGATTCCCCTCCCAAATCTGTGAGTAAAGGGGCTCGATTTTGGG
Source organism: Cenchrus americanus (assembly GCA_947561735.1). Lineage (NCBI taxonomy): Eukaryota > Viridiplantae > Streptophyta > Magnoliopsida > Poales > Poaceae > Cenchrus > Cenchrus americanus. The sequence goes on along the minus strand of OX387241.1, from coordinate 96,031,508 downwards.
GTTTTCCGAATTCTAGGATTAGAGGTGTTCTTGCGGGATTTCTTCGATTCCTCCTTTTTGGACAAGTTTTGGTGGGATTAAACTTGGCTATGGACTCCTCATGAGATGTTCCTACTATCCCCAAATTATTGTTCAAGTCCGTGGAGCGATTCGGGAGATCGAGATTTGGATTTGGAGGAGTTGACCCGCGGGTGCTGTTCATCCCGAGCTGCCTAGGCTACACTGGTCTGACCGGTGCTCTTGACCGGTCTGACCGGTGCAACCCCTGGTGGGTTTTTGATCGGGTGAACATCTGGGTGTGTTCGTTGTTGTCTTGTGTTGCAGCTGTTTCGAGTTTGGGTCAGTTTGGAGGTCGGTAGGCCTGTTTTGTGATTTGGGGCTTTCAGGCTTAGACCGGTCTGACCGGTGTGTTGCACCGGCCTGACCGGTGTGAAGCCACTTAGTGGAAGTTGCCAACTCTTACCAGCAGGGACCGGTTTGACCGGTGGTGCTCATCGGTCTGACCTGTGTTGGTCAGTGGACTCGAGGTTTGGTGTTCCGCTGCGTTCTCGGGTCGGAAGGTTGTGTGTTGGTTCCTCGGTCCAGTGGCACTCCAGTGGCTACGTGGGCTTGGCCAATTTGGGTAGTGAGTCGAAGACGTGTGTTGGAAGTCGTGTTCATCTTGTCGAAGTTTCCATCTCCTTCGAGAAGTATTTTTATCGGCTCCCATTCACTCCCCCCCCTCTCTGGTTCGCCGTATCGATCCTTCAAGTGGTATCAGAGCAGGTTCGGGTCTTTATTGACTCTAACTAGTCTAAGATCCAAGGATGGCGTACCAGGAGCAGGGTTCGGGTCCTCCACACTTCGATGGCAAGAACTACCAGATGTGGAGTAAGCGAATGGCTGCGTTTCTCAGAGCAAAGGGTCAGATCATTTGGGATGTCACGGTGGACACAGGCTATGTCCAGCTGATGAACTTCCTTGCTCCAGGATCGAGGGACATGTTTGACGCCAACAATAAGGCAGTCGACTACTTGTTTCGTGCTTTGTGTCAGCCTGAGTTCTATCGGGTGCACACCGAGCACTTGGCTTGTAGAATTTGGACGGTGTTGAAGGAGGCTCATGTTGGGAATGCCTAGGTTCAGGCACGGATGTATGCGACCTACCGGAGAGAGTACGAGAATTTCACTCATCTCCCCGGTGAGTCCATCGATGCCTTGTTTCAGAGGTTCACGGTGGTTGTGAACAACATGAGGGCCAATGTGGACGTGCTCCCGTACGATGATCATGATAGAGTCGTCAAGCTCTTACTCTTTGGATCGTACAATATGGGGCGGAAAGTTCGAGGCCATTGTGGAGTCAGAGAAGTATGACACTCTGACGGTGAATGAGCTTTTCTCGAAGCTCAAGTCGGCTGAGGTGGATAGGGGCATGACTGCCAAGCTCGAGGGTACGACTGATTCCCATAGTCTTGCCCTCGTTGGTGGTTCGAAAGGAAAGGCTAACACTAACCCATCCACCAGGATGTTCTCTTTGTCCTCTCTGATGTCTATGCCAGATGAGGAGTTCGATATGCTTGGAGAGGACGAGCTGGCGCTGTTGACGAGGAGGTTCGAGAGGCTGCACGAGAACCGGGTGAACATGAGGCGGAACACGAGGACATGCTTCCAGTGCGGCAAGCCGGGACACTTCGTCGCCGAATGCCCGGAGAAGGTCGAGAATATGGAAGGCTACAAGCACAAGTCGAGGATGGATGACAAGTACCGGTCGAGGCGCGACCACAAGAGCAAGCACAAGAACAAGTACAAGGACGAGCGACGATCGAGGAAGAAGGAGAGCCGAGGCAAGGCTCGAGCGATGGTTGGAGCGAGCGACGTCGACTCCAGTTCCACGTACTCCACCTCGAGCTCGAGCAGCAGTGAAGATGAAGGTGATCGTCGCAAGAGTAGGAAGTCGTCCAAGAACCTGAGCAGGCTGAGCTGCTTTACGAGAGACGGCTTCTGCACCATGACGCTGAGCTCCGGTAGCAAGAAGAGCACACAGAGCGACTCGGACTTTGATTCCTACGACGAGGTGCGTGATGAACTTCCCTTCTTGCGCCAGGAGAATGAGAGGCTTGGCTGTTTGCTTGATAACCATGATGACATGCTTAGAGAGGCCAAGAAAATGAGAAAAGAACTTAGGGCTTCACTCGAGGATGCTAGGACTAAAGTGGCTGAGCTAGAAACACAGGTTCTAGATAGCAAGCTAGAGATTGATTCCCTTAAGGCTAGCCATGTTGTTTCTGATGAGGTTGATTGTGCTGATTGCTCCATCTTTCTTGCTGATCTTGCTTTGTTCAAGGAGAAGCATGCCTCCAAGTGTGAGGAACTAGATGTGCTTAAGGTTGAAGTAGCTGAGCTTAAATCTAGACCTGGTTTGCTAAGTGCTTGCACTTCTTGCCCTGTTTTGCATGCTAAGCTGAAAGAACCCATGCCTACTGTCGGTGCGGAATGTGGTCCCACACTAACCAGTAATAAGCGCCAAGGTCTATACCTCAATGGTCGATGCTAAGCAATAAGAGACACAGAGTTTATCCTGGTTCCGGCCGAGGGGCCGTACGTCCAGCAGTGGTGTGCTCAAGGCACTATATTGCTCAGCACCGGGGGTGCTTGTAGTGGGGCTGCTACAAGCAAGGGGGGAGAGGAAGCGTGGCTCCCAAGTCCCTGGTGTAGTGGCTGAAGATATCGTGGGAGAATTGGAGAGCAAGTGCGTGGTGCGACCCGTCTCGTGTTGTGTTGCGTCGTGTTGTGTTGTGTCTCTGTTGTCCCCTGTCCCCTGCGGCAGGGGGGTTCGTCCTCCTTTTATAGACCAAGGAGAGAGCGAATCACATGCGTGCCGCGCTATTTAGCTACGTGAGGGAGCGTGGTGTGCTATGCTGTAGAGTAGGCGGCCGCCCGGGCGATCCTTGCAGCGATCCGGCCATCATGGCGTATCTCGTACCCGAACAGTGGCGGCCTCGAGGGTAGAAGGGCGGCGGACGGGCGCGATGTCTTCGGATGGACTCGAGGGAGTTGCGCGTCGGCCGTACGGAGCACGGTGGCAGGTAAGGCGGCGTCCCGTTCCCGCACGCTCCACAGCGCTGGGGCTGTTGCCACAGCGCCCAGCGTGGGTTCGTACGCGCGGGGGCGGCAGCCATGCCGTTAACAGTGGCAGGGATGGCGTCCCACCAGCCTAGCGCCTCCACCTAACCCTACAAGGTCACAAGAAAGCAAGTCGAGGGTGCAGCCGCCCCCCCTTCGAGGGCTCGGCGCGTTAGCCGTACTGGAGCAGGCGGCGCGGCGTCACGGAGGCGGCACCGGTCACGCCGCACAGTCCCCCCCACGGTGGCGGGGATGGGCTCCCTCCCGGGGAGTTGGTGCGGCGGCACCGGGCGCGAGCCCCGGGCGCATGATGGCGGCCGCCCCGCCGTTGTCAGGGCATTAAATGCCTGCGTACGGGAGCGGGGGCGCGCGCGCGTGCGGAGTGCCCTCGAGCGAGGGCGGACCCCGTTCGAGGGCGGAGCGGATCCTCGAGCGAGGCGGAGCCTGCTCGAGGTAAGCGCACCCCCTCGAACGGGACGGAACCCGCCCGAGGGAGGCGCGCATCCTCGAGCGAGGCGAAGCCTGCTCAAGGGGATCTTCGAGTGGGCCGCCTTGGTGGGCTGTTGGGGCCTCCGTGGCGTGGGCCGTGTCCTGCATGGTTAAGCGAGGCGTGTTTGGCTTTGGCTTTGTTGCGGGTTTTAAGTGGGGATTTCCCAGTTGTTTAGGGGGACCCTAGGGCTGTCCCCGACAGTAGCCCCCGAGCATCAGTGGGTTTGCCATTGAGGCTCCCGCAGATGCTGGAGCCGACCGGTAGGACATTCTTCCCTCCTGGTCCTGCGAACGCTTTCCGTGGGGCCGCGTCAGCGGACCCGCGGGTCTAGCCCCCGAAGCCCTGCAGGAGCATTGGCGCTCCTGTAGGGGTTGACCGCGAGACTTGGAAAGAGGGCGTGGTACATGTTTCAACCGGCGTCGGCAATGTTTCAGCCGGCTTCGGTGACGCACGCGCTGCTGGCACTATCCCCGGTGGGTGCAATCCAGGAGGTGTAGCCGTGCGTCAAGCCCCCGAGCCTGGGCCCGTTCAAGGTGATCGGGTAGAGCTTTACGACTTGTTTTTTTATCGCGCCCTCGCCATCCCTCCGCGGGACGGAGGGTGAGGTTTCCGCAACCCTCATCGGTCGGGTCGCGGATTGCGGATTCCTCATTGAGCTGTTAGTGGGTGGTTCGAGTGGACGCCCATGCCCTGTTCGATAAGGGTAGGCTGCGTGGTCCAGAGACACGTCCATTGAAGCGCTTGCGTGGGTTTGCTAGGTGGGGCTCGGTCCCGTTCGCTAGGGACCGAGGGCATGGAAGCTCTCCCTCGGTGGGATCCCCCGGCTAGCTGCCCTCGCTGGCTCTCGAACATGACATGTGGGGCACCCTCGAGCTGGCGGGCTTGAGGAACGGCTTGAATGCACGTGCCCTCGTCGTCCCTGACTCTGGTGATCTGGGGCACCTGTTCGAGGTCAGGCTTCGAACTTCTGATCGGCAGGGCCGTGCGGGGTGGCGCCTGGGCGGCCCCGTCTTTGCATCTGCGACCATCAAGGGGCCTGGGCGAGCCAGCCCTCGAGGCGCTGATGAGTAAAAATGGTGCGGGGCGGCGGCTAAGCGCTCCCGGCGTGGCATCTGCGACCATCGAGGGGCCTGGGCGAGCCAGCCCTCGAGGCGCTGATCAGTAAGAGTGGTGCGGGGCGGCGGCTAAGCGCTCCCGGCCTGGCATCTGTGTCCATCGAGGGGCCTGGGTGAGCCAGCCCTCGAGGCGCTGATCAGTAATACAGCGCGGCATGGGTGCTTTGCGGTGCCCGTTTTGTTTCAAACGGGCCCCGAGGCGACCTTCTCAGGCCTATACCCTTTCAAGGGTTGAAATTTTCCCGAGCCAGGAGCCCGTTTCGCTCGAGGGTTCTCCTTACTTTGCAAGGAACCAGGCCATTAAATGCTCCACAGCCGAGGCTGTGATTTCGCGTCGCGGGCGCGCCTTTTTAGGCGCTGCGGCCGCGCGCGTAGTGGGCGACGTGGGCAGGCGGACGTGACCGCCTGCCACGGCCCTCGCTATTTCGTCGTGATGATGGCCTGTTCGCGGTGGCGTGGCCGCCGTGGTTGTGGTGGGGCCCGCCAGTCAGCGAGAAAAAAGATTCCCTGCAGTTAATGCGCGTGGGACGTCCGCCCCGGAGAGCACGCCCACGGCTTATAAATCGGAGGGGAGGGAAAACGGCGGTTTTTTACCTTAGCATTCCGCCATTTTTGCCCCCTGCGCTCTCGCCTTCGTTTTGCTCTTGCCACCGCGCGCCTTCGCCATTAGAGCTCTTCTTCTTATTCTTGTCCTCCGCTCTCGCATCCCTTGTCTTTTCTCATGGCGCCGCTTCCGCCCCTCACGATCCTCGACCCATACGCCTGGGAGCGGTCGACGGTGACCCGGCTGGCCTTCGGCGACCTGGTCTCCACCGGCCAGTTGGCAGCGAACGAGGAGGGCCGACCGGCGGAGTGGATCGTGCCGCCGGCGGGGGACCACGCGCCCAACCCGCCGGAAGGCTACGTGGTGAGCTTCATTCGCTTCCATGAGCGCGGCTTCGCCGCGCCGGCGAGCCGCTTCATGCTGGCGCTCTGCCATCGCTACGGCGTGGAGTTACACAACTTCGCGCCGAACGCGATTTCGCAGGCGGCCACGTTCGTGGGCGTCTGCGAGGGGTATCTAGGGATCACAGTCAATTGGGAGCTCTGGATACACCTCTTCCGCGCGGAGCTGTTCACGCAGCCGATGACGGAGCAGAGGACCCGCCGCGCGGTGCGCGCCGGCGGCATGTCGCTCGCCCTGCGGACGCAGTACAAGGACGACTACATCCCTTGTACCATGACGACCTACAACGCCGGCTGGGAGCGGGGGTGGTTCTACCTTCGCAACGCCGAGCCCGGCCTCGCCCCCTACACCGGTCTGGTGCTCCGAGAGAAGCCCAACTCCTGGGGCCACGGGGTGTCCACGGTCCAGCATCGGAGGCGGCTGGACTCGCTCCTGGCCGCGCTGAAGAACCTGGCGACGCGCGGGCTGACCGCGGCGGGCGTCCTCGCCTTCCTCTACCACCGACGGATCGTGCCTCTGATGAAGAGGCCGCTCTGCATCTTCGAGATGACGGAGGAGGCGGACCCCGTTGCGCTGGCGGGGTCGCGGATGCTTCCAACCCCCCTCGAGCGGGGGTATGCGCTTACACGGGCGCGGAGCGCCGTCGACACCCGGATGCTGCGCCAAGACCGGTCCCCGTGGGACCTCGAGATGCTCCCCACCGGCCCACTGGTAAGTGTGATTTCTGGCCCTGTTTTTGTTCTTGATGTTGCCCCTGGCCCCTGACGCGCCTTTGACGTTCTCTCCTGCAGCTGGTGAGCTTGAGCACTGCAAAGTCCGTCCCGCCCACCCCTGACTCCCGCGCGCTCGGCCGGGCGGCGCAGCAACGGGAGAGGGAGCGGGTGGCGTGCAAGAGAGAGCGCGCGAGGCGGCACCGCGAGCGCCGCGAGCGGTGGAGCCGGGGACTACCGGGCCGCGCGAGCGGCGGGGGGCTCTCCCTCGCCGGGGACCGAGGGAGTATTCGTCCTCGGAGGAGGACGAGGAGGAAGAGGGCCGGGGGGCGGGGCCCCTCGATGGGTGGGAGCACGCAACCCCGTCGGCCGGAGCCGGCTCCGGCGGCAAGGGGTGGCATCGCCGGGGCGGGCGCGGCGGCGCCCGCCGCCGGGCAATCAACAACGGGGAGCGGCGCGAGCCGCGGAGGTGCCGGCGCGCACCGCGGAGGCGCGTGCGGCAAGCGCACCCGCGCACGGGGCGGGGCCCGCGCGCGTGGCGGAGACGTCGGGGAGGCGCGGCGACGGGCGCGTCGGCCGTGCCGGCCTCATCCGCCGAGGCCTCGAGGAAGAGGAAGCGCGCCTTCTCCTCTTCGAGGTAAGGGGCTTGCTCTTCTGCGGGGTTTGGTTTTTTGGCGACCAGGCGTTCTGATTTTTTGCTTGTGCTTGTGCAGGGTGGTGCCAACCGTGCCTCCCCTCGCACCAGCCAAGGTGTTGAGGGAGGACGCGTCCGTCCCCACCCGGCGACGTTCGTCACGAGCGCCGCGGGCGGGGGCGAGCACGGCGGCGGCGGCGGGCGAGAGCCCGCGGGGCGCGGGCGAGGCCTCGAGGCCTCGGCCGGCGGATCGCCCGGCGCGCGGCGTCGCGGGTGGTCGTCGAGGAGAGGCGGGCGTCGGTCGTGGCGGAGGCGCGGCCGCGGCGGCGGCGCGTGGTGGAGACGCGACCCGCGGTGGCGGCCGCGACGGAGGCGCGGTCCGCGGCGCCGGCCGGCGGCGGAGCGAGCGGGCGGCGGTGGGCGAGGAGGGCGGTCGGGCGCCCGTGGTCGCGGAGGCGCGGCCGAAAGCCGTGGCCGCGGCGCCGTGTCGGGCGCCCGCGGCTACGGAGGCGCAAGAGGAGGCGCCGACGGAGGTGACGCAGGGGCGGTGCGCCGGCGGCTCCCGGCGGTGGTGGTGGAGATCCCGGACGACGACTCCCCGCCGCCCGGGTGGGATCAGTGGGCGAGCTTCCCCACGCTCTCCCCGAGTCCCGGGAGAGGGGGCCCTCGTGAGGCGACGCGACGGCCACATGGTGGCAGGGGGCCGAGGGCACGGCGCCGAGGCCTCGTCTTCCCGCGCCGGCTACTCCGCCCGAGGTGGAGGGGATCGGGCCCGGTGACCCGCCCGCGTTCGCCGACGCCCGGGGGGGAGCGAGGAGGGCGCGGGGGGGAGCTCCGCAACCATGGCGCCGCGCTCGACCGGGCGTTGCACGAGGCGCTGAGGATCCATGGCGGCCCCGCGTGGCGCGTCTTCCAGGTGGGGTGTCGTTGCTTGCTTCCCCTTTTTTCGTTTTTGCACGCTTATCCTTGTAGCATGATGTTCACGGGTTTTGGCTTGTGGGTGGCAGGAGCTCGAGCGCCGTGCCCGCGACAAGTGCGGTGCCTTCGACCAGGTGACCGCCGAGCTCCACCGGCTCCGGGAGTGGTGCGATGCCTTTGATGCGCTCGCCGACGCTCTCGGGACCCCGGACGGGCGGGCGTCGTGCGGGCCGTGGCCTTGCGCGATCAACTCCACGAGAGCGCAAGGCGAGGATCCGCGCACCCCTCCGGCCTCGAGCGGGTCCGCGCGGCCCTCATCGATCGGGATGAGGCGGCGGCGGCGGCGCGGCGGACTCGGAGAACACGCGCACCCCGGCGGCCAAGCGGGAGGCGGAGGTGGCCGGCGTCCGTAGCGACAACCGGGGCTCCACTCGTCGCTCCGGAGAGCGCGAGCTCGGCGGCCGCCGAGCCGAGGAGCGGGCGCGCGCGCTCGAGCGAAGGCCAAGGAGGGCCGACGACTTGAGGGCCGCCCTTGACGCCAAGGTCGCGGCGCTCACCGCCACCGAGGGGCCGGCTCTGCGGGGAGCGCACCGCCCGTCAAGGAGGCCGAGGGACGGCTCCCGGCGGAGGAGCGAGGCCGCGCTTGCCGACGCTCGGTCGGCCCTGGAGCGGGAGCGCGTTGCTCGCGAGGTGGCGTAGATGTCGCTGGAGGACCGGAACATCGAGTTCTCCAAGGTCGAGGGCGAGCTGATGGTGCTCAGCATCACGAGCGCGAGCCAAGAACTGGCCCTCCAGAAGCAAGGCGAGACCGTCAGGGGCCTCGAGCAGGCGATCGAGGCCGGGCGCCGCGCCTTCGAGATGGAGCGGAAGCAAGTCGAAGGTAGATCGCTGTTCGACTCCTGTTTTGCTGGTTTTCCCTTAGAGGGTTCACACCCTTTTTCTGATTTCTTTCTCGTCTGGTAACTCCAGGCTTGCGCACTGCGCTGGGGCACGCGGGCCGAGCGGCCGAGGCGGCGCGGACCTCCTACAACTCTTCCGAGGGGAGCTGCGGGGAGTTGCGCAATGCGGCCCTCGAGACCCGCGGGCCGTGGAGGAGGGTGAGGCACAGGCCGGTAGCTCGTTGGCCAGCCGCCTGCGCGCCCTTAGCGGCTACGTCACCGAGCGCATGCGCCGGGCGCTGCATCTTGGCGTCCAGAAGGCCCTCGGGGTGGTGCGGTCCCACTACGAGGTTAACTTCGAGGCGCTGGCGGAGGGCTACGTCGTCCCCGAGGGTGTTGAGGATGAGGTGGCGATGGAGCGCGTGGACGCGCTCGCCGCCAATGCCGCCGGGACACTTGCTGAAGCCTTCGAGGAGTTCCTCTTCCCGGACGCTGCTGATGCCGCTGCTCCTCCCGCCTGAAGACAGCCGGGCGCTAGGCCCGTTTTTGTTTATGTATCGGTATGCTGGCCGTGCGGCCCTTGTAAATAAACAAATTATTTTTGCCATAAATGTTTGCCAATGTGAAGTGAAGTCTTTTGTTTATTGCGTTTTTTTGTTTCTCCTTCTTCTTGAGTAGATTCTAGTTAGGGGAGTTCGATTTTCGCGGGTGGCCTGCTGGGTTGGAGGCGAGAGAGAAGGGCCGTATCCTCGCGGAGGCGTAGGCTATCTCTGGCTCGCGCGCTCCTTCCGCTAGGCTGCCTGCCCCATGTTCGAATCTTTGCTCGAGGCCGAAGTAGAAAGCAAACTTAGTGCGCGTGAGTTGTTTCGTTTTTGTGCGAAAATGGGACCATTTTGGGGGGGATGCCCCCCGTAGTAGCCCCCGAGGGTAACTTGGTTTTCAGGGGAAAGCCGAGTTGCCCTTTTCATTAGACTTATGACGTTTACATAGTTGTCACCAACTGGGGCGTTGGTCATGTGATTTTTACAACAAAATACTTCGAAATCCTAGCTAGGGGTAGAAGCGACGTAGCTGTTGGATGTTCCAAGCGTTGGTGAGCTCTTCACCGTCCTCGTTGGCCAGCTTGTACGTGCCGGGCTTGAGTACCTTCACCACGACGTAGGGTCCCTCCCACGGAGGCGATAGCTTGTGGCTTCCTCGGTTGTCTTGGCGTAGCCTTAGGACCAAATCCCCTTCGCTGAAGTCCCGTCGGCGTATCTTGCGTGCTTGGTAGCGCCTGAGGGACTGTTGATACCTCGCAGAGTGCATCAAGGCCACAAGGCGTGCTTCGTCTAGCTGGTCCAGTGAGTCCTCGCGGGCTCGCTGGTTGGCATCCTCGTCGTAGCCTCGAACCCTGGGCGACCCGTATTCCAGCTCCGTGGGGAGGACGGCCTCCGCGCCATCGACTAGGAAAAACGGGGTGAACCCGGTGGCTCTGCTTGGGGTGGTCCTTAGGCTCCACACGACTGCTGATAACTCTTGGAGCCATTTCCGACCAAATTTGTTTAGCTGGTCGAAAATTCTAGGCTTAAGGCCTTGTAGGATCATGCCGTTGGCACGCTCTACTTGGCCGTTGGTCTGCGGGTGTGCCACAGCTGCCCAATCCACACGGATGTGGAACTTGAAGCAGAACTCCAAGAATTTCCTGCCTGTGAACTGGGACCCGTTGTCGGTGATAATGGAGTTTGGCACTCCAAAGCGATGGATGACGTCGGTGAAGAACGTCACTGCTTGCTCCGCCCTGAGATTCGTAATGGGGCGCACCTCCACCCACTTGGAGAACTTGTCGATCGCGACCAACAAGTGGGTGAAGCCCCCGGGCGCCTTCCGCAGGGGCCCGACAATGTCCAGCCCCCACACGGCAAACGACCATGTTATGGGGATGGTCTGCAGGACATGAGCGGGAAGATTGGACTTGCGGGCGTAGAACTGGCACCCTTCGTAGGTGCGTACGATCTCGCTGGCGTCCGCGACCGAGGTAGGCCAGTAAAAGCCTTGGCGGAAAGCATTGCCAACGAGGGTACGAGGCGCCGCGTGATGGCCACAGATCCCCGCGTGGAAGTCCCGCAGGAGCTCGCGCCCCTCGGGGATGGGCACGCACTGCTGCAAGATGCCGGAGGCAGCGCGCTTGTACAGCTCGCCGTCGACAAGGGCAAAGGACTTGGCCATCCTGGCGATGCGCCTGGCCGTGGCCCGGTCCGAGGGGAGTTCCCCTCGAGCCATCCAGGCGATATACTTGTCGCGCCAGTCGGCCCTTACAGGGGTTGGCTCGATATCCATCACGTCGGCCTCGTAGGAGCCATACCCCTCGAGGAGGGAGAGCACGTACGCCTCGTTCGAGGGGTCCTCGTCCATGGGTTCCGTACCCGCTGGATCCGAGGGAGCCCCCGAGGGTTCCGCGTGGCTCGAGGGGTGAGGCTCGAGGACGACCGAGGGCTGAGCGACATCGCGGGCAAAAACGTTCGGGGGGACAGTGATCCGCCCGGACGCGATCTTGGCCAGCTCGTCCGCCTCCTCGTTGTACCGGCGGGGCACGTGATTGAGCTCGATGCCGTAAAATTTGCCTTCGAGGGCTCGCACGGCCTTGCAGTAGGCCTCCATCTTGTCGTCGTGGCAACTCGCGTTCTTCATGACTTGGTCAATCACGAGCTGCGAGTCCCCTCGCACGTCGAGGCGCTTGACGCCTAACTCAATGGCGATCTTGAGGCCGCAAAGGAGGGCCTCGTATTCAGCCATGTTGTTTGACGCGGGGAACTGGAGGCGCACCGCGTACTGCATGTGCTCCCCGAGGGGTGACACGAAGAGCAGGCCCGCGCCCGCCCCTGTTTTCATCACCGAGCCGTCGAAATACAGAGTCCAGCACTCTGCTTGAATCTGCGGCGGTGGCAGCTGCGTATCCGTCCATTCAGCGACAAAATCCGCCAGGATCTGGGACTTGATGGCCTTGCGCGGGGCATAGGCGAGCGTCTCTGTTGACGGTTAATAATTGTATCAAAGTTCGTTCGTGACTCGCAAGCGTACAAGTCTCCCGTCGTAGTCAAGGGACCCTTCTTCCCTCGAGTGGTGAACCCAAGGTATCGAATCCGTGGAACAAATGTGTGACGCAAGACTTAATCTATTAAAGCCAAATAACTGCAATCTTCAATAAAGAACCTAATGCATCTAAGTAAAAGACACAAACAGATCTAATCTACTAAAAACCGGAGAAAACAAAGTAAGATTGGGTAGATAAACCGATCTAGAGGGATCGGGGTAAGCCTTTCGTTGAAGTTCCAAGCAAAAGAAGAAGTAGCAAATCGAATCTTAATAAAAGCCTCTTTAAATCGTGGTTTCCCGTCCAAATCCGAAAACATCCGCCTTTCGAGACCCCCGTTCTGTCACAACGTATCCCTATTCATGCGGGGAGCTTAGGGCGAGTCAAAAGACAAGTCGAGATTCTTTCGGAAGATCCGGCGTGTACCTCTAGCCACCGCGGCTACAAGAACACCCTATGTAATCTATCTCGAGAATAGAATTGAATAAGCAAAGCCGATCGAAAAACGAAATCTTCGAGGAAACACTTGATCGCTGAGAAAAGATTCAACTTGATAATTCAACTATAACAATGATACATACACAAGATCACCACCGGGATCCTTCCTTGATCTTGCTTCTAGCTCCGGGAACTCCGACGTGGTCTTCCGTGCAAGGTTCCCACGTCGGCTAGGGAAACCCTAGTCAACTAGCTCGACCCTCTCCTCTCCTAGATGGTGTCCCTCTCTTCTCTGCTTCTCGGCGGCCGAAGACGAAATCTTCTCCCCGTGGCTCCCGGTCAGGGGACTATAAATAGCCCGATTGGCGGCTAGGGCAAAGGAGGACGGTTTTGGGCCCTAAATGGGCCTGGGCCGACCGGACTGGGCCGGCCGGCCAGGCCCGGGCCCATTTAGGCCCGGCCCGTGGGCTCCTTTGCTCGAGGTCGGTTCCCTTGCTTCCTGGATGCTTCCCCTTTCGCATGTAGGTCCATGTCGTCGGTTTCTCTCCGAATTGGACTCAACTCCTTGTCTTGCAAGATTCGGCACTTTTCTCGGTCGGAGTCCCCGGAGTCCGTCGTCTTCTCGGATCAAGTCCCCGGCTTCTTGGAGTTAATTTTGCTTCATTGCATGACTTGTTCGGGACTTCAAGGTCTTGTCATGAGGTGCTTGATGAACTTATCCCGAAAGTCTTGCATTCAACACTAAAACCCCGCATAAACATTAAACTCCAAAACCGACATGCACACGTGAACTTGTTATACCACGGGGGATAGTACCAATGGATAAGGTATAAAACTCATGCCAACACCGAAGGTAAACTCATGGCTAGGTTGACGGATTTTCACCATCAACATCTCCCCCATGCTTAAACCTTGCTCGTCCTCGAGTAAGCCTTCGATGGATATCATCATTGCTAAACAATGTTTAAACTTTGCACTTGATTACACATGAGAAAACATAATGCTCTCAAAATTTTAATTCATTAAAGTTCCATAATGTGCTAGCCTTCATCTCTACGGAGGGTAGATTCTTATTAAGCTTATCCCACAAGTATTAACATGCTCACAAAGTTTTAAATAGATCTCGAATTTTTGAAATAAAGAACGAGATAAAGAAAAGCTAAACCAAATTCACAAATTTAAATCATCTTGTATATTGCTCATGAACTCTCATCTCACTTGTCTCTCAAGCCTATATATTCTACTCCTTTCCCTCTCATATATATGTGGTAGGCTTTATATGGAGCTTTGGGAAAGTTTAGCCCTGTTGACGGTGAAAATCCGTCAACCTAGCCATGAGTTTACCTTCGGTGTTGGCATGAGTTTTATACTTTATCCATTGGTACTAACCCCCGTGGTATAACAAGTTCACGTGTGCATGTCGTTTTTGGAGTTTAATGTTTATGCAGGGATTTAGTGTTGAATGCAAGACTTTCGGGATAAGTTCATCAAGCACCTCATGACAAGACTTTGAAGCCCCGAACAAGTCATGCAATGAAGTAAAATTAACTCCAAGAAGCCGGGGACTTGATCCGAGAAGACGACATACTCCGGGGACCGACCGGAAAAGTGCCGAATCTTCCAAGACAAGGAGTTGAGTCCAATTCGGAGAGAAACCGACGACATGGACCCGTATGCGAGAAGGGGGAAGCATCCGAGAAGCAAGGGAACCGACCTCGGGCAAAGGAGCCCGCGGGGCCGGGCCTAAATGGGCCCCGGGCCGGTCGGCCCGATCCGGTCGGCCCGGGCCCATTTAGGGCCCAAACGCGTCGTCCTTTGCCCTAGCCGCCAATCGGGCTATTTATAGTCCCCCGACCGAGAGCCACGGGGAGAAGATTTCGTCTTCGGCCGCCGAGAAGCAAGAGAAGAGAGGGACACCATCCGAGAGAGGAGAGGGTCGAGCTAGTTGACTAGGGTTGCCCTAGCCGACGTGGGAACCTTGCAAGGAAGACCACGTCGGAGTTCCCCGAGCTAGAAGCAAGATCAAGGAAGGATCCGGTGGTGATCTTGTGTATGTATCATTGTTATAGTTGAATTATCAAGTTGAATCTTTTCTCAGCGATCAAGTGTTTCCTCGAAGATTTCGTTTTTCGATCGGCTTTGCTTATTTCAATTCTATTCTCGAGATAGATTACATAGGGTGTTCTTGTAGCCGCGGTGGCTAGAGGTACACGCCGGATCCTCCGAGAGAATCTCGACTTGTCTTTTGACTCGCCCTAAGCTCCCCGCATGAATAGGGATACGTTGTGACGAACGGGGGTCTCGAAAGGCGGATGTTTTCGGATTTGGACGGGAAACCACGATTTAAAGAGGCTTCTATTAAGATTCGATTTGCTACTTCTTCTCTTGCTTGGAACTTCAACAAAAGGCTTACCCCGATCCCTCTAGATCGGTTTATCTACCCAATCTTACTTTGTTTTCTCCGGTTTTTAGTAGATTAGATCGTTTTGTGTCTTTAACTTAGATGCATTAGGTCTTTTATCGATTATTGAAGATTACTTGGCTTTAATAGATTAAGTCTTGCGTCACACATTTGTTCCACGGATTCGATACCTTGGGTTCACCACTCGAGGGAAGAAGGGTCCCTTGACTACGACGGGAGACTTGTACGCTTGCGAGTCACGAACAAACTTTGATACAATTATTAACCGTCAACAAGCCCCTTTTTCTGGCGCCGTTGCCGGGGAACAAGTGATCAAGATTTGATTTTTTATTGCTTTTTTTTGTAATTTTCAGTACTGATTTTATTTTATTTTTGCATCTACTAAGCTTCGATCATCCTCAAAATACATCTAATCTAGTTTGTCTAACTCTAGTCTTTATAGATTTGTTTTGTTTTCTAGTTTTTTCTTGCATACTTTGTTTATTGCTAACCCTAACGAGAGATGGACGGCTGCCTCTCCAACAAACCCAATAATTTTGTGGATGATCCGAAGAAAAACTTTACGAGGCTAAGGAGACGCGAAGCACATCAAGCTAAAAAAGCTGGATTTTGTAGATTCGGAGTCGGAAGACGAAGGATCGCGAGAATCTCCGGAGAATTCACCACCTCAAAGTCCGCGGGAGAACCGACGTCCACCGATGGGTGACCAACCACCGGAAGAACGCAAGATTGGGGAGCTATGCACCCCAGACATCATCGACCTACCAATCTTGAACCTCGACGAGATCGGAAGACCGTTCGAGATCAAGACCTCAACAATCCGCATGGTGCAACACTCACCCTTCACCGGCAAAGAGGATCCGAACCTTCACCTCCAAGCATTCATTCAACTATGTCAGACTTTCAACATGGAGGGGGTGACTCAAGATCAAATGAGGGCAAGGCTTTTTCCGTTTTCACTACTCGGGAAGGCGTTGCAATGGTTCCACTCTCAACCGGCGGAGACGGTGCAAAATTGGAACACGTTGATGAAGGCTTTCATGAAGGAATACTACTCACCGGGTAAAACTCAAAGCTTGCGTAATAAGATTGCCACCTTTGTTCAATATCCTACGAAACTATCTCGGAGGCATTCGAGCGCTTCAACGAGTACACCGGGCGGTTCCACATCACAAGTTCCCGAAAGAAGACCTCGTGCAAAAGTTCTATCAAGGACTCACCATGGCGTCAAGGACGATCATCGATGCATCGGCGGGAGGATCTATCATCGAGCTTACACCGACGGAAGCTTTCACGCTATTCAAGAAGGTCGCGGATAATGACACGTGGGCGTCATCCGGCGCCTACACCCGGCTCAACCTATGGGGAACGTCAAAGGAATCTTGCAAGTGGAGAAGGAAGACATACTCGAAGGCAAGATCGACTCGCTCATGAGGAGGTTGGAGAAGATGGAGATAGAAAAGAAAGAGGCTCAAGACTTGAAGGCCGCCGAAGCAAGGTCCACATGCGAAGAATGTGGAGAGTATGGCCATGTCCGCAAAGATTGTCCGGAGGAAGCCAAAGTGCTCGACTACATGAGGAAAGGAGAATTGCCGAACTTCCGCTACGGGCAAGGTAGGCCTCAATTTAATGCAAGCTCATCTATTCCTAACGCGGTTCCACTTCGGATACAATTGAAGGAGTTCATGGATGAGCAAGCTAAGATCAACAAGGACACCGTCACCAAGTTCAAGACCATAGACAAGGTGTTGGAGAACATCGATAGCAAAGTGACGGAGGTCGGAAGTTCCAATCATCAAGTGCTCAACATGATGAAGATGCTCGAGACGCAAGTTGGACAACTTGCGGGGCGCCTCACTAATGATGAAGGGAAGCTTCCGGGACAACCCAAATGTCCCGAATCGGCGAAGGCCATTCAAACACGTTCGGGGAAGGAGACCGAAGATCCGGAACGTACCGCGGGAGCAAGGAAGCCGAAACCGTCCACCGAGGTGGAAGGAGCCGCTAAAGAGAAGGTTACGGGGATCGTCACCGAGGAACCCGAATTTGAGATGCCGGAAGATGACACGAGGATACCGCAACTCAAGCCACGCTACTTCCGAGGTAAACTTGACAACCACTTTGAGAAGTTTGTGGAAGTTGTGCGTAGACTTAGCATCAACATGCCGTTACTAGATGCCCTACAAGTACCTACATATTCTCGTTACTTTAAAGACATACTTGCAAATAAATATGAGATAGCAACACTCGGGGTAGATCATGTCAAGATGTCCGAGGAGTGTAGTGCGGCTATTGCTTATGGGCTAGAGAAGCAAAAAGACCCCGGTGCCCTACAATTCCATGTTCGGTTGGTTCTTTCAACTTCGAGAAGGCGTTATGCGACCTTGGAGCTAGTGTGAGTGTCATGCCGAGGGATGTGTTCGAGAAGTTACGCCTACCGATGGAGCCTACGGGAATATGTTTGGAGTTGGGTGACAACTCCATTCGCTATCCCTTGGGCATTGCGAAGATGTACCCGTGAAGATTGGACACCACTTCATCCCCGTCGACTTCGTTGTGCTCGAGATGGGAGAGAGGGAGAAGCCGCCGCTCATCCTAGGGAGGCCGTTCCTCAAGACCGTGGGAGCAACTATTGATGTTGGCAAGGGGGAGATCATGTTCGATATCAACGGAGAAAGGAGTTCCTTCAAGATCCGTCCAAGGATTGAGGCATGCAACATGATTGGAGTGAAGGTAGAACCAAAACAAATGGAGGGGCTGAAAAAGAAGGAGCCGAAAAAAGTGAACGTAACGAAAATTAAAGAAGGTGTTGCATCCGTCAAGACAAAGGAAGAGAAGCCGCCTGTGAAGACCAAAAAAATGACTAAGCCGGCCAAGCCAAAAGACAAGCCCGCGCCCAAGATGGTGCGGAAGTGGGTACCCAAGATTGCAACGCCCGCAAAGAGCGTTGATCCGGAGTAATCAAGTGAAGAAGTCTAGCTATAGACTATAAACGAAGCGCTAGGCGGGGAGGCAACCCGTTTCGTCAAGTCAAGTCAAGAATAAGCTACCGGGAGGACAACCCGATTCCAGGTTTTTCTAGTATTTTTAATAATTTAGTTTTTGAGTTTTACTACGCAAAGACATTAGACTTAGAAGTGGTTGAACAATATTAGAGACATAATTCTTGATTGAATGTTTGCTTTATCATAAACCCTTTGCATGAACCCTCCTATGTGCTTGTTTAATTCTTTTCTTTTCGAGAAACCCCTCAACCAAATAATTTCAGAACCTTAACTCAACCTTTCACCCTCATTATGGTGCTGAGGTTGACTTATTTTTCATGCTAAAACCACACGAGTAGAGCCACGATTTGTGTTTAAGTGTTAATAAAATTCAGCACGTGGTAGGACTCGCGTGAACCTAGAAATCAAAGCTTTTGGTTGGTCTTAAAATCTTTATCCTTGGTTTCTCTAGGATTAGAATTTTTCTAAGCCCATTTTAATTTTGCTTTATTCAAAATCTTTCTTATTTAGCCAAAATTAGAACCTAAACCTATGCCCCCATGATCAAGCCGGGAAAACGTTCGCTCTCAACCGATGAAAGCAGACTTTACCGGTAAGACCAAAATCGACGTAGTCGAAAAATATTTTCGACTTACATTTGTTTTTAATGGTTTAAAAACTTCTCTAAAATTATGCTCAAGCTCTTGCATGGCTCTGAAAAATATTTTAAAATTCGAATTAGAGGAGTGCTTAACCTTAAACACACCTAAATGGAGGCAATCAAGTTTGAATTAATCATGCATGCACCATTGGATTCCCTTTTATCAACTTTCACCAATTCCACATGCAAAGGACAAGCATGGTGGGCAGCAAGCATCAACTTTGCAGGATTTTCATGGTGGCATGTGAAGCAAGTGGAGCTAGGGAGCATGGACATGACCCAAAGCATGGAGCATCAAGTGGGAGGACCAATGATTCAAGAAAAGGAGTGGACGAGAGCGTTTGGGCGGTGCAACTCGTGGAGCACGCGGGCGGGGAAAGTTGCGGAGGCGAAATGATCGTGCTCGGGAGAAAGACGCGCCGAGGAGGAGCCGGAGCACCCGGCCGGCCGGCCGGCCTAGGCCGGCCGGCCCGCCCTATAAATGGCGTCCCCGGCGCCCGTCTTCTCGCGAGCAAGCTTCCCTCTCCTTCCCTTGTTTGTGTGTTCAAGTTTGTGTGCTCGGAACCTCCGTAGACTTAGCCAACCACCCAAGCTTGAGAGCTCAAGAAAAAAAATCCACCTCCTTAATCCACTCCAAGTCCACATCCGAAGCAAAGAGTTTAAGTGCCTAGTTTACCGGTTGCAACCCGGATTTTTAGTTGAAAAGAGAGTGCAGCAAACATGTGGAAGAAGACCACAAGTCTCTTCTCTAAGAAGAAGAGTTCGTCGTCGTTCAAGCCGTCATCAACCACGTCTTCGAGAAGGCACTCGGTTTCCGAGTCTCCCCGGAGCATGGAGACAGACACGGCACCACCGAGGAGGAACGACGCTCTCCTCCTTGGTGGTATGAGGGCTGCGAGAAGCACTTCCATGAGGTTCACCGAACCTCGTGGGCACACGGAGGAGCAGCCCGCGCCACCACGACGATCGACTCGCTCAACCGCACCACCTCCTTACACCCCGACACAATCTTCGTACGGCTTCATCATCTTGTCGGCGGAGGAGGAGGATAGGCTCGCAAATCTTGAGAAGAGGCTTGTGCCAAACGTCGAGCTCGACGACCAAGCACTCCACACCTTGGGTTTTCGCACCGACATAAACTACATGTTGGGGCACCTCGGGTGGATTCAGTTTTCCAACGGAATATCGGTGGACACCCACTTGGGTTACACCTTGGAAATTTTAATGACTATTGCACCCATCGTTGATGATGATGGGGTGCAAAGCTTGTCATTCCGTTTGGAGGGAATCCAACAAGTGGTTCCCTACGAGCACGTAAGGGAGCTGCTTGGATTCCACAAGGGCGCTCCGGAGAAAGTTGACGTGCCTCCCGGCATGTTGGCGGAATTTTGGGGCATGATCTCCGGAGACGCCCATCAACAACGCAAAAGCATCCGCAACCCCATTATCCGGATATTTCACTCTTGGATGTGCAAGAGGGTATTGGGGAGGATGAGGGAAACAAAGGTGACCGACACGGAGTTAAATTGGCTATACTCGGCTTTAATTGCCAGGCAGCCAATTGACCCCTCTTACCTCATGATCAACCGTTGGTGTTGTGAAGCAACATCGGGGGCCGGTGATATTGGTTCGGGGTGTTACCTCTCCATGTTGGCCTTTTCCTTGCGACCGGGGATCGCAAGAAACCCCGCTCACCTTTTGCGCGGTACCTCTCTCGGTTTTGAGTACTTGCGGCAAGGCAAGTACATTAGTGGAGATGAGAGAAGAGGTTACCGATTGGCCATTGTGAACCTCCCTCTTCCGGGTGAGAGGCTTAGGCTTTTCACCGAAGGAAGGGAAGATTGGTTGGAAGAGGGACTACTTGTCCCTGCAAGAAAGAACAAAAGAGGAAGAATCGTAGAAGAGGGAACATCCTCCGCACAAGCGGGTGGAGCACAACCCAATGTGCAACCATCCGGCGGGGTTCCTCCTCCGCCAAGTTATTACGGAGGGTCTCAACAACAAGCATGGGGGGGTGGTGCACCGGTACCCCCACAAAATTATGTTGTGCCCAACGCCAACTTCGCGGAGTCCTACGCTCATCATCCCCAACCACAACAAAGCATGGCTATTATTGGAGGGTATGCTGCAAGAAATGCTCAAAATATCGCAGCCATCCAATCCAACGCAGCTCAACTCGGTGAAGGCAACGCAAATATTGCCTTTGAACTTGGACGCCTTCACCTTGTGGAGCCAAATCAATTCGACGGAGGAAGCGTTCATTCATATTATGAGCAAGGGTATTATTATCAAGACTACCAACATCAACCACCGGCGGAGGACTAGAAGATTTAGGAACTTTAGTTTTCTTTTCTTTTCTATTTCTCTGTAATTTTCAGCTTTTGCTTATGTGTGTTTGCGTAGTATTTTTCTGTTTTTATTTAATTTTCAGCAAGCATGTATGTTTATTTTCAGTGTGTATTTCAACTTGATATCACCATTAATAAAGCCACCACCTTGATTATATCATTGGAAAAGTTACAAAATTCGTGCCATGTTGATATATGATTAAAATTGCAGCTTTGTTCATCTTTGTAGTTGATTTATGCATGTTTAAGCTAGTGCTCTCTTAAAAATACAGATCTGAATTTATTTAAATACTAGCTTATTTTTCAGCGGAGGTTATGATTAAAATAAAGACCCATAGTGTTTTATGTGCTCTCGAGTTATGAATGGATTGAAGATGTCTTTTATGCTCAAAAATATTGCTAACCTTGTCACAAATATCACTTGTGTGTTGCTCAACCTATCCAAAGCCTTATATATATTTGAGTGCATAAACCTTAGTGTACAAGATTTATTTTTGAGTGAGTTTTTGCAGGCCATGATTTCTCTGGCCCGAGACTAAGAAGCTGGTCATTCCGTTTTTGCGTATCTATCTTTTTGCTAGCCTTTTATCCGTGCATTGTGTATCCCCGCATCGGTGATCTCACAACCTTCGCCGGATATCCACCCTTAAACCAAATATCATCTTTTTGTGACTACCTCCTTGACCACAACCTATCATTGAGGATGGATCATCAATTCAAGGAAGATCGCAAGACAAGGGCCAACGTTGAAGATTTCAAGTATCTCTCCAAGGAAAATATCTCCGGTACCTACCTTATTTTTCGCCTCTTTGCTCGAGGACGAGCAACGTCTAAGCATGGGGGAGGAGGTAGGTACGGTGCAGTTTTAGAGTTCAAAAGGGAGTATTTAAAAAATATATATATATAATGATGAAAGAAAAAAAAATCCAGTGATATTCATGACTTTCAAGGTATAAAAAATCAAAACTTCGTTGTGAAAGTCATGGACTGAATATATGACGAGGCAAGAAAAAATGAATGAATGAAAGAAAGAAAAGAATGAGAAAGAAAAAAAATATATTTGTGCGTAAAGTGAACTCCCCGGTTCTCTAGGAGTGCATTCAAGGCTTCAAGATAAAAAGATCCATTCTCAATTTTCCAACCATGTGCAATCCGATAACGAGGACTTTCTTTGTGCCTCGGGATCACTCTTTGCCATTTGCACATGTCCATTCATCTAAAGTGTGTGTAATTTTCTCTTTCCCCTCCTTGATTTAACATTATTTTCCAATGACCTTTTTGACGAGTCTCGGTAAGACCATGAGAAGCTTGTCTTGTTTTGACAACACCTCATTTATAAATTCTTGTTAGGACTAAACTTTCCCAAAAGCTCCATATAAAGCCTACCACATATATATGAGAGGGAAAGGAGTAGAATATATAGGCTTGAGAGACAAGTGAGATGAGAGTTTATGAGCAATACATGAGATGATTTAAATTTGTGAATTTGGTTTAGCTTTTCTCTATCTCGTTCTTTATTTCAAAAATTCGAGATCTATTTAAAACTTTGTGAGCATGTTAATACTTGTGGGATAAGCTTAATAAGAATCTACCCTCCGTAGAGATGAAGGCTAGCACATTATGGAACTTTAATGAATTAAATTTTGAGAGCATTATGTTTTCTCATGTATGATCAAATGCAAAGTTTAAACATTGTTTAGCAATGATGATATTCATCGAAGGCTTACTCGAGGACGAGCAAGGTTTAAGCATGGGGGAGATGTTGACGGTGAAAATCCGTCAACCTAGCCATGAGTTTACCTTCGGTGTTGGCATGAGTTTTATACTTTATCCATTGGTACTAACCCCCGTGGTATAACAAGTTCACGTGTGCATGTCGTTTTTGGAGTTTAATGTTTATGCGGGGATTTAGTGTTGAATGCAAGACTTTCGGGATAAGTTCATCAAGCACCTCATGACAAGACTTTGAAGCCCCGAACAAGTCATGCAATGAAGTAAAATTAACTCCAAGAAGCGGGGGACTTGATCCGAGAAGACGACATACTCCGGGGACCGACCGAGAAAAGTGTCGAATCTTCCAAGACAAGGAGTTGAGTCCAATTCGGAGAGAAACCGATGACATGGACCCGTATGCGGAAGGGGGAAGCATCCGAGAAGCAAGGGAACCGACCTCGGGCAAAGGAGCCCGCGGGGGCCGGGCCTAAATGGGCCCGGGCCGGCCGGCCCGATCCGGTCGGCCCGGAGCCCATTTAGGGCCCAAACGCGTCGTCCTTTGCCCTAGCCGCCAATCGGGCTATTTATAGTCCCCTGGCCGAGAGCCACAGGGAGAAGATTTCGTCTTCGGCCGCCGAGAAGCAGAGAAGAGAGGGACACCATCCAGGAGAGGAGAGGGTCGAGCTAGTTGACTAGGGTTGCCCTAGCCGACGTGGGAACCTTGCAAGGAAGACCACGTCGAGTTCCGGGAGCTAGAAGCAAGATCAAGGAAGGATCCGGTGGTGATCTTGTGTATGTATCATTGTTATAGTTGAATTATCAAGTTGAATCTTTTCTCGGCGATCAAGTGTTTCCTCGGAGATTTCGTTTTTCGATTGGCTTTGCTTATTTCAATTCTATTCTCGAGATAGATTACATAGGGTGTTCTTGTAGCCGCGGTGGCTAGAGGTACACGCCGGATCCTCCGAGAGAATCTCGACTTGTCTTTTGACTCGCCCTAAGCTCCCCGCATGAATAGGGATACGTTGTGACGAACGGGGGTCTCGAAAGGCGGATGTTTTCGGATTTGGACGGGAAACCACGATTTAAAGAGGCTTCTATTAAGATTCGATTTGCTACTTCTTCTCTTGCTTGGAACTTCAACAAAAGGCTTACCCCGATCCCTCTAGATCGGTTTATCTACCCAATCTTACTTTGTTTTCTCCGGTTTTTAGTAGATTAGATCTGTTTTGTGTCTTTAACTTAGATGCATTAGGTCTTTTATCGATTATTGAAGATTACTTGGCTTTAATAGATTAAGTCTTGCGTCACACATTTGTTCCACGGATTCGATACCTTGGGTTCACCACTCGAGGGAAGAAGGGTCCCTTGACTACGACGGGAGACTTGTACGCTTGCGAGTCACGAACGAACTTTGATACAATTATTAACCGTCAACAAGCCCTAACAAGATTTTATAAATGAGGTGTTGTCAAAACAAGACAAGCTTCTCATGGTCTTACCGAGACTCGTCAAAAAGGTCATTGGAAAATAATGTTAATCAAGGAGGGGAAAGAGAAAAATACACACACTTTTAGATGAGTGGACATGTGCAAATGGCAAAGAGTGATCCCGAGGCACAAAGGAAGTCCTCGTTATCGGATTGCACATGGTTGGAAAATGAGAATGGATCTTTTTAACTTGAAGCCTTGAATGCACTTTTAGAGAGCTAGGGAATTTACTTTACGCACATTTTTTTTTCTTTCTCATATTTCTCATTCTTTTCTTTCTTTCATTCATTCATTTTTTTTCCTCGTCATATATTCAGTCCATGACTTTCACAACGAAGTTTTGATTTTTTATACCTTGAAAGTCATGAATATCACTGGATTTTTTTCTTTCATCATTTTTTTTAAAAAATATTCCCCTTTGAACTCTAAAACTGCACCGTACCTACCTCCTCCCCCATGCTTAGACGTTGCTCGTCCTCGAGCAAAGAGGCGAAAAATAAGGTAGGTACCGGAAATATTTTTCCTTGGAGAGATACTTGAAATCTTCAACGTTGGCACCGTCTTGCGATCTTCCTTGAATTGATGATCCATTCTCAACGATAGGTTGTGGTCAAGGAGGTAATCACAAGAAAATGATATTTGGTTTAAGGGTGGATATCCGGCGAAGTTTGTGAGATCTCCGATGCGGGAATACACAATGCACGGATAAAAGGCTAGCAAAAAGATAGATACGCAAAAATGGAATGACCAGCTTCTTAGTCTCGGGCCAGAGAAATCATGGCCTGCAATAACTCACTCAAAAATAAATCTACACTAAGGTTTATGCACTCAAATATATATAAGGCTTTGGATAGGTTGAGCAACACACAA
The DNA here is from genome assembly GCA_947561735.1 of Cenchrus americanus. Taxonomy (NCBI): domain Eukaryota; kingdom Viridiplantae; phylum Streptophyta; class Magnoliopsida; order Poales; family Poaceae; genus Cenchrus; species Cenchrus americanus. The sequence goes on along the minus strand of OX387241.1, from coordinate 96,006,717 downwards.
GTGATATTTGTGACAAGGTTAGCAATATTTTTGAGCATAAAAGACATCTTTAATCTATTCATAACTTGAGAGCACATAAAACACTATGGGTCTTTATTTTAATCATAACCTCCGCTGAAAATTAAGCTAGCATTTAAATAAATTCAGATCTGTATTTTTAAGAGAGCACTAGCTTAAACATGCATAAATCAATTACAAAGATGAACAAAGCTGCAATTTTAATCATATATCATCATGGCACGAATTTTGTAACTTTTCCAATGATAAAATCAAGGTGGTGTCTTTATTAATGATGACATCAAGTTGAAATACAATCTGAAAATAAACTAACATGCTTGCTGAATTTTAAATAAAAAACAGAAAATACTACGCAAACACACATAAGCAAAAGCTGAAAATTACAGAGAAGAAGAAAAGAAAAGAAAACTAAAGTTCCTAAATCTTCTAGTCCTCCGCCGGTGGTTGATGTTGATAGTCTTGATAATAATACCCTTGCTCATAATATGGTTGGACGCTTCCTCCGTCGAATTGATTTGGCTCCACAAGGTGAAGGCGTCCAAGTTCAAAGGCAATATTTGCGTTGCCTTCGCCGAGTTGGGCTGCGTTAGATTGGATGGCTGCGATGTTTTGAGCATTTCTTGCAGCATACCCTCCAATAATGGCCATGCTTTGTTGTGGTTGGGGATGATGAGCGTAGGACTCCGCGAAGTTAGCGTTGGGCACAACATAATTTTGTGGGGGTACCGGTGCACCACCCCCCCATGCTTGTTGTTGTGACCCTCCGTAATAACTTGGCGGAGGAGGAACTTCGCCGAATGGTTGCACATTGGGTTGTGCTCCACTCGCTTGTGCGGAGGATGTTCCCTCCTCTACGATTCTTCCTCTTTTGTTCTTCCTTGCAGGGACAAGTAGTCCCTCTTCCAACCAATCTTCCCTTCCTTCGGTGAAAAGCCTAAGCCTCTCATTCGGAAGGGGTAGGTTCACTATGGCCAACCGATAACCTCCTCTCTCATCTCCACTAATGTACTTGCCTTGCCGCAAGTACTCAAAACCGAGAGAGGTACCACGCAAAAGGTGAGCGGGGTTTCTTGCGATCCCGAGCCGCAAGGAAAAGGCCAACATGGAGAGGTAACACCCCGAACCAATATTACCCGCCCCCGATGTTGCTTCACAACACCAACGGTTGATCATGAGGTAAGAGGGGTCAATTGGCTGCCCGGCAATCAAAGCCGAGTATAGCCAATTCAACTCCGTGTCGGTCACCTTTGTTTCCTTCATCCTCCCCAATACCCTCTTGCACATCCAAGAGTGAAATATCCGGATAATGGGGTTGCGGATGCAATTGCGTTGTTGATGGGCTTCTCCGGAGATCATGTTCCAAAATCCCGCCAACGTGCCGGGTGGCACGTCAACTTTCTCCGGAGCTCCCTTGTGGAATCCAAGCAGCTCCCTAACGTGCTCGTAGGGAACCACTTGCTCGATTCCCTCCAACCGGAATGACAAGCTTTGCACCCCATCATCATCAACGATGGGTGCAATAGTCATCAAAATTCTCAAGGCGTAACCCAAATGGGTGTCCACCGATATTCCGTTGGAGAACTGCACCCATCCGAGGTGCCCCAACATATAGTATATGTCGGTGCAAAAACCCAAGGTGTAGAGTGCTTGGTCGTCGAACTAGACGTTCGGCACAAGCCTCTTCTCAAGATTGGCGAGCCTCTCCTCCTCCTCCGCCGACAAGATGATGAAGCCGTACGAAGATTGTGTCGGGGTATAAGGAGGTGGTGCGGTTGAGCGAGTCGATCGTCGTGGTGGCGCGGGCTGCTCCTCCGTGTGCCCACGAGGTTCGGTGAACCTCATGGAAGTGCTTCTCGCAGCCCTCATACCACCAAGGAGGAGAGCATCGTTCCTCCTCGGTGGTGCCGTGTCCGTCTCCATGCTCCGGGGAGACTCGGAAACCGAGTGCCTCCTCGAAGACGTGGTTGATGACGGCTTGGACGACGACGAACTCTTCTTCTTGGAGAAGAGACTTGTGGTCTTCTTCCACATGGTTGCTGCACTCTTTCTTCAACTAAAATTCCGGGTTGCAACCGGTAAACTAGGCACTTAAACTCTTTGCTTCGGATGTGGACTTTGAGTGGATTAAGGATGTGGATTTCTCTTGAGCTATCAAGCTTGGGATGGTTAGCTAAGTCTACGGAGGTTCTGAGCACACAAACTTGAACACACAAACAAGGGAAGGAGAGGGAAGCTTGCTGCGGAAAACGGGCGCGGGGGGCTCCTTATATAGGGCAGGCCGGCCGGCCCGGCCGGCCGGCCCGGGCTCCTCCGGCTCCTCCTCGGCGCGTCTTTCTCCCAAGCACGATCATTTGGCCTCTCGCAACTTTCCCCGCCCGCGTGCTCCACGAGTTGCACCGCCCAAACGCTCTCGTCCACTCCTTTACTTGAATTATTGGTCCTCCCACTTGATGCTCCATGCTTTGGGTCATGTCCATGCTCCCTAGCTCCACTTGCTTCACATGCCACCATGAAAATCCTGCAAAGTTGATGCTTGCTGCCCACCATGCTTGTCCTTTGCATGTGGAATTGGTGAAAGTTGATAAAAGAGAATCCAATGGCACATGCATGATTAATTCAAACTAGTTGCCTCCATTTAGGTGTGTTTAAGGTTAAGCACTCCTCTAATTCGAAATTTAAAATATTTTTCAGAGCCATGCAAGAGCTCAAGCATAATTTTAGAGAAGTTTTTAAACCATTAAAAACAAATGTAAGTCGAAAATATTTTTCGACTACGTCGATTTCGGTCTCACCGGTAAAGTTTGCTTTCATTGGTTGAGAGCGAACGTTTTCCGGCTTGATCATGGGGGCATAGGTTTAGGTTCTAATTTTGGCTAAATAAGAAAGATTTTGAATAAAACAAAATTAGAATGGGCTTAGAAAAATTCTAATCCTAGAGAAACCAAGGATAAAGATTTTTAAAACCAACCAAAAGCTTTGATTTCTAGGTTCACGCGAGTCCTACCACGTGCTGAATTTTTATAACACTTGAATATAAATCGTGGCTCTACTCGTGTGATTTTAGCATGAAAAATAAGCCAACCTCAGCACCATAATGAGGGTGAAAGGTTGAGTTAAGGTTCTGAAATTATTTGGTTGAGGGGTTTCTCGAAAAGAAAAGAATCAAACAAGCACATAGGAGGGTTCATGCAAAGGGTTTATGATAAAGCAAACATTCAATCAAGAATTATGTCTCTAATATTGTTCAACCACTTCTAAGTCTAATGTCTTTGCGTAGTAAAACTCAAAAACTAAATTATTAAAAATACTCGAAAAACCTGGAATCGGGTTGTCCTCCCGGTAGCTTATTCTTGACTCGACTTGACGAAACGGGTTGCCTCCCGCCTAGCGCTTCGTTTATAGTCTATAGCTAGACTTCTTCACTTGATTACTCCGGATCAACGCTCTTTGCGGGCGTTGCAATCTTGGGTACCCACTTCCGCACCATCTTGGGCGCGGGCTTAACTTCCGGCTTAATTGGCTTAGTCATTTTTTTGGTCTTCACAAGCGGCTTCTCTTCCTTTGTCTTGACGGATGCAACACCTTCTTTGATTTTCGTTACGTTCATTTTTTTCGGCTCCTTCCTCTTTTTCAGCCCCTCCGTTTGTTTTGGTTCTCCCTTCACTCCAATCATGTTGCATGCCTCAATCCTTGGACGGAACTTGAAGGAACTCCTTTCTCCGTTGATATCGAACATGATCTCCCCCTTGCCAACATCAATAGTTGCTCCCACGGTCTTGAGGAACGGCCTCCCTAGGATGAGCGGCGGCTTCTCCCTCTCTCCCATCTCGAGCACAACGAAGTCGACGGGGATGAAGTGGTGTCCAATCTTCACGGGTACATCTTCGCAATGCCCAAGGGATAGCGAATGGAGTTGTCTCCCAACTCCAAACATATTCCCGTAGGCTCCATTGGTAGGCGTAGCTTCTCGAACACATCCCTCGGCATGACGCTTACACTAGCTCCAAGGTCGCATAACGCCTTCTCGAAGTTGAAAGAACCAACTGAACATGGAATTGTAGGGCACCCGGGGTCTTTTTGCTTCTCTAGCCCATAAGCAATAGCTGCACTACACTCCTCGGACATCTTGACATGATCTACCCCGAGTGTTGCTATCTCATATTTATTTGCAAGTATGTCTTTAAAGTAACGAGAATATGTAGGTACTTGTAGGGCATCTAGTAATGGCATGTTGATGCTAAGTCTACGCACAACTTCCACAAACTTCTCAAAGTGGTTGTCAAGTTTACCTCGGAAGTAGCGTGGCTTGAGTTGCGGTATCCTCGTGTCATCCTCCGCATCTCGAATTCGGGTTCCTCGGTGACGATCCCCGTAACCTTCTCTTTAGCGGCTCCTTCCACCTCGGTGGATGGTTTAAGCTTCCTTGCTCCCGCGGAACGTTCCGGATCTTCGGTCTCCTTCCCCGAACGTGTTTGAATGGCCTTCGCCGATTCGGGACATTTGGGTTGTCCCGGAAGCTTCCCTTCATCATTAGTGAGGCGCCCCGCAAGTTGTCCAACTTGCGTCTCGAGCATCTTCATCATGTTGAGCACTTGATGATTGGAAGTTCCGACCTCCGTTACTTTGCTATCGATGTTCTCCAACACCTTGTCTATGGTCTTGAACTTGGTGACGGTGTCCTTGTTGATCTTAGCTTGCTCATCCATGAACTCCTTCAATTGTATTCGAAGTGGAACCGCGTTAGGAATAGATGAGCTTGCATTAAATTGAGGCCTACCTTGCCCGTAGCGGAAGTTCGGCAACTCTCCCTTCCTCATGTAGTCGAGCACTTTGGCTTCCTCCGGACAATCTTTGCGGACATGGCCATACTCTCCACATTCTTCGCATGTGGACCTTGCTTCGGCGGCCTTCAAGTCTTGAGCCTCTTTCTTTTCCATCTCCATCTTCTCCAACCTCCTCATTAGCGAGTCGATCTTGCCCTCAAGTATGTCTTCCTTCTCTACTTGCAAGACTCCTTTGACGTTCCCATGGGTTGAGCAGGGTGTAGGCGCCCGGATGACGCCCACGTGTCATTATCCGCGACCTTCTTGAATAGCGTGAAAGCTTCTGTCGGTGTAAGCTCGATGATAGATCCTCCCGCTGATGCATCGATGATCGTCCTTGACGCCATGGTGAGTCCTTGATAGAACTTTTGCACGAGGTCTTCTTTCGGGAACTTGTGATGTGGAACCGCCCGGGTGTACTCGTTGAAGCGCTCGAATGCCTCCGAGATAGTTTCTGTAGGATATTGAACAAAGGTGGCAATCTTATTACGCAAGCTTTGAGTTTTACCCGGTGAGTAGTACTCCTTCATGAAAGCCTTCATCAACGTGTTCCAATTTTGCACCGTCTCCGCCGGTTGAGAGTGGAACCATTGCAAAGCCTTCCCGAGTAGTGAAAACGGAAAAAGCCTTGCCCTCATTTGGTCTTGAGTCACCCCATCCATGTTGAAAGTCTGACATAGTTGAATGAATGCTTGGAGGTGAAGGTTCGGATCCTCTTTGCCGGTGAAGGGTGAATGTTGCACCATGCGGATTGTTGAGGTCTTGATCTCGAACGGTCTTCCGATCTCCTCGAGGTTCAAGATTGGTAGGTCGATGATGTCTGGGGTGCATAGCTCCCCAATCTTGCGTTCTTCCGGTGGTTGGTCACCCATTGGTGGAAGTCGATTCTCCCGCGGACTTTGAGGTGGTGAATTCTCTCCGGAGATTCCTCGCGATCCTTTGTCTTCCGACTCCGAATCTACAAAATCCAACTTTTTAGCTTGATGTGCTTCGCGTCTCCTTAGCCTCGTAAAGTTTTTCCGGATCATCCACAAAATTATTGGGTTTGTTGGAGAGGTAGCCGTCCATCTCCGTTAGGGTTAGCAATAAACAAAGTATGCGAGAAAAAACTAGAAAACAAAACAAATCTACAAAGACTAGAGTTAGACAAACTAGATTAGATGTATTTTGAGGATGATCAAAATTTAATAGATGCAAAAATAAAACAAAATCAGTACTGAAAATTACAAAAAAAGCAATAAAAAATCAAATCTTGATCACTTGTTCCCCGGCAACGGCGCCGAAAAAAGGGGCTTGTTGACGGTTAATAATTGTATCAAAGTTCGTTCGTGACTCGCAAGCGTACAAGTCTCCCGTCGTAGTCAAGGGACCCTTCTTCCCTCGAGTGGTGAACCCAAGGTATCGAATCCGTGGAACAAATGTGTGACGCAAGACTTAATCTATTAAAGCCAAATAACCGCAATCTTCAATAAAGAACCTAATGCATCTAAGTAAAAGACACAAAACAGATCTAATCTACTAAAAACCGGAGAAAACAAAGTAAGATTGGGTAGATAAACCGATCTAGAGGGATCGGGGTAAGCCTTTCGTTGAAGTTCCAAGCAAAAGAAGAAGTAGCAAATCGAATCTTAATAAAAGCCTCTTTAAATCGTGGTTTCCCGTCCAAATCCGAAAACATCCGCCTTTCGAGACCCCCGTTCGTCACAACGTATCCCTATTCATGCGGGGAGCTTAGGGCGAGTCAAAAGACAAGTCGAGATTCTTTCGGAAGATCCGGCGTGTACCTCTAGCCACCGCGGCTACAAGAACACCCTATGTAATCTATCTCGAGAATAGAATTGAAATAAGCAAAGCCGATCGAAAAACGAAATCTTCGAGGAAACACTTGATCGCTGAGAAAAGATTCAACTTGATAATTCAACTATAACAATGATACATACACAAGATCACCACCGGGATCCTTCCTTGATCTTGCTTCTAGCTCCGGGAACTCCGACGTGGTCTTCCGTGCAAGGTTCCCACGTCGGCTAGGGAAACCATAGTCAACTAGCTCGACCCTCTCCTCTCCTAGATGGTGTCCCTCTCTTCTCTGCTTCTCGGCGGCCGAAGACGAAATCTTCTCCCCGTGGCTCTCGGTCAGGGGACTATAAATAGCCCGATTGGCGGCTAGGGCAAAGGAGGACGGTTTTGGGCCCTAAATGGGCTCGGGCCGACCGGATCGGGCCGGCCGGCCCGGGCCCATTTAGGCCCGGCCCGTGGGCTCCTTTGCCCGAGGTCGGTTCCCTTGCTTCATGGATGCTTCCCCCTTCGCATGTAGGTCCATGTCGTCGGTTTCTCTCCGAATTGGACTCAACTCCTTGTCTTGCAAGATTCGAGCACTTTTCCGGTCGGGTCCCCGGAGTCCGTCGTCTTCTCGGATCAAGTCCCCGGCTTCTTGGAGTTAATTTTGCTTCATTGCATGACTTGTTCAGGACTTCAAGGTCTTGTCATGAGGTGCTTGATGAACTTATCCCGAAAGTCTTGCATTCAACACCAAAACCCTGCATAAACATTAAACTCCAAAACCGACATGCACACGTGAACTTGTTATACCACGGGGGTTAGTACCAATGGATAAGGTATAAAACTCATGCCAACACCGAAGGTAAACTCATGGCTAGGTTGACGGATTTTCACCGTCAACAGTCTCGCCCATCAGCTCCACGGACCACTTGGCGATCCTGCCCGCCGCGTCAGGATTGCGGATGATCTCCCCTAGCGGGAAGGAGGAGACCACCGTGACGGGGTGGGCCTCGAAGTAGTGGCGGAGCTTGCGCCGCGCGCGGACCACTTCATACAGCAGCTTTTGGACTTGAGGGTAGTGTGTCTTGGTGTCAGACAAGACCTCGCTGATGTAGTAGACTGGCCGCTGGACTGGCAGGGCGTGCCCTTCCTCCGTGCGCTCCACTACGATAACGGCGCTAACCACCTGGGTGGTTGCGGCCACGTAGAGCTGCAGGGGTTCGCCGTCCTGCGGCGGCGTGAGGATCGGGGCGTGGGTCAAGGATGCCTTCAGCCTGTCGAGCGTGTCCTGGGCCTCGGCGGTCCAGGAGAAGCGCTCGTGTTTCTTGAGTAGGCGATAGAGGGGCAGGCCCTTCTCGCCGAGCCGCGAGATGAAGCTGCTCAAGGCGGCAAGGCACCCCAGCACTTTTTGCACCCCTTTGAGGTCCCGGATCGGGCCCATTCGTTCGAGGGCCGCAACCTTCTCGGGGGTTGGCCTCGATGCCCCTTTGGGAGACGATGTATCCTAGGAGCATGCCTCGCGGCACCCCGAAGACACATTTTTCGGGGTTTAGTTTGACCCCATTGGCCCGTAGGCAACCGAACGCGATGCGAAGGTCGTCAACCAGGTCGTCCGCCTTCCTGGTTTTTACGACGATGTCGTCCACGTACGCTTCGACCGTTCGCTCGATGTGATCTCCGAAAACGTGTTGCATGCAGCGTTGGTACGTCGCACCTGCGTTTCGGAGGCCAAACGGCATCGTGACGTAACAGAACATCCTGAACGACGTGATGAACGAAGTCGCGAGCTGGTCGGACTCCTTCATCTTTATTTGATGATACCCAGAGTAGGCATCAAGGAAGCAAAGCAACTCACACCCAGCCGTTGAATCAACGACTTGATCAATGCGTGGAAAAGGAAAGGGAACTTTAGGACATGCTTTATTGAGACTAGTGTAGTCTATACACATCCGCCATTTCCCATTCTTTTTCTTTACAAGTACAGGGTTTGCTAGCCACGTAGGGTGGAACACCTCCTTGATGAACCCGGCCTCGAGAAGCTTCCGCAGCTCCGCTCCGATAGCCCGTCGCCGCTCCTCGTCGAAGCGGCGGAGCCGTTGTTGCACGGCGCGGGCGTGAGGCAGGATGTCAAGGGAGTGCTCGGCGACCTCCCTCGGGATGCCTGGCATATCCGAGGGGCTCCACGCGAAGATGTCGGCGTTGGCGCAGAGGAAGTCGACGAGCACCACTTCCTATTTTGGATCAAGGGTGGAGCTGACCCTCAACGCCTTGCCCTCGGGGGCAACAGGGTCGAGGGGCACTTCCTTGGTCTGCTCCGCGGCCTCGAAGTTGCCGGTGTGCTTGGTGGAGTCGAGGTCCTCGTTGACCATCTTCTCCAAGGTGGTCACCAGCGCTTCATCCAGCGCTAGTACTTCCGCATGTTCTACGCACTCGACGTCGCAGTCGAATGCGTGCTCGATCGACGAGCCCACGGTGATGATGCCGTTTGGTCCTGGCATCTTCATCTTCAAGTAGGTGTAGTTGGGGACCGCCATGAACTTGGCGTAGCAGGGCCGCCCAAGTATGGCGTGGTAGGCGCCCTTGAACCCCACCACCTCGAAGGTGAGCATTTCCTTGCGGAAATTCTTCGCGGTGCCGAACCAAACCGGCAGGTCGATCTGCCCGAGGGGCTGGACTCGCTTGCCGGGCGCAACGCCATGGAACGGCGTCATGCTGGGCTGCAGATGGTCCAACCCGATCCCCAGCAAGCGCAGCGTATGCGCGTAGAGGATATTGAGGCTGCTGCCTCCGTCCATCAATACCTTTGAGAACCGCGCGTTCCCAATGATTGGCTCGACTACCAGCGGGTACTGGCCCGGGTTGGGGATGCGGTTCGGATGGTCTTCCCGGCTGAAGGTGATGGTGTCCTCCGACCAGTTGAGGAAGGAGGGAGGCGCCTTCTCCGCGGCGAGGACCTCGTGCCGCTCCCGCTTGCGCTGGCAGGTCGACATGTCGACGGTGGGTCCCCCGAAGATGAGGAACACGTTCTCCACGGCGGGGAAGCTGCCGGCGTCGCCATCTCCTCCGTCCTTCTTGGCCTCCGCTTCCTTCGCGGCGGCGCGGCCATAGAACTTCTTGAGAATGTCACATTGCTCGAGGGTGTGGTTCACTGGGGTCTTGTGGTAAGGACATGGCTTTTTCAGCATGTCATCAAACACCCCCGGACCTCGAGGGGCCGGTCAGGGCCCCGTCGGGCCGGGTCAACAGCAAGAGCCTCGGCATCATCACCGTCGCGCCCCTGCTCGCGTGCCTCGCAGCGCGGCTTCTTTCCTTTCTTGCCCCGCTTGTCCTTTCGGTGGGGCTCCCTGGACATGCTGCCCTCCGCGGGCGCATCGTCCGAGCGCTTGCCTTTCTTGTCGTCGAAGATCGCCCCCACGGCCTCCTCTCCTGAGGCGAAGCTGGTGGAGATGTCGAACAGCTCGTTAGAGTCCGCGGGTGGGCTGCGTCCCAGCTCCCACACGAGGTCCCGGCACGTGGTGCCCTCGAGGAAGGCGTGCACAATCTTGGATTGCTCCACGCTGGGGAGCTCTGTACAACGCTTGGAGAAGCGCCGTATGAAGTCCCGCAGCGACTCGCCGGGCTTCTGGGTGCAGGAGCGCAGGTCCCAAGAATTTCCGGGGCGCACGTACGTGCCCTGGAAGTTACCCATGAACGTGCGGACCAGATCGTCCCAGTTGTGGATCTGGCTGGCGGGCAGGTGCTCGAGCCACGTTCGAGCCGAATCGCCGAGGTGTAGGGGCAAGTTGCGGATGATGACCTCATCGCTGGTGGCCCCGCCCAGCTGGCACGCCAAGCGGTAGTCGTTGAGACACACGCGGGGATCCGTTTCCCCGTTGTACTTGACGATGGTCGAGGGCTGGCGGAAGCGTTGGGGGAAGGCCGCCGCGCAGATCTCCCGGCTGAACACACGGGTCCCCGAGGGCTCCGGCGTCGGAGAGCGGTCCTCGTCGCTGTCGTAGCGTCCACCCCGTCGAGGGTGGTAGCCTACCGCCGCTCGTGCATCGACCCTACTCATGCGGCGGGCGTTGATGACGTTGCGGGCATCACCGTCCAGCGCCCTGCGCGTGTCGAGGAGCCGCTCCTTGGCAGGTGCGCGTCCCGGGTTGGCGGGTCGCCCCGCAGCTTCACCTGCATGGACCGAGGGTTCGCCCCCCTGTGCAGCCCCGTCTCCTTGCGCATCTCCCTGCTGGCGGATACGTGAGGCTGAGCTTTCGGCCTGCTAGACGGTCGCTTGCTCGATGAGAGCCTGCACATCGCGTTGCAGGTTCCGCGCCTCAGGGGTCGAGGGTGCCGGCATAGCCCGCAGCAGCGTCGCGGCGGCAATGAGCTTCTGACTTGCCCGCGGAGGCGCGTCCGGGTTGTCGACGTTAAAGTCGGCGTTGATGCGGTCGCGGGCCCGTGCGCCGGCTCCGGCGCGCGTTCGCCGCGCGCGGAGGCTTCTCCAGCCATCGAGGCGCGAAGCAGCCGCACCGTTCGGTACTCCTCCGCCAGCTTAGCCTCGAGCTCACGAGCTTGGGCTAGCTACGCGTCGGCGTTGGCCTCAGCAGGGATGCTTGGCCCCACAGCCATGCGCGGAGCGATCCCTGGGGCAGGCGTGACCTCCCCGTCGCCTGCGCCCGCTGCGCCGGTGGCGTTTGCTGGGTCGTTGGCAATGAGGACGCAGCATTCCCGCGCAGGGTCGTAGCTCCCGGTGCTGGAGTCGTCGGAGCAGCCGAACCAGTAGTCCGTAGCGTCAAGGAAGCGCCTGAACATGACCGGGTCCGGCACGCCGGAGAAGTCCCACTCCGCGTACCCGTGGAGGTTGGCGGGCGGCAACGCGTCGAGGGAACCCAGGGACGATTCGTCACCCGCTGAGGCGCCGGGATCCCTGGCGACGAAGACGTGACGGCCAGGGGGAACCCTGCGCATCGTGGTGTTGACGTTGGCGTTGTAGGCCGTCGTGGCACCACGCAGCCCAATGGGAAAGCGCGGTCCGGAGACCGTGCGCTGTCCCACTGGGGCGGTGGTTGCCGTGGTGACAGACGCGCCTCGTTGAGAGGCGGCGCGCTCAGCCTGCCGTCGCTCGGACCGTGCTCGGCGCGAACGCCGGCCGAGCGGCGGCGGCGTCGTGGCGTCGACGGGCTCGCGGCGTCCGCGCCGGCGGGCGTCTGCGCCGTGGTGGTGCGGGCAGCGGGGACCGGAGCGGACCCGGCCTGGTGCCGCGCACGGAGCTCCTCACAGTTGGTGAGGCGCATCAGGTAGTCGTTCCCCGTGGCCTGAAAGTTCAGGCCCCCGAACCGGATTTCAAACCCGGCGGGGAGGGGGTCCGAGCTGCCCATGCAGTAACGCGTACCGCGGTACTCAGTGCGGATCACCATGGAGGGAGTTGATGATGGATTGACCTCAGGCGCTCGATAGCCCCACGGTGGGCGCCAACTGTCGGTGCGGAATGTGGTCCCAACACTAACCAGTAATAAGCGCCAAGGTCTATCCCAAAATGGTCGATGCTAAGCAATAAGAGACACAGAGTTTATCCTGGTTCTGGCCGAGGGGCCGTACGTCCAGCAGTGGTGTGCTCAAGGCACTATATTGCTCAGCACCGGGGGTTCCTGTAGTGGGGCTGCTACAAGCAAGGCGGGAGAGGAAGCGTGGCTCCCAAGTCCCTGGTGTAGTGGCTGAAGATATCGTGGGAGAATTGGAGAGCAAGTGCGTGGTGCGACCCGTCTCGTGTTGTGTTGTGTCGTGTTGTGTTGTGTCTCTGTTGTCCCCTGTCCCCTGCGGCAGGGGGGTTCGTCCTCCTTTTATAGACCAAGGAGAGAGCGAATCACATGCGTGCCGCGCTATTTAGCTACGTGAGGGAGCGTGGTGTGCTATGCTGTAGAGTAGGCGGCTGCCCGGGCGATCCTTGCAGCGATCTGGCCATCATGGCGTATCTCGTACCCGAAGAGTGGCGGCCTCGAGGGTAGAAGGCCAGCGGACGGCTGTGATGTCTTCAGATGGACTCGAGGGAGTTGCTGACGTCGGCCCGTACGGAGCACAGTGGCAGGTAAGGCGGCGTCCCGTTCCCGCACGCTCCACAGCGCCGGGGCCGCGCGCGCCGCGCCCGGCCGTGGGTTCGTACGCGCGGGGGCGGCAGCCATGCCGTTAACAGTGGCAGGGATGGCGTCCCACCGGCCTAGCGCCTCCACATAACCCTGCAAGGTCACAAGAAAGCAAGTCGAGGGTGTAGTCGGCCCCCCTTCGAGGGCTCGGCGCGTTAGCCGTACCGGAGCAGGCGGCGCGGCGTCACGGGACCGGCACCGGCCACGCCGCACGCCCCCCCCCCACGGTGGCGGGGATGGGCTCCCTCCCCGGGGAGTTGGTGCGGCGGCACGCGGGCGCGAGCCCCGGGCGCATGATGGCACCGCCCCGCCGTTGTCGGGGCATTAAATGCCTGCGTACGGGAGCGAGGGCGCGCGCGTGTGGAGCGCCTCGAGCGAGGCGGACCCCGTTCGAGGGCGGAGCGGATCCTCGAGCGAGGCGGAGCCTGCTCGAGGTAAGCGCACCCCTCGAACGGGACGGAGCCCGCCCGAGGGAGGCGCGCATCCTCGAGCGAGGTGAAGCCTGCTCAAGGGGATCTTCGAGTGGGCCGCCTTGGTGGGCCGTTGGGGCCTCCGCGGCGTGGGTCGTGTCCTGCATGGTTAAGCGAGGTGTGTTTGGCTTTGGCTTTGTTGCAGGTTTTAAGTGGGGATTTCCCAGTTGTTTAGGGGGACCCCTAGGGCTGTCCCCGACACCTACATCATGCTCTACCTTTGAAATGCATGCTTTGAAAAATTTGGAACTTGCACATTATGTTGATCGTTTGCAGGATGAGAATGATGAGCTGAGAAAGTTGATGGGTTGGTTGTCTGGTCATGAGCCTCAGTTGAGGATGATGATCGAGGCATTTAAGAGGCAGGATGGTGAGGGACTTGGGGCAAACAAGGTTGGTGAGGGAAGTGCAGAGAATATCCCAGAGCCACCAAAAACCCACCACAAAAACGATTTCCCCCAAAACCTAACCATCTTAGTAACCGACTAGACACAACCCCAGCTCCACCTGTGTTTCCTATACCTACAAATGATCTCTAAAAGCCTATCAAGTTTGTGAGTACTTCGGGGAAAGTGTTCTTCAGGAAAGAGAGTGAGAAGGCTAGTGAGGAGAAACCGGTGGAGAAGTTAAGTGGAGAGAAACCAAGTGAACAGCCACAGCCCAAGCCTAAGCCTAAGCTTGTGAGGTTCCATTGTGGCTATTGCGGGAGAGATGGCCATAAGGATGAGTTTTGCTTCAAGAGGAAGCGAGAGGAGAGAATGGCAAAGGAGTGGGCTAACAAGGACAAGTACCACCCTTCCGATGGTGTACTGGAGTCTCGTGTGCAGATGCCCAGGGCCAAGGCGAGTGTGAGGACAGTTCGGGCTTGGGGAAAGCGGAAGGTTGTTGGAGGTGTCGCCCGCTGTGCTACACCGGTGGGGACCGGTGTGGGGCACCGGTCGGACCGGTGCGAGCCCGGACAGAGCGGCAGCTTTGGGTTTCGTGCTCGTATAGGTGCGAGGGTTGTTTCTGGAGGTCGTGGTTCTGGTGGTTGGGCTGGAGAGTTTGCAGGTGGTCAGGTTGCTAGGCATTCTCCCACTCGAGTTCACTACGGGATGGGAGGAGTCGTAGCTTTGAGAAGGAGAGGAGGGATGGTCCACGGGCTTTCTTTCGTGGTTTTGGTCCTCCTCAAGGCAGAAAGGGGTGGTTCCCTCAGGGTCGTTACCGTGGTGGTGTTCGTGGAGGTAGCTTTGGTAGGAGAGATGCTTTGGTTGGTGCTAACCCCACTTTCGAGCAAATGGCTCGGCACTGGTTTGACTCTTTTGGTACTAACCCCAGTGCTGAGTTGTTTGTTCGCTCACGTGCTCGTTTTTGAATTTCAGGTGGGAGACTTGAAGAACATTTGGTTGATTTACTCCGGTTGCTCGAGGCATATGACCGGAGACAAGGGGTGGTTCTCAAGTCTCGTCCCGGTGGTGACAAGGAGGTACATCACTTTTGGGGACAATGGGCATGGGCGTGTGCTTTCAGAAGGTGAGATTAAGGTGAGTGACAAGATCACTCTCAGGTGTGTTGCTCTCGTTCAATCGCTGGGGTACAATCTGCTTTCTGTGTCCCAACTGTTGGATGAGGGCTTTGAGGTGTTGTTTCGGTCTGGTGGTTCTCGGATTTTGGACTCTCGAGGGGACCTTGTCTATATGGTCGTTCCCGAGGGTCAGGTGTTTCGTGATGATTTTGCTCAGTCTTCGGGTGTGGAGCATTGTTTCTTGGCTGGTTCTTCGAGTGAGTTGTGGAAGTGGCATAAGAAGTTGGGTCACTTGAGCTTTGACCTTTTGTCTCGCTTGAGTAAACTCAATTTGGTCCGAGGATTGCCACGGTTGAGGCTTGAGAAAGAGTTGGTTTGTGCGCCGTGTAGGCATGCCAAGATGGTAGCCTCTTCTCACCCACCTCTTACCGATGTGATGACTGAGCGTCCATGCGAGCTGCTCCATATGGACCTTGTTGGCCCAGCTGGTGTGCAATCTGCGGGTGGGAAGTGGTATGTCCTTGTTGTGGTGGACGACTATTCTCTGTATGCGTGGGTGTTCTTTCTCATGGATAAGGGGGAGACGTTTGGTTTTGTTCGAGATCTAGTCTTGAGGTTGAGGAACGAAAGGCACGGAGATGCCATACGAGCAATCCGCAGTGACAATGGCTCGGAATTCAGAAACTCTCGTTTTGAAACCTTTTGCCATGACTAGGGTCTTGAGCACTAGTTTTCAAATCTGTATACGCCTCCCCAGAATGGTGTTGTGGAAAGGAAGAACAAGACCTTGTGCGAGATGGCTCGGACGATGCTTGATGAGCATAGGACTCCAAGGAGGTATTGGGCTCAGGCGGTGAATACCGCGTGCTATGTGTCGAACAGGATCTACCTCAGAGTCCATAAGAAGAAAACATGCTACGAGTTGATCCACGGTCGCACACCCAAGGTAAGTCACTTCCATGTCTTTGGTTGCAAGTGTTTCATTCTGAAGAAAGGCAAGAAGTTGGATAAGTTTGAGGCTAGGTCTGTCGATGGTATTTTATTTGGTTATGCATCTCATTCTAGAGCACATCGTGTGCTCAATCTTGAAACTAACCAAATCGTGGAGACTTGCGAGGTAACCTTCGACGAGACACAGCCACGTAGTCAGCTTGTCTTTGAGTGTGCAGGTGATGATGAGCTTGGCGAGGAGATCTTTCAGGAGGAGGAGCATGAACATGGAGACGATTAAGATGGCGGTGTGATGCCCCCGGCTGAACATGTACCCACTACTTCGACTACGGTGGTGGACGGACCCTCTCCTACACCTACGACGACAAATCAAGAACGAGGAGAAGCTATTGTTGAGGGGGAGGTAGCATCGAGGTGAGAACCTCCCCGGCGAGTACAAGTGGATCACGCAGCTTCGAGGATCATCGGCGACATGAATGAACGCACTACACGGTCGAGGGTTCGGAACAACTCTCATTTCGCTCATGCTGCATTTGTTGCTACTTTTGAGCCCAAAGACATTGGACACGCACTATCTGATCACAATTGGTTTAATTCGATGCATGAGGAGTTGGATAACTTTGAGAGGAATCAGGTTTGGGAGTTGGTTGACCCTCCTCCAGGGTGTAAGCCGATTGGTACAAAGTAGGTGTGGAAGAACAAAGTGGGAGAGAAATGTGATGTTGTAAGAAACAAGTCGAGACTTGTTGCTCAGGGGTTCAGTCAAAAGGAGGGGGTCGACTACGAGGAGACCTTTGCTCCCGTAGCCCGTTTGGAGGCAATAAGGATCCTTCTAGCCTTTTTCGTGGCTAAAGGGTTGAAGTTGCACCAAATGGATGTGAAGAGTGCTTTCCTGAATGGTGTGTTGGAGGAAGAAGTGTATGTGAGGCAACCTACGGGGTTTGAGAGTGAGAAGTACCCCCACCGGGTGTACAAGTTGAGGAAGGCGCTGTATGGGTTGAAGCAGGCGCCTAGAGCTTGGTATGGCAGGTTGAGGGGGTTCTTGTTTGAGAGAGGTTTTGAGATGGGGAAGGTCGATCGGACCTTGTTTCTACCGAGGCGAGGGCGGAGATATCCGATTGTGCGGGGTGTACGTGGATGATATTCTCTTTGGTGGCTCGTCTAACTCTCTTGTTGCAAGGTTTGCAGAGGATATGAGCAGGGAATTTGAGATGAGCATGATGGGCGAATTGCAGTTCTTCCTCGGGCTACAAATCAAGCAATCAAAGGAACATTTGTGCACCAAGCTAAGTACACCAAGGACATTGTGCGGAAGTTCAAGATGGAGGATTCCAAGGCTATGACGACGCCGATGAGTATGACTACGGCTCTTGATGCGGACGAGCAAGGTGAGCACGTGGACCAGAAGGAGTACCGAAGCATGATCGGGTCACTCCTCTACTTGACAGCGACGCTCGTTTTCAAGCGTCTCCGAGGACTTCGCATCGGCAAGCAATGAAGCGAATTTTCAGGTAATTGCGTCAAACTGCCGACTTCGGCCTTTGGTACTTCGCGTCCTCTTCTTTGGCGCTTCATGGTTTTTTAGACGCGGATTTTGCCGGATGTCGGTTGGATAGGAAGTCCACTTCTGGGACTTGCCAGATTTTGGGTTCTTCTTTAGTGTCTTGGTCTTCCCGCAAACAGTCGAGTGTTGCTCAATCCACTACCGAGGCCGAGTACGTTGCCGCTGCTAGTTGTTTCTCTCAGCTCCTTTGGATTTTATACACCATGAGTGACTTTGGTGAGGAGTATACCCATGTCCCACTTCAATGTGATAGCACCAGTGCCATAAGCGTTGCAAAGAACCCAGTGCTCCCTTCCAAAACCAAGCACATAGAAGTGAGGTATAATTTTCTGAGAGACAGCGTAGAGAAAGGAAAGATATCTTTGATCCATGTAGCCACACATGAACAACTAGCCGACATTTTCACCAAACCCCTAGATCAAGCAACTTTCACTCGTTTGCGGGGGGAACTTGGTGTGTGTTTGATTTCTTGAGTTGGGTGTGTGGGAGCTCCTTTGTAGCATATGTATAGCTTTCCTTTTGGCATTTCTTGCATTTGGCATGGCATGTGTAACATGATGTATAGGCATCCTTGTATCTTAGATTGCATGCATTTTGTATCATATGCATTGGTTATGAAAAGCTTCTCTCTTGTACATTGTTCACCATGTAATGCTACTTATGTCTTTGTGAGCTTGTTTGGTATTCTATGGTTAGTTTGGCTTAGCTCTTGATAATCTTGATGAATAATCCATGGTTGATGGCTATGTTTTTTGAAAAATGTCACATATATGCTCTCTCATGTGTAAATGCCTTTACATGATCATTACATGTTTTAGTGGCTTTGCTATGCTTATTTTGTGGTTGGATAGCTAGTTTATTGATCATATGGGGCCAAAGGCTCATTTGCCATCATGAATGTTTAGCCCTCT
Source organism: Cenchrus americanus (assembly GCA_947561735.1). Classification (NCBI taxonomy): domain Eukaryota; kingdom Viridiplantae; phylum Streptophyta; class Magnoliopsida; order Poales; family Poaceae; genus Cenchrus; species Cenchrus americanus. The sequence goes on along the minus strand of OX387241.1, from coordinate 95,988,575 downwards.
TGCTTTATCTTGTGGAGGGGCATAAGTTCCTTTTTGTCGCAAAGACATTTCATATACCAATTATGAATCTGAAAATGAAATGTAAAATGTTTGGAAAATGTGCTCCCAAGTCATATGTGCTGAATTTAATTTGCTTTGGGTGCTAAACCGTTGCATGATGCCTACCAATGAGAAGTTTCATACATAGAAGTAGGCACATGGCTCGGTGGCTTTGACATGACATGAGGTGCTTGTGGGTGTTTGTGATTGTCGTATGATTAGAATGGTTGTCCTAGCATGAAGTTTGTGTGGCTTTGCCATTTTGATATGTTTTGATCATGTTTAGGACTTTGCTCATGAGAGGCAAGTTTTTCGCAAAATTGCCCAAATCCATCTTAGCTTCGTCCAATGGCTGTGAAACGCGGTGACCTTGTAATTGATGTCGATACGAAGCTATAGAGTATCTAACTTGCTTATTTAGACATGTGCAGCATCCTTTGTTGAATTTTATCTATTTGAGAAGCTCTAGGTTGAAAGTTTTGCTTTTTTGGCTTGATTCATGCATTGCCAACAAGGGGGAGAAGTTTGAGCTTGAAATGGCTTGCTGGATGCATTTAGAAGGTTTTCAGGTGGTTTCGAGCCATTTCTGGGCTCTAGTGTGCACCGGTCTGACCGGTCGAGGTCACCGGTCTCACCGGTCAGAGTGCTGGTCCTGTGCACATGTTGGGAACCGGTCTGACCGATGGCGGTGACCGGTCTGACCGGTGTGAGCTGAAGTTGTTGCAGTTGTCCTGTTTTCAAGTGGTTTTCATGCATTTGTCCAGGGGGAGTTGCATTGGTTTAGGGGGAGCTTGCATGTGTGCAGGGGGAACTCTTTGTGGCTTTTTGAGCTTTGCTTTGGTGGTTTGCGCCCTTTGCTTGAGCTTTGTTTTGTCTCGGATGTGTCGAGCCATTGCCCTTGCCTAAGTGGTTCGAGACTTGTCTTCTTCAAGTCATCTTGCTCTTTGGCTTTGTTTGGTTTTTGATCGCTTGTTGGAGTTTCTTTTTGTTCGTTTCTTTTCTTTTTCTTTTCTCTCTTGTTACTTTGTGTGGGTGTTGTCAATGCACTCATCAAGGGGGAGATTGAGGACCACGAGTGGTTTGAGGACCGGTGGATGGTCGCTTCCTTGTGTGATGAGTAATTGACAATGTTGTGTGGACTGATTCTTGGCTAAGTATTTGCAGGTGCATGTTGCGGCTTGACTGGTGTTGGTGCAGGTGAAGAACAAGCGCGAAAGGTCGTCGCCGGTGAGGCCTCCAGGTGTGGAGAAGACAAGTAGGCTTCATTCGAGCGACCTGGTGGCCAGCGGGGTCAAGTGCGAGCCGCATGGTGGCATGAACAGCAAGATGAAGTCGTGGACGGTTTCTTGGTTGAGCCTCAAAACCAAGGTCGAGCCGGGACTACGTGGGAGCCAAGTCATGAGTGGAGATTGGCGGAGGCTACATCGAGTTCGCGGGGTTTCCGGTGGTTCACCAAAAAACCACTAGGTTCCTTAGTTGGTCTACAAAGCCAAGACCGAAGAACCGAAGACGGTGCTGCAGCAGTGCTAGACCAGTCTGACCGGTGGGTCTGACCGGTCTGACCGGTGGGTACCGGTCTGACCGGTGAGGAGCACCGGTCTGACCGGTGTGCGACGACGTAGTCCGGAATCTTCTAAGTAGAGGACACACGTCGGGATCGCAAGGCTTGCGTCGAGGCTAAGCAAGTTGCGGTCGCCACGCATCCGTCTGACGGAGAAAGCTTGAAGATTTCCAAAACCGCCCTTGAGGGGCTTGTATCCCTAGTTATTAGGAAAGGGTATTTTAGACTTTTGGTTGCCTCCATATAACCCATGAGGTGAGAGGATGGCAGCCAACCTCCTGGAACCCTAGTTCATTTGCTTTCCTATTTTCCCTTCCTATTTTCTTAGGATTTCCATAGGACTAGCTTGAGAACTTCATGGTGAGATCTTGTGAGAGGGTTGGATGATCGGGTGGCAAGCTAGACCTTGTATGAACCTTTGTGGCATGTATAGATGATTCGGCGTGGTTCCTCAAGGCCTTATTGTGTTGTTCCCGGTTGTTCTTGGTGGTGATTTTTGGAGCCCTTTCTTGGTGTATTTCTTGGGTTGTTTTCGGGACCTTTCTCTTAGGGATTTGATGGGGGAAATTTGTGGGAACCCTTCGTGGTTCTTTGGGCTGTGATTCCCCTCCCAAATCCGTGAGTAAAGGGGCTCGATTTTGGGGTTTTCCGAATTCTAGGGTTAGAGGTGTTCTTGGCGGGATTTCTTCGATTCCTCCTTTTTGACAAGTTTTGGTGGGATTAAACTTGGCTATGGACTCCTCATGAGGTGTTCCTATTATCCCCAAAGTCTTGTTCAAGTCCGTGGAGCAATTCGGGAGATCGAGATTTGGATTTGGAGTAGTTGACCCGCGGGTGCTGTTCATCCCGAGTCGCCGGAGCTACACCGGTCCGACCGGTGCTCTTGACCGGCTCGACCGGTGCAACCCCCGGTGGGTTTTTGCTCGGGTGAACGTCTGGGTGTGTTCGTTGTTGTCCTGTGTTGCGGCTATTTCGAGTTTGGGTCGGTTTGGAGGTCGGTAGGCTCGTTTGGTGATTTGGGGGCTTTCGGGCTTAGGACGGTCTCGACCGGTGTGTTGCACCGGCCTGACCGGTGTGAAGCCACTTAGTGGAAGTTGCCAACTCTCACCAGCAGGGACCGGTCTGACAGGTGGTGCTCACCTGTCTGACCGGTGTTGGTCAGTGGACTCGAGGTTTGGTGTTCCGCTGCGTTCTCGGGTCGCAAGGTTGTGTGTTGGTTCCTAGGTCCAGTGGCACTCCAGTGGCTACGTGGGCTTGGCCAATTTGGGTAGTGAGTCGGAGACATGTGTTGGAAGCCGTGTTCATCTTGTCGGAGTTTCCATCTTCTTCTAGAAGAATTTTTATCAGCTCCCATTCACTCCCCCCTCTGGTTCGCCGTATCGGTCCTTCAGCCACCACCCCATCCGGATCCTCAAGAGCTTGCTCTACTTTGATAGGTTCAAGAGAGGAAACAAATGAGTAAATTGCACTAAATTTTTTAAGACAAGATCGTGTTGTTACCCCTCTCCTTATGCTCCTAAGGATATTGTCAACGTGGTGATACCGTTGTATAACTTGATGTACACGGGTGAGATGGTCCAAGAGGTTGGTGTAGAGGTTGGTCTTCATCATTTTCATCACCTTGAGGTTCAGATGAACTTGCTTGAGCATCCCCTTGCTAATCATCTTGCTGGTTCTCAGTGTCTTGATGTGCTGAACTTCCAGACCCCGAAACCTCCGGAGATTTGATCGGAGGTTAGCTTCCAGCAGCATTACCCGGAACCTCCGGGGAATTCCTCGGAACCTCCGGGGTCTGCTCTTCTAGAGAACCAGTGACCTTTGGCCCTTCGAGTGGTGTTGAAGCTTGATGTTGTTCCTAATCTTCCTCTTGTGCTTCAACTGGTCCAACATCACCTATGGCCAATTACTTGATTGCTTCACAAGATGGCTTCACATTACCTACAACATTTAAACCAACTTGCTCTACTTAAGAGCCATTAGATTCATCAAAGGTCAAATCTACCGTGACTTCAATCCTTCTGGTGGCTAGATTAAAGACTCGATATGCATGCTCATTAGGACCATAGCCAAGAAGAAAACCTTCGTCAACCTTTGGTGCCAACTTAGATGTTCGGGGCCTCTTATTGAGAATGAAACATTTGCATCCAAACACTCTAAAGTAGGACACCTTAGGCTTTTTACCGGTGATAAGCTCATAGGAAGTCTTCTTGTGAAACTTGTGAAGATAGAGGCGGTTGATGGTATGGCAAGCCGTGTTGATAGCTTCGACCCGAAAGATGTCTTGAGTCTTGTACTCATCCAACATGGTTCTTTCCATCTCAATAAGGGTTCGATTCTTCCTCTCAACCACCCCATTTTGTTGAGGGGTACAAGGAGCTGAAAATTCATGCTTGATGCCCTCTTCATCAAGAAATTCTTCAACATTGGTGTTCCGAAACTTCGAGTCATTGTCACTTCTTACTTTCTTTATAGGTAGCTCGAACTCCCTTTGTGCTCTTCTTATGAAGGTTTTCACCTTCCCTTGTACCTCACTTTTATCAAACACAAAAAACACCCATGTGAAGTGGCTCTCACGAAGTCCGGGCTCGACCTTGGTTTTGTGGCTCAACCAATAAACAGTCCACCGACTTCATCTTGCTGTTCTTGCCACCATGCGGCCCGCACTTAACCCCGCTAGCCACCGGGTCCCTCGAACGAAGCCTACTTGTCTTCTCCACACCTGGAGGCCTCACCGGCGACGACCTTTCACGCTTGTTCTTCACCTGCACCAACACAAGTCAAGCCGCAACCTGCACCTGCAATACTTAGCCAAGAATCAGTCCACACAACGTTGTTAATCACTCATCACACAAGGAAGCGACCATCCACCGGTCCTCGAACCACACATGGTCCTCAATCTCCCCCCTTGATGAGTGCATTGACAACACACACATTTGGTAACCACAGAGAAAAGGAAACGGAAAAGAAACAAATAAAAAGAAACTTCAACAAGCGATCGAAAGCCAAGAAAGGCAAAGAACCAGATCACTTGAAGAAGACAAGTCTCGGACCCCTTAGGCAAGGGCAACGGCTTGACACATCTGAGACAAAGCCATGCTCAATCAAAGAGCACAAACCACCAAAGCACACAAGAGCTCCCCCTGCACATATGCAAGCTTCCCCTGAACAAGTGCCAAACCTGGGCACAAACCGGTCAGGCCGGTTCCCAAAACCGGTCAGACCGGTTCCACCAAAACCGATCAGACCAGTTTCACACAGACCACACCCCCAAAAGCCAAAAATGCAAAAGAAATTCACAAGCTCCCCCTTGGCTCTTGGGATAGGTTCCAGGGATGCAATGCAACTTTTCTCCACCTTCCTTTCTCCCCCTTGTTGCCAATGCATGAATCAAGGCTCAGATTTGAAAAAATGCAACCTAGAGCTTCTCAAGTATACAAAATTCATCACAGGATGCTACACATGTCCAAATGAGCAAGTTAGATACTCTACAAGTTCGTAATGACCTCAACTACGTGATCACCAAGTTTCACAACCATTGGACAAGGCTAACAAGGATTTGAGTAATTTTGCGAAAAGTTACTCTCTCATGAGCAAAAACCTAAACATGAGCAAAATATGTCAAAATGGCAAAGCCACACAAACTTCATGCTAGGACAACCATTCTAATCATAAGACCATCACAAACACCCACAAGCACCTCATGTCATGTCAAAGCCACCGAGCCATGTGCCTACTTCTATATATGAGACTTCTCATTGGTAGGCATCATGCAACGGTTTAGCACCCAAAGCAAATTAAATTCAGCACATATGACATGGGAGCACATTTTCCAAGCATTTTACATTTCATTTTCAGATTCATAATTGGTACATGAAATGTCTTTGCGACAAAAAGGAACTTATGCCCCTTCAGAAGATAAAGCAAGAGGGCTAAACATTCATGATGCCAAATGAGCCTTTGGCCCCATATGATCAATAAACTAGCTATCCAACCACAAATTAAGCATAACCAAGCCACTAAAACATGTCAAGATCATATAAAGGCATTTACACATGAGAGAGCATATATGTGACATTTTTCAAAAACATAGCCATCAACCATGGATTATTCATCAAGATCATCAAGAGCTAAGCCAAACTAACCACAGCATACCAAACAAGCTCACAAAGACATATATAGCATTCCATGGTGAACAATGTATATAGGAGAAGCTTTTCCTATCCAATGCATATGATACAAAATGCATGCAATCTAAGATACAAGGATGCCTATACATCATGTTACATATGCCATGCCAAATGCAGGAAATGCACAACGGAAACTATACATATGCTACAAAGGAGCTCCCACACACCCAACTCAAGAAATCAAACACACACCAAGTTCCCCACCGCAAACGAGTGAAAGTTGCTTGATCTAGGGGTTTGGTGAAAATATCTGCTAGTTGGTCATGTGTGGGTACATGGATCAAAGTTATATTCCTTTCTCTACTTTGTCTCTCAGAAAATGATACCTCACTTCTATGTGCTTGGTTTTGGAATGGAGCACTGGATTCTTTGCAACGCTTATGGCACTGTTGCTATCACATTGAAGTGGGACATGGGTATACTCCTCACCAAAGTCACTCATGGTGTATGAAATCCAAAGGAGCTGAGAGCAACAACTAGCAGCGGCAACGTACTCGGCCTCGGTAGTGGATTGTGCAACACTCGACTGTTTGCGAGAAGACCCGACAAAAACTGGCAATTCCCAAAAGTGGACTTCCTATCCAACCGACACGCGGCAAAATCCGCATCCGAAAAACCATGAAGCGCCAAAGAAGAGGACATGGAGTACCAAAGGCCGAAGTCGGGAGTGTGACGCAAGTACCTGAAAATTCGCTTCGCCGCTTGCCGATGCGAAGTCCTCGGAGACGCTTGAAAACGAGCGCACAGACATACCGAGAACTAGATGTCCGGCCTCGTTGCCGTCAAGTAGAGGAGTGACCCGATCATGCTTCGGTACTCCCTCTGGTCCACATGTTCACCTTCCTCGTCCGCATCAAGAGTTGTAGTCGTACTCATTGGCGTCGTCATGGCCTTGGAATCCTCCATCTTGAACTTCCACACAATGTCCTTGGTGTACTTAGCTTGGTGCACAAATGTTCCTTCCTTTGATTGCTTGATTTGTAGCCCGAGGTAGAACTACAACTTGCCCATCATGCTCATCTCAAATTCCCTGCTCATATCCTCTGCAAACCTTGCAACAAGAGAGTTAGACGAGCCACCAAAGACAATATCATCCACGTACACCTGCACAATCAGGATATCTCTTCCCTGCCTCAGTAAAAACAAGGTATGATCGACCTTCCCCATCTCAAAATCTCTCTCAAACAAGAACCCCCTCAACCTGCCATACCAAGCTACTTCCTCAACTTGTACACCCGGTGGGGGTACTTCGCACTCTCAATCCCCGGAGGTTGCCTCACATAGACTTCTTCCTCCAACACACCATTCAGGAAAGCACTCTTCACATCCATTTGGTGCAACTTGAACCCTTTAGCCACAGAAAAGGGTAGAAGGATCCTAATCGCCTCCAAACGGGCTACGGGAGCAAAGGTCTCCTCGTAGTCGATCCCCTCCTTCTGACTGAACCCCTGAGCAACAAGCCTCGACTTGTTTCTCACAACCTCACCTTTCTCTCCCTCTTTGTTCTTCCGCACCCACTTTGTACCAATCAGCTTACACCCTGGGGAGGGTCAACCAACTCCCAAACCTGATTCCTCTCAAAGTTCTCCAACTCCTCATGCATCGAATTAACCCAATTGTGATCAGATAGTGCGTGTCCAATGTCTTTGGGCTCAAAAGTAGCAACAAATGCAGCATGAGCGAAATGAAAATTGTTCCGAACCCTCGACTGTGTAGTGCGTTCATTCATGTCACCGATGATCCTCGAAGCTGGGTGATCCACTTGTACTCGTCGGGGAGGTTCTCGCCTCGATGCTACCTCCCCCTCAACAACAACTTCTCCTCGTTCTTGATTTGTCGTCGTAGGTGTAGGAGAGGGTCCGTCCACCACCGTAGTCGAAGTAGTGGGTACATGTTCAGCCGGGGGCACCAGACCGCCATCTTCATCGTCACCAAGTTCATGCTCCTCCTTGAAAAATCTCCTCGCCAAGCTCATCATCACCTGCACACTTAAAGACAAGCTGACTACGTGGATGTGTCTCGTCGAAGGTTACCTCGCAAGTCTCCACGATTGGGTTAGTTTCAAGATTGAGCACACGATATTCTCTAGAATGAGATGCATAACCAAAGAAAATACCATCGACAGACCTAGCCTCAAACTTATCCAACTTCTTGCCTTTCTTCAGAATAAAGCACTTGCAACCAAAGACATGGAAGTGACTCACCTTGGGTGTACGACCATGCATCAACTCATAGCATGTTTTCTTCTTGTGCACTCTGAGGTAGATCCTGTTTGACACATAGCACGCGGTATTCACCGCCTCAGCCCAATACCTCCTCGAAGTCCTATGCTCATCAAGCATCGTCCGAGCCATCTCGCACAAGGTCTTGTTCTTCCTTTCCACAACACCATTCTGTGGAGGCGTATACGAACTCGAAAACTGGTGTTCAAGACCCAAGTCATGGCAAAAGGTTTCAAAATGAGAGTTTCTGAATTCCGAGCCATTGTCACTGCGGATTGCTCGCATGGCATCTTCGTGCCTCTCGTTCCTCAACCTCAAGACTAGATATCGAACAAAACCAAACGTCTCCCCCTTATCCTCGAGAAAGAACACCCACGCATACCGAGAATAGTCGTCCACCATAACAAGGACATACCACTTCCCACCCGTAGATCGCACACGAGCTGGGCTAACAAGATCCATATGGAGCAGCTCGCATGGACGCTCAGTCATCACATCGGTGAGAGGTGGGTGAGAAGAGGCTACCATCTTGGCATGCCTACACGGCGCACAAACCAACTCTTTCTCAAGCCTCAACCGTGGCAATCCTCAGACCAAATTGAGATTACTCAAGCGAGACAAAAGGTCAAAGCTCAAGTGACCCAACTTTCTATGCCACTTCCACAAATCACTCGAAGAACCAGCCAAGAAACAACGCTCCACACCCGAAGACTGAGAAAAATCAGCACGAAATACCTGACCCTCGGGAACGACCATACAGACAAGGTCCCCTCGAGAGTCTAAAATCCGAGAACCACCAGGCCGAAACAACCCCTCAAAGCCCTCATCCAACAGCTGGGACACAGAAAGCAAATTGTACCCCAGCGATAGAACAAGAGCAACACGCCTCAGAGTGATCTTGTCACTCACCTTAATCTCACCTTCTGAAAGCACACACCCATGCCCATTGTCCCCAAAAGTGATGTACCTTCTTGTCACCACCGGGACGAGACTTGAGAACCACCCCTGGTCTCCGGTCATATGCCTCGAGCAACCGGAGTCAATCAACCAAATGTTCTTCAAGTCTCCCACCTGAAATTCAAAAACGAGCACGTGAGCAAACAAATTACTCAGCACCGGGGTTAGTACCAAAAGAGCAAAACCAGTGCCGAGCCATTTGCTCGAAAGTGGGGTTAGCACACACCAAACCATCTTTCCTACCAAAACTACCACCATGAACACCACCTCGGTAATCACTCCGAGGAAACCACCCTTCTCTGCCTGGAGGAGGACCAAAACCACGAAAGGAAAATCGTGGATCGTCCCTCCTCTCCATCTCAAAGCTACGACTGCTCCCATTCCTGTATTGAACACGAGAGGGAGAACGCCTGGCAAACTGACCACCCGCTAACTCTCCAGACCAACCACCAGAACCACGACCACCTGAGACAAACCTAGACTCCTCACGGGCACCAAAACCAAACTTGCCACTCTGCAGACCCCAAATCGGTCTGACCGGTTCCAAAACCGGTCTGAGCGGTTTCACTCCTCCAGCAACACCTCCTGCACTCTTTCGCTCTCCCCAAGCCGGAACTATCCTCACACTTGCCTTGGCCCTGGGCATCTGCACATGAGGCTCAAGTACACCACTGAAGGGGTGATACTTGTCCTTGTTAGCCCACTCCTTCTCCATTCTCTCCTCTCGCTTCCTCTTGAAGCAAAACTCATCCTTATGGCCATCTCTCCCACAATAGCCACAATGAAACCTCACAAGCTTAGGTTTGGGCTTGGATTGGGGCTGCTCACTTGGGTTCTCTCCACTCAACTTCTCCACCGGTTTCTCCTCACTAGCCTTCTCACCTTCTTTCCCAAGGAACACTTTCCTGGAAGTGCTCACAAACTTGATAGGCTTTTGGAGATCATTTGTTGGTATAGGAAACACGGGTGGAGCTGGGGTTGTGTCTAGTCGGTTCCTAAGATGGTTAGGTTTAGGAGGGAAATCATTTTTGTGGTGGGTTTTTGGTGGCTCTGGGATATTCTCTCCACTTCCCTCACCAACCTTGTTTGCCCCAAGTCCCTCACCATCTTCCCTCTTAAATGCCTCGATCATCATCCTCAACTGAGGCTCATGACTAGACAACCAACCCATCAACTTTCTCAGCTCATCATTCTCATCCTGCAAATGATCAACATAATGCGCAAGTTCCAAATTCTTCAAAGCATGCATTTCACAGGTAGAGCGTGATGTAGGAATGGGTTCTTTCAGCGTTGCCTCAAGGGAACTAGTGTAAGCATGCATCTCATCAATTTTAGCATGTAAAACAGGGCAAGAAGTGCAAGCACCTAGCAAAGCAGGTCTAGATTTAAGCTCAGCCACTTCAACCCTAAGCACGTCTAGTTCCTCACACTTGGAGGCATGCTTCTCCTTGAACAAAGCAAGAGCAAAAAAATGGAGCAATCAGCACAATCAACCTCATCTGAAACAACAGGGCTAGCCTTAAGGGAATCAATCTCAAGCTTGCTATCAAGCACCTGTGTTTCTAGCTCAGCCACACTAGTCCTAGAATCCTCGAGTGAAGCCCTAAGCTCTTTTCTCATTTTCTTGGCCTTTATAAGCATGTCATCACGGTTATCAAGCAAAGAGCCAAGCCTCTCATTCTCCTGGCGCAAGAAGGGAAGTTCATCACGCACCTCGCCGTCGGACTCAGAGTCTGAGTCGCTCTGTGTGCTCTCCTTGCTGCCGGAGCTCAGCGCCATGGTGCAGAAGCCGTTTCTAGTGAAGCAGCTCAGCCCGCTTAGGTTCTTGGATGACTTCCTGCTCTTGCGACGATCACCTTCATCTTCACTGCTGCTCGAGCTCGAGGTGGAGCACGCGGAACTGGAGTCGACGTCGCTCGCTCCAACCATCGCTCGAGCCTTGCCTCGGCTCTCCTTCTTCCTCGATCATCGCTCGTCCTTGTGCTTGTTCTTGTACTTGCTCTTGTCGTCACACCTCGACCGGTACTTACCATCCATCCTCGACTTGTGCTTGTAGTCGTCCTTGTTCTCGACCTTCTCCGGGCAGTCGGCGATGAAGTGTCCCGGCTTGCCGCACTGGAAGCATGTCCTCGTGTTCCTCCTCATGTTCACCTGGTTCTCGTGCAGCCTCTCGAACCTCCTCGTCAGCAACGCCAGCTCGTCCTCTCCAAGCACGTCGAACTCCTCATCTGGCATAGACATCAAAGAGGACAAAGAGAACATCCTAGTGGATGGGTTAGTGTTAGCCTTTCCTTTCGAACCACCAACGAGGGCAAGACTATGGGAGTCAGTCGGACCCTCGAGCTTGGTAGTCATGCCCCTATCCACCTCAGCTAACTTGAGCTTTGAGAACAGCTCGTTCACCGTCAGAGTGTCATACTTCTCCGACTCCACAATGGCCTCGAACTTTCCGCCCCATATTATACGATCCAAAGAGTGTAAGAGCTTGACAGCTCTATCATGATCATCGTATGGGAGCACGTCCACATTGGCCCTCATTTTGTTCACAACCACTGTGAACCTCTGAAACAAGGCATCGATGGACTCACCGAGGAGATGAGTGAAGTTCTCGTACTCTCCCCGGTAGGTCGCATACATCCGTGCCTGAACCTGGGCATTCCCAACATGAGCCTCCTTCAGCACCGTCCAAATTCTACAAGCCAAGTGCTCGGTGTGCACCCGATCGAACTCAGGCTGACACAGAGCACGAAACAAGTAGTCGACCGCCTTATTGTTGGCGTCGAACATGTCCCTCGATCCTGGAGCGAGGAAGTTCATCGGCTAGACATAGCCTGTGTCCACCGTGACATCCCAAAGGATCTGACCCTTTCCGCGGAGGAACGCCGCCATCCGCTTACTCCACATCTGGTAGTTCTTTCTATCGAAGTGTGGAGGACCCGAACCCCGTTCCTGGTACGCCATCCTTGGATCTTAGACTGGTTAGAGTCAACAAAGACCCGAACCGGCTCTGATACCACTTGAAGGACCGAAACGGCGAACCAGAGAGGGGGGGAGTGAATGGGAGCCGATAAAAATTCTATTCAAGAATTCGGCCTATGAACCCGATTTCACTCATGCACCTCCGCAAGCTTCTCTTACCAAGTTCATGTAGCCACTGAAGTGCTACTGAACCTAGGAGCAAGACCCAACCAACAGCCACAGCACACACGCAGCGGAAACACACACGACACGGCCGTCGGGCAGCCCCAAACCGGTCAGGCCGGTTTCTGAAACCGGTCAGACCGCTTCTGTTGGACTTAGCCTCACGCAGGCAGGGGAAACCGGTTAGATCGATTTTGTCCAGAAACTCCCCAAAGGCCCAAACACCTTAAGAGACTTTCCACATCGGAACAAATGAAGCCATGGTGCAACAGAGACTTCCTTGCTCAAAAACCCTTCTCGACAGCCCACAGGGCGAAACCGGTCAGACCGGTTTGGGAAACCGGTCAGGCCGGTTTTTGCCTGGACAGTCGGGAAGAACACAGCCCGCGGGAAAAACTCAAAACACCCTCCAATCGATCTCCCGATTCGTTCCACGGATCAGAGTGAGATTTTGGGGATAGATGGGATACCTCGTGGGCTACCCTTGGCTAGAAGCTCGGTCCCGAAAACCTACTCAATCAAGAGAAATCGAAAGTCAACCCTCAAGAGCACCTCCAACCCTAGATCTCCGAAACCACCAAAATCGAGCCCCTCAACTCACGGATTTGGGAGGGGAATCATAGCCCAAAGAACCACGAAGAGTTCCCACAAATTTCCCCCATCAAATACCCAAGAGCAAGGTCTCGAAAACACCCTAAGAAAAACACCAAGAGAGGGCTCCGAAAATCACCACCAAGAACAACCGGGAACAACACATCCAAACCTTGAGGAACCACGCCGAATCATCTATACATGCCACAAAGGTTCATACAAGGTCTAGCTTGCTGCCCGATCGTCCAACCCTCTCAACAAGATCTCACCATGAAGCTCTCAAGCTAGTCCTATGGAAATCCTAAGAAAATAGGAAGGGAAAATAGAAAAGCAAAATGAACTAGGGTTCCAAGAGATGGCTGCCATCCTCTCACCCCTTGGGTTATATGGAGGAAAGCCGAAAGACTAAAATGCCCCTAAAGCCTAAACTAAGATACACGCCCACAAAGGGCACTTTGGGAATTTGTCTTCGTAGCACCATCGGACGGATGCCCGGCGACCGCACTTCTCGTAGCCTCGACGCAATACTTGCGATCCCGACGCGTGTCCTCCGCCTCGAAGCTTCCGGCGCCCTGCGACCCCAAACCGGTCAGACCGGTTCTCCAAACCGGTCAGGTCGGTTTCGGCAAGATAGCCACGCCCGGTCTTTGGCCTCGGCTTTGTAGCTCAGCCGAGTAGCCTGGTGATTTTTTGGTGAACCACCGCAAACCCCGCGAACTTGATGTAGCCTCCGCCAATCACCACTCATGACTTGGCTCCCACGAAGTCTCGGCTCGACCTTGGTTTTGTGGCTCAACCAAGAAACCGTCCACCGACTTCATCTTGCTGTTCTTGCCACCATGCGGCCCGCACTTAACCCCGCTGGCCACCGGGTCCCTCGAACGAAGCCAACTTGTCTTCTCTACACCTGGAAGCCTCACCGGCGACGACCTTTCGCGCTTGTTCTTCACCTACACCAACACGAGTCAAGCCGCAACCTGCACCTGCAATACTTAGCCAAGAATCAGTGCACACAACATTGTCAATCGCTCATCACACAAGGAAGCGACCATCCATCGATCCTCGAACCACACATGGTCCTCACACATCATGAACATGACTCCAAAGTGCCCAGGGACCGAAGCATGAAGCCGTAAAACTCCAGGGACCTGGACAAAAGATGTTGAAGCTTGCGCGACAAGGAGCTCTGCCTAAACCGTGGAGAAGACGACGTCAAGGGCCCATGTGCATAAGGGAGCAAGTCAACAATTGACCAAGAAGCATCGGGGAGCGAGACGGGGCCGAACCGGGCCAAAATGGGCTTGGGCCGGTCGGCCAAGGCCGGTCAGCCTGGCCTGTTTCGGGCCCGTTTCGGGCTCGGTTCGCGCCCCCTTTGACCTAGGTGCTCGTTTATTTATTTCCTCTGCCTCCGCTGGCCACCAGATCCATCCATTTATCAGAGAGCCCCGACACGAAGGAGAAGCACCGGGAGGAAGCTGACGGCCACCACAAGTCCTCAAGTTGCCTTGGAGATGGCCTAGGCCATTCCCTAGCCACCATGGTTGGCCCTGCGTGGTGAAGCCATGGTGGAGTTCTGGAGCCCATGCCTTGATTCCATCAAGGCAATTGTACATTCTCCATTCGGTGGTGATGTAATCATATCTTGTCCTACTTTGATCTACATCGATGAGTGTTTTACTCATATCTGTAGCTAGCATATGCCCTTAGTAGGAATAGAGTAATCATGGTGGTTAGTCTATCTCTTGTGGATACATCGTTGTAGTGCATGGACTGAGGTTGTCGTCCGGTGATGAATATCCTTGCGTAGTGACAGTACGGTGGAGGAGAAAGCGGCAAATGAACGTGTATCAGACCACTCCATATCGGGTTACTCCATATCGAGTGTACTCCTTATCATAGTATAGGATTAGATTGGTTTGTTATTGTGGCCGGAGCGGCAACAAGAAGACGATAGGCTAGGGTTACCCCTTTGGATGCTTATCTTTATGGTTAGGTGGATGTGATCCATACATCCTTTCATGTATGTTTAATCTTTATGCAATCAACACTTCACATAGGGTTAGACCGGTATGTTAAGATAGAGAACCTTAGTGGTTTGCTTCCGATCCTTGGATTGACAAATATAAGGAGGACCCTCCTTGGTGAAAAAGGCACCAAGTCACTCGTAGGCTTGCGGTGAACTTGAGCATAGTTTTTCGTCGTCAACAGAAGAGCTCGGGCATGTGCTATGGATGCAGGAAGCACAGGCACTTTATCACTGAGTGCCCGGAAGCCATGGAGGTCAAGCCCGAGGACAAGCACCTTCTGAGGACCGACCACAAGCACCACTTGAGGGACGATGACAAGGGCAAGAACAAGTCCGAGCGGAGGCCAAGGATAAGTGGTGGTCACAAGAAGAAGAAGTGTGCGATGGTTGGCAGAGCGAGCGACATCGACTCGAGGTCCTACTACTCTTCATCGAGATCAAGTGATGAAGATGAAAACCGACACAAGGGCAAGCGGTCGAGCAAGAACATCAACGGCTTGTGCTTTGCCACCCAAGGCTTTTGCAGCATGGCACATAGCTATGCAAGCAAGAAGAGCAACAAGGATGACTCAGACTCCGACTCTGAGGATGAGGTAAACAATGATCCTGCCTTCTTGGTAGCGGATAATGCTAGGTTAAATGAATTGCTTGAAAACCGTCATGATGTGCTTAGAATGACCAACAAGGAGAAGAGGGAGTATATGTCTTTGCTTGGAGAGGCTAAGGAGAAGGTGGTTGAGCTAGAGTCTTTGATTGTTGAGGCTAGGATAAATGCTCTAAACTCTGCTCCTATTGTGACCAATGAACTTGAATGCACTGATTGTTCTGTTTTCCTTGGTGATTTGACTATGCTTAAGGAAAAGTATGCCTCGAAGGTTGAGGAACTAGATGTGCTTAGGGTTGAGCTAGATGAGATGAAATATACACCCTCCTAGCTTGATGCTTGCACTTCTTGTCCTGTTTTGCATGAGAAACTAGATGTGTCTGTTGCTTATGCTAGATCTCTAGAAGTTGCTTTGAAAGCTCCTATTCCTACATCATGCTCTACTTGTAAAGTAAATGTTGTGAAGAATTTGGAGCTTGCACACTATGTTGATCGTTTGCAGGATGAGAACAATGAGTTGAGAAAGATGATGGGTTGGTTGTCTGGTCATGAGCCTTAGCTCAGTATGATGATCGAGGCATACAACACTATGATGGCAAGCGCTTGGGTCGGATAAGGTTGGTGAGGGAAGTGGTGAGAATGAGGGGAAGATCGTGATATCCTAGAGCCACCAAAAACCCACCACAAAAGTGCCTATGTTCCTAAGCCAAACCCACTTAGGAACCGACTAGACACAACCCTGGCTCCGTCCGTGTTTCCTCCACATACCGACAACTTCCAGAAACCCATGAAGTTCAAGAGTGACTTGGGGAATGAGTTCTTTGGGAAGAAGGGAGAGAAACCGAGTGAGGAGAAGCCATAACCCAAAGAGAGCCCAAAGCCAAAGCCAAAACCGAAACCCTTCCATTGTGAGTATTGTGGGAGGGATGTGCATCTTGCTGAGTTCTACTTCAGGAGGAAGCGTGAGGAGAGGTTTGCTAGGGAGATGGAAAACAAGGACAAGTACCGCTCTTCTCGTGGTGTGCCTGAGCCTTGTATGGTGCCGAGAGGTGAGGGTGTGGTGTGTACTATTTACCCTCGAAAGAGGTGTGAGTTTGTGCCTTGAGGTGAGCCACCACAGAGAGATGGTGGTAGGTGTATGTTGACAGTGAAATTCCATCAACCTAGCCATGAGTTTACCTTCGGTGTTGGCATGACTTTTGTATCTTATCCATTGGTACTAAGCCCCATGGTATAACAAGTTCACTTGTGCATGTCGGTTTTGGAGTTTAGTGTTTATGCAGGGTTTTAGCGTTGAAAGCAAGACTTCCGGGATAAGTTCATTAAGCACCTCATGACAAGACCTTAAAGCCCGGTACAAGTCAAGCAATGAAGTGAACATGACTCCAAGAGCTAGGGACCCAACCCGAGAAGATGACAAACTCCGAGGACCTAGCCAGAAAAGTGCCGAATCTTGCGAGACAAGGAGCTTCGTCCAACTCGGAGAGAAACTGATGACAAGGGCCCACATGCAGAAGGGGGAAGGATCTAGAAGACTCGGGAACCAACGTCGGGCGAAGGAGGACACGAACTAGGCCGAAATGGGCCCAGGCCGGTCGGCCCAGGCCGGTCGGCCTAGGCCGGTCGGCCCAGCCCGTTTCAAGGCCCAGTCCGCCCTACCTTTGACCTAGGTGCCTCTCGAGCTATTTATAGCCCCCTGACCGAGAGCCACGCATGAACTAATTCGTCATCCGCCGCCGAGGAGCAAAGAAGCTTGAGGGACACCATCTCGGAGATGAGGGTCGTGCTAGTTGTCTAGGGTCTCCCTAGCCGACGTGGGAATCTTGCATGGAAGACCACGTCGGAGCTCCGGAGCAAGGATCAAGATCGAGGTAGGATCCCGGTGGTGATCTTGTTCATGTAATCATTCATGGTGAAGTTTTTATAGTGAATCCGATTTATAGCGATCAAGTGCCTTCTCGATGATTTTGTTTTCTTCTTGGTTTTGCTTCTTCCCAATCTATACTTAAGATAGATTGCATAGGGTGCTCTTGTAGTCGCGGTGGCTAGAGGTGCATACTGGACCGACCAAGTGATTTCAACTTGTTCTTATCGAACTCGCCCTAGACTACCCGCATGAATAGGAGTACGTTGTGACAGAACGAGAGCTTTGAAAGGCGGGCATTTTCGGAATCGGACCGGAGGCCACGGTTTAAAGATGCTTTTAATGAGATTCGCTTTTCTATCTTCATCTATCTTTTTTGAAGCTACAGCATAAGCATGATCTAGAGTCTCTAGATCGATTATCTCTTGCTTTCTCTTGCTACCTCTTTAGTAGATTAGATTAGATGTGTTTTCTTTATGATCTCTTAGATTATATGCAATTTGGTTCTTCATAAGATAGCTTTTCTTGCTTTACTAGATTGAATCCTTGTGTTGCACATTGTTCCATGGATTCGATACCTTTGGTTCACCACTCGAGGGAAGAAGGGTCCCTTGACTATGACGGGGGATTTGTCCGCTTGCAAATCCATTTGAACTTTGATACGAATATACACCGTCAGCAGTGTGTTGGGTTCGGGCATGGTGAGTTTGTTGGACGTTCCTTCACTTGTGGCCAATACAAGTATGGGGAGAACGATCGCAGTTTTAAGTCCCAGAGGAGCTATGGGCCACGCTCTCCACTTCGTGGTACACGTAGTCCTCCAAGGGGATGTGTCGGTGTTCCACCTAGGAGAGATAGGATGGATTTTGCTAACCCCACTTTTGAGAAAATGGCTCGGCACAGGTTTGATTCATTTTGTACTAACCCCAGTGCTGAGTCGTTTGCTCACTCTCACTCTCATTTTTTATTTTACATGTAGGAGGCATGGAGCGCTTTTGGTTGATCGACTCCAGTTGCTCTCGACACATGACCGGAGATCGAAGGTGGTTCTCCAACCTCACCCTAGTGCTGACCAAATAGTGCATCACTTTCGGGGACAATGGCAAATGTAGAGGGCTTTCAGTAGGCACGGTGAAGGTGAGTGAGTTTGTGACTCTCAGGTGTGTTGGTCTTGTCAAGTGTTTGGGGTTTAATCTTCTTTCAGTTTCCCAGCTTCTTGATGAGGGTTTTGAGGTTGATTAGGTGATCTTATGTGCACAATCATCCCCGAGGGTCAAATTTTCAAAGCCGATTTTTCTCAGTGTGTTGGCTCTTCTCGTTGTTTGATTGTTGGTGTTTCGGCGGAGCATTGGAAATGGCATAGAAGACTAGGCCACTTGAGTTTTGACTTGTTGTCACACTTGAGTGGGCTAGGTTTGGTCTTAGGATTGCCTAAGTTAAAGTACCAAAAGGATTTGGTATGTGCTCCGTGTAGGCATGGCAAAATGGTCGCCACCTCTCACCCGCCTCTAACATCCGTTATGACAGAGAGGCCATGCGAGTTGTTCCATATGGACTTGGTTTGTCCAGCTTGTGTGTGCTCGGCGGGTGGGAAATGGTATGTCCTTGTGAAAAGTGAAATACTATTCTCGCTATGCTTGGGTCTTCCTTTTGGCTCACAAGAGGTCTTCCATATGGACTTGGTTTGTCCGGGATCTAATCTTGAGGTTGAAGAATGAGAGGAATGGAGATGCTATTCATAGCGACAATGGCACTGAATTTAAAAACTCTCATTTTGAAATCTTTTGTCGTGATTTGGGTCTCAAACATCAATTCTCTTCTCCCTATGTGGCTTGTCAGAATGGTGTGGTTGAGAGGAAGAATTGTTCCTTCTGTGAGATGGCTCGGATGATGCTCAACGAGCATAGAACTCCGAGGAAATATTGGGCTGAGGCGGTGAATACCACGTGCCATGTTGGGAACCGGATTTTTCTTCGGGCTTTTATGAACAAGACGTGCTATGAGCTCATGCAGGGGCGAACACCTAGAGTGAGCCATTTCATGGCTTTCGGTTGTCGGTGCTTTATTCTCAAGAAGGGTAGGCTTAATAAGTTTGAGTCGAGGTCCTCCGATGGAATTTTCTCGGGTTATGCTAATCATTCTCGAGCATATCATGTGCTCAACCTTGATACTAACCTAGTCATGGAAACTTGCGAGGTTTTCCTTGACGAGACCCAACCATGCAATTCATCTGTCTTTGAGTGTGCAGGTGATGACGAAGTTGGCAAGAAGATCTTTGAGGATGAGGAGGATGATGCTGGAGAGGACGATGGTGATGATGGTGAAGCTCCAGCCACACATGTACCCTCTACTTCCACTATGATGACTACGGTGCAGGATGGTCCATCCCCTACACTGACTACGATCCAACAAAATCAAGTGGAAGCAGCTGCTAAGGGGGAGGTTGTCTCTAGGCGAGAGGCACTGAGGAGCGTTCAAGTTGATCTTCTGCCCTCAAGAATCATCGGCGACAACAATGAACGTACAACATGGTTGAGGTCTAGAAATGCTTTTCACATTGCTCATTCGGATTTGTTGCTACCTTTGAACCGAAAGACATTAGACACGTGCTATCTGATCCTAATTGGGTGAATGCATGAGGAGTTAGAAAATTTCGAGAGAAATCAAGTGTGGGAGTTAGTGGAGCCATCACCAAACTGCAAACCTATTAGGACAAAATGGGTGTAGAAAAACAAAGAGGGTGAGAATGGTGAGGTGGTGAGGAACAAATCGAGGTTGGTTGCTCAGGGTTATAGCCAGAAGGAGGAAATAGACTATGAGGAGACATTTGCTCCTATAGTCTGTTTGGAGGTAATCATGATTCTTCTATCCTTTTCTATGGCTAAAGGATTCAGGTTGTACCAAATTGATGTGAAGAGTGCCTTACTGAATGGGTTTTTGGAGGAGGAAATTTATGTGAGGCAACCACCTGGGTTTGAGAGTGTTGAGTTTCCCCACCAAGTGTATATGTTGAGGAAGGCCTTGTATGGGCTAAAACAAGCTCCCAGAGCATGGTATGGTATGTTGAGGGGGTTCTTGTTCTGAAAGGGGTTTGAGATGGGCAAGGT
The DNA here is from genome assembly GCA_947561735.1 of Cenchrus americanus. Classification (NCBI taxonomy): domain Eukaryota; kingdom Viridiplantae; phylum Streptophyta; class Magnoliopsida; order Poales; family Poaceae; genus Cenchrus; species Cenchrus americanus. The sequence continues at coordinate 95,968,276 of OX387241.1, read as the reverse complement.
TGATAAGGCTCTTTTCTCCACTGGCAGGGTGATGATATCATAATTGTTTAGGTGTACGTGGATGATATTGTCTTTGGAGGTTCGTCTCACTCTTTGGTTGCAAGGTTTGCAGAGGACATGAGCAAAGAATTCGAAATGTCTATGATGGGAGAGTTGCAGTTCTTTCTTGGGCTTCAGATCAAGCACGAGAAGGAGAGAACCTTTGTGCATCAAGCCAAGTACACGAATGACATCCTCAAGAAGTTCAAGATGGACGACTCAAAGCCCCTATCGACACCAATGACTATAGCGCTAGACACGGACGAGGACATAGAGCCCATGGACCAGAAGGAGTACTAGAGCATGATCGGCTCCCTCTTATACTTGACGGTGATGAGGCCGGGCATCCAGTTTTCTGTGTGTCTGTGCGCTCTTTTTCTAGCATCGCCAAGGAATTCACATTGGCAGGCCATCAAGCAGATCTTCAGGTATCTTCGATACACTCCTGAGCTTGGTCTTTGGTACTCGACATCCTCTTCCATTTCGCTTCTTGTTTTTTCGGATGCTGACTTTGCGGGATGTCGAGTCGATAGGAAGTCGACTTCTGGGACGTGCCAGTTTTTGGGTTCTTCGCTTGTTTCTTGGTCTTCTCGCAAACAATCTAGTGTAGCCCAGTCTACCACAGAAGCTGAGTATGTAGCTACCACTAGTAGTTGCACCCAACTACTCTGGATCACATACACGCTGAGTGACTTTCGTGAAGTGTTCCCATGTACCTCTCATATGTGATAGCACAAGTGCCATTAGTGTTGCCAAAAATCTCATACTTCACTACAGAACCAAACATATAGAAGTGAGGTACCACTTCCTGAGAGACAATGTTGAGAAGGGAAACATACATCTCATCCATGTGCCAACCGAAAAACAACTCGTCGATATCCTAACAAAGTCTTTGGACGTGTTGTTTTTCCTTTTTGAGCTTCGGTTGGAGGTTGATGCACATATGCATGTTGCGTCCTCATTTATGTATCATATCATGTTGCGAGCGTATCAGGTGCAACCCAAGTAGTTGTGCAAACTATGGAAACTACGATCAAGAGTGTTGGATCTCCATCTGATGGACCCCGAGAGACCTGGGATATATTTGCGAAAAATGCTTGCCATGCCCCTCCACATCCCAAGCCTTTTGCAATTAACCCCCCGACCCTGTAATCCCAGGCCGCACGACTCGTCTCCCTATGCGACTCTAGCGGGCGGTTCGTTTTTCCGTCGCCCCAGACAGTCGCGGCCCACCTAAGCCGGGCTAGGCCATCTTCCAGGTTCGTCTTGGCATCGCGTACGGGCACTTAATCGCGGGCGTTAGAGTCCATGGCGTCACGGGCGTCTGGCAACTCGCGAGCTCCAGATTCGATGGCAAGGTCGTTTAACGACTCACTGGCTAGAACAACGATTGATTTCGATCCGGATGGTCAGGATCTCACTTTTGAGTTGTATATGTCTCAATTGCTACTGCGACATCTAGAATTGAGCGGCAAGCAATTCGTTTCATGCTATGTACTATCTCAATTTGGATAGCAGGGAGTTTGATTTCGAGCTTTCTCAAAATCAAGCAGTAAGAATCTCAATCCTATGCCTTTTCTCCATTTCTCGAATGGAGCTGGGGATTGATTTCTCAGTTTCTAGAATGGAGCTGGGAATTGATTGTGGGGTCGTCGGGTTTTCATTGCATTCGTGCAGGCGCACATCAGTACATCGGCGTCAACTATGGCGAGGTGGCGGACAACCTGCCGCCGCCGGAGCAAACAACGAGGCTGCTCAAGTCCACAACCATCTCCTCCAAGGTGCAGATCTAAGACATCGACGCAGGTTGTATCCGCGCGCTGGCAGGCTGCAGCATCTCTGTCGTTGGCGGCGTGGCCAATGACGACATGTGGAGGCGCTTGGTGAACAAGCCAGGTTCGGTGGCGCTAGTCAACGGAATGCAGGGGAGAACCAGAGAAGAAAGAAGCTGAACAGGGGCTCTGATGGGGATTTGGGGGCTAGGGGTGTTTTGCTAATCCGATGCGATTTGTGGGGGCTGGTGGGCGTGTTTTTAGAAAAGTAGCCACCTCTTTCCCTAGCCTTTGGATCTAGATCCAGCACCCCTGATCCTAGTTTCCATAGTTTGCACAACTAACTTGGTTTCCACCTGATACGCTCCCTATCATGTTTGCATCTTTGTATCATAGACTGCATTTGTATCATATGCTTTAGATATGTGCTTCTCTTATATACTCTGATCACCATGATATGCTGGATATGAGCTTATGACTTTGCTAGTGATACTCATGGGATGTATAGCTGTGCTCTTGGTAGCTTTGGGGTGTATATGCTTGTGGATGACTTTCTTTTGTAAAAATGCTATACATGATCCTCTCTTGTGAGTTGATTGCCTCTCATGTTCAAATTGTGCGCTTATGGCTATATCTTGCTTAATTTGTATTTGGAACCATATTCTTTTCATTTGGAATCAAAGACTCATTTGTCACCATGAATGTTTAGCCTATATGATACCTTGTGGAGAAGCCTAAGCTTTTTTTTGCCACAAAGGCACTTCATGTACCATGCTTAATTTGTAAATCATGAAATTGGTATATGAAATGCTTGTGCTTGAATAATATGCTTTCATGTCAAATTTGCTTTAAATTCCTTTTCTTGGGTGCTAGACCGTTGCATGATGTTCACTAATGAGAAGTCTCATATTTAGAAGTGGACACATGGCTCGGTGTCTTTGACATGGCATGTGATAGCTTGTAGGTGTTTGTGATGAGAATTTGTGACCTTGCATGAAGTTTGTGGGCTATATGTTGTCTGTGATCATTTTGGTCATGTGTAGGTCCTATGCTCATGAGAGAGATATTTTTTGTGAAAAATGCTTCTTGTTGATTATGGCTATGTCACATGTTTATATGTCCCTATCTATCTTGTTGGCGATGCTTGTACTAAATTTGTGGCTATCTTGCTTGCCTATGTCCCATTTTTAGCATGTTGTAGTGCTCTTTGTCTATTTGAGAAGCACATGCTTGCATTTGTAGAATTGATTCATGCATTACCACAAGGGGGAGAAAAGTACCCAATTCATGCTTCCAGGGGGAGTTTTGCATCAAAGGAAGAAAAATTGGGAGAAATGCATTTGTTTAGGGGGAGCTTGCATTCATGCCTTTGGGAGATCTTTTTCGCCTAAATTTTAGTTGTGCTCTTTTGCTGATGGTGTCGAGCCCTTTTTGCCACACCTTGAGGAGTCGACAATTTTGGAGCATTTTATCTCGGTTGTGTCGAGTCGTTGCCCTTGTCTTAGGGGACCGAGATTTTTGTCTCAAGTGATCTTGTTTTGGCTTTTGTTTGGCTTTTGATCACTTGTTTGAGTTTTTCATTCGTTTCTTTTCTTTTTCTCTTTTCTTTGAATTGGTTACTATGTGTGTGTTGTCAATGCACTCATCAAGGGGGAGATTGAGGACCGGAGCGTCCGAGAACCGATGGATGATCACTCCTTGTTGTGATGAGTGATTGACAACATGGTGTGGACTAACTCTTGGGTGAGTATTGCAGGTGCAGGTTACGGTTTGATTTGCGTTGGTGCAGGTGAAGAGCGGGCACAAAAGGTCTTTGCCTTTCGGGGCCTCCGAGGAGTGGAGAGACAAGTAGGCTCGGCTTGAGGGACCCGATCGATGGCCAGCGGGGTCAAGAGCGGGCAGCATGGTGGCAAGAAAAGCAAGACAAAGTCGTGGACAAGAGCCGGTGCGGGGTAGCGGCTCACGACCGGAGTCTACACACGAGGTTTGCGGCGGTTCACCACAAAATTGTCAGGTTACTTGGTTGAGCCATAAAACCAAGACCGGAGGCTCAGCGGGCGGAGACGGGATCTGGGCGCACCGAGAAGCTTCGATGCCAGCGGACATGTGGCGGGATTGCAGGGCTTATGTCGGGAGGACGTGGACTGCGGCAAAGGCATGGCCATGCGATGAAGAGGAGTGCTACTTGACCATGTTGCCCCTGAGGGGTGTGTATCTCATTTCAAGTTCTAGGGGTAGCTTAGTCATTTGGCCATCCCAGAGGAACTCCATGTATATAGCTCTAGGGTTTCTGAGCAAACCATCCATCTGGACTACTTCTCATTTCCCTACTACATATGCGTAGATTTTTTTCACCATTTTGTAGAGAATCTGACATCTGAGTGTATGGAAGCTTTCATGGTTGCGTCGATTTCCTTCTTGTAGCTCGTGTGATTTTCTTGTCTTTTTCGGGCTATTTTTGTTGGATTTTCATGCGCGACTTGTTCTTCCGATTCTGTGGTATTTGGGTTCAGATTTTCTTGTGGGGGTCATGGATAGATGCCTTGTGCACCTTTGTGCATGATCTTTACCCCTCAAACTCCGGATTTGGTATTAGATTTGAGGACTTTGGGTGGTTCCCTAGGTTTTCGGTAGAGCTCGGTTGTGATTCGATTCCCAGCAATTTAGTTCGTTTGAGGTCTCACGTTTTGAGACATAGCGTCCCCTAGGGACGCTTCACATCGTCCCCAAATCTCGTTTCAAGAGATTAACCGTTTGGGAGATCCATGGAGGGATTGGTGGAGTTGACATCGCGTGTTTGAGCTCGGGACGTTCTGTTCGCAATGGACGGACCGTCCGCAAGGGTCGCGTGGACCATCCGCCGTATTTAGGGTTCGTCAAGTTCTTGTTGTGTTCTTGTGAGCTCTTGTTTCAATTCGTTAGGGTTCAAGCCTTTTGATAGATCGTGTTTGATGGACCATCCGTCCGGGGGTAACGGACTGTTCGCTAGGGTCACAGATTGTTCGCGCAGGGGTCACAGACTGTTCGCACTCATCGGACCATCCGTGGTGTTGCGTCGGACTGCCCATATTTTCGAGGTGCAGTACTGGAAGTTCTGTCTGTCAATACAGATCATCCGCACGAGGGGCTTGGACCGTCCGCGAGGGTCGATCAGACTGTCCATCCTGGTCAGGTAGATTTGCCTAAGTCCCTTGCTTTTTGAGTTGTGCTTCGGCTTTGGGTTGTGTTGGGACTTGTTTCTAGGGTTGGTAGGTTTGTTGTGACTACGCGACCTTGGAAAGCTCGTGTGGGAATCCTTGATTGTGGATTTGGGGCATAGGCTGAGTTCATCCTTCGGGAATAATTTTTATCAGCTCCCATTCACTCTCCTCCTCTATGGTCGCCAAATCAATCTTTCACACGCCTACTTCAACGGTTAGTGGCGGGCTGGTGTTACCTCCAGCTGGCGCCCCCACGGTATCGAAGTCTTCTTCACCGGCAGCCGCCTCGACTTGCGCCGTGGGAGGAACATCCTGCAACAACACAACAATAACAAGTCGTTAACAACGACTAATAAAGGGTACTCGACTACTACATTGGGAAGTACTCACCTTCGACCTGGTACCTACTGATACTTTGATCTTCTTCACAACCCACTTTCACGTCGTGTTTCGGGGCTTCCTCGGTGGGAGCGGGGCTGCATCTCCAAGATTTACTGTCAGCTTCTCCACCGGCACAGACGACATCCCAGCTCAGCTGAATCGTGACCGAAGCTGGAATCGTTGTTGCAGCTCTCTTCATCTTCATTGTTAGATGACACGTCCTCAACTAAGATGACGTCATCACCATCACCGACTACTCTTCTCTCCTTTCCCTTCGCCTCAACCCTAGCCACAAACTGATCTTTTGGCTCGGGTAGCGAGGCCGTGGATGTTGACGGTCGACTTTGACACTCCTAGCCATGAGTTTACCTTCAATGTTGGTATTGATTTGATATCTGATCTAATGGTACTAACCCCCTTGATATAACAAGTTCGCTCTTACATGTGGTTTTTGGAGTATGATGTTTACACAGGATTTAAGCGCTTAAAGGAGCACTTTCGGGAAAAGTTCATCAAGCACTTATGAGAAGATAATGAAGCCTGACATAAATCAAGACTCGAAGTGAATATGACTCCAAATGTCACAAGGTAGCCTTGAGATCTGGAGATTTACTCATGAGATCAATTCAACCCGAGAGATATTCGCGCAACCCATAACAGCATGATCTTTCTATGCAGATTCGGGAACTTAAACAGCCTCTAATGAAAAAACGTTGACTACCAAAATTGTGGACCATGTTGAGAGCTTCAATTTGGACATATGGAAAGCCCAGTTCGGTCCAAGGAGCTAGGAGATTATGCTAGCCCGTGATTGGAGGATATTAAAGTGCAAAAATCATATTTGATACTCGAGGCTACCAAGTATAAGATCTAGCCTCAGAATATCGAGATGGTGGCAGCAAACCCATTTAGAGGGTGAGGACCATGTGTGGTTCGAGGACCGGTGGATGGTCACTTCCTGGTGTGATGAGTGATTGACAACGTTGTGTGGACTGATTCTTGGTTAAGTATTGCAGGTGCAGGTTGCGGCTTGACTGGTGTTGGTGCAGGTGAAGAACAAGTGCGAAAGGTCATTGTCGGTGAGGCCTCCTGGTGTGGAGAAGACAAGTAGGTTTCATTCGAGGGACCCGGTGGCCAGCGAAGTCATGTGCGGGCCGCATGGTGGCAAGAACAGCAAGGTGAAGTCATGGTCGGTTTCTTGATTGAGCCTCAAAACCAAGGTCGAGCCGGGATTACGTGGGAGACAAGTCATGAGTGGCGATTGGACGAGGCTACACCGAGTTTGCGGGGTTTCTAGTGGTTCACCAGAAAACCATTGGGTTCCTTGGTTGATCCACAAAGCCAAGACCGAAGAACCGAAGACGGAGGTGCAGCAGCATCAGACCGGTCTGACCGGTGGGTATCGATCTGACCGGTGAGGAGCACCGGTCTGACCGGTGTGCGATGACGCAGTCCGGAGACTTCGAAGCGGAGGACACACGTCGGGTTGCAAGGCTTGCGTCGAGGCTAAGAAAGTTTGCGGTTGCTGGGCATCCGTCCAATGGAGCGATGACAAAGATTTCCGAATTTGCCCTCGAGGGGCATGTATCCCTAGTTACCTAGTAAGGGTATTTTAGACTTTCGGTTGCCTCCATATAACCCAAGTCGTGAGAGGATGGCAGCCATCTCTTCGAACCCTAGCTCATTTGGTTTTCCTATTTTTTGTTTCCATTTTCCTTTGGATTTTCTAGGACTAGCTTGAGAGCTTCATGGTGAGATCTTGTGAAAGGGTAGGATGACCAGGCGGAAGCTAGACCTTGTATGAACCTTCATGGTATGTATAGATGATTCGGCGTGGTTCCAAAAAGCCTGTTTGAGTTCTTCCCGGTTTTCCTTTTTGGTGATTTCGGAGCCTTTTCTTGGCGTTTTTCTTGGAGAGATTTCGAGGCCGTTTTCTTGAGGATTTGTTGGGGGATGTATGCATGAACCCTTCGTGATTCTTTTTCCTTTGATTCCCCTCCCAAATCCGTGAGAAAAGGGGCTCGATTTTGGGGGTTTTGTTGTTCTAGGGTTTGGTGTGTTCTTGGCGGAAATCCTTCGATTCCTCTTGATTCAACGAGTTTTGGTGGACCATAACATGGCTATGGAGTTCCCATGAGGTGTTCCCACTATCCCCAAAGTCTTGTTCGGATTCGTGGAGCGAATCGGAAGATCGAGAGTTGGTTTTAGAGGAGTTGACCCGTGGGTTCTGTTCATCCCGAGCTGCCCAGGTTACACCAGTCTGACCGGTGCCCTTGACCGGTCTGACCGGTGTGAGCCCTTTGTGGGATTTGCCTCGGGTGAGGTGCTTAATTCGTGTGTCTTTGGGCTGTGTTGTTGCTGGTCAGTTCTTGGTCAGTTTGGAGTTGTTTTGCTAGGTTTTGTGTAGGGTTTCCCTTTCGTGCAGGTTGTGTTTTGGGGGTGTTTTTGTTCCAGGGCCTAGAGAAGTCACTGAGGCTCTCTGGAACATTTGTTGTGCGGCTGCTGCAGACACCGGCCTGACCGGCTCTGTCCACCGGTCTGACTGGTGCCTCCGGTCTGACCGACACAGGCCATCGATGTGTGGCATAGGCAGCAAGCCGTGCAAGTTTCCGCTTTGTGTGTTGGTGAGTTTTGGCTTGTAAGGTTGTTTGTTGGTTCCTAGGATCAGTAGCACTCCAGTGGCTACGTGGTCTTGACCAACTTGGGTAGTTAAGTCGGAGATGTGTGTTGGAAGCCGTGTTCATCTTGTTGGAGTCTCTATCTCCTTCGAGAAGAATTTTTATCGGCTCCCATTCACTCCCCCCCCCCTCTCTAGTTCGCCGTTTCGGTCCTTCAAGTGGTATCAGAGCCAGTTACGGGTCTCGATTGACTCTAACCAATCTAAGATCCAAGGATGGTGTACCAGGAACGAGGTTCAGGTCCTCCACACTTCGATGGCAAAAACTACCAGATGTAGAGTAAGCGGATGGCGGCGTTCCTCCGCGGAAAGGGTCAGATCCTTTGGGATGTCACGGTGGACAAAGGCTATGTCCAGCCGATGAACTTCCTTGCTCCAGGATCGAGGGACATGTTCGACGCCAACAACAAGGCGGTCGACTACTTGTTTTGTGCTCTATGTCAGCCTGAATTCGATCGGGTGCACACAGAGAGCTTGGTTTGTAGAATCTGGTCAGTGTTGAAGGAAGCTCATGTTGGAAACGCCCAGGTTCAGGCTCGGATGTATGCGACTTTGAGGACCATGCGTGGTTCGAGGACCGGTAGATGGTCGCTTCTTGGTGTGATGAGTGATTGACAACGTTTTGTCTCGGATGTTGCCCTTGCGTAAGGGGTCCCAGATTTGTCTTCTTCAAGTGATCTTGCTCTTTGCCTTTCTTTGGCTTTCGATTGCTTGTTGAGGTTTCTTTTTATTAGTTTCTTTTCTTTTTCTTTTACCTCTGGTTACCAAATCTTGTGTGTTGTCAATGCACTCATCAAGGGGGAGATTGAGGACCATGCGTGGTTCGAGGACCGATGGATGGTCGCTTTCTGGTGTGATGAGTGATTGACAACGTTGTGTGGACTGACTCTTGGCTAAGTATTGCAGGTGCAGGTTGCGGCTTGACTGGTGTTGGTGCAGGTGAAGAACAAGCGCGAAAGGTCATTGCCGGTGAGGCCTCCAGGTGTGGAGAAGACAAGTAGGCTTGGTTCGAGGGACCCGGTGGCCAGCGGAGTTGAGTGCGGGCCGCACGGTGGGAAGAACAGCGGGATGAAGTCATGGACGGTTTCTTGGTTGAGCCTCAATACCAAGGTCGAGCCGGAACTATGTGGGAGCCGAGTCATGAGTGGCGATTGGCGGAGGCTATACCGAGTTTGCGGGGTTTGCAGTGGTTCACCAGAAAACCACTGGGTTACTCAGTTGAGCCACAAAACCGAGGCCGAAGACTCAACGAGGAGGTGCGGCCACCCAGGCCGGTCTAACCGCCCAGGAGTGCCGGTCTGACTGCCTGGCTGGTCTATCCACCCAAGTGGGGCGGTCTGACCGCCCTGGTCGCTGGCGCCGAGAAGCTTCGAAGCGGAGGACACGCGTCAGGATCGCAAGGCTTGCATCGAGGCTAAGCAGGTTGTGATCGCTGGGCATCCGTCCGATGGAGAAAATCTGAAGACCTCTAAATTCGCCCTTGAGGGGCTTGTATCCCTAGTTATCAACTAAGGGTAGTTTAGTCTTTTGGGTGCCTCCATATATACTCTTGAGGGGATGGATGGCAGCCAACTCTTGGAACCCTAGGTCATTTGTTTTTCCATTTTCATTCTCATTTTCCTCTAGTTTTTCCTAGGACTATCTTGAGAGCTTCATGTGAGATCTTGAGAGAGGGATGGATGTATGGGTGGCAAGCTAGACCGTGTATGAACCTTCATGGTATGTATAGATGATTCGGCGTGGTTCCTCAAGGTTGTGTGTTGCTTTTCCTGTCCTTCTTTGTGGTGATTTTCGGAGCTCTTTGTTGTGATTTCCTTGGCGGAGTTTTGAGGACGATTTCTTGGGGATTGTTTTGGGTGTCACGTATGAGGACCTTGTGCCTCTTTGGCTGGTGACTTTGCCCCCAAATCTCCCTTGAATCGGACTCGATTTGGTGGTTTTTCGAGTTGCTCGAGTTCTTGCCCTAGAAAGCCGAAATCTTCGATTCCTCTTGAGTGTGAGTGATTCGGGTCGATTCCTTTGAGGTAGTGGTTGCCCATGAGGTAACCCAGCTATTCCCGGAGTTTCGCTGCAATCCGTGGAGTGATTCAGGAGATCGGGCGATGGGAAGTTGAGGGTTGACCCGCGGGTAGGTTTTCTGGAAGGGGCGGTCTAACCGCCTTGGGGGTGGTCTAACCGCCCTGGGTCTTCCAGGTGAAGGTTTTGTTTTTGCAGGATTTTCCTCTGTGAGTTTGTTCTCCTTGATCAGAGGAGCGTTCAGGTGAAATCTTGGGTCGTTTTCATGCTGTTTTCTATGAGTTCTTGCTTGGAGTTCTTTGCTGAGTATAGGAGGTTAGACCGCCCCTCGTAGTCCGTCTAACCGCCCCTAGCCCCTGGGTGAAGTTTTGGTTTTCGCCAAGATTTCCTGGTAGCTAGCTTGGTCTTGACCAGAGATTTCTGTTGGTGAAACCGTGGTGCGTTTTGGTGCTCGGAAGAGGTGTTTCGGAGGATTTCTTGGTTTCCTGGTGGAGGCGGTCTAACCGTCCCCCATACCCAGTCTAACCGCCCCCCTCCTATCAGCCGGCTCCCGAGTTGTTTCCGCTGTCGTGTTCGTGTAGGCATCGAGGCTGCTGGTAGTGTTTGTTCCTAGGACCAGTAGCACTTCAGTGGCTATGTGGTTTTGGCAAACGGAAGGTAGAAGTGCGGAGCGTGTGACTTTGGGTGTCCGACCGAGCGAGTTCATCTTGTTGGAGTTGCAATCTCCTTCGAGAAGAATTTTTATCGGCTGCCATTCACTCCCCCCTCCCCTCTGGTCGCCTAATCGGTCCTTCAGTTGGTATCAGAGCCGGTTCAGGTCATTATTGACTCTACCAGTCTAAGATCCATAGATGGCGTACCAGGAACGGGGTTCGGGTCCTCCACACTTCGATGGGAAGAACTACCAGATGTGGAGTAAGCGGATGGCGGCGTTCCTCCGTGGAAAGGGTCAGATCCTTTGGGATGTAACGGTGGACACAGGTTATGTTCAGCCGATGAACTTCCTTGCTCTAGGATCGAGGGACATGTTCGACGCCAACAACAAGGCGGTCGACTACCTATTTCGTGCTTTGTGTCATCCTGAATTCGATCGGGTGCACACCGAGCACTTGGCTTGTAGAATCTGGTCGGTGTTGAAGGAAGCTCATGTTGGGAATGCCCAGGTTCAGGCTCGGATGTATGCGACCTACCGGAGAGAGTATGAGAACTTCACTCATCGGTGAGTCCATCGATGCCTTGTTTCAGAGGTTCACGGTTGTGGTGAACGACATGAGGGCAATGTGGACATGCTCCCGTACGATGATCATGATAGGGCTGTCAAGCCTTACACTCTTTGGATCGTACGGTTTGGGGCGGAAAGTTCGAGGCCATAGTTGAGTCAGAGAAGTATGATACCCTGACCGTGAACGAGCCGTTCTCGAATCTCAAGTCGGCTGGGGTGGATAGGGGCATGATAGCCAAGATTGAGGGCCCGACTGATTCCCATAGTCTCACCCTCATCGGTGGTTCGAAAGGAAAGGCTAACACTAACCCATCCACCAGGATGTTCTCCTTGTCCTCTTTGATGTCTATGCCAGATGAGGAGTTCGACGTGCTTGGAGAGGACGAGCTGGCGCTGCTGACGAGGTGGTTCGAGAGGCTGCATGAGAACCAGATGAACATGAGGAACACGAGGACATGCTTCCAGTGCGGCAAGCCAGGACACTTCGTCGCCGACTGCCCCGAGAAGGTCGAGAACAAGGACAGCTACAAGCATAAGTCGAAGACGGATGGCAAGTACCGGTCGAGGCGCGACCACAAGAGCAAGCACAAGGGCAAGCGCAATGATGAGCGACGATTGGGGAAGAAGGAGAGCTGAGGCAAGGCCCGAGCGATGGTTGGAGCGAGCGACGTCGACTCCAGTTCCGTGTACTCCACCTCGAGCTCGAGCAGCAGTGAAGATGATGGTGATCATCGCAAGGACAGGAAGTCATCCAGGAACCTGAGTGGGCTGAGCTGCTTCACTGGAGACGGCTTCTGCACCATGGCGCTGAGCTCCGGCAGCAAGAAGAGCACACAGAATGACTCAGACTACGACTCCGACAACGAGGTGCGTGATGAACTTCCCTTCTTGCGTCAGGAGAATGAATGGCTTGGCTTGTTGCTTGATAATCATGATGACATGCTTAGAGAGGCCAAGAAGATGAGGAAAGAGCTTAGGGCCTCTCTTGAGGATGCTAGGACTATAGTGGCATGAGTTAGAAACACATAATTTGGATGCTAAGCTTGAAATTGATACCCTGAAAGCTTCACCTGTTGTTTCTGATAAAGTTGAATGTGCTAAATGTCCTATTTTCCTTGCTGATCTTGCCTTGTTTAAGGAAAAGCATGCCTCCAAGTGTGAGGAACTAGATGTGCTTAGGGTTGAAGTGGCTGAGCTTAAGTCTAGACCTGCTTTGCTAGATGTTTACACTTCTTGCCCTGTATTACAAAGAAAAATTGATGAGATGCATGCTTACACTGTTTCTCTTGAGGCCAAGTTGAAAGAACTAATTCCTACATCTTGCTCTACCTGCGAATTGCATGCTTTGAAGAATCTGGAACTTGCACATTATGTTGATCGTTTGCAGGATGAGAATGATGAGTTAAGAAAGTTGATGGGTTGGTTGTCTAGTCATGAGCCTCAGCTGAGGATAATGATCGAGACATACAAGAGGCAGGATGGTGAGGGACTTGGGGCAAACAAGGTTGGTGAGGTAAGTGGAGAGAATATTCCAGAGCCACCAAAAACCCACCACAAAAATGCTTTCCCCCCTAAACCGAACCATCTTAGGAACCGACTAGACACAACCCCAGCTCCACCCGTGTTTCCTCCACAAACAAATGATTTCCAAAAGCCTGTCAAGTTTGTGAGCACTTTGGGGAAAGTGTTCTTTGGAAAAGAGAGTGAGAAGACAAGTGGGGAGGAACTGGTTGAGAAACCTAGTGAGGAAAAACCGGTTGAGAAACCGAGTGGAGAGAAACCAAGTGAGCAGCCCCATCCTAAGCCTAAGCCCAAGCCCATAAGGTTTCTTTGTGGCTATTGTGGGAAAAATGGTCACAAGGATGGGTTTTGCTTCAAAAGGAAGCGTGAGGAGAGGATGGCAAAGGAGTGGGCGAAAAAGGATAGGTACAACCCTTCCCATGGTGTACCTAAGCTTCGTATGCCACTACCCAGGGGTAAAGCTGTGATGAGAAGCGTTCCGACATGGGGAGATGCAAGTTCCCGCGGCCAAGGAGTTTTTCTAGAGAGGGCGGTCAGACCGGCCTGGCTAGGCGGTCAGACCGGCCCTGCCCAGAGGGGGGGCGGCTAGACCGGCCTGGCTAGGCGGTTGAACCCCCCCCGAATTCGCGCGAGAGAGGTTTTCGAGGTGGTGAGTCGAGTGGTTTCAGTTTTGGAGGTCGTGGTGCTGGTGTTTGGCCTAGAGAGTCTGCAGATGGTCAGTTTGCCAGGCGTTCTCCCCCTCGTGCTCAATACGGGCATGGGAGGAGTCATAGCTTTGAGATGGAGAGGAGGGACCGTCCACGGTCTTCCTTTCAAGGTTTTGGTCCTCCTCTAGTTAGAGAGGGATGGTTCCCTCATAGTGGTTACCGTGGTGGTGTTCGTGGAGGTAGCTTTGGTAGGAAAGATGTTTTGGATTGTGCTAACCCCACTTTTGAGCAAATGGCTCGGCACTGGTTTTACTCTTTTGGTACTAACCCCAGTGCTGAATCGTTTGTTCACTCACGTGCTCGTTTTTGAATTTCAGGTGGGTGACTTGAAAACATTTGGTTGATTGACTCCGGTTGCTCGAGGCATATGACCGGAGAGAAGGGGTGGTTCTCAAGTCTCGTCTCGGTGGTGACAAAGAGGTACATCACTTTTGGGGACAATGGGTGAGGGCGTGTGCTATCAGAAGGTGAGATTAAGGTGAGTGACAAGATCACTCTCGGGCGTGTTGCTCTTGTTCAATCGCTTGGATACAATTTGCTTTCTGTGTCCCAGCTATTGGATGAGGGTTTTGAGGTGTTATTTCGACCTGGTGGTTCTCATATTTTGGATTCTCGAGGGGACCTTGTCTGTATGGTCGTTCCCGAGGGTCAGGTGTTTCGAGCTGATTTTTCTCAATCTTCTAGTGTTGAGCGTTGTTTCTTGGCTGGTTCTTCGAGTGAGTTGTGGAAGTGGCATAGGAAGTTGGGTCACTTGAGCTTTGACCTTTTGTCACGCTTGAGTAAACTCAATTTGGTCGGAGGATTGCCACGGTTGAGGTTTGAGAAAGAGTTGGTTTGTGCGCCGTGTAGGCATGCCAAGATGGTAGCCTCCTCTCACTCTCCTCTCACCGATGTGATGCCTGAGCATCCATGCGAGCTACTCCATATGGACCTTGTTGGCCCCACTCATGAGCGATCTGCGGGTGGGAAGTGGTATGTCCTTGTTGTGGTGGACGATTACTCTCGGTATGCTGGGGTGTTCTTTCTTGAGGAGAAAGGGGAGACGTTTGGTTTTGTTCGAGATCTTGTCTTGAGGTTCAGGAACGAGAGGCACATAGATGCCATACGAGCAATCCGTAGTGACAATGGCTCAGAATTCAGAAACTCTCGTTTTGAAACCTTTTGTCATGACTTGGGTCTTGAACACCAGTTTTCGAGTCCGTATACGCCTCCCCAGAATGGTGCTGTGGAGAGGAAAAACAGAACCTTGTGTGAGATGGCTCGGACGATGTTTGATGAGCATAGGACTCCGAGAAGGTTCTGGGCTAAGGCGGTGAATACCGCGTGCTATGTCTCGAACAGGATCTACCTTTATGTGCATAAGAAGAAAACCTGCTATGAGTTGATGCACGGTCGCTGTGACAATCCCATCCAAGATAATTCTGTACTATCGCCTAAACCACTCCATTTGGTCATTAAGCAATAATAAAGAATCATCTCGTTGAGTGTTGCCGGGTTAACGCCCGGTAAATCACTTGTCAACACAGAGAGGATCGAACGTATGCATTGAACTCCCACGAAGGAGAGTCCGGAGTGTCTTACAAATTAACAACAAAGTCCCCTTAGGGTCCATTATTACAAACGTAGTTCTTTGACATGAAAGTAAATGGTTCAGAGTTTATTGAAAACAGCAAAAGATAGCTAAACGGTACGATCACATCATTGGAGGCCTGTCCGTGATGCAATCACTCTTCGTCATCCACCCATTCCAGCTCCCAGCCAGGTGGAAGTTCCCCGGGCCACACATCACATGCATTACCTGGAAACAACATTTATAAAGCAAGGTTGAGTATACTAATACTCAACAAGGCTTACCGTCGAAAAGAAAGACTTTACCTCTAATCATGCAAGGCTTTTGGCTAGTGGGTTTGTTTGCCAAAAAGCTACTAAATTGTGAATCCTTACTTTCACCTTTTAGCTCATGTTCTAGTAGAAGTAATCATTACTAGATAAGCAACTATTGCAATCAAAGTTGTACAAACAATTAATCAAAGTAATAATCTTCACAAAGTTCCATCATAAAGGGATATCATGGCCAGTAGATTAAGTAGTCTCAGATAATGATGAGAGGCCGACAATCAATTGATTCAAACCTTGCAAGGTGGACCTAAACACACGAGAGGTGCCCTCACTAAGAGTTCACCAACCAGGTGGTTCCCATCACTCCTCGGATTGGGATCAGATGCTACAGTCTTGAGTACGAGGTTTACTGGGCTACACCGCCAATGTCACCCAGCCTCACGCAAGTACTCGGGGAGCAAGCCCGGGGCCGCAACTCTAAGAGTAGTAGCGCAAAGTTCCTGCACTGTCTCGTTTAGGTACTAGGCTTACCGTGCCCATTTTCGACAAGTGTTTAGTACTTTCAAACACTTAACCAACAAAGCCATTGGACAGGAGCCCAAATCCCATGCTCTTACCACATGAGCAATCCATTTAATCAATAAGGTGATTCCATCGAGGAGATCCTACTCTCGCGAGTGACGAACATCACTCGACTTGTACCGGATCCTTAGAGCATAGCCACTAGCATCCTAACATGCTAGTAAAAGATCATAGGTACTTAGGAATCAAGCAACTAGGGTTTCAATTAACTCCTGAACGTAAATGCACATAAATAACAAAGATAAATTCAGAAGTTTAAATGAAACACATAGGTTAATGATTAAACCGGGGCTTGCCTTCGTCAGCACAAGCAGACACACGAACTTCCAGACTTTGGTCCGGGTCTTGCTCTACGGTCACGTAGTGCACGTCTCCTCCTGCTCCCTCGTCCTCGTCAGCCGGCACGAGCGTATAGCTACCGTCGGGGACTTCTACACAGGGAATGCAATGCAGTGATTAGGAGGGTGATTAATTGAATTTAAATAACAAACAGTAGCAAACAGCCACTAGGGGTATATGGTTGGCCATATTCACCTTAACAAAAGTATTTAAGCACTATCCCTTTAAAAGATAATCAAAAAACTTAATTAGTCTTCTCTTTATGGTGATTGTGTGCACATCTATGAAAGAGTATATATATTTTAATTGCAAGACAGCAAGTAAGTTACTTTTATACCACAAAATATTTTCCTAACTCATTTATATAGCTTATCCACAAAGGAATTTGTTTTTTCTATTTTTCCCTCACTAGATTAATCTAGTTTTCAATCTTTAATCAACCAATCAAACCTCAAACATGCCCAACAGTACCCACTGGTCCTACTGACCAGGGAGCACTTATTTGGACAGCAAGCACAAGTTTAAGCCTCTGCAAATTAAATGCACTCAGATAAGGTAAATCTAGCTAGCATTTAAAGGATTAATGCATATTAAAATAATTATAACATAAATGAAACCAAATGTTCTCCTACACATGCTTTGGTCCAAAACAAGCCTAAGGAACCAACAAACACACAAAGAACTATTATAGATCTTGATGTACACATTTATGAATAAAAACAAGCATAAATTTGGAAATAATATTTCTAACAGAGATAAAATCAGGGTAAATTCACCAGAGGTGCATTTTGGCATAACATGACAATAACAAGAAGTAGGGCTCAAAAATAATTATAATTTAAGCTATAAAAATCATCTAGGCAGATTTGTCAATATCACAAGATAATTCATATAAAAAGATTCCTTCAGAGCGCAAATTTTAGCACAGCACATACACCTACTAGTCTCCACAACATATCCAAAATCTAGTTCAAGATCATGTATAGATTTTGCAGAACATCAGATCTAGGTAAAATGGTTTTCTATTTTTCATGCAAAAACTGGAGCTCAAAAGTATATACAAGTTTCGTAAAAGTGGTAGTTCTAGTCACATAGAGCACAACAACATTAGATTTGCAATTTTTGGATTTTTCTACGATTTTATATGATTTTTCTAAAGTCAGCACAAGGGGGTCAAAGTCTGGCTTTTGGTTTTACGAACAGGTCCCTGGATTTCACAGTTACGCCCTTAGGTGGAGTTCAACTTCTGCAATTGGGTCCCTGGGTGCGGCCAGCAGCGGGGATCGCCGGAATCCGGCCAAGGGAGGGCCGGGATTGGCCGGGAAAGTGGCCGTGGATGATGAGGGACTCACCCTGGGTCAATTTGAGGGGTTGGAGGCGGAGGGAGGTGCTCCGGCGAGCGAGCTCGGCGGTGCCATGGATGGGCAGCCGTGGGAGCTTCTGCTCCGGCGAGTAGGGGCGCAGCACGGGGTAACAGGCAGCCGTGGGGACTCCAGTGGTGCTTGAGGGAGGAGGTGAAGTGCTCTAAGGGTGACAGTGCTAGCCCGGAAAGGGAGCTCGCCGTGCGGCCTCCAATGGCGGACGGTGGCTCTGCTCCTGCGCGCGAGGGAAGAACCCAGTGGCCTTTACAGGCACGGCTCGGCCTTGGCAAGGCGGTTCACAAGTCGGTCAAGAGCCATGTCGTGGCATGGGCGCGGCATGGGCACAGAGAGGCGGCAACGTGCAGCGAAGAACGGCGGTGACGCCGTTGGGCGAGCGACGACTGTCGGCGCGGCGTGGCCGATGCGCGTGCGACACGTGGGGCAAGGAGATGGGGCGGGGATGGCGGTGCGGCGCGGGGGGGTCCCACGGCGCACGGACCGGCGGGCAAAGGCGCCGCCTCGGCGTGCGGGCCCCGGCGGCGGCGCGGCCGACGCGCGACGTCGGTGCGGCCGACGCGCTCTAGAGCGCCATGAGCCAAAAATAGCTTAGACTGGCACACTTTGACTGAGTTTTTCTCCAAAAAAAATTGAACTGTAGTGGACAAACATTTGAATACCAAAGTTGTAGATCTCTTGATCCTCTACAACTTTTACAAAGGGCGTAGGGTCCTTTTCTCCACCGTTTTTGCACAAATTGCATGCCAAGGTTGCTGTTTTCTAGGCACCTGTGAATAGTAACTACAAGCGTTGACCAAGCTTTTTCACGCATTTGCACTCCAAATCTCAAATGCTACTCAACATGAATGTTGTGTTCCACGACAAAATACACAACTTTTGCATTGGGAGAATTTGAAGTATTTAGGTGAAATTTGGAGAACGCGGCAAAAGTTCCGGGCGACATAAGAGGGTCAAAGGGTGTTTAAGGGGTTTGACTAGGGTTTTGACCCAACCTTGACCATGAGTTGACCAAGGGGTGTCATTAGGGGTTGTTGGGGATGTTTTCGAGGTGATGGACCAGGTTGACCATCGTTTGACCAAAGTCAACTCGGTTGACCGGATCATTAGGGTTAATAAACCCGGCTGAAAACCTGGGGCGTCACAGCCTACCCCCCTTAAACAGAATCTCGTCCCGAGATTCGACAACAAGATTAGAGCAACCTTCTTCCAACAAGTCAAAGGTTACAAAGGTGGAACACATACTCGCTTACACTTCTCGATAGCGAGAATTCAGATGGGGCAAAAGATACATGGTGCTCTCCTCACTGCCTCAACTCAGTTCATGAGGAAGCGGACGATGAATGCGTACATGAAAAACTAAAAGAAGACAAACTCCGCCGACGATGCAGAGATACATCGTTACAAGCGTCTAGCGGAGGGACTCGAACATCTCCACGAACTGAGCCATGGTCGGCGATGAAGGCTGGGGTTTTTCTCTCGATCTTCTTCCGAGCTTCTTCTGGAGGTTGTCGACGAAGATGGCGAAACAGCTTGCTCGGAGAGTGGCGCAGCAACGGCGGAGAAGGGCTAGTGGCGGGGTGGCCAAAAACTAGCCGAAGGGGAAAACAAGAGCAGCGACACTGTCGAGCTCGAAAGCAGAAACTTGGCAATAGCAACAATACGGAAGGGTTTCCCTTTTCATACCTCAACGGAAACGCAACGGTCATCCCAACCGACTGAGGTAGGGACTAGCGGAGCGATCCGGCAATGGCCACACGGGGCTCGATAATGGTCGGTCCGTGAGGTCTTGGCGATGTGATCGTGGCCGCGAGAAAGACATGGCAGGGCGACGCTACGGTGTCATACCATCGTGGCACTGAAAAGAATGGGCTCCAACGGTCGAAAGAATTGACCGCGATGGTGAGATGGTAACAAGGAGAGTTTAGCAAAAGATTTAACCACTACTTCGTTTGGTCGTTTCTTGGTCCCTAGGATTTGGACATTATGATCAACGGATCATGGATTGATAAGTGATAGAGGACTCCCATGCCTTGGCTTTTCGAGAACCTTGATTGCTCACGAAAACTTTGAACCACCTCTTCAACTTAGTCGGTTGATTTGATTAGATGCTAAGGAACTTTGAGATTAAGCGGACAGAGACCAAATTGAAAAGTGATTATAAAGGAGATTTCTATGAAGAAAAGGAAGGCTAGTAAACAAATATGTTTACTAAGATTTCTGAATTTATTTTTGAAAAGCAACAAAGGTGTAAGGATGGATCAAAGGTTCCATCCTTAGGAGTCCAAGGTTAGTTGTCCATAGCAATAATAAAGGAAGGTAAGGCCATAAGGAGCGGTTGCACGGAGTTGTTTATGGATAGCAATGAGAATGACTTGAAGAGATGGGTAAATACCTCAATTTCAGAAGATATTTGCTCACATGAACAATTTTAAATTGAATGAGCTGTGCACCAATGAGACCTATGATTGAATGTCGATGAAGAGGGGATACTTTGTGCAACAATGGGGTGATGCACATTTTAATGCTCATGTTGTGGTGCATAGAGTGTGATGCACATGCAGATGAGCACATGATGCTTGTGCATATGAACATATGATGCACTTGCCATGATGCATAGTGAAAAATGCACATGTTCATGGGATATGATGCTCGTGATGCTTGTTAGCATGACTTGTTTACTCATGTAGTTAGCTGGTAACAAGGGGATAACATAGAGTGGAGAACATGGATTTGTGGTGAGTTGCATGCTCCCAACCAAGATACCTAGCGCGCCCCTAGTGGTAATCACATGGCTGCAGCACACATGATGCACTAGGTTCCGTCGCGGCACCTTTGGTCATGGAACAACAATCTCATCAGCCATAAGGAGGATATAGAAGGAGGGTCGAAACCTTCAATGCGTATGCATGTTAGTCCATCCAAGGTTCCCAAATGCACATGCTATGCAATGCATTTCCATGCCCATGAATTTATTAAATTAAGAGTGCAACCCATGCATGAAATGATGATGCTCAAAGCATACAAACAGAATTTAACTCTTTCTATTCATGTTTTATACTTTCATAAAGTTGTGAGCAAGATCAAGATGAAGACGTTCAAGATTGCAAGGTCAAACACGATTGAGATAAGGATGTCGCTAGCAAGGGTAGCTTAGGGCATCAAGAGGCACAAACATTACCATCAAAAGTCCAAGGGGGTTGTTCACAAACAACAATTGACAGCAAGTCATAGAGAGAGGTGTTCTCGAGTAGAAACAATACCCATGAAGTCACCCTGACCTTGCTTCACTTGAATATTCAGCTTCTTGTTATGATGACTCTTACTTGCTTTGGAGACTTGCCTCTGTGGATGTGGCTTAATCTGCCTAGGGTTCGGGCATTTATTGGCGAAATGCCCGGGTTGTCTACAATTGTAGCAAATGCGGGGCAGAAGTTCTTTAAGCTTGGAAGCATGTTGACGTAACTTATTGCCGCTGTGATCACTTTGTTTGCCCTTGCGAAGACAAAATTCCTTTAAGGTAATTCCCCACTCACTAAAATCCATTTCGGGGAATGCTCGCTTGCAGTTCCGGCTATTCCCTTCTTCCTTAGTAAGGTCCATTGGTAGTTTCGATGGTGGTAGTAGAGAATCAGAGGTGTTGGGTTGATTCTGATTCATATGATCCACCAACAAATTGCATAAGCAGGCCAGCTCAACCGTAGACGTAAATAATGCCTGGGAGAGACCATCAGTTAGTTTGAGATAACCTTTGATGACGATCCTGGAGGATATTGTCCATGATATGGCTTAACACTGATTTTTGTTCTTCCAACATCTCGATTGCACCAGCAATGGTGTCTATATCACCGTGAGTAGGTACTCGGGGTGAGAAAGACTCAAAGAGTCGAGGTTTCTCCTGATCTTTTCTGATGGAGACCATGGTCTGAGCGACCAAATTTGGTCCATCTGGATTGGCACCAAAGGGAGGTTGCTGCTGCAGCCTCTGGGCGAGCTGCTGCTGCGTCTGGAGGATTTCGCACAGCACTCTCGCTTGAGCTGCCATGAATGCCTCTACAATCGTCTTGGGTGCTGGTGGTGGTAAGTCGCTACCACTACTCGACGCACCAAAACCATCTGGGAAGCTGCATGTCGGTCCCACCATTTGAAAGAATTGAGCTTCCATTAAATACACCTTCATAAGCTTGTTCTCACAAGCAGAACATGTACGACGAAAAACTCGATTGGAACAAAAGTTCGACTCGGGGCAGCACAATATTCTAAAACTAAGAATTTTGTGCACTCAACTCAAGACTACGAGGATTCATGACTCAAAATTCCAAACCAATGCAGGGGTTTGGAGCACTTTGATATCCAACTTGGGATCAAAAGCTAAGGTTATCACGTGTGGAAGAATTTGGTACGGGGGTCTTATTCTGGCGATGGGGAACAAAAATTCCCAACTCAAACACCAAAGTCCCAAAATTTTCCCAAATTTCATCAGAAACTCAGTGGCATAATTATGCACACTTTTGGTATTCAACGGTAGATCTAGATTGGATAGGATCATGCTCGAAAAATTCCATTTTCCGAGAGAGGTTACCCAGAAAAACAGCAGGACAGAGACTCACTAAACTGATCATAACTCTCTATAGAAAATTCATAAAATCCTGAGAAATTCATAGTAGATGCTAGATTTGATAAGAAACAACTTTCCTAAAGGATGTCTAGTCAGATTCCTTACAGATCTGGCTATAAAAATTGAGAGATTACAGCAACAGAATCTGCCAGAATTTTGCCTAAGATCAAAAGAGAGGAAACCTTATCTAAGATCAAGCAATCACCCTAGGAAAAATTACTCAAACAAGCAAATACCACTTTTAGGTTCAACAAGATTTTAATCATGAATGCACACACCTTAAACGACCTCACACACATGGATCCAAAAAGACGTAGTTAGTGCCAGTGGCAAGCTTATAATCGGCTCTCCTTATAATAACTAGTCGGAGCTACTCGATTCGCCCTTAACGACTTAAGAAATGTTGTTAGTGTACCTGCAGAAAATGAACCTTACATGCCAGCACGTCACGGAAGCGTCCACATACATTACCGTTCACTATAGAAATGGTATCCATACGTCAAGGCGCTGCACAGACAGCGTCCAACCTTGGACACCCTCCGTTTGAATGGAGTGTATCCTTGCCTCGCATATTCACACGTATGATAAATGTGGTGACATCACAACTCACAACCAGACGCGAAGATGGGATCCATGGAATGGATCACTCCATCAACCCTCGCGATTCCCGTGATGCGGAACAGCACACATATGAAACACGTGGCTCATCTAGTTTGGTTGTGCAAGAAAGTAAGTCTGACATAAAGTAAAGTGCTGGAAGTTAGCAAATTAAACCATAGATTCTTATGCCACCTTAAAGAACCCAAAATTCCGTCTAGGGCCTCTCGATCTAGATCATTCCTTAACGATCCAACGGATTTTCAAAATTCAATCAATCTTGGCAAGTTTTATTGTAAATCATGTAATTAGTATTAATCTAATCACTCCGGTGCATACGGATGCTCTGATACCAACTGTGACAACCCTATCCGAGATAATTCCGTACTATCACCTAAACCACTCCATTTGGTCATTAAGCGATAATAAAGAATCATCTCGTTGAGTGTTGTCGGGTTAACGCTCGGTAAATCACTTGTCAACACAGAGAGGATCGGACGTATGCATTAAACTCCCATGAAGGAGAGTCCAGAGTGTCTTACAAATTAACAACAATGTCCCCGTAGGGTCCATTATTACAAACGTAGTTGTTTGACATGAAAGTAAATGGTTCAGAGTTTATAGAAAACAGCGGAAGATAGCTAAAAGGTTTGAATCAATCGATTGTCGGCCTCTCACCATTATCTGAGACTACTTAATCTACTGGCCATGATATCCCTTTATGATGGAACTTTGTGAAGATTATTACTTTGATTGTTTGTACAACTTTGATTGCAATAGTTGCTTATCTAGTAATGATTACTTCTACTAGAACATGAGCTAAAAGGTGAAAGTAAGGATTCACTACTTAGTAGCTTTTTGGCAAACAAACCCACTAGCCAAAAGCCTTGCATGATTAGAGGTAAAGTCTTTCTTTTAGACGGGTAAGCCTTGTTGAGTATTAGTATACTCAGCCTTGCTTTATAAATGTTGTTTCCAGGTAATGCATGTGATGTGTGGCCCGGAGAACTTCCACCCGTCTGGGAGCTGGAATGGGTGGATGACGAAGAGTGATTGCATCGTGGACAGACCTCCAATGATGTGATCGTACCGTTTAGCTACCTTCCGTTGTTTTCAATAAACTCTAAACCATTTACTTTCATGTCAAAGAACTACGTTTGTAATAATGGACCCTACAGGGACTTTGTTATTAATTTGTAAGACACTCCGGGCTCTCCTTCATGGGAGTTTAATGCATACGTTCGATCCTCTCTTTGTTGACAAGTTATTTACCTGGCATTAACCCGACAACACTCAATGAGATGATTCTTTATTATCGCTTAATGACCAAATGGAGTGGTTTAGGCGATAGTGCGGAATTATCTCGGATGGGGTTGTCACACCCAAGGTGAGTCACTTCCATGTCTTTGGTTGCAAATGTTTTATTCTGAAGAAAGGGAAGAAGTTGGATAAGTTTGAGGTTAGGTCGGTCGATGGTATTTTCTTTGGTTATGCATCTCACTCTAGAGCATATCGTGTGCTCAATCTTGAAACTAACCAAATCGTGGAGACTTGCGAGGTAACCTTCGACGAGACACAGCCGTGTAGTCAGCTTGTCTTTGAGTGTGCAGGTGATGATGAACTTGGCAAGGAGATCTTTCAGGAGGAGGAGCATGAACATGGAGACGATGAAGATGGCGGCGTGGTGCCCGCAGCTGAGCATGTACCTACTACTTCGACTACAGTGATGGACGGCCCCTCTCCCACACCTACGAGGACAAACCAAAATCAAGGAGAAGCTGTAGTTGAGGGGGGAGGTGGCATCAAGATGAGTACCACCTCGGCGAGTAGAAGTGGATCACCCAGCTTCAAGGATCATCAGTGACATGAATGAGCATATGTAACACCCTAACAATTCCATAACTAAATTAATATAGGCAACAGGTGTCTAGATTTAATTTCTCTTAAGGACATAATTAAATTATCAAATAAAATTGGCTTTTAAAATATTTAAATATCACTTGAATAAAATTAGAAATAATAAGTGTTTGTGCATCATGAATCGAATGCATGGTTTCTTGTTTGATTGAAGTTTGAAAGTATGAAAATGATTTGAAAAGAGTTTTTTAAAAAAGAGAAAACCTTTTTTCCTTTTTCCCCCTCTCCCCTTTTCCATGCGGCCCAGCAGGCCCATCCTTCTCCCCCTCTCTCTTTTCTTTTAGCCCGCAAGCCAACCCGAGTCGCCGACCTTCTTTTCCCTCGCGGCCCAGCAACGACTTCCCCTACCGGCCCAACCGCGCCTCCCCTCCTTTTCTTTTTGCGCCAGACGCCGACAGGTGGGGCCCGGCCGTCAGGCCCTCCCCCTACCTCCAGCCGGCGGGTCAGCCGCCCCCATCAAGGGCGTCGGCCGTTACCGGCCGACTCCCACGTGCCCCCGCCTTCAAACCGCTCTTTTAAGCCGCAGTGAAGCCTCCCCTTCACTCTCCCGCCTTAATCCGGCCGTTACCCCTCCTTAATCCCCCGCTCTTGAATTCCATCAAGTCTGCATGCCACTGATGGCCATGCCCGCCGGGAGCCGCCTTCCCTCCTCTCTCGGGCCTATTTAAGCACCCCTAGAGCCTCGCCACGCCTCCCTTCACTCACACCGAGCTCCCCAACCTCCCTCGTCGATTCCCATGCGCCCAATCGAGCTCGTCGTCGCCGCCCTTTGAACTCGGGCCGCCGGCGTCGATCTTCGTTGTCGCCGTCTTTCCCGCCGCTCTCTCTTCTGCCAAGGCTTCCACGTGCGGTGAGAAAATAATCCCCACCTCCCTTTTATTTCTTCCCGAGCCGCATGCCGCACCGCCACTCGCCGGCGCCGGCCGCCCCCCCCCCCTTTGGCGTCGCGCCTCGGCCGCCGCTTAAACCACCTCGTGCATGCACCTCTTTAGCTTCTCCGGTTCATAAGCTTCGCGCGAGTGCATTCCCCGCGCAAAACCGTGGCCGGGAACCTTATTTTCGGTCGTCGGCGGCGACCCGCCGCCGCGCGCCGCCGCTACGGCGCAAGCGCCGCCGCCCGGCCGCGTGCGAGTGTGGCCGGCCGCTGGATCGGCCATCAACAACCCAGATTCAATTGACCTGCGGGTCAACCCCACGGGTAACGGTCAACCCGGGTGCTTTTGTTAAAGAGACCCCCGGTTTCTTAAATATTGCATGCCGGTCCTTCCACCTTGAAAGATTCTTACAATTCAGTCCTAAATTTTATGTTTAAGCCCCTGTCCTTATTAGATTTTCATATCCGAGGTCCAGAACACCCTTTTTATGATTTAAACCTTCTGTTTTTAAGCATAATTACCTTTTAGCCCCTGTTTTCTTGCTGTTAGGCCCCTGGAAAGTTTAGTTTTTCGCAGATTAGTCCTTATACCTTGTTTTTAGCGTATCTTTACCGTTATAGCTCCGTTTTTAGTGTTTTAGCTGTCTATGCGATCGTCTCAGTGAGCCCGTCATTTTAGAAGCATGTTTTTAGTCTTTAGACTTTATTGGTGAACTGTTTTATTTATTTTATTCTTTATGTGTGAAATCATAGATATCGTGCCTGTTTCAACTGAGCAACCTCTCGGAGTCGATCAGGAACAATTGTTTGAGGAAGAGGAAGACTTTGCTGTAGTTGAAGAAGGCAAGTGGTCTTCTCCCCCTGCATGTTCTATTTTGTCCTATATAATTGCATTATAATTAAGTTTACTTTTATGATGTTATTGCATTAACTTGATGGGAATACTTTTTAAGGACTTATCTAGACTTTTTACCCTGATCCTTGGCATAGCCCATTTAAATAAACGTTTTTGGGTAGATTATGCTAGTTGCTCAACTTGAGTTGGATAAAACGGTCTTTTAAAATGGAATGCTCTATGTTTAATTATTAATGCTTTGGGTAATGCAAGAACACTTGATTCAATCGGAACATGGAGAACCACCCAAGAAAACATGCGCAACCACAGTGCCACATGGCTCTGACCTTAGCCGAATAATTAGGTGTGTGATCGTACTAGTGGCCCTTTTCTGAAAGGAGCAGAGGGGATCCGGGTTGCAGGGGCATAGCCCGGTCCTTTTGGGGTAGCAACCTTTGCTAAGGTGTTGACCATTAGGGAGGGTTGTGGTCCGCCTGATCTGTAACTATGCGGGTCGTTAGTCTTTTGCATGCCTTTGTAAAGGCTTCGCAGTGTCCCTATGCAATCACACCTCGGAAGTGTGATATGATGCTTGGCGAGCATCGCATGGTTGGGTTTAAAGTTCTTCGAAGCTTTTACGCGAACTGTGGGTACAGTGTGCAAACCTCTGCAGAGTGTAAAACTGATCGATCAGCCGTGCTCACGGTCAGGAGCGGCTTGGACCCTCACATGATTAATAAACTTTAAGATGAGAATAAATCATGGTTTGGTGAAGCTCGATGAGCTCGGGGTTGTTTTGTACTATAGTTTTTCTTAAGTGGGTTGGTATGAACTTACACCTAGTAATTAGCCGTTCTTTAAATAAAACTTGACCAACATTAAAATGCTAACCGCTGCAAAACCATAGCCTACCTTGATAGCCTTGCATTTTTCCCCCACTTGCTGAGCTCCAACCATAAGTGTGCTCAGCCTTGCTTATCGCTGTTCAGAGGAGAAATTTGGTGGTGAATTCTACGACGACTACAATGAGTTCTGAGGCTTGCGGGCCCCCAGTCAAGTGCCTGTGGGAGCGGAAGACGAAGACTCGACTAGTAGCTAACGTTTTCCGTTGTTAGAGACCTTCAAGTCTCCCGCATGAGTGCAATAAGTGGTTAAACTCTGAGATACGTTTAAATACTGTTAATGATATTTCACTCATTTCGTCTATCATATGTGCGTAAACTGATCCTGGCGCACATATGAGATGCACTTGGTTTCCCTCCGGAAAACAGGTGTGACAGCATACTACATGGTCGAGGGTCCGGAACAATTCTCATTTTGCTCATGCTGCATTTGTTGCCACCTTTGAGCCCAAAGACATTTGACACGCACTATATGATCATAATTGGGTTAATTCGATGCATGAGGAGTTGGAGAACTTTGAAAGAAATCAGGTTTGGGAATTGGTTGACCCTCCCCCAGGGTGTAAGCCGATTGGGACAAAATGGATGTGGAAAAATAAAGAGGGAGAGAAAGGTGAAGTGGTGAGAAACAAGTCAAAGCTTGTTGCTTAGGGGTTCAGTCAGAAGGAAGGGATTGACTACGAGGAGATCTTTGCTCCCGTAGCCCGTTTGGAGGCGATTAGGATCCTTCTAGCCTTTTTCGTGGCTAAAGGGTTCAAGTTGCAGCAAATGGATGTGAAGAGTGCCTTCTTGAATGGTGTGTTGGAGGAAAAAGTGTATGTGAGGCAACCACCAGGGTTTGAGAGTGAGAAGTACCCCCACCGGGTGTACAAGTTGAGATAGGCGTTGTATGGGTTGAAGCAGGCGCCTAGAGCTTGGTATGGTAGGTTGAGGGGGTTCCGGTTTGAAGGACCGATACGGCGAACCAGAGAGGGGGGGGAGTGAATGGGAGCCGATAAAAAATTCTTCTCGAAGGAGATCGAAACTCCAACAAGATGAACACGGCTTCCAACACACGTCTCCGACTCACTACCAAGGTTGGTCAAGCCCACGTAGCCACTGGAGTGCCACTGGACCTAGGAACCAACACACAACCTTCCGACCCGAGAAACGCAACGGAAAAACCAAACCTCGAGTCTACGAGACCCACACCGGTCGGACCGGTGAGCACCACCGGTCGGACCGGTCCCTGGCCGGTGAAAGCGAGCAACTTCCACTAAGTGGCTCTACACCGGTCGGACCGGTGAGACACACCGGTCGGACCGATGGCGACCGAAAGCCCCCAAGGCACCAAACAGGCCAACCGACCACCAAACGGACCCAAACTCGAAACAGCAGCAACACGGGACAACAACGAACACACCAAGACGTTCACCCGAGCAAAAACCCACAAGGGCTCGCACCGGTCAGACCG
This sequence comes from Cenchrus americanus, assembly GCA_947561735.1. Taxonomy (NCBI): domain Eukaryota; kingdom Viridiplantae; phylum Streptophyta; class Magnoliopsida; order Poales; family Poaceae; genus Cenchrus; species Cenchrus americanus. The sequence continues at coordinate 95,939,409 of OX387241.1, read as the reverse complement.
GTCAAGAGCACCGGTCAGACCGGTGTGGCCTGGGCAGCTCGGGATGAACAGCACCCGCGGGTCAACTCCCCCAAATCCAAATCTCGATCTCCCGAATCACTCCACGGACTTGAACAAGACTTTGGGGATATCAGGAACACCTCATGAGGAGTCCATAGCCAAGTTTAATCCCACTAAAACTCGTCCAAAAAGGAGGAATCCAAGAAATCCCGGCGAAAGCACTTCCAACCCAAGAACTCAAGAAACCCCAAAATCGAGCACCTTTACTCACGGATTTGGGAGGGGAATCACAGCCCAGAGAACCACGAAGGGTTCCCACAAATTTCCCCCATCAAATCCCCAAGAGAAATGCCCCGAAAACAACCCAAAGAAATCACGAATAGAGGGCTCCGAAAATCACCACCAAGAACAACCGGGGAAAACACATCCAAACCTTGAGGAACCACGCCGAATCATCTATACATGAAACAAAGGTTCGTACAAGGTCTAGCAAGCCGCCCGATCATCCATCTCTCTCAACAATCTCCATGAAGCTCTCTTGCTAGTCCTAAAGAAAACCTAAGGAAAATAGGTGGAAAATGGGGAAACTAATGAGCTAGGGTTCCAAGAGTTGGCTGCCATCCTCTCACCTCTTGGGTTATATGGAGGCAACCGAATGTCTAAAACGCCCTTCTCTACTAACTAGGGATACAAGCCCCTCAAGGGCGGATTTGGAATTCTTGATGTCTTCACCATCGGACGGATGCCGGCGACCGCACCTCGCGTAGCCTCGACGCAAGCCATGCGATCCCGACGCGTGTCCTCCGCTTCGAAGATTCGGACTGCGTCGTCGCACACGGTCGACCGGTGCTCCTCACCGGTCGAGACCGGTCCCCACCGGTCGGACCGGGTCGACCCACCGGTCGAGACCGTGCAGCGGCGCTGCAGCTCCGTCTTCGGTTCTCCGGTCTTGGCTTTGTGGATCAACCAAGGAACCCAGTGGTTTTCTGGTGAACCACCGGAAACCCTGCGAACTCGGTGTAGCCTCCGCCAAGCTCCACTCATGACTTGGATCCCACGTAGTCCCGGCTCGACCTTGGTTTTGAGGCTCAACCAAGAAACCGTCCACGACTTCATCTTGCTGTTCATGCCACCATGCGGCCCGCACTTGACCCCGCTGGCCACCGGGTCCCTCGAACGAAGCCTACTTGTCTTCTCCACACCTGGAGGCCTCACCGGCGACGACCTTTCGCGCTTGTTCTTCACACCGCACCAACACCGGTCAAGCCGCAACCTCGCACCTGCAACACTTAGCCAAGAATCAGTCCACACAACGTTGTCAATCACTCATCACACAAGGAAGCGACCATCCACCGGTCCTCGAACCACACATGGTCCTCAATCTCCCCCTTGATGAGTGCATTGACAACACCCACATGAAAGTAACAATAGAGAAAAGAAAAAAGAAAAGAAACGAACAAAAAGAAACTCCAACAAGCGATCAAAAGCCAAACAAAGGCAAAGAACAAGATCACTTGAAGAAGACAAGTCTCGGACCCCTTAGGCAAGGGCAACGGCTCGACACATCCGAGACAAAGCAAAGCTCAAGCAAAGAGCGCAAACCACTGAATCAAATCTCGAGCAACCACAAAGAGCTCCCCCTGCACACATGCAAGCTCCCCCTGAACCAATGCACCTCCCCCTGGACGAATGCAAGCAAGACACCACTTGAAACAGGGCAGCTGCAACAACTCAGCCCTAACCGGTCAGACCGATCAACACCACCGGTCAGACCGGTGTGCAACATGTGTACAGAACTAGCACTCACACCGGTCTGACCGGCGACCCTGACCGGTCAGACCGGTGCACAACAGAGCCCAGAAATGGCTCGAAACCACCTGAAAACCTTCTAAACGCGTCCAGCAAGCCATTTCAAGCTCAAACTTCTCCCCCTTGTTGGCAATGCATGAATCAAGCCAAAAATGCAAAAATTACAACCTAGAGCTTCTCAAATAGACAAAATGCAACAAAGAATGCTACACATGTCCAAATGAGCAAGTTAGATACTCTACGGCTTCGTATCGATCTCAACTACATGATCACCAAGTTTCACAACCATTAGACGAAGCTAAGATGGATTTGGGCAATTTTGCGAAAAACGTGCCTCTCATGAGCAAAGTCCTAAACATGGTCAAAGCATATCAAAATGGCAAAGCCACACAAACTTCATGCTAGGACAGCCATTCTAATCATAAGACCATCACAAACACCCACAAGGACCTCATGTCATGTCAAAGCCACCGAGCCATGTGCCTACTTCTATGCATGAGACTTCTCATTGGTAGGCATCATGCAACGGTTTAGCACCCAAAGCAAATTAAAATCAGCACATATGACATGGGAGTATGTTTTCCAAGCATTTTTCATTTCATTTTCAGATTTGTAAATGGTACATGAAATGTCTTTGCGACAAAAAGGAACTTATGCCCCTCCACAAGATGAAGCAAGAGGGCTAAACATTCATGATGGCAAATGAGCCTTTGGCCCCATATGATCAATAAACTAGCTATCCAACCACAAATTAAGCATAGCAAAGCCACTAAAACATGTCAAGATCATATAAAGGCATTTACACATGAGAGAGCATACATGTGACATTTTCAAAAACATAGCTATCAACCATGGATTATTCATCAAGATCATCAAGAGCTAAGCCAAACTAACCATAGCATACCAAACAAGCTCACAAAGACATATATCTCATTCCATGGTGAACAATGTATATGAGAGAAGCTTTTCCTAACCAATGCATATGATACAAAATGCATGCAATCTAAGATACAAGGATGCCTATACATCATGTTAAATATGCCATGCCAAATGCAAGAAATGCACAAAGGAAAGCTATATATATGCTACAAAGGAGCTCCCACACAAAACTCACTAACCACCAGCTCCTCGAGGGGAGGCAAAAAGGGCTCGACACCACCGGCAAAAGAGCAAAGGAGCACAAAACTCACAAGCTCCCCCTAAACACATGCACTAGGGCCAAAAGAGCATACAAATCTCACCCTACACACATGAGATAGAGAAGGAGCAAAACAAACCAAGTGGCTTGACCAAGGCCACACACTCGAAGGTCACAAAAACACTTACCTTTATCATTTCTTCACAATTCACTCATCCTTGTGCACCATCCCCGAAAGTGATGCACCTACATGTCACCACCGGAATATGAAGCCGAAGAACCACCCCCCGATATCAACCAAATGTTCTCCGGGCCATCCACCTGCAACTCAAAACCAAGAGCGAGAGCGAGCAAACGACTCAACACTAGGGTTAGTTCCAACTGTGTAAAACCAGTGCCTATCCATTTGCTCGAAAGTGGGGTTAGCACAAACCAAACCATCTTTCCTACCAAAGCTACCTCCACGAACACCACTACGGTAACCACCATGAGGGAACTAACCCTCTCTGCCTGGAGGAGGACCAAAACCACGAAAGAAGGCCCGTGGGCTGTCCCTCCTCTCCTTCTCAAAGCTAAGACTCCTCTCATCCCCGTAGTGAGCTCGAGGGGGAGAATGCCTAGCAAACTGACCTCCTGCAAACTTTCCAGCCCAACCACCAGAACCACGAACTCCAGAACCAAACCTCGCACCTGTACGAGCATGAAACCCAAACTTCTGCCTGTCCAGGCCTGCACCGGTCTGACCGGTGCTCCACACCGGTCTGACCGGTGTAGCCTGGGCAGCAGCACCTCCAACAACCTTCCGCTCTCCCCAAGCCCGAACTGACCTCACACTCTCCTTGGCCCTAGGCAACTGCACACGAGGCTCAAGTACACCATCGAAAGGGTGGTACTTGTCCTTGTTAGCCCACTCCTTCGCCATTCTCTCCTCACGCTTCCTCTTGAAGCAAAACGCTCTCTTGTGACCATCCTTTCCACAAAACTCACAATGGAAACGGATCGATCTAGGCTTAGGCTTGGGATGAGGCTCTTCACAAGGCTTCTCACTTGGTTTCTCACTAGGCGTTTCACTTGCCTTCTCACTCGGTTTTTCTCTTGGTTGGTTTGGCTTGGATGCAAACTTGTCTTTGGGTGTGGGTTGTGGTGGAACTGAAACATTCCCAAATTTCCTTTCTCTCTCACCACTGCCCTCACCAACCTTATCCAATCCCAAAGCCCAACCGTCAAAGCGCTTACATCTAGCAATCATCATACCAAGCTGAGGTTCTTGACTCGACAACCAACTCAGCGCTTCACGCAACTTATCATTCTCATCTTGCAAGCGACCAACACATTTTGCAAGATCCAAATTTTTCGTAGCATGCAACTCACATGTAGAGCAAGAAGTAGGAATAGGCACTTTCAAATCAGCCTCAAGCGAAACAATGCGAGAACGGAGCTCAGCAATTTTCTCATGCAAACTAGGGCAAGAAGTGCAAGCACCAAGCAAAGTGGGTCTAGATTGTAGCTCAGCCAACTCACCCCTAAGCACATCTAGTTCCTCACACTTGGAGGCATACTTCTCCCTAAGATCAGTCAAGTCAGCCAGGAAAGCAGAGCAATCAGCACAATCGTTCTCATCAGAAACAACAGGGCTAGCCTTAAGAGAATCAATTTCAAGCTTGCTATCAAGAACCTGTGTTTCTAGCTCAGCCACTCTAGTCCTAGCATCCTCGAGCAAAGATCTAAGCTTCTTCCTAAGCTTCTTAGCCTCTCTAAGCATGTGATCGCGATTATCAAGCAAGTCAACCAACTCATTCTCCTTGCGCAAAGAAGAGAGCTCATCACATACCTCATCCTCGGAATCCAAGTCCGAGGCGTCCTTCTGGCTTCTCTTGCTGCTCGAACTGCGAGCCATGCCGCAGAAGTCGTCCTTGAGGCTTAGGCCCGTCACACAAAGGCCGTTGAGATACTTGCCAAGGTTCTTCTTCTTCTTCCTCTTCTTCTCATCCTCTTCGTCTTCAACACTCGAGCTTGAAGACATGTCCTCGGAATCAGACTCGATGTCGCTTGATCTCTTCATCTTCTCTCGAGACCGTGTCTTCTTCCCATGTCCATGATCCTTCTTCTTGGACTTCTTCCTCTTGTCCTTGAACTTGTGCTTGTCGTGGTTGTTCACCTTCGGACACTCGGCGAAATAGTGTCCAGTCTTGCTGCACTTGAAGCATGTCCTCGTGTTCCTCCTCATGTTCACCCGGTTCTCGTGCTGCCTCTCGAACCGCCTCGTCAGGAGCGCCAGCTCGTCCTCTCCAAGCACGTCGAACTCCTCATCTGGCATAGACATCAAAGGGGAAAAAGAGAACATCCTGGTGGATGGGTTAGTGTTTGCCTTTCCTTTCGAACCACCAACGAGGGCAAGACTATGGGAATCAGTCGGTCCCTCGAGCTTGGCTGTCATGCCCCTATCCACCTCAGCCGACTTGAGCTTCGAGAACAGCTCGTTCACCGTCAGAGTGTCATACTTCTCCGACTCCACAATGGCCTCGAACTTTCTGCCCCAAATCGAACGATCCAAAGAGTGTAAGAGCTTGACCGCTCTATCATGATCATGGTACGGGCACATCCACATTGGCCCTCATGTTATTCACAACCACCGTGAACCTCTGAAACAAGACATCGATGGACTCACCGGGGAGATGAGTGAAATTCTCGTACTCTCTCCGGTAGGTCGCATACATCCGTGCCTGAACCTGGGCATTCCCAACATGAGCCTCCTTCAACACCGCCCAAATCCTACAAGCCAAGTGCTCGGTGTGCACCCGATCGAACTCAGGCTGACACAAAGCACGAAACAAGTAGTCGACCGCCTTATTGTTGGCGTCGAAGGCCGTCCCTCGATCCTGGAGCGAGGAAATCCATCGGGCCGGACATAGCCCTGTGTCCACCGTGACATCCCAAAGGATCTGACCCTTTCCGCGGAGAAAAGCAGCCATCCGCTTGCTCCACATCTGGTAGTTCTTGCCATCGAAGTGTGGAGGACCCGAACCCCATTCCTGGTACGCCATCCTTGGATCTTAGACTGGTTAGAGTCAACAAAGACTCGAACCGACTCTGATACCACTTGAAGGACCGATACGGCGAACCAGAGAGGGGGGGAGTGAATGGGAGCCGATAAAAAATTCTTCTCGAAGGAGATCGAAACTCCAACAAGATGAACACGGCTTCCAACACACGTCTCCGCTCACTACCAAGGTTGGTCAAGCCCACGTAGCCACTGGAGTGCCACTGGACCTAGGAACCAACACACAACCTTCCGACCTGAGAAACGCAGCGGAAAAACCAAACCTCAAGTCTACAGACCCACACCGGTTAGATCGGTGAGCACCACCGGTCAGACCGGTCCCTACTGGTAAAACCGAGCAACTTCCACTAAGTGGCTCTACACCAGTCAAACCGGTGAGACACATCGGTCAGACCGATGCCAGCCTGAAAGCCCCCAAGGCACCAAACAGGCCAACCGACCACCAAACTGACCCAAACTCGAAACAGCAGCAACACGGGACAACAACGAACACACCAGGACGTTCACCCAAGCAAAAACCCACAAGGGCTCGCACCGGTCAGACCGGTCAAGAGCACCGGTCAGACCGGTGTGGCCTGGGCAGCTCGGGATGAACAGCACCCGCGGGTCAACTCCCCCAAATCCAAATCTCGATCTCCTGAATCACTCCACGGACCTGAACAAGACTTTGGGGATATCAGGAACACCTCATGAGGAGTCCTTAGCCAAGTTTAATCCCACCAAAACTCGTCCAAAAAGGAGGAATCGAAGAAATCCCGCCGAAAGCACTTCCAACGCAAGAACTCAAGAAACCCCAAAATCGAGCACCTTTACTCACGGATTTGGGAGGGGAATCACAGCCCAAAGAACCACGAAGGGTTCCCACAAATTTCCCCCATCAAATCCCCAAGAGAAAGGCCCCGAAAACATCCCAAAGAAATCACGAAGAGAGGGCTCCGAAAATCACCACCAAGAACAACCGGGGAAAACACATCCAAACCTTGAGGAACCACGCCGAATCATCTATACATGAAACAAAGGTTCGTACAAGGTCTAGCAAGCCGCTCGATCATCCATCCCTCTCAACAAGTTCTCTCCGTGAAGCTCTCTTGCTAGTCCTAAAGAAAACCTAAGGAAAATAGGTGGAAAATGGGAAAACTAATGAGCTAGGGTTCCAAGAGTTGGCTGCCATCCTCTCACCTCTTGGGTTATATGGAGGCAACCGAATGTCTAAAACGCCCTTCTCTACTAACTAGGGATACAAGCCCCTCAAGGGCGGATTTGGAATTCTTGATGTCTTCACCATCGGACCGATGCCAGGCGACCGCACCCTGCGTAGCCACGACGCAAGCCATGCGACCTCGACGCGTGTCCTCCGCTTCGAAGATTCCGGACTGCGTCGTCGCACACCGGTCAGACCGGTGCTCCTCACCGGTCCCGGACCCGGGTCCCCACCGGTCGGAGCCCGGTCGGACCCACGGTCGGGGGTCACCGGCGGCGTCTGCTGCAGCTCCGTCTTCGGTTCTCCGGTCTTGGCTATGTGGATCAACCATGGAACCCAGTGGTTTTCTGGTGAACCACCGGAAACCCCGCGAACTCGGTGTAGCCTCCGCAAATCTCCACTCATGACTTGGCTCCCACGTAGTCCCGGCTCGACCTTGGTTTTGAGGCTCAACCAAGAAACCGTCCACGACTTCATCTTCTTTGTTCATGCCACCATGCGGCCCGCACTTGACCTCCGCCGGCCACCGGGTCCCTCGAACGAAGCCTACTTGTCTTCTCCACACTTGGAGGCCTCACCGGCGACGACCTTTCGCGCTTGTTCTTCACCAGCACCAACACCAGTCAAGCCACAACCTGCACCTGCAATACTTAGCCAAGAATCAGTCCACACAACGATGTCAATCACTCATCACACAAGGAAGCGACCATCCACCGGTCCTCGAACCACACATGGTCCTCACGGTTTGAGCGAGGGTTTGAGATGGGAAAGGTCGATCAGACCTTGTGTTTACTCAGGCAGGGCAGAGATATCCTGATTGTGCAGGTTTACGTGGATGATATTGTCTTTGGTGGCTCCTCTAACTCTCTTGTTGCAAGGTTTGCAGATGATATGAGCAAGGAGTTTGAGATGAGCATGATGGGTGAGTTGCAGTTCTTCCTCGGGCTACAAATCAAGCAATCAAAGGAATGAACATTTGTGCACCAAGCGAAGTACACCAAGGACATTGTGAGGAAGTTCAAGATGGAAAATTCCAAGGCCATGGCGACGCCAATGTGTACGACTACAACTCTTGATGTGGATGAGGAAGGTGAACACATGGACCAGAAGGAGTACCGGAGCATGATCGGGTCAGTCCTCTACTTGACGGCGACGAGGCCGGACATCCAGTTCTCGGTATGTCTATGCGCTCATTTTCAAGCGTCTCCGAGGACTTCGCATCGGCAAGCGGTGAAGTGAATTTTCAGGTACTTGCGTCACACTCCCGACTTTGGCCTTTGGTACTCTACGTCTTCTTCTTTGGCTCTTCATGGTTTTTCAGACACGGATTTTGCCGGGTGTCAGTTGTATAGGAAGCCCACTTCTGGGACTTGCCAGTTTTTGGGTTCTTCTTTGGTGTCTTGGTCTTCCCGCAAATAGTCGAGTGTTGCACAATCCACTACCGAGGCAGAGTACGTTGCCGCTGCTAGTTGTTACTCTCAGCTCCTTTGGATCACATACACCATGAGTGGCTTCGGTGAGGAGTATACCCATGTCCCACTTCAATGTGATAGCACCAGTGCCATAAGCGTTGCAAAGAACCCAGTGCTCCATTCCAAAACAAAATACATAGAAGTGAGGTATCATTTTATGAGATACAATGTAGAGAAAGGGAAGATAACTTTGATCCATGTACCCACACATGACCAACTAGCCGATATTTTCACCAAACTCCTAGATCAAGCAACTTTCACTCGTTTGCAGGGGGGCTTGGTGTGTGTTTGATTTCTTGAGTTGGGTGTGCGGGAGCTCCTTTGTAGCATATGTATAGCTTTCTTTTATGCATTTCTTGCATTTGGCATGGCATATATAACATGATGTATAGGCATCTTTGTATCTTAGGTTGCTGTATCATATGCATTTGTTAGGAAAAGCTTCTCCTATATACATTGTTCACCATGATGTGCTATATATGATCGTGTGAGCTAGGTTGGTATGCTATGGTTAGTTTGACTTAGCTCTTGATGATCTTGATTTATAATCCATGGTTGATGGCTATGTTTTGAAAAATGTCACATATATGCTCTCTTGTGTGCAAATACCTCTATATGATCTTGACATGTTTTAGTGGCTTGGTTATGCTTAATTTGTGGTTGGATAGCTTATTTTGATCATATGGGGCCAAAGGCTCATTTGCCATCATGAATGTTTAGCCCTCATGCTTAATCTTGTGGAGGGGCATAAGTTCCTTTTTGTCGCAAAGACATTTCATGTACCAAATATGAATCTGAAAATGAAATGTAAATCTCTTGGAAAATGTGCTCCCATGTCATACGTGCTTAATTTAAATTTGCTTTGGGTGCTAAACCGTTGCATGATGCCTACCAATGAGAAGTCTCATATATAGAAGTAGGCACATGGCTCGGTGGCTTTGACATGACATGAGGTGCTTGCGGGTGTTTGTGATGGTCTTATGATTAGAATGGTTGTCCTAGCATGAAGTTTGTGTAGCTTTGCTATTTTGACATGTTTTGCTCATATCTAGGACTTTGCTCGTGAAAGGGTAAATTTTCGCAAAATTGCTCAAATCCTTTTTAGCCTTGTCCAATGGTTGTGAAACTTGGTGGTCGTGTAGTTCAGGTCATTACGAACCTGTAGGGTATCTAACTTGCTCATTTGGACATGTGTAGCACATTGTGATGAATTTTGTATTTTTGAGAAGCTATATGTTGAAACTTTTCACATTTTGCCTTGATTCGTGCATTGTCAACAAGGGGGAGAAGTTTGTGCATGATTTGGGCACCTGGGAGCATTTGGAAGGTGTTCCAATTGGTTCGGGCAAATTTTTAGCAGTTTGGTGCAGGGCCGGTCACTTGGGGCGGTCTAACTGCCCCCCTGGCGGTCAGATGTGTGGAAGGCGGTTTAACCGCCCAGTGTAGGCGGTCTAACCGCCCTGGGCAAAGTGAGCAGGATTTTTGCTCTTTGTTGCATTCTCGGGTTGCATTGCGGGTTGCATTGCTGCATTAGCTCAGGGGGGGTGTGCTTTGGCTCAGGGGGAGCTTGCATAAGTGCAGGGGAGCTCTTTGTGTTGTTCGAGCTTTGGATTGGTGGTTTGCGCTCTTTGCTTGAGCATGGTTTTGTCTCGGATGTGTCGAGCCGTTGCCCTTGCCTAAGGGGTCCCAGACTTGTCTTCTTCAAGTGATCTTGCTCTTTGCCTTTCTTTGGCTTTCGATCGCTTGTTGAGGTTTCTTTTTATTAGTTTCTTTTCTTTTTCTTTTATCTCTGGTTACCAAATATTGTGTTGTCAATGCACTCATCAAGGGGGAGATTGAGGACCATGCGTGGTTCGAGGACTGGTGGATGGTCGCTTCCTGGTGTGATGAGTGATTGACAACGTTGTGTGGACTGACTCTTGGCTAAGTATTGCAGGTGCAGGTTGCGGCTTGACTGGTGTTGGTGCAGGTGAAGAACAAGGGTGAAAGGTCGTCGCTGGTGAGGCCTCCAGGTGTGGAGAAGACAAGTAGGCTTGGTTCGAGGGACCCGGTGGCCAACGGAGTTGAGTGCAGGCCGCACGGTGGCAATAACAGCGGGATGAAGTCATGGACGGTTTCTTAGTTGAGCCTCAATACCAAGGTCGAGCCAGAACTACGTGGGAGCCGAGTCATGAGTGGCGATTGGCGGAGGCTATACCGAGTTTGCGGGGTTTGTAGTGGTTCACCAGAAAACCACTGGGTTACTTAGTTGAGCCACAAAACCGAGGCCGAAGACTCAACGAGGAGGTACGGCCACCCAGGCCGGTCTAACCGCCCAGGAGGGGCGGTCTGATCGCCTGGCTGGTCTATCTGCCCAAGTGGGGCGGTCTGACCGCCCTGGTCGCTGGCGCCGAGAAGCTTCTAAGCGGAGGACACGCGTCGGGATCGCAAGGCTTGCGTCGAGGCTAAGCAGGTTGCGGTCGCTGGGCATCCGTCAGATGGAGAAAATCTGAAGACTTCCAAATTCGCCCTTGAGGGGCTTGTATCCCTAGTTATCAACTAAGGGTAGTTTAGTCTTTTGGGTGCCTCCATATATACTCTTGAGGGGATGGATGGCAGCCTACTCTTGGAACCCTAGCTCATTTGTTTTTCCATTTTCGTTCTCATTTTCCTCTAGTTTTTCCTAGGACTAGCTTGAGAGCTTCATGTGAGATCTTGAGAGAGGGATGGATGTATGGGTGGCAAGCTAGACCTTGTATGAACCTTCATGGTATGTATAGATGATTCGGCGTGGTTCCTCAAGGTTGTGTTGCTTTTCCTGTCCTTCTTTGTGGTGATTTTCGGAGCTCTTTGTTGTGATTTTCTTAGCGGAGTTTTGAGGACGATTTCTTAGGAATTTTGTTGGGTGTCACGTATGAGGATCTTGTGCCTCTTTGGCTGGTGACTTTGCCCCCAAATATCCCTTGAATCGGACTCGATTTGGTGGTTTTTCGAGTTGCTCGAGTTCTTGCCCTACAAAGCCGAAATCTTCGATTCCTCTTGATTGTGAGCGATTAGGGTCGATTCCTTTGAGGTAGAGGTTGCCCAGGAGGTAACCCAGCTATTCCTAGAGTTTCGCTGCAATCCGTGGAGTGATTCAGGAGATCGGGCGATGGGAAGTTGAGGGTTGACCCGCGGGTAGGTTTTCTAGAAGGGGCCGTCTAACCGCCTTGGGGGCGGTCTAACTACCCTGGGTCTTCCAGGTGAAGGTTTTGTTTTTGCCGGATTTTCCTCTGTGAGTTTGTTCGCCTTGATCAGAGGAGCGTTCAAGTGAAATCTTGTGTCGTTTTCGTGCTGTTTGCTAGGAGTTTTTGCTTGGAGTTCTTTGCTAGGTATAGGAGGTTAGACCGCCCCTGGTAGCCGGTCTAACCACCCCTAGGCCCCTGGGTGAAGTTTTGGTTTTCGCCAAGATTTCCTGGTAGCTAGCTTAGCCTTGACCAGAGATTTCTGTTGGTGAAACCGTGGTGCGTTTTGGTGCTCGGAAGAGGTGTTTCAGAGAATTTCTTGGTTGCCTGGTGGAAGCAGTCTAACTGCCCCCCATACCCAGTCTAATCGCCCCTCTCCTGTCAGCTGGCTCCTGAGTTGTTTCCGTTGTCGTGTTCATGTAGGAGTCGAGGCTGCTGGTAGTGTTTGTTCCTAGTACCAATAGCACTTTAGTGCCTACGTGGTTTTGGCAAACGGAAGGTAAAAGTGCGGAGCGTGTGACTTTGGGTGTCCGACCGAGCGAGTTCATCTTGTTGGAGTTGCGATCTCCTTCGAGAAGAATTTTTATCGGCTCCCATTCACTCCCCCCCCCTCTTTGGTCGCCTAATCGGTCCTTCAGACTTACCGGAGAGAGTACGAGAATTTCACACATCTCCCCAGTGAGTCCATCGATGCCTTGTTTCAGAGGTTTACGGTTGTGGTGAACAACATGGGGGTCAATGTGGACGTGCTTCCGTACGATGATCATGATAGAGCTATCAAGCTCTTACACTCGCTGGATCGTACAGTTTGGGGAGGAAAGTTCGAGGCCATTGTGGAGTCGGAGAAGTATGACACTCTGGCCGTGAATGAGCTATTCTCGAAGCTCAAGTCGGCTGAGGTGGATCGAGGCATGACAGCCAAGATTGAGGGCCCGACTGACTCTCATAGTCTTGCCCTCATCGGTGGCTCGAAAGGAAAGTCTAATGCTAACCCATCCACCAGGATATTCTCCTTGTCCTCTTTGATGTCTGTGCCAAATGAGGAGTTCGTCGTGCTTGGAGAGGACGAGCTGGCGCTGCTGACGAGGCGGTTCGAGAGGTTGCACGAGAATCGGGTGAACATGAGGAGGAACACGAGGACATGCTTCTAGTGCGGTAAGCCTGGACATTTCGTCGCCGACTGCCCCGAGAAGGTCGAGAACAAGGACAGCTACAAGCACAAGTCGAAGTCGGAAGGCAAGTATCGTTCAAGGCGTGACCACAAGCACAAGCACAAGGGCAAGCACAAGGACAAGCGACGATCGAGGAAGAAGGAGAGACGAGGAAAGGGCCGAGCGATGGTTGGAGCGAGCAACGTCGACTCCAGTTTCGCGTACTCCACCTCGAGCTCGAGCAGCAGTGAAGATGAAGGTGATCGGCGCAAGGGCAGGAAGTCGTCCAAGAACCTGAGCAGGCTGAGCTGCTTCGCTAGAGACGGCTTCTGCACCATGGTGCTTAGCTTCGACAGCAAGAAGAGCAACCAGAGCGACTCAGACTCTGACTCCGACGACGAGGTGCGTGATGAACTTCCCTTCTTGCGACTGGAGAATGAACGGCTTGGCTTGTTGCTTGATCATCATGATGACATGCTTAGAGAGGCCAAGAAGATGAGGAAAGAGCTTAGGGCCTCGCTTGAGGGTGCTAAGACTAGAGTGGCTGAGTTAGAAACACGGAACTTGGATGCTAAGCTTGAAATTGACTCTCTTAAGGCTTTGCCTGTTGTTTCTGATGAAGTTGAATGTGCTGATTGTCCTATTTTCCTAGCTGATCTTGCTATGTTTAAGGAAAAGCTTGCCTCCAAGTGTGAGGAACTAGATGTGCTTAGGGTTGAAGTGGCTAAGCTTAAGTCTAGACCTGCTTTGCTGTGTGCTTGCACTTCTTGCCCTGTTTTGCATGGAAAAGTGATGAGATGCATGCTTACATTGTTTCTCTTGAGACTAAGTTGAAAGAACCTGTTCCCACTTCTTGCTCCACCTGTGAACTGCATGCTTTGAAGAATCTGGAACTTGCACATTATGTTGATCATTTGCAGGATGAGAATGATGAGTTGAGAAAGTTGATGGGTTGGTTGTCTGGTGTTGACGGTGAAAATCCGTCAACCTAGCCATGAGTTTACCTTCGGTGTTGGCATGACTTTTGTATCTTATCCATTGGTACTAACCCCCGTGGTATAACAAGTTCACTTGTGCATGTCGGTTTTGGAGTTAAGTGTTTACGCATGGTTTTAACGTTGAAAGCAAGACTTCCGGGATAAGTTCATTAAGCACCTCATGACAAGACCTTGAAGCCCGATACAAGTCAAGCAATGAAGTGAACATGACTTCAAGAGCCCAAGGACCAAGCCCGAGAAGATGATAAACTCCGAGGACTGAACCAGAAAAGTGCTGAATCTTGCAAGACAAGGAGTTGAGTCCAATTCGAAGAGAAACCGACGTCAAGGGCCCACATGCAAAAGGGGAGAACATCTAGAAGACGCGGGAAGCAACGCCGGGCGAAGCAGGCCACGAGATGGGCCGAGTGGGCCCCGGGCCGGCCGGCCCAGCCCTTTTCGGGGCCCAATCGGCCTCCCCTTTGACCTAATTGCTTCTTAGGCTATAAATAGCCCCCTGACCGAGAGCCACGCAGAACCGAAGTCGTAATCCGCCGCCGAGGAGCAGAGAAGCTTGAGGGACACCATCTCGGAGATGAGGGTCGTGCTAGTTGTCTAGGGTTTCCCTAGCCGACGTGGGAACCTTGCATGGAAGACCACGTCGGAGCTCCAGAGCGAGGATCAAGATCGAGGGAGGGCCCCGGTGATGATCTTGTTCATGTAATCATTCATGGTGAAGTTTGTAGGTGAATCCGATTTCTAGCGATTAAGTGCCTTCTCAATGATTTTGTTTTCTTCTTGGTTTTGCTTCTTCTACGATCTAGTCTATAGCTAGATTACTTAGGGTGCTCTTGTAGCCGCGGTGGCTAGAGGTGCATACCGGACCGGCCAAGTGATTTCAACTTGTTCTATCGAACTCGCCCTAGACTACCCGCATGAATAGGGATACGTTGTGACAGAACGGGGGTTCCGAAAGGCGGGCGTTTTCGGAGTCGGATGGGAAGGCCACGATTTAAAGATGCTTTTAATGAGATTCTCTTTTCTATCTTCTTCTATCTTGTTTGGAGCTACAACATAAGCATGATCTAGATTCTCTAGATTGGTTATCTCTTGCTTTCTCTTGCTACCTCTTTAGTAGATTAGATTAGATGTGTTTTCTTTATGAGTTAGTAGATTAGATGCAACTAGCCTCTTCAATAGATAGCTTTACCTTGCTTTACTAGATTGAATCCTTGCGTTGCACATTGTTCCACGGATTCGATACCTTGGGTTCACCACTCGAGGGAAGAAGGGTCCCTTGACTACGACGGGAGACTTGTCCGCTTGCAAGTCTAAACGAACTTTGATACAACTATTAACCGTCAACAAGCCCCTTTTTCTGGCGCTGTTGCCGGGGAACAAGCAATCAAGATCCGATCTAGTATCGCTTATCTTTCAGTTTTTCTTTTGATTTTCTTTTGAATCTCTTATGTCTGATCATCCTCAAAAAGAAAAAAAATCAATCTAATCTAGTTTTGACTAACCCTAGTTTTTATGTTTAGATTTTGTTTTATTACTAACCCTAACCGGAGATGGTTGGCTACCTCTTCAAGAAACCCAAACCTTTTTGTGGATGATCCAAGAAAACTTTACAGGCAAAGGTGACGTGCAACACAAGCTAAAGGGTTGGAAACCCTAGATTCAAAAGTCAAACTCGAAGGACCATCAAAATATCCAAGGGAATCACCACCTCCAAGTCAAGACGCCGGAAGGCCTTCAAATCAAGAGGAGGATGGAGAAGATGGAGATGGAGAAAGAAGCTCAACACCTAAAGGCCGCCAAAGCAAGATCCACATGCAAGGAGTGTGAAGTGTTCATCGTGATGAAGATGCTAGACGCAAGTGGGACAACTTGTCGGGCACCCGATGGGTAACAAAGAAGAATTTCGGAGACAACTCCAAGGTCCCAAGACGGCGAAGGCTACTCAAGCTCACTCGGGAGAGATGAAGGATCACGCTGACCATGACGATCACGACCGAAGGACCGGAGTTCGAGATGTCGAGCCACAAGGAAGTTGTTGCATCCGTCAAGACCAAAGGACAAAGCCAGCCTGTGAAGACCAAAAAAAATGACTAAGCCGAAGTGGGTACCCAAGATTGCAACGCCCGCAAAGAGCGTTGATCCGGAGTAATCAAGTGAAGAAGTCTAGCCATGGACTATAAACGAAGCGCTAGGCGGGAGGCAACCCGTTTCGTCGAGTCAAGAATAAGCTACCGGGAGGACAACCCGATTCCAGGTTTTTCGAGTCTTTTTAAATATAATTCAGTTTTGAATTTTACTACGCAAAACCTTAGACTTAGAATGGTTGAACAATATTAGAGACATAATTCTTGGTTGAATATTTTGCTTTGTCATAAACCCTTTGCATGAACCCTCCTATGTGTTTGTTCGTTCTTTTTCGAGAAATCACAACCAAATAATTTCAGAACCTAACTCAACCCTTCACCCTCATTGTGGTGATGTGGTTGACTTGTTTTTCATGCTAAAAACACACGAGTAGAGCCACGACTTGTATCTAGATGTTATTTAAATTTCAGCATGTGGTAGGACTCGCGTGAACCTAGAAGCTTGATTTTTGGTTGGTTTTAAAAAATCCATATCCTTGGTTTCTCTAAGATTAGAATTTTTCTAAGCCTCACTTAATTTTATTTCATTCAAAATCTCTCTCATCTAATCAAAATCAGGACCTAAACCTATGCCCCCATGATCAAGCCGGGAAATGCTTGCTCTCAACTAATGAAGGCAAACTATACCGGTGAGACCGAAATCGACGTAGTCGGAAAATATTTTCGACTCACATTTGTTTTTTAATGGTTTAAAAACTTCTCTAAATTTATGCTTGAGCTCTTGCATGGCTCTGAAAAATATTTTTAAATTTCGAAATTAGAGGAGTGCTTAGCCTTAAACACACTTAAAGGGAGGCAATCTAGTTAACCTAACCATGCATGCACCATGATACATCACGGGATGCCCCTCCAACATATTTAAACCACATGCAAAGTACAAGCATGGGGGGCAGCCAAGGCTTTGTTTTGTAGGAATATCGTGGATGCATGTGAGGCAAGGGAGTATGGAAGTGAGTCAAAGCAAAAACATCAAGTGGAAGGAGCAATAATGCAAGCGAAGGAGTGGACGGGAACGTTTGGATGGTGTACGCGGTCAAGAAGCAACAAGCATGAATGCACTAGAGAAGAACCGAGCCAAGAGGAGGAGAGAGGTAAGTCCTTCATCCAACTCTTTGTTCGTGTGCTCTAGTTTGTAGGCCGGAACCACCTTAGACCTAGCCATCCACCGCGTTTGTTTCGTGCAACAAATCACATCCTTAATCCACTCAAAGTCCAGACTCCAAAATAATATTTGTGTACCTTGTTACTGGGTGAAAACCCCGGATATATATTTGTGAGGGAGAGCGTTGCAATCATGGAAGAAAACTACAAGCCTTTTCACCAGAAAAGAAGGGATCATCGTCGTCTAAGCCATCATCGACAACCTCTTCGAGGAGGCGCTCGGTTTCCGAGTATCCTCGGAGTATGGAGGAGGACACGGCACCGCCGAGGAGGAATCGCACTCTTCTCCTTGGTGGCATGAGGGCCACACAAAACTCGTTTATGAGGTTCACCAAACCTCAAGGACATATGGAGGAGCCGCCCGTCCAACCTCACCACTTGACACGATCATCCGCTCCACCTCCATACGCTCCGCGGTATTCCGAGGGGTATGTCATCATGACGGAGGAGGAGAAGAAGCTCGCTCGCCTTAAGTAGAGACTTGTAGCGAACGTCGACATCGACGACCAAGCTCTCCACATATTAGGTTTCACACGGGACACCGGTGCAATTCTCTAACGGAGTGTCGGCAAACACCCACAAGGAATTCGCCTAGGAAATTTTCATGACCATGGCGCATACCCTTGATGAAGGAGTGCTGAGTCTCTCGTTCCGTTGGAGGGAACCCACAAGTGGAGAAGAAGGAAGACACCGTCGGAAGGGTAACCTTGATCAATGATGCTATTTCTAGCACCTTGATGGGGTAATCTCCTTTCATCCATGTGTTGCAATCGATCTTGATATGTAATCATACTTTGTTGGATTATCTATCTATCGTCTTTTGTTGGAAATACTTTAATGCTTAAGGTTAGCTACCATGCCGTAAAGGGAGTAAGGGCTCTATGATTCCTTGGATCCATTCAACACAATCCCCGATAGATTAGATTGGCTTTCATGTTCGAAACGATTGCATGTTCTAGTATCGTAGACCCATGGACGAGTGTCTCCTATTTTCAAAAGGGAGCTCCGGAAAAAGTGGATGTGCATGAAGGCACATGGGAAGGTTTTTGGAGTATGATCACAGGAAGAGACCACCAACGAAGAAATACTATCCGGAACCCCATCATCCAAGTGTGTCACTTTTGTGCAAGTGGATTTTTGGGAGAACAAGAGAGACAAAGATAACCAACATGGAGTCGAATTGGCTTTACTCGGCTTTGATTGCCAAGTGGCCAATAGACCCCACTCACCTATGATCAACCGGTGGCGTTGTTAGCAACATCGAGTTCGGGAGATATTGGTTCGGGGTGTTACCTCTCCATATTGGCTATCTCTTTAAAACCGGGTATTACAAGGAACCCAAATCATCTCCTACCCGGGACTTCCCTAGGAATATATGAAGAAAGGAAAATATAAGAGTGAAGATGAGAGAGGAGGCTTCCAAGTGGCCTAGGTGAATTTGCCCCTTCCGGATTGAAGATTAAGACTTTTCTTGAGGGGAAGAATATTGGTTAGAGGAAGGACTTCTTGTGCCGGCGAAGAAAAATAAAAAGAAGGATTATAGGACAAGGATCTTCTATGGCACAAGAAGAATGTGCACAACAAAATTATGTGCCACCATTTGAAGAAATTCCGGCGCCGCCAAATTACTACGGTGGTGTACCAATGCAAGCATGGGGGAGTGGTGCAGCCATACCCCCACCAATTTTGCGGTGCCCAACGTAGCCTTTGCGGAGCCATATGCACACCTTCCTCAACCACAACAAAATGTGGCCACCATTGGAGGATACGCTGCAAGAAACATGCAAAATATTGCAGCCATCCTAACCAATGCAAACCAAATGGGTGAAGGAAATGCAAACGTCGCTTATGTGCTTGTACACCTTCACCTAGCACCGTCGGACAATTCATAGGAGGAGTGGTGCATTCCAATTACAAGTAAGGGAACAACAACCAAAACTATAAATATCAACCACCGACGGAAGATTAGAGAGAGGAGGAGCTTTAGTTATCTTTCCTTTACCCCCTTTTCTTTAATTTTCAGCTTGTTTGCACCTATGTATGCGTAGTATTTTCAGCTTTACTTTATTTTTTAGTTTTTAGTTTAATTTTCAGCGTGTGTCTTAGTTTTTATTTTCATCATGAATAATGTCACCACCAAGTTTTTACCATTAGTAAAGCTACAAGGTTTATGCCATGATGATATATGATTATAATTGCCGCTTTGTTTATCTTTGTAATTGACTTATGCATGTTTGAACTAGTTCTCTCTTAAAAATACAAATCTGAAATTATCTAAATGCTAGCTTAATCTTCAGCGGAGGTTATGATTAAAATAAAGACCCATAGTGTTTTATGTGCTCTCAAGTTATGAATAGATTAAAGATGTCTTTTATGCTCAAAAAATATCGCTAACCTTGTCATAAATATCACTTGTGTGTTGCTCAACCTATCCAGAGCCTTATATATATTTGAGTGCATAAACTTTAGTGTACAAGATTTATTTTTGAGTGAGTTATTGCAGGCCATGATTTCTCTGGCCCGAGACTAAGAAGCTGGTCATTTCGTTTTTTGCGTATCTATCTTTTTGCTAGCCTTTTATCCGTGCATTGTGTATCCCCGCATCGGAGATCTCACAAACCTCGCCGGATATCCACCCTTAAACCAAATATCATCTTTTGTGATTACCTCCTTGACCACAACCTATCGTTGAGAATGGATCATCAATTCAAGGAAGATCGCAAGACGGTGCCAACATTGAAGATTTCAAGTATCTCTCCAAAGGAAAATTATTTCCGGTACCTACCTTATTTTTCGCCTCTTTGCTCGAGGACGAGCAACTTCTAAGCATGGGGAGGAGGTAGGTATGGTGCAGTTTTAGAGTTCAAAGGGGAGTATTTTTAAAAAAATAATATAATGATGAAAGAAAAAAATTCGGCGACGATCGTGACTTCCAAGGTGAAGGTCTCACAAGAAGAAAGAAAATATATATATATATAACGAAAGAAAGAATGAAAGAAAAGAATGAAAATATGAGAAAGAGAAAAAAATATATGCGTAAAGTGAACTCCCCGGTTCTCTAAGAGTGCAATCAAGGCTTCAAGTTTAAAAGATCCATTCTCATTTTCCAACCATGTGCAATCCGATAACAAGGACTTCCTTTGTGCCTCGGGATCACTCTTTGCCATTTGCACATGTCCACTCATCTAAAAGTGTGTGTATTTTTCTCTTTCCCCTCCTTGATTTAACATTATTTTCCAATGACCTTTTTGACGAGTCTCGGTAAGACCATGAGAAGCTTGTCTTGTTTTGACAACACCTCATTTATAAAATCTTGTTAGGACTAAACTTTCCCAAAGCTCCATATAAAGCCTACCACACATATATGTTATGAGAGGGAAAGGAGTAGAAAATATAGGCTTGAGAGACAAGCGAGATGAGAGTTCATGAGCAATATGCAAGATGATTTAAATTTGTGAATTTGGTTTAGCTCTTTTCTTTATCTCGTTCTTTATTTCAAAAATTCTGAGATCTATTTAAACTTTGTGAGCATGTTAATACTTGTGGGATGAGCTTAATTAAATATCTACCCTCCGTAGGGATGAAGGCTAGTACATTATGGAACTTTAACGAATTAAACTTTTGAGAGCATTATGTTTTTTCATGTATGATCAAGTGCAAGGTTTAAACATTGATGGGAAATGATGATATCAATCGAAGGCTTACTCGAGGACGAGCAAGGTTTAAGCATGGGGGAGATGTTGACGGTGAAAATCTGTCAACCTAGCCATGAGTTTACCTTCGGTGTTGGCATGACTTTTGTATCTTATCCATTGGTACTAACCCCCGTGGTATAACAAGTTCACTTGTGCATGTCGGTTTTGGAGTTAAGTGTTTACGCAGGGTTTTAACGTTGAAAGCAAGACTTCTGGGATAAGTTCATTAAGCACCTCATGACAAGACCTTGAAGCCCGATACAAGTCAAGCAATGAAGTGAACATGACTTCAAGAGCCCAAGGACCAAGCCCGAGAAGATGATAAACTCCGAGGACCGAACCAGAAAAGTGCTGAATCTTGCAAGACAAGGAGTTGAGTCCAATTCGGAGAGAAACCGATGTCAAGGGCCCACATGCAAAAGGGGAGAACATCTAGAAGACGCGGGAAGCAACGCCGGGCGAAGCAGGCCACGAGATGGGCCGAGTGGGCCCGAGCCGGCCGGCCCGGCCCTTTTCGGGGCCCAATCGGCCTCCCCTTTGACCTAATTGCTTCTCGGGCTATAAATAGCCCCCCGACCGAGAGCCACGCGAGAACCGAAGTCGTAATCCGCCGCCGAGGAGCGAGAGAAGCTTGAGGGACACCATCTCGGAGATGAGGGTCGTGCTAGTTGTCTAGGGTTTCCCTAGCCGACGTGGGAACCTTGCATGGAAGACCACGTCGAAGCTCCAGAGCAAGGATCAAGATCGAGGGAGGGCCCCGGTGGTGATCTTGTTCATGTAATCATTCATGGTGAAGTTTGTAAGTGAATCCGATTTCTAGCGATTAAGTGCCTTCTCGATGATTTTGTTTTCTTCTTGGTTTTGCTTCTTCTACGATCTGGTCTATAGCTAGATTACTTAGGGTGCTCTTGTAGCCGCGGTGGCTAGAGGTGCATACCGGACCGGCCAAGTGATTTCAACTTGTTATATCGAACTCGCCCTAGACTACCCGCATGAATAGGGATACGTTGTGACAGAACGGGGGTTCCGAAAGGTGGGCGTTTTCGGAGTCGGATGGGAAGGCCATGATTTAAAGATGCTTTTAATGAGATTCTCTTTTCTATCTTCGTCTATCTTGTTTGGAGCTACAACATAAGCATGATCTAGATTCTCTAGATTGGTTATCTCTTGCTTTCTCTTGCTACCTCTTTAGTAGATTAGATTAGATGTGTTTTCTTTATGAGTTAGTAGATTAGATGCAACCAGCCTCTTCAATAGATAGCTTTACCTTGCTTTACTAGATTGAATCCTTGCGTTGCACATTGTTCCACGGAGTCGATACCTTGGGTTCACCACTCGAGGGAAGAAGGGTCCCTTGACTACGACGGGAGACTTGTCCCCTTGCAAGTCTAAACGAACTTTGATACAACTATTAACCGTCAACATCTGGTCATGAGCCTCAGTTGAGGATAATGATCGAGACATATAAACGCCAGAATGGTGAGGGGCTTGGGGCAAACAAGGTTGGTGAGGGAAGTGGTGAGAATATCCTAGAGCCACATAAAACCCACCACAAAAATGCTTTTGTCCCTAAACCGAACCATCTTAGGAACCGACTAGACACAACCCCAGCTCCACCCGTGTTTCCTCCACAAACCAACGATTTCCAAAAGCCTATCAAGTTCATGAGCACTTTGGGGAAAGTGTTCTTTGGGAAAGAGAGTGAGAAGGTGAGTGAGGAGAAACCGGTTAAGAAGCCTAGTGAGGAGAAACCGGTTTAGAAGCCGAGCAGAGAGAAACCAAGTGAGCAGCCCCAACCCAAGCCTAAACCTAAGCTCGTGCGGTTTCATTATGACTATTGTGGGAGAGATGGTCACAAGGGTGAGTTTTGCTTCAAGAGGAGGCGTGAGGAGAGAATGGCGAGGAGTGGGCTAACAAGGACAAGTACCACCCTTCCAATGGTGTACTTGAGCCTTGTGTGCAGATGCCCAGGGCCAAGGTGAGTGTGAGGACAGTTACGGCTTGGGGAGAGCAAAAGGCTGTAGGAGGTGCTGCTGGCCAGGCTACACCGGTCAGACCGGTGCGCCACACCGGTCAGACCGGTGCAGGTCTGGACAGACAACATTTTGGGTTTTGTTTTCGTACAAATGCTAGGTTTGGTTCTGGAGGTCGTGGTTCTGGTGGTTGGTCTGGAGAATTTGCAGGTAGTTAGTTTGCTAGGCGTTCTCCTCCTTGTGCTCAATACGGGGATGGGAGGAGCCGTAGCTTTGAGATGGAGAGGAGGAACGGTTCACAGTCTTCCTTTTGTGGTTTTGGTCCTCCTCCAGTTAGAGAGGGTTGGTTCCCTCATAGTGTTTACCTTGGTGGTGTTCGTGGAGGTAGCTTTGGTAGGAGAGATGTTTTGGATTGTGCTAACCCCACTTTGGAGCAAATGGCTCAGCACTGGTTTTACTCTTTTGGTACTAACCCCAGTGCTGAGTCGTTTGTTCGCTCACGTGCTCGTTTTTGAATTTTAGTTGGGAGACTTGAAGAACATTTGGTTGATTGACTCCTGTTGCTTGAGGCACATGACCGGAGACAAGGGGTGGTTCTCAAGTCTCGTCCCGGTGGTGACAAAGAGGTACATCACTTTTGAGGACAATGGGCGAGGGCGTGTGCTGTCAGAAGGTGAGATTAAGGTGAGTGACAAGATCACTCTCAGGCGTGTTGCTCTTGTTCAATCGCTTGGGTACAATTTGCTCTCTATGTCCCAGCTATTGGATGAGGATTTTGAGGTGTTGTTTCGGCCTGGTGGTTCTCGGATTTTGGATTCTCGAGGGGACCTTGTTTGTATGGTCGTTCCCGAGGGTCAAGTGTTTCGAGCTGATTTTTCTCAATTTTCTGGTGTTGAGCGTTGTTTCTTGGCTGGTTCTTCGAGTGAGTTGTCGAAGTGGCATAGGAAGTTGGGTCACTTGAGCTTTGACCTTTTGTGTCGCTTGAGTAAACTCAATTTGGTCCGAGGATAGCCACGGTTGAGGCTTGAGAAAGAGTTGGTTTGTGCGCCGTGTAGGCATGCCAAGATGGTAGCCTCTTCTCACCCGCCTCTCACCGATGTCATGACTGAACGTCCATGCGAGCTGCTCCATATGGACCTTGTTGGCCCAGCTCGTGTGCGATCTACGGGTGGGAAATGGTACGTCCTTATTCTGGTGGACGACAACTCTCGGTATACGTGGGTGTTCTTTCTTGAGGAGAAAGGGGAGAAGTTTGGTTTTGTTCAAGATCTTGTCTTGAGGTTGAGGAACGAGAGGCACGGAGATGCCATACGAGCTATCCGTAGTGATAATGGCTCGGAATTCAGAAACTCTCGTTTCGAAACCTTTTGCCATGACTTGGGTCTTGAACACCAGTTTTCGACTCCGTATACGCCTCCTCGGAATGGTTTTGTGGAAAGGAAAAACAGAACCTTGTGTGAGATGGCTCAGACGATGCTTGATGAGCATAGGACTCCGAGAGGGTTCTGGGCTGAGGTGGTGAATACCGCGTGCTATGTTTCGAACAGGATCTACCTCAGAGTGCATAAGAAGAAAACCTGCTATGAGTTGATGCACGGTCGCACACCCAAGGTGAGTCACTTCCATGTCTTTGGTTGCAAATGCTTTATCCTTAAGAAAGGGAAGAAGTTGGATAAGTTTGAGGCTAGGACGGTTGATGGTATTTTCTTTGGTTATGCATCTCATTCTAGAGCATATCGTGTGCTCAATCTTGAAACTAACCAAATTGTTGAGACTTGCGAGGTAACCTTCGACGAGACACAACCACGTAGTCAGCTTGTCTTTGAATGTGCAGGCGATGATGAACTTGGTGAGGAGATCTTTCAGGAGGAGGAGCATAAACATGGAGATGATGAAGATGGCGGTGTGGTGCCTGCGGCTGAGCATGTACCTACTACTTCGACTACGGTGATGGACGGCCCATCTCCCACACCAATGACGACAAACCAAGATCAAGGAGAAGCTACTATTGAGGGGGAGGTAGCATCAAGGCGAGAACCTCCCCGGCGAGTACAAGTGGATCACCCAGCTTGAAGGATCATCGGCGACATGAATGAACGTACTACACAGTTGAGGGTTTGGAACAATTCTCATTTCTCTCATGTTGCTTTTGTTGCCACCTTTGAGCCCAAAGACATTGGACACGCACTATCTGATCATAATTGGGTTAATTCGATGCATGTGGAGTTGGAGAACTTTGAGAGGAACCAAGTTTGGAAATTGGTTGACCCTCCCCCAGGGTGTAAGCCGATTGGGACAAAATGGGTGTGGAAGAACAAAGAGGGAGATAAAGGTGAAGTGGTGAGAAACAAGTCAAGGCTTGTTGCTCAGGGATTCAGTAAGAAAGAGGGGATCGACTACGAGGAGACCTTTCCTCCCGTAGCTTGTTTGGAGGCGATCAGGATCCTTCTAGTGTTCTCTATGGCTAAAGGGTTCAAGTTACACCAGATGGATGTGAAGAGTGCCTTCTTGAATGGTGTGTTGGAGGAAGAAGTGTATGTGAGGCAGCCATAAAGATTTGAGAGTGAGAAGTACCCCCACCGGGTGTACAAGTTGAGGAAGGCGTTGTATGGGTTGAAGCAGGCGCCTAGAGCTTGGTATGGTAGGTTGAGGGGTTTCCTTTTCGAGCGAGGGTTTGAGATGGGCAAGGTCAATCAGTCCTTGTTTCTCCTCAGGCAGGGCAGAGATATCCTGACTGTGCAGGTATACGTGGATGATATTGTCTTTGGTGGCTCGTCTAACTCTCTTGTTGCAAGGTTTGCAGACGATATGAGCAGGGAATTTAAGATGAGCATGATGGGTGAGTCGCAGTTCTTTCTCGGGCTACAAATCAAGCAATCAAAGGAAGGAACATTTGTGCACCAAGCTAAGTACACCAAGGACATTGTGCAGAAGTTCAAGATGGAGGACTCCATGGCCATGGTGACGCCTATGAGTACGACTAAAGCTCTTGATGCGGATGAGGAAGGTGAACATGTGGACCAGAAGGAGTACCGAAGCATGATTGGGTCACTCCTCTACTTGACGGCGACGAGGCCGAACATCCAGTTCTCGGTATGTCTGTGCGCTCGTTGTTGACGGTGAAAATCCGTCAACCTAGCCATGAGTTTACCTTCGGTGTTGGCATGAGTTTTATACCTTATCCATTGGTACTAACCCCCGTGGTATAACAAGTTCACGTGTGCATGTCGGTTTTGAAGTTTAATGTTTATGCAGGGTTTTAGTGTTGAATGCAAGACTTTCGGGATAAGTTCATTAAGCACCTCATGACAAGACCTTGAAGCCCGATACAAGTCAAGCAATGAAGTGAACATGACTCCAAGAGCCCAAGGACCAAGCTCGAGAAGATGATAAACTCCGAGGACCGAACCAGAAAAGTGCTGAATCTTGCAAGACAAGGAGTTGAGTCCAATTTGGAGAGAAACCGACGTCAAGGGCCCACATGCAAAAGGGGAGAACATCTAGAAGACGTGGGAAGCAACACCGGCGAAGCGAGCCGCGGGATGGGCCGGGTGGGCCCGAGCCGGCCGGCCCAGGCCGGCCGCCCGGCCCTTTTCGGGGCCCAATTGGCCCCCCCCTTTGACCTAATTGCTTCTCGGGCTATAAATAGCCCCCCGACCGAGAGCCACGCGAACCGAAGTCGTAATACGCCGCCGAGGAGCGAGAGAAGCTTGAGGGACACCATCTCGGAGATGAGGGTCGTGCTAGTTGTCTAGGGTCTCCCTAGCCGACGTGGGAACCTTGCATGGAAGACCACGTCGGAGCTCCGGAGCAAGGATCAAGATCGAGGTAGGATCCCGGTGGTGATCTTGTTCATGTAATCATTCATGGTGAAGTTTGTAAGTGAATCCGATTTCTAGCGATCAAGTGCCTTCTCGATGATTTTGTTTTCTTCTTGGTTTTGCCTCTTTTACGATCTAGTCTATAGCTAGATTACATAGGGTGCTCTTGTAGCCGCGGTGGCTAGAGGTGCATACCGGACCGGCCAAGTGATTTCAACTTGTTCTATCGAACTCGCCCTAGACTACCCGCATGAATAGGGATACGTTGTAACAGAATGGTGGTTCCGAAAGGCGGGCGTTTTCGGAGTCGGATGGGAAGGCCACGATTTAAAGATGCTTTTAATGAGATTCACTTTTCTATCTTCATCTATCTTGTTTGGAGCTACAACATAAGCATGATCTAGATTCCCTAGATTGGTTATCTCTTGCTTTCTCTTCTTACCTCTTTAGTAGATTAGATTAGATTCGTTTTCTTTATGAGTTAGTAGATTAGATGCAACTTAGTTCATCATAAGATAGCTTACCTTGCTTTACTAGATTGAATCCTTGTGTTGCACATTGTTCCACGGATTCGATACCTTGGGTTCACCACTCGAGGGAAGAAGGGTCCCTTGACTACGACGGGAGACTTGTCCGCTTGCAAGTCACAAACGAACTTTGATACAACTATTAACCGTCAACAAGCCCCTGTTTCTGGCGTCGTTGCCGGGGAACAAGCAATCAAGATCCGATCTAGTATCGCTTATCTTTCAGTTTTTCTTTTAATTTTCTTTTGCATCTCTTAAGTTTGATCATCCTCAAAAAGAAAAAAAAATCTATCTAATCTAGTTTTGATTAATCCTAATTTTTCTTTTGTTAGATTTTTGTTTTATCACTAACCCTAACCGGAGATGGTTGGCTACCTCTCCAAGAAACCCAAAACTTTTTTTGTGGATGATCCAGGAAAACTTTATAGGCAAAGGTGACGTGCAACACAAGCTAAAGGGGTGGAAACCCTAGATTCAAAAGTTGAAGTCGAAGGACCGTCGAAATCTCCAAGGGAATCACCACCTCCAAGTCAAGACGCCGGAAGGCCGTTCAAGATCAACAAGGATGGAGAAGATGGAGATAGAGAAAGAAGCTCAACACCTAAAGGCTGCCAAGGCAAGATCCACATGCAAGGAGTGTGAAGTGTTCATCGTGATGAAGATGCTAGACGCAAGTGGGACAACTTGCCGGGCGCCCGATGGGTAACAAAGAAGAATATCCGAGACAACTCCAAGGTCCCAAGACGGCAAAGGCTACTCAAACTCATTCGGGAGAGATGAAGGATCACACTAGAGACCATGAAGATCACGACCGAAGACCTGAGTTCGAGATGCCGAGCCATAAGGAAGTTGTTGCATCCGTCAAGACCAAAGGACAAAGCCAGCCTGTGAAGACCAAAAAAAATGACTAAGCCGAAGTGGGTACCCAAGATTGCAACGCCCGCAAAGAGCGTTGATCCGAAGTAATCAAGTGAAGAAGTCTAGCCATGGACTATAAACGAAGCGCTAGGTGGGAGGCAACCCGTTTCGTCGAGTCAAGAATAAGCTACCGGGAGGACAACCCGATTCCAGGTTTTTCAAGTCTTTTTAAATTTAATTCAGTTTTGAATTTTACAACGCAAAACATTAGACTTAGAATGGTTGAACAATATTAGAGACATAATTCTTGGTTGAATATTTTGCTTGATCATAAACCCTTTACATGAACCATCCTATGTGTTTGTTTGCTTCTTTTTCGAGAAACCACAACCAAAAAAAATTCAGAACCTAACTCAACCCTTCACCCTCATTATGTGGTTGACTTGTTTTTCATGCTAAAAACACATGAGTAGAGCCACGACTTGTATCTAGATGTTATTTAAATTTCAGCATGTGGTAGGACTCGCGTGAACCTAGAAGCTTGATTTTTGGTTGGTTTAAAAATCCATATCCGTGGTTTCTCTAAGATTAGAATTTTTCTATGCCTCACTTAATTTTATTTCATTCAGAATCTCTCTCATCTAATCAAAATTAGGACCTAAACCTATGCCCCCATGATCAAGCCGGGAAAAGCTTGCTCTCAACTAATGAAGGCAAACTAAACCGGTGAGACCGAAATCGACGTAGTCGAAAAATATTTTCGACTTACATTTGTTTTTAATGGTTTAAAAACTTCTCTAAATTTATGCTTGAGCTCTTGCATGGCTCTGAAAAATATTTTTAAATTTCGAAATTATAGGAGTGCTTAGCCTTAAACACACTTAAAGGGAGGCAATCTAGTTAACCTAACCATGCATGCACCATGATACATCACGAGATGCCCCTCCAACATATTTAAACCACATGCAAAGTACAAGCATGGGGGGGCAGCCAAGGCTTTGTTTTGTAGGAATATCATGGATGCATGTGAGGCAAGGGAGTATGGAAGTGAGTCAAAGCGAAAACATCAAGTGGAATGAGCAATAATGCAAGCGAAGGAGTGGACGGGAACGTTTGGAAGGTGTACGCGATCACGAAGCAACATGAATGCACTAGAGAAGAACCGAGCCAAGAGGAGGAGAGAGGTAAGTCTTTCATCCAACTCTTTGTTCGTGTGCTCTAGTTTGTAGGCCGGAATCACCTTAGACTTAGCCATCCACCGCGTTTGTTTCGTGCAACAAATCACATCCTTAATCCACTCAAAGTCTAGACTCCAAAATAATATTTGTGTACCTTGTTACCGGGTGAAAACCCCGGATATATATTTGTGAGGGAGAGTGCTGCAATCATGGAGGAAAACTACAAGCCTTTTCACCGAAGAAGAAGGGATCATCGTCGTCTAAGCCATCAACCTCTTCGAGGAGGCACTCGGTTTCCGAGTTTCCTCGGAGTATGGAGGAGGACACGGCACCGCCGAGGAGGAACCACACTCTTCTCCTTGGTGGCATGAGGGCCACACGAAACTCGTTTATTAGGTTTACCAAACTTCAATAACATATGGAGGAGCCGCCTGTCCAACCTCACCACTTGACACGATCATCCGCTCCACCTCCATGCTCTCCGTGGCATTCCAATGGGTTTATCATCACGACGGAGGAGGAGGAGAAGAAGCTCGCTCGCCTTGGGTAGAGGCTTGTAGAGAACGTCGACATCGACGACCAAGCTCTCCACATATTGGGTTTCACACGGGACACCGGTGCAATTCTCTAACGGAGTGTCGGCAAACACCCACAAGGAATTCGCCTAGGAAATTTTCATGACCATGGCGCATACCCTTGATGAAGGAGTGCTGAGTCTCTCATTCCGTTGGAGGGAGCCCACAAGTGGAGAAGAAGGAAGACACCGTCGGAAGGGTAACCTTGATCAATGATGCTATTTCTAGCACCTTGATGGGGTAATCTCCTTTCATCCATGGGTTGCAATCGATCTTGAGATGTAATCACACTTTGTTGGATTATCTATCTATCATCTTGTGTTGGAAATACTTTAATACTTAAGGTTAGCTACCATGCCGTAAAGGGAGTAAGGGCTCTATCCTTCCTTGGATCCATTCAACACAATCCCCGATAGATTAGATTGGCTTTCATGTTCGAAACGATTACATGTTCTAGTATCATAGACCCATGGGCGAGTGTCCCCTATTTTCAAAAGGGAGCTCGGAACAAGTATGTGCATGAAGGCACATGGGAAGGTTTTTGGAGTATGATCACGGGAAGAGACCATCAACGAAAAAATACTATCCGGAACCCATTATCCAAGTGTGTCACTTTTGTGCAAGTGGATTTTTGGGAGAACAAGAGAGACAAAGATAACCAACACGGAGTTGAATTGGCTTTACTCAGCTTTGATTGCCAAGTGGCCAATAGACGCCACTCACCTATGATCAACCGGTGGTGTTGTTAAGCAACATCGAGTTCGGAAGATATTGGTTCGGGGTGTTGCCTCTCCATATTGGCTATCTCTTTAAAATCGGGTATTACAAGGAACCCAAATCATCTCCTACCCGGGGCTTCCCTAGGAATATATGAAGAAAGGAAAATATAAGAGTGGAGATGAGAGAGGAGGCTCCCAAGTGGCCTAGGTGAATTTGCCCCTTCCGGATTGAAGATTAAGACTTTTCTTGTGGGGAAGAAGATCGGTTAGAGGAAAGACTTCTTGTGCCGGCAAAGAGAAAAAAATATAATAGAGAAGGATTAGGAGAAGGTTTTCCCACGACCCAAGAAGGAGGTGCACAACAAAATTATGTCCCACCGTTGGGAGGAACCCCGGCGCCGCCGAATTACTACGGTAGTGTACCAATGCAAGCATGGGGGAGTGGTGCAGCCATACCCCCACCATTTTTGCGGTGCCTAACGTAGCCTTTGCGGAGCCCTATGCACACCTTCCTCAACCACAACAAAATGTGGCCACCATTGGAGGATACGCTGCAAGGAACATGCAAATTATTGCAGCCATCCAAACCAATGCAAACCAAATGGGTGAAGGAAATGCAAACGTCGCTTATGTGCTTGGACACCTTCACCTAGCACCGTCGGACAATTTATAGGAGGAGTGGTGCATTCCTATTACAAGTAAGGGTACAACAACCAAGACTATCAATATCAACCATCGGCGGAAGATTAGAGAGAGGATGAGCTTTAGTTATCTTTCCTTTACCCCTTTTCTTTAATTTTCAGCTTGTTTGCGCCTTTGTATGCGTAGTGTTTTCAGTTTTTTTTAAATTTCAGCAAGTGTGTTAGTTTAATTTTTCAGCGTGTGTCTTAGTTTTTATTTTCATCATGAATAATGTCACCACCAAGTTTTTACCTTTGGTAGAGTTACAAAGTTTGTGCCATGATGATATATGATTATAATTGCCGCTTTGTTTATCTTTGTAATTGATTTATGCATGTTTGAACTAGTGCTCTCTTAAAAAACCAAATCTGAAATTATCTAAATGCTAGCTTAATCTTCAGCGGAGGTTATGATTAAAATAAGGACCCATAGTGTTTTATGTGCTCTCAAGTTATGAATAGATTAAAGATGTCTTTTATGCTAAAAAATATCACTAACCTTGTCACAAATATCGCTTGTGTGTTGCTCAACCTATCCAAAGCCTAATATATATTTGAGTGCATAAACCTTAGTGTACAAGATTTATTTTGAGTGAGTTATTGCAGGCCATGATTTCTCTGGCCCGAGACTAAGAAGCTGGTCATTCCGTTTTTGCGTATCTATCTTTTTGCTAGCCTTTTATCCGTGCATTGTGTATCCCCGCATCGGAGATCTCACAAACCTCGCCGGATATCCACCCTTAAACCAAATATCATCTTTTGTGATTACCTCCTTGACCACAACCTATCGTTGAGAATGGATCATCAATTCAAGGAAGATCGCAAGACGGTGCCGACATTAAAGATTTCAAGTATCTCTCCAAGGAAAAATACCCCGGTACCTACCTTATTTTTCGCCTCTTTGCTCGAGGACGAGCAACGTCTAAGCATGGGGGAGGAGGTAGGTACGGTGCAGTTTTAGAGTTCAAAGGGGAGTATTTTTAAAAAAAATAATAAAATATATATAATGATGATAGAAAAAAAATTCGGCGACGATCGTGACTTTCAAGGTGAAGGTTTCACAAGAAGAAAGAAAGAAAATATATATATATATATAATGAAAGAAAGAAAGAAAGAAAGAAAAGAATGAGAAATATGAGAAAGAGAAAAAAATGCGTAAAGTGAACTCCCCGGTTCTCTAAGAGTGCATTCAAGGCTTTAAGTTTAAAAGATCAATTCTCATTTTCCAACCATGTGCAATCTGATAACGAGGACTTCCTTTGTGCCTCGGGATCACTCTTTGCCATTTGCACATGTCCACTCATCTAAAAGTGTGTGTATTTTTCTCTTTCCCCTCCTTGATTTAACATTATTTTCCAATGACCTTTTTGACGAGTCTCGGTAAGACCATGAGAAGCTTGTCTTGTTTTGACAACACCTCATTTATAAAATCTTGTTAGGACTAAACTTTCCCAAAGCTCCATATAAAGCCTACCACACATATATATGAGAGGGAAAGGAGTAGAATATATAGTCTTGAGAGACAAGTGAGATGAGAGTTCATGAGCAATATACAAGATGATTTAAATTTGTGAACTTGGTTTAGCTTTTCTTTATCTCGTTCTTCATTTCAAAAATTCTGAGATCTATTTAAACTTTGTGAGCATGTTAATACTTGTGGGATAAGCTTAATAAGAATCTACCCTCCGTAGAGATGAAGGCTAGTACATTATGGAACTTTAATGAATTAAAATTTTGAGAGCATTATGTTTTCTCATGTGTGATTAAGTGCAAAGTTTAAACATTGTTTGGCAATGATGATATCCATCGAAGGCTTACTCGAGGACGAGCAAGGTTTAAGCATGGGGGAGATGTTGACGGTCAAAATCCGTCAACCTAGGCATGAGTTTACCTTCGGTGTTGGCATGACTTTTGTATCTTATCCATTGGTACTAACCCCCGTGGTATAACAAGTTCACGTGTGCATGTCGGTTTTGGAGTTTAATGTTTATGCAGGGTTTTAGTGTTGAATGCAAGACTTTCGGGATAAGTTCATTAAGCACCTCATGACAAGACCTTGAAGCCCGATACAAGTCAAGCAATGAAGTGAACATGACTCCAAGAGCCCAAGGACCAAGCCCGAGAAGATGATAAACTCCGAGGACCGAACCAGAAAAGTGTTGAATCTTGCAAGACAAGGAGTTGAGTCCAATTCGGAGAGAAACCGACGTCAAGGGCCCACATGCAAAAGGGGAGAACATCTAGAAGACGTGGGAAGCAACACCGGGCGAAGCAGGCCGCGGGATGGGCCGAATTGGGCCCAGGCCGGCCGGCCCAGCCCTTTTCGGGGCCCAATTGTCCTCTCCTTTGACCTAATTGCTTCTCAGGCTATAAATAGCCCCCTGACCGAGAGCCACACAGAACCGAAGTCGTAATCCGCCGCCGAGGAGCAGAGAAGCTTGAGGGACACCATCTCGGAGATGAGGGTCGTGCTAGTTGTCTAGGGTCTCCCTAGCCGACGTGGGAACCTTGCATGGAAGACCACGTCAGAGCTCCGGAGCAAGGATCAAGATCGAGCTAGGATCCCGGTGGTGATCTTGTTCATGTAATCATTCATGGTGAAGTTTGTAAGTGAATCCGATTTCTAGCGATCAAGTGCCTTCTCGATGATTTTGTTTTCTTCTTGGTTTTGCTTCTTCTACGATCTAGTCTATAGCTAGATTACATAGGGTGCTCTTGTAGCCGCGGTGGCTAGAGGTGCATACCGGACCGGCCAAGTGATTTCAACTTGTTCTATCGAACTCGCCCTAGACTACCCGCATGAATAGGGATACGTTGTGACAAAACGGGGGTTCCGAAAGGCGGGCATTTTCGGAGTCGGATGGGAAGGCCACGATTTAAAGATGCTTTTAATGAGATTCGCTTTTCTATCTTCATCTATCTTGTTTGGAGCTACAACATAAGCATGATCTAGATTCTCTAGATTGGTTATCTCTTGCTTTGTCTTGTTACCTCTTTAGTAGATTAGATTAGATTCGTTTTCTTTATGAGTTAGTAGATTAGATGCAACTTAGTTCATCATAAGATAGCTTACCTTGCTTTACTAGATTAAATCCTTGCGTTGCACATTGTTCCACGGATTCGATACCTTGGGTTCACCACTCGAGGGAAGAAGGGTCCCTTGACTACGATGGGAGACTTGTCCGCTTGCAAGTCACAAACGAACTTTGATACCACTATTAATCGTCAACACTCGTTTTCAAGCATCTCCAAGGACTTCGCATAGGCAAGCGGTCAAGCGCATATTCAGGTACTTGCGTCACACTCCCGACTTCGGCCTTTGGTACTCTGCGTCTTCTTCTTTGGCGCTTCATGGTTTTTCAGACGAAGATTTTCTCGGGTGTCGGTTGGATAGGAAGTCCACTTCTGGGACTTGCCAGTTTTTGGGATCTTCTGTGGTGTCTTGGTATTCCCGCAAACAATCGAGTGTTGCTCAATCCACTACCGAGGCAGAGTACGTTGCCACTGCTAGTTGTTGCTCTCAGCTCCTTTGGATCACATACACCATGAGTGGCTTTGGTGAGTAGTATACCCATGTCCCACTTCAATGTTATAGCACCAGTGGCATAGGCGTTGCAAAGAATCCTGTGCTCCATTCCAAAACAAAATACATAGAAGTGAGGTATCATTTTCTGAGATACAATGTAGAGAAAGGGAAGATAACCTTTATCTATGTACCCACACATGACCAACTAGCCGATATTTTCACCAAACTCCTAGATCAAGCAACTTTCACTCGTTTGCAGGGGGGCTTGGTGTGCGTTTGATTTCTTGAGTTGGGTGTGCGGGAGCTCCTTTGTAGCATATGTATAGCTTTCTTTTATGCATTTCTTGCATTTGGCATGGCATATATAACATGATGTATAGGCATCTTTGTATCTTAGGTTGCATGCATTTTGTATCATATGCATTTGTTAGGAAAAGCTTCTCTTATATACATTGTTCACCATGATGTGCTATATATGATCGTGTGAGCTAGGTTGGTATGCTATGGTTAGTTTGACTTAGCTCTTGATGATCTTGATTTATAATCCATGGTTGATGGCTATGTTTTGAAAAATGTCACATATATGCTCTCTTGTGTGCAAATACCTCTATATGATCTTGACATGTTTTAGTGGCTTGGTTATGCTTAATTTGTGGTTGGATAGCTTATTTTGATCATATGGGGCCAAAGGCTCATTTGCCATCATGAATGTTTAGCCCTCATGCTTAATCTTGTGGAGGGGCATAAGTTCCTTTTTGTCGCAAAGACATTTCATGTACCAAATATGAATCTGAAAATGAAATGTAAATCGCTTGGAAAATGTGCTCCCATGTCATATGTGCTAAATTTAATTTGTTTTGGGTGCTAAACCGTTGCATGATGCCTACAAATGAGAAGTCTCATATATAGAAGCAGGCACATGACTCAGTCGCTTTGACATGACATGAGGTGCTTGTGGGTGTTTGTGATGGTCTTATGATTAGAATGGTCGTCCTAGCATGAAGTTTTTGTGGCTTTGCCATTTTGACATGTTTTGCTCATCTTTAGGACTTTGCTTATGAGAGGTAAATTTTCACAAAATTGCTCAATTTTATCTTAGCTTCGTCCAATGGTTGTGAAACTTGGTGATCATGTAGTTGATGTCAATACGAAGCTATAGAGTATCTAACATGCTCATTTGGACATGTGTATTATCCTTTGTTGAATTTTGTCTATTTGAGAAGCTCTAGGTTGAATGTTTTGCATTTTTGGCTTGATTCATGCATTGCCAACAAGGGGGAGAAGTTTGAGCTTGTGTTTGGCAATTGGATGCATTTAGAAGGTTTTCAGGTGGTTTCGAGCCATTTCTGGGCTCTGTTGTGCATCGGTCTGACCGGTCGTGGTCACCAGTCTCACCAGTCAGAGTGCTGATCCTGTGCACATGTTGAGCACCGGTCTGACCAGTGGTGTCGACCGGTCTGACCAGTCACAACTGAGCTGATGCAGCTGCTCTGTTTTCATCAAGTGGTTTGCATGCATTCATCCAGGGGGAGTTGCATTGGTTCAGGGGGAGCTTGCATCTGTGCAGGGGGAGCTCTTTGTGGTTTTCAAACTTTGGTTGGTGGTTTGCGCTCTTTGCTTGAGCATAGTTTTGTCACGGATGTGTCGAGTCGTTGCCCTTGCCTAAGGGGTCCGAGACTTGTCTTCTTCAAGTGATCTTTCTCTCTGCCTTTCTTTGTCTTTCGATCGCTTGTTGGAGTTTCTTTTAATTCGTTTCTTTTCCTTTTCTTTTCTCTCGGGTTACTATATGTGTGTGTTGTCAATGCACTCATCAAGGGGGAGATTGAGGACCATGTGTGGTTCGAGGACCAGTGGATGGTCGCTTCCTAGTGTGATGAGTGATTGACAACATTGTGTGGACTGATTCTTGGCTAAGTAAGGTTGTGGCTTGACTGGTGTTGGTGCAGGTGAAGAACAAGTGCGAAAGGTCGTTGCCGGTGAGGCCTCTAGGTGTGGAGAAGACAAGTAGGCTTCGTTCGAGGGACCCGGTGGCCAGCGGAGTCAAGTGCGAGCCGCATGGTGGCAAGAACAGCAAGATGAAGTCATGGTCGGTTTCTTGGTTGAGCCTCAAAGCCAAGGTCGAGCCGGGACTGCGTGGGAGCCGAGTCATGAGTGGCGATTGGCGGAGGCAACACCGAGTTTGCGGGGTTTCTAGTGGTTCACCAGAAAACCACTGGGTTCCTTGGTTGATCCACAAAGCCAAGACCAAAGAACCGAAGACGGAGGTGCTGCAGTATCGGACCGGTCAGACCGGTGGGTCTGACCGGTCTGACCGGTGGGTACCGGTCTGACCGGTGTGCGACGACGCAGTCCGGAGACTTCGAAGCAGAGGACACACGTCGAGATCGCAAGGCTTGCGTCGAGGCTAAGCAAGTTTGCGGTCGCTGGGCATCCGTCCGATGGAGTGATGACAAAGATTTCCGAATTCGCCCTCCAGGGGCATATATCCCTAGTTAGCTAGTAAGGGTATTTCAGGCTTTCGGTTGCCTCCATATAACCCAAGTGGTGAGAGGATGGCAGCCATCTCTTGGAACCCAAGCTCATTTGGTTTTCCTATTTTTGTGCTTCCATTTTCCTTTGGATTTTCTAGGACTAGCTTGAGAGCTTCATGCTGAGATCTTGTGAGAGGGTAGGATGATCGGGCGGAAGCTAGACCTTGTATGAACCTTCATGGTATGTATAGATGATTCGGCGTGGTTCCACAAGGCTTGTTTGAGTTCTTCCCGGTTTTCCTTTTTGGTGATTTTCAGAGCCTTTTCTTGGCATTTTTCTTGGAGAGATTTCAAGGCCGTTTTCTTGAGGATTTGTTGGGGGATGTATGCATGAACCCTTCGTGGTTCTTTTCCCTTTGATTCCCCTCCCAAATCCGTGAGAAAAAGGGGCTCGATTTTGGAGTTTTTGTTGTTCTAGGGTTTGGTGTGTTCTTGGTGGAAATCCTTCGATTCCTCTTGATTCAACGAGTTTTGGTGGACCATAACTTGGCTATGGAGTACCCATGAGGTGTTCCCACAATCCCCAAAGTCTTGTTCGGATCCGTGGAGCGAATCAGGAAATCGGGAGTTGGTTTTGGAGGAGTTGACCCACGGGTTCTGTTCATCCCGAGCTGCCCAGGTTACACCGGTCTGACTGGTGCTCTTGACCGGTCTGACCGATGTGAGCCCTTTGTGGGATTTGCCTCCGGTGAGCTGCTTAATCCATGTGCCTTTGGGTTGTGCTGTTGCTGGTCAGTTCTTGGTTAGTTTGGAGTTGTTTTGCTAGGTTTTGTGTAGGGTTTTCTTTCGTGCAGGTTGTGTTTTAGGGTGTTTTTGTTCTAGGGCCTAAAGAAGTCACTGAGGCTCTCTGGAACATTTGTTGTGCGGCTGTTGCAGCCACCGGCCTGACCGGCTCTGTCCACCGGTCTGACCGGTGCCACCGGTCTGACCGGCGCAGGCCATTGGTCTGACCGGTGTAGCACAGGCAAGAAGCCGTGCAAGTTTCCGCTGCGTGTGTTGGTGAGTTTTGGCTTGTAAGGTTGTTTGTTGGTTCCTAGGATCAGTAGCACTTCAGTGTCTACGTGGTCTTGACCAACTTGGGTAGTTGAGTCGGAGACGTGTGTTGGAAGTCGTGTTCATCTTGTTGGAGTCTCTATCTCCTTCGAGAAGATTTTTTATCAGCTCCCATTTACTCCCTCCCTCTCTGGTTCGCCGTTTCAGTCCTTCAGAGGGGTGAAGACGGACAATCCATATAGGCACATCGAAAGTTTCACAATTCTATGCAACATGGTGCAACAAGGAGTTCCGGTCGATTGGTACAAATGGAATCTTTCTCCATACTCACTTGCGGATGAAGCAAAATGATGGCACTCACTTGCATCCTTCAAGGTGGAAGGAAATTGGAATCGATTGATGAAGAAATTTTGTGATAATTTCTTTGTGATAATTAGGGTTCAAAATGTGAGGAGGCAAGTGATAAATTTTGCGCAAGGAGAAGAGGAAGGAATAGATCAAGCTTGGGAAAGATTCAATAGATTGATCAAACAAGGACCAAGGCTCAGATTCTTCGATGATGTACTCTTGCATACTTTTTGTTTTTCCCTAACCCCCGAATGCATGAAGTATGTTCAAATGTGTGCAGACGGAAATATCATGGAGAATACACTAACGGAGGTCACCCAATTACTACAAAGATTAAGCGAGGGGGTGGCCATGTAAAGAGATTGGGAGGAACATATTTCGGGTAACGTTGAGAAAGAAACTCATGTGGAGGTACTTACTGGAATTTCTAGAAAATAAGCCTCGGAAGCGAAGAAAGAAGAAACAAGGCAATAAAAGATTGAAGGAGCAACCCACAATGAAGGAGGTCCAATCCAAGGCAACAAAATTTGCAAGCTCGAGGAGGTACAAGGAAGAAGTTTGGCGAATGCAAAGCTGCTAAAGGAGTTCGAACAAATGGATTGGGTACCGATTGACTTCGAAGAAATATTCAACAAGAGGAGACCATACCCGAACCAAAAAGAGTCTGAGAGAGCTATAGAATTCAACTTTCTGAAGGAGAGGCACTCGGGGTACAAGTTGGACAAAGAATCGGTCGAAGAAATTATTCAAAGACTTTTCAATGAGGATGAAGAGGTAGATCCAAATCACATTAGCGAAGTAAAGAGGACTATAGGAGTGAAGCCAGAGGACTCACCATATGCACACCTAGCCTAAATGTACATGATAGGAGCCGATCATGTCGAAGGTACCTCTCTACCGACACCTCACATAAGTTGCGACATTAATGGAGAGAAAAATTGCAAAGCCTTATGTGAGATAGGAGCCCATGTTAGTGTCATGTCTTCCAAAATTTATTATGAACTTTTTAGTAAAACTTTAAATCTTGCTCCAACACAAATAAAATTAATCATGGCAGATAGTAGAACAACAAGACCTTTGGGTGTGCTTAGAGATTTAGATGTTGCTATCTCGGGTAAAATTATTCCAACCGACTTTTTCGTAATTGATGCTTGCCATAATGAACATGATGGTATAATTCTTTGTAGGTCTTTCCTTAAGTTGGTCAATGTCGTTCTTGATGCTAAAAAGGGTAGAGTTACTATTGATCTAGATGGAACTAAATTCACATATGATTTCTTACCTGCTTCTCGTATTGCTTTACCTCTACCTCTTGATAATGGAGAGGTAGAGGATGTTTGTTTTGTTGATACTTTCAAGGACCCTTTCCAAAGAGCAATGGAGAATGATGCTATGTATATTAATCAAGACAAAGAACTAGCGGAAGCAATCGAGGGGTTGAAGGCACAAGATGGAGGCTTGGATGAAGAAAATTATGAAGATATTTGAGACTTGCAACAACAAGAACCCGAAGTGCCCGATATTAAGTTAAATCCACTTCCCAAGGGATTAAAGTATGAATTTTTGGGAGCTGATAAGACGTACCTGGTCATCGTGAGTGATGAATTGAGTCCAGACGAGATGGATAAGTTGCTGAATTTATTGGCAAAACACAAGAAAGTGATCGGGTACTCGATAAGCGACTTGAAGGGTATTAGTTCGGCCTTTTGCACCCACCGCATACCACTTGAAGAACAATGCAAGCCTGTTGTCGAGCATGAAAGAAGATTGAGTCATGCCATGCGCGAGGTGGTGAAGAAGGAGGTGATCAAATTGTTGGATGCCGGAATAATATACCCCGTGCCACATAGTGGATGGGTGAGCACGGTTAATTGTGTACCAAAGAAAGGAGGAATAACTGTTGTGATGAATGAGAAGGATGAGTTGATACCGCAACGGATCCTGACCGGATGGAGAATGTGCATCGACTATAGAAAGTTGAACAAGACAACAAGGAAGGATCACTTTCTGTTATCATTTATCGACGAGATGCTTGAAAGGTTAGCTAAACATTCTTACTTTTGTTTCCTTGATGGGTACTCAGGGTTCATGCAAATTTCCATTCATCCGGATGATCAACAAAAGACAACCTTCACATGTCGATATGGAACTTTCACATATAGAAGAATGCCATTTGGTATATGTAATGCACCGGCTACCTTTCAAAGATGTATGACGGCTATATTCTCGAATTTTATTAAAGAAACTATGGAGGTATTCATGGACGACTTCTTGGTGCATGGTACATGTTTTGAAAGTTGCTTGAAAATTTTGGAAAAAGTTCTTGAAAGGTGTGGAGAAATTGACCTAGTGCTTAGTTGGGAGAAGTGTCACTTTATGGTGAAACAAGGAATAATCTCGGGACATGTAATCTCTGAGAGAGGAATAGAGGTGGACAAAGCTAAGATTGAAATGGTTGAAAAGTTTCCACCTCCAACAAATATCAAATCGTTAAGAAGCTTTCTCTGGCATGCCGGATTTTATAGAAGATTTATAAAGGATTTCTCAAAGATCACCAAGCCATTGACATGACTTCTCCAAAAAGATGTGGAATATGACTTTGATGAAGAATGCTTGCATGCTTTCCGGACATTGAAACAATCTCTCATAAGCGCACCAATTATGCAACCTCCCGATTCAAACCTACCATTTGAGATAATGTGTGACGCAAGTGATTATGCCATTGGAGCTGTTCTTGGACAAAGGAAGGAATGGAAGGTACATGCAATTTATTATGCAAGTAAAACTCTAAATGAAGCTCAAGTGAATTATGCAACTACGGAGAAGGAATTGCTTGTTGTAGTGTTCGCATTTGAAACATTCAGATCTTATATTGTGAACTCAAAGGTGATCGTGTATATGGACCATGCATGCTGCACTCAAGTACCTTTTGTCCAAGGAAGATGCCAAGCCACATTTGATTAGATAGATCCTATTATTGCAAGAGCTTGATATTGAAATTAGAGACAAGAAAGGGTCGGATAATGTTGTAGCCGACCACCTATCAAGGATGCACCATGGAGATGATGGGAAGGAGCTAATTGAAGATAGAATGAAAGATGACCATCTATATCTAATACCTGATAGGGGAGGATGGATGCATGATATCATAAGATGCCTACGGAAGATGCCATTAGATCACTTTGACAAAAATGCTAAAAAAGGTAATTGCCAAAAGTAGAAAATTTATTGGGATGCACCATACCTATATAGATTTGGAGATGGAGTGCTAAGAAGATGTGTGCCACGGGAAGAAAGAGAAGAAATTCCAAGAAAATGCCACTCGTCGGAATATGGAGGACACTATGGACATTTTAGAACACAAGCAAAGGTATGGGCAAGCGGATTCTATTGGCCTGAGATGCACAGGGATGCTAAAAGGTTTGTTGCAACTTGCCCAGAATGCCAAAGGAGTGGAAATATACCACAAAGGAATGCAATGCCGCTGAATTATAATTTGCAAATTGATCTATTTGATGTTTGGGGCATCGACTTTATGGGACCATTCGTGAACTCGAATGGATATGAACACATCTTGGTCATAGTTGATTATGTATCAAAATGGGTTGAAGCAATTCCATGTCGGAAAGCATCTACGGAAGAGGCCATTCAAATGATCAAGACAGTGATATTCCCTCGATACGGCGTTCCTAGAATTTTAGTAAGTGATGGTGGCTCACACTTTATTGGCAAGGATTTTAAAATATGCTTGACAAAGTTAGGAATCAAGCATAGGGTGTCTACGGCCTATCATCCATAAACAAATGGCCAAGCACAAACATCGAACAAGCTAGACAGAGTGTTGTGGGCATACCAGACTGCACATAAAACACCGATAGATATGACACCTTATCAATTTGTCTATGGAAAAACATGTCATTTACTGGTAGAACTAGAGCACAAGACTTATTGGGCAATAAAGGAGATGAATCTTGATATTGATGTGGCACGATAAAGCGTAGGATTCAAATAAGTGAACTTGAAGAGTTAAGATTGAAGGCATATCACAATGCTAGCATCTATAAAGGAAGGATGAAAAGATGGTATGACAAAAGATTGCATAAGAAAGAATTCAAGGAAGGAGACAAGGTCCTACTATACAATTCTCGATACAAGATCTTCGGTAAAGGAAAATTGCAAAGCAAATGGGATGGACCATACGTCGTACATTTAGTGTCACTATCGAGAGCGGTAACAATCATCGATGCCAAAGGAGATCAATATGTTGTTAATGGACAACAACTCAAGGTATTCTTGGAGCCTGACATTGTGCCCATTAAATACATTGACGTCTACACATTGGATGGTGACCCAGATCGTCAAGGCTAAGTGACGAAAACAAGGTTAAGTTTGTAAATAACCTTCTACTTTATTTATTTTCAACATGTGTGTCAGTAGTAATGTTTGCTTCAAATCATCATGAATAAATATTGCCCCCTACTCATGACCTTTGGTGAGGATGGAAAATTATGCCAAGTTGATATATGATGATCGTTGCGGCTTTGCTCGTCTTTGTGCTATCTTTATGCATGATTAAGCTAATGCTCTCATTAATGCAAATCTGAAATTAAATTTAAATGCTAGTTTAATCCTTTGTGGGGGTTATGATAAAGATGAAGACCCATAGTTTTCTCATGCTCTCAATTTTGGCTGGGTTAAATATGATTTAGTTCCGTTCTTAAAAGTTATGCTAACCTTGTCATTAATACCACTTGCATGTTGTTCAACCTATCCAAAGCCTTACATTTATTGAGTGCAAACACTTAGTGTACAAGATTTATTTTTGGGTGCATTGATTCAAGGCTTGATTTCTCTGGTTTGAGACTAAGAAGCCGGCCATTCCTTTTTTGTGTATCTATCTTATTGCTAGCCTATTCTATCTGTGCATCGTAAGTTTTCACATCGGAAATGCAAACCTCACCGGATATCCACCCACAAACCCAAAATCTTTTTGTGTTTTACCTCCTTGACCACAACCCAATTCTTGTGTATGGATGAATGTTTCAAGGAAGATCACAAGAATGAAGGTGCCAAAGATTAAAGTTTAATTTTGGGAGACCTCCAGGACGACATATAGGGTGTGTGAAGGATCCCTAGAAGATTTCAAGTGTTTCTCTCCAGGAAAACTTAGGATTTTCAGTACCAACCTGGGCACAAAAATTTTGTTCACCTCTTTGTCCGAGGATGTGCAATCGTCTAAGCATGGGGAAGCTGCCAAGAAGGTAGGTACTAAGAGCATCTCCAAGAGAGTGCTAAAAACTTGTCCCCAAAAACCTTGTATTGGGGCTCTCCTAAAATTCTCTTTACCCCAAAATCATATTTATCTCCAGTAATTCCCCAATACCAAACCCCCCAAAAATTCAAAACAGCCCACATCAGTATTGGGCCCACGAATTGAGTCGGCCTCCTCCCTATCCCCTTCACGTCGGCTGGGTCCTGAACACCATCACCTCCTTGTGCCGCCGACAGGGCATCATCGCGAGGCGTTGGCTGGGTCCTAAAGACCGTCGCATCCTTCGCCGCCGACAGGACGTCATCCGGAGGCGCCGCAAGAAGTTCGTCCTCGAGG
The DNA here is from genome assembly GCA_947561735.1 of Cenchrus americanus. Taxonomy (NCBI): domain Eukaryota; kingdom Viridiplantae; phylum Streptophyta; class Magnoliopsida; order Poales; family Poaceae; genus Cenchrus; species Cenchrus americanus. The sequence continues at coordinate 95,895,039 of OX387241.1, read as the reverse complement.
ATTGGAAGATCGCTAGCATACTGACAGAGAAGGTGCATACATCATTTATTTTTTCGTTTGTAGGGTATCGTCGTCAGTCACCATTCTAATGGTCTGCCACCATCCATCCTTGCCTTTCACCGTACCTTTGTTCTGTACTCATTGTTGGAATTGAATACTCATTGTTTAGTGCACCTTAATGTTTGTTCACCACGGCAATGTTTCGATTAACCAACAAATAGAACCCTCTAATGCCCCCCTGCGTCTTTGCAACATCTGTGGTCCATGTAAATTTTTCTAATCTTATTTGTGAACCCATGGGTGTCCTCACATTGTATTGTTTTTATTGTTTGGCAAGCAGAGATTGGTAAAACGAATTCGCTATGAGCAGACGAAGCCTTTCCATGCAATTAGCGCTCGATTCTTCGTCAGATGATAACAAGATGATGATGATTTCTTACTCGGTGTTAATCATGTGGCCATTAATGTGGATGAGTCGGACGATGAACCAAAACATCATGGTTCTATCCTAGGGCATCATGTACTTTGGCGAGAAAGAGAAGTTGGACATCAGAGGTTGTATCAAGATTATTTTTCAGAAAATCCTACGTACGGACATGTTTATTTCAGACGTCGGTATGTAAAAAATAATTTGATAGGCAACATTTTTATATAAATTCATATTTGTGTGTCTCATTACTTTTGACGTGCAGGTTTCGAATGAGGCACTCATTGTTTGTACGTATATGGAAAGCTGTAGAACAACACGATGAATATTTCGTGCAGAAAAGAAATGTTGCTGCTATACTTGGCCTTTCTAGTCTGCAAAAGGTTACTGCAGCACTTCGGATGTTAAGTTATGGAGTAGCAGCAGATATTTTTGATGAGTATGTTCGTATTGCTGAGAGAACTTCTATTGAGAGTCTGAGAAGATTTGTCACTGCTGTTGTGGAGATTTTTGGAGGTGAGTACTTAGGGAACCTAATGAAGTTGATACTGCAAGATTACTTGCAATTGGCGAGCATAGAGGTTTTCCCGGTAATTTGGGGTCGGTTGATTGTATGCATTGGCCGTGGAAAATTGTCCTTCGTCACATCAAGGTATGTACACCGGGCATGTGCATGAGCCTACAATTATACTAGAAGCAGTTGCAGATAAAGATCTTTGGATTTGGCATGCTTTCTTTGGGATGCCTGGTTCGCACAATGACATCAACGTTTTGCACTGGTCTTCTTTATTAGCGTGGCTAGCCGAAGGTCAAGCTCCAGAGGTGAATTGTACCATTAATGGCAATGAATACACAAAAGGTTATTATCTTGCGATGGCATATATCCCTCGTGGGTCACACTTGTGAAAACTATATCAGAGCCACAAGGTAACAAGAAGAAATATTTTGCACTTGTCCAAGAATCTTGTAGGAAGGATGTGGAACGAGCGTTTGGAGTTTTACGGTCTCGATTTGCTATCGTGAGGGGGCAGCTTGATTTTGGGATGAAGACACCCTCGGACAAATCATGAGGGCTTGTATTATCATGCACTACATGATAGTTGAAGATGAGCGCGATGAAAAAGATTATTTCAGTTATGATCAAATGGGAGAACAGGTACGGTGAAGCCTTCTCACAAAAAACACCAGAATTTCAGGAGTTTATTAAAAAATCATCTAAGTATAAAGGACAAAGAAGTTCACAATTGCCTTCAAGATGACCTGAGTGGCAGCATCATCCAGACCTCTATAAAAAGATTTAGTAGAGTTTGCATGTCATGTTACTCTCAAAGCATCATCGAGACCTCTATAAATAATTTACTAGAGTTAACATATAATTTTACTTTCAATAATCGTTGTACCTTTTTCCTTTATATTTAAGTAATTGGATGTATGACCAGACATGTTGAACTTCAATTCAAATATATTGTCTATGTTTTTGAAATAAATATGATTGTTGGACAAATGTAGCTAGAATCTTCAAATGATCACGAAGATTGATGTGCTACAGATTAATGTAACATGCCCTTGTGAACAGGAAGCATACATCACCACTGTTGGCCTATCAGTGAACAGGAAGCATACATTCAAAATTTAGCAAAGCTTCCTTTCGAACAATATTGCCACAACTTCAACACAACCAAACTGATCATATTTAGCAACAACCAACAAGGTTCATAATATGGCAAAGCTACATTGACACAATATTGTTTCCAAACACACTGATCATGAAGCTAAATGGAAATGAAATGGCAAAGTCTATATGAAAAAACAAGACATTACTTAAGTACTAGGTATAGAAAATCGGCTCATAATCTTAGTCCGCAAGCACATGTAGTATTTCTTTAGCTCATCTGCCATGGCAGTGAGGTCCATGGTCATAATCCTCTTTTCATCCCCCTTTTTCTGCAACTGGACCTCCTGGATTCTCGCCTCAAGAAGTAATTTTTCATTTGCAACTCGTTCCTGATCAAGAGCAAGTGCTACCTTTTCATTTGCAGCTCGTTCCTGTTTAAGAGCAAATGCTTTGTTGAACCTCTCTTCTTTCTTTACCTCTTTCTCCTCATCACTTTCTTTCTTCCGCGCCCACATATTTTCTAAAGTTGTTGTCACACTTTTTTTTCTTCTCCTGTATCAGTGCTGCTTTTGCTTTCTTCTTACCTATTGGTCTTATCAATGCATTAGCCTCTTGGCCTTCAACATCACCTTGTCCTGCTTCACTTGGTAAAGTTGCATTGAGTTCAGCATTACAGAGGCTTCTTTTTTTGCTTCTTGTTGGATGTTTTAGCAACAGCCAATTCATCAAGTTTAGCAAGCCACTTTGGTTGTGTTTTCAGTTTATTCCAGCAATGCATGAACTGGAATGCTTTTTTATGTTCGTCTTCGGATTTGTACAAGGCACATGCCTCTGCAACCTGCATACATCAACATCCAAGAGAAATTCATTCATGAGTTATAAAATTTCAATAGCTGACTTAAATCTAGATATTCCCAAGTCTGTACCTTGTCTTTCATTGCAGTACCACTCTGAGCTCTCATCTCAATCCGTGATAGACACCCACAAAACTTGTTCACACATTTTTGTATGGTCTCCCACCGGTGCATGAGAGAACTTATGGTACACTGTGTTTGGCTATATATATGGAAAAACTCACCGATACGAGACCAATACCTACCACCTTTTTGATCTTTGCCCACGATCGGATCCAGGCTTATATTCAGCCACCCTGAAACCAGAACATCTTCGTCGTGGTCACTGAAATTTTTTTGTCTCTTGTGGTTTGGCCTCATAGACAGGGCTGATGGACAGACTTCATTTGCTTCTGACTGCTGGTCCACATATGCATTGTCAAAATTATCAAAATCATCTAGATTGGTTTCATCCGCCATCATGTTAGAATAATATCCATTTCCTGAAAGTATTTAACTTTGGAACTAGTTACAGCCTGCACACATCACACTTGCAAGAGCTAAGCCTGATTATCTATCACAAAGCAACACCTTCACTTATTAGTGGAGTAACATGGCAATGAATCTGAATCTGAAATAATTATAACCAACAAAGCCATCAGTGGCCCTCGCTGCGGACTTGGTGAACTAATCCTGCCAGAAAAAGAGCCTGGGAGCAGCATTATGCCTGTAAGCATACTGTTGATGATGTTGTGGTTATTTTAACATATTTTCAATTTCAATACCATTGTAAAACTCATGTTCAACTATTTTGCAGGGAAAAGTTAACCAGCACAATGTGAGGCTCTGACCATGGTTTGCGCTCAGGTATATGAATCATGCTTTTTACTCATGATGGACGTCTATCTCTTATCTAAAATGCATTTATATCATATCAGTTGCCAGGCCATTACTCTAGTCATTTGATTAGTCTATGCAATGCCTGTTACTTCAAAAACTAAATATCAGATAAGAAACCTGACCATTTGAATACGAACTGTTGACAAACAGTTGTGTTAGTCCAATTGAATTGTACCCATATACAGGGACGGAGGCAGCGAGGGGGGCGGAGGGGGCTCCAGCCCCCCTACTGCCTGCGTAATAAAAGAACTCTTCTTCAGCCTTCTTTGAAATTTTCTGCTATAAATGAGTGTTTAGGGGTAGAAGAAGGTGTTCATACCCTTGCTTTGCACAACAATGGAGCCCTCTTTCACTCTCCTTTAAAATTTTTTACTATAAATGATGTTTTTCTAGTGTCTAGAAGTAGAAGAAGGTGTTCAGCCCCCCTACATCTGAATCCTAGATCCGTCACTGCCCATATAGTATGCCAGATAAATGGAATATGCTAATATGAGAAGTCCTTAACCTTTACTTTCTGTAAATAAGCCATGATTCTTTACACCTGAGTGGGACTGGGTTGCCATCAGTTAAAATTATTTTGAGGGCATGCTACTGTCATTCCACACAGGAATGGAAGGTTACAATCCTCATGTTTGATCACTTCTCATTCATTTATGTTATTATGCATCTTATAGTTATTGATAGGGATGCAAATTGGATTGGATCGACCACACAACCTGGATCTATGAAACAGCTGAAAGAAAGAGAACACAGATGCTGACTGTTAAGATGCATTCATATGGTAAATGATTTTTCCTACAATAACATGTCTGACCTTCATACTTGGTAAGATGCATGAAAACAAAAGGGCAAGCACATCTGTTGTCACAGCATTTCAATATTTCAGGTACATGATCAACTTAAGAACACGAGACTTCACCAACATTAAGGTCTACACTTCGGCAGTATACCAAGCAAATGGAGAAGCCTGTTGCAAAAACTATCTAGCACGTTGATAAGTACAGTTTCCATGAAAAGAAGAAAAGGAAATTGAGCTCAGTAAGCCAATAGCACCCAAGCACATGTAGTATCCATTTATGCAGCGAGGAGGATACTAGTCAAATACATGAGCAAAACTTGAAACTTGAACTGTTGTCTACCAAAATAATCTTTATCCTAACAATAGCAGATCCATGCAGACACCCAGCAACACAGTAACAACACAGCGAAGAACATTTGATCAGGCAGATGCACATCAGCGGAACTCCTCACCAGATATTATTGGGTGGATATCAAACAATTGATAGTACACATCCATCTCAATTTGCAGATAATTGAAATGATTGAGTTAATGATACATACCAGTGTACGGCGCCGCTGAAAGGGGATCCAAATTGTTGCCGGCATGGACTGCCATGGGTTGTCCTCGATCTTGCAAATCACGAGTACCGACCGAGTGTAGGTCCTCGCCGCAGCTCCATTGCCCCAGGTGTTCCCTGACGGGCGCTTGAGGGTGCCCGCCGCGAACGGCCATCACGCCGCTGGTCCATTGACCGCAGTGTTCGCCGCCGGGCGCTCAGCGAGCAGACCATCGGGCGCTTCGGCGAGCACGCGGCGGGGCCTTGAGGGTGCGCGCCGCCCATGGCCGCCACCCGCCGTTCGCACCCCGCCGCCGCGTCGTCCTTGGGCCTGCAGGAAAGGACCCCGTGGGGGCTGCATCTTCCCTGTTGCCGCTTGCGGACCCGCCGCCGCCGCTTGCAGAACGTACGCGCCGATGCGGAGGATGCCGCGGCGCGGGAAACCTCACGGCCAAATTGCGCGCGCGCGGGAAGTATCGTGGAGGCAGGATTGGGGATGAGCGAGGATGCGAAGATTTGCGGGACGACGGGGTACCTTTTCGCTGCGCGAAAATATTAGGAGCGGGATCTGTTGGACCCTATTTTTTTTATTTTCTAGTATTAGAGCAACTCTAAAAGACTAGCTATCTTGACTTAACTAGCTAAAAAATAGAAAATTTGTCCAAAAATTTAATCCAGCAGACTAGTTAAACTTGTCCTAGCTATCCTCCACTAGCTAAACCGGGGGCTTCGCTAGCCATTTTTGGCTAGCCAATCCCGCTAGCTATGCCCTTGTACATGAGTATGGCAGGCGGGACCCACTAGCAGTGGAGCATATGAAGAGTTGATTTTAGCTAGTCTGTTGGATTTCATCAACTTTTTACTAGCTATTTCATTTTACATACTATCCAAATCAGTAATTTAGCTAGTGATATTTAAAGAGACTCTTGGAGTTGCTCTTAGCAGTGGGGTTAGCACTCTCTTGGAGATGCTCTAATGTAGTCTAGAGTTTAGGGGAGTAAAAAAAGAGAAAGAAAGGAAAAAAGAGAGAGCAAAAAAATGATGAAAACAAAGAAGAAAAAAAGAGAGAGGAGAAAAATTATATGTGTATATATAATTAAAAAATTCCCTACTCACATTATGAATTTCAAGAGGATTCAAGATCAAGACCCACACTCACCTTTTCAACCGTGTGCAATCCGATAGCGAGGACTTTGTTTGAGCCTCGTGATCACTCTTTGCCATTTGCACATGTCTACTTATTTCAAAACGTGTGTGTTCATATCTCCCCCCTCCTTGAAAACATTATTTTCCAATGACCTTTTGACGAGGCTCGGTAAATCCATGAGAAGTTTGTCTTGGTAGGACTAAACTTTTCTCAAAGCTCCAGATAAAGCCTTCCACTTATATAAGTTTTGAGAGGGGAAATGAGTAGAACAATTAGGCTTGAGAGACAAGATGAGATGAGAGTTCATGAGCAAGATGCAAGGAGGTTTAAATTTTTGAACTTGGTTTAGCTCTTTCATCATCTTATACTTCATTTCAAAATTTGGGAGGATGATTAATTACTTGTGGGAAGATCCTAATAAATTTAGAGAGCATTATGTTTTCTTCATGTATGATCAAGTGAAGGGTGTGAACAATGAAAGGCAACACTGATATCCGTTGAAGCCTTATTCGAAGACGAGCAAGGCTTAAGCTTGGGGGAGTTGTTGACGGTTGACTTTGACACTCCTAGCCATGAGTTTACCTTCAATGTTGGTATTGATTTGATATCCGATCTAATGGTACTAACCCCCTTGATATAACAAGTTTGCTCTTACATGTGGTTTTTGGAGTATGATGTTTACACATGATTTAAGCGCTTAAAAGAGCACTTTTGGGCAAAGTTCATCGAGCACTTATGAGAAGATAATGAAGCCCGACATAAGTCAATACTCGAAGTGAACATGACTCCAAATGGCCCAAGGTATCCTTGAGATTTGGAGATTTACTCATGAGATCAATTCAACCCGAGAGATATTCGCACAACCCAGAACAACATGATCTTTCTATGCAGATTCGGGAACTTAAACGACCTCTAATGGCAAAATATTGACTACCAAAGTTGCGGACCGTGTTGAGGGCTTCGATTTGAACATATGGAAAGGCAGTCCAAGGATCTAGGAGATATGGCCCCCGAAATACCTGCTGCGCAGACAAGTCCGAAATCAGACAGATTATCTTGCGAGGCCATTTTGGGGGATCTTATCTTCGTTTCAAAGGAAACTAATGAATACAAAAGTTGAAGATAATTTCAAAGGAAACCAATGAATACAAAAGTCCGGACGTGGAGATATGACGTCGACAAGGAAGGGCTGTGAAATCGGAAAATCTGGGCGAGACTGATTTTATGGAAACCAAGTTTGCTTGTCTCTCAAGGAAGACTCGTGCAAGGCAAGATAGGGCACGCCCCAAGGCTTCCGAAGGGAATAAATACAACCCCTTGGGCGCCCAAGAGGAGTTTTTGTCATCATTCGCCGCCACAAGATCGAGAAGAAGGAGATTGGATGGACAAGGGAGAGCTCATCGGCCTTCATCTACTTTGGAGGTTTCTACACCATGTCTAGCACTTCAATGTGTAACATTATGGGGTAAAATCCTTGTTTGTCCAGGGGAGTTGAAGGGGGATCTTTAGTTGTGATCACCGAACCTATGTTTTGGATCCTTTTGCTATCATATTCATGTTGATGGTGCGTTAATCTTTATGGCCAGCTTGCTTGCTTTGGGGATGCATCGCTCGTAGTCTCATGTATCGTGTCCCTTTTGTTCTTTATGAGATTACCGTCGTGTAGTGACAGTGCGCGGGAGGGAAAACATAATGAACTTGGTTCACACTTTTGATCATGCATGCTTAGAACACATCAACGTCTTATGCACTTGGTGTTCGATCACGGATTACTCTCGTGTAGTGACTAGTACGCGACAGGGAAAGGGTAGGACTCCGTGCACCCTTACCTTTGATAGATTAGATCGGGTTGTTCTTGCTAGGTGGTTACATCTTCAAGTGATCCTAGATCCCATGGACAAGCATTCTACATTCTTGAGATATCCATTCCATCACTCTCTACTTCGCTTTCTTTAATCTAGATTAGATTAGATTAAGTTCATTACTTATATATATTTGTTAAAGAGTTTAAATCAACAACATTAGTGCTTAGTTGAGCATAGCTATCCACTTGTTCCACGGATTGATTAACCTTGGGGAAATACTCTAAGGGAAAAGCTACAATCGACCCATTCGCTTGCGGATTGTAACTTGACACGTTATTTAATTATCAATAATGGACACTAACTTCTCGACATCCTCCTGCAATAAATGACAACAAGCATTAGTACGACTACTCCTTCAATGGGTACTCGAGGGCTAAGGCCATGACTACTCACCTTCTTGGGTGGACGCGAGGCAGAGTACTCCGGCACAGGGCACGAAGTGTACGGGGGCATATCTTTGAAGATCTTGCCCAACCTCTCGATGATTAGCTCGTCGCTGATCTCTTCATCATGTAGCCTTGAGGGATCATCCTTCTCGGTGTACTTGTACGTGTGGCTATCATGCCTCATCAACGGTTGGACCCTCCTCTTCATGAAGCTGAAGGTCACGTGCTCGGCCCTTAGTCCTGCCGTCCTCAACACAGCGATCTACTCCAATAGCGCAGGCAGCTGGATGCCTTCTTGCATGGTGGGCTTCATGTTCCACCAGGGTTGATGCTTTGGTGGGTACCCACTCGGCTTCGGCAACCCAGTGTGGTGGTTGTTCACATAGAACCACCATTGCTTCCAGTCCTGGTTGGAGTCGATCAGCTTGTATGATAGATATTGCGCAACGACATCTTCGCACATCTGGACTCCATTGCCGCTGACAACCATCTACGCTAGGCTGGGGCTTCAACCAGAAGAACTTCCGAAAGGGAACCTAGTGCAGCTTGATTCCTACGAAGACTTCGGAAAAATGCACGAACACGAATGTGTGAAAATACCATTTGGATTCATGTGGACGTGCTCGATGTCGTAGTACTCGAGCAGCCCACAGAAGAAATCACTTGCTAGGAGCGCCAGTCTGTGCTTGACGAAGCGGGAGAACATCGAGGTCTCCTATGGATTCTTCTCCATCGGGTAGGCATCCTTGGTGGCGGCATTCCAACCGTCAACGGCCTTCTCCCTTAGGAACTGAAGCGTCCCCTCATCAGAGGTGACTAAATGTGACACAAATATCAGTCCCAGGAGGCTGGTAACACATTTATTACAACAGGTGGTTCAATCCCCTACATCACGGCGGCATAGTGGGCACGGGAGCGCCACTGCCAGGAGGAACAACACAAGAGCTAGTGACCAAACGACGATAGCGAAGGCTTCTAAAGCCTCATCAGAGTACCATGTCATTAAAGCTTCCTGTGGAGACCCTGAATCCACATGCACGGGTTGGGTGTAGAGCAGCAACCTACTCAACATCTTCGGGAACGAAGTCGGGATCCTCCTCTGAAAAACAGTTAATTAAGCAAGGGTGAGTACATACGTACTCAACAAGTTCAACCCCACCCACGGAGGGGCTTATAAGCAGATCACGCACAGGATATATCAAGGATCAGGTTAAGGTTTATTTGCAAACACATTTACTCATGCAGGGGTTCATTTTCGAAAAGGTTTTCGCAAACCATTTTTATAACCCAAGTAGCTCAGTTGTTTTGAGAAAACCAATTAGGAACTACCAGACTCCTCGTCCGCTGTAGCCTAGGCACACAGCCACACACTTTTCCAAAAACAACTTACGCCATGGAAACATCCCAAACCCAAACACTAGTTTTGTGACCACACCGTGACTCGTCCAATACCGTGGACACGTTCGAATAGGTTTTACACTCTGCAGAGGTTGTACATCCTTACCCACAATTAAGGTGCCGCCACACGAACACCGTAGTGTCGGCGCGGATCCTATCAAAGCCATTACTCACCTTAGCTAACCCTACGAGCCACCACGGAAGCAACCAAGGGGTTATCTCACATAACCAGGGCGTACCTCACACAGATCGTACCCCTACTTCTTGATCTTCCGCTGCTCACCGGCACACCAGATGGCAAGTAGATTAACTAGTGGGATTTATGCTAAGCCGTTGCCACATACAACGGTCGAGTGGTTGTACGATAAATTGGGCCAGGTGAGATGTCACGCAACCCGGTCCTTAACGACAAGATGGACATCTCCAAACATGCTCAACCACAAAGGTACGAGCTCACCCATACTCCTGACACACACGTCCAACCCGTCTACCCAGTTCTTTTACCTAATTTCCAAAATAATCCATTCCCATTTTTAAATCACTCACACATTTTTAAAGAAATCATTTAGGCCAAACAAAGGCCAATCATAGCAATCAAGGGTGGCTATCCTACCAGGTTTTTTTAGTAAAACAATATGCAATTTATAAAATGGGTATAGGGTTGTGTTTATAAAATTGGAACCAAAGCTTGCTTCAAATGATGAGATTGAACTTGCCGTCTTCGAAGTCCTCGGGGAGTTCCTGCTCGTGGTTCGGGATCTCGGGCTCCTGCTCGCAGTACTCGGCTCCAAGCTCTGGCTCGCGGTACTCTTCCTCGTTCACTCCGTCGGCTATAGCGCACACAAAAGCAAGCATGCAATCAATACAAGCATACAAGATTCACCGGCTGAGCTCGAGGGGAAATAAATAGATAAATAGATAGTGAGGGAGTAAATATATTTATGGATATATGACTCGGCGGAATTAATCCCGGAAAAGATGTGGCAAAGTTCAGGACTAAGAGCTAGAACCATTCATACATGATAAGTTAAAGATGGAGGAAAATAGTTGGAATTGCTAGAATACGATTTTATAGGAATTTAGGAAAAAGAATCAAGTGAATCGGAGTTGGAACATGGAAGATATGACTGTGTAAAGATTGAGTGCTAATTAAATTCCGAAAATGATTCAACATAATCGGATGAGAATAATTGCAGGGCACTGCGTGAGTGTCCTGGATGGGCTTTTCGACTTGCTCATGGGCTGACTATTATTTTACTTGTGCTGGTTTGGGCTTTACCAGAGTGTATGAATGTATTTGGTTGTTTTCCTTGGACCGTAGAAGAATAGGGACATAATGACGAGGGACAGCAGAGCAGGCGTCGTGCTCGTCCGCCATGGAGGGGCGACCGAAGCTCCCTGGAGCTTTGCTGCATGGCGATTCCGACTGCCGTTTCCAAATCCAAGGATATGGGGAGGGAGAGGGGTGAATGGAGATGCTCATCCCGGGCTCACCTTGGGCAGGGGCGGCTCCGAGAGGGAGATCGATGAGGGCGACCTTCCTCTGCGCAAGAACAGAGGAGGAAGGTGGGCGGCTCTGGTGGCTGTGTTGCGAGGCAAGGGAGGGAGGAGGAAGTGACTGGGGAGGTGCAGGGTGCCGTGGAGAGCGAGGGAGCCTCTTTATAGCTGCGGTAAGGCGGTTCGGCCGGCCGGAGAGATGCACACACGGAGCTTGTGCGCCTGCAATGGCGGTTCGGCCGTCCAAGAGCGGCAGCGGCGCTGTGGGAGGTGACCCGTCGAGCAGCAGTGTTGCGGTGGCGCGCGAGCAGGCGGTGCCAGTCACAGCCGTGTTGCGAGGTGGCCGGCGTCTTGCGGTGGCGCTGTGGAGGTGACCGGTCGGGCAGCGGTGTTAATGGCCGGCAGCGGGGCTGTGGACGCGACTCGTCGGGCAGCGGCGTCACGCGCAGTGGAATGCGAGCTGGGCAGAGGCAGTGACGAGCGGCGGCGTGTTGTGGGCGGCGGCTTGCAGCAGTGCTGTGCTCGGAGGCGACGGAACGAGCAGGCGAGAGTTAAGGAGGCTTCCGCGTCAAGCGGCAGGGACGCGTCACGTCACGGGCCCGCGCGGCGTGCAGCGCTGCGCCGATCAGAGGGGAGGGGCGGGGCGTACAGCCGTGCCGTGCCGAGCCAGCAGAGGAGGCCGGCATGCGAGGCTTGCTTTTGTTCAGCTTGAAACCGTGCATGCCATGGTCAGCGTGGTGCGCGCTGCTGCTGTTACCTTGCAAGTGTTTCTGCTTGCTGAGCATTGCGCATGAACAGGCAGCCGAGGTGCTTCTGTGCTTGGTGTTGTGTTCATGCCCAGGCTAAAAGATGAGAGAAGTGGCAAGTGCATGTATGCACGTACACGTGAAGAACAGGATTAGCAGGTTGATGGTTTAGGGAGATAAAGGGTTTAAGAGAAGTCCTGATCACTGACCTGGGAAGACAGCGATTAAAAGAGAGATTAGACCTTTTTTTAGGAATTATGGATAGATAGGAGTTGAGCTCATACAACGAAAAGATTTCGAAAACATTTTTAGCGAATAATTTAATAGGTGATTTAACTGAGAACTTTTAAGAAAAATTGGAAAAAAAGGAAGGAAAGATTCTGGTGGGATTTCCAGGTTTCGGGTGCCGACGTGATTTCCGGGACGGCGGTGGTGGTGAGGCGGGCAAGCCGGCGGGACCGTGGTTGGCCCGAGATTCCCGGCAAGGTGGCCGACAACGGCGTTGGGGCGGTGGCCCGAGCGGTGGTGGGCGGTGCCGGCGGGATTCGCGGCACGTGCGCCGAGGGAAGGAGGGAGGAAAAGATGACCGGGGTTTCAGGGAGGTAATTGAGCTCAGCGGGAAAGTTTTGAAAACATGCGTGATTTAGTAGGTGATTTATTAGGAGCTAAAAACGCAAGCGTTACAGGAACCTGCTGTTGACCAGAGCGAGGATGTCCTCCATCTTCAACTTTGACTTGTTCCACGCCTTGGATGGGATCGGCGGAGCAGGGCAAGAAGATGACCGCCCGACATCTGCTGCTCCTTCTAGCCTCTCTTCTTTGACATTTGGGATTTCGACAGTGACGCCTTCACTCGCATTCGCTTGGGGGCTATCAAGTGGAGGCTACAGTGGCGGTGCTAGCAGATCTACTACGCTGGTGGCGTCGGTGGCTGTGGAAGACCTAGAGATATATTTGCAAATGGCTAAGGCAGTTGGGAGTGGAAAACCCTAAGGGTTTGCCCTCTTATTTATAACCACGCGACTGGTTCAGTGCTCATGACTCAGTGCAGGTGGGTGGACCCTTCAACTTGCACTACTCGGCGCTCTGCATCTCGGGGGTTCAACTTCAATCACTACATTTTGGAGGATTTCACCACATCAAGGATCAACTACGGACACATTCTATAGTCAAGATGACCCTTCAACTCGAGAGAAGTACTCGACTCAAGGCTCGGGGGCTACGTGTCACGTGTCCTTCGGTTTTTTCTCCGGATTTTTGGGGATAAGATTGCCAGAATTTCATATTGACCCTTAGCTTCAATCGACAATTTGAACTAAGGCTCGGGTGCTACATTCCACAAAGAATGCGATTCTTCAAATCGCATTTTCCATTTTTCATCGCAAGCTATCAAGACAACACGAGTACCATTGAAGACCTTCGAGAGAAGCACTCGGGACGCTTGAGGGCTACTCGAGAAGACTTCAAGACTACTCAAAGATCAGCTGTAGTACCTTCCAGCCTCGGGATGATTTAGGGATTCTTGAGAACTTCTTGCTTGTAGAAATCGGGGACGCTCAAGGACTACTCACGGAGGCCACAGTGCAAGATGGCGTGGAGCGCTAGGCAACAGAGGACTAGTACTTGGTTAGGAAAGCTAGACATGTCCGAACCCATGTAGAGTACTCCTACTCAAGTACTACTAGAACTTTTTACTCAAACCAACTTGTAAACCTAACTCATGAAGTATATAAGGCGAGGTAGGGACCACCCTCTATCTATCTGCATCATCTTGTAAACAAAACCCCGTTAATCAAGAGCTACGCAACATACATGATGTAGGGTATTACGCACATTGCGGCCAGAACCTGTCTAAATTGTGTGCCACATGTCTCTCCTTTGAGTTTTCGATCTCGGAGAGGCCACAATCATCTACTCGGGTAACCCCCTTGATAGGTTGCCAGTCTAAAACACCGACAACGTCTCTAGGAGAAGCTATTCCAACAATCATGGCCTCAAACCAACTAAATCGAGAGGAATCATAAATCTTAGGGAAGAAAACCTAGAACTCGAACTCCTCTGAAAACCTACAAATTGAAGGCCATTCTTGGTGTTTGAGGGGTCAAGATTATCCACAAAGAGGCACAAGACACTCACCCATTAACACCTCAAAGAAATCCAGAGAAAAATGCCCTCAAAATCGAGGAATGAAAATCACCCAAAAATAGCTCTGAAAATGACACGAAAATCACAAAGAGCTAAGAGGAGGAAATCATCACAACGTCGAATTCTTCCATACATCCAGAGATCAGGTTCTATATACAAACATAGCAATAATCTAGTCTATGGAGCAAAGGAAATGAGAATCAGTCCAGATGGATGAGTTTCCATCCACCTTCCTAGAGCTATACATATGAAGTCTTCTAGTGGAGGCAAATGACCACGCTACCCCTACAACTTAAATAGAAGATACACACCCCTCAGGGGCACTTTGGTCAAAAAGTGGATATTCCCATCGGATGTACATGCATTCGCCGCTATCTTGCTTCCATTTATCGCAAGCTCTGTGATCCCACCTCCGCCCGCTGAGCCTTCAGTCTTGGCTTTGTGGCTAAACCAAGAAACCCACCGGTTTTGTGGGTAAACCACCACCGACCCCGCAAACATGGTGCAACCTCGACGGCAAGCTCGTCTTGATTTGGCCGCCATGGTTGTCCCAGCTCGGTGTTGGTTTTGTGGAGTAAACCAACCAAACCCCGCGTGCAGGCTCCGGTTGTGAGCCACTACCCTACACCGGCTCATGTTCACGACTTCATCTTACTTTTTTGCCACCATGAGGCCCACACTTGATCTCGTTCGGCCACCAAGTCCCTCGAACCAAGCCTACTTGTCTCTCCACTCCTTGAAGGCTCCACTCCTTTCACGCCTGCTCTTCACCTGCACCAATGCAAATCAGTCCACACCACATTGTCAATCACTCATCACTAAGGAGAGACCATCTGCCAGTCCTTAGACGCTCCTGGTTATCGAGTAGGTTCTATATAACCATTTTGTTTTTCAAATGCCCAAGGCAGGTAAGGATACTTGATCAATTCTTGAAGGAATACCTTGTTGTATGTTTGACATAGGTTAAGAGTACAACATCGTAGCAACTCCTGATCGACCAACCTAAGTCTCTAGTATCTTGCTCAAGATGAGCAAGAGGCTAGCTTGGGGGAGTTTTTTACGGCTATTAAGTACCTCTTTTCAGCGTAATATTCTCAAGAATAAAGGAGCAAAGTGCATTTCTTATATTTAATTATTAGATAAGAATAATGTAGTTCCACTTGTCCTTTGGAAGAATTTTTATTGCAGAAAAATACCCATACAAAGAGTAAGAATGGTGTCGTTTATGACCTTGTCATGCCACCTTAGCTGAGGAGTGGCTGCCACATGGAATTCATGTGTCAATGCCATGTCACTGATACAACAGAGGCAAGCTTTAGCGAATCAGGTGGTGACACATGGACTGCACATGGATAAAAGGGCCCACTCAGAAAGCAAACCGACTCAAAAATGTTATGCACACCTGGAATACACCCAAGGGACCACATGTCAGCTAGCTGGAGGAAGAAGTGGACTAACCAGGCCCACTAGGGTTCAACCGAACCGACCATGGGTTGGCTGATCATTTCCTTCGACATGGTGGCTTCTCATTGGCCCGAGGCTTCATTCCCAGGGTGCTTTTGCGGCTTCTCATTGAACCTCATAGCCAATAAATAGAACATTCTCATCTCACTTTTTGAACACACAACTTTTGATTCCAAAGCTAGGGAGTAGGCTAGAGTAGTTATAATTCAGGTTCCAAGTCTTCTTTGGGATCTAGGTATGAGTTCTCTTGTATCTTTATTTCTTTGTATGACTTTGATGTACTTCATTTATATTTATTTCCTATAAATTAGTGCTTGCATGTTTGAGTGATATGTTCATGTCTTTTTCTTCTGTTCATCATTTAGAGGCTTGTGTTCTTGACGAACACAACCTTTTGATTCAATTGATAGGTGATTTGAGCATGTGTTCCGTGTTTGCTCATAAGTTATAGGCTCGTGTTCTTCATGAACACGACCCTTTGATCCTATGGTATATACATAGGAAAACATGTATCCATTTGTGTGCATAGCCTCAGTTAGATCCTGTTAGTTTGCATAATCTTGTTCTGTGATGTTCGAGTCCAAGCTACGATTCACGATCAAGTGATCAGTTATCTGGTGGCTTCTGACCTAGGTCACAATAGCCCGGGCCGGTCAGGGTCCAGTTGACAATGCAAGCATGGTGATTGGATTGGACAGTTGTGTTGGTTATGAGCTCATCACACAGTTAAAAAAATGTAGGCCACAATAGTGACAGCTGTTGGACCCTTTGTATTCCTCCATGTTCGGATGTTGTTGTAGGAGTTCTGAAAGTAACAAGCGATTTGTTGTATAAAACTGGCACGAGGGCTATCTTTCATAGTACCTAGGTGCTGGAACAATGTTTCATCCAACAGTTGTGTAGGTTCTCTTTTATCGCTGATCTTTGTATGTATAGTACATTAAAACCTAGGACTAACTCGTATGTTGCTCCCTATGCCTTAGTTTTCCTTGAGAGTAAGCATTGTGTGTCACACTACCCCTATCCTATTTATCCTTACCCCTATATTTGAGTGTTACCTCTACTTCTATCTATGATCCATATTCATTGCAACTATATAAGTCTTGTTATCCACCATTACCTTCCTTGGATTCGATACACTTTGGAATACTCCAATGGGGAAATGCTACAATGGTTTATCTGTGTGCTAGTGGATTAGTTTGTGATTAGGATTACCGTTGTCATTTCTAGCGTTGTTGCTAGGAACACATAAACTTAGCAGTGACGTTAAGAAATGCCAACAACATGTGAGGTATAGCCTGAAGCAAAAATACTTCAATGATGTTCCAGCAAATGTAGTCCCAACTAAATCTCATATGACCAATGTGACCGACACCCAATGAAAGGAACTGGTTAACATGTGGTCTTCCCCTGAGCTCAGGTTATGATAGAACTTCAACTTGCCACTACCACATTTTCATATACTCATATATTGCTCTTATTCTTCTTTCTTACACTAGTTTTTATTATTGTAAAGACAAGGTGTAGCACAAACACCGGTAATCGAGGAAAGGTCAAGTACCATCAGCACACAGGATCTCAAAGCTACATTGTACAAGCTAATCTTGTGGTAAGTAGATGAATAAGTCATGTTTTTGCTCTGTAGTTCAATTCATGAACCATTTTTCAATGCTAGCAGTTAAATTTTCCAAACATATTTAGAGGCAGAAGCATGCTGCTGAAAGAGAAGAGTTAAGTCCACATGATGATTTCTAGTCCTTCCACTGCAGCAACAATGGCTTCACCACTCCATGATAGGCAACTATTATAAGTACTTGTCTGCTTTTGCATTATTCTTTGCAACAATACTAGAAACACATGTGAGTATTTTTTAAAAAAAATGTTCCATTTTATTTTCTTTTTTAGGCTTGCATGCATGGAACAAATCATCATCGATCCTCAAGGCAACCAACTAGAAAAGACTATTGTTGAAGCAGCGGTGGAAGTTGTCCAAATTAGGAATTTTCGGGAGGTTACCTGCATTCGCCTGCCCTCCATGAAAATACTAGGGTTACTACTGCACTTCACATTTAGAAAATACGAGTTGTACTTGACAATGAGAAGCAAGGGGGCACAACTATTGGTGAAGATTTTTGAACAGGAGGCCATGATGAGCGAACTGAGATTAAAAGCTGAATAATAGAAGAAAACATTGAAGTCTCGAACAGAAGTGCTTTAAGATTTGAAGAAGAGCACAAATGACATGCATAATTTGATCCAAGGCTTGATAATCAGTCAGATTTATCCTCTTCTCAACTGAAGTGTAGTTCTGGTGAACTTGTGTCACCGATGACTTTTGCTCTACATTGCATCGTTGAGGCTAACTTGATGTGTGTTGCACATTTGTACTGGTTGAGCTATTCCCTGAGTGTGGTGTGAATTATATGGAAGTGGGAAATGTTCTATTTTTATGTCTGAATATGTGGTGGCGACCCGCAGTCAGAATAGTGTATACAGCCCTGCGAAATGAAATATGGGCTGAGGTCCAGGAAAGACCCAAGGGAAAATGACTTAGAATCAAATGACCCTGCATAATGCAATATGGGCCAAGTTCGTTAGATGGACTAGGGCCCATAATAAACAACCCTATATAGCGTGCAATAAACATTTTAGGAATGGCAAAAAACCACGAAAATCTAAAACGAATTAATATTAGCCCAACAAAATTAGACTCATAAAGGCTGATCAGGCGTAAATTGGCCCAATTGACGTGTTGGGAGGATATATAGTAGGACAATAGGTGCAAATGGGCTTGTAGTCCAATGGTAGGATGGTCTAGTGGGACGCTACCCACCAGGGTTCAAATCCTGGTGCTCGAACATTTTCCTGGATTTATTCCGGGATTTTCCGGCGTTATGCGTTAATTGGTAAGCGACGTTCCCGTCGACGACAAGGCGCCAGTGGTGACTTCAAGAGTCTTCAGATCTGTCGGTGCTCAATCCTTCAGAGGTGCTCATAGGGGTAGGGTTTGCGTAAGTGTATTCATAGAGGTGAGTGTGCATACGTGTTGTGAGCGTCTGCGTTGTAATAGGACAACAGGTTGATTATCCAGAATTATAGAGGCGGCCTAGTGAAACACAAAAGGTCGATGACAACGGTGAACTAGCCGTTGGGTTGCGATCAGATGGGTTGCACAATTTTTGTTGACGTGGAAGCGCAGTTGGGTTGAAAATTTGCTGTATTTTCATGTATACGAATGTGAATTAACAGCAGTGAACCTGGCCTAGCCTTTGGATTCCAGACCGACCGCTATTCTCCCTAGCGCAGGCCACGCTTGCTAACTGAAGTAGTCATTGCCAGCAGCCTGCTGGTTTCTCGCTTTCCATTCCATTCAAAACTAGTTAGAGACACTCGGACACACCTGTTTACAGTAGAATTTGGCTAGCTTCTTCATTTAATAGGCCAAATTATTTTAATTGTTGCCAGCGTTGACTAATTGGTAAGGTGGTACTCTCTGTTAAGACTTAACACAAGAAAACTCTAGATGCATGTACTAGATACGGATTAACTTGATTTACAAAAGGGACTTAGATCTAAATAAGAACCACACTACCGAACTAAAACACTAAGCAAAAACCCTAAGCACGAACCCTAGAACCCTAGCAACCACTACAACAGAGAAGGGATAGGGGCAGACCATCGGCGGCGGTCAGATCCTTGGCCATGTCATGGTTCGTCGTCGATGCAGGGGCGTCGGCGACACGCGGTGAGGTGGAGGACGGCCTCCGGGCTTGACAGGGGCGGCCTCCGGGCTTGGGGAAGCGGCGGCGGAGACAAGACGGAGCAGGGGCATCGGCGGAGCTTCCCGGCGCTCTAGTGCTCCCTCAGGCGGTAGGGTTTCGGGGTGGGTGATGGCGACGCAGTCAACCTCATGAATTGAGAAGTGGCGCCCACCCCTCTGTTTATAGCACTGTACGTCGGGGACCACCAACCATGGATCGGTTGGGCGCCCCCGCCAAGGGTGCCGGAACGAGTCCCACGGCCTTTGGGCCATTGGGTTTAGGGGAGATCGAAACTAACATTCTCCCTCTCGATCTCAACTAAAACTTCCTTATCTCAGCACTTGCTGGGTATCCACTTCATCACAGATAAATGCATCGAGCATGGGTCATTTTAATTATAACAACAATTATATTAACCAGCCACAATACACTTATCCATTCTGAAGGATCTCCTCTAGGCCCGTCCAGGATTCACAGGCTTTCCCTTAAACCCATACCGGTAACGTGTTCTCCAAACACATTGGGTGGTAAGCCTGTAGTGAGCGGATCCGCTAGCATATCTTTCGTACTTATATGCTTCAGACTTATAG
Source organism: Cenchrus americanus (assembly GCA_947561735.1). NCBI lineage: Eukaryota > Viridiplantae > Streptophyta > Magnoliopsida > Poales > Poaceae > Cenchrus > Cenchrus americanus. Next base: position 95,874,928 of record OX387241.1, on the reverse strand, counting down.
TTTGATCCTGGACTCTGTATTTTACCGCATAGAACTTTATTTCTATGGATTTGGTAGCATTACTTGACTTGTTATTGTGAGCGTAAAATACTGTTGGCGCATTGTCATAGTATAATCTTAATGGTCGATGGATACAATCCACCACTCTCAAGTCGGGAATAAACTTCTTGTTGCCTCATAACATGCAATGAACTCTGCATACATCGTAGATGTTGCAACTAGTTCTTGCTTGGAACTTCTCCATGAGACAGCTCCCCCTGCGAGAGTGAATACATATCCAGATGTAGACTTTCTATCATCTCTATCTCCCGCATAGTCTGCGTCTGAATATCCCTTTATTTCCAGAACATCAGATCTTCTATATGTTAGCATGAGGCCTATTGTGCCTTGCACATATCTAAATGCTTTCTTTGCCATCTTCCAGTGCCCTATGCCTGGGTTAGACTGGTATCTTCCGAGTACTCTTGTAACAAAAGCTAAATCTGGGCGAGTGGACACTTGTGCAAACTGTAAGCTACCCACTGCTGAAGCATATGGAACCGCTTTCATTTGATCGATCTCGTATTGGTTCCTTGGACATTGGAAAAGTCCAAACTTGTCGCCCTTCTGAAAAGGTACAGGTGTGGCTTTGCTCGCATGCATATTAAATTTCTTTAAAACTTTCTCTAAATATGCCTTTTGCGATAAACCTAAAACCCCATTTCTCCTATCTCGGTGAATCTGAATGCCTAACACATACGAGGCTTCACCAAGATCTTTCATGTCAAAGTTTGAGGACAAAAAGCCTTTTGTCTCCTGTAGTAGTCTGACATCATTGCTGGCAAGCAAAATATCATCCACATACAGTATTAGGAAAATAATTTTCCCTTTATTAAACTTAACATACACGCAATTGTCCTCAACATTTTCCTTAAACCCAAATATCTTAATCATTTCATCGAACTTTATATTCCATTGTCTAGAGGCTTGCTTTAAGCCATAAATGGATTTCTTCAAACGACATCCCATATGTTCTTTGCCTTTTACGACAAAACCTTTGGGTTGAGTCATATAGACATCTTCATACAGATCTCCATTTAGAAATGTCATCTTTACATCCATCTGATGCGGTTCTAAATCATAGTGTGCTACTAAAGCCATTATGATTCTGAAAGAGTCCTTACAAGAGACTGGAGAAAAGGTCTCGTTGTAGTCTATCCCTTCTCTTTGAGTGAAGCCCTTTGCCACAAGTCGTCCTTTATACTTTTCTATATTCCCTTCAGAGTCATATTTAATCTTGTAGACCCACTTACAGTCTACCAATTTGGCTCCTTTAGGAATTTCTTCTAAGTCCCAAACTTTATTGGTACTCATTGATCTCATTTCATCCTTCATGGCTTCTTGCCACTTGGATGCATCTGGTCGACTCATGGCTTCTTCAAAAGAAGAAGGATCACCCTCAATGTGAATTTCTTCACACTCGTAAACTTCATAGTCATCAGGGATAGCTGACTTTCTATCTCTTTGAGATCTTCTCAAAATCTCATTGCTCGGCTCTTCAGTGGCTGGCACCTGCTCCTCTGAGGCTGGCACCTCTGCATCATAGGACTGTTGAGGTTCTTCATGTGTAACAACTAATTCTGTAGGCTCCTAAATAACAGGTTCCTCATTTGCTCTCATCATTTGCACATGAGAACTTACAACAGGCTCTGGCACTGTTGTGGTTTGCACTGTAGGTGCCGGAGCGACACGTGATACGAAGACTGGTTCCTCAACTATAGGAGTGGGCATGTATACCCACTTATCTTCAAGTTCAATCTCACGAGGCACTATGCTCCCTCTAACCATCTCATTCTCTAAAAAGATGGCATGTCTTGTTTCTACGAACTTTGTATGTCTGTCAAGACAATAGAAACGATAACCTTTTGACTTCTCAGTGTAGCCAATAAAATGGCAGCTCACTGTCTTGGGATCTAGCTTCCCAACATTTGGGTTAAAAACTTTAGCCTCAGCAGGACAACCCCATACGCGCATGTATCTTAAGGAGGGTTCTCTTCCCGTCCAAAGCTTGTATGGTGTTGTAGGTACTGACTTAGTTGGAACTTTGTTCAAGATGTGAGTGGCGGTTTTTAATGCCTCCATCCACAAATTTACTGGCAACGTGGAATAGCTTAACATACTTCTAACCATATCCATCAAGGTACGGTTTGTTCTTTCAGCTACTACATTTTGCTGAGGCTCGCCCGGTGTACTGTACTGGGCAACTATGCCATTTTCCTGTAAGTACCTTGCAAAAGGTCCAGGAGACTGGCCATATGGGGTGTGTCGACCGTAGTACTCCCCACCACGATCAGACCTCACTACTTTAATCTTGAAGTTGTGCTGATTTTCTACTTCAGCCTTAAATATCTTAAATTTATCCAAAGCTTCTGACTTTTCTTTGATTGGATAAATGTAGCCATAGCGAGAATAATCATTTGTGAATGTGATGAATGAATCAAAACCATCCACAGACGTCACAGAAAATGGACCACAAATGTCTGTGTGTATAATCTCTAACACTTCTGTGCTTCGCTTGGCGCCTTTCTTAATTTGCTTAACAAACTTGCCTTTGATGCAATCGATGCATTGCTCTAAATCTGAGAATTCTAAAGGCGGTAGAATTGATTGTTTCACTAAACGTTCCATTCTTCCCCTCGAAATATGGCCTAAACGACAATGCCATAATTTCGAAGAGTCACTATCAATTCTCTAACGCTTTCGACTTGCATTTTTAGACGAGGAGACAATCTCTGTCTCACACTCATTCGCATCACAAACATTCACAAAATCATGCACAGATAACTTATAAAGCTGGTCTTGTCGGATGGCAAGACCCACACAAACTTTATTGTACTGAATTAAACATTGTTTAACACCAAAATGGCACTCAAAGCCATCATCTGCTAGACATGAAACTGAAATAAGGTTTCTATTCAAAGAAGGCACATAAAGAACATTATGGAGCTGAAGCATGAAACCATCATGCAGCTTTATTGGGAGTTCTCCTATGGCCTCCACCTCAGCTTCAACTCCATTAGCTACTTTAATTCTTCTTGCGCCTCTTTGCAGGGTCTGACTCGAACGGAATCCCTGTAAAGAATTAGCAACGTGAATAGTTGCTCCTGAATCTATCCACCAAGTGGACTTTGAATAACTAAAAAACAAGGATTCATCTACAAATGTCACCATTCTTCAACATGAAGTTCAGCCACTTAGGACAGTGCTTCTGCCAGTGTCCTTTTTCTTTGCACCAAAGGCATGAATCCTTTCCAACTGCAGGCCTGCCTTGTGGTTGCTGAGGCTGATCATGCTGCATGGGAGCTTTCCCATAAGGCTTGTTTTGGACACCTGAAGGCCCACTCTCATGTTGGTTCTTTGCTTTGTAACCCTTGTTACCAAAACTCCTTTTCTTATTATTATTGTTTTGTGCATTGTGCTGGACATAGGAAACAGAACCACCATTCTGAGATTTGAGCCTTTCTTCCTCTTGCACACACATAGCTATTAGCTTGTGCAAGTCCCACTTTTCTTCTATAGCATTATAGTTGACTGCAAAAGTAGAGAACTCAGGAGGGAGTGACTTGAAGATTAGGTGCACCAAGAACTGGCTTGGCAAACCCATCTCCATCCTGGTGAGCTTTCCATTCATATTGCTCATCTTGAGAATGTGGTCTTTTACACCACCTCCACTGTACTACACAGTGGTCAGCTTGTTGATCAGTGTACTGGCATAAGCTTTGGAGTGGGTATCATGTTGTTTCTCCACTATCGCCAAGTATTCGGCAGCAGTGTGTGCCACTCCATCACTTTTCTTTTCATGGATTGAAGCCCTGATTATCTCAGACATTCTTGTCTGCATGATCTTCAAGCATTTCTTGTTAGCTATCAGTCATTTGGCCTTCTCAAGATCGCGCTCAGCAACCCTGTCAGGATGGTCACGCTGGCGCGTGGCAAACGCTTCTGCAGTCTCAGTAGCTCCTCTCACAGGATCCTCAAGTGCCGTGGGACATGGGTCCTCCAACATAAAGTCTAGCTCCAGCATCACCAGGACGCAGTCCAACTGATTGCGCCATTCCTTGTAATTGCTTCCAATGAGCTCGGGGATGGTCTTGAGGTGACTCGATCTGAAATTACAGTCATAAAATGGTGAGAATCACAAAATAATAATTGTTGCATGTATCAACTCAACTTTGGTCAAATTAACACATTAAACAATTCTCTACATTAATTCTATATCACCTTTGGGCAGAAAAATAGAATCAATGCATAAATAACACTTTAATAATTCTGTTTATAATATTGTAATTATCAGCTTTGGCCAGAAAAATTAACAATATCATAAAGAATACTTTAAACTTCATTCTATTTCTCTAATTAAATATCCCTTTGGTTCAATTTAATTAAAGAATAACTCGCAGCGGAAAAACATGATTAAACCGAATTCCAGAAGCATACTACTCTCTGTAAAATTTATCACTTTGGTTCAAAATTTAAACAGAGACATAAACTTAACATTCAAATAATCATTGAAATTAAAAATTCTTCTGAAATTCACGTGACTAATTGCGAAAGGCTACTGTGCATTGCCAAAAAAAAACTCGTCCCAGCACTAAAAACTTGGCCCACGGCCTGCCTTCACGCCCGCATGGGCTCTTAGCCCGACAACCGACGGCTGGGCTGCCCAATCGGCGCAGCGCCACACCCCGCATGGGCCACTTCTGGCCCAGATATGCGCCAGCCGCTGCTGACCGTCGATCGCCAGATCGACGGCGTAGATTCACCCCGTCTAAATCGCTTGGTATATAAGTGCAGCCGGCTCCTGGGAAACCTAGGTTCCCACTCTCCTCACCTCCCTCTGCTCTCAGATGCCTGACGGCGGCGGCGGGGTTCTTCCCCGCGTCCGGCGCACCGGCCCGGCGTGGGTGAGAGGCGGCACCGCCGGTGCCAGAGGCCACGCGGCCACCCTCCTCCCTCTTCTCTCTGCTAGCCCCACTACCTCCCTCCCCCACATCTCGCGAGATCCAGGAAGTTGTGACAACCGCCCTTATGGCGTTCGGTGGTGACTGATGGCGGCGCCGCCGCTCCTCGCCGGCGCGCGCGTCCACCCCTTGGGTGAGCGCGCCGCCGTCGAGTGGCCGGTGGTGGCGCCCTTACCTTTTTTTTTCTTTTCCACTGTGTGAATCGATTTCTCCCGTTTCCGGTTTGGCTCGATTTGCTCGTATGCTTCCCCTAACCCATGCATTAGGGTTTCGTTTTTGACTCGATTCGATTCGCACGTTTTCTAACCCTAACCCGTGTAGATCTAGGGTTAGGGTTTCGGCTCTCATCAATTTGCATCGATTGATATATCTCCAGTGTTTTTCTCCCCCATCCTCTCTTTGATTCGGGGCTAAAACTTGAATGATAAACATTGTTTACCCGATCTAGTAAAGCAATCTAGTAGGCGTATGATACCATTGTTAAGACTTAACACAAGAAAACTCTAGATGCATGTACTAGATACGAATTAACTTGATTTACAAAAGGGACTTAGATCTAAACAAGAACCACACTACCGAACTAAAACACTAAGCAAAAACCCTAAGCACGAACCCTAGAACCCTAGCAACCACTACAACAGAGAAGGGACAGGGGCAGACCATCGGCGGCGGTCAGATCCTTGGCCATGCCGTGGTTCGTCGTCGATGCAGGGGCGTCGGCGACACGCGGTGAGGTGGAGGACGGCCTCCGGGCTTGACAGGGGCGGCCTCCGGGCTTGGGGAAGCGGCGGCGGAGACGAGACGGAGCAGGGGCGTCGGCGGAGCTTCCCGGCGCTCCAGTGCTCCCTCAGGCGGTAGGGTTTCGGGGTGGGTGATGGCGACGCAGTCAACCTCGTGAATTGAGCCGTGGCCCCCACCCCTCTCTTTATAGCACTGTGCGTCGGGGGCCCACCAACCATGGATTGGTTGGACGCCCCCGCCAAGGGCGCGAGAACGAGTCCCACGGCCTTTGGGCCATTGGGTTTAGGGGAGATCGAAACTAACATTCTCAAGTCTCAACTCTCAAGCTGATTTCAGTTGTGTGCGTCAAGATTTCAGTAGGTCATTAAGTAAGGAGGCTCCAATTGGTAATTACGGAACGAAGGCAACCCATGCGTGCATACTTGGAGGATTGCTCATTTATCGTGGGTTATCGTGGGCTGGGCGGATCAATTTCGTGTGGCAACAACACCATCCGCACGGCAGCCGGCTCCGCGACGGAAAGAAAGGCGCTAGCCAAGTAGGCGACGCGCCAAGCGTCACTCCGCGGCGGAGGTTGATGCATCCACGGCAGCCCTCCGCTAGTCCACTGTCGTGTTGCTCTATGTGCGCGCACGAACCATGTGTCGCGGCCATTATTGCTGCCAGTTATTAGCACCCCCGGCCCGCCGTGGTGGCGCACTGCACTGCACGTTTCTTCTCCCTTCGGCCGCATTTATCTCCGTGGTATCCCCCTTCCCTTTGCCATCATCGTCACAGAGGAGCCTGCCACATCCCTCCAAAGATCGCACACTCGCCGCCATGTCTATCCGGAGAGTCCTTTGCCACCCCGTCGAGGCCTGCGCGCTGCTGCTGATGGCGGCGTTGTTGCTGTTTGTTCGCATGCCTCCGGGGCACGCGGCGCCGGTCGGTGCGGAGGTCACTGAGTTCCCGGGGTTCAATGGCGAGTTCCCCTCCAAGCACTACGCCGGGTAAGAACAACCGTAGTAAGATCCAAGATGGGATGCATGGATGCTATTCTTTGTGTTATCAGGATCCTTCATCGTTGTCTGCGTCTGATTTTTTTAAAGAATTTTTGCATCTACCTCCTCTCCTCGCGCTTCTAGGAAAGAAATCCGAGTGAGCAGGTCGGCGATCTGATGCCGAGGAGGGGAGGACTGTTTGATTCTAACATCTGAAGCTGTGACTCCCCGGCTGTGAATTTTTCACGACGACCTTTTTTGTTTGGTTTAGTTCCACGCTGGAGTGATCGCAGGCTCCCAGATTCGTGATCAGGCATGACAAAAGCGGCATAGATTGCCGGGAGAGCAGCAGAAACCACACTGTGGTCTGGAATCCTGGATGGCATATTTGCAGTTTCTCCAAGATGGTTTCCGTAGTGTTGTTTATTACATTTTGCTCAATAGAAGTATAGTAACAGTTGTTACAAATGTGTCAGAAAACACCATATGTGCGATTAGGGTCCATTATATGTGTTGCAGGCGTGCCTAGTATAATATGAAGACATTTAGTTTTTTCCATTTATGTTTTGCAGGTATGTCACAGTTGGGCATGAAGAACAAAATAGACATCTATATTACTACTTTGCCACTTCCGAAAGGAACCCTACCTTAGATCCTGTGGTCATATGGATAAATGGTGGTCCAGCATGTTCAGGGTTTAGTGTGTTTCACCATTCTATCGGTAAGCACATGCTTTTCAGTGATTTTGTCATTTACCTGCAGTATATTGCTATCCAAGTTATGAAATGTACATGCTCTTCTCTGTCTCTGTACTAATATGGCATTATTGTCTAATGTCTATGTTGTACGTCACATTATCTTTTCTTTGCAATTCATGTTATCCATATGGTATTGTTGAATGCAATTCCTTGTCTTTCATGTTAACTAAGACTTCTGTACTGTATTACACAAATTACTAGACTACAATGACCATTTTCTTCGCAGGACCATTCAAAATTGACTACTCCCAGGTTTATGTCAAAGATGACCCACGAGTTACTACGAATCCTTACTCATGGACTAAGGTATACTGACTTTAGCATAACAAGGGCATGTGTAAATATGAAATTTTGGTTCCCGAATTTATTTTACTTTCCAAAATATCTAGTAACTATACTTTTTTGTAGAAAAATCACAGATGGCTAGCCTCCTTTTGGTTGACTCACCAGCAGGTGTGGGTTACTCTTACGCTGAGAATGAAGATGACTACATAACAAATGATACCAACAGAATTGTGGACTTATATGACTTTTTGTCAAAGGTCAGAGTAGTTTATAATCACCTATATATTGTAATACAATTAAATCATGTTCTGATAAGGTGGTTCTTAACCCAGTGGTTCGCTGAATATACTGAGTTTATGTCAAATCCTTTCTACGTAGCTGGATGTTCTTATAGTGGAGTTATAGTACCTGTACTTGCACAGGAAATTGTAAAGAGTAAGTTTCAACACTGTTATGATCCATTTATTGTACAGTATACAGATGTGATGTGTTTAAACTTAAAATTTTGGCAATATTTAGGAAATGAAGAACCCAATGGAATGAAGATAAACTTCAAGGTAATCCGCAGATAAGTTTCTTATTTGGAAACATGAAACATTCTTGGTCCATTTACAATTTACTTGTAATGTAATGTACGTGTAACCACATTAAGTGATGCATTTAAAATGACTTTTTTTTGTTGGCTCTATCCTCTATTTAGTAAACTAGTATTTTGGGCTTGGTCTGCTGGAAGACCCTAAAACCAAAACAAGATTATACAGGTTAAAATGCCAATGGTACCCACTGAATGAACTGAAAGGCTCCAACTGAATCAATCATTGTTGGTAAGCCTGCCACTGGGGAGGGTATGGGCAAATCCACTCTTGTTCATACCCAAATCCAAATAATTATTATCCACTTCGTACCCTCCTCATTCCCAGCCATACTCAATGGATAACTAGTTTTGTACTAGATTCTATACATACCCAATCGATTATTTGCACCCTCCCCACACCCTACCCTCCCCATTTCTTCAATGGATAATTATTTTTCTACCCATACCCTCCCCATTTGAGGTGGGTGTGGATTTGAATATGGATAATAGATAAAAACAACAGGCATAATTGTTGGTAAAATATTTACTGTCCTACATCGACATGGTGGGCACAGAATATGCACCTAGCTTATCACAACATAAAAACATGGCAACTTGATATGATACTCTGTTTCTTTGATTGTCAATTATTTTCCCTTAGATCAATTTGCACGTACAAGTTTATGTCTATATAAAATTCGCATTGCACATACTTAAGAACATTGTAACGTCATTTTAGTTCTCAAATAATTAACTCAAAGTTTTTTGCAGGGATATTCATTGTGCAATCCAGCTGTTGATGTAGACATAGAGAACAATGCACATGTTCCATATTCATTTCGAATGGGTCTGATTTCAGAAGAATTATATCAGGTATAGTTGTTACAAAAATAATATTCCTGAGTTTTTTTATTTTCTATCTGATTTTAGATTTTTTTCTCTCAAATGTAACAATTCTTCTGGTGAACAGAGCTTGGTTACTACTTGTACTGGAAAGTATTGGAACAACTCCAATACAGCATGCCAAGGGAACATGGAGCAATTTTATATGGTAGTCTGGATCTCTCATGTACCAATAACTTGTATTGGATCATGTCTAACAATTCAAATAATGTGAGTGCAGCAAATCAAAGGCATTAACATGGAGCATATTCTGTGCCCACCATGTCGATACAAGATGGGGATAACCAAAGAATTCATGGAATATGATTCTGGTCAAATGTTTCAGCGGATTTCGAAATCCTCTAGTCATGGTTTAGAGTGCCATGTTAGTAATTGATCCATGGATTAATCCCATTTTCCTAAAGTTATTTGTGTAGTATCTTTTATAGACTTTAGCTTAATTTTAGTAGTTTTGAATCAATATATGGAGTTTGCATTCCAGGATCAAGAACAAGCCTTTGAGAAACTCTTTGATACAAATTTGGGAAGGGCGAGGCTGCATGCAAAAGGGGTAAATATAGTATCTTCTGAATTTGGTTAATAGACAAGGTGGCCTCTGTTGCTGAATTTTGAATATTGTGTCCATTTCCTCAGCCTGAAGTATCTAGAAGATGGAAGAGGTGCCCCAAGCATATTCAGTACACAAGGGATATTTTAAGATTAACGGAGTATCACTTGAATATAACATCCAAAGGTTACAGGGTGTTCCTTTATAGGTAAGAGAATTAGATAGGTAAATTTTATTGCTATTCTTATGTGGCACTAATATGCCTGCTGTTTTTCCTTTTCTTTTAGTGTAACAGTACTAGAAGTACAGATGCACTGTTTAAGTGTCAACAATATGCATTCTATGCAACTATTTTTTGGTTATGTACTAATATACTTGACCATACACACACCTGGCCCACCACCACAAATAAGAAAAGTCTCCCAAACATCAATCACTCCTTCCTTTACTATTCTTGTGGTTTATCTAAAGGATGTAACTACACTAGTGATGACATGTAAGTATGAATTGCATACAACCACAAATGTCACATTTTTTTCAATTGGGTTATACTTAATAAGATCCATTTGGTACAAACCATCATGATGCTATACGGGCAATATATTAGTGTTCATTGTAGAAGATTGAGAAATACCAGAAATGCAATTTGTCCATACAGAAAGATTTAACTAATGAAGATCATTACATTAAGCTGATATATATAGAGACCTTGAAGCACTGTCGTCCTTTGCATAGCCAGGATATACACAACCCAATAAAAACAATTAAAAGACCGACACACTAATAACATTTCATTCCGATAACGACTATACTGTCACCCAAGCACTTGGGTAAAAAGCTTTAGATGTCATTGTAACCAAGTCCTGACTAGCTGCTGAGTGACTATAAATGTTTTTTAGAGGGTGTTCCATATTGTTGTACCTCTTAAGTGATTGCTGAGATATAGAGAATCGCTAAAGAAAAATTTGGGTGTGTGCTGATACTTTGTGAGGCTAGCTGATGCGTGATCAGGCTGGCTTTGTTTTTTCCTTTGAGCTACAGCTACTACCTCTCCTGCCAAGCCTGGATGAGGGTCTCTAAGAGCAATTGGTCTATCCCGACACAACCCCATGGAATTAGGCCAGTCTCAGTGGGGAATGTCATCGCACAGTTACCAAGACTAGTCACCAAGACTGGAAACTTGAGAACTGTGCCGTTGGAGTGTCATGATGATGACACTCCTCTCTCATCCTATGATACTCTCCCTGCTCTCTCATAAATTTGTTGTTGTGGACCCTCCATTGAGATTGGCCTTAGAGAAACTCCAACAGTCTAGCTAAATTTTACTCTGTATATTTTTATTTAGCTAGTCATTAAGCTAAGATTCACTCTCTAAATTGCAGTCAGCTCCAACAGTCTAGCCAAATCAGACTTCACTTTATATTCAACACTGAGTGGGCCCCGCATGTCATATTCATTCCCGTGTCTTCTTCCTCCATCCTCTATTTCCCACACCACCATGCGCCTTCGCTCAGACGGCCAACCCATCTCCGCCCCGGCCACTACGGCGAGCCGCCCTGCCCCAGCTCAGGTTGGCTGCCCCTCTCGCGTCGCACCATCCTGGGCTCCTGGCCACTCAGGTCGACCGCCCTGCTCGCTCTCCGGATGGCACCTCACTCGTGCGCCTTTGCCGATTTGGACCGCCACCGCTGATTTGCCCCCACCCCCCTCCACGGCCAATTTGTTGCGCTTCCGCCTCCGATTTGCCTCGCCGCCATCGTGCCGCATGAGAGGACAAGCCCGAGCACGCAGAAGGAGTGCAGGGCTAGACGCGCAAAGCCCGCGGGACGGCGGGAGGACAGGATAGCTAGCGGGGTAGCTCGCGATATATGGCTAGCGAAGGAGTCAGAATACCGAGTTGGATAATGATGTTTGATTTTTAAGGGACTGTTGGATCCAATTTTTACTCAAGTTTTGTTAAACTTAGCTAGTGAACTTGTTTCATAGAGGCTGTTGGAGTTGCTCTTAGACATAGTCTCCTCATGTAACCACGTTTTGACCGACTTCCATAAGAAAGTCATCCATTATACTCTGTTAATTGCCTTGATTACCCGTTTAGGAAAGTCTCCAACACAATCAACTGGTAAATAGGTATGGCCATAAGCACAATTTGCACCAGTGGAGAACCCACCTTTAGTCTTGGTTAGTAAGACCCTTAGGGACATAACTGATCTTGAGAGACAAAATGCCCTCCTTTTAGTTCCGGGTAACATAATCATGACTAAAGGGTTTTAAACAAAAAACAAAAAAGCCTCATGGTGGTCGGCGCCCCATGCACCCGGTGCCACCCCTACCACACCTACATCAACTCCGCCACCACCACCGCTAGATCCATCTCCACCATGACCACTATTGTCAACCTCCACCACAAACTTCTCAAACTCAAACTTTCACGAATAGAAGACACAATAGACAACTGGTATAGCCATCACAAACATTAAATTTTATTCACAACTCGTTACAATAAGAAGTCAACAACATAGTCTTCAATTCACAACTCATTCACCAACAAAAGTATAGTTCAGATTCACACATTCACAAGAAAAATCATAATAAAGAAAATAAGAACATGTTGTCTTACAAATTCACTAAACAGTGCCACGCCGTCTTCACACCCGACCGGGGAGACCGCGCCCATCGGTGGCCACGTGCGCCAGCGGCCCCGCGCACCGCGCCCAAGCACCGGCTACCCATGCCCCCCGCTTTGACGAACTCGCACGCAAGCAGCCCACGCAGGCTGCCTTGGACCCGCGCCACCACATTGACCTCGCGTGGTGGCGGCCCACACTGGGGCTTGTGGCTCCGGCTGCCTCAGACCCCACGTTGGGGTTGCGATGTGCCGGGGCCTCATGCCTACGCCTGTGGCCGGTGGTGCGCCAGGGCCGCGCCTCTACTACCTGTGATGGGGATTGGGGAGAGAAAGAGATGAGAACGGAGAAGAAGATAGAATAAGAAGAGAAGCTGGAATGAGTGGTGGGAGGTGCAGGAGAGAAAGATAAAGAGAGAGGGTGTTCCGGTAGCGGTGGGTGAGGCTTTAATCTCTTGCGGGGTGTTTCCATCTAAGACTAAAGGTTCACCCTTTAGTTTCAGGTGGTTAGCCTTTAGTCCCAACCACCTGAGACTAAAGATCCACATCAATGATCGTTGCCCCAGTAGCTATTGGACGCGAACCCTTTAGTCTCAATTGGTATTACTAACCAGGACTAAAGGGAAGGTCCATTCAAAGCCATGTCGTTCCAAATTTATTAATCTTGACTCCAAATTTCAACTGGGACTAAAGCTTTGAACCAAAGGTCTGGTTCTTTACTAGTGTTGAATGACTGTTGAAAATAATTTCAGGGTTTGAGTCCACTGAAATCAACATCAATTGATGAGCTTGAAAGGCTTTAATATTTACATACTCGGATCATCATCGACTTACAACTGTACCTTATTTTGTTCAGATTTAACATCTTGGCACTTTAACTAAGTAGTGGATATTTTTCTACTATGACCAATTAACATTGATAGATGACATTTCATCAACGTCTCAATTTTTCCCTGCTGCCCAGACTTTGTATATGTTCTGGTTTCCTTTAATGTGTCATTTTTTGATAGATTATTCCTCCACGGTGCTGATTAAAAATAAAAACTAATATTAATGTGATTCAACTTTCTCGCAAGAAAGATATCTTTAGATAGGGCTCAACACCACATAGTATAGATTACCATTCTACTTTACGTGCAGTTGCATACGTCTATTGTTGGTATCAGCATGCAATGCTTAATCAGTTCCATTAGTTTTCCTTAAATATGGAAATATGCCATTTAATTTAGAAGAGAAGGATGAGAGTTACATTGTCCTCTAGAAAGAAAGAAAGAAAGATCCTTAATTAGAAGTGGGTAGTCTCCCCAAACTATAGAATTCTGCCGAAATAAGACAAGGTAAAAACTTCCTACAACACTTTTGGATAAAACTCCTCTGTTTCGAGGACGCTTGGTCACAAACGGACATTAACAGACGTATATCCATCGTTGTGCCGGCAGCCGCTTGCAAACAAGAAGGAACCGGTCCCAGAACCACGTGCCCCAAGCAGACCCAGGCTTCCTCACCGGCCTTGCGTGCTCCCTTTTCCCCAGCCAGAATTTGCAGACGGTCTGACACCACGCTGCAAGAGCTATATGTGCTTTTTTTGATGGACCACATATCAATAGCCATCGCAGAGATTCCAAGTTGCTGCAGCTCCCCTACAAGCTGCTCATGCCGGGGTAGTGCATGCATGCCAGCGTCTTTTTAATTTGGAATGACCCCATGTTTAGTTAGCTAAGTATTGATGTACTAAGCTAAAATGCTGAGCCTGGCCATCGTCACGTTTTTATTGGACCGGCACCACAGTTGTATCAGGTATCCCTGACAGCTATTGCGCCGAGCTTTTCACACGGATTGGTTTGGTGTCACATGAGATGTTTGGACAACTAAACATTAGTCTCTTAGTTTATACTTAACTCATATTTATTCTTTTCAATTAGCATCTGGACAGTTGACGTGACAAAAGCCAAAATAATTGTAGCATGTAAGCGTAATAGTACCGTCAATTTTTTTACTGGACCGCCCATCCTGTTGCAGTGGTCTGTCTCATGAGCTCTGCCATGTTAGTTCCTTTCCTACCACTGCAGCAGCTAGTAGCCTTATATTTTTCAGAATGCATGTTGCAGAATGCGGACGGTCAACAGCAGTTAGTGGTTAAAGGTGTGAACCATATTAGGTTATATTTTTTCACCTCTAACCAAACACGGACAACCACATAATATCATTTGCCGAAGCCGCTGAGAAAAATAAAATCATGTATGGAGTCATAACTTCTCTGACATCATCTGGCATGACAAGGAGGCAAAAAAAAAACTCAAGCTATACGACCCTAACCTCGGGCTTCATAGATAGGTGTGGTTTAGCAAGTGGTCTCGTGCGCTAAATGAAAAAGGACACAGCTCGCGACGTGCTGGCACCCTGGCAGTGGCAGCAGGAAAGAGAATTGAGGTAGTTAACGGTGTTAGTAACGCCATGCATGTTGCCGGTAAGAAAAATCGCTTTCTCGTGATAGCACTGATGTCGTTGCACGCTGATCGGGTGGCTGCATGCAGATGGGGTAGCGGCCTCCCAGGGGTGGTTACCTATCACCGGTGGTAGCTCGTTATTTCTAATATATATATATATATATATATATATATATATATATATATATTCACCGTTTGTTAAAGTGCCTCATTTTTGGTTCACAATAAAAACCACCAAGCACCAAAGGACTTCGACAGCAATAAGAGTGCCAGAAATGGTAAAACAATATGACATCAAGCCAAACATCATGAATTGCGAGTATTAAGTAGATCACAACATTAAAAAATAACTGATTTAATTTGAACTGGAAGCAATTCACAAATACTACCAGAAAGCCAATTGAAGAGTGATCTGCCCAAGGGATTGTTGAACCTATTGTTTTTTTATTCCAGAGCAACTACCATTTATATTTTGTGTGTATTATTAATTATTACTACAATGCAGTGGTGATCATTCATTGCTTGTTCCTTTTTCTGCAACTATGGAGTGGCTGAAGAAATTAAACTACAAAGAAACTGAGAAATGGCACCCTTGGTTTGTGGAGAATCAGATTGCTGGGTAAGTATATCTGCATGCTAGGACAAAATAAATACAAACATTTTGGTTCCTGAACTATGCTTATTATTCATGTATTTTGAAAAATGGACTCAGAGATGATTCAAAGTTTACTTAACATGGAAAATGATCTTGAAAACTTGATTGCATAGGGGACAGTAATGGTACTGCTAAAGTGACTTTATTTTTGTACTTCGATTAATTGCATAGTTCAAAATGTACTTTAACAAAATCTCTTTAAATATTTTAGGGGGCAAAGTTCTATTTTCTTATTTTGAAGCTAAGTATTTTTTTCCTTTGACTGTTATAAATAGGTATTCAATTAGGTATGGGAGCAATATATTGTTTGCAACAATAAAGGTATGCATACCTACCTATACATAACACATAAGAGTATCATTCAATAAAGTTTACGACCATCATATACTAATCAGTTTAATTTCATAAAATCTCTTTATTAGGGGGCTGGTCATATTCCATCAGACTATTTGCCATTTGAAACATTTGTTGTGTATCAAAGGTGGATAGATGGTGCTGCTTCTTTGTGATAACTTGACTCCTCTGTATCGCTCCATATATAATAAATTCTGAGTTCAGTATGCCAACTATCCTGGCTAATGTTAGTAGTCTTGAACAGTGGTGCTGTGCATGACACCATGAAGGTTAATTCATCTGGCAGAAAATCTTTTGTATATGTTTCTTTGGCTTCACAGAGTGAGTGCAATTATAAGTTTTCTGAGAAGGCACGGGACTTACACAAGTTTGAATCTCTAATTTGTGACGGTCTCTTTATGGACAATATATTATGCGTGTTTTCTTCTTCTTATAGAAGAGAGCTGAATCCCAATACACATGCATTTGCAGATTAACCAATAATCACCAATATTTCAGTGAGCCAACCCCATAAACTATTATCAGCACTACACCAAAAACGATTTGTCCTGGCAGCTAAAACCGGTCTTTGCTGACGGGCGCATCACCCGCTAGGAACTTTGATACAGTAGAAATGGCCCTTTGTGCTGGTGGGTGACTGCCCGCCAGCACAGAGTAATTTGTGTTGGCGGGCACTTATGCCAACCGCCAGTACATAAGCTTTCTGTGCTGGCGGTTCTTTACACCACCTGCCAGCACAAATGCTTTCAGTGCTGACGGATACTTATGCCGCCCGCCAGAGAAAGGATTTTCCCCATTTTGCTATATCATTCCCCATAATCATTTATTATTTGTATATAAATCGCCGTTTTCGTTTATTATTTGTACTTGGCCACTATATTTGCCCGTATTTTTTAATATTTGTATTTATAGGCCAAATTCACCTGAATTTATTATTATTTGTATTTAACCGACAAATTCAAATATGTCTGTCAACCACATAATCCAAACTAGAATATAATAATATATACATAAGTTACATTACTGAAAAATATCGTACATAATAGATAATCCTAGAACCCCGATCTACGTAACCTTTCTACATCGTCCAAACTCAACACTCCTTCGTTATAGAAGAATTCTCCATCCTCGTGGCAAATGTCACGTAGGATGAGTCTGCACAAATGTTATCAATTTGCTTTGTCACGAAGCTGCCCCCCACGATCCCTCGATGGTAGGCATCTGCACGTAAACACAATAAATGAAGATTATCATGCATTACCATTAGGACGATAATTAGCACATGGTTCTTCAGGATTCATCTGGTACCTCTCATTAGTTCTCAAAACCTCACACAAGTAATATCTACATAGCACACTGCCAGGAGGTTGTTTGTAGCACTGCAAACAAATAAAAAAAGATCGGTACTTATTAACAGAAGTGTACAACTCTGATAAAAAAAACCAAGTTGTTATTATGTTCTTACCCATTTGGTATGTCGTACAAACAATTTTTCCCTTTTTGAAGGGTGCTGCCCACCACTGATTTTGTATAGCCTATACGCACTTTAAGGATACAAAGACTAAAGTTAGTTATACAATTTAAACTATAGCCGATACACACAATATTGATTATTGCAATGAGTTGTCTTACTTTTTTACAATGTTAATGACTTGCTGGTAAGAATCCTCTTTATAGTGTAATGAGTTGTGAACCCCCATCGATCCATGCTTCAAACATATGTGTAAGCAAATGTTTGTCTTTGCATTAAATTAAAATAATTAATATAAATAAACCATAGAATATATCTATTTAAAGATTTCGGTGATGATGCCCTTTCATAAAGAGTTTTTTGGACGGGTGATAGTGGCTTGTTGTTCTCATTGTTACCTCCCTGCTCCCCATCCATCGTTGGTTGTTCCGTGTTCTCAACGATTGCAGCATCTGAATCTGGGGGGATACTTGTTCTTGGCTAGGCTGTAAGGGATTTAATGATGCATTAAGAATGATATCTCGGTGATGCCACAATATGTATTGGTCCTTGCATCACCGAGAAGATTGATTCCATCATCAGTAGGGGTATCAATCTCGCACGACTCATCAGACACCAAAACAACTTGCACCCATGCGTACTCTAGCGGTGGTGGATTGGGAAACACATGATCCATTAGTGTCATGGCTGTTGCAACTTCTTGAAACTTATCTTTTTTTCTTCCATATGGTATAACCAACTTGCATGGTCTATCCTCTACAATGTCTGCCATTTGCAATAGAACCAGCACTACTTGGAGCTGCGGTGGTTCCGATCTGGGCAAGCATCAAGTTTGGAGAAACCTGTCCAGGACCACCAGATATTGCATTCTCTGCACTAGGTTCGGCAAAAACCTATTGTTGTATGAAGAAGACTAGCAACTCTTGCTTGGCGATTTCTCTCATCTTGTCTTCAAGGTCCTTATAACGGTGTCACGTCTTATAACTTGCTCGGTGTTCACAAAATGCTTTACCCTAGGGCAAGGTAGATGACATCCCTCGAACATGACCAGGGTGCTCAAGTGTTCCGATCGTGGCGGTTAGCACATCTTTCTTCCTATCGGTCCTAAAAAGACCTTTCTTTTGCATTTCTACAAGTTCTTCTAGCTTCTCATAAATTTGTTCTGTTGTGGTCTTTTCGAATGTAACCTTGCCATTAGGAGTGCTCAGGTGTTTCAATCGTCACGGTTAGCACATCTTTGTCCCTGTCGGGCCTTGTTGACAGTGAATTTCTATCAACCTAGTCATGAGTTTACCTTCGGTACTGACATTAATTTGATATCTTATCCAATGGTACTAACCCCCTTGATACAACAAGTTTGCTCTTGCATGTCATTTTTGGAGTTTATTGTTTATGCATGATTTTAGCACTAAAAGCAAGACTTTTAGGTAAAGTTCATCAAGCACCTTGTGAGAAGATCATGAGGCCCGACACAAGTCAAGACACGAAGTGATCATGACTCCAAATGGACCAAGGACCAAAGTGTGAAGGCAAATATCTCTGAGGACCTAAACAAAAAATGTTGAAGCTACGCGACAAGTACCCCTATCTAAACTGTGGGGAAAATGGCCAAGGTCACATCGGAAGAAGTGACCAAATTCATCAAAGAGATAACCTAGTGTGCCTAACAAAATCATTACCGACCTCGGGTCGTCCTTCACAAGATCAGCCTTCTGGGACTTTTGCCGGGACAACATGATTGATGTCTACTACTCGTCGGTCGCCCACCCCGGTGTAACGGCCATGTCGAGCGTGCCAACAGCATGGTACTTCAAGCAATCAGAGATTGCATCTTTGATGACATCAAATTATGCTTCCCGTTCGCTAGTCCAGCTACCCCACGTGATCTGGGTCTCCGTACCTAGGTCATTTTAGCTACAGGCTTCTCACCCTTCGTTTTGGTCTATGGCTCAGAGGCCATCCTCCCCACTGGCATCACCTTTGGAGCTCCACACATACAGTTCTGCGATGAAGGTGAAGCTGAGAAGACTCGTCGCGTCGACCTCAATTGCCTCGAGGAACAAAGAGTGGCAGTTGTCATGCGGCAAGCTCGCCATGACCAACAGCTTAGTTGTTACCAT
Organism: Cenchrus americanus; assembly: GCA_947561735.1. Taxonomy (NCBI): domain Eukaryota; kingdom Viridiplantae; phylum Streptophyta; class Magnoliopsida; order Poales; family Poaceae; genus Cenchrus; species Cenchrus americanus. The sequence goes on along the minus strand of OX387241.1, from coordinate 95,855,467 downwards.
GATCGCAACATCAAGAAGTGCTCCTTCAATGTTGGCGACCTAGTCTTGCGACATATTCAGAAGACCGATGACATGCACAAGTTGTCTGCCCCGTGGGAGGGACCCCTCATCATCACAGAAGTAATCAGTCTATCTACATATCACCTCCAATGGGGTGAGGGCAAAGGAGTTCCTAACCCCTGGAATGTGGAGCATCTGCGCCGGTTCTATCCGTAGAATAGTTTTTATACCAAGTTATGTATTCCTCATCCTTGTACTTTCGATTAAATAAATATTAGTTTCAAGTAGTCATCTGCTATGTCTTGAGTTCTATTCTCCTTCTTTCATGTTATGTTCCCTCCCCCTCGATATGCTCGGGGGCTTGGCAAAAGACAATGCAAGGGTTGCCAGAACTAGGGGTGAAGTTTTGTTCCCCCCCTCGACATGCTCGGGGGCTTGGCCTTGCCAATCTAAAGGTCACTGGACCTGGGGACGCTCTTATGATTGTCTACTTCATGTTGCTACGAGCTTAGTTGGTCGTGTGGTTGCAGAACCTGAGTCCTAGACTCTCCCCGCACGCCGACTACATGTAAGCCTCCCCACTGAGTTGTTTTGGTCGGTAAGTTGTCCTCTCAGTGAGAAGTGGTTAGTAGGGCACATAATAACGCAATGCTCAGGGCTGCCAAGCTTGTATAAACATACGTACCACATGATTAATGAGCAAAATAAGGTCATAAGTACTATTTACATGGCACAGAGCGTTGTGCTCCGGCCAACAAGGGGATACAACTCTAAGGCTACAACTACTCATCATCATCACCCTTGTCATCGATGGTGTCCATTATCTTCTCCGCCACTGGCTACACCTCGGCCTCTATGGCACCCAGGTCTTTCGCTGCATCTGGGCCTTCCTCGACCTTGACCATGTCGACCTCTGGGAAGTGTGACTTCGTTCGTACCAAGGATTCCACCGCCGACGCTAAGCTTCTAGCTCTCAGGAGATCCATCAGCTTCTAGGGTGCAGCCATGAGCTGATCTATCACGTTTAGGCTCTTCTCCGGCCACCTGGGGAACCACCATGTCCATGATATGATCGACAACGTTCTTCAGGTCGTTCACCTCCACTTTGAGTCCTGCAATGGCCACTTGGTCATTTTGCAAAGACTGCAAGGCTACCACGAGACTGACCTCTAGGTCTTTTTGTGCTTGCTTTTTTTAAGCCAGCTTTTGGCTCATAATGTACTCACTTTCGATGATGGCCTGCATCTCTCTCTTTAGCTCTACAACACTCTCGTCAGCTTTCTTCAGGTCCTTCTCAAGGCTCCTGACCCTTTCCTTGGCACCCTTGAGGTCCTCCTTGAGTTTGTCCATTTCCCTGTGGAACTCTGTAGCGAAAAGGACATCGTCATATGTGCTGATTCAGTTCCGCAATTTAAAAGTAAAGGTCATGAGTCCCTAGGCTTACCAGCGCTCACGGACTTCAGCAAAGCATCGGCGTCCCGACCTTTACGTCACTCTGCCTCTAGCTCGTCCTCAAGCCTCTTCTTCTTTGTAGCTGCTTCTTCCTTGGCACGCTTAGTTCTTGCTCAAGCTGTTGTGCGCGCATGTGCATGGTCATGGCATTCTTGCATTTGTTGGCTCTACCTGTGGCACAATCCACTAATGACTGTTTCAAAGAAGAAAGTTAGGCTACTAACTAAATTCACCTGATGTACTAACAAATGGACTCGGGAGAAGCACTTTACCTTGAAAGAGGCGTTGAGCGTCAAGATGGAATTCTTGACAGTCCTCATATCTTCGTTGTCTTTAAAGATGTCCTCCTCCCATGGCGAACCGTTCCGGTCGATCTCCTGATCCAGTTGTTCCTGAGCTGTCGACATCGAACCCGGTACGGCTCCAACAGTTGTTTCTGGGTCCTGCAATGTTAGTTCAAGCTGGTCTTAGTCCGCTATTGGATCCTGAGCTGATGTGGTCAGTACCATGTTGATTGGTTCCGGATTTTCAACTGGCGAGGGAGTCGACATCGCCAAACCTCCAGTGGAACTCTGTGTTCCGACCTCTTGCTCAGACGTTGTCGTCTTTGTAGGAGAGTCCTGGGCACCTGAGGTGCTCTGAGGTGCAGCATCCGACCTGCATATGTTTCTTTGTCAGTATACATCGACCTCGTATAAGCATAAGGTGTTGAAGCGGCAATGTGTTCTTACCTTGTTGCTGCCTTCACGTGAGCCTTCGGCTTCAGGGGTCGACCTGGTATCTTCGTCGGCATCTTGGCTTGGACACCAGCTTCGGCTAGTTGAGCCTCTTTTATGCGGTGGAGGTCTTCCTCCGACATCTTCATCTCCAGCTCCCGCTTCCACTTGGTGGCTGGATTTGGAGACCATGGCGCTACAAGATCGTCTTCACCTGATAGTGAGTCAATAGCTTCATCCATCTCCTCGAAATCCTCTGCTATCGGAGCAGGGTCTGTTCGCGGTCCTTGCCGCCTCGACCTTCGCCGTGTCAGCCTTCAACTTGGTGACCTTCGCGATGGTAGCCCATGTTCAGCACGTTGGTTTTGCAGTAACCGTTATTGCGGGTCGGCTCGTCACATCCCCTCCGACATCCTGGTCGCTATCTTTGTCGGCTCCCACCGATGAGTCCGACAAGTATTTCTTCAGCAACCCAGCAGCTAGAGGTTGATAGTCCTTTGACCTCAATTTCTGACATGGATCCTCGCCGCTAGGTAGAGGAGCAGGACACCAATATTGCATTTCACATCTCTGCAAACACATCATCAAGTCAGTGAGGTCTTCCTCAATGACATAACAAGCAAAGACATTACAGACCTAAAGTCTCAGGACTTACAGGATTAGCAGGACGATTCAGCGAATGTGCCTTCGGGCACCTCTTGTTGCGGATCCGCCCAGTGTAAAGTTGGGTGATCCTGGCCACCATCTCGTTGTTGGAGACCTTGCGATTTGCCTCACGAGTAGGGTCTGACTGACCCCAATACTCGTAGGATAGATGCACCTGATCCTTGATCGGCTGAATGAGTCGACGACTGAAGGACATGGCCACTGCGCCGCCTGTAAGACCTGCTTTCTTGAGGTCGGTGAGGATATCAAGCAACCCCTTGAGGTCTTCCATCTCGTGGGAGGTCAAGGGCATATCCCACTTTGGGACCTTCATGGGCTTGTGCCCAGTTCACTTCGAGAGCGCCGGCTTCTGGTCGACGATATAGAACCAATCGGACCTCCACCCATTGTTGTTGTCTAGTAGCTCCATGTCGATAAATTCTATCTTACGACCTAGTCGTAAGTAGAACATAATAGAGCCTACGACACCACCAGACTTGTCGGTTTTGTTGAAGTTGAAGAAATACCGCCACAACAAGAAGTGTGGCGGTATCCCCATGTACGCTTCACAGAGATGGATGAAGGAGGTTACTATAGTGATGGAGTTTGGGACGAGGTGTACCAGCTCCAACTTGTAGTAGTACAGGAGACCCTTGAAGAAGTCGCCCGCGGGTACACTAAATCCGTGCTCGAAGAAGGATGCGAAGACGACATGCTCCTTGTCGTCCTCCATCAGGAACTCCTCGCCGGTGGGCGCCTTCCACTCCACCTCCGCCTTGGGCCTCAGCAACCCGTGGTCCACCAGCGCCTGAATCTTCTCCTCGGTCATCTCCGAGGGATCCCAGACCGTCTCTAGGGTGGGGACCTGAGATGCCATGGCTGCCATTTCTTTGCCTTTGGTGTCTACAGATTTGGATCTAAATGTCACTACGGTTTTCACATGCATACGGAGCAGTGCGAAGCACTACTCACGGCGACGGTGGGTGGATTGATCTGGGTGGCGGCAAGCTTCGGCTCTAGCTATGGTGGCATGGATGTGCAAGCGTGGCGGCTATGGAACGGGTAATACCGGCGGCAGAAGAGAGAAGGTAAGGGAGGGGTCAATGCTCATCCCCTCGGCCGTATTTTATATGGGTCCCTAGTGGGTGCCCATTGCGGATTTACTGTCATACCGGATCCATGACAATGGCTTTGTGCCACTTATTTTGCGTGAGTCGATCTCGCTGGATTTTGCTCCAACAGCTCTAGGCCCAATGGGTACATTGGTGACCTAACGCCTACGTTTAGGTCATGGAAACACTAATGTTATTAGGTCATCCTGATAGTAGATTCGACCTCCTTGAGGTTGGTAAGCCCCAAATGACAACATTTTAGGTTTTTAATGGATCATTTCTTCAAAGCGATTATTACACGACAGAAGAGAGAGAACATTACATGTGTGCCCCATAAGTACACAAGTCTCCTATGACCAATCTGGTCCTAGAACTAGTTACAAGATACAAACATATTTGAAGACCTGATCTACCTAGAGCAATCTTTGCCATGTTCTCTACTATAGCAGAGCACATCACAAGAATTCTTCTAGCTTCAGGACCCCAATGGTAGCCTCACCGTGAATTCCTACACGGTGCTGCGCCTAGCAGGTCGTGCTTTGTGCCTGACTATGGAATGCAAACACAGGCCCCCCTCTGGCGTGTGCTCAAGCCCTTGACGAGTATCTACTACTCACCAATAACCTACAGCGTCACCTCGAGCCTCTACAACATCACCTCCAAACTCTCCTTGACTCTTCGCTGAGGCAAGGTCCAGAGATTGGTGGTGACTCCTACGGTTTGCAAGTATTCTTCTAGCTCCAAGCTTCTAATTTTGCATCCTTTGCTCTGGTGGATGGCTACATGCCCATGGCATGGCCAAAGTACTATTCTACAGCTTCGTAGCTCAACAATGCTAGGTGCTTGCCCCCAACCTTATGTCATTATTTATGGCGAGAGTCAAGCCTTGGTTAAGGATGGAGGAGCTTTGACACTGTTACCACGTGATCACGGTGGACTGTGTGCATGTGGACAAATAAAAGCAAGATTCTTTCCCCCTACTTCACAACAAACTTGTCACTGCAGCATCAATAATGCCTGAGGCCGCTGTAGTGTCACATGTCTATAGTGCGCTCATGGTCAGTGGAGCAATTGTCATTTTCTAGGTGACAAGGGAATCATTGACCACTGTTGACTCGTGACCCTGCAGTCTGCAGAGAGATAATACTAACTCTGTGTCAGATGGCCCTATGCCTCTCTACATATATGGATGATGACAACGATTAATTGCACCCACTAGACTCTGCGTCCTGGAGCACCCGCTATGGCTCTGCATGTAAAAGGACCTATTCCAATCAGCCTATATTTTTGTTTCCTGAGCTGAAGGGTCATAGGTTCGATTGAAGACCTTCCGGTGTAGGCATCCCTCGCTGCTCTGCCAGATCCATCTGGGTGCCTGGAGTCCATATCCATCAAGTCTACGATTTCGTAGGACCCCTGAGGTCGGTGTGCCTATTCCTGAGGCCATCAATACCTTAGTACTCTGGCTCTGTTGGATGGCTGGCAGCTATGCCGGTCGTCTCAGCACCACAATGACCTCCCTGAGGTCAGCTTGCCTTAATACCTAAGTCTTCTTATACCTCGGTACGATTAGGCTCTACCAACCAAGTTGGTCACAACGCTACAGTACTCTACTGCTAGGGCATGTTTCCTCAGAGTCACTGCTACGATTCCCTAGCAGTAGAGTATTGTAACATTGTGGCCCCTTTGATTCGTGGGAGAGGAAATTTGCAGTGACTCAGAAGAAACACACGGTGCCCTATATGTTCCAGTTACTGACAGGAAGCACACCCCTAACTGACTCTAACTGACGATGAAATTAATTTGTGAAATTAATTTATGGTTTACAATCCGTACAATATGACTCCGCTGCTACTACTCTAGGTCTACTAAGTACAACGAGGGTATTTCCCCCTTCCTAATGGCATCAGGTCCAGCTTCCTTGGCCCGTCGAGCCCTCTCCCTCTCCCTCTCTCTGCTTCGCGAGCCTGGGCCTCTTCACGCTCTCTCATCTGCTGGCGAACGCGAATTTCCTCCTGTTTTTGTTTGCGTTTTTCCTCTTGTTTTTCCGCCTCAATCATGTGGAACCACCTCTCTCTTGCATCACGAGTTGTTGACTCGACGTATCTCTTGTCGTCATCAGACTGCTCGGTATCCGGCCACTGCATGAAATCACAAAGAGGAGGTGGACTCTTTTTGCAAAAACATGTTAGTAAAAAAATACAAAAAATTGACAAATGAATAATCATGAATTGCACTACTTTCTTACTTTGGGTCTATCATTGCGGTTCAATGGCTTGATCCGGTCGTGCGCATAGTTGGCGCACATGAAGAACCGCATCCCATAAGCGTGCCCGAGAGCCTTGCAATTATCACCGTAGTAGCACATAGGAGTGTGGATCCCCTTAGACACTGCAACCACCTCTTTCCTCGTAGTGAGAAACTCCAAGTCCAACTCAGGACTGAGGCAGCCATTCCGAACATGAAAAACAAGGTATTATTTGGGTGTTACCACATGAGGAAATCCAAATATTTCAACAAAATTATAATAATGCAGTAAAAAGGTGAAAATAAGAAATTAAGGAATATTGATTCAACTATTACAGCACAATTAAGATAGGATCTAGTTCTTACCGAACAACATTACACAATTATTACAACACCATGATTTAAACAAAATAGAATTTCAGATATTACAACACCACAGGATGAAACACTACAACATCGCACAACATGACAGACTTCATCCATTCCTGCGACATGACGACCAAGGTTTAACTTCCTTGGTAGGTTTTGTAGTTGGTGGATTAGCAACAGACGGGTCTGGTGGTGTAGCATAAAGACCACCATAAGGAGGTTCCTCTCCTCTTGCAATAGCATTAGCAGTTTTCCTTTGCAAAAAATGATGCATTTCTTTTGGAGTATAAATACCATCCCATGGAGGTTCCTCTCCTCTTGCAACGGCATCTACAGTTTTTCCTTTCATATATTGAAGCATACATCTTTCAAACGTGCCCATTTTCTTCTGATCAGGTGCTGCATTTGTGTTTTTCCCCTTGTGGTGTGAGGAATCACGATTACCACCACCATTGCCATCCTCACCACCTCCGGCAGCAGCTGACGCCATCTCTAATCACTGTTACATAAATTCAACATGACAAATAAGGCGATAACATGAATAAGTTCTTACACAACATAATCTAAGGAAATACTAGTTCAATTATTACAACAAATCTGACTACGGTAAATAAGACATTATTACAAACAACTCAGAGAAATAAGACAACTAAACTCAATGCATTCCTTCATTGCGGCGGCTACAAAGTACACATCCACATCCCGAAGATGCACTTCCACTAGCCGAAGGTTGGGCAGCATCATCCACGTTAGAAGAACTAGGTGCATTGCAAGCGTACATTGTTGCGGTGCATTTCTTGTAGGTGTGTCTTGGATGGTTGCACTTTGAGCAGAGCATCACTTAACGACCAGCTTCAGCTTCATCCATGTTGTTCCTGATTCTCTTCTTCTTCCGTCGACCAACGCCTTGGCACAATTCAGGATTTGCATCAGGTATGTATGTTGCATTTCCTTAAGGACCTTCAATGAACAAGCTGATGAAGAGATGACCCTTCAGAGTGTGGTTCCAAGTGTCTAGGATGGTTTGCCTAGACACGTACCGACCCCAGTGCCAACCTCTAGTTTTAAAACATGTAGCGAGCACATGACTGCAGGCCTTGTATAGTAGTTGTGGTTTGTGGTGTTGGGGGTGCGCCTTAGGAGGCCTAAGGCTAGGACCCCCTTATGTGTAAAAGAGGCCAAAAAGAGGTCTGAGGGTGTCATTGTAAAAATTGAGGATCTATTTGTAATTAAAGATTTAATCGGTGGAAATAATATAAAGACCCACCTCATCTTATAAAAAGGTTGAGAGAAGAAGAGGGGTTCTCTTCGCTTCACACATTGTCCTTGGATCACATCCCAACACTGGCGCCAGTGGCGGAGCCACCAGTCTGGCAAGCCCTGGCGGCCGCCAGACCTGGTCTCCAGCAACTCTAGCTCCCCTAGCGTTGTGTCATGTTATTTCTTGGAATTGAACGGTTGAAGAAGAAGACTGTAAACAGGATTTTGTCCTCTTAGGCCTTTGCCTTTTTATTTAGCGGTTGTGTCGTGGTGATTGGTTCATCAAAGCACGTCGGCCCAATAGAAAATTAGGAATGCAGATAACATCATACCCTTTGCCGCCGGCCATAAGTCCTCTCGCCTCTCAGTTTTTTAATCTTTTCTCTTGTCTTGCCCAATTTAGTATGGAAACAGAGCTGCCACACCTAGGTCAAAATCATAATGGGCTTCATCATGAAAATTTTCATATAATTGTTATTCAAGAGCTGTTTAGATGTGCAAAATTGCATTGCAAATGCACTATTCACCGATTACATCGAATCACATCTTTTCTCACAGCATGTGCTCCAATACGCACTATTGTAACACTTCGGCTGCAAATGCACTATTTATTTGCACAAATTTAGTCAAAATAGTCTCTCGCGCACTATTCATTCACACAAATTTGTGAATCTAAACAGCCCCTCACATGATGATTCTAGATGCATATATGATGACTATATGTAGTATTAATGTACTTCGCTATAGGTAGATTTTGATCCTGCTCCGCCACTGACTGGCGCCCACCGTGCTCCTAAAAAATCCACGATGACCATCGCTTCCGGATCATGCCGCTGCGCCGTGGTCGATCCGCCGCCGCCGCCACCACCCTCGCCGTCCCCACCGCTGGCTGCTCATATCCCCGCTCGAGTTCCTCCACGCCTCGCCTCACGCGCCTCGCCACCGCCAACCCGCCGCTCCTGGCACTCGCCTGCTTCAAGCTCGCATGGCGCGCCGATGTGCCCAGCCGCGACGCGCTCGTCGCGCAGACGCAGCCGTACCTGGCGGTCCTGGCCTCCTGCGCACTCATCCGTCGTCGTCAATCCGCCCGTCCGCTGCTGCGTCATTCGATCCAACCACCACCGCAGTCACTGCATCCGACCGCCGCCGCTGGCCCCGTCGCGCCCGTATCGTGACGGGAGCACCACAACTCCCCTGCCTCCCTTCGACAAATCGTGACGGGAGCTTCATGATGCCATCAGCAAGATCTACAACCACAACGCCAACGATCTCTCCTTTGAGGAGCTTTACAGGTTAGCATTTCGCACCACCCACGAATTTCCGTTCCCCCCTGTTCCGTCGGATTTGTTCCCCTCCGGTGATTAGGTCGGCCCAGCTGTATCGAGCATGGGGATCTGATTGTGGCGATGGGTTCGATTGATGGATGCGTCCCTGATTTATTTTATAGTTGATCCTGACGATGTGTGTGAATGTTTCTAAGCAGATTAATCTCGATAGTTAATGCTCTTTAAGCGTGCGAAGGCTTGTCCTGACCGTAATTTGTCACTGTGATATTTGAACATTTTATTTGTTCATCCATGCTTGCTATGAACCGAACGCACATGTGTTGTTTAATTTCAGCACAAAGATAGATGCACCCGTTTTCAGTTTTTGTGATAAGCTAGAGCTGAACCGATGAGAACTCAGATCAAGACTCGACCCTTTTGGAGCTCAGGTAACCAGTGTCTTGCTCATGGGTTTTAGTTCCTCTGCTTATCCCTGGTAAGCTGTTGTCCTTTTGCTGAATTTGATAGGATGACTAACACCCATTGGACGATTTGGATTTACATGTTAATTTGCAGGTTCTAAATAGATGTGTTAGAAATGTATTTAATTGTCAGTTCATAGCCTAAATAATTTGCAGGTTCTAAATAGATGTGTTGGAACCAGGACAGAGCTATTTATTGTTCAAGTAGCAGACTAAACACTAGGCCCACCTGAAGTAGAATGCTCTAGTGTATTGCTTTGTTAATTTATCAATACTAGCAGAGTAGCATGGTTTTCATGAAACCACAGTAGCATGGTTTTACCCAAGAAATAGATTACAATGCCAGCTCTATTTTGGTTTGAACTTGTTATTCTCAAGATAGGGCTGAAACTAAGTTAAATGTTGGACCCTGCATTTAGAGTTTAGATGGGCACCTTGGTTTTGTTCAGTCCCTTTTTGTGGGGTTTTTGTTTGGCCATGCCTGCAGGTATCTCTGTAGTAACGAAGATCTGTGGTGCCAATGTTGATAAGTTCAGTATGATATATCTTCAAAATTCTGGCACCTTCACTTGGATTGGCCTCCACAGGACATTCTTCATTCTGCATTTACTTATTAACATGATTAATTATGCCCAACAGCTGCTGCAAGCAGTGGTTTCTCACCTGTAGCATCTACTCTTAAGTGCAGATAATTGTTTTGGTGCAGGAACGATATAGGTGGCAGCTTGAAACAGCTTTGGTACATATGAAATGTCTCTGTCATGCCATAGTGCTGCGAGTATTTAATCTGTTCATTCTCTGGAGCTTTAGTTTATCCTCTAGCAGTCTAGCTTGGTCAAATGTGCTCAGTTTATTTCAGCAGCTCATGTTTAGAACTGTAAAATGTCCATTTGATGCTATAATGATTACTACTATTGGTTTCTTTATTTAAGCACTCCTTGCTTGCTTTGGCAATTTAATTATCCTGTCCATTGAAAGAACTTGAGCTCCTGCGTTCAATCACTAAGCTTTCAGCCTGGCAACTTTTCGCTGCTTCCTGATTTCTGCATGTCGTCATAGCTCTGTTCTCTTGTAGCATATATGTTCCCGTGAGTGGTCAGGGCTCAGCAAACTACTTTTTGACCTGCTTGCTTTTTGTTTAGGAGTTGTGTGTGCTAGCCTTTGGCATGGAAATTAGTTTAGTAGCAAGGTGAAGCTCGACATGCAAATTTAAATGGATAACTAATTCTGCCTGATCATTTCTTTATTAACGTGAATAGTAATCTATCCTTTGAGCAATCTTTGTATGTATGCATGGTGAATTGGTGATAGCCCTATGGTCTTTCCGGTGAACTTTGCTTCAGCCAGTAAAATATTTATGCATACCTAATTGTGTGGGCATGTAAGGAATCGGATGCTCGTTAGCCTAAGAGGGGGAGTGGGTGAATTATGCAACTTAAAACCTTAACCTATGGCTTCACTAAATTTACACAAAGATAAACTAGAACATACTATCTAGATGTGCAACTAGGGTTGTTCTAGTGTGAAACTCCCATCCCGAAACAAGGTTTGCAACCTATAGCCAATCCTAGCATGATACTACTCTAGAAAAGTAAAGACAAACAAATTGCAAAAGAGTAAATGCGGAAACGTAAAGGGGATGAGAGAAAGCAAACTCTTGACACGCGATTTATCTCGTGGTATGGGTAGGCACTAAGCCACCCCTAGTCCACGTTGAAGCACTCACACAAGAGTATTGCTTCCGGTCACCAAGTCTCTCCCAAGAGCACCACTTGACTCGCCACTTAGGCACTCGCCAAGCTCCCTTGGTCACCTTGATGCCGCCTCCACTAAGGAGCTTCTCCACCAAGGAAGGGGGTCTCCACGTCCCCCGTACAAAGTGTCCTCGCCGCTCCACACCTAGTCGGAGGGTCAATGACGATTGCCGGTGAGCCACTTAGGCCCCAAGGCTTCCGGCGAACCTTGTACAACTGGATTCACTCAAGAATCACCTCACAAGGTTGACACAACCTTGCACTCACTCAGCTCTAAGCTAAGCCTAGCACTGAGCACATACACAAAGTATATGCATGTCTAAGGATGAGCAATTAAGCACTTGGATGGATTGGATATGATCTTCAATGTGTCTTGAACTCCTCTGCACTTCCACACAATCCCGCAACCTCAAATGGGCGGGTGGAGGAGGTATAAATAGCCCAAGGCATCAAACTAGCCGTTGGCTAAAAGCTGCTGAAAGTAGTACCGTCGGATGATCTGATGCTATCTTTTTCCGGGCGTCGGTTCATCCGGTGCTACTAGCCGTTGCCTCCACCGCACATGACTTTTCTGACACAAATGCTCCGACGCTATGCACCGACGGTGCGTTAGGTCATCCGGTGTTGAAGACCCCGCGTCCAAATCGCCTCTATTAGCTTCCACGCGACCGTCAGATAGACCGACGCTTCACCTGACCATGGCGTCGGATCATCTGGTGCTGAAGGCTTCGTCTTGGCGCGTCTCTGTCTTGATTCAAACTGAGCGTCGGATAGACCGACGGTGTCCCCACTCAGACCGTCGAATCATCCGGTGCTACTGTCTTCACTGCTCTTCCTCTGTAACTCGTCCGACGCTACTAAAAATTGGACCGTCGGTTCATCTGACGGTGTCTAGGGTTTCAACCAGTGTACCAACTCATCCGACGATTGCACCGACACTTGCTATTTGGGTACCGTCGGTTCATCCGACGATGTCTTTTTCCTTCTTTTTCTTCGCGTCTTCAACTTGGATCTTTGCTTCAATTTAGCATACTTAACATACTTAACATGCCATTACTTATAGCCTCCAAATATATACTAAGTCCTCAAATTTGCTGTAAGTAACCTAACATGTCCATGGGCATGATATGTTAACTTGTGCATGGTGTGTTAACATGTGGTAACATCCATGGGACCTATGAATGCCTACAAAGACATGACAATGTGGTTAGTCCCATTACTTGTGTTAGCATGAATCACCAAAATCAACTCGAACAAATGACAAATGAGGCCATGTTCGCTACAGGGCACTGGCTTAATCTCTCCAAGCTTTTTAATCTCTCGTTCCATACATTTATCGGTGAGAAAGCTACGCTTTTACTTTCAAGTTACTTGACATGATTCACTGTGTTTGTAGCATAGTTGCAACTACTGGCTTGATTTCCATCTCGAACCGCTGACTCATTACAACTTAATACAATGTTCCCAGTATGACACTCTATTGCTTATTTTCTACAATTAACACCTACTTCTCGTTTAGACAAGCCAGATATTCAACTCACCTGGTCTATTGTAAAGTTGCAACCTGATATCAGACTGCAGGTCAGCTTGTTTAATTGCATGCTGCTGCTGCTACCTTTGGTGCTCAATTCAATAGAGTTTGGCATGTTGTTTATTTGGGAAACAAAATGATCATCAGTTGAGGGTCTGTTCTTCTATCACATTGATAAAGTTACAATCATTTCTGGAGATCATCAAATTGGTTTTTTGAAAATTGTACTTGTTACATGTGGACTAGATATAATCTCTAGAATGGTGGATTTCTCGCTAATATTAATGATTTAATTGAGCTGAAGTTCATGGACAACCTTATGACTCTTCGGTTACCCCCTCACGGTTTTTCGCTTATTGCTTTATGGTTCTTCGGTTACCTTACTCAATTGTTTGGTCGTCGCTGCGGGGTTCAGTGTTTGGTTAAGTAGGTGATCATGCAATTGGATTAACGGGACTCGATGAAGCATTTCAAGAGAGATTAAGCCAGATAATGGACTTGGGCTGATGAAGCATTTCAAGAGAGATTAAGCCAGATAATTGACTTGGGCTCATAAGTTGGATTCTCCACAATTTGGAGTACATGTGGCTAGCAACAAATCCAGTAGTCAAATTCTGGTGACTTGCATCTAACTGGTCAAGTGCACATGTGTGATCCACAACTATACTGATCTTCCACTAATCTTTCCACTTTTGTTGTAAGTGCAATCAAGCCCTTAAGTAAGTTTTGGTGATGTTGGCCACTTAATTAAAGGACTAATGAGATTTTGAGTATGTGTGACAGGTTTAGATTTAAAGAAAGGTGAAAAGGAAAGAAAGGTGACCCCTCATTGTTTGAAGTGGCTTCCTAGAGCTCAAGACAAGCTTTAATTTCATTTTCTATTTTGAATTTGAGTATAGGACAAGCCGTACTATCAAGAGGGATACTAATAGTGGCATAGATGATACCAAGTGCTTAAAGTCTATTCTAAAACCAAAATTATCCCCGCCACAAATGACCCATCAACTAGCTGCCTTAGTCTTGAAAACACTTTTCCCGGAACCTCTGAGCTTTTCCCGGAAGTTCCGGGCTGTTCCCAAGTCAGCCTGCTGAAGTCACCAGTTCCCGGAGGTTCCGGGATCCAGCTCGGAGGTTCCGGGGTTTCGAAAGTAACCATTGCAGATCCAGATCTGAGGGTATTTATACCACCTCATCTCCCAACGGTCATCTGCTTCACTCCTGCGCCAAAACATTGCTCCCCATCTCTCTCAAGCATTAACTTCCACCTACTTGAATCCAAATCCAACCCTAGCATTCAAGTGTGGAATTATTCCTTGTGAGAAAAAGCAAATCCAAGCCCCTCCTTGTTTCTCGAGCACTTGGTGGACCCCTAGCTCCTTGGTGGATCTTTTACTCTTGGAGCCTTGCTCCTAGACTGCTAGAGGTTGCTTGGAAGCTCTCCAATCGTTTGTGGAAGCTCCAAGAAGTTTGTATTACCCTCACTTGCTTAGTGGAAACCCTCCATCTAATACTTTGGTGATAGGTGTGAGAGAGGAGTGGATCTAGAGAGATTTCATAGCCTTTGTGGCTAACCTCAACAATGTGGATGTAGGCCAACCTTTGTGGTGAACTGAACCACGAGATAAATTGTTGTCCCTTGTGCTTAATCTTTACATATTGTTGTTGTTGTTGTTGTTGTTTAATCTCCTTAGGTTGCTTGCTCACTAAATCTATTGGGGTTTGCTTTGTTTCTTGCTACATCTCTAACCCTAAGGTTGCTAGTGTGCTTAGAATCTTTCCTTAAGCTCCTGTAACCAATTTTCTGCTATTTTGTTGCTCTCTAATCTTGTATTACACAACAAATTGACAGAGGAAAGAATTTCCGGAACCTCCAGGAAAATACACCGAAGTTCATTTTCTCGGAGGATCCAGGGAAAAGCCCGGAGGTTCCGGGGTCTGGGCAGAAGTTGGCAGAAATTGGTTGAGTTTATTTTGCAGGCCTAATCACCCCCCTCTAGGCCACTTGCATTGATCCTTTCAATTGATATCAGAGCAGATTATCCTCGCAAAACCTAACCGTGTGAGGATATGACAAGTGATGATAACAAGCAAGAAGAAGAGGAGTTTGAGGACATACAAAGCGAGGTTGAAGGTGATGCCTCGGAAGTGGGCAATGCATCAGCCCAAGAGAAGTTCGAGAAGCTCAAAAAGGTTGTGAAGGAAAGCTCCAAGGAAGAAAGCAAGAAAAGCAAGAAAGAGAACAAGAAGGAAGAAGAAAAAGAGGAAAGGAAGAAAGAAGACAACAAGCAAGAAAAGAAGAAGAGAAAGGAGGAAAAGAAAAGAAGAAAGAGAACACCTTCACCATCTCCACCACCATCTTCGTCATCCTCATCATCGTCCTCATCTAGTGAGAATGGAGATGATGATGATGAGTACTATGGCACAAGAATTCCCAAGCGAACAATCAAGCCAAAGTCGAAGCACAAAGCAAAGAATGGCTACAAAAGCGTATCCTTTAACTATGACTCCTTAGATACCAAATCAAAGGATGATGTGACTATTCCCGTTCGCAAATTACCCCAATTTGATGGGACTAACTTTGCCAAATGGAAGCATATGATGAAAGCTTATCTAACCGGCTTAAGTTTGGAATTGTGGAACATTGTGTGTGTAGGTTTTGATGATCTCGAAGACTTTAGAAGCCTCACTCCAAGTGACCGTCGCAACATTAGGAGGTATGCTCAAGCTACAAATATACTCGTTAGCATCTTGAATGCCCAAGAGTACAACCGTGTTGACAAGGTCAAGAAATCCAAGATCAACATATTGATGGCCGAACTCAATAGGTTTACTATCTTTGATGGAGAAGGGCCTCAAGAGATGTTTGATAGGTTGATGGTCATTGTTGGAAAGATAAGGGGTCTAGGTGGTGATGAGTTGGATGACCATTTTGTTGTGAAGGTGATGTTGGAGGCCTTTGCTCCAAGAAATCCCACTCTAGTCACCTTGATTAGAGAGAAGAGGTTTGAGGAGTTCTCTCCAAATGATGTTCTTGGGAGAATTCTTACACATGAGCTCATGGAAAAGGAAATCCAACATAGAAAGAAGATTGGTGAGTTGGAAAATAAGTTGAACAACTTGAAAGTCAAAGAGATTGCTCCATTCCCACAAGTCAAGCAAGCCCTCCTCTTCATCTAAGAACACTACTTCATCCAAGCCTTCCAAGTCAAAATCCAAGAAAGTGAAAGTAGAGAGCTCTACAAGTGACTCAAGTGAAGATGAAGACGAAGGCTCTCATGTTGAGATTGGGGACATGTCCTTGTTCATGAAGACATACAAAAGAGGATTGAAAAAACAAGGTTACAAGTTTGCTAAGAGGAAATTTCCTAACAAGAAAAAGAGAACTTGCTACAATTGTGGAAGCACCGATCACTTCATTGCGGATTGCCCTAATGAGAAGAGAGAAAGCAAGAATGACAAGGGCAAGGGAGGTTACAAGAAAGATCAAAAAACACATCACAAGAGAAGGAACTATGGTTGAAAAGCTCATATTGGTCATGAATGGAATTCCGGTGATGAAAGCTCGAGTGAAGAAGAAGGGAAGAAGGTTGCAACCGTGGCTATCAAGAAACTTCCCTCCACATCTAGGTTGTTCAACAACTTGACTGATGATGAAGAGAGCTCATCCATTCATTGTTTCATGGCCAATGGTGAGAAGGTAAAAATTGACTAAAACCCCTCCTCCACCTAGTGATGAGTCGGAAATGGACTCTAGTGATGAATCTAGTGATGAGGAAGCAAACCAACTAGTTAGTGACATGGATAAACAATCTAGAGATTTTATGACTAGGTTGATAGTAGAACTAGAGAAGTGCCAAGACACTCTTGGATCCGAAAGAAGTGAGCTTGAGGCTTTGCGTTTGGAAGTGGACCAAGCGGAGAGTGTCATAGCTACTCTCAAGGAAAACCTTGCTGCCTCTCTAAGCTCAATGTAATTCTCTCAAGTTGAGGAATGAAGAGCTTGAGGAGTAATATAGTATCCTTTGGAGTAGCACCTCACATCCTTCGGAGGCAAAGGGTGATCCTAGTGCTTCTACTAGAAAGGGTTGTGATTAATGTTACAACATTGATATTGAATCTTATGCCACTAACCTTGCTAATATGGAAGCTTTGAAGAAAGAAATTGTTAGGTTGAACTCAATCATAGCTAGTGGATGCATGAGTGAAGGGAACAAGAGAAGAAGGTTCACCAAGAAAGAAAAGTTGGAGAAAAGTGAGAAACCAGATTTTGGATATGTTGAAGGTGGCAAGACAAATGGAAGAAAAATTATAAGGAAAAGGAATGCCTTGAATTCAAGAGCACTAGGTTTCTGTTTGCCCAGACCCCGGAGTTTCTGAGCTTAAAGCCCGGGGGTTCTGGAGTCTGGAAGCCTCGAGCCACACAGACAGGAGAACTCGGAGGTTCCGGGAAAATTCCCGGAGGTTTCGGGGTCTGTAAGGACAGAACAAAGAAGAAAGGTAAGGTTCAGCACCAATATTTTTCCAAGACCCCTAACACTCGTCTGCAGGTCCAAAACCATCCAATCATGCCTAGGAGGAACTTGTCTCTCAACAAGAACAAGGCTCATGCATCAAGCAACATACCCCCTAGCTATGTATTGAGACGCAACAACCATGGTAAAGTTGTTGCCACGTATGTTGAAAATGAGTCCAACATATATGTGAAATGATCTTTATGGGTTCCCAAAGTTGGGTGCTTGATAGCGGATGTACACATCATATGACCGGAGAAAAAAAGTATGTTCTCATCCTACCTCCATTTGGAAGGACCAAAAGAAACTATTGCCTATGGAGGGGATGCAAAAGGAGAAGTCATCGGTATAGGTGATATCCCTATTTTTCAAAACTATTCAACTACAAATGTTCTTCATGTTGATTCGTTATTTTTCAAAACTATTCAATTACAAATGTTCTTCATGTTGATTCATTATTTTTCAAAACTATTCAATTACAAATGTTCTTCATGTTGATTCGTTGGGTTACAATCTATTATCAGTTTGACAAATTAGTGAGATTGGTTTTGATTGTCACTTCTCGGATAAGGGTGTGTCCATCATAAGGAGGAGGATTCCTCTATTGTCCTTACGGGTCGATTGAGGGGGAGGCTTTACCTAGTTGATCTCAACAAAAGTATGGTTTCTCCCAAGACTTGTTTAGTGGCAAAATCTAGCATGGGTTGGCTATGGCATCGCCGACTAGCTTATGTTGGCATGAGGAACTTGGCCAAACTTTTGAAGGATGAACACATCCTTGGACTAACGAACGTACATTTTGAGAAAGATAGGATATGCAAAGCATGGCAAACCGGAAAGCAAGTAGGAGCACCTCACCCACCAAATAGCATCCTCACTACATCAAGCCCGTTGGACCTCATTCACATTGATCTATTTGGACCGGTGGCCTACATAAGCATTGGTGGTAACAAATATAGTTTGGTTATTGTTGACGACTATTATGAGTGGTGATTGGCGGAGGCTACATCAAGTTCTCGGGGTTTGCGGTGGTTCACCAAAAAATCACCGGGTTACTCGGCTGAGCCACAAAGCCGAGGCCGAAGACCGGGCGTGGCTATCTGGCCGAAACTGTCCTGACCGGTTTGGAGAACCGGTTTGACCGGTTTGGGGTCGCAGGGCGCCGGAAGCTTCGAGGCGGAGGACACGCGTCGGGATCGCAAGGCTTGGGTCGAGACTATGCGAAGTGCGGTCGCCGGGCATCCGTCCGATGGTGCTACGAAGACAAATTCCCAAAGTGCCCTTGGTGGGCGTGTATCTTAGTTTAGGCTTTAGGGGCATTTTAGTCTTTCGGCTTGCCTCCATATAACCCAAGGGGTGAGAGGATGGCAGCCATCTCTTGGAACCCTAGTTCATTTTGCTTTCCTATTTTCCCTTCCTATTTTCTTAGGATTTCCATAGGACTAGCTTGAGAGCTTCATGGTGAGATCTTGTTGAGAGGGTTGGACGATCGGGCAGCAAGCTAGACCTTGTATGAACCTTTGTGGCATGTATATATGATTCGGCGTGGTTCCTCAAGGTTTGGATGTGTTGTTCCCGGTTGTTCTTGGTGGTGATTTTTGGAGCCCTCTCTTGGTGTTTTTCTCGGGGTGTTTTCGGGACCTTGCTCTTGGGGATTTGATGGGGGAAATTTGTGGGAACTCTTCGTGGTTCTTTGGGCTGTGATTCCCCTCCCAAATTCGTGAGTTGAGGGGCTCGATTTTGGTGGTTTCGGAGTTCTAGGGTTGGAGGTACCCTTGAGGGTTGACTTCCGATTTCTCTTGATTGAGTGGGTTTTGGGGACCGAGCTTCTAGCCAAGGGTATCCCACGAGGTACCCCATCTATCCCCAAAGTCTCACTTTGATCCGTGGAACGAATCAGGAGATCGATTGGAGGGTGTTTTGAGTTTTTCCCGCGGGCTGTGTTCTTCCCGACCCTCCAGGCAAAAACCGGCCTGACCGGTTTCCCAAACCGGTCTGACCGGTTTCGCCCTGTGGGCTGTCGAGAAGGGTTTTTGAGCAAGGAAGTCTCTGTTGCACCATGGCTTCATTTGTTCCGATGTGGAAAGGCTCTTGAGGTGTTTGGGCCTTTGGGGAGTTTCTGGACAAAATCGGTCTGACCGGTTTCCCCTGCCTGTGTGAGGCTAAGTCCAACAGAAGCGGTCTGACCGGTTTCAGAAACCGGCCTGACCGGTTTGGGCTGCCAGCAGCCGTGTCGTGTGTGTTTCCGCTGCGTGTGTGATGTGGCTGTTGGTTGGGTCTTGCTCCTAGGTTCAGTAGCACTTCAGTGGCTACGTGAACTTGGCAAGAGAAGCTTGCGGAGGTGCACGAGTGAAATCGGGTTCATAGGCCGAATTCTTGAATAAAATTTTTATCGGCTCCCATTCACTCCCCCTCTCTGGTTCGCTGTTTCAGTCCTTCAATGTGTCTTGACTTGTGCCGGGCTTCATGATCGTATCTTGAAGTGCTTGATGAACTTATCCCGAATGTCTCCCTTTAAGCGCTAGTTTCCTACGTAAACAACAAACTTGAAAATCAACATGCAAGAGTGAACTTGATATCTCCGGGGGGTTAGTAGCTGAAGGGTCAGATGGCGACTAGAGAGGGGGGAGTGAATAGGAGCCGGTAAAAATTCTTCCCAAAGAACCCGGCCTATACCCTAGTCAAATCCCGGTCACACACGAGCGATGGATCGAATCACACACCAATCGCCAAGACAACGAGGTTATGGATCAACCTCTAGCCTTAGGAACGATTCCTTGAAGCACACGCGGAAGCACGAGAAAGAAAGGGAGGAATCGAAACAAGAAGCACGACTCACGGCCTGCGGCGGATCGTCCGGCCGGGCGGTGCGGACCGTCCGCGATGGGCCGCGCGGACCGTCCGGCTCGCTACCGCGGACCGTCCGTGCCAACACCGCGGACCGTCCGGCCTACGCCGCGGACCGTCCGTTGAAACACACGGAACCAACAGAGGCGACCCACGAACCACGGACCGTCCGCGGGGAGCACGCGGGCCGTCCGCGGGCACCCGCGGACCGTCCGCCCTCTGCTGCGGACCGTCCGAAACTCCGTCCAACCGAAAACCAAAAACGCGAAGGATCGAAACGAAAGGCGAGCAAGAACACTAAGAACACGGGACGAACCCTAGCTGCGCGGACCGTCTGCCAGGTCCGCGCGGACCGTCCGCCAGGTGCGGACAAAGCAGAAAATGCCCGACCCCGAAAGTCAACTCCACCAAATCATTATCGGATTTCCCAAACGGTTGAAGTTGTGGAGACAAGGGTTTGGGGACTTGAAAAGCGTCACACAAGGATGCTATAGCCCAAAAATCTTTCCTCCTAACTCCCTAAATCACCGGGAATCGTGAATCCTTTGAGCACCACCTAAAACTTGAGCACCGAACGAAAATCTTCGAATCGAAGTGGTTTCCCGGCGTTTGAGGACACAAGATCAATCACAAAGATGCACGAGACATCTATCCATGTTTTCCTCAAAGAAATCCGGGGAGAAACCCACTCAAATCCGCGGAATCGAACCGGGAACAAAGGCACGAAAACAAGCACAAAAAGACCACGAAAAACACAACTCCGAATCTTCTATACAAACCAAGAAAATTTCACAAGGTCTAGCATGCCGCCCTAGCATCCATCCCTCTCAACAAATCTCTCATGAAGCTCTCATTCTAGCCTAGAGAAAATGGAAGAAAAATAGCTACGAAAATGAGAAATGGGAGGGAGGAAATGAAACCCTAAGTCGCGGAGAGGGAGAGCCATCCACACACACTCATGGCTTATATATCAGGTCCCGCCGGAGTGGTAAATGACTCGACTACCCCTAACTTAACTACTGGCGATACAACCCACGTAGGGGCATTTAGGTAATGTTTGTGGGTCTTGCCATCGGACGGCCACGCCTTTGCCGCACCCCGCGTCCTCCCGACGCAAGCCATGCGATCTCGCCGCGTGTCCTCCGCCTCGAAGCTTCCCGACACGCCCGGATCCCGTCTCCGTCGTGTTGGGCCCTCGGACTTGGTTTTGAGGCCCAAACAAAGAAACCGTCCGCCAATGGTTTTGTGGGTAAACCACCAAACCCCGCGTGCCCGGTCCGGCCTCCCGCCAAACCACTTGACTCGACCGCCACCGTGCACCGGCTCGTCTGTCCATGACTTCGTCTTGCTCGTGTCGCCACCGTGTGGCCCGCACCCTGTCCCGCTGTCCACCGGGTCCCTCGAACTGAGCCTACTTGTCTCTCCATCTCCCGGAGGCCCCTCGAGGCTGAAGACCTTTCGCGCCCGTTCTTCACCTGCAACAACACGAACTAGACCGCAGCCTACACTTGCGCACTAAGCCAAGAGTCAGTCCAACACCCGTTGTCAATCACTCATCACTGAGGAGCGGTCATCCATCGACCACGGGGACGCTCCTGGTCTTCAATCTCCCCCTTGATGAGTGCATTGACAACACACAACGCGAAATGAAATTCAGAGAAAAAGAGAAAGGAAGAAGAAAGAAAAAAACAAAGAAGCTCAACTCATGACCAAAACCAAAGAAAGGCGAAGAAAGGTCACAAGCCAAGCAAAGCACAAACTCCACATCGAAAACAGCAAGAAAGCTCCCCCTGAACAAATGCAAGCTCCCCCTGAACATGTGGATGCAAACTTCCAAATTTTAGCTCACCTCTTCTGAATTTTCATTAAGCTCACCTCTTCTCCCCCTTGTTGACAATGTATGAATCAAGGTGAAAATGCAGAAATGCAAAACAAATCATATAAACATCTACATGAGCTTCTCAAATAGGCCAAATCTAGTGTCAAAGGCTAAAAATGAGACAAAGATCACACATGTGAATCATAGCATAGTAAACGCATCACCACAAGTAATATATGAAAATACAAGCATGTGACAAAGCAAAATTTTCAGATTTAAGCAGTTTTACCAAAAGAAGGCTCGCTTCACATGTAAAAGCCTATCCATGTCACACTTGAGCCACAAACATGCATACCATTCATAGATCATACGAGGATAGCAAATTCTCAGCAAAAGATCATGACAAACACCCATAAAGCAAAGCATGTCATGTCAAAGCTCATGAGCCATGTGTCCACTTCGGGGAGACTTCTCCACTGGTGAACATCATGCAACATGTTTTGCACCCATATGTGAAAGATAAGACATTTTAAGCACAGACATGATGGATGGAGCATTTTTCAAGCATTATACACTTCTTTTCAAGATTAAATCATTTCATGGTACATGAAGTGCCTTTGCGGCAAAAAGAAGCTTATGCTCCCCCATGAATGCAACATAGGCTAAACATTCACAATGATATTCGGCCTTTGGCCCAAATGCAAGAAAAAGGCATCCAAGCACAATCTAAGCATGAAAAGCACATTTAGACCAAACTGTGACATGGATACACTACTACACACGAGTGGAGCACATTTCACCAAAAGTTAATCAAGATTAGCATTTATTTCAAAAAGGGCTATCTCATCACATATATATCTCAAATATTTCAAGAGCATAGCCTCGCATCACCATCTCTCCACACATATGACCAAAATCTCACAAATAGCCAAAGAGACTTAAATAAGGCATATGGAAGAAGCTCATCATCCTAAAATGCAATATGATACAAATGCAACATGATATATAACAAGATGGCTATCCTACCATGGTTTATACATCAAGCAAAGCAAGTATATACATCAAAGTAAACATGGTATGATACATATGATACAAAAAGGAAATCCCCCAAGAATCAACTAGAAAGGGCAACAAACCCCAAGTTCCCCCCGCAAGCGCACAAATGTAGCTTGGTCGAGAGGCTTTGTGAAAATGTCTGCAAGCTGATCTTGGGTAGGGACATGGCTCAACACAATGGTTCCTTTTTCCACATTGTCCCTCAACAAATGATACCTCACTTCTATATGTTTGGTTCTGGAGTGAAGCACTGGGTTTTTGGCTACGCTTATGGCACTGGTGCTATCACAAAGAAGTGGGATCTGGGTGCACTCCTCACCAAAGTTTCTCAAAGTGTATGAAATCCACAACGTTCGGGAACAACAACTCGCGGCCGCAACATACTCCGCCTCGGTGGTAGACCGAGCTACACTAGATCGCTTGCGGGAAGACCATGAAACCAACGAAGAACCAAGAAACCGGCAAGTACCGAAGTAGACTTCCTCTCGACTCGACAACCGAGCAAAATCCGCATCGGAAAAACCATGAAGAGAAAGAGTCGAGGAGGACGAATACCAAAGGCCAAGACCGGGGGCGGATCGTAGGTACCGAAAATCCTCTTGACGGCCGTCGATGTGATGTCCTCGGCGAAGCTCGAAAACGAGCGCACGGACACACGCCGAACTGTATGTCTGGCCTCGTCGCCGTCAAGTAGAGGAGGGAGCCGATCATGCTCCTGTACTCCCGCTGGTCCACTGGTTCTCCTTCCTCATCCGCATCCAAAGTGGCCGTACTCCCCATGGGAGTCAACATCGGCTTCAAATCTTGCATCTGGAACTTCCTCAGCATGTCTTTTGTGTACTTGGTCTGGTGCACAAATGTACCGTTCTTCACTTGCTTGATCTGCAGCCCGAGAAAATACTGCAACTCTCCCATCATGCTCATCTCGAACTCCCTGCTCATCTCATCTGCAAACTTGGCAACAAGGTTATGTGACGAGCCACCAAAGACAATATCATCCACGTATATCCGAACAATCAACAAGTCATTTCCATGCTTGAGGAGAAACAAGGTTCTATCCACGGTACCCATCACAAACCCTCTCGCTCAACGAGAAAACCTCTCAATCTCCCATACCAAGCACGGGGCGCCCGTTTCAACCCATACGAGCCCTTTTCAACCCGTATACCCCGTGTGGGTACAACTCGCTCTCAAACCCAGGTGGTTGCTTCACATACACCTCCTCCTCTATGACCCCATTCAGAAAAGCATTCTTCACGTCCATCTGAAACAACTTGAACCCTTTAGCCACGGCAAAGGCTAGAAGGATCCGAATTGCCTCAAGACGGGCCACAGGAGCAAAGGTCTCCTCATAGTCGATCCCCTCCTTCGACTAAACCCCCGAGCAACAAGTCCGGACTTGTTCCTCACAACCATCCCATTCTCACCCTCTTTGTTCTTCCAAACCCACTTGGTTCCTATGGGATGGCAATTTGGAGGTGGTTCAACTAACTCCCACACCTGGTTCCTCTCAAAGTTTTCCAACTCCTCATGCATAGAATGGACCCAGTTTGCATCAGATAAAGCATGTTCAATGTCCTTGGGCTCAAAAGTGGCAACAAAAGCAGCATGAGCAAAATGAGAGGAATTCCTGGACCTTGACCATGTAGTGCGTTCATCGATGTTCCCAATGATTTTCGACAGGGGATGCACTTCTTGAATTCGCCGGGGAGCCTCACGCCTCGAGACTACCTCCCCCTCAACTTCAGCTTCTCTCGCCTGGTCCTCTTGTTGCACCGTCGTTGTCCATGAAGTAGACGGTCCATGCTCCATAGTGGTCGTAGGGGAAGTAGTGGGTACACACTCAGCTTCAGGCGCATGGTTCTCTCCATCATCATCTCCAGCTTCATCCTTCTCCTCTTCAAAGAGGTCCTCGGCCATGTCTTCATCACCTGCACATTCAAAGCCAAGAGAGGTACATGGCATTGTCTCGTCGAAGTTCACCTCGCAAGTCTCCATGATTTTGTTAGTCTCAAGGTTAAGCACCCTATAGGCTCTAGAGTGGTTAGCATATCCAAAGAAAATACCATCACTAGACCTAGCCTCAAACTTGTCGAGTTTTCCCTTCTTAAGAATAAAGCACTTGCAGCCAAAAACTCGAAAATGACTCACCTTGGGTGCCCGACCATGCATAAGCTCATAACAGGTCTTCTTCTTGAAAGCTCGCAATAAAATCCTGTTGGAAACATGACAAGCCGTATTGACCGCCTCAGCCCAATACCTCCTAGGAGTCCTGTGCTCATCGAGCATCGTCCTAGCCATCTCACAAAGAGTCTGATTTTTCCTTTCCACGACTCCATTATGAGGGGGCACATAAGGGGTCGAATACTGATGCTCAAGACCTAGATCACGACAAAAGGCATCAAAACGAGAGTTCTTGAACTCTGAGCCATTATCACTGCGGATAGCTCGAATAGCATTTCCATGCCTCTCGTTTTTCAACCTCACGATCAGATCTCGAACAAAACCAAATGTCTCACTCTTATCTTCCAAGAAAAACACCCAGGCATAGCGAGAGTAATCATCCACCACAACAAGGACATACCACTTCCCACCCACCGAGCGAACTCGAGCTGGCCCAACAAGGTCCATGTGCAACAACTCTGTCGGACGCTCGGTCATGACATCGGTCAGGGGTCGATAGGGAGTGGCCACCATCTTGCCATGCCTACACGGAGCACAAACCAAATCCTTCTCAAGCTTCAACCTCGGCAATCCTCGAACAAGGTCAAGACCACTCAAGCGGGAAACCAAATCAAAGCTCAAGTGTCCCAACCGCCTATGCCATTTCCACAAATCAGAAGAAGGACCGGCCATCAAACGGCGAAAGCAGGACCCAAAGAACGAGAGAAATCAACCCTGAAAATCTGACCCTTTGGGATGATCATACAGACAAGATCACCTCGAGAATCAAGCAAACGAGACTCGCCAGACTTGAAATGCACCTCAAAACCCTCATCAAGCAACTGAGAAACCGAAAGCAAATTGAAACCCAAAGACTTCACAAGAGCCACTCTCTTCAACGTTACCTTGTCACTCACATGCACAACACCCTCCGAAAGCACCCTTCCTCGTCCATTGTCTCCAAATGTGATGTACAACTTTTCCTTCACTGGGGTGAGGCTGGAGAACCACTTCTTATCTCCGGTCATGTGTCGAGAACACCCGGAGTCCATCAACCAAATGTCCTCCAAGCCTCCTGCCTGTAATCAAAAACAAGAATGAGAATGAGCTAACGACTCGACACTGGGGTTAACACAAAGAAAGTTAAACCAGTGTCGAGCCATCTGTTCAAAAGAGGGGTTAGCAAACATCATTCCTTTGCCACCAAACTTCCCATGTCCCATGGGAAGAGTACGAGCACCATGAGGGGGAAAACGTGGTCCGTAGTTCCTCTGGAACCCAAAGCTGCGATCATCTTCCCTGAACCTGTATTGAGGACGAGTAGGGGGACGTCCAGCAAAACCACCACGAGCCCTACCAAACCTCTCACCAGCACGCACACCATCATCTCTCCTCACAAACCTACCACTCTGAGCTCCAACTCTACCAAGACTCTTCACACTTCCCACACCCCGTGGAAGTGGACTCTAGGCTCAGGAATACCATGAGACTGGCGATACCTGTCCTGGTTCGCTTTCTCCCTAGCAAACCTCTCATCCCTCTTCCTCTTGTAGCAAAACTCTGCAAGATGCCTCTCCTTGCCACAATACTCACACCTGAAGGGGATGGGTTTTGGTTTTGGCTCTGGCTTCTCTCTAGGCTTCTCACCCTTCTTACTCACAAATCTCACCGGTTTCTGGAAGTCATTTGTCTTAGGTGGGAATTTGGGTGGATCTTGGGTTGTGTCAAGCTTGTTGCAAAGGTGGTTGGGCTTTGGTGTGAAAGAGTTCTTGGGCGCTTTTGGAAGTGGGACTTGGATCTCTCCGATCACCTCAAACTCGGGGTTAGACTCAACACACTTCTCATACACACTCTCCCCACTGTTCTCTCCCACTTTCTCACCCAACTTCTCAAACCCCAAACCACGACCATCAGCTCTCTTGAACTCCTCAATCATGATTTTCAATTGAGGTTCCTGCCCAGACAACCAACCCAACACCTTCCTCAAATAGTCATTCTCCTCATAGATGACATTCAAACGGGAAGTAAGTTCAAGATTGCGCAAAGTAACTTCATCACAGCTAGTGCATGCATTGACAACAGGAGATTTCAAAGAAGCTTCCAAAGAGCTAATAGTAGAACGAGCATCAACAAGATTAGCATGCATAGTAGGACATGATTTACAAGCACCAAGCAAAGTAGGTCTAGACTTAAGCTCATCATACTCAGTCCTAAGAGCATCTAGTTTAGCCAAAGTGGAAGCATTCTTCTCATTAAGCAACTTGATCTTATTCAACCATGCATCACACTCAAGACATTCAACATCATCAGGAGTAGTAGGAGCAAGTTTCAAAGAGTCATTCTCAAGTTTCAATTCAAGCAATTTGGACTCTAACTCTCCTACTTTCTCACTAGCATTCTCAAGTTGAGCCCTAAGATCTTTCCTCATCTTTTTGGCATCTCTTAGCACACTATCACAGTTGTCAATCAAGCCATTCAACCTAGCGATCTCAGCAAGCAAAGAGTCGGGGTCACGATTTACCTCATCCTCCGAGTCGGAGTCGCTGTCTTCCTTCTCGCTCTTCTTGCTGCTTGAGCTATGGGCCATGCCACAAAAGCCCTCAAGCACCACACAGCTCAACCCGCTGAGGTTCCGGCTTGCACTCTTCTTGCCTTTGCGCCTCTCGGCATCTTCATCTTCGCTGCTTGAGCTTGACTGCTCGTCGCTTGAGCTTGAGTCGACGTCGCTCGCACCGGCCACCATCGCTCTTGCCTTGTTCTTCTTGTAGCCGCTCTTGCTCGGTCGCCGCTTGTCCTTGTCTTTGCTCTTGGACTTGTTGAAGTGCTTGCCCTTGGAGGAGTACTTGTCTTCATGCCTCGGGTGCGCCTTGTACTCGTTCACCTTGTACTTGTTCTCCTCCGCTTCTGGGCACTCGGCGATGAAGTGGCCATGCTTGCCACACTTGTAGCACGTCCCTGAGCTCCGCCTTGCATTCCTCCGACTCTCGTGTAGTCGATCAAACCTCCTTGAGAGCAAGGCCGGCTCCTCCCTCGCCCAAAGACATCAAACTCCTCATCCGGAATGGACATAAGAGAAGACAAGGAAAACTCGCCGACATGAAGGGTTAGATTTGCCCTTTGATCCGCCCACAAGAGCAAGACTATGGTCGGTCGAGCCCTCATGCTTGGATTGCAACTTCCGTCAACCTCGGCCGACTTGAGCTTAGAAAAGAGGTCATCCAACTCAATAGTCAAATATTGCCCGGACTCCTTGATGGCCTCAACCTTAGCACCCCAAACATTTGGGTCCAAGACATGCAAGAGCTTCAAAGCCTGAATCTTGCTCGTTGTAAGAAAAATCCTCAACATTAGCCTTCATGTTGTTCACGATGGCGGTGAACCTCTGAAACATCGCATCAATGTCCTCACCGGGAAGTGGAGTGAAATTCTCATATTGCATCCGGTAAGAGACAAAGAGGCGAGCCTTCACATGGTTATCACCACCAAGAGCAACCAACAACTTCTCCCAAATTTGCCAAGCAAGATTCAAATGGCGAACACGCTCAAACTCAGGATCACACAAGCTCCGGACCAAGTGATCAACGGCTTTTGCATTAGCCTCATACTTGGCCTTAGCACCGGCATCGGTCACCATAAGAGTATGGATGTTGACCGGAATAGCATAGGTCTTGTCAAGCACAATGAAATCCAACAGCTTCCCACGAAGAAAGATCATCATACGAGCCGCCCACTTGTGGTAACCCTTGCAATCGAAGTGCGGCGGACCGCACCGCTCAACGTACGCCATCTTAGGATTCGAGACTTGTCAAAGTCGCAAAGAATCCGGCACCAAGCTCTGATACCAATTGAAGGATCAGATGGCGACTAGAGAGGGGGGGAGTGAATAGGAGCAGGTAAAAATTCTTCCCAAAGAACCCGGTCTATACCCTAGTCAAATCCCGGTCACACACGAGTGATGGATCGAATCACACACCAATCGCCAAGACAACGAGGTTATGGATCAACCTCTAGCCTTAGGAACGATTCCTTGAAGCACACGCGGAAGCACGAGAAAGAAAGGGAGGAATCGAAACAAGAAGCACAGCTCACAGCCTCTGGCGGACTGTCCGGCCAGGCAGTGCGGACCGTCCGCGATGGGCCGCGCGGACCGTCCGGCCTGCTACCGCGGACTGTCCGCGCCAACACCGCGGACCGTCCGGCCTACGCCGCGGACCGTCCGTTAAAACACACGGAACCAACAGAGGCGACCCACGAACCACGGACCGTCCGCGGGGAGCACGCGGACCGTCCGCAGCACCCGCGGACCGTCCGCCCTCTGCTGCGGACCGTCCGAAACTCCGTCCAACCGAAAACCAAAAACGCGACGGATCGAAACGAAAGGTGAGCAAGAACACGAAGAACACGGGACGAACCCTAGCTGCGCGGACCGTCTGCCAGGTCCGCGCGGACTGTCCGCCAGGTGCGGACAAAGCAGAAAACGCCCGACCCCGAAAGTCAACTCCACCAAATCATCATCGGATTTCCCAAACGGTTGAAGTTGTAGAAACAAGGGTTTGGGGACTTGAAAAGCGTCACACAAGGATGCTATAGCCCAAAAATCTTGCCTCCTAACTCCCTAAATCACCGGGAATCGCGAATCCTTTGAGCACCACTTAAAACTTGAGCACCGAACGAAAATCTTCGAATCGAAGTGGTTTCCCGGCGTTTGAGGACACAAGATCAATCACAAAGATGCACGAGACATCTATCCATGTTTTCCTCAAAGAAATCCGGGGAGAAACCCACTCAAATCCGCAGAATCGAACCGGGAACAAAGGCACGAAAACAAGCACAAAAAGACCACGAAAAACACAACTCCGAATCTTCTATACAAACCAGGAAAGATTCACAAGGTCTAGCATGCCGCCCTAGCATCCATCCCTCTCAACAAATCTCTCATGAAGCTCTCATGCTAGCCTAGAGAAAATGGAAGAAAAATAACTACGAAAATGAGAAATGGGAGGGAGGAAATGAAACCCTAAGTCGCGGAGAGGGAGAGCCATCCACACACACTCATGGCTTATATATCAGGTCCCGCCGGAGTGGTAAATGACTCGACTACCCCTAACTTAACTACTGGCGATACAACCCACGTAGGGGCATTTAGGTAATGTTTGTGGGTCTTGCCATCGGACGGCCACGCCTTTGCCGCACCCCGCGTCCTCCCGACGCAAGCCATGCGATCCCGCCGCGTGTCCTCCGCCTCGAAGCTTCCCGACACGCCCGGATCCCGTCACCGTCGTGTTGGGCCCTCGAACTTGGTTTTGAGGCCCAAACCAAGAAACCGTCCGCCAATGGTTTTGTGGGCAAACCACCAAACCCCGCGTGCCCGGTCCGGCCTCCCGCCAAACCACTTGACTCGACCGCCACCGTGCACCGGCTCGTCTGTCCATGACTTCGTCTTGCTCGTGTCGCCACCGTGTGGCCCGCACCCTGTCCCGCTGTCCACCGGGTCCCTCGAACTGAGCCTACTTGTCTCTCCATCTCCCGGAGGCCCCTCAAGGCTGAAGACCTTTCGCGCCCGTTCTTCACCTGCAACAACACGAACTAGGCCGCAGCCTACACCTGCGCACTAAGCGAAGAGTCAGTCCAACACCCGTTGTCAATCACTCATCACTGAGGAGCGATCATCCATCGACCACGGGGACGCTCCTGGTCCTCAGTAGCATTAGTTAGAATATCAAATACATGCAAATGTTGACGGTAAACTCATAGCTAGGTGTACCAAAATCGACCGTCAACATACCCCCATGCTTAAACCTTGGTCGTCCTTGAGCAAGTCCAAGATCTTTGCTTAATTTGGAAATCAGCGTTGCCCTTCAATGTCTTCTCTGTACTAAGTTATACACAACAAGACATATTGCTCTCTCAAGTATTTAGCATTTAAGGTTCAAGTTTTGACCAGCTACTTCATTATGGAAGATAGACTATCATTAAAGAACATGCCATAATAAAACAAATTTAGTGCTCTCAAACTTAAGCAAACTTTAAACCTTTACCTTATTGCATCATGAAGAGTTTTCAAAAAGTTGCACATCTAACATAAGTGAGGTTCTCTTGCAAAAGCTCATGGAAACACTCATCTCGGCAAGTCACTCATGCCTACACTAGATTATTCTCAACCTATTCTACTCATATATGAAAGTGGAAAGATTATGTGGAGCTTGGTAGGTAAAAACAATCCTAGCAAAACATTATACTTGAAATATTGTCAAACTAAGAGAGAGATCTATTGGAATTACTGAGACTAGTCAAAAAGGCCATGGAAAGTAAATGTTGGAAAGGGAGAGAGATGGAACACACACATTTAGAAAGGTGGACATGTGCAAGTGGCAAATGGGTGATCCCGAGACATGATTGAAGTTCTTGTTATCAGATTGCACATGGTTGGAAAAGATTGAGTATGGACTTGTCTTCAAAGCTCTCTAAGATTTAAATGAAGCTAAAAAGAACCGAGAAGCATTTTTATTTTTCTTTATTTTTTGTTTTTTTCTTCTTCTTTTTTCTTTCTTTCCTTCTCTTCATGTTTTCTTCTCTTTTTCTTTATTTTTTATTCATCATTTTGTATGCTCCTCCGAACTTTTAAGCAACATAGTACTGCTGTAGCAGTCCTCCCCCATGCTTAAATGATTGCTTGTCCTCGAGCATAGAAGTGAGGGGACCTATGGCTGCTAGAGAAGTACAAAATCCTTGTATATTCCTTTATAAATCTTTTGAAATCTTCAAGGGCATCCTTCATATCAAAACTCGCATGATCATTGATGAGTCCCTCCATATGTTATACGTCTCGAAATCTTGCCAGAAAATCTTCAGAAAATTCATCGAAAGATCATCCATACTCAATTTGGGTTGTAGTCAAGGAGGTAATCACAAAAAGATGTTTTGGGTTTAGGGTGGATGCCTAGTGAAGTTTGTGAAATTTCCAATGTAGAAACTCACAATGCACGGACAAGAATGGCTAGCATGAAAAGATACGCAAAGGAATGACCAGCTTCTTAGTCTCGTACCACAGAAATTAATCCTAATCCAACTCATCAAGATATAAGTTTGCAAACTAAAGGTTATATCATTAAAGTAATTGTATGTGTATAGGCTTTGGTAGGTAGAGCCCGTAAGAGATTCACAAATGTAGATAGCATAGTAATTTTAAATAAAACAAGTGCAAGGCATAGGTCATTGGTAAACTTAAATCAAATAGCAACATAAAGTATGTGGGTCTTAATAATTAGTCATTTAACCTCCACAATTGAAAGAGCCAGTATTTATCAATTTAATTCCCTTTTAATAAAGAGCAAAAAGTTATGTCATATAAAACATCATGCAAGTAAAACAAGGCGGCAACTTTCATCATTTTTCCATAAGCAAGGCATACAAATGATATCATCGTGGTAAGCTCAAAAGAGATGGTGATTCATTTATTGAAAAGTAAAAAACTAACTAACCTAGGTTGTCCTCCTAGTAGCCATGTTATTGATCGAGAGATAGATACAAAGGTTGCCTATGGTTGAAAGCATATATGTGCAAACATTTAAAAGAAGATGAACAAAAATAAAGTTAAGGGTGAGTTACCGTCCCTTTCGATGCTCGTTGTGAAGTGCAGCGTGGCCTCCCCCATGCTTAAGCATTGTTCTTAGCATGGAGAAAGAATGATGAGCATCTTGGTGAAGGTGGTCCTTGTACTCCACGTGGCTTTTTCCCCTTTCGTCCTTCAAATCCTCCCCCATGTTTAGCGTGTTGCTAAGTGTGGAAGAACTTGAATTGCTTGTAATCCCCTATTGTCATGTGTTTGAGAATCATCTTCACTTCTTGTATTTGTGACTCATTTGTCCTTCAACCTCTTCTTATTATCATCGAGCCATGGTTCCAATCCTTCGTCATATCGTCATCACCGACTTCCATCGTCCTTGTCGCTGCCTCATCTTCCATAGTTTTTTCCTTTACTTGCAGAATAGAACATGTACTGAAACACCCCTCAAGTTGAATTTTATGAAATTATCTTTCCAACGAGTCATCGTACGCATGAAATGGGTTCCCTCCGGCGATGCAATCTGCCTCATATCTCCTTGTACGGGTCTTCAAAATTTATGATTCTTGATGCGTTGGAAAGGAGATTTGAAGGAGCTTCCGAATATGAACTTTTCTTTCATTGTACATCTCTGAACACGTGCTCAAATCTTGATGGAAACAGCGACTTCCCTCTCAAGCCTTGTAGATGACTAATGATCTTGATTGCAATTGGTCAGGAACTCATGGAAACTCTTCTCCATGCCTACAAAATAAATCTAATGCACATTCTACCTCCGGGGTCATGGTTGGGAGTAGAAATAATTGCCAACAAACCAAATGCATCCCTAAGATCTTAATTTGTGGCATAGCTTCCCTAGTAAAAAGAAAAGACAACCTAATGAGTGTACGTGCGTGTAGGTGAAAAATGCAAATGAAAGGAAGGGATATAAACAATTACAATGTTTGAACCAAGTTCTAAACACTATGTTTACAACTAGATTGCTTTATTTCTATATGACCATAAAGATTTAACCAAGGTCAAAACAACATGTTCATTTCAAGGTTAACAATTTTTTATGCCGCAAGAAAGTTAAAGCGAATTGCAAAGCTTATAAACCAACCTATGTAATGTGAAAGCAAGGTTCATAAAACTGAATGATGGTGGTCTCCAATCATGTCTAAACACCATGTTTACACAAGATTGCAAAAGTAGATATGCTTGATCAAAGCATTATCGTAAACATGAAAGCATATGTCATAAAGTTTCACGAAAGTACCTAGCTAACTTAAGGTGGATGATGACAATGAGGTGAATGCAAAATAAAACTGCAAAAAGGAATTAGTGAAAAGGGTCAGCAATGTTTGAAAAAGGCTTTCAATGTTGTTCCTTAATAATGACAAGCAAGTCACTTTATGAGAGGTAAAGTCTTGTCAACAAAACCTTTTACCAAAAGACCTAATCAAACATTCTAACAAGGTTTTAAGGTAAGGCTTATGGGTATCCTATATTTTTGTCTTAAGACAAGAATTTTGAAAAGATTAGTTGGGTGAATAAATTCTATCTAAGGTGGTTTTGAAAGAGAAGAAAAGAAAACAAGGGTTAGATTTTCAGATGAAAAACAAGCCTATGGTTTTATAGGATTACTAAAGGTATGAGAGGGTTTCCGTAAGGGTTTAGGATAAGAGGAATAGAGATAGACTTGGTCGAATTAACTCAAGTAGATCCTTCCTTTGTTGGCCTAGGTTCTAGGTGTGGTTGATAGGAAGGCTTAGGCAAAGATGTTTTTTAATGGGATGGGTTATAAAAGATGAGATGCAACATGCAACACAATGCAAGGGTGGATAACAATGTGGAAAGAAGTGCAACATGATTATGAATAAACAAAATGACATGACATGATAAGGTGGTGGTCTAAACCAAAAGCAAAAATTAGCCTAAGTTAACTAGCCACAAGTTTAGAATCAAAAGGGATTATACTTCATACTCCTCTCTAAAGAAACAATTAAAAAGAGTCTAAACACTAATAAGCACACAAAAAGGGTCTACAAGTTTCCCAAAATTCAAGTAGCAAAGTGCTCCCTCAATATATATATATATATATATATATATATATATATATATATATTAAAGCATACAACATGTGGTTGTGATATTTATTAGAGCAATGGTACAATGTTACTTGAAGTTTTCAAGAACACAATGTAGACTTGTCCTCCTTATATTAATCCAAGGATCGGAAGCAAACCACTAAGGTTCTCTATCTTAACATACCAGTCTAACCCTATGTGAAGTGTTGATTGCATAAAGATTAAACATACATGAAAGGATGTATGGATCACATCCACCTAGCCATAAAGATAAGCATTCAAAGGGGTAACCCTAGCCTATCCTTGTAGCCGCTCCGGCCACGATGACAAACCAATCCAATCCTATACTATGATAAGGAGTACACTCAATATGGAGTAACCCGATATGGAGTGGTCCAATACACGTTCATTCGCCGCTTTCTCCTCCACCGTACTGTCACTACGCAAGGATATTCATCACCGAATGACAACCTCGGTCCGTGCACTACAACGATGTATCCGCAAAAGATAGACTAACCACCATGATTACTCTATTCCTACTAAGGGCATATGCTAGCTACACATATGAATAAAACACTCATCGATGTAGATCAAAGTAGGACAAGATATGATTACATCACCATCGAATGTAGAATGTACAATTGCCTTGATGGAATCAAGGCATGGGCTCCGGAACTCCACCATGGCTTCACCACGCAGGGCCGACCATGGTGGCTAGGGCATGGCCTAGGCCATCTCCGAGGAAACTTGAGGACTTGTGGCGGCCGTTGGCTTCCTCCTGGTGCTTCTCCTTCGTGTCGGCAGCTCTCTGATGAATGGATGGATCTGGCGGCCGGCGGAGGCAGAGGCAATAAATAGACGAGCACCTAGGTAAAAGGGGGGTGCGAACCGGGCCCGAAACAGGCCAGGCCGGCCAGCCTGGGCCGACTGGCCCAGGCCCATTTATTTTGGCCTGGTTCGGCCCTGTCTCGCTCCCCGATGCTTCTCGGTAAATTGTTGACTTGCTCCCTTATGCATGTGGGCACTTGACGTCGTCTTCTCCACGGTTTAGACAGAGCTCCTTGTCACGCAAGCTTCAGCATCTTCTGTCCAGGTCCCTGGGGCTTCATGCTTCGGTCCCTGGGCCCTTTGGAGTCATGTTCATGATGTGTCTTGACTTGTGCCGGGCTTCATGATCGTCTCTTGAAGTGCTTGATGAACTTATCCCGAAAGTCTCCCTTTAAGCGCTAGTTTTCTATGCAACAAACTCCAAATCGACATGCAAGAGTGAACTTGATACCTCCGAGGGATTAGTACCATTAGTTAGAATATCAAATACGTGCAAATGTTGAAGGTAAACTCATTGCTAGGTGTACCAAAATCGACCATCAACATCCTCCGAGCGTTCTTCCAGTTCGTGTACATGTGCTCGAACCGCCTGCTCAGCAATGTGACATCCTCCTCGCTCAGCACCTCGAACTCCTCATCTAGCATGGACACAAGATAAGACAAGAAGAATTGTCTCGAGGACATGTTAGCGTTAGTCCTTGGTCCAGAAACAAGAGCCAGACTATGAGGGTCAGTCGGGTTCTTGATCCTTGCTCGCACCCCACGGTCCACTTCGGACGACCTGAGCTTGGAAAATAGCTTGTCCACTATGAGGTTGTCATACTTCTCTGACTCAAGAATGGTCTCGACCTTTTCACTCCACACGGTATGATCCAGAGAGTGCAGGGCTTCATAGCCCTGTCATGATCATTGTACGTGAGAGCGACAACATTATCCCTTATGTTGTTCACAATCATAGTGAACCGTTGTAACATGGAATCAATGTACTCAGCGGGGAGATGAGTGAAGTTCTCATACTCTCTCCGGTAGGTTGTGAACAATCAAGCATGAACCTAAGTGTTCCCAGTATGAGCATTCTTCAGCTACTCCCAAATCCTACAAGCCAAGTCCTCTATTTGAACCCGATCGAATTCAGATTGACACGGAGCATGAAACAAGTAGTCGACCGCCTTATTGTTGGTGTCATGCATATCCATCGATCTTGGGGCTACGAAGTTAATTGGATGAACATAAGGTGTGTTCACTGCAACATCCCAAATGATCTGACCCTTGCCGCGGAGGAAAGCAGTCATCCGCCTCTGCCACATCTAGTAGTTCTTACCATCAAAGTGTGGAGGACCCGAACCCCATTCTTAGTACACCATATTTGAATCTTAGACAGGTTAGAATCACGAAGATCCATAATCTGCTTTGATACCAATTGAAGGACCGATTTGGCGACCAGAGAATGGGGGAGTGAATGGGAGTCAATAAAAATTCTTCCCGAAGGATGAACTCGGCCTATGCCCCAAATTCATAACTAAGGATTCCCACACGAGCTTGCCAAGGTCGCGTAGTCATAACGGACCTACCAACCCTAGGAACAAGCCCCAAACAAATCCCAAGCGGAAGCACAACTCAAGAGGAAAAGGACTTCACCAAATCTGCAGGCCAGGGACGGACTGTCCGTATGGGTCGCACGGACCGTCCGTCACCTACGGCGGACCGTCCGTGAGCCAAGGACGGACCATCCGTAAATGCCAAAAGAACCACCATAAACACACCGGCCAATATGGACCGTCCGATCAGACCCCACGGACCGTCCGTTGGCCCCACGGACCGTCCGGCACACTCCCACGGATCGTCCGCCTCCCTTAGCCAAAAACCCACATGCCGTGCACATCTCACGGACGGTCCGTCAAGACTCCACCGACCGTCCGTAAACTTTGTGCAACAAAAACCTAGCGCTCAGAAGAATTGAACCACAAATTCGCACGAACAAGCGAAGAACTAGACGAACACCAGCTGC
Organism: Cenchrus americanus; assembly: GCA_947561735.1. Classification (NCBI taxonomy): domain Eukaryota; kingdom Viridiplantae; phylum Streptophyta; class Magnoliopsida; order Poales; family Poaceae; genus Cenchrus; species Cenchrus americanus. The sequence goes on along the minus strand of OX387241.1, from coordinate 95,817,769 downwards.
CACGGACCGTCCGCGCCAACCTAGCGGACCGTCCGTCAGGCACGAACAGAACCAGGCCAAGCTCAAAAATGCAAGTCAACTCCCTCTACCATCCATAGATCTTCCAAATGGCATAAGCTCTTGAGACAAGATTTGGGAGAGATGTGAAGTGTCCCTAGGGGATGCTATGCCCGAAAACTTGAGACCTCAAACGAACTAAATCACTGGGAATCGAATCACAACTGAGCTCTACCAAAAAGCAAGGGTTCCACCACTACAAGGTTTTCCCCTATTGCAATAGAACCCTTAGGCAACACCAATAATTTGGTTGCATTAGGGGGGTACTATGGCACCAAAATAGTGATTTGGTTGTAATATGCGTGTCTATTGCTACAAAAATTTTTAGTTGCAATATTAATTTTTTGTGTTGCAACAGGTTGACACTAATGCACGCATTATGAGGAGTTGTGTTGCATTGGGTTGGAAATACTGCTCCCCCATTTCTGCGTTGCATTAGCATGTCGTGAATTGCAATAGAAAGTTGTTATGGCCACCGTACTAGGCTTGGTTGTGCTTGAACAGCTATATCGCAACGTCTTATTTGGGTTGCAAATATATCTTTGCGATGTTGCAACATGTTGGCACTAATGCACCCATTATTCAGAATTGTGTTGCATTTGGTAGGAAATACTGCTACCCTATTTCTGCGTTGCACTAGAAATTCGCGTGTTGCAATAGAAACTTGCTATGGCTACCATACTAGGGTTGGTTGTGTTTGAACGACTATATCACAACGTCTTATTTGGGTTGCAAATATATCTTTGCGTTGTTGCAATACAAGGAATGCTATTGCTTCGTTCCTAGCCTCAAGGAGGAATATCGTGTACGTATTGCCACGAAATTTGTTTTGATGAAAAAAAATCTGCTATGGGGTTGTAGCAAAATTTAAAATGCGATTTAATAAATAAATGTTATTATGAAAAATCTGAATGTTAACAATATGGTATAGACTATATGTACCATGAAAAAAAGAGAGGATTTGTTTAGATGAAAAAATGGTGTGCTATGGGGATGTGGGCTAAGCCAGACCACAACAGGCTCAACCGGCGAGCGTAAAGCCTAGCGAGCGGGAGCCCGAGTAGGCCGGCCAGCCCATTAAGCCCCATAGCACAAGTAGCAAGCATTAGTTGATTACGGTAATTCGGAGTTCGAAAGCGCAGGCACGCCTCCCCTTTTAAGCTGGGATACCCCCTTCTCCGTGGGGGGGGGGGGGGTGGCATTAAAGGTACTAGAGTGTGACGCTGCTGCGAAAATGTCAAATGGGCTGATGAGAGTAATAAAAACAAGGATGTGCCAGCCCAAATCGTCTACAACCTTCAGCTCCCCCACCCCAATACACTTTAGCTCCCAACCATCCCCCTCGTCGGCTCCAACCGATGCGTCCACATCGAGATGCCCCGCATCGCGGTTTCCCCTGTGGCAAGCGGTGATAACAGTCAGAGTGGCAAATCGAGCCTTCCTAGACCAGCGGCGGGCGCGGACGGAGGGGACGCAGCATCGAAACACAGCCGAGCGGCCGCCACGGCATGCGGGGCCGCATCGAGGGGATCTAGGAGAGCGGCGGCAGCGGACGACCGGGCCGTACCGAGGGTTTTCAGGCGAGCGGCGGCGGCGTACGAAGGGGCCACAACTCCACCACACAGAAGCGCGATGCACACGGGCGATTCAAGTGTACCACACCACCAACCTCGTCATCCTCGGGTACGGTCGGCGGCACCCCAACCCTATCGTCCTCTGGTACGGACGACGCCGCCATCTCCTCGTCGTCATCTGACGGCCCGCATCGCCAAGTCGATCCATCCGGTAAGTGTAAGCAGGCCCTAGTCGGATGCAAGGATTCCAGAAGTGAAGTGAGGTATGCTGCCCTTCCCTCTTTGACTTTCCAGGAATCATGTGACTCCTTTTGCAATTAGAAAAATGTTAGTAGGTCATAGTAATCAAAATTTCATACTAGATAATGATAATTGTGTTTTGTGTGGATCCATCTCACCCCATACTAGATAATGATAATGATAATTGGCTTGATTTCTTGCCATCTTTTGTTGTGAATCTGACCTGTGTACATTTGATCACATTGCTGAAAACAAAGCCAACCAAATGAACGCAGGTTGTCCCATTTAGTAGGTTAGGCCTTTTCTGGCAGCTAGTAGGGGAATCACGGGTAAATTGGTATACATTATGAGTCAACAGATTGAATAGGCTGTTTTAAACAGAAAAACATCAAATTGTTTTGTTTGGTCAGGATTGTGAACACTTCTAATCAGGTGAGGATCATCATTCCGGACTCGTATGATGAGCATTACAATAGCAAGAAACTGTCTCCATCGAAAGCTTCGGGATCATCGAAAAGAAAGGTGCATTTTTTTGACTATTTAGCTGCATTGGCCACTACTGTTGTAACACATTTCATGTTAGTAACTTGTGTTTGTTGTCTGCCGTAGCAAATGCCCTTGCGCCAAATGGTTCAGCAGCTGAAGGAGCGCTATGATGATTTACGGGAGCAGATTGAGAACCTAAGCGTGGACATTGCTGGAATGCAGGAAGACATGGAGATGACCCTGAAGGAATTCATGGAGACTGTTGCTGACAAGTTAGAAGTGATGGAGAAGAAGATCCGCAAGCTTCAGGATAAAGTTAATCGCAAGTAGAAGTAATCTAGCTTAGTACGTAACATAACCAGGTCCGAGGTGAATGTTATGCAGATGCCAGTGAATGGTCTAAGAATGGATGTGTATGTGGCAACATCTAAGTACGCCAACATCTAAGTAATAACTTTGAACCTCTATATTGTAATTGTAGTACTTCGTGTATGTATGGTTGTGTGCTAAAACTTGTATATATGCATGTTCGTATGTCTATGTGTTTGGATCTGGACGAGCCCTTGCCAAATATTTTAACTTATGAGTGACACAAATTGAAATCTGTTGGGTCGTGTCATGCATATTTGGACTAACCATCTGTCTGTTTTCAGAATTGCGGCATGCTATTGTTTATGCTAGACTAGTGTATATTCACAAAGCATTGTGATCAACAATTTGGAGACTCTTCACTAGAACTCCTGAATTTTGTGTATTATTGTTAGCCTCCATAGTAGTCGATCAGAAAAGAAAAATAATGAATTACGCATTTTTTGAAAACCCGGGACACATAATGTGTACCCTGAGAAAGGTCATAATACATACAACCTTAGAAATATTGAAACGTGGTATTCCTTGGTTGCACTGAAATTTGTCTATCGTGTATGTATTGCCACGAAATTTAGTCGTTGCATTATTTTTCATGATCGTTGCAACTGTATAAAAATTATTGCAATGAGGTATTCCTTGGTTCCAACTGTATAAAATGTTTATGGAGGAGATCAATATGACGATCAGATAGTGGCTCTTCCGATCTGGACCATTCCAAAATTCCGTCTTCGACAACATGGTTCTTGTTGCGGAGTTCTCCACGAGGGCCTCCAGGGGATCGATCTCCACGACGATCTCCACGTGGTTCTTGTTGCGGAGATCTGTGCGGCGCCATGGCCACGACTGGTACGTACTTTCTTCTTGATGATCTCGTATATATATTCAATTGTTCGCTGCATATGCATGCATATTGCTATATCATGATCTAGGTCGATTGAAACATGAACAATGCAGATTAATTAATGGCATCAGACGAAGATCGGAGTTGGATGCGCTTGCCTCGACACTCAGGGATTGGCAGAACAATTTCCGAATTTTTTTGCAAACATTTACCGCCTCAGCGCGAGGTCGATCTATTGCGTGCCCATGTACTTTGTGTCAATGCATGATCAGACATTCCACCATGTTTCCCATTCAAATGCATTTACTGAATAGAGGGTTTGTTGATTGTTTCATCAATGATGGTAACATTCAAGACCAAACTAATACTTCATCTCAGGGTCCTGTGAATCGAGATGTTACTGCTGATCTCAATAATCATGATGCAGTACCTATAGCTGATGATACAACACTTTTTTTGGAGAAGACGATGAAGAAGATGGTTGGGATGATAACCCTGCTGCCACTAATACTCTGATTAGAAACATTATCAGTGGCACTATACATCATGGACAAACCAGAGATGAGGAGGAGGCAGATAAGCAGGCAGAGATTTTTTTTGAAACTATTAGAGCGGGCAAAGAAGGAATTGACCCAGGATGCAAAAATGCAACTAAGGTCACTTTTATTGTGGAGCTTTTTCAAATAAAGTGCATGTATGACTTAAGTAACGCGGCGTTGGAGGCCATAGTTAAGCTCTTTGGAAAGGTTCTCCCTGAAGGGCATTGTATTCCTGACTCCTTGGATAAATTGCAAAGGGTGCTTCGAGACCTGGGCTTGGACTATGTCAAGATACACGCATGCCAAAATGATTGTGTGTTATTTTTTGATAAATACGCAAATCTGGAAACATGTCCCATTTGTAAGAATTCAAGGTGGAAAGTTGAAGAAAAAACCTCTGATAATAATTGCAGTGCAATTGGTGCTACTTCTGTTAAGAAGCGGTTACTAGTTAAGATCCTACGCTACTTTCCTCTTATTCCTCGGCTGCAAAGAATGTATATGTCAAAGCAAATGTCAAAGGATATGTAGTGGCACAAGAAAGAATTGGTGAATGATGGGAAAATGTGTCACCCTGCTGACTCAAAGGCATGGAAGCACGTGGATTTAGAGTTTAAATGGTTTTCAGAAGAAGGAGGTCGTAACGTTTGGCTGGGTCTTGCTTCTGATGGGTTCAATCCCTTTGGCATGCAAAGTCTTACGTACTCCATTTGGCCTGTCATCCTGGTACCTTACAATTTGCCTCAATGGTTGTGTCACAAACAATCTAACTGGATCTTGTCAATGTTGATTCCTGGTCCAAAATCTTGTGGAATGGATATTGATGTATATTTGAGGCCCCTGATACTGGAGCTCAAGGAGGTTTGGAATAACGGTGTTAAAACAAGAGATGCATGGACTAAGAAGAATTTTAGATTGCGTGCTATACTTCTTTGGACAATTAATGACTTCCCAGCCTATGCTATGTCATCTGGTTGGAGCACTAAAGGAAAGTTTGCATGTCCATACTGCCACAAACATACTGAGTATTTGTGGTTGAAACATGGGCGGAAGCACTGCTACTTGGCACATTGACGTTTTTTGCCCCCCGACCATCCATGATGCAATAATGCGGTTAGCTTCAACAACAAGATCAAAACCAGGGAGGCACCAGAACCACTATCTGGTGCACAGGTACTTGAGCAGTATTCTACTTTTGAACAAGTAGAATTTGGAAAGACCTTGTTATCAAAAAAGGAAGCGTGACGAAGACAACAGATGCCACAACTGAAGGAAGAAGAGTAGTTTTTGAGCTCCCTTACTAGTCTTCATTTCGCATCAGGCATAATTTGGATGTGATGCACATTGAGGAAAATATATGCGAGAGCATACTAGGCACTCCGCTTAAATTGGATGGCAAATGTAAGGATGGGAAGAATGCACGGCTTGACATGGAGCATCTACGGATACGACCAGATCAGCACCCTGTGATTAAAGATGATAAGTATACCTTGCCATCCGCCTTGTACGAGTTAGATAAGGATGCCAGGGAAAGTTTGTGTGAATTTCTATATGGAGTGAAGATGCTTGATGGGTTTTCCTCAAATATAAGAAGATGTGTGGATGTAAAGTCACGTAAGGTGTCTGGTTTAAAAACACATCACTACCATCTAATTCTACTGAAACTTTTACCCTTAGTGGTGCGTAGGATTTTGCCAGAAGCTGTTGTCATTGGATTGATTCAGCTTAGTAATTTCTTCGATGCACTATGTTCAAAGGAGCTGGTGGAAGCAGAATTGGACAGGCTTAGCTGTTCAATTAGGAGGCTGTTTGTCGACTTGAGATGATATTCCCATATGCATTTTTTGATATCATGATCCATTTGCCTGTTCATCTAGCTGAAGAAGCTAAACTTGGGGGGCCAGTGTGTTACAGATGGATGTACCCAGTGGAACGGTACCTACGCACTATGAAAGGATATGTGAGGAACAAGGCTCACTCTGAAGGTTCAATTGCTGAGGGATACATACTCGAGGAGTGCCTTACATTCTGCTCAAGATTCTTGTACGTGGACACTGTCGTATGGACCTCCTTGGGCCCACTGCCTCAGTGGGTACCAGGACCGACTACTCGGTGGGCCCCTGGGACTACCCGACTTGTGCCGCATGGTACCTGATGGCGTGAGGCGCAACGACTATGGTGGAGAAGTACTCGGATATGAAGCTATACATACCTTGTACTGTGTAGAGGACTCCTAGATGTACACGACTAGTACTCTCTCCCTAAACCGACCTGTAACCCTGCCTCCCGGACTATATAAGGCGAGGCAGGGACCCTTCTCTCTGAGATTACGCATCATCTTGTAATCACATCCAATCAATCCAGAGCTACGCAGCATACAGGACGTAGGGTATTACGCACCTCGCGGCCCGAACATATCTAAATTGTGTGCCACGTGTCTCTTCCTTCGAGTTACCGATCTTGGCGAGGCCACATTCATCTACCTCAGGTAATACCCTTGGTAGGTTGCTGGTCTAAAACACCGACAGCTGGCGCGCCAGGTAGGGGATCTCGCCGAAGATCATATGGCGAACTCGACGGCTTCAGTCTTCATCAAGCCAACCGTCGCCTTCAACCGCGGCGACACCTTCGTCTTCGGTTCCTGGGTCTACACTGCTGACGGTGCCAGATCTTTCCAACGCCGCCTCACCATGTTGCCCAACCCGGAGGCTGGGCTCATGACGCTTCCCAAAGTAGTAACGGGCAATCTCGCCGGAAAGTTCGGCGAAATTTCGCTGTACAACCAACATGCCGACTTCGAGCTTGGATCCGACTCCAACTCGAACTGGACGTCCCCGTGGTCTATCGTATGCGAGTCGGCTACTCAGCCATCGCGTGTGGACTCCCCACTCCTTGAGCACTTCACACGCGGCCCTCGCAACGTCAGCAGGTGTCGGGCATACTCCCCGGATACTCATGCAAGGAAGGAGTAAGAGTAGAATACGCACTCCTACTATAATTCCCCTGTACTCCTACTAGGACTCGCTCTGTGTAATCCTACTAGGACTCCTGCCTTGTAACCGACTAGGAACCCGCCCCCTGGACTATATAAAGGAGGGCCGGGTACCTAGGAGGACATCCACAATCCCTCCGGGGACAACACCAAGCGCAGGGCACAATACTACTCTAAACAGGACGTAGGGTAGCTACTCCGGCTACCCGAACCTATATAAATCTTGTGTCTTGTGTCCTCGCGCATACCTTTGGGTTCCAGATCATGGCGATCCCCACCTTCTACCTTGCTGCGGGTACCTCCCATGGAGGTCGAGTGGTTTAAACACGGGATAATTTGAACCATGCCATTTTGATTCTGCTAAATTGGAGATATGCCATCCTGACTCACATGTCAGTGACTGTGGTGGTACCCACCTGTCAGTGAGATACCAATGGCATATTTCTAAACTGTGAAAATTATAATGGCATATTTCCATCTAACCCTTTAAACACCGACAGCTGGCGCCCACCGTGGGGCCCTCGTCACGATCATCAGGCGAATTCGAGGGACCAATATCAGATCAATCTACGCAGCACATGGTTGCTGTATTTGGCAACTCAATGAGTTCCTATCAACTCGGATACTCAGTGTCCGGATGCAAGCACAACTCGTCAAAGATCAAGTCCAGAGCACACATAAACAACCGCAACTCGCCAACGCCTGCCTGTCTGCATCACGCAATAGCAACAAGCTCTTCAAGCTGCTTGGCCCGTATCCGACTCGCTAAAGATTCTGGAACTGTGACGACATCCAACGGAACATAAACAGACTCTGCATATTGGTCTGGCTGGTTCCAGATTCTACTCTGAATTTGAGAGCTGTTGTTATCTGTGGGCAAAAAAATGCTGATCGTGTTGTGCCCGCACGCACGTGAAGTCCAAGGAGTCCATTTAGCTTTTGGCTACATGCGCACGCATGGCTACTAGGAAGCCCCAAGACTTTTTTGCTTGATGCACACATGGAGACTGCACCAGCAAGCTTCAAGGACTTTGCTTGTCGTACACGGGAAGATGTACGCAAGTACAACTACGTCGCCTCCGGCTACAGCAGCGCTACCTCAGCTGTGCCGTGCGCTGTGACTACTTGTCACTCGGCCACGGGCTCCACGTCAGCCTCGCCGTGCACTGCAACTACTCGTCTCCAGCCGCACGCGTTCTCTGTCGACCTCACCGTGCGTTGCGACTACTCGTCTCCAGCCGCACGCGCTCTACGTCGACCTCGCCGTGCGCCGCGACTACTCGTCTCCGACCGCGCGCGCTCTACGTCAACCTCGTCGTGCACCGCGAGTACTCGTCTCCACTCTCCCGGTTGTAGCGATCTACCTCGACTACGCCGCGTGTCCGGGTGCCTCGGCTCGTCGCGTGGCTCGTCACGCGGCTCGTCGCGCCGCTCATCGTCGACTACTCCGGGCTCGTCGCCGACTACTTTGCCTACGCCGCGCGTCCCGGTGCCTCGGCTCGTCGCGCGGCTCGTCACGCGGCTCGTCGCGCGCGCTCATCGTCGACTACTCGGGCTCGTCGTCGACTACTTCGCCTCCGCCGCGCGTCCGGTGCCTCGGCTCGTCGCGCGGCTCGTCACGCGGCTCGTCGCGCCGCTCATCGTCGACTACTCGGGCTCGTCGTCGACTACTTCGCCTCCGCCGCGCGTCCGAGTGCCTCGGCTCATCGCGCGGCTCGTCACGCGGCTCGTCGCGCCGCTCGTCGTCGACTTTTTCGCCTCGCCCAGGCTCGTCGTCGACTACTTCGCCTACGCTGCGCGTCTGGGTGCCTCGGCACGTCGCGCGGCCCGTCACACGGCTCATCGTCGACTACTCCGTGCACCGCGACTTCGTCTTGCGGCCACGCTGGCTCTACTTCAGCCACGCCGTGCGTGGTGACTACTTGTCTTGCGGCAACGCTGGCTCTACTTCAAGTACGCCGCGCGCCGCTACGACGTCGTCTTTGGGTCGCATCGCGTCGACCATTCATCTCGACTAGTTTTACAAACTAGTCGAGAACGGCAGTCACGCCCCCAACAACTGGTCGGAATCAAATCTGACTAGTCAACTTCAGCAACAACCATCACGGTTCCATCGTCGACCGCCACGACTTCATCTACAAGTCTGCCCAGGCAGCAACAGCTAAGTCATTTATCTAAATGATTATTGTTTTCTTGGCTTGTTCTCCTCATCATGTAGGACTACTTGCCGACTACTCATTTGTGTATGCTTCTCGGCGGGTTTTCACCGGAGCTACACTCTACTAACTACTCTTGGGGTATATCGATCAAGTCGCCACGAGTCTACTTCATCAACTCGGGGGCTATCCCTAGGAGGAAGTTTCTAAAGTCCGCTCCACGCGGCAACTTAAAGTCGACTCCGGTCGCATCTTCGCCTACTTCAGTGGCATACTACGTGTGTAAGCTTCGATGGAACCTAGCTGTAAGTGGCCCTCGGGTCCTGGCGGCGATGGAACCTAGCTGCACGTGGTCTTCACGCTCTGTACCATGGGTCCAAGTACCCTAAGTACTCGCGCTCTGTACCTTGGGTCTGAAATCCATGGCCCAGGTACGCAAGTCGACTCCGGTCGCACCTTCAAGCCCGCTCCGCGGCAATCGTACCTTGGGTCCGAAATCCATGGCTCAGGTACTTAAGCCCACTCCGGTGGCACAAGCCGACTCCGGTCGCACCTTCAAGCCCGCTCTGGCGGCAATCGTACCTTGGGTCTGAAATCCATGGCCCAGGTACTCAGCCCACTCCGGTGGCACAAGTCGACGCTAGCGGTCGCATCCAAGCCCGCTCCGGCGGCAAAACTATTCATTTTCTCTGATTTTTCATTCGCTTTGGCCTTCCGGAAAGTGCTTTTCGTTTTTTGCATCTTAAAGTCCGCTCTACACGGCAATCTAAAGTCGACTTCCAAAGTCGCATTTCAAAGTCCGCTCTGCGCGGCGCAAAGTCGACTTCTAAAGTCGCATATCAAAGTCCGCTCTGCGTGGAATCCTAAAGTCGACTTCTAAAGTCGCATATCAAAGTCCGCTTTACCCGGCAATCTAAAGTCGACTTCTTCAGTCGCAACTCAAAAGTCCGCTCCACGCAGCATCACAAAGTCGACTTCGATTTTTAAGTCGCATCTCAAAGTCCGCTCCGCGCGGCACAAAGTCGACTTCGGTTTTTCAGTCGCATCTCAAAGTCCGCTCCGTGCGGCACAAAGTCGACTTCAGTTTTTAAGTCGCATTCTAAAGTCCGCTCTGCCGGCACCTAAAGTCGACTTCGGTCGCACCTAAAGTCCGCTTTGACGGCACGGTTCCTTCTCAAGCTCCATGGCTCGATGCCAAATTACTATTCGGAATCTCTCCAGCTCGGGGGCTGCACCCAACATACTACTCGAGGATAACTTCAGCATGCTTCGCTTGCTCTCAAGCTCGGGGGCTCCGCACCAATAACTACTCGATGTGGCTCATATGGTTCTCTTATCTCGAGGGCTACACGCTGCAAGAGTACATGGTTGATGGCTTTCGCGATCACTGAAGACCCTTGGATTGATTACCTAATCATTTCAAGGCTCGGGGGCTACTATGCTACACCCATCGTTCAAATTTTTTCAAGACGAAAGATTCAGAATCAAGATTGACCCTCAGCTAGAGTTCGTGACTCAACCTAAGGCTCGGGGGCTACACCATATGGAGTGCGATTTTGCAACCGCACTTCCATATAATCTCGACTTCAAGACTAATGAGCTGGACCACCTTCCAGCCTCGCGACAGTTCAAGTACTATTGAAGACTTCTACAAGCAGTGCTCGAGGACGCTCAAGAACTACTTGCAGAGGCTTCAAGACTACTCGAACTACTACTCTCGACTACAATGTGCTCGGGGGCTTGTCGGGCATACTCCCCGGGTACTCATGCAAGGAAGGAGGAAGAGTAGAATACGCACTCCTACTAGAATTCCCCTGTACTCCTACTAGGACTCGCTCTGTGTAATCCTAGTAGGACTCCTGCCTTGTAACTGACTAGGAACCCGCCCCCTGGACTATATAAAGGAGGGCCGGGTACCTAGGAGGACATCCAAAATCCCTCCGGGGACAACACCAAGCGCAGGGCGCAATACTACTCTAAACAGGACGTAGGGTAGCTACTCCGGCTACCCGAACCTGTATAAATCTTGTGTCTTGTGTCCTCGCGCGTACCTTTGGGTTCCAGATCATGGCGATCCCCCACCTTCTACCTTGCTGCGGGTACCTCCCATGGAGGTCGAGTGGTTTAAACACCGACAGCAGGGACCACGCGAAGGCTCCCACTACGCGCCGGGCCGGCAAGGAGATCGTACCCGAGTACGACTCAGACTCCAACACCGTCCCTGGCTACAACTCGGACTCCAACCACCTCTCCGGTTTCTACTCGGACTCCTCCTACGAGTTCAACTTCGGGTCGGATCCTGATGAGTCCGAGCCCGAGAACAATACTACAGAGCAACCCTTGTGAGGACCGGCTTCTGGCCTGGTTATAACATCTACACCCGCTGGGAGATTCATCTACTGGCCAGACCGCAAGCCCGCAGACCTGACAGGAGGGAACTCACGCCGCGTTGCCTACCTCGACTCACTTCTCGTCCAGGAAGGAACACCGCTTGCCCCAGCTAGGGAGCACACTCCAACAGAGGTGGCGAGTTCTGACTCCAGCCTCGGCAACCCCGATGGGCAAGTCTTCATGACTACCAACGAGACGTCGGGGCCCTCAGGGACGTGCCCTGACCAATATCTCGAGGATATCTCAGCAGACGAGTTGTCTGCCAACGCACCCGCCAACGAGACCGACGCCAACAGGGACGCTCGACGTGAACGCAACAGAAAGCGGAACGAACGACGCCGACATCTCCGCGAGTCCCTTCCCATCCGGAACCTCGCGGAAGCACTCGACCAAGTCGAGAGCCGGGTGAACACCACCCCGGAGCAATGCCTCATGTCTATCACCGTGATAGCACGTCAGGCCCAGGGGATGCACACGGGAGAAGTCATCGCCAAGCTCGCAGAGCACACCTACTTCATGCGAGTTGACAACAGAGTCACCCAAGTGCCCCCGTCAGGAACCACCAGCAAGACAATGAAGCCACAAGTCGCAGCGCGGGCACAGGTCGCAACCGTACTCGAGCGGAGCTACCGGCTAACCCCAACCGTACTCGGGCAACAGCCAGTGGACCCTCTCAAGGTGGCAACAGCGCCGGCGGCGACCAGGAGATCATCCCTCACCATAATCCTGGCGGCGGAGGCAGTGACGGTGGGAGCTCCAACCATGGGGCTGGCAGGAGAGCCGGGGGCGGAGGCGACCGCGGTGGCCGAGGCCACGCGAACAGCCATGCCTCCGGCGCTTCACGTGGCGGCTTCGACGCCCACCAGAAGATCGAAGAACTTCGGCGCAAGAAGTCCTCCACGGCAGGCGACAATGATGGCTTCCCCGCCTTCTCTGCACGGCTTCGCAATCTCCTTCTCCCGGAGAAATTCAAACCTTTGGGGATCACCAAGTACGACGCGAAGCAGGATCCAGAGCAGTGGCTCAGATGCTACGCCCTCTCCATCGTGAACGCTGGTGGCAATAACGACACGAAGTGCCTCTACTTCCCTTTCTGTCTGGACCAAGCCCCGCTTACATGGCTCGAGTCACTCGAGAAGTACTCTATCGACAAGTGGGACCAGCTTAAGGAACAGTTCACCAGCAACTTCGCGGGCGCTATGGGTCGCTCGGCTACTCGCATGGACCTGGCAATGGTGAAGCAGGAACAAGGCGAGACCCTTCGCAAATACATGTGGTGCTTCTTCGACAAGCGCGCCACCGTAGTCGACGTCACCGACAAGGAGGTCATCGACCTCTTCCAGGACGGTCTCTACCACTGTCGCACCTTCGAAGACTTCGGTCGTCGCCGCCCGAGCTCCATCACCCACCTCAAGGACATGATCACCCATGGGATGATGAAGAAGACAAGGCTAACGCAAAGTACGATGCCATCCGTGGCAAGAGCAAGCAGAACACGGGCAGCAACAACAACGGGAACAAAGGCGGTCGCAACAACAACTACTCGGGTCCTAATCGGAAGCGCAAGCTAGACAACACTGTCGCGGCTATCCAGCGCCCTGCGAAAGACAACTTGAAGAAGACCTCTGGCGGCTTCAAGGACTTGCTGAAGGAGAAGTGCCCGTGGCATCTGGACGGCAACCACACCACCGAGCAGTGCTACCAACTCCGGCGAGCACTCAAGGACACTCCGGAGCCACGGCACCCTCATGACAAGAAAGGCAAGAAAAAGGCCGACGAAGGCAACGACGACTTCTAGGAACCCGACAAGATGGTGAACGTCCTCTTTAGCGGACTACCCAGCAGACGGGTTCAGAAAGCTACCCGACGAAAGGTCTTGAACATTGAACCAACGGTCCCTAGACCTCTCAGGTGGTCGGAGGTCCCCATCACCTTCTCCCGCTCGGATCAATGGACAAGCTTCTCTGAACCAGGACGGTTCCCACTCGTCCTGAAGCCGGTGGTCGTGAGCTCCAGACTCAACAAGGTCCTCATCGACGGTGGAAGCGGGCTCAACGTCCTTTTCTCCAAGACCTTGAAGAAGATGAAGCTCAACATCACCCACATGATCACTAAGAGCACCTCGCCCTTCTACGGCATCATCCCTGGGAATGTGGCTATACCACTAGGCTTAGTGGTACTACCAGTTACCTTCGGGGAAACATGGGACAACTACCGTTCTGAGTACGTCAAGTTCGAAGTCGCAGACTTCGAGACGTCCTACCATGCCATCCTCGGCAGACCAGCTATCGCCAAGTTCATGGTGGTACCCCACTACACCTACTTGGTACTCAAGATGCCAAGTCCGGCCGGTGTACTATCACTGCAAGGGGACTTTTGAAGATATCCTTTGACTGCGACACAGAGGCTGTGGAACTCGCAGCCACAAATCAAGTACCAAACGCAATGATGGAGATCTACGCTGCGTCGAAGAAGCTTGCCCCAAGCGAACTCGACATCCCAGAGAAGTCGGACAACGCCAACAAGCCTCAGCCAGCTGAGGAGGTTCAAGTCAAGAAGATTGACCTCGGGACAGGCGACAACAGCAAGACCACCACCATCGGGGCAGGCCTCGACCCGAAATAGGAAGACACGCTCATCAGCTTCCTCCGGGCTAACCGAGACATCTTCGCGTGGAAACCAGCGGACATGCCAGGGGTGTCCAGGGAGCTGATTGAGCATTCACTCAACGTCGACCCTAAAGCTACCCCGAAGCGACAACACCTCCATCGCTTCGCCGACGACAGACGGGACGCCATCAAGAAGGAACTCGCCAAACTACTCGCGGCTAGCTTCATCAGAGAAGTCTTCCATCCTGAGTGGCTCGCCAACCCCGTCCTTGTCCGCAAGAAGAACTCGAACGAGTGGAGGATGTGCCTCGACTACACCGACCTCAACAAGCACTGCCCCAAAGACCCCTTCGGGTTGCCGCGGATTGATCAAGTCATTGACTCCACGGCGGGCTGCGACCTACTCTGCTTCCTCGACTGCTACTCCGGGTACCACCAGATCGCTATCAAGGAAGAAGACTAGGAGAAGACCGCGTTCATCACCCCGTTCGGTGCGTACTGCTACACGACCATGTCCTTCGGGTTGAAGAACACCGGCGCTACCTACCTGCGAGCTATCCAGGCCTACTTCAAGAGGCAGCTCAACAAGAACGTCGAAGCTTACATGGATGACCTGGTCGTCAAGACCAACAACTCCAACACGCTCATCGCTGATCTTGAAGAGACTTTCGCATCCTTGCGAGAGTACCGCTGGAAGCTCAACCCGAACAAGTGCGTCTTCGGCGTACCGTCGGGCCAACTACTTGGCTTCATCATCAACCGCCATGACATTGAAGCCAATCCTGAGAAGATCTCCACCATCACCAGCATGAAAGCTCCCACGTGCATCAAAGACGTCCAAAAGCTAACCGGGTGCATGGCAGCCCTGAACAAATTCATCTTGAAGCTTGGAGAACGGGGGCTCCCCTTCTTCAAACTACTCAAGCATCAAGAGAAGTTCGTGTCGACTCCAGAGGCAGACCAAGCCCTTGCCCAGCTCAAGGACTTCCTATCAAAGCCACCAGTCCTCACGGCTCCTCGCAAAAGTGAGCAGCTGCTACTCTACCTCGCTGCGACTACTCATGTGGTCAGTACTGCCATCATTGTCGAGCGGCAGGAAGACGGCCACGCCTACCCAGTCCAGCGCCCAGTCTACTTCGTCAGCGAGGTCCTGTCAGAATCCAAGGCACGCTATCAGCTAGTACAGAAGCTACTGTACGTAGTGCTCATTACCTTGCGGAAGCTACGACACTACTTCCAGGAGTACTCGATCTCCGTCGTCACCGACTACCCGCTTGGTGACATCCTGCGGAACCAAGATGCTACTGGAAGAATCTCCAAGTGGGCAGTCGAACTCGGCGCCCTCAACATCGACTTCAAGACACGCACAACCATCAAGTCGCAGGAACTAGTCGACTTCATGGCAGAGTGGTGGGAACATCAGCTACCTACTCCAACCGAGCGCCCAGAGCACGGGTGATGTACTTCGACGGCTCGCTCAAGCTCATAGGCGCAGGTGCAGGGGTACTCTTGATTTCTCCAATGGGCGAACAACTCAAGGACGTCCTGCAGATCTTCTGGAAGGTCTCAAACAACGAAGCCGAGTACGAAGCTCTGCTACACGGGCTCCGCCTCGCGGCTTCACTGGGCATCAAGCGGCTACTAGTCTACGGCGACTCCGCAGTGGTCATCAACCAAGTCAACAAGTCCTGGGACCGCAACAAGGAGAACATGGACGCCTACTGCCTAGAAGTTCGCAAGATCGAGAACAAGTTCTACAGTCTCGAGTTCCACCATGTTGTCCGCGACAACAACGTTGCAGCGGACATCCTGTCGAAGCTTGGTTCTACTCGCGCTCAAGTACCAGCGGGTGTCTTCGTCCACGAGCTTCACGCGCCATCCATCCCAGAGCCGGCGCCACCGACCACTGATCCAGCACATCACCCGGCAAGCCAGGAGGTCATGATGATAGACGTGGACTGGAGGCAACCCTTCATCGACTACCTCCGCGAGCAGAAGGTTCCCTCGGACAAGAACTTGGCCGAGCAACTCGTTCACCGCGCCAAGTCCTATATCCTAGTCGGAGACAAGCTCTATAGGCGGGGCGCATCTTTTGGAGTACTAATGAAGTGCGTCCCCAGGGAAGAAGGCAAGGGCATCTTGGAGGAGATCCACAAGGGCGTCTGCGGCAACCACACGTCCTCACGCACGTTGGTCAGCAAGGCCTTCCGACGAGCTTTCTACTGGCCCACAGCTCTGGGCGATGCCGAAGAACTCGTCAGAAGGTGCCAAGGGTGCCAATACTTCGCCAAGCAACAACATGTCCCGGCCTACAAGCTAGTCACCATACCGCCAACCTGGCCCTTCGCCTGCTGGGGGGCTCGACATGATTGGGCCACTCCGAATTGCGCCAGGTGGATTCAACAGAGTACTGGTGGCCATCGACAAGTTCACCAAGTGGATAGAGGTCAAGCCGGTCACATGCCACAAAGACGACAGAGTACTCGACTTCCTGGATGAACTCGTACATCGCTACGGACTACCCAACGCATCGTCACAGACCTAGGCTCCAATTTCAGCAATCACCAGTTCTGGGAGTACTGCGAGAATAGCGGGATCGACATCCGATACGTCTCAGTTGCCCATCCTCGGGCCAATGGACAAGTCGAGCGTGCCAATGGGATGGTACTCGACGCTCTCAAGAAGCGGCTACACGACGCTGCCAACACCAAAGGAGGCAAGTGGATCAAGGAACTACCCAATGCGCTCTGGGGGCTGCGTACTCAACCCTCCAAGCCAACGGGACAATCGCAATACTTCCTGGTCTACGGCTCCGAAGCAATCCTCCCTGCCGACGTCATGTGGGATTCGCCGGCAGTGGAACAATACGACGAAGGCATATCTGAAGATAGTAGACGAGTTGATATCGATGGACTCGAAGAAGCTCGCTGCGCTGCCCTCGTCCAATCAGCAAGATACCTTGAAGGTATCCGACGCTACCACGATCTCAACGTCAAGGAACGCTCCTTCAACGTTGGTGATCTTGTCCTCCGCCGCATCCAGAACACGGAAGGACTACACAAGCTCAGCTCGCCCTGGGAAGGTCCCTTCACATTTGCAAAGGTGACCGGACCAGGCTCCTATCGCCTCCAGACGCTCAAAGGCGAAGACATCAACAACTCGTTGAATATCGACCAGCTTTGTCGATTCTACGCCTAGTCTATCGACTACCCTGGGGGCTCAAGTCTACATGACTACCCAAAGACCCCTTCGCTGTAAGCGGCCTCCAGGTCCAGGCACTAGTCTCTGGACTACTCTACTCCAAGATCCAGCGTTAACGGCTACTAACGGATCTTGGACTGCTCCGAGCGACAAAGGACTCCAGTAGCGGTCTACTAAGAGACCATGTACTCCTAGATCCAGCCTATACGGCTACTAACGGATCTACTGCTGTAAGCGACTATACGCCCTAGCACCACTTAGTCGTAGGCGGCCTCTGGGTCCTGGCGACTACTCTTGTAAAACGACCCTGGCCATCCAGGTGTATTTCTCTCAGTAACAAAGTTTGATTATCTATCAACTGATTTACTGTCTTTTTCCCTCAATGGGTCTACTGGCGAGTACCACTACTCGTAACAACTCCACAATGAGAACTCCACATACACATCTCGCGACAATGAGTACTCATTTCTAAAAAGCTTTCTCATTTCATAATTAAACAAGTTCAGTACAAATCTATTTATACAATTACTGTTACAAGCTAACCCTACAGGACTACTGAAGGTTCAGCTTTTCGGCGACCTGCTCAGCAATTGGCGCCATATGCTCCAGGAGATCTACATACTGCTCATCAGTGCAGTTGGCGGCTAGTCCACCGGCGAGTCTGGAAATAAAGAGAATGCACGTTGTTGAGCATCCACCGACGCCACTGCCCTGGAGCCTCACCCTCAACCTGTTTCATGTACGCAAATGCAGTGTCGTCGGCGTCGGCCCCGCTGTAGAACCTGTAGAGGACAACGGCCTCCACATAGTGAAGGACCGATACGGCGAACCAGAGAGGGGGGAGTGAATGGGAGCCGATAAAAATTCTTCTCGAAGGAGATGAAAACTCCAACAAGACGAACGCGGCTTCCAACACACGTCTCCGACTCACTACCAAGGTTGGTCAAGCCCACGTAGCCACTGGAGTGCCACTGGACCTAGGAACCAACACGCAACCTTCCGACCCGAGAAACGCAACAGAAAAACCAAACCTCGAGTCTACAGACCCACACCGCCGGATCGGTGAGCACCACCCGGCCGACCGGTCCCCGCAGTGTGAAACCGAGCAACTTCCACTAAGTGGCTCTACACCGGCCGACCGTGAGACACACCGGTCGTACCGATGGCGACCCGAAAGCCCCCAAAGCACCAAACAGCCAACCGACCACCAAACGGACCCAAACTCGAAACGACAGCAGAAGACGGGACAACAACGAACACAACAAGACGTTCACCCGAGCAAAAACCCACAAGGGCTTGCACCGGTCAGACCGGTCAAGAGCACCGGTCGACCGGTGTAGCTCCGGCGCTCGGGATGAACAGCACCCGCGGTCAACTCCCCCAAATCCAAATCTCGATCTCCCGAATCGCTCCACGGACTTGAACAAGACTTTGGGGATATCATGAACACCTCATGAGGAGTTCATAGCCAAGTTTAATCCCACCAAATCTCGTCCAAAAAGGAGGAATCGAAGAAATCCCGCCGGAAGCACTTCCAACCCAAGAACTCAAGAAACCCCAAAATCGAGCACTTTTACTCACGGATTTGGGAGGGGAATCACAGCCCAAAGAACCACGAAGGGTTCCCACAAATTTCCCCCATCAAATCCCCAAGAGAAAAGTCCCGAAAACAACCCAAAGAAATCACCGAGAGAGGGCTCCGAAAATCACCACCAAGAACAACCGGGAAAAACACATCCAAACCTTGAGGAACCACGCCGAATCATCTATACATGAAACAAAGGTTCGTACAAGGTCTAGCAAGCCGCCCGATCATCCATCCCTCTCTACAAGATCTCTCCTTGAAGCTCTCTTGCTAGTCCTAGAGAAAACCTAAGGAAAATAGGTGGAAAATAGGAAAACTAATGAGCTAGGGTTCCAAGAGTTGGCTGCCATCCTCTCACCTCTTGGGTTATATGGAGGCAACCGAATGTCTAAAATGCCCTTCTCTACTAACTAGGGATACAAGCCCCTCAAGGGCGGATTTGGAATTCTTGATGTCTTCACCATCGGACGGATGCCCGGCGACCGCACCCCGCGTAGCCTCGACGCAAGCCATGCGATCCCGACGCGTGTCCTCCGCTTCGAAGATTCCGAATGCGTCGTCTCACACGGCCGACCGGTGCTCCTCACCGCCGACCGGTCCCCACCCGGTCGGACCGGCCGACCCACCGGTCGGACCGGCCCCGTGCCGCTGCAGCTCCGTCTTCGATTCTTCGGTCTTGGCTTTGTGGATCAACCAAGGAACCCAGTGGTTTTCGGTGAACCACCGAAACCCCGCGAACTCGGTGTAGCCTCCGCCAATCTCCACTCATGACTTGGCTCCCACGTAGTCCCGGCTCGACCTTGGTTTTGAGGCTCAACCAAGAAACCGTCCACGACTTCATCTTGCCGTTCATGCCACCATGCGGCCCGCACTTGACCCCCGCCGGCCACCGGTCCCTCGAACGAAGCCTACTTGTCTTCTCCACACCCGGAGGCCTCACCGGCGACGACCTTTCGCGCTTGTTCTTCACCCGCACCAACACAAGTCAAGCCGCAACCTCGCACCCGCAATACTTAGCCAAGAATCGGTCCACACAACGTTGTCAATCACTCATCACACAAGGAAGCGACCATCCACCGGTCCTCGAACCACACATGGTCCTCAATCTCCCCCTTGATGAGTGCATTGACAACACCCACACGAAAGTAACAAGAGAGAAAAGAAAAAGAAAAGAAACGAACAAAAAGAAACTCCAACAAGCGATCGAAAGCCAAACAAAGGCAAAGAGCAAGATCACTTGAAGAAGACAAGTCTCGGACCCCTTAGGCAAGGGCAACGGCTCGACACATCCGAGACAAAACAAAGCTCAAGCAAAGAGCGCAAACCACCGAAACAAAGCTCGAAAAACCACAAAGAGCTCCCCCTGCACACATGCAAGCTCCCCCTGAACCAATGCAACTCCCCCTGGACGAATGCATGCAAACCACTTGAAAACAGGACAGCTGCACCACTTTCACCTCACACCGGTCAGACCGGTCATCACCACCGGTCGACCGGTGCCTAACATATGTATAGGACCAAAGACTCACACCGGTCGACCGGTGCTCCTCACCGGTCAGACCGGTGTACAATAGAGCCCAGAAATGGCTCGAAACCACCTGAAAACCTTCCAAAAGCATCCAACAAGCCATTTCAAGCTCAAACTTCTCCCCCTTGTTGGCAATGCATGAATCAAGCCAAAAATGCAAAAAATGCAACCTAGAGCTTCTCAAATAGACAAAATTCAACAAAGAATGCTACACATGTCCAAATGAGCAAGTTAGGTACTCTACGGCTTCGTATCGATCTCAACTACATGATCACCAAGTGTCACAACCATTGGACGAAGCTAAGATGGATTTTGGCAATTTTGCGAAAAACTTGCCTCTCATGAGCAATGTCCTAAACATGATCAAAACATATCAAAATGGCAAAGCCACACAAACTTCATGCTAGGACAGCCATTCTAATCATAAGACCATCACAAACACCCACAAGCACCTCATGTCATGTCAAAGCCACCGAGCCATGTGCCTACTTCTATGTGAGGACCATGTGTGGTTCGAGGACCGGTGGATGGTCGCTTCCTTGTGTGATGAGTGATTGACAACGTTGTGTGGACTGATTCTTGGCTAAGTATTGCAGGTGCAGGTTGCGGCGTGACTCGTGTTGGTGCAGGTGAAGAACAAGCGCGAAAGGTCGTTGCCGGTGAGGCCTCCAGGTGTGGAGAAGACAAGTAGGCTTCGTTCGAGGGACCCGGTGGCCGGCGGGGTCAAGTGCGGGCCGCATGGTGGCATGAACAAGAAGATGAAGTCGTGGACGGTTTCTTGGTAGAGCCTCAAAACCAAGGTCGAGCCGGGACTACGTGGGAGCCGAGTCATGAGTGGAGATTGGCGGAGGCTACACCGAGTTCGCGGGGGGTTTGCAGGTGGGTTCACCGTAAAACCACCGGGTTACTCGGTTGAGCCACAAAACCGAGGCCGAAGACTCGACGAGGAGGTGCGGCCACCCGGGCCGGTTCAACCGCCCGGGAGGGGCGGTCGGACCGCCCGGGGCCGGTCGATCCACCGGGGCCGGCCTAACCGCCCGGGGGGGGGCGGTCCGACCGCCCCGCCGCCGGCGCCGAGAAGCTTCGAAGCGGAGGACACGCGTCGGGATCGCAAGGCGTGCGTCGAGGCTACGCAGGTGCGGTCGCCGGGCATCCGTCCGATGGTGAAGACATCAAGAATTCCAAATCCGCCATTGAGGGGCATGTATCCCTAGTTAGTAGAGAGGGGCATTTTAGACATTCGGTTGCCGCCTATATAACCCAAGAGGTGAGAGGTTGGCAGCCAACTCTTGGAACCCTAGCTCATTTCGTTTTTCCATTTTCGTTCTCTATTTTCCCTAGGTTTTTTAGAAGGCTAGTTTGAGAGCTTCATGTGAGATCTAGAGAGAGGGATGGATGTTTGGGTGGCAAACTAGACCTTGTACGAACCATTCATGGCATGTATAGAAGGTTCGGCGTGGTTCTTGATGGTGGTTTTCCCGTCTCTTTGATGTTGATTTTCGGAGCTCTTTTTGGCGGTGTTTTGAGAACGATTTCTTGGGGTTTTTGGTGGGTGTCACGTATGAGGTTCTTGTGCCTCTTTGGCTGGTGACTTTGCCCCCAAATCCCCTTTGAATCGGACTCGATTTGGTGGTTTTTCGAGTTGGGCGAGTTCTTGACCTAGAGAAGCGATTTCTTCGATTCCTCTTGATTGTGAGCGTTTCGGGTCGATTCCTTTGAGGTAGAGGTTGCCCGGAGGTAACCCGCCTATCCCCGAAGTTTGGGCGCAATCCGTGGAGTGATTCGGGAGTTTGAGCGCAAGGAAGTTGAGGTTTGACCCGCGGGTTCTCGTTTCGGAAGGGGCGGTCTAACCGCCTGCAGGGGCGGTCTAACCGCCCGGGTGTTTCCGGTCAAAGTTTTGTTTCGCCGGATTTTCCTCTCGTGAGTTCATTCGCCTTGATCGGAGGAGTGTCCGGGTGAAATTTGGAGCCGTTCTTGCGCGGTTGCTAGGTGTTCTTGGTTGGAGTTCGTTCTTCGGGTACGGGAGGTTAGACCGCCCCGTGTAGCCGGCCTAACCGCCCCTAGGCCCTTGGGTGAAGGTTTGGTTTTCGCCAAGATTTTTCGGTAGCTAGCATGGCCTTGACCAGAGATCTCCGTTGGTGAAACCGTGCCGTGTTTTGGTGCTCGGAAGAGGCGTTTCGGAGGATTTCTTGGTTGCCGGTGGAGGCGGTCTAACCGCCCCCTATACCCGGTCTAACCGCCCCCTCTCGGTTAGCCGGCTTTCGAGTTGTTTCCGCCGATGGTGCCGCGTGTGTGTTGTGGTTGCCGGTAGAGTTTATTCATAGGACCGTAGCACTCCGGTGGCTACGTGGTTTTGGCAAACGGGAGGTAGAAGTGCGGAGCGTGTGATTTCGGGGGTTCGACCGAGCTAGTTCGTCTTGTCGGAGTTTCAATCTCCCTCGAGAAGAATTTTTATCGGCTCCCATTCACTCCCCCCTCTCTGGTCGCCTTATCGGTCCTTCAAGTGGTATCAGAGCCGGTTCGGGTCTTTGTTGACTCTAACCGCCTAAGATCCAAGGATGGCGTACCGAGAACGGGGGTTCGGGTCCTCCACACTTCGATGGAAAGAACTACCGGATGTGGAGCAAGCGGATGGGTGCGTTCCTCCGCGGAAAGGGTCGACTCGTGGGATGTCACGGTGGACACGGAATATGTCCACCGATGGATTTCCTTGCTCCGGGGTCGAGGGGACGGATTCGACGCCAACAATAAGGCGGTCGACTACTTGTTTCGTGCTTTGTGTCAGCCTGAGTTCGATCGGGTGCACACCGAGCACTTGGCTTGTAGGATTTGGGCGGTGTTAAAGGAGGCTCATGTTGGGAACGCCCAGGTTCAGGCACGGTTGTATGCGACCTACCGGAGAGAGTACGAGAACTTCACTCATCTCCCCGGTGAGTCCATCGACGCCTTGTTGCAGAGGTTCACGGTGGTTGTGAACAACATGAGGGCCAATGTGGACGTGCTCCCGTACGATGATCATGATAGAGTGGTCAAGCTCTTACACTCTTTGGATCGTACAATATGGGGCGGAAAGATCGAGGCCATAGTCGAGTCGGAGAGGTACGACACTCTGACGGTGAACGAGCTGTTCTCGAAGCTCAAGTCGGCTGAGGTGGATAGGGGCACGACTGCCAAGCTCGAGGGACCGACTGACTCCCATAGTCTTGCCCTCGTTGGTGGTTCCAAAGGAAAGACTAACTCTAACCCATCCACCAGGATGTTCTCGTTTTCCTCCTTGATGTCTATGCCAGATGAGGAGTTTGATGACCTTGGAGAGGACGAGCTGGCGCTGTTGACGAGGCGGTTCGAGAGGCTGCACGAGAATCGTGTGAACATGAGGAGGAACACGAGGACTTGTTTCCAGTGCGGCAAGCCGGGACACTTCGTCGCCGACGGCCCGGAGAAGGCCGAGAACAAGGACGGCCTACAAGCACAAGCCGAGGAAGAACGACGACAAGTACCGTTCGAGGCGCGACCACAAGAGCAAGCACAAGAACAAGTACAAGGACGAGCGACGATCGAGGAAGAAGGAGGGCCGAGGCAAGGCCCGAGCGATGGTTGGAGCGAGCGACGTCGACCCGGGCTCCGCGTACTCCACCTCGAGCTCGAGCGGCAGCCGACGACGAGGGAGATCGCCGCAAGAACAAGAGGTCGTCCAAGAACCCGAGCGGGGCCGAGCCGCTTCGCGAGAGACGGCTTCGTACCATGGCGCCGAGCTCCGGCAAAGAAGAAGAGTACACGGAGCGACTCGGACTGCGAGTCCGACGACGAGGTGCGTGATGAACTTCCCTTCTTGCGCCAGGAGAATGAGAGGCTTGGCTCTTTGCTTGATAACCGTGATGACATGCTTAGAGAGGCCAAGAAAATGAGGAAAGAGCTTAGGGCTTCACTCGAGGATGCTAGGACTAGAGTGGCTGAGCTAGAGACACAGGTGCTTGATAGCAAGCTTGAGATTGATTCGCTTAAGGCTAGCCCTGTTGTTGCTGATGAAAATGATTGTGCTGATTGCTCCATATTCCTTGCCGATCTTGCTTTGTTTAAGGAGAAGCATGCCTCCAAGTGTGAGGAACTAGGTGTGCTTAGGGTTGAAGTGGTCGAGCTTAAGTCTAGACTCGCTTTGCTAGGTGCTTGCACTTCTTGCCCCGTTTTGCATGCTAAGATTGATGAGTTGCATGCTTACACTAGTTCGCTCGAGGCTAAATTGAAGGAACCCATGCCTACATCTTGCTCTACCCGTGAAATGCATGCATTGAAAAATTTGGAGCTTGCACATTATGTTGATCGTTTGCGGGATGAGAATGATGATTTGAGGAAGTTGATGGGTTGGTTGTCCGGTCACGAGCCTCGTTGAGGATGATGATCGAGGCCTTTAAGAGGCAAGATGGTGAGGGGCTTGGAGCAAACAAGGTTGGTGAGGGAAGTGGAGAGAATATCCCGTAGCCACCAAAAACCCACCACAAGAATGAGTTCCCTCCAAAACCCAACCATCTTAGGAACCGACTAGACACAACCCCGCCTCCACCTATATTTCCTACACCCACAAATGATCTCCAAAAGCCCATCAAGTTTGTGAGCACTTCGGGGAAAGTGTTCTTTGGGAAAGTGAGAGAGAAGGCAAGTGAGGAGAAATCGGTGGAGGAGTTGAGTGGAGAGAAACCAAGCGAGCAGCCCCAATCCAAGCCAAAACCTAAGCTTGTGAGGTTCCGTTGTGGCCATTGTGGGAAGGAGGGTCACAAGGATGAGTTTTGCTTCAAGAGGAAGCGGGAAGAGAGGATGGCAAAGGAGTGGGCGAACAAGGATAGGTACAACCCTTCCTATGGTGTACCTAAGCCTCGTATGCCACTGCCCAGGGGTAAGGCTGTGGTAAGAAGTGTTCCGGCATGGGGAGATGCGAGTTCCCGCAGCCGAGGAGCTGTTCTGGAGGGGGCGGTCAGACCGGCCTGGCTAGGCGGTCAGACCGGCCCGGCCTCCCGCAGGGGGGCGGTTAGACCGGCCCGGCTAGGCGGTTTACCCGCCCCCCCACTCCTGGGCGGAGTGGTTTTCGAGGTGGTGAGTCGAGAGGTTTCAGGTCTGGAGGTGGAGTTACTGGTGGTTGGTCTGGAAAGACAGCAGGTGGTCAGTTTGCTAGGCATTCTCCCCCTCGAGGTCACTACGGGGATGGGAGGAGTCGTAGCTTTGAGAAGGAGAGGAGGGACGCTCCACGGGTTGTCTTCCGTGGTTTTGGTCCTCCTCCAGGCAGTGAGGGGTGGTTCCCTCGGAGTGGTTACCGAGGTGGTGTTCGTGGAGGTAGCTTTGGTAGGAGAGATGCTTTGGTTGGTGCTAACCCCACTTTCGAGCAAATGGCTCGGCATCGGTTTTCCTCCTTTGGTACTAACCCCGTGCCGAGTCGTTTGTTCGCTCACGTGCTTGTTTTTGAATTTCGTGGTGGGAGACTTGAAGAACATTTGGTTGATTGACTCCGGTTGCTCGAGACATATGACCGGGAGACAAGGGGTGGTTCTCAAGTCTCGTCCCGGTGGTGACGAAGAGGTACATCACCTTTGGGGACAATGGGCGTGGGCGTGTGCTTTCGAAGGTGAGATAAAAGTGAGTGACAAGATCACTCGAGGCGTGTTGCTCTTGTTCAATCGCCGGGGTACAATTTGCTTTCGTGTCTCGGCTTGTTGGATGAGGGTTTTGAGGTGTTGTTTCGGCCTCGGTGGTTCTCGGATTGTGGACTCTCGAGGGGACCTTGTTTGTATGGTCGTTCCCGAGGGTCGGGTGTTTCGTGCTGATTTTTCTCGGTCTTCGGGTGTTGAGCGTTGTTTCTTGGCCGGTTCTTCGAGTGAGTTGTGGAAGTGGTATAGGAAGTTGGGTCACTTGAGCTTTGACCTTTCGTCTCGCTTGAGTAAACTCAATTTGGTCCGAGGATTGCCACGTTTGAGGCTTGAGAAAGAGTTGGTTTGTGCTCCGTGTAGGCATGCTAAGATGGTGGCCTCTTCTCACCCGCCTCTCACCGATGTGATGACCGAGCGTCCATGCGAGCCGCTCCATATGGACCTTGTTGGCCCAGCTCGTGTGCGATCTGCGGGTGGGAAGTGGTATGTTCTTGTTGTGGTGGATGACTTTTCTCGGTATGCGTGGGTGTTCTTTCTTGAGGAGAAGGGGGAGACGTTTGGTTTTGTTCGAGATCTAGTCTTGAGGTTGAGGAACGAGAGGCACGGAGATGCCATACGAGCTATCCGCAGTGATAATGGCTCGGAATTCAGGAACTCTCGTTTTGAAACCTTGTGTCATGACTTGGGTCTTGAGCACCAGTTTTCGAGTCCGTATACGCCTCCCCGAGAATGGTGTTGTGGAAAGGAAGAACGGGACCTTGTGCGAGATGGCTCGGACGATGCTTGATGAGCATAGGACTCCGAGGAGGTATTGGGCCGAGGCGGTGAATACCGCATGCTATGTGTCGAACAGATATACCTCGAGTGCACAAGAAGAAAACATGCTATGAGTTGATGCATGGTCGCACACCCAAAGTGAGTCACTTCCATGTCTTTGGTTGCAAGTGTTTTATTCGAAGAAGGGCAGAAGTTGGATAAGTTTGAGGCTAGGTCTGTCGATGGCATTTTCTTTGGTTATGCATCTCATTCCAGAGCATATCGTGTGCTCAATCTTGAAACTAACCAAATCGTGGAGACTTGCGAGGTAACCTTCGACGAGACAGAGCCACGTAGTCAGCTTGTCTTTGAGTGTGCAGGTGATGATGAGCTTGGCGAGGAGATGTTTCAAGAGGAGCAGCATGAACATGGTGATGATGAAGATGGCGGTGCAAAGGCCCCCGGCCGGACATGTACCCACTACTTCGACTACGATGATGGATGGACCCTCTCGCTACACCTACGACGACAAATCAAGAACGAGGAGAAGCCGATGTTGAGGGGGGAGGTAGCTTCGAGGCGAGAACCTCCCCGGCGAGTTCAAGTGGATCACCCAGGCTTCGAGGATCATCGGCGACATGAATGAACGCACTACACGGCCGAGGGTTCGAAACAATTCCCATTTTGCTCATGCTGCGTTTGTTGCTTCTTTTGAGCCCAAAGACATTGGACGCGCACTATCCGATCACAATTGGGTTAACTCGATGCATGAGGAGTTGGAGAACTTTGAGAGGAATCGGGTGTGGGAGTTGGTTGACCCTCCCCCGGGGTGTAAGCCGATTGGTACAAAGTGGGTGTGGAAAAACAAAGAGGGAGAGAAGGGTGAGGTTGTGAGGAACAAGTCGAGACTTGTTGCTCGGGGGTTCGGCCGAAGGAGGGGATCGACTACGAGGAGACCTTTGCTCCCGTAGCCCGTTTGGAGGCGATTAGGATCCTTCTAGCCTTTTTCGTGGCTAAAGGGTTCAAGTTGCACCAAATGGATGTGAAGAGTGCTTTTCCGAATGGAGTGTTGGAGGAAGAAGTGTATGTGAGACGACCTCCGGGGTTTGAGAGTGAGAAGTACCCCCACCGGGTGTACAAGTTGAGGAAGGCGCCGTATGGGTTGAAGCAGCGCCTAGAGCTTGGTATGGCAGGTTGAGGGGGTTCTTATTTGAGAGAGGTTTTGAGATGGGGAAGGTCGATCAGACCTTGTTTTTGCAGAGGCAGGGCAGAGATATCTGATTGTGCAGGTGTACGTGGATGATATTGTCTTTGGTGGCTCGTCTAACTCTCTTGTTGCGAGGTTTGCAGATGATATGAGCAGGGAGTTCGAGATGAGCATGATGGGTGAGTTGCAGTTCTTCCTCGGGCTACAAATCAAGCAATCAAAGGAAGGAACATTTGTGCACCAGGCTAAGTACACCAAGGACATTGTGAGAAAGTTCAAGATGGAGGACTCCAAGGCTATGACGACGCCGATGAGTACGACTACGGCTCTTGATGCGGACGAGGAAGGTGAACATGTGGACCAGAAGGAGTACCGAAGCATGATCGGGTCACTCCTCTACTTGACGGCGACGAGGCCGGACATACGCGTTCTCGGTGTGTCCGTGCGCTCGTTTTCAAGCGTCTCCGAGGACTTCGCATCGGCAAGCGGTGAAGCGAATTTTCGGTACTTGCGTCACACTCCCGACTTCGGCCTTTGGTACTCCGCGTCCTCTTCTTTGGCGCTTCATGGCTTTTCGTACGCGGATTTTGCCGGGTGTCGGTTAGATAGGAAGTCCACTTCGGGACTTGCCGCTTTTGGGGTCTTCGTTGGTGTCTTGGTCTTCTCGTAAGCGGTCGAGTGTTGCTCAATCCACGACCGAAGCCGAGTATGTTGCCGTCGCTAGTTGTTGCTCTCGGCTCCTTTGGATCACCTACACCATGAGTGACTTTGGTGAGGAGTATACCCATGTCCCACTTCATTGTGATAGCACCGGTGCCATAAGCGTTGCAAAGAACCCAGTGCTCCATTCCAAAACCAAACACATAGAAGTGAGGTATCATTTCCTGAGAGACAACGTAGAGAAAGGGAAGATAGCCTTGATCCATGTACCCACACATGACCAACTAGCCGATATTTTCACCAAACCCCTAGATCAAGCAACTTTCACTCGTTTGCGGGGGGAACTTGGTGTGTGTTTAATCTCTTGAGTTGGGTGTGTGTGGGGGGGGGCTTTCTTTTGCCGGTGGTGTCGAGCCCGTTTTGCCTCCCCTCGAGGAGCCGGTTTGTAGCATATGTATAGTTTTCCTTTGTGCATTTCTTGCATTTGGCATGGCATATGTAACATGATGTATAGGCATCCTTGTATCTTAGATTGCATGCATTTTGTATCATATGCATCGGATAGGAAAAGCTTCTCCTATATACAATGTTTACCATGGGTTGCTATATATGTTCTTGTGAGCTTGTTTGATATGCTACGGTTAGTTTGACTTAGCTCTTGATGATCTTGATGAATGATCCATGGTTGATGGCTAATTTTTGAAAAATGTCACATACATGCTCTCTCATGTGTAAATGCCTATATATGATCTTGACATGTTTTTAGTGGCTTTGCTATGCTTACTTTGTGGTTGGATAGCTAGTTTATTGATCATATGGAGCCAAAGGCTCACTTGCCATCATGAATGTTTAGCCCTCTTGCTTAATCTTGTGGAGGGGCATAAGTTCCTTTTTGTCGCAAAGACATTTCATGTACCATTTACAAATCTGAAAATGAAATGAAAAATGCTTGGAAAATATGTTCCCATGTCATATGTGCTGAAATTAATTTGCTTTGGGTGCTAAACCGTTGCATGATGCCTACCAATGACAAGTCTCATACATAGAAGTAGGCACATGGCTCGGTGGCTTTGACATGACATGAGGTGCTTTTGGGTGTTTATGATGGTCTTCTGATTAGAATGGCTGTCCTAGCATGAAGTTTGAGTGGCTTTGCCATTTTGATATGTTTTGCTCATGTTTAGGTATTTGCTTATGAGAGAGTAACTTTTCGCAAAATTACTCAAATCCTTTTTAGCCTTGTCCAATGATTGTGAAACTTGGTGATCATGTAGTTAAGGTCATTACGAACCTGTCGAGTATCTAACTTGCTCATTTGGACTTGTGTAGCTCCTTGTGATGAATTTTGTATATTTGAGAAGCTATATGTTGAAAGTTTTTGCATTTTGCCTTGATTCATGCATTGTCAACAAGGGGGAGAAGTTTATGCATGTTTTGGGCACCTGGGAGTGTTTGGAAGGTGTTCCAATTGTTTTGGGCAATTTTTGAGCAGTGTGGTGCAGGGCCGGTTTCTTTGGGCGGTCTAACCGCCCCCCAGGCGGTCAGTTCAGGCAGAGGCGGTCTAACCGCCCGGGCGGCGGTCTAACCGCCCGGGGCGTGTGAGCAGTGTTTTTGCTCTTTGTTGCATTTCCGGTTGCATTGATGCATGTGTTCGTGGGAGTGTGTCTTGTGGCTCAGGGGGAGCTTGCATTTGTGCAGGGGGAGCTCTTTGTGGTGTTCGAGTTTTGCTTTGGTGGTTTGCGCTCTTTGCTTGAGCTGTGTTTTGTCTCGGATGTGTCGAGCCGTTGCCCTTGCCTAAGGGGTCCGAGACTTGTCTTCTTCAAGTGATCTTGCTCTTTGCCTTTCTTTGGCTTTCGATCGCTTGTTGGGGTTTCTTTTTATTTGTTTCTTTTCTTTTCCTTTTCTCTTATGTTACTTCATGTGAGTGTGTTGTCAATGCACTCATCAAGGGGGAGATTGAGGACCATGTGTGGTTCGAGGACCGGTGGATGGTCGCTTCCTTGTGTGATGAGTGATTGACAACGTTGTGTGGACCGATTCTTGGCTAAGTATTGCGGGTGCGAGGTTGCGGCGTGACTCGTGTTGGTGCGGGTGAAGAACAAGCGCGAAAGGTCGTTGCCGGTGAGGCCTCCGGGTGTGGAGAAGACAAGTAGGCTTCGTTCGAGGGACCCGGTGGCCGGCGGGGTCAAGTGCGGGCCGCATGGTGGCATGAACAAGAAGATGAAGTCGTGGACGGTTTCTTGGTAGAGCCTCAAAACCAAGGTCGAGCCGGGACTACGTGGGAGCCGAGTCATGAGTGGAGATTGGCGGAGGCTACACCGAGTTCGCGGGGTTTGCGGTGGTTCACCGAAAACCACCGGGTTACTCGGTTGAGCCACAAAACCGAGGCCGAAGACTCGACGAGGAGGTGCGGCCACCCGGGCCGGTTCAACCGCCCGGGAGGGGCGGTCGGACCGCCCGGGGCCGGTCGGATCCACCGGGCCGGCCTAACCGCCCGTGGGGGCGGTCCGACCGCCCGGCCGCCGGCGCCGAGAAGCTTCGAAGCGGAGGACACGCGTCGGGATCGCAAGGCGTGCGTCGAGGCTACGCAGGTGCGGTCGCCGGCATCCGTCCGATGGTGAAGACATCAAGAATTCCAAATCCGCCCTTGAGGGGCATGTATCCCTAGTTAGTAGAGAGGGGCATTTTAGACATTCGGTTGCCGCCTATATAACCCAAGAGGTGAGAGGTTGGCAGCCAACTCTTGGAACCCTAGCTCATTTCGTTTTTCCATTTTCGTTCTCTATTTTCCCTAGGTTTTTTAGAAGGCTAGTTTGAGAGATTCATGTGAGATCTAGAGAGAGGGATGGATGTTTGGGTGGCAAACTAGACCTTGTACGAACCATTCATGGCATGTATAGAAGGTTCGGCGTGGTTCTTGATGGTGGTTTTCCCGTCTCTTTGATGTTGATTTTCGGAGCTCTTTTTGGCGGTGTTTTGAGAACGATTTCTTGGGGTTTTTGGTGGGTGTCACGTATGAGGTTCTTGTGCCTCTTTGGCTGGTGACTTTGCCCCCAAATCCCCTTTGAATCGGACTCGATTTGGTGGTTTTTCGAGTTGGGCGAGTTCTTGACCTAGAGAAGCGATTTCTTCGATTCCTCTTGATTGTGAGCGTTTCGGTCGATTCCTTTGAGGTAGAGGTTGCCCAGGAGGTAACCCGGCCTATCCCCGAAGTTTGGCTGCAATCCGTGGAGTGATTCGGGAGTTTGAGCGCAAGGAAGTTGAGGTTTGACCCGCGGGTTCCTGTTTCGGGAAGGGGCGGTCTAACCGCTGCAGGGGGCGGTCTAACCGCCCGGGTGTTTCCGGGTCAAAGTTTTGTTTCGCCGGATTTTCCTCTCGTGAGTTCGTTCGCCTTGATCGAGGAGTGTCCGGGTGAAATTTGGAGCCGTTCTTGCGCGTTTGCTAGGTGTTCTTGGTTGGAGTTCGTTGCCGGGTACAGAGGTTAGACCGCCCCGTGTAGCCGGTCTAACCGCCCCTAGGCCCTTGGGTGAAGGTTTGGTTTTCGCCAAGATTTTCTCGGTAGCTAGCATGGCCTTGACCAGAGATCTCTCGTTGGTGAAACCGTGCTGTGTTTTGGTGCTCGGAAGAGGCGTTTCGGAGGATTTCTTGGTTGCCGTGTGTGGAGGCGGTCTAACCGCCCCCTATACCCGGTCTAACCGCCCCCTCTGGTTAGCCGGCTTTCGAGTTGTTTCCGCTGACGGTGCTGCGTGTGTGTTGTGGTTGCTGGTAGAGTTTATTCATAGGACCAGTAGCACTCCAGTGGCTACGTGGTTTTGGCAAACGGGAGGTAGAAGTGCGGAGCGTGTGATTTCGGGGGTTCGACCGAGCTAGTTCGTCTTGTCGGAGTTTCAATCTCCCTCGAGAAGAATTTTTATCGGCTCCCATTCACTCCCCCCTCTCTGGTCGCCTTATCGGTCCTTCACTATGTATGAGACTTCTCATTGGTAGGCATCATGCAACGGTTTAGCACCCAAAGAAAATTAAATTCAGCACATATGACATGGGAGCATATTTTCCAAGCATTTTTCATTTCATTTTCAGATTTGTAAATGGTACACGAAATGTCTTTGCGACAAAAAGGAACTTATGCTCCTCCACAAGATAAGTCAAGAGGGCTAAACAAGATAAGCAAATGAGCCTTTGGCCCCATATGATCAATAAACTAGCTATCCAATCCACAAATTAAGCATAGCAAGGCCACAAAAACATGTCAAGAGCATGTAAAGGCATTTACACATGAGAGAGCATACATGTGACAGTTTTCAAAAGCATAGCTATCAACCATTGATTATTCATCAAGATCATCAAGAGCTAAGCCAAACTAACCGTAGCATACCAAACAAGCTCACAAAGACATATATCTTATTCCATGGTGAACAATGTGTATGAGAGAAGCTTTTCTAACCAATGCATATGATACAAAATGCATGCAATCTAAGATACAAGGATGCCTATACATCATGTTACATATGCCATGCCAAATGCAAGAAATGCACAAAGAAAAGCTATACATATGCTACAAACCGGCTCCTCGAGGGGAGGCAAAATGGGCTCGACACCACCGGCAAAAGAGAGCTCCCACACACCCAACTCAAGAAATCAAACACACACCAAGTTCCCCCGCAAACGAGTGAAAGTTGCTTGATCTAGGGGTTTGGTGAAAATATCGGCTAGTTGGTCATGTGTGGGTACATGGATCAACGCTATCTTTCCTTTCTCAACGTTGTCTCTCAGGAAATGATACCTCACTTCTATGTGTTTTGTTTTGGAATGGAGCACTGGGTTCTTTGCAACGCTTATGGCACTGGTGCTATCACATTGAAGTGGGACATGGGTATACTCCTCACCAAAGTCACTCATGGTGTAGGTGATCCAAAGGAGCTGAGAGCAACAACTAGCAGCGGCAACATACTCGGCCTCGGTCGTGGATTGAGCAACACTCGACTGCTTGCGGGAAGACCAAGACACCAAAGAAGAACCCAAAAACTGGCAAGTCCCAGAAGTGGACTTCCTATCCAACCGACACCCGCAAAATCCGCGTCCGAAAAACCATGAAGCGCCAAAGAAGAGGACGCGGAGTACCAAAGGCCGAAGTCGGGAGTGTGACGCAAGTACCCGAAAATTCTCTTCACCGCTTGCCGATGCGAAGTCCTCGGAGACGCTTGAAAACGAGCGCACGGACACACCGAGAACCGTATGTCCGGCCTCGTCGCCGTCAAGTAGAGGAGTGACCCGATCATGCTCCGGTACTCCTTCCGATCCACGTGTTCACCTTCCTCGTCCGCATCAAGAGGCGTAGTCGTACTCATCGGCATCGTCATAGCCTTGGAGTCCTCCATCTTGAACTTCCTCACAATGTCCTTGGTGTACTTAGCCCGGTGCACAAATGTTCCTTCCTTTAATTGCTTGATTTGTAGCCCGAGGAAGAAGCGCAACTCGCCCATCATGCTCATCTCAAACTCCCTACTCATATCATCCGCAAACCTCGCAACAAGAGAGTTAGACGAGCCACCAAAGACAATATCATCCACGTACACCCCGCACAATCGGGATATCTCCGCCCCCGCCTCGGCAAAAACAAGGTCCGATCGACCTTCCCCATCTCAAAACCTCTCTCAAACAAGAACCCCCTCAACCTCGCCATACCAAGCTTGAGACGCCCGCTTCAACCCATACGCCGCCTTCCTCAACTTGTACACCCGGTGGGGGTACTTCTCACTCTCAAACCCCGGAGGTCGCCTCACATACACTTCTTCCTCCAAGACACCATTCGAAAAGCACTCTTCACATCCATTTGATGCAACTTGAACCCTTTAGCCACGAGAAAAGGCTAGAAGGATCCTAATCGCCTCCAAACGGGCTACGGGAGCAAAGGTCTCCTCGTAGTCGATCACCTCCTTCGGCGAACCCCCCGAGCAACAAGTCTCGACTTGTTCCTCACAACCTCACCCTTCTCTCCCTCTTTGTTTTTCCACACCCACTTTGTACCAATCGGCTTACACCCCGGGGGAGGGTCAACCAACTCCCACACTCGATTCCTCTCAAAGTTCTCCAACTCCTCATGCATCGAATTAACCCAATTGTGATCGATAGTGCGTGTCCAATGTCTTTGGGCTCGAAAGAAGCAACAAACGCAGCATGAGCAAAATGGGAATTGTTTCGAACCCTCGACCGTGTGGTGCGTTCATTCATGTCGCCGATGATCCTCGAAGCTGGGTGATCCACTTGAACTCGCCGGGGAGGTTCTCGCCTCGAAGCTACCTCCCCCTCAACATCAGCTTCTCCTCGTTCTTGATTTGTCGTCGTAGGTGTAGCAGAGGGTCCATCCATCATCGTAGTCGAAGTAGTGGGTACATGTTCAGCCGGGGGCACCGCACCGCCATCCTCATCATCTCCATGTTCATGCTCCTCCTCCTGAAAGATCTCCTCGCCAAGCTCATCATCAACCGCACACTCAAAGACAAGCCGACTACATGGCTCGTCTCGTCGAAGGTTACCTCGCAAGTCTCCACAATTTGGTTAGTTTCAAGATTGAGCACACGATATGCTCTAGAATGAGATGCATAACCAAAGAAAATGCCATCGACGGACCTAGCCTCAAACTTATCCAACTTCCCGCCTTTCTTCGAATGAAACACTTGCAACCAAAGACATGGAAGTGACTCACCTTGGGTGTGCGACCATGCATCAACTCATAGCATGTCTTCTTCTTGTGCACTCGAGGTATATCCCGTTCGACACATAGCACGCGGTATTCACCGCCTCGCCCCAATACCTCCTCGTAGTCCTATGCTCATCAAGCATCGTCCGAGCCATCTCGCACAAGGTCCTCGTTCTTCCTTTCCACAACACCGTTCTGGGGAGGCGTATACGGACTCGAAAACTGGTGCTCAAGACCCAAGTCATGACAAAAGGTTTCAAAATGAGAGTTCCTGAATTCCGAGCCATTATCACTGCGGATAGCTCGTAAGGCATCTCCGTGCCTCTCGTTCCTCAACCTCAAGACTAGATCTCGAACAAAACCAAACGTCTCCCCCTTATCCTCGAGAAAGAACACCCACGCATACCGAGAATAGTCGCCCACCACAACAAGGACATACCACTTCCCACCCGCTGATCGCACACGAGCTGGGCCAACAAGGTCCATATGGAGCAGCTCGCGTGGACGCTCAGTCATCACATCGGTGAGAGGCGGGTGAGAAGAGGCCACCATCTTGGCATGCCTACACGGAGCACAAACCAACTCTTTCTCAAGCCTCAACCGCGGCAATCCTCGGACCAAATTTAGTTTACTCAAGCGAGACAAAAGGTCAAAGCTCAAGTGACCCAACTTCCTATGCCACTTCCACAACTCACTCGAAGAACCAGCCAAGAAACAACGCTCCACACCCGAAGACTAAGAAAAATCAGCACGAAACACCTGACCCTCGGGAACGACCATACAGACAAGGTCCCCTCGAGAGTCCACAATCCGAGAACCACCAGGCCGAAACAACACCTCAAAGCCCTCATCCAACAACCGGGGACACGTAAAGCAAATTGTACCCCAACGATTGAACAAGAGCAACACGCCTCGAGTGATCTTGTCACTCACTTTTATCTCACCTTCCGAAAGCACACGCCCACGCCCATTGTCCCCAAAGGTGATGTACCTCTTCGTCACCACCGGACGAGACTTGAGAACCACCCCCCGTCTCCGGTCATATGCCTCGAGCAACCGGAGTCAATCAACCAAATGTTCTTCAAGTCTCCCACCGAAAATCAAAAATAGGCACGTGAGCGAACAAACGACTCAAAGACCGGGGTTAGTACCAAAAGAGGAAAACCAAAGGCCGAGCCATTTGCTCGAAAGTGGGGTTAGCACCAACCAAAGCATCTCTCCTACCAAAACTACCTCCACGAACACCACCACGGTAACCACCCTGAGGGAACCACCCCTCTCTGCCTGGAGGAGGACCAAATCCACGCAAGAAAGCCCGTGGGACGTCCTTCCTCTCCAACTCAAAGCCACGACTCCTCCGATCCCCGTATTGAGCACAAGGAGGAGAACGCCTAGCAAACTGACCACCTGCACCCTTTCCAGCCCAACCACCAAAACCACGACCACCTGAAACAACCCTCGCACCTGTACGAGCTCGAAACCCGATCAAGC
Source organism: Cenchrus americanus (assembly GCA_947561735.1). Taxonomy (NCBI): domain Eukaryota; kingdom Viridiplantae; phylum Streptophyta; class Magnoliopsida; order Poales; family Poaceae; genus Cenchrus; species Cenchrus americanus. The sequence goes on along the minus strand of OX387241.1, from coordinate 95,780,751 downwards.
GTCTCCGTCTGTGCCCGCACCGGTCCGACCGGTGCCCCACACCGGTCCGACCGTGTGACCGGCGGGCAAGAAGACCACCGCAAACCCTTCTTCTCTCCCCAAGCCCGAACTGTCCTCACAATCGCCTTGCCCCTGGGCATCTGCATACGAGGCTCAAGTACACCATCAGACGGGTGGTACTTGTCCTTGTTAGCCCACTCCTTCTCCATTCTCTCCTCTCGCTTCCTCTTGAAGACAAACTCCTCCTTATGGCCATCTCTCCCACAATAGCCACAATGGAACCTCACAAGCTTAGGCTTAGGCTTGGGATGTGGCTGCTCACTTGGTTTCTCCCCACTCAAACCCTCCACCGGTTTCTCACCACTAGCCTTCTCACTCTCCTTCCCAAAGAACACTTTCCCCGAAGTGCTCATAAACTTGATAGGCTTTTGTAGGTCATTTGTGGGTGTAGGAAACACGGGTGGAGCTGGGGTTGTGTCTAGTCGGTTCCTTAGATGGTTAGGTTTTGGGGGGAAATCATTTTTGTGGTGGGTTTTTGGTGGCTCCGGGATATTCTCTCCACTTCCCTCACCAACCTTGTTTGCACCAAGCCCCTCACCATCTTGCCTCTTAAAGGCCTCGATCATCATCCTCAACTGAGGCTCATGACCGGACAACCAACCCATCAACTTCCTCAAATCATCATTCTCATCCTGCAAACGATCAACATAATGTGCAAGCTCCAAATTTTTCAATGCATGCATTTCACGGGTAGAGCAAGATGTAGGCATGGGTTCCTTCAATTTAGCCTCGAGCGAACTAGTGTAAGCATGCATCTCATCAATCTTAGCATGCAAAACAGGGAAAGAAGTGCAAGCACCTAGCAAAGCGAGGTCTAGACTTAAGCTCGCCCACTTCAATCCTAAGCGCATCTAGTTCCTCACACTTGGAGGCATGCTTCTCTTTAAACAAAGCAAGATCAGCAAGGAATATGGAGCAATCAAGACAATCATTCTCATCGAAACAACGGGGCTAGCCTTAAGCGAATCAATCTCAAGCTTGCTATCAAGCACCCGTGTCTCTAGCTCGCCCACTCTAGTCCTAGCATCCTCGAGTGAAGCCCTAAGCTCTTTCCTCATTTTCTTGGCCTCTCTAAGCATGTCATCACGGTTATCAAGCAAGGAGCCAAGCCTCTCATTCTCCCGGCGCAAGAAGGGAAGTTCATCACGCACCTCGTCGTCGGACTCGCAGTCCGAGTCGCTCCGTGTGCTCTTCTTGCCGCCGGAGCTCGGTGCCATGGTGCGAAGCCATCTCTCGCGATGCGGCTCGGCCCGCTCGGTGTTCTTGGACGACTTCTTGTTCTTGCGGCGATCTCCCTCGTCTTCGCCGGGCCGCTCGAGCTCGAGGTGGAGTACGCGGAACTGGAGTCGACGTCGCTCGCTCCAACCATCGCTCGGGCCTTGCCTCGGCTCTCCTTCTTCCTCGATCGTCGCTCGTCCTTGTAGTTGTTCTTGTGCTTGCTCTTGTGGTCGCGCCTCGAACGGTACTTGCCATCGTTCATCCTCAGCTTGTGCTTGTAGCTGTCCTTGTTCTCGGCCTTCTCTCGGGCGGTCGGCGACAAAGTGTCCCGGCTTGCCGCACCGGAAGCAAGTCCTCGTGTTCCTCCTCATGTTCACGCGGTTCTCGTGCGGCCTCTCGAACCGCCTCGTCAACGGCGCCGGCTCGTCCTCTCCAAGGTCATCAAACTCCTCATCCGGCATAGACATCAAAGAGGAAAACGAGAACATCCGGTGGATGGGTTAGAGTTAGTCTTTCCTTTGGAACCACCAACGAGGGCAAGACTATGGGAATCGCCGGTCCCTCGAGCTTGGCCGTCATGCCCCCATCCACCTCGGCCCGACTTGAGCTTCGAGAACGGCTCGTTCACCGTCGAGTATCATACCTCTCCGACTCGACTATGGCCTCGAACTTTCCACCCCATATCGTACGATCCAAAGAGTGTAAGAGCTTGATCGCTCTATCATGATCATCGTACGGGAGCACGTCCACATTGGCCCTCATGTTGTTCACCACCACCGTGAACCTCTCGAAACAAGGCATCGATGGACTCACCGGGGAGATGAGTGAAGTTCTCGTACTCTCTCCGTAGGTCGCATACAACCGTGCCTGAACCTGGGCGTTCCCAACATGAGCCTCCTTCAACACCGCCCAAATCCTACAAGCCAAGTGCTCGGTGTGCACCCGATCGAACTCAGGCTGACACAAAGCACGAAACAAGTAGTCGACCGCCTTATTGTTGGCGTCGAATCTGTCCCTCGACCATGGAGCAAGGAAATCCATCGGCTGGACATAGCATGTGTCCACCGTGACATCCCAAAGCAAACTCGACCCTTTCCGCGGAGGAACGCACCCATCCGCTTGCTCCACATCCGGTAGTTCTTGCCATCGAAGTGTGGAGGACCCGAACCCCGTTCCCGGTACGCCATCCTTGGATCTTAGACTCGGTTAGAGTCAACAAAGACCCGAACCGGATCCGATACCACTTGAAGGACCGATACGGCGAACCGTAGAGGGGGGGGAGTGAATGGGAGCCGATAAAAATTCTTCTCGAAGGAGATGAAAACTCCAACAAGACGAACGCGGCTTCCAACACACGTCTCCGACTCACTACCAAGGTTGGTCAAGCCCACGTAGCCACCGGAGTGCCACCGGACCAAGGAACCAACACGCAACCTTCCGACCCGAGAAACGCGGCGGAAAAACCAAACCTCGAGTCTACAGACCCACACCGGTCAGACCGGTGAGCACCACCGGTCAGACCGGTCCCTGCTGGTGAAACTGAGCAACTTCCACTAAGTGGCTCTACACCGGTCAGATCGGTGAGACACACCGGTCAGACCGATGGCAGCCTGAAAGCCCCCAAGGCACCAAACAGGCTAACCGACCACCAAACAGACCCAAACTTGAAACAGCACCAACACGGGACAACAACGAACTCACTAAGACGTTCAGCCGAGCAAAATCCCACAAGGGCACGCACCGGTCAGACCGGTCAAGAGCACCGGTCAGACCGGTGTAGCCTGGGCAGCTCGGGATGAACAACACCCGCGGGTCAACTCCCCCAAATCCAAATCTTGATGTCCCGAATCACTCCACGGACTTGAACAAGACTTTGGGGATATCAGGAACACCTCATGAGGAGTCCATAGCCAAGTTTAATCCCACCAAATCTCGTCCAAAAAGGAGGAATCGAAGAAATCCCGCCGAAAGCACTTCCAACCCAAGAACTCAAGAAACCCCAAAACCGAGCACCTTTTCTCATGGATTTGGGAGGGGGAATCACGGCCCAAAGAACCACGAAGGGTTCCCACAAATTTCCCCCATCAAATCCCCAAGAGAAAAGTCCCGAAAACAACCCAAAGAAATCACCGAGAGAGGGCTCCGAAAATCACCACCAAGAACAACCGGGGAAAACACATCCAAACCTTGAGGAACCACGCCGAATCATCTATACATGAAACAAAGGTTCGTACAAGGTCTAGCAAGCCGCCCGATCATCCATCCCTCTCTACAAGATCTCTCCGTGAAGCTCTCTTGCTAGTCCTAAAGAAAATCTAAGGAAAATAGGTGGAAAATAGGAAAATTAATGAGCTAGGGTTCCAAGAGTTGGCTGCCATTTTCTCACCTCTTGGGTTATATGGAGGCAACCGAATGTCTAAAATGCCCTTCTCTACTAACTAGTGATACAAGCCCCTCAAGGGCGGATTTGGAATTCTTGATGTCTTCACCATCGGACGGATGCCCGGCGACCACACCCTGCGTAGCCTCGACGCAAGCCATGCGATCCCGACGCGTGTCCTCCGCTTCGAAGATTCCGGACTGCGTCGTTGCACACCGGTCAGACCGGTGCTCCTCACCGGTCAGACCGGTCCCCACCGGTCAGACCGGTCAGACCCACCGTCTTCGTCAAATGAGAATCCGACCAAAATAAAGTTTGTTCATCTCGAGGAGCAATGAAACTTTGGTATTCATCTCTTTTCCAATTCACGTCATCTACTGTTTGAAAATCTTGATTCTAGTTATGAAATGTTGTATTTCTTAATTATGATTGTTGAAACACACTGACACGATATGCAGTGGACACCATGATCTAGATTATGTTGTCATAAGAATGTAGGGAAAAAATTCCTGATTTGGACGTTATTTGAGAAATATAAACAACTTTGAAGTTATGATTATATGAATCAAATAATCAAGTTAATCAGGATCATGAACAACTCAATAACACATCCCAATCTGGGCGCCGACAGGTGGGGCCCACAACTCTGTGATTCCGTGTCCTCCCTATGAAAGCGCAGTTTCCTTAAACCCAATGTACCCTGGCCCACAAATCAGTCTTTAACGGAAATTTGACTCTGGGTGACCCCATCTGTGGACAGTGTTGCGGGTCCTATCTGTTGGTAGGATTGTTGCTCCAAACTGTCGGCCTGAACCCGAGAGAGATTTCCCCCATTCGACAGATTTGTGGGCCCCACCTGTCGGTGCCCAGATTGGGATGTGTTCTTGAGTTGTCCATGGTCCTAATTAACTTGATTATTTGATTCGTATAATCATAACTTCAAAGTTGTTTATATTTCTCAAATGACGTCCAAATCAAGAATTTTTTTTGCTATATTCTTATGATACCATAATCTAGATCATGGTGTCCACTGCATATCGTGTCATTGTGTTTCAACAATCATAATTAAGAAATAAAACATTTCATAACTAGAGACAAGATTTTCAAATAGTAGATGACGCTAATTTGAAAAGAGATGAATACCAAAGTTTCATTGCTCATCGAGATGAACAAACTTTATTTTGGTCGGATTTTGATTTGACGAATTGGTACTATCATGCAGAACAAAAATGACATGTCTCCAACCAAGTTTCTTAAACTATGAGAGTGAACCTAGGATTAACGAACAATGTGTAGTACCACTTCGTCAAATGAGAATCCGACCAAAATAAAGTTTGTTCATCTCGAGGAGCAATGAAACTTTGGTATTCATCTCTTTTCCAATTCACGTCATCTACTGTTTGAAAATCCTGATTCTAGTTATGAAATGTTGTATTTCTTAATTATGATTGTTGAAACACACTGACACGATATGCAGTGGACACCATGATCTAGATTATGTTGTCATAAGAATGTAGGGAAAAAATTCCTGATTTGGACGTCATTTGAGAAATATAAACAACTTTGAAGTTATGATTATATGAATCAAATAATCAAGTTAATCAGGATCATGAACAACTCAATAACACATCCCAATCTGGGTGCCGACAGGTGGGGCCCACAACTCTGTGATTCCGTGTCCTCCCTATGAAAGCGCAGTTTCCTTAAACCCAATGTACCCTGGCCCACAAATCAGTCTTTAACGGAAATTTGACTCTGGGTGACCCCATCTGTGGACAGAGTTGCGGGTCCTACCTGTTGGTAGGATTGTTGCTCCAAACTGTCGGCCTGAACCCGAGAGAGATTTCCCCCATTCGACAGATTTGTGGGCCCCACCTGTCAGTGCCCAGATTGGGATGTGTTCTTGAGTTGTCCATGGTCCTAATTAACTTGATTATTTGATTCGTATAATCATAACTTCAAAGTTGTGTATATTTCTCAAATGACGTCCAAATCAAGAATTTTTTTTGCTATATTCTTATGATAGCATAATCTAGATCATGGTGTCCACTGTATGTCACGTTTCATTGTGTTTCAACAATCATAATTAAGAAATAAAACATTTCATAACTAGAGACAAGATTTTCAAATAGTAGATGACGCTAATTTGAAAAGAGATGAATACCAAAGTTTCATTGCTCATCGAGATGAACAAACTTTATTTTGGTCGGATTTTGATTTGACGAATTGGTACTATCATGTAGAACAAAAATGACATGTCTCCAACCAAGTTTCTTAAACTATGAGAGTGAACCTAGGATTAACAAACAATGTGTAGTACCACTTCGTCAAATGAGAATCCGACCAAAATAAAGTTTGTTCATCTCAAGGAGCAATGAAACTTTGGTTTTCATCTTTTTTCCAATTGACGTCATCTACTGTTTGAAAATCTTGATTCTAGTTATGAAAATCTTGGTTCTGTAGCGAGGAGTGTAGGATCTGAAATGAGTGTGATTGGTTCTTCTTCACACTCAAGGAAGCGTTAATGATCTGAAAGAAGGTATAAAATTTGTGATTGCTGATATTTCTTGATTAATTTGTTCCACACATGATGCACCCTAAAAGACTTTCTGGATTTTATTTTACATGTTTGCGTTCTTTCTTGTGTTATTTAACTTCAGCTGACTGCTAACATTGTTTCAGTTCACAGGATTTCAGTTATCAGAAATATAATTGTTCTGACAGTTCGTTTAATGCTTTCTTCATTGCCAGGAAATTTATCTGCCACTGATGAGGGACCTTGCAGAGAGGCTTTAGCGTCATTTCAGTCAGAACTTTGAAGAAATCCAGCTAATAAACTCAAAGCATGTCTCTGAAGTTGTGTCTTTGGATGATGTGTCTCTCAACTTGTATCCTTGTAGAGCATGTTTTTGATGATCCTTTGTGGCTGTGGTGTCTCGTGCAGTTACATATGTAGTAAACAATAAGTAAACTTGTATAATAAAAATAAAACTATATTTACAAGACTTGATTATGTTCAACGCATCGTCTTTACAAATATTTATAAAATTTTGTGGGACCCACCGGTCAGCGGGTCACACCAAAACACACCCCTCAAATACGCCAACCGTCCAGAAAATTTGGGTAGCCGGCGAATTGGAATGTGGCGCCAGTTTTTCCCATCCGGTTTATTTAACTTTTGCCCAAACTACCACGCAACCATGACTGGGGCCACCACGCCAAGTTACTAGAGTAGAAAGTCACGTGTCTTTACTTTCCCTCCCTAATCCCCTTGCAAAACAAATCTACATCTCGGTCAGTTAGGGGCCGGGTGGTCGACGACGACCGCCGCTGCCGCCAAGCTACTTCTCGCCGTACACGAGAATGCCAACATCCAGCGAGCCGGCAAGGGTGACCCTTACGTCCTCTGAAGCGCAACGCACACCGTCGTTGGCCATGCTACCTAGAATGTTCACACCAACCTCTAGTGCGGCGAATGCTAAACCAACCACCACCATGCCCCCAGGGCTAGGGCGACGGCTGCGCTCTTTGGGTCATCATCACCTTCGAGCGACCCAGAAGCATTTGTTGACGGCACCGTAGATGCAGACCAAGATGTTGTACCTTCATCTCAGGACAAGACGACCGAGGCCAGGTACGTTGTTTCGTGGTTCGATCTTTCCCTTCGTACGTAGTGCTTCCTACATTTCATGCATCTGTGCACGCACTGGTACCCTAGATTTCATGCATTTGATCGCGCTATTTGCACACGAAATTTCTTCACATTATTGATATGACATCAAAATGAATCGTAGATCATTAGATGAGGAACATTTGACCATATATATGATTGAAAAGGGTATAGATGGGGCGCCAGATAAAAAACATACTTGTTACCCTCTTGGTAAACAAATCACCCTTCAAACAATAAATAGGCTAAAACAAAAATTGGGGTATCGGAACAGTCACACTGTTTACTACAAGACTTGAATTCCTGACTCTCCTGCGGAAGCAACACTCACTGAGATTGACTTCGACATCGATGTAGAAAGAATGAAAAAGATTCACGAGGAGGAGATGGTGATCAGATTAGTTTTCTCCAGAGAACCAATACCTATAAACCATACCATTGCCATAACACCTTTGAAATCCAAAAGTGTTTACACACAAGCTGTTGATGATGATGAAGAAGAAGTAGAAGAATGTGACTTAGATGAATACAAATTTTGGCTAGCTGAAATGCATCAAGAGAAGAAAGCCTTGGGTAAGATATGGTACAACCCAATATTTGTGTATTTATACTCATGAATTTGCATGTTCAGTCACATGATTGAACTTAATTATGAATCCTATTTCAGAATTAAAATACATATTCAGGGATGACACAATCGACACATACCGAGAATACCTGAATGTTGCAGGACTACTTGAAGACATCGGTAATATCCCTCTCCTAATTTGCAAGCAAATTACCATTCTTTCTCGGACTACAAAATAAGATAGGTCATCATATGCCACTAAATTCTCTGCAGAACGGTATGTGGACCCCACCTTCATTTTGCAACACAGGAATGAAATGAACCCAACACCTGTAGTGCAGCCTCCATCTCATGCTCGGTGTTGGAAACAGCAGGAGCAAGGATCTAGTAACATGTGTTTCATAGAAATTACATGTCTATGCATACTATTTTTTGGGGTATTATCACATGTTGTTCGCATGGAATAGGCTCACAAAATGTGAAGAAAAGAGGACACGGTCCCGTAAGAGCCTTGACGGTAATCACCAAGAGAATCAAGGCGGGCAAGCAGCAGTTGGACATTCAATTCTCTAAACATGGAGGACTGGTAGGTGGTAACTACCGCTCATTCGTTGATGAAGTGGTCATGTATACAAGGAAAAGGGCTCCAATCATTGGAGTGAAATCATGGAAAAATGTCAGAGAAGATGTCAGAAACGCAACTGATGTATTGGTAATAATAGACTTTGCTTTTCAGTACAATTCAAATAAAAACTAACATATCAACTCACATAGTATTTGCATGCTATTGTGATTATATAACAGGCAAAGTGGGACATGGAGGATAATGCTGAATCAAGGAAAAAGATATGGGCCATTGCTAGGGAGCGTTACAAAGGATGGCGTTCAACTTTCAGTGCTACAACCAAGGCATACAACAGCTACCACCAGAGAATGTTACATAAGCCTCAAGAATTAGATATTGTTGAATGGCACTATCTGTTGAAGTATTTCAGTATTGCTAAATTCAAGGTTTGATCCACATTGTTACTATTACTGACCAATACATAATTCATTCAAATGGCAATGTCTGATTCTTTAAGATTTTTGTTCATAACTTTACATTGTATAGGAAAGGAGCACACAAAATTCTGCGATTTGAGGGAAACAAATGACAAGACATTTGTCAGGCCCTAAGCGTTATTCTCAGCGCAGCTATGAGAAGGTAATAACTGGAGAAGCACATCTCCAATCTGTCTTGCAGGATGAAGAACAATAATTGTTATTTTCTTGGCATAACAGAGAGACCCAGAAACTGGTGAAGAGCCTGATGATATGGAACTTTGGTGGATAACTCACACTAAGCAGGGGGATTGGACAGACGAACAATCTAAAAATGTCTATGTGAGTTCTCAATGAATTAGTACATACATTACTATACATAGTCCATGCAACAATAGAATGCAACCAATCTCTTGTTCAACTAACTCCTCCACCTGTGCCTTCCAAATGTTAGGACAAAGCAAGCAGCGTTATTGCTAAGGCGGAATCAAATGCAGAGAACAACTTCGTTTCCCAAAAGGAAAAAACGAGATGTTCCAAAAATCCTACAACGAATTCACAAAGTGCAAATCAACCAAGTTGCATGGAAATGGGTAGCTAGCAAAAAACCCAACTAGAAGGCAGCTGCTCAATGCGGAGCGCGAGGAACAAATTCGTAGGGAAGAGCTACTGCATCAGGAACATGTCGAGCTCATGGGCGCATTTGGGCAGCTACAAAAAAAATGTCATCATGTGAAGAAGAAAGGGAAACAGAAAGGAGAGAACATGCACGGCAACTTGAAGAAAGTGAAAAGAGAAGGCAGGCAGATCTGCAACAGCTTAGGCAAGAGTTCCTATCAATGCTGCAAGCAACAAATGGACATGCACAAGTTCCACAGGTACTGGTCAAGCTATTTGCATGAATGAGTTTCTTTCCTTGGGTTCTATATATGAATGTTTGTATCCTTTCATAGGTTGAACAGGCAATATCTGTCCAACCAAGCAACAATGTCACTGAATCTGCCGACGTGGCAGCGGCTGCATCAATCACCCAGCAAAACAACCTTGTTGCTGAATCTGCAGACAACGTGGCGGCGGATGCATCAATTCCTACAACTGGGAATGTACAGCCAGACTCCAGGAATGTGCTCTCTTCTACTTAGGTTGTTCTCGAATTCACAACTTGTTACTAGTAAATATCATCAATTACTGATCAAATTACACCTAATCTTGTCCTTCGAAATGATTGGTTCATAGGAGAAGGAATCTGAAGACGTTCCAAAACAAGCCTTGCGCAAAACCAGAAGCACTAAAGGTGTTAACATTCCTGAAACACAATCCACCGTCCCTCCCGTTAGACAAATTTCTTCTCAACAGCTACAGGTACAAGCTGCACAAAGGAGACGACAAAGCACCAAAAAGACATGAGGTGAAGTTTTTTCAACTCCTCTTCTTGCTGTGAATGTAATTCATGTTTCGGCTATCAAAGTGTGTTTATGGTTGTGATAATTATTTGATGTTATTATTTTGTTTTTTTTTGAATCGCAATCAATCTTTGGTTTGCTATATGTTGTTGTTGCACAAATTCCAATATTAGATATTATTTGATGCTAGCTTAAAAATTGTGTTGATTCTTTACAGGTGATGCGACCTCTTGGCATTGAATCCCCCTTTGCTGATCAAGTGTTGGGATCATCTCCAAGTCACCATTTGCAGACCAAGTTCTTCATTTCCTAGCAAATTTGCCTACTATGTGTTGAAACTATGTCGCGTGCCAAACTTTTCAGTATTTAAGTACTTCATGAGTCGTGTAATAACTTAGTGGATGGTTGAATGTTGGTTCATTAACTATAAATGCATAGTTATATTTATCTGATGATGTTAATTAATGTTTCAAATTAGTGCTGCTACATAAATGAGCGTCGCAGAATACACCATACGTTGCAAAGGATAAATCATCATATCACAACCAGTGTTTTTCGTTGCCAAAAAGGAACATGGCAATAGTAAGGTGCACTTGTAGCAACCCTAATAGAAACGTGGTCATAAGAAGTTCAACTTGTAGCAACACAAAAGGAACATGGCAATAGTAAGGTGCACTTGTAGCAACCCTAATAGAAACGTGGTAATAAGAAGTTCAACTTGTAGCAACACAAAAGGAACGTGGCAATAGTATGGTGCACTTGTAGCAACCCTAATATAAACGTGGTAATAAGAAGTTCAACTTGTAGCAACACAAAAGGAACGTGGCAATAGATAGTGCACTTGTAGCAACCCTAATAGAAACGTTGTACTAGAGACTTTAACTTTTGGCAACCAACCAAATTTCGAAGCAATAATAGAGGACCACATATTACAACCAATAAAACTACGTGGCAATAGAGAATACCACCTATATCAACGTAACCAATATCGTGGAATCAGACAATACTACCTATCGCATTGAAATCAACTTTTGTGGCAATAGAGGAGACCACTTATAGCAACTAACCAATTTCGCGGCATCAGACAATACTACATATTGCAACCAAATTACTTTCGTGGTAATAGATGAGGTTCAACCTATAGCAACCAAATTTAGTGCGTAGCAATACAATAATTTGCAACAAAATAGAAACGTTGCAATTGCACCTTTGGCAACACCCCAGATGTGTCGCAATAGTACACTTTGCAACCAGAACAAGCGTGGTAAAAAACCCTAATTGCCACGTCGCGTTATGTTGAAAATACTTTCGCAACTACCTGAAGGACAACGTCGCAATACCCTAATGCAACGCGGCCTTTCGCGTCCCATGGCCCACGGAACAATTTGGTTGCAATTGTGTTTATTGCAACCAAATATGGCATATTGCAACACATTTTGTGCGTTGGATTAGGGGGAAAATCTAGTAGTGCACCTGAAATCCTCAAATCCAATGCCAAATCTGGAGTTTGAGGGGTCAAGATCAAGCACAAAGATGCACAAGGCATCTATCCATGATCTGTTAACACCAAAATTTGGTAAGGAGTCTGACTTGTGGGTCCGGCTCGATGAGGAGTCCGTCTGGTGGAAGGAAGGATCTTTTCAGAGATATTCGGCAAAGAGATCTGCGGTCGGCTATCTGCTTCCGTTTGGCAAAGGAACAGTTGAGCTGATTTCGCGGGATTGGACGGTGACGTGGCTCAAGCAGGAAGGACAAATGGATGGATAGGCGATCAAGCTTAGAGATAAGTTAGGCAGCGAATCCATTCGAGATTGTACTTGGCAGGGTATAAATATGAGCCCTGAATGTATGTAATACACACAATCATTCTTCAATACAAACTGGCCTTACGCCAAACCCTAGAGTCCTGTTGTCGTGTCGTCGAGTTCTTCGAGAGGGTTCATCGATCCGTCGACCTCTGTGAGTACCGGCAACCTTGTATCATGTCTAGTATCATGCGGTGGATTTAGATCTGATGCAAGTAGTCTTGTTACCATGCTTCGTGTCATGCGGTAGATTCAAGCTTGGTTCAAGAGGGTTTCTTGTTAGGTCATGAGCCATGCGGTAGGCTAAGATCTATCTTGAAGCTAGTTATCGGCTCTATTGGATTTTGACAAGATCCAATAGATTCATTAAGTTACCTCGTGTTACTTTGAGTTTTTACTTTATGTTTAGATTCATGTAACACCTTTTGCCCAATCTAGATGGGTTTGGATCGGCTTTATCTTTCCCGTGATCCTTATGCGAGTCGAGTTCGTGTTTTAACACGTGGATCTTGTGCTTTCCGATAGCCGAAACTGAATCGATCTAGGTTGTTACGTGTTGCGGGTTCAAGCTTGCCAACGTTGGTATAAATCTTGAAAGAACTGAGTATCATGCGGTAGATGCAGGTTTTGGGGTTGCTTTTGAGCTAGTCATACGGTGGATTAGATTTCAAATCAATCTAATAGATTTATTCGCTTGGTAATGTTCGTTCCTTCTTCATGGACCCCGAATCGGCTGTTCAGCCGTATTCGGTTATGTTTCTTCACGAGTAAAACACGTGCGTAATTCATGCTTTAAATAATGTATGCTTTTAGCTTTCCATATTTAGATTGTATCATGCAGTGGATAGATCTATTTGTGGAAAGTGGTACGATTTTCGTGCAAGTTGCATCATGCGGTGGATAGATTTGCTTGGCATCGTGCCCGACGGGTTTTAAAGTACCTAGACATGCGGTAGACTAGTGCTTTGGATCTATGCATGCTTGTTTATTACATGTTTATGCTCGTGCTTTACTTTTATTTAATTATTAATTATCATGGGGATCGGTCATGGCTCCGTGCACGTGCACCCTTGCTCAAACAAAGACCGATCGCTGTCATGCTTACGTCAGCCATTCAGCAATGTTACTTTTCTTTTTATGAGTTCCCGAATGGCTTTCAGTTTATTGGCAGATAGCTCTTTATAGCTATGTGTCATCCCATCTGGCTTTCTAGCCGTAAATATGGAACTGTCTGGTACCACCCGGCAAGTTCCAAGCTTTGGTATCTAACTACTTTATCTTTTGTTAATTTTCAGGAAAAATTGACTGGCACGTCTCGTGACTCTTTGCACGTGTGAAGCCAGCTTGTTCGGCTTGCTGTGTGCTTGGCGCTAGGTGCACATTTTGCGTCAACACACTTTTTGGCACGCCCGGTGGGACCACAGCCGAAGAGATCAAGATGCCTGAAGTCGCGGACATCATGGATGTCAACATTGAGGACCTCTCTCCCGAACAACGGCAGCAGCTCCAGGACGCCATGGACCAGTTCCAGCAGAAATGTTTGCTGTCCTTCAAGAAAAACAGAAGTGGCGTCCCGTACCCGAAGAATGAGATGCCCGGGGTATTGCTACCGGGGAGAGCGACGCCACGACACAGGAGAGAGAGAGGAGTGCATGCAAGCATTCCGGGAATCGACAGACTACATGTTGAGCAAGCACCACAAAGCTTTCCTTGGTGCGTTCCGGCAAATGATGGTGGTCGTCTTTGGCCCGGGCATGGAGCGAGGCATTCAGCAAGGCACCCGTCCAAGGGGGCACGCGTGGAGCCGGGCGAGTCAAGCTCTCAACCGCCATTACGTAGCCGACCAATTCGGCCTCCTCCTCGGAGGCGCCGGAAGTCAAGCTTTCCGGCCTCCTCCGCAGGCGCCGGGGGTCGCCCGGTTCGGCCCCCACTACGGGCCTCGGGAGGACAACCAATCCGGCCACCACCGCGCAGCAAAGACGGGTCAACCCGTGCAACGGCCGAATCCGTGCCGGCCCACGTACGGAGACCTAGCGTTCGGCTCGCACGGGGCCCCGCTTGCCTCCGGCCACGGGATTGCTCCGCAAACAAGCGGCGCGAGAGGAACCTATACGGCGGAGGCTACCACGAGGTGGGAAACTATGGAGCCATTGACGCTTTCCCGCATCCAGGTTACGCGCCAGCTGCAGGCGCACAAGAGGACGACGCCACGGCGCGGAAGATGACCGAGTTGATGCAAAATCGGTTCGGCCTCAAGCCAAAAATGCGGAGACCGCCTACAAGCCGCCGTTCCCAGAATGGTACTTCAACGTGCTCCTTCCGCCAAGGGTGAAACCTCCGACGGAGTTCACGAAATTTTCCGGCAAGACGACACAAGAACGGTGGAGCACATTGCTCGTTACCTGATGCAGCTCGGGGAATGCTCAGCTGAGGAAACATTCAGGGTCAGATACTTCCCCGCGTCACTGACAGGCCCAGCATTCCAGTGGTTCTCGTCCCTACCCCTTGAGTCAGTTAGCAGATGGAAGGACCTAGAATGGAAATTCCACGCCCACTATTTCAGTGGCAGCTCAGAGAAGAAGCCGATCGACCTTGCCACCTTGAAACAGAGGCACGGCGAGACGCCATTGGAATTTCTCGGGGAGATTCGGGGAGGTTAAGGGCATGTGTTTCTCGCTCAACTTGCTCGATGACCGGTTGGCCGATATGGCCGTCGCCGGATGCCGCCGCCGTGCGTGAGAAGTTGTTCGGCATGGAGTTTGAAAACCCGGGACAGGCTGTCTCAAAAGGCGTCGTTAATGAGCAACCAGGCGTATGGCTTCAAGAAGGATGCCAGGTTTGGCAAGCAGCATGACGTGGCGGACATCTACAACCAGTTCTTGGACAAGGCCGACCTGATTGAGGATTCTGATGATGAACTGGACGTGGCCGCAGCCGAAATCATGTGGGGGAAAGAGCCATTAACGATGAATCAGCGCTGGGTCAAACAAACCAAGGGTACCTACGACTTCGACATCACGAAAGCTGACAAGTTGTTTGAGCTCCTGGTAAAGGAAGGCCGAATCAGGTTGCCTGAAGGGCATTCCATGCTTCGGCCCGATGGAGTCAAGGGGAAACGTTACTATGGATTCCACGACAGAGACTCGCACTCCATCAACGACTGCAGGGTCTTCAGGATGAAGATCCAGAAAGCCATCCAGGAGGGGCACCTCAAATTTGACAACAAGATGAAGCTGGATGACCACCCTTTCCCTCAGAACATGGTGGGCTTCTCTATCAACATGGCGACGGCTGAGGAGAAGGGAAAGGTCAGGGTCTTGACCTCAGCCAGGGCTAGACAGGATGGAGCAGTGGACCCGGAGCGCCAAGTAACTCTGAAACAGGTGCATGGTGAAGCCCCCCGCATTCTCAGGAGCCACATCGAAATCGGGGAATCATCCAGAGCCAAGCCCAGGGTGACCACGCGCATCCTCCTCAACAAGTGGCAGCGCCAGATGGAAAAAGAGCGCTACCAGAAGCGAAGATACGAGGAGGAGAAGCGCAGAGCCGAAGAGGAAGCACACAGAAGGGACCTGGAGCAATACACGCGCGAGCAGGAGCGCGCGCACTGGGGATGTGCGTTCTTCAGGCACTGTTGGAACGAGGGTTTGAAGCTGCCCACGCTGAGGAACTGTCCCGAGTGCGAACAGATATTTTGAGTACAGGGGGGGAGACGCCAATCGCCGATCCGTCCATGAGAGAATTGGAAGGATCCACCCTAACGAGGATCGGCGCCAAAAAATTGAAACCATTGATCATCCCAGGAAGCGGCAAGCTGATTTAAGGTGGGCTGATCAAGAAGAGGACGAGGACGAGTACATCTGGCAGAAGGGGCAATGGTGCCCGCCTGGCCTACGTAAAAGTCAGAAGAGACGGGTTCAACGCTTGAGGAACCGTGAACTGAGGCAGGCCGGGATCCAAACAAAGCAGGTGTGGCGTCCAAAGGACCAACCGGAAGGGTCAAGGCGTTCGGCTCCAACATGCATGGTATATTTTCGCCGAACGAATTCATGGCTCCTGCTAACCAGGTTGTGCAGGAAGAGGCGTCCCTAGATGATGAGCAGGTCGAGGGGATGATGGCACAACTGGTGCTGGCCAAGCAGGCAATCTTCGACAAACCGGACAAAAATCGACACATGAGGTCGCTGTACTTGAGAGGATACGTCAATGGCAAGCCATTGACCAAGATGTTTGTCGACGGTGGAGCGGCAGTCAACGTAATGCCGTACACCACCTTAAGGAAACTTGGCATGGGCCCGAGCGATCTGACGCCTACAAGCATAATACTGAATGATTTCGCTGGGAATCCTTCAGATACCAAGGGATGCGCTCACGTGGATCTGATAATCGAGTCCAAGACACTGCTCACGACCTTCTTTGTTATCGAAGGTAAAGGAGCCTACAGCCTACTTCTTGGACGGGACTGGATTCATGCCAATTGTTGCGTTCCATCCACCATGCACCAGCAGCTTATCCAGTGGGTGGATGATGATATTGAGGTCGTCCAAGCAGATGACTCCGTGAGCGTTGCGAACATGGAACCAGCTTTCTGGGAATACCAAGGTATTGATTGTTTCTCAGGGAAAGACTGGGGAGAAGGTCCTGTTGAACCTGTCAGCAGCGATCAACAACCGATTCAAGCAGTCGGCTCTTATAGTAATTTTTGATGGAGAACCCCGTAGATGGCACTGATGGCAAGTTGGGGCGAGGATTTATGTCGGCTGATAAATTAGAAGAGGTTGACATTGGAAGCGGTGATAAGCCAAGGCCGACGTTCATCAGCACAAACTTGCAGCCAGACTTCAGGGAGGAGTTAATCAAGCTGCTTAAGGAATACAAAGATTGCTTCGCCTGGGATTATTCGGAGATGCCTGGATTGGATCGTTCTATCGTTGAGCATCGGTTGCCAATCAAATCTGGTTTCAAACCATACAAGCAACCACCCCGGAAAATCTACAAGGATGAGGTATTGGCCGATGTGAAGAAAGAAGTTGAAAGATTACTTGATGCAAACTTCGTTCGGCCATGCAGATATGCGGAGTGGATTTCTAACATTGTCCCTGTTTACAAGAAAAATGGAAAGATGAGGGTCTGCATAGATTTCAGGGATCTGAACAGAGCTACTCCGATGGATGGTTACCCCATGCCTATTGCCGATTTGTTGATTGACGCCGCGGTGGACACAAAGTGATCAGTTTCATGGATGGCAATGCGGGATACAACCAAATCTTCATGGCAATAGAAGACATATCAAAGACGGCCTTCAGATGTCCTGGTCATATAGGCCTGTTTGAATGAATAGTCATGACATTTGGGTTAAAAAATGCCGGTGCAACTTATCAGCGAGCCA
The DNA here is from genome assembly GCA_947561735.1 of Cenchrus americanus. Taxonomy (NCBI): domain Eukaryota; kingdom Viridiplantae; phylum Streptophyta; class Magnoliopsida; order Poales; family Poaceae; genus Cenchrus; species Cenchrus americanus. The sequence continues at coordinate 95,763,217 of OX387241.1, read as the reverse complement.
TGAATTACATTTTTCACGAGTTGATCGGGAAAATTGTGAAAATCTACATTGATGATGTGGTAATCAAGTCCCTAAGTCATGACACACATTTGGAAGATGTGAAGAGGGCCTTGGAGTGCACCCGGAAGCATGGTTTAAAGATGAATCCAAACAAGTGCGCTTTTGGGGTATCAGCTGGAGAGTTCTTGGGATTTTTAGTCCACGAAGGGGGAACTGAAGTTGGCAAGAAGAGCATGAAGGCCATCGATGAAGTTGTTCCTCCAACTAATCTCAAGGAGTTGCAATCACTGCTCGGCAAAATTAATTTTGTGAGAAGATTCATTTCAAATTTGTCATAGAAGGTTTTGCCATTCTCTCCTTTCGCTGAAGCTAAAGAAAGATCAGAAGTTCACATGGGGCGACGAACAACAAAAGGCTTTCGATGAGATCAAGCAGTACATGAAGGAGCCACCAGTGTTGGTCCCTCCTCAGCTGGATAAGCCTTTCAAGTTGTACGTGGCGGCCGATACCCAAACCATTGGATCGGACCTTATTCAAGAATTCGAAGGAAAGGAGCGGGTAGTAGCATACCTTAGCCGAAAACTACTTGATCCCGAGACCAGGTATTCGGCTATGGAAAAGCTGTGCTTGTGCGTGTACTACTCGTGTACAAAGTTTCGGCACTACTTGTTGAATGCCGAATGCACTATGTATTCCAAGTTCGATGTAATAAAACATATGTTATCTATGCCAATTTTGAATGGCAGGATTGGCAAATGGATCTTAGCCTTATCAGAGTTCGAGTTAAAGTTCGAATCGGCAAAGGCTATCAAGGGACAGATCATTGCCGATTTTATAACTGAACATCGCGATCCGTCAACTGATTTGCTTGAAATTACCCCTTGGACTTTATTTTTTGATGGATCATCATGTGGTAAAGGTGAGGGAGTAGGGATCCTACTAATTTCACCTAGGGGTGAGATGTTTGAATTTGCCATCCCTATACAGCCCACCGTTACAAACAATCAGGCCGAGTACGAGGCACTGCTTCGAGGGCTTCAATATTTGAGAGAAGCTGGGGCCGTTCCAGTTGAAGTTTATGGGGATTCAGAGCTGGTGATCAAGCAATTGAACGGCCAATACGAATGCAAAAGTGAAGCGCTGAGGAGTTACTACGAAGAATGCAGGGAAATCTTGAAGAGCTTCCCGTTGGTAACTCTACAGCATATTCCTAGGGAACATAATGAAGAAGCAAACAGGCTGGCTCAAAGCGCCTCTGGTTACAAAGAGAGTCAAGAAGCATTTGCTGCAGAGGTATGTGCACTGGGGACGGATCTTGCAGAAGATGATTGGAGGAAAGAGATCGTTGATTACTTGAAGGATCCATCCCGAAAGGTCTCTAGGAAGCTCAGGTACAAGGCCATAAAATTCGTTCTTCTGGATGACAATTTGTTCTATAAATCATTAGATGGGCTATTGTTACGATGCCTGGGTCCAGAAGAGCCAAGAACATGATGAGCGAAGTGCACGATGGGATATGTGGAGCACACCAATCGACCTACCGTATGAAATGGGTTATTAGACAAGCTGGGTGCTTTTGGCCGACGATATTGGAGGATTGCTTTGAGTATTACAAGGGATGTCAGGATTGCCAGAGGTTTGGAAATATTCAAAGGGTCCACGCGTTAGCATTGAATCCCATCATCAAGCCATGGCCATTCAGGGGCTGGGGTATAGACTTGATTGGCCAGATTAATCAACCATCTAGTAAGGGGCACAAGTTCGTGCTTTTGGCTACGGATTATTTTACTAAATGGGTTGAGGAGATCCCACTGAAGAAGGTGACGTCGGAAAACATGGTTGAATTTGTCAAGGAGCACATCATCTATCGGTTTGGAATCCTCCAGACAATCACAACTGATCAAGGGGCACAATTCGTGTCACTGGAGTTCAGAGAGTTTGCCGAAAGCATGGGAATCAAATTGTTTAACTCTTCTCCCTATTATGCCCAAGCTAATGGTCAAGCGGAGGCATCTAATAAGATCATGATCAAGCTAATACAAAAGAAGATCGACCAGAAGCCAAGAAGTTGGCATTCGGTACTCAGTGAGGCACTGTGGGCTTACCGAATGGCCCCCCATGGAGCTACAAAGACCTCTCCTTATGAATTGGTTTATGGACACCACACGGTTCTACCTTGGGAGATGCAATCGGATTCAAGGAGAGTTGTGTTACAGAAAGATTTGAGCTCCAAAGATTACAGTGGCCTAATTATGGATGAGCTAGAGGATTTACACATGATCCGTCTTAGGGCCCTGGAAAACATCGAGAAGAACAAGCTGCGGGTCGCCAAGTACTATAACAAGAAAGTAAAAGTCAGGCAATTCGCAGAAGGACATTTGGTTTGGAAAGTGCTATTGCCGATTGGAACTAAATACAGCGAATTCGGCAAATGGTCCCCTAACTGGGAGGGGCCTTTTCGTGTGGTCAGATGCGTCCCTGGTAATGCATATGTATTGAAAACTTTACTAGGGAAGAATTTTCCGCCGCGATAAATGGAAGATATCTGAAAAAATATTATCCTAGCATTGAGATCGATCGATGATCACCAGCAGCGGGATTACACACATCTGACACAAGAACAGCCGGCGCTCAAGAACGAGGCCGCCTTCAGAACAAAAATTCACAAACAGCAGAAATGGCCAGTGCCTAGATGCATTGCCCTTAGCACAAAACTACATTACAACTGCTTCTTGCAGGTTTACATCCAACAACCCTGGTGATCAGGACCTCAAGGAGGTGCGAAGCAGAAGGCGTGGAGGAAGAAGTGAAAGTACGATTCAATCTTTTCTTTGCTTCTTCTCCGGCTGCTCCCTCTTCAGTTGTTCCAGGACCACCGTGACGGCAACTTGGAATGCACGGGGGTGACCATGATTTGCGGCCTCCACCAAGCTGTCCCAAACCGCTTTCAGGTTGTTGCACCTGTCAGAAACATTTGAAACAGAGTAGTGGATGTTAGGGGTAAGAAATCCAGATGTGGCCACAAAGTCAAGAAGAAGTCAGAAGCATTTACCCCCCACTAGTGCCTCCAGAGCCATGCGACGCTCACGCTCGGCTTGGCAGCGGGCGGTGATGTCCCTGAGGCCATGCTCCAGGTGCCGAACGCGGCGGCGCAGTTGATGGCTGGTCCTCTGTTCAGGCGTGGCGTCCTCTGCTTCGAGGGAGGAATCAGAGGAGATGTACTTGGGCATGTCTTCGGTACCGATGATTTCTTCAGGAAGCAAATCAAGACTGAAAGGGGAAGAAGAAGAAGAGGTAAAGCGCAAGATCATGTGCGAAACAGGAAGTAAATCAAGGGAAAACTCACCTTCGAATCGTGCGTTTCTTTGGAGGGCTGCTCTCCTGGGGTTGCTTGCCCTTGTCCATGGCCTTGGGGTTTTTTCCTCTGGAGACAGGGGAGGAGATGAGAAGTGATGGATGAGTGTGCGAGTGGATTTGCAGGGCATCTCAGCAGGCCATTTTATTGACCGAAGGGGTGCATTGGGAGTGATGACTGGCCAGTACACACTGTTGGAATACCAAACGGCAGGGTTTTCTTCCCGGATGCGAAGGGTTTTTGCTTGAACAGTGCTTACGGATTGCCGGTTCAGGGATCTTCTGTGGATTTTGCGCCAAGGGGCATCTGTTCTCGCGTATTCGGCTCAAGACAGTTCCCGGATACGTTTAAGGAAAAACGAGATTCACGGATGCAAATGTAAAGGAAACCATCACAAAGCAAGCACAGAATTCAAAAGTTCTTCATTTATTGCCGATATTCAAACATCCCTAATACAATCTAGTCAAAAAGCCTGTTCAGCACAGATTGGGGATGAGTGATTTCGGCAATGGCGTCGTCGTGGCCATCGAGGCGCTCCAAGATGAGCTCGATCTCCTCAATGTCTTCTGGCGCACCGCCCCGGAAGCCGCGCGGCCTGGTGGAGTAGTCGACGTCCGTGTGCGTCGCCATGGCAGCCAGGCCCAGGGTGGTGCCCAAGCGAACGCCATGGGTGGCCACCTCGTCAACGCGGTGCTCCACCGCAGCAAGGCGCTCCGCCGGTGTGTCACCGCGGGCGTTCACCTTGTCGGCCAGCTGCTCCACCAGCGCCTTCAACTGGTTGAGCTCGGCATCGCGGGCTGCAAGGAGCAAGAAGAAAGGAGATTAGCATCAAAAGCCGGGTTGGATCAAAGATTTGATTTCAGAGCTGTACCGTCGATGGTTTCCAGCAGCTGTTTGCGCTGGTCCTCCCACTCCAGCTCGGCTATGCCCGCCTTCTTGGAGACGTCCTCCAGCTCGCGCTGGGCCGTCTCCAGCTCCGCCTTGAAGCGGAGGGCGTCGAGTTCCCCGTAGGGCACGGGGGAGTGGCCGTCGGACTCCGAGGAGTCGTCCGGAAGGGGCTGATTGGCCGGCGCAGGAGACGGATTCCACTGAATCAACCTGAAAGGGAGATGATCATCAAAACAAGAAAATATCAAAGATGAATCGAAAAAGAGGAATCGACGATCATTGCCTCCTGCGCGCATTGGCGCTGCTCCCTTCCGCCTCATCAGAAGCGCGGCGGCGGTTGAGACGGCGCACCATGCTGCTCTGGGATGTGCACTGTTTGGAAAGAAGAAGAGTTGAGATTGGCAAAGATTCGAGAGCTAAAGGCTTGGTGGAGAGCTAGGGGCACCTACGGTTTCATTTATAGGTCTGGCAAGACAGATCGTGGCCTCAAGTCGTGGCTCTGGATCGTGGCGCATATCCCAAGAAATTTCGGAAAGTGGAGAGGTTTCCTTGGCCAGCCCGCTAGCGGGTCGCTTGGAGTTCTAGGCTGAGTCACATTCAGTTGACTGGCTCGGCTGAGAGGAGTCAAAGTGCCATTCGGGTGTTAGCATTTCTTTGCCGAATGGGCCGTTCAGCATTACACTTGGAAGTGCGCAGAAGAAAAAGGAGATAAAATTGCGAGAACGAATATTACGAGAGCGACCAATTCGGTTATACATCAATTGAAGCGTCTAAATGTTCAAGTATTTCGCGATCACACTACGGACATTTGATGTTGCTTGGGGGAAATTGTCCAACCGCTCTTGGCAATCTTTCTGGGCACTAGACAAGGTGGTGAGTTCTGCATCACATTGTTCCATCTTGGTTATAGCTGATCTTGCTTCCTCTTGGGTCTTCTCTATCAATCCAGGGAGCTCGGCTATTTTCTTGTTATCGGCCTCTATCTCAGCTGGCAGGCTTCTCAGTTCCGCCTCCAGAGAAGCTTTCCTGGCAACTTTTAATCACAAGAAGCTTGTAGATTGGCCAATGTATCTCTATGGCTCTCAGCCTGAGATTGTGCCCCGTTCATGGCTTGTTCAGCACTGGCTCTCTTCTTCTCAATAGCCGGGCGGGAGCGCACCTTCCTCAAAGCCTGCCTTATGGGCACATAGTGGATTTCCAGGCCACAGATAGATACAAGAGAAGCACTGATGTCCTCAGGAAGCTCTTGGCTAATAGACTCGAGCATCTCTTTGAAGTGATCGAGATCTTTGAACTGATCTAGTGCATCTTTTTCCAGCCAGGCAAAGATCTCCCTGAGCTTTTCCAGCACTTCCTCTGACAGAGTCTGATGCATTTCTTCCATCACCTCGGCAACTGGATTGTTCCCCGTTGACAGACTTGATGATGATGGGGCCTGATCCTAAGAAAGCAGTATTGCCGAGTTAGGAGTGCTAAAAGTAAAGGTAGCAGAGTTGAGTGCAAATGAGTACCTCATGTCTGATTTCTTGAGCTGGGGCAGGACTTTGTTCAGGGGCAATCACAGGTGAAGAAGGTGTTCCAGGTAGAGCTGAAGCTTCTAAGTGAGAAGGTGTTGATGCAGTTGCTGGCAACTCATGGGCTTCTGGCTGAAGAGGAGATGGGTTCACCTCTGCTGGGGTTGGTGTCTCTGCATGACCAGCAGGTGATTGTACCCTTGGAAGACTTGATGGTTCTGACTGCATCGGGAGACTCATCTCTGAAGAATCCATTGCTTCTGCAGAGGGTGATTGAGTCCCTGATGAAGATGAGACCTCCACTGGGATAGGTAATTCAACCCTGGGTGGACTTGCTTGTTGAGACACTGGGACGTCCACAAGTTGTTCTTCCATTGTTTCTTCTGCAAATGTCAAATTAAAAGATAAATGCCAGTGTTCATCCTCAAAAGAGGACAGTAAAGGTCATACCAGTGGATGGGGCATTGGCAGGTTCTGGCACTGAAGATTGCTGGGCTCTGGTCTGAAAATGCACAAGATATGATTTATCAGAACCAGAGTAATCTTGTGATCAAGAAAAGAAAAGGTTTTTACCTCAACAAGGACTTTCTTAACAGTTCTTCTCCTCTTGGCATTTGGGGGAGCTATTAGAGACAAGCCTTGCCTCCTATCAGCAGCAAGGCTGGAAAGGCTTGGGTCTGTTGTGGCAAACCTAGCCATTAGCTGAGCCAGGGTTGGAGACCTGAATCCCAGCGCTGAGACCGGGCCTACGGCATTGTAGGTAATATTCCTGGCTCGAGGGGCAGGCACTGTGTTCTGTGGGTAAGAGAAGTAAGGTCAGAATCATGATTGAAAGAGGATATGTCTGATTCAATGGTTCATCATATTACCTATGAAGTTGGATGAAAATCAGGCATCAACTCTGCACAGAACAAGTGTACAGGCTCACTGAAGATATGATCATGGAGTTCTTGACACCAGGAGTTAAAGGTGGAGTGAGCTATGGTTATGGGAACAAAAGGCCAGGCGTAGACAGTGGGACTGCACACATAATGGAAGACTCTGCTACTGTGCATGAGTTCTTTGATTTCCTCTCTGGGCTCGAGGAATTCATGCAGAAACAGTCTTGGGGGCATCTGGCCACACCCAAGTTGCCGAGCCATTACATTGGGCTGATAATATTCATAAGTGCTGTAGGTCAGCCTTCCTCCATTGAATTCAGCCGGCAGCATGCATGGGCGGATTATGATGTTGAGGATCTCTAGGAATCTCCCATCTTGGCGTTCGGATTCAAAAGAGAATTCACAGGGGAAAATCAAAGTGTCATTGTCCAGATAAGGGAGCCAGAGAGGATTCTGGAAACCTTTGAAGAATAGCTCGAAAAGCTGGCTGATGTCCTGCTGAATAAGAACAGTTGAAGCAGCTTCTCCATAATTCTGGCATCCTCTGGTGGCTTGGGGTTCCCCTTCAGGGTGATTGGATGAAGGGAAGAGCCTGGTGTTCAAATCAACACCAACGATCTGATGCATGTGAAGCTGCAGCCACATTTGAACAAACCACCAAGGACCGTTGACACATGTTATCCTCTGGCTAGTATACATCTGGGTGACAGTTTGGTGAAGCATATGGTACACACTGCCTAGGAGGAATTTCCCAAGGGGGAGGCGGTTGCCACTGACCAAATGAGAAGCCATTGCAATGTGATTCAGGGTAGGCTCATTGGCTTTACCACAGAAGACGAACCTGCATAGCCACATGTTCAGAAATGCCCTGTATTCAATTTCACCAAGGGGATTGTCCTTCATGTGTTTCAAGATGTAGTTCTTGTATCCGCTCCCTGGTTTCACCCCTGTTTGCCGTGAAGAGCTTCTGAAATCCCAGGGTTGAACGGATCCTGTAATGTCAAGGCCGGTGATCATATACACATCGGCCAGAGTTGGAGACATCGGGCCATGACCAAGGAGGAAGGCGTTGACGCCGTTTGACCAAAAATGGCAAGCTGCTATCAGGAGGTCTTCATTCTTGGGGCTCTCGACCAAGGATAACTCCAAGCACTGAGCAATGCGGAGGGTATCCCAGTTTTGGGTTAATGCACTCTTGTCTGCGAGAATCCTCCGGTACCAAGTTTTCCAGCCTGCGATTGGAGGCAAGGGCCAGTTCTTGAAAGCATCTTGCCACCGAGGAGCTGGGCACAGAGCCGCTTTGAAAGGGATCCTTTGAGATTCAGCCGCGATGAAATCTCGAGGATCAGAGTTTCCCACGGGACCAAGGTAATAGGATCTTGAATTGGCCTCGGTGCGAATCAAAAGCTCAGTGGAAGGCTCCTGAAGAAAAGCGGAAGAGAAATCTCAGGTAAAATTGAAAACCTAAATGCCGAATGAATCTTACGGGAGGGGAATTTACCTGAGCATCTTGGTTTTGAGCCGCCATTGGAGATTTGAACTTAGAACAAGGGGATCTAGGGTTTGGATCTAGACGAGGATTCCGGCGGATTGCGAAGAAAGAAAAACAGGTGTTGACAGATTCGGTTTGAAAGTGTTCGTGGCTGGAGTCAATTGCGGAACAAAATCACTTTTATCCCGCAATTGAAGGGGCATGTGTTGACACCAAAATTTGGTAAGGAGTCTGACTTGTGGGTCCGGCTCGATGAGGAGTCCGTCTGGTGGAAGGAAGGATCTTTTCGGAGATAGTCGGAAAAGAGATCTGCGGTCGGCTATCTGCTTCCGTTCAGCAAAGGAACAGTTGAGCTGATTTCGCGGGATTGGACGGTGACGTGGCTCAAGCAGGAAGGACGAATGGATGGATAGGCGATCAAGCTTAGAGATAAGTTAGGCAGCGAATCCATTCGAGATTGTACTTGGCAGGGTATAAATATGAGCCCTGAATGTATGTAATACACACAACCATTCTTCAATACAAACCGGCCTTACGCCAAACCCTAGAGTCCTTTTGTCGTGTCGTCGAGTTCTTCGAGAGGGTTCATCGATCCGTCGACCTCCGTGAGTACCGGCAACCTTGTATCATGTCTAGTATCATGCGGTGGATTTAGATCTGATGCAAGTAGTCTTGTTACCCTTCTTCGTGTCATGCGGTAGATTCAAGCTTGGTTCAAGAGGGTTTCTTGTTAGGTCATGAGCCATGCGGTAGGCTAAGATCTAGCTTGAAGCTAGTTATCGGCTCTATTGGATTTTGGCAAGATCCAATAGATTCATTAAGTTACCTCGTGTTACTTTGAGTTTTTACTTTATGTTTAGATTCATGTAACACCTTTTGCCCAATCTAGATGGGTTTGGATCGGCTTTATCTTTCCCGTGATCCTTATGTGAGTCGAGTTCGTGTTTTAACACGTGGATCTTGTGCTTTCCGATAGCCGAAACTGAATCGATCTAGGTTGTTACGTGTTGCGGGTTCAAGCTTGCCAACGTTGGTATAAATCTTGAAAGAACTGAGTATCATGCGGTAGATGCAGGCTTTGGGGTTGCTTTGGAGCTAGTCATCCGGTGGATTAGATTTCAAATCAATCTGATAGATTTATTCGCTTGGTAATGTTCGTTCCTTCTTCATGGACCCCGAATCGGCTGTTCAGCCGTATTCGGTTATGTTTCTTCACGAGTAAAACACGTGCGTAATTCATGCTTTAAATAATGTATGCTTTTAGCTTTCCATATTTAGATTGTATCATGCGGTGGATAGATCTATTTGTGGAAAGTGGTACGATTTTCGTGCAAGTTGCATCATGCGGTGGATAGATTTGCTTGGCATCGTGCCCGACGGGTTTTAAAGTACCTAGACATGCGGTAGACTAGTGCTTTGGATCTATGCATGCTTGTTTATTACATGTTTATGCTCGTGCTTTACTTTTATTTAATGATGAATTATCATGGGGATCGGTCATGGCTCCGTGCACGTGCACCCTTGCTCAAACAAAGACCGATCGCTGTCATGCTTACATCATCCATTCGGCAATGTTACTTTTCCTTTTATGAGTTCCCGAATGGCTTTCAGTTTATTGGCAGATAGCTCTTTATAGCTATGTGTCATCCCATCTGGCTTTCTAGCCGTAAATATGGAACTGTCTGGTACCACCCGGCAAGTTCCAAACTTTGGTATCTAACTACTTTATCTTTTGTTAATTTTCAGGAAAAATTGACTGGCACGTCTCGTGACTCTTTGCGCGTGTGAAGCCAGCTTGTTCGGCTTTCTGTGTGCTTGACGCTAGGTGCACATTTTGCGTCAACGTGATCCCCACAAAAAAATCCGAACCCAAACACCTCAAAATCGAAGGAATAAGCCGTACACGAAAATCCAACAAAAATAGCCTGAAAAGACACGAAAATCACACAAGCTACAAGAAGGAAATCGACGCAACCATGAAAGCTTCCATACATTCGGAGGTTAGATTCTCTATAAAACGGTGAAAAAATCTACGCATATGGAGCAGAGAAATGAGAAGCAGTCCAGATGGATGGTTAGCTCAGAAACCTTAGAGCTATATATATGGAGTTCCTCTGTGGTGGGCAAATGACAAAGCTACCCCTAGAACTTGAAATGAGATACACACCCCTCAGGGGCAACATGGTCAAGTAGCACTCCTCTTCATCACACGCCCATGCCTTTGCCGCAGTCCGCGTCCTCCCGATGTAAGCCTTGCGATCCCACCACATGCCCGCTGGCATCGAAGATTCTCAGCGCGCCCGAACCCCGTCTCCACCCGCTGAGCCTCTGGTCTTGGTTTTGTGGCTCAACCAAGTAACCTACGATTTTGTGGTGAACCGCCGCAAACCTCGCGTGTAGACTCCAGTTGTGAACCGCTACCCTGCACCGGCTCCTGTCCACGACTTCGTCTTGCTTTTCTTGCCACCATGCGGCCCGCTCTTGACCCTGCTAGCCACCAGGTCCCTCAAGCCGAGCCTACTTGTCTCTCCACTCCTCTGAGGCCCCGCAAGACAAAGACCTTTTGCGCCCGCTCTTCACCTGCACCAATGCAAATCAATACGCAACCTGCACCTGCAATACTCGGCCAAGAGTTAGTCCACACCATGTTGTCAATCACTCATCACAGCCAGGAGTGACCATCCACTGGTCCTCGAACACTCCGGTCCTTAGTGTGCCAGTGGAGGTAGAGGAGCAGCCAGTGGCCATAGAGGTTGAACCTGTGAACCCGCAGCTGATGGCGGCGAAGAGTCAAGATCCTCCTCCCGCTGCACTGAAGCCGTTGAGCAGCCGGAGGCATGGGAGCAATAGCTGCCTGCTATTGAAGCAACCACCAAGGAGACTATTCTCGAGGTGCCACCTATTATCATGGACATCTCGAGTCTCCTTGGTGCCCCGACCGTCACCTTGATGCGGTCCACATTGTAATTACCCGTCCACCCGAGTAGATAGAGAAGCTTGTTATTTGTTGCTGGCATGGTACTTTGCACACAGGAAATCCACTGACTTGTCTTGGGATGGGGCCGAGATGAGTACCCCTGTTGATGGTGAAGACCTCTCAACAGGGCTTCGAGAACCCACGCCACCTCGCCATGAGGAAGATGAAGTGGAGGCGGCAGCTTTAGAAGTCGGCACCTCGCAAGGTATGATTCTGGCACTTTGAGTACTACGTCTTGCTGCTTGATTGTTATAGCCCCCCGAGTTCACTTGATCGTTTGTTAACAAGGCTTGAAGCTAAAACCGAGGAGAGGGTAGTCCCGAAACCTGTTGAGGTTGAGCCCATGGAGGTGGAGACATAGTTGCTACCCTCGAGCTTAGGGAAGAAGCACGAGTAGAACTTCACCCAAGACCATCAACTTGAATTGTTCCCTGGAAGGAGATTGAAGACCCAGTGTCGCTGAGGTCTGTGGTGATGGGATCCTCTAGTAGCTCGAGCCACCAAGACCTCGAGCTACTGGATGATGAACTCGTTGACCCCATAGTGGTTGCCCTAAACCTAGAGTCATGGCACCACACAGAGCAGTGGGTGAAGGTAACCTACGAGTACCCTGTGTTGTCTTGTTGTTGAGGGTAGTAGCCTAAGAATTGATGTGTTATGCTCCATTGATGCAGAATATGGTTGAGAGATCCTAGAAGAAGATCGAGCTTCTGAAGGGGTATAGTGACACCGACTTCCGTGCCGACGAGCTGGAGAAGGAGCTGGACAAGTCAAGGAAGCATTCCGCACTACTCTAGACAAAGCTTGACACTGCCTTTGCCTAGTACCACAACAAAGTCCAGGATGTGGAGACGAAGAGGGACGAGGTCGCCAGGAAGAATAAGGTGCGGTGGTAGAAGAACAAAGGTATGACTCTTACCATAGTTGTTGTGTACTGATTCTGATGATGTCTACATCCAACAATGTTGATGAGGTCTTTGCAGAGCTGGAGGCTTCTCTTGAACAGGTCAAAGCATCTGAACTCTACTTGAAGAACATTGTGTACTAAGAGACTCATGTCCGAGAGGTAGCCGAGCTCGAGCTGTCAATAAGAACTCAAGAGTGCCTTACTACAATTGAAATTTGTGAAGCCACAGATGTTGACCTCGTGTGATGTATGCAATCTTTGTAGAAGCTCAGTGAGGACTGTGAGAAACTTCTTGCTTCATTAAAGGACTTTTAGGAAGTCGCGCTACGAATAGCAAGGTTGTTGGTTCCTCATGTGGCCAGAGAGAACCTGTGGCCACTTATTGATAGGTTTAAGGAAGCCCCCAGGTGTCTAGCGGCAATGTGAAGCACCTGGCGAAGTCAATCCCCGACCAAGTACTCGCCTTCTTGAAGTCTTACTTCCCCAAGGCGCCCGTGGATGCTGTTGTTGGTGGGGTTGCGGTGAACTGCTTGGACGAGCAATTCTGTGCACTACTGGAGGAGATGGCGCCAATCACCGAATAAGTCGCCGAGAAGATGAACCTCTGGTAGAAGTACTTGTAGGATAGAAGTGTATGTGTAGCAGTTGTAAAAGAAACAAGTTAAGTTTATGCGAGATAGTTTAATGCATATCAAGTTTGTTTGTTTGGGATATGTGACCGAGTACTTGTTACCACATCTTGCAACGAAGCTCGCGGAGTACATAGACGCTATAGTGGGTGTTGAGTAGTAGTACTTGTAGTTGTTTGTCTTGTTAGTAGACTCAGTGCAAAAGTTGAGTAGTATCAAGCTTTATTACTGACGATAAAGGATTACACCTAGATGGACAGGGTCGTTACATCAGTTCTCTTGGATGACCAGGGCCGTAACAAATAAGTCGCTAGGACCCATAGGCCACTTACAACTAAGTAGTCGCTAGGACCCATAGGCCGCTTACAACTAAGGTTCCGTTAGGTAGCCATTAAAGCTGAAGGATCAGATGGCGACTAGAGAGGGGGGGAGTGAATAGGAGCCGGTAAAAATTCTTTCAAAAGAATCCGGCCTATACCCTAGACAAACCCCGGTCACACACAAGCGATGGATCGAATCACGCACCAATCGCCAAGACCACGAGGTTATGGATCAACCTCTAGCCTTAGGAACGATTCCTAGAAGCACACGCGGAAGCACTAGAAAGGGAGGGAGGAATCGAACCAAGAAGCAAAGCACACGAGCTGCGGCGGACCGTCCGGCCAGAGGGGCGGACCGTCCGCACGGGCCTCGCGGACCGTCCGTCTCTGCACCGCGGACTGTCCGCGCCGACCTTGCGGACCGTCCGGCCCTACACCGCGGACCGTCCGTTAAAGCACACGAACACCGGAAGCGCGACCGAGAAAAACGGACCGTCCGCCGAGGCTAGGCGGACCGTCCGCGCCACCCGCGGACCGTCCGCTACTCAAGCCCGATCGTCCGCAAACCGGCTGCAACAAAAACCAAAAGCCACACCGGATCGAAAGCGAGGACGCGCAAGAACTCGACGAACACGGGACGAACCCTAACCCCGCGGACTGTCCGCCCGCACCCCGCGGACTGTCCGCCAGGTGCGGACAGAGCAAAAAGAGCCCGACCCCGAGAGTCAACTCCCCCAAATCATTATCGGATTTCCCAAACGGTTGAAGCTATGGAGACAAGGGTTTGGGGACTTGAAAAGCGTCACACAAGGATGCTATAGCCCAAAAATCTTGCCTCCTAACTCACTAAATCACCGGGAATCGCGAATCCTTTGAGCACCACCAAAAGCTAGAGCACCGAACGAAAAACTTCGAATCCAAGTGGTTTCCCGGCGTTTGAGGGCACAAGATCAAGCACAAAGATGCACAAGACATCTATCCATGTTTCCCTCAAAGAAATCCGGGGAGAAACCCACTCAAATCCGCGGAAACACACCGGGAACAAAGGCACGAAAACAAGCACAAAAAGGCCACGAAAACACAACCCCGAATCTTCTATACAAACCAGGAAAGATTCACAAGGTCTAGCATGCCGCCCTAGCATCCATCCCTCTCAACAAATCTCTCATGAAGCTCTCTTGCTAGCCTAGAGAAAATGGATGGAAAATAGCTACGAAAAATGAGAAAGAGGAGGGAGTAAATGAAACCCTAAGTCGCGGAGAGAGAGAGAGCCATCCACACACACTCATGGCTTATATATCAAGTCCCGCCGGAGTGGTAAATGACTCGACTACCCCTAACTAAACTACTGGCGATACAACCCACGTAGGGGCATTTAGGTAATGTTTGTGGGTCTTGCCATCGGACGGCCACGCCTTTGCCGCACCCCGCGTCCTCCCGACGCAAGCCATGCGATCCCGCCGCGTGTCCTCCGCCTCGAAGCTTCCCGACACACCCGGATCCCGTCTCCGTCGTGTTGGGCCCTCGGACTTGGTTTTGAGGCCCAAACCAAGAAACCGTCCGCCGATGGTTTTGTGGGCAAACCACCAAACCCCGCGTGCCCGGTCCGGCCTCCCCGCCAAACCACTTGACTTGACCGCCACCGTGCACCGGCTCGATTGTCCATGACTTCGTCTTGCTCGTGTCGCCACCATGTGGCCCGCACCGAGTCCCGCTGTCCACCGGGTCCCTCGAACCGAGCCTACTTGTCTCTCCATCTCCCGGAGGCCCCTCAAGGCTGAAGACCTTTCGCGCCCGTTCTTCACCTGCAACAACACGAACTAGACCGCAGCCTACACCTGCGCACTAAGCCAAGAGCCAGTCCAACACCCGTTGTCAATCACTCATCACTGAGGAGCGGTCATCCATTGACCACTGGGACGCTCCTGGTCCTCAATCTCCCCCTTGATGAGTGCATTGACAACACACAACGCGAAATGAAATTCAGAGAAAAAGAGAAAAGAAGAAGAAAGAAAAACAAGGAAGCTCAACTCATGACCAAAACCAAAGAAAGGCGAAGAAAGGTCACAAGCCAAGCAAAGCACAAACTCCACACCGAAAACAGCAAGAAAGCTCCCCCAGAACAAATGCAAGCTCCCCCTGAACATGTGGATGCAAACTTCTAAATTTTAGCTCACCTCTTCTGAATTTTCATTAAGCTCACCTCTTCTCCTCCTTGTTGACAATGTATGAATCAAGGTGAAAATGCAGAAATGCAGGACAAAGCATATAAACATCTACATGAGCTTCTCAAATAGGCCAAATCTAGTGTCAAAAGCTAAAAATGAGACAAAGATCACACATGTGAATCATAGCATAGTCAAAGCATTGCCACAAGTAATATATGAAAATACAAGCATGTGACAAAGCAAAATTTTCAGATTTAAGCATTTTTACCAAAAGAAGGCTCGCTTCACATGTAAAAGCCTATCCATGTCACACTTGTGCCACAAACATGCATACCATTCAAAGATCATACAAGGATATCAAATTCTCAGCAAAAGATCATGGTAAACACCCATAAAGCAAAGCATGTCATGTCAAAGCTCATGAGCCATGTGTCCACTTCGGGGAGACTTCTCCACAGGTGAACATCATGCAACATGTTTTGCACCCATATGTGAAAGATAAGACATTTTAAGCATAGACATGATGGATGGAGCATTTTTCAAGCATTATGCACTTCTTTTCAAGATTAATTCATTTCATGGTACATGAAGTGCCTTTGCTGCAAAAAGAAGCTTATGCTCCCCCATGAATGCAACATAGGCTAAACATTCACAATGATATACGGCCTTTGGCCCAAATGCAAGAACAAGGCATCCAAGCACAATCTAAGCATGAAAAGCACATTTAGACCAAACTGTGACATGGATACACAACTACACATTAGTGGAGCATATTTCATCAAAATTTAGTCAAGTTTAGCATTTATTTCAAAAAGGGCTATCTCACCGCACATATATCTCAAATATTCCAAGAGCATAGCCTCACATCACCATTTCTACACACATATAACCAATATCTCACAAATAGCCAAAGAGACTCAAATATGGCATATGAAAGAAGCTCATCATCCTAAAATGCAATATGATACAAATGCAACATGATATATGACAAGATGGCTATCCTACCATGGTTTATACATCACGCAAAGCATGTATATACATCAAAGTAAACATGGTATGATACATATGATACAAAAAGGAAACCCCCCAAGAATCAACTAGAAAGGGCAACAAACCCCAAGTTCCCCCCGCAAGCGCACAAAAGTATCTTGGTCGAGAGGCTTTGTGAAAATGTCGGCTAGCTGATCTTGGGTAGGGACATGGCTCAAAACAATGGTTCCTTTCTCCACATTGTCTCTCAAGAAATGATACCTCACTTCTATATGTTTGGTTCTGGAGTGAAGCACTGGGTTTTTGGCTACGCTTATGGCACCGGTGCTATCACAAAGAAGTGGGATCCGGGTGCACTCCTCACCAAAGTCTCTCAAAGTGTATGAAATCCACAACAACGGGAACAACAACTCGCGGCGAAGAACATACTCCGCCTCGGTGGTAGACCGAGCTACACTAGATCGCTTGCGGGAAGACCATGAGACCAACGAAGACCCAAGAAACCGGCAAGTACCGTGAAGTAGACTTCCTCTCGACTCGACAACCAGGAAAAATCCGCATCGGAAAAACCATGAAGAGAAAGAGTCGAGGAGGAAGAATACCAAAGGCCAAGACCAGGGGCAGACTGTAGGTACCTGAAAATCCTCTTGACGGCCTGTCGATGTGATGTCCTCGGTGAAGCCTGAAAACGAGCGCATAGACACACGCTGAACTGTATGTCGGGCCTCGTTGCCGTCAAGTAGAGGAGAGAGCCGATCATGCTCCTGTACTCCCGCTGGTCCACTGGTTATCCGTCCTCATCCGCATCCAAAGTGGCCGTACTCCCCATGGGAGTCGACATCGGCTTCACATCTTGCATCTGGAACTTCCTCAGCATGTCTTTTGTGTACTTGGTCTAGTGCACAAATGTACCGTCCTTCACTTGCTTGATCTGCAGCCCAAGAAAATACTGCAACTCGCCCATCATGCTCATCTCGAACTCCCTGCTCATCTCATCTGCAAACTTGGCAACAAGGTTATGTGACGAGCCACCAAAGACAATATCATCCACGTATATCTGAACAATCAACAAGTCATTTCCATGCTTGAGGAGAAACAAGGTCCTATCCACGGTACCCATCACAAACCCTCTGCTC
The DNA here is from genome assembly GCA_947561735.1 of Cenchrus americanus. Classification (NCBI taxonomy): domain Eukaryota; kingdom Viridiplantae; phylum Streptophyta; class Magnoliopsida; order Poales; family Poaceae; genus Cenchrus; species Cenchrus americanus. Next base: position 95,745,960 of record OX387241.1, on the reverse strand, counting down.
AAAAGAAAACCTCTCAATCTCCCATACCAAGCACGGGGCGCCTGTTTCAACCCATACAGAGCCCTTTTCAACCTATACACCCTGTGTGGGTACAGCTCGCTCTCAAACCCAGGTGGCTGCCTCACATACACCTCCTCCTCTATGACCCCATTCAGAAAAGCACTTTTCACGTCCATCTGAAACAACTTGAACCCTTTAGCCACGGCAAAGGCTAGAAGGATCCGGATTGCCTCAAGACGGGCCACAGGAGCAAAGGTCTCCTCATAGTCGATCCCCTCCTTCTGACTAAACCCCTGAGCAACAAGTCTGGACTTGTTCCTCACAACCATCCCATTCTCTCCCTCTTTGTTCTTCCAAACCCACTTGGTTCCTATGGGATGGCAATTTGGAGGTGGTTCAACTAACTCCCACACCTGGTTCCTCTCAAAGTTTTCCAACTCCTCACGCATAGAATTGACCCAGTTTGCATCAGATAAAGCATGTCCAATGTCCTTGGGCTCAAAAGTGGCAACAAAAGCGCAAGATGAGCAAAATGAGAGGAATTCCCGGACCTCGACCGTGTAGTGCGTTCGTCGATGTTCCCAATGATCTTCGACAGGGGATGCACTTCTTGAATCCGCCGGGGAGCCTCACGCCTCGAGACTACCTCCCCCTCAACTTCAGCTTCTCTCGCTTGGTCCTCTTGTTGCACCGTCGTTGTCCATGAAGTAGACGGTCCATGCTCCATAGTGGTCGTAGGGGAAGTAGTGGGTACACACTCAGCTTCAGGCGCATGGTTCTCTCCATCATCATCTCCAGCTTCATCCTTCTCCTCTTCAAAGAGATCCTCGGCCATCTCTTCATCACCTGCACATTCAAAACCAAGAGAGGTACATGGCATTGTCTCGTCGAAGGTCACCTCGCAAGTCTCCATGATTTTGTTAGTCTCAAGGTTAAGCACCCTATAGGCTCTAGAATGGTTAGCATAACCAAAGAAAATACCATCACTAGACCTAGCCTCAAACTTGTCGAGTTTTCCCTTCTTCAGAATAAAGCACTTACAGCCAAAGACTCGGAAATGACTCACCTTGGGTGCCCGACCATGCATCAGCTCATAACAGGTCTTCTTCTTGAAAGCTCGCAATAAAATCCTGTTGGAAACATGACAAGCCGTATTGACCGCCTCAGCCCAATACCTCCTAGGAGTCCTGTGCTCATCGAGCATCGTCCTAGCCATCTCACAAAGAGTCCAATTTTTCCTTTCCACAACTCCATTTTGAGGGGGCATATAAGGGGTCGAATACTGATGTTCAAGACCTAGGTCACGACAGAAGGCATCAAAACGAGAGTTCTTGAACTCAGAGCCATTATCACTGCAGATAGCTCGAATAGCATTCCCATGCCTCTCGTTTTTCAACCTCACGATCAGATCTCGAACAAAACCAAATGTCTCACTCTTATCTTCCAAGAAAAACACCCAGGCATAGCGAGAGTAATCGTCCACCACAACAAGGACATACCACTTCCCACCCACCGAGCGAACTTGAGCTGGCCCAACAAGGTCCATATGCAACGGCTACGTCGGACGCTCGGTCATGACATCGGTCAGGGGTGGATGGGGAGTGGCTACCATCTTACCATGCCTACAAGGAGCACAAACCAAATCCTTCTCAAGCTTCAACCTCGGCAATCCTCGGACAAGGTCAAGACCACTCAAGCGGGAAACCAAATCAAATCTCAAGTGTCCGAACCGCCTATGCCATTTCCACAAATCAGAAGAAGGACCAGCCATCAAACAGCGAGCAGAGCCCAAAGAACGAGAGAAATCTGCCCTGAAAATCTGACCCTCGAGGATGATCATACAGACAAGATCACCTCGAGAATCAAGCAAACGAGACTCGCCAGACTTGAAACGCACCTCAAAACCTTCATCAAGCAACTGAGAAACCGAAAGCAAATTGAAACCCAAAGACTTCATAAGAGCCACTCTCTTCAACGTTACCTTGTCACTCACATGCACAACACCTTCCGAAAGCACCCTTCCTCGTCCATTGTCCCCAAATGTGATGTACTACTTTTCCTTCACTGGGGTGAGGCTGGAGAACCACTTCTTATCTCCGGTCATGTGTCGAGAACACCCAGAGTCGATCAACCAAATGTTCTCCAAGCCTCCTGCCTGTAGTCAGAAACAAGAACGAGAGTGAGCTAGCGACTCGACACTGGGGTTAGCACAAAGAAAGTTAAACCAAGGTGTCGAGCCATCTCGCTCAAAAGAGGGGTTAGCAAACATCATTCCCTTGCCACCAAACTTCCCATGTCCCATGGGAGGAGTACGAGCACCACGAGGGGGAAAACGTGGTCCGTAGTTCCTCTGGAACCCAAAGCTGCGATCATCTCCCCTAAACCCGTACTGAGGACGAGTAGGGGGACGTCCAGCAAAGCCACCACGAGCCCGACCAAACCTCTCACCAGCACGCACACCATCATCTCTCCTAGCAAACCTCTCACCACCACCTCTCTGTGGAAACCTGCCAAGACTCCTCACACTTCCCACACCCCGTGGAAGTGGCACTCTAGGCTCAGGAATACCGCGAAACTGGCGATACCTGTCCTGGTTTGCTTGCTCCCTAGCAAGCCTCCCATCCCTCTTCCTCTTGTAGCAAAACTCTGCAAGATGCCTCTCCTTGCCACAATACTCACACGTGAAGGGGATGGGTTTTGGTTTTGGCTCTGGCTTCTCTCTAGGCTTCTCACCCTTCTCACCGACAAACTTCACCGGTTTCTGGAAATCATTTGTCTTAGGTGGGAATTTGGGTGGATCTTGGGTTGTGTCAAGCTTGTTGCAAAGGTGGTTGGGCTTTGGTGTGAAAGAGTTCTTGGGTGCTTTTGGAAGTGGGACTTGGATGTCTCCGATCACCTCAAACTCGGGGTTAGACTCAACACATTTCTCATACACACTCTCCCCCCTTCGTTCTCTCCCACTTTCTCACCCAACTTCTCAAAACCCAAACCACGACCATCAGCTCTCTTGAACTCCTCAATCATGATTTTCAATTGAGGTTCCTGCCCAGACAACCAACCCAACACCTTCCTCAAATAGTCATTCTCCTCATAGATGACATCCAAACGGGAAGTAAGTTCAAGATTGCGCAAAGTGACTTCATCACAGCTAGTGCATGCATTAACAACAGGAGATTTTAAAGATGCTTCCAAAGAACTAATGGTAGAACGAGCATCAACAAGCTTAGCATGCATAGTAGGACATGATTTACAAGCACCAAGCAAAGTGGGTCTAGCCTTAAGCTCATCATATTCAGTCCTAAGAGCATCTAGCTTAGCCAAAGTAGAAGCATTCTTCTCATTAAGCAGTTTGATCTCATTCAACCAAGTATCACACTCAACACATTCAACATCATCAGGAGTAGTAGGAGCAAGTTTCAAAGAGTCATTCTCAAGTTTCAATTCAAGCAATTTTGACTCTAGCTCTCCTACTTTCTCGCTAGCATTCTCAAGTTGTGCCCTAAGATCCTTCCTCATCTTTTTGGCATCTCTAAGCACACTATCGCGGTTGTCAAGCAAGCCATTCAACCTAGCAATCTCAGCAAGCAAAGAGTTGGGGTCACGGTTTACCTCATCCTCCGAGTCGGAGTCGCTGTCTTCCTTCTCGCTCTTCTTGCTGCTTGAGCTATGGGCCATGCCACAAAAGCCCTCAAGCGTCACACGCCCTCAACCCGCCGAGGTTTCGGCTTGCACTCTTCTTGCCATTGCGCCTCCCGGCGTCTTCATCTTCGCCGCTTGAGCTTGATCGCTCCTCGCTTGAGCTTGAGTCAACGTTGCTCGCACCGGCCCACCATCGCTCTTGCCTTGTTCTTCTTGTAGCCGCTCTTGCTCGGTCGCCGCTTGTCCTTGTCCTTGCTCTTGGACTTGTTGAAGTGCTTGCCCTTGGAGGAGTACTTGTCTTCACGCCTCGGGTGTGCCTTGTACACGTTCACCTTGTACTTGTTCTCCTCCGCTTCCGGGCACTCGGTGATGAAGTGGCCACGCTTGCCACACTTGTAGCACGTCCCTGAGCTCCGCCTTGCATTCCTCCGACTCTCGTGTAGTCGTTCAAACCTTCTTGAGAGCAAGGCCGCCTCCTCCTCGCCCAAAGACATCAAACTCCTCATCCGGAATGGACATAAGAGAAGACAAGGAAAAGCGTCGACGAGAAGGGTTAGATTTGCCCTTTGATTCGCCCACAAGAGCAGGACTATGGTCAGTCGAGCCCTCATGCTTGGACTGCAACTTCCTGTCAACCTCAGCCGACTTGAGCTTAGAAAAGTGGTCATCCAACTCAATAGTCAAATAATGCCCAGACTCCTTGATGGCCTCAACCTTAGCACCCCAAACATTCGGGTCCAAGACATGCAAGAGCTTCAAAGCCTGATCATGCTCGGTGTACGGAAAATCCTCAACATTAGCCTTCATGTTGTTCACGATGGCGGTGAACCTCTGAAACATCGCATCAATGTCCTCACCGGGAAGTGGAGTGAAATTCTCATATTGCATCCGGTAAGAGACAAAGAGGCGAGCCTTCACATGGTTATCACCACCGTGAGCAACCAACAACTTCTCCCAATTTTGCCAAGCAAGATTCAAATGACAAACACGCTCAAACTCTGGATCACACAAGCTCCGGACCAAGTGATAAACGGCTTTTGCATTGGCCTCATACTTGGCCTTAGCACCGGCATCGGTCACCATAAGAGTATGGATGTTGACCGGAATAGCATAGGTGTTGTCAAGCACAATGAAATCCAACAACTTCCCATGAAGAAAGATCATCATACGAGCCACCCACTTGTGGTAACCCTTGCCATCGAAGTGCGGTGGACCGCCCCGCTCAACGTACACCATCTTAGGATTCGAGACTTGTCAAAGTCGCAAAGAATCCGACACCAAGCTCTGATACCAATTGAAGGATCAGATGGCGACTAGAGAGGTGGGAGTGAATAGGAGCCGGTAAAAATTCTTTCAAAAGAATTCGGCCTATACCCTAGACAAACCCCGGTCACACACAAGTGATGGATCGAATCACGCACCAATCGCCAAGACCACGAGGTTATGGATCAACCTCTAGCCTTAGGAACGATTCCTAGAAGCACACGCAGAAGCACTAGAAAGGGAGGGAGGAATCGAACCAAGAAGCAAAGCACACGAGCTGCGGCGGACCGTCCGGCCGGGAGGGGCGGACCGTCCGCACGGGCCTCGCGGACCGTCCGTCTCTCGCACCGCGGACTGTCCGCGCCGACCTTGCGGACTGTCCGGCCCTACACCGTGGACCGTCCGTTAAAGCACACAAAACAGCAGAAGCGACCCGAGAAAAACGGACCGTCCGCCGAGGCCGGGGCGGACCGTCCGCGCCACCCGCGGACCGTCCGCTACTCAAGCCCGGACTGTCCGCAAACCGGCTGCAACAAAAACCAAAAGCCACACCGGATCGAAAGCGAGGACGCGCAAGAACTCGACGAACACGGGACGAACCCTAACCCCGTGGACTGTCCGCCGGCACCCCGCGGACTGTCCGCCGGCACCCCGCGGACTGTCCGCCAGGTGCGGACAGAGCAAAAAGAGCCCGACCCCGAAAGTCAACTCCCCCAAATCATCATCGGATTTCCCAAACGGTTGAAGCTATGGAGACAAGGGTTTGGGGACATGAAAAGCGTCACACAAGGATGCTATAGCCCAAAAATCTTGCCTCCTAACTCACTAAATCACCGGGAATCGCGAATCCTTTGAGCACCACCAAAAGCTAGAGCACCAAACGAAAAACTTCAAATCCAAGTGGTTTCCCGGCGTTTGAGGGCACAAGATCAAGCACAAAGATGCACAAGACATCTATCCATGTTTCCCTCAAAGAAATCTGGGGAGAAACCCACTCAAATCCGCGGAAACATACCGGGAACAAAGGCACGAAAACAAGCACAAAAAGGCCACGAAAACACAACCCCGAATCTTCTATACAAACCAGGAAAGATTCACAAGGTCTAGCATGCCGCCCTAGCATCCATCCCTCTCAACAAATCTCTCATGAAGCTCTCATGCTAGCCTAGAGAAAATGGAAGGAAAATAGCTACGAAAAATGAGAAAGAGGAAGAAGCAAATGAAACCCTAAGTCGTGGAGAGAGAGAGCCATCCACACACACTCATGGCTTATATATCAGGTCCCGCCGGAGTGGTAAATGACTCGACTACCCCTAACTAAACTACTGGCGATACAACCCACGTAGGGGCATTTAGGTAATGTTTGTGGGTCTTGGCATCGGACGGCCACGCCTTTGCCGCACCCCGCGTCCTCCCGACGCAAGCCGTGCGATCCCGCCGCGTGTCCTCCGCCTCGAAGCTTCCCGACACGCCCGGATCCCGTCTCCGTCGTGTTGGGCTCTCGGACTTGGTTTTGAGGCCCAAACCAAGAAACCGTCCGCCAATGGTTTTGTGGGCAAACCACCAAACCCCGCGTGCCCGGTCCGGCCTCCCGCCAAACCACTTGACTTGACCGCCACCGTGCACCGGCTCGATTGTCCATGACTTCGTCTTGCTTGTGTCGCCACCATGTGGCCCGCACCGCGGGCCCCGCTGTCCACCGGGTCCCTCGAACCGAGCCTACTTGTCTCTCCATCTCCCGGAGGCCCCTCAAGGCTGAAGACCTTTCGCGCCCGTTCTTCACCTGCAACAACACGAACTAGGCCGCAGCCTACACCTGCGCACTAAGCCAAGAGTCAGTCCAACACCCGTTGTCAATCACTCATCACTGAGGAGCGGTCATCCATTGACCACTGGGACGCTCCTGGTCCTCAAAAGTCAGACCATGTAGGTGACTAGTCAAACTACTACGAGTAGAACCGACACAACTGGTCGACATTTCACGTGTTGTTGATTTCCTTACCTTCAAGTGTCTGGAGACGATAGGAGCATGGGCCGGTGACCTTAGATACTGAAAAGGGACATTCCCATGGCAAGTTGAGCTTATGTAGTCCTTCTGTGTTCTCGATACGATGGAGGGCTAGATCACCCATGTTGAAGGAGTGTTCCTTGACATTGCGATCATGATAGAGTTGGATACCCTCCAGGTATCTTGCTGATTGAACAAGGGCGGCGCGACGGGCTTCTTCTAGCTAGTCGATATCAACCCTTCTGTTGTCTTTTATGACCCATTCGTCGTACTGTTCGACCGCTGGGGATTCCAACATCACATCAGCGGGTAGTATAGCTTCAGAACCGTAGACTAGGAAGTAGAGTGACTGCCCCGTTGGCTTGGTAGGTTGAGAACGAAGCCCTAGAGTGTGTTGGGTAATTCCTTGATCCTCTTGCCTCGTTTTGTGTTAGTGACATCGTGTAGGCACTTTTTGAGGGTGTTGATAACCATCCTGTTGGCACGCTCCACCTGGCCATTAGCGCGTGGGTGAGCAACAGAGATGTATCGAACATCGATCCCGCTGTTTGTGCAGTACTCCCAAAACTAGTGGTTATTGAAGTTAGAGCCCAGTTCTGTGATGATGCGATGGGGTAGGCCGTGGCGGTGCACGATCTCATCCAAGAAGTCGACTACTCTATCAGCCTTTAGGCAGGTAACCGGCTTGACCTCGACCCAATTGGTGAACTTGTCGATAGCCACCAGAACTATGTTGAATCCTCCTAGCACAGTTGGTAGAGTGTCAATCATATTGCGCCACCAGCAGGCAAACATGTTGCTGCTTGGCGAAGAACTGACATCCTTGGCACCTACAGACTAGTTCCTCTGTGTCACCCAGAGCTGTGGGCCAGTAGAATGCTCATCGGAAAACTTTGCTTATGAGAGTCTTGGAGGACGCATGATTGTTGCAGACGCCTTTGTGAATCTCCTCCAAGATGTCCTTGCCTTCTCCACGAGGTACGCACTTCATGAGTACTCTAGAAGTTGCACCTCCCGTGTAGAGCTTGTCCCTGACTAGTACATAGATTTTGGCTTGTCGAATGACTTGTTCAGCTGCGATCTTGTCTGAGGGAACCTTCTGCTCCTGGATGTAGTCCAGCATCAGTGGTCGGTAGTGCTAGTGTTTTCTCCGGTATGGATGGCTTGTGTAGTTTGTGGATGAAGACTCCCACTAGTACTTGAGTGCGCGAAGATCCCAGCTTCGATAGGACGTCCGATGCAACGTTGTTGTCATGAATGACGTGATGGAACTCGATGCCATAAAATTTTTCTTGAGCTTGCGGACTTCTAGGGATTATGCGTCCATGCTCTCTCTGTTGTGGTCCCAAGAGTCATTGACTTGATTGATCACCACAGAGAGTCACCGAAGACTAGTAGTCGCTTGATCCCCAAACACATCACGAGATGGAACCCGTGTAGTAGAGCATCGTACTTGGTTGTTAGAGACCTTCCAGTAGATCTGCAGGACATACTTGAATTGTTCAACCTTTGGAGATATCAGGTGTACCCCTACGCCTGTACCCTCGAGCTTGAGTGAACCGTCGAAGTACATCACCAGTGCTCTAATCGCTCTATTGGTGTGAGTAGTTGATTCTCCCGCCACTCTGCCATGAAATCAACTAGTGCTTGAGACTTGAGGTGGTTCGTGGCTTGAAGTCGAGGTTGAGGGTGTCGAGCTCGACCGCCCACTTGGAGATCCTCCTGGTGGAGTTCCGATTGTGGAGTATATTGCCAAGCGGATAGTCGGTGACCACAGATATCGAGTACTCATGGAAGTAGTGTTGTAGCTTCTGCGAGGTGATGAGGAGTGAGTAGAGTAGCTTCTGCACTGGTGGGTACCAGGTCTAGGACTCAGACAGACTCTCGCTGACGAAGTAGACAGGTCGCTAGACTGGATAGGCATGGCCTTCTTCCTGACGCTTGATGATGACGGCAGTACTGACCACATGAGTAGTCGCAGTGAGGTAGTGAAGGACCGATACGGCGAACCAGAGAGGGGGGGAGTGAATGGGAGCCCATAAAAATTCTTCTCGAAGGAGATGGAAACTCCAACAAGATGAACACGGCTTCTAACACATGTCTCCGACTCACTACCCAAGTTGGCCAAGCCCACGTAGCCACTGGAGTGCCACTGAACCTAGGAACCAAGACACACACCCTTCCGACCCGAGAACGCAGCGGAACACCAAACCTCGAGTCCACTGACCAACACCGGTCAGACCGGTCCCTACTGGTGAAACTAGGCAACTTTCACTAAGTGGCTCCACACCGGTCAGATCGGTGAGATGCACCGGTCAGACCGGTCACAGCCTGAAAGCCCCCAAAGCACCAAACAGGCCTACGGACCTCCAAACAGACCCAAACTCGAAACGGCTGCAACACAGGACAACAACGAACACACCCAGACGTTCACCCGAGCAAAAACCCACGGAGGGTTGCACCGGTCAGACCGGTCAAGAGCACCGGTCAGACCGGTGTAGCCTGGGCAGCTCGGGATGAACAGCACCCGCGGGTCAACTCCCCCAAATCCAAAACTTGATCTCCCGAATCGCTCCACGGACTTGAACAAAACTTTGGGGATATTAGGAACACCTCATGAGGAGTCCATAGACAAGTTTAATCCCACCAAAACTCGTCGAAAAAGGAGGAATCGAAAAAATCCCGCCAAGAACACCTCAAACCCTAGAACTCGAAAAACCCCAAAATCGAGCCCCTTTACTCACGGATTTGGGAGGGGAATCACAACCCAAAGAACCACGAAGGGTTCCCACAAATTTCCCCCATCAAATCCTCAAGAGAAAGGTCTCGAAAACAACCCAAAGAAATCACCAAGAGAGGGCTCCGAAAATCACCACCAAGAACAACCGGGAACAACACATCCAAACCTTGAGGAACCACGCCGAATCATCTATACATGCAACAAAGGTTCATACAAGGTCTAGCTTGCTGCCCGATCATCCAACCCTCTCAACAAGATCTCACCATGAAGCTCTCAAGCTAGTCCTATAGAAATCCTAATAAAATAGGAAGGGAAAATAGGAAAGCAAATGAACTAGGGTTCTAAGGCTTGGATGCCATCCGCTCACCTCTTGGGTTATATGGAGGCAACCGAAAGTCTGAAATACCCTTTACTAACAACTAGGGATACAAGCCCCTCAAGGGCGGTTTTGAAAGACTTGAGGCTTTCTCCATCAGACGGATGCCCGGCAACCGCAACCTGCTTAGCCTCGCGCAAGCCTTGCGATCCCGATGCGTGTCCTCCGCTTCGAAGATTCCGGACTGCATCATCACACACCGGTCAAACCGGTGCTCCTCACCGGTCACACCGGTCAGACCCACCGGTCACACCGGTCTGGCACTGCTGTAGCACCGTCTTCGGTTCTTCGGTCTTGGCTTTGTGGATCAACCAAGGAACCCAGTGGTTTTCTGGTGAACCACGGAAACCCCACCAATTCGGTGTAGCCTCCGCCAATATCCACTCATGACTTGGCTCCCACGTAGTCCCGGCTCGACCTTGGTTTTGAGGCTCTACCAAGAAACTGTCCATGACTTCATCTTGCTGTTCATGCCACCATGCGGCCCGGACTTGACCCCTCTGGCCACCGGGTCCCTCGAACGAAGCCTACTTGTCTTCTCCACACCTGGAGGCCTCACCGGCGACGACCTTTCGCGCTTGTTCTTCACCTGCACCAACACCAGTCAAGCCGCAACCTGCACCTGCAATACTTAGCCAAGAATCAGTCCACACAACGTTGTCAATCACTCATCACACAAGGAAGCGACCATCCACCGGTCCTCGAACTACACATGGTCCTCAGTTAGAGAGTAGCTTCTCCTTTTTGTGAGGAGTTGTGAGGACCGGTGGCTTGGACAGAAAGTCCTTGAGCTGCAGCATAGCTTGATCAGCCTTCGTGGTCTACACGAACTTCTCGTGTCGCTTAAGAAGCTTGAAGAAAGGTATACCCCATTCTCCAAGTCTTGAGATAAATCTATTCAGGGCCGTCATGCAACCAATAAGCTTCTGTACATCCTTGATGGTAGCTAGAGCTTTCATGTTAGTGATGACGGTGATCTTCTCAGGGTTTGCTTTGATGCCACGATAACTGATGATGAAGCTGAGTCGTTTCCCTGAGGGTACGCCGAAAACACACTTGTTTGGGTTGAGCTTCCACTAGTACTCCCACAGTGATGCAAAAGTCTCTTCAAGATCGGTGATGAGTGTGTCCGAGTTCCTGGTCTTGATGACCACATCATCCACGTAGGCTTCGACGTTCGTGTTGAGTTGCTCCCTGAAGCAGGCTTGAAATAGCTCGTTGAAAGGTAGTGTCAGTGTTCTTCAACCTGAATGACATCGTCGTGTCGCAGTAAGGACCAAACAAGGTGATGAGCGTGATCTTCTCCTAGTCTTCTTCTTTGATCGCAATCTGGTGGTACACCGAATAATAGTCGCAGCTCACCATGGAGTCGATGACTTGGTCAATCTGCGGCAACCCGAACGGGTCCTTGGGGCAGTGCTTGTTGAGATTGGTGTAGTCGATGCACATTCTCCACTCGTTGGTGTTCTTGCAGACGGGGATAGGGTTGGTAAGCCACTCAGGATGAAAGATTTCTTTGATGAAGCCCACTGCGAGTAGTTTCGCGAGTTCTTTCTTGATGGCTTCCCATCGATCATTAGCAAAATGGTGAAGATGTTGTCGCTTGGGGGTAGCTTTAGGGTTGACATTGAGTGAGTGCTCAATCAGCCTCCTAGGCACCCGTGGCATGTCTGCTGCCTTCCATGCAAAGATGTCTCAATTAGCCTGGAGGAAGCTGACGAGCATGTCTTCCTATTTAGGATTGAGCCCCATGTTGATCATGGTAGTCTTGCTTCTGTCACCGGTTCCGAGGTCGATAGCCTTCACACATTTCCTCAAAGGACTGACACTTGTTGGCAGTGACGGTCTTCTCTGGTTTCTCGAGTTTGCTCAGAGCGAGCTTCTTGGACGCAGCAAAGATCTCCATCATGGCATTGGGTACTTGAGTAGTTGCAGAGAATTCCACGGCTTCGATGTCTCAGTCATAGGATCGCTTCAAGTCCCTTTGTAGTGCGAGTACTCCATTAGGACCTGGCATCTTGAGTACAAGGTACACGTAGTGGGGGATCGCCATGAACTTGGCTAGAGCGGGTCTACCAAGGATGGTGTGGTAGGATGTTTCGAAGTACGCGACCTCGAACTTGATGAACTCGGTGCGGTAGTTGTCCCATGTCCCAAAGGTAACAAGCAAAACCACTAAGCCAAGTGGTATAGCCACATTCCCTAGGATGATCTTGTAGAAGGGTGACGTGCTCTTAGTGATCATGTCGATGACGTCAAGGCCCATCTTCTTCAAGGTCTTGGGGAAGAGGATGTTGAGGCTGCTACCGCCGTTGATGAAAACCTTGGTGAGCCTGGAGCCTACGACTAGCGAGTCCAAGATGAGAGGGAAGCGTCCTAGCTCAGAGAAGCTTGTCCACTGATCTGCACGTGAGAAGGTGATGGGTACCTCTGACCACCTAAGAGGAGTCAGTATCGCGGGCTCGCTGGACATGATCTCGTGCAGTGTTATCTTCTGTGCTCACTTGGTAGGTAGACAACAAAAGATGATGTTGATAGTTTAGTCAAGATCTTGGTAGTCGTCATTGCCTTCGGCTACCTTCGCCTTTCCCTTGCAGTTGTGGGGGTTGCGAGGTTCTAGTGTCTCCTTGAGGGCTCAGCGTAATTGGAAGCACTGCTCGGAAGTGTGGCTATTGTCCGGGTGCCATGGACACCTCTCCTTGAGCAGGTCCTTGAAGCTACCGGAGGTCTTCTTTTTGCTATCCTTCGTAGGGTGATGTACTGCCGCGACAGTGTTGTCTTTCTTGAGCTTACGATTAGGATCCGAGTAGTAGTTGTTGTTGTTGCAACCAGGCAGGTCATTATTGTTGATGATGATGATGATGATTTTTTTGTTGTTGTTTTGTAAGGCGAACTGTGGGGGAGATCCCCACAGTATAAAAAACTTTCATTGCATAAAAAGAAAAAAGGTGTCAAGATATAGAGTTCTTATAGGAAAATTAACTAAAAGCATCTAACCAAAAAAAAAGCTAGAACACAGCTCATTATTAAACCTCACTGCCTGGAGACGACCTTGCATTATTAAATTACGAAACCAATGATCATGACTAGGATCATGTCTATCGAAGATGCTATCATTTATAATCTTCCAGAGCTCCCAAGCTGCAATCATGGCTGCCTCTGGGAAGAAGTCCAGTCCATTTGTGTCCAATATGCTAAGGATAGATCCCAAACAATATGCAACGTGTCCCTGTATCTTCTAGCAAAAGGGCAGGTTGTTGTTGTTGCCGCCGTGTTGTTTTTGCCCTTGGCGCGATTGGACTCGTACATGGCAATAGCCTTGTGAAGGACCAATTATGTGACAAGAGAGGGGGCGAGTGAATGGGAGTCGATAAAAATTTTTCGAAAGAAAAATTGACTATGTCCCAAAATCACCACCAAGGGTTTCTAAACATACTTGCCAAGGTCATGTAGTCACAACGGATCTACCAACCCTAAGAACAAGTCCAAACAAGTTGCAAAGTGGAAGCACAACTCAAGAAGCAAAGGACTTACGCAAATTTGCTTGACTAGGACGGACGGTCAAACCTGCAGTTGCGGACGGTCCATCGAGGCTTGGCGGACGGTCCGACCTTCAAGCACAGATGGTCCGTATTAATGAACAGAACCTCCGGTAGCTCCCGAAGTTATACGGATGGTCTGTTCTAGTGTCACGGATGGTCCGATGACAGCGGATGGTCCGTGACCCGTGTGCGGACGGTTCGTGACCCGTGCGAGGATGGTTCGTCAAACACAAACCAAAAGGGCATACAACCCCCAGTGGATCAAACCACGAACCAGCATGAACACATGACGAACTAGACGAACACGAATCCCCGCGGACGGTCCATGACCACTTGGCAGATGGTCCGCTAGTCACGAACAGAACGGGATGAACTCAAAACTGCAAAGGACACTACCCCTAATGCTCCATGGATCTCCAAAGTGGCTAAAGGGATTGAAACAAGATTTTGGGGAAAGGAGAAGCATCTCTAGGAGATGCTATGACCAAAAACTTAGAGCCTCAAACCAATTAAAACGTCGGGAATTGACAATCAACCGAGCTCAAGCACAAACGTAGGGTTCCAACCGAAATCCGTGAATCAGAGGCCAAATCTAGTATTTTTGGGAAGAAGTGCACAAAGATGCACATGACATCTATCCATGATCCCCACAAACAAAAGTGAACTCAAATGCCTTAGAATCGACGAATAAAGCCATGCACGAAAATCCCACAAAATGACTCAAAAAAGACACGAAAATCACTCGAGTGAATAGAAGGAAATCGACACAACCATGAATGCTTCCATACAACCAGAGGTCTGTTTCTCTACAAAATCATGAAGAAAATCTAGCCTATAGAGCAGCGAAATTAGGAAGCAGTCCAGATGGATGAGTTGCCATCCAACCCTGGAGCTATATATGTGAAGTATCTCCGGGTGGGACAAATGACCACGCTACCCATAGAACATTTATGAACATACATACCCCTCAGGGGAAATATGGTCAAGACCTGGTTTAACTCATTGGGCGGCCACACCTTTGCCACAGTCTGCATCCTCCTGATGCAAGCCCTGTAATCCCGCCGCGTGTCCCCTGGCAACGAATCTTCTCGGCGCGCCCGGATCCCGTCTCTGCCCACCGTGCCTCTGGTCTTGGTTTTGTGTCTCAACCAAGTAACTTGACAGTTTTGTGGTGAATCACCGCAAACCCCGCCTGCAGACTCCGGTCGTGAGCGACTACCCTGTGAGCGGCTACCCTGCACCGGCTCATGTCCATGACTTCATCTTGCTTTTCTTGCCACCATGCGACCCGCACTTGATCCCGTTCGGCCACCTGGTCCATCGAGCCAGGCCTACTTCTTTCTCCACTCCTCAGAGGCCCTACAAGGCTAAGACCTTTTGCGCCTGCTCTTCACCTGCACCAACGCAAATCAAACCGCAACCTGCACCTACAATACTCGGCCAAGAGTCAGTCCACACCACATTGTCAGTCACTCATCACACTAGGGAGCGACCATCCACCGGTCCTCGGATGCTCCAATCCTCAATCTCTCCCTTGATGAGTGCATTGACAACACACATAGTCACCAATTCATAGAAGAAATAAAAAGAAAAGAAACAAACAAAAATCTTAAACAAGTGATCAAAAGCCAAACAAAAGCCAAAAACAAGATCACTTGCAAGAGCAAGTCTTGGTCCCCTAAGGCAAGGGCAATGGTTGAGGACCATGTGTGGTTCGAGGATCGGTGGATGGTCGCTTCCTTGTGTGATGAGTGATTGACAACGTTGTGTGGACTGATTCTTGGCTAAGTATTGCATGTGCAGGTTGCGGCTTGACTGGTGTTGGTGCAGGTGAAGAACAAGCGCAAAAGGTCATCGCCGGTGAGGCCTCTAGGTGTGGAGAAGACAAGTAGGCTTCGTTCGAGGGACCCTGTTGACGGTGAAAATCCGTCAACCTAGCCATGAGTTTACCTTCGGTGTTGGCATGAGTTTTATACCTTATCCATTGGTACTAACCCCCGTGGTATAACAAGTTCATGTGTGCATGTCGGTTTTGGAGTTTAATGTTTATGCAGGGTTTTAGTGTTGAATGCAAGACTTTCGGGATAAGTTCATTAAGCACCTCATGACAAGACCTTGAAGCCCGATACAAGTCAAGCAATGAAGTGAACATGACTCCAAGAGCCCAAGGACCAAGCCTGAGAAGATGATAAACTCCGAGGACCGAACCAGAAAAATGCTGAATCTTGCAAGACAAGGAGTTGAGTCCAATTCGGAGAGAAACCGACGTCAAGGGCCCACATGCAAAAGGGGAGAGCATCTAGAAGACGTGGGAAGAAACACGGGCGAAGCAGCCGCGGGATGGGCCGGGTGGGCCCGGGCCGGCCGGCCCGGCCGGCCGGCCCAGCCCTTTTCGGGGCCCAATCGGCCTCCCCTTTGACCTAATTGCTTCTCAGGCTATAAATAGCCCCCTGACCGAGAGCCACGCAGAATCGACGTCGTAATCCGCCGCCGAGGAGCAGAGAAGTTTGAGGGACACCATCTCGGAGATGAGGGTCGTGCTAGTTGTCTAGGGTTTCCCTAGCCGACGTGGGAACCTTGCATGGAAGACCACGTCGGAGCTCCGGAGCGAGGATCAAGATCGATGGAGGGCCCCGGTGGTGATCTTGTTCATGTAATCATTCATGGTGAAGTTTGTAAGTGAATCCGATTTCTAGCGATTAAGTGCCTTCTCGATGATTTTGTTTTCTTCTTGGTTTTGCTTCTTCTACGATCTAGTTTGCAGCTAGATTACTTAGGGTGCTCTTGTAGCCACGGTGGCTAGAGGTGCATACCGGACCGGCCAAGTGATTTCAACTTGTTCTATCGAACTCGCCCTAGACTACCCGCATGAATAGGGATACGTTGTGACAGAACGGGGGTTCCGAAAGGCGGGCGTTTTCGGAGTCGGATGGAAGGCCACGATTTAAAGATGCTTTTAATGAGAGTCGCTTTTCTATCTTCATCTATCTTGTTTGGAGCTACAACATAAGCATGATCTAGATTCTCTAGATTGGTTATCTCTTGCTTTCTCTTGTTACCTCTTAGTAGATTAGATTAGATTCGTTTTCTTTATGAGTTAGTAGATTAGATGCAACTTAGTTCATCATAAGATAGCTTACCTTGCTTTACTAGCTTGAATCCTTGCGTTGCACATTGTTCCATGGATTCGATACCTTGGGTTCACCACTCGAGGGAAGAAGGGTCCCTTGACTACGACGAGAGACTTGTCCGCTTGCAAGTCATAAACGAACTTTGATACAACTATTAACCGTCAACAAGCCCCTTTTTCTGGCGCCGTTGCCGGGGAACAAGCAATCAAGATCCGATCTAGTATCGCTTATCTTTCAGTTTTCCTTTTGATTTTCTTTTGCATCTCTTATGTTTGATCATCCTCAAAAAGAAAAAAATCAATCTAATCTAGTTTTGATTAACCCTAGTTTTTATGTTTAGATTTTTGTTTTATTGCTAACCCTAACCGGAGATGGTTGGCTACCTCTCAAAAAAACCCAAACTTTTTTGTGGATGATCCAAGAAAACTTTACAGGCAAAGGTGACGTGCAACACAAGCTAAAGGGGTGGAAACCCTAGATTCAAAAGTTGAAGTCGAAGGACCGTCGAAATCTCCAAGGGAATCACCACCTCCAAGTCAAGACGCCAGAAGGCCGTTCAAGATCAAGAGGAGGATGGAGAAGATGGAGATGGAGAAAGAAGCTCAACACCTAAAGGCTGCCAAGGTAAGATCCACATGTGAAGTGTTCATCATGATAAAGATGCTAGACGCAAGTGAGACAACTTGCCGGGCGCCCGATGGTAACAAAGAAGAATATCCGAGACAACTCCAAGGTCCCAAGGCGGCGAAGGCTACTCAAACTCATTCGGGAGAGATGAAGGATCACACTAGAGACCACGAAGATCACGACCGAAGGACCGGAGTTCGAGATGCCGAGCCACAAGGAAGATGTTGCATCCGTCAAGACCAAAGGACAAAGCCAGCCTGTGAAGACAAAAAAATGAGTAAGCCAAAGTGGGTACCCAAGATTGCAACGCCCACAAAGAGCGTTGATCCGAAGTAATCAAGTGAAGAAGTCTAGCCATGGACTATAAACGAAGCGCTAGGCGGGAGGCAACCCGTTTCGTCGAGTCAAGAATATGCTACCGGGAGCACAACCCGATTCCAGGTTTTCGAGTCTTTTCAAGTAATTCAGTTTTGAATTTTACTACGCAAAACATTAGACTTAGAATGGTTGAACAATATTAGAGACATAATTCTTGGTTGAATATTTTGCTTGATCATAAACCCTTTACATGAACCATCCTATGTGATTGTTTGCTTCTTTTTCGAGAAACCACAACCAAAAAAAAATTTCAGAACCTAACTCAACCCTTCACCCTCATTATGGTGCTGTGGTTGACTTGTTTTTCATGCTAAAAACACACGAGTAGAGCCACGACTTGTATCTAGATGTTATTTAAATTTCAGCATGTGGTAGGACTCGCATGAACCTAGAAGCTTGATTTTTGGTTGGTTTAAAAATCCATATCCTTTGTTTCTCTAAGATTAGAATTTTTCTAAGCCTCACTTAATTTTATTTGATTCAAAATCTCTCTCATCTAATCAAAATTAGGATCTAAACCTATGCCCCCATGATCAAGCCGGGAAAAGCTTGCTCTCAACTAATGAAGGCAAACTATACCGGTGAGACCGAAATCGACGTAGTCGAAAAATATTTTCGACTTACATTTGTTTTTAATGGTTTAAAAACTTCTCTAAATTTATGCTTGAGCTCTTGCATGGCTCTGAAAAATATTTTTAATTTCGAAATTAGAGGAGTGCTTAGCCTTAAACACACTTAAAGGGAGGCAATCTAGTTAACCTAACCATGCATGCACCATGATACATCACGGGATGCCCCTCCAACATATTTAAACCACATGCAAAGTACAAGCATGGGGGGCAGCCAAGGATTTGTTTTGTAGGAATATCATGGATGCATGTGAGGCAAGGGAGTATGGAAGTGAGTCAAAGCGAAAACATCAAGTGGAAGGAGCAATATTGCAAGCGAAGGAGTGGACGGGAATGTTTGGAAGGTGTACGCGATCACGAAGCAACATAAATGCACTAGAGAAGAACCGAGCCAAGAGGAGGAGAGAGGTAAGTCTTTCATCCAACTCTTTGTTCGTGTGCTCTAGTTTGTAGGCCGGAATCACCTTAGACTTAGCCATCCACCGCGTTTGTTTCATGCAACAAATCATATCCTTAATCCACTCAAAGTACAGACTCCAAAATAATATTTGTGTACCTTGTTACCGGGTGAAAACCCCGGATATTTATTTGTGAGGGAGAGCGCTGCAATCATGGAAGAAAACTACAAGCCTTTTCACCGAAGAAGAAGGGATCATTGTCGTCTAAGCCATCATCGACAACCTCTTCGAGGAGGCACTCGGTTTCCGAGTTTCCTCGGAGTATGGAGGAGGACATGGCACCGCCGAGGAGGAACCACACTCTTCTCCTCGGTGGCATGAGGGCCACACGAAACTCGTTTATTAGGTTTACCAAACTTCAATAACATATGGAGGAGCCGCCTTCCAACCTCACCACTTGACACGATCATCCGCTCCACCTCCATGTGTTCCGTGGCATTCCAATGGGTTTATCATCACGACGGAGGAGGAGGAGAAGAAGCTCGCTCGCCTTGGGTAGAGGCTTGTAGCGAACGTCGACATCGACGACCAAGCTCTCCACATATTGGGTTTCATATGGGACACCGGTGCAATTCTCTAACGGAGTGTCGGCAGACACCCACAAGGAATTCGCCTAGGAAATTTTCATGACCAAGGCGCATACCCTTGATGAAGGAGTGCTGAGTCTCTCATTCCGTTGGAGGGAGCCCACAAGTGGAGAAGAAGGAAGACATCGTCGGAAGGGTAACCTTGATCAATGATGCTATTTCTAGCACCATGATGGGGTAATCTCCTTTCATCCATGGGTTGCAATCGATCTTGAGATGTAATCGAACTTTGTTGGATTATCTATCTATCATCTTGTATTGGAAATACTTTAATGCTTAAGGTTAGCTACCATGCCGTAAAGGGAGTAAAGGGCTCTATGCTTCCTTGGATCCATTCAACACAATCCCCGATAGATTAGATTGGCTTTCATGTTCGAAACGATTGCATGTTCTAGTATCGTAGACCCATGGGCGAGTGTCTCCTATTTTCAAAAGGGAGCTCCGGAACAAGTGGATATGCATGAGGCACATGGGAAAGTCTTTGGAGTATGATCGTTGGAGGAGACCATCAACAAAGAAATACTATCCAGAACCCCATCATCCAAGTGTGTCACTTTTGTGCAAGTGGATTTTTGGGAGAATGAGAGAGACAAAGATAACCAACACGGAGTTGAATTGGCTTTACTCGGCTTTGCCAGGCAGCCAATCAACCCTGCTCACCTATCGGGAGATCGGGTTGTTACCTCTCCATGTTGACTATCTCTTTAAAACTGGGTATTACAAGGAACCCGAATCATCTCCTGCCCGGGACTTCCCTAGGAATATATGAAGAAAGGAAAATATATATGTGAAGATGAGAGAGGAGGCTTCCAAGTGGCCTAGGTGAATTTGCCCCTTCCAGATTGAAGGTTAAAACTTTTTCTTGAGGGGAAAAAGATCGGTTAGAGGAAGGACTTCTTGTGCCGACAAAGAGAAAAAAATAAAAGAGAAGGATTAGGAGAAGGTTTTTCCACGACCCAAGAAGGAGGTGCACAACAAAATTATGTCCCACCATTGGGAGGAACCCCGGCGCCGCCGAGTTACTACGGTGGTGTACCAATGCAAGCATGGGGGAGTGGTGCAGCCATACCCCCACCATTTTTGCGGTGCCCAACGTAGCCTTTGCGGAGCCATTTGCACACCTTCCTCAACCACAACAAAATGTGGCCACCATTGGAGGATACGCTGCAAGGAACGTTCAAATTATTGCAGCCATCCTAACCAATGCAAACCAAATGGGTGAAGGAAATGCAAACGTCGCTTATGTGCTTGGACACCTTCAGCTAGCACCGTCGGACAATTCATAGGAGGAGTGGTGCATTCCTATTACAAGTAAGGGTACAACAACTAAGACTATCAATATCAACCACCGGCGAAGATTAGAGAGAGGATGAGCCTTAGCTATCTTTCCTTTACCCCCTTTTTTTTTAATTTTCAGCTTGTTTGCGCCTATGTATGCGTAGTATTTTCAGTTTTACTTTAATTTTTAGTGTTAGTTTAATTTTTCAGCGTGTGTCTTAGTGTTTATTTTCATCATGAATAATGTCGCCACCAAGTTTTTACCTTTGGTAAAGTTACAAAGTTTGTGCCATGATGATATATGATTATAATTGCCGCTTTGTTTATCTTTGTAATTGATTTATGCATGTTTAACCTAGTGCTCTCTTAAAAATACAAATCTGAAATTATCTAAATGCTAGCTTAATCTTCAGCGGAGGTTATGATTAAAATATGGACCCATAGTGTTTTATGTGCTCTCAAGTTATGAATAGGTTTAAGATGTCTTTTATGCTCAAAAATATTGCTAACCTTGTCACAAATATCGCTTGTGTGTTGCTCAACCTATCCAAAGCCTAATATATATTTGAGTGCATAAACCTTAGTATACAAGATTTATTTTTGAGTGAGTCATTGCAGGCCATGATTTCTCTGGCCCGAGACTAAGAAGCTGGTCATTCCGTTTTTGCGTATCTATCTTTTTGCTAGCCTTTTATCCGTGCATTGTGTATCCCCGCATTGGAGATCTCACAAACTTCACCGGATATCCACCCTTAAAACCAAATATCATCTTTTGTGTTTACCTCCTTGACCACAACCTATCGTTGAGAATGGATCATCAATTCAAGGAAGATCGTAAGACGGCGCCGACATAGAAGATTTCAAGTATCTCTCCAAGGAAAAATACCTCGGTACCTACCTTATTTTTCGCCTCTTTGCTCGAGGACGAGCAACGTCTAAGCATGGGGGAGGAGGTAGGTACAGTGCAGTTTTAGAGTTCAAAGGGGAGTATTTTTAAAAAAATATATAATAAAATATATATAATGATGAAAGAAAAAAAATCCGGCGACGATCGTGACTTTCAAGGTGAAGGTCTCACAAGAAGAAAATATATATATATATAAAGAAAGAAAGAAAGAAAAAAGAAAGAAAAGAATAAGAAATATGAGAAAGAGAAAAAAAATATGCGTAAAGTGAACTCCCCGGTTCTCTAAGAGTGCAATCAAGGCTTCAAGTTTAAAAGATCCATTCTCATTTTCCAACCATGTGCAATCCGATAACGAGGACTTCCTTTGTGCCTCGGGATCACTCTTTGCCATTTGCACATGTCCACTCATCTAAAAGTGTGTGTATTTTTCTCTTTCCCCTCCTTGATTTAACATTATTTTCCAATGACCTTTTTGACGAGTCTCGGTAAGACCATGAGAAGCTTGTCTTGTTTTGACAACACCTCATTTATAAAATCTTGTTAGGACTAAACTTTCCCAAAGCTCCATATAAAGCCTACCACACATATATGTGATGAGAGGGAAAGGAGTAGAATATATAGGCTTGAGAGACAAGCGAGATGAGAGTTCATGAGCAATATGCAAGGTGATTTAAATTTGTGAACTTGGTTTAGCTTTTCTTTATCTCGTTCTTTATTTCAAAAATTCTGAGATCTATTTAAACTTTGTGAGCATGTTAATACTTGTGGGATAAGCTTAATAAGAATCTACCCTCCGTAGAGATGAAGGCTAGTACATTATGGAACTTTAATGAATTAAAATTTTGAGAGCATTATGTTTTCTCATGTGTGATTAAGTGCAAAGTTTAAACATTGTTTGGCAATGATGATATCCATCGAAGGCTTACTCGAGGACGAGCAAGGTTTAAGCATGGGGGAGATGTTGACGGTGAAAATCCGTCAACCTAGCCATGAGTTTACCTTCGGTGTTGGCATGAGTTTTATACCTTTTCCATTGGTACTAACCCCCGTGGTATAACAAGTTCACGTGTGCATGTCGGTTTTGGAGTTTAATGTTTATGCAGGGTTTTAGTGTTGAATGCAAGACTTTCGGGATAAGTTCATTAAGCACCTCATGACAAGACCTTGAAGCCCGATACAAGTCAAGCAATGAAGTGAACATGACTCCAAGAGCCCAAGGACCAAGCCCAAGAAGATGATAAACTCCGAGGACCGAACCAGAAAAATGCTGAATCTTGCAAGACAAGGAGTTGAGTCCAATTCGGAGAGAAACCGACGTCAAGGGCCCACATGCAAAAGGGGAGAACATCTAGAAGACGTGGGAAGCAACACCGGCGAAGCAGCCGCGGGATGGGCCGGGTGGGCCCAGGCCGGCCGGCCCTGGCCGGCCGGCCCAGCCCTTTTCGGGGCCCAATCGGCCTCCCCTTTGACCTAATTGCTTCTCAGGCTATAAATAGCCCCCTGACCGAGAGCCACGCAGAACCGACATCGTAATCCGCCACCGAGGAGAAGAGAAGCTTGAGGGACACCATCTCGGAGATGAGGGTCGTGCTAGTTGTCTAGGGTTTCCCTAGCCAACGTGGGAACCTTGCATGGAAGACCACGTTGGAGCTCCGGAGCGAGGATCAAGATCGAGGGAGGGCCCCGGTGGTGATCTTGTTCATGTAATCATTCATGGTGAAGTTTGTAAGTGAATCCGATTTCTAGCGATTAAGTGCCTTCTCGATGATTTTGTTTTCTTCTTGGTTTTGCTTCTTCTACGATCTAGTTTGCAGCTAGATTACTTAGGGTGCTCTTGTAGCCGCGGTGGCTAGAGGTGCATACCGGACCGGCCAAGTGATTTCAACTTGTTCTATCGAACTCGCCCTAGACTACCCGCATGAATAGGGATACTTTGTGACGAACGGGGGGTTCCGAAAGGCGGGCGTTTTCGGAGTCGGATGGAAGGCCACGATTTAAAGATGCTTTTAATGAGATTCGCTTTTCTATCTTCATCTATCTTGTTTGGAGCTACAACATAAGCATGATCAAGATTATCTAGATTGGTTATCTCTTGCTTTCTCTTGTTACCTCTTAGTAGATTAGATTAGATTCGTTTTTTTTTATGAGTTAGTAGATTAGATGCAACTTAGTTCATCATAAGATAGCTTACCTTGCTTTACTAGATTGAATCCTTGCATTGCACATTGTTCCACGGATTCGATACCTTGGGTTCACCACTCGAGGGAAGAAGGGTCCCTTGACTACGACGGGAGACTTGTCCGCTTGCAAGTCATAAACGAACTTTGATACAACTATTAACCGTCAACAGACCCGGTGGCCAGCGGGGTCAAGTGCGGGCCGCATGGTGGCATGAACAACAAGATGAAGTCATGGACGGTTTCTTGGTTGAGCCTCAAAACTAAGGTCGAGCCGGGACTACGTGGGAGCCAAGTCATGAGTGGAGATTGGCGGAGGCTACACTGAGTTCGCGGGGTTTCCAGTGGTTCACCAGAAA
Organism: Cenchrus americanus; assembly: GCA_947561735.1. Taxonomy (NCBI): domain Eukaryota; kingdom Viridiplantae; phylum Streptophyta; class Magnoliopsida; order Poales; family Poaceae; genus Cenchrus; species Cenchrus americanus. The sequence continues at coordinate 95,721,861 of OX387241.1, read as the reverse complement.
ACCACTGGGTTCCTTGGTTGATCCACAAAGCCAAGACCGAAGAACCGAAGACGGTGCTGCAGCATTGCCAGACCGGTCTGACCGGTGGGTACCGGTCTGACCGGTGAGGAGCACTGGTCTGACCGGTGTGCGACGACACAGTCTGGAGACTTCGAAGCGGAGGACACGTGTCGGGATCGCATGGCTTGCGTCGAGGCTACGCAGGGTGCGGTCGCCGGGCATCCTTCCGATGGAAAAGACATGAAGACTTCCAAAACCGCCCTTGAGGGGCCTGTATCCCTAGTTATTAGGAAAGGGTATTTTATACTTTCGGTTGCCTCCATATAACCCAAGAGGTGAGAGGATGGTAGCCAAGGCTTGGAACCCTAGTGCATTTGTTTTCCTATTTTCCCTTCCTATTTTCTTAGCATTTCCATAGGACTAGCTTGAGAGCTTCACGGTGAGATCTTGTGAGAGGGTTGGATTATCGGGCAGCAAGCTAGACCTTGTAAGAACCTTTGTTGCATGTATAGATGATTCGGCGTGGTTCGTCAAGGTTTGGATGTGTTGTTCCCGGTTGTTCTTGGTGGTGATTTTCGGAGCCCTCTCTTGGTGATTTCTTTGGGTTGTTTTCGAGACCTTTCTCTTGAGGATTTGATGGGGGAAATTTGTGGGAACCCTTCGTGGTTCTTTGGGTTGTGATTCCCCTCCCAAATCCGTGAGTAAAGGGGCTCGATTTTGGGGTTTTTCGAGTTCTAGGGTTTGAGGTGTTCTTGGCGGGATTTTTTCGATCCCTCCTTTTTCGACGAGTTTTGGTGGGATTAAACTTGTCTATGGACTCCTCATGAGGTGTTCCTAATATCCCCAAAGTTTTGTTCAAGTCCGTGGAGCGATTCGGGAGATCAAGTTTTGGATTTGGGGGAGTTGACCCGCGGGTGCTGTTCACCCGAGCTGCCCAGGCTACACCGGTCTGACCGGTGCTCTTGACCGGTCTGACCGGTGCAACCCTCTGTGGGTTTTTGCTCGGGTGAACGTCTGGGTGTGTTCGTTGTTGTCCTGTGTTGTGGCTGTTTCGAGTTTGGGTCAGTTTGGAGGTCGGTTGGCCTGTTTGGTGCTTTGGGGGCTTTCAAGCTGTGACCGGTCTAACTGGTGTGTCCCACCGGTCTGACCGGCGTGGAGCCACATAGTGGAAGTTGCCCAGTTTCACCAGCAGGGACCGGTCTGACCAGTGGTGCTCACCGGTCTGACCGGTGTTGGTCAGTGGACTCGAGGTTTGGTGTTCCGCTGCGTTCTCGGGTCGGAAGGTTGTGTGTTGGTTCCTAGGTCCAGTGGCACTCCGGTGGCTACGTGGGCTTGACCAACTTGGGTAGTGAGTCGGAGACGTGTGTTGGAAGCCATGTTCATCTTGTTGGAGTTTCCATCTCCTTCGAGAAGAATTTTTATCGGCTCCCAATCACTCCCCCCTCTCTGGTTCGCCGTATCGGTCCTTCAAGTGGTATCAGAGCCGGTTCAGGTCTTTATTGACTCTAACAAGTCTAAGATCCAAGGATGGCGTACCAGGAACGGGGTTCGTGTCCTCCACACTTCGATGGCAAGAACTACCAGATGTGGAGTAAGCGGACGGGGGTGTTCCTCTGCGGAAAGGGTCAGATCCTTTGGGATGTCACGGTGGACATAGGCTATGTCCAGCCGATGGACTTCCTCGCTCCAGGATCGAGGGACAGGTTCGACGCCAACAACAAGGCAGTCGACTACTTGTTTTGTGCTTTGTGTCAGCCTGAGTTCGATCGGGTGCACACCGAGCACTTGGCTTGTAGAATTTGGTCGGTGATGAAGGAGGCTCATGTTGGGAATGCCTAGGTTCAGGCACGGATGTATGCGACCTACCGGAGAGAGTACAAGAACTTCACTCATCTCCCCGGTGAGTCCATCGATGCCTTGTTTCAGAGGTCCACGGTGGTTGTGAACAACATGAGGGCCAATGTGGACGTGCTCCCGTACGATGATCATGATAGAGCCGTCAAGCTCTTACACTCTTTGGATCATACAATATGGGGCGGAACGTTCAAGGCCATTGTGGAGTCAGAGAAGTATGACACTCTGACGGTGAACGAGCTGTTCTCAAAGCTCAAGTCGGCTGAGGTGGATAGGGGCATGACTGCCAAGCTCAAGGGTCCGGCTGATTCCCATAGTCTTGCCCTCACTGGTGGTTCGAAAGGAAAGGCTAACACTAACCCATCCACCAGGATGTTCTCTTTGTCCTCTTTGATGTCCATGCCAGATGAGGAGTTCGACGTGCTTGGAGAGGATGAGCTAGCGTTGCTAACGAGGAGGTTCGAGAGACTGCACGAGAACCGGGTGAACATGAGGAGGAACATGAGGACATGCTTCCTGTGCGGCAAGCCGGGACACTTCGTCGCCGACTGCCCGGAGAAGGTCGAGAACAAGGACGGCTACAAGCAGCCGCCGGCCCAGCAGCCGCGCCCCCGCGCCTTGCCGGCCGACCGGCGGGGCCCCCTTGTCATCCCCGCCCTCACCGCGTCGCGACCCCACCGACGGGCGGGCCCCTCCTCGTCATCCCTCCCGCGTCGTCCCCGACTCGGACGCCGCCGCGCCGCCGAGTCCGGCTCGGTCACGCCCCCGCCTCCGCGTGGCCCGCACGCCAAGGACTGCGCCCGGGCTATTTAAGCCGCCGCCACCTCCCTAGACCCCTACCCGAGCAACCCGAGCGCCTCTTGCCCTAGCCGCGCCGCCTCGCCGGAACCCTAGCCGAGCTCGCCGCCGCCGCCGCCGTTTCCTCGGTTCCGCCGCCGCTTCTTCACGGTGAGGACGCCCGAGGGCCGCGCAAGGAGGTGAGGAGCACCCGGTGCCGCTTGTTGTCATCCCCGAGCCCCTCGTCGCTCTAGCGCCGTCGCCGGAGCCCGCGCCCCCGCGCCGCCTCGTCGGCCGCCCGCTCCGCCGCGTCTCCGCCCGAGCCGCCGCCCTAGACCGGTCCGCCCGTGCGCACGCGTCGTGTTGGTGCCCTCCGCGTCCCCATCCGTCGCCGGAAACCCTAGATTGGGTCCCGCCGGTGAGCTCCGCCGCCCGCGCCGCCGCGGCCGCTCGCCGCCGGCCTCGATCCGCCGCCCGGCCGTCGCGTACCGCCGCCCCCACCGCTTGCGCACGGACCGTGGCCGTCGGATGAAGATCCAACGCCCCAGATCTAGCCGCGCAGCCGCAAACCGCCACAGCCACCAGATCTAGATCCAACGGATCTAGATCGGGTCAACCCGAAGCCGCCCGGTCAAACCCGCCGCCAGCCCTGGCAGTTTTGCAGAAAAGCCCCTGAATTTTCTTTATTTACAAAAATACCCTTCCACCTTATAAGTTTTCTTACAGTTTAGTCCTTTTTCTTTATTTTAGCCCGAAACCTTTTCAAATCTTCGCAGATTAGTCCCTAAACCTTCCCGAAGCCATAACTTAGTCGTTTTAGCTCCGATTTTAGCGTTCTTTATGTCCACGCGTTCGTCTCGAAGCGTAGATTAGTTTTATGCTACTGTTTAGATCTGTTTGATCTGTTTGGTGACTGTTTCTTATTTATTCCTATTGTATGCTTGTATGTGATGATTGTGGATCGTAGAGAGCGATTCGTTCGAGGGATTTGAAGATCAAGTCGTGCAAGAGTTTGAGCAGCAAGGCTTTGTTGAAGGCAAGTATTCCTTGATGCATGCCCGCTTGTCCTACATAACATGCATTTAAATTCACTGTTTTTACTTTTCCGCTTGCATTAATTTGATGGGAACCTATTAAGGATCATGCCTAGCTTTTTACTACCTTTACCTTGATGCCGGGAATTAAATTAATCTTGAGGTAGTTATTGCTTAGCATGCTCAACAGGGTTTTGGTATTAATCAACTTGGTTACCTTTTATATTCTATGTTCCGTTTATGATCTTTTACTTTACAAGACCACTTTAATATGTAATCGGAACATGGAGAACCACCCAGGAAAACAGTACAACCACAAGAACTAATGGGCAATGGTCTTGGCTAAATAATTAGGAACTTTAGCTTGGGATGGTCTTACCTGATAAGGACAAGGGATCGACGGTACTGTGGGGTATGGACTCGCTCTAGCAGGGGGTTGGGTGAGTTATTCTTTTATGGTGGGGTATCGACCTGCTAGGGGACTTTATACCTTGCTAAGCGATCCGGACCTTGTGGGTCATAACTTGCCGGGGAACCTTTGTAAAGGCCATGTAGCGTCCCTATGCAATCACACCTCGGAAGTGTGATATGGTGTCTTGCAAACACCGCATGGTTGGGTCCAAAGTTCTTCGGAGCTTTTACGCTGCTTGTGGGTAAAGATGTACAACCTCTGCAGAGTGTTAAACTAATCGATTAGCCGTGCTCACGGTCAAGAGCGGCCTGGACACTCACATGATTAAATTATGGAACTTTAATGTTTAATTGCTGTTTTATCCTTTATTTATGATGCTTATATCTTATTAATTGGGTTGGTATGAACTTACATCTTTAGTAATCAGGTTGCTAATAAAATTTGACCAACTAAAATGCTAAAGTGCTTGAACCTTGGCCATCCACCATATGGCCTCGTATGTTATGTTGTTTTCCCTTGCTGAGTACGATATGTGCTCACGCTTGTTTATTCTCTTGCATCTACAATACCCGGATTTTTGCTCGGAGACGGGAGAACTTTGAAGATATTCTAGGAGATTTCCGGGAGTTCTAGGTGTGCGTAGTCTTCGGTCCGCACCGTGGAGGCATTTTGTCCGCTGCGAGAACTCGTTTGTTTAAGATTCGTTTAAGACTATGGTTTGTAATAACTCTTTATTCGTGTGGCACTGTTTTTGGTATTCATAATGTCTGAGCGTGTGTGTAACTTGATCCTGGCGCACACGTGATCAATGCATTCGGTTTTGCCTTTAAAACCGGGTGTGACAAGTGACGATCGAGGAAGAAGGAGAGCCGAGGCAAGGCCCGAGCGATGGTTGGAGCGAGCGACGTCGACTCCAGTTCCACGTACTCCACCTCGAGCTCGAGCAGCAGTGAATATGAAGCTGATCGTCGCAAGAGCAGAAAGTCGTCCAAGAACCCGAGCGGGGGTGAGCCGCCCGCGAGAGACGGCCTCGCACCATGGCGGCGAGCTCCGGCGAGAAGAAAAGCACACAGAGCGACTCGGACTCTGATTCCGACGACGAGGTGCATGATGAACTTCCCTTCTTGCGCCAGGAGAATGAGAGGCTTGGCTCTTTACTTGATAACCGTGATGACATGCTTAGAAAGGCCAAGAAAATGAGAAAAGAGCTTAGGACTTCACTCGAGGATGCTAGGACTAGAGTGGCTGAGCTAGAAACACAGGTGCTTGATAGCAAGCTTGAGATTGATTCCCTTAAGTCTAGCCCTGTTGTTTCGGATGAGGTTGATTGTGCTGATTGCTCCATCTTTCTTGCTGATCTTGCTTTGTTTAAGGAGAAGCATGCCTCCAAGTGTGAGGAACTAGATGTGCTTAGGGTTGAAGTGGCTGAGCTTAAATCTAGACCCGCTTTGCTAGGTGCTTGCACTTCTTGCCCTGTTTTGCATGCTAAGATTGATGAGATGCATGCTAACACTAGTTCTCTTGAGGCTAAGCTGAAAGAACCCATGCCTACATCATGCTCTACCTGTGAAATGCATGCTTTGAAAAATTTGGAACTTGCACATTATGTTGATCGTTTGCAGGATGAGAATGATGAGCTGAGAAAGTTGATGGGATGGTTGTCTGGTCATGAGCCTCAGTTGAGGATGATGATCGAGGCATTTAAGAGGCAGGATGGTGAGGGACTTGGGGCAAACAAGGTTGGTGAGGGAAGTGGAGAGAATATCCCAGAGCCACCAAAAACCCACCACAAAAATGATTTCCCTCCAAAACCTAACCATCTTAGGAACCGACTAGACACAACCCCAGCTGCACCCGTGTTTCCTACACCCACAAATGATCTACAAAAGCCTACCAAGTTTGTGAGCACTTCGGGGAAAGTGTTCTTTGGGAAAGAAAGTGAGAAGGCTAGTGAGGGGAAACCGGTGGAGAAGTTGAGTGGAGAGAAACCAAGTGAGCAGCCACAACCCAAGCCTAAGCCTATGCTTGTGAGGTTCCATTGTGGCTATTGTGGGAGAGATGGCCATAAGGATGAGTTTTGCTCCAAGAGGAAGTGAGAGGAGAGAATGGCGAATGAGTGCGCTAACAAAGACAAGTACCACCCCTCCGATGGTGTACTTGAGCCTCATGTGCAGATGCCCAGGGCTAAGGCGAGTGTGAGGACAGTTCGGGCTTGGGGAGAGCCGAAGGCTGTTGAAGGTGCTGCTGCCCAGCCTACACCGATCAGACCGGTGTGGGGCACCGGTCAGACCGGTGCAAGCCTGGACAGGCAGCAGTTTGGGTTTCAAGCTCGTACAGGTGCGAGGGTTGTTTCTGGAGGTCGTGGTTCTGGTGGTTGGGCTAGAGAGTTTGCAGGTGGTCAGGTTGCTAGGCATTCTCCCCCTCGAGTTCACTACGGGGATGGGAGGAGTCGTAGCTTTGAGAAGGAGAGGAGGGACGTTCCACGGGCCTTCTTTCGTGGTTTTGGTCCTCCTCTAGGCAGAGAGGGGTGGTTCCCTCAGGGTGGTTACCGTGGTGGTGTTCGTGGAGGTAGCTTTGGTAGGAGAGATGGTTTGGTTAGTGCTAATCCCACTTTCGAGCAAATGGCTCGGCACTGATTTTACTCTTTTGGTACTAACCCCAGTGTTGAGTCGTTTGTTCGCTCACGTGCTCATTTTTGAATTTCAGGTGAGAGACTTGAAGAACATTTGGTTGATTGACTCCGGTTGCTCGAGGCATATGACCGTAGACAGGGGGTGGTTCTCAAGTCTCGTCCCGATGGTGACAAAGAGGTACATCACCTTTGGGGACAATGGGCGTGGGCGTGTGCTTTCAGAAGGTGAGATTAAGGTGAGTGACAAGATCACTCTCAGGCGTCTTGCTCTTGTTCAATCGCTGGGGTACAATTTGCTTTCTGTGTCCCAGCTGTTGGACGAGGGCTTTGAGGTGTTGTTTCGGCCAGGTGGTTCTCGGATTTTGGACTCTCGAGGGGACCTTATCTGTATGGTCGTTCCCGAGGGTCAGGTGTTTCGTGCTGATTTTTCTCAGTCTTTGGATGTGGAGCGTTGTTTCTTGGCTGGTTCTTCGAGTGAGTTGTGGAAGTGGCATAGGAAGTTGGGTCACTTGAGCTTTGACCTTTTGTCGCACTTGAGTAAACTCAATTTGGTCTGATGATTGCCACGGTTGAGGCTTGAGAAAGAGTTGGTTTGTGCGCCGTGTAGGCATGCCAAGATGGTAGCCTCTTCTCACCCGCCTCTCACCGATGTGATGACTGAGCGTCCATACGAGCTGCTCCATATGGACCTTGTTGGCCCAGCTCGTGTGCGATATGTCCTTGTTGTGGTGGACGACTATTCTCGGTATGCGTGGGTGTTCTTTCTCGAGGATAAGGGGGAGACGTTTGGTTTTGTTCGAGATCTAGTCTTGAGGTTGAGGAACGAGAGGCACGGAGATGCCATACGAGCAATCCGCAGTGATAATGGCTCGGAATTCAGAAACTCTCCTTTTGAAACCTTTTGCCATGACTTGGGTCTTGAGCACCAGTTTTCGAGTCCGTATACGCCTCCCCAGAATGGTGTTGTGGAAAGGAAAAACAGGACTTTGTGCGAGATGGCTCGGACGATGCTTGATGAGCATAGGACTCCGAGGAGGTCTTGGGCTGAGGCGGTGAATACCGCGTGCTATGTGTCAAACGGGATCTACCTCGAGTGCACAAGAAGAAAACATGCTATGAGTTGATGCATGGTCGCACACCCAAGGTGAGTCACTTCCATGTCTTTGGTTGCAAGTGTTTCATTCTGAAGAAAGGCAAGAAGTTGGATAAGTTTGAGGCTAGGTCTGTCGATGGTATTTTCTTTGGTTATGCATCTCATTCTAGAGCATATCGTGTGCTCAATCTTGAAACTAACCAAATCGTGGAGACTTGCGAGGTAACCTTCGACGAGACACAACCACGTAGTCAACTTGTCCTTGAGTGTGCAGGTGATGATGAGCTTGGCGAGGAGATCTTTCAGGAGGAGGAGCATGAACATGTTGACGATGAAGATGGCGGTGTGGTGCCCCCGGCTGAACATGTACACACTACTTCGACTACAGTGATGGACTGACCCTCTCCTACACCTATGTCACACCCGGTTTTAAAGGCAAAACCGAATGCATTGATCACGTGTGCACCAGGATCAAGTTACACACACGCTTAGACATTATGAATACCAAAAACAGTGCCACACGAATAAAGAGTTATTACAAACCATAGTCTTAAACGAATGTTAAATAAACGAGTTCTCGCAGCGGACAAAATGCCTCCACGGGCGGTGTGGCGAAGACTACGCACACCTAGAACTCCCGGAAATCTCCGGAATATCTTCAAAGTTCTCCCGGTCCGAGCGACAATTCGGGTATTGTAGATGCAAGAGAATAAACAAGCGTGAGCACATATCGTACTCAGCAAGAGAGAACAACATAACATGCAAGGCCATATGGTGGATGGCTAAGGTTCAAGCACTTTAGCATTTTAGTTGATCAAGTTTTATTAGCAACCTGATTACTAAAGGTGTAAGTTCATACCAACCCAATTAATAAGATATAAGCATCATAAATAGAGAAATATACAACAATTTAAACATTAAAGTTCCATAATTTAATCATGTGATTGTCCAGGCCGCTCTTGACCGTGAGCACGGCTAATCGATTAGTTTAACACTCTGCAGAGGTTGTACACTTTCACCACAAGCAGCGTAAAAGCTCCGAAGAACTTTGGACCCAACCATGCGGTGTTTGCAAGACACCATATCACACTTCCGAGGTGTGATTGCATAGGGACGCTACATGGCCTTTACAAAGGTTCCCTAGCAAGTTATGACCCACAAGGTCCGGATCAGTTAGCAAGGTATAAAGTCCCCTAGCAGGTCGATATCCCATCATAAAAGAATAAATCACCCAACCCCCTGCTAGAGCGAGTCCATACTCCACAGTACCGCCGATCCCTTGTCCTTATCAAGTAAGACCATCCCAAGCTAAAGTTCCTAATTATTCAGCCAAGACCATTGCCCATTAGTTCTTGTGGTTGTACTGTTTTCCTGGGTGGTTCTCCATGTTCCGATTATCATATTAAGGTGGTCTTGTAAAGTAAAAGATCATAAACGGAACATAGAATAACAAAAGGGTATCCAAGTTTGATTAATACCAATTCCCAGTTGAGCATGCTAAGCAATAGCTACCACAAGATTAATTTAATTCCCGGTATCAAGGTAAAGGTAGTAAAAAGCTAGGCATGATCCTTAATAGGTTCCCATCAAATTAATGCAAGCGGAAAAGTAAAGACGGTGAATTTAAATGCATGTTATGTAGGACAAGCGGGCATGCATCAAGGAATACTTGCCTTCAACAAAGCCTTGCTGCTCAAACTCTTGCACGACTTGATCTTCAAATCCCACGAACGAATCGCTCTCTACGGTCCACAATCATCACATACAAGCATACAATAGGAATAAATAAGAAACAGTCACCAAATAGATCAAACAGATCTAAACGGTAGCATAAAACTAATCTACGCTTCGAAACGAACGCGTGGACATAAAGAACGCTAAAATCGGAGCTAAAACGACTAAGTTATGGCTTAGGGAAGGTGTAGGGACTAACCTGTAAAGATTTGAAAAGGTTTTGGGCTAAAATAAAGAAAAAGGACTAAATCGTGAGAAAACTTCTAAGGTGGGAGGGTATATCTGTAAATATAGGAAACTCAGGGGTTTTTCTGCAAAATTTCCAAGGCTGGCGGCGAGGTTGACCTAGTTGACCGGGTCGGGTGCTTTAGATCCATTGGATCTCAATCTAACGGCTGCGATTCAACACGGGCGGCTGGATCGGATCTGAGACGCTGGATCTCGATCCAACGGCGCAGAACGCACGCGAGCGGTCGGCGCGGCGGCGCGGGGGCGCGAACTCCGGCGAGGTCCCTAGGGCGGCAGGGTGCACGGGGACGACGACATGCAGCACGGGCGCGATGCTCACCTCCTTGCTCGGCTCCGGAGCGAATCCTTGGCGGCTGAAGGACGACGGCGGCGGGATTCGACGGCGGCGGCGGCGAGCTTGAGCTAGGGTTTGCGGCTAGGCAAGAAGGCGGCGCAAACTGCTTGGATGGGAGGCCCAGGGGCGGCGGCACGCCTTAAATAGCCCGGGGATGGCTCGCCCATGGCGTGCGGGCCACGAACTCGGGCACGCGCGGGGCGCGGTCGGACTCGTGCTCGAGTCCGGCTCGGCAACGACCCGAGGTGGGGGGATGACGGGGTGGCCCCCACCGTCGGCCCGCGGGCGAGGGAGGGAGGCGGGGAAGGGCGGGGGTGGCGGTGGTCTTTGGGCCAGGCGGGCCGGGAAGGCGCTCCGCCGGGCCGCGTGCTAGGCGGGGGGGCGAGCGCGGCGGCGGCGGTCGCGGGGTTGGGCCGCGCCGGGCCGGGCCGCGGCCGCGGGCGCTTCGTTGCTTCCGGGGTCGGTTAGCTAGATAGGTTGGGTAGGAGAGGGAAAAGGGTAGGGGTTTAATTAAAAGGGTCCAAATCAAATGGAATTCCAACCTTGAATTTGAATTCCAGCAAACAAAAATAATGCTCCAGCATGAATGCAACAATTAACTCCTATATTTCATTAACTTTATTTTAGAAAAGTTTTAAATGCCTAATAATAAATAAAGCAACCTTATTTTCCTTAAGCAAGTAAATGGTTTCTAGCAAATTTTAATAAAGCCAGATTTTTAGTAAAAATTAGGGTGTTACAACCTACGACAACAAATCAAGAACGAGGAGAAGCTGGTATTGAGGGGGAGGTAGCATCGAGGCGAGAACCTCCCCAGCGAGTACAAGTGGATCATCCAGCTTCGAGGATCATCGGCGACATGAATGAACGCACTACACGGTCGAGGGTTCGGAACAATTCCCATTTTGCTCATGCTGCGTTTGTTGCTACTTTTGAGCCCAAAGACATTGGACACGCGCTATCTGATCACAATTGGGTAAATTCTATGCATGAGAAGTTGGAGAACTTTGAGAGGAATCAGGTTTGGGAGTTGATTAACCCTCCCCCAGGGTGTAAGCCGATTGGTACAACGTGGGTGTGGAAGAACAAAGAGGGAGAGAAAGGTGAGGTTGTGAGAAACAAGTCGAGGCTTGTTGCTCAGGGGTTCAGTCAGAAGGAGGGGATCGACTACGAGGAGATCTTTGCTCCCGTAGCCTGTTTGGAGGCGATTAGGATCCTTCTAGCCTTTTTCGGGGCTAAAGGGTTCATGTTGCACCAAATGGATGTGAAGAGTGCTTTCCAGAATGGTGTGTTGGAGGAAGAAGTCTATGTGAGGCAACCTCCGGGGTTTGAGAGTGAGAAGTACCCCCACCGGGTGTACAAGTTGAAGAAGGCGCTGTATGGGTTGAAGCAGGCGCCTAAAGCTTGGTATGCCAGGTTGAGGGGGTTCTTGTTTGAGAGAGGGTTTGAAATGGGGAAGGTCGATCAGACCTTGTTTTTACTGAGGCAGGGCAGAGATATCCTGATTGTGCAGGTGTATGTGGATGATATTGTCTTTTGTGGCTCGTCTAACTCTCTTGTTGCATGGTTTGCAGAGGATATGAGCAGGGAATTTGAGATGAGCATGATGGGCGAGTTGCAGTTCTTCCTCGGGCTACAAATCAAGCAATCAAAGGAAGGAACATTTGTGCACCAAGCTAAGTACACCAAGGACATTGTGCGGAAGTTCAAGATGGAGGATTCCAAGGCTATGACGATGCCGATGAGTACGACTACGCCTCTTGATGCGAACGAGGAAGGTGAACACGTGGACCAGGAGGAGTACCGGAGCATGATCGGGTCACTCCTCTACTTGACGGCGACGAGGCCGGACATCCAGTTCTCGGTATGTCTGTGCGCTCGTTTTCAAGCGTCTCCGTGGACTTCACATCAGCAAGAGGTGAAGCGAATTTTCAGGTACTTGCGTCACACTCCCGACTTCGGCCTTTGGTATTCCACGTCCTCTTCTTTGGCTCTTCATGGTTTTTCAGACGCGGATTTTGCCGGGTGACGGTTGGATAGGAAGTCCACTTCTGGGACTTGCCAGTTTTTGGGTTCTTCTTTGGTGTCTTGGTCTTCCCGCAAACAGTCGAGTGTTGCACAATCAACTACCGAGGCCGAGTACGTTGCCGCTGCTAGTTGTTGCTCTCAGCTCCTTTGGATTTCATACACCATGAGTGACTTTGGTGAGGAGTATACTCATGTCCCACTTCAATGTGATAGCACCAGTGCCATAAGAGTTGCAAAGAACCCAGTGCTTCATTCCAAAACCAAGCACATAGAAGTGAGGTATCATTTTCTGAGAGACAACGTAGAGAAAGGAAAGATAGCTTTGATCCATGTACCCACACATGACCAACTAGCCGATATTTTCACCAAACCCCTAGATCAAGCAACTTTCACTCGTTTGCGGGGGGAACTTGGTGTGTGTTTGATTTCTTGAGTTGAGTGTGTGGGAGCTCCTTCGTACATATGTATAGTTTCCTTTGTGCATTTCTTGCATTTGGCATGGCATATGTAACATGATCTATAGGCATCCTTGGATCTTAGATTGCATGCATCTTGTATCATATGCATTGGTTAGGAAAAGCTTCTCTCATATACATTGTTCACCATGGAATGAGATATATGTCTTTGTGAGCTTGTTTGGTATGCTATGGTTAGTTTGGCTTAGCTCTTGATGATCTTGATGAATAATCCATGGTTGATGGCTATGTTTTGAAAAATGTCACATATAGGCTCTCTCAAGTGTAAATGCCTTTACATGATCTTGACATGTTTTAGTGGCTTGGTTATGCTTAATTTGTGGTTGGATAGCTAGTTTTTTGATCATATGGGGCCAAAGGCTCATTTGCCATCATGAATGTTTAGCCCTCTTGCTTCATCTTGTGGAGCGGCCTAAGTTCCTTTTTGTCGCAAAGACATTTCATGTACCAATTATGAATCTGAAAATGAAATGAAAAATGCTTGGAAAATGTGCTCCTATGTCATATGTGCTGAATTTAATTATCTTTGGGTGCTAAACCGTTGCATGATGCCTACCAATGAGAAGTCTCATACATAGAAGTAGGCACATGGCTCGGTGGCTTTGACATGACATGAGGTGCTTGTAGGTGTTTGTGATAGTCTTATGATTAGAATGACTGTCCTAGCATGAAGTTTGTGTGGCTTTGCCATTTTGATATGTTTTGATCATGTTTAGGACTTTGCTCATGAGAGGCAAGTTTTTCGCAAAATTGCCCAAATCCATCTTAGCTTCGTCCAATGGTTGTGAAACTTGGTGATCTTGTAGTTGATGTCGATACGAAGCTATAGAGTATCTAACTTGCTCATTTGGACATATGTAGCATTCTTTGTTGAATTTTGTCTATTTGAGAAGCTCTAGGTTGAAAGTTTTGCATTTTTGGCTTGATTCATTGAAGGATCAGATGGCGACTAGAGAGGGTGGGAGTGAATAGGAGCCGGTAAAAATTCTTCTCGAAGAACTCGGCCTATACCCTAGACAAATCCCGGTCACACACGAGCGATGGATCGAATCACACACCAACCGCCAAGACAACAAGGTTATGGATCAACCTCAAGTCTTAAGAACGATTCCTTGAAGCACACGCGGAAGCACGAAAGAAGGAGGAAGGAATCGAAACAAGGAACAAAGTTGCCAGCCTTTGGCGGACCGTCCGGCTGGGCAGGGCGGACTGTCCGCGATGGCCGCGCGGACCGTCCGGCGAGGTACCGCGGGACCGTTCATGCACCCTTGCCGCGGATCGCAGCTCGAGCCGCGGACCGTCCGTTAAAGCGAACAGAACCACCAGAACCGACCCGAGAAAAACGGACCGTCCGCGAAGACCGGGCGGACCGTCCGCACGGGCCACGGACCGTCCGCTACTGAACCTCGGACCGTCCGCAAACCGGCTGCAACAAAAACCTAAAACAAAACCGGATCAAACTAAAATGAAGCAAAAACACGAAGAACACCGCGACGAACTGGGATGGCGCGGACTGTCCGCCTGGTCCTCGCGGACCGTCCGCGAGGTGCAGACAGAGCAGAAAACGCACGACCCCAAAAGTCAACTCTCCCAATCCATCACCGGATCTCCCAAACAGTAGAAGCTGTTGAGACAAGAGTTTGGGGACATGAAAAGCGTCAACCAAGGATGCTATACCCCAAAAAAATCGCCTCCTAACTTCCTAAATCATCGGGAATCGCGGATCCTTTGAACACCACTGAAAGCTAGAGCTCCGAACGAAAATCCTTGAATCAAAGTGGTTTCCCGGCGTTTGAGGGCACAAGATCAATCCCAAAGATGCACAAGACATCCATCCATGTTTCCCTCAAAGAAATCCGAGAAGAAACCCACTCAAATCCGCGGAATCACACCAAGAACAAAGGCACCAAAAACAAGCACGAAAAAGACCACGAAAATCACAACGCTGAATCTTCTATACAAACCAGGAAAGATTCACAAGGTCTAGCATGCCGCCCTAGCATCCATCCCTCTCAACAAATCTCTCATGAAGCTCTCACGCTAGCCTAGAGAAAATGGAGAAGAAAATGGTCCAGGAAAAAGAGAAAGAGGAAGGGGAAATGAAACCCTAAGTCGTGGAGAGAGAGAGCCATCCACACACACTCATGGCTTATATATCGGGTCCCGCCGGTGTGGGAAATGACTCGACTACCCCTAACTCAACTACTGGTGATACAACCCACGCAGGGGCATTTATGTAATGTTTGTGGGTCTTGCCATCGGACGGCCACGCCTTCGCCGCACCCTGCGTCCTCCCGACGCAAGCCATGCGATCCCGCCGCGTGTCCTCCGCTTCGAAGCTTCCCGACACGCCCGGATCCCGTCTCCGTCGTGTTGGGTCTTCGGACTTGGTTTTGAGGCCCAAACCAAGAAACCGTCCTCCGATGGTTTTGTGGGCAAACCACCAAACCCCGCGTGCTCGGCCCGGCCTCCCGCCAAGCCCCTTGACTCGACCGCCACTGTGCACCGGCTCAATCGTCCATGACTTCGTCTTGCTCGTCTCGCCACCATGTGGCCCGCACCTAGTCCCGCTGTCCACCGGGTCCCTCGAACCGAGCCTACTTGTATCTCCATCTCCCGGAGGCCCCTCAAGGCTGACGACCTTTCGCGCTCGTTCTTCACCTGCAACAACACGAACTAGGCCGCAGCCTACACCTGCTCACTGAGCCAAGAGTTAGTCCAACACCCGTTGTCAATCACTCATCACTGAGGAGCGGTCATCCATCGACCACCGGGATGCTCCTGGTCCTCAATCTCCCCCTTGATGAGTGCATTGACAACACACAACGCGAAATGAAATTCAGAGAAAGAAAGTAACATGAAAGAAAAACAAATAAGCACAACTCATGACCAAAACCAAAGAAAGGCAAAGAAAGGTTACAAGCCGAGCAAAGCACAAACTCCACACTGAAAACAGCAAGAAAGCTCCCCCTGAACATGTGGATGCAAACTTCCAAATTTTAGCTCACCTCTTCTGAATTTGCATTAAGCTCACCTCTTCTCCCCCTTATTGACAATGTATGAATCAAGGTGAAAATGCAGAAATGCAAAACAAAGCATATAAACATCTACATGAGCTTCTCAAATAGGCCAAATTTAGTGACAAAGGCTAGAAATGAGACAAAGAGCACATATATGGATCATAACATAATCAAAGCATTGCCACAAGTAATATATGGAAATATAGGCATGTGACAAAGCAAATTTTCAGATTTGAATAATTATATCAAAAGATGGCCTACTTCAAATGTAAAAGCCTATCCATGTCATATTCAAGCCAAAAACATGCATATCATCCAGTGATCATACAAGGATACTCAATTCTCGACAAAAGATCATTGCAAACACCCATAAAACAAAGCATGTCATGTTAAAGCTCATGAGCCATGTGTCCACTTCGGGGAGACTTCTCCACTGGTGAACATCATGCAACATGTTTTGCACCCATGTGTGAAAGATAAGACATTTTAAGCATAAACATGATGGATGGAGCATTTTTCAAGCATACACACTTCTTCTCAAGATTAATTCATTTCATGGTACATGAAGTGCCTTTGCGGCAAAAAGAAGCTTGTGCTCCTCCATGAATGCAACATAGGCTAAACATTCACAATGATATTCGGCCTTTGGCCCAAAACAAGACAAAGATATCCAAGCACAATCTAAGCATAGAAAGCACATTTAGACCAAAACGTGACATGGATACACTACTACACATGAGTGGAGCACATTTCTTCAAATTTAGTTAAGATTAGCAATTGATTCAAAAAGGGGCTATCTCACAACACATATTTCTCAAATATTCCAAGAGCATAGCCTCACATAGCCATTTCTCCACACATATGACCAATATCTCACAAATAGCCAAAGAGACTCGAATAAGGCATATAAAAGAAGCTCATCATCCTAAAATGCAATATGATACAAATGCAACATGATATATGACAACATGACTATCCTACCATGGTTTATACATCAAGCAAAACATGTATATACATCAGAGTAAACATGGTATGATACATATGGTACAAAAAGGAAATCCCCCAAGAATCAACTAGAAAGGGCAACACACCCCAAGTTCCCCCGCAAGCGCACAAATGTAGCTTGGTCGAGAGGCTTTGTGAAAATGTCTGCAAGCTGATCTTGGGTAGGGACATGGCTCAACACAATGGTCACTTTCTCCACATTGTCTCTCAAGAAATGGTACCTCACTTCTATGTGTTTGGTTCTGGAATGAAACACTGGGTTTTTGGCTACGCTTATGGCACTGGTGCTATCACAAAGAAGTGGGATCTGGGTGCACTCCTCACCAAAGTATTTCAAAGTGTATGAAATCCACAACAGCTGGGAACAACAACTCGCGACTGCAACATACTCTGCCTCGGTGGTAGACTGAGCTACACTAGACTGCTTGCGGGAAGACCACGAAACCAACGAGGACCCAAGAAACTGACAAGAACCAGAAGTAGACTTCCTCTCGACTCGGCAACCAGCAAAATCCGCATCAGAAAAACCATGAAGAGAAAGAGTTGAGAAGGAAGAATACCAAAGGCCAAGACCAGGGGCAGACTGTAGGTACCTGAAAATCCTCTTGACGGCCTGTCGATGTGAGGTCCTCGGCGAAGCCTGAAAACGAGCGCACAGACACACACTGAACTGTATGTCTGGCCTCGTAGTCGTCAGGTAGAGGAGGGAGTCGATGATGCTCCTGTACTCCCGCTGGTCCACTGGTTCTCCGTCCTCGTCCGCATCCAAAGTAGCCGTACTCCCCATGGGTGTGGACATAGGCTTCACATCTTGCATCTGGAACTTCCTCAGCATGTCATTCGTGTACTTGGTCTGATGTACAAATGTTCCATCCTTCACTTGCTTGATCTGCAACCCGAGAAAGTACTGCAACTCGCCCATCATGCTCATCTCGAATTCCCTGCTCATCTCATCTGCAAACTTGGCAACAAGGTTATGTGACGAGCCACCAAAGACAATATCATCCATGTATATCTTTACAATTAACAAGTCATTCCCATGCTTGAGGAGAAACAAGGTCCTATCCACGGTACCCATCACAAACCCTCTGCTCAACAGAAAACCTCTCAATCTCCCATACCAAGCCCGGGGCGTCTGTTTCAACCCATACAGAGCCCTTTTCAACTTGTACACCCTGTGTGGATACTTCTCACACTCAAACCCCGGTGGCTGCTTCACATACACCTCCTCCTCTATGACCCCATTCAGAAAAGCACTCTTCACATCCATTTGAAACAACTTGAACCCTTTAGCCACGGCAAAGGCTAGAAGGATTCAAATTGCCTCAAGATGGGCCACAAGAGCAAAGGTCTCCTCATAGTCGATCCCCTCCTTCTGACTATATCCCTGAGCAACAAGTCTGGACTTGTTCCTCACAACCATCCCATTCTCTCCCTCTTTGTTCTTCCAAACCCATTTGGTTCCTATAGGATGGCAATTTGGAGGTGGTTCAACTAACTCCCACACCTGGTTCCTCTCAAAGTTTTCCAACTCCTCATGCATAGAATTGACCCAAAGTTTGCATCAGATAAAGCATGTCCAATGTCCTTGGGCTCAAAGGTGGCAACAAATGCAGCATGAGCGAAATGAGAGGAATTCCTAGACCTTGACCGTGTAGTACGTTCGTCGATGTCCCCAATGATCTTCGATAGGGGATGCACTTCTTGAATCCGCCGGGGAGCCTCACACCTCGAAACTACCTCCCCCTCAACTTCAGCTTCTCTCGCCTGGTCCTCTTGTCGCACCGTCGTTGTCCATGAAGTAGACGGTCCACCCTCCGTAGTGGTCGTAGGGGAAGTAGTGGGTACACACTCGGCTTCAGGCGTATGGTTCTCTCCATCATCATCTCCAGCTTCATCCTTCTCCTCTTCAAAGAGGTCCTCGGCCATCTCCTCATCACCTGCACATTCAAAGCCAAGAGAGGTACATGGCATTGTCTCGTCGAAGGTTACCTCGCAAGTCTCCATGATTTTGTTAGTCTCAAGGTTAAGCACCCTATAGGCTCTAGAATGATTAGCATACCCAAAGAAAATCCCATCACTAAACCTAGCCTCAAACTTGTCGAGTTTTCCCTTCTTAAGAATAAAGCATTTGCAGCCAAAAACTTGAAAATGACTCACCGTGGGTGCCCGACCATGCATAAGCTCATAACAGGTTTTCTTCTTGAAAGCTCGCAATAAAATCCTGTTGGAGACATGACAAGCTGTATTGACCGCCTCAGCCCAATACCTCCTAGGAGTCCTGTGCTCATCGAGCATCGTCCTAGCCATCTCACAAAGAGTCTGATTTTTTCTTTCCACAACTCCATTTTGAAGGGGCACATAAGGGTTCGAATACTGATGTTCAAGACCTAGATCGCGACAGAAGGCATCAAAACGAGAGTTCTTGAACTCTGAGCCATTATCACTGCGGATAGCTCGAATAGCATTCCCATGCCTCTCGTTTTTCAACCTCACGATCAGATCTCGAACAAAACCAAATGTCTCACTCTTGTCTTCCAAGAAAAACACCCAGGCATAGCGAGAGTAATCGTCCACCACAACAAGGACATACCACTTCCCACCCACCAAGCGAACTCGAGCTGGCCCAACAAGGTCCATATGCAACAGCTCTGTCGGACGCTCGGTCATGACATCAGTCAGGGGTGGATGGGGAGTGGCTACCATCTTTCCATGCCTACACGGAGCACAAACCAAATCCTTCTCAAGCTTCAACCTCGGCAATCCTCAGACAAGGTCAAGACCACTCAAGCGGGAAACCAAATCAAAGCTCAAGTGACCCAACCTCCTATGCCATTTCCACAAATCAGAAAAAGGACCAGCCATCAAACAGCAAGCAGGACCCAAAGAACGAGAGAAATCAGCCCTGAAAATCTGACCCTCGGGGATGATCATACAAACAAGATCACCTCGAGAATCCAGCAAACGAGACTCACCAGACTTGAAACGCACCTCAAAACCCTCATCAAGACCCTGAGAAATCGAAAGAAAATTGAAACCCAAAGACTTCACAAGAGCAACCCTCTTCAACGTTACCTTGTCAATCACATGCACAACACCCTCAGAAATCACCCTTCCTCGTCCATTGTCCCCAAATGTGATGTACATCTTTTCCTTCACTGGGGTGAGGCTGGAGAACCACTTCTTATCTCCGGTCATGTGTCGGGAACATCCGGAGTCAATCAACCAAATGTTCTCCAAGCCTCCTGCCTGTAGTCAGAAACAAGAACAAGAATGAGCTAGCGACTCGACACTGGGGTTAGCACAAAGAAAGTTAAACTAGTGTCGAGCCATCTGCTCAAAAGAGGGGTTAGAAACATCATTCCCTTTCCACCAAACTTCTCATGTCCCATGGAAGGAGTACGAGCACCACGAGGGGGAAAACGTGGTCCGTAGTTCCTCTGGAACCCAAAGCTGCGATCATCTCCCCTAAACCCGTATTGAGGACGAGTAGGGGTACGTCCAGCAAAACCACCACGAGCCCGACCAAACCTCTCACCAGCACGCACACCATCATCTCTCCTAACAAACCTCTAACCACCACCTCTCTGTGGGAACCTACCACCCTGAGCTCCAACTCTACCAACACTCTTCACACTTCCCACACCCCGTGGAAGTGGCACTCTAGGCTCAGGAATACCATGAGACTGGTGATACCTGTCCTGGTTTGCTTGCTCCCTAGCACGCCTCTCATCCCTCTTCCTATTGTAGCAAAACTCTGCTAAGTGTCTCTCCTTGCCACAATACTCACACCTGAAGGGGATGAGTTTTGGTTTTGGCTCTGGCTTCTCTCTAGGCTTCTCACCTTTCTCACTCACGAACTTCACCGGTTTATGAAAGTCATTTGTCTTAGGTGGGAATTTGGGTGGATCTTGGGTTGTGTCAAGCTTGTTGCAAAGGTGGTTGGGCTTTGGTGTGAAAGAGTTCTTGGGTGCTTTTGGAAGTGGGACTTGGATGTCTCCGATCACCTCAAACTCGGGGTTAGACTCAACACACTTCTCATACACACTCTCCCCACTGTTCTCTCCCACTTTCTCACCCAACTTCTCAAAACCCAAACCACGACCATCGGCTCTCTTGAACTCCTCAATCATGATTTTCAATTGAGGTTCCCGCCGTACAACCAACCCAACACCTTCCTCAAATAATCATTTTCCTCATAGATGACATCCAAACAGGAAGTAAGTTCAAGATTGCGCAAAGTAACTTCATCACAGCTAGTGCATGCATTGACAACAGGAGATTTCAAAGAAGCTTCCAAAGTGCTAGTAGTAGAACGAGCATCAACAAGCTTAGCATGCATAGTAGGACATGATTTACAAGCACCAAGCAAAGTGGGTCTAGCCTTAAGCTCATCATACTCAGTCCTAAGAGCATCTAGTTTAGCCAAAGTGGAAGCATTCTTCTCATTAAGCAACTTGATCTCATTCAACCATGCATCACACTCAAGACACTCAACATCATCAGGAGTAGTAGGAGCAAGTTTCAAAGAGTCATTCTCAAGTTTCAATTCAATCAATTTGGACTCTAACTCTCCTACTTTCTCACAAGCATTCTCAAGTTGAGCCCTAAGATCTTTTCTCATCTTCTTAGCATCTCTCAACACACTATCACGGTTGTCAATCAAGCCATTCAACCTAGTGATCTCAGCAAGCAAAGAGTCGGGGTCACGATTTACCTCATCCTCCGAGTCGAAGTCGCTGTCTTCCTTCTCGCTCTTCTTACTGCTCGAGTTATGGGCCATCCCACAAAAGCCTTCAAGCGCCACACAGCTCAACCCACGGAGGTTCCGGCTTGCACTCTTCTTGCCCTTGCGCCTCCCGGCGTCTTCATCTTCACTGCTTGAGCTTGACCGCGCATCGCTTGAGCTTGAGTCGACGTCGCTTGCACCGGCCACCATGGCTCTTGCCTTGTCCTTCTTGTAGCCGCCCTTGCTCGGTCGCCGCTTGTCCTTGTCCTTGCTCTTGGACTTGCTGAAGTGCTTGCCCTTGGAGGACTACTTGTCTTCACGCCTTGGGTGCGCCTTGTACTCGCTTATCTTGTACTTGTTCTCCTCCGCTTCCGGGCACTCGGCGATGAAGTGTCCACGCTTGCCACACTTGTAGCATGTCCCCGAGCTCCGCCTTGCATTCCTCCGGCTCTCATGTAGTCGATCAAACCTCCTTGAGAGCAAGGCCAGCTCCTCCTCGCCTAGCACATCAAACTCCTCATCCGGAATAGACATAAGAGAAGACAAGGAAAAGCGTCGACGGGGAAGGGTTAGATTTTCCCTTTGATCCGCCCACAAGAGCAAGACTATGGTCGGTCGAGCCCTCATGCTTGGATTGCAACTTCCGTCAACCTCGGCCGACTTGAGCTTAGAAAAGAGGTCATCCAACTCATTAGTCAAATATTGCCCAGACTCCTTGATGGCCTCAACCTTAGCACCCCAAACATTTGGGTCCAAGACATGCAAGAGCTTCAAAGCTTGATCATGCTCAGTGTAAGGGAAATCCTCAACATTAGCCTTCATGTTGTTCACGATGGCGGTGAACCTCTGAAACATCGCATCAATGTCCTCACCGGGAAGTTGAGTCAAGTTCTCATATTGCATCCGGTAAGAGACAAAGAGGCGAGCCTTCACATGGTTATCACCACCGTGAGCAACCAACAAATTCTCCCAAATTTGCCAAGCAAGATTCAAATGGCGAACACGCTCAAACTCAGGTTCACACGAGCTCCGGACCAAGTGATCAACGGCTTTTGCATTTGCCTCATACTTGGCCTTAGCACCGGCATCAGTCACCATAAGAGTATGGATGTTGACCGGAATAGCATAGGTCTTGTCAAGCACAATGAAATCCAACAACTTGCCACAAAGAAAGATCATCATACGAGCCGCCTACTTGTGGTAACCCTTGCCATCGAAGTGCGGCGGACCGCCCCGCTCCACATAAGCCATCTTAGGATTCGAGACTTGTCAAAGTCACAAAGAATCCGGCACCAAGCTCTGATACCAATTGAAGGATCGGATGGTGACTAGAGAGGGGGGGAGTGAATAGGAGCCGGTAAAAATTCTTCTCGAAGAACTTGGCCTATACCCTAGACAAATCCCGGTCACACACGAGTGATGGATCGAATCACACACCAACCGCCAAGACAACAAGGTTATGGATCAACCTCAAGTCTTAGGAACGATTCCTTGAAGCACACGGGGAAGCACAAAAGAAGGAGGAAGGAATCGAAACAAGGAACAAAGCTGCTAGCCTCTGGCGGACCGTCGGGCGGGCGGGGGCGGAGGCCGTCCGCGATGGCCGCGCGGACCGTCCGGCGGGAGGTACCGCGGACTGTCCGCACCCTTGCCGTGGACTGTCCGGCCTGAGCCGCAGACCGTCCGTTAAAGCGAACAGAACAACCAGAACCGACCCAATAAAAACGGACCATCCGCGAAGACCGGGCGGACCGTCCGCGCGGGCCACGGACTGTCCGCTATTGAAGCTCGGACCGTCCGCAAACCGGCTGCAACGAAAACCTAAAACAAAACTTGATCAAACCAAAACGAAGCAAGAACACGAAGAACACCACGACGAACTGGGATGGCGCGGACTGTCCGCCTGGTCCTCGCGGACCGTCCGCGAGGTGCAGACAGAACTGAAAACGCACGACCCCGAAAGTCAACTCTCCCAATCCATCACCGGATCTCCCAGACGGTAGAAGCTGTTGAGACAAGAGTTTGGGGACATGAAAAGCGTCAACCAAGGATGCTATACCCCAAAAAATTCGCCTCCTAACTTCCTAAATCATTGGGAATCGCGGATCCTTTGAACACCACTAAAAGCTAGAGCTCCGAACGAAAATCCTTGAATCGAAGTGGTTTCACGGCGTTTGAGGGCACAAGATCAATCCCAAAGATGCACAAGACATCCATCCATGTTTCCCTCAAAGAAATCCGGGAAGAAACCCACTCACATCCGCGGAATCACACCAAGAACAAAGGCACCAAAAACAAGCACGAAAAAGACAACGAAAATCACAACACCGAATCTTCTATACAAACCAGGAAAGATTCACAAGGTCTAGCATACCGCCCTAGCATCCATCCCTCTCAACAAATCTCTCATGAAGCTCTCATGCTAGCCTAGAGAAAATGGAGAAGAAAATGGTTCAGGAAAAAGAGAAAGAGGAAGGAGGAAATGAAACCCTAAGTCGTGGAGAGAGAGAGCCATCCACACACACTCATGGCTTATATATCGGGTCCCGCCGTTGTGGGAAATGACTCGACTACCCCTAACTCAACTACTGGCGATACAACCCACGCAGGGGCATTTATGTAATGTTTGTGGGTCTTGCCATCGGACGGCCCCGCCTTCGCCGCACCCCGCGTCCTCACAA
This sequence comes from Cenchrus americanus, assembly GCA_947561735.1. Taxonomy (NCBI): domain Eukaryota; kingdom Viridiplantae; phylum Streptophyta; class Magnoliopsida; order Poales; family Poaceae; genus Cenchrus; species Cenchrus americanus. Next base: position 95,697,803 of record OX387241.1, on the reverse strand, counting down.
CGCAAGCCATGCGATCCCGCCGCGTGTCCTCCGCTTTGAAGCTTCCCGACACGCCCGGATCCCGTCTCCGTCGTGTTGGGTCTTCGGACTTGGTTTTGAGGCCCAAACCAAGAAACCGTCCTCCGATGGTTTTGTGGGCAAACCACCAAACCCCGCGTGCTCGGCCCGGCCTCCCTCCAAGCCCCTAGACTCCGCCACCGTGCACTGGCTCGATCGTCTATGACTTCGTCTAGCTCGTCTCGCCACCATGTGGCCCGCACCTAGTCCCGCCGTCCACCAGGTCCCTCGAACCGAGCCTACTTGTCTCTCCATCTCCCAGAGGCCCCTCAAGGCTGAAGACCTTTCGCGCCCGTTCTTCACCTACAACAACACGAACTAGGCCGCAGCCTACACCTGCGCACTGAGCCAAGAGTCAGTCCAACACCCGTTGTCAATCACTCATCACTGAGGAGCGGTCATCCATCGACCACCGGGACGCTCCTGGTACTCATTCATGCATTGCCAACAAAGTGGAGAAGTTTGAGCTTGAAATGGCTTGCTGGACGCATTTAGAAGGTTTTCAGGTGGTTTCGAGCCATTTCTGGGCTCTGTTGTGCACCAGTCTGACCGGTCGTGGTCACCGGTCTAACCGGTCTGAGTGCTGGTCCTGTGCACATGTTAAGCACCGGTCTGACAGGTGGTGGTGACCGGTCTGACCGGTTTGAGCTGAAGCTGTTGCAGCTGCCCTGTTTTCAAGTGGTTTGCATGCATTCGTCCAGGGCGAGGTGCATTGGTTCAGGGGGAGCTCCTTGTGGTTTTTCGAGCTTTGTTTCGGTGGTTTGCGCTCTTTGCTTGAGCTTTGCTTTGTCTCGGATGTGTCGAGCCGTTGCCCTTGCCTAAGGGGTCCGAGACTTGTCTTCTTCAAGTGATCTTGCTCTTTGCCTTTGTTTGGCTTTCGATCGCTTGTTGGAGTTTCTTTTTGTTCATTTCTTTTCTTTTTCTCTTCACCAGAAAACCACTGGGTTCCTTGGTTGATCCACAAAGACAAGACCGAAGAACCGAAGACGTTGTTGCAGCAGTGCCAGACCGGTCTGACCAGTGGGTCTGACCGGTCTGACCGGTGTGCGATGACGCAGTCTGGAGACTTCGAAGTGGAGGACACGCGTCAGGATCGCATGGCTTGCGTCGAGGCTATGTAGGGTGCGGTCGCCGGGCATCCGTCCAATGGAAAAGACATGAAGACTTCCAAAACTGCCCTTGAGGGGCTTGTATCCCTAGTTATTAGGAAAGGGTATTTTAGACTTTCGGTTGCCTCCAAATAACCCAAGAGGTGAGAGGATGGCAGCCAAGCCTTGGAACCCTAGTTCATTTGTTTTCCTATTTTCCCTTCCTATTTTCTTAGGATTTCCATAGGACTAGCTTGAGAGCTTCATGCTGAGATCTTGTGAGAGGGTTGGATGATCGGGCGGCAAGCTAGACCTTGTAAGAAACTTTGTTGCATGTATAGATGATTCAGCGTGGTTCGTCAAGGTTTGGATGTGTTGTTCCCGGTTGTTCTTGGTGGTGATTTTCGGAGCCCTCTCTTGGTGACTTCTTTGGGTTGTTTTAAGGAACTTTCTCTTGGGGATTTGATGGGGGAAATTTGTGGCAACCCTTCGTGGTTCTTTGGGATGTGATTCCCCTCCCAAATCCGTGAGTAAAGGGGCTTGATTTTGGGGTTTTCCGGGTTCTAGGGTTTGAGGTGTTCTTGGCGGGATTTCTTCGATTCCTCCTTTTTGGACGAGTTTTGGTGGGATTAAACATGGCTATGGATTCCTCATGAGGTGTTCCTAATATCCCCAAAGTCTTGTTCAAGTCTGTGGAGCGATTCGGGAGATCGAGATTTGGTTTTGGGGGAGTTGACCCGCGGGTGCTGTTCATCCCGAGTCGCCCGAGCTACACCGGTCCCGACCGGTGCTCTTGACCGGTCGGCCCAGGGTGAAACCCTCGGTGGGTTTTTGCTCGGGTGAATGTCTGGGTGTGTTCGCTGTTGTCCTGTGTTGGGGCTGTTTCGAGTTTGGGTCAGTTTGGAGGTCGGTTGGCCTGTTTGGTGCTTTGGGGGCTTTCAGGCTATGACCGGTCTGACCGGTGTGTCCCACCGGTCTGACCGGCGTGGAGCCACTTAGTGGAAGTTGCCCAGTTTCACCAGCAGCGACCGGTCTGACTGGTGGTGCTCACCGGTCTGACCGGTGTTGGTCAGTGGACTCGAGGTTTGGTGTTCCGCTGCGTTCTCGGGTCGGAAGGTTGTGTGTTGGTTCCTAGGTCCAGTGGCACTCTAGTGGCTACGTGGGCTTGACCAACTTGGGTAGTGAGTTGGAGACGTGTGTTGGAAGCCATGTTCATCTTGTTGGAGTCTCCATCTCCTTCGAGAAGAATTTTTATCGGCTCCCATTCACTCCCCCCCTCTTTGGTTCGCCGTATCGGTCCTTCAACGGCTCAACGCAACAAAGACAAAATGCTCCAAAACGCTGACTCCTCAAGGTTAGGCAAAAGGGCTCGAGACCATCAGCAAAAGAGAAAAGCTCAAAGCAACTTCAGACGACACAAACAGCTCCCAAAGCATGAATGCAAGCCCCCTGAGCAAATGCATGCAAAATGTAGGAAATCTCCCCCTACAAGCATTTCTACCATTTTCTCCCCCTTGTTATGAATTTGGGTGCATTTCTCCCCCTTGTTATGAATTAGATGCACATTTCTCCCCCTTGTTGGTAATGCATGAATCAAGGTTATGAGTGAGCATGAGCTTCTCAAATAGACATCGAACACCATAATATGCTAGAAATGAAACATATAGCAAAGGCCCAAACATCTGTACAAGTATCGCCAACATGAGAGCAAAGACATACATACATGTGACATGGCTTTGAGCAAATTTAAGCATTTTTTAACAAAAATTCCCTCTCATGAGCATAGGACCTCATCATGATCAAAATGAGCACAAACAACATATAACTCACAAACTTCATTAAAGGTCACAATATCCCATCACAAGTTCATCACAAATACCTGCAAGCTACCTCATGTCATGTCAAAGCCACCGAGCCATGTGTCTACTTCTAGATATTAGACTTCTCATTGGTAGACATCATGCACCGGTTTAGCACCCAAGATAAGGATTTTAAAGCATGACATGGAAGAATATTTTTCAAGCATAGAAATTTCAATATATCAATTCATGTTCAAATTTAAGCATGGTACATGAAGTGCCTTTGCGGCAAAAAGGAACTTATGCCCCTCCACAAGATAAAATGTAGGCTAAACATCCCTAATGAGAACTAGGTATTTGACCCCAAATGAAAAGGAATGATTCCCAAACATGAATTAATCAAGATATAGCAATTTGAGCACAAAATGAACATGTACAGGATTCAACTCACAAGAGAGGATCAATTTTAGCATTTTCACAAAAATATATCCATTTGGCATGCATAAATATCCAAAGATACCAAGAGCATATTTATACATCATAAGAGCTCACAAGCATGATCATAAGCTCACATCCAACATATCACAATGATCAATGCATATGAGAGAAGCACATCCTCTAAAGCATATGATACAAATGCGGTCTATGATACAAAGATGCTGGAAATGATATGTTACACAAATGAACCATGCAAAATGCGTATGTACATGAGATGCCCAACCCAATCTCAAAAAGGATAAACCAAACCAAGTTCCTCTCGTAAACAAGAAAAGGCAGCTTGGTCAAAACGTTTTGTAAGAATGTCTGCAAGCTATTACTGGGTTGGCACATCAATCAAGTCTATGTTCCCCTTCTCCACATTATCTCTCAAAAAGTGGTATCGCACCTCTATGTGTTTAGTTCTGGAATGGAGCACTGGATTTTTGGCAATGCTTATGGCACTAGTGCTATCACACATGAGAGGAACATGGGTGCACTCCTCACTGAAGTCACTCAGCGTATAGGTGATCCAAAGCAATTGGGAACAACAACTAGCAGTGACTACATACTCGGCCTCGGTGGTAGATTGAGCTACACTTGACTATTTGGGAGAAGACCAAGAGACCAATGAGGAACCCAAAAATTGACAAGTACCCTAAGTCGATTTCCTATCGACACGACACCCCGCAAAGTTGACATCTGAAAAACCATGAAGCGCAAGAGAAAAGGATGTGAGTACCAAAGCCCAAGCTCAAGAGTGTATTGAATATACCTGAAGATCCGCTTGATAACCTGTCGATGTGACGTCCTCGGTGATGCCTGAAAGTGAGCGCACAAGCACATGGAGAACTGTATGTCCGGCCTTGTCACCGTTAGGTACAAGAGGAAGACGATCATGCTCCGGTACTCCTTCTGGTCCACAGGCTCTTCGTTCTCATCCTCATCCAACACTGTGTCGTACTCATCGGTGTCGACAGGGGCTTGGAGTTGTCCTCTTGAACATCTTGATAATGTCCTTCATGTACTTGGCTTGATGCACAAATGTTCTCTTCTTGGCTTGCTTGATTTGAAGCCCAAGAAAGAACTGCAATTCTCCCATCATAGACATTTTGAATTCTCTACTCATGTCCTCTGCAAACCTCTCAACCAAAGAGTGAGACGAGTCACCAAAGATAATATCATCCACATACACCTGAACAATTAGGATATCATTGTCCTGCCCGAGAAGAAATAGAGTCTTATCTACTTTGCCCATCTCAAACCCCTTGCTGAACAGGAACCCCATCAACTTGCCATACCAAGCCCGGGGAGCTTGTTTCAGCACATAAAGAGCTTTCCTAAGCTTGAACACTCGGTGTGGGAACTCAACACTTTCAAAGCTCGGGGTTGCCTCACATAAACCTCTTTCTCTAAAAACCCATTCAAGAAGGAGTTCTTCACATCCATTTGGTACAATTTGAATCCTTTAGCCACATAAAATGCTAGAATGATCATAATAGCCTCCAAACGGGCTTGTTGATGGTAGAAACATGTATCGAGTTTCGATCCACAAGCGTACGGACCACCATTAGCCTTTTTTATCATAGGGTGATCCCCAAGGTTCTTGTCAATCCGTGGAGCAAGGGGGTTGCTAGCACTTCACCAAGTACTAATCTAGTTGATTGGAAAACCTTTAGAAGAGAGATTAATCTAAAGTAAAGACAATCTAAATCTAGGTTAGTCTAAGGCTAAACTAGATGGCAAGGGTCGATACAAGAGAGAGATTAAGATATATAAGTGTTCCCTCCCTAGGGTCTAGGATCTCATGACTATGCATCTACTACATGAAAGAGGTGTTGCCTTCACTAGCTTCATGGCGGTTATACGGCTGTTAAGCCTTTTCTCTAAATTGCACTATCACTACACTAGGTAATCTACCACTTTCTCATATAACCGCATCTATATCTAAGCACCAAATGGTTGAGCTAATCACCATGATCACCACAAACCCTACTAAGACCACATGTTGTACACACATATGTAAATAAAGCATTCACAAAGACATAGACCATGGAGCATTAACAGACATAAGGTTCATGTAGAGATTACATATCATGTATCCATCTAACCATAGGGATAAACGGAGGCATTCCCTATCATCTTATAGAGATTGAAGCACATAGGGGTGATGGAACCTCCGGAGAACATCATCAACAAAGATGGCGTAATGAAGCTTGGGGACACCCCTAGGCCAACGGCTTGGAGTCCTCTTGTTTCCTTCCCTACACCGGTGTTGATCCTTGCGACAAACTCATCCAACTCTCTCCCTCATCTTGCGGCGACGACTTTCTGGTGAATGGGCGTTGATGGAATGATTCGATGTGGCGGCCATCGCAAGCAAGAGCTACAAATAGACCAAAGAGGGGCTAGGTCAAAGGGGACCGCGAAATGAGGCATAAAGGGGCTAGGCTGGTCGGCATGGGCCGGCCGACCTGGGCCTTTTCCGGCCCGGTTCAGGCCCATCTTCGTTGACGTGGCTTCTCTTGACATTCTGGATTTATGCCCCATCATTTTTGTCATTTTGGCGTCGTCATCCTCACGATCAAGATAGGGGGTCTTCTCACATGAAGTCTGATCTTTACATCTTAGTCCTCATGGATGATCTGTCGTAGCACCTTGGTCCTGTCCACCTTTGGGGATGAATCCGCCTTGCACTCAAACACGAACGGAACTCCTCATTTGCTCTTTTGAACTCATTGTGACTTTGTCCCTTTTGTCCCTGTTTTCCTACAAAAACACAATACTTCAAATGCACATACAAAGTTGAACTAGTTATATCATTAGTGTGCCTAGTGGTGGGTTAGTTTCATAATCAAGCTCAAACCAAAGTGTAACAAATATATTTAGAGCACCAAAATTCACCGTCAACATCTCCCCCATGCTTAAACCTTGGTCATCCTCGAGTAACTAATCCTTGCTTAAAGGAGAAATCAGCAATGCCTTGCAATGTTGTCCATGCACTTAGCTCAAGTTGCTCTCTCTTAAGAATTTGGCTTTAAAGTTCAAGTTGTGATTGACTTCTTTTCGTTATGGAAGATAGACTAACAATAATGAACATGCCACATTTAATCGATGCTCTCAAACTTAAGTGAACTTCAACCTGTTACCTTATTTCATGTAAGAATTTTCAAAAAGATGTGTATCTAACATAAGTAAAATTTTCTTGCAAAAGCTCATGGAAACACTCATCTCATCATGGAAGGCTTATGTGGAGCTTGGTAAGTAAAAACAATCCTAGCCAAATATACATCCGAAATATTGTCAAATTAAGAGAGAGATCTACTGGAATTATCGAGATTCGTCAAAAAGACCATGGAAAATAAATGTTGGAAAGACAGAGGGATGAAACACACACACTTTTTCGAGTCTTTTTGTGGGATTTTTGTGTGTGGATTGTTTCGTCTATTCTAAAGCATTTGTGTTCGATTTTCTTTGAGGAGATCATGGATAGATGTCTTGTGCATCTTTGTGCTTGATCTGACCCCTCAAATGCTGGATTTTGCCTCCGATTCGCGAATTTTGGTTCGAACCCTAGGCTTGCTGTTGAGCTCAGTAGAATCTTGATTCCTCTCATCACAGTGGATTTGAGGCTACAAATTCATAGGGATAGCATCTCCTAGAGGCACTTCATCTTCCCCTATGATTTGGTAGCAATCCCTTGGTTGATTCGAGACATTGGGTGAAGGAAAGGAGTTGACCTTCAAAGGGTCGAGCTCGGGCTGCTGTTTCCGCACCTGGCGGACGGTCCACAGGCTCAATGCGAATGGTCCACGAGGAGCCTTAAAGCCCAGTTGTTCGTCGTGTTCTTCGCGAGTTCCTGCAAGTCTTTCGTTCGATCTGTTGACTTGGGTAGTTTCAGTTGCAAGGAGTTTGCGGACGGTCTGTACTAGAGTGTTGGATGGTCCGTGACGAGGCGGACGATCTGTGGGCCCATCACAGACGGTCTGTTTTTCTTAGTGCACTACTAGAAGTTCGGGGGGGGGTGTGGATTCGGACAGTCCAGCCCCTACCCGCGAACGGTCCGCCCGGCCCCTGCGGACAGTCTGCCTGGCACCTCGCAGACAACCTAAGTCTTTCGCTTCTTGAGTTGTGCTTCCGCTTTGGTTTGAGTTGTGGCTTGTTCCTAGGGTTAGTAGGTCCGTTGTGACTATGTGACCTTGGCAAGCTCGTGTGGGAATCCTTGGAGTTGATTTTGGGGAATTATCGAGTTCATCTCTTCAGAGAAAATTTTTTATTAGCTCCCATTCACTCCCCTCCCCTCTGGTCAACTAATTGGTCACTCTCTCATTCCTAGCATTTTATAGTGCTCATTGTTTATTTGAGAAGCCCATAGTTGAATTTTACCTTGATTCATGCATTATCAACAAGGGGAGAGGTTTTGTGCATTCCAATTCAGATTTCATTTGTGGGGAACTTGAGTTTGCATGCATTTGTGTAGGTAGAGCTTGTATTCATGCGTGGGGAGTTCTTTGTGTTGCCTGAAGTTGTGTTTTATGCTTTGCTCTTTTGTCGATGGTGTCGAGCCCTTTTGCCTCCCATCGAGGAGTCAGCGTTGTGAGTTTTTTTGTCTTAATTGTGTTCAGTCGTTGCCCTTTCGTTAGGGGACCAATACCTTCTCGATCTTGTTTTCGCTTATTCTTCGACTTTTGATCACTTGTTTGAGTTCCTTTTTCATATTATTATAGTTTTTCCTTTCAATTCTGAATTGGTTACAATGTGTGTTGTCAATGCACTCATCAACGGGAGATTGAGGACCAGGAGCATCCTAGGACCGGTGGATGGTCACTCCTCAATGATGAGTGATTGACAACATGGTGTGGAATGACTCTTGGCCTAGTATTGTAGGTGTTGGTTGCAGCTTGGTTTGCGTTGGGGCAACTGAAGAATGAGCGTGAAAGGTCTATGCTGAGGTGGCCTCCAGGTGATGGAGAGACAAGTAGACTTGGTGCGAGGGACCCGGTGGCCCACGCAAGTGTGAGCCCCATGGTTCAAGAAGAGCAAGATGAAGTTGTGAACATGGAGTCGGTGCAATGGTGGCGGCCAAGTCAAGGAATGAGACAAGACTGAGTAGACCGTCTGGGCACCGGAGGTGGAAGGCTTGGCGTGCTCGATGTTGACGGTGAAAATCTGTCAACCTAGCCATGAGTTTACCTTCGGTGTTGGCATGACTTTTGCATCTTGTCCATTGGTACTAACCCCCGTGGTATAACAAGTTCACTTGTGCATGTCGGTTTTGGAGTTTAGTGTTTACGCAGGGTTTTAACGTTGAAAGCAAGGCTTCCGGGATAAGTTCGTTAAGCACCTCATGACAAGACCTTGAAGCCCAGTACAAGTCAAGCAATGAAGTGAACATGACTCCAAGAGCCCAAGGACCAAGCCCAAGAAGATGACAAATTCCGAGGACCTAGCCAGAAAAGTGCTGAATCTTGCAAGACAAGGAGCTTCGTCCAATTCGGAGAGAAACCAACGACAAGGGCCCACATGCAAAAGGGGAGAGGATCTAGAAGATGAGAGAAGCAACACCGGCGAAGCGAGCCACGGCCCGGGCCGGGAAGGGCCCGGGCCGGTCGCGCCCGAGCCGACCGGACCCGGCTGTTCGAGCCCAATCGGCCTCCCCTTTGACCTAGTTGCATCTCGGGTTATTTATAGCCCCCTGACCGAGAGCCACGCAGAATCCAATTCGTCATCCGCTGCCGAGGAGCCGAGAAGCTTGAGGGACACCATCTCGGAGATGAGGGTCGTGCTAGTTGTCTAGGGTCTCCCTAGCCGACGTGGGAACCTTGCATGGAAGACCACGTCGGAGCTCCGGAGCGAGGATCAAGATCGAGGTAGGGCCCCGGTGGTGATCTTGTTCATGTAATCATTCATAGTGAAGTCTTTAAGTGAATCCGATTTCTAGCGATCAAGTGCCTTCTCGATGGTTTTGTTTTCTTCTTGGTTTTGCTTCTTCTATGATCTATACTTAAGATAGATTACATAGGGTACTCTTGTAGCCGCGGTGGCTAGAGGTGCATACCGGACCGGCCAACTGTTTTCAACTTGTTCTTATCGAACTCGCCCTAGACTACCCGCATGAGTAGGGATACATTGTGACAGAACGGGAGTTCCGAAAGGCGGGCATTTTCGGAGTCGGATGGAAGGCCACGATTTAAAGATGCTTTTAATGAGATTCGCTTTTCTATTTTCATCTATCTTGTTTGGAGCTACAACATAAGCATGATCTAGATTCTCTAGATCGATTATCTTTTGCTTTCTCTTGCTACCTCTTTAGTAGATTAGATTAGATTCTTTTTCTTTATGAGTTAGTAGATTAGATGCAACTTGTCTTCATAAGATAGCTTACCTTGCTTTACTAGATTGAATCCTTGCGTTGCACATTGTTCCACGGATTCGATACCTTAGGTTCACCACTCGAGGGAAGAAGGGTCCCTTGACTACGACGGGAGACTTGTCCACTTGCAAGTCTAAACGAACTTTGATACAACTATTAACCGTCAACAAGCCCCTTTTTCTGGTGCCGTTGCCAAGGAACAAGCAATCAAGATCCAATCTAGTATCGCTTATTTTTCAGTTTTTCTTTTTGATTTTCTTATGCATCTCTTAAGTTTGATCATCCTCAAAACGAAAAAAAAATCAATCTAATCTAGTTTTGATTAGCCCTAATTTTTCTTTTGTTAGATTTTTATTTTTGCTAACCCTAACCGGAGATGGTTGGCAACCTCTCCAAGAAACCCAAACCTTTTTGTGGATGGTCCAGGAAAACTTTACAGGCAAAGGTAACGTGTAACACCAGCTAAAGGGTTGGAAACCCTAGATTCAAAAGTCAAACTCGAAGGACCATCAAAATATCCAAGGGAATCACCACCTCCAAGTCAAGACGCCGGAAGGCCTTCAAATCAAGAGGAGGATGGAGAAGATAGAGATAGAGAAAGTTGTTGCATCCGTCAAGACCAAAGGACAAAGCCAGCCTGTGAAGACAAAAAAATGACTAAGCCGAAGTGGGTACCCTAGATTGCAACGCCCGCAAAGAGCGTTGATCCGGAGTAATCAAGTGAAGAAGTCTAGCCATGGACTATAAACGAAGCGCTAGGCGGGAGGCAACCCGTTTCGTCGAGTCAAGAATAAGCTACCGGGAGGACAACCCGATTCCAGGTTTTTCAAGTCTTTTTAAATATAATTCAGTTTTGAATTTTACTACGCAAAACATTAGACTTAGAATGGTTGAACAATATTAGAGACATAATTCTTGGTTGAATATTTTGCTTGATCATAAACCCTTTACATGAACAACCCTATGTTGTTTGCTTCTTTTTCGAGAAACCAAAACCAAAAAAATTCAGAACCTAACTCAACCTTACATCCTCTTTATGATGTTGTGGTTGACTTGTTTTTCATGCTAAAAACACTCGAGTTAAGTCATGACTTGTATCTAGATGTTATTTAAATTTCAGCATGTGGTAGGACTCGCGTGAATCTAGAATCTTGATTTTTGGTTGATTTAAAAAAATCAATATCCTTGGTTTCTCTAAGATTAGAATTTTTCTAAGCCTCACTTAATTTTATTTTATTCAAAGTCTCTCTCATCTAATCAAAATTAGAACCTAAACCTATGCCCCCATGATCAAGCCGAGAAAATTTCGCTCTCAACCAATGAAGGCAAACTATACCGGTGAGACCGATATCAACGTAGTCGGAAAATATTTCGACTTACATTTGTTTTTAATGGTTTAAAAACTTTTCTAAATTTATGCTTGAGTTCTTGCATGGCTCTGAAAAATATTTTTAAATTTCGAAATTAGAGGGGTGCTTAACCTTAAACACACTTAAAGGGGGGCAATCTAGTTTGAATTAATCATGCATGCACCAAGTCCACCAAGTCCACATGCAAAGGACAAGCATGGGGGGCAGCCAACGCCTTGTTTTGTAGGAATATCATGGACGCATGTGAGGCAAGGGAGTATGGAAGTGAGTCAAGCGAAAACATCAAGTGGAAGGAGCAATAATGCAAGCGAAGGAGTGGACGGGAACGTTTGGAAGGTGTACGCGGTCACAAAGCAACATGAATGCACTAGAGATGAACCGAGCCAAGAGGAGAGAGGTAAGTCTCCCATCCAGCTCTTTGTTCGTGTGCTCTAGTTTGTAGGCCGGAACCACCTGAGACTTAGCCATCCACCGCTGTTGTTTCGTGCAACAAATCACATCCTTAATCCACTCAAAGTCCAGACTCCAAAATAATATTTGTGTACCTTGTTACCGGGTGAAAACCCCGGATATATATTTGTGAGGGAGAGTGCTGCAATCATGGAAGAAAACTACAAGCCTTTTCATCGAAGAAGAAGGGATCATCGTCGTCTAAGCCATCAACCTCTTCGAGGAGGCACTCGGTTTCCGAGTTTCCTCGGAGTATGGAGGAGGACACGGCACCGCCGAGGAGGAACAACACTCTTCTCCTTGGTGGCATGAGGGCTACACGAAACTCATTTATGAGGTTCACCAAACTTCAAGGACATATGGAGGAGCCGCCCGTCCAACCTCGCCACTCGACACGATCATCCGCTCCACCTCCATACACTCCGCGGTATTCCGAGGGGTATGTCGTCATGACGGAGGAGGAGAAGAAGCTCGCTTGCCTTAGGTAGAGGCTTGTAGCGAACGTCGACTTCGACGACCAAGCTCTCCACATATTGGGTTTTCATACGGGACACCGGTGCAATTCTCTAATGGAGTGTCGGCAAACACCCACAAGGAATTCGCCTAGGAAATTCTCATGACCATGGCGCATACCCTTGATGAAGGAGTTTTGAGTCTCTCATTCCGTTTGGAGGGAGCCCACAAGTGGAGAAGAAGGAAGACACCGTTGGAAGGGTAACCTTGATCAACGATGCTATTTCTAGCACCTTGATGGGGTAATCTCCTTTCATCCATGGGTTGCAATCGATCTTGAGATGTAATCGAACTTTGTTGGATTATCTATCTATCATCTTACACCGTGACCATCATAGGTCTAGTCATGAATACCTTCGCGTAGTGAGAGTACGAGAGGAGGGAAAGGGGCGAAACCGTGGTCACAACCCCCGATAGATTAGATTGGTTTTCATGTTCGAAACGATTACATGTTCTAGTATCATGGACCCATGGGCGAGTGTCTCCTATCTTGATTCAAAAGGGAGCTCCGGAACAAGTGGATGTGCATGAAGGCACATGGGAAAGTTTTTGGAGTATGATCACGGGAAGAGACCTTCAACGAAGAAATACTATCCGGAACCCCATCATCCAAGTGTGTCACTTTTGTGCAAGTGGATTTTTGGGAGAATGAGAGAGACAAAGATAACCAACACGGAGTTGAATTGGCTTTACTCAGCTTCGCCAGGCAGCCAATCAACCCCACTCACCTATGATCAACCGATGGTGTTGTGAGCAACATCGGATTCGGGAGATTGGGTTGTTACCTCTCCATGTTGACTATCTCTTTAAAACCGGGTATTACAAGGAACCCGAATCATCTCCTACCCGGGACTTCCCTAGGAATATATGAAGAAAGGAAAATATATAAGTGAAGATGAGAGAGGAGGCTTCAAAGTGGCCTAGGTGAATTTGCCCCTTTCGGAAGTAAGGTTAAGACTTTTTCTTGAGGGGAAGATGATTGGTTAGAGGAAGGACTTCTTGTGCCGGCAAAGAAAAAAATAAAGGAGAAGGATTATAGGAGAAGGATCTTCTATGGACCAAGAAGAAGGTGCACAACAAAATTATGTGCCACCATTTGGAGAAATTCCGGCGCCGCCAAATTACTACGGTGGTGTACCAATGCAAGAATGGGGAAGTGGTGCAGCCATACCCCCACCAATTTGCGGTGCCCAACGTAGCCTTTGCGGAGCCATATGCACACCTACCTCAACCACAACAAAATGTTGCCACCATTGGAGGATACGCTGCAAGAAACATGCAAATTATTGCAGCCATCCAAACCAATGCAAACCAAATGGGTGAAGGAAATGCAAACATTGCTTATGAGCTTTGACACCTTCACCTAGCACCGTCGGACAATTCATATGAGGAGAGGCGCAATCTTATTATGAGTAAGGGTACAACAACCAAGACTATCAATATCAACCACCGGCGGAAGATTAGAGAGAGGAGGAGCTTTAGTTATCTTTCCTTTACCCACTTTTCTTTAATTTTCAGCTTGTTTGCGCCTATGTATGCATAGTATTTTCAGTTTTACTTTAATTTTTAGTTTTTACTTTAATTTTCAGCATGTGTGTTAGTTTTTATTTTCATCATGAATAATGTCACCACCTAGTTTTTACCATTAGTAAAGTTACAAAGTTTGTGCCATGATGATGTATGATTATAATTGCCGCTTTGTTTATCTTTGTAATTGATTTATGCATGTTTAACCTAGTGCTCTCTTAAAAATACAAATCTGAAATTATCTAAATGCTAGCTTAATCTTTAGCGGAGGTTATGATAAAAATAAAGACCCATAGTGTTTTATGTGCTCTCAAGTTTTAGATGGATTAAAGATGATTTATTTTTGTTCTTAAATGTAAAGCTAACCTTGTCATAAATACCACTTGCGTGTTGCTCTACCTATCCAGAGCCATATAAATATTTGAGTGAAAAAACTTAGTATACAAGACTTATTTTTGGGTGAGTTATTTCAGGCCTTGATTTCTCTGGCCCGAGACTAAGAAGCTGGTCATTCCGTTTTTGCGTATCTATCTTTTTACTAGCCTTTTATCCGTGCATTGTGTATCCCCACATCGGAGATCTCACAAACTTTTCCGGATATCCACCCTTAAAACCAAATATCATCTTTTGTGTTTACCTCCTTGACCACAACCTATCGTTGAGTATGGATCATCAATTCAAGGAAGATCGATGGTGCCAAGATTGAAGATTTCAAGTATCTCTCCAAAGGAAAAGTATTTCTGGTACCTACCTTATTTATCGCCTCTTTGCTCGAGGACGAGCAACGTCTAAGCATGGGGCAGGAGGTAGGTATGGTGCAATTTTAGAGTTCAAATGGGAGTAAATAAAAAAATTCAAAGGGGAGCAAAATAAAAAAATCAAAACTCCGATGTGAAAGTCTCGTGACCGAATGTATGACAAAAAAATGAATGAATGAGAAAAAGAATGAAAGAAAGAAAGAAAGAGGAGAAAAAGAGAAAAATATGAGTATGTGCAAAAATAAAGTGAACTCCCCGGTTCTCTAAAGTGAATTAGGAAATTCAAGGCTTCAAGATTAAAAGATCCATACTCAATTTTCCAACCATGTGCAATCCGATAACGAGGACTTCCTTTGTGCCTCGGGATCACTCTTTTCCATTTGCACATGTCCACCTATCTCAAGCGTGTGTATTTTTCTCTTTCCCCTCCTTGATTTAACATTATTTTCCAATGACCTTTTTGACGAGTCTCGGTAAGACCATGAGAAGCTTGTCTTGTTTTGACAACATCTCATTTATAATATCTTGGTAGGACTAAACTTTCCCAAAAAGCTCCATATAAAGCCTACCACATATATGTGTGTTATGAGAGGGAAAGGAGTAGAATAAATAGGCTTGAGAGACAAAGATGAGATGAGAGTTCATGAGCAAGATGCAAGGTGGTTTAAATTTGTGAACTTGGTTTAGCCCTTTTTCATCTTGTTCTTTATTTCGAAATTTTTGAGATCCATTTGAATTTTGGGAGCATGTTAATACTTGTGGGATAAGCTTAATTAAATATCTACCCTCCGTAGGGATGAAGGCTAGTACATTATGGAACTTTAACGAATTAAACTTTTGAGAGCATTATGTTTTTTTCATGTATGATCAAGTGCAAGGTTTAAACATTGATGGGCAACAATGATATCCATCGAAGGCTTACTCGAGGACGAGCAAGGTTTAAGCATGGGGGAGCTGTTGAGGGTGAAAATCCGTCAACCTAGCCATGAGTTTACCTTCGGTGTTGGCATGACTTTTGCATCTTATCCATCGGTACTAACCCCCGTGGTATAACAAGTTCACTTGTGCATGTCGGTTTTGGAGTTTAGTGTTTACGCAGGGTTTAAACGTTGAAAGCAAGGCTTACGGGATAAGTTCGTTAAGCACCTCATGACAAGACCTTGAAGCCCGGTACAAGTCAAGCAATGAAGTGAACATGACTCCAAGAGCCCAAGGACCAAGCCCGAGAAGATGACAAATTCCGAGGACCTAGCCAGAAAAGTGATGAATCTTGCAAGCCAAGGAGCTTCGTCCAATTCGGAGAGAAACCAACGACAAGGGCCCACATGCAAAAGGGGAGAGGATCTAGAAAACAGGAGAAGCAACACCGGGCGAAACAGGCCACAGACTGGGCCAGGAAGGGCCCAGGCCGGTCGGCCCAGGCCGGTCGGCCCAGCCTGTTCCGGAGACCAATCGGCCTCCCCTTTGACCTAGTTGCATCTTGGGTTATTTATAGCCCCCTGACCGAGAGCCACGCAGAATCCAATTCGTCATGCGCCGCCGAGGAGCCGAGAAGCTTGAGGGACACCATCTCAGAGATGAGGGTCGTGCTAGTTGTCTAGGGTCTCCCTAGCCGACGTGGGAACCTTGTATGGAAGACCACGTCGGAGCTCCGGAGTGAGGATCAAGATCGAGGTAGGGCCCCAGTGGTGATCTTGTTCATGTAATCATTCATGGTGAAGTGTTTAAGTGAAACCGATTTCTAGCGATCAAGTGCCTTCTCGATGATTTTGTTTTCTTCTTGGTTTTGCTTCTTCTACGATCTATACTTAAGATAGATTACATAGGGTGCTCTTGTAGCCACGGTGGCTAGAGGTGCATACCGGACCGGCCAAGTGTTTTCAACTTGTTCTTATCGAACTCGCCCTAGACTACCCGCATGAGTAGGGATACGTTGTGACAGAACGGGAGTTCCGAAAGGCGGGCGTTTTCGGAGTTGGATGGAAGGCCACGATTTAAAGATGCTTTTAATGAGATTCGCATTTCTATTTTCATCTATCTTGTTTGGAGCTACAACATAAGCATGATCTAGATTCTCTAGATCGGTTATCTCTTGCTTTCTCTTGCTACCTCTTTAGTAGATTAGATTAGATTCGTTTTCTTTATGAGTTAGTAGATTAGATGCAACTTGTCTTCATAAGATAGCTTACCTTGCTTTACTAGATTGAATCCTTGTGTTGCACATTGTTCCACGGATTCGATACCTTGGGTTCACCACTCGAGGGAAGAAGGGTCCCTTGACTACGATGGGAGACTTGTCCACTTGCAAGTCTAAACGAACTTTGATACAACTATTAACCGTCAACACTCGACGTTTGGCGTGCCGTGGCCGGGCTGTGTACACGAGGTTTGTTGGTTTGGCCACAAAACCATTGAAGGAGGGTTTCTCGGTTTGGGCCTCAAAACCGAGCTCGGGGGCCATCGTGACAAAGACGAGATCCGGGCGTGTGGGGAAGCTTCAAGGCGGGGGACACGCAGTGTGATTGCGGGGCATGCGTCGAAGGGAAGCAAGACCGTGGTGGATGTGTGTCCGTTCAATGGGAATATCGGCAAACTTGACCAAATTATCCCTGAGGAGTGTGTGTCTTCCTTTTATGTAGTAGGGGTAATGTGGTGTTTTGCCTCCACTGTAAGACTTCATATATATAGCTCTAAGTGGTGGATAGTAACTCATCCATGTGGACTACTTCCCATTTCCTTTGCTCAGTAGGCTAGATGATCTTGTATAGAATCTGACCTCTAGATGTATGGAAGAATTCAGCATTGTGATTCTCTCTCTTTCTTAGTTCTCCTTCATTTATCATCCTTTATATCTCTCCTCTATCCCAACTATCCACATCCGGTCCCACCTGTCAGATTTATTTAACCCCACCCCCACCCACTCACCGGTAGGCCTCCCCGCTTCTCTCTCTGAGGACCATGTGTGGTTGAAGGACCGGTGGATGGTCGCTTCCTTGTGTGATGAGTGATTGACAATGTTGTGTGGACTGATTCTTTGCTAAGTATTGCAGGTGCAGGTTGCGGCTTGACTCGTGCTGGTGCAGGTGAAGAACAAGCGTGAAAGGTCGTCGCCGGTGAGGCCTCCAGGTGTGGAGAAGACAAGTATGCTTCGTTCGAGGGACCCGGTGGCCAGCGGGGTCAAGTGTGGGCTGCATGGTGGCATGAACAGCAAGATGAAGTCGTGGACGGTTTCTTGGTAGAGCCTCAAAACCAAGGTCGAGCTGGGTTTACGTGGGAGCCAAGTCATGAGTGGAGATTGGCGGAGGCTACACCGAGTTCGCGAGGTTTGCAGTGGTTCACCAGAAAACCACTGGGTTACTCGGTTGAGACAAAAAACCGAGGCCGAAGACTCGATGAGGAGGTGCGGCCACCCAGGTCGGTTCAACCGCCAAGGAGGGGCGGTCAGACCGCCTGGGCTGGTCAGATCGCCGGGGCCGGTCTAACCGCCCTAGGGGGCGGTCTAACTGCCCTGGTCGCTGGCGCCGAGATACTTCGAAGCGGAGGACACGCGTCGGGATCGCAAGGCTTGCGTCGAGGCTAAGTAGGTTGCGGTCGCCGGGCATCCGTCCGATGAAGAAAATTTGAAGACTTCAAAATTTTCCCTTGAGGGGCTTGTATCCCTAGTTATTATGTAAGGATAGTTTAGTCTTTTGGGTGCCTCCATATATACTCTTTGAGGGGATGGATGGCAGCCAACTCTTGGAACCCTAGCTCATTTGTTTTTCTATTTTCGTTCTCTTTTTCCTCTAGTTTTTCCTAGGACTAGCTTGAGAGCTTCATGTGAGATCTAGAGAGAGGGACGGATGTATGGGTGGCAAGCTAGACCTTGTATGAACCTTCATGGTATGTATAGATGGTTCGGCGTTGTTCCTCAAGGTTGTGAAGTGCCTTTTTCGTCCTTCCTTATGGTGATTTTAGGAGCTCTTTGTTGTGCCTTTGTTGGCGGAGTTTTGAGGACGATATCTTGAGGTTTTTGGTGGGTGTCACGTATGAGGATCTTGTGCCTCTTTGGCTGGTGACTTTGCCCCCAAATCTCTCTTAAATCGGACTCGATTTGGTGGTTTTTCGAGTTGGGCGAGCTCTTGAACTAGAAAGGCGATTTCTTCGATTCCTCTTGATTGTGAGCGATTCGGGTTGATTCCTTTGATGTAGAGGTTGCCCAGGAGGTAACCCAGCTATTCCCGACGTTCCGCTGCAATCTGTGGAGTGATTCGGGAGATCGGGCGATGGGAAGTTGAGGTTTGACCCACGAGTAGGTTTTCTGGAAGGGGCGGTCTAACCGCCTGGGGGCGGTCTAACCACCCTAGGCCTTCCAGGTCAAAGTTTTGATTTCGCCGGATTTTCCTCTGTGAGTTTGTTCGCTTTGATCATAGGAACATTTGGGTGAAATTTCAGGTCGTTTTCGTGTCGTTTGCTAGGAGTTCTTGCTTGGAGTTCTTTGTTGGGTACAGGAGGTTAGACCGCCCCTGGTAGCAGGTCTAACCGCCCCTAGGCCCCTGGGTGAAGTTTTGGTTTTCGCCAAGATTTTCTGGTAGCTAGCATGGCCTTGACCAGAGATCTTTGTCGGTGAAACCGTGGTGCGTTTTGGTGCTCGGATGAGGTGTTTCAGAGGATTTCTTGGTTGCCTGGTGGAGGCGGTCTAACCGCCCCCCATACCCGGTCTAACCGCCCCCCTTTGGAACAGTTGGCTCCCGAGTTGTTTCCGCTGTCGTGGGTGTGTAGGAGTTGAGATTGCTGGTAGTGTTTGTTCCTAGGACCAGTAGCACTCCAGTGGCTACGTGGTTTTGGCAGACGGAAGGTAGAAGTGCGGAGCGTGTGATTTTGGGGGTCCGACCGAGCGAGTTCATCTTGTTGGAGTTTCAATCTCCTTCGAGAAGAATTTTATCGGCTCCCATTCACTCCCCCCTCTCTGCTCGCCTAATCGGTCCTTCACTCTCCCTCCACCCTCCCTCCTCGCTCCCTCCGCTGAGCTCCCTCCCCATGTTGTGTTGCGGCACCGCTCTCCCACCATCTCCTGCTCACCGCCCTCCCACTCGCCTGCCCGCCTCCCGTCCCGACCACTCGGCGACGGCCGCCCTCCCGCCCCCTGTGCGGCAATACGAGTCGGCAAGGTTGCAGCTGGGCCACGGTTCCACCTGCGACCGGTGATGGCAAGCCAGCGCCAGGCCGTCAAGCACCTCCCTTGCTCCGGATTCGCTCCCTCCCTATGCGCGGATCCGGCACCCTCCCTCCTCTCTCTCCCCCACCCCCCAGCTGGGGACGGCGACGGTGTTGAGGTGTGGTGGCGGCGGATTCGAGGTATTGGCGGGCAGGAAGCTCAGCGGAGATGGCACGGGTGGTAGGGACCTCCTCCCCGGTGGACCTCACGGCAACATGTGGAAGGACCCCGCACTCAATTGGTTCCTCTGCGGTGCCCGCCCGTCCATGGGGCTCCTCTACTCCTTCTAGGTCGGCCTCCCGTCGATCTAGTAGATGGCGACTTCGGCGGAGGCGCGTCGAGCTGGGGAGGCGGAGCCGAAGATCTTTCCATCTTCGTCATCCTTGCGGCTCCTCTGCTTCGCCTCAACGGCACCCCGAGGCCGGCGAGCTCCAGCACGGAGAAGTAGGGCAGCGGTGGTCCTCCAGCACAGAGGAGCAAGAAGGGGGGCAGGACTCCTCTCTGGCGGCGGCTCAACGGCAACGACAAGGCGAGTAGGGCCACGATGGTGACTAACGCGGCGTCTCCACCTTATCATTAGGATCGAGGGTCGACACGGCGATCCTCGTTCCTGGGAATGTTGTCACAAAACGCGGAAAGGGAACACGCCGGGACAGCTGTTGGAACGTCGGCGGAACTCGACCCCGCCTCCCGCAGACTTCGACCGCGCCATGCCCAAGGCCCCAAACCCTACTGAAACTCCGCCTCGCGACTCTACTTTGACCCGGACCCATACACCAGGAGCACGGAGGAATCGCGAAAATGGCCTCCTCCTCCTTCCCCTATGCCAAGCCCGAAGAGTGAGCCACGCGGCTCGCCGTGTTTGCGGACAATGCGGCCTTCTCCCTCAGCCCTCAGTCGTTCCTCCTTGATCCATCTGGTCGTTTCGGGAATGTCGTCCCAAATTAACTTGGATCACAGTCCATGTTAATTTGGGACGTGATGAAACAATATACTCGTCGTTCCAAATAGTACTGAAAATCGGCATACCACGTTCCTCGTCCCTGTTCCTCACCTGGTGGAGTCGGGAACGCAGCAGTGAGTCGGTAACTATGGTCCCTGCCCTCTCCCCCTTCGCTTGGCGGTGGTTGGGATGGCGCGCACGGAGGCCGTGGGTGTGCGAGCCTCACGCCAGCTCGGCTTTTCCCGTGAGCCCGCGATTCCTGGAGGCGACAGGATTTTGCCATCCTCACCCTCCAGGACGCCACTGCAGGCGTGCCAAAAACATCCTAGAGGAGGCGATCCAGTCCCTAGTGTGGGTGGTCTAACACTTGGCAGGACGCATTATCTTGCACTAATTTTGATCACGTAATTTAAGGGCTAGCTGCGTAATGTCGGCACATATGCCAACCGGGGCCTGACTGTAAGGAATCGGATGCCCGTTAGCCTAAGAGGGGGAGGGGGTGAATTAGGCAACTAAAAAACCTTAACCTATGGCTTCACTAATTTTGCGAAAAGGTAAACTAGAACATACTATCTATATGTGCAACTACGGTTGTTCTAGTGTGAAACTCCCATCCCAAAAGAAGGTTTGCAACCTATAGCCAATCCTAGCATGATACTACTTCTAGGAATGTAGAGACAAGCAAAGATTGCAATAGAGTAAATGCGGAAACGTAAAGGGGATGAGAGGAAGCAAACTCTTGACACGCGATTTATCCCGTGGTATCGGTAGGCACTAAGCCACCCCTAGTCCACGTTGTTGAAGCACTCACACAAGAGTATTGCTTCCCGGTCACCAAGTCTCTCCCAAAAGCACCAACTTGACTTGCCACAAAGGCTAGACACTTAGGCACTTGTCAAGCTCCCTTGGTCACCTTGATGCCGCCTCCACTAAGGAGCTTCTCCACCAAGGAAGGGGGTCTCCACGTCCCCGCACAAAGTGTCCTCGCCGCTCCACACCAAGCGGGAGGGTCGATGACGATTGCCGGTGAGCCACTTAGGCCCCAAGGCTTCCGGCGAACCTTGTACAAGCTGGATTCACTCAAGAATCACCTCACAAGGTTGGCACAACCTTGCACTCACTCGGCTCTAAGCTAAGCCTAGCACTAAGCACATACACAAAGCATGCACTAGTCTAAGGATGAGCAATTAAGCACTTGGATGGATTGGATATGATCTTGAATGTGTCTTGAACTCCTCTCGCACTTCCACACAATCCAGCAACCTCAAATGAGTGAGTGGAGGGGGTATAAATAGCCCAAGGCATCAAACTAGCCGTTGGCTAACGTCCACCGAAAAAGGTACCGTCGGATGATCCGACGCTATGCTTTTCCGGGCGTCGGTTCATCCGGTGCCCCTCCCACGTCACGTAGCCGTTGAGGTTCTCTCGACACAAGCTCGCTCCGACGCTATGCTCCGACGCTACGACGGATCATCCGTGCTAAAGGCCTCACGTCCGGGTCGATGCGTTAGCTTCTAACAGACCGTCGGATAGACCGACGCTATGCCTTGACCAAGGCGTCGGATCATCCGGTGCTGAAGGCTTCGTCTTGGCGCGTCTCTGTCTTGATTCAAACTAAGCGTCGGATAGACCGACGGGGTCCTCACTCAGACCGTCGGATCATCCGGTGCTACTGTCTTCCTTGCTCTTCCTCTGCAACTCGTCCGACGCATGTAGAAAATGGACCGTCGGTTCATCCAACGGTACCTAGGGTTTCACCCTGTGTACCAACTCGTCCGACGATTGCACCGACGCTTGTAAATGAGGGACCGTCGGTTCATCCGACGGTGTCTTCTCTTTTCCTTTTCTTGCTCGGTTTTGACCCTTTGTTGGGTTTTCTTGCATCCTTGGGACCTAGAAGTGTCTACAAAGACATGCTCAAACAATATGGTTAGTCCCAATGATCATGTTGTCATGAATCACCAAAATCAAACTCCGAACTAATGGCATGTGAGGCCATGTTCGCTACAATCTCCCCCTTTTTGGTGATTTATGACAACACAACCAAAGAAAGCATAATTTTGCTAGAATTGACAGAATTAGAACCACTTACACTTGCTTGGATGCTTACCATCATCCAAACTCCCCCTAGATCAAACTTCCCCCTTTTTGATCTTATGTTCGCATTCTCCCCCTTTGGTCTCATATCCTTGAAATCACTCGTAAGCATCCTTGAGCCCACTTGTAAGCTTAAGCCACAAGCTTGCTTTGGTCTCACATTCTCCCCCTTTGGAATAAAATCTCCAAAAAGTCCAAAGCAAACGGGTCCAAGGAAACTAGCAAGATCTAGCAACCATAGCTCAAAGGAGAGATGTTAAATGCAAGGGAGAAAGCCGCATGAACCATGATCCATATGTATGATATCAATGAAGATACCACATGTGAGAATAACTAAGGTGGATCACAAGCTCATGAGACTAACATGATACAAACTAAGCTCCCCCTAAGTGTGTGCAAAAAAGAATACCACTTGTAAGACAAGGGTAGTGAGAGACAAGTGCACAACTACAAACTTGTAAAACAAGGAAGCTTAGAGCATATCATGCAAAGAGGTAGCTTAAAGGACAAGAGATAAAACAAATGGGTTCTTGTTACATTACCACTTGTAGATATCACTTGTAGTATTTTGATTATTGCATACCTCCGGGGGATTGATCCTCTCTACCTTGTTGGCACCTCATTGAGATGAGCCACTTGGAAATGATATCACTAGGTGACACCACTTGAAAGAAGCTTGTATAGAAGGCACTTGGGGTACCACAAGGATTAGGAATGTATGAGTACATTGCCTTTGAACTTATATAGATACATAAGCTCGCAAGGACACGACTCAATAGCATGAAGCTCATATTGCTATATTCACTCTTTTAGAGATGTTAGATCACATTGAGAGTGAAATAGCATTCTCTTAGAATGAAAACACCGCACCGGAACGCGTCGCTAAGGGACTACATAAGAAAAGCTTGAAACAATGTTAGTACCATAACCAAACCATAGGATGAGCTCCCCCTAAATGTGTGCATTTAGTGTTTGAATCACCAACCAATTGTATGCACATTGTTTATGATAACAAAAGGGAAGCTAACCCTATAGCTTGCTCATGATGCAAAGAGATATATATGAAAACATGCACCATGAAAGAACAAGTGTAGCTTTCCTACACACTAATCAAACCATGTAGATTGCTCATGGGTTAGCACATGACACAAGCAACCTACCATATGTAAAAATTGCAACAAATGCAACCTAAACAAGGCAATGGAGCTACAATGATACAAGAGATGGGTTCTAGTTTCCATTACCTAAATCGGGGAACTTGAGCAACACATGTCCAATTTGCAAGCTTGGCTTATAGGCTTGAATCATCTCATCTTGATTGTGCCAAGCCTCCCAAGTCCCCACTCTTAAGGCCTTCAAGTGGCCTTTGGAACCCAAACCATTTGAGGCCCCTTCATGTTGGTGATGACTTCCTTGGGCACCCAAATAGGTTGGTTCCAACCCCTCTCTTCCTTCATCTTCCCAACCTTGTGTGCAACCACCTTGCCATTTGCCTTCTTCTTGATGACGTAGGTGTTGCTCTTGGTCTTGTTCTTGCGGTTGGGCTTGGTGTAGATGAGGGAGCTCTTGATGATGGGCTTCAATTTCTTCTTTGCGCCCTTGTCCATCTTCTTGACAAATTGGGGGCATTTGTAGAACTTGTGCCCTTCCTCATGACACTTGTAGCAAGTCACGGTTGCACCCTTCTCAAGCTTCTTCACCATGTGATCACGGTTATCTTGAGAAGGTTGGACTTGGCTCTTCATGTCTTGAGAGATGTCCACTTGTTCTTCATCGTTCTCGCCCTTGCCCATCAATTTTGCCAACCTCTCTCGGAGCCATTTCACTTCTTGCTTGAGCTCATCATTTTCCTTGCCTATGAGATAATCACATGATTCTACAACAACATTCTCATGGCAAGATGGTGAGCAAGATTCATCAATTAAATCAATGCAAGAAGTTGAAGCATCTACCTTGGAGATAGTAATTGCACAAAGGATAGATGTTTCATCAAGCTCAAAGGAATTACTTGTTTTAGTCTCATTGCTCTCAAGCTTAGATTTTAGCTCATCACACTCCTTGCTAAGCAGTTTGAATTTGCACAACAAATGTTCATAATTTGTAGCAAGGGTGTCACTAAGATCATTGAGAGCATTGAGTTCTTTGATTTCATTAGCTTGTTGTTCAAGCATTCCTTTTTGCTCATGGATTAGCTCAACAAGATCATTGAGAGAGGTGGTGTCGGATTCATCATCACTTACATTGCTTTCCATACCTTTGGCCATAAGGCACATGTGTGATGATGAAGGACCTTGCATGAAGCGGGTGGTGAAGTTCTTTCTTGATTCATCACTTGAGCTAGAAGAACTTGATCCACCACTTGTCCACTCGCGGACGGCGAAGGTTGCTTCTTGCCTTGGTCTTTTCTCCTTGACCACCTTCCTTTTGGGCTTGTGCTCAATCTTGGTGAACTTGATGTGTTGATGATGGCGCCCTTCTCTCAAGTGGATGTTGTAGCCGTACATGTTGACTTTCTTCACATACTTGAAGATCTTCTTCACGTACTCGGCCACCATAGATTCAACCTCTTCATCACTTGAGGAGTCTTCATTATCACCATCATCGCCATCATCTTCGCTTGAGCTTCCACGAGTAGCCATCCTACTCAACATTTTCTCTTGTCGGCTTGAGAGAGCATGGCTTGTGGTTGGAGAAGATGGTTCTTGGGGCTTTTCTTGGGGCGCCTTCTTTGACTTGGGCATTAGTTGAAGCTCATGTGCCGTGATCTTGCTCAAGATATGTGATGGCTTCAAATCTTCGAGCTTCTTCTCGTAGATGATTGCCTTCACCAAGTCATAGTCGGGCTTCCGGAGACTTTGAAGAATCTTGCGGTTGATGTTCAAGTCCGTGATGTCCTTCACACCTAAGGCATTAATCTCATTGACAAGCACATTTAGGCGTGAGTACATAGATTCGGCATTTTCATTAGCAAGTTGCTTAAAGCTATTGAATTCCTCAAGGAGACAACCGTAGCGTTCATTAGCAACTTCTTTTGAACCCTCATTTTGCTCCTTGATGGTTTTCCATAGCTCATGAGCATTTTCACAAGTAAAAACTCTATTGAAAACGCCTACATCTAGTGAGGACAAAATGATACTCTTAGCAATCACATCAAATTGCTTTTCCTTCCTAGTACCATTTTTCATGCCCTCATCGGTGACTCTCCAAACATCAAGGTCCCTTGCTTGGAGATAGGCCTCCAGGAGAACCTTCCACCGAGGATAGCCCGTGCCATCGAAATGTGGAGCCAAACCTAAGGTATCCACCCCTTTCATTCCCCTATAGAGCAACTCACTAGGCGGTGAAGCCTAACCGTTCCAATGAGCCGGTTTTCACAATTTACCAATCGAATTGGCGTTTCCTTGTGAAGGAAGTGAGTCCCGGCTCTGATACCACTTGTAAGGAATCGGATGCCCGTTAGCCTAAGAGGGGAAGGGGGTGAATTAGGCAACTAAAAAACCTTAACCTATGGCTTCACTAATTTTGCGCAAAGGTAAACTAGAACATATTATCTATATGTGCAACTACGGTTGTTCTAGTGTGAAACTCCCATCCCAAAAGAAGGTTTGCAACCTATAGCCAATCCTAGCATGATACTACTTCTAGGAATGTAGAGACAAGCAAAGATTGCAATAGAGTAAATGCGGAAACGTAAAGGGGATGAGAGGAAGCAAACTCTTGACACGCGATTTATCCCGTGCTATCGGTAGGCACTAAGCCACCCCTAGTCCACGTTGTTGAAGCACTCACACAAGAGTATTGCTTCCCGGTCACCAAGTCTCTCCCAAGAGCACCAACTTGACTTGCCACAAAGGCTAGCCACTTAGGCACTTGTCAAGCTCCCTTGGTCACCTTGATGCCGCCTCCACTAAGGAGCTTCTCCACCAAGGAAGGGGGTCTCCACGTCCCCCGCACAAAGTGTCCTCGCCGCTCCACACCAAGCCGGAGGGTCGATGACGATTGCCGGTGAGCCACTTAGGCCCCAAGGCTTCCGGCGAACCTTGTACAACCGGATTCACTCAAGAATCACCTCACAAGGTTGGCACAACCTTGCACTCACTCGGCTCTAAGCTAAGCCTAGCACTAAGCACATACACAAAGCATGCACTAGTCTAAGGATGAGCAATTAAGCACTTGGATGGATTGGATATGATCTTGAATGTGTCTTGAACTCCTCTCGCACTTCCACACAATCCAGCAACCTCAAATGAGTGAGTGGAGGGGGTATAAATAGCCCAAGGCATCAAACTAGCCGTTGGCTAACGTCCACTGAAAAAGGTACCGTCGGATGATCCGACGCTATGCTTTTCCAGGGCGTCGGTTCATCCGGTGCCCCTCCCACGTCACGTAGCCGTTGAGGTTCTCTGACACAACTGCTCCGACGCTATGCTCCGACGCTACGACGGATCATCCGGTGCTAAAGGCCTCACGTCCAGGTCAGTACTGTTAGCTTCTAACAGACCGTCGGATAGACCGACGCTATGCCTTGACCAAGGCGTCGGATCATCCGGTGCTGAAGGCTTCGTCTTGGCGCGTCTCTGTCTTGATTCAAACTAAGCGTCGGATAGACCGACGGGGTCCTCACTCAGACCGTCGGATCATCCGGTGCTACTGTCTTCCTTGCTCTTCCTCTGCAACTCGTCCGACGCATGTAGAAAATGGACCGTCGGTTCATCCGACGGTACCTAAGGTTTCACCCTGTGTACCAACTCGTCCGACGATTGCACCGACGCTTGTAAATGAGGGACCGTCGGTTCATCCGATTGTGTCTTCTCTTTTCCTTTTCTTGCTCGGTTTTGACCCTTTGTTGGGTTTTCTTGCATCCTTGGGACCTAGAAGTGTCTACAAAGACATGCTGAAACAATATGGTTAGTCCCAATGATCATGTTGTCATGAATCACCAAAATCAAACTCCGAACTAATGACATGTGAGGCCATGTTCGCTACACTGACATTTTGTAAAAGAAAGGACGGAGGAGAGGGTACAGTCAAGAGTGCCCAACCGTAAACAAGAGTGAAGAGAGGCTGTCCTGTGCATTCTTGAATCCAGGCAACCTGTCCCTGGCAACCCACTTCATTCTCCGATCTGCTCGCGATGGAGGTGGTTAGAAGAGCTGCTTATGCCGGTTCGTGGTACACCAGCGACGGTATGGATCCGGCTGCTTCACAATTTTCTCTGAAAGTTCATCGCGTCATAGTTGCAGATGCTTACTATGGGTACAGAAAGATCCTTCTCTAGTTTATTTTTTGTCCTTCGCTATAGCCCATTATTCACGATGTGATTTCTTATAAGGCTCGTGTACTCATTCAGAATCCCCCAACTCCAGCTACGTGCTTGCTCATGCCGTCAGATGATTCGGGATTCTCTTGTCTCGTTCTCTGTTTCTGCAATCGCTAGCTGCTTGCGTATGTCGATCCGCAAAACAAACTGATGGGTGACGTTTCAGTGTTCATTTTTCACCGTCAACTGCTAAAAAAAATCGTGAGATGTTAGCATATGGGCTTCTTAAGGGTCCGTTTGGCACAGCTCAGCTTCACCTGTAGAGCTGTTTTTTTTAAAACAACTCCATGAGCAACTTCATGAGCGGGGGAGAGAGCCATGTTTTTGCAGCTTCACCATGTGCTTAACTCTGCGAGAGTGAGTTTTCAGAGAAGCTGACCAGAGAGTTGGGCAGAGAGTTGGTTGTTTGGCTATTGAAGTTGTGAAGCTGCTCGTGAAGCTGCTTATGAAGCTGTACCAAACGGGCCCAAGTTTCTTTTTCATGAACAGCCCGGCAACCAACAAGGAATCTGCCAATCCAGGCCAACTTAATTATGCAAGCAGACCACAAACGTGTTTGATTATTGAGAGCATGGCACGTATGCTATAGCCAGTTTATTTATCCCGAGAACTCCTTTAGATATAGAAAAACAATTATCCTGAGCAAACGTATTGTCTCGACTGATATACACACAGCACCGCACGAACAAGGTGATACACCTCATCAGGAGGGCACTGGAGTTTGCCGAGTCAGCAAGGACTACAGGGAACCATGGAGAACACTACCACGGAACCTAAATGAGAACTTGGCAGTGATGACACAGACAATAGGGGACCATGCTGATAAGTTGTTTAAAATCTGCTTTCTAATATAGTTTATGTACAAGTATTGTCTAGTGGTTCTAATAATCCAAGTTTTCAAAAAGAAAACTATTAAAAAAACTTAATGGTTTACTGCTGAAACTGGTGTCTCACCTCTAAATCTTGTTTCATGTATACAAATCAGCTAGGAAGCTGGAAGAGGAACTTGATGGTTGGCTGAGGGAAGCTGGCATCACTAAGAATCCAGATATTAGGGCAATAATTGCACCGTAAGTTGTTATCTGGTAAATGATGACTGAATTTCCATTTGCCCAATGTTGCTTTGTATAACAAGTTTAACTGTCACTATAGTCATGCTGGTTATATGCACGCCGGGAGCTATGCAGCTTATGCTTTTGGCAACATTGACCCAGCTAGCTTGTAAGTCAGTTAACATGTTATTACTCATTTTCCCTCATATTTCCATGTCTTGTTACAAATTCGCATTTCTTATTGCATTGGGTATATTGTGGATAATATGAGAAGAAAGTAACTCAAATTTATATTTAATTTCAAGGCAACATGTTCATAAAGACAGTTGTAATGTGGCTTTTTCATTCAAGAGAATGTCACATTTTTTTTAATTATGAGGTATATGATGGCAAAGTAATACTGACGAGAGAATAGGAGATTTCATCTAACAAAACTACTTGGACACTGTTTCAGACATAAAACTCTCTTGTTTATTTTGCCTATGAAACATTGCATTAGAAGAACAATTTCAATCATCAATTAAATGCTTTCTTGCACATGTTGGACTTTTTGAAAAAAATATGAACTCCCCCCATTAAACGCATGTGGCACTCTTGGAAGCAAAAATACAAAATTCGCCCCATCAAGATTAGCCTTACTTGTCACTAGGAAGGTGTCAAAGCTGCCCAAAATTCAAAACAAGTGACTGGAAAGAATTGACCCAACAAGTTTCACTTGCACAGTGTCAACTGTAAAATTTATATTGAAATTTTTTTTCTAGTTCTTGGAATCTTCATGGTTTACTGCTAGAATTATGATAAGTTTCTCATTTGCAATTACACTACATGAAAATTCCCCGCTGTGTTTATAACGACAAAGCAATGTGCCCCGCATGTCCATGAGAAAATGGATAGTAAATAAGGGAGGCCATATTACATATATATACTGATATTTTTAAGTTTCAAGAAATTTCTACCAAGACGACATGCATACATGAATTGAATAATATAGGCAAACGTAATCATAAATTGGCCATGCAAAGGCAGCAGCATTGCAATGACTTATACCAACTACTGTGTAGCTGTCACTGAGGGGCTGTGGTATAGTGTCTCTTCCTCTTAGGTACTTCCCGCACAACAAATGCAAGTCAGTCTAGAAAGTTTGCCGCGCCACAAGTGAGGTGTTGACTTTAGGTGCCTTAAGTTCGGCGTCGCCATAGATGCTGGCAGCCAAACACGCCCATTCATATCTTTTAAATTTTCACTGTCAATTTTTAAAATTTTGTATCTAGATATGTCCTAAATCATTCATATCTTTTCAATTTTAACTATCAATCTTTAGAATCGATCATATCTCTTCATTTAAGATAAGGCATTTTATAGATATCTCTTGTGAAACTTCAATAATATAAGATAATGCATTAATCTCTGGCCAAAATTAAGTTTGACTTCATACCAACCAAGATTGGACTTATATATGACTACAGGAAGTAGTTTTACCTGACAATATGTGACTCTATTGATGTCATTGTTCTGAATGTCATCCAGTTCTCGGGTGTTTCTTCTCAGCCCTTCCCATCGCTACTACACTGCAAAATGTGCTCTCACAAAAGCTACAGTGTATAGCACACCGATTGGGGACTTGAGAGTAGATCAAGAAGGTATATATTAAGCTATCTAATCATTCTTACTGCAAAATTCACTTCGAAGTATAAGGGAGATTCAAATATATACAAGACTTGTATGGAGTTCCAACGACCTGCAGGAATCAACCCTGTATGCCACTCTCAGCTGCCTACCTCTCTGTATCTCTCCTCTCCTTTCTCATGTTCTTCCCGGTATTCTAAATTTGGTCACTCTTCTCTTCTATCCTGCTGGAAGCCTAGAGAGAAATGAAGAGGACTGCGATGCACAAACTGTACAATAATAGAAATTATTGAATTGGTAAACTTTTCACACATCCAAGAGGCATCTTAAGTTTGTAAAATTATAATTTGTAAGAACGATAGGAACTAATTCAAGTTAAGTAGCACCTACCTGTCATTGTACATTGATGAGGAGGCACGAGTACCTTATGTAATGACCATTGCATACTCAAAGCTAGGGTTTCCGATTGAGACCGTTCTTTCATCTTTTTGTAAGCCGCTGTTCGGCGTTGTAACCTGACTCTCGGCATAGTGAAGTTCTTGCTGTCTGACGCCTGTGGTTTTTCCCTCTCTTGTTGGCAGGATTGCGCATGTTAAATCTCGTGTCTCCTTTGCGGTTTGATCTTTTACTTTTTCGTCGATTATTTGCCATGGTTTGTAACAAAAGAGGTAGACTAGCTTGCACGGCAGCCACCTGTTCGTTCTAGATCCCACAACCACAACTAGAGAACTTCAAAGAGTGTTACAATACACAGCATGCTTGGCCTCAACATTGGGGTCAAATCTATGGAAGGGATAGAGTTGCAGAAAGCAAAATTTAGCCCAATAAACCTTTTCTGATCCTTTTTCAGAAGACTAAGTAAATATCCTTCTCTTTCACACTTGTTTCAATAACAATAATCTTATTCAACTTTAGCTCAAGCTTCATCACCAACTATATATATTCTGATATTTTGTTGTTTTTTCAGTCACCGAAGAGCTCAACAATACAGGGAAATTTGAATTAATGGATCTTAGTGTCGATGAAGCTGAACATGGCTTTGAAATGCTTTTATCCTACCTTTCTAAAGTCTTTCAGGGGTAATTTTTTTATTTATAATAAGTTTTTTTGCGATAAATTGATAATAAGTTATTAGTAACCATGTTAAGAAATAAAATATTGAATTTGATTCTAATTATCTATATTATGTTGATTTAGCAGCCATACTATAAAAGTTGTTCCTGTCCTTATTGGCTCTCTTGATTTTGAGTCTGAAGCCATATATGGGGAGCTGCTTGGTAAATATATAGATGACCCAAAGAACTTCTTTGTTGTCTCCACAGACTTCTGTCATTGGGGATCCAAGTAAGTGAATAGTTCTAGCATGTCTACATGTTTGTTCTTTTTGCTTATTTTAGTGTAGAAACATGCATTCATGGTATCATACATAAACATTGGTTAATATGAACCAAATGAGTTCAATAAAATAAAGTATAGTTTGTTGAGCAGTTAAGCCCGTGATTTGACAAAATTATTTCCCTCGCATCTTTATCATCGCTTTCTTATTGTCATCTCTTTTATTAGGACATGAGTTCTTGTAGATACTTGAACTTAAAGCATAGGGGGAAAGTTTATTTATTCTCAATTATATGTCATCATTGTTGTCTAAATTGTCTCAAATTTCCTTCTTGGTCAAAGCAAATGGTATATCTTTTATTTTTTATTTTTGGCAAAACATACTACAAACATGGACCTCCACTCGTCAATATGACCCTACCACTATGAGCACCTTCAAAAGATTTGGTCAGACGATCTTGAGATTGATCAAGTCACCATAGGCACCTAAAAGAATATAGAACTATTAATTCCTGAAATAAATTCGAGAAAATATAAGCACCTATGGTTTGGCTATGACTCAAACCTGAATGAGCAGTTTACACCATGAGGAACCTAACCAATC
This sequence comes from Cenchrus americanus, assembly GCA_947561735.1. Classification (NCBI taxonomy): domain Eukaryota; kingdom Viridiplantae; phylum Streptophyta; class Magnoliopsida; order Poales; family Poaceae; genus Cenchrus; species Cenchrus americanus. The sequence goes on along the minus strand of OX387241.1, from coordinate 95,665,217 downwards.
GAGGTACACTCAGTTTACCATTACACCATAATGATCCATCGAATTAATATAACATGAAAATTTTATCGGTTGAAACTAATTAATATAGAATACATTCATAGTCATGGCATATATACTATTAGCATGGCTTGGGTCGGATTGAAGTTACAAATATGTTTGTGGCTTTTGGAATGGTCAATATATTGAGTGATAATTTTGATTCATCCACATGTATAGGTGTAGCATATATATTATGCCCTCGATGCAAGAATAAAATTATGGTCTACCTATTTCCATAATCTAGGGTGTAGCTGTAAGAGTATAAATATGTCATTTAATAGTGTAGCTATAAGAGTAATCATCACTTTCATTAGGTACAAATACACATACTATAATGAGAACCATGGTGCCATCCACAAGTCAATCGAGGCATTGGACCGCATGGGAATGGAGATCATAGAAGTTGGTAGCACCGATGCTTTTAGCCAATATATGCAAGAGTACAAGAATACCATATGCGGTCGCCACCCCATCAGTGTTTTCCTTCATGTACGAAATATTCTAGTCACAATGATCATATCATTGCTCATTATCTTCATATTATGATTATCATTGGTTTGGTTCTTGAATTGTGTTAGATGTTGAAGCATTGCTCAGTGAAGATTAAGGTTAAATTCACTCGTTATGATCAGTCAAGCCGGTGCAATTGCATGGAAGACAGCAGTGTCAGCTATTGTTGCGCTGTAGCCAAAGTGGATCCTTCGAGGGAAGATGAGAAAGCAGATTGAGACAAAAGTGATTTTATTCATCCTTGGTATCATCAGATGTTCTTATGTTTAACAAAACTTTGTATGGATCTATATGAGATTTTTTCATTGCAATACAACAGCTCTACAAGACAAGTAAGGGCCTGTTTGGGAGCACTCTGCTCCACCAAATTCGACTCCACTCAAAAAAAACCCAAACACCTCCAATAGCTCCGCTCCACTCCATCTAAAATCAGCTCCACTCCACTTTTTTTAGCTCCTCATGAGGTACTTCACCAATTTTTGGAGCTGGTAGAGTTAGGGAAAATTACCCATCATGCCACCGGTCAGTGAGGAAAAAACAGTTCACATCTATCCCTCGGCGTTGACCGTCGTCCTCTCGCAACCCATCCCCCGTCGCCAGTAAATGGCAGGGAGAGGGCCACCTCGGAGGTGCCCGACATCGCTGCTCAAGCCCACGCCGCGCAACTCTAATTCATGGCCATGGCCTCCCGTCCTGCTGCTACCCATGGAGGCCCCGGCCGTGCATCCATCCTCGGTTTGGGTGGCGGTGGCAGGGGATCTACGAGAGGCACCAGAAGGCATGCGAGGGGACGTGGGCGAGCTCACAGAGATAGCGCTAGACATGGCAGCGGGCCGCCGTTGGGCAGTCACCACGACGCCGGCGGCCATGGGGACGATGTCCAGCACGACGCCGGCGGCGACGCAAGTCAATCATTTTTCCTACCACGTCCTAGAACGGTCTGTGTCTACTCCTAATACCATCCATTAATTTTTAGTTTAGCTTTTTGTCCTGAATGTTTTGTCATGTTTCATGATTCTTAAAATTGAAATGGGTTGATCTTGTTCCATGATTCTTGAACGGGAAAAACGGGAAAATGAGCGAGCAATTTCACCATTACAATGGTGTTTTGTAATTCGAACAAGGTTACACAGGTCTGATAGATACATAAGACTTTAAGAACTGATAAATTTTACTTGCCCGGTGGCAAGGTGTAACCATCTAGGCCCTTTCGCACCTTTGGTAAGGGTGTGTTTCGGTGATAAATGACAACCATATGCTTGTGACTAACCTTTGTTTTGTAGCGGATTTCATATTGGGTTATTGTCGCAAGTATTGAATGAAATGAGACCCCTCAATTTGAATTCAAGGACTAAAAATGGATGAATACTACAAGGCTAAGGACTTTGTTAGTTCCAAGTGTCACAAGGAGATGAAGGACACTTGGATTGCTAGTTTGTAGTGTTCGACCGTACAATTAAGAGGGGTTCGTTCACTAGTAGCTTGATCATGCACTCAAAAGCCATAAAAATATGCATACTCAAGTTCCTTGGTTGTCAACTAGCTCAGAGAGTTCATGGAAGCAACGATGAAGCAAAAGAATTGACGGAAAACTCAAAGGTGCTGAATTGGATGAGTTAAAATGAAGTTCATAGCGTCGGATGATCCGACGCCCTGATTTCTAGATGCGTCGGATGAGTTATGTGGCCACTGGATTCAAAATGGACCATCGGATGAACCGACGGTACAGGCATCGGTTCATCCGACGCCTTAGGGTTTGGCTACAGTATGGGTCAAGGCTCAGCACTTAAGCATCGGACGATCTGACGCCTTGACCATCGGTTCATCCCACGGTTGCATTTAAATCATACAGAGACGCGCCAAGTCAACTGCTTCAGCACCGGATGAACCGACGCTTGGATGAAGTACTCAGCGGTTCATCCGATGGTTTAATTCAAAACATATAGTACCGCCCCGAGTGTGAAGTCTTCAGCACCGGATGATCTGACGGGGCGTCGGTGTATAGCGTCGGTGCATTGTCTGGGTTTCTTGGTTCAACGGCTATATTGGACGCTATTAGTGACCGGATGATCCGACGCTTTGCAGGGGGAGACCATCAGTTCATCCGACGGTACTACTTTTTCAGGAAACCTTTTCTAACGGCTAGCCTCCCTTGCTAAGCCTATAAATATGACCCCCTGCCTCTCTTAAGCTACCTTTGCCATTCTGAAGATCCATTGTAGCCAAGGAGTGAAGGAGAGTGTGTTCTTGCCATTTGGGATTCTCTTCCTCTTGATTGAGGGCCTTCTTTCTTAGTGAGCAAGAGTTTCAAGGTGCATACATGGCTTAGCTGAGTGCTCAGGTCAAGTGAAGGTGTGCAGGCTTGTTACTCTTGGAGTTTGATGGCTCCTAGACGGTCTCGGTGTTTGGAGGGTTCTTGGTGAGCTCTTGGAGATTGTGGGAGCCTCAAGATAAGCTTGGTGTACACGGTTCGAGACCCACCGTTCCAGAGATGGAGAACGGGTACTCTTAGTGATCACTTGTGTCTTGGTGACTCAAGGGGAGCAACACTCTAAGTGAGTGCTCCAACGAGGACTAGGGGGAAGCGTCAACTTCTCGATACCACGGGAAAAAAATCGGTCGTCTCTTGTGCTCCCATTTACTTTCTAGCACTTAATTTCAGCACCTATTTTCCGCACTTAAGTTTCCTTGTCTTTCCTCTTGTCTTTCGCTTGTGTGAGTCATATCTTGCCTAGGTTGTTTTTTACCTCCTAGCGTGTTATTTGCTAAGGAAACTTTTGTTAGTGTGCTCTAGTAGTAGGGAAGAACCGTTTTTAGATGGGCAACACTAGTTGATAGGCTAAGGTTTCTCGTTTTTCTTAGAGCTTGAAAAAGAAGTCCCATATTCAACCGCCCCCCTTCTATGTGACTAGATCCTACAAGTGGTATCAGATCTAGGCTTCCTTTTGCTTGGCTTAACCGCCTAGGGAGATGGGGAAGGGAAGCGGAAATGGCCCCCTAGGTTGGCAGGGAAGCGCTTCACCTTTTGGGCTCATAGAATACCTTCAAGCTCAACACCATGATGCGTGGCGCACTACCATGTATCCGTTGCCTAGGGTTCCTACCGAGAGTGAAGCTAAGTGGAATGTGTCGGGGACAGCCCTAGGGGTCCCCTAAAACAACGGGGAAATCCTCACTTAAATCCCGGTACCGAAACACGTTAAGCCTAACCATGCAGGACACGGCCCACACCGCGGGACCCCGACGGCCCACCAAGACAGCCCTCTTCGCTCGAGAACGCGCGCCCCCATGGGCAGGCTCCGCCCCGTTCGAGGAGCAACGCTTCCCTCGAGCGGTCCCGCCCCGCTCGAGGGCTCACTCCCCCTCGAGCGGGTCTCATCTCGCTCGAGGGTTCGTCCCGCCCTCGGCTGGGGCCCACCACGCTCACGGGTGCCCCGCACGCGTGCGCCGGCCCTGTACACGGGCATTTAACGCCCCGACGCCGCGGGACGGCGCCATCATGCGCCGGGGCTCGCACCCCGTGCCGCCGCACCAACTCCCCGGGGAGGAGCCCATCCCCGCCACTGTGGGGAGGGTACGGTGCAGTGTGGTCGGTGTCAGTCCCGTGACACCGCGCGCACGCCCCGTACGGCTAACGCGCCGAGCCCTCGAAAAGGGGGCCGGCGCACCCTCGATGTACTTTCTTGTGACCCTACAGGGTTAGGTGGAGGCGGTAGGCCGGTGGACCGCCATCCCCGCCACCGTGACGGCGTGGCCGCCGTACCCGCGCGCGCGCGGCGCACGCCGGACCCCCGTAGCAACGACTCCAGCCCCGTGAGGCGCGTCGGGAAGGAACGCCGTTCTGCCAACTCCTGTGCGCCGTACGGGCCTGCGTCAGCACCTCCCTCGAGCCTATCAGAGGACATCACCGCCATCCGCTGCTCTCCTACCCTCGAATCGCCACTGTTCGGGTACAAGTCAGGCCATGATGACCAGATCGTGGCGGGGATCGCCCGGATGGCCGCCCACTCTACACCGTAGCACGTCGCACCTCTCCACATAGCTAGGTAGCGTGGCGTGCATGTAACTCGCCGCCCCCTTGATCTATAAAAGGGGGGGCGAACCCCCTGCCGCGGGGGAGACAGACAAGCAGAGACTCGAGAACACTTCCCACAGCACGTACTCATCCTCATTCTCCCACAATATCTTCAGCCACTCCTCCAGGGACTTGGAAGCCACGCTTCCTCTCCCGCCTTGCTTGTATTCGCCCCACTACAAGCACCCCCGGTGCTAAGTAATATAGTGCCCCGAGCACGCCCCTGCTGGACGTACGGCCCCCTCGGCCGGAACCAGGATAAAACCTCTGTGTCACTTGTTACTTAGCATCGACCATTGAGGGATAGACCTCGGCGCTATCTACTGGTTAGTGTCGGGACCATATTCCGCACCGACAGCTGGCGCCCACCGTGGGGCAAACGAGCGCCTAAGGTCATTTCGCCAACTCCCTCCATGGTGATCCGCACTGAGTACCGTGCTACACGCTACTGCATGGGTAGCTCGGACCCCCTCCCGGCCGGGTTCGAGATCCGCTTCGGGGATCTGAACTTTCAGGCCACGGGGAATGGCTATCTCATGCGCCTCACTAACCGTGAGGAACTCCGCGCGCGGCGTCAGGCCAGGTCTGCTCAGACCCCCGCCGCACGCACGACTCCGGCGCAGGCGCCCGCAGGCACGGACGTCGCGGGTCCGTCAACGCCACGATGCCGTCGTCGCTGCGGCGGCGCTCACGCCGGGCGCGGACCGAGCGGCGGCGGCCGAGCGCGCCGCCACTCAAAGTGGTGCGCCCACCGTCACAACGCCCGCCACCGCCCGGCGGGACCGCGCGCGGTCTCGGACCGCGCATCCCCATCGGGCCGCGTGGCGCTACGACGGCCTACAACGCCAACGTCAACACGACGATGCGCAGGGTTCCGCCTGGCCGCCACGTCTTCGTCGCCAGGGACCCCGGCGCCTCAGCAGCGGATGAGTCATCCCTGGGCTCCGTCGACACGATGCCACCCGCCAACCGCCACGGGTACGCGGAGTGGGATTTCTCCGGCGTGCTCGACCCGGCCGCGTTCGGCGTTTCCTCGACGCCACGGACTGCGGTTCGGCCGCTCCGACGACTCCGGCACGGGAGCTACGACCCCACGCGGGAGTGTTGCGCCGTCATCACCAACGACCCGGCTAACGCCGCCGGTGCGGCGAGCGCCGGGAGACGGGGGAAGTCACGCCGCCCCCGGGATCGCCACGCGCCCGGCCGCGGGGCCAAGCGCTCCCCGCCGGGGCCGACGTCGACGCACGACCGGCCCAAGCCCGCGAGCTCGAGGCCAAGCCGGCGGAAGAGTACCGAACGGTGCGGTTGCTCCGCGCCTCGATGGCGGGGGAGGCTTCGCGCGTGGCGAACGCGCGCGGGAGCTGGGCCGACAGGTCCGCGACCGCCTCAACACCGCCACCAACGTCGGAAACGCGGACGTGCCCCCACGGGCGAGCCAGAAGCTCGTCGCCGCCGCAACGCTGCTACGGGCTATGCCAGCACCCTCGACCCCCGAGGCTCGAGACATGCACCGCGAGGTGCAAACTCTCATCGAGCAAGCGGCCGTCCAGCAGGCCGAGAGCTCGGCCTCACGCATCCGCCAACAGGGGGATGCACGGGGCGATGAAGCTGCACCAGGAGGCGAACCCTCGGTGCACGGGGGGGACCAGCGGGGCATCCCACCGAGCAAGGACGCACGCCGGCCAAGGAGCGACTCCTCGACACGCGCAGGGCACTAGATGGCGACGCTCGCAACGTCATCAACGCCCGGCGCACCAGCAAGGCGGACGCGCGAGCGGCAAGGGGTTACCACCCTCGACGGGGTGGGCGCTACGACAGCGGCGAGGACCGCTCCCCGACGCCGGAGCCCCCGGGCACTCGCGTGTTCAGCCGGGAGATCCGAGCGGCAGCGTTCCCCCAACGCTTCCGCCAACCCTCGACGATCGTCAAGTACAACGGGGAGACGGACCCCCGCGTGTGGCTCAACGACTACCGCTTGGCTTGCCAGCTGGGCGGGGCCACTAGCGACGAGGTCATCATCCGCAACTTGCCCCTGCACCTTGGCGATGCGGCCCGGACATGGCTCGAGCACCCGCCCGCCGCCCGCATCCATAATCGGGACGACCTAGTCCACACATTCGTGGGCAACTTCCAGGGCACATACGTGCGCCCTGGGAACTCTTGGGACCTGCGCTCCTGCACGCAGAAGCCCGGCGAGTCGCTGCGGGACTTCATACGGCGCTTCTCCAAGCGCTGCACGGAGCTCCCCAGCGTGGCGCAGTCCGAGATCGTGCACGCCTTCCTCGAGGGTACCACGTGCCGGGACCTTGTGCGGGAGCTGGGACGCAGCCCGCCTGCGGATTCCAACGAGTTGTTCGACATCGCCACCAGCTTCGCCTCCGGGGAGGAGGCTGTAGGGGCGATCTTCGACGGCAAAAAGGGCAAGCGCTCTGAGGACGCGCCCGCGGAGGGCAGCAAGTCCAAGGAGTCGCGCCGCAACGACAAGCGGGGCAACAAGGGGAAGAAGCCGCGCCGCGAGGCGCGCGAGCAGGGGCGCAACGGCGGCAACGCCGAAGCCCTCGCTGTCGACCCGGCTCGACGGGGCCCTCGACCGGCTCCTCGAGGCCCGGGGGTATTCGACGACATGCTGAAGAAGCCATGTCCCTACCACAAAACCCCGGTGCAACACACCCTTGAGCAGGCGACATGCTCAAGAAGTTCTATGGCCGCGCCGCCGCGAAGGAGGCAGAGGCCAAGAAAGACGGGGGCGATGGCGACGCCGGCGACTTCCCCCGCCGTCGAAAATGTGTTCCTCATCTTTGGGGGACCTACCGTCGACATGTCGACCCGCAGCCGCAAGAAGGAGCGACACGAAGTCCTCGCCGCAGAGAGGGCGCCTCCGGCCTTTCTCAATTGGTCGGAGGACGTCATCACCTTTAGCCGGGAAGACCACCCGAATCGCATCCCCAATCCGGCCGCGTTCCCGCCGGTGGTCGATCCCATCATTGGGAACGCCGGTTCTCAAAAGTCCTTATGGACGGAGGCAGTAGCCTCAACATCCTCTTCGCGCATACATTGCGCTTGATGGGGATCGGGTTGGACCAGCTGCGGCCCAGCACGAAGCCATTCCACCGGCATCGCGCCCGCAAGGTGTTCGGCCCCTCGGGCGCATCGACCTGCCGGTCTGGTTTGGTACCCCTAAGAACTTCCGCAAGGAGACCCTCACCTTCGAGGTGGTCGGGTTCAAAGGGGCATACCATGCCATCCTTGGGCGACCTTGTTATGCCAATTTTATGGTGGTCCCCAACTACACCTACCTGAAGATGAAGATGCCCGCCCAAACGGCATCATCACCGTCGGGTCGTCCATCGAGCACGCATTCGACTGCGACGTCGAGTGCGTGGAACATGCAGAGGCACTGGCGCTGGATGAAGCGCTGGTAAACACGCTGGAGAAGATGGTCAACGAGGACCTCAACTCCGCCGCCAAGCACGTCGGCACCTTCGAGGCAGCGGAGCAGACCAAAGGGGTCCCCCTCGACCCTTCAGCCCCCGAGGGCAAGGCGTTGAGGGTCAGCTCCACCCTCGACCCCAAATAGGAAGCAGTGCTCGTCGACTTCCTCCGCGCCAACGCCGACATCTTCGCGTGGAGCCCCTCGGACATGCCAGGCATCCCGAGGGAAGTCGCCGAGCACTCCCTTGATATCTCGCCAAACGCCCGCGCCGTACGGCGGCCGGGCCGCGCCGCTTCGACGAGGAGCGGCGACGGGCGATCGGAGCGGAGCCGCGGAAGCTCCTCGAGGCCGGATTCATCAAGGAAGTATTCCACCCTATGTGGCTAGCTAATCCCGTGCTTGTAAAGAAGAAAAATGGGAAGTGGCGGATGTGTGTAGACTATACTAGTCTCAATAAAGCATGTCCCAAAGTTCCTTTTCCTCTGCCGCGCATAGATCAAATCGTTGATTCAACGGCTGGGTGCGAATTACTCTGTTTCCTTGATGCCTATTCCGGGTACCACCAAATAAAAATGAAGGAGTCCGACCAGCTCGCGACTTCATTCATTACACCGTTCGGGACGTTCTGCTACGTCACGATGCCTTTTGGCCTCAGAAACGAGGGTGCAACATACCAGCGCTGCATGCAGCACGTTTTTGGGGATCACATCGGGCGGACGGTCGAAGCATACGTGGACGACATCGTCGTGAAGACCAGGAAGGCGGACGACCTGGTTGGCGACCTTGGCATCGCGTTCGCCGCCTACGGGCCAATGGGGTCAAGTTAAACCCCGAAAAATGTGTCTTTGGAGTGCCGCGAGGCATGCTCCTGGGGGTACATTGTCTCCCAGCGGGGAATCGAGGCCAACCCTGAGAAGGTCGCGGCCCTCGAACGAATGGGCCCGATCCGGGACCTTAAAGGGGTGTAGAAGGTGTTGGGGTGCCTTGCCGCCTTGAGCCGCTTCATTTCGCGGCTCGGTGAGAAGGGCCTGCCCCTCTACCGCCTACTCAAGAAGCACGAGCGTTTCTCCTGGACCACCGAGGCCCAAGATGCGCTTGACAAGCTAAAGGCGTCTCTGACGCACGCCCCGATTCTCACGCCGCCACAGGACGGCGAGCCCCTGCAGCTCTACGTGGCCGCGACCACCAAGGTGGTAAGCGCCGTGATCGTTGTGGAGCGCACGGAGGAGGGGCATGCCTTGCCTGTGCAGCGGCCAGTCTACTACATCAGCGAGGTCCTCTCGGACACAAAGACGCGCTACCCACAGGTCCAGATGTTGCTATACGCGGTAGTCCTTGCGCGGCGCAAGCTCCGCCACTACTTCGAGGCCCACCCCGTCACAGTGGTCTCTTCCTTTCCGCTGGGGGAAATCATCCGCAACCCCGACGCCGCGGGAAGGATCGCCAAGTGGTCCGTGGAGCTGATGGGCGAAACGCTTGCCTACGCCCCACGCAAGGCTATCAAGTCGCAAATTCTGGCGGATTTCGTCGCTGAGTGGACGGACACACACCGCCACCCCCACAAATCCGGGCGAGGCCGGACTCGTTCTTCGACGGCTCGCTGATGAAAACGGGAGCGAGGGCGCGGGCCTCGCTCTTCGTATCACCCCTCGGGGAGCACATGCGCTACGCAAAGGCGCCTCCACTTCCCCGCGTCCAACAATATGGCTGAGTACGAGGCCCTTCTCTGCGGCCTCAAAATCGCCATTGAGTTGGGCGTCAAGCGCCTCGACGTGCGGGGGGGGCTCGCAGCTCGTGATCGATCAAGTCATGAAGAACGCGAGCTGCCATGATGACAAGATGGAGGCCTACTGCAAGGCCGTGCGAGCCCTCGAGGACAGGTTCTACGGCATCGAGCTCAACCATGTGCCCCGAAGGTACAACGAAGAGGCGGACGAGCTCGCCAAGATCGCGTCCGGGCGGATCACCGTTCCCCCAAATGTTTTCGCGCGCGACATCGCTCAACCCTCAGTCGTCTTCGAGCCCTACCCCTCGAATCACGACGGACCCTCGGGGGCTCCCTCGAACCCAGTGGGTGCGGAGCCCATGGACGAGGACCCCTCGAACGAGGCGTACGTGCTCTCCCTTCTCCAGGGGTACGGCTCTCACGAAGCCGACATGATGGACATCGAGCCGGCCCCCGTCCAGGCGGACTGGCGGGAGAAATACATCGCCTGGATCGCTCGAGGAGAACTCCCCACAGACCGGGCCGCGGCTAGGCGCATCGCTAGGATGGCTAAGTCTTTTGCCCTCGTCGACGGCGAGCTGTACAAGCGCGCCGCCTCCGGCATCCTACAGCGGTGCGTGCCAATTCCCGAGGGGCGCGAGCTCCTACGGGACATCCATGCGGGGATCTGCGGCCACCACGCCGCACCCCGCACCCTCGTCGGCAACGCGTTCCGCCAAGGCTTTTACTGGCCTACCGCGGTCGCGGACGCCAGCGAAATCGTACGCACCTGCGAAGGGTGCCAGTTCTACGCCCGCAAGTCCAACTTGCCCGCCCACGCCCTACAGACCATCCCTGTCACATGGCCGTTCGCCGTATGGGGGCTGGACATCATCGGGCCCCTGTGGAAGGCGCCCGGGGGCTTCACCCACTTGCTAGTCGCGATCGACAAGTTCTCCAAGTGGGTAGAGGTGCGCCCCATCACAAACCTAAGGGCTGAGCAGGCGGTGACATTCTTCACCGACATCGTCTACCGCTTTGGAGTACCAAATTCCATCATCACAGACAACGGGTCCCAGTTCACGGGCCGGAAGTTCTTGGAGTTCTGTGACAAGTTCCACATCCGCGTGGATTGGGCACCGTGGCACACCCACGGACCAACGGCCAAGTGGAACGTGCCAACAGGCATGATCCTACAAGGCCTAAAACCCGAATTTTCGACCAGCTCAACAAATGCGGGCGGAAATGGCTCCAAGAACTACCGCCGGTCGTGTGGAGCCCTAAGGACCACCCCAAGCGCAGCCACCGGTTCACCCCATTTTTTCTAGTCCACGGCGCGGAGGCCGTCCTCCCCACGGATTTAGAATACGGGTCGCCCAAGGTTCGAGGCTACGACGAGGATGCTAACCAGCGAGCCCGCGAGGACTCGCTGGACCAGCTGGACGAGGCACGCCTCGTGGCCCTAATGCACTCCGCGAGGTATCAACAGTCCCTAAGACGCTACCAAGCACGCAAGATACGTCGACGGGACTTCAGCGAGGGGGATCTGGTCCTAAGGCTGCGCCAAGATAACCGAGGGCGCCACAAGCTATCGCCCCCATGGGAGGGACCCTACGTCGTGGTGAAGGTACTCAAGCCGGGCACATACAAGTTGGCCAACGAGGAAGGCGAAGAGCTCACCAACGCTTGGAACATCCAACAGCTACGTCGCTTCTACCCTTAGCTAGGATTTTCCAAGTATTTTTGTTGTAAATCACATCGCCAACGCCCCAGTTGGCAACGACTATGTAAATACGTCAAGTCTAATAAAAAGGATAACTCGGCTTTCCCCTGAAAACCAAGTTACCCTCGGGGGCTACTGGGGGGGGGGGGGGCACCCCCCCAAATGGTCCCATTTTTTCGCGCAAAAAACAAAACAACATGCGCTAAGTTTGTTTCCTACTTAACCTCGAGCCACGATTCGAACAGGCGCGGTGCGGCACGGCGGAAGGAGCGTGCGAGCCGAGAGATAGCCTACGCCGCGTGGATATGGCCCTTCTCTCTCGCCTCCAACCCGGCCGGGCCCCCGCGAAAATCGAACTCCCCTAACTAGAATCCACTCGAGAAGAAGGAGAAACAAAAAGCGTGATAAACAAACAACTTCATTTACAAAGCAGACGCTCATGTTCATGAAACGACTTGTTCATTTACAAAAGGCCACGAGGCCGAATACTGATACACATAAACAAAAAACGGGCCTAGCGCCCACCGCTTTCGAGCGGGAGGAGCAAAGCGGCGGCGTCAGCGGCGTCCGGGAAGAGGAACTCCTCGAAGGCCTCGGCGAGCGACCCGGCGGCATCGGCAGCGAGCGCATCCATACGCTCCATGGCCACCTCGTCCTCGACACCCTCGGGAACGATGTACCCCTCCGCCAGCGCCTCGAAGTTAACCTCGTAGTGGGACCGCACCACTCCGAGGGCCTTCTGGACGCCCAGCTGCAACGCCCGGCGCATCCGCTCCGTGACGTGGCCGCCAAGGGCGCGCGAGGCGGCCGGCCGGCCGAGCCGCCGGCCGGGCCTCGCCCTCCTCGACAACGCGGCAGGGTCTCGAGGGCCGCATCGCGCGGCCCTCCCGCAGCCTCCGCTCGGAGGAGTTGTAGGAAGCCTCCGGCGCCTCGGCCCGCTCGCCCGCGTGCCCCGTGGCGGTGCGCAAGCTCGGAATCGACAAGACCAAAAGAAATCGAAAGGGAGAAGCAAACCCTCTAAAGCGAAAAACCAACAAGCAAGAGTCAAACAGTGGCTCACCCTCGACTTGCTTCCTCTCCGACTCGAAGTCGCGGCGCGCGGACTCGATCGCCAACTCGAGGCGCTGGACGGTTTCGCCTTGCTCGCGGAGGGCCGCCCCCCTGGTTGGCGTTGCTGATGCTGAGCACGAGCGCCTCGTCCTCGACCTTGGAGAACGCGGCGTTCCGCTCCTCCAGTGACTTCTCCGCCTCCTCGCGAGCGATGCGCTCCCACTCCCGGCGCCGTCCGGGCATCGCCGAGGGCAGCCTGCTCCCGCTGGAGTCACCCCTCAGCCCCCTGGCAAGCGATGCGCTCTTGCTGGAGCTGCTCCTCAGTGGCGACGAGGGCCGCGGCCTTGGCGTCGAGGGTGGCCCTCAGGTTGTCGGCCTCCTTGGCGCGCTGCTCCAACCCACGCGCCCGCTCCTCGCCCGGCGGCGCCGTTGCGCCCGCGCCCCCTCGAGCGACGTGCGGAGCTCCCGGGTTTCGGCGCGAGCGGTGGCCACCTCCGCCTCCCAGTTGGCGGCCAACGTCCGCGTCTTCTCTAGGTCCGCGCGCGCATTCCACAGCGCCTAGTCACGATCGACGAGGGCCGCGCGGACCCGCTCGAGGCTCGAGCGCCGCGGGCGTCCCCGTCCCGAGCTCTCCCGGGAGCTCGTCGCACCACGCCATCGCCCGATACGCCAGCCAGTCGTCCGGCGTCCTGAGAGCGTCGGCAAGCGCGTCGAAGGCGCTGCACCGCTCCCGGAGCTGGTGAACCTCGGCGTTCACCCGGTCGAAGGCGTCGTACTTGTCATGGGCACGACGCTCGAGCTCCTGGCAATCACAGAATCGAAGCCCGTAAGCGCCAAGACTTGAATGCAGTGTACGAAAACGAAAAGGGAAAAAGGACGAGCAACCATGGCTCACCTGGAAGACGAGCCAGGCCGGGCCGCCGTGGACCTGCAGCGCCTCGTTCAGCGCGCGGTTGAGCGTAGCGCCGTGGCTCCGGAGCTCGCCCCAGAGCTCCTGCTCCCCCCGGCGTCGCCGAACGCCGGGGGATCATCGACGGCCCCCTCCACCTGGGCGGGGGCGGCCGGCGTGGGAGGACGAGGCCTCGCACCATGTCCTCGGCCCCCCACCACCATGTGACCCTCGTGCCGCCTCACGAGGGCCCCCTCCTGGGGCTCGGGGGAGTTCGTGGGCCAGCTGGCCCACTGATTCCACCCGGGCGGCGGAGAGTCGTCCGAGACCTCCACCACCTCCGCCTGAAGATCGTCGGCGGGCGCGAGCCACTTGCGCCACCTCCGCCGGCACCTCCACTCGCGCCTCCGTGGCCACGGCGCCCGTCGTGGCGCCGCGGCCCGCCACCTCCGGCCGTACCACCGCATCCACGGCGCCCCCGCAGGCCGCGCCCGCTCCACCTCCTCCACGGCGGCGGCCTCCGCGGCCGCACCTCCACCCACGGCCGCCGCCGCGCCCGTGTCTCCATGACAACCGGTTCCGGCCGCCCCCCGCGACCTCCGACCGCGCCGCGGCGGCCGATCCGATGGCCGGGGCCTCGAGGCCCCGCCCGGGGCTTGCGAGCTCGCGCCCGCCGCCGTGCTTGTCCCCGGGTGCGACGCCCTTGACGAGCGCTGCCGGGTGGGGATCGATGCGTCCGTCCTCAGCACCTTGGCTGGTGCAAGGGGAGGGACGGTTGGCACCACCCTGCGCAGGCGCGGACAGAAGGTTAGGGCACCTAATCATCGACAAATCAAACCAAACGAAAAAGGACGGGCTCCTTACCTCGAAGAGGAAAAGGCCCATTTCCTTTTCCTCGAGGCCTCAGCAGACGAGGCCGGCGCAGCTGCCACGCCTACCGTAGCGCCCCCCGACGGCGCCGTTGTACGCGCGAGCACGCCCGCCCCCGTGCGCGGGCGCGACCGACGCCGCACCTCCCGAAGGCGCCGCCGCGCGCGGGGGCACGCTCGCCCCGCGTGCGGACACGCCGCCCGCCGCGCCCCGACGATGGTGCCGCGCGTGTGGGCACGCTCGCCCCGCGCGTAGGCACGCTTGACGCGCGCACGTGCGCGCTCGCCACGCGCGCCTCCGTGGCGCGCGCCGGCACCCCCGCGCGCGCGCGCGCCCCGATGTCGATTGCCCGGCGGCGGACGCCGTGCGCCCCGCCCGGGCGAAGCCGCCCTTGTCGCCGGCGCCGGTTCCGGCGACGGGGGCGCGGTCGCCACCCGTCGAGGGGCCCTCCCCCTCGGCCTCTTCCTCCTCGTCCTCCTCCGAGGATGAGGGCTCCTCGATCTCCGGGGAGGAGAGCCCCGGCTCCTCGCACCGCCGGCACTCCGCGGCCCGCCGGCCGCGGCGTGCTTGACGTCGCCTCGCGTGCTCCCTCTTGCGCGCCGCCCTCTCCCCCGCTGCTCCCGCCGCGCCGCCCGCCCAGCGCGCGGGAGTCGGGGGTAGGCGGGACGGACTTGGCGATGGTGAAGGTCACCAGCTGTACACGGAAGCAACAAGGGCGCGTCAGGAGGCAAAGGCAACGCTAAGAACCAAAACGAAATCAAGAACCACACTCACCAACGGGCCGGTGGGGAGCATCTCGATGTCCCACGGGGTCCGACCCGCAGGCGGCGGCACCCGGGTGTCGACGGCGCTCCGCGCCCGGGTGAGCGCGTACGGCCGCTCGAGGGGCGTCGGGAGCATCCGCAACCTCGCCGGAGTCGACGGGGTTGGCCGCCTCGTCATCTCGAAGATGCAGAGCGGCCTCTCCATCAACGGCACGATCCGCCGGTGATGAAGGAAGGCGAGGACGCCCATCGCGTTCAGCCCCATCTTCGCCGGGCGGCCGCAGCCGCGGCCGAACCGACTCCTGCCGCGCCCGATGCTGGGGCGTGGACACCCCGTAGCCCCGGGGAGGCGGTGCCTCTCCTTGAACACCCGGCCGGTGTAGGGGGGAAGGCCGGGCTCGGCGTTGCGCAAGTAGAACCACCCCCGCTCCCAGCCGGCGTTGTTCGTCGTCATGGTGCAGGGGATGTAGACGTCCTTGAATTGTGCCCGCAGGGCAAGCGACATCCCGCCGGCGCGCATCGCGCGGCGGGTCCTCGGCTCCGTCGTGGGCTGCGTGATGAGCTCCGCGCGGAAAAGGTGTACCCAGAGCTCCCAATTGACCGGGATCCCCAGGTACCCTTCGCAGACGCCCACGAATGTGGCCGCTTGCGAGATCGCATTGGGGGCAAAGTTGTGCAGCTCCACCCCGTAGTGGTGGCACATTGCCCGCATGAAGGTGCTCGCCGGCGCGGCGAAGCCCCGCTCGTGGTAGCGGATGAAGCTCACCACGTAGCCCTCCGGCGGGTTGGGCTCGTGGTCCGCAGCCGGCGGCACGATCCACTCCGCCGGACGTCCATCTTCGTTGGCTACCAGCTGGCCGGCGGCGACCAGCTCGCCAAGGGCCAACTGCGTCACCGTCGACCTCTCCCAGGCATACGGCTCCAGGATCCTAAGGGGAGGCTGAGGCGGCGCCATGGAGAAGGCAAAGGAAAGCGAGAGCGGAGGACAAGAAACGGAAGGGAAGCTCTAGTGGCGACACCGCGCGGTGGCAGGAGCTAGGCGAAGACGAAGGGGCGGGGGACTGAAAACGGTGAGATGCCAAGGTAAAAAACCGCCGTCTCCTCCTCCCCGCAGCTTTATAGGCCGACGGGCGAGCACTTCGGAGCGGACGCCCCGCTAGCATTAACTGCAGGGAATCTTTCCATCGCGTCGACGAGCGGGCCCCACCACGACATTGCAGGCGGACATCATTACGGCAAAGACTGGCAGCAACCGAGGCGAAGCGGTCACGTCCGCCCGCCACGCCGCCCACTACGCGCGCGCGCGCGCGCGCGCCTAAAAAGGCGTGCCCGCGCTGCAAAACCGCGGCCACGACCGCGAGGCACTTAAATGCCCGGGTCCCTTGCCAAGCAAGGAGAACCCTCGAGCGGGGCGAACCCCCGGCTCGAAACAAAAGCGACCCTCGATGGGATATCAGCGTGAGAAGGTCGCCCGGGACCTGCTCGATGTAGAGCAGGCAGCCGCGGACACCCATGCCACGTAAAACCCTCGAGCGGCACGGGCCCTCGGCTCCAGACAAAAGCGACCCTCGATGGGATATGAGCGTGAGAAGGTCGCCCGGGACCTGCTCGATGTAGAGCAGGCAACCGCGGGCACCCATGCCACGTGAAACCCTCGAGCGGCACGAGCCCTTGGCTCAAGATGACGTCAACCCTCGATGGGATGTCGACGTGAGAAGGTCGCCCGGGACCTGCTCGATGTAGAGCAGGCAACCGCGGGCACCCATGCCACGCAAAACCCTCGAGCGGAGCGAGCCCCCGGCTCGAGACAATGTCAACCCTCTAAAAGAAGGCACACGCGTGAGAAGGGTCGCCCAGGGCCTGCTTGAAGTAAAGCGGGCACCGCAAGCACCCATGCCGCGCTGTGCCGCCAACCGCGGCGCCTCGAGGGCCGGCTCGCCCGTACCCCTCGACGGCCGCGAACGCGAAAAGACCGGGGGCCGTCCGGTGCACGGCCCCGCACGGCCCTACCGATCGAGGTTCGAAGCCCGACCCTCGACGGGTTCGAACAGGCGCCTCAGATCGCAGAGTTAGGGACGACGAGGGCACGCGCGTTCGAGCCGTTCCTCGAGCCCGCCGGCTCGAGGGTGCCCCACATGTCGTGTTCGAGAGCCAGCGAGGGCAGCTAGCCGGGGGGATCCCACCGAGGGAGAGCTTCCGCGCCCTCGGTCCCTAGCGAACGGGACCGAGCCCCACCTAGCAAACCCATGCAAGCGCTTCCATGGACGTGTCTCCGGACCGCGCAGCCTACCCTTATCGAACGGGGCATGGGCGTCCACTTGAACCACCCGCTACCAGCTCGAAGAGGAATCCGCAATTCGCGACCCGCTCGATGGGAGTTGCGAAACCTCACCCTCCGTCCCGCGGAGGGACGGCGAGGGCGCGTTAAAAAGCAAGTCGTCAGGCTCTACCCGATCGCCTCGAACGGGCCAAGGCTCGGGGGGCTTGACGCACGGCTACACCTCCTTGAAACCGCACCCGCCCGAGACAGTGACAGCGGTGCGTGCACCCCCGAAGCCGGCTGAAACACCGCCGATGCCGGTTGGCATATGTGCCACGCCTCTCTGACCAAAATTCTCGCGGTTAACCCCCGCAGAGAACTCACACTCTCCGCAGGCTTCGGGGCTAGACCCGCGGGTCCGCTGACGCGGCCCCACGGAAAGCGTTCGCAAACAAGGAGGGAAGAACGTCCTATCAGTAGGTTCCAGCATCTGCGGGAGCCTCAATGGCAAACCCGCAGATGCTCGGGGGCTACTGTCGGGGACAGCCCTAGGGGTCCCCTAAAACAGCGGGGAAATCCTCACTTAAATCCTGGTACCGAAACACGTTAAGCCTAACCATGCAGGTGACTAACCATGCAGGACACGGCCCACACCGCGGGACCCCGACGACCCACCAAGACAGCCCTCTTCGCTCGAGAACGCGCGCCCCCACGGGCAGGCTCCGCCCCGTTCGAGGAGCAACGCTTCCCTCGAGCGGTCCCGCCCCGCTCGAGGGCTCACTCCCCCTCGAGCGGGTCTCGTCTCGCTCGAGGGTTCGTCCCGCCCTCGGCCGGGGGCCCGCCACGCTCACGGGTGCCCCGCACGCGTGCGCCGGCCCCGTACACGGGCATTTAACGCCCCGACGCCGCGGAGACGGCGCCATCTTGCGCCGGGGCTCGCACCCCGTGCCGCCGCACCAACTCCCCGGGGAGGAGCCCATCCCCGCCACCGTGGGAGGGTACGGTGCGGGCGGCCGGTGTCGGTCCCGTGACACCGCGCGCACGCCCCGTACGGCTAACGCGCCGAGCCCTCGAAAAGGGGGCCGGCGCACCCTCGATGTACTTTCTTGTGACCCTACGGGGGTTAGGTGGAGGCGGTAGGCCGGTGGACCGCCATCCCCGCCACTGTGACGGCGTGGCCGCCGTACCCGCGCGCGCGCAGCGCACGCCGGACCCTATAGCAACGACTCCCGCCCCCGTGAGGCGCGTCGGGAAGGAACGCCGTTCGCCAACTCCCGTGCGCCGTACGGGCCGCGCGTCGCACCTCCCTCGAGCCTATCAGAGGACATCACCGCCATCCGCTGCTCTCCTACCCTCGAATCGCCACTGTTCGGGTACAAGTCAGGCCATGATGACCAGATCGTGGCGGGGATCGCCCGGATGGCCGCCACTCTACACCGTAGCACGTCGCACCTCTCCACATAGCTAGGTAGCGCGGCGTGCATGTAACCCGCCGCCCCCTTGATCTATAAAAGGGGGGGCGAACCCCCTGCCGCGGGGGAGATAGACAAGCAGAGACTCGAGAACACTTCCCACAGCACGTACTCATTCTCATTCTCCCACAATATCTTCAGCCACTCCTCCAGGGACTTGGAAGCCACGCTTCCTCTCCCGCCTTGCTTGTATTCGCCCCACTACAAGCACCCCCGGTGCTAAGTAATATAGTGCCCCGAGCACGGCCCTGCTGGACGTACAGCCCCCTCGGCCGGAACCAGGATAAAACCTCTGTGTCACTTGTTACTTAGCATCGACCATTGAGGGATAGACCTCGGCGCTATCTACTGGTTAGTGTCGGGACCATATTCCGCACCGACAGAATGCACGTGCGAGAAATTATATTTTTGAGGCGCTAGACGAGGAGTTGTCTCATCGGGTCTTTGCTTTGCAAACCTCCCATGATGTGTGGATGGAACTCAAGGAAATCCATGTGGGTAACAAAAAGATCCGTGAAGAAAAATGAGTTGCTCAAGTTGGAACTCAATGAGTTCAAAATGAAGGATGATGAGGGGGTAGAGCAAATGTATTCTAGGATGGGGTGCTTATTCAAAGTATCAATGCTCTCAATGTTGCGAACCTTTCCGAGCAGGAAATCATCCGGAAAATCCTCCAAACGCTCCCCAAGCCAAGATACATGTCCACCTATTTTTCCAAAGAAAACCAAGTGCATAACTATATGCATGCCAGGATCAAGTTTCATGCATATAGTTGACATAAGTGAACAACAGAAACAATATCACGTAAGAAAAAGGGGGATTATCAGAGTTTATGCTTAATCATGGAAAACGAAGGCTCCAAACATCACAGGCAGTCGACTGGGGGTGCGTACGCCTAGCACCAGCACATCTTCATAGCAGCTTCCTCCTTCTGAGCAACATTGTTTATAGCAAGGATGAGCACTTGTCGTACACAGCAAGTGTGAGGAAAGTATGAATGCAAAGGCTTTATAGTGGACTGGCTCAAAGCATTTAGCATTTTAGTTGGTCAAATTTTATTAGCACCTGATTACTAATGAAGTATAAGTTTATACCAACCCACATTAAGCATAAGGTAAGAGGTACGCCATAAGCATACGACAAGCATAACCAGAGAGCACAAATTAACTCCATCTTCAAGTTCAGTTATCATGTGAGGGTCCAGGCCGCTCTTGACCGTGGACACGGCTAATCGATTAGTTTTACACTCTGCAGAGGTGGTACATCTTTACCCACAAGTCGCGTAAAAACTCTGAAGAGCTTTGCACCCAACTATGCTGTGCAAAAGTAGGCACAATACCACACTACCGAGGTGTGGCTGCATAGGGACGCTACGAGGCCTTTACAAAGAGTCCTCCCATGCATATTAATCCATAGTAGTATGTCATAGAGGCTATCTTTCGTACCTCACTTCTATTCACGGACGGTCAGCCATAGAGTACTTCCGTTCCAACACCACTCCGGAATAGAAGAGCCATAAAAGCATTCCTCCGTCCCCAACCTACTATGCGAGTAATGACCACACAAAGACTTCCCTAATTACTCGGCCAAGAACAAAGCCATATAGTTCTTGTGGCTGCACTGTTGTCCTGGGTGGTTCTCCATGTTCCGATTAAACATATGGTCTTGTATTAAGCAACCAAAGATATAACATAAAGGTGAAGCAAGTTCATCATTAATGTTCATTAAAACCATCATAACCCAAGTATAGCAACTAAGCATAGCTACCCAACATATAAGTAAACCCAGGTCAACAAGGAATGACAATCAAAGACTAGGATAAACCTTAATAGGACCCATCAATATTAATGCAAAGCAATGCAAAGTGATTAATCATAGTTATTGGGAACAAAAGCACAAGGACACACTTGCCTTTAACCAAAGTAGTTGCTCAGAATATCTTCACCTTCACGCTCTTCAAAGCTCTCGAACCACGTTCACTCTAAGCGCATCAATCATCAGGCACAAGCATACAAAGCAAACAAACAAGCAACTAAGAACAACGCACCAATGAAAAGAAAAGCTTCAAAAGAGCACACTAAGAGATAGCTCGATTCTATTGGTTACGCATGAACGAGGGAAACACTGAGAATGAGACTAAGGTTGAACAAACGAAACTATCGTGAGATCATTATCAAAAAACAAGAGACTATACGCTTGGCATATTTTAATTAAGAAATCATGTGAAAGAATATTTCCGAGAAATACTATGTTACCATTAAACAAGTTATATTTAATTAAAGAAATCATGATAAACCTAATCATATTTCATTCATAACATTCGAGTAGAAGTTATGTCAAATTAACAATTACTTTAGAAAGATAAAGCAAGTATAAGATATCTAGACGAGTAACTTTATGTCACGTGTTCAACTAAACATATTTAATATTGAAAAGGCATTTATGATGTCATTAGGCATATTAACTTTATTATGAAAACCGATGTTCAACTCTAACATCTTTTATTTAGAAAAACTAGCTATGAATAGGGATTAACCAATTACATCATGATAAAAGAAAACCGGATTAGAACCTAATCACTTTTATTTATAAAAGCAATGGAATAAGAATTAGTCAAGATTAACATGCAGTTTTAGTGTTAAAACAAGTAACAGGTGATACACACGCTAACGTACAAGTTAAGGTGGAACGAACGAGAACGGTAGAAGCGAACTATAACGCACACACAAGCCTTAAGGTAGGCTTAGGAAAACTAGTCTACGAACTAGACCGGAAGGACAACACTAAACAAAGGTAAGCTGAACTGATGCTGGTAGAGAAGAGATAACAAGATTGGCTCTAAAAGAAGATAGCTGCGGAAGACTAGACACAAGAACATAGCTGATTCATGAACTAGCTAGATGTTAAAGATTGGATCAAAAAGAACTGAAAGAGTGTAGTTGTCTTACATAAAAGACAATTACGATAGGATGGCATGTACTAGGATTGGAAAGATCTGGAGCTTGAAAGAAGGCTAGCTCTACAACAAAGACACACTGAGATGGAGCTTGATAAAGAACGACTAACAAACGGTTTGCATAAGAAAACAAGGCTATGAGGTAGATTTATTTTAATTAAGAAAATATATGTAAGGATATAAAATACCCCATGTTGGAATTAAAGCAAATTAAACTTTATTTACAAACCCGGTGTAAAGAACTAGTCAAGTTTTATTTATAAAGATTCATATATGAATTAACCAATTAAACATTTTAATTAAAAGAACTAGACTATATGGATCCTCTAATCGAAACTTTGTAATTCGAGTTCATCATATTATTATTAAAAACAACATTACATTGGTATTAATCAAAATTAACATTTATTTAGAAAAGTCGATGTAAAGACCTAGTCAACTTTTAATTAGAAAAGTTCAATTAACTATTAATCAAATTAACATTTGGTTTATGAAAAGCCGAGATAAAGATCTAATTAGATTTTATATATAAAAGCATGTGATATAATTATTAATCAAATTAACATTAATTATGAAAAACGGTGTGTAGCACTATATTGCTTTTATTTATAAAAGGCATGTATAAGTAACCCTTAATCAAAATTTAATATTAAATTAATTTTCAGAAAGCAAACATGATGAAAACTCTCCACTAACACATGCTTTACATTATTTGGAACCTAACGCAACTTGAACGGAATAAAACGGAGCTAAACCAGAGATTCTATGAGCAAAACAAGATTAAAAGGACCTAGTTGTGATTAACTATAGATCTCAGGGGTTAGCAAAGAAAATATGCAAGACACATTGAATAGTGCTCGCGAAAAGATCTAAAACCAGGGTTAGATCTGAAAAAGTCTCAGGTGGGGTTTATGTGTGAAAGGTGGGATCTTTCTAAAGGGTTTTCTGTAGTTTTACAGAGACACAAGATTGGATCTAAAGATTGCATCATCTTCTAGGGACCTAAACACAAAAGACCCAAGACCTTCTTCTTTCTCTGGTTCGTTACCAACAGGGACAAACACAACTCATAGCGCACAGGAACATGCTCCAGGAGCATCAGATCGATGGGGTTCCAGGCAGCTAGGTGCTTGAGTGAAACACAAAACGGAGAGAGGAGATCGAGGGGATCGCAGGGAGGTTCCCACCGGCATAGGAGACGAAGGGAACAGACAGATTTTGGAAAAGTTGGTGGACGGTTGACCGACGAACAGTAGCTCGGGGCGGCCAAATCGCCGGCGACCTGGGCAGTTAGAGCTTCAATTGATTGGCGCGGGAGGTATAGGGGATCGAGGGGAGTGCGTGGGGGTGCTCACCTGCGGCGGAAAGGTCTTGGGTCGGCCGGATTTCGGCCAGCGGCGGCGGACGCCTAAGCGGCCGACGTTGGTCCCTATGGGCGGCGATGCCCTGGTGGAACTCCGGCACCGGGAGGCTGCTCGCGAGGCACAGAATGACGTTGGGAAGCTCCTAGCGGTGCTCATTTGCCTTGAAGGTCAACGAAGGCGACGAATCGGACGAGCAAGCTCGACAGCTCCGGTTAGCGGCGCGGTGCAGCGTAGGCGAGCGAGACACGGGCGATGGCGGCGGCGGGAGATAGGGCGCACGCGAGGAGGCCGGCTACGGCGCGCGGGGCTCGGGCGCTTGCCTTTATAGGCGCGGACCCCGAGGCTCGCGTGGCGCGCACGCCGGGGTGGCGGCGCCACCGGCCATGAAGGCCACGGCCTTCTGCGGCCGATGGGCTTCGGCGGGCCGGGGGCCGGGCGGAGGCGGGTGCGGGTCGGGCCTTCGGGCTCGACCCAAACCGGAAGGATTAGATTTTGTTTTTTTCGAAATATTTTCCAGCGCAAAAACAAATTCGGAAATTCCAGAAAATGCTTGCAAGGCACGAAAAATACTCTGAAAATCCCAAAAATTCCAAGAAAATTCCTAGAGACACATTGGGACATGAGCTATCGAAATAAAGTGTTTGGAGCTCATGAAAAATATTTTAGAGCCTTCTAATAAATAGATTTAGCTTGGGGAAAATGAGAATAAATTCCCGAAAAATCCAGAAAATTCTCGGAAGGATTTGGATGGCACCTAAACGCATTTTTGAAACCTTTTGCGCTCAAGAAACACCAAGAAGCATCGGCATGAATGCAACACTCACAACTTTTTATTTGATTTAGAAACTCAAACAAGGATTTTTCCGATACTATATTTCCTGTAAACAAATAAATGTTGGAAAAATTTTAAAATTATGATAAAATCGTTATTTAATTCTTCTCTATTCACATCCTGAAATTAGAAATTTCAGGGTGTGACAATACAACATCATCAAGGCACTTCTCTTTGAGAAGGATTTCACTACGCTCACCATCACCGAGGTTGTGAGCAAGATCCGCTCCCACAAGATGTTTATGATGGAAGACATGGAATCATCTACCTCTCACTCAAGCGCCAAGAAAGATCTTGCACTCAAGGCAAGTGAAAAGGCCAAGTCCAAGAAGATCAATGCAAAGCCTCCTTCTTCCTCAAGTGAGAGCGAAGACAAAATTGATTCAAGTGAAGCGGAGAGCGATGATGCCAAGTTTGCTCCCCTCATGAAAAGAACCACAAGAATGCTCTCCAAGATTGGCAAGAAGGGCTACAATTATGATCCCAAGAAGCAAAAGTTCCGGTCATCAAGAAGAAGTGGTGAGGGAAGCAATTGGAAGTGCTACAATTGTGGAATCTATTATCATCTCTCATATGATTGCCCCAAGCCTGACAAGCGAGTGTCAAGCTCGAGCAAGAAGAACGATGAAGATGACAAGGATGCCAAGTACTAGAAGAAGAGCTCATCCAAGAAAAAGTCATCAAACAAGCCCTGCCACAAGAAGAAGGGTGAACAACGTTCTCTATTGGTCAATGAATGGGTTACCGGTGGTGAAACTTCAAGTGAATCAAGTGAGAGTGAAGAAGACAAGAACAAGAACATTGCCGATATTGCTATCATGGATGATGAAGAGCCTCCACTCCCACTTCCAGCAATGTGCTTCATGGCAAAGCACTCCAAGGTGAGCAATAGCGATAGTAGTGGGTCTTTTAGTAGTGATGATGAACTCTCACCACTTGCTCTTAAAGGTCTCCTTGATGAATACACTTCCATGATTAAGAAACAAAAGAGTAAGCTCAAAGCACTTGATGAGACTCATGAGAAACTTAAGCTATCATATGATGAGTTGCTTGTGAAGTGCAATGACCTTAGCAAAGAACATGATGCTTTGGTAGTGTCCAACAAGTCACTTAGAGATGACCACAAAGAGTTGCTTGATAAGCACAATGAGCTAATCGTCAAACATGACGACATAACTGTGCTTAACAAGTCTCTTGAGTCAAATCATATGAAACTTAAGAAAGAACATGTGCTCTTAGACATGAAATATCAAGAACTTGAGCTTGCTAGTGAGGACATTGGGTCTAGTGGGCATGCAAATGCTAGAGAAGTCACTAAAGCCAATGCCTCACCTCATGTGATGATCTAATTGAAGAACTCAAGGTCTTGCTTAATGTTGAAAATATTGCATCTTCCTCCAAGACTAACCATGATAGGGTGAAAGCTCTTGAAGAAGAAGTGAGAAGCCTAAGGTCTTGTGTAAAGACTTTGGCAAAGGGTGAGGAGCTACACAAGGAGATCCTCTACTATAATGCAAGAGACTATGGCACAAGGGGACTTGGTGCTTTCCCTAATCCCATCAAGGAAACTCATAGGCCTAAGGAGCTATGTGGGTGTTTCATCAATGAAGTTGGATCTTATTGTCAACATTGCAAGGTCACCGGTCATCACACAAGGGAGTGCCCAACACCTACTCGCCCTTTGCCCACCTTGCCTAACAACTACAAGTCCATGTACAATGATAACCATTTCTTGTTGATGAAGAAGAACAATGACAAAGTGGCAATCAAGTTCATTGGGACCAAACCAAAAGTCAAGCCACCTAGAAGCTTATGGATTCCTAAAGCTCTTGTCACTCACATCAAAGGGCCCAAACTAGCTTGGGTTCCTAAATCTCAATGCTAATTTCTTGTGGGTAGGCGAACTACAAGGCCGGAGAGAGTCATTGGATACTTGATAGTGGTTGCACTCAACACATGACCGGCCAAGTAAAAATGTTCACCTCATAGTGGATGATGCGGGAGATCATGAACAAGTTTCATTTGGTGACAACTCTAAAGGAAGGATCTCCGGATTGGGTGAAATCTCTCTAACAAATGATTTATCCCTTTCCAATGTTCTCTTTGTGGATTCTTGTAGTTATAACTTGCTTTCCATTGCACAATTTTGTGACCTTGGTCTTTCATGCACATTTGATGATGAAGGGGTCACAATCACTAACAAGAAAACTAATGAAGTTGTTTTCAAGGGATTCCGCTATGGCAATCTTTATCTTGTAGATTTTACATCCCATGAAGCAAACTTGACTACTTGCCTCATCTCCACGACATCCAAGGGTTGGCTATGGCATCGCCTCATTGCACACATAGGCATGATCCAACTCAAGAAAGCTTTCAAGAAAGGCATGGTCCTTGGTGTGAAAGATGTTACATTTGAGAAGGACAAGTTGTGTAGTGCATGTCAAGCCGGCAAGCAAGTTGCAAGTTATCATCCT
Source organism: Cenchrus americanus (assembly GCA_947561735.1). Lineage (NCBI taxonomy): Eukaryota > Viridiplantae > Streptophyta > Magnoliopsida > Poales > Poaceae > Cenchrus > Cenchrus americanus. The sequence goes on along the minus strand of OX387241.1, from coordinate 95,638,801 downwards.
ATGAATGCTTATGTATCTACCACAAGACCATTGGAGCTCATTCACATGGACCTCTTCGGACCAACTACTTACAAGAGTCTTTGTGGTAATCTCTATTGTCTAGTCATTATTGATGATTACTCACGCTATACTTGGACTTTCTTTTTGGAGGACAAGGGCAAGACATTTGACAATTTCAAGAAGTTTGCTACTAGAGCCCAAAATGAATTTGGGTCATCCATGGTGAAGATTAGGAGTGACAATGGGTCGGAAATCCGCAACATAAAAGTTGAAGAGTATTGTGATGGTGAAGGCATCAAGCATGAATTCTCCTCAACCTATACACCACAACAAAATGGTGTGGTAGAGAGAAAGAACAAGACACTCATCACTCTTGCAAGAGCTATGTTGGATGACTATGGGGTTTCACAAAGGTTTTGGGCGGAAGCTATCAACACGGCATGTCATGCTTCAAATAGAGTGTATGTCTACCGACTCATGATGAAGACACCATATGAGCTACTCATTGGGAGAAAGCCCAACATCTCGTACTTCCGGGTGTTTGGTTGTGAGTGTTTCATAATCAAGAAGAGGAAGCATCTAGGGAAGTTTGAGAGTAGAGTAGATGAGGTCATGTTTGTTGGTTATGCATCTAACTCCAAGGCATATAGAGTATTCAATAACTCTACACGAGTGATTGAAGAAACATGTGACGTGGAGTTTGATGAATCTAATGGCTCCCAAGGAGATGGTTTTTGTTGTGATGATGTAGGAAAAGAACCGCTCCGAGAAGCAATGAAGAAGATGGCCATTGGTGACATCAAGCCAAAGGAGGATGATGACTCTCACTCCATTCATGAAGACTCCTCCTCTGATGATGATAATAATGATGATCAACCAAGGCTTCCACCTACATCTCCCACAAGACAAGATAGTCAATCTTACTCACAAGAACCACCTCCTATATCATAATACACTCAAGATCAAGTAGAGGACACGGGCGAAGTTCAATCTCAAGATGATCCCACCTCTACAATATTTGGAAGGCGCACAAGGACTTCAACAAACCATCCAATTGATCTTGTGTTGGGTGATCCCAAAGGAGGTACAAGGACTCGCCGCAAGCAATATGCATCATTTTGTAAACATCATGCTTTTGTCTCTTTTGTAGAACCCACTACTATAGATGAAGCTCTTGGGGAAGCGGATTGGATCTTGGCTATGCAAGATGAGCTCAACAACTTCACAAGAACTCAAGTGTGGGAGTTGGTAGTGCGCCCCAAGAACAAGAATGTTATTGGCACTAAGTGGGTCTACCGAAACAAGGAAGATGAACATGGCATTGTGGTGAAGAGCAAGGCAAGACTTGTCGCCAAAGGGTACTCTCAAGTAGAAGGCTTGGACTATGGAGTGACCTTCACTCTGGTGGCACATCTTGAAGCTATCCATATCCTCCTTGCATATGCATCTAGTCATAAAATGAAATTATTTCAAATGGATGTAAAGAGTGCTTTCTTGAATGGCTTCATCAATGAAGAAGTCTATGTGGAGCAACCTCCTGGTTTTGAGGATGCTACATATCATAACCATGTCTATAGGTTGCACAAGGCTTTGTATGGACTCAAGAAAGCTCCTAGGGCATGGTATGAGAGGCTCCGGGATTTTCTCATTGAAGCGGGATTCAAGATTAGTAGATGGACAACACGCTATTCACAAAGATAATCAACAAAGAACTTTTCATTTGTCAAATTTATGTTGATGATATTATCTTTGGCTCTACTAATCCCAAGGTGTGCAAGGATTTTAGTGAACTCATGACTAGGGAATTCAAGATGTCAATGATCGGAGAGCTCAACTTCTTCCTTGGGTTTCAAATCAAGCAATTGAAGGAAGGGACTTTCATTCATCAAGAGAAGTACACTAATGATATCCTCAGTAAGTTCAAGATGGATGATTGTAAGCCGATCAAGACTCCAATGCCTACCAATGGACATCTCGACCTAGATGAGGGAGGTAAACCGGTTGACCAAAAGCTTTACCATTCTATGATCGGTTCTCTTCTTTTTCTTACCACATCTAGGCCCGATATCATGTTTAGTGTTTGCATGTGTGCTCGGTTTCAAGCCAACCCTAAAGAATCTCACCTAAGTGCTTTGAAAAGGATCCTTAGATATTTAAAATACACACCTAGCATTGGCTTGTGGTACCCCCATGGTGCTTGTTTTGAGCTCTTGGGTTATTCGGATTCGGACTTTGTCGGATGTCGAGTAGACCGTAATAGTACTTCGGGTGGGTGCCATTTGCTAGGTCGCTCTTTGGTTGCTTGGTCCTTTACGAAGCAAAACTCCATGGCCTTATCCACCGCGGAGGAGGAATACATTTCCGCAGGGGCTTGTTGTGCTCAAATCCTCTATATGAAGCAAAGCCTCTTGGATTATGGTGTGATTCTAGATAGGTTCCCCTCCTTTGTGACAATGAAATTGCCATAAAAATTGCTAACAACCAGGTTCAACACTCACGTACCAAGCACATTGATATCCGTCATCACTTCTTGCGAGACCATGTTGCAAAAGGGGACATTGTCCTTTGTGGTGTTCGCTCCGAGGAGCAATTGGCAGATATATTCACCAAGCCTCTTGATGAAAACACCTTTTGTAGGCTTCGGAGTGAATTAAATGTGCTTCATGCGTCCAACATCATGTACACTACAACAAACTATTTAATCTGTGACGCTTTCTCCGCAACGTTTTCAGAAAACGTCACGAATGTGCATTGCAGCCCAAAACACTGCGACGATTTCTTTAATTCGTCGCGATTCTACGACGTATTCCTTTTTTCGTCACGGATTTGCATCAAAGCCCAAAACACTACGACGATTTGTTAAATTCGTCGCGATTCTATGACGTATTCCTTTTTTCGTCACAAACATTGCGACGATTTGTTTAGTTTGTCGCGATTCTACGACGTATTCAAATTTTTTTCGTCACGGACGTGCATGGATGGATATTGAAGCCCAAACCATCACGACGATTTATTAAATTCGTCGCAATACGGCCCACAACACCGTGACGTTTTAGCAAATTCGTCGCGATCCATAAAAAAACAGCCACCTCACCAGCACCTAGGACCCACCCACACTGCCACTCAGGCGCCACCTCACGCAGGCGCCACGTCACCACCACGTGAGCGCCCAGGGCCCACCTCACTGCCACGCAGGCGCCACCTCACCCAGGCGCCACATCCCACCACGTGAGCGCCAAGGGCCCACCACACTGCCACGCACGCGCCACCTCACCCAGGCGCCACGTCACCACCACGTGAGCGCCAGGGGCCCACCACACTGCCACGCAGGCGCCACCTCAACCAGGCGCCACGTCACCACCACACGAGCGCCAGGGGCCCACCTCACTACCACGCAGGCGCCACCTCACCCAGGCGCCACGTCACCAATACGTGAGCGCCCGGGGCCCACCTCACTGCCACGCAGGCGCCACCTCACCCAGGCGCCACGTCACCACCACGGGAGCGCCCCGGGCCCACCACACTGCCACGCAGGCGCCACCTCACCCAGGCGCCACGTCACCACCACGTGAGCGCCAAGGGCCCACCCACACTGCCACGCAGGCGCCACCTCACCCAGGCGCCACGTCACCACCACGTGAGCACCAGGGGCCCACCTCACTGCCACGCAGGCGCCACCTCACCCAGGCGCCACGTCACCACCACGTGAGTGCCCGGGGCCCACCTCACTGCCACGCAGGCGCCACCTCACCCAGGCGCCACGTCACCACCACGGGAGTGCCCCGGGCCCACCACACTACCACGCAGGCGCCACCTCACCCAGGCGCCACGTCACCACCACGCGAGCGCCAGGGGCCCACCTCACTGCCACGCAGGCGCCACCTCACCCAGGCGCCACGTCACCACCACGTGAGCGCCCGGGGCCCACCTCACTGCCACGCAGGCGCCACCTCAACCAGGCGCCACGTCACCACCACACGAGTGCCAGGGGTCCACCTCACTACCACGCAGGCGCCACCTCACCCAGGCGCCACGTGACCAACACGTGAGCGCCCGGGGCCCACCTCACTGCCACGCAGGCGCCACCTCACCCAGGCGCCACGTCACCACCACGGGAGCGCCCCGGGCCAATCACACCGCCACGCGAGCGCCACCTCACCCAGGCGCCACGTCACCACCACGTGAGCGCCAAGGGCCCACCCACACTGCCACGCAAGCGCCACCTCACCCAGGCGCCACGTCACCACCACGTGAGCGCCGGGGGCTCACCTCACCGCCACGCAGCGCCACCTCACCCGGGCGCCACGTCACCACCACGTGAGGGCCGGGGCCCACCTCACCGCCACGCGAGCGCCACCTCACCCGGGCGCCACGTCACCACCACGCGAGCGCCGGGGGCCCACCACAGCGCCACGCGGTGCCACCTCACCCGGGTGCCACGTCACCACCACGCGAGCGCCGGGGGCCCACCTCACCGCCACGCGAGCGCCACCTCACCCGGGCGCCACGTCACCACCATGTGAGCGCCGGGGGCCCACCACGCGCCACGCACGCGCCACCTACCCGGGCGCCACGTCACCGCCACGGGGAGCGCCGGGGCCCACCTCACCGCCACGCGAGCGCCACCTCACCCGGGCGCCACGTCACCACCACGGGAGCGCCGGGGCCCACCTCACCGCCACGCGAGCGCCACCTCACCCGGGCGCCACGTCACCACCACGGGAGCGCCCGGCCCACCAAACCGCCATGCGAGCGCCACCTCACCCAGGCGCCACGTCACCACCACGTGAGCGCCAAGGGCCCACCCACACTGCCACGCAGGCGCCACCTCACCCAGGCGCCACGTCACCACCACGTGAGCACCAGGGGCCCACCTCACTGCCACGCAGGCGCCACCTCACCCAGGCGCCACCTCACCACCACGTGAGTGCCGGGCCCACCTCACTGCCACGCAGCGCCACCTCACCCAGGCGCCACGTCACCACCACGGGAGCGCCCCGGGCCCACCACACTACCACGCAGGCGCCACCTCACCCAGGCGCCACGTCACCACCACGCGAGCGCCAGGGGTCCACCTCACTACCACGCGGGCGCCACCTCACCCAGGCGCCACGTCACCAACACGTGAGCGCCCGGGGCCCACCTCACTGCCACGCAGGCGCCACCTCACCCAGGCGCCACGTCACCACCACGGGAGCGCCCAGGGCCCATCACACTGCCACGCAGGTGCCACCTCACCCAGGTGCCACGTCACCACCACGCGAGCGCCAGAGGCCCACCTCACTGCCACGCAGGCGCCACCTCACCCAGGCGCCACGTCACCACCATGTGAGCGCCAGGGGCCCACCTCACTGCCACGCACGCGCCACCTACCCGAGCGCCACGTCACCACCACGGGAGCGCCGGGGCCCACCTCACCGCCACGCAGCGCCACCTCACCCGGGCGCCACGTCACCACCACGGGAGCGCCGGGGCCCACCTCACCGCCACGCAGCGCCACCTCACCCGGGCGCCGCGTCACCACCACGGGAGCGCCCGGGCCCACCACACCGCCATGCGGCGCCACCTCACCCAGGCGCCACGTCACCACTACGTGAGCGCCAAGGGCCCACCCACACTGCCACGCAGGCGCCACCTCACCCAGGCGCCACGTCACCACCACGTGAGCACCAGGGGCCCACCTCACCGCCACGCGTGCGCCACCTCACCCAGGCGCCACGTCACCACCACGTGAGTGCCGGGGCCCACCTCACCGCCACGCGGCGCCACCTCACCCGGGCGCCACGTCACCACCACGGGAGCGCCCGGGCCCACCACACTACCACGCGAGCGCCACCTCACCCGGGCGCCACGTCACCACCACGCGAGCGCCAGGGGTCCACCTCACTACCACGCGGCGCCACCTCACCCGAGCGCCACGTCACCAACACGTGAGCGCCGGGCCCACCTCACCGCCACGCGAGCGCCACCTCACCCAGGCGCCACGTCACCACCACGTGAGCACCAGGGGCCCACCTCACTGCCACGCAGGCGCCACCTCACCCGGGCGCCACGTCACCACCACGTGAGCGCCGGGGCTCACCTCACCGCCACGCGAGCGCCACCTCACCCGGGCGCCACGTCACCACCACGTGAGGGCCGGGGCCCACCTCAGCGCCACGCGAGCGCCACCTCACCCGGGCGCCACGTCACCACCACGGGAGCGCCCGGCCCACCACACCGCCACGCGGCGCCACCTCACCCGGGCGCCACGTCACCACCACGCGAGCGCCGGGGGGCCCACCTCACCGCCACGTAGGCGCCACCTCACCCGGGCGCCACGTCACCACCATGTGAGCGCCGGGGGGCCCACCTCACCGCCACGGAGGCGCCACCTACCCGGGCGCCACGTCACCACCACGGGAGCGCCGGGGCCCACCTCACTCGCCACGCGAGGCGCCACCTCACCCGGGCGCCACGTCACCACCACGGGGAGCGCCACGGGCCCACCTCACCGCCACGCGAGGCGCCACCTCACCCAGGCGCCACGTCACCACCACGGGGGCGCCCTGGGCCCACCTCACTGCCACGCAGGCGCCACCTCACCCAGGCGCCACGTCACCACCACGTGAGCGCCAAGGGCCCACCACACTGCCACGCTAGCGCCACCTCACCCAGGCACCACTTCACCACCACGCGAGCACCAGGGGCCCACCTCACTGCCACGGAGGCGCCCCTCACCTAGGCGCCACGTCACCACCACGTGGTAGAGAATGATTTTAGAAAATTTTAGAAAAAAGAATCATTGAATTTGGAGTTAGTATGAGGCAGAAAAACTAGTTACAAGTTTTAGTCAAAGATTAAAAAGAGAAAACACACTTGTTCATCTCAGTTCATAGCAATTGCAGTTTCTGTTTTTAATCTTCGGATAAAACTTGTAAACTGTTTTTCTTCCTCATACGAACTCCAAATTGGTTGATTCTTTTTCCTAATTTTTTCTAAAATCGTGATGTTTTACTCAGTGCCATTTGTTTGTATATTAATTACTATTTCTTGGTTGCTTTTCATACAACATAACTTTTCCAACTAAACAAAGAATATAAAAAACATGTTTTTTCATAATAATTGCTAATATAACTTAATATTCTCTAATGTTATGGTCAACGTGAGATGGTGTCAAAAATTGAGGTGCATACAAGTTCGGTCACGTTATTAGTTGTTCAAATCTCAAAGTTTGTTTTCAATTGTAGTAAAATATGTGAGTCTTGTGTCCTATTTGTGAACATCTATAATCTCACTTTATCAAAATCATATGAATTTTTTATAGGATCATTATACGCTTAAAATATGGTTTCATGTCAATTTGGTGGACTGTACAGTGCACCCGGCGTACTATGAGAATTAATACAGTGCACACGCACACTCTGCTAGATGTACGGCTCCACGGCACATCCACAAAATGATTCCATGTCAATTTTTAGAATTTTCGGAGAAGTTATAGATATTATTATCATTATATTATAACAAGGTGACTAGTACAAGTTCAAATTATCCTTTATATACACTTTAAATTTTGATCGATTTTGAGGATATGAGCTACACTAGAGAAAATGTACTCTTAATATATTTTTTTGGGAATTTTATAAATCTTAATAAACCTGCAAAAATTTATTTAAACTGTAGAAAATGGTAAATGAGTGAGTAAATTACTGGAACTTCTTAATAACAACTTATGTGTAGTATATTGTATTTAAAAAATATAATAATACATATAAGATTATTATTTGTGTGTGCTACTTCACAATGGTGCATAAAACGAAAAAAGAAAAAAAATGCTAAGTAGAGCAGGAATGAAACAAAGTCTGTGTCGGCCCAATTGGTTAAATGGGCTCAAATAAATGAGTCTCCTCTACCGGCCGTCGGATGGGATCTGACGGCTAAAATGCATTCAGCCGCACCCCCTCCGTATATAAGGATGCTCCAACCCTAACCCTCTCCCTCACCCCCCCCCCCCCCCCCCCCCCCCCGCGCCTCCCTCTCTCCCTCAGCTCATCCTCCTTGGCGCTTTAGGGTTTCTCCAGCTCTTCTCTCCGGCTCGCTCCATCCCCAATTCCTCCGCGCCACCGATTCGGCCGCGGTGTCCCGAGTCACCATGCTCCCCGGCGTCGCGGACAACCGGACGGGGGAGGCGGTGGCGCTCCGGCCGCCCGGCTCCCGCCGACGCCCGTGGGGGCCCCGGCGGTACTTGGCGCCGGTGGGCGCCCGGTCTCCGGTGGCGCCGCGCACTCCGCGTCTACTAATGGGGGGAGCGGCGGCTCCCCGTCCGGCCGCGGCCGAGCGGCACGCCCCCGACGGTCCGCCAAGGGGGTGGCTCCGGGGCGGCGGCCCTGCCTGCTGGCCGCGGCGGCGTCTCCTTCTCCTCCGCGTGATCCAGCTGCTTCGTTCGTCGGTCTCGCAAGTACCTGGTCGTGCGCAACGTGCCATCACTCGGATGCGGCGACGACCTCGCCAATCTCTTCGGGACGTACGGCCCGGTGGAGGAGTCAGTCTCGTCTCGCCTTCTTTTCTCCTCCTCCTTCCGCTCCTGAATGCTCCTACCAGTCCTGCTTGATGCCCTCCCGCTGGTTCCGTACAGGTGAAAGCCCATGGATGCCGAGGATTGTGAGCCCTACACCAACGTCTTCTTCATCAAGTTCTCACTGGTCAGCAAAGCTAGGTGATTGATCTGATTGCAACCATCTCTATCCGTTGTCAATCCTTTCTGCTCGATTTGTTGGATTTTTCTGCACTTAAAATCTACATATTCACTGGAAGCTGTAGCTATGACACCTCACATAGTCCAATTGCTAGTGGTACAGCTCGAGCAAATCTGTGTTGTAGTTTATATGCGGTATACTTCCCAGAGGTATGACCTTAAGCTGTATTGACTGATGCAGTGGAACCGTGAACTGCAATATACTAGATGCTACCAAGCTTTTTATGCTTTAGCACTTCCTAGTGCTAATGAGTTCACCGTGCCTTGTTAACTGTATTTGTTATGCAGCCTACTGAAACGAACTTGTTCCTCTGGGTATTTGATTGATTGCAGATCACATAGACAATGGTGAAGGCTGTGGTTTTGCACTGAACATGGACGGGGAAAGGGGGACAAGGCACAGAATTTCAGAGTTTGTTTGCACATTATTGATGTAATTGCTCGCCTTGGCCTCATAAACCTTGCTTCCTTCTTGTGACAATGCAGTGTATTCGTAGTGAGCCTTAATTACAGCTTTGTAGGCCTTTGTTTGGGGAATGGTGCACGATTTGTCAGGGTTTCTCACTTGGTCCATACTCCTATCTCCTAGTATTTGAATATAATAGTTGACATCACTACTCTCAAATGAACCTTGATTTAACTTGAATCAATTGTGCCCATTGTGTTGTGCATCTGGTTTAAATTGGATAGTGAACAATTATCCTAAACTTCTGGAACCTTAATCTTATTAGCAGTGCCATCAATTCTCAATGCGCTACAAGCATCAGCTCAATTTAGACTTAGTGGTCAGAGCCTCATTTCATTCTGGCGCAAAGCTAACCTCATTGCCATAGGCCGTAGCAGTCAGATAGATGCGTCTCACAGTGGGTAAGATCTTATATATGTGAATTCAGTGTTAGTGTTTGCATGGTAATTTATTAATGCTTTTGAATTACCTTGAGATGGCTTTGCTGCTTGCTTTAGCTATTGCTGTGTGATCTATCAATTTTTGTTTTGTATGTAGCTCCTTGGTTGTACAGATAAATAGGTCCTTGTTTTGTATGTAGCTGTCTTCATAGGTCTAGGTGATATGTATTGCTGTGTGACCTGTCAATTTTTGTTCTGTATAGGTCCTTGTTTTGTATGCTACTGCCTGCTAACACTAGCACTTGCATGTATTTTTAACAAATAGATATGGAATTCTTGTTTGCTTGAGTCTTTTGTTCTTGTTAGCTAAGTCTTGTATGGTCCAGTCTTATGGTCCACATGAATTAAGTGATAATTTGCCAAATCATTTTTATGTGTTTTATCCTTTTACCAAATCCTAATTGTGATGCATTGTATATTCCGTTGATGAAAATTGTCCTTTTGTTTTTTGAATAGATCTGAATGTTGATCGAAAGCTATATGATTCTACATTCCGTTGATAGTTGTTGATGAAGTCATATAACCCTTGATTAAATATTCCATTATGTACATTATTGTGGTAAACTACTGTCTTTTGTTTCTTTGATGCTTATTAGCAGTAAGGTTTCCCTGTCTTTGTTTCACAAGGGAGATAGGTTGCACCGCGGGAGCTCGCCGGGCGAAGCTCAACTACAACCTTCGCGGGGGTAAGGATGCCCTCAAATTCTACCCAATGTTCCCTTCTCTTTTTCCCCTTCTCTCTTGCATCTTAATGGTGGTGCTGGCCAAAAGCTCGGCAGAGTAGGAATCATTTGTCAATCCTAGGGTACTCAGCTTCTTGTGGTATTGTCTTTGAAAGTTTGCTCAATAATGATTTGTGGAGAGGAATCGTTGGACTTAAATTAAATGGAACTGCAATATGATAACAATTTTGGTTTTGGATAACTAGATTAACAACCATTCATGATGTTCTTGTAAGCTCCTTTATTGATTGATTTCCCATATAATTTAGAAGAGATATCTGATAACTATGCACTTGCCTATGAGTGAATTTGTTGTTACTTCTGACTTATGAAAGATGACAACTGCCCTGACTTCAGAATTTTCCTAATGCTATCTATTTTCATGTGAATTGTCTAGCTATCTATTTTTTCTAAAGAAATTGCTTCTTTGTTATTGATGCGAGAAACGCGTGCTTCAATAGATTGAAAGTGTTGCAAGATGAAGGTTTTAGGCGCAATAGATGCTGATGTGTTCTTGTAATGTATTTTCCTAGGCAGATACATGAAGTTACATAATTGATTTTTTTGTATTTGATTGCCATCGAATTCTGATTCAAAAACTGTACAAAACTATGAAGAAATTGTACAAGTTTATGAAGATGTTGTTATGGGCTTTTTTGCCAATTTTATGCTGTAATTATAATTCTGAAATGGGCCTTGTGAGCTGGAATAGTAATCTGAACTGGGTTGTGGTAACATAGGCTGCCACGTCATCATTATCCATGTAGGCTGCCACGTCATCATAGTTCATGTAGGCTGCCATGTCATCGTCGTCCATGTAGGCTGCCACGTGTCATCCATGCAGGCTGCCATGTGTCATCCACGTTGGCAGCCACATCAGCAGTCACGTCAGCGTCCAGATCAGCAGCCACTATCCATGTTGGCAGCCACGTAATGATCCATGTCAGCAGCAATCTGTGACGATTATTTTCGTCACTAAAACTGGACTTTGGGTTGGGCTGCATGGGCCTCGGGCTGCTCCGTGACGATTCAGATACGTCACGGATCGCGACGTTTATTAAGAGAACGTTGAGAGATTTAATCAATGACGCTCATTCCACCACGAAAATGTAAATCGTCGCGGATGCTGATTTGCAACGAATTTTATTTAATCCGTGACAGAATGGTTACGTCACAGATTAAATAGTTTCTTGTAGTGGTAATGCCTGTCATATAGTTTGCATTGGCATATGTACATGATTAGGGGCTTGTCTAACCTTGCTGAGATAGTGGTGAGTATGGGTATTGCTTGAACAGGTGGTTTTCTTGTTTCACTCAAGGCATGTTGAATGGCTCACCATGAATAAGCTTATCAAGGGTTCAAACTTGGCAAGATAGTTTACCTTTTAACTTTGCACTTATGCTTGTCATGAAGGATGCATTCATGTTTAATTTCATGCATTTGTTCTTGCATAGCATTGCGTGAGAGAAGTCACAAAGGAAACTCACACTATGAGAAAGTTACTTAGTGTTCAATGCAAATCAACATCTCTTAAGTTGTGATGAGACAAATGATTGTGTATAATGCCTATTGAGTTAAGTCCTAACGAGCTTATGGTGTCAATCTCTAAGTTCAAAGGCAATTAACTCATACATTCCCTTTTTGGAGTTCCCTCCCTCCTTTGGTTCTTAATTTGCCTATTTTTATCTATGGTTTATCCCTTTTTAGGGAGCTAATTGTGTATCTATAAGTATTTTATAAAGGAGTGCTTGAGGGGTGAGGTTGTCACTTATGATTGATCCAAGGATGTGCTTGTGTTGGCTTGTGTGTGACATTCGATAGATCAAAAATGAGAAATAGTTCAACCAAAATCGAATTGTCACTGTCGGATGAACTGAAGCCCTGTAGGTTCTAGTGTCGGATCATCCGGTGAAGGGGTTTGGGCACTCAATTGCTCTCTGTAAGAAAATTTCACACCGTCGGATGAACCAGCGCCTTCGCATTTTACACCAACGATTCATCCGGTGCTGAAGAAATTTTCAAATCTTCTCAGACCCGCGTGCAACTGCTTTGATGCATTATAAAACCAGGCCGTCGGACCATCCGATGCCCTCTTTCACCCAGGAGCAGAACTGCACTGACGGTTCGACCAACGCTCGTATTTTTTGCACCGTCGGTTCATCCGACGCTACTCTGAAGCGTGGGTCCCGTCTGTCATAACGGTTGGCGCCTGATTCATCCCTAACCCTAATTCATTTCGCTCTGCCGCCGTCGCGCTCATTCGCCGCCGTCTCGTCCGCCTCCGGCGATCTCTTGCGTGTGTGTGCGTCCTGCGCCTCCTCCATCGTCCCTCCGCACTCGCCACCGGCCACCCACGCTGCCCATCCTCGAGCAATCCATGCGCGCACAGGGGAGCCGCTTGACCTAGGGTTTGGGCCGCCGCCGCCTTTACCGGTCGTCCGTCGCCGCAGGGGCAGACCGACATCCATCTGGAGCGCGCCTGGCACTGATTCTTCTCCACAGCTGGTCATCGTGATTCATCCCGAGCTGTGGTGAGCTAATTGCTCTGTCCTCTTTCTGCTTGAGCACTATTCCTGCTCTTAGGGGTGATTTTGCTCTGGTTTGCATGAAATTGAACTTTTTGAGCAATTCATTCAGTGAAAACAGTGTCATGCTTGCATGTGTGCTCAATTTCCTATAGCCATTGCTATCTTCATGATTTTGAGCATTTTCTCATGGGATGTACAAGTTTCATTCAATTGTCCACACAACCACACACATCTTGTGCACCTAAGGACCTAATTAGCACTTTCATTCATTTGTGGCAGTAATTCTTCTAGAATTATTCATAATTAGGCTCATGTATATTCTATTGCTATGCTTAAGGACCTCTTATCCTTAGATGCTTATCTCGTTTATTCGTATCTCGCCATTATATAATCTTCTATCGTTTTCCTCACAGATGGCAGGCGACAAGAGGAAGGGCAAGGCGGTAGCCGAGCCGAAGAAGAAGAAGACCCGATAGGAGAAGAAGTGGGATCGTGTGCTTTCAGTGCCAGATACTCAGGGTCAGCCACAGAGGGGCATACGTATTGGAGAGAGTGCACAGGGTCAGGGGGAGCAGCCCCAGGGTGAGCAGCAGCAGTAGCAGCAGACTCAGCGGCAGCAGTAGTTATGTCGCTCAGGCAGAGGTCAGCAGCCAGCAGAGCAGACAGAGTCACCTCCCTCACTGGCCAGGTCCGGACCTCGGACTCGTGGAGGACACACTCAGCCGCAGCCGACACCACGCCAGAGGAGAGCTGTAGTTGAGGAGCTCACTGAGCGAGAGCAGCAGGCTCACGACCCACAGATCCCTAGAGGTCCACGAGCAGAGGCCTTCGAAGTCTACCTCCGTGACCTCCGTCACTTGCCAGGGCCGAAGATTCGGCGGTTGAGGAGTGTGCTTGAGGAGTAGTGGTTCCCACGTGGGCGAGAGGGTTGTGACCCCAGGTTTTGGACGATACTGCAAGAGAGCTTCTACGCTTCCTACGTACGCCGGGGTTCCCAGCTGAGTCAGCACAGGATGCTACAGTTCACCGCACTTAGAGCAGCTGCAGATGGAGAGGCCATTCTGCCCTTCTTTGATACCAGCGGGGGTCTGGTGGACTTGGTGACCAGGAGGTCACGTTACGTCCCCGACTGGGTCCATGTGTTCTACACCACAGTGTACGTCGAGGCTGACCAGCTATCTATCAGGTTTATGTTCATGAGTCAGCAGCAGAGGCTCACGAGAGAGGGGATCGCAGAGTTGCTCCAGGTTGACCTTCACGACGACTCGATCCACTACCTGGCTTACCCTGACGTCGAGCCTCCTCGTCGTGCTAACTCTTCAGTGTTACCGTCAGACGAGGAGATCAGCTTCATGTTTCTGCAGCCGTTCCTTCCCGGTACACCCAGGACACTGGACCGTCTGATCCGTGAGGCGTATGTCGTCCACTATGCTCTCAGGAGGTCTGTGCTCTATAAGATGGGGAACGCAAAGTCTTTGACAAGGGTGCAGTAGTGGCTCCTGATATACGTGATGGCGAAGCGCCCGTTCGATATTGTTGATATCATGATTGCTGAGATCGAGGACGCCATTATGGATGGCATGGGGATGACACGACAGTAGCCCTTCGCTCACTGGATCAGGTTGTTGTTGTCCCATCTTGAGGCCCAGAGGTACGTCGGGATGCTGGAGTCGTCAAAGTTTGTGTTCCCGACCTACCGACCTCCGATGCCAGTTGACAGGAGGAGAGGCCCGAGAGGCCTGAGGAGAGCAGAGGAGACCTTATAGGCACGGGCAGCAGCTGAGGCTGTGATAGACGAGTCAGCTAGATAGGACGCGACACTAGCAGCAGCTGAGGCACCTCTCCCACAGTACTTCGCCACAGACGACGAGGACTTTGTGCCAGCTCCTGAGCCCGTGTTCCGAGTCCGTCGTACTCACGATGATGAGGCAGGAGGCTCCACTTTGCCAGGCTAGAGAGAGGTTGAGTCACCGGTTCCCATGATCACAGCTGCTCAGGTGACCCAGCCAGACCAGCTTACCACACTGATCCAGGCTATGGCTGCTCAATCTCAGGCCACACTCCAGGTACAGCAGCAGATGCAGGCACAGTTTCAGGAGTACCAGGAGTCACAGCAGCTGATCCTTGAGGGGATCCATCAGCAGCAGGAGGCACAGAGGCAGCAGATGCTCCAGCACCAGATGATGACCTCTCAGATGTTCACATTCATGTCTGGATGCCTCGGTCAGCTCTTTCAGCAGTCAGGGATGCAGCTACCTCAGCCACCGACTACTGCCCAGCTTCAGGCCCACCCGACTGCACCTCTACCTCCTGCCGGTGGGTTCGTGAACGTCTGTCTCGCGACCTTTCCACAGTCACCACTCCTTCAGACGGGGATGTTCGCGGTACCCCAGACGACGACACCACAGCCAGCAGCCACATCTACCTTTCTTGACCAGCTTCAGATGACCACTCCGACGTCGTCACAGTTGCCGTCTCCACTCACCACAGGAGCACTTGTCTTTGAGACGCTAGCTCGCCCCACTCTGCCCAGTCCGCAGGTGTCTTCACCTCTTCCGAGCTTTACTACACCACGGGCAAAGGGTTTGGGTCAGGAGGATTTCTACCTGTGTGCTATTGTTGATGGTGAAAATCCGTCAACCTAGCCATGAGTTTACCTTCGGTGTTGGCATGAGTTTTATACCTTATCCATTGGTACTAACCCCCGTGGTATAACAAGTTCACGTGTGCATGTCGGTTTTGGAGTTTAATGTTTATGCAGGGTTTTAGTGTTGAATGCAAGACTTTCGAGATAAGTTCATCAAGCACCTCATGACAAGACCTTGAAGCCCCGTACAAAGTCATGCAACAAAGCAAACTTAACTCCAAGAAGCCAGGGACTTGATCCGAGAAGACGACAGACTCCGAGGACCTGACCAGAAAAGTGTTGAATCTTGCAAGACAAGGAGTTGAGTCCAATTCGGAGAGAAACTGACGACATGGACCTACATGCGAAGGGGGAAACATCCGGGAAGCAAGGGAACCGACGTGGAGCAAAGGAGCCCTCGGGGCCGGGCCTAGATGGGCCCGGGCCGGCCGGCCCCGGTCGGTCGGCCCGGTGCCCATCCAGGGCCCATTTGCCCCCTCCTTTGCCCTAGCCGCCAATCGGGCTACTTATAGCCCCCTGACCGAGAGCCACGGAGAGAAGAATTCATCATCGGCCGCCGAGGAGCAGAGAAGAGAGGGACATCATCTCGGAGAGGAGAGGGTCGAGCTAGTTGACTAGGGTTCCCCTAGACGACGTGGGAACCTTGCACGGAAGACCACGCCGGAGTTCCCGGAGCTAGAAGCAAGATCAAGGAAGGATCCCGGTGGTGATCTTGTGTATGTATCATTGTTATAGTTGAATTATCAAGTTGAATCTTTTCCTAGCGATCAAGTGTTTCCTCGAAGATTTCGTTTTTCGATCGGCTTTGCTTATTCCAATTCTATTCTCGAGATAGATTACATTGGGTGTTCTTGTAGCCGCGGTGGCTAGAGGTACACGCCGGATCTTCCGAAAGAATCTCGACTTGTCTTTTGACTCGCCCTAAGCTACCCGCATGAATAGGGATACGTTGTGACGAACGGGGGTTCCGAAAGGCGGATGTTTTCGGATTTGGACGGGAAACCACGATTTAAAGAGGCTTCTATTAAGATTCGATTTGCTACTTCTTCTCTTGCTTGGAACTTCAACAAAAGGCTTACCCCGATCCCTCTAGATCGGTTTATCTACCCAATCTTACTTTGTTTTCTCCGGTCTTTAGTAGATTAGATTCGTTTCGTGTCTTTTACTTAGATGCATTAGGGTTTCTTCTATCGAAGATTGAAGTTACTTGGCTTTATTAGATTAAGTTTTGCGTCACACATTTGTTCCACGGATTCGATACCTTGGGTTCACCACTCGAGGGAAGAAGGGTCCCTTGACTACGACGGGAGACTTGTACGCTTGCGAGTCACAAACGAACTTTGATACAATTATTAACCGTCAACAAGCCCCTTTTTCTGGTGCCGTTGCCGGGGAACAAGTGATCAAGATTTGATTTTTTATTGCCTTTTTGTAATTTTCAGTTTTCTTTTTGTTTTTCTTTTTGCATCTACTAAATTTTGATCATCCTCAAAATACATCTAATCTAGTTTGTCTAACCCTAGTTTTTATAGATTTGTTTTTACTTTCTAGTTTTTTGCATACTTTGTTTATTGCTAACCCTAACGAGAGATGTACGGCTACCTCTCCAACAAACCCAATAATTTTGTGGATGATCCGGAAAAACTTTACGAGGAGCTAAGGAGACGCGAAGCACATCAAGCTAAAAAGCTGGATTTTGTAGATTCGGAGTCGAAAGACAAAGGATCGCAGGAATCTCCGAAGAATTCACCACCTCGAAGTCCTCGGGAGAATCGACTTCCACCGATGGGTGACCAACCACCGCAAGAACGCAAGATTGGGGAGCTATGCACCCCAGACATCATCGACCTACCAATATTGAACCTCGAGGAGATCGGAAGACCGTTCGAGATCAAGACCTCAACAATCCGCATGGTGCAACATTCACCCTTCACCAGTAAAGAGGATCCGAACCTTCACCTCCAAGCATTCATTCAACTATGTCATACTTTCAACATGGATGGGGTGACTCAAGAACAAATGAGGGCAAGGCTTTTTCCGTTTTCACTACTCGGGAAGGCTTTGCAATGGTTCCACTCTCAACCGGCGGAGACGGTGCAAAATTGGAACACGTTGATGAAGGCTTTCATGAAGGAATACTACTCGCCGGGTAAAACTCAAAGCTTGCGTAATAAGATTGCCACCTTTGTTCAATATCCTACGGAAACTATCTCGGAGGCATTCGAGCGCTTCAACGAGTACACCCGGGCGGTTCCACATCACAAGTTCCCGAAAGAAGACCTCGTGCAAAAGTTCTATCAAGGACTCACCATGGCGTCAACGACGATCATCGATGCATCGGCGGGAGGATCCATCATCGAACTTACACCGACGGAAGCTTTCACTCTATTCAAGAAGGTCGCGGATAATGACACGTGGGCGTTGTCCGGGCGCCTACATCCGGTTCAACCCACGGGGAACGTCAAAGGAGTCTTGCAAGTGGAGAAGGAAAACATACTTGAAGGCAAGATCGACTCGCTCATGAGGAGGTTGGAGAAGATGGAGATGGAAAAGAAAGAGGCTCAAGACTTGAAGGCCGCCGAAGCAAGGTCCACATGTGAAGAATGTGGAGAGTATGGCCATGTCCGCAAAGATTGTCTGGAGGAGCCAAAGTGCTCGACTACATGAGGAAGGGAGAATTGCCAAACTTCCGCTACGAGCAAGGTAGGCCTCAATTTAATGCAAGCTCATCTATTCCTAACGCGGTTCCGCTTCGTATACAATTGAAGGAGTTCATGGATGAGCAAGCTAAGATCAACAAGGACACCGTCACCAAGTTCAAGACCATAGACAAGGTGTTGGAGAACATCGATAGCAAAGTGACGGAGGTCGGAAGTTCCAATCATCAAGTGCTCAACATGATGAAGATGCTCGAGACGCAAGTTGGACAACTTGCGGGGCGCCTCACTAATGATGAAGGGAAGCTTCCGGGACAACCCAAATGTCCCGAATCGGCGAAGGCCATTCAAACACGTTCGGGGAAGGAGACCGAAGATCCGGAACGTTCCGCGGGAGCAAGGAAGCTTAAACCATCCAACGAGGTGGAAGGAGTTGCTAAAGAGAAGGTTACGGGGATCGTCACCAAGGAACCCGAATTCGAGATGCCGGAGGAAGACACGAGGATACCGCAACTCAAGCCACGCTACTTCCGAGGTAAACTTGACAACCACTTTGAGAAGTTTGTGGAAGTTGTGCGTAGACTTAGCATCAATATGCCATTACTAGATGCCCTACAAGTACCTACATATTCTCGTTACTTTAAAGATATACTTGCAAATAAATATGAGATAGCAACACTCGGGGTAGATCATGTCAAGATGTCCGAGGAGTGTAGTGCCGCTATTGCTAATGGGCTAGAGAAGCAAAAAGACCCCGGCGCCCCCACAATTCCATGTTCAGTTGGTTCTTTCAACTTCGAGAAGGCATTATGCGACCTTGGAGCTAGTGTGAGTGTCATGCCGAGGGATGTGTTCGAGAAGCTACGCCTACCAATGGAGCCTACGGGAATATGTTTGGAGTTGGGAGACAACTCCATTCGCTATCCCTTGGGCATTGCTGAAGATGTACCCGTGAAGATTGGACATCACTTCATCCCCGTCGACTTCGTTGTGCTCGAGATGGGAGAGAGGGAGAAGCCGCCGCTCATCCTAGGGAGGCCTTTCCTCAAGACCGTGGGAGCTACTATTGATGTTGGCAAGGGGGAGATCATGTTCGATATCAACGGAGAAAGGAGTTCCTTCAAGTTCCATCCAAGAATCGAGGCATACAACATGATTGGAGTGAAGGGAGAACCAAAACAAACGGAGGGGCTGAAAAAGAAGAAGGAGCCGAAAAAAATGAACGTAAAGAAAATCAAAGAAGGTGTTGCATCCGTCAAGACAAAGGAAGAGAAGCCGCCTGTGAAGACCAAAAAAATGACTAAGCCGACTAAGCCGGAAGACAAGCCCGCGCCCAAGATGGTGCGGAAGTGGGTACCCAAGATTGCAACGCTCACAAAGAGCGTTGATCCGGAGTAATCAAGTGAAGAAGTCTAGCTATAGACTATAAACGAAGCGCTAGGCGGGAGGCAACCCGTTTCGTCGAGTCAAGAATAAGCTACGGGAGGACAACCCGATTCCAGGGTTTTTCGAGTATTTTTAATAATTTAGTTTTTGAGTTTTATTACGCAAAGACATTAGACTTAGAAGTGGTTGAACAATATTAGAGACATAATTCTTGATTGAATGTTTGCTTTATCATAAACCCTTTGCATGAACCCTCCTATGTGCTTGTTTGTTCTTTTCTTTTCGAGAAACCTCAACCAAATAATTTCAGAACCTAACTCAACCTTTCACCCTCATTCTGGTGCTGAGGTTGACTTATTTTTCATTCTAAAACCACACGAGTAGAGCCACGATTTATATCTATGTGTTAATAAAATTCAGCACATGGTAGAACTCGCGTGAACCTAGAAATCAAAACTTTTGGTTGGTTTTAAAAATCTATATCCTTGGTTTCTCTAGGATTAGAATTTTTCTAAGCCTATTCTAATTTTGTTTTATTCAAAATCTTTCTTATTTTGCCAAAATTAGAACCTAAACCTATGCCCCCATGATCAAGCCGGGAAATGTTTGCTCTCAACCGATGAAGGCAAACTATACCGGTGAGACCGAAATCGGCGTAGTCGAAAAATATTTTCGACTTACATTTATTTTTAATGGTTTAAAAACTTCTCTAAAATTATGTTTGAGCTCTTGCATGGCTCTGAAAAATATTTTAAATTTCGAATTAGAGGAGTGCTTAACCTTAAACACACCTAAATGGAGGCAATCTAGTTTGAATTAATCATACATGCACCATTGGATTCCCTTTTATCAACTTTCACCAATTCCACATGCAAGGGACAAGCATGGTGGGCAGCAAGCATCAACTTTGCAGGAATTTCATGGTGGCATGTGAAGCAAGTGGAGCTAGGGAGCATGGACATGACCCAAAGCATGAACCATCAAGTGGAAGGACCAATAATGCAAGAAAAGGAGTGGACGAGAGCGTTTGGGCGGTGCAACTCATGGAGCATGCGGGCAGGAAAGTTGCAGAGGCGAAATGATCGTGCTGGAAGAAAGACGAGGCGGGGAGGAGCCAGGAGGACCCTAGGCCGGCCGGCCCAGGCCGGTCGGCCTCACCTACTTAAGGAGCCCCCCGGCTCCCGTTTTCTGCAGGCAAGCTTCCCTCTCCTTCCTTTGCTTGTGTGTTCAAGTTTGTGTGCTCAAAACCTCTGTAGACATAGCCAACCTTCCCAAGCTTGATAGCTCAAGAAAAAATCCACATCCTTAATCCACTCAAAGTCCACATCCGAAGCAAAGAGTTTAAGTGCCTAGTTACCGGTTGCAACCCGGAGTTTTAGTTGAAGAAAAGAGTGCAGCAACCATGTGGAAGAAGACCACAAGTCTCTTCTCCAAGAAGAAGAGTTCATCGTCCAAGCCGTCATCAACCACGTCTTCGAGGAGGCACTCGGTTTCCGAGTCTCCCCGGAGCATGGAGACGGATACGGCACCACCGAGAAGGAACGATGCTCTCCTCCTTGGTGGTATGAGGGCTGCAAGAAGCACTTCCATGAGGTTTACCGAACCTCGTGGGCACACGGAGGAGCAGCCCGCGCCACCACGACGATCGACCCATTCAACCGCGCCACCTCCTTACACTCCGACATACTCTTCGTACGACTTCATCATCTTGTCGGCGGAGGAGGAGGAGAGGCTCTCTAATCTTGAGAAGAGGCTTGTGCCCAACGTCGAGTTCGACGACCAAGCACTCTACACCTTGGGTTTTGGCACCGACATATACTATATGTTGGGGCACCTTGGATGGGTGCGGTTCTCCAACGGAGTATCGGTGGACACCCACTTGGGGTTCGCCTTGGAAATTTTGATGACTATTGCACCCATCCTTGATGATGATGGGGTGCAAAGCTTGTCATTCCGTTTGGAGGGAGTCCAACAAGTGGTTCCCTACGAGCACGTTAGGGAGCCGCTTGGATTCCACAAGGGAGCTCCGGAGAAAGTTGACGTGCCACCCGGCATGTTAGCGGGATTTTGGAATATGATCTCCGGAGAAGCCCATCAACAACGCAATTGCATCCGCAACCCCATTATCCGGATATTTCACTCTTGGATGTGCAAGAGGGTATTGGGGAGGATGAAGGAAACGAAGGTGACCGACACGGAGTTGAATTGGCTATACTCGGCTTTAATTGCCAGGCAGCCAATAGACCCCTCTTACCTCATGATCAACCGTTGGTGTTGTGAAGCAACATCGGGGGCGGGTAATATTGGTTCGGGGTGCTACCTCTCCATGTTGGCCTTCTCCTTGCGGCCGGGGATCGCAAGAAACCCCGACCACCTTTTGCGTGGTACCTCTCTCGGCATTGAGTATTTGCGGCAAGGCAAATGCATTAGTGGAGATGAGAGAGGAGGTTATCGGTTGGCCATAGTAAACCTACCCCTTCCCAATGAGAGGCTTAGGCTTTTCAACGAAGGGAGAGAAGATTGGTTGGAAGAGGGACTACTTGTCCCTGCAAGGAAAAACAAAAGAGGAAGAATCGTAGAGGAGGGAACATCCTCCGCACAGGCGAGTGAAGCACAACCCAATGTGCAACCATTCGGCGGGATCCCTCCTCCGCCAAGTTATTACGGAGGGTCACAAGAGCAAGCATGGGGGGGTGGTGCACCGGTACCCCCACCAAATTATGTTGTGCCCAACGCTAACTTCGCGGAGTCCTACGCTCATCATCCCCAACCACAACAAAGCATGGCCATAATTGGAGGGTATGCTGCAAGAAACGCCCAAAACATCGCAGCCATCCAAGCTAATGCAGCTCAACTTGGTGAAGGAAATGCAAATATTGCCTTCGAGCTTGGACGCCTTCACCTTGTGGAGCCAAATCAATTCGTCGGAGGGAACGTCCAATCATATTATGAGCAAGGGTATTATTATCAAGATCATCAACATCAACCACTGGCGGAGGACTAGAAGATTTAGGAACTTTAGTTTTCTTTTCTTTTCTTTTTCTCTGTAATTTTCAGCTTTTGCTTATGTGTGTTTGCGTAGTATTTTCTGTTTTTATTTAAATTTCAGCAAGCATGTTTGTTTATTTTCAGTTTGTATTTTAACTTGATGTCATCATTAATAAAGACACCACCTTGATTATATCATTGGAAAAGTTACAAAATTCGTGCCATGATGATATATGATTATAATTGCAGCTTTGTTCATCTTTGTAATTGATCTATGCATGTTTAAGCTAGTGCTCTCTTAAAAATACAAATATGAATTTATTTAAATGCTACCTTAATTTTCAGCGGAGGTTATGATTAAAATAAAGACCCATTGTGTTTTATATGCTCTCAAGTTATGAATAGATTAAAGATGTCTTTTATGCTCAAAAATATCGCTAACCTTGTCGCAAATATCACTTGTGTGTTGCTCAACCTATCCAAAGCCTTATATATATTTGAGTGCATAAATCTTAGTGTACAAGATTTATTTTTGAGTGAGTTATTGCAGGCCATGATTTCTCTGGCCCGAGACTAAGAAGCTGGTCATTCCGTTTTTGCGTATCTATCTTTTTGCTAGCCTTTTATCCATGCATTGTGTATCCCCGCATCGGAGATCTCACAAACTTCGCCGGATATCCACCCTTAAACCAAATATCATCTTTTGTGATTACCTCCTTAACCACAACCTATCGTTGAGAATGGATCATCAATTCAAGGAAGATCGCAAGACGGTGCCGACATTGAAGATTTCAAGTATCTCTCCAAGGAAAAATACCCCGGTACCTACCTTATTTTTTGCCTCTTTGCTCGAGGACGAGCAACGTCTAAGCATGGGGGAGGAGGTAGGTACGGTGCAGTTTTAGAGTTCAAAAGGGGAGTATTTTAAAAAAAATAATAAAAAATATATAATGATGAAAGAAAAAATCCGGCGACGATCGTGACTTTCAAGGTGAAGGTTTCACAAGAAGAAAGAAAGAAAAAATATATATATATATATATATATATATATATATATATAATGAAAGAAAGAAAGAAAGAAAGAAAGAAAGAAAGAAAGAAAAGAATGAGAAATATGAGAAAGAGAAAAAAAATATGCGTAAAGTGAACTCCCTAGGTTCTCTAAGAGTGCATTCCGGGCTTCAAGTTTAAAAGATCCATTCTCATTTTCCAACCATGTGCAATCCGATAACGAGGACTTCCTTTGTGCCTCGGAATCACTCTTTGCCATTTGCACATGTCCACTCATCTAAAAGTGTGTGTATTTTTCTCTTTCCCCTCCTTGATTTAACATTATTTTCCAATGACCTTTTTGACGAGTCTCGGTAAGACCATGAGAAGCTTGTCTTGTTTTGACAACACCTCATTTATAAAATCTTGTTAGGACTAAACTTTCCCAAAGCTCCATATAAAGCCTACCACACATATATATGAGAGGGAAAGGAGTAGAATATATAGGCTTGAGAGACAAGTGAGATGAGAGTTCATGAGCAATATACAAGATGATTTAAATTTGTGAACTTGGTTTAGGTTTCCTTTATCTCGTTCTTTATTTCAAAAATTCTGAGATCTATTTAAACTTTGTGAGCATGTTAATACTTGTGGGATAAGCTTAATAAGAATCTACCCTCCGTAGAGATGAAGGCTAGTACATTATGGAACTTTAATGAATTAAAATTTTGAGAGCATTATGATTTCTCATGTATGATCAAGTGCAAGGTTTAACATTGTTTGGCAATGATGATATCCATCGAAGGCTTACTCGAGGACGAGCAAGGTTTAAGCATGGGGGAGATGTTGACGGTGAAAATCCGTCAACCTAGCCATGAGTTTACCTTCGGTGTTGGCATGAGTTTTATACCTTATCCATTGGTACTAACCCCCGTGGTATAAAAGTTCACTTGTGCATGTCGGTTTTGGAGTTTAATGTTTATGCAGGGTTTTAGTGTTGAATGCAAGACTTTCGGGATCAGTTCATCAAGCACCTCATGACAAGACCTTGAAGCCCCGTACAACTCATGCAACAAAGCAAACTTAACTCCAAGAAGCCAGGGACTTAATCCGAGAAGACGACAGACTCCGAGGACCTGACCAGAAAAGTGCTGAATCTTGCAAGACAAGGAGTTGAGTCCAATTCGGAGAGAAACTGACAACATGGACCTACATGCAGAAGGGAGAAACATCCAGGAAGCAAGGGAACTGACGTGGAGCAAAGGAGCCCTCGGGCTGGGCCTAGGTGGGCCCAGGCCGGCCGGCCCGGTCCGGTCGGCCCGGAGCCCATCCGGGGCCCATTTGCCCCCTCCTTTGCCCTAGCCACCAATCGGGCTATTTATAGCCCCCACGACCGAGAGCCACGGAGAGAAGAATTCGTCATCGGCCGCCGAGGAGCGAGAGAAGAGAGGGACACCATCTCGGAGAGGAGAGGGTCGAGCTAGTTAACTAGGGTTCCCCTAGCCGACGTGGGAACCTTGCACGGAAGACCACGTCGGAGTTCCGGAGCTAGAAGCAAGATCAAGGAAGGATCCCGGTGGTGATCTTGTGTATGTATCATTGTTATAGTTGAATTATCAAGTTGAATCTTTTCCTAGCGATCAAGTGTTTCCTCGAAGATTTCGTTTTTCGATCGGCTTTGCTTATTCCAATTCTATTCTCGAGATAGATTACATAGGTTGTTCTTGTAGCCGCGGTGGCTAGAGGTACACGCCGGATCTTCCGAAAGAATCTCGACTTGTCTTTTGACTCGCCCTAAGCTACCCGCATGAATAGGGATACGTTGTGACAGAACGGGGGTTCCGAAAGGCGGATGTTTTCGGATTTGGACGGGAAACCATGATTTAAAGAGGCTTCTATTAAGATTCGATTTGCTACTTCTTCTCTTGCTTGGAACTTCAACAAAAGGCTTACCCCGATCCCTCTAGATCGGTTTATCTACCCAATCTTACTTTGTTTTCTCCGGTCTTTAGTAGATTAGATTCGTTTCGTGTCTTTTACTTAGATGCATTAGGGTTTCTTCTATCGAAGATTGAAGTTACTTGGCTTTATTAGATTAAGTTTTGCGTCACACATTTGTTCCACGGATTCGATACCTTGGGTTCACCACTCGAGGGAAGAAGGGTCCCTTGACTACGACGGGAGACTTGTACGCTTGCGAGTCACAAACGAACTTTGATACAATTATTAACCGTCAACAGCTATCACCGAGCAGATCTCTTCAGTGATCGCCTCCGACCCAGAGGTTCCAGGTCCCGAGGCCACTTAGGCTCCGACTTCAGGTGCCGGGATGACTACAGATCCACCAGCTCCACCTCCTCTAGCTCCGAGTTCCTCCTCTCTTACTTGGTCTCTTCTCAGCGAGGACGACGACAACGACGACGCCTCCAGCTTCTCCGTTCGACCTTCAAGGACCGTCTCTACCTCATCACCGGATCCTTCCTCTCCGCCTCAGCCTTAGACTCCTTTTTGGTGCTTGTTGCCAAAGGGGAAGATAGATAGGCGGAGTAGAGATAGGGGAGTTAGGGGAGAGTGTAGGATTTCGAGTTTTTGTAGCCTCACTCGTTTTGTGGAGTTTCATGATGGGACATGTATTTGGATCTTGTGCTTGTCGTTGAGTTACATGTCTACTCATGTTTGTGGTGCTTGTTTACCTTAATGCCTATCTTGTTTCATGCACTAGAAGTTGAGTTTATATGCTTTTAAATTCAAATTTTCGTATATCTCTACTCGTGTTGTCATCTATCACCAAAAAGGGAGAGATTGTAACCATCTAGGCCCTTTCGCACCTTTGGTAAGGGTGTGTTTCGGTGATAAATGACAACCATATGCTTGTGACTAACCTTTGTTTTGTAGCGGATTTCATATTGGGTTATTGTCGCAAGTATTGAATGAAATGAGACCCCTCAATTTGAATTCAAGGACTAAAAATGGATGAATACTACAAGGCTAAGGACTTTGTTAGTTCCAAGTGTCACAAGGAGATGAATGACACTTAGATTGCTAGTTTGTAGTGTTCGACCGTACTATTAAGAGGGGTTTGTTCACTAGTAGCTTCACCATGCACTCAAAAGCCATAAAAATATGCACACTCAAGTTCCTTGGTTGTCAACTAGCTCAGAGAGTTCATGGAAGCAAGGTTGAAGCAAAAGAATTGACGGAAAACTCAAAGGCGCTGAATTGGATGAGTTAAAATGAAGTTCATAGCGTCGGATGATCCCACGCCCTGATTTCTAGATGCGTCGGATGAGTTCTGTGGCCACTGGATTCAAAATGAACCGTCGGATGAACCGACGGTACAGGCATCAGTTCATCCGATGCCTTAGGGTTTGGCTACAGTATGGGTCAAGGCTCAGCACTTAAGCATCAGACGATCCGACGCCTTGACCATCGGTTCATCCCACAGTTGCATTTAAATCATACAAAGACGCGTCAAGTCAACTGCTTCAGCACCGGATGAACCGACGCTTGGATGAAGTACTCAACGGTTCATCCGACGGTTAAATTCAAATCATGCAGTACCACCCCGAGTGTGAAGTCTTCAGCACCGGATGATCCGACGGGGCGTCGGTGTATAGCGTCGGTGCATTGTCTGGGTTTCTTGGTTCAACGGCTATATTGGACGCTATTGGTGACTCGATGATCCGACGCTTTGCAGGGGGAGACCATCGGTTCATCCGACGGTACTACTTTTTCAGGAAACCTTTTCTAATGTCTAGCCTCCCTTGGTAAGCCTATAAATATGACCCCCTGCCTCTCTTAAGCTACCTTTGCCATTCTGAAGATCCATTGTAGCCAAGGAGCGAAGGAGAGTGTGTTCTTGCCATTTGGGATTCTCTTCCTCTTGATTGAGGGCCTTCTTTCTTAGTGAGCAAGAGTTTCAAGGTGCATACATGGCTTAGCTGAGTGCTCAGGTCAAGTGAAGGTGTGCGGGCTTGTTACTCTTGGTGTTTGACGGCTCCTAGACGGTCTCGGTGTTTGGAGGGTTCTTGGTGAGCTTTTGGAGATTGTGGGAGCCTCAAGACAAGCTTGGTTTACACGGTTCGAGACCCACCGTTCCCGAGATGGAGAACGGGTACTCTTAGTGAGCACTTGTGTCTTGGTGACTCAAGGGGGAGCAATACTCTAAGTGAGTGCTCCAACATGGACTAGGGGGGAGCGTCAACCTCTCGATACCACGGGAAAAAATTTGGTCGTCTCTTGTGCCTCCCATTTACTTTCTAGCACTTAATTTCAGCACCTATTTTCCGCACTTAAGTTTCCTTGTTTTTGCTCTTGTCTTTCGCTTGTGTGCGTCATATCTTGCCTAGGTTGTTTCTTACCTCCTAGTGTGTTATTTGCTAAGGAAACTTTTGTTAGTGTGCTCTAGTAGTAGGGAAGAACTGTTTTTAGATGGGCAACACTAGTTGATAGGCTAAGGTTTCTTGTTTTTCTTAGAGCTTGAAAAAAAGTCTCATATTCAACCCCCCCTTCCATGTGACTAGATCCTACACTAGTGTAAGGAATCGGATGCTCGTTAGCCTAAGAGGGGGAGGGGATGAATTAGGCAACTAAATACCTTAACCTATGGCTTCACTATTTTTATACAAAGATAAACTAGAACATACTATCTAGATGTGCAACTAGGATTGTTCTAGTGTGAAACCCCCATCCCAAAACAAGGTTTGCAACCTATAGCCAATCCTAGCATGATACTACTCTAGGAAAGTAAAGGCAAACAAAGATTGCAATGGAGTAAATGCGGAAACGTAAAGGGGATGAGAGGAAGCAAACTCTTGACAAGCGATTTATCCCATGGTATCGGTAGGCAATAAGCCACCCCTAGTCCACGTTGTTGAAGCACTCACACAAGAGTATTGCTTCCCGGTCACCAAGTCTCTCCCAAGAGCACCACATAACTCGCCACAAAGGCTAGCCACTTAGGCACTTGCCAATCTCCCTTGGTCACCTTGATGTCGCCTCCACTAAGGAGCTTCTCCACTTAGGAAGAGGGTCTCCACGTCCCCCGCACAGAGTGTCCTCGCCACTCCACACCAAGCCGGAGGGTCGATGACGATTGCCGGTGAGCCACTTAGGCCCCAAGGCTTCGGGCGAACCTTGTACAACTTGATTCACTCAAGAATCACCTCACAAGGTTGGCACAACCTTGCACTCACTCAGCTCTAAGCTAAGCCTATCACTAAGCACATACACTAAGTATATGCAAGTCTAAGGACGAGCAATTAAGCACTTGGATGGATTGGATATGATCTTCAATGTGTCTTGAACTCCTCTGCACTTCCACACAATCCAGCAACCTCAAATGAGTGAGTGGAGGGGGTATAAATAGCCCTAAGGCATCAAACTAGCCGTTGGCTAACGGCCACAGAAAAAGATAGCATCAGATGAACCGATGCTTACTTTTTCCAGGCGTCGGTTCATCCGATGCCCCTCCCACGTCACATAGCCGTTGAGATTCTCTGACACAACTGCTCCGACACTATGCACCGACGGTGCGTCGGATCATCCGGTGCTGAAGACCCCGCGACCAAGTCGTCTCTGTTAGCTTCCATGCGACCGTCGGATAGACCGACGCTTCCCCTTGACCTAGGTGTCGGATCATCCGGTGTTGAAGACTTCTTCTTGGCGCGTCTCTGTCTTGATTCAAACTGAGCGTCGGATAGACCGACGGTGTCCTCACTCAGACCGTCGGATCATCCGGTGCTACTGTCTTCGCTGCTCTTCCTCTGCAACTCGTCCGACGCTACTAGAAAATGGGCTGTCGGTTCATCCGACGGTGCCTAGGGTTTCAACCAGTGTACCAACTCGTCCGACGATTGTACCGACGCTTGCTATATTGGTACCGTAGGTTCATCCGACGGTGTCTTTTTCCTTCTTTTTCTTCACGTCTTCAACTTGGATCTTTGCTTCAACTTAACATACTTAACATACTTAACATGCCATTACTTATAGCCTCAAAATATATACTAAGTCCTCAAATTTGCTGTAAGTAACCTAACATGTCCATGGTATGTTAACTTGTGGTATGACATGTTAGCTTGGGCATGGTATGTTAACTTATGCATGGTATGTTAACATGTGGTAACATCCATGGGACCTAGGAATGCCTACAAAGACATGCTAGACAATGTGGTTAGTCCCATTACTTGTGTTAGCATGAATCACCAAAATCAACTCGAACAAATGGCAAATGGGGCCATGTTCGCTACAACAAGGTAAGACACAACTAAACCACATAGCACTTCAGCTGACAAGGAAAGCAACTGCTAGAGCTAGTGCTAGGCCACACTCTTTTATATTGCCATAGATCTGGCCAAGTTGTATTGCCCGGATGCATGTAAGGTAGGTTTGTCTGCTTTGAATTTATTTTTTATATGATGCTTCATCCTCAATGAAAAGTCAAATTGCAAACTGTTCCGTGAGTGAAACAAAGGAATTTCAGATGCTAGTTGTATATAATTCTTACCATATTTTTTAGCTCCTATCAGTTTAGATGATTGATGGCATCCAAAAATAAAAAGATGATTGTCCTAGGGATCATCTGTTATTACTTGCATCATCTGTAATTCTTCCATGATGCGGATTGGTTATTTCACTGATTTGATCCATGGTCGGCGGTGAAGGAACTCCCATTCCATCCATGGAGCTCGAGTGGGAGCTCACCCGTCCCGGTGGCCTCCTCGAGCGGCGCCCTTGGCCTCCTACTCCTCCACTCTATCGGGGCCATGGATCCTCTTCGTCACCAGCCCCGGGCGCCACTGCTACCTTGCCGTGGACTGCTCCCAACTAAACATGGTGACTGCCTCTTTCTCCATGTACTGTCCTCTTCCCGGTGTTGCACATGGTGAGGGGGAAACTCCATCGGTGAAACAAGACGGGAAGACCATAAAGCTTCAAAATAGTCAGATTGCTGAGCTATATTTTTCTTTACTCGACATGTGTGCATGTTTTGCTGGCTTTGAGATGTGATGCTATTGGAATAGAACATTGGTTCAGTTCTGAACTTCTGTTTTCCTTTCACCTTCATATATGTAGATTCGTAGCTGCTCGAAGAAATGTCACCAAGGTATATGCTACTCACCGAATAGCAAAGTGCTTCAGATTTGGCAGATGTTACTAATTTCTCATTTCAGTCTGATGGCATTTCCTTGCTGCACAGGAGCAGAGTAGTGGGTGGCGTAGGAGCAAGGGAGTGTGTGGCGGCATCTGACATGGGTTCATGCGAGGCCACGGTGCTCTGATGTGGGCGGTGGCCGTCCGGAGGATGAGGTTGGACCGGCCAGGCGGCCACCACAACAAGTCAAGCTCTTTCGCATCTCTGCTATATCCTTTTGTTATTTGGACCGGCCAGTGTTATTTTTGGTAAGCTATTAAATTGTCGTACTGTAGTTTGCTATCATCAAATTATGGTAACTATGGAACCGAATCTAACTACCTTTTCAACTCTTTTTTATCATCTATAATTATATCATTTGTTATGAATAATACAACCATAGCCTCCAGCAGGAAGTTTTCTTTGTTATGCTATATATGCACCTCTATGTGTTTTGAGACCCGAGATAAGAAAACTAACGGGGAAAAGGAGAAAATTAAAAATTGTAGGATAATTATAACTTATCTGTGTTAATTAAATAAAATGCCCTTGCTCTTGACATCACATAGCTAGCCCTGCACATATCAAAGATCTGCGCAACCTTTTTTAGTACCATTTAATAAAACCTTTATATCTTGATAACCATGCTGGGCATATTTTTGTTTTCATGCTCCATTTATTCCTCTGAAATTTTCTTTTGCTGCTGCTTTATAGACATCAACATAAACACTCATTGAGTCATTGGGCTGACTTGAGTAGGAGATTTAGAGGTGAGAATGAGATGATGATACATCAGTTCCGGCATTTCTCCCTTGTTGTGTGCCCGCATCATTCCAGAGTTCATGGAAGCTTAACATTTGTTTATTTGTTCAATTTTTGTTTACAATGGGCGATTAGGTAGATATATTTTTTTTCTTTTGAATGAAAATAGAAATAGACATGGTGATTATTATTCATCTGAAACTGTACCAATATAAATGGGATTTCTGTTTTCATGTGTAAATATATATGCTTGAGGGTGCCTTAAGTGGACGTGGAGAGCAAAAGCATTCCGCTCAACATCTTGTCACTTGTTTTCTTTTCATGGAACATTGTGTTAAGAAAAAATTGCTTGCTTATCATTTATCATGTATGTTGTCCAAAGTTTTTATATGTTGGGAGATGCATGTTCATCTAATTGTGACAACTATGGAACCAAATCTAACTACCTTTTGATAGAAAAGGCTAGTTCATTAACATTATCCTATTAGTGGATTTGATTGTTAGAACGATAGAGCGCGCATAGCGCGCCGAATGTTCTAGTTTATTTAATTTGGCACTAGAACAAAGAGGCTAGCTAGGGCCTGGGTGTATTAGCTGCAGCCTTGTGTGTTTGATTGCACAATGTATCACTGCTGGGAGACTCACCATATCATCGTCAGGTGTTCTTGTTTTGGGCATTACCATGCTCTCTAGCTTCCACTTGTGATGAAATGCAGTTAGTAGTTAGCAATGACAGGGGGGACTCTGGAAACGTAAGGGCCTGCATTTCTTCGCATTCTACAAGTACCTCTAATGATTCACTCTGGAGAATGTTGTTACTCGACTGGGTGGGGATGTAGTAAGGACGATGGAGAGCTCCTGGCTCTCCAGTGTTAGTATGTACTGACCGGAGGATTGCCAAAACAATCCTTTTTTGCAGTTAACATTCGAATTGATTTGGTTGAGTACCTACTGATCTCTTGAAATAGCTAGGTGTAATTATTTCTTCAGGACCCATGCCATGTTTGTCTGCTAAAACATAACCAATTGCAAATCTGCGTTATAACTCACAGTTGTGCCTTACCCACAATTACAATTTACGCATGATTTTAATTTGTGCTTTCTGTAATCATTTTTCCCTGATGCCAAGTGCAGTGCCTGTTAGTAAGCAGGGTATGGAAGCCACAGAAAGTTTCATCCTCACTGCAGCCATCAGTACATGTACAAACCACTCGTGTCCATGACTTGACTGATGTGCCCCAGCATCAGAACATTTGGATGTCTTTATTGTGTGAATTATTTTACAAATCCATTCCATCAAATAAGTATTTATTATATGCCTGCAGATTTGAAAGGAATCGGATGCTCGTTAGCCTAAGAGGGGGAGGGGGTGAATTAGGCAACTTAAAACCTTAACCTATGGCTTCACTAATTTTACACAATAGTAAACTAGAACATACTATCTAGATGTGCAACTAGGGTTGTTCTAGTGTAAAACTCTCATCCCAGACAAGGTTTGCAACCTATAGCCAATCCTAGCATGATACTACTCTAGGAAAGTAAAGGCAAACAAAGATTGCAATAAAGTAAATGCGGAAACGTAAAGGGGATGAGAGGAAGCAAACTCTTGACACGCTATTTATCTCGTGGTATCGGTAGTCACTAAGCCACCCCTAGTCCACGTTGTTGAAGCACTCACAAAAGAGTATTGCTTCCCAGTCACCAAGTCTCTCCCAAGAGCACCACTTGACTCGCCACAAAGGCTAGCCACTTAGGCACTTGCCAAGCTCTCTTGGTCACCTTGATGTTGCCTCAACTAAGGAGCTACTCCACTTAGGAAGGTGGTCTCCACGTCCCCCGCACAAGGTGTCCTCGCCGCTCCACACCAAGCCGGAGGGTCGTTGACGATTGCCGGTGAGCCACTTAGGCCCCAAGGCTTCCGGCGAACCTTGTACACCTTGTTCACTCTAGAATCACCTCACAAGGTTGGCACAACCTTGCACTCACTCAGCTTTAAGCTAAGCCTAGCACTAAGCACATACACTAAGCATATGCAAGTATATGGATGAGCAATTAAGCACTTGGATGGATTGGATATGATCTTCTAGGTGTCTTGAACTCCTCTGCACTTCCACACAATCCAGCACCCTCAAATGGGCGGGTGGAGGAGGTATAAATAGCCCAAGGCATCAAACTAGCCGTTGGCTAAAAGCTGCTGAAAGTAGTACCGTCGGATGATCCGACTCTATCTTTTTCCGGACGTCGATTCATCCGGTGCTACTAGCCGTTGCCTCCACCGCACATGACTTCTCTGACACAACTGCTCCAACGCTATGCACCGACGGTGCATCGGATCATCCGGTGCTGAAGACCCCACGTCCAAGTCGCCTCTGTTAGCTTCCACACGGCCGTCGGATAGACCGACGCTTCACCTTGACCAAGGCGTCGGATCATCCGGTGCTGAAGGCTTCGTCTTGGCACGTCTCTATCTTGATTCAAACTGAGCGTCACCGACAGTATCCCCACTCAGACCATCGGATCATCCGGTGCTACTATCTTCGCTGCTCTTCCTCTGCAACTCGTCCGACGCTACTAGGAAATGGATCGTCGGTTCATCCGACGGTACCTAGGGTTTCACCCTGTGTACCAACTCGTCCGTCGATTGCACCGACGCTTGCTAAATTGATATCGTCGGTTCATCTGATGGTGTCTTTTCTTTTCCTTTCTTGCTCGGTTTTGACCCTTTATTTCCTCATTTTGGCATGTGGTTTTCTTGCATCCTTGGGACCTAGAAGTGTCTACAAAGACATGCTAAAACAATATTGTTAGTCCTAATGATCATGTTGTCATGAATCACCAAAATCAAACTCGAACTAATGGCATATGAGGGCATGTTCGCTACAATCTCCCCCTTTTTGGTGATTTATGACAACACAACTAAAGCAAGCATAAATTTGCAAAATTGACAGAATTAGAACCACTTACACTTGCTTGGATGCTTACCATCATCCAAACTCCCCCTAGATCAAACTTCCCCCTTTTTGATCTTATGTTCACATTCTCCCCCTTTGGTCTCATATCCTTGAAACCACTAGCTTGCTTAAACCACTAACTTGCTTTGGTCTCACATTCTCCCCCTTTGGAATAAAATCTCCATAAAGTCCAAAGCAAAATGGCTCCAAGAAAACTAGCAAGTCATAGCAAACATAGCTCAAGGAGAAATGTTAAATTCAAGGGAGAAAGCCGCATGAACCATGATCCATATGCATGATATCAATGAAGATACCACATGTAAGAATGACTAAGGTGGGTCACAAGCTCATGAACTAGCATGATACAACCTAAGCTCCCCCTAAGTGTGTGCACAAAAAGACAGTGTGAAAAACAAGTGCACAACTATAAACTTGTAAGACAAGGAAGCTTAGAGCATATCATGCAAGGAGGTAGCTTAAAGGACAAAAAATAAGACAAATGGTTCTTGTTACATTACCACTTATAGATATCACGTGTAGTCTTTTGATCATTGCATACCTCCGAGGGTGATCCTCTCTACCTTGTTGGCACCACATTGAGATGAGCCTCTTGGAGATGATATCACTAGGTGACACCACTTGAAAGAAGCTTGTATAGAAGACACTTGGGGTACCACAAGGATTAGGAATGTATGAGTACATTGCCTTTGAACTTATATAGACACAAGCTCGCAAGGACATGACTCAATAGCATTAAGCTCATATTGCTATATCACTCTTTTAGAGATGTTAGATCACATTGAGAGTGAAATAGCATTCTCTTAGAATGAAGTACCGCACCGGAACACATCGCCAAGGGACTACATAAGATAAGCTTGAAACAATGTTAGTCCCATAACCAAACCATAGGATGAGCTCCCCCTAAATGTGTGCATTTAGTGTTTGAATCACCAACCAAATGTATGCACATTGTTTATGATAACAAAAGGGAAGCTAACCCAATAGCTTGCTCATGATACAAAGAGATATATATGAAAACATGCACCATGAAAGAACAAGTGTAGCTTTCCTACACACTAATCAAACCATGTAAGTTGCTCATGGGTTAGCACATGACACAAGAAACCTACCATATGTAAACATTGCAACAAATGCAACCTAAACAAGGCAATGGAGCTACAATGATACATGAGATCGTTTCATGTTTCCATTACCTCAACCGGGGATCTTGGGAAACACATGTCCAATTTGCAAGCTTGGCTTCTAGAATTGAATCTTTTCATCTTCATTGTGCCAAGCCTCCCAAGTCCCAGTTCTCAAGGCCTTCAAGTGGCCTTTGGAACCCAAACCATTTGAGGCCCCTTCATGTTGGTGATGACTTCCTTAGGCACCCAAATAGGTTGGTTCCAACCCCGCTCCTCCTTCATATTCCCAACCTTGTGTGCAATCACCTTGCCATTAGCCTTCTTCTTGATGACGTAGGTGTTGCTCTTGGTTTTGTTGTTGCAGTTGGGCTTGGTGTAGATGAGGGATCTCTTGATGGTGGGCATCAACTTCTTCTTCTCTCCCTTGTCCATCTTCTTGACAAATTGAGGGCATTTGTAGAACTTGTGCCCTTCTCCATGACACTTGTAGCAAGTCACGGTTGCACCGTTCTCAAGCTTCTTCACCATGGAATCACGGTTATCTTGAGAAGATTGGACTTTGCTCTTCATGTCTTGAGAGATGTCCACTTGTTCTTCATCGTTCTTGCCCTTGCCCATCAAGCTTGCCAACCTCTCTCGAAGCCATTTCACTTCTTGCTTGAGCTCATCATTTTTCTTGCCTATGAGACAATCACATGTTTCTACAACAACATTCTCATTGCAACATGGTGAGCAAGATTCATCAATTAAATCAATGTAAGAAGTTGAAGCATCTACCTTGGAGATAGGAATTGCACAAGGGATACATTATTCATCAAGCTCAAAGGAATTACTTGTTTTAGTCTCATTGCTCTCAAGCTTAGATTTTAGCTCATCACACTCCTTGCTAAGCAATTTGAATTTGCACAACAAATGTTCATAATTTGTAGCAAGGGTTGCACTAAGATCATTGAGAGCATTGAGTTCTTTAATTTCATTATCTTGTTTATTAAGCATTCCTTTTTGCTCATGGACTAGCTCAACAAGATCATCAAGAGAGGTGGTGTCGGATTCGTCATCACTTACATCGCTTTCCATACCTTTGGCCATAAGGCACATGTGTAGTGATGATGAAGGACCTTGCATGAAGCGGGTGGTGAAGTTCTTTCTTGATTCATCACTTGAGCTAGAAGAGCTTGATTCTCCACCACTTGTCCACTCACGGATGGCGATAGTTGCTTTTTGCCTTGGTCTCCTCTCCTTGACCACCTTCTTCTTGGGCTTGTGCTCTATCTTGGTGAACTTGATGTGTTGATGATGATGCCCTTCTCTCAAGTGGACGTTGTAGCCGTACATGTTGACTTTCTTCACATACTTGAAGATCTTCTTCACGTACGGCCACCATGGATTCAACCTCTTCGTCACTTGAGGAATCTCCATCTTCACCATCATCACCATCATCCTCGCTTGAGCTTCCATGAGTAGCCATCCTACTCAACATCTTCTCTTGTTGACTTGAGAGAGCATGGCTTGTAGTTGGAGAGGATGGTTCTTGGGGCTTTTCTTGGGCCGCCTGTCGTATGGACCTCTCTGGGCCCACTCCCTCGGTGGGTAGCAGGACCGACTACTCGGTGGGCCCCTGGGACTACCCGACTTGTGCCGCACGGTACCTGATGGCGTGAGGCGCAAGGACTACGGTGGAGAAGTGCTCGGATAGGAAGCTATACATACCATGTACTGTGTAGAGGACTCCTAGACGTACATGACTAGTATTCTCTCCCTAAACCGACTTGTAACCCTGCCTCCCGGACTATATAAGGCGAGGCAGGGACCCTTCTCTCTGAGATTACGCATCATCTTGTAATCACATCCAATCAATCCAGAGCTACGCAGCATACAGGACGTAGGGTATTACGCACCTCACGGCCCGAACCTGTCTAAATTGTGTGCCACGTGTCTCTTCCTTCGAGTTACCGATCTCGGCGAGGCCACATTCATCAACCTCGGGTACTCCCCTTGGTAGGTTGTCGGTCTAAAACACCGACAGCTCGCGCGCCAGGTAGGGGATCTCGCCGAAGATCATATGGTGAACTCGACGGCTTCCATCTTCATCAAGCCAACCGTCGCCTTCAACCGCGGTGACACCTTTGTCTTCGGCTCCTGGGTCTCCACTGCTGACAGTGTCGGATCCTTCCAACGCCGCCTCATCATGCCGCCCAACCCGAAGACTGGGCTCTTGACGCTTTCCGAAGTAGTCACGGGCAATCTCGCCGGAAAGTTCGGCGAAATTTCGCTCTACAACCAACACGTCGACTTCGAGCTTGGATCCGACTCCAACTCGAACTCGACGTCCCCATGGGCTATCGTATGCGAGCTGGCTACCTATCCATCACGTGCGACCTCCCCACTCCATGAGCGCTTCACAGGCGGCCCTCGCAACGCCAACAGGGCCCACGCGAAGGCTCCCACTGCGCGTCAGGCTGGCAAGGAGATCGTACCCGAGTACGACTCAGACTCCAACACCATCCCCAGCTACAACTCAGACTCCAACCCTCTCTCCGGTTTCTACTTGGACTCCTCCTACGAGTTCGACTTCGGGTCGGACCCTGATGACCCCGAGTTCGAGAACAATACTATAGAGCAACCCCTGTCAGGACCAGCTTCCGGCCTGGTTATAACATCTCACCCGCCGGGAGATTCGTCTACTGGCCAGACCGCAAGCCCGCAGACCTGACAAGAGGGAACTCACGCTGCGTCACTTACCTCGACTCACTTCCCTTCCATGAGGGAACACCGCTTGCCCTAGCTGGGGAGCACACTCCAACAGAGGTGGCAACCAGTGACTCCAGCCTTGGCACTCCTGATCGGCAAGTCTTCATGACTACCAATGAGACGCCGGGGCCCTCAGGGACAGTCCCTGACCAATATCTCGAGGATATCTCAGCAGACGAGTTGTCCGCCAATGCACCCGCCGACGAGACCGACGCCAACAGGGATGCTCGACATGAACGCAACAGCGGCGCTGACGTCTCCGCGAGTCCCTTCCCATCCGGAACCTCGCTGAAGCCCTCGACCAAGTTGAGAGCCGGGTACACACTACCCAAAGCAATGCCTCATGTCTATCACTACGATAGCATGTCAGGATCAGGGGATGCGCGCAGGAGAAGTCATCGCCAAGCTCGCGGAGGACGCCTACTTCATGCGAGTCGACAACAGGGTCACTCAAGTGCCCCCCGTCAGGAACCGCCAGCAAGACAACGAAGCCACAAGTCGTAGTGCGGACATCGGTCGCAATCGTACTCGAGGGGAGCTACTGGCCAACCCCAACCGTACCCGGGCATCGGCCGGTGGACCCTCTCATGGTGGCAACAGCGCCGGCGGCGCCGTCGGCAATCGTGAGATCATCCCTCACCGTGATCCTAGCGGCGGAGGCAGTGACAGCGGGAGCTCCAACCATGGGGCTGGCAGGAGAGCCGGGGGTAGGGGCGACCGCGGCGGCCGAGGCCACGCGAGCAGCCACGCTTCCGGAGCTTCACGTGGCGGTTTCGACGCCCGCCAGAAGATTGAAGAACTTCGGCTCAAGAAGTCCTCCACGGCAAGTGACAACGATGGCTTCCACGCCTTCTCTGCACGACTTCGCAACCTACTTCTCCCAGAGAAATTCAAGCCTCTGGGGATCACCAAGTATGACGCGAAGCAGGATCCAGTGCAGTGGCGCAGATGCTACGTCCTCTTCATCGAGAACGCTGGTGGCAATAACGACACGAAGTGCCTCTACTTCCCCTTCTGTCTGGACCAAGCCCCGCTTACATGGCTCGAGTCACTCGAGAAGTACTCGATCGACAAGTGGGACCAGCTCAAGGAACAGTTCACCAGCAACTTCGCGGGCGCCATGGGTCGCTCGGGTACTCGCATGGACCTGGCAATGGTGAAGCAGGAACAAGGCGAGACCCTCCGCAAGTATATGCGGCGCTTCTTCGACAAGCGCGCCACCGTAGTCGATGTCTCCGACAAGGAGGTCATCGACCTATTCCAAGACGGTCTCTACCACCGTCGCACCTTCGAAGACTTCGGCCGTCGCCGCCCGAGCTCCATCACCCACCTCAAGGACATGATCACCTCCTGGGCTGATGAAGAAGACAAGGCTAACGCCAAGTACGATGCCATCCGTGGCAAGAGCAAACAGAACACGGGCGGCGGCAGCAACAACAACGGGAACCAAGGCGGTCCCAGCAACAACTACTCGGGTCCCAATCGCAAGCGCAAGCCAGACAACACTGTCGCGGCTATCCAGCGCCCTACGAAAGACAACTCGAAGAAGACCTCCGGCAGCTTCAAAGACTTGCTGAAAGAGAAGTGCCCGTGGTATCTGGACGACAACCACACCACCGAGCAGTGCTACCAACTCCGGCGAGCACTCAAGGATACCCTAGAACCACGACACCCTCACGACAAGAAAGGCAAGAAGAAGACCAACGAAGGCAACGGCGACTTCCAGGAACCCGACAAGACGGTGAACGTCCTCTTCGGCAGACTACCCAACCGACGGGCTCAGAAAGCCACTCGACGAGAAGTCTTGAGCATTGAACCAGCGGTTCCGACCCCTCTCCGGTGGTCGGAGGTACCCATTACCTTCTCCCGCACGGATCAATGGACAAGCTTCCTTGAACCAGGACGGTTCCCACTCGTCCTGAAGCCAGTGGTCGCGGGCTCCAAACTCAACAAGGTCCTCATCGACGGTGGAAGTGGGCTCAATGTCCTTTTCACGAAGACCTTGAAGAAAATGAAGCTCGACATCACCCACATGCTCACTAAGAGCACCTCGCCTTTCTATGGCATCGTCCCCGGGAACGCGGCTATCCCACTGGGCTCAGTGGTTCTGCCAGTTACCTTCGGGGAAACAAGGGACAACTACTGTACTGAGTACGTCAAGTTCGAAGTCGCGGACTTCAAGACATCCTACCATGCCATCCTCGACAGACCAGCTATCGCCAAGTTCATGGCGGTACCCCACTACACCTACTTGGTACTCAAGATGCCAAGTCCGGCCGGTGTACTCTCACTGCAAGGGGACTTGAAGATATCCTTCGACTGCGACACAGAAGCTGTGGAACTCGCAGCTACGAATCAAGTACCCAATGCAATGATGGAGATCTACGCTGCATCCAAGAAGCTTGCCCCAAGTGAACTCGACATCCCAGAGAAGTCAGACAAAGCCAACAAGCCTCAGCCAGCTGAGGAAGTTCTAGTCAAGACAATTGACCTTGGGACTGGCAACAGCAGCAAGACCACCACCATCGGGGTAGGCCTCGACCCGAAATAGGAAGACGCGCTCATCAACTTCCTCCGGGCTAACCGAGACATCTTCGCGTGGAAACCAGTGGACATGCCAGGGGTGCCCAGGGAGCTGATCGAGCATTCACTCAACGTCGACCCTAAAGCTACCCCGAAGCGACAACACCCTCGCCGCTTCGCCGACGACGGACGGGACGCCATCAAGAAGGAACTCACCAAACTACTCGCGGCCGGCTTCATCGGAGAAGTCTTCCATCCCGAGTGGCTCGCCGACCCCGTCCTCGTCCGCAAGAAGAACTCGAACGAGTGGAGGATGTGCGTCGACTACACCGACCTCAACAAGCACTGCCCCAAGGACCCCTTCGGGTTGCCGCGGATTGATCAAGTCATCGACTCCACGGCAGGCTGCGACCTGCTCTGCTTCCTCGACTGCTACTTCGGGTACCACCAGATTGCAATCAAGGAAGAAGACCAGGAGAATACTGAGTTCATCACCCCGTTTGGCACGTACTGCTACACGACCATGTCCTTCGGGTTGAAGAACGCCGACGCTACCTACCAACGAGCTATGCAGGCCTGTTTCAAGAGGCAACTCAACAAGAACGTCGAAGCCTATGTGGATGACGTGGTCGTCAAGACCAGATTCTCCGACACGCTCATCGCCGATCTTGAAGAGACTTTCGCATCCCTGCGAGAGTACCGCTGGAAGCTCAACCCAAACAAGTGCGTCTTCGGCGTACCATCGGGCAAACTACTCGGCTTCATCATCAGCCACCGCGGCATCGAAGCCAATCCCGAGAAGATCTCCGCCATCACCAGCATGAAAGCTCCCACATGCATCAAAGACGTACAGAAGCTGACCGGGTGCATGGCGGCTCTGAACAGATTTATCTCGAAGCTTGGAGAACGGGGGCTCCCCTTCTTCAAACTACTCAAGCATAAAGAGAAGTTCGTGTGGACCCCAGAGGCAGACCAAGCCCTTGCCCAGCTCAAGGACTTCCTATCAAAGCCTCCAGTCCTCACGGCTCCTCGCAAAAGTGAGCAGCTGCTGCTCTACCTCGCTGCGACTACTCACGTGGTCAGTACTGCCATCATTGTCGAGTGGCAGGAAGACGGCCGTGCCTATCCAGTCTAGTGCCCAGTCTACTTCGTCAGCGAGGTCCTGTCAGAATCCAAGGCATGGTATCAGCCTGTACAGAAGCTACTATACGCAGTGGTCATCACCCCGCGGAAGCTACAACACTACTTCCAGGAGTCCTCGATCTCCGTCATCACCGACTACCCGCTCGGTGACATCCTACGGAACCAAGATGCTATTGGAAGAATCTCCAAGTGGGCAGTCGAACTCGGCGCCCTCAACATCGACTTCAAGCCACGCACAGCCATCAAGTCGCAGGCACTAGTCGACTTCATGGCAAAGTGGCGGGAAAATCAGCTACCTACCCCAACCGAGCGCACAGAGCACTGGGTGATGTACTTCGACGGCTCGCTCAAGCTCGAAGGCGCGGGTGCAGGGGTACTCTTGATTTCTCCAATGGGCGAACAACTCAAGTATGTCCTGCAGATCTTCTGGAAGGTCTCAAACAACGAAGCCGAGTACAAAGCTCTGCTACATGGGCTCCGCCTCGCGGCTTCACTAGGCATCAAGCGGCTACTAGTCTACGGCGACTCCGCAGTGGTCATCAACCAAGTCAACAAGTCCTGGGACCGCAACAAGGAGAACATGGACGCCTACTGCCTAGAAGTCCGCAAGCTCGAGAACAAGTTCTACGGTCTCGAGTTCCACCATGTCGTCCGTGACAACAATGTTGCAGCGGACGTCCTGTCGAAGCTTGGTTCTACTCGTGCTCAAGTACCAGCGGGTGTCTTCATCCACGAGCTTCATGCGCCATCCATCCCGGAGCCGGCGCCACCGACCACTGATCCAACGCATCCCCCGGCTGGCCAGGAGGCATGATGATCGACGTGGACTGGAGGCAACCCTTCATCGACTACCTTCGCGAGCAGAAGGTTCCCTCGGACAAGAACTTGGCCGAGCAACTCATCCGCCGCGCCAAGTCCTACGTCCTAGTCGGAGACAAGCTCTACATGTGGGGCGCATCTTCTAGAGTACTCATGAAGTGTGTTCCCCGAGAAGAAGGCAAGGGCATCTTGGAAGAGATCCACAAAGGCGTCTGCAGCAACCACGCGTCTTCTCGCACGCTGGTCAGCAAGGCCTTCCGACGAGCTTTCTATTGGCCCACAGTTCCGGGCGACACCGAAGAACTCGTTAGGAGGTGCCAAGGGTGCCAATACTTCGCCAAGCAACAACATGTCCCAGCCTACAAGCTAGTCACCATACCGCCAACCTGGCCTTTCGCCTGCTGGGGCTCGACATGATTGGGCCACTCCCGACTGCGCCAGGTGGATTCAACAGAGTACTGGTGGCCATCGACAAGTTCACCAAGTGGATCGAGGTCAAGCCGGTCACATGCCCCAAGGCCGACAGAGTACTCGACTTCCTGGATGAACTCGTACATCGCTACGGACTACCCCACCGCATCATCATAGACCTGGGCTCCAACTTCAACAATCACCAGTTCTGGGAGTACTGCGAGAATAGTGGGATTGGCGTCCGATACGTCTCAGTTGCCCATCCTCGGGCCAACGGACAAGTCGAGCGTGCCAATGGGATGGTACTCGACGCTCTCAAGAAGCGGCTACACGACGTTGCCAACACCAAAGGAGGCAAGTGGATCAAGGAACTACCCAATGCACTCTGGGAGCTACGTACTCAACCCTCCAAGCCAACGGTGCAATCGCCATACTTCCTGGTCTACGGCTCCGAAGCAATCCTCCCTGCCGATGTCATGTGGGATTCGCCGGCAGTGGAACAATACGACGAAGGCATATCTGAAGATAGCAGAC
The DNA here is from genome assembly GCA_947561735.1 of Cenchrus americanus. NCBI lineage: Eukaryota > Viridiplantae > Streptophyta > Magnoliopsida > Poales > Poaceae > Cenchrus > Cenchrus americanus. The sequence continues at coordinate 95,595,071 of OX387241.1, read as the reverse complement.
GAGTTGATATCGATGGACTCGAAGAAGCTCGTTGTGCCGCCCTCGTCCAATCAGCAAGGTACCTCGAGGGTATCCGACGCTGCCACGATCGCAACATCAAGGAACGATCCTTCAACGTTGGTGATCTTGTCCTTCACCGCATCCAGAACACGGAAGGACTACACAAGCTCAACTCGCCCTGGGAAGGTCCCTTCACAGTCGCAAAGGTGACCGGACAAGGCTCCTACCGCCTCCAGACGCTCGAAGGTGAAGACATCAACAACTCGTGGAATATCGACCAGCTCTGTCGATTCTACGCCTAGTCTACTGACTACCGTGGGTGTAACATACCAGAAATTTGATTGTTTTCCCATGTGTGAATTTCCGCAAAAATTTAAAACTTTTTGTTTGAACTTGTGTGCTACCAAATTTGAGCCCAATTTGCTAGCTTCTCATCCTAAATTCTCTATAAAATAAAACCATATACAATTATTTTCAAATTATGGTAAAATATGTGAATTGGATTTTATGGATTTTATTTGGATTTTAGTGAGTGTGGTTGAATTTGAAAGTATCCAAATTCAACCTATGGGTTAAATCCTAAGTCAAGCTAATTTCAAAACCTAGTTAACTAACATGGGCCAGCTAACTAATCCTGAAGTCTACCAGTGCTCCCTCATCTCTCAGCCCATGCACACCGAAGCACACCCCTTGGTTTTCAACCGGTCCAGCAAGGCGGCCCATCCAGCCCAGCTAGGCCCGCCAACCTATCCCTTCCTCTTCTCTCACCGCCAGGTGGGACCCGACCGGCAGCCGCCCCTGTTCTATTTCCTCCCCCTCTGACCCAAGCGGGTGCCAACGCACCGCGAGCCGCGCCGCTCCACGCGCGCCCACACACCGGGCCACACTGCCGGCCGAGCAAGCGCACACGCCGAGCAGCTGGCACGCATGCCTAGGATGGCCCACGCACCCCCCTTTCCCCTCTAATCACTCCTTTGCCCCTGGCAATTTCAGCACGCAAGCCGGCCCGCGCGCTGCGCCTTCGCCGCCAAGGAAAGGGAGGGGAAACAACCTTGCCCCACGCTGTCCCCTGGCTCCCTTGACCCACGCGCACCCAAAGACCCAGCAGCCGAGTCCCAATAGGTCTCTCCGCCAGTTGGGGATCTTTTCCCCTTTGGCCGCTTTGTGCCGCGACCGAGAGGTGAGCAGGAGGAGAGGAAGGAGAAGGGAGGGAGACGGGGAGCCGTCACGCGCTTCACCACCGCGTCGTCTTGCCGGTGCAGAAGACCCTGGAGCCGGAGCTGAACGTGCGGCAGAGAAGGCCGTCCGCGAGCGGATGGGAGCCGGAGCAGAGGATCTAGACGCACCGCGCCGCCGCCGAACTTCGTCGCCGTCGTCCACATCTACACCCGCCGCGGCGGCCGTCCGCTACGCCTACACCTCCGCCCCTCGGTGAGCCTGCCACTCGCCCTTCTTCTCCACCCGTGGGAGCACGCCCCAGCGCCGCGCCGCCGGCCTTCGCGCCGTGCATCTCCGCTTGGATGCCAACGCGTCGTACCCAAGCATGTGCCGTCCCTTGCCGCTCTAACCGTCCTGATCTATCAACTCCGCCCCGCTGTGTTAATCATGCTATTTCTCCTAGCCCGGACGTCGCGCCGCGCAGGATGCCTCGTGCCACCGCCGCGGATCACCCCGCACCCGCGCCGGCAACGCCACTCTGCGTTCGCTGCACCACGTCGTCACGTTTCACGTTTACCCTTGAAGCGTCTGCCTGTGACCATGGTCGTCGTGCCTTTTGGTTTCGATGCGTACTGAAGTTGCCGTTCGCCATCGCGCCACGCACCGCGACCTGGCTTCCCAGGCATGCGCGCGCTGGTTACCAGCGTTGTGGCCGGGAGCGCGACGCCTCCGTGCCCGGGGCCGAGCACACCCGCGTGCTTGGCAACGATGGAGCGCCACACCCGTCGGCATCTCCTCCTGAACGAGTGCCTCTTGGGGTCGCCACGCGCTACGCTTGCTACCGCGCGCTGCTCCTCGCCGCTCCGACGCGTGCGCACCGGGGCCGCACCGCGTCGCGCCGCACGCCTCGCGCCGCGCCGCTCCGCGCCGCACCGGCGCCGCTCTCGTGTTGTGGTCCGGCCTTCGCGCCGAGTTTCTCTCCCTGCAGTGAACGCGTCGCCACCATCCCCCGTAGCCAAGCCTCGCCGCCGGCCAACTCCTGCCGCGCCGCCGCGTTCTTTGCGGCATTTCGCCGAACACTCTGTGTGCGCCCCTCACCCAACCTGGCTGGAGCCACACACACTGACCCACACACACGCCTGGCCACACGAGCCACAGAAGATCCCGCGGCCGCCAGGCGGGCGAACCCCAGAAGAGATCAAGGGTCGAATCTAGACTTTGCCAGCGAAAACCCTTAGGTGGGCCTGTGGTGGCTTGCCGCCCATTAAGGCCCGTTCAAGCCCAACTGACCCAGAGGTTTAACCGGCTGAACCATGGAAAGGAGTTCAGGGTGGCTCAGTAGACTTCAATCTCTGGACCAGGTGTGCCAGATCTAATGGGCCACTTTTGGGCCTCTAACACTTTGGGCCCAACTTCGGCCCACTAAACCTGCTGACTGCTGACGTCATGCTGACGTCAGCAATATTTTAATAAAATTATTTTCTGATTTATAAAAGGTTTTAATAAATGTTTTATAAATCTCTTTTCCTTTAAAAATTCATAACTAATTTTTTCGGAGCTCCGAAAATTATGAAACCACTTGCGTTGGTTTCATAATTCCGAGGCGCTCGCTCGCTACCCTATCCTTACCATCTCTCACCCTTGAACCAAACCCTTTTGCCCCACACTCTTGGTGTAGAATTCGTAGCCGCCGCCCGCCACTATGCCAATGTGGTCCGGGGACGCCGGAGCCCCGCAACTAACCATTGGCGTGCCACGGACAGAATCCTACCCCATTATCTCATCGTCGACCTTCTCTACACCTATGCCTTCCCTCTTTGCTGCTTCGCGCATATCCGCTCTCGCTCCACTTGGCTTCGACAGTGAAGCGTGCACCGTGCCATGTGCTTGAAACCAGGAAGCCGCACGTGATGGACGGCCATGTCGTGAGCAGAGGCCTCTGATTCACGCTCGGCAACCCCGAGCCGCAACCTAGCTGCCTAGCCATGGTCGTTGCCACTTCACTAGTACATCCCTCGTAGCTCTTTTAAGCACACCTTACCTTATCACCACTCGATATCGGTCACAAGTTGATCCTTGCATCTCCTCTGAGCTGTCGCCGCATATCTTGGCACGATAATGCCTTTTCTGGTTAACCTTGCTTCGCTCTGCTATCATCACCCTTCGTGCTACCGCTTTGATCATCCAAGAGCTAAAACCTAGCAAGTACTTGATCTCAGCCTCTCCGATCCTCGCTTGCAAGCTTGTCCACCTAAGGTCTTAGCCGTAAGACCCGTAAGCTAACTTTGAACTAACTCTTGATCCTACCCTGTTTACTAGTGTATAAAACTAGTTGCTTAAACTACTTTTGTTTTAAAACCAATTGCTTTACATTCATTAATTAAACCAGTGCTGCTTGCATTTACTCTGGAGTTTATTTGGATCTTCTAAATTGGTTCTTAATGATGTTTTTGCATTAGATGAATGCTCGTTATTTATTTCCACATCGCATCTCGTGTAGGCTTGTGTTCTTGTTGAAGACCCGAGCTGCGACGTCTGAGGAGACGCGACTACCCCGACTTTTCCCGAGAGGACGCTCAACCTCTACTACTCTACGACGACTACCGCGCAGGTGTCATGTCACTCCCAACCATGTAGAACCCATGCATGCTATTAGATGCTAGTGCTATATTTATGTTACTTGATTTGAAGGAATGCATAGCCATTTGATTAGCCTTGCCTTGTTATTTGATATATCCTGATTCCTTGCTTTACCTACCCCGGGCTAGCTACGTACCCCTAGCTAGTCCCATATACCAACTATCCATACTTTTGTTGCTTGAATATGGATGGTACTCTGGGTTTGGACTGAGATGTGGGAGATCTCGGTATGTTCTTGCGTGAGTTCTGGGTGTGTTCTTCCTTGACGTGTTTCCGGCGGGAGCGAGCCGTTTGGTTACTTGTGAACGCCTACCTCGGGGAGATGCGATCTGGCCTCTCGCCCGAGCGGCGTGTCGGACGGGATGGAGATGGTGAGTGCTTGCTCTCGGCCCTTAAGGACCGATCGTCAGTTGACCTTGCTTCAGTGGACTTTTACCGTGCAAACCGCCCGCCTTGTATTGGGCGGGGGTGCGGGGTGAGACTCGTAGTGGATAGCACCCCTCCTCTAGGCGGATCGGTGTGATCGTGTCGGGAGACGGCTCTTTCCTCCTTAGAAGACTTCGCCCCGGCGAGGCCGGGGAAGGGTTCCACAGCTTCGAGGGACCTCTCGCTGGCAGTATGAGCTCTACAGCGGAGGCTGCGCCAGACTCGGAGACGCAGGAGGGTACTATCCACTTACTTGGACTCCAGCCGTATGGTGGGTTTGGGACGGCGGCCACCGTTTCTGGCTCTACTCGGGCGGGTACAGTTGTACAACCTCTGCAGAGTGTTAAACCTATAGCTATAGTCCGTGTCCACTGGTTATGGACGGTCCTCCGATCTCTCACCGGCTAGACTCTTTTCTTGTGCTTCTTCTCTCCCCCCGAGTGTGTGAGCCCGCCCGTGGCCGTTGAGATGTGGGGATAGGAGCGGTGGGCCCCACATCGCGGATGAGAGTTGGGAGCCGGATCATGGTTGTGATTCGGTGCTTTGGTGTGGACCTCCCTTGTTGAGGGGTGTGGACCCCGAGAGGTGTGGACCTCCCGGAGGTGTGGACCTCTCGGAGGTGTGGACCTCGCCGCTATTCTCGCATACCTTGATTGTTGCTTCCGCGCTCGCCGCATGCATAGCTTTCTACGGACCAAATGCGGGTTTTATCCATGCATATTAGATTCAACCACTCGCTTTTGCTCTCTCGTTGGGAAGCTGACATGACCTACCCGCTTATCGGGTAGATGCTGGCGTTTCAGACTCGGTGACCGTCTACGACTACAACCTCTGGGACGAAGGTGTGAAGACTAGAGCTGGTCCTATGCTCGAGTTTGCCTGTGGAGCTGGAGACGCTTCGCTTATGTAGATCCGCTGCGTAGGTGTTTTACCTTTCTTGATTCAGTCCTGTTGGACTTGTACCTGGCTTGTGCCGAAGAGTTGTACTCTGATGTTGTAATGATAATATTATGTAATTCTCCTTTTATTTTCGTGTTGTATGGATTTGTACCACTTGAGACAGGGATTGCACGTGATAGCCTCTTCCTGGGACTATCACGGAGGTGCAGAGAGTCGGGTTTCCGTTCGCGGAAATTCGGGTCGTTTCAGGTGGTATCAGAGCCGTACTTGACCGTAGGACGAGCCCTAGCAACAGCCGATAGATTAGGACAGCCTAAATATCCTTGATTGAGTATATACTCCTTGACTCTTATATAAACCCCCTTGAATTCTACAATTACATCCTTGAATTCTCACTAAATGACTTACTAACAACCCCTCTACGCGGTTGGTGACCTAAGGAGAACAACAGATGTCACATGTTTCAAGACCCTGCAACTCTACGAGACGACGTTTGATACAAGGGAAAGACAACTACGACAAAGGATGCCTATGAAGATTGAGTACGGGGAAAAGGAAGAGAATCTACTGGACTCACTTGGAATATCCCCGATGACTCTGCAATGTAATCTTATGCCAACACGGTTGTCTCTACTTTGGAACTCAATCCACCGAGGAATGATTAGATCGCCCTGTGATACATGAAGTCTGCATACAGATGAATCTACAACAGACAGGCTGCACCCTTCCACCTTTTGCTTGGAACAGAGCTTGGATAGCCCAAGATGCCCAACTCCGAGGACAATGAGGAGTTAAGACTTTAAGATTTAGTGTGCCAACATATATAAATTAGATGCACTATATGGAACTAGCACACGTAAGCTTGGATGCAGGAGTCGAAGATTCCTGATATGCCTGTAGCTCAGCAATCGGATGAAGACCCAAAGGCTCGAAGCTATACGGATAGCCGAGTCACGAAGGATTAAGATATCAAAATGAGTTGTAGCTACGTGAGGCGACCAATGGATTGAACAGTCAAGAGAGCACCACTTACAAGCAAGCATCACACATACTTAGAGTAATAGCTGGATAATTGACCCCGTGGACTTTCCCCTCGGTAGGCAATATGAAACTTGGATGCTCTGCCAGAGTCGACGACTGGAATAAGATGAATGAATGAGGAACAAGGGGCATGGATACAACAATAAATATAGAGTACCCCCTTCTCTCCCAAGGACAAAGCCATGAGAGCCAGCATGAAGAAGAGTTCCACCAACTTACTTCGGAAAGATTAGTGCCGGAACACCAGATGGCATGCGTTCTTTCAAGTGCTGTATAACTAACATTAGGAAAAATCCCTCAAGTGCCCACGATACACTAGGATGCTTACGCCGGTGTAACCTCGAAGGTCTTAGAAGTCAGCCTCGAGGAACACATTTGTTTTGGTGAATTGCTTGAGTGATTGGATCTTTTTGGTCTTATTGTTGTTATGCCTCTTCAAGTTTGTGTGAAACTGTATTGAGTGCTTAAGCTTGCTAAATCTTTAGATGGCTCCTTTAGAGACCTTAGCCCCCATCCTGCAAGATCAAGCTAACAGAGTGAAGAGCGATGTGCTCAAGCCAACTTAACAAGGTCAAACTTCAAAAGACATGAAGGATTTCTTGCAACCTCGGCCAATCAGACCTATACTTTGGATGAGATGTCCTAAAAACGTTGGACTCAAGTTCGTAAACCAGAAAATGAGTACCTTAAGAATTCGTAACTTTTGAAGCTCGAAAGTGCAGGTACCTCTATGGAAGCATATATTGGTTAAGACCAATTGAGTACCCTAAGATGCCAGCGATGCATTTTGGATAATTTCAATCGGAACTCAATTATCAGATAAAGATGAAGTACTCCATATGGAACAACAATCAATACGAGAAATTTTATTAGAGTACTCTAGCTTCCGTAAGGTATCCTATGAACGTCCGCCTTTGGAATTTGCTGATGGAATACAGAGTTTGCTTATAAGGAACTCCGCCTAACCGCGAATAGACCCGTGTGGAGACTCAAAGGAACATGGTAACCTCATATCTTGGTAAGGGATCCATCAATGAGAGCAACTAACACATCAGAAGGAAACCCGAGATAATGAGGAAGTGGATGTAAGCGCATCAATCTCTCCACAGACGGACAATCACATAGGTTTAGGGAATTGCGCCCCTGACCATGTAATCGGAAGTAACAAATCCTTGCATAAGGGATCATCCCTATGTAGATGGTACCTCGACCTGGAAGGTATTGTTGAGGTTTTGGATTTGATTCGGATGACTAACTCAAAGGATATAAGGTTTGCACTACATGAGCATTCATCCTAGAGTCATTTTATTTGGATTAGTCCATCTTACACCCCTACGCAGTTGTTTTGGAAACTGTTGTGTACGCGGTAAATAGTTGAGCACCACAAGTTGTGCTTCTGGAATAGGATGCCTAGAGGGTATCTGAAGGAATTACGAGGTTGATAACTGGGGTGAGATTGGAGTCGGCTGATCCCACTTTCGAAATCAACCAATGGTAAAGAGTCTTTACTAGACACCGCAGATTGAACTAGTGGGATGGAGAATTGCTCCGACAGCTACTGGACTCAAGTTATTTGTTCAACCTCGCAGTTGGAACCTACCACCCTATTGAGAAATAGATAATAAGAGGTTGTGAGCAAGAGTGAGGAAGATTGCTCACCTAAACGGGTGACATCATTTGGAATTGTTAAGTGAGCATGGTAAGCCATGAAGCTAGTACTATTTCCAGGATACCTAAAGTGTGAATACCATCATGAGAAGTCAAAGGATTGGTAAAGATCATGGTCTACACTAAAGCTGGCCAAGAAAACCGATCCTTCCTCAGGATATGATAATTACGGACGTTTAGGGGAATAGATTAAGCTTTGATGGTATTTCTAAGGGATGACATCACCTGTGTATCCTGAGTTTGTTCATTGGGCATGAGTAAAGTAGATGTGACTTTGTCGAGAGGGTCCATTTGAAGAAGTTGGAATCAAAAGTACTAATGTGAGACTTTGGATGGGTAGTCACTCACATAGTTGAGGGTGTTGTAGATGACCCCTCTCAACATGGACTATCATGAATGGAAAGTAACCATTCGGGGTGTCTACGACCGAAAGCTGATCAATCATGTCAGGTATTGTTAGCACTGACGAGAACTGTTGCAGATGTGCTAAAGCCAACAAATGGATTACAACACGAGTAACATATGAAGTTGGTAAGGATTGTTGGACCCTCAGAAGAAGGAAGTAGGAAGGAAGCCTTGTTCACTCAGGTTCAGCTAGTTGCCGAGAGTACACGCCTTAAGAGGTGTGACTACACAAACACTTTGGAAAACCAGGTTTTCTACCCATGGATCAAGAGATGACATTATACTTTTTCAACAATCCCAGATGGATATGGCTTCAAGAAGATTCATTGGATCAACCGGGAAAACCGAGAGGATGTATGACCCCCTCATATGGAAGGAAGTGGGAGGATCATGCCTTTTTGAATTAAAAGTACTCGACGGATGTTATGAGAGTATGGTCAATCTCGTATGCAATGATGTTGGGATAAGCTAATTGATAACAAGGAGGTGACCTCAAACGTGAGGATTAGAATATTATGAGAATGTCACATTCTACTAAGCCTATGTGAGACGGCTAGATGAGAGGGACTAAGATTAGGGGAAACAAGCCTGTAGTTAGAATTTCTCACGTATTTGAACCAAAGAGTAATCTTGGGATATATATGGATGGTATTCCGAGAGCCTTGTCAAAGCTATCGACAGAGGACATATAATACCACTCGACTTTGGAGGCCCCCGTCGGGAAACCAGATATGTTGAGACTAAGAACCCGAGGAACCTTGAAATAAACACGTCGGCAAGTCATCAACATTGGGAAACTGAACTTAAAGCAGAAACAGAAAGCATATTGAAGTGAAGACCCTCACCACACCTGGTATAAGCTTAATCTCGAGGACGAGATTCTCGTGAGGGGGGTAGAATGTAACATACCAGAAATTTGATTGTTTTCCCATGTGTGAATTTTCGCAAAAATTTAAAACTTTTTGTTTGAACTTGTGTGCTACCAAATTTGAGCCCAATTTGCTAGCTTCTCATCCTAAATTCTCTATAAAATAAAACCATATACAATTATTTTCAAATTATGGTAAAATATGTGAATTGGATTTTATGGATTTTATTTGGATTTTAGTGAGTGTTGTTGAATTTTAAAGTATCCAAATTCAACCTATGGGTTAAATCCTAAGTCAAGCTAATTTCAAAACCTAGTTAACTAACATGGGCCAGCTAACTAATCCTGAAGTCTACCAGTGCTCCCTCATCTCTCAGCCCATGCACACCGAAGCACACCCCTTGGTTTTCAACCGGTCCAGCAAGGCGGCCCATCCAGCCCAGCTAGGCCCGCCAACCTATCCCTTCCTCTTCTCTCACCGCCAGGTGGGACCCGACCGGCAGCCGCCCCTGTTCTTCTTCCTCCCCCTCGACCCAAGTGGGTGCCAACGCGCGCGCGAGCCGCGCCGCTCCACGCGCGCCCACACGCCGGCCACACCGCCGCCGAGCAAGCGCACACGCCGAGCACCGGCACGCATGCCTAGGATGGCCCACGCACCCCCCTTTCCCCTCTAATCACTCCTTTGCCCCCGGCAATTTCAGCACGCAAGCCGCCCGCGCGCCGCGCCTTCGCCGCCAAGGAAAGGGAGGGGAAACAACCTTGCCCCACGCTGTCCCCTGGCTCCCTTGACCCACGCGCACCCAAAGACCCGGCCAGCCGAGTCCCAATAGGTCTCTCCGCCAGTTGGGGATCTTTTCCCCTTTGGCCGCTCTGTGCCGCGACCGAGAGGTGAGCAGGAGGAGAGGAAGGAGAAGGGAGGGAGACGGGGAGCCGTCACGCGCTTCACCACCGCGTCGTCTTGCCGGTGCAGAAGACCCTGGAGCCGGAGCTGAACGTGCGGCAGAGAAGGCCGTCCGCGAGCGGATGGGAGCCGGAGCAGAGGATCTAGACGCACCGCGCCGCCGCCGAACTTCGTCGCCGTCGTCCACATCTACACCAGCGCGGCCGTCACTGCTTACACCTACACCTCCGCCCCTCGGTGAGCCTGCCACTCGCCCTTCTTCTCCACCCGTGGGAGCGCGCCCCAGCGCCGCGCCGCCGGCCTTCGCGCCGTGCATCTCCGCTTGGATGCCAACGCGTCGTACCCAAGCATGTGCCGTCCCTTGCCGCTCTAACCGTCCTGATCTATCAACTCCGCCCCGCTGTGTTAATCATGCTATTTCTCCTAGCCCGGACGTCGCGCCGCGCAGGATGCCTCGTGCCACCGCCGCGGATCACCCCAGACCCGCGCCGGGCAACGCCACTCTGCGTTCGCTGCACCACGTCGTCACGTTTCACGTTTACCCTTGAAGCGTCTGCCTGTGACCATGGTCGTCGTGCCTTTTGGTTTCGATGCGTACTGAAGTTGCCGTTCGCCATCGCGCCACGCACCGCGACCTGGCTTCCCAGGCATGCGCGCGCTGGTTACCAGCGTTGTGGCCGGGAGCGCGACGCCTCCGTGCCGGGGGCCGAGCACACCCGCGTGCTTGGCAACGATGGAGCGCCACACCCGTCGGCATCTCCTCCCCGAACGAGTGCCTCTTGGGGTCGCCACGCGCTACGCTTGCTACCGCGCGCCGCTCCTCGCCGCTCCGACGCGTGCGCACCCGGGGCCGCACCGCGTCGCGCCGCACGCCTCGCGCCGCGCCGCTCCACGCTGCACTGGCGCCGCTCTCGTGTTGTGGTCCGGCCTTCGCGCCGAGTTTCTCTCCCTGTAGGTGAACGCGTCGCCACCACCACCGTAGCCAAGCCTCGCCGCCGGCCAACTCCTGTCGCGCCGCCACGTTCTTTGCGGCATTCCATCGAACACCTTGTGTGCGCCCCTCACCCCACCTGGCTGGAGCCACACACACTGACCCACACACACGCCTGGCCACACGAGCCACAGAAGATCCTGCGGCCGCCAGGCGAGCGAACCCCGGAAGAGCTCAAGGGTCGAATCTAGACTTTGCCAGCGGAAACCCTTAGGTGGGCCTGTGGTGGCTTGCCGCCCATTAAGGCCCGTTCAAGCCCAACTGACCCAGAGGTTTAACCGGCCGAACCATGGAAAGGAGTTCAGGGTGGCTTAGTAGACTTCAATCTCTGGACCAGGTGTGCCAGATCTAATGGGCCACTTTTGGGCGTCTAACACTTTGGGCCCAACTTCGGCCCACTAAACCTGCTGACTGCTGACGTCATGCTGACGTCAGCAATATTTTAATAAAATTATTTTCTGATTTATAAAAGGTTTTAATAAATGTTTTATAAATCTCTTTTCCTTTAAAAATTCATAACTAATTTTCTGGAGCTCCGAAAATTATGAAACCACTTGCGTTGGTTTCATAATTCCGAGGCGCTCGCTGCTACCCTATCCTTACCATCTCTCACCCTTGAACCAAACCCTTTTTCCCCACACTCTTGGTGTAGAATTCGTAGCCGCTGCCCGCCACTATGCCAATGTGGTCTGGGACGCCGGAGCCCCGCAACTAACCATTGGCGTGCCACGGACAGGAATCCTACCCCATTATCTCATCGTCGACCTTCTCTACACCTATGCCTTCCCTCTTTGTCGCTTCGCGCATATCCGCTCTCGCTCCACTTGGCTTCGACAAGGAAGCGTGCACCGTGCCATGTGCTTGAAACCAGGAAGCTGCACGTGATGGACGGCCGTGTCGTGAGCAGAGGCCTCTGATTCACGCTCGGCAACCCCGAGCCGCAACCTAGCTGCCTAGCCATGGTCGTTGCCACTTCACTAGTACATCCCTCGTAGCTCTTTTAAGCACACCTTACCTTATCACCACTCGATATCGGTCACAAGTTGATCCTTGCATCTCCTCTGAGCTGTCGCCGCATATCTTGGCACGATAATGCCTTTTCTAGTTAACTTTTCTTCGCTCTGCTATCATCACCCTTCGTGCTACCGCTTTGATCATCCAAGAGCTAAAACCTAGCAAGTACTTGATCTCAGCCTCTCCGATCCTCGCTTGCAAGCTTGTCCACCTAAGGTCTTAGCCGTAAGACCCGTAAGCTAACTTTGAACTAACTCTTGATCCTACCCTGTTTACTAGTGTATAAAACTAGTTGCTTAAACTACTTTTGTTTTAAAACCAATTGCTTTACATTCATTAATTAAACCAGTGCTGCTTGCATTTACTCTGGAGTTTATTTGGATCTTCTAAGTTGGTTCTTAATGATGTTTTTGCATTAGATGAATGCTCGTTATTTATTTCCACGTCGCATCTCGTGTAGGCTTGTGTTCTTGTTGAAGACCCGAGCTGCGACGTCTGAGGAGACGCGACTACCCCGACTTTTCCCGAGAGGACGCTCAACCTCTACTACTCTACGACGACTACCGCGCAGGTGTCATGTCACTCCCAACCATGTAGAACCCATGCATGCTATTAGTTGCTAGTGCTATATTTATGTTACTTGATTTGAAGGAATGCATAGCCATTTGATTAGCCTTGCCTTGTTATTTGATATATCCTGATTCCTTGCTTTACCTACCCCGGGGCTAGCTACAGACCCCTAGCTAGTCCCATATACCAACTATCCATACTTTTGTTGCTTGAATATGGATGGTACTCTGGGTTTGGACTGAGATGTGGGAGATCTTGGTATGTTCTTGCGTGAGTTCTGGGTGTGTTCTTCCTTGACGTGTTTCCGACGGGAGCGAGCCGTTTGGTTACTTGTGAACGCCTACCTCGGGGAGATGCGATCTGGCCTCTCGCCCGAGCGGCGTGTCGGACGGGATGGAGATGGTGAGTGCTTGCTCTCAGCCCTTAAGGACCGATCGTCAGTTGACCTTGCTTCAGTGGACTTTTACCGTGCAAACCGCCCGCCTTGTATTGGGCGGGGGTGCGGGGTGAGACTCGTAGTGGATAGCACCCCTCCTCTAGGCGGATCGGTGTGATCGTGTCGGGAGACGGCTCTTTCCTCCTTAGAAGACTTCGCCCCGGCGAGGCCGGGGAAGGGTTCCACAGCTTCGAGGGACCTCTCGCTGGCAGCATGAGCTCTACAGCGGAGGCTGCGCCAGACTCGGAGACGCAGGAGGGTACTATCCACTTACTTGGACTCCCACCGTATGGTAGGGTTTGGGACGGCGGCCACCGTTTCGGCTCTACTCGGGCGGGTACGGTTGTACAACCTCCGCAGTGTTAAACCTATAGCTATAGTCCGTGTCCACCGGTTATGGACAGTCCTCCGATCTCTCCCCCGGCTAGACTCTTTTCTTGTGCTTCTTCTCTCCCCCCGAGTGTGTGAGCCCCGCCCGTGGCCGTTGAGATGTGGGGATAGGAGCGAGGTGGGCCCCACATCGCGGATGAGAGTTGGGAGCCGGATCATGGTTGTGATTCGGTGCTTTGGTGTGGACCTCCCTTGTTGAGGGGTGTGGACCCCGTAGGTGTGGACCTCCCGGAGGTGTGGACCTCTCGGAGGTGTGGACCTCGCTGCTTATTCTGCATACCTTGATTGTTGCTTCCGCGCTGCTGCATGCATAGCTTTCTACAGCCAAATGTAGGTTTTATCCATGCATATTAGATTCAACCACCGCTTTTGCTCTCTGTTGGGAAGCTGACATGACCTACCCGCTTATCGGGTAGATGCTGGCGTTTCAGACTCGGTGACCGTCTACGACTACAACCTCTGGGACGAAGGTGTGAAGACTAGAGCTGGTCCTATGCTCGAGTTTGCCTGTGGAGCTGGAGACGCTTCGCTTATGTAGATCCGCTGCGTAGGTGTTTTACCTTTCTTGATTCAGTCCTGTTGGACTTGTACCTGGCTTGTGCCGAAGAGTTGTACTCTGATGTTGTAATGATAATATTATGTAATTCTCCTTTTATTTTCGTGTTGTATGGATTTGTACCACTTGAGACAGGGATTGCACGTGATAGCCTCTTCCTGGGACTATCACGGAGGTGCAGAGAGTCGGGTTTCCGTTCGCGGAAATTCGGGTCGTTTCACTGGGGGCTCAAGTCCACACGACTACTCAAAGACCCCTTAGCTGTAAGCGGCCTCCGGGTCCAGGCACTAGTCTCCGGACTACTCTACTCCAAGGTCCAGCATTAACGGCTACTAACGGATCTTGAGCTGCTCCGAGCGACAAAGGACTCCAGCAGTGGTCTACTAAGAGACCATGTACTCCTAGATCCAGTCTACACGGCTACTAACGGATCTACTGCTGTAAGCGGCTACACTCCCTAGCACCACTTAGCCGTGCGCGGCCTCCGGGTCCTGGCGACTACTCTTGTAAAACGGTCCTGGCCATCCAAGTGTATCTCTATCAGTAACAAAGTTTGATTATTTATCAACAGATTACTTCTTTTTCCCTCAACGGGTCTACTGGTGAGTACGACTACTCGTGACAACTCCACAATGAGAACTCTGCATACACACCTTGCGACAACGAGTACTCATTTTTGAGAAGTTTTCTCATTTCATACTTAAACAAGTTCAATACAACTCTGTATATACAACTATTGCTACAAGCTAACCCTACAGGACTACTGAAGGTTAAGCTTCTCGGCGACCTGCTCAGCAATTGACGCCATTTGCTCTAGGAGCTCCGCGTACTGCGCGTACGTGCAGTTGGCGGCTAGTCCACCGGTGACTACATCCACTAGAGCCTTCGGGAAGTACGACTTCATGTATGCCAAGATCTGATTGGGCATCGACTTCGCCAAGTGCTTGACGTACGTCGCCAGACGACTGGGAGCTTATCTCAGCCGGTCCACCAACAGAGCTATCTTCGGCCCGCCCGGATGAGGCACCAGAAGCCTCACGATGGGAAGTCCGGCTTCTTCGAGTTCCTTCAGCTGGGCCCGCAACTTCTCGCAGTCCTCGTTCAGCTTCTATAGAGATTTGTAGCAGTTGACGAGGTCACGATCCGAGGCAATTCGAAGCTCCATGTGCTTATCGCACTTGTAAGCCAACTGCTTATAGTCATATTCAAGTACCTCACGGGCCTCCTTCTCCCGGTAGAAGAGGTTCTTCATGTCGACTTCTGAAGCTCTCAGTTGCTCGACACGAGTCTCAAGCTCTGCAATCAACAATCAAGGTGGGTCAGACTACTGCAAGGTACTTCCGATGGGTACTCGACAAGACAACACGTACCTTTATTCTTGTTGCGGAGTGACTTGTTCTTCCACACCAGCTCGTTGCTCTTCGCCTGCGTATCCTAGACTTCGTTGTGATATTGGGCGAAGGTGCCGTCAAGTTTTGACTCGAGCATGGCGGAGTGTTTCCGGGCCTTCACGAGTTGTTCCTCCAAGGCCTCCGCCCGGAGCACTGGGTCACCGTACCCCTGGAGCATGCCAGATTTCTGTCAGGATTTCTCCACGACATCTTGCAGCAGACGACAGCTGTCACCTGGGTACTCAGCATTCTACGGCAGATTGACTACTCAAGGGCATTGACAACTCACCTTCATCCACTGCTCAGCCTGGCGCATCGCTTCCAGGTGACGTGCTACTGCCGCCGGGTCGACGAGGTCGTCTACCAGGAGTTCAACCCCACCACGACTACTCGTGGCGGCCCCAGACATCGGCGTCGAGCGGAATGGCTCCGCATCTTGAATCTCCGGCGAACGGACGACTACCTCCAGGGTTGACTCTGGCAGTACATCGTCGCGCTCCTCTCCGGCCATCGCAGGGGCTTCTCCGCTGGCTACCTCCACCAGCTCGGGGGCTGCTCCGGTGGCTCCTTGGGTCTCCAGCGCCAAGCCTTCAATGTGCACCTCCTCGGGGATGGTGCTCCCTTCGGCTTCGGCCCCTGTCAACAGAAGACAACTGGATTAGTCACTCTTGGCGGTTATGACTACTCCTTGAGGACAACTGCATTCGTGTAGTGCACTCACTTTCTACAATGCTGGCCTCTGGCAATGTAGCCTCCACGGACGGCACCTCGGACTCTGCTTGAGGGGCGGGAGTGGACTCCTCGGCGGCTGGCGCGGATTCCTCTTCAGCCACCGCCGCGCTGGGTTCATCCTCATCCCAGGTCAAGTCCGTGGATTTCTTGCAGAGTACACAACTGGTTGTCAACCAAGTACGACTGCCAAACCACATGTACTACTTGGGAAAGATCTTCACTTACAGGCTCGACCGGACTACTGTCACGGTCAGGGCGCCAAGGATGCTAGCGATGTCGACTAGTCCAGCTTCAGCAGGTGCATTCTCCTTGGCCTCAGTAGTCGTTGGGTCTTCAGCAACAGCCAGCAGGCTCAGTTCTCCCCTCAACAATTGGGGGCTGACGCGTCAATTGCGCCACGAGTTCTTCCACGGTGGGGGCTGGGTTGCGGCTGGCTCCAGCCGGCTCTCCCACCGTATCCCAGTCACCTTCGTCCCCTTGGTCTACGGGGTCGGAAGGCGGAATCTCCTGCAAGCAACGGAATTTCGTCGTCAGCATACACAACATCGAGAAACAAGTACTCTACTACCCTACACAAAGAGCTCACCTCTTGGGAGGTGGTCTCCGTGACCTTGAGCTTCTTGGCCACGTGCTTGTGTGCCACATTGCGTGGCTTCCATGGCGGCGCAGGCAAACTAGCCTCCAACCTAGTTGGAGGATCCTGGATGAGAGGAACGTTGGGCAGTCCAGGGCGGCTGAATCTTGACTGCAGCTGTAACTGCTCTTGAAGTGTCTCCTCGTCATCCTCCTCCGACGTGTCTTCAACAACAACAGTGTCATCCCCTTCGCCGACTTCGCGGCGCTCTTTTTCTTTGCCCTTTTCTTCCTCTGGGATTTCGATAAGTCGAGGAGGTGAAGCCGGGTCGGAGACAAACTTCACTATGGCATCCTACAAGAAGCACATTGGGTGAGCACGACTAATACATAATCAGTACTCGACATTGAGTACGGCTACTGACCTCATTCGGTGGACGTGCGGCGGAGTACTCGGGCACGGGGCAGGGCGTGTACGCCAGCATGTCCTTGAAGATTCTCCCCAGCCTGTCGACGATGTCGTCGTCGTCGATTTCATCACCGGGCATCCGTGACGAGTCGCCGGTGTACTGGTAGCCCAGGGTGTCGAGAGCCATTAGAGGCTGCACCCTCCCCTTCATGAAGCTGAAGGCCACATGCTCGGCCCGCAGCTCGGCTTCTCTTAAAGCCTTGATCTTTGCCAGCAGTTCGGGTAGCTGGATACCCTCCTGCATCGTCGGCTCAGTGTTCTACCAGGGCCGGTGCTTTGGCTGCTTCCCGTTGGGCTTCGGCAGCTCCGGGTGGTGGTTGGCGATGTATTACCACTTCGACTTCCAATCTTTGTTGGAGTCGATCAACTTGTACACCAGGTAATGCTCCGCGGTGTCCTCGCGCATCTGGATGCCGGCTCCTTCAACTACTCGGGAGTTGTTGGCACTCGGCTGGGGCCTCACTCGGAAAAACTTCCGAAAGAGTACCCAGTGGGGTTTGATCCCTAGGAAAGCTTCGCAAAAGTGGACGAAGACGGAGGTGTGGAAGATACCGTTGGGGTTGAGGTTCAGGTTCAAGTACTCGATGACGTAGTACTCCAAGAACTCCTTGAAGAAGTTGCTTGTTGGGAGAGCCAACCCGCGCTCCGCGAACCGCGTGAACATCGGGATCTCATCCGGATTCTTCTCCATGGGGTACGGATCTCCCGCGGCGGCATGCCACATGTCGACCTCCTTCTCCCGAAGAAATCCACTGTTCAGCAGTGCCAGCAGGTCCTCAGTCTTCGCCTTCGACTTTTTCCACTCCTGGTTGGGATTTGGGCACGGCGGAGACACCGGCGTCGATGACCCTGCGGCGGATCCGGCGGCTTCCTCTCAGGATCTCTTCTTCCCGCCGGTAGTCTTCAAGCTCTTGGACGGCAAGGGGTTCATTCTCCAAGTGCACTGGGTCTTCACTCGCATTCGCTCGGGGGCTACGGCAGCGCCTGACCCTTCAACTTCCAGTAGTCGATGCGCCTTATCTCGGGGGCTCGGCTACATCTAATCAATTCCCTGGGTAGCGACAAGGTTCAAGAGCAACTTAGGACACATTCTACATACAAGATGACCCTTCAATTCGAGAGGAAGTACTCGACTCAAGGCTCGGGGGCTCTGTGCCACGTGTCCTTCGGTTTTTTCTCCGGATTTTATGGGATAATCTTGCCAGAACTTCAGATGGACCCTCAGCCAGAGTCTACAACTCAACCTAAGGCTCGGGGGCTACTCCATATGGAGTGCGATTTTGCAATCGCACTTCCATATAAATTCCGACTTCAAAGACAACACGGGTATTGTTGAAGACCATCAAGAGCAGCACTCGAGGATGCTTGGGACTACTTGAGAAGACTTCAAGATTACTCAAAGATCAGCTGGAGTACCTTCCAGCCTCGGGATGCTTCAAGTATTCTTGAGGACTTTCGACTTGTAGTACTCGGGGACGCTTGGGGACTACTCGTCAAGGCCGTCAAAACTACTCGAAGCTATCCTACTCGACTACAAAGTACTCGGATGCTTGTCGTATGGACCTCCCTGGGCCCACTACCTCGGTGGGTACCAGGATCGACTACTCGGTGGGCCCCTGGGACTACCCGACTTGTGCCGCATGGTACCTGATGGCGTGAGGCGCAAGGACTATGGTGAAGTGCTCGGATAGGAAGCTATACATACCATGTACTGTGTAGAGGACTCCTAGACGTACACGACAAGTATTCTCTCCCTAAACCGACCTATAACCCTGCCTCCCGGACTATATAAGGCGAGGCAGGGACCCTTCTCTCTGAGATTGCGCATCATCTTGTAATCACATCCAATCAATCCAGAGCTACGCAGCATACAGGACGTAGGGTATTACGCACCTCGCGGCCCGAACCTATCTAAATTGTGTGCCACGTGTCTCTTCCTTCGAGTTACCGATCTCGACGAGGCCACATTCATCTACCTCGGGTATTCCCCTTGGTAGGTTGTTGTAACACAATAATTCCACTTCTTGAGTTTAATAAAAATTTGCTTAGCAACAATGCGTTCTCGTCTAAGGAATATAAGGAGATTGTGCTTTTATAGGCATTTAATCATTTTTCTTAATTAATTAATGAAATATAGGAGTTTACTATTGCATACATGCTGGTGCATTGTTTTTAAGTGTTTGAATTCAAATCTAGGTTTGAATTCGATTGTTTGAGTGTTTTCAAAATTAGAAACCCTTTTCTATTTAACCCTTTACCCCTATCCCATTTCTGGCCCGTTTTGTTTTCAAGCCCAACCGCCGAAGTCCAGCCGTGCACCCTAGGCTTGCCGCGGCCCGGCCCTGGGCCGATGGCCCGCCTAGGCCCGCCGCGCGCGCCTGCCGGTGGCTAACGGGCGGGCCCCGCCCGTCATCGCCCACCTCACGCCGCCGGGCCGAGCCGGACTCGGGTCCGACTCGGCGTCCGTGTCGCGCGCCGTCACCCTCCCCCGCGGGCCCGCCGTCGGGCGCGTTTCTCGGCCTATTTAAGGCGCCGCCCTACCCCACGCACCGCCTTACCCCGCGCCTGCAACCCTAGCCGCCCGAGCCTGCGCCGCCGCCGCGTCTAACCCTAGTTGCGCTGTCTGCCGCCGGAAGTCGTCCTGTTCGCCGCCGCACCACCGTCGGGAGGGTCGCCAAAAGCACCGCAAGGAAGTAAAGGACTCGTCCGTGTTATTTGTTCACGTTCTCGCACCTTGTTTCAACTTTGCGCGCTCGCCGGAGATGGAACCGCCGCGGCTTCCCGCCTCACCACGCTGCACGCCGTCGCCGTTGCTCGACCGCGCGTCCTGGTGCCCAAGATCGGTCACGCGTGTCGTCCTTGTCATCCTGGTGCCGCCCGCGCTCAAAACCGAGCTTCCTAGCTCAACATCGGCGAAGCTCGCCGGAGCACCGCCGCCGCGCGCGCCGCCGCCGTGTCCCGCGCCGCAAGCGGCCATGCGCGGCCCCCCGCCGCTCGTGCTTGACCAGGGCCGCCAGATCCCAGATCTGCGGCCCAGATTAGATGGACCCCCTGGGTCAAACCGGTATGCATCGGTCAACCCGCGCCCGCGTTAGATCCCAGCCGTCGGATCTTGATCCGGCGAATCAGATCCATCCCCTCGCCTTAACCGTGCGCTTTTGCAAATAAAGCCCTGAGTTTTTCCAAAATTGCAACCTGGTCCTTCCACCTTAGGAAAACCTGTACGATTAGGTCCTGTTTTTCTTCAGTTTAGCCCGAAGCTTAATTTTTATTTACAGAATAGTCCTTAAACTTGTTTTAACCGTATCTTAGTCGTT
The DNA here is from genome assembly GCA_947561735.1 of Cenchrus americanus. Classification (NCBI taxonomy): domain Eukaryota; kingdom Viridiplantae; phylum Streptophyta; class Magnoliopsida; order Poales; family Poaceae; genus Cenchrus; species Cenchrus americanus. The sequence continues at coordinate 95,574,625 of OX387241.1, read as the reverse complement.
TTAGCTCCGTATTTAGCGTTCTTTATGTCCACGCGATCGTCTCGACGAGTAGAATAGTTTTATGTTGTTTTTACTTCTGTTTGAGATGATTGGTGTACTGTTTCTTATTTGTTTCCATTGTATGCTTGTATGTGATGTGTGGAGCGTAGAGTACGAGCAGTTCGGGGACTTCGCTGCTGTTGAAGATTACCAAGACCCTGAGCTGTTTCCGGTGCTGGTAGAAGGCAAGTCCTTGCTGTATTCCCGTTAATCCTATTACAACATGCATTTTAATTACACTGTTATTTATTATTGATATGCATTAAATTGATGGGTCCTATTGCTAAGGTTCGACTAGCTTTGTTATCCTATGCCTTGATGAACCTGGGTTTACTTTATGTTGGGTAGCACATGCTAGCGCTTTATGTGGTTTCCGGTGGTTTAATGAACACTTGTTAATATGGATTTATTTATGCTATCATTCATGTAATGTAAGAACACTTTATGCTTGTTAATCGGAACATGGAGAACCACCCAGGAAAACAGTGCAACCACAAGACATATGGCTCTGTCTTGTCTTATTAATTAGTGAACTAGGTGTTTGGTATGCTTTACCTGAGAAGGGTTGGGGGCTGACGGGTAGTGGCGTATGGACCTGCTCGGGCGTAGGTGTGGGCTTAGCTAAGACACGGTACTCGTTCGGGAGCTTTATACGTTGCACTGATCAGGTAACATAGTGGGCAGCCTACATCTGGGGATCTTTGTAACGGCCTCGTAGCGTCCCTATGCAATCACACCTCGATAGTGTGGTATGATGCCTAGCTAGCATCGCATGGTTGGGTCTAAAGTTCTTCGGGACTTTTACGCGACTTGTGGGTAAAGATGTACAACCTCTGTAGAGTGTAAAACTGACTAGTTAGCCGTGCCCACGGTCAAGGGCAGCCTGGACCCTCACATGATTAATTTATGGAAGATGGAACTTTTAAACTTGTGCATTACATTTTATGGATCCGTTGCATTTTATTATCTTGGTTTGGTATATACTTTCACTTGCTAGTAACAGTTGCTTAATAAAACTTGACCAACTAAAATGTTGACTTGCTTTATAACCATCAGCTTCCACCATAAAGCCTTGCATGTTGTTATAGAACTTTCCCTTGTTGAGTACGACATGTGCTCATGCTTGTTGTTATTTATATTGCATCTACACTACCTGGCTGCTGCTCAGATGGACGCTTTGAGGATTTCCATGAAGAGTTCGATGAGTTCTAGGCGTTCATTCCCCAGTCAGCTGCCTATGGAGGACTTCTGTGTGTGTTTCTTTTCCGTTGTTAGCTACTTGAACGTTTGTTTAGTTGAGACATTCGGTCATGTAATAATTGTTTAATACTCTCTTTACGCTTTACACTGTGTTTTGGTATTCACTAAGTCGATGCATGTGTGTAACTTGATCCTGGCGCACATGTATTCTTGCATTCGGATTTGCCCTTAAATCCGGGTGTGACAAAGTGGTATCAGAGCCGTGTTGACTGTAGGACGTTAGCCTAGTTAGAACTGGTCGAAAACTAAGGATTTTATAATAATAGAAGCCACACATAGTTTAGCTTGCTTTATTCTGTTTATTATATCTAATCTTGGTTTAATCTCATCCTTGGTTTGCTTTTGTTATCTAAGCTTGATCTTGTCTCATCTAGTAATCCGCACTTGTCTCATCTATCTTAGATGGTTCGCCGACTGAAGACCATTCGTTCAGGTGCTTACCGCTTTCCAAAGTACCTGGAGGACCAGAACTTCTACTGCTACTCCACGGACAGTGATGAGCACCATGAAGCTTCTGAGGAGGGAAGTGAAGCGAACTCTGCTTCAGGGCAAGCTTCACCACCCGCTTCAGTCATTGAGCTGTCTGATGATGAGCCAGAAGAGGAGCCAGCTGAAGAGCAAGAACAAGGAGGTGATCCAGATGACCACTCAGACCTAGAGGACTCTGATCCGGAGGATGGAGGTGCTGATGAGCAACCAGCGCCTGAGGAGTGGGAGGTGGTCGTCTGCCACCATGATGGAGGGCATGCACGCTTTCCGTCCAAGTTGAGGAGGCTATTCCAGCGTCTTCACATGCATGTGACTATTGACTACGTTGGACTAAGGAGGACTCATCCTCGCTATCCAACGCAGTGGGATGTGTTAGTGCGCATCTTGGAGGACAATCCACAGGAGGGTGGACTTTGTATATGCTTGTTGTTCACCATGCTCTAGCCACCAGAGCTACCTTCGCTGCAGGGAGAGATGATGCTGCCAAGAGGGCTCTTTCTGCATGGTGTTATGAGGAGGCTCACCATCTCACTAACACTGTGTGGAGTGACTTTCCCCGTCGACGTGCTGGAGCTGTGGGCAGCGTGATTCCAGTGACTAATGCAATCTTGGGACCACGCTATGCAACTCAAGTGGGACTTGTAGCAGCTCTCAACACTAACCTTGATGACACCATCATGGAGCTGCAAGACCTCCGTGACCAGCAAGATGAGGACCGGAGGGAGATCAAAAGGCTCAAGGCAGTGATCGCGGGACAAGATGAGGAAGAAGTGCAGGAAGATGGAGAAAGGTGGCCTGCAATGTCACCAAGACCCAGGAGGACAAGCTATGGGTCACTTAGATCCTGCACTTGGATCATTTGGCCTTAGGTGTTAGGTGTCTTTTATCTTCAAGTTATCGAGTCTGTAATCGTTAAAACGACACGTTGGATCGGTGTGTTAGCTAGTGGTGTGTTTGAGTGCTTGGTTTGTGAACATCTGTCAGTTGGATTTTTGTGTGATTGCAGTGTGTTGTGGATTAATGCCACAATGACATTTGTCACACCCTGAAATTTTCAATTTCAGGATGTGAATAGAGAGAATAATTAAATAACACTTTTCTCATAATTTCAAAAATTTTCCAACATTTATTTTCTTTACAGGGAATATAGTATAGGCAAAATCCTTTGTTTGATTTTCTAAATCAAATAAAACGTTGTGAGTGTTGCATTCATGCCAATGCATCTTGGTGCTTCTTGAGTCCAAAAGGTTTCAAAAAGGCGTTTAGGAGCTGTCCAAATCCTTCCGAGAGTTTTCTGGATTTTTCTGGAATTTATTCTCATTTTTCTTGAGTTATTTCTATTTATTAGAAGGCTCCAAAATCTTTTTCATGAGCTCTAAATACTTTATTTGGATTGTTTATGTCCTAATGTGTCTCTAGGAATTTTCCTGGAATTTTTGTGATTTTCGGAGTATTTTTCGTGCCTTTAAACAATTTCTAGAGTTTTTCTGGAATTGTTTTCGCATTAAAAATAATTTCGAAAAAAAGCAAACCCTATCTAACTGGGCCGAGCCCGAAGGCCTGACCTAGGTCCGCGCCGGCCAGCCGTCGGCCCGCGCGGGGCCCATCCGAGGCCCACACAAGCCCATCGGCCGGCGTGTCCATGGCGGACACGCCGCCGCCGCCGCCGTCCCACCATGGCGTGAGCGCCGGGATTCCTTGGGGGGTCCGCGCTGCTATTTAACGCGTGCTCGAGCTCCTGCAGCGCGCCCTCGTGCCTTGCGCCCTCGTGCGCCGTCGTGTGCGCAAGCCGCCGCCGCCGTGTCGATCTCGCCGCCACCGCATGTTTCGCCGCCTCCGTCGTCCACCTGCCGCCCAATCGATGCCACCATCACGTCCGCCTCGCCGAGATGAAGCCGACGAGCCGCTTCCCGTCGACCGCTGTCCACCGGAACCCCATCGCCGCCGAGAGCACCCGCCGGCCACCTTGGTCGTCCGCCGTCATCCTGTTTAGGTCGTTCCCCATCGCCTTCCGCGCCGGTGAGCATCTCCTTGTACCCCCCCCCCCCCCCCCATGACCTCCTCTCTCTATTCCCCAACACAGTCGAGCTCCTGGATGGCCGAGGCGCTGGCGATTGGAGCCACCAGACCTGCCATCCGCCCCCTTCCAGAGGTTGAAGAAAAGCCCCTGCGGTTTCGCAATTAGGACCCTATCCTTGTGTGTAATCCTTTGCTATCTTTTGTGTCTTGTGTCTTTTACAAGTTAAACCCTAGATCTATTAGATTTCCCCAATCAGATCCACCCAACACCCTTTTACAGATCTAACCCCGAGCTTTATCAGTTTCGCGAGCACTATTTAATGTGTCTTGCAAATCTTTTTTGCTAGCCCTCCAAATCTATAGTTAATCACAACTAGGTCCCTGTAATCTTGTTTTGCTCATATATTTCTCGTTTTAGCTCCGTTTTAATCCGTTCAAGTTGCGTTAGATTCATAATAATGTAAAGCATGCGTTAGTGGAGTGTTTTCACCATGTTTTGTTTTCTGAAAATAAAATTAATATTAATTTTGATTAATGTCTAGTTATACACGCCTTTTATAAATAAAAGCAATATAGATCTATATATCGTTTTTCATAAGCAAATTTAATTTGATTAATGTTTCTATCACATGTTTTTGTACATAAAAGTTAATTAGATCTTTATCTCGGTTTTCGTAAACCAAATGTTAATTTGTTTAATAGTTAATTAATCTTTTCTAATTAAAATTTGATTAGGCTTTCACATCGGCTTTTATAATAAATATTAATTTGATTAATGTCAATACCATAATATTTTTAATAATAATATGATCTACTCGAATTACAAAGTTTCGTTTAGATTGTTCCTATAGTCTAGTTTTTCTAAATCAAATATTTAATTGATTAATTCGTATATGAATCTTTATAAATAAAACTTGACTAGTGCTTTACACCGGTTTTGTAAATAAAGTTTAATTTGCTTTAACTCCAACTGAGGGTATTTTCTTTATGGAATATCCTTACATATATTTTGTTAATTACAATAAATCTAGCTCATAGCCTTGTTCTCTTATTTATGCAAATAATTCGTTAGACGTTCGGTGTCAGCTTTATCTCAGTATCTCCTTTGATCAAGTTTATCAGAAGCTCTAAACCTTTCTAGTGTTGCATCCAGTCAAGCCCTAGAACTTCTACTTAACTTAGTAGTTTTATCTGTGTGAGTAGTTTTGCACTGCTCATTTGCCTATCAAGTAATCTTATCACTCTTGTTTCATGTTTCTCTTAGAATCTCGTTCATCGATATCTAGTTGATGTCTATTCCATCTCTGTTAGGTTGTCTTTTGTAAATCAGTTGTGTTCTTGTGCCTAATCTATCATAGCTACCTTTCCTTAGAGTTTACCTTGTTATCTGTTTCTCCTGGCAGATCAGTTCACCCTTGGTTAGTGTGTTAGTTGTTCATCCGAGTTCTCTTTGTAGACTAGTTCTCTTAAACCCTAGCCTAAGGTTTGCGTGTGCGCTATAGTTCGCTTCTACCGTTCTCCTTCGTTTCACCTTAACTTGTACGTTAGCATGTGTGTCACCTGTTACTTGTTTTAACATTAAAGATGCATGTTAATCTTGACTAATTCTTATTCCAATGCTTTTATAAATAAAAAGTGATTAAGTTTATCGTGATTTCTTTAATTAAATGTAACTTGTTTAATGGTAACATAGAATATTTCTCTAAAAATATTCTTTCACATGATTTCTTAATTAAAAAAATGCCAAGCGTAGTCTCTTGTGGTTGTTAATGATCTCACGATAGTTTCGAGCTTAGTTCTGTTTCAACGTTTCTTGCGCTTGCATAACCATTAGAATCGAGCTCTATCTCAATGTGAACTTTCTGGTCCTTGCTCAATCTTTCGCAACCATCTCTTCAAAGTTAACCAAGCCTTTCCCTTCCAAGCATACTTTGTGTTCTTTAGTGATCCACCTAATCGAGCCTATCCTTTAGTGCGTTCTTTTAAAATTTTCTTTTGATTGGTGCATTGTTCTTAGTTGCTTGTTTGTCTGCTTTGTATATGCTTGTGCCCGATGATTGATGATGTGAGTAGAGTGAACGTGGTTCGAGAGCTTTGAAGACCTTGAAGGTGAAGATATTCTGAGTAACTACTCTCTGGTTAAAGGCAAGTGTGTCCTTGATCTTTTGTCCCAATAATTTTATTAATCACCGTTGCATTGCTTTGCATTAATTTTGATGGGTTCCTATTAAGGATGACTAGCCTCATTGACCATTATCTTGAACCTGGTTTTTAATTAATATTGATGGTAGCTATTGCTTAGCTTGCTCAACTGGGTTGGTAATAAACAACATGGATACTCTTCTACTCTATGTTTCAATGTGATATGTGATGTTTAATATACAAGACCATATGTTTAATCGGAACATGGAGAACCACCCAGGAAAACAGTACAACCACAAGAACTAAACGGGCACTGGTCTTGGCCGAATAATTAGGAACTTTAGCTTGGGGTGATCTTACCTGATAAGGACAAGGGAACGGTGGTATTGCGGGGTATGGATCGCTCTAGCAGGGGGTTGGGTGAGTTCTTTATTCTATGGTGGGGTATCGACCTGCTAGGGGACTTTATACCTTGCTAACTGATCCGCACCTTGTGGGTCACAACTTGTTGGAGAACCTTTGTAAAGGCCTTGTAGCGTCCCTATGCAGCCACACCTCGGTAGTGTGGTATGGTGCCTGATCAGCATCGCGTGGTTGGGTTCAAAGTTCTTCGGAGCTTTTACGCTGCTTGTGGTGAAAGTGTACAACCTCTGCAGAGTGTAAAACTAATCGATTAGCCGTGCTCATGGTCAAGAGCGGCCTGGACCCTCACATGATAACTGAACTTGAAGATGGACTTAAATTGTGATATGTGTTATGGTTATGCTTGCCATGTGCTCATGGCGTATCTCTTATCTTTATGCTTAATTGTGGGTTGGTATAAACTTATACTTTTATTAGTAATCAGGTGCTAATAAAACTTGGTCAACTAAAATGCTAAATGCTTATAGCCCAGTCCACTATAAAGCCTTTGCATTCATTCTTTTCCCACACTTGCTGAGTACGACAATTGCTCACCCTTGCTATAAACAATGTTGCTCAGAAGGAGGAAGCTACTCTGAAGTCTTGTGAAGATGTTGTTGGTTCTAGTCGTACGTAACCCCCAGTCAACTACTTGTGGAGTTTGGTGCCTTCGTTTCCAGGATTAAGCGTAAACTCTGATAATCTCCCTTTTTTATGTGATACTGTTTCTGTATCCACTTATTTCTCACTATATGCATGAAACTTGATCCTGGCATGCATATAGGTTTGCACTTGGTTTTCTTTGGAAAAACAGGTGTGACAACATTGGTTTAGAAGTAAAGTTTGATTAGTGGGTTAAAGTTCTGTTCCATCCATATTTTATCTTGCAAATTCGTAATTCTTTATCTATCATATTATATCTATCATAAGGAGTATCGTAGTGCAAAATTCGTTCACGTCACTTCCTGGCACAGCAGTAGTGTTTTATTTTTATCTCAAGTTACCTAACTCCGAATTCAGTAAAACTAGTTGGGTTAGTTCACAAATTTTATACATGATTTACTGTCAAAAATTTAGCACTGTCCAATGTATATTCTGGGAGTTATGGACGAAACACTAAGCCATCAGAATCTGTCAAATCCTGCTGACACAGCTGACTTCATTATTTTATATCTCGAGTTTTAGACCTCCGATTGAGGCAAAACCAGTTGGGTTAGTTCAGTAATTTTATGCACCATATCTCTAGAAAAAATCGTGATCTTTGGTTACTGGTACAGAGAGATATCTTTGTTTCTTTACAGCTATCAGAATCTGTCTTAATCTGGAAGCATGCATTGTTTATCATTTCAGCTTTCCTATCACTGTCATAATCTAAATCATAGTTTCTAACATTCAGATGGTAAACACAAGGTACGGATCAGGGGTTGACCAGCCTCCAGTGGCACGACAAGGATGAGGCAACAGTTCAGGCAGTGCACCGCCACCACCACCGCCACCAATGGATCTCATGCAGCAGTTCTTCCAGAACCAGATGCAGCTACTGGAGAACCTGACCAACACTGTGGCCAACATGCAGGCCCAAGCCAACAACCCACCTCAGCCACCGCTACAGCAGCCGGCGCCCATGAACAAGCACAGGGAGTTCATGAGCCACCGTCCACCAGTTTTCACTCATGCTGCTGATCCACTTGATGCTGATGATTGGCTGAAGACTGTGGGCAAGATGCTCACCACTGCTCAGTGTGATGACAAGGAGAAGATCATGTTTGCTACAGGCAGACTCCAGGGATCAGCAGGAGCATGGTGGGATGCTTACACTACCGGATGCTTACACTACCGCCCATGCTACACCCGACGCCATCACCTGGCAGGAGTTCACAGAGAGCTTCAGGAACCACCACATTCCTGCTGGGGTGATGAGGCTGAAGAAGAAGGAGTTCCTCTCTCTCAAACAGGGGTGGATGTCAGTGGCAGAGTACCGAGACAGGTTCATTGAGCTGTCTCGCTATGCACCAGAGGAGGTAGTTGATGATCCTAAGAAGCAGGAGCGCTTCTTGGAGGGCTTGGCTGGACCGCTTCATTACCAACTGACGTCGCACACCTTCCAGTCCTTACAGCAGCTGTTAGACAAAGCTATTGTCTTGGAGTCCATGCGCAGAGATCTGGGGGAGCTTAAGAGGAAGGCCTCCACTCCGGGACCGTCCGTGAGCCACACCCGTCCCCGCTTTACCTCACCGCCGGGAGTCCCGTTCCGTCCAGGAGGTCCGACAGGAGGCTATGGTCAGCAGCAGCAGTATCAGTACCAGCCACAGCAGTATCAACAGTTCCAGCGCACTCCTCAGTAGTTTCCGCGTCCTGGGCCGCAGACTCCACGCCCTGCATACCCGCAGCACTGTCTGATGACTCCACTTGGTACGCTTGTGAGTCCAGGTGCACCTCACACCCAATGTGGGGAGGTTGGGCACTATGCTAATGCCTGTCCTAAGGGGCACCCCCCAGGCACCCTTGTGCAGAACCAGTAGATGCAGCAGATGAGGAGCGGGAACCAGACCCCGCAGAGCAACAAGGGGCAGCAGAGTCAGGACCGTGGCAGGGTGAACCACGTGAGTACTGAGACCGCTCAGGAGAATCCACAAGTGGTGCTTGGTATGTTCTTTGTCAACTCTATCCCCGCATCTGTATTATTTGATTCTGGAGCATCTCATTTGCTTATATCTGCTCAATTTGTGGCCAAGCATAGCATACCCATGTGTCCCATGAAACAAACCATGATAGTTAGATCACCAGGGGGAAATGAAATCTTTATATATGTGTCCTAATGTTAGTCTAAAGATCATGGGAGCAGACTTCTGGGCAAACTTGATAGTACTGGAATCAAAGGATCTTGGTGTTATTCTGGGCATGGATTGGTTGGGCATACATGATGCGACGATACCGTGTGCTAAGAGGACAGTTCTTCTCACCGGTCCTAACGGGGTAAAGATGGAGCTTGTGGCTAATCCACCATCAGATGCAGGAGGGTCTGTGCAGCAGTTGGATGGCAAAGCTTTGGAGGATATCAGGGTGGTCAGTGAGTACCCAGACGTGTTTCCAGAGGAGTTACCAGGTATGCCACCTGACCGAGATGTTGAGTTTGTTATTGATCTATTACCTGGTACTGCTCCTATTTCTAAACGTCCATATAGAATGTCTAGTACACAATTGATAGAACTTAAGAAACAGATTAAAGAATTGTTGGAAAAGGGGTTTATCCGCCCTAGTTCATCACCTTGGGGGCACCAGTTATCTTTGTAGAGAAGAAGGATGGTACTCAGAGGTGTGTGTGGATTATCGATTGCTTAATGAGGTTACTATCAAGAATAAGTATCCATTGCCTCGCATTGAAGACTTGTTTGACCAGATGAGAGGTGTTAAGGTGTTCTCCAAGATTGATTTGCGTTCTGGTTATCATCAGATGAAGATCAGATGGTCGGATATTCCTAAAACTGCATTCACCACTAGGTATGGGCTGTATGAGTATACTGTTATGTCCTTTGGGTTGACAAATGCACCTGCCTACTTTATGTATCTGATGAACAAGGTGTTTATGGAGTACTTGGATAAGTTTGTTGTGGTGTTTATTGATGATATTCTGGTTTACTCCAAGACTGAGGAGGAACATGAGGAGCATTTGAGACTTGTCTTGCAGAAGTGTGATTTCTGGCTGAAGGAAGTCTCTTTTCTTGGGCATATTATCACAGATGGAGGTATCTCAGTCGATCCAACTAAGGTTGAAGATGTGTTGAAGTGGGAACCGTCGAGGACAGTTAAGGAGATCAGGAGTTTCCTTGGACTTGCAGGGTACTATCGACGGTTCATCGAGGGGTTCTCTAAGATTGTGAAGCCTCTCACCACCTTACTGGAGAAGGATAGAGAGTTCAAGTGGACTGATGCCTGTCAGGACAGTTTTGAGGAGTTGAAGAGAAGGTTGACGACCGCCCCAGTGCTTATGATGCCAGACTTACAGAAGGGCTTTGATATCTATTGTGATGCATCCAGACAAGGTTTGGGTTGTGTTCTTATGCAGGAAGGACACGTCATAGCTTATGCATCGAGGCAGTTGAGGAAGCATGAGCAGAACTATCCTACACATGATCTGGAACTGGCAGCTGTGGTTCATGCTTTAAAGATCTGGAGGCATTACATCATGGGAACCAAGTGCCAGATTTACACGGATCACAAGAGCTTAAAGTACATCTTCACTCAGAAGGATCTTAATCTGAGACAACGTCGATGGTTGGAGCTGATCAAGGATTATGATCTAGATATACAGTATCATCTTGGGAAGGCTAATCTGGTGGCAGATGCTTTGAGTCGGAAGGGACAGGTCAATACTGCTTGGGCGTTCCAGCTTCCTGACGAGTTAATGGAGGAGTTCGAGAAACTCAATCTGGGGATGGCTACTCACACTGAGGGAGTCACTTTGGAGGTAGAATCTACTCTGGAGCAGCAGATACGTAAAGGGCAGTTGGAGGATGTGGAGATCAAGGAGATCAGGGACACCATGGAGAGGGGCAAGGCCCCGGATTTCACTAAGGATGATCAGGGTACGATATGCTTCAAGAATCGGATCTGTGTGCCTGATGTGGGAGACCTCCAGAAGACGATCTTGAGAGAGGCCCATGATTCAGCTTATTCTATCCACCCTGGCAGTACTAAGATGTATCAATATCTTAAGCAGAGGTATTGGTGGTATGGGATGAAGAGGGATGTGGCCGCACATGTTGCGTTGTGTGACACGTGCCACAAAGTCAAAGCTGAACATCAGAGACCAGCGGAATTGCTTCAGCCATTAAAGGTGCCAGAGTGGAAGTGGGAAGAGATAGGCATGGATTTCATTGTTGGGTTGCCCCGTACTTGTGATGGTTACGATTCGATATGGGTTATAGTGGACCGGTTGACCAAGGTTGCTCACTTCATACCAGTGTGTACTACTTATACGGGGGCAAAGCTAGCTGAGTTGTATATGACCAGGATCGTATGCTTGCATGGTGTGCCTAAGAAGATAGTGTCTGACAGAGGGACCCAGTTCACATCCCGTTTCTGGGAGAAACTTCATGAGTCTATGGATACGAAGTTGAACTTCAGCTCAGCCTATCATCCGCAGACAGATGGTCAGACTGAGAGGACGAATCAGATTCTGGATGACATGATGAGAGCTTGTGCTCTTAAGCATGCTGAAAGCTGGGATAAGAGTTTGTCGTATGCTGAGTTCTCCTACAACAACAACTATCAAGCCAGTATGAAGATGGCACCCTTCGAGGCACTGTATGGAAGAAAGTGCAGAACATCGTTATACTGGAGTCAGATAGGTGAGAGTCTGTTGTTTGGGACAGATATCATCAAGGAGGCAGAAAGGCAAGTTCAGATTATAAGAGAGAACCTGAGGGTTGCTCAGTCGAGGTAGAAGAGTTATGCAGATGGGAAGAGGAGAGATGTGTCTTTCCAGGAAGGTGATTATGTATACTTGAAGGTGTCACCCATCAGAGGATTACGCAGGTTTAAGGTGAAGGGAAAGTTGTCCTCTCGCTTTATTGGACCCTTTCAGATCTTACAACGAGTGGGAGAGGTAGCATACAGGCTTGATTTGCTAGCACAGCTTTCAGATGTGCATGATGTGTTCCATATCTCTCAGTTAAAAAGGGGTCTCAAGCCTCATGATAAGGAGCCATTGCCTATGGATGGGTTGGATGTTAAGGAAGATCTCACCATTACTGAACGGCCTATCAGAATTCTGGACAGGTTGACACAGGTTACAAGAAATCGGACTTTCACAATGTGCAAGGTGCAGTGGAGTAATCATGCAGAGGATGAGGCGACTTGGGAAAGAGAAGAGGAGTTGAGAGCAGAATATCCACATCTTTTTGATCCATCCGAATCTCAAGGACGAGATTCATCTTAAGGGGGGTAGGATTTGTAACACCCTAAATTCCACTTCTTGAGTTTAATAAAAGTTTGCTTAGCAACAATGGGTTCTCGTCTAAGGAATAAAAGGAGATTGTGCTTTTATAGGCATTTAATCATTTTTCTTAATTAATTAATGAAATATAGGAGTTTACTGTTGCATACATGCTGGTGCATTGTTTTTAAGTGTTTGAATTCAAATCTAGGTTTGAATTCGATTGTTTAAGTGTTTTCAAAATTAGAAACCCTTTTCTATTTAACCCTTTACCCCTATCCCATTTCTGGCCTGTTTTGTTTTCAAGCCCAACCGCCGAAGTCCAGCTGTGCACCCTAGGCTCTCTCCCGCAGGCCGCTTTGCCTCCCTCCGCATGCCGCGGCCCAGCTGGCTGACGGCCCAGCTAGGCCCGGCGCGCACGCGCCCCGCCGGTGGCCGACGGGCGGGCCCCGCCCGTCATCGCCCACCTCGCGCCGTCGCCCGAGCCGGACTCGGGTCCGACTCGACGTCCGTGTCGCGTCGTCACCCCTCCCTCGCGGGCCCGCCGCCGGCGCGTTCCTCGGCCTATTTAAGGCGCCGCCCTACTCCACGCGCCGCCTTACCCCGCGCCCGCAACCCTAGCCGCCCGAGCTCGCGCCGCCGCCGCGTCTAACCCTAGCTGCGCTGTCCGCCGCCGGAAGCCGTCCTGTTCGCCGCCATTCCGCCGTCGGGAGGGTCGCCGGAAGCACCGCAAGGAAGTAAGGGACTCGTCCGTGTTATTTGTTCACGTTCTCGCACCTTGTTTCAACCGTGCGCGCTCGCCGGAGATGGCACCGCCGCGGCTTCCCGCCTCGCCACGCCGCACGCCGTCGCCGTTGCTCGACCGCCCGTCCCGGTGCCCTAGATCGCGTGTGCCGTCCTCGTCATCCCGGTGTCGCCCGCGCTCAAAACCGAGCTTCCTAGCTCGACATCGGCGAAGCTCGCCGGAGTGCCGCCGCTCGTCGTCGCGCCGCCGTCGGCCATGCGCCGCCCCCCGCCGCTCGCGCTTGACCAGGGCCGTCGGATCCCAGATCTGCGGCCCAGATTAGATGGACCCCCAGGTCAAACCGGTATGCATCGGTCAACCCGCGCCCGCGTTAGATCCCAGCCGTCGGATCTTGATCCGGCGGATCAGATCCGTCCCCTCGCCTTAACCGCGCACTTTTGCAAATAAAGCCCTGAGTTTTTCCAAAATTGCAACCCGGTCCTTCCACCTTAGGAAAACCTGTACGATTAGGTCCTGTTTTTCTTCAGTTTAGCCCGAAGCTTAATTTTTATTTACAGAATAGTCCTTAAACTTGTTTTAACCGTATCTTAGTCGTTTTAGCTCCGTATTTAGCGTTCTTTATGTCCACGCGATCGTCTCGACGAGTGGAATAGTTTTATGTTGTTTTTACTTCTGTTTGAGATGATTGGTGTACTGTTTCTTATTTGTTTCCATTGTATGCTTGTATGTGATGTGTGGAGCGTAGAGTACGAGCGGTTCGGGACTTCGCCGTCGTTGAAGATTACCAAGACCCCGAGTCGTTTCCGTGCTGGTAGAAGGCAAGTCCTTGCTGTATTCCCGTTAATCCTATTACAACATGCATTTTAATTACACTGTTATTTATTATTGCTATGCATTAAATTGATGGGTCCTATTGCTAAGGTTCGACTAGCTTTGTTATCCTATGCCTTGATGAACCTGGGTTTAATTTATGTTGGGTAGCACATGCTAGCGCTTTATGTGGTTTCAGGTGGTTTAATGAACACTTGTTAATATGGATTTATTTATGCTATCATTCATGTAATGTAAGAACACTTTATGCTTGTTAAACGGAACATGGAGAACCACCCAGGAAAACAGTGCAACCACAAGACATATGGCTCTGTCTTGGCTTATTAATTAGTGAACTAGGTGTTTGGTATGCTTTACCTGATAAGGGTTGGGGGCTGATGGGTAGTGGCGTATGGACCTGCTCGGGCGTAGGTGTGGGCTTAGCTAAGACACGATACTCGTTCGGGAGCTTTATACGTTGCACTGATCAGGTAACATAGCGGGCAGCCTACATCTGGGGATCTTTGTAACGGCCTCGTAGCGTCCCTATGCAATCACACCTCGGTAGTGTGGTATGATGCCTAGCTAGCATCGCATGGTTGGGTCTAAAGTTCTTCGAGACTTTTATGTGACTTGTGGGTAAAGATGTACAACCTCTGTAGAGTGTAAAACTGACTAGTTAGCCGTGCCCACGGTCAAGATGGCCTAGACCCTCACATGATTAATTTATGGAAGATGGAACTTTTAAACTTGTGCATTACATTTTATGGATCCGTTGCATTTTATTATCTGCGTTTGATATATCTTTCACTTGCTAGTAACAGTTGCTTAATAAAACTTGACCAACTAAAATGCTGACTTGCTTTATAACCATCAGCTTCCACCATAAATCCTTGCATGTTGTTATATAACTTTTCCCTTGTTGAGTATGACATGTGCTCATGCTTGTTGTTCTTTATATTGCATCTACACTACCCAGCTGCTGCTCAAATCGACGCTTTGAGGATTTCCATGAAGAGTTCGATGAGTTCTAGGCATTCGTTCTCCAGTCAGCTGCCTGTGGAGGACTTCTGCGTGTGTTTCTTTTCCGCTGTTAGCTACTCGAACGTTTGTTTAGTTGAGACATTCGGTCATGTAATAATTGTTTAATACTCTCTTTACGCTTTACACTGTGTTTTGGTATTCACTGAGTCGATGCATGTGTGTAACTTGATCCTGGCGCACATGTATTCTTGCATTTGGATTTGCCCTTAAATCCGGGTGTGACAGTTGCCGGTCTAAAACACCGATAGTGCCTTCTTTGACTTGGGCATGAGTTGAAGCTCATGTGCCATGATCTTGCTCAAGATATGAGATGGCTTCAAATATTCGAGCTTCTTCTCGTAGATGATTGCCTTCACCAAGTCATAATCGGGCTTCCGGAGACTTTGAATGATCTTGCGGTTGATGTTCAAGTCCGTAATGTCCTTCACACCTAAAGCATTGATCTCATTGACAAGCACATTTAGGCGTGAGTACATAGATTCGGCATTTTCATTTGCAAGTTGCTTAAAGCTATTGAATTCCTCAAGGAGACAACCGTAGCGTTCATTAGCAACTTCTTTTGAACCCTCATTTTGCTCCTTGATGGTTTTCCATAGCTCATGAGCATTTTCACAATTAAAAACTCTATTGAAAACGCCTACATCTAGTGAGGACAAAATGATACTCTTAGCAATCACATCAAATTGTTTTTCCTTCTTAGTATCATTTCTCATGCCCTCATCGGTGACTCTCCAAACATCAAGGTCCTTTTCTTGGAGATAGGCATCAATGAGAACCTTCCACCGAGGATAGCCCGTGCCATCGAAATGTGGAGCCAAACCTAAGGTATCCACCCCTTTCATTCCTCTATAGAGCAACTCACTAGGCGGTGAAGCCTAACCGTTCCAATTGAGCCGGTTTTCACAATTTACCAATCGAATTGGTGTATCCTTGTGAAGGAAGTGAGTCTCGGCTCTGATACCACTTGAAAGGAATCGGATGCTCGTTAGCCTAAGAGGGGGAGGGGGTGAATTAGGCAACTTAAAACCTTAACCTATGGCTTCACTAATTTTACACGATAGTAAACTAGAACATACTATCTAGATGTGCAACTAGGGTTGTTCTACTGTAAAACTCCCATCCCAAAACAAGGTTTGCAACCTATAGCCAATCCTAGCATGATACTACTCTAGGAAAGTAAAGGCAAACAAAGATTGCAATAGAGTAAATGCGGAAACGTAAAGGGGATGAGAGGAAGCAAACTCTTGACACGCGATTTATTTCGTGGTATCGGTAGGCACTAAGCCACCCCTAGTCCACGTTGTTGAAGCACTCACACAAGAGTATTGCTTCCCGGTCACCAAGTCTCTCCCAAGAGCACCACTTGACTCGCCACAATGGCTAGCCACACAAGAGTATTGCTTCCCGGTCACCAAGTCTCTCCCAAGAGCACCACTTGACTCGCCACAATGGCTAGCCACTTAGGCACTTGCCAAGCTCTCTTGGTCACCTTGATGCCGCCTCCACTAAGGAGCTTCTCCACTTAGGAAGGGGGTCTCCACGTCCCCCGCACAAAGTGTCCTCGCCGCTCCACACCAAGCCGGAGGGTCGATGACGATTTCCGGTGAGCCACTTAGCCCCAAGGCTTCCGGAGAACCATGTACACCTTGATTCACTCAAGAATCGCCTCACAATGTTGGCACAACCTTGTACTCACTCAGCTCTAAGCTAAGCCTAGCACTAAGCACATACACTAAGCATATGCAAGTCTATGGATGAGCAATTAAGCACTTGGATGGATTGGATATGATCTTCTAGGTGTCTTGAACTCCTCTGCACTTCCACACAATCCAGTACCCTCAAATGGGCGGGTGGAGGAGGTATAAATAGCCCAATGCATCAAACTAGCCGTTCGCTAAAAGCTGCTGAAAGTAGTACCGTCGGATGATCCGACGCTATCTTTTTCTGGGCTTCGATTCATCCGGTGCTACTAGTCGTTGCCTCCACCGCACATGACTTCTCTGACACAACTGCTCCGACGCTATGCACCGACGGTGCATCGGATCATCTGGTGCTGAAGACCCCGCATACAAGTCGCCTCTGTTAGCTTCCACGCGGTCGTCGGATAGACCAACGCTTCACCTTGACCAAGGCGTCGGATCATCCGGTGCTGAAGGCTTCGTCTTGGTGCGTCTCTGTCTTGATTCAAACTGAGCGTCGGATAGACCGACGGTATCCCCACTCAGACCGTCGGATGATCCGGTGCTACTGTCTTCGCTGCTCTTCCTCTGCAACTCGTCCGACGCTACTAGGAAATGGATTATTGGTTCATCCGACGGTACCTAGGGTTTCACCCTGTGTACCAACTCGTCCGACGATTGCACCGACGCTTCCTAAATTGATACCGTCGGTTCATCCGATGGTGTCTTTTCTTTGCCTTTCTTGCTCGGTTTTGACCCTTTATTTTCTCATTTTGGCATGTGGTTTTCTTGCATCCTTGGGACCTAGAAGTGTCTACAAAGACATGCTAAAACAATATTGTTAGTCCTAATGATCATGTTGTCATGAATCACCAAAATCAAACTCGAACTAATGGCATATGAGGCCATGTTCGCTACAAGATTGTGTCATTGAAAATTATGGTTGTCCTGTTCCATCAGATCTTTTCCGATATGCACAATGGGCTGGCTCTGATTTTGTTAAGTGGTCGTGTAACATCTCGGGTTTTCCCCGGAATGTTAATGTTTGCAAAATGTGAATTTCAAAATTTTTGTTTTCATTTGAGTGCTTACTTAAATCTGTAAGGATGTTTTCTTTGAACCTTTTCCAAATTCTTAGATTTATTTTGAGCAAAATAATAAATTTAGGAATTATAAATTGTTAGTGTGAGAACTCTGGAGTTTATTGAAATTTATTTTGATTTTACTTGAGTGTGAATCGAATTTGAATTCTAAATTCAAGTTTGAGTTGTGAATATATAAGGTATAAGGATCAGAGAAATCGGAAAACCTCCTCCTCAGCTGGGCCTAATCTTCTCCTTGCCCAGGCCGTCTAGTTCACAAGCCCTCCCTGAAGTTTTCGTCTTCGGCCCATCTTAACCATCGACCCATCTCCCACCTACTCCTTCAACCGCAGCCACTTACAGCTAGGGCCCGCTTGTCATACCTTTCTCCTACTCCTTTTCCCCCTCTCGTCCGACGCCGACGCCCACGCGAGCAGACAGCAACCCGCGTGGTGCCGCACCAAGGCCTCCCATGGCCGCCACCTGCTGCAGTGCTCGCACTCGCGGGTGCGCGCCACACCGCCCGAATCTCCGCCCGCCGTCCATTTCGGGCCAAACCCTAGCCGGCCACCTATAAGACTCCAATCCCCAGCCACCTCCCTGTTCGCCACCGATTTGGGGATTTCCCCCAAATCCCCCACCGCTGCTGCCTAAGGAGGGAAAGAGGGGAGGAGGGAAGAGGGAGCCGCCAGCCAGGAGCAACCGCAGCCCGCGATGCCGGAGGCGCCATCGCCCCTGCAACCCTTGCACTGCGCCTCGTCGCTGCGCCGTGCTGCGCCTAGGAGGTGCTCGCCGCCCTGAAGCTGCCGTCCCGGAGCCGTTGTTTGTGAATAGGAGGAAAGGAGGAAGGAGGAGCGGGAGGAGAAAGGAGAGGAGGAAGAGGGAGCCGACGCCGATCGCCGGGCTGAAGCCAAAGTCGTGCGCGCCTGGGGCGTCGACGCCGCCCACGCCACAGCTGCAGGAGCTTCTGTTGGAAATATGTCCTAGAGCCAACTGGATTTGATCCACTAGTGGACTCAGATGGATTTGATCCATTATGTTGTAAAAGTACTAATGGACCACAAATGTTGTAAAGCCCATTAGTGTTGGAAGGGGTACACCATCTATTAGTCCCATATTGCTAATGGACGATGGTGTGGGGGTTTTCCTCCCAATAAATATGGACCACACCCCTCCCCGAAAAGATACAACTTTCTCAAGTAGCCCCCGCGCCGCCAACGCTCTCTCCTCGTCGCACTCGCGACCTAGAGATCCCGGCGTGCGTCGCTTCCTTCTCCGTACGTGTGGATACCTTGGAGGTGCCGCATCCGGAGCACTTGGATCGGACGAGCCGCACATGCAAGTCAAGAAGGACGTGAGCAACCGCACCGCTCGCTACCCTCGACGCGTTCGTCTACATCGAGACGGTTCCGCCGCATCCGCGCGTCTAGTGGTAATCCCGTGATCTCCGATGGCCGGCAGCTTAGCCTCGTTTTGTGGGGAAAATTTTGTTTTGCGCTAGCGTAGCCACCCCGTTTCCCTTCGGTGGTATCGCAGCCGTAGTCGCTAAGTTTTAGATTCGGGATGTGTGCATATGGAGATATGCGGATGTAGATCAAAGTTTTGATCGGCTTCGTGTTCTTGACGTGATGGTCGTGTAACGAATTACTCCTACCGGTCGAATTCCGCCATCGGAGTTAAGTGATACACGTAAACCCAGTCAAAACGAGAAGGAGATCAATTGGATTGGTCGAATCGAAGTTAGGTCAAGTGCCGGGCGCATGGGATGCGTGGCGGTGGCGGATTGGATCTCTACGGCCGGAAAACCGGAAAACATGTTGTTCGGTAAAACAGCCATAACTTTTCGTGGTTAACTCGGATGAAGAAGTTTTCTATATGAAAATTGATCTACAGAAAATTTTACACATGTATTTAACCAGCTTTGCTGGTCGCGGCGAAATTAGTTTTGCGAAATTCGGCTTGCAAGATGGGTTTTCGGGCGTTTTAAGTTTGGACGTCGGAATTGCGATAATCTTTTTGCAGGTTTTGTGATCGGTATGGCCTATATGTGTATGTGATGCATGTGTGTAATTTATTCGTGACCTGCGTGTCACGTGTACGGCAATACGGCTGGAGCCATGTGTATTGTCAAAATTAATGTAATGGTCTGCGTACCTATTTGTGATGATCTAATACGCGATTGTGTAACTTTCATTACTAGCACGCGTTAGATAGTTCCTGGAGGACTCATCACATGGAGGATGGCACACACAGATCATGGAGATGGAGATCAACATGATGTACAGGTCAATGGAGATGGAGATCACCATGCGACAATAGGCCATACCGTGTCACAACTGTGTGAATGTCGTTCTTACCGTTATACTTTTACATGCGACAATATTATTTTCTTGCGTGTGATGTTACGAGTAGAACGATCCCTTTGGAATTTTAAGTTAACATGCCCTCCCAACACTTGCCACCGTCCCACGTCTCGTACAATTAGTGGTGGGTCTATGAAATTAGGGTGCCACTAGTTTTCCTTGACTAGACGGGTTTGTATCGGATACTTACACGCATAAGTGTTGGTTTGCTTATCAAAGTCATCTTAACGGTTAAGGACTTTGGGGCATAAAGGTTGGGAGCCTAGACATAGAGATGTCACCCAACAACAGGAGTCATATGTGATATGATTAGCAAAGAGTTGCTTACCGATCTACCTTGTTTAATAGCGGTGACGCAAAAGCTCACTAGTAGACTTGTTAGTTGTGGATTCTGAATCACTAATTATCAATGTGGGGATATTGATTTTAGTGGGAGTAAATTCTTTTATTTTACTCAGTCATGGATATTTTGTCTTAGTATTTTGCATTTATTATTTTGTTGTAGATGGCACCTAGTAAGGAATTTTCTTTGCGTACGATCCTTGAGAAGGACAAGTTGAATGGAACGAACTATACGGATTGGATCCGTAACCTTAAAATTATTCTCAAGGATGAGAAAAAGGAAGAGGTTCTAGACACCCCTTTACCCGATGAGCCTGATGAAAATGCAACACTCGCTGTAAAGAACGCTTACAAGAAGGCATGGGATGTCGATCTTGAAGTGGGTTGGCTTATGCTTGCGTGTATGGAACCTGACTTGCAAATGCAGTTTGAGTCAGTCCATGTGCACGATATGGTCGTGGCACTCAATGATATGTTCGCCACACAGGCTAGGACTGAAAGGTTCAATGTCTTTAAAGCCTTTGTGGAGTGCAAATTGGCAGAAGGCGCGCCAGTAGGACCACATGTAATCAAAATGGTTGGTTACGTTCAAAGGTTGGAGAAGCTAGGCTTCCCACTGGCTAAGGAGTTTTTCACTGATTTCATTCTCACATCTCTTCCGCCTAGCTATGGGAACTTCATCTCGAACTACCATATGCATGGGGCGGAGAAGGGCTTGAATGAACTGTGTGGTATGCTAAAGACAGCAGAGAGTGACATCAAGAAAGGCACTGGCAGCAGTCATGTGATGGCGATCCAAAACAAGTCGACCTTTAAAAGGAAGGGCAAGTCTTGGAAGAAGAAAGGCAAGGCCAAGGATAAGATCCCCATGCCAAACCAGACACCCAAGGCTAGTCCAGCTGCCAATGCTGAATGTTTTCATTGTAAGGAAATTGGTCATTGGAAAAGAAACTGCAAGTTGTACCTAGCTTCTTTGAAGAACAAGGGAAGCAAGGGTACTTCCACTTCAGGTACACTTCATGTTTATGTTACAGATCATGTTTTCCTCGCTAATATTGTCATTAATTCTTGGGTATTTGATACCGGATCGGTTGCTCACATTTGCAATTCGACACAGGGAATGATAAGAAGTAGAAGCGTTGGAAAAGGAGAAGTTGATTTCCGCGTGGGCAATAATGCAAGAGTTCTTCGCGTTGACCGTCGGGACGATGCAACTCCACCTCCCGTCAGGATTTATTATGGATTTGAATAATTGTTATTTTGTTCCTAGTTTGAGTCGAAACATTTTATCCCCTTCATGTTTGATGAAGGATGGTTATTCATTTGCGAGTGAAAACAATGGTTGTGTGATCTCTAAGGATAATATGTTTGTGGCTTGTGCATCCATTGTGAATGGCTTATTCGTTTTAAATCTTGATGATTCACCTATCTGTAACATAAGTGCTAAAAGGTCTCGACCTAATGATTTAAGTCCTACCTACATATGGCATTGTCGTTTGGGTCACATCGTTGAAAAGCGCATGAAGAAGCTCCATAACGATGGACTTTTAACTTCGTTTGATTTTGAATCCTACGAGACATGTGAAGCTTGTTTGCTAGGCAAGATGACCAAGATGCCTTTCTCAGGTTTTCCTGAGAGAGCCTCAGACTTACTGGAACTCATACATACGGATGTGTGCGGACCAATGAGTATGACAGCTAGAGGTGGATACCAATACTTCATAACGTTCATTGATGATTTAAGTAGATATGGTTATGTCTATTTAATGAAGCACAAGTCTGAAGCTTTTGAAAAGTTCAAAGAATTTCAGAGTGAAGTAGAAAATCAACGTGGCAAGAAAATCAAGACCTTGCGTTCTGATCGTGGAGGTGAGTATTTGAGCCATGAGTTTAGCAGTCATCTAAAGAGTTGCGGAATTGTTCCACAACTTACGCCACCTGGAACACCTCAAAGAAACGGTGTATCCGAGCGACGAAATCGAACCTTGTTGGACATGGTCCGATCAATGATGAGGCAGTCGGACCTACCATTGTCATTTTGGGGTTATGCTCTAGAAACCGCAACTTTCACTTTAAATAGGGTACCTTCTAAGTCCGTAGTTAAGACACCATATAAGATGTGGACCGGTAAGACTCCCGCCTTTGTCTTTTCGAAAATTTGGGGTTGTGAGGTTTATGTGAAGAAACTTCAATCAGATAAATTAACACCTAAATCGGACAAGTGCATATTCGTGGGATATCCAAAGGAAACCGTGGGATATTATTTCTACAACCGGTCAGAAGGCAAAGTGTTTGTCGCTCGGAACGGCGTTTTCTTAGAGAAAGAGTTTCTTAAAAGAGAAAAATGTAGACAGAAGGTGTATCTTGAAGAAGTTCAAGATGAGCCGGTTGGGCAAGATTTCACAATTGATGCTAATGTAGCTGAACGAGTTGAGATGCCCGTGGCAAGAGAAGCACCACCACAACCACGAAGGTCTGAAATGGCACGTCGCGCAACTGATAAGCTCAATCTCATGATCGCGGGATAGCGCGACATATTGTTGTTAGACAATGATGAACCTATGACATATGCGGAAGCAATGATGGACCCAGATTCCGAGAAATGGCAAAGTGCCATGAGATCCGAAATAGATTCCATGGATAACAATCAAGTTTGGAACTTGGTTGACCCGCCAGATGGTGTTAAACCCATAGAGTGCAAATGGATCTATAAGAAGAAAAGGGACATGGATGGAAATGTTCACATCCATAAAGCTCGACTTGTTGCAAAAGGTTTTCGACAAGTTTAAGGAGTTGACTACGACGAGACATTCTCACCCGTAGCGATGCTTAAATCTATTCGGATCATTCTAGCTATAACTGCATATTTCGATTATGAGATATGGCAGATGGATGTCAAAACAAGCTTTCCTAAATGGAAATCGACCGAGGATGTGTATATGACACAACCCGAGGGATTTGTTGATCCAACCAATGCCGGGAAGGTGTGCAAACTTCAAAAATCCATTTATGGATTGAAGCAAGCATCTCGGAGTTGGAACCTTCGCTTTGATGAGGTGGTAAAAGGGTTTGGCTTCATTCGAGTGAAGAAGAGCCTTGTGTTTACAAGAAGGCAAGTGGGAGCTCGTAGTATTTCTAATCTTATATGTGGATGACATATTACCGATTGGAAATGACATTCCTATGCTTGAGGCCGCTAAGACCTCATTAAAAAATAGTTTTTCAATGAAGGACTTAGGTGAGGCGGCATACATTTTGGGCATCAAAATCTATAGAGATAGATCAAAAAGGCTTATAGGATTAAGCCAAGACACTTACATTGATAAAGTGTTGAAAAGGTTCAACATGGAAGAGGCAAAGAAAGGGTTCTTGCCTATGTCACATGGCATACATCTTAGCAAGACTCAGTGTCCTTCGACAACTGATGAGCGGGAACGCATGAGTAGAATACCGTATGCTTCGGCCATCGGATCTATTATGTATGCAATGATATGTACACGTCCGGATATTTCGTATGCACACGGTGTTACAAGCGAGATACCAATTCGATCCAGGTGAGGGTCACCGGACGGCGGTTAAAAATGTTTTTAAGTACTTAAGAAGGACTAAAGGCATGTTCCTAGTCTATGGAGGTGAGGAGGAGCTCGTTGTAACGGGTTATACCGATGCTAGTTTCCAAACTGACCAAGACGATTCAAAGTCGCAATCAGGATACGTATTTACGATAAATGGTGGAGCCGTGAGCCGGAAGAGTTCCAAGCGAGGAGACAAGTGGTTGATTCTACAACGAAGCCGAGTACATCGCGGCTTCGGAAGCCGCAAAGGAGGGTGTTTGGATAAGGAAGTTCCTTTTCGAACTTGGTGTGTTTCCGAGTGTCTCTAGCGCATTGGATCTTTATTGTGACAACAATGGGGCTATTGCGCAAGCAAAGGAGCCAAGGAACCACCAAAAGAGTAAACATGTACTTCGGAAATTTCATCTGATACGAGAGATCGTTAGACGATGTGATATCAAGATATGCAAAGTACACACGGATTTGAATGTTGCAGATCCTTTGACAAAACCCCTTCCACAGCCTAAGCATGAGGCGCACATGAGAGCTATGGGTATTAGATATATTCTAGATTAGCTCAAGTGCAAGTGGAAGAATGTTAGAAATATGTCCTATAAGGAATTATAGAGATGATTATATTTCATTATATCCATGTCACTTGGTTCTTTTATTGAATATCCATGAAATGCGACTTGTATTTGATTGGCAATTATGTGAATTGTTTGTGAAACTCTTTTACTTGTATGGTTATTCAAAAGTTGTCCCTAGTATGAGTTAATGACTAGCACATAAATTAGTTGATGACTATGCTTCACAAGTCATGAACATGGAGATGTGTAACTAATAATGTGGGCACATGTATGACATGGGGCTGGACTGACCCAATTTGAGACCTTGTTCTCTGTTTACACAACGTATACGCTATGTCCTTAGACTTGAGATTGTCGCATGTACTCAAGATGTGAATTGACCTACTTAGGGGCCATCAACCGCTACTCCGTAATCGGGTAGTCATAAAGATGGCTTTCGGGTTTGTCGGGAAGCAGCTTTCGTGAGGCATGGTCAATCAAGATAGAATTTGCCCCTCTACTTGAGAGAGATATCTCTGGGCCCCTCGAGTGATCGGATCAAGAAATGCATGGCCGTGCTGGGTTAAAGGTTAACCCCCATTTGATGATCCGAATCACAGTATCGAGAAAGAGAGGTCAGCTTGGAGCTAGACCAAATATCGTGAGGCAAAGGGAATAGCATGTATGAATTGTTGTGATGGTTTGTCTGATAAGATCTTTACGTATGCATAGGAGTTGACACGTCTTGCTAGAGGCCGCTATCAACTATTGATCGAGTAGTGTACTCGGGTCAAGTCTATGTGTACGTGAACCTATAGGGTCACACACTTAAGGGGTTGGAAGCCGAATGAGGATGAATATACTTGCATAGTTGACTCTAGTGCAAGTGGGAGACTCGTTGGAAATATGCCCTAGAGCCAACTGGATTTGATCCACCAGTGGACTCAGATGGATTTGATCCATTATGGTGTAAAAGTCCTAATGGGCCACAAATGTTGTAAAGTCCATTAGCGTTGGAAGGGGTACACCATCTATTAGTCCCATATTGCTAATGGACGATGGTGTGGGGGGTTTTCCTCCCAATAAATATGGACCACACCCCTCCTGAAAAGATACAACTTTCTCAAGTAGCAGTCGCGCTGCCAACGCTCTCTCCTCGTCGCACTCGCGGACCTGCGGTCCGGCGTGCGTCGCTTCCTTCTCCGTACGTGTGGATACCTTGGAGGTGCGCATCCGGAGCACTTGGATCGGACGAGCCGCACATGCAAGTCAAGAAGGACGTGAGCAAGCGCACCGCCTGCTACCCTCGACGCGTTCGTCTACATCGAGACGGTTCCGCTGCATCTGCGCGTCTAGTGGTAATCCCGTGATCTCTGACAGCAGCAGTTCCTGTTTTGTGGGGAAAATTTTGTTTTGCACTAGCGTAGCCACCCCGTTTCCCTTCAGCTTCGACGCTGATGACCGCTCGTGAACCGAGGAGCCGGAGCTGCTGCGCAAGGACGCCGACACCGTGAACCCAGAGGAACGAGCTGCCCGTGTCGAACCAGCGACGCGATGCTCTGCTTCTCCTACGCCAAGGCGCTGCCTCTCCTCCGACCCGCGTCACCAACCCTGAGCAGCCGACGTCAGGACCGGAGTGCCTCTACTGCCATGGACGTCCGCGACGCCGTAAAGCTGCAGCTGGAGCCGCCCGTGTGCTGGGAGCGCTTGTACTGCGTTGTCGACACCATTTGTTCGGTAGAATGCCCGAACGACTCCGCTTTGTACCCCTGCGCAGTGGACATGCTTCACCGCCGTTCACCGCAGCACCCAGGAACACTGTGCCTACCTTCTTGTCATGGAACCGGCCTTCTCGAGAGAGGAGCTGAGGGACCAAGCCCTATCCTTTGCTTGCTCTGTTCAGCGTCCTTTGCTTGCTCTGTTCAGCATCGCCGCGCGACCGTCGTCTGTGTGCCGACCATCGAGCCGTGCTTTACGCTTGCTGGTACCGCTGCCGACGATCCGCGTGCGCCACCGCTTCACCGACCTTCTGTTCTTTTTGCCGATGAACACGCCACCATGTCTGTCGCGTCGTGACAGCGTAGCGCTGGTTTGCGCGCTCGTGCACGCATGCGGGGATGGCGAAAGTTTTGCCTTTTAGCTTGCCGCACTCGATCTTCACCCTTGAGCTCACCTGTGCACGCATGAGACCGACCTAGTCGCCGTCCCTAGCCGTGTCTTGACCTGTTGCCCGCGCGTCGCTCCGCCGTGTCACGACTGTGATCCTCCACAAGCCTGCACACACGCGTTCGTCGTGCAATCGGAGCCAAGGCCGAACCTTTGGCCGTAACCCCAATCTCGCCTTGCCGAACTCCCAGATCGCCGTCGCGCGCTCTGCGCGTGTGCCGACATCGAGCTCGCCGCCGAGGGCTTCTCCTTGGCCTGCAAGCATGCATGCCGGCCCAAACCACCGTCTTGCAACCTGAGCACAGCACCCGACTTTGCACGTTTCTAACGCACGCCTTCGCTCTAGAGCACGCGTGGACCATGTCGGCGTTAGCACCCTAACCAGCGTCGCTGACCTGTTCGCATGCGCGCCGCCCGGGAATCTCGCCGCCGTGTGAGTTACACCCAGTTGCCGCCCAAGGTTCCTTCTTTAACAACCCAAACCAAGACCCTAGACCTTGCCGAGTTTCGCCGTGCGCAACCGCCAGTCGTGCACATGCCTACGCGCGCAAGGTCGAGTTGTCACCCTTTCCGACCCGCTCGTAGCTCGCCGCCGAGGGTCTCCTTTTGGCATACATGCTCGAGAGCCAGCATGAACCTGTCCTCACTGTTGTCCGCACGCACACACGCGAGCAAGCACGCTGGCACTGACGCCCTAGCCAGCGACCCCGTCCTGCCTTGCCTCGCCCTCAAGCTGTTTGATGTTTTGTCTGAGCCGGAGCTATGCTTGGACCTCGACGTCACCGTGTCCTTGCCCTGCTTCCTCTGCACCACCACCCTTCACCGCTCGTCGTCGAGCTAACCCAAGGTGAGCGCTTGTGCTCAAGCTTCCCCTTTTGATGTGTTGGTGGCTTTCGAGACGATGGAGGGAGAAAACTGAGCGCATTGCCGTCTGTGTCGCTGCCGTCGCTTCTAACCGACCATCGAGTAACGCGAGTCGTTTGCAGGTACCTCCACCGCAAACCTCACCGTGGCTACGTTTTGAATCACCATGCTATCCTCTGTTCGTTTTCTTTCCCCGCAAGAGCCAACTAGCAGCATCTTCTTCTCTCTTCTTCACCTCACCACCGAACTGTAGCTCCAGTGTTTCTTTTCTCCAACTGATAGCCACACTCACGCTATCTCACATGTTCTTTTCTCCAATCGGCGGAACAAGGAGAGTAGCTAGCTACAGCCTCTCTGTTCCTTTTCTTGACCCAGTCTTGCAGACACACAGACCACCTAGTCTAGCAGGCCATGAACCCCTCTAGCTGCACCTACAGAAACCTGTAGTGCCAACTTTAGTTTCAGGATCTCAGCCTTTCAAGCAGCACCAGATGCATGTGTTCATGTAGGCCATGGACATGGTAGCTTGTTCTCTGTTCCACCAAATCCTTTCAGTCCAGAAAGCTGGCAACCGTGGCTCTAACGCTCTTCCAATCCTTAGCCAAGCTCTGGCGGGTGAGACCAAGTGTTGTGACCTTGAGCAGCTGACCTACCATGCTTAATCTCTCTAATCCGACCAAAGGGGCCTACGAACTTAGTGTTGGGTCCTACTGACATGTGAGGCCACTAATTGTCAAACCTAGTCCCATCTGACATACGGGGCCCACATGATGACTTGCGGGGTCCAGATGACCTTTGACCTTTCCCTTTTAACTTGGTGAACAATGATCGTTGACTAGTCAACTTACCATGCGGATCAGCCCAAAACCAAGCTTATGATTTCCTAACTGGCTGACTTGTGTTTTCTGTGCTTTATCGCAATAAATTAAATTCATAAAATATTTCTTTATTTGAAGATCCATAATAAATTGTTTCTACCTTAGAAAAATATGAAATCAGTTTCTGTATTCTTCTAAAATCATGAAGCACCTGTTAGACTAGCTTTTGAAGCACCGTGTTTATGTATATTTGTGAATCTAGGTCTTTCCGGAGCTGAGGAGTCAAGCCAGAAGATCGAGAACAACTACGGAAACTTCGACGACTACTTGCACATAGGTGTTCACGCCCGATTGATTCTGAATACCTATTAGGCATTGCTATGTAGTATGCTAGTGATTTACTTTAAATGCATGTTGAGGAACCTTGCACTGTCTTCTTTAATTACCCTATCCTTGATTTCCCTACTACTACTATATATATAAGCATGTATATGCTGAGCTTTGTGATGCATGTGTTGGGATGGGAACAGTTGTTCTTGGAGTGTGTGGGGTAAAACCGGTAGGAGAAGGCGTTCTGGGTACTTTGGCGGGGGTGAACTTGAAACAACGGATCTGGGATCGTGGATGGGAGTGCACTCAGTGCATTTGCACTTTTACGGTTTTCAGAGCACAAGTGTTGGGGTTTTACTGTACGATTGGAGGACATGAGTTCGCCACGGTCTGAAACCGAGTGGGTCAACCGTTTCACGAGACTTTTCGTACACACCACCTCACCGAGAGTGGGGAGCTTCGTGATGCATGTGTTGGGATGGGAATAGTGGTTCTTGGCATGTCTGGGGTAAAACCGGCAGGAGAAGGTGTTGACGAATAAAACTCGTATCCACCTACGATCCGCAAGCATACGGACCTACTCCTTTTTCACCACGGGGATTCCCTAGGTTCTTATCAATCCGCGGAGCAAGGGGATTGCTGGCGCTTAACCAAGTACTAATCTAGTTGATGGGAAACCTTTGAAAGGGGTATTAATCTAAAGGTAAAGTCAATATAACCTAAGTTGATCTAAGAAATCTAAGGTTAAACTAGATGGTAAAGGGTAGACACAAGAGAGAGATTAAGATAGATAAACGTTCCCTCCCTAGGGTTTAGGATCACATGAACATGCATCTAGTAGATGAAAAGGGTGTTACCTACACTAGCTTCATGGCGATTATGCGGCCGCTAAGCCTTTTCCCTACATCGTACTGTCACTACGCAAGGTAATCAAACACTTTCACGTATAACCGCATCTATACCTAAGCATCCATAGGGTTAAGCTAATCACCACGATTACCACAAACCCTACTAAGACCACATGTTGCGCAAACATATGTAAACAAAGCATACGCGAAGATATAGACCATAAAGCATTGATTGACATAAGGTTCATGTATAGATTACATATCATGCATCCATCTAACCCTAGGGACGAACAGAGACATTACCCCATCATCTTACACGGGTTGAAGCACATAGGGGTGATGGAGACTCCGGAGAACGTCGTCGATGAAGATGACGGTGATGAAGCTTGGGAACACCCCTAGGCCAGCAGTTTGGAGTCCTCCTCTTGCTTCCTTCCCTCCGCCGGTGTTAATCCTTGCGACGAGCTCATCCAACTCTCTCCCTCATCTTGCGGCGGCGGTTTTCTGGTGAATGGCGTCGGTAGAATGATTTGTTCGATGTGGCGGCCGACGGCGGCGGAGGCAATAAATAGACGAACACCTAGGGCAAAGGGCATCGTGAACCGGGCCAAAAGGACCCTGGGCCAATCCAAACAGGCCGGCCGGCCCAGTCCCTTTCTGGGCCGGTTCGGGCCCGTGTTCCTCCCCGGTTGCTTCTCGCATGATTCCTTATTTGTGTGCACTTGCAAGTGGGCAGTTGACGTCGTTTCCTTCACGGTTAAGGCTTGAATCCTTGCTATGCAAGCTTCGCTGTTTTCTGGTTGAGTCCCTGAAGACTTGCACGTTGACGCTTCAGTCCTCGGGTCATTTGGAGTCATGTTCATCGCGTGTCTTGACTTGTGACGGGCTTCATGATCTTCTTCCAAAGTGCTTGGTGAACTTATCCCGAAAGTCTCCTCTTTAGCGTAGATTTCCTGCAACAATAAACTCCAAAATCGACATGCAAGAGTGAACTTGTTATATACAGGGGGTTAGTTCTAGCGGTTAGAATAATAAATCAACACCAACATTAAAGGTAAACTCATAGCTAGGTTGACGGAAATTCACCGTCAACATCTCCCCCATGCTTAAACCTTGCTTGTCCTCGAGTAAGTAATCCTTGCTTAAAAGGGAAATCAGCGTTGCCTTCCAATGTTGTCCCTGCACTTAGTCATTCATGACGAGGCAAATTGCTCTCTCTTAAGAATTTATTTTTAAAGTTCAAGTTATGACCGACTTCTTTTTCATTATGGAAGATAGACTAACAAAGAACAAGCCACATTTAATAAACACGATGCTCTCAAACTTAAGTGAACTTCAAACCATTACCTTGTCACATGAATTTTCAAAAAGATGCATATCCAACATAAGTGAAAATCTCTTGCAAAAGCTCATGGAAACACTCATCTCATCAAGTCACTCAAGCCTATACAAGATTATTTTCAACCTACTCTACTCATATGTGATAGTAGAAGGCTTATGTGGAGCTTGGAAGGTTAAACACAATCCTAGAAAAACAGACATCTGAAATATTGTCAAATTAAGAGAGAGATCTATTGGAATTACCGAGACTCGTCAAAAAGGTCATGGAAAATAAATGTTGGAAAGAGAGAGAGATGAAACACACACATTTAGATAGGTAGCCATGTACAAGTGGCAAATAGAAGATCCCGAGGCACGAGTGAAGTCCTCGTTATCGGATTGCACATGGTTGGAAGATTTGAGTATGGATTTGTCATCAAGGCACTTGAAAACTTATGAAGCAAAAAGAACTGAGGAGCATCTTTATTATTTTCTTAATTTTATTTTATTTCCTTCTCATTTTTCTTTTTCTTTTTCTTTCTTTTTTTCTTTCTTCTTCCTTTTTTTCTTACTTTTTTTCTTCTCATCATTTTTTTTCATTTTTCATTTTTTTTCTTTTGCTCCTCAGAACTTTTGCAACATAATACTTACATAGCATTTGTCAGATGTAATGACTCCTCCCCCATGCTTGAATGATGCTCGTCCTCGAGCATAAAAGAGAGGGGAAATGACTGTTAAAGTAAGTATAAATTCCATAATCTTGCAAAATATCTCCATCGCGAATTTTACTCCATACTCAAATTGGGTTGTGGTCAAGGAGGTGATCACAAAAAGATGTTTTTGCCCAGCGAAGTTTGTGAAATTTTCGATGTGAAAACCCACAATGCATAGACAAAAAGGCTAGCATGAAAAGTTACACAAAGGAATGACCAGCTTCTTAGTCCCGAACCATAGAAATCAATCCTAATCCAACTCATCAAAACATATGTTTGCAATCTACAAGTTTTGTTATCATAGAACATATATGTATATGGCTTTGGTAGGTAAAACTTTGCAAGAGCATCACAAATATGTAGATAGCATAAAAGTTAAGTTTTCATAAAAACAACAAGTTATTCGGCTATCCATAAACTTAAATCAAAGAGCGAAGATATGTATGTGGGTCTAGAGCATAGTCATTTCACCTCCACAAATAAAAGAGCCGGTATTTAAATTAATTTCAGATCATATTATAGAGAGCAATTAGCCAATACATGTATAACTTCATGTAGGTAAAACAAAGCGGCAACTTTCATCATCTTTCCGTAAGCATAGGCAATATAAAACATCGAGGTGAACACATGGTCATGCATATCTATTTAAAGTAAAAAGAAACCTAGGTTGTCTTCCTAGTAGCCATGTTATTGTTGGATGAGAAAAACAAAAGGTTGCACCTAGTTGAGGTTGAAGGCATACTTACAAGCATTTGTGTTTGGAAAAGAGAAGGTCTATGGAGGTGTTACCGTCCTTTGTAGTTCTTCGTTGCCTTCTTCCGACATCTCCATGTATCAATGTGGCTTTTGCTTTTGTCTTGATTTAGCAATGCTCCTAAACTTCTGAATTTTATCTTGTATGCTTAATGGACTCATTGGTCGCCCTTCTCTTCAATGTTGTCATCACCATCTCCTCTTTCTTGTTCTCATCATCTCTTTGCTGTCTCTTTTTCATGGATTTACCCTCTGTCCAGAACAGAACATATATTGAAATATAGCACTACTGAAAAGTTTATGAAATTACCTTTCCAACGTGTGGTCGTTCATCGAAAACGGAGTTCAAACAAGGGAGCTATGTCCGTTTTACTTCAGCGCTGCGTGCTGTCCAGAACTGATTTCAGGACGTGTTGCACTTGGTGATTCGGGCATAACCACATGTAGGAACCTCTGATGGTCTTGATTCTTGATTTGTTGGAACCATAACTTCATGGGACTTCTAAATATCCAAAAATATCCAGTGTTTTCCCTTCGAGACCACGCAGAATTTTGATGAGATCTCATCTGTGGCTTCTTGCGCATTGATCTGGAAACGTTAATGATCTTGATCATTCTATCTTCTAGAGCGTCATGTTGCACTTCCGTGTTGAAGATTCATGGTATCCCCCATGCTTAGCATTTTGCTAGGCATGGAAGAAGAAGACAAAACATTTTTATCTTAGCCATCCTTCAGTTCCCTTGTAGTGAGAGTCTTTATCTTGCCTGCAAGACTTTTTAAACACACATTCTACCCCCAAGGTAACGGTTGAGAGTAGATAGAATTGCCAACAATCCAATGCTTACTAGGACTCAACTTGTGGCATAATTAGTCTAATGAGAAATAAAAACTTAATGAGTGTACGTGGTGCAAGGTGTGTATGAACATGAGAGGAGAGCATATAAATAAAGACAATGTTTTCACCTAGTTCTAAACACCATGTTTACAATTAGGTTGCCGAATTTCTCTATAGACATAAAGGTTTATTTATCAAGGGTTAAAACACCATATCTATCCTTAAATCAATAACTCTTATAGCACAAGAAAAATTAAGTGCATTGCAGAGCTTATAAACTAACCAATGCAACATGAAAACATATGAAAAGCTAGCAAGGTGTATCGAACTTAATGATGATGGTCCGCAATCATGTTTAAACACTACATTTACACAAGATCACAAAAGGAAAATGCCCAGCTGGAGCATTAACATGGATATGAAATCATACATCATTGAGCCTTAAAACAACCAAGCCAACTATATGCAAAACATGTACATGCAAAGAAACATCACGTTGATAACAAAATGCAATGCATGCAAATAAATAAATGTGAGCATGAACATGATGGTGGTTCTAAAAAGAAAACTAAACTTAGATTAATAACCACAAGTTGATCATCATAGGATGGTGCCATTCTTTATTTTCTCTAAGAAAGTAGTAAAAATATAAAGAAACGGGTTGCCTCCCGAAAAGCACTTCATTTAAAGTCATAGAGCTCGACTTTCTCACATACCTTCTTTTCGTCGCATAGCCATGGCCCTTCACAAAATTTCCTTTCCAACGAGTCTTTATTTGCCCAAATCGGACTCCGGACAAGAGAGTTACGTCTGTTTTACTTCGGCGATGAAATCTGTCCTGAAATTTCAGAACGCACAATGCTCAATGTTTTTCTCCATAACTCCTTGCACGGGTCTTCAAACTCGTTGGTTCTTGATGCGTTGGAATGGTAACTTGATGGAGCTTCTTGGTATCTCATTTTTTTCCATTTGTACACCTCTGAACAAGCTCTCAAATTGATGAAGACAGCAGCATCCATCGTGAGATTTGGAGAGGTTGATGATTTATCTTGCAACTCTTTTAGGTATGACTTCTTTTTTAATTATTCGAGCCTTGTCTACATGGTTAGTGAAAATTGGGCCTTCTCCCGACATGTTCTTCTTTAAGGTCATTATCTTGACCAAGTGCAAAGCATGATCGAGATTTACAAAACTTATTGTAAACATACGCGTCCATAATTAACACCACATGCGAATTGTAGTAACAAGTCAAGGTGTAAATAAAAGAAGCATATGTTTCATGCATAGCACTTAGCTCATCATTAGGCAAAGGTTCTTTAGGTGTGAGATTAATTGGTTCAAACATAAATGTTTCATCTTTTCATTCTCAAGAAAATCTAGCCTATCAACATGATCATTATTGGAACAAGGCATAGAATTTAAACTATTATTCATACTATTGGTTGAGCATGAGTATTTGAATTTATCAACATGAATATCAATAATATCTTGAGGTTTCAGCACGTACCTTGGCCTTAGAGCTTTTTCAACAAGAGTGATATTTGGTTCATCTAGCGGTGTTGAAGGCGAATCAATCTCAACGAGTGAAGGTGTCTTTTTGTTACCTTTTTGCATCCCCTCCATCTCATCATGTGGAACGTGTAATCCATCAATTATGTACGCATTCATCTCTTCTTTGAAGTCTTCTTTATCAACCAAATCTTCATCTTCAAAGTCTTGTATGTTGCTTTCTTTATCTCCCGTGTACCACATGTCATCAAGATCGCTCTTCGTTGATTCACTCTTTTCTTCATCCTTGAGTACTTCCATGTCTTGCTTTGCTAGTGTGTAGGCTTCAATAGCACACAAGCTATCACCTTGTGGGGAGGGGCCTTCTTGGAGTAGTTGCTTTATGTCAACTCCTTCCCATTCATCTTCTAGCTTGAGTCCTATCTCCTCCCATTTATCCTTCGAGTCACCAGGCTCATCACGGTTGTACTCTTCTCTTTCTTCATCATAAATCCTTGAGTTGTCAAACCGGTCGATCCATCCTTCATCTCCTTCTTCTCTTTCTTCTTCAAATATCTTTTGGATCGACGATCCACTCATCTCTTGATCAAATATATCTTCAACTAGTTTGGCAACGTGTCAACGTTCCTCCCTTCGGTAGTTGATTAGTGGGGCAAAATCAACTTGAATCCAACCAGATCGATTGAACTCCGCCAATGGTCTAGCATTCCACATACTTCGGCCTACATTCGTGTTAGTTTCAACATTTTTAACATCTGAAATGACTTCTCTTACCTTGGGAAGTGGATCTTCAATTTCTTGTATGGTCGGTTCATCTTCCTTGACCTCCGGTTCATCTTTTTCAGAAAATTCAGCAAGCACCTTGGGCTTGCTTTTGTCGTTTTGCTCCTCCCGACAACGTCTTTGCCAATCTCGTTGCGTTCTTTGTCCATTGCTTATCCTTTATAAGATTTGTGCGGCTTCACTAATTGTTTTATCCATTATATCACCGCATGCACACATGCTTACAAAATGAGATAAGTTAGGGGTCAGTGAAAAATAAAAGGGATACAACATCAAGTCTCCGGAAAATCCCAAGTTCGGGCCTCACTCAAGTAGTTCATTAAAACGGTCTCATGCTTCATCAATTCCTTCATCCTCTCCTTGCTTGAAAGTGAGCACTTGCCTCCTTAAGTCTTGGACCTTACTTATGGGAAAGAACTTCAAAAGAAACTTCTTCACAAGCTCATCCCAATTTCCTTTTGCTTCAACGGACACAAGTGTGTACCATCTTCGCGCTTCATTTTTGAGAGAGAATGGAAAAGATTCCACTTGAACCAAGCGACCGGAACTCCTTCTTGTTGCACCGTGTTGCATATCATCGTGAATTCCTTAATGTGTCTATAGGGTTGTCATCCTCCAATCCTCTAAAGGGGTTTGTCGCCACTAACTTGATGATTCCAGACTTCACTTCATAGTGGGTTGTAGCAAGCGCCATATCTGATTTTTGCATCCCAATATCTTCCATTGACAGCATTGCTAGCTCCCTTAGAGACATCTCTTCGTCCTCCAATGGTGAGGTGAACAAATCCATATAGGCACAACAAAAGTAGAAAGAAAAACAAAAAAAATTCTAGAAAATAAGGGTTAGATGTTAGTAATCAACAAAATTAATACTAGATTAAACGTAGTAAACTGGCTTGCTCCCCGGCAACGGCGCCAGAAAAAGGGGCTTGTTGACGGATAAAACTGGTAGCCACCTACGATCCGCAAGCGTATGGACCTACACCTTTTTCACCACGGGGATTCCCTAGGTTCTTATCAATCCGCGGAGCAAGGGGATTGCTAACGCTTAACCAAGTACTAATCCAGTTGATGGGAAACCTTTGAAAGGGGTATTAATCTAAAGGTAAAGACAATCTAACCTAAGTTGATCTAAGAAATCTAAGGTTAAACTAGATGGTAAAGGGTAGACACAAGAGAGAGATTAAGATAGATAAGCGTTCCCTCCCTAGGGTTTAGGATCACATGAACATGCATCTAGTACATGAAAAGGGTGTTGCCTACACTAGCTTCATGGCAATTATGCGGCCGCTAAGCCTTTTCCCTACATCGTACTGTCACTACACAAGGTAATCAAAGACTTTCACGTATACCCGCATCTATACCTAAGCATCCATAGGGTTAAGCTAATTACCACGATTACCACAAACCCTACTAAGACCACATGTTGCGCAAACATATGTAAACAAAGCATACGCGAAGATATAGACCATAAAGCATTGATTGGCATAAGGTTCATGTATAGATTACATATCATGCATCCATCTAACCCTAGTGACGAACGGAGACATTACCCCATCATCTTACACGGATTGAAGCACATAGGGGTGATGGAGACTCCGGAGAACATCGTCGATGAAGATGGCGGTGATGAAGCTTGGGAACACCCCTAGGCCAGCAGCTTGGAGTCCTCCTCTTGCTTCCTTCCCTCTGCCGGTGTTGATCCTTGCGATGAGCTCATCCAACTCTCTCCCTCATCATGCGGCGGCTATTTTCTGATGAATGGCGTCGGTAGAATGATTTGTTCGATGCGGTGGTCGATGGCGGCGGAGGAAATAAATAGACAAACACCTAGGGCTAAGGGCATCGCGAACCGGGCCAAAAGGCCCCTGGGCCGATCCGAACAGGCCGGCCGGCCCAGGCCCTTTCTGGGCCGGTTCGGGCCCGTGTTCCTCCACGGTTGCGTCTCGCATGATTCCTTATTTGTGTGCACTTGCATGTGGGCCTTTGATGTCATTTCCTTCACGGTTAAGGCTTGAATCCTTGCTATGCAAGCTTCGCTGTTTTCTGGTTGAGTCCCTGAAGACTTGCACGTTGACACTTCAAACCTTGGGTCATTTGGAGTCATGTTCATCGCGTGTCTTGACTTGTGACGGGCTTCATGATCTTCTTCCAAAGTGTTTGGTGAACTTATCCCGAAAGTCTCCTCTTTAGCGTAGATTTCTTGCGTAAACAATAAACTCCAAAATCGACATGCAAGAGTGAACTTGTTATATACGGGGGGTTAGTCCCAGTGGTTAGAATAATAAATCAACACCAACGTTAAAGGTAAACTCATAGCTAGGTTGACGGAAATTCACCGTCAACAGAAGGCATTTTGGGTACTTTGGCGGCGGTGAGCTCGAAACAACCAATCTGGGATCGGGGATTTAGTGCTCTCCTCAGTGCATTTCCACTTTTACGATTTTTTGAGCACAGGTCTTGGGGTTTTACTGTACGCTTGGAGGACATGAGCTCACTCCGGTCTGAAACCGAGTGGGCCAACCACTTCACAGGACTTTTCGTACACACCACCTCGCCGAGAGTGGGGTTAGGGCCGAGTTCAGCTCGACAAGTGCGGAACCATACCTGCCAGTAGGATAGAGGGTATCAGTGGGGAAGTGGTGGGAGTGAGACCAACTTCTCTCATCGCGTCTCTCATGTGGCCACACGGGAGCATTTCACAGTTCCGGTGCAATTCCCTTTGCGAAGGGGATCACTCTGAGGGCCGGATGCAGGATGGGACTCTAACTACTGAGATTTTGCACGGTAGGGTGGGTTTGGTCGGTTCGCTACCGATTGGGCGCCATCCCGAGTTGGGTACAGGTGTACACAATCTGCAAAGTTTAGATTAATACATATAGCCACGTCCTCGGTCATGGATGAGCCCAGTGGATTGTTGGTTCTCATGTTTTGGGATTTCTACCTCCCCCTGTAGATGAGAGTGTGGTGAGCTGTGGTTGCAGTTAGGGAGAGGAGAGTTGCTCCCTCTACCTCGCGGATCCGATTGCAATCATTGAGGTGCGAGGAGAGGAAGTTCTCGCATCGACCCTAGATGGAGATAGGTTGTGGAGTCGGGTCCCTGGGGTACCACGTGTTCCCGAGTTGTGATAAGTGAATGGATTGGGACTTATATGGAGATGTTTTCCTTTTATGCTTCGCTGCTACTGCATAGGAAACCTGAGCTTTTACCTTGCCACTTTTCTTATCCTTTAGAGTTAGGCCACTTAAAGTTGCATACAGTCAGTGACGTGAACCTATCCCATTCCTTAGGGATAGTTTTGTGAGTGTGTAGGATTGGACTTGGAGTGAGAGTCCGAGTTTGAGGAATCCATGAAGGAAGTGTTGCGTTGCTTCGCTCAAGGATGCCTGTGGTGAAGATTGAAGATGAAGACTTGAAGCCCCAGCTACTGCTACACAGGATTTCTACTTGTCGCTTAGCCTAGGGGCTTGTACTAAATTTGTATACTGAGTTGTTTCAGATGTAAATATTATGTTTTGTATTCTGATTTCATTGTATGGAAATGATATTATTCTGTAATGAGTTCTGTACGTGATAGCTACCGATCCAGGGACTATCACAAGGGTACAGGGAGTCGGGTTTTCCTCACCAAAACCCAGGTCGTTACTGGTGGTATCAGAGCCGTACTTGACTGTAGCATGCAACCTTAGTTTAGTCGGTAGCTTAGGAACATTCTATACGCTCTATTTTATATATACCCCTTTGAACTATTTTAAATCTGTCATCCTGCTTTGAAAATCTTCTATCTTACCTTCGTTTATGCAATCTTTTACGTGGACTAGTCAGGAGGAGATTGAAGATAGTTTGGATGGTATGAGAATATCTTTGACCACAAAAAGTACATTCTACCTTGATTGATATGCCACGAAATAATTAGAGCGAGTAGTGTGCGAGACCTCAACGGTTATGAGTCAACCTTGAGATAGCACTATCTATAATGCTATGGACGTTTGTGTGCTTGTTTCTTACGGATCTTATTGAATCTTATGGTTCTTAATATTGAGTGTAGGACTATATATTAGCGAATATTTTTCATATTTGTATTTGACTCCTATAATAGGAAACCCAAGTGCTATCCTTCATAGGAAAGACCACCACAATGCTATGCCTTGGAGGTTGTTGGCTTAAGGAACCTGAAATAAACCAAAAAGAGGAAAAATCATCTCTATAAGACAAGTACAAGGAGTATCAGAGTCATGCCTCCTCAACCAAAGACGAAAAGGAAACAATGCCATATGAGGTCTAGATTCTAGATAAGCCACCTCATGCATTTTGGAATCAAGTTACTAACTTGGATTAGAGAGTACTCGAACTCGAATTGGAACCACCCACTACCTCAAAGTTGCTTGAATTTTAGGAAACATACAAGGAGTAAAGAATTCATGATGAGAGACCCTCAAGTATAATCAAGCGGAGACATGAAGAATCACTATGCTATGGATCAAGAGAGTGGGATCAAGATCAACCTTACCTCAACATAATTTCTAATTCAAGAGATTTTTGTTGGTGCACACTAATGGTAATGACCAGAAAGCAATTACAATGAAGCTGAAGATGCTCGAAGCTCGCACACAACATGAAGATGTTTGGTACCTCCAATGTACCCAATGAAGCTTCAATATCGAGGACGAGATTCTTTTGAGGGGGGAGTTCTGTAACATCCCGGGTTTTCTCGGAATTTTAATATTTGCGAAAATTTGAATTTCAAAA
This sequence comes from Cenchrus americanus, assembly GCA_947561735.1. Classification (NCBI taxonomy): domain Eukaryota; kingdom Viridiplantae; phylum Streptophyta; class Magnoliopsida; order Poales; family Poaceae; genus Cenchrus; species Cenchrus americanus. The sequence goes on along the minus strand of OX387241.1, from coordinate 95,534,458 downwards.
TTTTTGTTTTTATTTGAAGCTTAAATCTGTAAGGATGTTTTCGTTGAACCATCTCTAAATTCTTAAATTTATTTTGAGCAACTAATAAATTTAGTAATTATAAATTGTTAGTGTGAGAACTCTAGAGTTTATTGAAATTTATTTGGATTTTACTTGAGTGTGACTCGAATTTGAATTCTAAATTCAAATTTGAGTTGTGAATATATAATGTATAAGGATAGATATATAGGAAAACTCCTCCTCAGTTGAACCTAATCTTCTCCTTAACCCAGGCCGTCTAGTTCTCTAATCCTCCCTGAAGTTTTCATCGTCGGCCCATTTTAACCGCCAGTCCATCTCCCACCTACTCCTTCAACCGCAGCCACTTACAGCTGGGCCCGCTTGTAATATCTTTCTCCTACTCCTTTCCCCCCTCTCATCCGAGGATAATTTTTTAATTTTAACCTTTTTTTAAAATTATTTTTAAAAATAACCCCTGGGCAACTTTTTTTGCACTGGATGACCCTTTTGGCCGCGCCGCGCGCGCGCGCGCGCGGCGCCGCCGCCGCACCACATGCGGCGCGCGCGGCCCCGCCACGCCGGCCGCCCGCGCGCGCGCGCGCCGGGCGTGGGCCCGGGCTTGCCGCGCCACATGCCGCCACCGCGCCCGGCGCGCGGGGGCCGCCGCGCGCCATCCCGCGTGGCGCGGCGGGGCCGCCCGGCCTAGAGGGCCCGCGCGGCCCCCCTTCTTCCTCCTCCCTCCCTTCTTCCTCCTCCGCCCCGAGCCGCCCGCGAGCTCCTTGCCGCCGGCCGGCCGCCGCCCCCCCATTCCGGCCGGATTTGGGGTGGAAAAAGTGGGGGGGATTTGTTCCCCGCGTTGTTGTGAAGGTATTGACCTACTTCTCTCCCTCTTTTACCGTTGCATTGTGTAGATCGGAGTAGATTTTTGTGACCTAGGGTTAGGTATAGAAATTTGAAATTTACACCAAATGCAATTAGTTTTAATGGAAATGATGATTAGTTCATACGCAGTAGTTTCTCTGCCCGTGTTATTGACGTGTAGAACTTGTTGCATGAATCGATTTAATGACATTATTGATGTCAAATGTTTAGGGTAGTTGATAATGGGTGTAGCTATTATATGGATGCCTAACAATTTTGTTGAATACCTAACAATTTTATTAGGGGTAATCTGCACGTGTATATATATAACAAATCGAGATGGATATAATTTTTGTTGAACACAATTCTAATTTTTCATGTATATTTTTAATAAATATCTATTTTAGTACTATATTGTTATTGAACAAGTTATAAATTTTGTAGATGGACTGTTTAGTTCGCATGTCTCATGGTGGCGTAGTTAAAGAAAATGGAGAGTTTGAGAATATGATAGAGTTGGTAGAAACATTTGATGGTCCGCCAAGCTTTAAGGATGTAGTTGATTGTGCAATGGTCAACTATGGAGTTGGAATGCATGAGTTGTCATTTAGAGGTCGTTTTGATTGTGGGAAGGCTAGAGCTCATTATGTGTTGATGAGCTTGTCAAGTGAAGAAAATTGGAATCGGTATAAGAAGGTAGTTGGTCAAGCTAATGTGTCATGTCTGGAGGTTGTGGTAGATATAACTCGTGGGCCTAGTGGTAATGTTTACATGAATGAGGAAGTGCCGTTTGAGGCTCAACAAGGTACACAATAGTCTACAATTTTGGAGGAGGACTTTGGTTGTAGGGAACCTAGTCGGGATGTTGGGATGGTGAATGATGATTTTCCCAATGATTGTTTTGAGCGGGAGGAAGAAACCATGGACGATGATGATATATCGAGGCTACTCCGAAGAAGGTGATTCGATGATGAGTCCGATGAGGAGCATGCGGAAGAGCAAAATGATGCCAATGCACATGCGGTCGAAGCACTCCTTGGTTTAAGTGAGGTTAACTTGGATGGTGTTCAAGATGATTATGTTGCAGGACCCTCGGTGAACCATACAACCTTTGAAAGGGAAGTGCACATAAGTAGGCCGCTAGTGAACACTATAAATGGTGAAAGTGAAGAACACGTGCCTAGGTTCCCGGACAACACTAGAATTGGTGAGAGTACTGAACACTACACCCAAGCTCAGTACCAATTTGGAATCCCTTCTGTTCGCAATGACAGAGACTTGAGTAGGATCGATATAGCCATTTGTGATTCTACTAGGTTGTTCACAAAAGGAATAGTTTTTACCAGGGAGCCTGAGATACATGAGAAAATGATGTTTGACTCCCTGGATGAACTTAAGTTTTTCTTGTCGACTATGCGGTGAAGCATTATAGGCCTTTCACCGTGGTCCATTCGGACGAGAATCTTAGGTATGATGTAATGTGCAAACAAGGGTGCATGTGGCGTGTATGGGCACGGCTGCAGAGAGGGACGGGGAAATGGAAGATTACAAAGGTTGTGGGACCTCACACATGTCGGTCGAGTCGGGTGAAGGGAGTTCACGCACAATTGATCGCAAGTTACATTGGAAGGTGTATCTTAGGCGTTGTTCGTGAGAATAGTGAGGTGACGGCCAGCAATTTGATAGAGCGAGATATTGATGTTTGTTGGATATCGTGTGAAGTATTCTAAGGCATGGCGGGCTAAACAACATGCAATTGCCTTGCTATGGGGCGATTGGAAAGAGTCATATGCAAAAATCCCAAGGGTCTTGAGAGCCATGAACCACTTCAATCCCGGGGTTAAATGGTTCCCTTACGTGACCGGTTCTCGTGTTCTCGACGGTGGTGTTTTGAAGCCCATCCTTCTACGTGTTTTTTGGTGCTTTCCACAATGTAAAGTGGCTTTCCAACACTGTCGTCCGGTGATACTTGTTGACGGAACCTTCTTGACCGGCAAGTACAGAGGTACACTCATGATGGCAGTTGCTGTAGATCCTGAACAACAACTTGTGCCTTTAGGTTATGCCTTGGCGGAGAGTGAGAATGACGACGAGTTGGTCATGGTTCATGAGGCTCCTTCGCATTAACGTACTTGGTCCAACGCGACGGGTATGTATGATCTCGGATCGGCACCATGGTCTCATCAAATGTGCGAGCGACCACCCGGATGGGTATCCACCACTTGTTCATCGGTGGTGCATGAGGCACTTTGCCGCCAATTTGTGGCGTCGTCAAAAGAACAAGGAGGTAATAGGACGGTTGAAGTTGCTGGCATCGGTACATACGAGAGGACCAATTTAAGGAACTCGCACAAGGACTTAGTTAAGAACTTGAATGAGGAAGCTAAAGATTGGTTGGAGTATGAAATGGAGGATAAGGACAAATGGGCTCAAGCATATGATGCGGGGGTATGCGTTGGGGTATCATGACAACAAACTATTCGAAAGTTACAACAACATATTTACCGGGAATAAGAAGTAGACCCGTCGCGGGGATCATTGAATACTCATTTGAAAAATGCAATGAATACTTTGTGAAGAGATGGCGGATTGCACGTGATTTGTTGGATAGTGGGGGTAGAATTGGATCATTTGCAGATGAGATAATGTATAAAGCTGGTTTAAGATCTGTGAACCAACATGCAGAAGCATATGGTCCAGACAGAATGATTTATTCTATTCGAGGTTCCTCTACTACTAATGTTGGAGGGGAGAGTCATGGCGGTCGACACTATAGGGTGGACCTCCGGGCCGTACTTGCACCCGTAACGGTCCTCAATTGTTGCATCTTCCTTGTTCTCACTTGATGACGGCTTGCACGGCTAGAGGTCTAGACTATGAAAATGCCATGTACTTGTCTCCTTTGTTCTATAGAGAACACACCATTAAGATTTGGGAATCCAGCTTTGAGCCGTACCTTGATCCGTCACAATGGCCTCGAATATGATGGCCCGGAGTACGTGCCACCGCCGTCTTTGAAGAAATTGAAAAAGGGTAGGAGGCAAAAGAAGCGTTTGAAAGGGGACATGGACGCGTGTCAAGGAAGGTTTGCCGCCGCTTATGATATGGGTGATTTTGAAGCCGATGCGGACAAGATGACGTATCTTTGCTCAAAATGTCACAAAGAAATTAAAAGCGCACGTGTCGGAAAAGAAAATCGAAGGGCAAGAAAAAAGCAACGGGGACAAATAGAAGGATGGGTGGTTCCAACTCGAGGGTAGGTGTCATGGTAGTACGTTAGTAGGTGAAAAATTATGAAATTTTGTATGCAAGTTAAATAATTTTATATTTCTATATACTTACCTTCAATTTTTAATTATTGTTACTAACTACAAGTAAATTTTTTCGGGATGGCGCACCCGGTGTACCCGCTCCTTGAGGTCGCATATGATGGCGACCATCGTGCACACCTTCTGGCCGACCTTCACGAGGTATTTACAAAAGCCTTAACTTAAGATCCAAATTTATTAGTTATTGTACCTCCTAGTTGTGTTTAATATGTGAGCTAAGCATATTTCTTGCATTTTGAGGACTAGACATTGCTAATGTTGTAATTATTGAATTTTATTGTTTTTCAGGACTTGAACCCGTTGAGGGTGCGAGAGCACTTTCCACTTCCTTGGGATGAGAGATACGCCCCGTACTTGGCTAGAGCGGGGTTCTTGGACATTGCTTTGGTCGTGGTTCGTGGGTTGCCTGTGATGGACGGGCCGTTGTTGTCGGCCTTGGTGGATCGATGGCATCCGGAGACCCACTCTTTCCACCTACCGTGCGGAGAGATGACGGTGACCCCGCGGGATACCGCCATGATCCTTGGTCTTCCACTTGAGGGGCCGGCGGTGAGTGGGATCATTCGGGAGTCTTTGGTTGGCGAGACATGGTTGAGTTGCACATTGGGGTGAGACCACCAGATGCTGATGAGGGGGATGCGTCGAAGAAGACCTCCGGAGTGAACACAGTTTGGTTGAGGCAGCACTTCACCGTTTGCCCCCAGGGAGCTCCTCAGGCTGTTGTAGAGAGGCACGCACGTGTGTGGCTTTGGCACTTTGTTGCCACGTTCCTGCTACCAGATGCTGCTGGTAACACCGTTTCTTGGATGGTTCTGCCACTTTTGGGTCAGGATTGGGACAACATCCGTGGCTACAGTTGGGGTTCGGCGGTTTTGGCATGGTCGTATAGGCGGCTATGTGATGCTTGTAGGCGGAGTGGACGGGACGCCAACCTTGGTGGATGCGCTTACCTCCTGGGATTTGGGTTTGGGAGCGTCTTCCAGTAGGCCGACCACACCGTGGGCCAGTTGAGGTACATAAGAATCCTTGTTATCTATTCATGCAGACTTATATTCATGAATTATTAATCTTTCAAATTTTGGTTATATTTTGCAGGTTTGGAATCGGCAGGATTCTCGACCCACTTTTGCGTTTGTGTGGAAGACAGCGACAGCGGTACGTGGTCCTCCGGGAAGGAGGTACAAGTTCTACACAAACGAGTTGGACTGTCTTACTCAGGCACAGGTACAAGCCCATGTCCACTAGTTCGTGTTCAATTTGTAAATTTTGTGTCATCACATTTTCTCTAAACATGTTGTATGTTTGTAGGTTGAGTGGCTACCGTACGACCGCGACTTTCCTCAACACGTCCGGTTCTCACCCATGTGTTACGAGACGGGCTTCGTGGAGGTCGACAAGTGCCACTCATCATCTACTATGTTGTCGAGTGGCATTTGCCAAACGGGGTGCTACGCCGGTTTGGGAGGCTTCGGCCTTCGCCTCCCGAGCACACGTCCACCGTTCCGGCCTTGCACAAGTAAGAAACCAACTCGATGCATTTTTCATTATTCTCATATGGCATAAGTTAGTTTGTAAATAATGTGACAAGCAATTTTGTTATTTCGGGGTGAACGAGGCAAAAAAGATACAAGGAGAATGATTGGACGGTGAAGCATGCTAGGTACTTGGACATTTGGAACAATCGGCGAGAGGATGGATCATCAAGATGGCCCTGCTTGGCGTCCGGACCACATAGAGAGTACATGAGGTGGTACCATACCTCTACAAGAACTAAGATCAAGCCGGCTTTCACGGATGAGCACATTGAAGATGCCCCCTCAGACTCCGACGACGACATAGCGGATGAGTACGACACCCGACACGTGTGGGCACACGGCCCGGAGCGAGCACCTTTGCACGATTACTTGGTAAATTTATCCCAAGCCAATGTTGTTTGATCACTTCGGTTTCTAATAATTTGTATCTATAATAAGATTTTTTTTGTAGGGACAACAACTTGCAAGGCTTGCAAATGAGGCGGGAGTGGCTATGGAACATGCAAGTGCTTCCGAAGGTGGAGCCCTACGCAACTTTGCGAGAGGTAGTATTACTTTTCAAAAACTAAATGCTTAAGTTTATTCCTATTTTTGGAATATGTCTTCATTTTGTACCAATTGCATGTTGCAGAGGGTCCGGAGGAGCTGCAGGCGTATGGCAATGAAGTTGAACTGCATAGCGGCTCCAGATGTTGTCCACGGCGGCAATGTTCAGGCCACTTCTTCAGGATCCCGCCGCACTCCAGTTCACCACGGGGCTAGAAGCTCGACGAGGACCCCATCTCGAAGCACCGCTCGCACCGCGTCGGCATCAGCAGGTCGTGTTGTTGGTAGTGCCAGCCGTGGTCGTGGTAAGGAAATCGCCACCCCTGAGCCCAGTGATGAGGACGATGGAGACTCCTCCTCCTCCTCACCGGCAGCTGGTAGTGAGCGTGGAGACCCCACGTACGTCTCAGAGATTCCGATGGACGTACTGTTTGATGCCCCACCCGCAACTCAAACACAAGGAGAGTCGACGAGTCAGGTAATGAATCCAAAAATTTCCATCCAAGTCAGCATTTGAAATTACCTTGCTCTTCTATAGTGTTTTGTCCAATTTTTGCAGCCTCGCCCACCTCCGGCGAAGAAAGCCCGCGACCGTCGTCCACGTGGGCCCGCTGAAGTTGGGAGTGCCAACGTCTTGGACACGGAACCGGGGAGGGAACGCCGAGCTAAACAAATTTTCGGCCCCGAGGACCAAATCCGCCGCCGTCGTTGATCCTATGGACCATATGTGATGTTTGTGTGTGCGGGACTATGTCGGAGGCATGTCTACGCCTTAGGATGTTGAACTAGATGTTTGTGCGTGCCGGACTTTGTCGGAGCATGTGTTGGCCTTAGGATGTTGAACTTATGGACTTTGTGTGATGTTTGTGTGTCGGACTATGTTTGAATGTAAGCACTTTGTATTATGTTTGGTGCATGGGAAGTGTCCATATTGGCTTACGGATGAGTGGATGAATTACGTTGATTTCCTGGGGTGCGTCGAGTTGAGAGGGCAACGAAACCGGAAGAAACTTCGTTTCGGCCGGCAACGAGCTTGCCGCGCCATGCCGTCGGCGCGGCGACATGGGCTGCCGCGCCATCCCCAAGGGCGCGGCGGTCCCGGCAACTTGGGTGCCACGGATGGCCACCTCCACCCCGGCGCCGCCGCGCCACAAGGCTTGGCGCGGCGGGCGCATGTTGCCGCGCCGAGCGGGCATGGCGCGGCAAGACCGCGTTGCCGCGCGCTTAAATTTTGTAACACCCGGTATGCACCCTCGGCCAAACTTGAATCTTGGCGGTGGCGCGGCAACACGAGACCGCCGCGCCATGGGGGACGGCGCGGCAAATCGGCCATGCCGCGCCATGCGGGGGTGGCGCGGCGAGCTCGTCCGCCGACGTCACCTACGCATCTACGCGTGCCCGGGCTGCGCCGCGCCACACCGCATGGCGCGGCGGGGCGGCGCGCGCGTGCCGCGCCTCCGCGCATGGCGCGGCAAGCTCGTGTTGCCGCGCCGCCGGCTAAACTTGAATTTTGGCCGAGGGGTGCATACGGGAGGTTGGAAAACTTAAGTGCGGCGCGCGCAGTCTTGCCGCGCCGGAGACCATGGCGCGGCAACGTTAATTTCTCCGCCGCGCCGTGTGTTGTGGCGCGGCGATGTATTTAAGCCACGAGGACTTCCTTGCAAATGCAAATGGCCGTCTCTTCCATCCTAGTTGCCTAATCGAATACGGGTTCCGAGAATCCAATCCCACACCGATTTAGAGAAATGGGGTCCACCACACCCACCTTCTCTATATAAAGGGGGGTAGCCTCCACTCATCACTCACCTCCATTCCTCACGGGGCAACCTCCACTCGTACATCACCTCCATTCCTCCGGTCGTTTGGGAGTGTTGGTTATCCGAGATGGGCTCGGGGGTGGGGGTTTATGGATGTGAGGAGGGCCATGGAAGCCATGGAGGGGGCATACCCAAATGATCCCAATAGATCCATATTCAGTTTGAACAAGAGGCCGAAAGGCGAGATCCCCCAGAGTGCCATTGTGGCATGAATGCGGGATGCAAGGTCTCACGTGAAGATGAAACGTTTGGCAGGCGGTTTTGGTGTTGTCAAAACATCGATCAAGCTAAAAAGGAGCTTGCGGCATTGGCAGTAAGTGATACCGTTAAGTAGCATTGTACCTACTTCGTGGTGTTCATTTCGACTTTGTATCTACGTGGCATATATTGAAGGGAAGCAAGAGATCCGTTGCTCCAAAGGTGACGAGGGCGTGCCACTTCGAGCAGTGGATCGACGACTTCATTAGTGGTCCAGATGCCGCGTTTCTGGCGAGGGGGGAGAAAATTGATGGAGACCCCAGCACTGAAGCTCTTGTGAAGAAGGAACTTGAGGACTTCAAGAAGTGGAGCGATGACTTCATCAGTGGTGCATGATTGTTGTTATGTGTAACACGTGCCATTGCTTGTGTGATTTAAATTTCCTAAGACGTGCTAGGATTAGTATTGGCACATGTGCCATGCATGTCATTGGAAACTCGTGTGATTTAAATTACCTAAGGCGTGCTAGGATTAGTATTGGCACATGTGCCATGCATGCCACTGCAAACTTGTGTGACTTAAATTCCCTAAGGCATGGTAGGATTAGTTGTGGCACATGTGCCATGCATGCCACTGCAAACTTGTTATGTAAGAGAAATGTCTAATGAAATAGCAATGGCCACAATGTTGACAAAACAATTTGTAGTTCTTTAGACTTTTCTAGGTTTTTTGGCGGTTGAAATGATGCCTCACCGAAAAGGCTAGAGATTCCAAGGACCCTAGAGTTTCGGGGTGCATAGATTTTTTTAGGGTGTTGTCGAATCAAATGTTGTCACCGGACAACATGGCCACAACCGAAAAGGCTAGGGATTCCAAGGGGATGGAATGGAAATACTCGTGGTAGTGTTCCTTACCGAGCACGTGGACGAGTGAAGGCAACAAAAGCGACGGCACCGGAGTAGTAAAGTCCAACTCCCTCATAAACTTGCATTACACACAACTCATTGTGCATGCATCTTGGCCACTTTATTGATTTTTTTCGAATCGTACGGCCTAACATCCCGCAAAGATCGGAAATAACTCTTCTCTCTTGGTGGGAAGTACTCCTTACATTCGGGATCCCGTTCGTCCACAAGTCGGGGCCGAGAGAATTATCCTCACCGACAAGTCATCCATTGCTGGTTATTGTGAACAACTTACCTGAAGGGTGACATATATAGGGAAAGAAAAGAAGTGGTGGGCCATTCAATCCGTGGGAGAAAACACACCCTACCCCCTACCCTACTACATGTGATGTGAGTACAAGAAAAAACACCCTACACCCTCGCCACGGCTATATAAAGAGGGACGGCGACCGCGAGACTACCATTGCCACACCTTGCGAGGCTCCTCCCTCTCCTCACGGGCTCATCTTCTATCTTAGGTACGGTTCCTCTCTTTGTTAATTTAATGTAATCAGTTTATACTTCAAAATAATGTTCAATTTTTAACAATAACTAGAGATGTCTACGGCAGCTGCCGGGAGGGGGTCGAGGATGGTAATGGTGGTGGTGATCCGAAGGGCAAAAACACAAATACAACACCTGATCCGAAGAAAATGACCACTTTTAAAAGAGCCATGCTTCGTTATATGCAAGGAGAAACTGCAGATGCCATTGCAAGAGGAGAGGACCCCCCTTGGGATGGTCTTTTTGCTCCGGGTGGTCTTTACGGTCCTGAAGCAAACCCGTCTGCTCCTAATCCACCAACTAAAAAAGGTACCAAGAAGGATAAACCTTCGTCATCACATCACAAGGATGCCTAAATATTGGAACTTTGTATGAGGTCGTTGTCTTCGACCATGCGGTGTTGTAATATTTGAGCTACTATTTCGTTTACACCATGGTAGTGTTATATTGTTCCAAGAAAACTACATCCTTAATGTGTTGTAATAATGGAACTATTATTCCTAATTTTTTTATTCTTCTAATCTCCTGCTCCATTAATAAATCTGCATGCAACACAACCAAACACATTTTTTCATTGAAAAAATTGTTCAATACAACACATACAACTGATTCTTAAGGACCATTCATCATCAACTAAATCACATAACAAAGTGTTCACTTAACACAAAACTAACAAACACACTAGTTCATTGAAAAAAATATTACAATGCAACACATGCAACTGACACTTGACCACCATTCATCATCCTCCCACAATCCTCTTACCTTTTCGTCGGCCTCTCGCCTTTCTAGCCGCTTCATCCCTCGACCTATCCCTGGACCTATCCATCAATGCCTTCCACTCCTCTTCCTTTTTCCTCTTCTTCTCACTCTTCTCCTTTGCGGTCAACGGACGTATCCCCCGTTCTAAGAACTTCTCCCTCGTTACAACGCCAATATGCCACAACTTTCTCGTAGTTGGCGTAACCAACTACAAATTCTAGCTCCACTCCAGTTTCACGAACCATCTCATCGAAATTGGACCACTTAGATCCTCCTCTTCCGTAAGGGCACACCATATTTTGCTCTTATCTTGTTTTTAATAGATTCAGTTTTAAACCTCCTCCCGGGTTCGAAGTTCGTCCCAACTCTAACATTAACTCACGACGACCAAGAAATTGCTCCCAATCACAAGTCCGCCCCTCCTGCAAAATATAAGACCGTATCATACAAAGTTAAATCAAAATGAGGACAACCACAACGGTAGTGCTACCTAAATCAAAGAAGTTCACATCATGCTCACCCAAAAGTCTCCATATCATTGCCACAAAACATTCCAAAACCGAGCTCGGATGGCACAACACCTTCCGTGGCTACTATGCCACACTTGCACCGTGAAGGTGGATAGCTAAGGCAAGGCCAAGCCTTCGTCCGGACTCGAACTCTTTCACTTCGATTCAGTTGGCCACTCCGATCTTGGTCCATATATGTATTCATTGAAGTCACACCTAGGCCACCCACTCTGAAATGCAGAACAACCATTAATAGCAATGAGTCATGGACATTTATAAAACTTAAATGATAACAAGGATATGCTTTTTACTTACAAAAGTCTTTAAGGAGCAACGGAAGAATGGTGTAAACTTATTTGGGGCCTCAATGTTTGGTCGTTGAAGATACGCACGCACTCCACAATCACACACTGGAGGGTTGTTAACTCGCTCAATGGCGGCCAACTGCTTCTCCTCATAAGTCATCGGTGGAGGATTAGGTGGAGGAGGAACCCATCGTTGAAACTCATGATATGGCTTCAACACATGACTCGCATACGGGAAGAGACGTATCATAGGATCAAACTTGTCGGGCCCGTCTATCCACTGCAAAAAATAACAAGGAGCTGCCGGGGGTGGTGCTTCCCTAATCCAACAACAAGAGAATGCTCTACCCGCGGTCCGGCACACCTAGACTCGTTTCACATAAGCCGGCACACCACATAAACAATTGGGTACGGGGAGAGCTCGAGGCACGAGACCGTTTTCATCCCACTCTTCGGGAAAACTTCCTTTACCCCTAACAATGGCACAAGTAACGTGGGTTTTGGTGGCTCATGTCTACTAATCCCGCAACCAATGATATCAAAATGAACAATCACTTTCAACATATTTGCAACATTGTATTAAGCATGTAGTAAAGCAAACCTACACTAAAGCATGTAGTAAAGAAACGTATTTTCAACATATCAATAGATGGCACATTGTCTAATGAAACTTCCCAAAGCATAACTTTCAACACACCCAACATCTAACACATCACAATTTCAAATTATTGTCAAACCCTAGCTCACCTATACATGCAAAATACGGCAAAAATAAGTGCTAAAACTGAGATTAAATAAGGGCAATACCTTCCAAGGATACAGGGATCGATTTCCCACACTATCCCCGCCACAAATCGCCGGTTAGAAGGGGGCGGCGGCGGCGGCGGCGGAGCTCGCGCGGGGCACGGCGCGGGGCCGGAGAGAAAGGGGAGAGGAGGAGGAAGAAGGGGGCCGCGCGGGCCCTCTTGACCCGCCCGCCGCGCGCCGGGCGCGGTGGCGCGGCGCCCCGCCCGCGCCGCCGCATGTGGCGCGGCGGGACCGGCCCACGCCCGGCGCGCGCGGCGCGGCCGGCCGGCGTGGCGGGTCCGCGCGCGCCACCGCATGTGGCGCGGCGGCGGCGGTTGCCGCGCCACGCGCGCGCGCGCGGGCAAAAGGGTTACCTGGTGCAAAAAAAGTTGCCCAGGGGTTATTTTTAAAAATAATTTAAAAAAAAGGTTAATATTAAAAAATTATCCCTCATCCGACGCACACGCCCACACGAGCGGACAGCGACCACCGCGGTGCCGCACCATGGCCTCCCATGGCCGCCGCCTCTAGCAATGCTGGCACTCGCGGATGCACGCCACGCCACCCGAATCGCCGCCCGCCGTCCATTGCGGGCCAAACCCTAGTCGGTCACGTATACGACTCCAATCCCCAGCCATCTCCCTATCCGCCGCCGATTTGTGGATTTCCACCAAACCCCACACCGCTGCTGCCTAAGGAGAGAGGGAGGGGAGGGAAGAGGGAGGCGCCAGCCAGGAGCAACCGCAGCCCGCGAAACCGGAGCCGCCGTAGACCCTGCATCCCCTGCACTGCGCCCCGTCGCTGCGCCGTGCTGCGCCCAGGAGGTGCTCGCCGCCCTGAAGCCACCATCCCGGAGCCGTTGCTCGTGAATAGGAGGAAAGGAGGAAGGAGGAGTGGGAGGAGAAAGGAGAGAATGAAGAGGGAGCCGACGTCGATCGCTGGGGTGAAGCCAGAGCCGTGCGCGCCTGGGGCGTCGACGCCACCCACGCTGCAGCTGCAGGAGCTTCGACGCCGACGACCGCTCGTGAATCGAGGAGCCGGAGCTACTGCGCAAGGACGCCGACGTCGTGAACCCGGAGAACGAGCTGTCCGTGCCGAGCCTGCAACGCGCTGCTCTGCTTATCCTACGCCAAGGCGCTGCCTTTGCTCCGACCCGCGTCACCGACCTTGAGCAGCCACAGTGGACCACGACACCAGGACCGGAGTGCCTCTGCTGCCATGGACGTCCTAGACGCCGTAAAGCTGGAGCTGGAGTCGCCCGTGTGCTGGGAGCGCTTGTACCGCGTCGTCGACCACCATCTGTTCGGTAGAATGCCGGAACCACTCCGCTTTGTACCCATGCACGGTGGACATGCTTCACCGCCGTTCACCGCAGCGTCTTTCGTGCCGAGAGAGGAGAACTGGGCCAAGCCCGTGGGACCAAGCCCTCTCCTTTGCTTGCTCTGCTCAGCGTCGCCGCGCGACCGCCGTCGTATGTGTGTCGCCATCGAGCCGTGCTTTACGCTTGCTGGTACCGTTGTCGACGATCCGCGCACGCGCCACCACTTGACCGACCTTCCCGTTCTTTTTGCCGATGAACATGCCATCATGTCTGCCGCGCCGTTGCAGTGTAGCGTCAGTTTGCGCGCTCATGCACGCACGCGGGGATGGCGAAAGTTTTGCTTTTTAGCTTGATGCACCCGATCTTCACCCTTGAGCTCACCTGTGCACGCATGAGATCGACCTAGTCGCCGTCCCTAGCCGTGTCTTGACATGTTGCCCGCGCGTCGCTTCGCCGTGTCACAACTGTGATCCTCCACGAGCCTGCACACAGGCGTTCGTCGTGCAATCGGAGCCAAGGCCAAACCTTTGGCCGTAACCCCAATCTCGCCTTGCTGAACTCCCAGTTCGCCGTCGCGAACTCTGCGCGTGTGCCGACGTCAAGCTCGCCGCCGGGGGCTTCTCCTTGGCCTGCAAGTATGCGTGCCGGCACACGTTCTTGCAACCTGAGCACAGCACCTGGCTTTTCACATTTCTGATGCACACGTTCGCTCTAGAGCACGCGTGGAGCATGTCGGCGTTTGCACCCAAACCGGCGCCGCCAACCTGTTCGCATGCGCGCCGCCTGGGAATCTCGCCGCCGTGTGAACTACACCCAGTTGCCGCCAAAGGTTCCTTTTTTAACCACCCAAACCAAGACCCTAGACCTTGCCGAGTTTCGCCGTGTGCAACCGCCAATCGTGCACATGCCTATGCGCGTGCAAGGTTGAGCTGTCACCCTTTCCGACCCGCTCGTAGCTCACCGCCGAGGGTCTCCTTTTGGCATACATGCGCGAGAGCCAGCATGAACCTGTGCTCACTACTGTCTGCACGCACGCATGCGAGCGAGCACGCCAGCGCTGACACCCCAGCCAGCGACGCCATCCTGCCTTGCCTCACCCTCAAGCAGTTTGATGTTTTGTCTGAGGTGGACCTATGCTTGGACCTCGATGTTGCCATGTCCTTGCCCTGCTTCCTCTACACCACCACCAGGTGAGCGCTTGTGCTCAAGCTCTACACCACCACCCTTCGCTGCTTGCCGCTGAACCAACCCAAGGTGAGCGCTTGTGCTCAAGCTTCCCCTTTTGATGTGTTGGTGGCCTTCGAGCCGATGGAGAGAGAAAACCGAGCGCATTGTCGTCTGTGTCCCTGCCGCCGCTTCAGACCGACCATCGAGCCGCGCGAGTCGTTTGCAGGTGCCTCTGTCGCAAACCTCGTCGTGGCTACGTTCTGAATCGCCATGCTATCCTCTATTCGTTTTCTTTCCCTGCAAGAGCCAACTAGCAGCAGCATCTTGTCTCTGCTTCACGCCTTCACCTCACCACCGAACTGCAGCTCCAGTGTTTCTTTTCTCCAACTGACAGCCACACTCACGCTATCTCTCATGTTCTTTTCTACAATCGGCTGAACAAGAAGAGTAGCTAGCTACAGCCTCCCTGTTCCTTTTCTTGACCTCGCACACACATGGACCACCTAGTCCAGCAGGCCATGAACCCCTCTAGCTGCACCTATAGAAACCTGTAGTGCCAGCTTTAGTTTCACGATCTCAGCCTTTCAAGCAACACCTGATGCATGTGTTCCTGTAGGGCATGGACATGCTAGCTTGTTCCCTATTCCACTAAAACCTTTCAGTCCAGAAAGCTAGCAATCGTGGCTCTAATGCTCTTCCGGTCCTTAGCCAAGCTCTGGCGGGTGAGACCGAGTGTTGTGACCTTGAGCAGCTGATCTACCCTGCTTAATCTCTCTAATCTGACCAAAAGGGGCCTACGGACTTACAGTTGGGTCCCCTGACATGTGAGGCTGCTAACTGTCAAACCTAGTACCATCTGACATACGGGACCCACAGGATGACTAGTGGGGTCCGGATGACCTTTGACCTTTCCCTTTTGACTTGGTCAACAATGACCGTTGTCGGGGACCGCCCCTAGGGGTCCCCTCAAACGATGGGAGAACCCTCACTTAAATTCCCGCATCAAATGAACTAGGCCTAACCATGCAGGAACTAACCATGCGGGACGTGGCCCATGCAAAGCAGACTTCGGAGGCCCCGCCAAGATAGCCCGACCACAAGACCCCTCGAGCAGGCTCCGCCTCGCCCGAGGGTACACCTCCTCCTCGAACGGGCTCCGCCCCGCTCGAGGGGCAACCCCCTCCTCGAACAGGTTCCGCCCCGTTCGAGGGGCGACCCTTCCCTCGAGCGGTCCCGCCCCGCCGAGGGCCCCGCTCCCCCCTCGAGCAGGCCTCGCCTCGCTCGAGGGTTCGCTCCACCCTCGGCCGGGGCCCGCCACGCTCACGGGCGCCCCGCACGCGTGCGCCGCCCCGTACTTGGGCATTTAACGCCCGACGCCGCGGGACGGCGCCATCATGCGCCGGGGCTCACGCCCCGGTGCCGCCGCACCAACTCCCCAGGGAGGAGCCCATCCCCGCCACTGTGGGATGGACCGTGCGTACGGCCGGTGTCGTCCCGTGACACCGTGCGCACGCCGCCGTACGGCTAACGCGCCCGACCCTCGAAAGGGGGCCGGCGCACCCTCGATTCCACTTTCCCGTGACCTTGCGTGTTAGGGGTAAGGGGCGCTAGGCGGTGGGTGGCCATCCCGGCCACTGTAACGGCGCGGCCGCCGTACCCACGCATGCGGGCGCACGCCCGACTCCGCAGCGCACGCCCGAGCACCGCAAAGCAACCACTCCGCCACCGCAGCTCATTGGGAAGGAACGCCGTTCGCCCGCTCCCGTGCCCCCGTACGCGACATCATCGCACCTCCCTCGAAGCCTACCGAGAGAACGCCATCGCCATCTGCCGCCTCCTACCCTCGAACCGCCACTGTTCGGGTACAAGGTAGGCCATCATGGCCGGATCGCAGCGAAGATCGACCGGACGGCCGCCCACTCTACACCATAGCGCGACGTGCTCCCTCACGTAGCTAGGCAGCGCGGCATGCATGTAACTCGCCGCCCCCTTGGCCTATAAAAGGGGAGGCGAGCCCCCAGCCGCGGGGGGGGGCAGAGGAGGACGAGTTCGGACGAACCCGGAAGAACACAGCGCACTGTGCACTCACTCTCTTATTCTCCCACAATATCTTCAACCACTCACCAGGGACTTGGGAGCCACGCTTCCTCTCCCGCCTTGCTTGTACTTGCCCCACTACAAGCACCCCGGTGCCGAGCAATATAGTGCCACGAGCACACCACTGCTGGACGTACGGCCCCCTCGGCCGGAACCAGGATAAACCTTGTGTCATTTGTTGCTTGGCATCGACCATTGAGGGATAGACTTAGGCGTTATCTACTGGTTAGTGTCGGGACCATATTCCGCACCGACAGTTGGCGCCCACCGTGGGGCAAACGAGCGCCTAAGGTCATTTCGCTAACTCCCTCCATGGTGATTCGCACTGAGTACCGTAGCACCCGCTACAACATGGGTAGCTCAGACCCCCTTCCGGCCGGGTTCGAGATCCGCTTCGGGGACTTGAACTTCCGTGCCACGGGGAATGGCTATCTCATGCGCCTCACCAACCGTGAGGAGCTACGCGCGCGGCGGGAGGCCGGGGTCCGCTCGGTCACCACCGCACGCACGACGCCGGCGCGAGGCACCGCAGCACGGATGCCGCGGGACCGTCGACACCGCGACGTCGTCGTCGCTCCGGGCCGCGCTCGCGACGGGCACGGTCCGAGCGGCGGCGGCCGAGCGCACCGCCGCCCAACGCGGAGCGTCCAACGTCACGACGACCGCCACCGCCCCCGCCGGGACCGCGTGCGGTCTCCGGGACCACGCGTCCCCATCGGGTTGCGTGGCGCCACTACGGCCTACAACGCCAACGTCAACACTACAATGTGCGGGGTTCCGCCCGGTCGGCACATCTTCGTCGCCGGGGATCCCGCACTTCGGCAGCGGACGAGTCGTCCCCGGGCTCCGTCGACACGATGCCACCCGCCCCCGCCATGGGTACGCGGAGTGGGACTTCTCTCGGTGTGCCGGACCCGGCCGCGTTCGGGCGCTTCCTCGACGCCACGGACTGCGGTTCGGCCGCTCCGACGACTCAAAGACCGGGAGCTACGACCCCACGCGGGAATGCCGCGCCGTCATCACCAACGACCCGGCCAACGCCGCCGGTGCGGCGGGCGCCGGAGATGGGGAGGTCACGCCGCCCCCCGGATCGCCACGCGCCCGGCCGCGGGGCCAAGCGCTCCCGCCGGGGCCGACGTCGATGCGCGGCCGGCCCAAGCTCGCGAGCTCGAGGCCAAGCCGGCGCAGGAGTACGGACCGTGCGGGCCGCTCCGCGCCTCGATGGCGGGGAGAGGCCTCGCGCGCGGCGAACGCGCGCGGGAGCCGGGCCGACAGTCCGAGACCGCCTCAACCCCCGTCCCCAACGTCGACAACGCGGATACCCCGCCGCGGGCGAGCCAAAAGCTAATCGCCGCCGCCACGCCGCCGCGCGCCATGCCGGCACCCTCGACCCCCGAGGCTCGAGACATGCACCGCGAGGTGCGGACCCTCCTTGAGCAAGCGGCCGTCCGGCCAAGCCGAAAGCTCGGCCTCACGCATCCGCCAACAGGGGGGACGCGCGGGGTGATGATCCGGCACCGGGGGCGAACCCTCGGTGCATGCGGGTCGACCCGCCGACCGGGGACGCACGCCGGCCAAGGAACGCCTCCTCGACACACGCAGTGGCGCCGGATGGCGACGCCCGCAACGTCATCAACGCCGGGCGCACCGGCAAGGCGGACGCGCGAGCGGCCGGGGGGCTACCACCCTCGAAGGGGTGGACGCTACGACGGCGGTGAGGATCGCTCCCCAACGCCGGGAGCCCCCCGGCACCCGCGTGTTCGGCCGGGAGATCCGCACGGCGGCGTTCCCCCCGCCGCTTCCGTCGGCCCTCGACGATCATCAAATACAACGGGGAGACGGACCCTCGTGTTTGGCTCAACGATTACCGCCCGGCTCCGTCGCCGGGCGGGGCCACCAACGACGAAGTAATCATCCGCAACTTGCCCCCGCATCCGGGCGACGCGGCCCGGACATGGCTCGAGCACTTGCCCGCCGCCGATCCACAATCGGGACGATCCGGTCCACACCTTTGTGGGCAACTTCCAGGGCACATACGTGCGCCCCGGGAACTCCTGGGATCTGCGCTCCTGCACGCGAAGCCAGGCGAATCGCTGCGGGACTTCATACGGCGCTTCTCCAAGCGCTGCACAGAGCTCCCCAGCGTGGCACAATCCGAGATCGTGCACGCGTTCCTCGAGGGCACCACGTGCCGGGACCTTGTGCGC
The DNA here is from genome assembly GCA_947561735.1 of Cenchrus americanus. NCBI lineage: Eukaryota > Viridiplantae > Streptophyta > Magnoliopsida > Poales > Poaceae > Cenchrus > Cenchrus americanus. Next base: position 95,515,570 of record OX387241.1, on the reverse strand, counting down.
GAGCTGGGACGCAGCCCGCCCACGGACTCGAACGAGCTGTTCGACATTGCCACCAGCTTCGCCTCCGGAGAGGAGGCCGTGGGGGCAATTTTCGATGGCAAGAAGGGCAAGCGCTCCGAGGACACGCCCGCGGAGGGCAGCGGGTCCAAGGAGCCGCGCCGCAACGACAAGCGGGCAAGAAGGGGGAAGAAGCCGCGCCGCGAGGCGCGCGAGCGGGGCGCAACGGCGGCAACGCCGAGGCCCTCGCCGTTGACCCGCCCGACGGGGCCCTCGACCGGCTCCTCGAGGCCCGGGGGTGTTCGATGACATGATGAAGAAGCCATGCCCCTACCACAAGACCCCCGTGAATCACACTCTTGAGCAAGGCGACATGCTCAAGAAGTTCTACGGCCGTGCCGCCGCGAAGGAGGCAGAGGCCAAGAAGGATGGGGGCGACGGCGACGCGGTGGCTTCCCCCGCCGTCGAAAATGTGTTCCTCATTTTTGGGGGACCCACCGTCGACATGTCAACCCGGCTAGGCGCAAGAAGGAGCGGCACGAAGTCCTCGCCGCAGAGGGCACCTCCGGCCTTTCTCAACCGGTCGAAGGATGCCATCACCTTTAGCCGGGATGATCACCCAAACCGCATCCCGAACCCGGCCAGATTTTACCCCCGGTGGTCGATCCCATCATTGGGAACGCCCGGTTTTCGAAGGTCCTTATGGACGGAGGCGGTAGCCTCAATATCCTCTTCGCGCACACATTGCGCCCGGTGGGGATTGGGCCGGACCGACCGCGGCCCGGAAGACGAAGCCGTTTCACCGCATCGCGCCCGAAAGCGGAGTTCAACCCCTTGGGCGCATCGATCCGCCCGTCCGGTTCGGGACCCCCAAGAATTTCCGCAAGGAAACCCTCACCTTCGAGGTGGTGGGATTCAAAGGGGCCTACCATGCCATCCTTGGGCGACCATGCTATGCCAAGTTCATGGCGGTCCCCAACTACACGTACCCGAAGATGAAGATGCCGGTCCAAACGGCGTCATCACCGTCGGGTCATCGATCGAGCATGCATTCGATCGCGATGTCGAGTGCGTGGAACATGCAGAGGCGCTAGCGCCGGATGAAGCGCCGGTAAACGCGCCGGGAGAAGATGGTCAACGACGACCTCGGCCTCCGCCACCAAGCACGTCGGCACGTTCGAGGCCGCCGAGCAAACCAAAGGGGTCCCTCTCGACCCATCGGCCCCCGAGGGCAAAGCATTGAGGGTCGCACGACCCTCGATCCTAAATAGGAAGCAAGTGCTCGTCGACTTCCTCCGCGCCAACGCCGACGTTTTCGCGTGGAGCCCCTCGGACATGCCGGGCATTCCGAGGGAGGTCGCCGAGCACTCCCTTGATATCCCGCCTAATGCTCGCGCCGTTCGGCAGCCGGCCGCGCCGCTTCGACGAGGAACGGCGACGGGCGATCGGAGTGGAGCCGCGGAAGCTCCTCGAGGCCGGATTCATCAAGGAAGTGTTCCACCCGACATGGTTGGCTAATCCGTGCTTGTAAAAAAGAAAAATGGGAAGTGGAGGATGTGTATTGACTACACCGGCCTCAATAAAGCATGTCCAAAAGTTCCTTTTCCTTTGCCGCGCATAGATCGATCATTGATTCCACCGCCGGGTGTGAACTACTCGCTTCCTTGATGCCTATTCGGGCTATCACCAAATAAAAATGAAGGAGTCCGACCAGCTCGCGACTTCGTTCATCACACCGTTCGGGACGTTCTGTTACGTCACGATGCCTTTTGGCCTCAGAAACGCGGGCGCAACATATCAGCGCTGCATGCAGCACGTTTTTGGGGACCATATCGGGCGGACGGTCGAGGCTTACGTAGACGACATCGTCGTCAAAACCAGGAAGGCGACGACCCGGTCGGCAATCTTGGCATCGCATTCACTCGCTGCGGGCGGGCCAACGGGGTCAAGCTCAACCCCGAAAAATGTGTCTTTGGAGTGCCGCGGGGCATGCTCCTAGGATACAACGTCTCCCGCCGGGGGATCGAGGCCAACCCCGAAAAGGTCGTGGCCCTCGAGCGAATGGGTCCAATTCGGGACCTCAAAGGAGTGCGAAAGTGTTGGGGTGCCTCGCCGCCTTGAGCCGCTTCGTCTCGAGGCTCGGTGAGAAGGGCCCGCCCTCTACCGGCCGCTCAAGAAGCACGAGCGCTTCTCTTGGACCGCCGAGGCCCGGGAAGCGCTCGACAAGCCGAAGGCATCGGCCGACGCACGCCCCAATCCTTACGCCGCCGCGAGACCGGCGAACCCCTCCAACTCTACGTGGCCGCGACCACCCGGGTGGTCGCCGCCGTGATCGTCGTGGAGCGCACGGAAGAAGGGCATGCCTTGCCCGTGCGGAGGCCGGTCTACTACATCGGCCGAGGTCCTATCGGACACGAAGACGCGCTACCCCCCGTGTCCGGAAAGCCGTTGTATGCGGTAGTCCTCGCGCGGCGCAAGCTCCGCCACTACTTCGAGGCCCACCCGAGTTACGCGGGGTCTCTTCCTTCCCGTTAGGAGAGATCATTCGCAACCCCGACGCGGCAGGCAGTGAATTGCCAAGTGGTCCGTGGAGTTGATGGGCGAAACGCTCGCCTACGCCCCGCGCAAGGCCATCAAATCACAAATCCTTGCCGATTTCGTCGCGGAGTGGACGGACACGCGCTGCCGCCGCCCCTCGGATCCAAGCGAGAGGCCGGACTCCGTTCTTCGACGGCTCGGTGATGAAGACGGAGAGCGGGCGCGGGCCTCGCTCTTCGTGTCACCCCTCGGGGAGCACATGCGCTACGCGGTGCGTCTCCATTTCCCCGCATCCAACAATATGGCGGAATACGAGGCCCTCCTCTCGCGGCCTCAAGATCGCCATCGAGTTGGGCATCAAGCGCCTCGACGTGCGAGGGGATTCGCAGCTCGTGATCGACCAAGTCATGAAGAACGCGAGCCGCCACGACGACAAGATGGAGGCCTACTGCAAGGCCGTGCGGGCCCTCGAAGACAAATTCTACGGCATCGAGCTCAATCATGTACCCCGCCGGTACAACGAGGAGGCAGACGAACTTGCCAAGATCGCGTCCGGCGGATCACCGTTCCCCCCGAACGTTTTCGCGCGCGACATCGCGCGGCCATCGGTCACCTTCGAGCCCTACCCCTCGAGCGACGGCGGACCCTGGGGGCTCCCTCGAATCCGGCCGGGTGCGGAACCCATGGAAGAGGACCCCTCGAACGAGGCGTACGTGCTCTCCCTTCTCGAGGGGTACGGCTCCCACGAGGCGGTCGCGATGGACATCGAGCCAGCTCCCGCCCAGGCGGACTGGCGGGAGAAGTACATTGCCTGGATTGCTCGAGGGGAGCTCCCCGCAGACCGGGCCGCGCCCGGGCGCATCGCCGGGATGGCCAAGTCGTTCACCCCGGTCGACGGTGAGCCGTACAAGCGCGCCGCGTCGGGCATCCTCCGCCGATGCATACCCATTCCCGAGGGGCGCGAGCTCCTACGGGACATCCACGCGGGGATCTGTGGCCACCACGCCGCGCCGCGCACCCTCGTCGGCAACGCGTTCCGCCAAGGCTTCTATTGGCCTACCGCGGTCGCGGACGCCAACGAAATCGTGCGCACTTGCGAAGGGTGCCGGCTCTACGCCCGCAAGACCAACTTGCCGGCTCACACTCGCGGACAATCCCCGTAACGTGGCCGTTCGCCGTGTGGGGGTTGGACATCGTCGGCCCCCGCGGAAGGCGCCGGGGGCTTCACCCACCGCTCGTCGCAATCGACAAGTTCTCCAAGTGGGCGGAGGTGCGCCCCATTACGAATTTGAGGGCCGAGCAGGGCGGTTACGTTCTTCACCGACATCGTCTACCGCTTCGGAGTGCCAAACTCCATCATCACGTACAACGGGTCCCGGCTCACGGGCCGGAAGTTCTTGGAGTTCTCGCGACAAGTTCCACATCCGAGTGGACTGGGCGGCCGTGGCGCACCCGCGTACCAACGACCAAGTGGAACGTGCCAACGACATGATTCTACAAGGCCTCAAACCCGGAATTTTCGACCGCCTCAACAAATCGCCGAAAATGGCTCCAAGAACTGCCGGCGGTCGTGTGGAGCCTAAGGACTACCCCAAGCGTAGCCACCGGGTTCACCCCGTTTTTCCTAGTCCATGGCGCGGAGGCCATCCTCCCCACGGATCCGGAATACGGTTCGCCCAAAGTTCGAGGCTACAACGAGGACGCTAACCGCCGAGCCCGCGAGGACTCACCGGATCATCTAGACGAAGTACGCCTCGTGGCGTTGATGCACTCCGCAAGGTATCACAGCTCCCTACGGCGCTACCAAGCACGCAAGATACGTCGAAGGGATTTCGGCCGAGGGGGACCGGTCCTAAGGCTACGCCAAGACAACCGAGGGCGCCACAAGCTATCGCCCCCATGGGAGGGACCCTACGTCGTGGTGAAGGTGCTCAAACCGGCACGTACAAGCTTGCCAACGAGGACGGCGAAGAACTCACCAACGCTTGGAACATCCAACGCCTACGTCGCTTCTACCCTTAGCTAGGATTTCCAAGTATTTTCCGTTGTAAAAACGCACGGCCAACGCCCCGCTTGGTGTCACCTATGTAAATACTCCGAATCCAATAAAAGGGCAACTCGGCTTTCCCCCGAAACCCAAGTTACCCTCGGGGGCTACTGCGGGGGGCACCCCCCCCCCCAAATGGTCCCATTTTTTCGCGCAAAAAACGTAATAACACGCGCTAAGTTTGTCTCCTACTTCAACCACGAGCCACGATTCGAACAGGCGTAGGCGGCACGGCGGAAGGAGCGCGCGAGCCGAGAGACGCCTACGCCGCGTGGCTATGGCCCGTCTCTCTCGCCTCCAACCCGGCGGGCCCCCGCGAAAGGCGGACTTCCCTAACTAGAATCTACTCAGGAAGAAGAAGAAGCAAAAAGCGCAATAAGCAAGCGATTTCATTTACAAACTGACCATGTTCACGAAACTACTTGTTTATTTACAAGAGGCCACGAGGCCAGAGTTCTGATACACACAAACAAAAAAACGGGCCTAGCGCCCAGATGCTTTCAGGAAGAGGGAGCGGCAGCATCAGCGGCGTCCGGGAAGAGGAATTCCTCGAAGGCCTCGGCGAGCGTTCCGGCGGCGTCAGCAACAAGCGCGTCCGCGCGCTCCATGGCCACCTCGTCCTCGACGCCCACGGGCACGATGTAGCCTTCTGCCACCGCCTCGAGGTTGACCTCGTAGTGGGATCGCACCACTCCGAGGGCCTCTCGCACGCCGGGTGCAACGCCCGGCGCACCCGCTCCGTGACGTGGCCACCAAGCGCGCGCAGCGGCCGGCCGCCGAGCCGCCGGCCCGGACATCGCCTTCCTCGACGACGTGACAGTCTCGAGGGCCGCGTCCCGCGCCTCCCCGCAGCCTGCTCGCTCGAGGAGTTGTAGGAGGCCCGCAGGCCTCCGCCCGCCCAACAACCGTGCCCCAAAGCCGTGCGCGAGCTCGGAAGCGACAAGACGACAAGAAATCGAAAGGGGGAAACGAACCCTCTAAAAGCAAAAACTAACGAGCGAGGTGGTCGGACAAGAACTTACCCTCGACTTGCCTCTTCCCCGCATCGAGGTCGCGGCGCGCGGACTCCGCGCCGCCTCGAGGCTCGGGACGGTCTCGCCTTGCTCGACGAGGGCCATCTCTTGGGCGGCATTGCCGATGCCGAGCGTCAACGCCTCATCCTCAACCTCGGAGAATGCGGCGTTCCGCTCCTCCGGCCGACTTCTCCGCCGCCCGCGCGCGACGCGTTCCCGCTCCGGCGCCGCCGTCGGGCGTCACCAAGGGCAGCCTCGCTCCCGCCGAAGCCGCCCCTCGCCCCCTCGGCGGGCGATGCGCTCCCCGCCGGAGCCGCCCCTCGCCGGCGACGAGAGCCGCGGCCTTCACGTCGAGGGCGGCCTTCGGTCATCGGCCTCCTTGGCGCGCCGGCTCCGGCCCCACGCGCCCGCTCCTCGCCCGACGCCGCCGCGCCCGGGCCCCCTCGAGCGACGTGCGGAGCTCCCGGTCTCGCGCGCGAGCGGTGGCCACCTCCGCTTCCCGGGTGGCGGCCGCCGTTCGCGTCTTGTCCGTGTCCTCGCGCGCGTTCCACGGCGCCTCATCACGATCGACGAGGGCCGCGCGGATCCGCCCGAGGCTCGGGTCACGCGCCGCGTCCCCGCCCCGAACTCTCGGGAAGCACGTCGCACCACGCCATCGCCCGCACACCCGCCCGCACCGTCCCGGCGTCCTGAGGGCATCTGCAAGCGCGTCGTAAGCGCTGCATCGCTCCCGGAGCTGGCGGGCCTCGGCGTTCACCTGGTCGAACGCGCTATACTTTTCGCGAGCGCGGCGCTCGAGCTCCTGGCATAACACACATCGAATCCCGTAAGCGCCAAAGTTTGAGTGCAGCACGCGAAAACGAAAAAAGGAAGGGAAACGAGCAACCGTGGCTCACCTGGAAGACGGTCCGGGCCGGCCGCCGTGGACCCGCGCCGCTTCGTTCAACGCGCGGTTGAGCGTGGCGCCATGGCCCGAGGAGCTCGCCCCGCAGCCCTGCTCCCCCCGAGCGTCGCAAACGCCGGGGGGATCCTCCACGGCCCCCCCCCACCGGGCGGGGCGGCCGGCGCGGGAGGACGAGGCCTCGGCACCGTGCCCTCGGCCCCCCGCCGTCATGCGACCCTCGTGCCGCTCACGAGGGCCCCCTCCCGGGGCTCGGGGAGTTCGCGGGCCACCGGCCCACCGGTTCCACCCGGGCGGCGGGGAGTCATCCGAGAGCTCCACCACCTCCGCCCTCGGGGACCGCCGGCGGGCGAGCCACCGCGCCGCCCTCCGCCGGCGCCTCCACCCGCGCCTCCGCGACCACGGCGCCCGTCGTGGCGCCGTGGCCGCCACCACCGTCCGCGCCGCCACATCCGCGGCGCTCCCGCAGTCGCGCCCGCTCCGCCTCCTCCGTAGTGGCCGCCACCGCGGGCGCACCTCCACCATAGCCACCGCCGCGCCCGCGCCTCCGTGGCGACCGGCGCCGGCCGCTCCCCGAAGCAACCCTCGGTCGCGCTGCGCCGCGGCGGTTGATCCGCCGGCCGGCCCCCGAGGCCTCGGCCGGCCTTGCGAGCTCGTGCCCGCCGCCGCGCTCGTTCCCTCGGCGCGACCCCCTCGACGAGCGCCGCCGGGTGGGGATCGCCGCGTCCGTCCTCGCACCTTGGCCGGTGCAAGAGGAGGAACGGTCGGCACCGCCCGCGCAATCACGAACGGAGAGTTAGAACATCTAACCACCAAGCACACCAAAGCCACACGGAGGAAGGCAAGGCTACGTACCTCGCGGAGGAAAAGGCCCGCTTCCTTTTCCTCGAGGCCTCGGGACGGGGCCGGCGTAGCGGTCGCGCCCGACGCAAGCCGCCTCCCGATGGCGCCGCCGCACGCGCGGGCACGCCCGCCCCCGTGCGCGGGCGCACCCGACGCCGCACCCCCCCGACGGCGCCACCGCGCGCGGGGGCACGCTTGTCCCGCGCGCGGCACGCCTCCCGACGCGCCCCTCGACGACGACGCCGCTCGTGCGGACGCACTCCCGCCGCGTGCGGGCGCGCTCGACGCGCGCGCGGCACGTCCGCCGCGCGCGCCGCCGCGCGCGCGCGCCGGCACCTCCGCGCGCGCGTGCCGCCCCCCGACGACGACCGCCCGGCGGCGGACGCCGACGCGCCCGCCCCGGACGAAGCCGCCCCCGACGCCGGCGCGAGATCCGGCGACGGGGGCGCGGGCCGCCACCCGTCCGAGGGGCCCTCCCCCTCGACTCTTCCTCTTCGTCCCGATCCGAGGACGAGGGCTCCTCGATGTCGGGGGAGGAGAGCCCCGCCTCCTCCCGCCGCCGGCACTCCGCGGACCGTGCGTCGCGGCGCGCTTGGCGCCGCCTTGCGTGTTCCCGCGCGCGCGCCGCCCGCTCCCGCCGCTCCCGCCGCGCCGCCCGCCGAGCGCGCGGGAGTCGGGGGGTGGGCGGAACGGACTTGGCGGCGTTGAATCGCACCACCGCGCACAAGAGTAACAATGGCGCATCGTAAATCAAAAACAAGACCAAGGATGGAAGCGAAATCGGGAACTCTACTCACCGCCGGGCCCGTGGGGGAGCATCTCGATATCCCACGGGGTCCGACCCGCAGTAGAGGCGTCCCGGTGTCGACGGCACTCCGCGCCCGGTGAGCGCGTACGGCCGCTCCGGCGGCGTCGGGAGCATCCGCGACCTCGCCTGTGTCGACGGGGTTGGCCGCCTCCGTCATCTCGAAGATGCAGAGGGGCCTCTCCATCAACGGCACGATTCGCCGGTGATGAAGGAAGGCGAGGACGCCCATCGCGTTGAGCCCCTTCCCTCGCCGCCCGCCGCAGGCGGCGAGGACGGACTCCCCGGCGCGCCCGGTGGTTGGCCGTAGGCAACCCGTAGCCCCGCCGGTCCGGCCTCTCCTTGAACACCCGCCCGTGTAGGGAGGGAGGCCGGGCTCGGCGTTGCGAGAGATAAAACCATCCCCGCTCCCACCGGCGTTGTTCGTCGTCATGGTGCGGTGGGATGTAGAAGTTCTTGAGCCGCCCCCGCAGGCAAGCGACATCCCGCCGGCGCGCACCGCGCGGCGGGTCCTCGGCTCCGACGTGGGCCGCGTGATCGCGCTCCCCGCGGAAGAGGTGTACCCGCAGCTCCCAATTGATCGGGATCCCCGGGTACCCTTCGCGCACGCCCACGAATGTGGCCGCCTGCGAGATAGCGTTGGGGGCGAAGTTGTGCACCTCCACCCCGTAGTGGTAGCACAACGCCCGCATGAACGTGCTCGCCGGCGCGTTGAAGCCGCGCTCGTGGTAGCGGAGAAAGCTCACCACGTAACCCTCCGGCGGATTGGGCTCGTGGTGCGACGCCGGCGGCACGATCCACTCCGCCGGCGCCCTTCTTCGTTGGCCGAGAGCCGGCCGGCGGCGACCGCCCGCCTGTGGCGAGCCGGGTCACGGTCGACTTCTCCCGGTGCGTACGGCTCCAGGACCCTGATCGGAGGCTGAGGCGGCGCCATGAGGGAGGACGAACGAGTACGAAGGTGGAGGACGAGGAAACGAGGAGAAAGATCTAAGCAAGCGAGCCCGCGCGACGGCAAGGGTGAGACGAAGGCGAAGAGGCGGAGGACTAAAACGGTGAGGAGCCAAGGTAAAAAACCGCCGCCTACTCCTTCCCGCAGTTTTATAGGCAACGGGCGAGTTCTCCGAGCGGACGCCCCGCCGCATTTAACTGCAGGAATCTTTCCGTCGCGTCGGCAAGCGGGCCCCACCACGACCGCAGCAGCTCTAACACTGCAGGCGGGTCATCATTACGGCGAGACCGGCGCAACCGAGGTGAAACCGTCACATCCGCCGGCCAGCCGCCGCCCACTACGCGCGCGCGCGGAGCCGCGCCGCCAAAAAAGCGCGCCGGCGGCGTCGCAAAACCCGCGGCCACGACCGCAAGGCAATTAAATGCCGGGCCCCTTGCCAAGCAAGGAGAGCCCTCGAGCGAGGCGAATCCTCGGCTCGAGACAGGGGTGACCCTCGATGGGATATCGGCGTGAGAAGGTCGCCCGGACCTCGCTCGATGTAGAGCAGCCACCGCGGCACCCATGCCACGTAGGACCCTCGAGCGGCATGACCCCCAACTCGAAACAAGGCGACCCTCGATGGGATATCGGCGTGAGAAGGTCGCCGGGACCTCGCTCGGTGTAGAGCGAGGGGCAGCCGCGGGCACCCATGCCACGTAGGACCCTCGAGCGGCATGACCCCCAACTCGAGACGATGTCGACCCCCTAAAGAAGGCACGCGCATAAGAGGATCGCCCGGGTCACGCTTGAAATAGAGCGACACCGAAAGCACTCATACCGCGCCATGCCACCAACCAAGCACCTCGAGGGCCGGCACGCCCGGACCCCTCGACGGCCGCAAACGCGAAAAGACGGGGCGGCCTAGGCACGGCCCCGCACGGCCTACCGATCGAGGTTCGAAGCCCGACCCTCGACGGGTTCGAACAGGCGCCCCGCATCACGAGTTAGGGACGACGAGGGCACGCGCATTCGAGCCGTTCCTCGAGCCCGTCGGCTCGAGGGTGCCCCACATGTCGTGTTCGAGAGCCGCCGAGGGCGGCCTAGCCGGGGGGATCCCACCGAGGGAGAGCTTCCGCGCCCTCGGTCCCTAGCGAACGGGACCGAGCCCCACCTAGCAAACCCACGCAAGCGCTTCCATGGACGTGTCTCCGACCGCGCGGCCCTACCCTTATCGAACGGGGCATGGACGTCCACTTGAACTACCCGCTAGCAGCTCGAAGAGGAATCCGCGATTCGCGACCCGCTCGATGGGAGTCGTGGAAACCTCACCTCCCGACCCGCGGAGGGACGGCGAGGGCGCGATAAAAAAAAACAAGTCGTCAGGCTCGACCCGATCGCCTCGAACAGGCCAAGGCTCGGGGGCTTGACGCACGGCTACACCTCCTTGGAATTGCACCCGCCGGAGACAGTGACAGGGGAGCGTGCACCCCCGATGCCGCGGAAATACCGCCGATGCCGGTTGGCATATGTGCCACGCCTTCTCGACCGAATTGCTCGCGGTAAACCCCTGCAGAGAGCCCACACTCCTGCAGGGCTTCGGGGGCTAGACCCGCGGGTCCGCTAGCGCGGCCCCACGGAAAGCGTTCGCAAACAAGGAGGGAAGAACGTCCTATCAGTAGGTTCCAGCATCTGCGGGAGCCTCAATGGCAAACCCGCAGATGCTCGGGGGCTACTGTCGGGGACCGCCCTAGGGGTCCCCTCAAACGATGGGAGAACCCTCACTTAAATTCCTGCATCAAATGAACTAGGCCTAACCATGCGGGGAACTAACCATGCGAGACGTGGCCCATGCGGCGAGACTTCGGAGGCCCCGCCAAGATAGCCCGACCACAAGACCCCTCGAGCGGGCTCCGCCGCCCGAGGGTACACCTCCTCCTCGAACGGGCTCCGCCCCCGCTCGAGGGGCAACCCCCTCCTCGAACGGTTCCGCCCCGTTCGAGGGGCGACCCTTCCCTCGAGCGGTCCCGCCCCGCTCGAGGGCCCGCTCCCCCTCGAGCGAGCCTCGCCTCGCTCGAGGGTTCGCTCCACCCTCGGCCGGGGCCCGCCACGCTCACGGGCGCCCCGCACGCGTGCGCCGGCCCCGTACTTGGGCATTTAACGCCCGACGCCGCGGGGACGGCGCCATCATGCGCCGGGGCTCACGCCCGTGCCGCCGCACCAACTCCCCGGGGAGGAGCCCATCCCCGCCACCGTGGGATGGACCGTGCGTACGGCCGGCTGTCGTCCCGTGACACCGTGCGCACGCCGCCGTACGGCTAACGCGCCCGACCCTCGAAAGGGGGCCGGCGCACCCTCGATTCCACTTTCCCGTGACCTTGCGGGTTAGGTAAGGGGCGCTAGGCCGGTGGGTGGCCATCCCGGCCACCGTAACCGCGCGCGCGGCCGCCGTACCCACGCATGCGGGCGCACGCCCGACTCCGCGGCGCACGCCCGAGCACCGCAGCAACCACTCCGCCACCGCAGCTCATTGGGAAGGAACGCCGTTCGCCCGCTCCCCGTACCCCGTACCGACATCATCGCACCTCCCTCGAAGCCTACCGCGAGAACGCCATCGCCATCCGCCGCCTCCTACCCTCGAACCGCCACCGTTCGGGTACAAGGTAGGCCATCATGGCCGGATCGCGCCGAAGATCGACCGGACGGCCGCCCACTCTACACCATAGCGCGACGTGCTCCCTCACGTAGCTAGGCGGCCGCGGCATGCATGTAACTCGCCGCCCCCTTGGCCTATAAAAGGGGAGGCGAGCCCCCGGCCCGGGGGGGGGGGGGGGGGGCAGAGGAGGACGAGTTCGGACGAACCCGAAGAACACGCCGCACTGTGCACTCACTCTCTTATTCTCCCACAATATCTTCAACCACTCACCAGGGACTTGGGAGCCACGCTTCCTCTCCCGCCTTGCTTGTACTTGCCCCACTACAAGCACCCCGGTGCCGAGCAATATAGTGCCACGAGCACACCACCGCCGGACGTACGGCCCCCCTCGGCGGAACCGGGATAAACCTTGTGTCATTTGTTGCTTGGCATCGACCATTGAGGGATAGACTTAGGCGTTATCTACCGGTTAGTGTCGGGACCATATTCCGCACCGACAACCGTTGACTAGTCAACTTACCATGCGGACCAGCCCAAAACCTAGCTTATGGTTTCCTAACTTGCTGACTTGTGTTTTCTATTCTTTATCGCAATTATTAAATTCATAAAATATTTCTATATTTGAAAATCCATAATAATTGTTTCTACCTTAGAAAAATATGAAATCAGTTTCTGTATTCTTCTAAAATCATGAAGCACTCGTTAGACTAGCTTTTGGAGTTATTTGGTTCTTTATTGCTTCTCTTTGGAGTTATTTGCATCTAGACACCATGTTTATTTATATTTGCGAATCTAGGTCTTCCCGGAGCTGAGGAGTCAAGTCAGAAGATCGAGAACAACTACGGAAACTTCGACGACTACTTGCACACATGTGTTCACACCCGACTGATTCTGAATACCTATTAGACATTGCTATGTAGTATGTTAGCTCTTTACTTTAAATGCATGTTGATGAACCTTGCACTGCCTTCTTTAATTACCATGTCCTTGATTGCCCTACTACTTGTGACGCCCCAGGTTTTCGACCGGGTTAATTAACCCTAGTCATCCAGTCAACAAGTGTTGACTTTGGTCAAACATCGGTCTACTAGGGCCATCACCTCGAAAACATCACCGACAAACCCTAATGACTCCTTTTGGTCAACCAAAGTTCACCTTGGTCAAAACCCCACTCAAAAATCCTTGATTCCTTGTTGACCCATCCATGTCAGCCGAAACTTTTGCCGCGTTCTCCAAATTTTTCCTAAACACTTCAAATTCTCCCAATACAAAAGTTGTGTGTTTTGTTGAGAGACACAACTTTCATGTTGGGCGGCATTGCTGGTTTGGAGTGCAAAAGGGTGAAAAATGAAAGTCAACGCATGTAGGCACTATTCACTGGGGTCGAGAATTCCTGCAACTTGGCATCAAATTTGAGCACAAATGGTTGAGAAAAAGGCATACGCCATTTGTAAAAGTTGTAGAGGGTTGATTAGTCTACAACTTCTCTATTTATCATTTGGGTCAATGCAGTTCAAAAATCTGGAGAAAAATGGGTTCGAACAGAGCTAAACGAAATTTCAAACGAGCCGACCGCGCCACGCGCGCGACGTCGTCGCGACGTGCCGAACCGCCGCCCGAGCGCGCACGCCGAGGCCCGCTTCTGACCGCCGGTCCGTGCGGGGTGTCTCGCGCACTGTGGCAAGGTACGGGTGCGGTGGTCTAGGAAGTAGACCGGTGCCACGCGTGTCCCTCCCAATCGTTGGCCAGTGCACCGCCTCGCCGCCATTGGCCCTGAGGCCGGCGCCCGCCGTCGCCCATACGTCGCCGTACTTGCCATGCCGCGGCCCATGCCATGACTTGGTTCCCTTGGCACGCAAGAAACTTCCCTCACCGCCTTGCGCCCGGCTACTTAAGCGGCCACCACCTCTCCTCGCGCGAGCACCCAGCCGCCGCCGTCCGCCATGGATGCCTCACGGTGAACTCCACCCCCGCCTGCCTTTCCTCGCGCGAAACGTGCTCGCTCCCCACTCCCTTAGGACCCCGTGTAGCTCCCCGCGCGGGCTTGTTGGTCCGCTCGAGCTGCCCGCCTCACCGGAGTGATTTCTCCCGCGGCCGCCGCCGGACAGCCGTCGACGAGCTCTGCTTCTCGCTCGTCTCCCGAGCCAACCAACCACCTCAGCGCATCCCCTAGACCCCAGTGAAGCTGCCCGTGCAACACGTTGACCTGTTCCGTCCCTGTCTTCACCGGAATTCGAGCACCCGTGGCCGCGCCACCACCGGTCCGCCGCCGCCGCTCGCCGGCAACACCCCGGGTCAATCCTCCGCCACCCATCGACCACATGTGAGCCCAATTGTCATTTTCCCTCGCTTGTTTGCCTGCCGCGCCTCACCTCACCGTCGGCAAGCTCGCCGTCACCGTCGGTTCCAGGGAAGGGAAGGGCAAGGGCATGGTTGTGAAGATTTAAAAATGTCCAGGGACCCGAGTGCTAAAAGATTCTATACCTTTGATGTGTTTTAGCTGTGACTTGTAAAATCGATTAAAAATTGTAGAAAGATCCAAAATAGCAAACACAATTTTTTTTGTGCTCTGTGTACCTAAAGCTACAACTTTCTCCAAAGGTGTATATACTTTTGAGTTTTAATTTTTGCTTGAAAAATAGGAATGTGAAATACCTAGATCTGTGATTCTGTAAAATCTACAACTGATCTTGAGCTGAGTTTGGACATGTTTTGAGAACTAGAGTGTCTAGGTTCTGTGCCAAAAATTGCACAAAGTTACTGAAGAAATCTTTTTATAAAAATCAGTTTGTGAAATTGATAAACCTGCCTAGATGATTTTTGCAGCTCCAAATGTAATTATTTTTGAGCCCAACTTCTGGCTATAGTCTTTTTATGTTAGGAAGCAATTTGGTGAATTTACCATGATTTTATCTCTGTTATAAATATTAATTCCTCAATTATGCATGTTTTTAATCATAAAAATGTGTAGCATGTTTCACAAGGGCTATGTGTGTGTTTGTTAGTTCTTTAAGCTTGTTTTGGATCAGAGTATGTGTAGGAGAGAGATGGGAATCATTTCTGTCCTATTAATTTTAACATGCATTATTCCCTTATATGCTAGCTAGTAATGCCTTTAAATTGTGTAATAAATTTCAGTGGTGCAAAGGCTAGTCTTTTGCTGTCCAAGGAAGTGCTCCTGATCATTAGGACCAGTAGGTGCTGTTGGACAGGTTTATATGTCTAAATTGGGTAAAAGGAGTTCAAACTAGTTTAATCTAGTAAATAGAAATAAGAAAATGCATCCTTTATGCATAAGTCATGAGAAGGAGCTAAGGAAGTGAAATGTAGATATTGAAAATAAATTTCCTTGCTGTTTGTTTTTAATTAAGACATTCTTTTATAGATGTGCACTCAATCACATTAAAGCAAAGGCTAACTAGGATTTTTGGGAGTATATTTAAAGGGAGAAATGTTTAATGTTTTTCTTAAGGTGAACATGACCAACCATATGCCATTCGTAGCGGTTGCTGCTGTTGTATGTGAATTACTTTGATCATATATATATATATATATATATATATATATATATATATATATATATATATATATATATATATATATATATATATATATATATATATATATATATACAGAAATAACTAGCTACCACCGACGCTAGCTACCCACCCACTGGTGGCTGCTACCCCATCTACCTTCATCCGTTGGATCTCAATCCAGCGCTAGCAGGTAGGTCACCTACAAGTCACGGCCGTAATATTTTCCGTCAACGGCGTCAGACCAAAAGAGACGGCCAGTGACGGTCCCCTACCCTGCATACTCTTTTGTGGTCACGACAACAGGCAAAAAAACGGGATGCATACTCCTTGGACGCCGCAGTCGCCATTGCAGGCTAGCGCTCGCGCCGCAACAAGGAACTGGTCCGGGTCAAATCCCCCGCCGCTACTGGCTCCTCCCCGATTACCTCGTGCCGGGGATATCGCTATGGCCGCCGGTGCCTGGGACCTCGCTCTGGTGATCTCGCTAGGGGCCACCCCGAGCGAGCGCGCTGCAGCTCCTCGGCGGAGCTCACCATAGGTGCCGCCCTTCATTCCATTGAAGGCAACGCAGCTGTTGGATCTTGATGAATATTATCGATTCTGGTAGGAACATTTTTTGTCAAGTTATTTATTCAGTTATTCTCCCCCACAATGGATTTCATTTATATTCCCAAAAAGAACGGGTGCGCGCTTCAAAATCCGTGTTGACCAACTTAAAAAAACATATGGAGAAATCTTGCTCCAAGTTGACGAGATACTAACAATGTACAGGTCAACAGCGAAAGTTTTTTTATTAAAGATTTATTACAGGAAATCCGAAAGGAAACCATATCATCTTCATTCGACGCAGATGCAAAGGGGGGCCATGCTCACGCTGTACAGGTTGATGACGACATGTGAGCCTGCCCGATCTCTTTCATGGCGATTCAGCATGGGAAGGTCCGCCGGCAAACAGATTTCACCATCCCGAAGAAGCCGGCGGCACCTCGTCGGCAGGTGGCCACCGGCCACTTCACGGGCGACCTCACCATGGCCGGACCCGCCGGGCGTATTGTTGGCGAAAGGTCAACGTCGTCGGCCCCAACCTCAAAATGCCATGGTGCCTCTTGGTCTAAACGCCATTGGGGACTGGGGAGAGCTCTATGTTGGGGCTGTAGTCTTTGTATTCGGTGGTGCCCAGGATTTTGCCGCCGCGGCGACCATGGATGTGGAGTGGTAGCGAATCGGATGGGATAAGGTTTCATCCGTAGACAGAGAAGATGGGGCGCATGCCGGCTTCTCCGTGAACGTTCTGATGGATGGAATCTACCGTTGTGAACTGGGAACGTTAATGTATGGTGCCGCGCGCGGGACGGTGTCCGCTCCTTGGTGAATGGGTAGCTACCATACTTCGCCGTGGATAGCTACCACTACCGGTGTGAGGAAATCCACTCTAATATATATATATATATATATATATATATATATATATATATATATATATATATATATATATATATATATATATATATATATATATATATATATATATATATATATATATATATATATATATATACAGTTACTATTGGAAAGTCTAGATAAGAAAGCTTTGCATTTGTCTCTTTATAGGAAGAGTATGCTGAATGTATTAATATCCAAGTGAATGTGTTCAAACGTGCACCCCGTGTGGTCATAAATTGTTTGAAATTAATTCAATCCAAATTGTCATTCAAGTCTTGCATTGCATCCCTGAAAGTGCATCTAGGCCCCTAAGTGGATTTTGGTGAATTGAATGACAAGGCGATTAAAGGACTAATGATCTTGTCTAAGATTGTGAGCAGGTCTTCATTATATATTCATGAGGAACCATTGAAGTATTTTAATTATGGATGTATTTCATGGCTCACATTTACAAAGACAAGTATATGGTGCAAGACTTCATGAGTTTATTGAAAGAGAACAAGATGATGAGTATACACACTATGGTTCTAAAAATTGGAAGCTTGCATATCCGTTGTCAATCAAGATCAAGCATTTGAAGCGGGATCTTCAAATGAAGGTTATTTGTGGATGAAGCAAAGTGGAACTCAAAGTGGATTGGATAAGTGATGAAGAGATCAACCGAGGTGTCTAGGGTGAGGGACTAAGCAATCTTTGGGGCCGTAGCTAAGCCGCCATAAGTGTTTTGCTAGGGTGAAGGTCTAGCATCCGTGGGGTCTCCAAGTATCATATTCAAACCTTAACCGAGGGAAGCTTTGCAAGTCATCAACTCGTTAAGATTGGCAACATGGAGTGACCATGGATCCAAGTGTGCATCCACATGCTATGTGGAAAGATCCTAAGTCACTAGCTCAAGTATGGACGTGCTCAAGTCAAAGGCTATGTTGAAAGCACTCAAGTGGTTATTGATCAAGTATGGCAAGAATTGAAGTTGTTCAAGCTCAAGAGGTCATCGAAGCTCTTTTATTCTTTTCTTGAGTATAGGTATGCCGTACTATCAAGAGGGATGCAACTTAGCGAGTTGACCAAGTCGAAGTGCTCTTTAGTTGACCTAAGTGAGATCTAGCCTTTGAGTGAGCTAACTAACCCTCCTAACCTAACCTGGGTCATTTCATCTTGGTGGTGAAGTGCTAGTTTTTTTTAAAGAGGTTTTGGAGGTAACTCGGGGCTGACCGGTCTGACCGGTCAGAGGCACCGGTCTGACCGGTGCCGCTAGCCCAACGGCTAGTTTTTCGAACACCGGTCTGACCGGTGTGGGGCACCGGTCTGACCGGTGATGCCCGGGGACTAACGACTAGTTTTCTCCTTTGAGGGGTATAAATACCCCAAGCCTTCTTCAAGTGAGGGTTGCTGCTTCTAGTGTTTTTGCTGAGGTCCCAAGCCATTTCTAACTAGCTCTAAGCCTTAGTGGCTCTCCCCAACCATCTCTTTGTGAGATTTGTGGATTCAAGCCATTATCTTTGTGTTGGGTTGAGAAAGTGAGCTTAGGAGTGACTTTGTGAGCTAACAAGAGCAGTTCCCATAGCTTGAGCACTTTGGTTTCGCGTCTACAAACTTTGGAGCATTTGTTACTCTTGGAGGTTTGCCTCCTAGACGGCTAGGTGTCGCCGGCTAGCTCCCAAGGTTGCGGTGAGCAGCGGGAAGTTTGTGAGGGCTGCGATCTTGCCTCTTCGTGGAAAAGATCACCTTAGTGGAAAGGAGGAAAGTGGTTGAAAGAGACCCGACTTGTTGTGGGAATTGTCCCTTACAAGCTCCTCAACGGAGACATAGCCATTCCTCAGTGGGTGGTGAACTTCGGGAAACAAATCCTTGCTTCTTCGTGTGGTTTGACTCTCTAAGTTGTTCATTCTAGCATATTACATTTGCTTCCGCTTCGATCTACTTGGGTGTGTTACTTGTGTGTGCAGGGCTCATTACTCTGCTTGTGATCATCTACAAAGGCCACACCCTGAACTTTGTTCGTGCTAGAAGCCAAGAGGTGCTTGAAGTTGTTTTTGCAAGTTCTCTGTGCTACACTGGTCTGACCAGTGAGGCGCACCGGTCTGACCGGTGTCACCTGTGAAGACCAGTGCTTGACCGGTCTGACCGGTCACCACCACCGGTCTGACCGGTGGAGCACTGTCAGCTCAAGTGTTTGGGGAGAAAAAGTTTAATTTGGTCGTCACGCCTATTCACCCCCCTCTAGGCGACATCAAGGTCCTTTCAATCCCCCGTGTAGAAGTTCCCGACGGCAATGACACGCTCGTGTCAGAGGACGTGAACGAGGGAGCCGGAGGAGGTGTGCACTACGTCGCCATAGAGCAAGACCCGGGCCAAAGTCCGGAAGATTGTCTAACTGCTTGTGCTAGAGAAGGCAAGCCCCGGTTTTATCATCAAACCTGTTTTATTCAAAGTTATGCAACATGTCTCATTGCACTTAAGGTTTTGGGCCCTACCGCTGAGAGCATTATGGTTGCGAGTATCCTTCCAAAGGATGAGACATGTGTCTCGCCAATGGACTTGGAGAAGAAGCAACTCAATGCCGTTATTACTAACCTTTTGTGTAGCTGTGTATGTAGAGAACTAAACTATATTATCTTGAAAAGCAAAAAGATTCCCGAAGATGCTCATCTCATTTGGAAATTACTACTTGAGTTGGTAAACACCAAATGTGATGAACTCGAGAGCGATGATGAAGATGAGCCAGTGGAGATGTGCCCTACCTCTACAACATCCCCTGATCATCAAGCATCAAACCACAAGCAAGAAGAAGAGCAAAGAAGCGAAGACGCTGTCCCTCTGCAGGGACCGGTCAGACCGGTGACACCCACCGGTCAGACCAGTGCCAGCAGGGGCACACCAACTTGCTTGATGGCCAAGAAGGAGAAGAGAAGCAAGAAGAAGAGACAAGCCAAAGGGGCTAAGGACCAAAAGATTGAAGCTTCAAGCTCTTCGTCAAGAGAACTTGAGCTTCTCAAATCCGAACTTGCATCCTTGGTTTGTAAGTATGAAACATTGGCTAACAAATATGATCATGACATCAAATCCTTTGCTTGTAGAGCTAAATTAGAAGAAGATGCCAATGATGATCTAGAAGCCAAATTAGCGAAGCTCACTAGCGAGCATATGGTGCGACAAGCTAATCACAATGAACTCGAACTTTCCTATGAGAAGCTTGTTGACTCTTATGCAACACTAGAGATAGCCCATGAGGTTGTGCTTTCATCAGTAAAATCCATACAACCTCCATCTCACACATGCACATGCTCACACTTTCAAGTTAATTTATCTTGCGCTAATGATTGTTTGTCTCAAGCAAGCCAATCTAGCATTGAGCATGTACTTGTAGAATCTTGTGATGACCTCATTGCCGAAGAGAATGATAAGCTAAAGCAAGAGGTTGAAAAGCTACAAAAGGACTTGTATATGTTGAAGGAAAAGAGCCAAGTGCAACCTTCTCAAGATAACCGTGAAAACATGGTGAAGAAGCTTGAGAAGGGATCAACCGCCACTAGCTCAACCCCTCGACAACATACAACGTCCCACAAGAACAAGATTCAAGAAAAGAGCAAGGTTGGGCAAATCAAAACCCAATATCGCCCGATCAAGCACAAAGCACGAGAGTCACTCTCCAAGAAGCCTAGAAGCCCCAAAAAGTGGAGGGTGTGCTACAAGTGCAGAGAGAAGGGACACCTTGCCGACTCGTGCTCAAAAGCAACAACGGGCAGTGGCTCTGACCGTGACCAGTCAGACCGGTGCATGATACCGGTCAGACCGGTGCTGGCCAGGGCAGCCCCACTTCAAGCAAACAAGGCAAGGAAGCCACCTTCTCCAAGAACAAGTCTCAGAAGCAAGTGTAGAAAAGAAATTGCAAGGAATGGTGTGACCAACAAGAACAAAAGTCGCATTTGCTACGAATGCCGTCAAAAGGGTCACATGGGCAAGGATTGCCCAAATGGTAACATTCCTAAATCAAACCTTGTCCATTATGATTTCCATAAGCTTAGGAACGATAAGAATAGAACTTGTGCTATAAGGGAGATTAGTTTACCTCATTGTAGCATGAGAGCTATTTGGGTTCCTAAGCACCTTGTGACTAACCCAATAGGACCCAACAAGTGTTGGGTACCAAGAAATGCTTACTGAGCTTGCAGGTTGGAAGAGATGCATTGAGCACATGGTTGGAAGACTTGGAAATCTTGATGAATTCAATTAACCATGTGAAGAGCAAAATCATATAAATAGTGAAATCAATGACATCTCGGTAACCAATGTGCTAAATTGAGTCCAGGTCACTTTTGGTCCTTAGCGAACACTCATGTGATGCTCTTCTTGCATGAGCAAAGCATGAGGTGGTGACTTTGACTATTTTTATGAAAATTTACTTTCTCATGCCATTCGATGCTTTTAATGGCTCTCTAGTAGAGCAATGCCTTATCCTTGGTTGCAGGACTGAAATTAGTAATACATTCACTCACTCAAGGAAAAGGGAAGGAAAAATCACCAAAATGGTGTTAGGTGGTGGTCACCGGTCTGACCGGTGACAGGCACCGGTCTGACCGGTGCCAACGCAGCAAGTGCAAATTGGGCGGGTGACCCGACACGAGTGCCCGGGTGACCCGGTACGCCTCTGTATGCTGCAGGGTGACCCGACACAAGTGCCCGGGTGACCCGGGGTTGTCCAAACCCTCAAGAAGAAGGGTAATTTGGCGTCAAAGGTTATGAGAAGCTAAACACATGTCAATTATCAAATCATTCGTGTGTTATGACCAAGTTTTGGAATGAGCCTCAACATGTTCTTAATTGAACAAAGTGCCTTGGTCGAGAAATTCAAATTCTTTAGCACTACTTAAGGGGGGGCTCATTACAAGACTTGAGTCACTTGTGGGACTAACAATTTCTTCTAAGTGATCTTGTAGTCTCATTCGTTTGTGCATCTCAAAGGAAGCTCTCGATAAGCGTAACTTCCAAAAGAACAAGTAAGAGCTAACACCGTTTGAAATTTAATATATGCACAAATGAAATGGTCTTAAGGCAAAGGTATGTTTTCACGAAACTCATTGAAATACCGTAATGCATCTAGGCCATAACATCATGCTAGTGTGCCATCCTTAGCATGTAATTGCTTCAAATGGACCTCTTGAGCTCCTCTCTAGATATTTGGTTGATATCTTTACTTCCACTCGTCTTTGTGTCTCGAAGATGAAGATATGAGCCAAATATACTTGTTAGGGCATTCATTTGAAGTGGATGCATGCACTTTGTGATATAGGATAGATTTTTCGAAAAATCAAGTAGCATGTATAGGAAGTGTGATTTCTTTGAAAAATATTTGGTTCTTGGTCTTAGTGACCTAATCAACTTGGTTGTGACTATAGTTCTCCTTGTTTGATTGATGGCTAGTCACAATTAAGAAGATTTTCTCAAGTCCCTAAAATCCATTCTTATTTATCTCTCTCAATCTTGGAAGGATCAAGAATTCTCAAATAAATTAGTTAATCCTCCATTCTTATAAGAGTTGATGGTTTTTGGATCAATATCATCTTACTATCTCGTATCCAAAACATCTCTAAAGGTTGACATGGAAATTCTTTTTTGTGGCTCAAAATATGTTTCTCAAGGGCGCACCGGTCTGACCGGTGCAAGCCACCGGTCTGACCGGTGGTGACCTTGAAGTCACATAATCGTGTTTATGCAACCTAAGTGGATGAGAATTATCCTATAACATATTTGGAGAAGTTTCAAGGAGAAAAATCTCAAAAAGAAGGAAAAGGGCCGGTACTACCGAGGGTGTGTCGGTTCTACCGATAAGGACTCTCTGTTGAATTTTATCAGGATCTTCGGTTCTACCGAGGGTGGGCCGGAAAAACCGATAAGGCCTCTCTGGCTTGACCAGCGGCTATCACCGGCTCGGCCGGTGACCGTCACCGGCTCGACCGGTGGACGCCGGCGTCGGCCCCGTGGGGCCACGGTAAAAGGAATCCTCTTTTACCCCCCCCCCCCTTCCTTCTCTCTCCTCTATCATTCACCTCCCTTGCAGCCAAACCGTGAAGCTCCTCCCCTCCTTCACCTCTCTTTCACCTCTATCAACCCCCATGGAGATTTGAAGATTCAACCAAGGAAAGGTCTCAAGATTGGAAGCAAAAGGATCTCCCAAGGCCCCTCTTCACTCTCCCCTTCGAGTTTCTTGGATTCAACTCGAGTTCCACTCTCCAAAGGTATTCAAACCTTTCTTTTGCCCGATCTCCTCACATGGTGCAAAGTTTTGAATTCCCCTTGGTAGAACATCTTCTGAGATCACCTAGAAGACATTCCTATAGATCCATAACGTTTTGTTGAACACATTGTGAGAAATCACGAATTGGGGTCGGACGGCCTTCACCGGTCTGACCGGTGGCCGTCAACGGTCTGACCGGTGGAGCATGTCCAACCCCAAATTGTGTTTTCTTCATGTCTTTCAACACATATCTATTCTAGGATGTCTTTTGTTCATCTAGACCAAATCTTAGATTGATAGCTGCTCAGATTGAATGTGGGAGCAATTGGCTTTGTTCTGAGTGGCACCGGTCTGACCAGTGCCCCTCACCAGTCTGACCGGTGTGGCCCAGAACAGACCCAATTGTTCTGAACTCTCAAGATTCAATTCCATATCATTTCAATCTTTTTTCCTAGAGTCTTATACACTCTTGTCATCCTATTTGTGACTCAGGACAGCAGCTATGGTGCGGGAAAAGGAAGGGGCAAAGAAAAGAAGAGAAGAAGTCCTCACTCGCCGAGGAGCTATCCCCGGTGATTTTGGGGAAGGGGGCAGCACTGTCAACATCAGCGGCAAGAGATTGAGACGCCGCTCAACCCAAGCAAGTACTGAGGATCCCGAATTAGGAGGTGACACCGGAACTAGCAGTGATGACAATGTCGAGGATGAGACCTTTCCGGGTCAGTTTGAGCTGAGGAGGCACCAGGAGGATGGGTCAGACAGTGATGAGGATGAGGACGAGGATGAGGAGGATGAGGAAGAGGATGTGGATGCTATGGAAGAAGATGATGACGATCAGGGTAGGTTGAGGATCATGCCACCCACTTACATTTACCCTGACAGGCCGGTGAAGTACCACGGGGCTGGCATGACCAAGGCCCTAAAGAAGCTGAGGGACAAGAATCCATATGAGGAGGGCAAGACCGCTTCGGATCCGAGGTTTTGGGCTAAATTTCAGCAAGATTACTATGCTACAGTGATTATAAAGAAGCCCAAAATCACTCACAAGGCACAATATGTGGATTGGGAGCACATGGCTAGGAAAGGAGACCCTATATTTGATGAAGTCATGAGCAATTGTGAGAGGCAAAGGGTCAAAACACTCATGGGGTTCCGACAGGATTGGAACAAGGATATCATCGCCCAGTTCTTTGCCACGGTGCACTGTGGTCACATTGAGACCGATAGGGCTATGATTTGGATGACCAACGGCCAAAAGTACTCCATTACCTTCCACAGATTTTTGAGGTGCTTTGGGATCATGGCAGGAGATGGGGAATTGAGGAAGCTCCATGATGAGGGGGAGCTGGAGAAGGATGCTCTGCATGTGATGTACCCTCGTGGTGAGCATGCTAACTATGGGAAGATGAAGAACCTCTACACCTACTTTGCTGTCCTAAATAGGCTCCTTAGGGTGTCTATTACACCTAGAGATGGGAACCCCTCAGAAATCACAAAGTTTCAGAAAAAATTGATGGTGGCTTTGAGGCCGAGAGCTCCGGAGTTTAGTGTTGGGGATTTTATTTGGCAAGAAATCAAGCACCTATCCGAGGACCCCAAGAAAATTTGCAGCTATAGTCCCTACATCATGTACATGATTGAGAAAGTTGCAAAGACGGAGTTTCCGAAAAATGTGACACACAAGCCTCTGAAGCTCAATCCTAGCAAGAATCCTCGGTTTCCATCTCCTAGAGTTGAGCATGCACCGGGTCATGAGGAAGAGATCTTTGAGGAGGGAGCAGCTCGACCAGATCTGCCTCAGGCAGGAGCTCAGACCGGCACCGGTCTGACCGGTGCTGAGCACCGGTCTGACCGGTGGGGTGGCTGGCAGCCAGACAGGCCACGCAGGTCCACCTCCCCTTTGTGGAAGTTTCTCAACTTTATTTTTGGGATGTGCAAGAGCCAGCATGACATCCAAGTTGAGCAACAAAGGTCGAGAAGGGCTAATAAGCAAATGAGGGATACGATGAAATTGATGCACAATGCCCAAGGTTTTCAACCTCCTCGCTCTCCACCATCTCCAGAATCTCCTCAGGTTGAGATACCTTCCTTTGAAGAAAGGATGAGAGTATGGGCCAACTCCGACTTGCTTAACCAATATGGTCCCATGTTCTCCGAGTCCGGGCAAGAACAAGGATCATCCTCATCGGTTCCTCCTCCACCTCCACCATTTGTACCTCCTCCTCCGGAAGTAGCAGGATCATCTCACTTCATGGATGAAGAGCAAGCACCCCCACCTCCTCCACCTCCCGAGCAAGTACAAGATTGGGGCGCTCGCTTCTCCGCCGAGATCTTTGGCTACAACCCTTATTACTATGGTAAAAACTGCGCTCCTATAGCTCATCCATCTCAAATCACCGTCTCGGAGTCCATTTATCTAAACTCTCCCTTGCATTGGATACTTGACAAATCTCAAATAGGAGGGAGCTCTCACCCAGGAGACGGATCTCAAGGACAGTGATCAGCAGCTGCTTCTTCTCCAGGCCCTTCTTGGATGCTTGATGACAAAGGGGGAGAAGAATCGAGATTAAAGCCACAAGCCTCGCGCCGTCCGGGTTCTTCGTCTCGTGTTGCACCGGTCCGTAGGTGCCCCCGCACCGGTCCGACCGGGTGCTCGCCGGGCCGGTGAGAGAAGACATGTAATAAGTTAGAACTTTATCTTAGTGGACTTGAGAATATTTGTGTGAGTGCTACTGTGTGTTTTAAACCTTATTGTAATATTTAAGCGACTTTATTGCTAGTTTGTGATGCGTGAATTGAATGGTGTTTGTTTGTGTTGGCTAAATGGAGCAAAGTGATCTAAACCAGCTTGCAACCCTGGCTTGATCACCTTGGACCAAATAGCACGCACTTCTGTTGCTTTGTGCGCTGACTGGACCTGACCGGTCTGACCGGTCATGGGCACCGGCTCGACCGGTGCCGCCCGCCTGAGCGGCCGGGCCGGGACTCGACCGGTCCGACCGGTCGGGGCACCGGTCCGACCGTGCTCGCCTAGTCGACTCACTTTCCTTTGCTTTGTGCATATCTTGTCATACGCATCACGGATTTTATTTTGTCGTTCACACATGTTGCACTCCACTGATTCTAAGATATAGGGGGAGCTCACACGTGTTTTCTTCCAAATTTGTGCTAATGGCATTTAAGGCCAACTTTTTGTAATCCAACTCAAAGCACAAATTAGGGGGGAGCTCTAGCTATATCTAAGAATCTAAATGCGCTTTATTGTTTTATTTGTAAGCTTTAATCGAGTTGTCATCAATCACCAAAAAGGGGGAGATTGAAGGTGCATCTAGGCCCCTAAGTGGATTTTGGTGAATTGAATGACAAGGCGATTAAAGGACTAATGATCTTGTCTAAGATTGTGAGCAGGTCTTCATTATATATTCATGAGCAACCATTGAAGTATTTTAATTATGGATGTATTTCATGGCTCACATTTACAAAGACAAGTATATGGTGCAAGACTTCATGAGTTTATTGAAAGAGAACAAGATAATGAGTATACACACTATGGTTCTAAAAATTGGAAGCTTGCATATCCGTTGTCAATCAAGATCAAGCATTTGAAGCGGGATCTTCAAATGAAGGTTATTTGTGGATGAAGCAAAGTGGAACTCAAAGTGGATTGGATAAGTGGTGAAGAGATCAACCGAGGTGTCTAGGGTGAGGGACTAAGCAATCTTTGGGGCCGTAGCTAAGCCGCCATAAGTGTTTTGCTAGGGTGAAGGTCTAGCATCCGTGGGGTCTCCAAGTATCATATTCAAACCTTAACCGAGGGAAGCTTTGCAAGTCATCAACTCGTTAAGATTGGCAACATGGAGTGACCATGGATCCAAGTGTGCATCCACATGCTATATGGAAAGATCCTAAGTCACTAGCTCAAGTATGGACGTGCTCAAGTCAAAGGCTATGTTGAAAGCACTCAAGTGGTTATTGATCAAGTATGGCAAGAATTGAAGTTGTTCAAGATCAAGAGGTCATCGAAGCTCTTTTATTCTTTTCTTGGGTATAGGTATGCCGTACTATCAAGAGGGATGCAACTTAGCGAGTTGACCAAGTCGAAGTGCTCTTTAGTTGACCTAAGTGAGATCTAGCCTTTGAGTGAGCTAACTAACCCTCCTAACCTAACCTGGGTCATTTCATCTTGGTGGTGAAGTGCTAGTTTCTTTAAAAGAGGTTTTGGAGGTAACTCGGGGCTGACCGGTCTGACCGGTCAGAGGCACCGGTCTGACCGGTGCCACTAGCCCAACGGCTAGTTTTTCGAACACCGGTCTGACCGTTGTGGGGCACCGGTCTGACCGGTGATGCCCGGGGACTAACGGCTAGTTTTCTCCTTTGAGGGGTATAAATACTCCAAGCCTTCTTCAAGTGAGGGTTGCTGCTTCTAGTGTTTTTGCTGAGGTCCCAAGCCATTTCTAACTAGCTCTAAGCCTTAGTGGCTCTCCCCAACCATCTCTTTGTGAGATTTGTGGATTCAAGCCATCATCTTTGTGTTGGGTTGAGAAAGTGAGCTTAGGAGTGACTTTGTGAGCTAACAAGAGCAGTTCCCATAGCTTGAGCACTTTGGTTTCGCGTCTACAAACTTTGGAGCATTTGTTACTCTTGGAGGTTTGCCTCCTAGACGGCTAGGTGTCGCCGGCTAGCTCCCAAGGTTGTGGTGAGCAGCGGGAAGTTTGTGAGGGCTGCGATCTTGCCTCTTCGTGGAAAAGATCACCTTAGTGGAAAGGAGGAAAGTGGTTGAAATAGACCCGGCTTGTTGTGGGAATTGTCCCTTACAAGCTCCTCAACGGAGATGTAGCCATTCCTCAGTGGGTGGTGAACTTCGGGAAACAAATCCTTGCTTCTTCGTGTGATTTGACTAAGTTGTTCATTCTAGTATATTACATTTGCTTCCGCTTCGATCTACTTGGGTGTGTTACTTGTGTGTGCAGGGCTCATTACTCTGCTTGTGATCATCTACAAAGGCCACACCCTGAACTTTGTTCGTGCTAGAAGCCAAGAGGTGCTTGAAGTTGTTTTTGCAGGTTCTCTGTGCTACACCGGTTTGACCGGTGAGGCGCACCGGTCTGACCGGTGTCACCTGTGAAGACCAGTGCTTGACCGGTCTGACCGGTCACCACCACCGGTCTGACCGGTGGAGCACTGTCAGCTCAAGTGTTTGGGGAGAAAAAGTTTAATTTGGTCATCACGCCTATTCACCCCCCCTCTAGGCGACATCAAGGTCCTTTCAATCCCCCATGTAGAAGTTCCCGACGGCAATGACACGCTCATGTCAGAGGACGTGAACGAGGGAGCCGGAGGAGGTGTGCACTACGTCACCATAGAGCAAGACCCGGACCAAAGTCCGGAAGATTGTCTAACTGCTTGTGCTAGCGAAGGCAAGCCCCGGTTTTAACATCAAACCTGTTTTATTCAAAGTTATGCAACTATTTATGTTATTCTATGTGCATTTACGTTCAGGAATTGAATGAAACCCTAGTTGCATGATCCATAAGTGCCTATGTTCTTTTACTAGTATGCTAGGTCGCTAGATGCTATGCTCTAAGGACCCGGTAAAAGTCGAGTGATGTTCGTCACTCGCGAGAATAAGTTTTCCTTTGTGGAACCCCCATATGAATAAATGAATTGCTCAAGTGGTAAGAGCATGGGATTTGGGCCTCGGTCCAGTGGCTTCGTGGTCTAAGCTTTTGAACGTACTGAGCACTTGTCAGGAATGGGACCGGTAAGCCTAGTACCTTAAAGAGACGGTACGGGATTTTACTACTACTAATCTCGATTCGTCTCCTGCCCGGCTTGCAACAGGAAGGAGGGTACACGTGTGAGGCTGGATGCACTGTGTGGGGCATTCCAGATAGCCATGTACCCGGGACTGTAGGCTATCATCCCAACCCGAGGAATTTTGGGAACCGTTTGGTCGGTGTCAGCTCTATGGGGCACCGCTCCGTGTGTTTAGGTTACCTTCCAAGGTGCATGAATCAATCGATTGTCGGCCTCTCACCGTTATCCGAGACTGCTTAATCGGCTAGCCATGATATCCCCTAATGATGGAACTATGTGAAATCTCCTGCGTGAATTAATTGTAATGTACAAATCTTGATTGTATTAGTTGCTCATGGTAGAAATGTTAAATTCACTAGAATGTGAGCTAAAATGTTGAAAGTGAGGTTCCAGGATCCTAATTGCTTTTTGGGCAAAACAAACCCACCAGCCAAAGGCCTACATGACTAGAGGTAAGTTTTGTCGGGTAAGTCTTGCTGAGTATTAGTATACTCAGTCTTGCTATATTTGTTGTTTACAGGTGAACTTGTTTGGCCTGGTGAGATTCCACCCGGCTGGGAGCTGGAATGGGTGGATAAGTACGTTGAGTCATGGCATCACAGATGGCCTCTGGTGATGTTGTGACGTATCGTTATTAGTACTTCCGCTATTTTAATAAAACTCTGAATGTTTTACTCTTACGTCAAGAATAATGGTTTGTAATAATTGGACCCTACGGGGAGATTGGTATTTATGTGTAAGGCACTCTGGACTTCCCTTCGTGGGAGTTTTATGCATTCGTTCGATCCTCTCTGTGTTTCCAAGTGATTTACCGGGTGTAAACCCGACAATACTCAACGGGATGTTTCTTTATTATCGCTTAATGACCAAATGGAGTGGTTTAGGCGATAGTACGAAATTATCTCGGGTGGGGTTGTCACAACTGGTATCAGAGCGACCGAATGCACCGGAGTGAATAGCTTAATACTAATCACATGATTTACAATAAAACTTGCCAAGATTGATTGGAATTTGGAAAATCCGTTGGATCGTTAAGGAATGATCTAGATCGAGAGGCCCTAGAGAGAATTTTTGGGTTCTTTAAGGTGGCATCAGAATCTATGGTTTATTTTGCTAACTTCCAGCACTTACTTTATATCAGACTTACTTTATCGCACAGCCAAACTAGATGAGCCACGTGTTTAATACGTGTGCTGTTCCGCATCACGGGAATTGCGAGGGTTGATGGAGTGATCCCTTCCATGGATCCCATCTTCGCGTCTAGATATGAGTTGTGGTGTCGTCATGTGTCTCATACGTGTGCATTCCGCATGTCGATCATGCGAGGCAAGGATACACTCCATTCAAACGGAGGGTTTCCGAGGTTGGACGCTGTCCATGCAGCGGCTTGACGCATGGATACCGTTTCTATAAGTGAACGGTACTGTATGTGGAAGCTTTCGTGGCGTGCTGGCACGAAAGGTTCGTTTTCTGCAGGTACACTAACAATGTTCGAAAGTCGTTAAGTGCGAATCGATTAGCTCCGATTAGTTATTATAAGGAGAGCCAATTATAAGCTTGCCACCGGCACTAACTACGTCTTTTGGATCTAATTGTGGAAGGTCGTATAAGGCGTGTGCATGCATGATTAAAATCTTGATGAACCTAAAACTTACCCTTAATTGCTTGAATAATTTGTCAAGGGTGAATTGCTTGATCTTAGAGAAGGTTTTCCTCTCTTTTGAATTTAGGAAAATTCTGGCAGATTCTGTCTCTGTCATTTCTCAATTTTTGTAGCCAAAACTATAAGGAATCTGGCTAGACACCCTTTAAGGAAGTTGTTTCTTATCAAGTTGAGAATCCACTGTGAATTTTCCGGGATTTTAGGAATTTTCTACAGAGAGTTATGCTCAGTTTAGTGAGTCTCGGTTCTGCTGTTTTTCAGAGCAGCTTTCCTCTGCAAATGAAATGTTCCGATCATGTTCCAATCCAGTCTAGCCCTACCATTGAATACCAAAAGTATGCATAATGAAGACACCGAGATGCTACCATGAATTGGTAATTTTTGGGGTCATAGGTTCTGAGTTATGAATTTTTGATTCACAACCCCTGAACTTTACGCCATCATTTTATGCGTACTCGATTTGAGTTTCGGCACATCTTGCACCCCATTCTAATGGCTGCCCTGAATTTCACCAAATTGATAATCCAACTACTCCTTTTTACTCTTTGAGACCTTATGAAGGTTGGAAACCTTTAGTAGTGGTCGGTGTAGGCAACATTCCTTGGTAATCGTGAGAACTTAACTTTGTACAAGTGTTCGCCTCTGGTTCTGACATGTGCCACTTATTCCAGATGTCTGCTTCCGGATCCATGAACGTTGACGCGCAGGCGTGGACTCACTTGAACTGCCTCGAGGAGGGTGGTTTTCCTGCACTTTTGTGGGACACCCTAAAGGACTTTGGATACACCGCGTATCCCGAGTACTCGGCACGTGAGCTCATGACAACAGGCCAACTGCTTCGTTGGGAAGTGAGTGTAAAGGTCCCCGTGTGTCCGACACATCCTACTTGGGAAGAGTGGGAAGTGAAGGCACAAGGGTGGAAATTGGCTTGCACTGTGCAAAAGGCTGCGTTGGAAGTACTCACAACTTTTTGTGAGAAGCATGCCGATTTGGTAGCTAGTACAGCAGCTAAGGCGATTCCATTACCTAAGCAGCATTCCGGGCATGGAATCGAACGCAAAGTTTTTCTCTCCGCTCAGGGAAATCCTCCCCATAGTCCTAAACTTTACACCTCAGTCCGTTTCTCCAAGGCTATGTTGGACCTTTATCAATCAATGGTTGGAGAAAGCATGTTCTATAGGCACCAAATTTATAGACAGCAAGTTAACGGTGCAGGAGCTATCACCCAAGAGTTGAAGGAAGCTCGAGCAATGATAGCCAGTCTTAAGAAGAAAAGAAGGAAGGATAAAACAACAATACAAGAATTGAGTGAAGTCATTCATGAACAGAATTTCTTGTTGCAGCACAATGATCAGTATATGCTTAACCTAGAGAATCAACTAGAAGCTGTAGCAGCTCCACCTCCTAATCCAGAAGAGGAAGAAGATCCCGAGGAGATCCAAGGAGAATCTGGAGTGGAGTCTGGAACTGCTTCACCTTAAGTGAACTTAGGTTAGAGCGTTATCTAGTTGACGTGGTTGCGCTTTCAATAAAGTAATGTGTTGTAGGAATGGATCTTGTAATGACAATGCTTGTGATCAACTGTGGACCATGTGTTGAATAACAACTTATGAGGAAGGTTGCGGAGATCTTGCTCATTGACTGCTATTACATTGCATGTGCGTACCGAGAGTTATGGTAATTTACGTACACCTCGACCTCTTGTGAAAACAGCTAGGCCGAATCTCGGTTACGGAATTTTTTTGGGCAGGATAATGTTGGAAATTGACTCGAAGTTGAATACCAACGTCGGAGCGCATGAAATCACGCATCCACTGACCAAGAATAAGAATTTCAGTGTATAAGCAAGGATTTATGAACTTTATGCTTATGATCGTCGTGCTGTCCGATTCCGAAAGTGTCTTGAATGAGTTTTCGTCGTGCATATTCTACTTGTTAATTTGTATGAGCGAGCTTACGAATATGTGTTTAATGAGAGCTCAAAAATTTCAGATGGTCGGACCGATACATAACACCCCCAATGGTTTTGACACGTCGGGTAATGGCGATCTACCATCGCCGCCACCCATGACACCGGTGGAGACTTTCATGGCCGCCCAGACCGAAGTGTTGCGCCAAATTTTGTAGACGCAACAGCAAGATGCACCAGAGACCTCCAATGGGAGCTAATCATGATGGACCACAAATGGTTACCACATATTCCCAGTTTATCGGAATGAAACCCCCAACTTTCACCAAAACAGAAGAACCCCTTGATGCTGATGCATGGGTTAGGGCCATTGAGGACAAATTCTCTGCATTTGTCCTACCGTATTCTGAGGAGCACAAGGCTAGATTTGCAGCCTTGCAGCTTCGTGGAGAAGCCTTAATGTGGTGGGAGCACTTTAAGATCATGCAACCTGCGGGACATGAAGTTACTTGGACGGAATTCAAGAGAGCTTTCAGGGACCACCACATCCCAAAAGGACTCATGGTCAGAAAAATGAAAGAGTTGCTTGCTCTTAAGCAAGGCGATGACACCGTGTATCGGTATGCACGAAGTTTAATAGCCTTTGTCAATATGGAGAACATCACGTGGACACCGATGCCAAAAAGATGGAACGTTTTCGTGATGGTCTCAGGGGTGAGTTGTATGAAAGACTAAACCTATTAGAGCCAAACAGTTATCATGAGTTAGTGAACAAAGCTATCTCGCAAGAGGATGCCATGATGAAGGTACAGAAGGAGAAGAAGAGGCATAATGAAATTGCTTCGGGAATTGGACCAGGCAAGAAAGTTCGTTTCGTCAAGAAAAATGCGCATGGTTCTTCTCAATCATCCGCATCAGGCCATTGGAGAATGACTCCGTCCCAATATAAGCCGTCGGGAAATTTTCAGTACCGCCAGGTTCAACCACAAGTCTTCAAGCCAAAGGAATTTCAACCCCGTGTTTGCTACAATTGTAGGCAACCCAGACATTATGCCAATGAGTGCCCCAACCCTAAGAGGATCAAGACCGAGCAACAGACTCCAAACCCCGGAGTAGCTAAGGGCAATCGTGACAAGACGCCCATGATTCAAGTGAAGCAAGGTCAGCTTAACTTCACGGGTAACCTTTCTATCCGAGAGCATCCATGCATACCGTTTACTTTAATGATGGGACTTGCCCCCTTTCCCACATTCTAGTTGTTTTAAGAACTAAGCCCAGAAATCTTGGTGAACAAATGTAATGACACTTTTGTTTACGAGCCTTCCCTTTCTTCATAGAAATCTTGAAAGTAATCATCTCTTTCTCAACTTAGCCTTCTCATGAAATTCCCAAGTTTCACACCATTCAACCAGATAAGTTAAAGGAGTGGGATCAAAGATTTCTTGAGAAATCATGGTCAGATATTTGGACCGTTGGACCCCAGTGCCGCGATGGTACGACGCCGTAGCGTCGCCCTGCCATCTCTTTTCCCGCGACCACGATCACGTCGTCGAGACCTCACGGGCCGACTATTATCGAGCCTCGTGTGGCAACCGCTGGATTGCTCCGCGAACCCGTACCTCAGTCGGTTGGGATGACCGTTGCGTTCCGTTGGGCTATAAAAAGGGAAAACCCTTCCGTGGTGTCGCCATTGCCAAGTCTCGCTTGCTTTCGAGCTCGACAGTATCGCCACTCTTACTTTCCTCGGCTAGATTGGCCAACCCGCTACTAACCCATCCCTGCCTTGCTCCACCCACTCGCCGAGCAAGCTGGTTAGCCGTCTTCGTCGACCACCGTCAGAAGAAGCTCGAAGAAGACCGAAGGAAGAACCCCGACTCCATTGTCAACCATGCCCCAGATCATGGAGATGTTCGAGTCCCTCCGCTGGACGCTTGTAGCGATGTACTTCTGCATTGTCGGCGGAGTTTGCCTCCTTTTAGTTTTCCATGTACACATTCATCGCCCTCTCCCTCATGAACTGCGATGAAGCAGCCAGGAGAGCCCCATGTATCTTTTGCCCTAGATGCATTCTCGCTACCTAGAAATGTAATCGAATACATATTTCATCTTGTAACCCCTATCCTGTTAGAAAGTGTTGCTCTACTCTTATTGTCGAATCTCGGGACGAGATTCTGTTTAAGGGGGGTAGGCTGTGACGCCCCAGGTTTTTGACTGGGTTAATTAACCCTAGTCATCCACACAACAAGTGTTGACTTTGGTCAAACATCGGTCTACAGGGACCATCACCTTGAAAACATCACTGACAAACCCTAATGACTCCTTTTGGTCAACTAAAGTTCACCTTGGTCAAAGCCCCACTCAAAAATCCTTGATTCCTTGTTGACCCATCCATGTCAGCCGAAACTTTTGCCGCGTTCTCCAAATTTTTCCTAAACACTTCAAATTCTCCCAATACAAAAGTTGTGTGTTTTGTTGAGAGACACAACTTTCATGTTGGGCGGCATTGCTGGTTTGGAGTGCAAAAGGGTGAAAAATGAAAGTCAATGCCTGTAGGCACTATTCACTGGGGCCGAGAATTCCTGTACTTGGCATCAAATTTGAGCACAAATGGTTGAGAAAAAGGCCATACGCCATTTGTAAAAGTTGTAGAGGGTTGATTGGTCTACAACTTCTCTATTTATCGTTTGGGTCAATGCAGTTCAAAGATCTGGAGAAAAATGGGTACGAACAGAGCTAAACGAAATTTCAAACGAGCCGACCGCGCCACGCGCGCGACGTCGTCGCGGCGTGCCGAACCGCCGCCCGGAGCGCGCACGCCGAGGCCCGCTTCCGACCGCCGGTCCGTGCGGGGTGTCTCGCGCACTGTGGCAAGGTACGGGTGCGGTGGTCTAGGAAGTAGGCCGGTGCCACGCGTGTCCCTCCCAATCGCTGGCCGGTGCACCGCCTCGCCGCCATTGGCCCTGAGACCGGCGCCCGTCGTCGCCCATACGTCGTCGTACTTGCCATGCCACGGCCCATGTCACGACTTGGTTCCCTTGGCACGCAAGAAACTTCCCTCACCGCCTTGCGCCTGGCTACTTAAGCGGCCACCACCTCTCCTCGCGCGAGCACCCAGCCGCCGCCGTCCGCCATGGATGCCTCACGGTGAACTCCACCCCCGCCTGCCTTTCCTCGCGCGAAACGTGCTGCTCCCCACTCCCTTAGGACCCCCGGTAGCTCCTGCGCGGGCTTGTTGGTCTGCTCGAGCTGCCAGCTCGCCGGAGTGATTTCTCCCGCGGCCGCCGCCGGACAGCCGTCGACGAGCTCTGCTTCTCGCTCGTCTCCCGAGCCAACCAACCACCTCAGCGCATCCCCTAGACCCCAGTGAAGCTGCCCGTGCAACACGTTGACCTGTTCCGTCCCTGTCTTCACCGGAATTCGAGCACCCGTGGCCGCGCCACCACCGGTCCGCCGCCGCCGCTCGCCGGCAACACCCCGGTCAATCCTCCGCCACCCATCGACCACAGGTGAGCCCAATTGTCATTTTCCCTCGCTTGTTTGCCTGCCGCGCCTCACCTCACCGTCGGCAAGCTCGCCGTCACCGTCGGTTCCAGGGAAGGGAAGGGCAAGGGCATGGTTGTGAAGATTTAAAAATGTCCAGGGACCCGAGTGCTAAAAGATTCTATACCTTTGATGTGTTTTAGCTGTGACTTGTAAAATCGATTAAAAATTGTAGAAAAATCCCAAAAAAAGCAAACCCAATTTTGTTGTGCTCTGTGTACCTAAAGCTACAACTTTCTCCAAAGGTTTATATACTTTTGAGTTTTAATTTTTGCTTAAAAAATAGGAATGTGAAATACCTAGATCTGTGATTCTATAAAATATACAACTGATCTTGAGCTGAGCTTTGGACATGTTGTGAGAACTAGTGTGTCTAGGTACTGTGCCAAAAATTGCACAAAGTTACTGAAGAAATCTTTTTATAAAAATCAGTTTGTGAAATTGATAAACGTGCCTAGATGATTTTTGTAGCTCAAAATGTAATTAGTTTTGAGCCCAACTTCTGGCTATAGTCTCGTTATGTTAAAAAGCAACTTGGGTGAATTTACCATGATTTTATCCCTGTTAGAAATATTAATTCCTCATTTATGCATGTTTTTAATCATAAATATGTGTAGCATGTTTCACAAGGGCTATGTGTGTGTTTGTTAGTTCTTTAAGCTTGTTTTGGATCAGAGTATGTGTAGGAGAGAGATGGGAATCATTTCTGTCCTATTAATTTTAACATGCATTATTCCCTGATACGCTAGCTAGTAATGCCTTTAAATTGTGTAATAAATTTCAGTGGTGCAAAGGCTAGTCTTTTGCTGTCCAAGGAAGTGCTCCTGATCATTAGGACCAGTAGGTGCTGTTGGACAGGTTTCATATGTCTAAATTGGGTAAAAGGAGTTCAAACTAGTTTAATCTAGTAAATAGAAATAAGAAAATGCATCCTTTATGCATAAGTCATGAGATGGAGCTAAGGAAGTGAAATGTAGATATTGAAAATAAATTTCCTTGCTGTTTGTTTTTAATTAAGACATTCTTTTATAGATGTGCACTCAATCACATTAAAGCAAAGGCTAACTAGGATTTTTGGGAGTATATTTAAAGGGAGAAATGTTTAATGTTTTTCTTAAGGTGAAATGACCAGCCCTATGCCAGTTGTTGCTGCTGTTGTATGTGAATTACTTTGATTCATTTATATATATATATATATATATATATATATATATATATATATATATATATATATATATATATATATATATATATATATATATATATATCTGTGTGTGTGTGTACACAGTTACTATTGGAAAGTCTAGATAAGAAAGCTTTGCATTTGTCTCTTTATAGGAAGAGTATGCTGAATGTATTAATATCCAAGTGAATGTGTTCAAACGTGCACCCCGTGTGGTCATAAATTGTTTGAAATTAATTCAATCCAAATTGTCATTCAAGTCTTGCATTGCATCCCCCGTGTAGAAGTTCCCGACGGCAATTACACGCTCGTGTTAGAGGACGTGAACGAGGGAGCCGGAGGAGGTGTGCACTACGTCGCCATAGAGCAAGACCCGTGCCAAAGTCCGGAAGATTGTCTAACTGCTTGTGCTAGCGAAGGCTAGCCCCGGTTTTATCATCAACCCTGTTTTATTCAAAGTTATGCAACTATTTATGTTATTCTATGTGCATTTACGTTCAGGAATTGAATGAAACTCTAGTTGCATGATCCATAAGTGCCTATGTTCTTTTACTAGTATGCTAGGTCACTAGATGCTATGCTCTAAGGACCGGTAAAAGTCGAGTGATGTTCGTCACTCGCGAGAATAAGTTTTCCTTTGTGGAACCCCCATATGAATAAATGAATTGCTCAAGTGGTAAGAGCATGGGATTTGGGCCCCGGTCCAGTGGCTTCGTGGGCTAAGCTTTTGAACGTACTAAGCACTTGTCGGTAATGGGACCGGTAAGCCTAGTACCTTAAAGAGACGGTACAGGATTTTACTACTACTAATCTCGATTCGTCTCCTGCCCGGCTTGCAACCGGAAGGAGGGTACACGTGTGAGGCTGGATGCACTGTGTGGGGCATTCCAGATAGCCCTGTACCCGGGACTGTACGCTATCATCCCAACCCGAGGACTTTTGGGAACCGTTTGGTCGGTGTCAGCTCTGTGGGGCACCGCTCCGTGTGTTTAGGTTACCTTGCAAGGTGCATGAATCAATCGATTGTCAGCCTCTCACCGTTATCCGAGACTGCTTAATCGGCTAGCTATGATATCCCTTAATGATGGAACTATGTGAAATCTCCTGCGTGAATTAATTGTAATGTACAAATCTTGATTGTATTAGTTGCTCATGGTAGAAATGTTAAATTCACTAGAATGTGAGCTAAAATGTTGAAAGTAAGGTTCCAGGATCGTAGTTGCTTTTTGGGCAAAACAAACCCACCAGCCAAAGGCCTACATGACTAGAGGTAACTTTTGTCGGGTAAGTCTTGCTGAGTATTAGTATACACAGTCTTGCTATATTTGTTGTTTACAGGTGAACTTGTTTGGCCTGGTGAGATTCCACCCGGCTGGGAGCTGGAATGGGTGGATAAGGACGTTGAGTAATGGCATCACAGATGGCCTCTGGTGATGTTGTGACGTATCGTTGTTAGTACTTTCGCTGTTTTAATAAAACTATGAATATTTTACTCTTACGTCAAGAATAATGGTTTGTAATAATTGTACCCTACGGGGAGATTGGTATTTATGTGTAAGGCACTCTGTACTTCCCTTCATGGGAGTTTTATGCATTCGTTCGATCCTCTCTGTGTTTCCAAGTGATTTACCGGGTGTAAACCTGGCAATACGCAACGGGATGTTTCTTTATTATCGCTTAATGACCAAATGGAGTGGTTTAGGCGATAGTACGGAATTATCTTGGGTGGGGTTGTCACAGCTGGTATCAGAGCGACCGAATGCACCGGAGTGAATAGCTTAATACTAATCACATAATTTACAATAAAACTTGCCAAGATTGATTGGAATTTGGAAAATCCGTTGGATCGTTAAGGAATGATCTAGATCGAGAGGCCCTAAAGGGAATTTTTGGGTTCTTTAAGGTGGCATAAGAATCTATGGTTTATTTTGCTAACTTCCAGCACTTACTTTATGTCAGACTTACTTTATCGCACAACCAAACTAGATGAGCCACGTGTTTAATGCGTGTGTTGTTCCGCATCACGGGAATTGCGAGGGTTGATGGAGTGATCCCTTCCATGGATCCCATCTTCGCGTCTAGATATGAGTTGTGGTGTCGCCACGTGTCTCATACGTGTGCATTCCGCATGTCGATCATGCGAGGCAA
Organism: Cenchrus americanus; assembly: GCA_947561735.1. NCBI lineage: Eukaryota > Viridiplantae > Streptophyta > Magnoliopsida > Poales > Poaceae > Cenchrus > Cenchrus americanus. Next base: position 95,476,368 of record OX387241.1, on the reverse strand, counting down.
GGATACACTCAATTCAAACGGAGGGTTTCCGTGGTTGGACGCTGTCCATGCAGCGGCTTGACGCATGGATACCGTTTCTATAAGTGAACGGATCGTATGTGGAAGCTTTCGTGGCGTGCTCGGCACGAAAGGTTCGTTTTCTCGCGAGTACACTAACAATGTTCGAAAGTCGTTAAGTGCGAATCGATTAGCTCCGATTAGTTATTATAAGGAGAGCCAATTATAAGCTTGCCACCGGCACTAACTACGTCTTTTGGATCTAATTGTGGAAGGTCGTATAAGGCATGTGCATGCATGATTAAAATCTTGATGAACCTAAAACTTACCCTTAATTGCTTGAATAATTTGTCAAGGGTGAATTGCTTGATCTTAGAGAAGGTTTTCCTCTCTTTTGAATTTAGGAAAGTTCTGGCAGATTCTGTCTCTGTCATTTCTCAATTTTTGTAGCCAAAACTATAAGGAATCTGGCTAGACACACTTTAAGGAAGTTGTTTCTTATCAAGTTGAGCATCCACTGTGAATTGTCCAGGATTTTAGGAATTTTTTACAGAGAGTTATGCTCAGTTTAGTGAGTCTTGGTTCTGCTGTTTTTCAGAGCAGCTTTCCTCTGCAAATGAAATGTTCTGATCATGTTCCAATCCAGTCTAGCCCTACCATTGAATACCAAAAGTATGCATAATGAAGCCACTGAGATGCTACCAAGAATTCGTAATTTTTGGGGTCATAGGTTCTGAGTTATGAATTTTTGATTCACAACCCCTCAACTTTACGCCATCATTTTATGCGTACTCGATTTGAGTTTCCGCACATCTTGCACCCCGTTCTAATGGCTGCCCTGAATTTCACCAAATTGATAATCCAACTACTCCTTTTTACTCTTTGAGACCTTATGAAGGTTGGAAACCTTTAGTAGTGGTCGGTGTAGGCAACATTCCTTGGTAATCGTGAGAACTTAACTTTGTACAAGTGTTCGTCTCTGGTTCTGACATGTGTCACTTATTCCAGATGTCTGCTTCCGGATCCATGAACTTTGACGCGCAGGCGTGGACTCACTTGAACTACCTCGAGGAGGGTGGTTTTTCTGCACTTTTGTGGGACACCCTAAAGGACTTTGGATACACCGCGTATCCCGAGTACTGGGCACGTGAGCTCATGACAACAGGCCAACTGCTTCATTGGGAATAGTGGTTCTTTGTGTGTGTGGGGGGGGGGGGGGGGGGGGTAAAACCGGCAGGAGAAGGCGTTCTGGGTACTTGGGCGGGGGTGAGCTCGAAACAACCGATCTGGGATCGGGGATGGGACTGCACTCCTCAATGCATTTCCACTTTTACGGTTTTCGGAGCACATGTGTTGGGGTTTTACTGTACACTTGGAGGACATGAGCTCACCCCAGTCTAAAACCGAGTGGGTCAACCGCTTCACTGGACTTTTCGTACACACCCCTCGACGAGAGTGGGGTTAGGACCGAGTTGAGGTCAGTGTCGGGGTTCTTTACCGCCAACAGTAAATTTATATGGATCGTGCGTCGGGTTCGGATGGGGAGACCACGAGATTTAGACTGGTTCGGGCCTCCGAGGAGTAATACCCTACGTCCAGTGTGGTGCTGCCGTGTTCCTGAGCTAGGAGTGCTCATAGTAGGGGTTACAAGCTGGTCGGGAGAGGGTGTCGAGCCCAAGTCCCTTGAGATGTTGTTCGATCCTATGAAGGTCTAACCCTTGTAGCTGTTGCCCTCCTCTCCCTTTTATAGTCACAAGGGGAGGGACACAAGGGGGAAGTAAAAAAGAGATACAGTGCTTGGCGGCTAGCACATTCTGTCGTTCGTCATTGTCTGTTGGGGTGTATTGAAGCTGAGTTGTGATGCCTTGTCGTGGGAGCCGTCGCGTGGCCGGGCTCGACTGTTCAATCTGGGATGCTTGTCTTCTTCTCCGAATAGTTTGTGTTTGTCTCAGTCTGCCCGAGCACTTGCCTAGCCTGCTACGCCCGAGCCTAAGTCTAGGCTCGCGTGTGTTCTAGAGGGTGCTTGAGTGCCTCCGGCTGAGCTTGCGTGTGGTAGAGTGGGAGGTGATGGCGATGTGATGGCCGCACAGCCGGTCAGACCAGCATTAAGGCTCTTGTCGGGGCGGGCCGCCTGCATGGCCGCAAGCTGTTGTACATGCATGGTGTGGAGATTCGTTCCTCCACACGCGTCAGTGGGGGTGCTCGTGCCGTGCGTTTGGTCCCATGCGCTAGTCGGGGCCGGACTTGTCGTGCGAGGCGGAGACTTCTCGTGCGAGGCGGAGACTTGTCGTGGGGGACCCTCTAGTGGGGAACTGGTCGGAGATGCAGCCAACTGGCCGAAGACTGAACGTCTTGCCAGTGTGGGTCTTGACCAGGGCCTCTTCTCCTCCTTGTCCTGAATCTTTTTCTTGACGTTATCGATCTTGGCCTTCGCATTATCAATGGTGTTGGATCATCTTGTTTTTTTGGGGAGATAATCTTGCCGTCAAAGGGGGCCCTAATCTGGGCCCTCGTCAGTCGGCAAGTGCGAAACCATACCTGCTAGTATGATAGAGGGTATCAGTGGGGGAGAGGTGGGAGTGAGACCAACTTCTCTCAGTGCGTCTCTCGTGTGGCCACACTAGAGCATTTCACAGTTCTGGTGCAATTCCCTTTGTGAAGGGGATCACTTTGAGGGTCAGATGCAGGATGGGACTCTAACTACTGAGAGTTCGCACGGTAGAGTGGGTTTGGTCGGTTCGCTACCGACTGGGCGCCATCCCAAGTTGGATACAGGTCTACACGCTCTGCAGAGTTTAGATCTATACGTATAGCCACGTCCTCAGTCATGGACGAGCCCAGTGGATTGTTGGTTCTCGTGTTTTGGGATTTCTACCTCCCCCCTGAGATGAAAGTGTGGTGATCCATGGTTGTAGTTGGGGAGAGGAGAGTTGCTCCCTCTACCTCGCGGATCCGATTGCAATCATTGAGGTGCGAGGAGAGGAAGTTCTCACATCGACCCTAGATGGAGATAGGTTGTGGAGTCGGGTCCCTGGGGTACCAGGTGTTCCCGAGTTGTGATGAGTGAATGGATTGGGACTTATATGGAGATGTTTTCCTTTTATGCTTCGCTGCTACTGCATAGGAAACCTGAGCTTTTACCTTGACACTTTTCTTATCCTTTAGAGTTAGGCCACTTAAAGTTGCATACAGTCCGTGACGTGAACCTATCCCATTCCTTGGGAATAGTTTTGTGAGTGTGCAGGATTGGACTTGGAGTGTGAGTATGAATTTGAGAAATCCATAAAGGAAGGGTTGCGTTGCTTCGCTCAAGGATGCCTTTGGTGAAGATTGAAGATGAAGACTTGAAGCCCTAGCTACCACTACGCAGGATTTCTACTTGTCGCTTTGCCCTTGGGGCTTGTACTAAATTCGTATACCGAGTTGTTTTAGATGTAAATATTATGTTTTGTATTCTAAATTCATTGTATGGAAATGATATTATTTTGTAATGAGTTCTGTATGTAATAGCTACCGATCTAGGGACTATCACAAGGGTACAGGGAGTCAGGTTTTCCTCACTTAAAACCCGGGTCGTTACAGGTCAAGTATCTCTTTTAGCTAGCTGGAGCTCTTTTGTGGATAGAATAAGTGATTTTCAAGTGGCGCAGTTTAAGCACTAGCATGAATGTGTGCAAGTAAAGAAATGGTGCACATGTTTTGAAGCTACATACACAATACAATGTTGTTCAACCAAGTTCCCTACCGGCACTAGTTCCATTCTGTACAGTCTTATACACTTGAAATCAAACTATTACAACATGTTGTTGTGTACTGATGCGCAGTCGTTGTATAGCAGATCTGTGAGTGAAAGTTGTATTTGCATATGTTTATCTTTCGCTCACCTTTCACCTTACAGAGATACTTCCTGTAACATACATAATTCAATTTAAGTGAACTTAACTTCATTCTTGTTGATGGATAGTGTTTGATCACAAACTAGTAGGTGTGGTTCGGTCATGGTTCATCAATGCCAGGATAGGTGCCAGGTCTATAAGCTAAGTTGTGTGTGAGTTGTGGTTGTCACAAGCTATTCCCGGGAGCCTCAAATTGTGAAAGCAATGTTGTGTTCTGGTGAATAACGTTAGACATGGAAGGACCAACATGAGGTGGAGTGGAGTCATACAACACCCAAACAAATGGACTACAAGAGATGGAGTGGAGTGGAGTTGGTGGAGTAGAGTGATTAATTTGGGAGTGGAGTGCTCCCAAACAGCCCCTAAATAAATACTATGCAAAGGTGCTATTGTACTTTCACCTTCATGTTTCCCACAAATGAATCATCCCTGCTACCATAGTCACAATGACCAAGAATGTTGGTTGGAGGTTTTAAATTCAAGGAAGAGTACTTTACTATATCTATTATGAATATGCTATCTAATTTGAAGTCCTACATAAATAACTAATGGCCAACTAGTTCATAAATTTTTTGAAAGGGACATGAAACATCCTAAGCCCTTGTAGTGTTAAACTCTTTGAATGCATATTTTAAAGATTTTTGGAACTATGTATTTTCAATTTGTGTATCATCAAGACATCATATTTTTGGAGTAAATTTTTCTCTCGACTTATTTTTATAATATCAGACTTCATAGAAATGGTGTGAAGAGCTCTACAAGGTGGTAGACAAATCTGCCTCATTTAATCATAAACTTTGTTTTGACTTAGATATTAAAAAAAGATGAATGGTTTATACTTGTTGTGCAGAACTTTGCAATGAAATGAGATTATTTTTGCAAAATAACATAGAGAACTTAATAAGCATTTCACATAGTCAAAAGTTATAAAAATTAGAGTCCAAAGTGAAGAGGCATGCTAAAAATGCAAATTATGAAAGAATACACCAATGGAGATAAAGGTGAGATATCCCCTAAATATTTTTTTCATACTTCATAAGTTTAGCATAACTTTCCATAGTGGAATTTGTTATTGATGATTTTTGACTCCATGGAAAGCTTGTGAACACATCTGCAAGGTTGTATAAAAATCCATCTTGTATAAGAATCCATCTCGTTTTAGACATCAAAATTTGTAATAAATATCAAATTCATTATTCTCTTTGTAATTTATGGCTAGAACAAAAGAAATTTAATAAGACCTTTTCAAATAAAATAGTAATTAAATAAGATAAATTTATTCAAATTGATGTCTAGAGTGCAAATGTTATGTTACAAATAAGAGGTGATAAAATATAATCACATGATAAACAAAAGGTTTCATTTTGTGTTGAGTTTTTCAGAATTTCGTATTTTGGCATAAAATTCCACTCCCAAAACAATGTGTTATACTAAAACCATGTCAAGAGCTCTTAGATATTATATAAAAATCATTGTCATTAGATTCACAAATATTATGTGATGGCTCCATTAAATCATCTGTGTCTAATTAAAGGATGGAACAAAGAGAATAAAGCATCAAGTATTTGCATCCATTTTTAATCAAATGGAAAATATTTATGTACTTGGTACAAGATTGTAAATATCTCCAAAAGATGTCCACAGGAGTATCGAGATGCCCCCTTCCCCTCGCCCCTCCCTATGTGGAAGCCCAACCATGCATGAAACTCTTCACCACTTTCTTGGTGCCCATTCTAGTGTCTGGGCGCATATTAGATTGGAAAGAGAGAACAAAAAAGAGAAATGAAATGACCGGAAGGCTTATAAAAGGAGAGAGGCTGAGCCATATAGATTTGGCCCTAGGATTCTAGGAAGGTTAAGAATTTTTCAATACTTTAGCATTTCATTTAATATCGAAAAAATCAAATAATTTTAAACATATGAAACATATAGATGCTAGAAAATTCATAAAACCAATATAGTGATATTTTGTAAACATATTTTCACTTTTCATTAGTTTTATATTTTATATTCATCACGATAAATCAATAATTAATATGTAATCGGGAGATAGTGCAAACTCCACTAGGTAAAGGAAACTAAGGATCTTGATTAGTGAAATTTTTGTTGATCTTATTTCATCACAAAATTGTAGTGTATTGATTGGTGAAGTTTTCATTTGCCTTTGGTGACAAGTTTTTTTTATTTGTAATAAAATTTTCTTGATAGCAAGATTTTATGATATTTTCAATGAAAAATAGCTTAAACATATGACACTTCGTATCTTTGCCATATACTTTTCTTCACTAATCAACACATTAATTTCTAGAAGTGTTGCATTCTTAAAATATTAATATATATTAGTTAGAGAGAATTACTTCCTTGGCCCAAAACAAATGACATGTTCCCCTTGGTCTTGAATATTGTTTCTTTCCTTCCTTGGTCCTAACGTCAACTTTTGTTCCCAATTTGACACTCCATTAGTATTTCCATCCTATAGAACCGTTAAAGCCATGCAGAAGTCCTTTTTCCCTTGTGGGCCCCACCACCTTTCTCCCTCCTTTCCTCCCATTTTCTCTCCTCTCTCTGTCACACGCACCTCCCGGTGGCTGCTACTACCGTCGCATTGCCCCTGCCCTACATCGCACAACATGCTTGTCGGCGATGGTCACCTCTCCCTCCCTCTCTCTCTCTCTCTCTCTCTCTCTCTCTCTCTCTCTCTCTCTCTCTCTCTCTCTCTCTCTCTCTCTCTCTCTCTCTCCTGCATTCTCTGTCGTCGGCTTCGTCCTCTAGGATCGGGATTGCGTAATAGTGGTGCTAGACACGAGACAAAGCATAGTGTGGCCGTCGTAGATCGAATGGTGGAGGAACATCGGCTTGGCGCATGGCCGTCAGGTCATCAGGCACGAAGACTAGTCTCGTGGCGAGTACTCGAAGAGGAAGGAAGAGCGGGTTGTGGCTGCTGACTCCCAGCGTCGGAACTCGTCCACTGATGCAGAAGGGGTTCTACGAGTGGGAAAGTAGACATGCGAAGCTCGGCAAGCCTACATGGGCTTGAGTTCCGGGAGCTATCAATGCTCAAAGCATCAGGGACACTCAGTGGCGGATCCAGAAACGGATCACAGGGGGGGCTAAATAATGGAGGGTAAAAAAAATTCCGTGCGGCCAGCGGCCAGGGCTAAGGAAAAGAGCTATTGGGTTGTATTCTTCCCGGGGGGGCTATTGGGCCATCAATCGTTTTTATGCCATTTTTATGAAACATACTCCCACAGCTAATGGGCCTCGCCCCGGGCTGCAGCCCAGGCAGCACGGGCCGTGGGGACACTGGATAGAGGTGCAGGCAGTGAGGATGCCAGTGTGGGCGAGCGGGTGTTGATGGCGGCGAGGAGCGGTGCAGATAGTTGCGTAGGGGTAACAAAGCTCGTGGCCTTTGGTGTGGTTGAGGAGCCAAGCTCCTACACCAGCTACAAAGCTTGGCCTCAGAGCATTGTCGCGGCGGGCCGCGGCCGAAGCGATGATGAGCGCATGGCTGGAGTAGCCATCGGGGCGCGTGGGAGAGGGAGGCGGAGACATCGAGTGTCTCCATGACAAGACGGTGGTGGCGGCAGGTGGCATGGCGATGGCGGTTCGGGCGGTTTGGCACGCATTGATTAGCGGGGTCTACGGCGACACTTAGCTGGTCGGTGGTGGTTGTTCTGACCATGAGAGAGGGGAGAAAGGAGAAGTTGATGTGGGTCCCACTACCATCAATGGGCAAAATGGTCTTTCCTCGTGGAACTTAACTGTGCTCAGATGGAAAATTAAACAAAGTGTCAAATTTGGAACGAAAGTTGAAGTTAGGGCGAAGGAAGAAGAAGCAAGCAATTTTCAGGACCAAGGAATTCTCTCTATATATGTAGGTGGTTCAGCCTATCTCATGTGGTTATAATGGCAGCAATTGAGATAGCTGAGCCTTTGCGCGAGGTGGGGTTTTTTTTCAATGCTTCACGTGTGATTAGGGAATATGTGTTGAAGGTGAGGCTAACAATCCACACCCACGACATGGAAGCAGTAGAAGAATATATGGCTACATCCATGTGATGTTGTGAGGTAAACATCGAACTACCGGTAGTGATTTTTCCCAAACTACTACTCTCTCTGTATCGAAATATTTGTCGTCGTTGACTGTTTTCTCCAACTTTGATCATTCATCTTATTTTAAATTATTGCAAATATGTAAAAGGATAATTGAAGCTTAGAATACCTACAATAAAAAAGCATCTAGCAAACAAAATAGTTGTTAATTGAGTAATTTTTTGAATAAGACAAATGATCAAAGTTGTAAGAAAAAGTCAATAACGACAAATATTTCGAAGAGTACTATTTATTTTTTTTTGAAAAAAAGCAGGAGGGCTTCTATATCCTTTAAGTAGAGAAGAAAGCGAAGTTTACATGATTGTGATTACATATTACAATTACAACACTCATCTCGAGAGGCTTAAAAAACATTGATGTGAACAGCTCCCCTTCCTCCCCACAAGCCAGACGTCGAACCTGGACTTCTTCCTTGATCATGGCTAAGAGCCTTGTTGGACTTTCAGTCACTCCTTCGAATACCCGGCGATTTCTCTCTTTCCACAGGTTCCAGGCGGTGTAGATAACCATGGCCGCCGTCAGCATCGCTTCATCCTTGGATTTGTTACTGACTACTGCATTCCACCACCCCTCCAGTCTGATGGTTCGGCTCGGCACCTCTACCAGACCATTCGTCCAGCAAGAAACAAGGTCCCAAACCTCCTGAGCATACACACAATGGAGAGAGATATGCTAGCCGTTTCTGGCTCTTGATCACAGAGCCTACAAATGGGATCGCATGGCCAATTTCGCAACTGCAGCAAGTCAGCAGTAGGGATTTTGCTTTGTATTAAGAGGCATGCAAACAGCCTGTGCTTTTCCTCAGCCTTGGCTCGCCAGATCGCTTTATTGTTGAAGCTACAATATGTCCCCCTGAACTGAATGTCATATGCAGACTTCGATGAATAATTCCCATTAGCTGTCCAGCGTCATCGAATTCTGTCAGGCTCGTCAGTCAGATGCACTTGCATCAAACAGTCCCATAACCGTATAAACTCAGCCAGTTGCTCCGCTGTGGACATTCTCCAGAGCCCCCTCATCCAGTTTCCGTTATGCAAATCATCCCGCACTGTGTTGCTCTTTCTCCATTCCAAAAGATAAATGCTGGGTGCTATGTCTCTTGGAGCTTGACCATTGATCCAAGCCGACTCCCAAAAACGTGCTGTCCTCCCATCCCCGATTGTCACTGCAGTGCTGATTTTAAAAAGTTGCTTGTCAAGATCGCTGCAAGGAACCTCTGTACCAACCCATGGTCGGTCGGGATCAACCCATTGGTACCAAAGCCATCTCAATCTAAGAGCCCTGCTGAACAACTCTAAATCAATCACTCCCAAACCTCCTATCTTTTTTGGCATTTTTACTTTATCCCAACACACCAAGCTGTGACCTCCACTAGCACCATCAGACCCCTTCCATAAAAAACTTCTTCTGACCCGATCCAAGCGCTTGATCACCCATTTCTTAGGAGCAAAAGCTGTTAGGAAGTAAACTGGCATGGTAGAGAGAATTGAGTTAAGTAGTTTAAGCCGAGCAGCTCTGTTAAGAAACCTTCTTTTCCATGCAGGAAGCCTATTGGACAACTTATCAATTAATGGCTGATAGTCGATGCGTCGTAGCTGTCTGTAGTGCAGTGGCAGCCCCAAATATGTACAGGGAAAAGATTGTATGGCACACTGAAAATCTTGCATGATATCATCTAAAATCAATCCCTCACATCTAATAGGGTATACAGCACACTTGGTTCTGTTAGTAATCAGTCCTGATGCATGCCCAAACATGTTTAGTATCTGTGCCACCACCTGCACATCATTTCTCACAGGCTTAATGAACACGGCTGCATCATCAGCGTATAAGCTCATTCTCATAGTTGCAGCCCTGGAAGCTAAGGGTGAAAGGAACCCCTCTTCTGAAGCTAGGTGAAGGAGGCGCTGCAGTGGTTCCATCGCAAGTATAAAAAGCATAGGGGATAGGGGGTCCCCCTGTCTGAGGCCGGCATGATGCTTGAACCATTTGCCACGGGTGCCATTCAGGAGGATTGCAGTTGAGCTTGAGGACAAGAGAGTGGTAACCCAAGCCCTCCAGCGCGCACCAAAACCCATCTGCTCTAACACCTCAAGTGGGAAGTCCCACCTGACTGTGTCAAAAGCCTTTGCAATGTCTAGCTTCAGAAACAGTCCCGGCTACTTGCTCTGATGCAGTGACCTGATGAGGTTCTGCGTGTATTAAAAGTTGTCCTGAATGCTTCTTCTCCGAATGAAAGCGCTTTGGGCCCTGGAGACAAGTGAGTTCAGTTCTGGCGCAAGCCTGTTTGCAAGAAGTTTGGAGAACAATTTCGCGATGGGGTGTGTTAGACTAATAGGCCTGTAGTCCACAACTCTCTCGGCATCTGGTTTCTTGGGTAACAAAACTAAGTGTGCCGAGTTCAATTGATCAAAGTGCTGACCATGCTGTTGAAAGAAAAAAAGCATTGCACTCATCAAATCCTCCTTTATGATCTACCAACTGTGCTTAAAAAACACCCCGATGAAACCGTCAGGCCCCGGGGCCTTGTCTGACTCTAGGTCTTGAATTACCGAGTGAACCTCTGCCTCGCTGAACAGAACCTCCAGGTGAGAGAGATCCCTCGTGTCTATGCCCAGTTCTGGCCAGTTAACTGTAAAATCTCTCTGAGGTGGTTGACCGAAGTGAGTTCTGTAGTGGTTGTAAATAGCAGCAGCAATATCCTCATGCCTGTGCTTTGTGCCCTCATCTGTAACAATGTGATGAATGGTGTTCTTTCTTCGACGGCCATTCGCTTGCATATAGAACAATTTCTCATTGGCTTCAGCTGCGCGAATCCTGACCAATCTGGACGCCTGCTTGGCCCGTAGTTTGTCGACTGCAGTTAGGCCTAGAAGCCTGCTCTTTAGATCCCGCCTGAAGATGATCTCGGGGTCAGAAAGAGGCCGGACCTCCTGCACAATGTCCAAAATACCGATGAGCCTCTGAATACTATTTTAACATGACCAAAGTTTAATTATTGCTTGCTTGTGTTAACTAGACCATCCGTTCTACTCGATTTGGAATTCCACCTTCAGATTAGTTATTATCTTTATATTTGCAATAGAGTTGCTTCTTCTGCTTGTTTTTTTTCTTCCATACTTGCCGGAATTAGGTACTAGTTTGTTGTCGCATTGAAGTTGTAAATTTCTACTGCTACTAGCGGGTGGCACAAAAATTCAGCCAGCTTGGGATCCGTGCTCCTAGAGAACATCGCATGGTGGTGCGAAAAAGATTGAGGTGACACCAATCACTAACGGACTGCCACTGCCCCAGGCTCACACACCTGTGTGATATCACATTTTGTCGCGCTCGCATCTGCCCGGGCCGCTGCATGCACGGGAACAAAAGCCCACATGGTGGCTGCTGGCACACTGCATCTTTTGCTGGGAGATGGCGTCATCATCAGTCATCACCATCTTCTTCTGATCACTTTTGTTTATAACTTGGACACCAAGAGGTTTACCTTAGCACTTGCCATTTGGGGACATCCAACGTATTAGCCAGTACAGCTTCGCTACTACTATGTTGTTGGAAACTATTTTCAATGACATGAAACACAAAAGCATCGGAAGAGAATGCTCTCTTGACCAATATATGCCCCGGATCGAAGAGAACAGGTGATGTACTTATACAGCTAAATTCAGCCCGGTTAATTAGGCCTCGATCGGTTAGGTCCGAACGACGTTAGAAATCATTCCTGATAACGAAAGCTTGTAAATTAACTTGCAATTCCGGACTTGCTTTACGTGGCCTGCAGATTGGAGGAGGAGAGGCAGAGGAGCGGAGACCGGAGAGCAGTGAGGATAAAGCTGAGGCCTGATGCCCTGATGCCTGAGGGGATCGGATCTCAATGGCCGGGGGGACATGGAGCATGTCAGGTCAGAGGCAGAGCACACCCCAGCAGCTTTGCATCGCATCATCATGTAAGCGAGCATGCAGCTCTAGCTTAGGTCAGCATCTATACTCACACATGGATCAGCTTTACAAATGGAGCCTGCTGCATTGCATTTGGATGCGCTGGTGTTAGGTGTTGCTCAATTGTGTTCTCATCTCCATCACCAGATCAGAGCAGCATCTCGATCTCTGCATGGGTGACTGATGAGGGGTCCGCGACGACAGAGTCACATAGACCGGCTGCTTTCGGGGACAATGATTAGTGCATCATGGTCTCCCACCACTGCCGAGCAGACATCCAACGGAAACCTTTGGCCACCATCGCCATCAACGCGACAGGATCACAGGACCTCTCTCTAGCTCATCTTTTTCTCTCGCTTGCCTTTATTCCTCGAGGGATCGCGCCTCTCCCTAGCTACCATCTCTCTTTTGACCTCAAAACATGAACTTGCATTGGATCATTTTAGGGCTCAAACAGCTATACATGGCCAAACGGGTGGCACATCGTGACACTGGCACTAGCACGGCCAGGCATGACAACTAACAATTACGTACTACGTGACAGTGCCACTATGTGCACTGTCATTCGAGTTATTTTTATCTCTCATCTTCCTCTTTCTCACATATGCTGGAGGAGTCGGCGGAGTCACAAATTGTGATTCCTTCAACTCCAGCATCTCGACACCCGTGCGACAATAGCAGGAGGCAGAGCCCCCAAACCACACCAAAACTGACCCTCGTTAGAATATAAATATTATTGTTTATGTTATGTTGTGCTTTCGTTGATCGTGTGATCGAGGTCCGTGTTACACTTTCATGTAAGGGCTTGTTTGGGAATTAGTATATTGGAGGGGAACGAAGAGTATTGGGGTGGAGGAATTTCCAATATATAAGTCAAAATCTCCTTCAACTCCCTTCCATCCAGTTCAATCCTACATTTCCAAAACAAGCCCTAAAGGTCCAAAAATTTTCAAGAACTTGGTTTCTTTCTTCCTTCCTTCCTTCCTTCCTTTTTGCAAAAGCAAGAACTTGGTTCCTAACCCTCATATATCCTCAAATATATGATTTTAATTTGTCCCCCGATCTGTACATATGGTCACCAGGTTTCCAATTTATTTACAGTGTCAGCAAGATATGTGATGCACAGATTCATGTCAATTAAGTTGATCTCTGATCTCGCCACACAAGGCCCCACTACGGAAACAACACGATTGCCGTGCGCCAAAATGTTTGTCGTGCGCAGTACCACAGGCGCACGGCAAACAGCCACCTTTGCCATGCGTCAGGCAATAAAACGCACGGCAAACAAAAGCGCACGGTACAAATAATGTTTGTCGTGCGTTGCTCAAAAAATGCACGGTAAAGACAATCTTTGTCGTGCGCCTTCAAAAAACGCACGGCAAACAAGTCTCACGTGCCCACCATGTGACCCCCCGCAGCCATAACCATTTGGGGGGTAACGGGCGGCGGACGAACGTTAACTTTGCCGTGCGCCTTAGCAAAGCACACGACAAACAGAAAACTTTGTCATGTGTTTTGCGAAGGCGCACGACAAAGTTTCATGTTTGTCGTGCGTTTTGTGAAGGCGCACGGCAAAGGTTCATTAAAAAATGGATTCTTACCTTTTTCTATTTGTGCACTACAAATACATTACTTTGTAATATATAGTTCAATTTGGTACTAATCTCAATTTTTTGCTATTTTTAACGAATTTATTTCATTGAAAGGATTTTTTTTGTTTGTCAAATTTGAAATACAAGTGCATAAATTAAAAGTTCGTGGAAAAATGATATTCATGTAACTGAGTTCATTTTAATACCTTATCCATCAAATATGTTGAAATTTTGAACATTTTATTCGCGAGACATGGAAATCTACGTGATTTAGAAATGTTTTTAAATTTTATAAAATGCAAACGAAGTTTAAAAATCATGAGATTCGTTGAGACCTCATGATATACTATGGGAAGGCTGTGAAAAATGGTAGAGAAATGTTTTGAACAATTCGCCGCGCATTGTGTTTAGAAACTGAGACATCTCACGAGAAGTTTCAGATTGTTTAGACTAACCTCATTGGCTATGTTGTCTTAGTAATGTTCATAATTTGTTTTTGACTTCATAACTTTTTCTCTAGTGAACATGCACCATACATTATCTCATATTATTTTACGGTAATTATTCGCATCTATTAGTTATTTTTTATATTAACATCGCAAAAATGTGTATGTATTCGAATATATAGTTATTTGTTGTGCGCCACTGCGGAAAGCGCACGACAAACAGGCACCTTTGCCGTGCGCCTAGGGTAGGGGCGCACAGCAAAGATTGTCGGGCCCACATGCAGGCCCCCATCTCTTTACTACTCGCGTCCAAGCCGCACCGAGCCATATCTGCAGGCCCCCCATGCACGCACCCGCATCATGCACCCGCGCCCCGCCCCCGGTGCCGCACGCCCCCCCCCCCCCCCCCCCCCCGCTCTCGCTCCCACCCCCGCCGACCGCTCTCGCCCCTTAGCGCGTCGGCCCCCTATTCACATCCGGCGGAGGGCGGCCGCCGCCGCACCGGATCCGCACCGGCCCCGGCCGGGGATCCGTGCCGGCCACCACCCCAGACGCGGGGCCCCGGTCCCGGCCGCGCCGCCCCCGCCCCGCCGCGCCGTCCCCGGCCGAGCCGCCCCCCTCCCTCGTCCGCGCCCTCGCCACAACCAACGGTCAACCCCTCCACTGCCCTCCAGCGTCGTCCCCTGCTCCGGCAGCACCTCACCTGCCCTCCGAGGCCGCCGTCTGCCCCGACCATCGAGAAGAAGAAGGAAGAGTGAAGGAAGGAGGGGGAGAAGCAGTATGAGAAAGGTAATTATTGCTATTTTTCTTCGAATGCAGTGGTGTATAGCATTGATCCGAAATATGTTTTGTAGCGACGGCTTATTGCTGCTGCGCACGCACATGTGCAGCGACAAGATGTTCTACATGGAGAGATATTGGGGAGGTGAGCAATGAAGATGCTTTCTGAGGAGGGGAAGGAAGGATTGTTGTTCTTGTGCTAGGTTCTCAAAAGCAAATTCTAACGATTCTACTGCATGTTGCAAGTGGATCTTTGATTCTTCTCTGAAATCCTTGAGTGCTGCATATATTTACTGATAATTGAAAAATATAGTTGATAATTGCAAGTGGATCTTTGATTATTTTCTGAAATCCTTGCATGTTGCATATATTTACTGATAATTACATATGGGCAGTCATGGTAGAGTAGATCCATGCGCTCCTATCCTCTCCGTCTGCTCAACTTGCACACAGATTTAGCCAGTGCATATTATAATTTTTCTTTAATTTCCTATTTTCCAAATCAAACATGTGTTATGGATATACACAAAGATGTATGTTCACTTAGATGCATTATGTTTCTCCTGAGCTGGGTACATAAGCACACCTATGGAAGTTTATATGACATAAAGTATGGTTTGAGATTAGCAAGATAGTGAAATTGCTAAATTAGTGCCTTAACACTTGTGTTAATTGATCACAATGGTAACTATATCAGACTGAGATAGAACCTACTGGGGATAATGTCTTAGGCTCTGTCAAAATTGCAATCCCATTCTATGATTTTTAGGCTCTGGCAAGTTAATATTACTAACATAAATTGTTTTTTCCAACAAACACAATAGTTGGTTACCCCTCACTCATCTTAGTTAGTTTTCCTCTGTTCCTTGAGATTAGTTAGGTTTGTGACTCAGTTTATCAGCTGCAGTACAAATATGGTTGGACATGGAAATGGATGGATGATAGTATGTCGGTTGGAGGGATGTTGCGTGCTCTAGAGCCTACTACCACATAGCTCTGAAATAGTAATGTTGTGAGCCATGTATTATTTAAAGAAGTTAATCATCTACTCAGTTCTTAATTTGTATATGTTCTACGCCAAGTTTTTGTCTATATGGCTCCATATATTGATTCAACTGTACTTATGAGATTCACGATCTTTAGAAAGGTTAGCTCGATAATAAATTTGCATGTCATTTAACATTGTAACAATTATTCAGATTGGTCTACAGTTAAATCTATAAAAAAGTTCTTACCGCTGCATACACAAGACGTTGTGTTTAGTTCGTTTGTTCCATGTAGCTTTTGTTTGTAATGCGAGGAGTATTTTCAAAACATGTACTGATTTTTTTCAGATAAAACAATGCTATTTCATTTTCCTTAATTGTGTTAAACCACTCTTACTGCAAAGTCTATCTGATTACGTGTGTTCATGTTAAGCTTCTAGATGATACATCCACATCAAAATTGCAAGCAAGTATGTCCCTGTTATATGATATCATAATTCTACATGTTTTCCTTGAGTTTGAATTTACATTGCAACAATATATGCCATGATATTCAGACATTTTCTTTATTGGAACTTACACTTCTAGCGAACCAGGAACTACCCATTACAGGCCATTCAAGGCTTCAAGCTAAGGTCTGATGTGAGTTTGTATACCCTCTTCTTCTATCTAAATAACTTTTAGCGTAGTCCGCACACCATCACAGATGACAAATAGATCCGAGTGTTGCAAAAGGAAGTAACTTTACATATTCCAACTGGAAAAAATCATTTTCTTTTTTCTTTAATTCTAGTTTTGTATGTGTTGTAATGCATGTCTTAGAGGAAGGCAAAGCACATCAGGCTAAGAGTAGGGTCCCTTCTGGTTTGTGCATTTTAATTTCATTGTGCAAGATCTATGTTTAGAGTAAAATAGAAAGGCACTTGAATTTGAGCTTGAATAATGCTTGTGGTTGAACTAGTGGACTTGTCGATGAACTTGGATGTACTAGTGGACTTGTCGATGAGTAACTTGTGGATTTATCTATTTGTGATGTCGCTGATGATTATTGTGATATATATAATGCTTGTGATGAATATTATGATATATATATATATATGATGTCTGTGATGAATATTATGGATATATTATGCCAGTGTTGGGGATTTTATATGTGGAAAACAAAAAAATTGCAAAGGTCACTTTGCTTTGCGTTTTTTGGGTAGGCGCACAACAAAGTGACCAAACCAGCAGGTCGGAATAGTACCTTTGCCGTGTGTTTATTGGGGCGGCGCACGGCAAAGAAGCCATCTTTGTTGTGCGTTTTTGTGGTGGTGCACGGCAAAGGGACAATCTTTGCTGTGCGTTTTTGTGCGGACGCACGGCAAAGGCCCTTACACGCCATTTGCGCCTACTGTCGTGACCTGCTTTTGTTTTCCGTGCGCCTCCCCATGACGCACGACAAAGATAGTTCACCGTGCGTTGTCAGATAAAATGCACGACAATAGGATTTTACCGTGCAAAAATCTGTCGTGTGCTCTTTGCCGTGCGCCCCGACGAAAAACGCAAGACAAATACTTTATCGTGTGTTTTCTTGCCTTTGCACGGCAAACCACGGCTTTCCCGTAGTGCCGGTGCTTAAGCTTGGGACCAGAGTATAGTAAGCCCGGAAGGCATGCATGGATCAACGCATGGTAGAAGAAGCTTCCCGAGCTCAAAAGAGCACATGCAACAATCATATCCCCTGTAGGGGAGAAATCATGGGTATAGATGGCCATTTAGCACGAGGCCCATGGGCCAGCCCATAGCACAATTTTTTGTCCCGACACGAGCACGAGCCCAACACGATTTTTTCGGGCCCGGGCCGGCACGAGCACGACGTTGGGCTGGGTCGGGCTTCATTCTCAGCCCATAGTGCTGGCCCAGCACGGCACGAAGTCAGCCGGCACGACGCGGCCCACGGACTAGCACGACGGCCCAACAGCCCAACTGGCCCATTTAGCACGACATATATAAATCGGTGGCTCCTCCCAAACCCTAGTTGCCTCCCCTCCTTTGTCCCGCTGTCGCCCCTCCTTTGTCCCGTTGCCGCCCCTCCTGGCCTCCTCTGTCCCACCACTAGGGGGAGCCAGCACCGCCCACCGGGGCAAGCCGCCGGGGGAGTCGGCGCCGCGCCGCAGCCGGCAAGCCGCCCGCCGGGGGGAGGCGGCACACCCGCCGGGGCAAGCCGCGTCGCCGGCCGTGCCGACACAACACCGCGCCGTGGGTCGCGGCCGGCGGGCCGGGAGGTGCGAGGGGCGCGACACCGCCGTGTGCAGTGAAGAAACCGAGCAGGGCCGCCGATCGTCGCGGTGGAGGCAGGGCAAGGGCCGCCAGTGCCTGTGCCGGTGGAAGTGGAACAAGAGCCACTGATGTCTGCGGCGGCGCCACCCATGCCGCCGCCGGTGCCCTCCTCCCAACCTTTTTCCGCCATCGGCCACCTCCTCCACCGTCGGACAACGATCTCCCTCCTCCACACCCTCCTAATGTCGTGTTGCGAGCTGGCACGCGGCCCATCGACACGATGGGCCGTAGTCGTGCCTCAGGCTGGCCCAGCATGAAAAAATAGCCTCGGGCTAGTGCTGGGCTATGATCTCAGCCCATAGTGCCGCCCAGCACGAGCACGAAGTCTGTCGAGCCACGTCAGGCTGGGCCGCGTCGTGCTTGGGCCGGGCTGGACTGGGCGGTCCAAATGACCATCTATAATCATGGGTCGTATCTGAAACCACCTCATGCCGACCTTAAAGTGTGCACGAAAGGAGATCATGGATCGAAAGCACTTCGAGAGAACAATGTGTGTTCTATGTATACCCTGATTTGGTTTGTTCATCTCTGAAACTCTGACAGTGATTGTAACAAAGCAAAGCTCCCTAGCTAGATAGCTACCAAACAAACATTATTTGAGATAATGTCACGTGCATTATCCAATGAGGCCGGGTGGTCTCCTCTCGCTCGAAAGGGAGAAACCCGTGTAATTCCACGTGTCATCATCTCCGTGGTGTACCTCGCCCAATGCAAGTTGCAGTCAGTAGTGAGAGAGGGGCACATTAAGCCCAACCCACACCACTTGCTCCTACCCCGATGACATCTATCGAGCACAGTTTCACATGGTGTGCACTTGTGGTAAAAGCGAACGCTAGTATAAGTAGATTTTCGCTTTCCTTCAATCACATCTGACAAGTGTAGTGTCTTGTATACTGGTCGATGCATCTATGCATGTGACTATGTGTGAGAATAAAATGTCTGTTTGAGAGGCCGGGCGTAAGAAATTGAAATGATGTACTCCATCCGTTACAAATTGAATTGTAGGGTTCTTTTGACTGTTTACATTCATATAATTATGAATCTAAACATGTGTACTATATCTAAATGCTTAGAAAAAAACTGTGCGTGAAAAGATAAAATGATTTACAATTTGGAACGAAAAAAGTATTATGGTGGTCATTACACATCCTTGCCGGTTCATGCCAACAACCGACTGTAACATAGTCATGGCTCTAGATCTGTCACTACTATATATACACAAAAAGGACTTCATTGCAGTTTCAAACTAGCTACATGTATCGTTACCGAATTTGGAACCCGTGGTAGGAAAATGGGTTTGTATCATTGTCATATCGGAGTTTAATTTAGTACCAACTAGGATAGAATTTCTACTCCCTCACTCTGAATTATAGGTTGTTTTAAATTTTTTGAATTTATGAATATTATTATGCATCTAGACATTAAATATGTCTAATTGCATAAAATTTTTATGAATTCAAAAGTCAAAACGACACACAATTTTGAGCTTATGGAGGGATGGAGGGGTGATCAAGGAGAAGTTATTCATCGGTACGCCCGGCCGATGATGAACGTATCACTTCCACTCTAACGACCGACAGGACTTTTCGAGACTTGAGTTGTATCATCAGATCGAGAAGACTTCCATGGCAGGACGAATCCATGGCGCATACAGCTACCATGAGCACCAGTGGATGATGGTAAGGGCTCTCTGGTAAAATCAACCGCCACGTTATCGTATAAAGGCCCATACTAGCTACCACAGCACCAGCATCGCCAAGCACACATAAGCCTAGCCAGCTGAGACGGTAAGGCCACACCACACCGCCCCTGCCATGCTCACTCCCCTCTTCTCAGCTGCCATGGAGCCCCAGCGCGGCGAGAGGGAGCTCCAGCTTCTCCTCCTCCCGACAACCACGCCCCTCGACGCCGCCTTCCTCGCCCCTCGGCCGCCGGCCAGCCCCTCCGAGCACCCGCAGCTTGACCTGAGCCTGTCCATCAGCATTGGACCACCACCACCCGCACCACAGCCATCGCCGCCGCCACCACCACCTCCTCCGGCGCTCTCAGCTGACCATAGCAAGAAGGCGGCATCGGCGGACGTGCAGGCGCTGAAGCGGCAGACGGCGGAGCAGGCCCGGATGGCGTCGGCGGAGCGGGCGTACGCGGAGCGCGTGATGGAGCTGGCCCGGCGGGAGCTGGAGCTGGCGGAGCGGGAGTTCGCGCGGGCGCGGGCCATCTGGGAGCGCGCCCGCGGCGAGGTCGAGAAGGTGGAGCGCGTCAAGGCCATCGCGGCGCGCCGGATCGCCGCCGGCTCCGCCGCCGCGCTCGAGATCACCTGCCACGCGTGCATGCAGCGCTTCCACCCTGCTTAATTAACAAGCACGCCATGCATGCATGTTCTCGATCGATCATAGCTACTACCTTAACTAGTAGTACTATATTAGCTGCTGCCAACGCAAGGACTTTGTTTCAGAGTGTTTTATATATCTGTTAATCCAGGGTCGATCGCATCGTCATCATCTGGTTGGTGATTTCTGTGAAGAAAAGGGAAAGGGCAGCAGGGAGCTAGCAGTCGCAGATCAGTGTTCTTCTCTTGCTTTTCTTGTAGAATACTACATCGTCCGTTTCCAGCCTAAAAGGAGAGGGAAAGGGAATCTAGCTGCCAGTTTAGCTTTAGCTATAGTGGTGTGCAATGGATAAGCTGGCCTCACGTTGCGTTAGTTGGCCATCTTTGCGCCACACAAGCATCTCCGGCAAATGATTCAGGACCGCTTGCAGTTCAGGAATTCTGTCCAAATTTTACACGATACATATCATTTAGAACTAACACATATAGGAATAACTTCTACGTTCTGCCCAATTCGTTTGGCTTATCGCACCACCAAAGCAAGAATTTCTCTCAAAACAAACCAAATTTCTACCAAGATTTTCTCTCGAATAAATCAAAGACCAAAAGACCGGCCAAACGAACAGACTTCTCCAGTGGGTGTCAAGGCCAGGGTCCTGGACCACGCTTGATCCAAAGCATGAGAGCGTGCGTGTCAAATCCGTACGGCAGCCGGGTGATCGACGATAGACAGTGAAGGGTGGATGGCAGCCCTGTAAAGATGGTTAAGCAAAGGCGAGCAGGAGTGTAGGGGTCAGCAGCAGATTCTCGCACGGTTATTCAGCCATCACTCTTACCCATGAACAGGTGTGCGCCTGCAGTGCAGCGCAGGCTGAAAGAGAGGACAGGGATGGCTCGGCTCTCACACCGTGTCGATGCTGCCAATTCCAATGCCAAGCCAAGGTGTCGGCACTCGATCGGCAGAAAGGATCTCGCTGTGCAGCTACAGCTCCTTTATTTTCCTTTAAGAATTTTGAGTTTTGTGGTGGAAAGGGGTATTTCTTGAGCTCTTTTAGGGTGCACCAAAGCCCTCTAGTCCTAGTTGGTTAGTGGAGCTGAGGTATGGTCGCAACCACCCAGGTTCGATTCCTCGTTGAAGTGAATTATGATTCTGATTTTAAAAAATTCCCCTCGCCGGTGAAACCGGGGTTCGGGGGGCTTTTCTTTTTAATGAAAACCGTGGGGCGGTCTTACCCCACC
Source organism: Cenchrus americanus (assembly GCA_947561735.1). Classification (NCBI taxonomy): domain Eukaryota; kingdom Viridiplantae; phylum Streptophyta; class Magnoliopsida; order Poales; family Poaceae; genus Cenchrus; species Cenchrus americanus. The sequence continues at coordinate 95,454,732 of OX387241.1, read as the reverse complement.
GGCTTAGTTTTTAGCTCTTTTAGGGTGCATCATACCACCGCATACCATTGTTTCTTGGCCCCACGGCAAGAATATACTGGTTTATGTGAAATTCCTATACGTTAATTCCAAACAGGATCCGAAGAGCTTAAGCTTTCTGTGTGCAAACTTCATTCTGGAAGTATAGGAGCGTATTTTTACACTTAATTCATATGTATATCAGGCATCATGTTGTCTGTTAACTAGTCAGGAATGGTATATTAGGGATACTTTTGGATCCAGAAGTATGCCGTACGTGCCAGTAGTAGCATCTAATTATTAATTGGTGAGTCATGCTTATGCTTGGTGGAATCAGAGGAGGTGCTCACTCTCATTGCTTCGCTCTAGACCAGATATGATGAGGTGATGAACAATCTCTTAGAAAGTAGCTGCCGATCGACTCGGAACCCAAATTAACATCGCTACTAGCAAAAGCCGACCCATGTGCGCGGCGCCTTTCGCACTTGGGAATCTTGTCCTCGCATCTCACTTGATTTTGTGGTGTTTCTCGAGCCTGAATCAGCAGGGATGAAACATCATATGGTGGTCTACTTCTTTGTACTACATACATTCCTCTCCTGTTAATAACTTGTCTTGCAAATTAAAGATGACCCAATCATGGCTTCGAACATATACATATATACAAAGTATATATTGCAGCTAGCATTATTGCCCTTGTTGCCGCTGCTATGTAATAAGTTTTTCAGCTATGGCAACCGAAAGCACAGAGAGGATGACCAGCATCGAAATGTGCTACTGATGTTTCTATGTCGGCCGTTGAATGATCCACGGTATGGAAGAGCTGCTGAGCAACAGGAATGTGCATCCCCGGCGAAAGCATGCATATAGATGATCCAAAACTGAGAACCTGACAGACAGAAACTAACACATGATCGAGTAGCAGGTACGTATAGCTTTCTTTGGCGTCGCGAGACAAAAGGAAAGGAACAAAGTAGAAGCAGATGGATGGCCTGGGAATGGATCGAGCTGAAAAGGGACAGATACACTGCACGGACGATCGACGCTCTGCGTTCCAACCCAAAAGTTTATGTCTTGTGCAGATAAGCTGAAGAACCTGTATATAGTAGTATACTGTAGTATAGGCAATGATGATCGATGTGCTTGTACCGGCCTTCCACACAGGAAGATGCAGAACTACTCCGGAGCACGGTAGTACGATATGAAATGGTGCTCATTTCATCAACTGCTGTTGAAATCTTTCTAGGAACATGCATGGGAGTCTGCTGGGTGCATTGTTAGATATTGTGTCGAATATTTGTACAGTCCGGTTACGATGAGACTTGAGTTGTATTTAGCAGTATAGGGTAGAGTCTGTGTCATACTCTGTAACCCGAGCCTCCTCATAAATATGAGAGGGGGTCTGCTGTTGTAACCATGACGACATAGTGACAGGCTCGCAGGGGAAGGCGGCGTATTGCCGGGATCACGGAGCGACCGGTGTTGCGGTTTGGGGAGGAGCGCCCATAGTCATGCCCTAGGGATGTAGGCTTCAGTTGAACCTCGTTACCAAAGATCGTGTCTCTGTTGTCGTCTGTGATCAGTGCAACTTCTCGTCTCGGTAGATCCAATCGTTGTTCCGCTATGTGGAGATTAGCAGGCGGCTTGTCGTCACGGAGGGCTAAATTCTTACAATTGGTATCAAGAGCTATGATTGGATTGGATCTAGAGGCCATGCAGAAGATCACCTGGAGATTCGAGGGTATGCATCTGCAAGACGTCGTGCAATGTGCAGTCGGTACGGTGCAGATACGACTCAAGGTGGAGCATGTCCGTGGCAGCAGCTGCGGTGGGTCGAGATATTCAACAGGTGCGCGAGAAGATTGTTGTCCAGCAAAGGGTGCAAGACTGCCGCATACGTGACGTGTGGCATATGGCAATAATAGGCATCATGTCTCTGTCGATGAGGAGCAAGGGCACATACGTGACGTGTGTGCAGCGACGGGCTGTGTTTTGCTCATGGTGATGGAGGATGTTGGATGTTGGATTGCTGGTCATGGCTTGCAAGGGAGTCGGCCACAGATGGTGTCCTGATGGATATGGAACTAGAGTTCGACTCAAGTACGAGGCGAGAGGTTTGCGTGCAGGCAGGGCAGAGCTAGGCAGCAATGGGAGTTGGCGTGTGCATGATGAGGGGCCACGGTAGGGGTTGTTTCCCATGGAGCAGTTGAAAAGCAACAAGTCACGGTTGTTATTTTATTTTATTGTTGTGTCCAACTCGATGAGGACTTCGTGGAGTGGACGTGTGTCTTGGACTCCTGGTTCTCGATGGACTCGAGTTGGAGAAAAAAACAAAGGAAATAAAGGAAAACAACGAAGGAAGCCGCAAAGTAGAGAAAGCATGTTGATTGGTGTATGGATTGAGGAGCAAGTATCAGTATACTTTCGACGGATTCTGGTGGCAGTGCTAGGTGACTGGTTGTGGGTGATTTGCGTGGTTGATGCATGGCAGCTCTGGTAAGCGTGTGTGTGAACCGAGGTTTGCACAGGGTGCTTCGATGATAACGGGGTTTAGCGATGAACTCAGGGATGGTCTGCAGAAAGGGTGGATGGTCCAGCGATCAACAAGCCATGTTGATCGGATCAGTTTATGGTGACGATGTGTGTCGTGCAGGAGTTAGCAGGGTTGTGCGCACAACAGGGCTACAAGGCACGACAGGGTGTCACAGAAAGCTGATGAAAAATTGCAACATGTGAAGGAGGAGAGGTAGCGATTGGCAGACCAGACCTCAAGTTGGATGTTGCGGGCTCGTTGGCAACGACCAGATGCTATCGACAGTGTTCGGTTGTGGCATACAAGGCAACTGATAGAAGTTCGATGGCGGTTCAGTGAGTGCTCATGAAGCGACGGAGTTAGGTGGCAGGCTGACAGGGTCGAGGTGGGGCATCTTGATGGTGGTCTACCTGTGATGGATAGACTGGGCCGAAAAGTTCGCGGGCACATGGCGGACAATTCAGGATGGCTGACGGATAGTTCACTTGTAGCGTGAACATACTGTGGTGCATGGAGGAGAGACTGGCGGCAACAGGTTGGTCATACCGTGGTCAGAGGCGATAACAGGATCAACGATGACGATATAGGAGCGTAACGACTGATGGGATTGTTGTTCTCTATGGCGTGGCGACACGTGGCGCGAGCTCAGGATGCAGGTTTGCATGGGAGAGTTTGTGTGCTTCCAAATCAGCAAAGGCGTGGATCGATTCGAGTTGCACGTGCAGGGTTTTGAAGCGTGGATCGATAAGCGCGAAGAAGCTTCAAGGGCTGAACTGCAAGGAAGTATAGACGTTGATGTCTATACTTGCAACTAGAGTAATCTGGTTGGACATGGCTGCAGGAGACTACGGTGTAAGACGTCCGACGTAGTATGACAGCGGTAATGGAAGGACAATGCTAAGGTGGCAATTCTGATATGTGACTCAGTGGTTATTGTGATGTTCTAGTATCATGGATGCAGTCTGATAGAGCATGGTGTTAGATTCAGTTGTTGTTTAGGTGGAGATGAATCTAATTTTGCTTGGCAGAGGTTGTGGTGATGGAAGAGACGGGTGCACAGTTGCAGGTGGAGTCATGGAGTCGGAAATTGCAAGGATAACAGTGGTTCTTCGGGCAGCTCTTGACAGAGCGGCAACGATGACTCAAGTCTGGTGTACATAGAGGTTCCAGCAAGACAAATTCAAGGTGGCCGAATATTCGCCAAGGTGGAGTTTGTTAGATATTGTGTCGAATATTTGTACAGTCCGGTTACGATGAGACTTGAGTTGTATTTAGCAGTATAGGGTAGAGTTCGTGTCATACTATGTAACCCGAGCCTCCTCATAAATATGAGAGGGGCCTGCTGTTGTAACCATGACGACATAGCGGCAGGCTCGCAGGGGGAAGGCGGCGTATTGTCGGGATCCCGGAGCGACCGGTGTTGCGGTTTGGGGAGGAGCGCCCGTAGTCATGCCACGGGGATGTAGGCTTCGACTGAACCACGTTACCAAAGATCGTGTCTCTGTTGTCGTCTGTGATCAGTGCAACTTCGTCTCGATAGATCCAATCGTCATTTCACTGCGTGGAGATTAGCAGGCGGCTTGTCACCGCGGAGGGCTTATTTCTTACATGCATAACGGAATTTACCGGCAGCGGTTTACCAACGGCCGGTTTAGCCTAGTCTATGATCTTTATTTCATCCAAGATGCAAAAGGAATTTCAGTTTATTTGTGAGCTTGTACGCTACTCGATGCCGGGACGTCTAGTGAGAGCGAAATGTCATATGCTGCATGCTGTCATGGTTTGAGCAATGTGGCTACCTGAGTGGTCTGAATAGGCAGGGGATGGGAGAAGGGGTCCCCGAGGCCACTCGTGGGCACTGCAATGTGCAAGATATAGGCTCCCGTCATGTGGATCGCAGTGCAGTGTTGTGTTGGGTTCAGATCCATTTGCGTCACAGCGCCAGTTCCAGTACCCGATATCGACACTCTCCCCCCATGCCATCCGTGGACAGCGCAAGAGGTGATCCATCGTCCATAATATAAGGTCCTTGAAAACACAAGGGGACCTGAAACAATGGTGGGCTAAGCTTTCTGCCTGCCATGCCGAATGCCGTCCATGGACCACGGCAGAGTAGAGAGATGAGACTAGCAAGCCGATCGAGGTGGGCGTGCACGACGTGGTCCGGCCGGCTAAAAGCGACGGGTCGTCGTCGGCCGATTCCTCGACGAAGAAGCCAACAAGGAGAAGGGAGAAACCTGCAGGCGGCGGAGGGAGCACGAGAGGCTATTCGCTGCCAGTTTCGCCACCAAGGAGGACTGCACCCGGACCGGCATGGCGATGCATTATGCAGTAGTGACTAGTGGTGCTGGTGCTCTCGATCAGCTTTCTACCTCATCAGCTGCAGCCTGCAGGTGCGGGGTGAGAGGCTGAGAGCAACGAGTCCTCGGACCGGTTGGTTTAAGTTCAGGGACGATTATGGCCTTGCTGTAAAAGCCCTATGATGTGGCTTATGCCACGACCACTGACTTCGGCGAATGTATAGCACAGATTACGAGCCTGTTCGTTTGGCTGGCGGCTTGTGAAGTGGGAAAAACTATTTTTTAAGAAAAAATACTATTAGACTGAATAGTTGCATCCATCCAAAAGTGTAGGAAATTACTTTATCCATAAAAAAGTGCAGGAATTTACTTCATTCGAGTGATAAGTTGTTTGTAGGCCCAAATTTTATCTAAACTAGGGGAATCTCACCCGCGCGTTGCTGCGGGAATTAAGAAAATGCAATGATCGTAAGATAGAATTTTGGCAACCTCGCGCGTCTGATCACCAGAGAGAATTTCGGCGACCTCGGCAACCTTGTCACCGTCGTTGGTAATTCTTTGATCTAGGTTTGAACACCACGCGCGTTGCCGCGGCCCTAAACCCTAGAGTAATTGGTGTTACCGTGCGTTAGCATAATGACATACTAAAGTCATGGTGGTATTTCACCAAAATTCACCTTCTTTATTTGTAGTTTCACGATTTTTCTTACAATAACATATCTCTCTTACAATATCATTACCCTTTCACGGATTGTCAGCGTCCAAAAGGAACTTTAGAAACCATAACTTACACTTTTTTTAAGCGTAATTTAGGGGTGGTGTCGGGCCTACTCACGTGTTGAATAGCTATTTAGTATAAAAATGGATATATTTTATGATGTCAAATGAAAAAAGATCCGATCATTATGTTCCTGTTAGGACTATCTACGTTGCTATTCCTTTATATTCTTCAATTCACTGCGCGTTGCCGCGAGTATGTAGGAAAAATCTATGAGTTAGAATATTACTATCACCCTCCTATGCTTTTTCTTTCTTCTTTTTCCTTTTCCTTTTTTTATTTTTTTATTTTCACTTTACTCTATACCAACTACCATCGATGGGGCCTATTTGTTATTTATCAAAATATATTCATATGAGATCTTGTTTTGAAGAATTTATTAAAAGGAATCCAATTGTGTAATCAGAATTTAATTTAGTTTTATGATTTTTGAGTTATAATATTTTTTAGCTAGTTCAAACAATGGGGCCCACCACTGGATGTCATGGTCCTAGTAGGGCTATTGAGGTGGCATGCTTGCATGTTGAGAGAACTCCCTAGTGGGGAGCTCCTATATAGGAGTTATAGATATACATATAGGCACAAAGCTCTTAGAATTTTGTTTTTCATATTTTTCAATCATTTTGAAAAAAATAAATCATTTTGCAAAATTATACGACCGTTTCAAAATTTATTAGTTTTGACAACCAACTGTCGTGGCCCACGGCGGTTGCAGGTCCAACCGTCGTGGGCCACGGCGGTTAGGCCAACGCCGTGGCCCACTGCGGTTGTAGATGGCGGTTGCAGGAGCCGCACGGCGGCAGGCAGCCACCTTGCAACCGCCGTGGGCCATGGCGGTTGCAGGAGCCCAACCGCCGTGGGCCATGGCAGTTGGTTTTTTTGAAAATTTAGCAGAGAAAACACACATTTGCAATGACGTGTACGGTGTTAGTACAACCCTAACGAAGCGCCTTACGTACTGATAACACACCTTAGGGAATTTAGAAATTTCATTACAACATTCCTAATGAATCTAGTTGTACGAGAACTGCCCGGAGAGCATAGAGCCACTGGAGTGTTGCGACGACATCTAGTACTACCCAGGTGAGGTGGAGGTGGTGAAGGTGCAAGGGACCAATCTTTCGGAGGGGGGTTGTTCTTCTTGTGGCATTCACAAGTGCATGTTGAACATTTGCAGCACCGGTCTTCTCCTTCACTAGACGATGGATCTGGAGGAGTCAGTGCCTCTGACAGCTCCCGCTTTAGGTTGTAGATGACCATGTCCTCGAGGTAGTCGATGTACTGTTAATAGGGATCAATAGCTGGTGGATCCACCCATTGCGAGAAACCGCAGTTCTCTGCTTGGGTGGAGTACTGCAAAAGGCAAGAAAACATTACCAAACCAAAGAAAGATGATGATCAAATATGTGGACATTTCTTACCCATGCATGTGGGTAGTGCCAGAAGCGATGACCGGAGTTGTTCCATCCCTGGTACACTTGCATCACCTAGAACTCACCGTGTGAACACCTAGGCCACAACACTGTTTGCTTCGATGCATAGCTTCTAACATCACGCGTCGATTTGAAGTCACTCTTGCCTTTCAGAGGGAAATTGGCTTTGAAATCTTCTGATTGCTGATGCCACAACTCAGGACCAAAACCATGTTCATCCTCACTCCACGAAGCCATTGCCTAATGTTATGAGAAGAAGGCAATGGACTAATGGTGCTACATATATGCAGAAGAAGGGTGGCTGGGTGGTGGGCCCTTCGATCCGTGGGAAGGGAAACGAAGCAGTGACTCGGAGAAACACACCCTAGTATTAGGGCACTGTCGCTTTGTGGGCCAGTCGATCCGTGGGAGGGGAACGTGTCAGTGACTCAAAGGAAACACAACGACTCTGCATATTACAGTCACTGTAACGAAACACACGTAACGGATAAAACACACTCTAATGCAGTTCGATTAAAGTTCTTAAGGATACAAAACCCAGGACCCTAGTTGATGATGTCATGTAATCCGACATTATTTGATATAGTTCGGCTAATACTCTAGTTCTACTGAATACAACAGGGGTATTTCCCCTTCCTGATGGCATCCGGCCCAACTGCCTTGGCCCGGCGAGCCCTCCCCCTCTTCCTCTCTCTACCGGCTTCACGGGCCTGGGCCGCTTCACGTTCTATCATCTCCTGACGATGGCACATTTCTTTCTACTCCTCCTTTTTCTCCTCTCTCTCTTTTCCCACTCAACCATGCGGAACCACCCTCCCTTGCATCACGGGCTTCTCCCTCGACGTAGCTCTTGTTGAAGTCAGACTGCTCGGTATCTAGCCACTGCATAAAATCACAAAGTGGAGGTGAAGTCTTTTTCCAAAGACATGTCAGCAAATATTAAATCACAAATGACAAATGAATAATTGAGAAATGTAGTAAATCCTTACTTTGTCTCTAAGGTTGCAATCAAATGGTTGGATCGGGTCGTGCGCATAGTTAGCGCACATGAAGAATCTCATCCAGTAGGCGTACCCCAGAACCTTGCACCTAACAAGCTTGCAATTGTCACCGCAGAAGCACGTAGGAGTGTCGATCCCCTGTCGAACCTCGACATTTTCGTTCCTCTTCGTGAGGAACTCCAAGTCCAATTCAGGACCTAAGGAGGCCATTGCAAACCTCCAAAACAAGATTAGAACAATCAGAGGGAAAAATAATACAACTAAATCGACATAAATTATTAAAAAAGGAATAGAACAATCACCAACAAAATAATACAAATAGAAGTTCAATTATTATAATATAGTACCATGCATAAGTTCGTACGAGAAATATAGTTCAAACATTACAAATTCCGAAATTAAATGCCCTAACATTACAAGCAAATATGATCATCTGAATCCTATGTTGGTACTACGCCCACGTCCACGTCCGCTTCCACGTCTAGATGAGGGTTGGGATGGTCCTGAAGTTGCTGATGAGCCCACACTAGTCGTAGGTGGTGCGTTGCAAGCATAACTTGTGGTTGTGCACCTCTTGTACATGTGACCTGTGTTGTGGCGCTTGTAGCACATCACTACTAGAGCTCCAGCTTCTGCTTCGTCCATGTTGTTCCTAATCCTCTTCTTCTCCCGTCTTCCCACACCTTGGCACAACTGAGGATCTGGATTTGGTATGTGCACAACATTTTCTTTGGGGTTCTCAGTAAAAGTACCCTGCACGAGGTAGCCCTGAATTGTTCAGTTCCAAATGTTCCGAACAATTTCCTTGGCATAGTACCATGGCACGTACCTATGGTAGCTGAATTGTTGCAGCTCATAGCATACGATGATCACATGTGAGCAGGGGATGTGTAGTAGCTGCGGCTTCCGGTATGTACATCTGCATATTTGTTACCAAGTTTAGCAACTTGATGCGTCTTTTCACGGGAAGGGCCTATGCGCATTTTCCATTTGAACTCAACCTCATAGCTCCACATAATTTCATTGTCATCAGACTGGTGCCAAGGCTGCGCTATGACTTTGTGTTTAAGTGCTTTATCCTGAGCCTTGGTCAGATACTCAGTCATTCTTGTGCAGTATCCCATTTGAGTGTTCCTCAGAACCTCATCCGCTATCTTGCTCCTTGTGTGAAAATACAACATTGTACGATACATAAAGAACTCAATGATGCCAACTAGAGGAAGAGGTCTTGAACCGTGGAGCACACAATTGTATACCTCAGCAAAATTAGTGGTCTTTATCCCATGTCTTGCTCCGCCCTCGTCAAACATGAGACACCACTTTTCCTTAGGCTCATTCTGAATCCACTGGCTGAAGGTCTTCACAGCATGCCCTCTTCTGCGCTTGACTTGAGGGTCATCTAATCCCACATCCTCGAGAGAAATTGGCCCCTCTCTAGGTTCGGGATTCACTGGCCTCTTTGTTGTCTCCTCTTATGCCTTCTTTGTCAGATCATCTAATTTTTTCCAAATGGCATCAATCTTCTTCTATTGAGTCTGCTCACACAACCACTCAAACAATGTAGACATGGTCTTGTTCTTGAACTGGTTGTGGAAGTTTGCTTTCATGTGCCTAGTGCACCACCTGCTCTTAACATCTGGCCACAATGGAACTCTATATCGCTCGTGGCTGCCCTCTTTAATGTCATTGATTGCTTACCTTTGTGCCTATCGTGTATGACGAGGGCCCGAATTAGGGCCCCTTTGACGGAGAAATGATCTCCCTTAACACAAGGTAACCCGACACCATTGACAACGTGGAGGCCAAGATTGACAATGTCAAGGCCAAGATTCAAGACGAGGAAGACTGAGGACCCCGGTCAAGACCCACACTGGCAAGACGTCATGCCCATGACCAGTTGGCAACGTCTCCGATCAGTTCCCTACAAGAGGGATCCCCTCCGACAAGTCTCCACCTCGCACGACAAGTCTCTACCTCGCACGACAAGTCTCCACCCCGCGTGAGCTCCCCCCGACTCCGACTGAGGCGTGGGCCATGACACGCGGTGCGAGCCTGGGGCACGAACGCCTCCACCATGACGCATGGGGGAACGATTCCCCACGCCATGCAAATACACCAGCTGGCAGCCCATGCAAGCATCTGGCCCCGACAAGAGCCTTAATGCGGGTCTGCCCGGCTGCACAGCCATCCCACCAACATCATCTCCAACTCTACCACACGCAAGCTTTGCTCGAGGCACTCAAGCACCCCCTACGACGAGCTCTGGCCTAAACTTAGGCCTTAGAGTGGTAGGCTAGTCCAGTGCTCGGGCAGACCAAGACAACAACAAACTACTCGGAGGAGGCGCCAAGCGTCCCGGGGTGAACAGCCTCGCCCGGCCACGTGGCGGCTCCCACGACCAAGTAGCACAACCCCACTTCAATGCGTCCTGACGGACAGCGACGCACGACGGGACATCCCGGCGACCAAGCACTGTACTTCTTTTCTACTCCCCCCTTGTGCCCCTCCCATTGTATCTATAAAAGGGAGAGGAGTGAAACTGTGACAGGGGTTAGACCTCCCACTGATCGAACACCATTCTAAGGCACTTGGGTCTGACGCCCTCTCCCGACCAGTTTGTAACCCCTACTACAAACACTCCTAGCTTAGGAACACGGCAGCTCGACACTGAACATAGGGTATTACTCCTCGGAGGCCCGAACCAGTATAAATCCCGTTGTCTCCTGTGCTAGCCATTCGAGCCCGATGCACGATCGGTACAAGTATTACTGTCCGGCGGTAGAGAACCTCGACAGTGTATCACACACACATTCTGCACATCCTGGACCATCATGTTCTTCAATCTCTCAAGGAACCAGTACCAACTATCTCCGTTCTCCCCCTCCGCAAATGCAATGGCCAAACAAAGCAACTGATTGTTACTATCAACTGTCATAGTTGTCAGTATTGTTCCTTTGTATTTGCCTGTGAGAAAAGTGTCATCTATGCAAATGACCGGTCAACACACTTTGAAAGCCTCAATGCAGGCACCCAATGCCAACAATGACCACTGAAGCACAAGCTTGCCTGGCTTCTCCATACAAGGATAGTCCTTGATATCATAGTAGCTACCAGGATTCATCTGAACTATTATCTGTAGCAAGCTAGGCAAATTGTGGTAGGATGCTTCATAAGTACCACACCTATGCTCCAACACCTTCTTCTTTGCTTGGTATGCCTTGCCGTAACTGATGATGTACCCAAATTTTTCCTCAATTGCACCGATAATTGCCTTCGGCTCATAATCGGGGCATTTCACTATGTGAGGGTACATGTGGCTTGCAACAAAATCGGCTGAAATGTTTCAGTGCCTTCCATCAATACGATCAAGGGTACAAGTGTGACCAATCACTTCTTTCACCTGTAAGTAATTATCCGACTTCCCCATATATGCATACACTTGAAAAGAACAATCCTCTTTCTTGCAACATACATCATATATCCTCAGAGAGCTCTTGACTACCCTGAACTCCCTGTGTAGAGTCAAGGTGGACCACTGCTTCACTGCATCCTTCAGATGTGTAGTACTTGGGTACATAGCGCCTTCACAAACTTCATTCTCTGTGTACTCCCATGACACATTCTCACCACTATTAACAGTACACTGGAGAAATCGTAGTTCTGCCAGTGCTAGGGCACATCATCATCATCATCATCATCATCATCATCATCATCATCATCTGAAGAGTCCTCTAGCAATGCACGTTCATCAGCTTCCAACTCTCTCTGATATTGTCTCATCACCTCTAGGTTTCCTTCTCCCTCATCAATAACACCAGTGACAACATAACCTCTAGATGTCTGCTCACCCTCATAATCCTCTTCTTCCTCCTCTTGTTGTTCACCTTCTTTAGCACCTTCCCCTTCTTCACCACCTTCCCCCTCGTCCACATCATCAGCTTCCTCATGCACTTGACTACTAAACCCACCCTTCTGGTAAATTTGGACAAACAAAATCACATGCAAACCAACTCGGCATGCAGTTCTGATAAAACTCCTCCATCGTGGAGTCCCTTCAAGTGGCACAAGCTCCCAATACACTTGTGCACTTCTGTTGATTAGTGCCATCACCGATAGGCATTGGTGCTCTAAATCTAACGCAAATGCCTTTACCAGCCAGTTGGTTATAGCCTTCTAAGTTCTTTCTCCCGCTCTTGTAATATTTTTCTCAATTGAACTATAATTTGACAAGTGAACTCCTTGTGGACCATATATAATTTCTCCAATTCCATAATATAATTTGATTGTGACTGTCTCCGACATGTCTGATTCATAATAAAAAGCAATAACTGCTATCAAATACTACATCCAAGACTAAGAAATAAATATACTTATATCTAAACTAAATTAGCAAACTAATCACCCTCAATCTACACACTTAACAGTAAATATGTTACGTAATATAAACTACAACTACAGACCTATACTCCAGAAATCTATACCATACATAAATCTACAGAAATCTACAATACACCGAAATAATAATTAGTGAAATCTTTGAAATGCCTGCAATGAAGCGAAGCAGCAGCAGAGCTTCACTGCTCCGCACCCTCCACCTCCCCTCTTCTCCTTCTCAACCCTAAGCCTACAAACAAGACTTTTTTAATACTACAGATCTAAAGAAACGCATTGAATCACTAATTACACTTTCTAAGTTTAGGTGCTAAAAGGGTTGAAATCGACGAAATACTTACCAATGAAGCGAAGAACCGGCAAAGCTTCACTGCTCCGCCCCTCACTCTCTTCTCCTTCCCAAACCTCTCTTTCTTTTTTTTCTGAATTTTTATGACATTTCCAGGCTAATTTTTGGCTTTTATAGAGGAAGGGAGATCTACCGCCATAAGCCACGGTGGCAGCGCAGCCCTTACCGTCGTGGGCTACGGCGGTTGGACCTGCCATCGTAGCGCATGACGAATAAGCCCCAACCGCCGTGGGCCACGGCGGCTGACCTTCACGCCCGTGGGGGCCCACGGCTGTTGGCTCAACTGCCGTGACCCACGGCTGTTGGGCCATCAAACACCATGGGCCTGGCGGTTGGATGTCATAACTGATAAATTTTGAAACGGTCGTATAATTTTGGAAAATGATTAAAAAAAATTGAGCTCTTACTTTCTAATGGGCTGGCCTGCACCCCACCACGTTCATCAAACTGAACTAAACTAGGAAAAAGTCCATATTACCTCCTTCAACTTCTGTGCATTAAACTGTTCCTCCCTAAACTAGAAAACTAGAGGTTTGTACTCCTCAAACTATTGAAACCAATCGATTTAGGGTTTAACTAAATGATTTTCAAAGCAGTTTGCGTCAGCTGGATTATGCGGTGCCACATCAAACCATGAGAGGGTAAATTGGACTTTGATTATAGTTCAGGAAGCCTCACTAGACTTTATAAAAATGTAGAAATAATTTTTATTTGTATATTTATTGATTTTTGTTGGATTTAACTCCACCCGCCGTTAACTACTAATTCATTAGGTCTGTAACAATTTTAGATGGGCTCTAACAAGCTAATTTTCACTACTTTTGTTTGTATTTTCTCCCATTATTCTATACACTCTTATTTTTCTATTTCTACCTACTCAAGGTATTCCTCATTGCATAGGTAAACCACTAGACGAATTGTCCATGATTGGACATGAAAATAGAAATATTTTTTGGTGGTATGATGCCTCTCTTTTGAGAGGTGTGAAATCGGAATATTTTTCATTATATAAGAACACGAAGTGAAGAAAGGACTGAAAAGCACTACGTGAAAAACTGGCTTTGGTAACGGGCGTAGATCGCCTTTGGTAACGGGCAATGCGCCCGTTACCGAACAAGTGTTACAAATAAGCGAAGAAAGGTAACGGGCAGATGCCCGTTACTGATAAGACATATTCGTAACGAGCATTAAACAACGACCGTTACCACAACTAGCCACCGGTCACGTGAAATGGCTGTTTTTATGGGCCCACATGGAACTTTCGTAATGGGCACCAAAGCAAAGCCCGTTACAGAAGCTCAATATCAGAGACGCCTGATGTGCACCTGCGTCTCCACTATCTTGACGAACTGAGGCGCGTCTATTTCACGCGCGTCTCAGTACATATAGGATTCATAACGGGCATCAAACAACGACCGTTACCACAACTAGTCACCGGTCACGTGAAATAGTTGTTTCTTTGGGCCCACATGGAGCTTTGGTAACGGCATGAAACAGAGCCAATTACTGTGAAATTAACTTTAGAGACGCGTTCCGCGATGAACCTGCGTCTCCACTGTCTCGACGAAATGAGACGCTTCTGTTTCCACACGCGTCTTCTTTCTCTCTATTAAAGGAGACACTTGCTTTCAACCTGCGTCTCAGATATCTCAATGAACGGGCCAGGTCCTGGGGCCCACCGGTCAGGACTGGTAACGGGCTTTTACACTGCTCGTTACATTGTGGGCATTTTTGTAACGGGCTTTTCGAATGAAGCCCGTTGCTCACTGATCAGTGTTTGTAACGAGCTTTAATTAACGCCCATTACAGATACGGCGGCCACAACTACAGTAACCTGCCCGGTTGCCGGTAGGATCCAGGAACCAGCCAGGATTTGGCAGCCACCAGGGGCTGCATCCTAGAACCCGCCAGGATTTGGCAGCCACCACAGCAAGGAGACATCACAAACACATTCTCACATCACATATATAGGCAAAGCAAGATCACATTTATAGATAAGCTAGGATCACATCAAGTTTCAAGTTACTCTCATCAGGGCTTGTTTGGATGAAGTCATGAGAAAACTGCCTGAAGTCCTGAACCAGGCAGTATCTGACCCCAACCAAGCAAGCCAAGCAGGTTTCTCAGGCAACAACACCTGACTAAAGAAGACTGAATGAGTTTCAAGTTTCTGGTCACAATAAACTCACGGTGCACCACTTTAGAAGTTGCCCTTTCGGTTGATTGTCTCCTTAAGAATGTACTCGCACAGCATCTCCCAAACACGCTTTACATCTTCTATGGAAACAACTACAGGAGGTTTGAAATCCTGCAAAATACAATCATTTATGAGAATACAAGCAGAAATCATTTTCTAAAATCAGATGGATAATATGAGCAGAGACAAGGTTGAGCATTATTATCTACTTACAGTGGCCTTCTTGATGTCAGGTATGGCATCGAGTACTCTTAACATATGGAATGCCACATGGAATCCACACAAAGAGGACCCCCGTGGCTGCTGAGCACACTGCATCGAGGTACCAAAATGCCAAGTTAATGCAGTACCAAAAAGGTAAGAAGGGACCATAAAAAAACCTCGGTCTTACAGCGAGATTTGTTTTATGCTTGAGTGTGGCTTTTGGCTTTTTTTCTTTCCTTTCGTCACTCTGTATTGTGCATCACCAAAGGCCCTGCATGATCAGCAATACCAAATACAAACACTAAGAGATTGGTTTTTTTGTGAACAAAAAATATTGTACCAAAGGCCATGCATGGTCAGCAATACCAATTAGAAACACTAAAAGATTGAATTTTTGTGAACAAAACCTACAAGACACGGACCAGTTCAAAACATTTTGGAGGTTTGGGAACTTTAGCGGGGAATGTTGTTTAGCAAAATCTAGATACCAAACCTCTGTGAACTTCATACAGACATACACAGTTCATATTTTACTTAATTAGCATACAAGGATAGGTGCTAACCATTTTGACAGGGACACAACAATATGCTTATATATCAAAGCAGAGAATAAATTCCTTCAACTGCTTCCTTGTCCAATTGAGCAGCGATGGATTGTGCGTTCCATATGTTCATACAACAAGAGGATAAAGCAATGGTCATTGAAAGGATCGAGGCAATAGGGCCTAGAGGGGGGTGAATAGGCCTGCACACAAGATTTAAACTTTTTCTGCGAAAACACTGTCAGACTCCGGAACCTCCGAGATTATTCTCGGAACCTCCGAACGAGACAGCCTCCGAGAATAAACTCAGAACTTCCGGCAGCTGTTAGAACAGAGCATAAATAACTTGAGCTGCGAATAACTTGATGAAAACCAGATCTACTAAATTCTAGGAGGTACTTAGGACCTAGCAAGAAGATTTCTAAGCAAAGGACAAGCTAGGAAGGTACCACAAAGTAGATCGGGAGCAAACCCTAATAGATCTACTCAAGAACAAGCATGAACAAGTAAGTAAACAAGAGCAAGCACGAGACAAGGATTTATCCCGTGGTTCAGCTCGCCACAAAGGCTTGCTTATGTCCACGTTGTTGAGGAAGCCACAAAGGCTAGGGACCACAAAGGTCAACTCCTCTCTCACACCTATCACTTTGGGTAATAGGTGGAGGCTTTCCACTAGAATCACAAAGGGTAATACAAACACCTTGGAGCTTCCACAAATCGGTTTGGAGAGCTTCCAAGAACCTCTATCCGTCTAGGAGCAAGGCTCCAAGAGTAATAGATCCACCAAGCTTGCTAGGGTTCTTCCAAGTGCTCAAGTACCAAGGCGAGAGAGATTGGCTCACTAACTCACTTCATGAATCCACTCTCAATCAATGCTAGGCAAGGATTTGGAAGAGAGCAGGTTAGGAGTGAATGCAAGGTGAGAGAAACAGGTTACAACGGCGTTCTGTGCAGAGGGAAGAAGAAGATAGCCGTTGGGGGACCAAGGGGTATAAATACCCCCAGATCTAGAACAAGAACGGCTATATTCCGGAGTTCGGAACCTCCGAGAAAAATCTCGGAACTTCCGACTTTTGAAAACTCGCGGATCGTAGCCCGTACGGTCGGAACCTCCGAGAAAAACTTCGGAACCTCCGAACAACAAACAAACGGGGGCAAAACAGCTGCAGGTCACTTCCCTTGGGGTGAGGATTAGGGTTTAAGAAAGATAGATTATGAGCACTTGAAACCACCCTAACTCACCATTAGTATCCCTCTTGATAGTACGGATTGTCCTATACTCAAATTCAAAAGATAAAATAAATAAACTCCTCCAAGTAGCATAGGTATCCTTCTTTACCAAGTTGAGGGGTCTCCATTCTTTCCTTTGCACCTGTGACAATAACCCTATGCTGCACAATAGTCTCAAAAGCTCATTAGCTTTTTAATTGTGTGGTCAACATCACCAAAACCCTCATAGGGCTTGATTGCACTTACAATCTCCCCCTTTTTGGTAAATGTTGACAACCCAATTAAAGTTTACAATTTAATTTGAAAGATTGAGCTTTTGATGATTTGAGTACAAGTCTCCCCCTCAATGTATGCATGTACCTTTTGAATAGGGTGAAATGTCTTAACTGACATTTAATTTGCATACATTGTGAGTAAAAGTGTCAAGAAAGTTATACTCAAGTCATCTAGGGGTGCAAAAGAAGTGTAACAGATAATACGTGATGCATATGCCATGTGAAAACAAACAGGGAGTTATCTGTTAGCAGAGTTCGGAACCTCCGAGAAAGTTTCCGGAACCTCCAGGAGTTGGAGCCTCCCGAAGAAATTCTCAGAACCTCCGAAGTCTACAACAGATACTCCAACAAACAGCAATACACAGGCAGAGCAACAATATGATCAGAAATAGCAGCTAGATAAAGATAACAACATCCAACTCATCTAGCCCTATTACATCCATCACAAAGGCTTTAAAGTTTTCAAATCCCACAAATGACCATGACCAGACCCTGCTTGCCAACAGAGGCAAGCTAAAAGCTTTACAACAGTTCAAACATTAACCACCAAGAGTTTATGAGAGAATAGTTAGCACTCTCATCTCACCAAAAGAACAAAAGAATTTCTGTTGTTAGCCACCAGCCACCAGAAGAAGCTCCAGGTCTTCAGATTCATCTCAATCTTCATATCTCTCCCCCTTTGTCAACTGTTTAACAAAAAGGAGAGGAAAGAAGAGAGGAAGTGAGAACAGGACCTAGTTAAATTACTCCTCATCACTGAAGTCAGAGGCATCCTCCTCTGCTTCAAGGACTGTGCTGTCAGATCCAAAGTCAGAGCCAGATCCAGAGGACAAGTCTATGGGCCTTCTAACAGGTCTTCCAGCAGTGGACTTCCTTCTGACCCTACCACCAGATGAAGAACCCATGGCTTTCTTACCAGCAACTTCCTTCCTAAGTCTGGCCATCTTGGCATCGAGTGGCTCAGCATCTTATTCATCTTCCTCAGAGTGAGCAGCAGGCACATCTTCAGCCATAGGACTGGCAGGATCCTTCTCACCCTCCTCCTCACTAGTAGTATACTCTGGAAAATCAGGAAAGAGGGGTGGAGGATGGTGCATGGCATTGAAAGATAGCCCCTGGTGCTTCAGTAGCCTGTTCATGTCCTCCCTGAGCTCAAACAGCTGATGTGATGTCCATCTGCAGTACCTCCAGGTGTCCCTCACCATGCCCCTTAGCTTGTGCAGTCCAGCAGGCATGGGTGCCTTGCTGGGTCCTTCTTCTGGACCAGACTTGTGCTGCTTGGTACCGGCCTTCTTCAGAATGTGCTCCTCCACCACATGCTGCTTCTTCTGATGCTGCCACTGTTTGACCTGGTAAGATGCATGCTCAACATCCTTCTTGAAGCTGACACCGGAGGCCATCTCTATCATGTACATAATGTATGGAGCATAGGGCAGGTTGAACTTCCCACTTTCTGTCACTTCCACCAAGTTGTACCAGATAAACCTGCTAACAGAAAAGGGTCTTGCTCCTGGCAGCAACCTAGCTGGCAGATTTGGTGCAAATCTCCTAAGGCTGGTTGAGTCACTTCCCCCTTTTGGATAGATGGTTTCCCTAAACATGTTGTTGAGCACATAGTACACAGATTTCAAGGCAGTGGGGAGCCATCTGCCAGCTCATCATACTCATAGGTGGCAGCAATCTTGTTGGGGTTCATATGAGCCTCAAAGTGAATGATATCAGCCTCCCTGTCTTCCTTGCTGAACCCAAAAAGCCTAGCAAATGTAACAAAGTCAATCTTGTAGTGCACACCTTCAGTCATCCAATGGATGGTTTCCTTGTTGTCTTCATGAAAGAAGGTTGCATGAAACTGAGCTAAGACTTCTATGTTCCAGTCATACTTGAAGCTCATGATATCTCTCATTTTGTACTTGTCCACCAGCTCAAGCACATCTTCCTTTACAGGTTCCTCTGCTGCCTCTAGATGGGTAAAGTCGATCCACTTCATCTTGATCAGCTTCATCTTGGTATTCAGAACTGTCTCATAAAACTTGAAATGAAAAACAGACCAAAACCTATAGTCTATTGCTGCCATCTTGGGGTTCACATATGGATTCTCTTCTCTGGCCTTCTTGACCAAGAACCCTGCTCCATCATAATTTGTGTGCTCAATGTACACAGAGTTGTCATACTTCGTTGGAGGGTGTCTATTGAGCAGCCCCTTGTGATACTTCAGGTAGGTGGAGTCTATTTCCCCTAATGGCATGTCATCCTCAAGCTCTATGGGAATGGTCTTTCCCTCTGTACCTCCATTGTCCTCTACATGGGCACCAGACCCAGATCCTCTTCCTCCAGACAGACTGCCCCCTTTGCCTCTCCTAGGGGTTGCCTTCCCTCTACTGCCACTGCCACCAACAGCTGCTCTTGCTGCAAGTTTGAATGCTCTTTCACCAG
Organism: Cenchrus americanus; assembly: GCA_947561735.1. Lineage (NCBI taxonomy): Eukaryota > Viridiplantae > Streptophyta > Magnoliopsida > Poales > Poaceae > Cenchrus > Cenchrus americanus. The sequence continues at coordinate 95,435,068 of OX387241.1, read as the reverse complement.
CAGGTGTTTCAAAAAGTGGCCTATGCCTCTTGGTATAAGTCTTGTCAACAGGGGTGCCAGACATCTGTCAGGGAGAAACATGAGTAGCAGATAAGAATGGATCAAGACAGATAAGGACTGTCGATCAGGATAGGCATGAACTTAAATTGATTAATCTTCAGTGGAATTTTGAATCATAGACTGTCACTTGTTAGTACAGACTTCGGAACCTCGAAGGATTTTCTCGGAACCTCCAAAGTCAATGTACTGACAGGGGACAGTTTATTGATTCAACTTTCAACTGAATCTTAACCAAAAGAGCAGACATGATGGAATTTGGCTTACGACAGATATGAGATAAAGTGTTGCGGGTGAAGTGAAATTCGGTGGAACTTTGAATCAAGGTCGGCCTACGGTAGGTTACGGGGGTTCGGAACCTCCGAGAATTTTCTCGGAACCTCCGAGACTCGTCAACCTTATCGCATTCGAATTTTGATTCAACTTTCAACTGAACCTAAACTACACTTGCATCACAGGCATTCAGGACAGGGCACAAGGCAGCATTCTACAATTCCAAGATCTAGAACCCTAAGAACAGATGGATCTAGGAATTAGGGTTAGGGTTTGGTCACGGATTACCTTGAGTGGGAGGAAGGGGATGGAGAGCGATGATCTTGAGATCGACAACACAGATGCGTAGAGACGCAGAAGGAGGCTTCTTCCTTCTTCTCCGTATAGAACTGAGCGGACCTAGGTCTTCTGGAGTGGTTCCTTCCTTCCTCCTCAGCTGCGACCCACCAACGACGAGAGATGCACGGCCTCGCACGTGTGACCCACGAGGAGTGCGGTCAACGACAGCGAGGGAAGCGGTGGCGGTGGCACGGTGGAGAAGGGAGGTGCGGTGCGGTGCCGTCGGGAGAGAGAAAGGAAGAGGGTAAACTGGATCTGGGAGAATTGACTGTGCGGTGAAAGGGAACGGCGGGTTAACCCTAGGTAAAGGAATATTCTCTGCAGATGCTCTATTCCTTTTAACTCCCCTTCGGTTGAGACTGAGCGTTAAGTCTGTAAAGATTGGAACTTCCGATGATTTTCTCAGAGCTTCCGAGGCCCGGAGCCTCCAAAGATTTCCTCGGAGCTTCCGAAACTTGAATTCCAGAGACAGTTAACCTTCACTCCTTTTGAGATTTTGAACTTTCTGTCAACTGAGATCCTTAGGTCATGGTACCCTTGACTCAAGTGGCTAGAAAAACAAGCAATCATACACACAACTATAGCCACTTAAGACAAGTTAGGGATATGAAAATAGATTTTGAAAAACCTTTTAAGATAGTGTTTTCACACACACTTTTTCAAACAAATTTTCAATGAAAACTAACAGTTTGAAGCAAACAATTATGGCATGCTAGAGATCAAACCACGCAACGAGAATCAAGAATATTTAGTTCATTCCTTAAACTACAAAACCTTGACTCATCGAGAGGTTTAGTGAAGATATCGGCTAGTTGTTTGTCTGTGCTCACATGACTTAAAACGATATCTCCTTTGGCTTCGTGGTCTCTCAAGAAGTGATGACGGATGTCTATATGTTTTGTGCGAGAATGGCTTACGGGGTTGTTTTCAAGCTTTATGCCACTTTCATTGTCACACAAAAGTGGGATATGGGAAAAGTGACATCCGTAATCTTTTAAGGTTTGCTTCATCCAAAGTAGTTAAGCACAACATGCGCCGGCTGCAACATACTCGGCCTCGGCGGTGGAAAGGGCTACTGAGTTTTGCTTTTTAGAACTCCAAGACACTAGAGACCTACAAAGGAATTGGCAAGTCCCCGATGTACTCTTTCTATCTACTTTGCAACCGGCATAATCGGAATCCGAATAGCCAAGTAGATCGAAAGTGGAGCCCTTAGGATACCACAAACCAAGGTTAGGGGTATGCACTAGGTATCTCAAGATTCTCTTTACGGCCATGAGATGGCACTCTTTCGGGTTAGCTTGAAATCTAGCACACATGCACACACTAAGCATAATATCCGTCCTAGATGCACATAAGTAAAGAAGAGAGCCGATCATGGAGTGATATACCTTTTGGTCCACGGATGTCCCTTCTTCATTGAGGTCCATGTGTCCATTAGTAGGCATTGGAGTCTTGATGGGCTTTGCCTTGTCCATGTCAAACTTCTTTAACATATCCCTTGTATACTTGGTTTGACATATGAACGTCCCTTCTTTAGCTTGTTTGATTTGAAATCCAAGAAAGAACTTGAGCTCACCCATCATGGACATTTCAAACCTCTTTGTCATCACCCTACTAAACTCTTCACAAAAAGTTTCATTAGTACTACCAAATATTATGTCATCGACATATATTTGGCACACAAAGATATGACCATCAACTTTTCTAGTGAAGAGAGTAGCATCGGCTTTGCCTATTTCAAAGCCTTGATTAAGCAAGAAATCCTTAAGGCATTCATACCATGCTCTTGGTGCTTGCTTTAGTCCATAGAGCGCCTTATGGAGTTTGTAGACATGATTAGGACGCTTGGGATCTTCAAAACCCGGTGGTTTCTTAACATATACTTCTTCGGAGAGTGGTCCATTGAGAAATGCACTCTTGACATCCATTTGATAGAGCGTGAAGTCATGATGGGCAGCGAAAGCTAGTAGAAATCGAATTGCTTCAAGTCTTGCTACCGGTGCATATGTTTCTCCAAAGTCTAGCCTTCAACTTGGGTGAACCCTTGAGCAACCAATCTTGCTTTGTTCCTAGTCACAATACCATACTCATCTTGCTTGTTCCGAAAGACCCATTTGGTGCCAATGATGTTTGTGTTTGGTCTCTCCACCAACTCCCGCACTTGGTTTCTTTCAAAGTTGTTCAACTCCTCTTGCATAGCCACCACCCAATCCGGATCCTCAAGAGCTTGCTCTACCTTGGTTGATTCAAGAGAGAAAACAAACGAGTAAAATGCACAAAAATTCTTAAGACGAGATCGTGTTGTTACCCCTCTCCTTATGCTCCCAAGGATGTTGTCAACGGGATGATCCCGTTGTATGACTTGATGTACTCGAGGATGTGATGGACCAAGAGGTTGGTGTACAGGTTGGTCTTCATCATCTTCATCAGCTTGGGGCTCAGATGTGCTTGCTTGAACATCCCCTTGCTGATCAATTTGCTGGTTCAGGGTGTCTTGTGGTGTTGGACTTCCAGACCCCGGAACCTCCAGGGAATTTCTCGGAGGTTGGATTTCAGTGCCAGTTCCCGGAACCTCCGAGGAATTTCTCGGAACCTCCGAAGTCTGCACAGCTCCTGAACCAGTGGCTTCTGGCCCTTCGAGTGGTGTTGAAGCTTGTGCTTGGTTTTCATCTTCCTCTTGTGCCTCAACTGGTCTAACATCACCTATGGCCAGTTGCTTGATTGCTTCACAAGATGGCTTCTCATTACCTACAACATTCAAGTCAACTTGCTCTACTTGAGAGCTATTAGATTCATCAAAGGTTAAATCTACCGTGACTCCAATCCTTCCGGTGGTTAGATTGAAGACTCGATAAGCATGCTCATTTGGACCATAACCAAGAAGAAATCCTTCGTCAACCTTAGGTGCAAACTTAGAGGTTCGAGGCCTCTTGTTTAGAATGAAACATTTGCACCTTGGGCTTTTTACCAGTGATAAGCTCATAGGAGGTCTTCTTGTGAAACTTGTGAAGATAGAGGCGGTTGATGGCATGGCAAGCCGTGTTAATAGATTCGGCCCAAAAGATGTCTTGAGTCTTGTACTCATCCAACATGGTTCTTGCCATCTCAATAAGAGTTCTATTCTTCCTCTCAACCACCCCATTTTGTTGAGGGGTATAAGGTGCTGAAAATTCATGATTGATGCCCTCTTCATCAAGAAATTCTTGAACATAGGTGTTCCGGAACTCCGAGCCATTGTCACTTCTCACTTTCTTGATTGGTAGCCCGAATTCCCTTTGTGCTCTTCTAATGAAGGTCTTCACCTTTCCTTGTACTTCACTCTTGTCAAACACAAAGAACACCCACGTGAAGCGAGAATAATCATCAACAATGACCAAGCCATATTTGTTATCGCCAATGCTTATGTAGGCCACCGGTCCAAATAAATCCATGTGAATGAGTTCCAATGGGCTTGAAGTAGTGAGGATGTTATTTGGTGGGTGAGGTGCTCCTACTTGCTTTCCGGCTTGGCATGCTTTGCAAATCCTATCTTTCTCAAAATGTACATTCGTTAGTCCAAGGATGTGTTCATCTTTCAAAAGTTTGGCCAAGTTCCTCATGCCAACATGGGCTAGTCGGCGATGCCATAGCCAACCCATGCTAGATTTTGCCACTAGACAAGTCTTGGGAGAAACTTTACTTTTGTTGAGATCAACTAGGTAAAGCCTCCCCCTCAAGCGACCCGTAAGGACAATAGAGGAATCCTCCCTTCTTATGATGGACACACCCTTATCCAAGAAGTGGCAATCAAAACCAATCTCACTAAGTTGTGAAATCGATAATAGATTGTAACCCAACGGATCAACATGAAGAACATTTGTAATTGAATAGTTTTGAGATATAGGGATATCACCTACACCGATGACTTCTCCTTTTGTATCCCCTCCATATGCAATAGATTCCTTTGGTCCTTCCAAATGGAGATAGGATGAGAACATACTCTTTTCTCCGGTCATATGATGTGTACATCCGCTATCAAGCACCCAACTTGATCCACCAGAGGAGTATGCCTACAAAACAATTTAGTTCCTTCTTTTAGGTCCCCAATTTGACTTGGGGCCTTCCACGTTAGCAACCAAAACTTTCGGAACCCATAATGATCTTTTCACATATATGTTGGACTCATTTCCAACATACGTGGCAACGACTTTACCAACGTTGTTGCGTCTCAACACATAGCTAGGAGGTATGTCTCTAGATGCATGGGCCTTGCTCTTGTTGGGATTCAAGTTTCTTCTAGGCATTATTGGGTGATTTTGAACCTGCATACAAGTGTTAGAGGCTTTGGAAACATGCTGCTTCTGTGTCTTGCTCTTTTTCTTTGTCTTGTCTTTACAGACCTTGGAACTTCCGAGAATTTTCTCGGAACCTCCGAGTTTGGCTGTCTGTGTGGCTCGAGGCTTCCAGACTCCGGAACCTCCGGGCTTGGAGGTCGGAACCTCCGGGGTCTGGGAGAACAGAAATCCAGAACTCTTGAATTCAAGGCATTCTTTTTCTTTGATGATTTTTCTTTCATTGGTCTTGCCACCTTCAACATATCCAAAGCCTGGATTCTTGCTTTTCTCTAACACTTTCCTCTTGGTGAATCTTGCCCTTTTGTTTTCTTCACCCATGCATCCTCTAGCTATGATTGAGTTCAACCTAGCAATATCTTTCTTTAAAGCTTCCATGTTAGCAAGGTTAGTAGCATAAGATTCAATATCAGTATGATAACATCTATCACAGCCCTTGCTAGTAGAAGCACTAGAGTCGCCTTTTACCTTCGAGGGATGTGAGGTGCTACTCCAAAGGAGACTATATTGCTCCTCAAGCTCTTCATTCCTCAACTTGAGACAATTACATTGAGCTTAAGTGGCAGCAAGGTCTTCCTTGAGAGTAGCTATGACACTCTCCGCTTGGTTGACTTCCAAACGCAAAGCCTCAATCTCACTTCTATCGGAGATAATAGTGTCTTGGCTTTTCTCTAGTTCTACTATTAGCCTAGCCATAAAATCTCTAGATTGCTCATCCATTTTACGAACAAGTTGGTTTGCTTCTTCATCACTAGTATCATCACTAAAGTCCATTTCCGACTCATCACTAGGTTGAGGAGAGGGTTTTGGGTTAGTTTTTACCTTCTCGCCCTTGGCCATGAGACAATGAATGGATGTGCTTTCTTCATCATCGGATAAATTGTTGAACAACCTTGAGGTAGAGGGAAGCCTCTTGATAGCCACGGTTGCAATTTTCTTCCCTTCCTCTTCACTAGAGCTTTCATCTCCGGAATTCCATTCATGACCAATATGAGCCTCTCCACCATAGTTTCTTCTCTTGTAATGTGGCTTTTGATCTTTCTTGTAGTTTCCCTTGCCCTTGTCATTCCTATTTTCTCTTTTCTCATTAGGGCAATCAGCAATAAAATGTTCGGTTGGGAAACTTCCTCTTGGCAAACTTGTACCCTTGCTTCTTTAATCCTCTCTTGTATGTCTTCATGAACAAGGCCATATCTCCAATCTCAACATGTGAGCCTTCATCTTCATCTTCACTTGAGTCACTTGTTGAGCTCTCTACTTCCACTTTCTTGGATTTTGACTTAGTGGGCTTGGATGGAGTGGAATGCTTGGATGAAGAGGTAGGCTTGCTTGTCTTGTTGGAATGGAGAGCAACCTCTTTGACCTTCAAGTTGTTCAACTTAGCTTCTAGCTCACCAATTTTCTTTCTATGTTGAATCTCCTTGTCCATTAGCTCATGAGTGAGAATTCTTCCAAGAACATCATTTGGGGAGAACTCTTCAAATCTCTTCTTCTCTCTAATCAATGTGACTAGTGTGGTATTCCTTGGAGCAAAGGCCTCCAACATCACCTTCAAAACATAGTGATCATCCAACTCATCACCACCTAAGCCACGTATATTTCCAACTATGACCATCAATTTATCAAACATCTCTTGTGGCCCTTCTCCATCAAAGATAGTGAACCTATTAAGCTCGGACATCAACATGTTGATCTTGGACTTCTTCACTTTGTCAACACCCTCATGAGCAATGTGAAGGGTGTCCCATATTTCTTTGGCAATCTCTAGTCCATTAACCCGATTGTACTTTTGAGCATTCAAAGCACTAAGAAGTATACTTGTAGGTTGAGCATTTCTTTTGATGTTGCGACAATCACGTGGAGTGAGGTTTTCAAAGTCTTCGGGATCATCAAAACCTACACACACAATGTTCCACAACTCCAAACTCAAACCGGTTAGATAGGCTTTCATCATGTGCTTCCATTTAGCAAAGTTAGTCCCATCAAATTGGGGTAACTTGCCAACGGGTATAGTGATATCATTTTTAGATTTTGTTTCCAAAGAATCATAGTTAAAGGATACGCTTCTATAGTCATTCTTGGACTTAGCCTTGGGTTTTGGCTTGAGTGTTCTCTTGGGAATTCTTGTGCCATAGTACTCGTCATCCCCATCTCCATTCTCACTAGATGAAGATGATGATGAGGATGATGAGGATGGTGATGGAGAAGGTGAAGGTGTTCTCTTTCTTCTCTTCTTTTCTTCTTTCTTCCCTTTCTTCTTCCTTTCTAGCTTGTTGTCCTCTTTCTTCTTTACCTCTTCTTTCTCTTTCTTCTTTTCCTCTTTCTTGCTTTTCTTGCTTCCTTCCTTGGAGCCTTCCTTCACAGCCTTTTTGAGCTTTTCGAACTTCTCTTGGGCTGATGTGTTGCCCACTTCCGAGGCATCACTTTCAGCCTCACTTGGTATGTCCTCAAACTCCTCTTCTTCTTGCTTGTCATCATTACTTGCCATATCCTCACACGGTTAGGTGTTTACGAGGATAACCTGCTCTGATACCAATTGAAAGGATCGAGGCAATATGGCCTAGAGGGGGGGTGAATAGGCCTGCACACAAGATTTAAACTTTTTCTGCGAAAACACTGTCAGACTCCGGAACCTCCGAGATTATTCTCGGAACCTCCAAACGAGACAGCCTCCGAGAATAAACTCAGAACTTCCGGCAGCTGTTAGAACAGAGCACAAATAACTTGAGCTGCGAGTAACTTGATGAAAACCAGATCTACTAAATTCTAGGAGGTACTTAGGACCTAGCAAGAAGATTTCTAAGCAAAGGACAAGCTAGGAAGGTACCACAAAGTAGATCGGGAGCAAACCCTAATAGATCTAGTCAAGAACAAGCATGAACAAGTAAGTAAACAAGAGCAAGCACGAGACAAGGATTTATCCCGTGGTTCAGCTCGCCACAAAGGCTTGCTTACGTCCACGTTGTTGAGGAAGCCACAAAGGCTAGGGACCACAAAGGTCAACTCCTCTCTCACACCTATCACTTTGGGTAATAGGTGGAGGCTTTCCACTAGAATCACAAAGGGTAATACAAACACCTTGGAGCTTCCACAAATCGGTTTGGAGAGCTTCCAAGAACCTCTATCCGTCTAGGAGCAAGGCTCCAAGAGTAATAGATCCACCAAGCTTGCTAGGGTTCTTCCAAGTGCTCAAGTACCAAGGAGAGAGAGATTGGCTCACTAACTCACTTCATGAATCCACTCTCAATCAATGCTAGGCAAGGATTTGGAAGAGAGCAGGTTAGGAGTGAATGCAAGGTGAGAGAAACAGGTTACAACGGCGTTCTGTGCAGAGGGAAGAAGAAGATAGCCGTTGGGGGACCAAGGGGTATAAATACCCCCAGATCTAGAACAGTAACGGCTATATTCCAGAGTTCGGAACCTCCGAGAAAAATCTCGGAACTTCCGACTTTTGAAAACTCTGCAGACTGTAGCCCGTACGGTCGGAACCTCCGAGAAAAACTTCGGAACCTCCGAACAACAAACAGCAGGGGCAAAACAGCTGCAGGTCACTTCCCTTGGGGTGAGGATTAGGGTTTAAGAAAGATAGATTATGAGCACTTGAAACCACCCTAACTCACCATTAGTATCCCTCTTGATAGTACGGATTGTCCTATACTCAAATTCAAAAGATAAAATAAATAAACTCCTCCAAGTAGCATAGGTATCCTTCTTTACCAAGTTGAGGGGTCTCCATTCTTTCCTTTGCACTTGTGACAATAACTCTATGCTGCACAATAGTCTCAAAAGCTCATTAGCTCTTTAATTGTGTGGTCAACATCACCAAAACCCTCATAGGGCTTGATTGCACTTACAGTCATGACATTACATATGACAGTAGTGAAACAACACTCACAACACATCATGACACCAACAATAACAATATATATGATAGTAGTGAAACAATTAACACTCACAACAAATCATAAGACAGTCTAGTTATCACTACCTTATAAACCACTGCGATGCAATTCCCACTGACATTATGTGGCCATCGGAATTAAAGTATGCTGACAGTTCCAAAGCATAAGTGTCGATCTGGTACATTCAGAGCATAGCAGAATTAAAGTATGCTAACACCCTTTATGCTTTTCATGAATTTACAGTGCAAAAATTATAGCACTAGGAACATGAAAATGAATTTTCAACATTTCATATAACTTCATCTGTTAGCAACAATTTATTCAAAACAGACTTGAAGCAACAAAATCCATCCATCAAATCCACAATCAATCAATTGAAGATGAACTATTAAGGCATGTCTCCCTAATCCACCTTGACATGAACCAATGCGATGCAATTCCCAATGACATTATGTGGCCATCAGAATTAAAATATGCTAACAGGTTCAAAGCATAACTGTCGATCTGAGCTAGCAGAATTAAAGTATATGCTAACAGGTCCAAAGCATAACTGTCGATCTGGTACATTCAGAGCATAGCAGAATTAAAGTATGCTAACAGGTCTAAAGCATAACTGTCGATCTGGTACATTCAAAGCATAACAGAATTAGAGTATGCTAACATCCTCGATGCTTTTCATGAATTGTAAGTGCAAAAATTATAGCACCAGGAACATGAAAATGAATTTTAACAGTTCATATAACTACATCTGTTAGCAACAATTTATTCAAACAGACTTGGGGCAACGAAATCCATCCATCAAATCCACAGTCAATCAATTAAAGATAAACTATCAAGGCATGTCTCCCTAACTAATCCACATTGACATGAATATATAGCAGATTTTGGTGGCTGATGAGAGAGAGGGCGTTTGGGGTTCAAGCAAGACTAACCTCTGTCGTGAATGAAGTAGTTGTTCTCGTGATGGTCGGAGGGGCCGGATCCATGTCGGCTCGTGGCCTGAGGCGGCCGGCTCATCGTCGTGGTCGGGGACGACGTCGACGGATCCGCGTCAACCATCTTTAGATTGGCCGGACGTACGTCCGCATGCCAGTAACTGCGTCCTCGTCACCGTTGTCACGCAAGGAGTGGTGGGGCTGGAGAAGAGCAGAGCTGTGGCGGGGAGAGAGCGGTGAAGACGAGCGGGGCGAGTGGCGGCGGCGGTGGGGAGAATGCGCGCGTTGTGGATCTGTCTAGCGAGGAGCCGAGTATGAACGGCGCACATAACTGTGTTTAATGAAACTACTGGCGTGCCCTTGACGGCTCTGTGCAGCAATTGGAATTTCATGGGCACTATACTAAATATAGGTGGGAAATTTTGAGCAGCCCGCGCACGGTTTGCCTTAACGCTGACGATTGGGCCAGTGTCATGGGCGATGATGGTTAGTGAACCCGGATCGCCTTTGTTGGGAGTTGGGTCAGCAGTTATCTTTTTATTTTGGCTGCTAACGCTGATGCGTGGGCCAGCCACTATTTTCTTTCGAATGAAACGTGCTTCCCTAAAATATTAGAGCCCATAAACAGCACCTAAAAATCATAAAAATATGAACAATTCGTATTTGGACATTCAGTATTTGAATAAAATATCAACAGTCAAACTTGTGTGCCCAAAATTCATATATTTCGTTTTTACACCCCATGGTAATTATATAATAATTCTAATAACATCAAATTTGCTCTAAAAAATCTACAAATTGACTTGGCAACATAATTTGGGTACCTAAACTTGTCTTCGAAATTTCAAGTGGTATCGATGAAGGGATACTATACTTGTGTACAAATGTCTTCATCTTTCACATAGTTTCCTAAAATGTTTGCTTGAACATTGAAGTTTTCCACACTTTGCAACATGTTCGAACTCATATGCATTTGAGAACGTAACAAAACCTTGTGTTCACCTTAAGCTTACGAAATGTAAAGTTCCATCACTAATGGTTGTGTAAAACAAATATTATTTGTATGTTGTACTTGCAAAGAACAAAATAAGGCATATAAACATCACTCAACAAACGGAATGTACACTAAACAATGAAATTAATAAATAGATGGTGATTTTAGAAAAAATTAGAAAAATATCAAATTTGGACTAATAACGACAAAGAAATACTTGTTACAACATTTGATTGCAGATTAAAAGGAGAAATGAGAACTATTCTTCATTTGAATAGAACTGACCCCAACAGTCATTTGAATAGAACAAAGGAGGAAGCAGAGGGCACTGCCGCCCGCCGCCGCTGCCGTGCCCGCTTCGGCGGTTTTGACACCCAAGAGGGCATCCTAGGCCTCGTCGGCGGCAAATGAGACCACCGCAACATTCGATTTAACTCACAAACGTGACAAATCAAATATTATCTATCAAAAACTGATTGAAAACCGACATCCCGATAAAATCAAATCTGCGTTTAGTAATATCTAATAATTTACATTAAAGATAGATAATGTTCATTTATGCTTGCGCCTACATCCCGATGTTTATCCTGCTGACGGCGTACTCCACGGCGGGGCGGAAGCTACGCGTCCAGAGGTCGAACTCATGACGGATGCGACACTCGGTGCTGCAGTAGTGGATGATCTCTTTGGTAACCGACCCGTAGCGCCTACATCCCGCTTCCCAAATGCAGATGCGGGGATTCTGGACGAGCAGCAACAGAATGTCGTCATCACCGTCATCAAGCTAGTACCACCACACAATGTTGTCGAGATCCTGCTTGACGAGGTAGCGCAGCCGCTGCAGGTTGTGGTTCTTCCACCGGCCGTCAGGGAGCGATGGGCCGCCGCTGATTTCCTGGAGTAGTGCCATGGATTCGAGGTCCGCCGGGTTACAACGGTACTTCAGCATCGCTAAAAAGTACTTGGCAGCAGAGTCTTCACCAGCGGCCGCATCTCCGATGAGCTTCAGACCCTTATCGGGGTTCCGCTGCCTCATCAACCTCACCATCCCCTCAAAGCACAATGCCTCCGGATGATTGGCCTCGCGGAAGCGCCGCTTTCAAAGAACGACCTGACGTAGCGATTCTTGCACGCCTCACGAAGATCACGCAGTGACACGTGCAGTAGTTCCTCATCAGAGTTGCAGATGCACCGGAAGGTGCCACCGATTTTATTGCGAAGGTTCAGAAAATGGAAAACAGCCACATCCTTGATGTAGTGGATGATGATCTTGGTGAGAAGTTCATCTGGCAGCAGCAGCATCAAGCACACTGGGGCCATCAAGGAGAAGGGGAGGAAATAGCACAGCGACGTGTTTGGAATTTGAATGGCGACGAGGGTTGAAGTTGGCGGCGACGAGGGATGAAGTTGGCAAGGAAGATTGAAGTTGAAGAGGGATGAAGTTGGCGCTAAGATTGAAGTTGAAGGAGGCGACGAGCTCGTGGGTTGAAGGTTGAAGATGGCGCCTCGGCCATGTCGTACTAAAACAATAAATGGAAATTGAAAAGGCACCGCAGTTTGGCTGCTGCCGTTGACAAGTGGGCCCGACATCATTGCCCTACCCCTTCTCCTTCCCGCGTAAGTGAAAGGCGACGCGTGGCTTTGCGCCCGAGACAGTGCCCGATGCGCAATCGAGTGACACGTACTGGCAGTAATGGAGTAGTGGGTGGGGCAGAGGCGCCTGACAGTTCCGCGTCTTGTCGATATAACTCCCTCACTCAGTCGCCCTCCCCTGCTTTCCCCTGCTTCTTCCATAAGCTTATCATCTTTTTCTTCACTTCTTCTTCCTCCTTGCGATTCACCACTACAAATCTTTGGTCACCAAGAGAAGGAGGAGATGGCGTCGAGGAGCCCACCGCCGTCGAAGCGGGGATGAAGGGAGGACGACGACGACGAAAGCCGCCATCGGAAGAAGTTGGAGAAGGGGAAGGAGCTGGCGGCCAAGGACACCGACGAGGAACCGCTCTTCGACGACAATAAGTTCGCCGCCGAGCTACTCAGGAGCGCCTTCAGAAAGCTTGAAGGTATTGGTGAGGCCTTCAACATCAAGGCGCATCATGATGTGTACAAGGACTCGGCCGTGAAGGGTCTCGCCTTCAGGATCCACGGGTTGGCTGAGAAGCTCGAGAACCTCCCCGTGGTCAAGTGGGCTGTCCGCCGCCACTTCTTTGACGACGGCAGCTCCGACGGCGACGACGGCAGCCACGGCGACGATGGCGACGACGACGGCAGCCACGACGGAGACGACAACGACAACGACGGGACTCCGACTAATTGATAGACTCCTGTACCAATTAGTAACAATAATGTCTGTGTGCTTTTGTGTCTTCGTCCGGTTCTTGGACATGAACTGCTTAGTTTGTCTGTCGATCATGAACTGCTTAGTTAATTAGTTTGGTTGTTAGATTTTGTATGTCATGAACTCGATCTACGTGAGTAGATCCAACCGCGTTGTGATGAACGGTGTTCTGTTGTGATGAAATAGAGATATGTTGTGATGAATTAGATCTTATTAGAGTAGTCATTGCTGACGTAGGTTAGCCTACTGACGCTGACACGTGGGGCAGTGTCATTGGCGACGATGGTTAGTGAACCCGGATCGCATTTGTTGGCAGTTGGGTCCGGGCGGGCACGCAACGGTTATCTTTTTTATATTGGCTGCTGACACTGACGCGTGCGCCCGTCACAATTTTTTTGGAACGAAACTTGCTTCCCTGAACTATTAGAGCCCATAAAACAGCACCTAAACAATCATAAAAATACGAACAATTCGTATTTGGACATTCAGTATTTGAATAAAATATCAACAATCAAGCTTGTGTGCCCAAAATTCATATATTTCGTTTTTACACCCCATGGTAATTATATAATAATTCTAATAACATCAAATTAGCTCTAACAAAATCTACAAATTGACTTGGCAACATAATTTGGGTACCTAAACTTGTTTTCGAAATTTCAAGTGGTATCGATGAAGGAGTACTATACTTGTGTGCAAATGTCTTCACCTCTCGCATAGTTTCCTAGAATGTTTGCTTGAACATTGAAGTTTTCACACTTTGCAACATGTTCAAACTCATATGCATTTGAAAACTTAACAAAACCTTGTGTTCACCTTAAGCATACGAAATGTAAAGTTCCATCACTAATGGTTGTGTAAAACAAATATTATTTGTATGTTGTACTTACAAAGAACATAATAAGGCATATAAACATCACTCAACAAACGGAATGTACACTAAACAATGAAATTAATGGATAGATGGTGATTTTAGAAAAATTTAGAAAAAGTATCAAATTTGGACTAATAACAACGAAGAAATACTTGTTACAACATTTCATGCAGATTAAAAGGAGAAATGGGAACTGTTCTTCATTTGAATAGAACTGGGCCCCACAGTCATTAGCGACGCGGGGCTGATAACCCACGTCGGATTTGTTGTTCTCCCAAAATTTTACACAGATAATTCGAGCATCATACAAAAGCTAATCTACTACTGATTTCCTATTCCAATACCCTGTGCGAACTTCACCATTTCGCAGCGCGGCCTACAATCTTCGCTGCAAAACAGAGAAATTCGAAGCCATCCTTTTCCACGTCGCAGCCGCCGCCGGTGCCTGCGCACGGCTGATCGCCACGCACCTGTGCCGGAGGCAGGAGCGGATCACCCCAAATGCGCCAAGTCGAGTAGTGGAGCGCACGCGCGGCCTTCTCGCGCAAAGACAGACACCTCTCATTGCTCAACCATCTAGACGTCGTACTGCCGCCGCCCGCGACCCGCCTCATGTACCCCTTCACGGTGTCGTCGATGGTGGCACCACCATTGTCTTTGTAGAGCAAGATGGCGTATAGATAGGCTGCCGCATCGTGCCCACCCTCGGTGTCACGCCAGAGATCATTGTATCCCCTGTGTTCGATGAAGAAGGCTTTGATTCTTGAGAGGAAGCAAGCCTCCGGATTCCCGAGACTGCTCAACATGTGTTAGTTTGGAGCAAACTAACACTTTGGAGCCAAACACCAAAACCCCACCCCTTTCCTCTCTCTCCCTCTCCTTTTTCAACTGTTTGGAAAAGTTAATTCAAATGCAAGCTAACACCTCCATCCAAACACCCAAGATGTTAGTGTTTTATGTGTTAATTTGGAGGTGTTAAAAACTACCACTAACAGTAACACTAACATCTACCATCCAAACACAGCCATTGGAGACGATGTTTGCTTACTCCGCATATCATTTAATTCTACATTGGAATCACTACCTCTGCAGCTCTGCTCTCAGCCATTGACTAGCAACAGTTTCACCATTGACCGTCTTGGAAACCTTCTCGACCGTTCTTGTGCTCTTGATATTATCCCTTCCTTGTTTTTTCTATAAAAAGGCACCGACGCCTATCGGTCCTCTTCACTCCAAGTTGCTTCCTTCTTCTCTAGATTTAGATCTAGCTATATGGTTCCTTCTTCTGATATAATAAAGCGAGTCACTTGCTTCCTTTTTCTCTAGATCTAGATCTAGCTATGGCGCAAAGAATAGATCTTGTAGGGCGCAAGCTTTTACTTTTCTCTCTTCTTCCTCCTCCTCGATCTCTCAGTTGCTAGAAGAATTCTTGTGATAGGGTTGATTGGGTTGCTCATCCCTCGAACACAGCTATGAGAAGAATTCTTGTGACACACCCTTTGCTCGCAGCTGTGTTCGGGGAAGGTAGCCCAGAACCTCCTGGCATCAGGATGAACAAGCCGATGGAAAGCCTGCTGCAGCTTTTCCGTCACACTTGGGCTTCCTTTTGCTTTCCCCTTCTCCTCTAGGAGGAGGGATTTTTTAAGGGATATGTTTCCACCCTCTTTGTATCTTTCTCTTGTGTTCACTTGTAAGATGAGGAAGCAGCCAGAATCTAGATGGAGCATATCTCATTATTTTTCCTTGTAAGATGAGCATAATTAAGGAAAGCTTCTGTCTTGCAAACCATAATTAGGTTAGCAAGACAGAAGCTTTCTTTAATTAGTCATGCCAGGAATCAAGTCTCTAAGTCATCAGCGGAAATGGAGCTTGTTCGATGACCACGTGCAGCAAGATCAACGACCTGCAAGCAAGATCGATGTGTGTGTGATTTTGCATATCTCGTCATGAAGATATGACCGCATTGTAACCTTATTCTGATGTATCAATGATGACTGTAATCTGTGTGTGTGTGATTTTGCATCTCAAGAGACATACTTTTGTGAAATTATGCCAGATTGTTGGAGATGAACTCTTTTTTTACTTGACATATCTTTTTAGAAATTGGCAAAGCACAAGATTTGCCAAGTAAAATTTGGCAAACTCTTGGAGATCTAATTCGTGTCTCTTTTGATGTAATCTGTTCGTGATTTCGCATATCATCTTGCCCATAACAAAAGCGACGCTGGTTCGTTAGTCCTCGTCTCTTGCCCGTAACAAAGGCGACCCGGGTTCGTTAATCCTTTTCTCTTGCCCATTACTGAACTGAAGCAGAATATAAACAGAGTATATAGAGTATCTTTGTAGAATATATTACAAGCAGGGTTCAAATTCCACCACATCTCATATATTACAAAAAGGATTGAAATTCCACCAATACATCGCATTCTTTATATTACAAAACAGATTCCATTTCCACCAATAGACACATCCTCCAGCATTAAAAAATGATTCAGCAGAAATCAGGCTTGCTTTTTCTTCCTTGATTTCTGTATATGGATTTTTTCACTATGGTCGCTTCACAAGTATGGTGTTTTGTTAGTTCCTAAGAGCTGGGGCTTGTATTAAGTGTCAAAGGATGGAATTTCGTCAAACTGGTTGTATTCCTCCTCCTCAACAACATTTTCAATCCCCACAATCCTTTTTTTCCAGGCATACCCACAAACTAGTTCTTCTTTGCAAGGTCAGGTACATAGAACACTTCCTCAACATCATTGGCGAAGACAAATGGTTCGTTTTTGTAACCAAAGACCCGGAGATCAACACTAACATAACCATATTTGTCCTTGCTCACGGTTCTCTTCCCATTGGTGACCCATCTAAACCGAAACAAGACCACCTTCAATCCTACATAATCAAGCTCCCATATCTCCTCTATTTGACCATAATATGTGTCTGTCTCCGTGCCATCATCATCGTCATGACTGTCGTCAATGACGGCCCGTACACGCACACCACTATTTTGATAGACGCTCTTTTTATCCTGGGTCGTGGTGTAGAACGTGTATCCATTGATATCCATTCCTTCGTATCTTATAATAGTGAACAATGGCCCCGCTGCTAGATTTCTTATCTCGTCGGTAATTACAACATTATTGTTGCATGTCTCGACATAATCTCGGAGCCACCTACTGAAACCTTGCATGTGCATCTTTGCAAGCTAAGCCCTACCACGGTTAGGGTTATCTTCACGTAGTTGCCGTTTGTGCTCATTTGCAAATGGTGTAATTAGGTGCAGCTGTTGTATCACGGTGAAATGAGCCTTTTCGAAGGCATCTGCATCCGGAGTGACTGACCTTTTCCCTATGGTCCCAACACCTGAAAGCCTACCTTCATGTCGTGAGCGAGGCACACCAATGGGGTTTTGTGGGTCCATATAACCCATGGCCCACTCCACTGCTTCGATGGTCTCGTAGCCACAAACAATGGCTCCCTTCGGAAATAACCGATTATGTACCAATGATTTCAGGAATCCATAGAACATCTCATATGGAAACATCTGATGAAGGTAAGATGGTCCAAGGAACCAGATTTCTCTCGCGAGGTGTGCCGTTAGGTGCAGCATGAGATCAAAGAATGGCGGTGGGAAGGAAGCTTCAAGCAGGCATAGGGTCTCTAAATGCCTCCTCTCCAAGTTCAATAGTTTTTCCTCGTCAATCACCTTCTATTATATTGCATTGAAGAATAAACACAAGCTCGTGACCGTGTCGCGAATTAGTTCTGTCTTGATACCTCTAAGTGCAACAGGAAGAAGAGATGTCATCAACACATGGCAATCATGAGATTTCATCAAGTTGAAATTCATTTTTCATGTCCTTCACTGACACTAGCCTCTTGAAGTTTGATGAGTAGCCTGAAAGTACTTTCAAATCATGCAAAAACTGACAGAATTCTTTTCTCTCTGCCTTTGACAAGGTGGTTGCAGCAACGGGAAGGTTCGTCCCCGTCTCTGTTTCCTCTGCATAGAGCTCCGACCTAGTGCCCAGCTCTTTAAGATCATCCCTTGCATTTTTATGATCTTTTCCTTTGGACTTCTGTTGTAGAAATGTTCCACAAGTAGCTTCACACACATTCTTCTTGACGTGCATGTTGTGAATCGAATGACGCACATCCAACATCGGCCAATACTCTAGCTCCTACAGAATTGATTTCTTGTTCCACATTCCTTCTTCTTCTTCTTCACCATCTCGTTTCTTTCTTTTGCCAAGGGTTTTTTCAGTCAGTTTGGGTAACTCCTTGATAGTTTTAATGTCCTTGACTTTCAAGTGGACCAGATCTCTAATCACATGCAACGACGCCTCTCGATTATCCTTTTCCCCAATAAACTGACAATTCATGGCCCGGTATGGATGTTTCTTGCCGAGGAAACGACGGTTCCCCACAAATACGTATTTCTTTGAATGTCTTAGCCATGTTGTGCAAGTATCTTCCAAGTAGTGTGGGCAAGATGCACCTTTCCTTTTACTCTGGCCAGAGAGGTTGCGCTGAGTCGGGTTGTCTTGATGGTGATGAACAACATGCCATGCATTGTGAACTCCTCACGCTTGTACTCATCCCAAACCTCCGGCACACCAGGCTTCCACAATATCTTCAAGTCATAACCTAGTGGCCTCAAGTAGACATCAATACGGTCGCCAGGTTGCTTTGGCCCGGAGACCAATATTGTCAGCATCATATATTTCTGTTTCTTGCATAGCCAGGGTGGAAGGTTGTACAACGACAGCACGACAGGTCAGGTGCTATGTGTTGAGCTCTGGTTACCGAATGGGTTTATGCCATCTGTGCTCATAGCAAACCATATGCTCCTTGCGTCTTCGTCAAACCATGGGAAGTGGTTATTAATGTTACCCCATTGTGCTGCATCTGCAGGGTGCCTAAACTTGCCATCTTTCTTAAGCTCCTTTCGGCCTTCGTCATGCCAACGTAAGAGTTGGGCCTCCTTTCGTGTTGCGAACCATCTTTTCAACCGAGGAATGATGCAAACATACCATCCACCCTCAAAGGAGCCCCTCTGTTAGCCTTCTTCTTCTTGCCTCTGATCTCGCTGGGCTCATTCTCGTCATCAGCATTATTATCATCTCCACCATCTCTTGTACCGATCATAGCCACACTTGGGGTACTTGTCAAGGTATGCATAATCTCCACGGAACAATACACAACTGTTCTTGCATGCATGGATTTTTTCAACCTCTATTCCCAGAGGACAGATTATCTTCTTCGCCTCATAGACAGACTGCTATTTGGTTTCCGTCAGGTAGCATGTCTCTAAGCACATCCAATAGATGTTTGAAACTTTTGTTGCTCCAACCATGATCTGCCTTAAGCTGCAGAAGTTTTAGATCACCAGAATGGCGAGAGTACTTCTGGCAATCAGGATAGAGGGGTTTCTTTGAATCTTCAATGAACTCGCTTCGACCTCGCTAATTCAGAAGGTGTGTACACTCGTTGAAACTCAATATCCCGCAACATTTGATCAACATTGTGCACACGTTGCAACACCTCACCATCATCGAAGCCCCTAACTTCTTGATCAGTGATATCCTCAGGACTCAACACATTTGGTGGGAATAATGGTTCATTTCCCTCAAAAGTCCACTGTCATCAATTAGCATGGTGTCGCACTTCACCTTCATTTAGGCAGTCTGCTTCGAGTTCATTAAGACCTTCCTCACCATGTTTATTCCAACACGTGTAATTTTTTGTGAAACCACGTGTGACCAAATGATGAAAAATGATTTCCCGTTGAGCGAATTTCTTTTGGTTGAGACAATCAATACAGGGGCAAAGCATTGCCTAAACACCACGGTTTCTCATATCCGCGTCTGCTTGATTTAGAAAACCATTGACCCCACTTAAGAAATTCTCCCAATCTTCTTGGGGCTGTCTGTACATCCAAGTCGAGCAGCAGACGCCATCTGCATTCCATACACCAAATGAGTATAATTCATCACACAAAAAGACAGTTGAAGAATTTCAATAAAAGGGGCCAATTAATTTCCACTTTGACGAGGACTTTCTACAAGGCGAGCGCGGCCGAGGAGGAGGATCGGAGGCGGCATCGCGACCGCGGCGACAATGCCGAGGACGGCGCGGTCGACGTCCGCTCTGGCCCCTTTCGTCGTCGCGCACACGCAGCCGGCCGACCTGCTGCAGCACTGGCTTTCTGAGGAGAGAAATTAAGCGCGATCCTCAAAGCGCGCGCAGCTGGCGGCGGCGAACGGGATAGGCCGGCGGGGACATCTGAGCACACAGATCGAGCGAGTGACCTTCTGAGGAGAGAGAGCGAGTGTTGTTGTCGGAACAGGAGTGGCCTAGCTTCTGCGGAGAGATAGCGAGTGGTGTCGAAAGGATAAGACACAGACGAGATAACAACATGCGTCTCCGATGTGAGATAAAAGGCGACCCTGGGTGGCAATCAAATCAAAGGAGACGCTCCTACAAGCATGTGTCTCCAGTACGAACTTATCGTTAATGGACTTTATAGCCCGTTACCAATACGACAGCGATCAGTAACGGACTTAAGCAGCCCGTTACTGATAGGGCATTGATCGGTAACGGACTTTACAAGCCCGTTACCGATAGGTTTGGCATTTGTAACGGACTCTTTTACATCCGTTACAAAGAATTTATGTAACGAGCGTTTAAGAAGCATGTTACCAGAAGTTCACATTGGTAACGGGCGTTGTGGAGGCCAACCCGGGGTCGTCCTGGCGCGCTTATAGGTAACGGGCGCCAAACAACAACCGTTACAGATGTGGGTGGATGTAACGGGCGTTAAGAGCCCGTTACAAATGCTGCATGACCTATTTGGGGTTTTCACGTAGTGAAGGAATAACTATGATATGTTTTACTTAAAACAAACTTTATATGATGTTTTATTAAATATCACTTTACTATTTGTAAATGTGCATTTATTTTAAAAAATATTTAGATTTCTTAAAAAATATTTTTATATTCTGTAGTCCAATTAACCTTCTAAACTATCATGAAAGTTCAATTTACCTCTCTCATGGCGGACGTGGCATCAAGTGAGCCGAGTAACACACTGATATTGGTAAAACCAATTTGAAAACCGCTTAGGAGGTAAGAGCATCTCCAAGAATTTCTTAAATCCTTTCCTAATCCTTGATTTTGAGGAAGATGGCAAAAAATACCTCTCCGACAACTCTGCACACTCCTAATCTTTTAGGACTCCGGAGAAAACAACCTCTTCAGTATAAAGTTACATGGTTTTTGTCGGCCCGTATCATCTACCAAAACAAGACGGAAGGGCTCAGAAGCACTAAAACTTCATCTTTTTAGGAAGAAAATATTATATACTCTTAGAAATGTTTTAAGTCGACTAGTTTCAATAGTTCGAATAGTTCGAAGTGCACCAACAATCAGATTTGTAGTTTAGCCAGGAAAAGCTGACTATGACAAAATTAAGGAGGTAATATGGATTTTTTCCAACTAAACTAAGCCAAACTAATTGTGGTGGCCCATGTCCACGCAGAAAGCAAAGAAGCGGCGAGCGGCCACGCGCGCCCTCCACACGAGACCCTGAGCCGAGAGGAGGCCTCGGCGGAAATATCTGCTCCATCCAGTCTCGGTGGTCGGCGCGGCTGCCGGCGAGAGTCACACGGTACGAGGCGATGGCGTGCTGCCGGGCCATCGCGCTCCACCTCCTCCCCGCTTCCGCTCCCTCGCGCCGCGCTCCCTGCGCCCGGGTTAGCGCCCACCGGCTCCGCCCTTCCTCCGTGCGCGTGCGGTGCTGCGCCTCCGCGGGCGACCGGGCCGAGCCGCCCCAGGAGGCCGTTCTCAAGGCCATCTCTCGTGAGGAATCATCTTCCTTCCTTCAATCATTTTTTTTCTTCCGGATAGTCCTAGTTCCGACGCCTGCTTAGCCGACTAGTAATGGAAGGGACCAAGGGGGAATTTAGCACCCGTTGCCTCTCTACTATGAGATGGATATTCTCGATAGCCGCCGGAGAATCGCAGCCTGTTCGTTTGGCCGATGGCCGGTGCTGGTTTGTTTTAAGAGAAAAGTACCGTTGTCTGATTGCTGGTGGCTGGTTTGTTCTGAGAGAAAGTACCACTGTCTGGTGGTTGATAAGCCAAGCGAACAGGCGTCGGATGTGCAGGTGCTGATCAGTTGTTTCTAGCTTCTAAACTGCCCCAAATTGGCGTCGAGCCCTCCCTGGACCTGGAGTTTAGTACCGTGATTCTGTTCCATTGTCTCTCATTGCACCTGCGTCTAATGTTCCAAATCCCCTTCACTTGGTTGAACATTTAGGAAGACGTCAGCAAATTGTTTCTTATCCCTGATTTTGGTGTCTATGTCAGAGTTACCCTGTCATCAGCACCTAGAAAATTACAGTCCGTACGACCGTACAAAAACTAAGTAACCTCTGTTGGACAAGTCTTTGAAACCTTTCAACTATTGGCAAAAAGTTTGCCTGTCTGAAGTCCTTGTTGAACTGGATCCTTAGTTCGCATGAATTGGATGAACATTGAGTTTGTTGAATAATATTTATAGCACTGAAAGTCCAAATCAACACTTTGATGGGTTACCGTATCTCCTATGTGTCATGCTCTGTAAGATTCCACAATGGCTGGAGCTAATAGTATAGCACATTAGATGATCTCGCACCTAACCCCCCCCCCCCCCCTCTCTCTCAAGCACCCAAACACCACTTTTCAACCATTCATCTATTATTTTTTCTTGTCAGATTTTCCACTACCACTTCTATGATCTTTTTTTTTGTTTGTTTTTCATAGTACTGTGTTTTTTAATGCACAATTTTCAGGCAGACCTTGGATACTACTGTTACAGTTAGATGCAGCTTGCTTAATTGTAAGCATATTAATTACAAATGTTTTGCATTCTATGCTTACTTACTACACAATCGTGTTGTGCTTTCAAGCCTGTTGCATATTTGTCCCAGGCATAAAGTAATGCACTCCTCCAAAGAGTGGCATGCTATAACTTGTTAAACACAACTCTTTCATTTCTGAAAACAGAGATAGCAAGCTCTAAAGAAAGGGTTGCACAAACAACAAATGTTGTCATGGGTGGCACTGTTACAGATGACGCAACAGATGAATGGCTTGTTCTTGATAAAAAGGTGTTCCCTCTTCTACATTAGATTATTTTCACTGCTTCTGTAGTTCTGTGTGTTCTTCCTTTGTGAGAGCACTCCAAGAGTTTGCCAAATTTTACTTGGCAAATTTTGTGTTTTGCTTAGTTCTAAAAAGGTATGCCAAGTAAAAAAATAGTTCATGTCCAATAATTTGGCATAATTCACTTGCCAAACTCAGATCTAACTTACATCAGGAATCCTGAAAGAAACAAAATTTTGTTTATACCCTTCCACCTCTTGGAAACTTACATCAAGAATCCTTCTTTATTCGTTATTTCTTTTTTCACCCTCCCACCTAGAGGGAACGCCGATGGCAACCACGATCCGCGCGCGCATATATGCACGTGGGAAGGTGAGTTTTGCTAAGTTTCTATTTTTGCCAAGTTAGTTTGCCAAACTGTTGTAGGCCAATTTTTCTCGTTTTGCCAAAATTAGATGGATGCCAAGTTGATTTGTCAAACTGTTGGAGTTGCTCTGAGTAGGTATATAAACACCCTGTTTTTTTTCTAAATCTCAACGACAGCCATTAGGAAATATGGGTATTATGTTATAATGTCAATGGTCCCTTTGAAGGATGTGGGTGATGTAGTTTAAATAAACTGCCCTTTGTAGCTAATATTTCTGCATCAACTCCTGGTTCTATGCTTCACTGCACACTGTACTTTGGGTAGCCAGTTTACTGTAATTGTATGCCATATCCTAGAGCTGTAGTAGCTTTTTGCTGTATGCTACTTCTCCGTATCTTTATCTAAACTGTGTTAACACCATAAGCATGATGAGGCTTAAGGTCTCAAACTCAGCATTTGTTTGCCAAAGAGCATAAGTTGTTTGAGAGTTGAGGTAGTAACTTATTATGGCGCAAGATAAGATGGTACAGAATGTGGGCTCTGACCTGTGATCTGTTTTTCTACTGCTGCTTTTAACTATACTTGAGGCCAATTATAAGAAAAAGGGACTGATCTTGGATGTCACTTGGTGCATCATTTTGAAACATTTTCTGGTTCTATGTTGTAGGTGAATACTTATCCTACAGTTAGAGGGTTTACAGCAATTGGTACAGGAGGCAATGATTTTGTGCAGTCAATGGTTGTTGCTGTCGAATCAGTTATCGAAGAACGTATTCCTGAGGTTGGTTTTATCAGTGTCTTTGCTGCTGCATTTGTAAAACTGCGGCATGCATTCATTGGTGAATATGATTCTGGTTCATTTACATGGATTTGAGATTCCAAATGTCGCCGTGCAATATGATTTCACCATTTATTTTGAAAGTAAGAAAATACACTAGCACATGCTAGATCTGTGGATTACATTGCCAAAATATTTGTTTGTGTGAGAAAGCTCCTAGTTTCTTAGTTTCTGTTGCAGTTCAAAGTTGCAAGCCCTTCAATTGTCTACAGTACCACATGTTATCCAATTCTACCTTTGTGTAACTATCATGTTTATAATGAACTGTTAACCTTGTGTGTAGGGTCAAATATCCCAGAAAGTGTCTGCTAAAGGGAAATATGTGTCTGTCAAAATTGGACCTATTCGTGTGGTTTCCAGCGAGCAGGTAATCATGCCATACCTATTGTGATCAACATAAAACACAAACCCATGACCTAATCCAAGGCATCGATCAAGGCCTTACTTCATTTCGGACCCTTCCATTTATGTTTTCAATGTTTGACACTTTTTGATTTCCAGGTCCAAGCGGTGTACAATGCGATGAAGAAAGATGTACGTGTGAAATTCTTTTTGTGAATGACAAATAGGTATTGTTATTCTACATAAATCATATTGGTGGTATTGTACAGCTGGTGATGTGTTATGAGTACAGGATAAAACACCATGCTGATTATACTTCTTTGGTTGCATCATTTATAGTGGGCTAATGACCTATTGCAGGTTGGAGTGCATCAAGCAGTTGAATCGCGAAGATACCCTTGCTCTGAATGAGTGAAGCTTTCAAAGCAGAGTTGCACCATCCTCTTTTTGGCGAGGAAATTGGGAAGGACTAGTATGACATGCTAGCCAGGGAAGGGATTAGGGGTCAGATCCATATACTGAAGTTAGTTCTATCGGTGTAGGCGTGTAGCCCGAGATTCAAAAGAGAACTGTTTAGTTGTTTGGGACCCCATGCTGATGCAATGTCACATGTGAGACCATTTTGTTTATAGAAGAGCACAATATGTTCTTGCACATAGGGAGTTGCATCTGCATATAAAACGGGCGGTGCCTGTTGATTGGAGTGATGGAAAATGATAGTAAATTTCATCCTTGGTTAATCAAACCTTCCATATGATTGTGGTGCAGTCAACATTTGAAGTGGGATTAATCTGAGTCTGCAGAACATTGTCGACAAAGAAGGCTATGTGCCGAACATTGTTGAACCTGATCCATTTGGGATGCGCGCGTCTGTTAGAAATCTCTGATCTGCATTATTAGAGCAACTCCAGTGGTACGCTTCAAATTGAGACCTCTAAAAAGCATTTGCAGGTCCAACTCTAAAATTTGGAGGCCCAAAATCAATAATCAACTCCGGTGGAGAAATTCATCATCAGGACCTCTATTTCTCTGCGGGCCCCACTGTCATGCACCCTGCTCTTCTCCACCCCGCCGCCGCGCTCGTCTGCAGGCGCAGCCTCCTGCCCTGCTCCTCCGGCTCCCGATCCACAACCGCTTCCTCAAGCCCCACGCCACCATGGACTCAGACTCCAAGCTCGAGTCCATGGACTCAAACTCCGAGCTCGAGTTCGAGATGCCGACCGAAGCTTGAGCTCTTCTCTTCCTCAGACCACGAATGACAACGACCCGATGTTGCTCTGCTCTTCTTCATGACAAGTTGCCTTGTCGGCGGCGACGAGCCGGCAGGGCGCCGGCGCCGGCACGGCCACGGCAACGCAAGCCTCGGGTCCAGAAAGACGACGACGCTAGCAGCACCGCCGCGGCGAGGGACGCGGCCGGCGAGTCTGGGAGGAGCACGGGACGGTGCTGCTGCTGGGGCTGACGGGCAGCATCTTGGGCGGCGGCGTGGGGTGCGCGAACGCAACGGGGAAGTTGGTCTTGGCCTTGGGCCCGCGGAAGTGGAGCGCAACGGTGTCGTAGGCGCGCGCCGCCACCTCGGTGGTGTCGAAGGTGCCGACCCACACGCACCACCACTCTCGCAGGCTATTGTTGCTGCCGCCACCAAGACCGGCGGTCATGGCGTCATGCACGGGCGGTGTGCGGGGACCACCAGGCGTCATGGTCTATGGGAGCATCGCCCGAGCTGTCGCCCGAGCTAGAGCTGTTGGTGTCCGGTGGTAGTCCACCTGCACCGTCAGGTCGCGGACTCGGACGCTGGCAGCCACGGGCTGGGGCTGGGTCTGGGAGGAGCAGGCTCCACTGCGAAGCGCTTGGAGCGACACGAACACAGCTTCACCTTTGCCGCTTCCGCGGCGGCGCCGCTGCCGCCGGCACCAGCTCCGTCGTGGTATGCAGAAGTTGCTGCGGCGGCGGAGGGCTGCTGATGGTGCAGCTGGTTCATTGCCCACTGGAGCAACCGTGCTCGAATCTTTCATGTATTGACTGAGTGAACAAATTAAATCAGAAAGGATCTTGAAATCATCAAAAAATCATGAAGGTGCAGTCAACGGTAGATATAGAAAATCAAGAAATGCTTGCAACAGTACAACAGACCGTCAAGCAATCAATCTCGTCAAGCTGCTACTGCAAGTAGTAATAATCTCGTCAACCAACGGCCTGGTGACGATCTCGCTCGTGCTCTCCTCCCTCGGCGTCGGCGGCCGCGAGTTCCCCGGAGCTCGTCCAATGCCTCACCGGCAACCTCTGTCCCGATAGCACAGCAGCAAAGACGGTGCGCTCGACATCGGCAGCTTCAGCTTCAATCGCGGCCACTTCTTTCAGTTTCTGACGCCGCGCACGGTCGTCGACGACGACGCCAAGGCTGGGGCCTACCGCTCCCGTCGGCAGCATCCCCTGAGCGCGGCCCCGGGTTGAACTCATTCTCGTGGCGCTCGTACCGGACCCACACGATGAGGACGGCGCGCCGATGCGCGCGGACGGGCGGGCTCGGGCGCGCGCGGACGGCGCGCCGCCGCCGCCGCCGCCTTGCGGGAGGGAGACAGGGAGGGGAGGAGGAGGGGAAGAAAGAAAAGAATGGTGGGACCCACGGTTTGGAGCGGGGAATGGAGGGCCTCTAGCAATGGAGGCTTGGATGGGGAATTTGGAGGGATATGTAAAATGGAGGTCCATTTAGAGGTCCTGCTAGAGTTGCATTTTTTTCACCAAACCTCCAAATTTTAGAGTAGAGGCCCATATGGAGGCCCCCACTGGAGTTGTTCTTAGCTATACATTCCTCTCCATGACGGAATCTAATGTTCTCCGATATTGGAAGCTGTTGTCGACAAAGGAGGCTATGTGCCGAAAGTGAAATTTAAAAGAGATATATTGACTTCTTTATAAATATAGGATGCAGTTGGACATAGTGGGGTTGCCAAGGCTATATTTGATCGTTAATATCTCGCAAATTGTATTGTTCAAGACCATGAAATTGACATAGTATAAAGCATGTTCAAATATGAATCTAACGGTATTAATTGTTGATTAAATATTTAAAAGTTTGAATCTTGGGTCAGATTCCGGTGAGGCCTTTTGGAATACCCCTGCATCAATAAAAGGCTCACGGCGTGATCCATTGATCATTTGATGGGCTGGACGTGCTTTTCCGATCGAATAAAGTCGCCCAAAAGAAAGAGCTAGATGAGGAAGGAGGCTGCAGGTGCCATGAGTGTCTGCTCTTTGTGTTTCAAGCTTTGGTTCCAAATGATGACCGAATTACCTCGATGCAGCTGATTGATGCGTGTTGACGACTGCAGCAAGGGGAAGGATTCCCTGGTCAATTAGGTAGGTTATCAGAGGCACTCTGGACCGTAATTTTTATTAGCAGGAGAAAAAACATAACAAGACATACAACTCGATCAACTCACCACCGTTTACAACCCCAACTCGCAACCATTTACAACCCCTACTATCATCAACAACCTCAGACAGTGTGTTCGTGACCAAACCTTTTCCTGCTACAGCACAGAAGATGTCAACCTCAGTACCAAAGTGAAGGTTGTGTCTTTGTGGACCAAACCTATCACCTTAGGGGTTGTAAACTTCCCTCACAAAAGGCTGACATTGGGTGGGGTGGGGTGGGGGGGGGGGGCAGAGGACGGACCACTCATCAAACTTAAACAAAAAGATGGAAAGATAGATTTCTTTAAAATCGGGGAGGACAAAATATTCGAAAGCCTTTTTGGGAGTATAATAAAAATGAAGAGCCAAAACTTATCCCCCTTTGAGGTTGTGTAGGTAGGGTAAATAGCGTGCCTCTAAAAGTATAATTCAAAAGGTCCAAATTTTGAAATGAAGGCCGAGGCATGTGCTGCATTGCGCTTGAGCTTTTGAGACATACCCTGTGCATTTCCCTAGTCCCAGTATGTAGCGAACATAGCCTCAGATGCCAATAATTCGAGTATGCTTTTGGTGATTCATGACAACATGATCAATGGGACTAACTATATTGTTTCTCATGTCTTTGTAGACATTTCTAGATCCCAAGGATGCAAAAATAACACGTGCCAAATTGAGAAGATAGTCAGATGAACCGACGGAAAGAAAATAGCAAAGAAAGGACACTGCGGATGAACCGACGGTACCTAGATAACAAGCGTCGGTGCAATGGTCGGACGAGGTGGTACACTGGGTGAAAGCCAAGGCACCGTCGGATGAACCGGCGGTCCAGTTCCTAGTTGCGTCGGACGAGTTGCAGAGATAGAGCCGCGAAGCCAGTAGCGTCGGATGAACCAACAGTCCATTGGAAGGAACCGTCGGTCTATTCGATGATCACGTTTGAACGAGACAGAGACGTGCCAAGACGAAGCCTTAAGCACCGGACAAACCGACGGGTGCGCATCGGTTCATCCGACGGTCGCGCGGAAGCTAACAATGAGCGTTTGATCGCGGGGTCTTCAGCACCGGATGATCCGATGGTGCGTCGGAGCATAGCGTCGGAGTAGTTCCTGTCAGAGAATCTCAACGGCTAAGGGAGGGGCACCGGATGAACCGACGCCCTGAAAAAAATAGCATCGGTTCATCCAGCGCTTACTTTTTCAGTGGCTGTTAGCCAACGGCTTTTTGAGTGCCTTGGGCTATTTATACCCCCTCCACTCACCCATTTGAGGTTGCTGGATTGTGTGAAAGTATATAGGAGTGCAAGACACCTAGAAGATCATATCCAATCCATCCAAGTGCTTAGGGTGCGTTTGGTTCCCTTCTCTGTTTTCCTGGCCAGGCTCCCTTCGACCAGGCTCTGAGCATGTAGAGTGTCGTTGTTTGGTTGCGTGGACATCCAGAGCCAGGTTAGAGACAACAGGTGTTTGGTTTCTCGTACGAGATAAGTCGCATGAGATGAAAAAATATTAAAAATTATGATTATAGTTTTTTATTTTGTACAAATACAGTTTTAGAGGACTTATTTTATCTAACCATGTCTTAATTATCCATAAAATACATTAATATCACTTGATATTTACTAATTGTATATTAATACATCACTAGTGAGAGAAATAGCTGCATGAGCCGAGCCTGGCTCTGCAGAAACGGCCGTTTCTGGGGATCAGTCAAGATGGGGAAACTGCATCTGGAGAGCCTGGCTCTGGGGTGGTGCAGTCAATCAAACGCCGCTCGCCTGCACCCCGTGGGCCTGGGTGGCCCAGAAACGCGAACCAATGCACCCTTAATTGCTCATCCTTAGACTTGCATATGCTTAGTGTATGTGCTTAGTGCTAGGCTTAGCTTAGAGCTGAGTGAGTGCAAGGTTGTGCCTACCTTGTGAGGTTATTCTTGAGTGAATCAAGGTGTACAAGGTTCACCAGAAGCCTTGGGGCCTAAGTGGCTCACCGACAATCGTCATCGACCTTCCGGCTTGGTGTGGAGTGGTGAAGACACTTTGTGTGAGGGACATGGAGACCCCTTCCTTGGTGGAGAAGCTCCTTAGTGGAGGCGGCATCAAGGTGACCAAGGGAGCTTGGCGAGTGCCTAAGTGGTGAGCCTTTGTGGCGAGTCAAGTGGTGCTCTTGGGAGAGACTTGGTGACCGGGAAGCAATACTCTTGTGTGAGTGCTTTTAACAACATGGACTAGGGGTGGATTAGTGCCTACCGATACCACGGGATAAATCGTGTGCCAAGAGTTTGCTTCCTCTCATCCCCTTTACGTTTCCGCATTTGCTCTATTGCAATCTTTGCTTGCCTTTACTTTCCTAGAGTAGTATCATGCTCGGATTGGCTATAGGTTACAAACCTTGTTTTGAGATGAGAGTTTCACACTAGAACAACCTAGTTGCACATTTAGATAGTATGTTCTAGCTTACTTTGAGAAAAAGTAGTGACGCCATAGGATAGTTTTTTTAGATTGCGTAATTCACCCCCTCCCCCCTTAGGCCACGAGCATCCGATTCCTTACACAGTAAATGTGAGAAATCATAAGCACTATGTTTACATGTATCTGGTAATACTCCCTCCGTTCTTGTTTATAAGGTGTGCACGGTCTTCTAAATCATACTTTGACTATTCATTTTTTATATTATATTAGTTAGGCCAATCTCAGTGGGGGGTTCATGGACATTAAATATGCTGCTAAGTAAGCACTTTTGATAATGTGGCAATGTATTAACGAAGAGAGAGATCAAATGGGTTTCATGAGGATGAAACCCTCCCTACAAAGTTACCTAGACAACTTGTGTCTTGCATGCAACCTAGAAAACAACAATAGATGAAACTATGCATTGAGAGGGAGTATTTCATTATAGTTTTAAATATTTTTAGATGATGTGTCAATCTAGGTGATCGTGTTCATGACATCTCCACTGAGACTGGCTTTATGGTTATGAATTTGTACTCATTGGAAAGTACATTTGATTACATCAAATTTAAGATGATAAAGTTTGAATCTCATTTTACATGTGCACTTATAAATGAGAATGGAGGTAGTAGTTCGAAACAGTCCATTTCACATTTCGATGCAATTATATTTAGATGTGATTATAGTAATACAGCAGTAAAACCTTAAACTTCGCTTTTTAAAGATCAATTATAAATTTCTTATAAAAAGAACAAGTACTCTAAAATTTCTCATTAATTATATGTGACTGACACGTCATCACAATTTCTCACACTGTTGGATTGAGTCTAACTAAAACTCTAAATAAACACACTCGAGAAACGGTAATTTCGTAACATTAATGCATCACACCAGTTTCCTGTTCGTTTCCAAAACAAATGCATCACATCAGCTTTTGCTGTTACTCTCTGTGCTTACTCCCTCCATACCCATGAAACAAGTCATTTAGGATAACGACACGGTCTCCAAAGTACAACTTTGACTTCTTATTTTTATAAAAATAATTATAAAAAACTAATATATTATACTTTTATGAAAGTATTTTGCAAGACAAATATATTCATTTAGTTTTCACATTTTCAAACTCAACGACTTAAAAGTTATTAATGATTTATATTCCCAATGTTTGACTGAAATCTTGTCAAAACGACTTGATTTATTAGTATGGAAAGAGTATTTATAAGACATGACAGGACTCGACACGGTCCTCTAGATTACACTTTGATCGTTCATTTATCATATATTAAATTATTTATGGTTGTAAATTTATAATCATTGGAAAGTATATTTGATTACGGATCTAACCGTTCCAAAATTTATGTTAAAAAATAAAAGGAATGTTGGCTAAATTGTTGGTTAAATATAGTACATTTTGAATCTTGAAATGTGTACACACCTTAGAAAGAAAAACAGAGAGAGTACTATATGAGTTTTTTTACAACCAATCAATTACTCCCTCCGACACTAAAAGATGGCCGCCGTCGGTTTT
Source organism: Cenchrus americanus (assembly GCA_947561735.1). Lineage (NCBI taxonomy): Eukaryota > Viridiplantae > Streptophyta > Magnoliopsida > Poales > Poaceae > Cenchrus > Cenchrus americanus. Next base: position 95,402,943 of record OX387241.1, on the reverse strand, counting down.
GTGCCACAAGTTTCACTATATTTGTAGAAAATACGTGAAATATGTGTATCTTTAAATAAATTTGTTAAAAAACTAGATTTAAATATCTATCTAATGATAGATATTAATATGGTATCATAAGTAATAATATTTTATATATATATTTAGTCAAAGTTGTTTATCGGAAAGCAAAAATGACATCAGGGACGAAGGGAGTACGTTGTAGTGTACATACTTACATTTACCACTTTATAAGGAATTTGAATTCATTCACAGGACAACTCAAATAGTTTGCTCTCAAAAAGTATAGGGCTTAACTACTCCGATATTCCATAGCTGTCAGACCACATGGCCGAAGTCTTGTGGTATTTGTTCAGCACCAGCAATGAAACCCATACCACACGGACCTTTTTCGTTTAATGCCACCTTTTTTGTCCCAATGTGAATGGAGCCATGGAGTTCCATAGCAACCAAATTCCAGATCACCTCTCCGAATAAAAGTGTGTCAATGGCACAATAAAGAAAGACTTCTTCGGGAGGAAAGAGACTAAGAGAGTTGCTAGGGATGTGTTTGGTTTGAGAAATGTGGTGGTCATGCATCATCGTCTCATTCCTCACAAACTAATCATTACTATAGTGTTGACCGTGAAAATCCGTCAACCTAGCCATGAGTTTACCTTCGGTGTTGGCATGACTTATGTATCTTATCTGTTGGTACTAACCCCCGTGGTATAACAAGTTCACTTGTGCATGTCGGTTTTGGAGTTAAGTGTTTACGCAGGGTTTTAACGTTGAAAGCAAGACTTCCGGGATAAGTTCATTAAGCACCTCATGACAAGACCTTGAAGCCCGATACAAGTCAAGCTATGAAGTGAACATGACTCCAAAAGCCCAAGGACCAAGCCCGAGAAGATGATAAACTCCGAGGACCGAACCAGAAAAGTACTGAATCTTGCAAGACAAGGAGCTGAGTCCAATTCGGAGAGAAACCGACGTCAAGGGCCCACATGCAAAAGGGGAGAACATCTAGAAGACGCGAGAAGCAACACCGGGCGAAGGAGGCAGCAAACTGGGCCGAAACGGGCCCAGGCCGGTCGGCCCAGCCCTTTTCGGGGCCCAATCGGCCTCCCCTTTGACCTAATTGCTTCTCAGGATATTTATAGCCCCCTGACCGAGAGCCACGCAGGAACGAAGTCGTAATCCGCCGCCGAGGAGCAGAGAAGCTTGAGGGACACCATCTCGGAGATGAGGGTCATGCTAGTTGTCTAGGGTCTCCCTAGCCGACGTGGGAACCTTGCATGGAAGACCACGTCGGAGCTCCGGAGCAAGGATCAAGATCGAGGTAGGATCCCGGTGGTGATCTTGTTCATGTAATCATTCATGGTGAAGTTTGTAAGTGAATCCGATTTCTAGCGATTAAGTGCCTTCTCGATGATTTTGTTTTCTTCTTGGTTTTGCTTCTTCTACGATATAGTCTATAGCTAGATTACATAGGGTGCTCTTGTAGCCGCGTTGGCTAGAGGTGCATACCGGACCGACCAAGTGTTTTCAACTTGTTCTTATCGAACTCGCCCTAGACTACCCGCATGAGTAGGGATACGTTGTGACAGAACGGGGGTTCCGAAAGGCGGGCGTTTTCGGAGTCGGATGGAAGGCCACGATTTAAAGATGCTTTTAATGAGATTCGCTTTTCTATCTTCATCTATCTTGTTTGGAGCTACAACATAAGCATGATCTAGACTCTCTAGATCGGTTATCTCTTGCTTTCTCTTGCTACCTCTTTAGTAGATTAGATTAGATGTGTTTTCTTTATGAGTTAGTAGATTAGATGCAACTTGTCTTCATAAGATAGTTTAACTTGATTTACTAGATTGAATCCTTGCGTTGCACATTGTTCCACGGATTCGATACCTTGGGTTCACCACTCGAGGGAAGAAGGGTCCCTTGACTACGACGGGAGACTTGTCCGCTTGCAAGTCTAAACGAACTTTGATACAACTATTAACCGTCAACAAGCCCCTTTTTCGGGCGCCGTTGCCGGGGAACAAGCAATCAGGATCCAATCTAGCATCGCTTATTTTTCAGTTTTTCTTTTGATTTTCTTTTGTATCTCTTAACTTTGATCATCCTCAAAAAGAAAAAAATAATCTAATCTAGTTCTTGATTAACCCTAATTTTTCTTTTCTTTTTAGATTTTTGTTTTATTGCTAACCCTAACCGGAGATGGTTGGCTACCTCTCCAAGAAACCCAAACTTTTTTTTTGGATGATCCAGGAAAACTTTACAGGCAAAGGTGACGTGCAACACAAGCTAAAGGGTTGGAAACCCTAGATCCAAAAGTCAAAGGACCGTCAAAATCTCCAAGGGAATCACCACCTCCAAGTCAAGACGTCGGAAGGCCGTTCAAATCAAGAGGAGGATGGAGAAGATGGAGATAGAGAAAGAAGCTCAACACCTAAAGGCTGCCAAGGCAATATCCACATGCGAGAAGTGTTCATCGTGATGAAGATGCTAGACGCAAGTGGGACAACTTGCCGGACGCCCGATGGGTGACAAAGAAGAATTTCCGAGACAACTCCAAGGTCCCAAGACGGCGAAGGCTACTCAAACTCATTCGGGAGAGATGAAGGATCACACTAGAGACCATGAAGATCACGACCGAAGGACTGAAGTTCGAGATGCCGAGCCACAAGGAAGTTGTTGCATCCGTCAAGACCAAAGGACAAAGCCAGCCTGTGAAGACCAAAAAAAATGACTAAGCCGAAGTGGGTACCCAAGATTGCAACGCCCGCAAAGAGCGTTGATCCGGAGTAATCAAGTGAAGAAGTCTAGCCATGGACTATAAATGAAGCGGTAGGCGGGAGGCAACCCGTTTCGTCGAGTCAGGAATAAGCTACCGAGAGGACAACCCGATTCTAGGTTTTTCGAGTCTTTTTAATAATTTAGTTTTTGAATTTTACTACGCAAAACATTAGACTTAGAATGGTTGAACAATATTAGAGACATAATTCCTGGTTGAATATTTTGCTTGATCATAAACCCTTTACATGAACCATCCTATGTTGTTTGCTTCTTTTTCGAGAGATCACAACCAAATAATTTCAGAACCTAACTCAACCTTGTGGTTGACTTGTTTTCATGCTAAAAAACACACGAGTAGAGGCACGACTTGTATCTAGATGTTATTTAAATTTCAGCATGTGGTAGGACTCGTGTGAACCTATAAACTTGATTTTTGGTTGGTTTTAAAATCCATATCTTTGGTTTCTCTAAGATTAGAATTTTTCTAAGCCTCACTTAATTTTATTTCATTCAAAATCTCTCTCATCTAATCAAAATTAGGACCTAAACCTATGCCCCCATGATCAAGCCGGGAAAAGTTTGCTCTCAACCAATGAAGGTAAACTATACCGGTGAGACCGATATCAACGTAGTCGGAAAATATTTTCGACTTACATTTGTTTTTAATGGTTTAAAAACTTCTCTAAATTTATGCTTGAGCTCTTGCATGGCTCTGAAAAATATTTTTAAATTTCAAAATTAGAGGAGTGCTTAGCCTTAAACACACTTAAAGGGAGGCAATCTAGTTTGAATTAATCATACATGCACCATGATACATCACAGGATGCCCCTCCAACATCTTTTATCAAACCACATGCAAAGTACAAGCATGGGGGGGAGCCAAGGCCTTGTTTTGTAGGAATTTCATGGTGGCATGTGAAGCAAGTGGAGCAAGGGAGCATGGACATGACTCAAGGCATGAAGCATCAAGTGGAAGGACCAATGAGTGGACGAGAGCGTTTGGGCGGTGCAACTCGTGGAGCACGCGGGCAGGAAAGTTGTAGAGGCGAAATGATCGTGCTGGAAGAAAGCCGAGGCAGGGAGGAGCACCAGGCCACCCAGGCCAGTCGGCCCAGGCCGGCCGACCTCCCCTACTAAGGAGCCCCATGGCTCCCGGTTTCTGCAGGCAAGCTTCCCTCTCCTTCCTCAGTTTGTGTGTTCAAGTTTGTGTGCCTAGAACCTCCGTAGACATAGCCAACCTTCCCAAGCTTGATAACTCAAAAAAATCCACACCCTTAACCCACTCAAAGTTCAGACTCCAAAATAATATTTGTGTACCTTGTTACCAGGTGAAAACCCCGGATATATATTTGTGAGGGAGAGTGCTGCAATCATGGAAGAAAACTGCAAGACTTTTTCACCGAAGAAGAAGGGATCATCGTCGTCTAAGACAACCTCTTCGAGGAGGCGCTTGATTTCCGAGTATCCTTGGAGTATGGAGGAGGACACGGCACCGCCAAGGAGGAACAACACTCTTCTCCTCGGTGGCATGAGGGCTACACGAAACTCGTTTATGAGGTTCACCAAACCTCAAGGACATATGGAGGAGCCGCCCGTCCAACCTCGCCACTCGACACGATCATCCGCTCCACCTCCATACGCTCCGCGGTATTCCGAGGGGTATGTCATCATGACGGAGGAGGAGGATAAGAAGCTCCCTCGCCTTAAGTAGAGGCTTGTAGCGAACGTCGACATCGACGACCAAGCTCTCCACATATTGGGTTTCACACGGGACACCGGTGCAATTCTCTAACGGAGTGTCGGCAAACACCCACAAGGAATTCGCCTAGAAAATTTTCATGACCATGGCGCATACCCTTGATGAAGGAGTGCTGAGTTTCTCATTCCGTTTGGAGGGAGCCCACAAGTGGAGAAGAAGGAAGACACTGTCGGAAGGGTAACCTTGATCAACGATGCTATTTCTAGCACCTTGATGGGGTAATCTCCTTTCATCCATGGGTTGCAACAGATCTTGAGATGTAATCGAACTTTGTTGGATTATCTATCTGTCATCTTACACCGTGACCATCATAGGTCTAGTCATGAATACCTTCGCGTAGTGAGAGTATGAGAAGAGGGAAAGGGCGAAACCGTGGTCACAACCCCCGATAGATTAGATTGGTTTTCATGTTCAAAACGATTGCATGTTCTAGTATCATAGACCCATGGGCGAGTGTCTCCTATTTTCAAAAGGGAGCTCCGAAACAAGTGGATGTGCATGAAGGCACATGGGAAGGTTTTTGGAGTATGATCACGGGAGGAGACCATCAACAAAGAAATACTATCTGGAACCCCATCATCCAAGTGTGTCACTTTTGTGCAAGTGGATTTTTGGGAGAATAAGAGAGACAAAGATAACCAACACGAAGTTGAATTGGCTTTACTCGGCTTTGATTGCCAAGTGGCCAATAGACCCCACTCACCTATGATCAACCGGTGGTGTTGTTAAGCAACATCGAGTTCGGGAGATATTGGTTCGGGGTGTTGCCTCTCCATATTGGCTATCTCTTTAAAACCGGGTATAACAAGGAACCCGAATCATCTCCTACCCGGGACTTCTCTAGGAATATATGAAGAAAGGAAAATATATAAGTGAAGATGAGAGAGGAGGCTTCAAAGTGGCCTAGGTGAATTTGCCCCTTCCGGATTGAAGATTAAGACTTTTTCTTGAGGGGAAGAAGATTGGTTAGAGGAAGGACTTCTTGTGCCGGCGAAGAAAAATAAAAGAGAAGGATTATAGAAGAAGGATCTTCTATGGCCCAAGAAGAAGGTGCACAACAAAATTATGTGCCACCATTTGAAGAAATTCCGGCGCCGCCAAATTACTACGGTGGTGTACCAATGCAAGCATGGGGGAGTGGTGCAGCCATACCCCCACCATTTTTACGGTGCCCAACGTAGCCTTTGCGGAGCCATATGCACACCTTCCTCAACCACAACAAAATGTGGCCACCATTGGAGGATACGCTGCAAGGAACGTGCAAATTATTGCAGCCATCCTAACCAATGCAAACCAAATGGGTGAAGGTAATGCAAACGTCGCTTATGTGCTTGGACACCTTCACCTAGCACCGTCGGACAATTCATAGGAGGAGTGGTGCATTCCTATTACAAGTAAGGGTACAACAACCAAGACTATCAATATCAACCACCGGCGGAAGATTAGAGAGAGGAGGAGCTTTAGTTATCTTTCCTTTACCCCCTTTTCTTTAATTTTCAGCTTGTTTGCACCTATGTATGCGTAGTATTTTCAGCTTTACTTTAATTTTTAGTTTTCACTTTTATTTTCAGCATGTGTGTTAGTGTTTCTTTTCATCATGAATAATGTCACCACCTAGTTTTTACTTTTGGTAAAGTTACAAAGTTTGTGCCATGATGATATATGATTAAAATTGCCGCTTTGTTTATCTTTGTAATTGATTTATACATGTTTAAGCTAGTGCTCTCTTAAAAATACAAATCTGAATTTATTTAAATGCTAGCTTAATCTTTAGCGGAGGTTATGATTAATATAAAGACCCATAGTGTTTTATGTGCTCTCAAGTTATGAATAGATTGAAGATGTCTTTTATGCTCAAAAATATTGCTAACCTTGTCAAAAATATCACTTGTGTGTTGCTCAACCTATCCAAAGCCTAATACATATTTGAGTGCATAAACCTTAGTGTACAAGATTTATTTTTGGGTGAGTTATTTCAGGCCTTGATTTCTCTGGCCCGAGACTAAGAAGCTGGTCATTCCGTTTTTGCGTATCTATCTTTTTGCTAGCCTTTTATCCGTGCATTGTGTATCCCCACATCGGAGATCTCACAAACCTCGCCGGATATCCACCCTTAAAACCAAATATCATCTTTTGTGTTTACCTCCTTGACCACAACCTATCGTTGAGAATGGATCATCAATTCAAGGAAGATCGCAAGACGGTGCCAATATTGAAGAATTCAAGTATCTCTCCAAGGAAAAATATTTCCGGTACCTACCTTATTTATCACCTCTTTGCTCGAGGACGAGCAACATCTAAGCATGGGGGAGGAGGTAGGTACGATGCAATTTTTAGAGTTCAAAGGAAGCAATTTTAAAAAAAATGATGATGAATGAAAGAAAATTCAAAGGCGATGTACGTGACTTCCAAGGTGAAAGTCTCACAAGAAAAAAATGAATTAATAAAAAAAATAAAGAAAGAAAGAAAGAAAAGAAGGAGAAATATGAGAAAGAGAAAAAATATGAGTATGCGTAAAGTGAACTCCCCGGTTCTCTAAAGTGCATTAGAAATTCAAGGCTTCAAGTTTAAAAGATACATTCTAATTTTCCAACCATGTGCAATCCGATAACGAGGACTTCCTTTGTGCCTCAGGATCACTCTTTGCCATTTGCACATGTCCACTCATCTAAAGTGTGTGTATTTTTCTCTTTCCCCTCCTTGATTTAACATTATTTTCCAAAGACCTTTTTGACGAGTCTCGGTAAGACCATGAGAAGCTTGTCTTGTTTTGACAACACCTCATTTATAAAATCTTGGTAGGACTAAACTTTCCCAAAAAGCTCCATATAAAGCCTACCACGTATATGTGTGTTATGAGAGGGAAAGGAGTAGAATAAATAGTCTTGAGAGACAAAGATGAGATGAGAGTTCATGAGCAAGATGCAAGGTGGTTTAAATTTGTGAACTTGGTTTAGCCCTTTTTCATCTTGTTCTTTATTTCAAAATTTCTGAGATCCATTTGAATTTTTGGAGCATGTTAATACTTGTGGGATAAGCTTAATTAAATATCTACCCTCCGTAGGGATGAAGGCTGGTACATTATGGAACTTTAACGAATTAAACTTTTGAGAGCATTATGTTTTTTTTCATGTATGATCAAGTGCAAGGTTTAAACAATGAAGGGCAATGATGATATCCATCGAAGGCTTACTCGAGGACGAGCAAGGTTTAAGCATGGGGGAGATGTCGACGGTGAAAATCCGTCAACCTAGCCATGAGTTTACCTTCGGTGTTGGCATGACTTTTGTATCTTATCTGTTGGTACTAACCCCCGTGGTATAACAAGTTCACTTGTGCATGTCGGTTTTGGAGTTAAGTGTTTACGCAGGGTTTTAACGTTGAAAGCAAGACTTCCGGGATAAGTTCATTAAGCACCTCATGACAAGACCTTGAAGCCCGATACAAGTCAAGCTATGAAGTGAACATGACTCCAAGAGCCCAAGGACCAAGCCCGAGAAGATGATAAACTCCGAGGACCGAACCAGAAAAGTACTGAATCTTGCAAGACAAGGAGCTGAGTCCAATTCGGAGAGAAACCGACGTCAAGGGCCCACATGCAAAAGGGGAGAACATCTAGAAGACGCGAGAAGCAACACGGGCGAAGGAGGCGAGCAAAGCGGGGCCGAAACGGGCCCGGGCCGGTCGGCCCGGGCCGGTCGGCCTAGGCCGGGCGGCCCGGCCCTTTTCGGGGCCCAATCGGCCTCCCCCTTTGACCTAATTGCTTCTCGGGCTATTTATAGCCCCCACGACCGAGAGCCACGTAGGAACGAAGTCGTAATCCGCCGCCGAGGAGCGAGAGAAGCTTGAGGGACACCATCTCGAGAGATGAGGGTCGTGCTAGTTGTCTAGGGTCTCCCTAGCCGACGTGGGAACCTTGCATGGAAGACCACGTCGGAGCTCGGAGCAAGGATCAAGATCGAGGTAGGATCCGGTGGTGATCTTGTTCATGTAATCATTCATGGTGAAGTTTGTAAGTGAATCCGATTTCTAGCGATTAAGTGCCTTCTCGATGATTTTGTTTTCTTCTTGGTTTTGCTTCTTCTACGATCTAGTCTATAGCTAGATTACATAGGGTGCTCTTGTAGCCGCGGTGGCTAGAGGTGCATACCGGACCGACCAAGTGTTTTCAACTTGTTCTTATCGAACTCGCCCTAGACTACCCGCATGAGTAGGGATACGTTGTGACAGAACGGGGGTTCCGAAAGGCGGGCGTTTTCGGAGTCGGATGGAAGGCCACGATTTAAAGATGCTTTTAATGAGATTCGCTTTTCTATCTTCATCTATCTTGTTTGGAGCTACAACATAAGAATCATCTAGACTCTCTAGATCGGTTATCTCTTGCTTTCTCTTGCTACCTCTTTAGTAGATTAGATTAGATTAGATTAGATGTGTTTTCTTTATGAGTTAGTAGATTAGATGCAACTTGTCTTCATAAGATAGTTTAACTTGCTTTACTAGATTGAATCCTTGCGTTGCACATTGTTCCACGGATTCGATACCTTGGGTTCACCACTCGAGGGAAGAAGGGTCCCTTGACTACGACGGGAGACTTGTCCGCTTGCAAGTCTAAACGAACTTTGATACAACTATTAACCGTCAACATATAGACATGAAGAATGGGGTCATCTCATCAAATTTTACATAATGAAAATAGATCGTAAGTGTTTTTACCTGGCTGCCCAACAAATTATAGATTATATATCCTCTGCATATAAAAACTACCCAACGATGACTGTGACAAGTGAACTTTGAGTGCCGAGGAGTGTTGGGGAATTTAGGAAAACCCGCCACCCTCGAAACGTCGAGTTTAACGAAGTTCTTGAGATATGTTTTCAGGGGCAAGGCGCATGCGATTTTCAGGAATCTTGGACCTGTGAAGCCTCGGAGTCGCGAACACGCGATTTTCAAGAATCTTGGGCCTGCGAAGTTTCGGAGTCGCGAACATGCGATCCTCGGGAATCTCAAACCGGTGAAGTCACGAACTTCGGAGGGCGGAAAATTCGAGAATCTGCCAGAAGTCTGTTTCGGAAGTCTCGAACGGGGAATTCGCGAACCAGTGGGAAGCAAAGTCAAAGTTGTCATCCCAAAAAGTCCGGGTTTGGAGTGTGAACTAGTGGCAGGCTTGTAAATATGTGGGATGAAAAGACATTCTTGTATGTGTTCACATTAGGAATATTCTTCGAGCTCGAGGGTGTTTTCGGAATGTAAAAGTCCCTTCGTCTCCCTATAAAAGGAGGCGTGAGGGCACGTGTAAATTCATTCATTACTGTTGGAAACTTGTGCCACTAGTGGGAGATTCTCTGTCTCTTACTGCTTCGTTACTGCTCTTGAACGTGCTTGCTGTCTCGCCTCTTTCTCGTGTTCGGTGATCCTGTCTGTTTTTTCGGATACCCCCCACATTGGCGCCCACCGTGTTTCAGCCGAAGAGAAGCTCACGATGCCACCACAGAAGAAGTCCAAGAAGAACGTTCCAGCTGAGCCAAATCGAGATGACCACCATCCTCCTCAAGGGAATGAAATCCCCTTCGTCCTTGAACCTTCTAACACCATAGATCAAGAGCGGAGAGCGAAGCTCGAAGCTTTGATGAAGGCAAGAGCTGAGAAGACAGCTCACACCCAAGAACAACCTGCTAAGCAGCAAACACATGAAGACATTGATGATGATGATGATGATGACACCATAGACAGGGAACTAGAAAGAGTTCAGCAGAAGATACAGCAGCTGCAGAAGGACAAGGAAAAATTCGCAAGTCAGTTGCAAGCTAAAAGAAAAATCTCTGAAAAGCTAGAACAACTGAACAGAGCAAGAGAACAAATCTAAATAATACAAAGAGAAATAGATGAAATGAAAGAACAAGAGAACAGTTCTCTGTGGCAAAAATCGCCACATCAAAAATCTGGGCCAGCAAGAGGACCCCCGAAAGAGAACTTCTTCGCGGGAAACGGAATCTCACACTTCGTAGATTCTGAGTCGCCACTGTCCATTGGGCTGCAAACTGCACCTTGGCCGCCGAAGTTCAAGCCGGTTTCTCTCCCGAAATACAACGGCTTCGGAAACTCCAGGCAGTTCCTCATGAGATATGAATCAGCTGTGAATTCAGCAGGAGGAGTTGATGTTGCACTGGCCAAATCCTTCATCATAGCTTGCCAAGGACCAGTACTGAATTGGTACTCTTTGCTGCCGCCGCACTCAGTCTGCAGCTGGGTAGATCTCAAGACAAAGTTCATGCAAGCATTTCAGATGTTCCATGACACAACAGCTGAAGCATCAGATTTGTACAACTGCAAGCAGAAAGACAGAGAGCCACTGCGGAACTTCGTGAGAAGATTCATGCAACAGAGATCCCAAATCCCAGAAGCTGATGAAAGAACAACGATCAATGCGCTAATCAAGGGCCTGACTCCAGGGCCGACAGCTTCGCATCTGACTAGAAAGAAACCCAAGACGGTGGAGGAACTCTTTCGTGAATTGGAGGAATACATCTTGTCTGATGATGATCATCGCAGGAGAGTAGCCGAACGAAATGAAGCAAGGCAGGGCAACAGAGAAATGACCTGGAGAGCACAATCCCAGAATCCGCGAAATGTCAACAATGTCGAAAATCCACAGAACGACCAAAATAGCAGGCCAAACACCAGAGGAGGGTTTGCGCCCAGAGGAAGGGGAAGAGGAAGAGGTCCCCCGAGACTCACGAATCACAACCCGAAAGACCCATACTTCTATTGTCAGTATCATGGCAGAGGACACAGCACTGAAGGGTGTCCTGAAACAAAGAAAAACATGTCAAGAATTCAGCAAGAAAAGGCACTGATGAGCATCGCATCCTCAATGTCAAGCCAATTTCGCCCGAATTTCTGGTAACCGCAATTCGCAAACTCTCAATCAAGTTCAGCCCCAGTTCAACAATTCTCACAACCACAGTCATTGTGGCAACCATCGCAGCAGTTTTTTCCTCAGTCACAGACAATTCAATCAATCCAGCAACCACAACCGATTTGAGAAATCCTGCCACCACCTCCAGAAAGTTCGTCAACGCCTCAGTCAAGTGCAGGACCTCAGAATTCCAAAGCATTGCTGTCTTTCGGGACAATCATGCCAATCACAGGAGGGTCAGCCATGGAGTTCGAGACTAAGAAGCAAAGAAGCAACTACTTTAGGTCTGTGAACACCATCATCAATGACGGTCCAGCTGCACGGCTGGAATGGGCAAAGGTGCCAATCACCTTCACAGAAGAAGATTTCAGGCTGAAATCTGTGATTCACAATGATGCTATGGTCATTGAGGTAAACATAGCAGGCTGGGTCATCGGGAAAGTCCTAGTTGACAACGGAAGTTCAGCAGATATCTTGTTCCTAAAGACTTTCGAAAAGATGAATCTGAGCCAGCACATGTTAGACCCACCAGAGTACCCATTACAGGGGTTCGGAGGAAAACCAATCAAGTCGGTTGGAAAAATATCACTGCCTATTTCCTTCGAAAATCTTGACAATGCCAGAACAGAGAATCTCACCTTCGATGTGGTCGACATCTATCATCCATATCTCACGATTTTCGGCAGAGGTTTCATGAACAAATTCGACGCAGTCATAAAGCAGCAGTTCTTATGCATGAAGATGCCTGCACCCAAGGGGGTCATCACAGTATTCGGCAATCAACAAGAGACCAGGAACATAGAAAAAGGCCACACGCCCGGCCAGACGAACGTGTACCAGCTGAAAACAGCTGACGAGAAGAAGGAAACTTACGAAGAGGCCAAGCGGGACAAAGAAAAAATTGAAATAGCTGCAGATGGTGAAACCAAGAAAGTGTATCTGGATGACATGCCCGATAGAGCAGTCACAATAGGGGCTCACCTCAGTGCCGAAGAGGACAGAGACCTCGTACAATTCCTGAACAAGAACAAAGATGTTTTCGCATGGTCGGCTAAGGACCTGCAAGGTGTTGACAGGTACATCATTGAACATGCCCTGGAAACAGATGAAAAAATACATCCCAAGAAACAGAAACTTCGAAAAATGTCTGAGGAAAAAGTGAAAGCAGTGGAAGCCGAAGTTCAGAGACTGCAAGACGCGCAAGTAATCAGAGAAGTAAAGTATCCAGTTTGGCTAGCCAACACTGTACCAGTCAAGAAGAAAAATGGAAAGTGGAGAATGGCGTGGACTTCACAGATTTGAACAAGGCATGCAAGAAAGACGATTTTCCCCTAGAAAGGGTAGACAAAATCGTAGATGACGCAGCTAACAGTGAAATGCTCTCGCTCCTGGACATGTTCTCTGGATATCACCAAATCAGGGTTCGCAAAGAGGACGAAGAAAAAACAAGTTTCATCACTCCCTTCGGAACATTCTGTTTCGTGAGAATTCCAGAGGGGCTAAAGAACGCAGGATGTACATTCTCAAGCATGATAGCAATAGTACTCCATCCCCAGATACGGAGGAACATCTTGGCGTATGTGGACGATATAGTCGTCAAAAGTGTTCAGAGGAAAGACCACATCAGTGACCTGGCAGAAACATTCGCGAACATGAGAGCAGCAAATCTGAAGCTGAATTCGGAGAAATGTGTATTCGGCATTCACAAGGGGAAAGTTCTCGGATGCCTAGTTTCAACAAAGGGCATAGAGGTGAATCCCGACAAAATAAGGGTGTTAGTAGAAATGCAAGATCCAGTTTCAGTGAAGGATGTGCAGAAGCTGACAGGGAGAGTGGCTGCCCTTAACAGATTCCTTCCCAGAGCCGCAGAAAGAAGCTTACCGTTCTTCCAAGTCCTCAGAAGTGCCAAGAACTTCCAGTGGTCTAAACCTCAGAAGCGAGCTTTCCAAGAATTGAAAGATTAGTTGTCCAATATGACCAAGCTGTGCCCTCCCGAACCGAAATCGCCACTTCTGCTATATGTGTCTGCATCAAATTCGGCAGTAAGTGCGGTGCTGGTACAAGAAAAGGAGGAAGAAGAGAAGCTCAAACAAATTCCTGTATACTTTGCTTCTGAAGCTTTGTCTGGCTCCAAAATCTTCTATTCAGAACTGGAAAAATCGCATATGCAGTCATCATGGCAGCAAGGAAGCTAAGGCACTATTTCGAGGGTCACAGGATAAGAGTCATCACCAACCAGCCGTTGAGCGATTTGTTCGCGAATAGAAAGGCATCCACCCGGGGCGCTGAACTCTCAGAATATGTGGTGGACTTCGAGAGAAGAAGTACAATAAAGTCGCAAGTTCTGACAGATTTTGTCGTGGATTGGACTTCACCTACTCAGAACTTCGAGGAAAAGATACCTGAGCCTTGGATAGTACAGTGTGATGGGGCTTGGTGTTACAAGGGGGTTGGAATTTCGGTTGTCGTAACGTCCCCAACGGAGATAGTGATAAGATATGCAGCTCGGCTCGTATTCGCGAACAACAAACACTCCACGAACAACACAACAGAATACAAAGCTCTTCTGTTCGCATTAAGGAAAATGAAAGCCTTGGGGCAGCAGACCTTCATAATCAGAACGGATTCGAAAGTAATTCAAGAACATATCGAGAAAGAAAGTGAAGCAAGAAATCCTGTTCTCATGAAGTATCTAGAAAAAGTCAGGGAAATGGAAAAGCACTTCAAAGGTTACTCAGTCCAGCATATCCCAAGAGATGACAACAATGAGGCAGACAAATTGGCGAAAGCAGCAGCCAGAAATCAAGAGCTACCTCCTGATGTGTTTTTCGAAATCATCAGAGAACCATCCATCAAAGATTCAAAGCCGAAAATCGTGAATGTAGTGGAGACTCCCGATTGGAGAGCAGAAATCATGGCTTATCTGAGATGCCACTATGAGCCACAAGATGAGTTGGAAGAGAAAAGATTGAAACAAAGGGCACGGGGATATATAGTGGTAAACGGAGAGCTATACAAATCAGGAGTCACTGAGCCTTGGCTGCGGTGCATCACTTCCAAAAAAGGCCTAGAGCTTAGGAAATTCACAGTGGATTTTGTGGTGCGCACATAGGCACCAGGGCTTTGGTTGGAATGGCGATAAAGCAGGGATTCTATTGGCCCACCATAAACAAGACGCCAAGACATTGGTTCGGCAATGTGAAGCATGCCAGAAAATAGCGAACCAACAGAATTTACCCTTCATGCCAGTTCACTTAATTCCACCGTCGTGGCCATTGCAAAGGTGGGGAATGGATCTGGTAGGGCCATTGCTAACGGCTCCGGGGAATTGCCGATTCGCAGCTGTTGCAGTCGATTATTTCACAAAATGGGTGGAGGCAAAACCACTTGCAAACATCAAAGCACCAACAATTCAGAAGTTCTTCTGGCAGAACATAGTCTGCAGGTTTGGGGTTCCTAGAGAACTGACTGTTGACAATGGGAAACAGTTCGACTGTTACACTTTCAAAGAATATTGCAAAACATTGGGCACTCAAGCCAAATTTTCGTCAGTGTGCCACCCACAGTCCAACGGAGCAGTTGAAAGGGAAAATGGCCTCATTTTTTCGGGAATCAAGAAATGCTTGTTCGACCAAAAGAAGGGTAAATGGGTGGATGAATTACCGAAAGTGATCTAGTCTCACAACACTACAGTGTCAAGAGCAACGGGTTTCGCGCCTTTTCGCCTACTTTTCGGCACTAAGGCAATGACACCAGAGGAAATCAAAAATGAAAGCATGCGGGTCCTGAAAGCAAAAGAGATTGAGGAAATTGATAAGAAAATGGAAAAGGACATGATCGAGCTAACAATCCTTGAAGCTGCTGAAAACATTGAGAAGTACCAAAAAGAGACTAAGGCTTGGAGAGACAAGAAAGTGGTCTGAAAGGACATCAAAATCGGCGATCTTGTATTGAAAAGGAAGAAAAAATGGGGGAACCCAGGAAAACTTCATGAGTCTTGGGAAGGGTCTTACATTGCAAAGGAAACAGACATGCCAGGGGCTTTTCGCTTAATGGAGCAAACTGGCGAAGAGTTGCCATATTCATGGAATGCTGACAGCCTGAAAAGGTATTACCCTTGAAAGTTCCAGTTGTAGCTAGATGTAGTATAGAGTATTTTTTCCATTTTCGCAAATTTGCATTCTGAAAATCAAAAAATCCGAATCACGTGTCTATAAGTGATTTCGGGAAAAAAATAAGTTCTAGCTAGATGTACTATACCCTTTACTTTCTTAGTGGCATTAGAATAAGGAGGACCGTACTCTTTTCCTTGCAAAGGGGGCTCTAAATCAAGAGGTAAGGTTTTTAACGAGGCGGATCCTGTGTAAATACTCTTTGTGATATATATATAAAAAGAGTCTTCCCCCAAATTGCGTATTTCGAGAATTCCATCGTGAAAAAAGAAAAAGTTCGTGAGAAAGGCTTCGTGATAGCCAGAATTCCATCGTGAAAAAAGAAAAAGTTCGTGAGAAAGGCTTCGTGATAGACAGAATTCCATCGTGAAAAAAGAAAAGTTCGTGAGAAAGGCTTCGTGGTAGCCAGAATTCCATCGTGAAAAAGAAAAAGTTCGTGAGAAAGGCTTCGTGATAGCCAGAATTCCATCGTGAAAAAAGAAAAAGTTCGTGAGAAAGGCTTCGTGATAGCCAGAATTCCATCGTGGAAAAAGAAAAAGTTCGTGAGAAAGGCTTCTTAATAGCCAGACAAGGTTGTGAAAAAAGGCCCGAGACAACAATAAGTTGTGGCCTAAAACCCCATCCACGAAGGGGTTCCCACCTGTAAGTGCAATCAAGCCCTATGAGGGTTTTGGTGATGTTGACCACACAATTAAAGAGCTAATGAGCCTTTGAGTTTGTTGTGCAGCATAGAGTATTATCACAGGTGCAAAAGAATGATTGGAGACCCCTCAACTTATTAAAGATGGATGCCTATGCTTCTTGGAGGAGTTTATTTATTTTTATCTTTTGAATTTGAGTATAGGACAATCCGTAATATCAAGAGGGATACTAATGGTGAGTTAGGGTGATTTCAAGTGCTCATATTCCATCTTTCCTAAACCTTAATCCTCACCCCAAGGGAAGTAGCTTGCAGCTGTTTTGCCCCTGCTGTCTGTTGCTCGGAGGTTCCGAAGTTTTTCTCGGAGGTTCCGACCGTACGGGCTACAATCTGTAGAGTTTTCAAAAGTCGGAAGTTCCGAGATTTTTCTCGGAGGTTTCGAACTCTGGAATATAGCTGTTACTATTCTGAATCTGGGGGTATTTATACCCCACAGTCCCCCAACGGTTATCTTCTTCCTCCCACTGCACAGAACGCCGTTTCTTGCTGTTTCTCTCACCTTGCATTCACTCCTAACCTACTCTCTTCCAAATCCTTGCCTAGCATTGATTGAGAGTGGATTCTTGAAGTGAGTTAGTGAGCCAATCTCTTCTCCCTTGGTACTTGAGCACTTGGAAGAACCCTAGCAAGCTTGGTGGATCTATTACTCTTGGAGCTTTGCTCCTAGATGGATAGAGGTTCTTGGAAGCTCTCCAAACCGATTTGTGGAAGCTCCAAGGTGTTTGTATTACCCTTTGTGATTCTAGTGGAAAGCCTCCACCTATTACCCAAAGTGATAGGTGTGAGAGAGGAGTTGACCTTTGTGGTCCCTAGCCTTTTGTGGCCTCCTCAACAATGTGGACGTAAGCAAGCCTTTGTGGCGAGCTGAACCACGGGATAAATCTTTGTCTCATGCGTGCTCTTGTTTACTTACTTGTTCATGCTTGTGCTTGACTAGATCTATTAGGGTTTGCTCCCGATCTACTTTGTGGTGCCTTCCTAGCTTGTACTTTGCTTAGAAATCTTCTTGCTAGGTCCTAAGTACCTCCTAGAATTTAGTAGATCTGGTTTTCATCAAGTTTCTCGCAGCTCAAGTTATTTATGCTCTGTTCTAACAGCTGTCGGAAGTTCTGAGTTTATTCTCGGAGGCTGCCTCGTTCGGAGGCTCCGAGAATAATCTCGGAGGTTCCGAGGTCTAACAGTGTTTCACCCCCCCCCCTCTAGGCCATATTGCCTCGATCCTTTCAATTGGTATCAAAGCAGGTCATCCTCGTAAACACCTAACCGTGTGAGAATATGGCAAGTGATGATGACAAGCACGAAGAAGAGGAGTTTGAAGACATACCAAGCGAGGCTGAAAGTGATGCCTCGGAAGTGGGCGCTACATCAGCTCAAGAGAAGTTTGAAAAGCTTAAAAAGGCTGTGAAGGAAAGCTCCAAGGAAGGAAGCAAGAAAAGCAAGAAAGAGAACAAGAAGAAAGAAGAAGAAGAAGAAAAGAAGAAAGAAGACAACAAGCAAGAAAAAAAGAAGAAGAGAAAGAAAGAAGAAAAGAAAAGAAGAAAAAGAACACCTTCACCATCTCCATCACCATCCTCGTCATCCTCATCGTCGTCCTCATCTAGTGAGAATGGAGATGATGATGATGAGTACTACGGCACAAGAATTCCCAAGCGAACAATCAAGCCAAAGTCGAAGCCCAAAGCAAAGAATGACTACAAAAGCGTATCCTTTAACTATGATTCCTTGGATGTCAAATCCAAGGATGAAGTGACTATTCCCGTTGGCAAATTGCCCCAATTCGATGGGACTAACTTTGCCAAATGGAAGCATATGATGAAAGCTTATTTAATCGGCTTAAGCTTGGAATTGTGGAATATTGTGTGTGTAGGTTTTGAAGATCCCAAAGACTTTAGGAACCTCACTCCAAGTGACCGTCGCAACATTAGGAGGAATGGTCAAGCTACAAGCATACTCCTTAGTGCCTTGAATACCCAAGAGTATAACCGTGTTAGTGGACTTGAGATTGCCAAGGAGATTTGGGACATTCTCCACATTGCACATGAGGGTGTTGACAAGGTCAAGAAATCCAAGACCAACACATTGATGGCCGAACTCAATAGATTTACTATCTTTGATGGAGAGGGGCCACAAGAGATGTTTGATAGGTTGATGGTCATTGTTGGAAAGATAAGAGGTCTAGGTGGTGATGAGCTAGATGACCACTTTGTTGTGAAGGTGATGTTGGAGGCTTTTGCACCAAGGAATCCCACTCTAGTCACCTTGATTAGAGAGAAGAAAAGGTTTGAGGAACTCTCTCCAAATGATGTTCTTGGAAGAATCCTTACACATGAGCTCATGGACAAGGAAATTCAACATAGAAAGAAGATTGGGGAGTTGGAGGCTAAGTTAAACAACTTGAAGGTTAAAGAGGTCGCTCTCCATTCCCACAAGTCAAGCAAACCCTCCTCTTCATCCAAGCACACTACTTCTTCCAAGCCTCTTAAGTCAAAGTCCAAAAGGGTGGAAGTAGAGAGCTCCACAAGTGATTCAAGCAAAGATGAAGATGAAGGTTCTCATGTTGAGATTGGGGACATGGCCTTGTTCATGAAGACCTACAAGGGAGGATTGAAGAAGCAAGGGTACAAGTTTGCCAAGAGTAAGTTTCCCAACAAGAAAAAGAGAACTTGCTACAATTGTGGAAGTACCGAGCACTTCATTGCTGATTGCCCTAATGAGAAGAGAGAAAATAGGAATGACAAGGGTAAAGGGAACTTCAAGAAAGATCAAAAACCACACTACAAGAGAAGACACTATGGTGGTGAAGCCCACATTGGTCATGAATGGAACTCCGGGGATGAAAGCTCTAGTGAAGAGAAAGGGAAGAAAATTGCAACCGTGGCTATCAAGAAGCTTCCCTCCACCTCAAGGTTGTTCAACAATTTAACCGATGATGAAGAGAGCACATCCATTCATTGTCTCATGGCCAAGGGCGAGAAGGTAAAACTGCCCCAAAACCCTTTCCTCAACCTAGTGATGAGTCGGAAATGGACTCTAGTGATGATACTAGTGATGAAGAAGCTAACCAACTTGTTCGTGAAATGGATGAGCAATCTAGAGATTTTATGGCTAAGCTAATAGTTGAACTAGAGAAAAGCCAAGACACCATTATCTCCGATAGAAGTGAGATTGAGGCTTTGCGTTTGGAAGTCAACCAAGTGAAGAGTGTCATAGCTACTCTCAAGGAGGACCTTACTGTCACTCAAGCTCAATGTAATTCTCTCAAGTTGAGGAATGAAGAGCTGGAGGAGCAATATAGCCTCCTTTGGAGTAGCACCTCACATCCCTCGAAGGTAAAAGGCAACTCTAGTGCTTCTACTAGCAAGGGCTGTGATAGATGTTATCATATTGATATTGAATCTTATGCCACTAATCTTGCTAACATGGAAGCTTTAAAGAAAGAAATTGCTAGGTTGAACTCAATCATAGATAGAGGATGCATGGGTGAAGAAAACAAAAGAGCAAGATTCACCAAGAGGAAAGTGTTAGAGAGAAGCAAGAATCCAGGCTTTGGATATATTGAAGGTGGCAAGACCAATGAAAGAAAAATCATCAAAGAAAAAGAATGCCTTGAATTCAAGGGTTCTGGATTTCTGTTCTCCCAGACCCCGGAGGTTCTGACCTCCAAGCCCGGAGGTTCCGGAGTCTGGAAGCCTCGAGCAGCTCAGACAGTCCAACTCGGAGGTTCCGAGAAAATTCTCGGAAGTTCCAGGGACTGTAAAGACAAGACAAAGAAAAGGAGCAAGACTCAGAAGCGAAGCATGGTTCCGGGGGCCTCTAACACTTGTATGCGGGTTGAAAATCATCCAATGGTGCCTAGAAGAAACTTGAGTCCCAACAAAAGCAAAGCCCATGCATCTAGAGACATACCTCCTAGCTATGTGTTGAGACGCAACAATGTAGGTAAAGTTGTTGCCACGTATGTTGGAAATGAGTCCAACATATATGTGAAAAGATCATTATGGGTTCCAAAAGTTTTGGTTACTAACGTGGAAGGCCCCAAGTCAAATTGGGGACCTAAAAGAAGGAACTAAATTGTTTTGTAGGCATACTCCTCTGGTGGATCAAGTTGGGTGCTTGATAGCGGATGTACACATCATATGACCGGAGAAAAGAGTATGTTCTCATCCTATCTCCATTTGGAAGGACCAAGGGAAACCATTGCATATGGAGGGGATACAAAAGGAGAAGTTATCGGTGTAGGTGATATTCCTATATCTCAAAATTACTCAATTACAAATGTTCTTCATGTTGATCCGTTGGGTTACAATCTATTATCGGTTTCACAACTTAGTGAGATTGGTTTTGATTGCCACTTCACGGATAAGGATGTGTCCATCATAAAAAGAGAGGATTCCTCTATTGTCCTCACGGGTCGCTTGAGGGGGAGGCTTTACCGAGTTGATCTCAACAAAAGTAAAGTTTCTCCCAAGACTTGTCTAGTGGCAAAATCTAGCATGGGTTGGCTTTGGCATCACCGTCTAGCCCATGTTGGCATGAGGAACTTGGCCAAACTTTTGAAAGATGAACACATCCTTGGACTAACAAATGTACATTTTGAGAAAGATAGGATTTGCAAAGCTTGCCAAGCCGGAAAGCAAGTAGGAGCACCTCACCCACCAAATAGCATCCTCACTAATTCAAGCCAGTTGGAGCTCATCCACATGGATCTATTTGGACCGGTGGCCTACATAAGCATTGGCGGTAACAAATATGGCTTAGTTATTGTTGATGATTATTCTCGCTTCACGTGGGTGTTCTTTGTGTTTGACAAGAGTGAAGTGCAAGGAAAGGTGAAGACCTTCATTAGAAGAGCACAAAGGGAATTCGGGCTACCAATCAAGAAAGTGAGAAGTGATAATGGCTCGGAGTTCCGGAACACCTATGTTGAAGAATTTCTTGACTCGGCCGAAGCTATCAACACGGCTTGCCATGCAATCAACCGCCTCTATCTTCACAAGTTTCACAAGAAGACCTCCTATGAGCTTATTACCGGTAAAAAGCCCAAGGTGTCTTACTTTAGAGTGTTTGGGTGCAAATGTTTCATTCTAAACAAGAGGCCCCGAACCTCTAAGTTTGCACCAAAGGTTGACGAAGGATTTCTTCTTGGTTATGGTCCAAATGAGCATGCTTATCGAGTCTTCAATCTAACCACCGGGAGGATTCAAGTCACGGTAGATTTGACCTTTTATGAATCTAATGGCTCTCAAGTGGAGCAAGTTGATTTGAATGTTGTCGGTAAAGAGAAGCCATCTTGTGAAGCAATCAAGCAAATGGCCATAGGTGATGTTAGACCAGTTGAGGCACAAGAGGAAGATGAAAACCAAGCACAAGCTTCAACACCACTCGAAGGGCCAGAAGCCACTGGTTCAGGAGCTGTACAGACTTCGGAGGTTCCGAGAAATTCCTCGGAGGTTCCGGGAACTGGCACTGAAATCCAACCTCCGAGAAATTCTCCGGAGGTTCCGGGGTCTGGAAGTTCAACACCACAAGACACCATGAACCAGCAAATTGATCAGCAAGGGGATGTCCAAGCAAGCACATCTGAGCCCCAAGCTGATGAAGATGATGAAGATCAACCTCTACACCAACCTCTTGGACCATCACATCCTCGTGTACATCAAGTCATTCAACGAGATCATCCCGTTGACAATATTCTTGGGAGCATAAGGAGAGGGGTAACAACACGATTTCGTCTTAAGAATTTTTGTGCATTTTACTCATTTGTTTCCTCTCTTGAACCAACCAAGGTAGAGCAAGCTCTCGAGGATCCGGATTGGGTGGTGGCTATGCAAGAGGAGTTGAACAACTTCGAAAGAAACCAAGTGTGGGAGTTGGTGGAGAGACCAAACACAAACATCATTGGCACCAAATGGGTCTTTCGGAACAAGCAAGATGAGTTTGGTATTGTGACTAGGAACAAAGCAAGATTGGTTGCTCAAGGGTACACCCAAGTTGAAGGGCTAGACTTTGGAGAAACATATGCACCGGTAGCAAGACTTGAAGCAATTCGATTTCTACTAGCTTTCGCTGCCCATCATGACTTCAAGATCTATCAAATGGATGTCAAGAGTGCATTTCTCAATGGACCACTCTCCGAAGAAGTATATGTTAAGCAACCACCGGGTTTTGAAGATCCCAAGCGTCCTAATCGTGTCTACAAACTCCATAAGGCGCTCTATGGGCTAAAGCAAGCACCAAGAGCATGGTATGAATGCCTTAAGGATTTCTTGCTTAAGCAAGGCTTTGAGATAGGCAAAGCCGATGCTACTCTCTTTACTAGAAAAGTTGATGGTCATATTTTTGTGTGCCAAATATATGTCGATGACATAATATTTGGTAGTACTAATGAAACTTTTTGTGAAGAGTTTAGTAGGGTGATGACAAAGAGGTTTGAAATGTCCATGATGGGTGAGCTTAAGTTCTTTCTTGGATTTCAAATTAAACAAGCTAAAGAAGGGACGTTCATATGTCAAACCAAGTATACAAGGGATATGCTAAAGAAGTTTGACATGGACAAGGCAAAGCCCATCAAGACTCCAATGCCTACCAATGGACACATGGACCTCAATGAAGAAGGGAAATCCGTGGACCAAAAGGTATATCGCTCCATGATCGGCTCTCTTCTTTACTTATGTGCATCTAGGCCGGATATTATGCTTAGTGTGTGCATGTGTGCTAGATTTCAAGCTAACCCGAAAGAGTGCCATCTCATGGCCGTAAAGAGAATCTTGAGATATCTAGTGCATACCCCTAACCTTGGCTTGTGGTATCCTAAGGGCTCCACTTTCGATCTACTTGGCTATTCGGATTCCGATTATGCCGGTTGTAAAGTAGATAGAAAGAGTACATCGGGGACTTGCCAATTCCTTGGTAGGTCTCTAGTGTCTTGGAGTTCTAAAAAGCAAAACTCGGTAGCCCTTTCCACCGCCGAGGCCGAGTATGTTGCAGGCGGGCGCATGTTGTGCTCAACTACTTTGGATGAAGCAAACCTTAAAAGATTACGGATGTCACTTTTCCCATATCCCACTTTTGTGTGACAATGAAAGTGCTATAAAGCTTGCAAACAACCCCGTAAGCCATTCTCGCACAAAACATATAGACATCCGTCATCACTTCTTGAGAGACCACGAAGCCAAAGGAGATATCGTTTTAAGTCATGTGAGCACCGACAAACAACTAGCCGATATCTTCACTAAACCTCTCGATGAGTCAAGGTTTTGTAGCTTAAGGAATGAACTAAATATTCTTGATTCTCGTTGTGTGGTTTGATCTCTAGCATGCCATAATTGTTTGCGTCAATCTGTTAGTTTTCTCTGAAAATTTTGGTTGAAAATGTGTGTGTGAAAACTCTATCTTAAAGGTTTTTCAAAATCTATTTTCTTATCCCTAAACTTGTCTTAAGTGGCTATAGTTGTGTGTGTGAATGCTTGTTTTCTAGCCACTTGAGTCAAGGGTACCATGACCTAAGAATCTCAGTTGATAGAAAGTTCAAATCTCAAAAGGAGTAGAAGTTAACTCTCTGGAATTCAAGTTTCGGAAGCTCCGAGGAAATCTTTGGAGGCTCCGGGCCTCGGAAGCTCTGAGAAAAACATCGGAAGCTCCAATCTTTACAACTTAACGCTCAGTCTCGACCGAAGGGGAGTTAAAGGGAATAAGGCATCTACGAAGAATATTCCTTTACCTAGGGTAAACCAGCCGTTCCCCTTTCACCGCAGTCAACCATCTCAGATCTAGTTTTACCGCTTCTCTCTCCCTCTCGCTCTCCCGAAGGGAAACCGCACCACACCGTCCTTCTCCACCACTTCGCCGCCGCCGCTTCCCTCGCCGCCGGTGACCACACTTCTTGCGGGCTACTCGCGCGAAGCCGTGCCGCCTTCCTCGTTCGTGGGTCACCGCTGAGAAGTGTCAAGGAGGGTTCGCTCGGATCCAGTACGAAAAAGAAGAAGAAGGCCTCAATCCGCACCCTCTCCTGTCGATCCCCTGGCGTGAACAAGTTTTGAAGATCTTCGCCTTCCATCTCCTTGATCCCAATCAAGGTAATCAGAGGCCTTACTCTAACCCTAACCCTAATTCCTAGGTCTACTTGCTGTTAGGGTTCTAAATCTTGGATTCGTAGAATGCTGCCTATTTATCCTTGCCCTGAATGCCTGTGATGCAAGTGAAGCTTAGGTTTAGTTGAAAGTTGAATCAAATGTCAGAGTGCAGTAAGGTTGACAGGGGCTCGGAGGTTCCGAGAAAATTCTCAGAGGTTCCGAACCCTGTAACCCACTGTAGGCTGACCTTGATTCAAAGTTCCACTGAACTTCACTTCACTTGGAACACCCTTTCTCACATGTCCTAGTTAAATTCAATCATGAACTTCACTAACAAGTGACAGTCTGTGATTCAAAATTCCACTGAAAATTAATCAATTGAACATCATGCCTATCTTGATCCTCTGTTCTTATCAGTCCTGATCCCACTCTTATCTACTGCTCATATTTCTCCCTGACAGATGTCTGGCACTCCTGTTGACAAGACATACACCAAGAGGCAGAGGCCACCCTTTGAGACACCTGCTGGTGAAAGAGCCTTCAAATTAGCAGCAAGAGCAACAGTTGGTGGCAGTGGCAGCAGAGGAAAGGCCACCCCTAGGAGAGGCAAAGGGGGTAGTCTATCAGGAGGGAGAGGATCTGGGTCTACTGCCCATGTAGAGGATAATGGAGGGACTGAAGGCAAGACCATCCCCATAGAGCTGGAAGATGACATGCCTTTAGGAGAAATTGATTCAACCTATCTCAAGTACCACAAGGGGCTGCTCAAAAGACACCCTCCAACCAAGTATGATAACTCTGTGTACATTGAGCACACAAATTATGATGGAGCAGGGTTCTTGGTCAAGAAAGCCAGAGAGGAAAATCCTTATGTGAACCCCAAGATGGCAGCTATAGACTATAGGTTTTGGTCTGTTTTCCACTTCAAGTTCTATGAGACTGTCCTAAACACCAAGATGAAGCTGATCAAGATGAAGTGGATCGACTTTACCCATCTGGAGGCAGCAGAGGAACCTGTAAAGGAAGAGGTGCTTGATTTGGTGGATAAGTATAAAATGAGAGACATCATGAGCTTCAAGTATGACTAGAACATAGAGGTTTTAGCTCAGTTTCATGCTACCTTTTTTCATGAAGACAACAAGGAGACCATACACTGGATGACAGAAGGGGTACATTACAAGATTGATTTTGTCACTTTTGCTAGACTGTTTGGTTTCAGCAAGGAGGATAGGGAGGCTGATATTATCCACTTTGAGGCCCATATGAACCCCAACAAGATTGCTGCAACTTATGAGTATGAGGAGTTGGCTGATGGCTCTACCACTGCTCTGAAGTCTGTGTATTATGTGCTCAACAACATGTTCAGGGAAACCATCTATCCAAAAGGGGGTAGTGACTCAACCAGCCTTAGGAGATTTTCACCAAATCTGCTGGCTAGGTTGCTTCCAGGAGCTAGACCATTCTCTGTGAGCAGATTCATCTGGTACAACTTGGTGGAAGTGACAGAGAGCGGGAAGTGCAACCTGCCATATGCTCCATACCTTATGTACATGATAGAGATGGTTTCCGGGGTCAGTTACAAGAAGGATGTTGAGCATGCATCTTACCAGGTCAAGCAGTGGCAGCATCAGAAGAAGCAGCATGTTGTGGAGGAGCACATCCTCAAGAAGGCCAGCACCAAGCAGCCCAAATCTGGTCCAGCAGGAGGAGAAGAAGGACCCAGCAAGGCTCCCATGCCTGCTGGACTGCATAAGCTGAGAGGCATGGTCAGGGACACCTGGAGGTACTGCAGATGGACTTCACATCAGCTTTTTGAGCTCAGGGAAGATATGAACAGATTGCTGAAGCACCAGGGGATGTCCTTCGATGCCATGCACCATCCTCCTCCTCTCTTTCCTGACTTTCCAGAGTACACTACTAGTGAGGATGAGGGCGAGAAGGAGCCTGCTAGTCCCATGGCTGAAGACACACCTACTGCCCACTTTGATGGAGATGAAGAAGATGATGAGCCACTAGGTGCTAAAATGGCCAGACTGAGGAAAGAGGCTGCTAGTAAGAAGGCTATGGGTTCCTCATCTGGTGCTAGAATCAGGAGAAAGGCCACTGCTGGAAGACCTGTCAGAAGGCCCATAGACCTGTCCTCATCTGGTTCTGACTTTGGTTCTGACAGCACAATCCCTGAAGCGGAGGAGGATGACTCTGACTTCAGTGATGAGGAGTGATTTACCTAGGTCCAGCCCTCACTTCCTCTCTTCTTTTCTTTCCTTTTTGTTAAACTGTTGACAAAGGGGGAGAGATATGAAGATTGAGAAGAATCTGAAGACCTGGAGCTCCTGGTGGCTGCTAACTACAAGATTCTTTTGTTCTTTTGGTGAGATGAGAGTGCTAACTATTCTCTCATAAACTCCTGTTGGTTAAATGGTGAACTACTGTAAAGCTTTTAGCTTGCCTCTGTTGGCAAGCGAGGTTACGTGTAACAACCCGGGAATCTAGGTGTGTGAATTTTGCGAAAAATTTAAAACTTTTTGCTTGCTTTTGGAGTGCTATCAATTTTTGAACCGAATTGCTAGCCACTCACCAACTTCTTCACTAATATACCCTAATTATAAGAATTATATTTAAAATATATGGTATAACAAGTGTGTTGGATCTTCCTTGGTTTAATTGGAGTTGTTGTGTGAAGTTTGAATTTGGGTTGGGATTCAAATTCAAACTCCTAATCAAATCCTTATTGAAACCTTTAGCTTTTAAAAACAAAAGGAGAGTTAGGAGTGGTGGGCCGATTTTCCCTTCGGTGGCTGTGCGGTCAGCCCAACCCGCGGCTGCTGTCGGCCCACTTACGCTGCGCGGCCCAAACTGATCCCCTCTCCATCGCTGCCACGAGGGCCCCGCGCGTCAGTCTCTCTTCTCCCCCTTTCTTTCCCTTTCCTTCAGCGCTTTGACCAGACCAGCCGGACGGCTGAGCCAGGCGGCCGCGCGCGCCGGTCCCGGTCGCGCCGGCCGCGCGGGGGTGGGCGCGCGGGCGCGCCGGCCGGCCGGCGCGCACGCCAAGGCCGGCGTAAGCGCGCGGGTCCGGGGGCGACCGCGGGGAAAAGGGAAAAGACCCCGTTGCCCCCTTTCCCCAAGGATCCGAGGCGGGGCAAGCTTTAGCCGCGGCCGCCACCGGCCCGAGGCGGCGGCGGCCGAGGGCACGGTGGTCCAATCTGTCCGAAGCCCCGCGGCGTGGATTCAAAAGGGGAGAGGAGCGAGTTCGGGGAGGAGGCAAGACCAACCACCCCCATTGGGGTTTTCGTCCTCCACTCGCTCGGCCGCGTGCCGGGGAGGAAGAAGAAGGCGGGCGCGCGCGGCGCGCGCGCGCGCGCCGTTGGAGGGGAGGCGTCGCGCGGAGAGGGACGCGTGCCGTCGCACCGCACGCCGGGAGGAGGGCGGCCGGGAACCGGGGAGCGCGCAAGCACGGACCGCGACGACGAGCGGGGGGAGGAACGCATCGGCGTGAACACCGCATCACCGAGAGGACGACTACCCCGCCGGAGCGACAACGCCGCACCATCGACGAGCCGGCCACGTCTACACCTACGCCCCCACCGTGAGCACCGCGGCCATCCCTATCTCTTTCCCCCTCCCTTGTTTCCTTTACGTATTTGTTACCCTCAAGCGTGGAGACGCATCGGCGTGAGATGTTTTGCTGTGAGGCGGCCTTCGTGCCGCTTGGCGCCGTGCCGCGGCGGATGGGGGCTTCTAGGCCGGGCTGTGCCTCTCGAGCTCCGCCGCCGCCGCACGAAGAGTGATGCGGGCTCGGGTGGTGGAGGTGAACGGGGGTGCGTCGCACGCGCGCTACCCCCCGGGCGGGCGGGCGAGCCCCTCTGGTGCACGCCGTCGCCGTGCATGGACGAACGTGGGGTTGGCCGTCGAACCGTGAACCCCTGTGTTGGGTTGATGGTAAGGCCGGCCTTCGTGCCATGCCTTTTGTGCGAGGTGGAAAGTTGGGAGCGCGTTCCCGCGTCGCGCCGCGCCATCGAGCCGGGGGGCGGCGCGCGTCGCGTGCGTGGGTGCTAGTTGTGGCCGTGGCGCGCGCCCGTCGTTGGCCGAGCGCTTGGGGCGGGCGCGCGGGTCGTGTTTGTGATCCGGGCTTCGACCCGTGACTTGAGCGAGGTGGCGTGTGCGGATGGAGGTGCCGTCACGCGTGACACGCCGGCGGCGGCGGCGTCGTGTCCGGCCTCGCGGGAGCCGACGCGCCGCCGCCGCCGCGCGTAGACGCACGGGTGCGGGGACACGGGCGGCAAGCGCACCCCGGTGCTTAAGCCGAGCCGTGCGTGGTTGCCGGGGTGTGGAACCGGGGCGTGGAGCGCCCGAGCCGAACGCCGGCGGCGCACCGCGTGGTCGCGGCGCCGCCCGGCCTTTCGTCGAGCAGGCGAAGGGCGTGCGAGCCGCGCCGGGTTAGAAGGGGAGGCGGGCCGTCGGCCGGGGATTGGGCCCTAAGCCCAACTTTCCGCTGGCAGGCCGCCGGCCCGGCTAGAGATAATAGCAGGAGGGGCTCAATTAGACTTCGACCGCCTTTTTCTAGTAGGCAGTGCTGCGCGGGCCAGGTGGGCCGAAACCAAATCGATGGGCCGCTGTGAAGCCCAGCGCGACCAGTGAGTGCAGCAAACGAGTTCAGGGAGGCTTTCTAGACCTTTTCTGCCTGGGCCCGGTGGACCGAGCCCAGAGGGCTGTGTTTGGCCCAGGAACCTTTTTCAGCTCACCTTCGGCCCAGGAAACGAGACCACCCTTTTCCTTTTCTGTTTAAAAATTCCAGAAAATGTTTTTGACCTTTAAAAATTAGTAATAAATCCTAGGGTGCTCAGAAAAATACAAAACTAATTTCTAAAAATCCGTATTTGCAAAACCTTGCTGATTGTAGGTAGTTCGGGCTCTTTTGGATTTTCTAAGTTGGATTTTATTTGGAGTTATTGCTTAGATGTGCACCGTATTTATATTTTCGCGTCGAATCTCGTGCCGCAGACCCGAGCTTCGACCAGGAGGACGCGGAGGACCCCGAGTACACCGCCGGACGACGCTGCTTCAACGGCACAGAAGGTGTCATGTCACTCCCAACCATATAGATCCCATGTTGATATTTAGCTGCTAGTGCTTTACTTTACTGCATTGTTCTGATGAATTGCATAACCTGCTTACTAGCCATGCCTTGATGCTTATTATATCCTGTTCCTTGTTCTACTACCTGCGGGACTAGCTACAGACCCCTAGCTAGTCCCTTACTTCAACTATCCATACTTTTGTTGCTTGATTATGGATGGTGCTCTGGGTTTGAGCTGAGATGTGGGCATCTCGGTGTGATTCTAGCGTGTGTTCTGGGTTGTGTACCCCTTGCGTGTGTTTTGGCGGGAGCGAGCCGGCGGTTACTTGTGAACGGGCGCCGAGGGAAGATGCGATATGGCCTCTTACCCGAGGGTCGTGTCGTGTGGGATGGAGATGTTGAGTGCTCGCTCTCGGCCCCTTAAGGACCGATCGTCAGTTGACCTTGTATCGAATGACTACTTTCGTACAGACCGCCCGCCTTGTATTGGGCGGGGGTGCGGGGTGAGACTTGTAGTGGATAGCACCCTCCTGTGGGAGGATCGGTGTGATCGTGTCGGGAGTGGTCTGTCCCTCCTTAGTAGACTTTGCCCTGGCGAGGCCAGGGAAGGGTTCCACAGCTTCGAGGGACCTCTCGCGGGTAGTACGAGCTGCGCGGAGGGCCGGGGCCGGAGCTCGGAGATGCGAGAAGGGTACTATCCACTTACTTGGGCTTCGGTCGGTATGGTAGGGTCGGACACGGTGACGGCGGTTCCGGACCTATTCGGGCGGGTACGGTTGTACAACCTGCGAGTGTTAAACCTATAGCTATAGTCCGTGTCCCTTTGGTTATGGACGGTCTTTCGATCTCTCACACGACTAGTTACACTTTTCTTGTGCTTCTTCTCTCCCCGAGTGTGTGAGCCGGCTTTAGCCGTTGAGATGTGGGGATAGGAGCCGGTGGGCCCCACATCGCGAGATGAGAGTTGGGTTCGGATCGTGGTTGAGATCCGGTGTTTTGGTGTGGTGTTCCTTGAGCGGGGGTGTGGACCCCGAGGTGTGGACCTCGGAAGCGAAGGCTTCCCCGAGGTGTGGACCTCCTTGCTACTACGCTTACCTTGAATGTTGCCTTCTTTGCTTTGCTTAAGCCTTCTACAGCCAGATTAGGGTTACCTCATGCATAGTAGAATATACACCGCTTTTGCCTCTTTGTTGGGAAGCTGACATGACCTACCCGCTTATCGGGTAGACCCTGGTGACTCTGACGCAGAGCCAGACTACGACTTCGACAACGACGGCTGGGTGGACTGAGCTCTTCCTACACTTGAGGCGCTGCGGATATGGAGTTTCCCGCGCTTGCATGGAGCCGCCGCTAGACGATTTGTTTTGTTTGATTCGGTCCGGATGGACTTGTACCGGCATGTGCCGAAGAGATGTACTACGATTAATGTAATAAAATAAATGTTGTACTCTATTCTTTGTTTTTGCTTTTACGTATGGATTTTGGAATCGGCGAGACGGGGGATTGCACGTGGTAGCCTCCTGGGACTACCACCGAGGTGCTAAGATTCGGGGTTCCGTTCGCGGGAATCCGGGTCGTTTCAGTTGGTACCAGAGCCATGCTTGACTGTAGGACGAGCCCCAGGAATGGTCGATAGCATAGGAAGCCGTTTCTGAACCTTGAAACTTTATATAAACTCCTTGGCTTCCGTATGTATATAACTATACTTATATATATGCATTACCTTGATTAACTTTTACTAACTGCCTTACTAACTACGCTCTAACAACGTTGTGCAGATGGCGGAACCGACGTGGGTTACCTTGGAGTCGGACGGCAAGAGCTACGGAGGCACGCCCTGGCCGAGGGAGTGCCGGAGGCGGCGGGGAGTGGAGACCGACGGTGTCGGCTACGGGGGGAGGGCCATGGGGCACTTGGAGCGGACTCCCACGTACACGACCGTCACGGTACCGGCGGACCCGCGGGTGCCGGGAGTTTGAGGAGGTAGTGGTGTGCGCGCCGAGAGCTCGGTCACGGAGGCGCACCGGACCGGTGCACGCGGGGGCTCTCAAGAAGGCTTGTGACCTGCTCGAGAGAGGGGTCGAAGGACACACGGTTCGGGGTACTTCGGCGAGAGATCTTCGACCACGGTCGGCGGGACTCGAGTGGCCCGGAGCACGGTACCGAGGAGGTGGCTCCGGTGGACGGGGAGGACCGAGCGATGCTCGCGGCCGGGCGGTGCATCCCGGCCCGGGACCGAGCACGCGTGCAGGCGGACGGAGAGACACCGTACCTTCGGTGGAGGTGTGACGTTGCCCTGCGGCGGAGGTTCGGGACTTGGAGGAGGACGAGAGAGGACTTGCGGGACGGGGCTGGAGGCGGCGCACGTGAGGAACGGAGAGCTAGTGCGGCTTGGGCTAGCGGCGGCCGCGGCCGACGCGAGAGAGACTCGGAGGATCGCTACGTTGGAGGCACGGTTGAGGGCGGGAGCGGGGAGGCTCACCGGGCTTCGGTGGAGGCCGCGCGAGAGGATCGAGTGAGGGCGCGAGAGGCTCGAGACCGAGGTAGAGTCGATCGGAGCCGCGGCGATCGACTACCGAGGTCAAGGTGTGGGACTTACGGGGAGGCGAGCCGTCACAACTACCACCACATGTGTTACCTGGGAGGCCCGGGTCTACGAGGAGAGGGACCGAGCGAGACGGGACCCGCGCGGCTGGGAGCGTTCCGACCGGCGAGAGGTGGCCGGCCGGAGGCGCTCTCCGCACGGCTACCACCTAAGAAGAGACCCGGGCGAGGATGGAGACCTTCGAGCTTCCCCGACACTCCTTCCACGAGTGCGGCCGTACCCGAGTGGTTCGCGGGACACGGCGGAGATGGATCGTGCTCGCGGGACACTTGTGACTACTACGGGGGACCGGCGATCGGGTGCCGGGTTACCCCGAGGAGTCCACTCACCACCGTTCTACTGCGATTTCCACGGGACAGAGGCTCCGAGACACCTCACGAGTATTCAGTGATGGGAGTAGAGATCATGTAGCAGCTTCAGAGTAGGTGTAATGAGTTAGATGTAATGCTACCGTTCATGTGACATGCATGTAGTAGCTACCCCATGATGTACCATGCGCTAGCAGGATGTGTTGCCGTGTACCCTCGAAGGTTGTAGGAGTAAACCTCGAGGTGCACCCCTTTTGTATGGTGGCATTGTTTGAGTGACATGGATCTTCATGGTTTCATTCGGGTTTCATGCTTCTTAATGTACGTCCGAAATTTCGTGATTGTTAGCGAGGATTACTCCTTTATAGTTTACAACCCGATTAAATGCATTCTCCCTACCGCTACTAACTCTTGCAAGCTGGAACGGATGTCGGGGTCAAGGAGGTCCGGGCGACTCCTAGCCCGTTTCGAGGAGGTCGGCCGGGGACGACGGGGGGGGGAGGATGCCCCTAACCCGGCGGGAGCGAGAGGCCGTGGACGTCGTGGAGGTCTCGCGCCGCGCGGCGGGCTCCGCGGAGGCCGAGGAGGCCGAGTCGGCGGTCGAGGAGCCGCGCGCGGCGACGAGGGAGCTCGGGGAGCGAGGAGCTCGAGCCCGAGCGGTACCCCGGCCGAGGAGGGAGGAGCGAGGGCCGGGCTCGGGGACACGAGGTGCCACCACCGCCACCTCCCCCGAACTTGGCCGAAGTGATGGCGGTGCAAACTCGGTCGATGCGGACGATCACCCGGATGCTGGCCCGAACAACAACCACAACAACCCTAGGGGCCGGAACCGCAACGCACCGGAGGGATTCCGGAAGAAGGTTGAAAACTTCAACAAGGCTGCGCCCCGCCTACCTTTGACCACTCGGCGGACCCGATGGATGCGGATAGCGGTTGCGTGAGATCGAGAAGAAGCCGGAGCCGACCGAGCTTACGGAGGAGGAGTGTGTGAGCGTGGCCGCGCACCGGGCGGTTGGCACGGCCGGTGCGTGGTGGGACGGCTACGTGACTCGCACGGGACCCGTTACACATCGGGTGGGACGAGTTCGTGGAGGCCTTCCGGAGCCACCACATCCCGGACGCGGTGATGGACGAAGGGCCGACGAGTTCGGGCACCTCAAGATGGGAAACATGTCGGTTCGGGGAGTACGCCAACCGTTACCGGGGAGGCGATGAGGTACGCGCCGACGACACCGACACGGATAAGAAGAAGGTGTCTTGGTTCGGGGAAGGGGCTGCACAAGGGTATGGCACACCACTTGTCCGCGCACGCGCCCGACACTTCGCTCCATAATCGACAAGGCTGCGATAGTGGAGAGGTCCGGGTTGGAGTACATGGAGGTACGAGGGAGCAAGACCAAGCGCACCGACCGAGCGGGGACGCTCGGGTCCACCCCGAGGCGAGAGGACGAGGGCTACGCACGGGGCCACCGGACTCGGCGAGAGGCACCACGCCTCTCGGTCTCGGCCACGGAGCGGGACCCACCCGGGTGGGAGTGGAGGTCGAGAGCAGTGGAAGCCGAGGGCCGCCACGCGCGGGCGGCGGACGGATCCAAGGTGACGTGCTTCAGCGCCGTCGGGTGGGGCATAAGTCGTTTGAGTGTCCCCGGCGGGTACCACCGGGGAGTCGGAGCCGCGGTACTCGGTTCCGGACCCCGGCGAAGCCACCGGCCACCGGGAGGACGGCCACCTCGTACTCGGCGAGAGGTCGGCTCGGCCCGCCGGCTACTCGAGGCCGTCCGAACCACCTCACCGGCGAGGATGCGGCGGCGCACCCGACGTCACACTCGGTGAGTTCCTTGTTGACTCGGTTTTGGCCCTCTTGTTTTGTTTGATAGCGGAGCTCGGTTTTCGTATATTTCTACCAAGTTTGCTAAAGAAAGGTCTTTACCAACTAAGCCTCGACCAAGGCCTATCTTGACTAGCTCTCCGCTAGGAGAGAAGAGGAGTACGTTAGAGTGCGGGGGAGTGAGGATGGTGTTTGAGGGGCTACCGTTCACGGCGGACTTGACGAGTTTTGGAGTCTTCGGGATAGATGTGATCTTAGGGATGGATTGGTTGGCAAAGCACAACGGGATAGTTTCTTGCAACCCCGAGTGATACGGCTTGAACACCCCGGCGGGACTACGGTACGGATCGAGCCGCGAGTCCGAAGGGTGCTACAATGATGTGCAACATGAGTGGGAAAGAAATTGAAGAGATTCCGGTGGTACGTGAGTTTCGGACGTGTTCCCGAGAGGAGCTTACGGAGTTACCCCCCGACCGAGACGTGGAGTTTGTGATTGAGCTGATGCCGGGGGGCGGGGCCCGTTGCAAAGAGTCCGTACGGGATGTCGTCCGATGAGCCGGACGAGTTGAAGAAACGGCTCAAGAAGTTGCTCGAGCAAGGGTTTGTTCGGCCGAGTGCCTCACCGTGGGGTTCACCGGTGCTCTTCGTGGAGAAGAAAGACGGTACGAAGAGGATGTGCATTGACTACCGCACGCTCAACTCGATGACAATCAAGAACAAGTACCCACCGCCCGGAATCGAGGATTTCTTTGGATAGACTCAAAAAGGCAAGGTTCTTCTCCAAGATCGACTTGAGGTCGGGCTACCACCGGATGAAAATCCGAGAGCGGGACATACCCAAGACAGCCTTCACCACACGCTACGGCCTGTACGAGTTCGTGGTGGTTTCCTTTGGGCTGACCAACGCCCCTGCCTACTTCATGAACTTGATGAACAAGGTCTTCATGGAAGAGTTGGACAGGTTTGTAGTGGTGTTTATCGATGATATCTTGATCTACTCTGAAACCACTGAGGAGCACGAGGAGCACACGAGAGTTGTACTAGAGAGGCCGAGGCGGCGAAGCGTACGCCAAGTTCGGCAAGTGTGAGTTCTGGATGGAGAAGGTCGCGTTCTTGGGACACGTGTTGTCGGCGGAGGGGATAGCCGTGGATCCGTCCAAGGTTGAGTCGGTGACCAAGTGGGAGCAACCTTTGAACGTGACGGATGTCGAAGCTTCCTTGGGTTGGCGAGGATACTACGGAGGTTCATTGAGAACTTTTCTAAGATTGCAAAGCCAATGACGAAATTGCTCAAGAACAACACAAAGTTCGAGTGGTCGGAAGCATGTGAGAAGAGCTTTCAAGAGCTGAAAAAGAGACTCACTACGGCCCCGGTGCTTACCTTGCCGGACATCAAGAAAGACTTTGTGGTCTACGCGTGACGCTTCAAAGCAAGGACTCGGTTGTGTGCTTGATGCGGGGAAGGGAAAGTTGTGGCTTATGCTTCCGGACGGCTGAAAAAACACGAGGAGAACTACCCGACACACGACTTGGAGTTGGCGGAATTTGTTGTGCATGCGCTCAAAATGCGGAGACACTACGATAGGGAACAAGTGTGAGCCGTTTTCCGACCACAAGAGCCCGAAGTACTTCTTTACACGGACCGAAGCTGAACATGAGGCGAGAGACGGTGGTTAGAGCCGATCAAGGACTACGACGTCGAGATCAACTACCACCCGAGGGCAAAGCTAACGTCGTGGCAGATGCACTGAGCCGGAAAACATACTGCAACAACCTCATGATAAAGGAAGAGCAACCTGCTTTGCATGAAGAACTGGAGAAGCTGAGAATCGAGATTGTAGATCAAGGTCAAGTCAACGTGATGCAAGTGACCTATGACCTGGAGGAGCGAATCCGTACAGCCCAGAAAGAATGTGCAGAAATCAAAGTACTGCGAGAACTAATGAGGCAGGGCAAGGCAGAGGATTATCGGGGCGATGATCGAGCACCTTGTGTGGTTGAAAGAACGGATCTGTGTACCACAAGACAAGGCACTCCGAGAACAGATCATGAGAGAAGCTCACGACTCGAGGTACTCGATTCACCCGGGCAGCACCAAGATGTACGAGAGATCCGAAGGACGGCAGTGCGGGTGGAAGGACATGAAGAAGGACATAGCACACTACGTGGCCTGTTGTGATACCTGTAGCAGAGTAAAGATTGAACATCAGAAACCTGCTGGTTTGTTGAAGCCGTTGGATATCCCAGTGTGGAAGTGGGAGGACATTTCCATGGACTTTGTGGTAGGACTCCCTAGAACACCAAAAGGAAACGACTCAGTTTGGGTCATAGTGGACAGGCTGACTAAAGTGGCTCACTTTGTGCCGGTGAAGACCCGGTATGCTACCGAGAAGTTAGCAGAGCTGTTCGTAGAACACATACTCGAGGCTACACGGGGCACCCGAAGTATCGTGTCCGATCGAGGGCCACGGTTGTCTCCAAGTTTTGGCGAGTTTCCACAAGCTTATGGGCACCACTCTCGGCTACGGCACGGCTTTTCACCCACGGACCGACGGGCGGACGAGAGAGAGTCAACCGGGTCCCTGGAGGACATGCTACGAGCTTGTGCACTCACCTATGGTGCGATTGGGAGAGCGGTTGCCGTTCGCGAGTTCTCGTACAACAACGGCTTTCAAGCAAGTCTCGGGATGGCACCCTTTGAGGCGCTTTACGGTCGGAAGTGCGGGACCCCGCTAGCTTGGTCGAGAGGTTGGAGAGCGAGCTGCGGTCGGACCAGCAATCATTGAGGAAGCGAGAGGAGAAGGTTGAGAAAGTTCGAGAGAACACGAGAATCGCTCAAAGTCGTCGGAAGAGCTATGCCGACAAGAGAAGGAGAGAGTTGACCTTTGCGGTTGGCGACGAGTGTACTTGAAAGTCTCACCGCTCCGAGGAACTAAGAGGTTCTTGGTGAGAGGAAAGCTTGCACCGAGGTACGTGGGACCGTACCCTATCACCCGAAGGATTGGGAGTTTGGCCTACCGGCTTGCACTACCCGAGACGATGGCGGAGTTCACCCGGTGTTTCACGTGTCACGGGCGAAGAAGAGTGAGAAGGCGGTGGAGGCAAAGCAAGTGCCCATGGAGTTGCTTGACTTGCAAGACAACCTAGAGTATACGAGAATATCCGAGAAAATCTTGGACGGTAGCCGTCAAGGAAACAAGGAGAACTACCATTCCCTTCTGTAAAGTGTTGTGGAGCAACCATACCGAGCGAGAGGCAACATGGGAGAAGGAAGCCGATCTCAGGAAGGAGTACCCTCACTTGTTCACGGAGGAGGTCAAAGACTAAATCTCGAGGACGAGATTCTCGGTGGTGGGGGAGAATGTAACAACCCAGGAATCTAGGTGTGTGAATTTTGCGAAAAATTTAAAACTTTTTGCTTGCTTTTGGAGTGCTATCAATTTTTGAACCGAATTGCTAGCCACTCACCAACTTCTTCACTAATATACCCTAATTATAAGAATTATATTTAAAATATATGGTATAACAAGTGTGTTGGATCTTCCTTGGTTTAATTGGAGTTGTTGTGTGAAGTTTGAATTTGGTGGGATTCAAATTCAAACTCCTAATCAAATCCTTAGTGAAACCTTTAGCTTTTAAAAACAAAAGGAGAGTTAGGAGTGGTGGGCCGATTTTCCCTTCGGTGGCTGTGCGGTCAGCCCAACCCGCGGCTGCTGTCGGCCCACTTACGCTGCGCGGCCCAAACTGATCCCCTCTCCATCGCTGCCACGAGGGCCCCGCGCGTCAGTCTCTCTTCTCCCCCTTTCTTTCCCTTTCCTTCGGGCGCTTTGACCGGACCGGCGGGACGGGCCGAGCCGGGCGGCCGCGCGCCGGTCCCGGTCGCGCCGCCGCCGCGCGGGGTGGGCGCGCGGCCGGCCGGCGGGCCGGCGCGCACGCCAAGGCCGGCGTAAGCGCGCGGGTCCCGGGGGGCGACCGCGGGGAAAAGGGAAAAGACCCCGTTGCCCCCTTTCCCCAAGGATCCGAGGCGGGGCAAGCTTTAGCCGCGGCCGCCACCCGGCCCGAGGCGGCGGCGGGCCGAGGGCACGGTGGTCCAATCTGTCCGAAGCCCCGCGGCGTGGATTCAAAAGGGGAGAGGAGCGAGTTCGGGGGAGGAGGCAAGACCAACCACCCCCATTGGGGTTTTCGTCCTCCATTGCTCGGCCGCGTGCCGGGGAGGAAGAAGAAGGCGGGGCGCGCGGCCGCGCGCGCGCGCGCCGTTGGAGGGGAGGCGTCGCGCCGGAGAGGGACGCGTGCCGTCGCACCGCACGGGAGGAGGGCGAGCCGGGGAACCGGGGAGCGCGCAAGCACGGACCGCGACGACGAGCCGGGGGGAGGAACGCATCGGCGTGAACACCCGCATCACCGAGAGGACGACTACCCCGCCGGAGCGACAACGCCGCACCATCGACGAGCCGGCCACGTCTACACCTACGCCCCACCGTGAGCACCGCGGCCATCCCTATCTCTTTCCCCCTCCCTTGTTTCCTTTACGTGTTGTTACCCTCAAGCGTGGAGACGCATCGGCGTGAGATGTTTTGCCTCGTGAGCGGCCTTCGTGCCGCTTGGGCGCGGTGCCGCGGCGGATGGGGGCTTCTAGGCGGGGCCGTGCCTCCGAGCTCCGCCGCCGCCGCACGAAGAGTGATGCGGGCTCGGGTGGTGGAGGTGAACGGGGGTGCGTCGCACCGCGGCCTACCCCCGGGCGGCGGGCGAGCCCCTCCCGGTGCACGCGCGTCGCCGTGCATGGACGAACGTGGGGTTGGCCGTCGAACCGTGAACCCCTGTGTTGGGTTGATGGTAAGGCGGCCTTCGTGCCATGCCTTTTGTGCGGGTGGAAAGTTGGGAGCGCGTTCCCGCGTCGCGCCGCGCCATCGAGCCGGGGGCGGCGCGCGTCGCGTCCGTGGGTGCTAGTTGTGGCCGTGGCGCCGCTCTGCGTCGTTGGCCGAGCGCTTGGGGCTGGGCGCGCAGGTCGTGTTTGTGATCCGGGCTTCGACCCGTGACTTGAGCGGGGTGGCGTGTGCGGATGGAGGTGCCGTCACGCCGTGACACGCCGCGGCGGCGGCGGCGTCGTGTCCCGGCCACCGAGCCGACGCGCCGCCGCCGCGCGTAGACGCACGGGTGAGGGACCCGGGCGGCAAGCGCACCCCGGTGCTTAGCCGAGCCGTGCGTGGTTGCCGGGGTGTGGAACCGGGGCGTGGAGCGCCCGAGCCGAACGCCGGCGGCGCGCCGCGTGGTCGCGGCGCCGCCGGCCTTTCGTCGAGCAAGCGGAAGGGCGTGCGAGCCGCGGCCGGGTTAGAAGGGGAGGCGGGCCGTCGGCGGGGGATTGGGCCCTAAGCCCAACTTTCGGGCGCCGGGCCGCCGGCCCGGCTAGAGATAATAGCGGGGAGGGGCTCAATTAGACTTCACCGCCTTTTTCTAGTAGGCGATCTTTGCGCGGGCCGGGTGGGCCGAAACCAAATCGATGGGCCGCCGTGAAGCCCGGCGCGACCGGTGAGTGCGGCAAACGAGTTCGGGGAGGCTTTCTAGACCTTTTACTGCTGGGCCGGTGGACCGAGCCCGGAGGGGCGTGTTTGGCCCGGGGAACCTTTTTCGGC
Source organism: Cenchrus americanus (assembly GCA_947561735.1). Lineage (NCBI taxonomy): Eukaryota > Viridiplantae > Streptophyta > Magnoliopsida > Poales > Poaceae > Cenchrus > Cenchrus americanus. The sequence goes on along the minus strand of OX387241.1, from coordinate 95,363,095 downwards.
TCACCTTCGGCCCAGAAACGAGACCACCCTATTTCCTTTTCTCGTTTTAATTTCCGAGAAAATGTTTTTGACCTTTAAAAATTAGTAATAAATTCTAGGGAGCTCCGAAAAATACAAAACTAATTTCTAAAAATCCGTATTTGCAAAACCTTGCTGATTGTAGGTAGTTCGGGCTCTTTTGGATTTCCTAAGTTGGATTTTATTTGGAGTTATTGCTTAGATGTGCACCGTATTTATATTTTCGCGTCGAATCTCGTGCGCGGGGCACCCGAGCTTCGACCGCGGGAGGACGCGGAGGACCCCGAGTACACTGCCGGACGACGGCGCTTCAACGGCACGAAGGTGTCATGTCACTCCCAACCATATAGATCCCATGTTGATATTTAGCTGCTAGTGCTTTACTTTCTTGCATTGTTCGATGAATTGCATAACACCGCTTACTAGCCATGCCTTGATGCTTATTATATCCTGTTCCTTGTTCTACTACTGCGGGACAAGCTACGGACCCCTAGCTAGTCCCTTACTTCAACTATCCATACTTTTGTTGCTTGATTATGGATGGTGCTCGGGTTTGGCTGAGATGTGGGCATCTCGGTGTGATTCTAGCGTGTGTTACGGGTTGTGTACCCCTTGCCGTGTTTTGGCGGGAGCGAGCCGGCCGGTTACTTGTGAACGGCCGCCGAGGGAAGATGCGATGCGGCCTCTTACCCGAGGGTCGTGTCGTGTGGGATGGAGATGTTGAGTGCTCGCTCTCGGCCCCTTAAGGACCGATCGTCAGTTGACCTTGTATCGAATGACTACTTTCGTACAGACCGCCCGCCTTGTATTGGGCGGGGGGTGCGGGGTGAGACTTGTAGTGGATAGCACCCTCCTGTAGGAGGATCGGTGTGATCGTGTCGGGAGTGGTCTGTCCCTCCTTAGTAGACTTTGCCCTGGCGAGGCCAGGGAAGGGTTCCACAGCTTCGAGGGACCTCTCGCGGGTAGTACGAGCTCTGCCGCGGAGGCTGGGCCAGGCTCGGAGATGCAGAAGGGTACTATCCACTTACTTGGGCTTCAGCCGTATGGTAGGGTCGGACACCGGTGACGGCCGGTTCCGGACCTATTCGGGCGGGTACAGTTGTACAACCTCTGCAGAGTGTTAAACCTATAGCTATAGTCCGTGTCCCTTGGTTATGGACGGTCTTTCGATCTCTCACCCGACTAGTTACACTTTTCTTGTGCTTCTTCTCTCTCCCCGAGTGTGTGAGCCGGCTTTAGCCGTTGAGATGTGGGGATAGGAGCCGGTGGGCCCCACATCGCGGATGAGAGTTGGGTTACTGGATCGTGGTTGAGATCCGGTGTTTTGGTGTGGTGTTCCTTGAGCGGGGTGTGGACCCCACGAGGTGTGGACCTCGGAAGCGAAGGCTTCCCCGAGGGTGTGGACCTCCTTGCTACTCTGCTTACCTTGAATGTTGCACCTTTGCTTTGCTTAAGCCTTCTACGGCCCGGATTAGGGTTACCTCATGCATAGTAGAATATACACCGCTTTTGCCTCTTTGTTGGGAAGCTGACATGACCTACCCGCTTATCGGGTAGACCCTGGTGACTGTGACGCAGAGCCAGACTACGACTTCGACAACGACGGCTGGGTGGACTGAGCTCTTCCTACACTTGAGCCGCTGCTGCGGATATGGAGTTTCCCGCGCTTGCATGGAGCCGCTTGCTAGACGATTTGTTTTTGTTTGATTCGGTCGGATGGACTTGTACCGGCATGTGCCGAAGAGATGTACTACGATTAATGTAATAAAATAAATGTTGTACTCTATTCTTTGTTTTTGCTTTTCCGTATGGATTTTGGAATCGGCGAGACGGGGGATTGCACGTGGTAGCCTCACGGGACTACCACCGAGGTGCTAAGACTCGGGGTTCCGATCGCGGGAATCCGGGTCGTTTCATTTCGGTCATGGTGAATTTGCAAACTTGCCTCTGTTGGGATTTGCAAACTTTAAAACCTTTGTGATGAATGTAATAGGGCTAGATGTGTTGGATGCTATTATCTTTATCTAGCTGCTATTTTTCTGGTCATATCTGTTGCTCTGCCTGTGTATTGTTGTTTGTTGGAGTATCTGTTGCAGACCTCGGAGGTTCTGAGAATTTTTCCGGAGGCTCCAACCCCTGGAGGTTCCGGAAACTTTCTCGGAGGTTCCGAACTCTGCTAACAGATAACTCTCTGTTTGTTTTCACATGGCATATGCATCACGTATTATCTGCTACACTTCTTTTGCACCCCTCGATGGCTTGAGTACAACTTTCTTGACACTTTTACTCACAATGTATGCAACTTAATTGTCGGTTAAGACATTTTTCCCTATTCAAAAGGTACATGCATACATTGAGGGGGAGACTTGTACTCAAATCATCAAAAGCTCAATCTTTCAAACTAAATTGTAAATTTTAATTGGGTTGTCAACATTTACCAAAAAGGGGGAGATTGTAAGTGAAATCAAGCCCTATGAGGGTTTTGGTGATGTTGACCACACAATTAAAGAGCTAATGAGCCTTTGAGTTTGTTGTGCAGCATAGAGTTATTATCACAGGTGCAAAAGAATGATTGGAGACCCCTCAACTTATTAAAGATGGATGCCTATGCTTCTTGGAGGAGTTTATTTATTTTTATCTTTTGAATTTGAGTATAGGACAATCCGTACTATCAAGAGGGATACTAATGGTGAGTTAGGGTGATTTCAAGTGCTCATATTCCATCTTTCCTAAACCTTAATCCTCACCCCAAGGGAAGTAGCTTGCAGCTGTTTTGCCCCTGCTGTCTGTTGTTCGGACGTTCCGAAGTTTTTCTCGGAGGTTCCGACCGTACGGGCTGCAGTCTGCAGAGTTTTCAAAAGTAGGAAGTTCCGAGATTTTTCTCGGAGGTTCCGAACTCTGGAATATAGCCGTTATCGTTCGAATGCGGGGGTATTTATACCCCCACGGTCCCCCAACGGTTATCTTCTTCCTCCCTTTGCACGAACGCCGTTTCTTCGTTGTTTCTCTCACCTTGCATTCACTCCTAACCTACTCTCTTCCAAATCCTTGCCTAGCATTGATTGAGAGTGGATTCTTGAAGTGAGTTAGTGAGCCAATCTCTTCTCCCTTGGTACTTGAGCACTTGGAAGAACCCTAGCAAGCTTGGTGGATCTATTACTCTTGGAGCTTTGCTCCTAGACGGATAGAGGTTCTTGGAAGCTCTCCAAACCGATTTGTGGAAGCTCCAAGGTGTTTTTATTACCCTTTGTGATTCTAGTGGAAAGCCTCCACCTATTACCCAAAGTGATAGGTGTGAGAGAGGAGTTGACCTTTGTGGTCCCTAGCCTTTTGTGGCCTCCTCAACAACGTGGACGTAAGCAAGCCTTTGTGGCGAGCTGAACCACGGGATAAATCTTTGTCTCATGCGTGCTCTTGTTTACTTACTTGTTCATGCTTGTGCTTGACTAGATCTATTAGGGTTTGCTCCCGATCTACTTTGTGGTGCCTTCCTAGCTTGTATTTTGCTTAGAAATCTTCTTGCTAGGTCCTAAGTACCTCCTAGAATTTAGTAGATCTGGTTTTCATCAAGTTTCTCGCAGCTCAAGTTATTTATGCTATGTTCTAACAGCTGTCGGAAGTTCTGAGTTTATTCTCGAAGGCTGCCTCGTTCGGAGGTTCCAAGAATAATCTCGGAGGTTCCGAGGTCTGACAGTGTTTTCGCAGAAAAAGTTTAAATTCTGTGTGCAGGCCTATTCACCCCCCCCCCCCTCTAGGCCATATTGCCACGATCCTTTCACCACCGAAAAGGCCCGAGACAACAATAAGTTGTGGCCTAAAACCCCATCCACGAAGGGGTTCCCACCGAAAAGGCCCGAAACAACAATAAGTTGTGGCCTAAAACCCCATCCACAAAGGGGTTCCCACCGAAAAGGCTCGAGACAACGATGAGTTGTAGCCTCAGTTTTCATCATGATAAGCAATGACGATTGCGGTTAAGTGAATGCGTGTGACTTTGTTCCAAAATTCTTTTTCCTCAATGAGAACTACCGAAAAAAGTTTTCACGAAAAAAATGTTATGCAAAAGGGTAAGGGGCTCGAGTAAAAATTCGAAGAAAAACATGGTTGAAGCAACTGAGGGTTGCAATATCAACCAGGGCAAGTATGCCAAGAGGGTCAAGTCCACAAAATTCGAGAACAAATTTTGTCGACTTGTCTAACAACATTTGAAGTTTTTGCGGGGATTTCTCCAAAGGTGCGTTTGATCAAAGTATTTGAGGTACATTAGAGCTTCGATAACTTGTCTACAGATTTTCATGCAAAACGGCAAGGTGGGGGAGGGTGACATTTTTTTCAAAAGAAAACGTCTTTATTGCCTTATTCGCATAAAAATTTCGAAACAGTTCAGCACCAATTACATTAATAAGTACAAAAATCTAGAACGAAAGTTCGACAACATGTCCAGGTTCGCAACTATCATCTTTTGCAACATCGCTGGCGTAAGCAAAGTCGAGCTCGTCGGTAAGTGGGCTAAGGGGCTCTGTCTTCAGAATCTTCGCGGAACTCAAATTCGCAGATGTAGAACCTTCCTTCTTACAAAGCAAGAAAAAGGAAGAAAGATCGAAGCATCCCATAAAAAACTTAAGCGATGTTTCGAGCCAAAAATCGGAGAAATCCTGTTCGGGGTGAACTTTCTTGAACAAATGCCACGCTTCGCTACTAACAAACATCTTATCGCGATGAATTCGTAGTGGTGTCACGTCCTGTGCAGGCCTAGCTCGCAGGACCTGCGCAGGATAAAATTTACAAAAGAACTTGTTCAGGCAAAAGTTACAAATCCCATGAATATACAAATGTACACGAATAGCCTCAAAAGGGCGAATGTTTCGGAAATTTCTACTCCGTAATATCAACCTTATGAGAGTTTTCTTCGTGACCAGAAGCCTGGTCACCATCGCTGCCATCATCGCTGCTGCCGCTTGAGCCTTCTTCTCCCGAATCGCTAGAGTCTTCATCGTCAGTAGAGGGTTCAGGAAATGCAGCGCCTTTACCGCGATTTTCTTCCTCGATCAGCTAAGAGAGGTAGAGAAGCAAATGTAAGGAAAATAAAGAAACAAAAGTGTCACAAACTAGCAATGGCGGTGAAATCATACAAAAATTTACCTGAGCAAGTTTAGCACGTGCAATGATCTTGACGGCTTCTTTCCTGCTCGCTAGCCAGAATTCCCTCGCGAATTTGGACTTGATAACTTGAACATCTTTGTTCAGCCGAATTATTGAGGTACTCATGGCGCCGGGAAACTGTGAGATTTTTTCGTGAAACTTCGCGAGATCTGCGCAGTCGAAGTCATGCAGAAGTTTCAGAATGCTTTCCACCGAGAAGGCTGCTGCGAAATCGCTAGCACCAGAGATAACGTCGGGGAGCGCCTTAAACTCAGCTTCAATCCACTCCATGAATTCAGAAACTCCGAGGTCAGTAGGAAGAGGTGCGGGGCGAACGCCAAATTCATTCAGAGATTTCTCGTATTCTACAAACAAGAGCTTCAACTTGTTCAAAAGATCAGAAATGTTCTTTTCTGAAGCCTCCTTCTGTTCAGCTAGAGCCTTTTCAAGGTCATGAACTCTACGGTCCTTCGCGCTCAGAGACTTAGCCAAATCTGAGTTGTTCGCACGAAGATCTTCCATAGTCTTCAGGGACCTGTCATGATCTCTGCGAAGATTTTTAATCATTCGCAGATCATCGTCATGAGTTTTCTGAAGTCTTTCAAGCTCTTTTCGAGAATTCTTAGCATCTTCCCCAGTAGCCTTCCTCTCGTCTTGGCAACGTTTCAGGGTTTCCTCAAGTTCGGCCACCTTTTTCTCGAGATCGAGATTCGCAGATTGAGCAAGAGCGAAATTACGCTTAATCTCTTTAGATTCTTGGGAAAGTTGTGCATTGACTTTCTCTTGCTCAACAAGCCTCTCAGTGGCGATTCTCCCAATCAATGAAGACTTAACCGCATAAGTGTCTAGAGTTCTCAAAAGCTTGGACGGAGGATATGAGCGAAGAAGATCCTTGAACTCTAAAAATCGTTACAGGCAAAGTCACAAACAAGAAATCGTAAAACAGCGAGAGTCAAGAGTTATTGAAAAGAGGGATGAACCTTGTCTGCTGTAGTTTTTCATGATGACCTTCTTCCCCGAACTCGAAGAAGATTTACCCGCAGAAGCAGAAGCATTCTTCTGGGAAGAGTCAGCCACCTTCCTAGAGCCGCAGGCAATTCCTTCAAGCAAATCGTCCGAACCCTGCTCCCCTGTTTCATCAATAAGTGCAGGTGATTCCCAAAGCGTTAAAATCCGGGGGGTGCCATCTCTATTTTTAGTCACTTCGCGGCCAACGCTTAGCAATTCACCGCGATGTGACGTACCGAAGCTTTTGTTGAACGCGGCAATGGAGAGAGAAGGATCTTGACCTTCGGGCAAAGATTCACGAACTTCAACCAAGGGAATGTTGGCGGCAGGATCTTCATCTTTACGAATTCTAAGCTCAAGTTCCCTGACGAATTCGGCGGATGTCTCTCCCACCGGATTAGCAGGCTGGGAAATAACAGCTTCGGAGGCAGCAGCAGAAGGTTCAGCGGCAGCGTCGGGAATAACCTCCTTCCGAACTTCGGGCGCGACATCTGAAAAGGAGTCAATATCCACGAACTCATTCTCAGAACCTGATGGGCAACGTTCATGAAAGTCAAATCTCAACAAGGGCCAAAAGAAGAGACCTTTCGGCTCAGGTTCCACGAAGACGTCGTCAAACGCAGAGTGAACTCGCTGAACACCTGAAGAGACGACTTTCTTGATGGCCTTCTTGGATTTTTTGCGAATCATTTGAGCGAGGCCGAAGGCTGCCTGGAGATCAGCGTCCGAAAGTTGTTCGGAGGTCCTGCGCTTGCGCTTCGTCGACTCTAGGGATCTTGTGTTAGAAGGTTGGACGCCACAGGAGGTGCTCTCTTTAATAATTGACGGGCCCCGTTCCGAAGATCTTCTTCTCGGAGCACTAATGGGAGCCGCTGAACAACTGGCGACAGCAACCGCAGGAACCTTCAATTTGCGACCAGGGCGTCGAGAATTAAAGGACTTATCACCGCAGACCTCAGTAAACACACGATTAATTCTTCTCTTGTGCTTCACCAGTGCCTTGTATGCCTTTTACTCGTTCATGGTGTACTCGCCTATCATCAAAGTAACTCTTTTCTCAATCTCAACCATGAAATCATCGGCACTTTGGCCTTCCCTAAGTTTAATACCAAACTTCGGGAAAGGTACTTCTTGAGTTGCCCAGTTCACATTGAAATACACGATTTCGTTGGGGGCCCAGCCATAATAAATCGGCCAAATCTGCGTAGCAACGAACTCCTCGATAATATCGCGGCCCCCAAGTATAGTGCTCGCAAGATGAAAAGCACTTTCGCAGTTTCTAATCCCTACTGGTCGATGATTGAATTCGGCAGCATTCACAGCAGTCAGGGGTGCGATAGGGCAGGACAAAGGGTAAGCTGGTCCTTCATAGTCAGGAACTTCAGACATGTTGACCCTCACATAAAACCAATACGAATTCCAGTCATCAGTAAGGTTGGTCTTGCAACAGGGAGCGATCTGAATTCGAGAATCCCTTTTCGGGTGTTTTGGCGTCGAGTGTTGAAAGTGCAGCATGCATGCTGAGCTTCGTAGAATTGCCCATCGTCGACCTTGATAACATCGGGAACGATGACCAGTTCGAAGAATCTGGCGAAAGCGTCAACGCTAAGATCCAAATAAACTGACACCTCAAGAAAAGATGTCGGCGAAAGCTGGTGAATCTTCACTGAGAAAGCATCCAAAATCGCGGGCAAAATCAGATCACAAGGAAACCTAAGGCCGCAGGTGAAGAAGTCCCGAAACACAACAACCTCCCCATCTTCGGGAGTAGGGACTTGTTCGTCCAGTGGGGCTCGCCCAGTGCTCGAAGGGAAGAACCCAGCCGCTTCATATTCTCGAATCATGTTGGTCGTGACCTTCGATTCTCCGAAAACGAGAGAAGGAGGCAGAGGTCCCCAAGCCCTTGCCTTCACCAAATCTCCGAGGCCGGCGTCCACATCTCCGACATCTTCGTCATCCGTTCTGACTTCACCATCTTCGTGACTCCTGGAGCCACTGGCGGCGGGAGAACCTCCATCTTCGGCAGGTGGAGCATTCTCAGGACCCTCGACAACCGGTTCGGTCGGGAGTCCAGCTGCGACAAGTTCTTCAGTCGTCATGGGTCTCGCGGTGCTTTTGACTCGAGCCACCTATTCGACAGTTTTACAAGGAAGAAGAAATAAGGACAACTTTCGCGAACGAAGTTTGCAAAATAAAAAACCTAATGCAATAAAAAGAACGGAAAAGAGCTAAAGAGCGAAAAGAATAATACCTTACAGAAGTTCGAAGAAAGCTGGAAGGTCGCGAACTCCGGAGCACAAGACGAGCTTCGCGAAGAGGAAGAGTTACGATTCGCGACAAAAACAAGAGAACGGTGAAAAAATTTAACAGCAGAAACCTCCTATTTATAGGGGTGAGGGGGTAGTTCCGCGAAACCTGCCTCGATTAGACCGTTATAGGGTTCACGGGTGACGCGTGTCCCCTCCGACGTTCCGAGGGTGACGTTTTTTACTGAAATTCCGAAATATTCGTGGAATCGGATCGTCAGAGTCAACCCGCTTCCCCGAGGGGCTAGTGTTGGGGAATTCAGGAAAACCCGCCACCCTCGAAACGTCGAGTTTAACAAAGTTCTTGAGATATGTTTTTCAGGGGCAAGGCGCGTGCGATTTTCAGGAATCTTGGACCTGTGAAGCCTCGGAGTCGCGAACACGCGATTTTCGGGAATTTTGGGCCTGCGAAGCTTCGGAGTCGCGAACATGCGATCCTCGGGAATCTCAAACCGGCGAAGTCACGAACTTCGGAGGGCGGAAAATTCGGGAATCTGCCAAAAGTCTGTTTCGGAAGTCTCGAACGGGGAATTCGCGAACCAGTGGGAAGCAAAGTCAAAGTTGTCATCCCAAAAAGTTCGGGTCTAGAGTGTGAACTAGTGGCAGGCTTGTAAATATGTGGGATGAAAAAGACATTCTTGTATGTGTTCACATTAGGAATATTCTTCGAGCTCGATGGTGTTTTCAGAATGTAAAAGTCCCTTCGTCTCCCTATAAAAGGAGGCGTGGGGGCACGTGTAAATTCATTCATTACTATTGGAAACTTGTGCCACTAGTGGGAGATTCTCTGTCTCTTACTGCTTCGTTACTGCTCTTGAACGTGCTTGCTGTCTCGCCTCTTTCTCGTGTTCGGGGATCCTGTCCGTTTTTTCGGATACCCCAACAAGGAGCCCGGCTCAGGCAGTCAGGCCTTGGGTCATGCTTGCTGTCTCGCCTCTTTCTCGTGTTCGGGGATCTGTTTTTTCGGATACCCCCGACAAGGAGCCCGGCTCGTGTTCGGGGATCCCGTCTGTTTTTCGGATACCCCCAACAAGGAGCCCGGCTCAGGCAGTCAGGCCTTGGGTCTGCCAGTGAGCTCGGTCGATGATTTTTTTTTTCTTCCCATGATATGCTAATGAATTGAATAAAGTTGTTTGCCTACCCGACGTTAGCACTACTGGCCATGCTGAGCTCAATCTGGAACTCAACAAAGCAAGCACATATTGCCAAATGCTTGGGGTGCGGTCCATAGATGAAGAGAGCAGCGGCAGGGCCTTCTCCAACCTTTGGAAAAAAATGTTCCACTCGCAGGGCCTTCTCCAACCTTTGAAAGAATGAGATACGCATTCAGAATAACGGATTATTATATTATGCTCTGAGACCTCCCACGATCATGTGTCATCGTTGGAGCGATTCCTCTTTTTACTTGCTGCATCCAGCTCGAAAATTAGACAAAAAACATCTGATCGTTCTTATTATTGATGTAAAATAAACAAGGAGCAGGAGCCCGAGCACGGAATTTGGGTCCTGCCCGCTGGTGAGGCAACCTGGGCCGCGACAGATGGCCGGACAACAAACACAACAATGCATCTCTGCAACTAAAATGATTATAAATCTACAGCATCTTCAGCGACAGGAGACTACATCTCAGAGCTCCTCATCTTCTCGCTCACGGTTGAACCAAATGCTGGCCCGCCCTTCCGGTAGGACACGAGGTACTCCACTGGGTACCCCTTCAGCTTCTGAGGTACGATGTTGAGGTCCTCGAAAGTGAGAGCTGCAAGATGTATTGGAATAATATGAGTAGGATGCAGTGAATGAAGCTACACCGGATGTTACTTGGTTTTAGATGAGATCCTCACCATCTTCTGACACGAGGTTATCCACAGAGAATGCGTTGATCTGATCTAGGTTGAAAATGGAAGGGGTTGGAAGGGGGAATGGCACTTTGTTCAGCAACATTTCCCTTGGTGAAGCAATAGCCTGCATTTCAGAACCACACAGGTCAAGTGGAGAGTATCAAATGCCCAGTTTTCTGGTCAGCAAGTGATGGTAACCAAATCATACCCTTGCAACAGGAAGTGGAACATTGACATATCTTGGCCATTCACGGATTGTCTCATACATCAGCTCAGCCTGCACCGAAATCATAGTCACGTCTCCTTATACTCCTATGCACATTTAAAATTATTCATCGGCACAATAAAATTACAAGTAAAAATTACCAGCTCCTGGACAGTGTAAATTTCAGGTCCCCCAAGTTCATATATTTTTCCCATGCTAGTTCCATCATCCTTGAGGGAGTTTACAATAGCAGCAGCAACATCTATTACATAAACAGGCTGAATCCTGCAAAAAAGGTGGCGTCCAGGTAAATTTGCATGTGGGTCAGGTCAGACATTATGGTAACAGTCAACAGGTAAACTAAATTACTTGGAAGATCCACCACCAACAAGCGGGAGGAAACCCCAATTCTTCGCGAACTGTGCCCATCTGTTCAAAATTCGATCTTCTGTGCCAATCATGGTTGCAGGCCTCATGATCGTAGCCTGTTGATTGACAGAAACAAGATTTCAGTTAAACTCACTGCTTATAGAAAAAGAATATTATTTACTACTAATTTTGGCCTTTGGATAGCTTCAAAACAAGATCCCCTGTTGTGCTACAGAAGTTGAGAAAAAGGTGATCACCTCAGGAAATTCCTTCAAGGTTGATTCCTCTCCTGCAGCTTTTGCCCTCAACATTTTAGATTCAGAAGAGGGTGATGCCCCTAGGCAAGAAACCTGGATAAACCTCATGATACCCCCATGCTCCTTAGCAATCTGTGTAGAATCCAGAGCATCAGGTTACTAACCAGGCACCACAGTATTGACACGAGTTCAATTCTCATATTGCAAACAAAGTACCACAGATACCTTCATAAAAAAATTACCACAGATAATAGGACAATTCTGATCTTTATGCAGCATAACTAGTTAGCATCTTGATGAAATTATGTCATCAGGAATCAATATGTTCCTCAGGGCTAAACTTGTGCACAAAAATGGTTATATCCATACTAGAGGCTGCTAATAAGGCCCCAAAGTAACAGAACAAGGACTCAGTGGGAGCAAAGATACTATCCAAAGGACCCAAAAAAAACAACACCCTCTACCTTAAACAAAGAAGTTGGGTCCTTTATGTCTTTAGAGAAATGAAGAAAAAGACAAAGTAAAAGAGTTTATATTAACCAAATGGCCGGCACAGTTACCCAATGTCAGATTAGAAAGCTACCATAAAAAAAATCGACCTGCGAGGAGCAAGCCGCCCCCGGGCATTGCATGTAAGAAGAAGGCCTTCTCACGCAGGCCAAGAAAAATTCTGAACCACGGCCCCGCCCAGACACTGGGAAACATAACCCGTGAGACTCCTGTCTGGACCACACACGGCCATGAAGCCGACCTGGGCCGTCTCTTTGCTTTGGCACACGGGACTGGCGAGGGTTTTTTTTAATTTTTCCACAAATTGTGCAGCACCCAGGGATTGAACCCTGGGTGGGAGGAGCTCCCCAGCTAGTGGCCTTTGCCACTGTACCATGCGCCCCTTTGCAGAAAGCTACCATATCTTTGAGTAGGATCGTGCTAGACCTAGATATGGGTGGTGTGAGCAACACAAGTTTGCCTCAGTCAACTAAGAAATATCAACAATCACCAGTTATGTACTCCTGTCAAGCGCCAATAACTTATTAGTCATATGCTCACTGAGGACAGTTCTCGTCTATGATGAATGTGATCAACATCAGTGAGCCAGAGCAAGGAAGCCAATGACTCAAAGTTTTTCAATATGGCTATGCATTATCAAGTCCTAATTTTCAACGGCCCTTACAAAAACAGCTTACATACCTTTTTTCTTTCCAGAAAAAAGAATAGCCTACTCAGATAGCACATCTGCAACAGGAAGAAAAATACAAGGGCATACCATTGCAAGTTGCCCAGCCAAATGATGGTTTACTTCTTCGAAGCTATAGTTCCGTGTTTCATACTCTCGTCCTGTTGAAATGGAGTTAACAAAGCCAAAATAAGATTTACCCATCAAAAGCTGAATAAAATACGGGTCTCAAGTAAAACACACCTATGAGGTTAATAACCACATTTGACTTGGCCATAACAGCCTTAATTGAATCAACATCTCTTGGATTGTATTTCATTGGCACAATCTGCCATAAGTCAAGAGGAGGATGAGAAATAAATATACTGAAAGCATATTAATTGCTAAGTCTACTTGTTTACATGTTTACCTGACCCAAGTCACCCATAATCTTCAGGTGGCGGTGAGAATCCTCACAGCCTCTGAACGGAACAAGCACTTGAGATCCCATCTTGGCTGAATAAAATTTGACAGTTAGTAATCCTATTCAGGAACCAATTTAGATAGCATAATAGTCTTATCATCTCACCAAGTTGTTGCACAAGGTAGCGTCCAAGAAACCCGGTAGCTCCAAACACAGTAGCTACAATTCCACTGCACAGGCCAAATATTATGCTCATTACAAACCATAATAAGGTACATGATTAAAGGGAACTTTAAAGTACGAATGAAAATTTCTAATGTTTGCCTGCAGATATAAGGGATGTGATGATGGAGCAATCATGCTCGACCAAGAAATATCAGCAGGTTGCGCATATGTACTCTAACCTACTATTTTCATGTTTTTATCACATTGCCATGCACGGGAATATGAATGGTACTGTAGCATTGCAGAATATGAAAATCAGCTCAGGCTATGTTGCAAATGTTCAGATTCCGTGCAAAACCCAACCAAACGATGTCGAGGTCCACTAAACCATTTCACGACTTCAGTAGCTACATGGTTAGGTCCCACATGTTTAAATTGATCAACAGAACCAAACAACTGTGTTCACAGATCAACAAAGTACCCATCTGGCTGTGAGAGATAAAGCTAGCAAAGCAGTCGAAAATCAAAATGCTAAAAGGGGCAGTAACATTGCTTCATGACATGTCCAACAAGATAAAGGGCCCGTTTGGCACAGCTCAGCTTCACCTGTAGAGCTGTTTTTTAGAAAACAACTCCATGAGCAACTTCATGAGTGGGGGAGAGAGCCATGTTTTGGCAGCTTCACCATGTGCTTAACTCTGTGAGAGTGAGTTTTCAGAGAAGCTGACCAGAGAGTTGGGCAGAGAGTTGGCTGTTTGGCTATTGAAGTTGTGAAGCTGCTCGTGAAGTTGCTCATGAAGCTGTACCAAATGGGCCCAAAGCCATAATTTTTAGCAACCAAACAAATGCAAAGAAAGAATTAACAAAAAAAAGTGTACTAAATCAGCAAACAACACTCCTAGATTGTCTAACTTTCATATATACCACCACAAGCTTCGGCAACTTTACCTCAGAAATTTCCAGGTTACACATTATAAAGTCGTCACTATATTTCAGATCAGGCAAAGGTAATGGTATGTTGTGTTTCAAATAACAGGTACCACCACCAATTAATCAACTAACTCTATTACATACATACGTTGTCAAGTGTGACAATATGAACTAAACAATCTGACGCTATGAGCATCAGAAAGGTGCCACTCCATCTATGTTTGGTAGTTCAAAGAGACCACAGAATCAGCTCCATCTTACTCGAAATAGACTAAATCGACTCCACGGCCAGACACAGGTACACTGCCGTAACACTTGTGCCGTTCAATTCAAGCGCAATCAATTGGGAAACAAAGGAGTTGATTCTGCACCTCACAGAAGACCTCCCTCCGGTGCCCTTGCGGACGAGATGCCCCGACCCCTTGACCGCCGGCGCCCTCGCGGACGACATGCACCTCGCGCCATCCGCTCCACACAGCCCTGAAAGGAAAACCTCCCCTAAGATCTATGCGGAAAGGCACGCGTGCCGAGGGAAATGGTAGCTACCTTGGGGAGTGAGCCCGGGCTGGGAGGCGGATCTGAAGGCAGCGATGGCGGCCGAGGTGGAAGGGGAGAGGTGGTGGTCGAGGAGGTGACGCCTCCACGCCGCCGACTGCATCGTCGCTGACCTTGTCACCGGTGGACGGTGGTGGTGGTCGGAGGAGGAGGCGGCGACGAGGGGCCAAGTGGTTGTGGCGACGACGGCGACGGCGAGAGAGAGAAAGCGAGGAGGTAGGGGTGGGTGGGGAACGTCTGGATCTGCCAATCCGTGGCCCAACTCACTACCACTCCATTACTGGGCCTAAAGCCCATTTCCACTCCGACCGTAATGCTGCCGCCGTTACAACGCAGCCAATCTGGCCCGTTGGATGACGGGGGCGGACGGTTAAGATGATTTGCGCGCGACTGGGCTTGTAGTCCAATGGTAGTCCAATGGTAGGATGGTCCAGTGGGACGCTACCCACCGGGGTTCAAATCCTGGTGCTCGCACCTTTTCCTGCATTTATTTCGGGATTTACCGGCGTTATACGTTAAGTGGCAAGCGGCGTTCCCGTCGACGACGAGGCGTCAGTGGTGACTTCGAGAATCTTCAGATCTGCCGGTGCTCAGTCCTTCAGAGGTGCTCATAGGGGTAGGATCTGCGTACGTGTTTTCATAGGGGTGAGTGTGCGTAGCGTCGGCGTTTTAGTGTCAATCCAAAAAAATGATTCGTACTGCGTTGTTACTGGTTAACCGCAGCCGATCCGGCGGCTCGGTGTGGTTGATTGATGATTGCCTTGTCGGCTTTTCCTCCCACCATCTTCTCCGGCGAAGGGCGGCGCCGTCAAGCCGTGGAGGGGATGGATGCCCAGCCTGTTCGCTTGGCTTATCACCACCACCACTAACAAGATTTTCTCTCACAACAAACCGGCCCACCAACAATCACCAAAGAAGATTTTCTCTCGGAACAAACCAAAGACTACCATCACCACCAGCCAAGCGAACACGATAACTTGGAGAGTGGGGACGGCCGTATAACTTTATTCTGTAAAAAAATAAAAACAGGATACCTTGTACTTTTACTAAGTCGTGCTAAGAGGCGCATGCAAACGGTTCGCGTTGTATCCATGCAGTTGGGACTGAATGTTTGTGTCCACTCCCAAACGGGTGATGGCGACAAAAACAAACTTACCGTAGAGCCTACCATCTGCTATGTGTTTCAGACGAGCAACTGTTTTTGATCAAGCAATGCATAGAAATTACGTTTCAGACGAGCTCTGCATAAGCATTGCGCCTGAACTTTGAGACATACTACCTACCTTTCCCAGTTTCCCTAGTCCCCACAAATGTGAGAAATTATATGCACTATTTTTACATGTATCTGGTAATATAGTTCGAAACAGTCCATTTCAAACTTTGATGCAATTATATAAATTATGTGAATGACATGTGAGGCCGGTCTCAATAGAAGTTTGACGAAGTTTTACGAGTATTAATTTTCGTATCATATCACCTTTTTGCTATTTTCCTATTTGGTTGGCAAGGTAATTTTCGTACCATATCCTAAGTTTTTTTAAAAAAAGGTAAACTGAGCTCTTCGGCTGCATCATTTTATAGTGGGCAATGGCCTATTAGAGGTTGGATTGTTGTATGTCTAACAGCTGAATCGCGAAGACACCCTTGCTCTGCATGCGTGAAGCTTGCAAAGCAGAGTTGCATCGTCCTCTTTTTGGCGAGGGAATTGGGAAGGACTTGTATTGTATATGACGCCAGCCAGGGAAGGGATTAGTGGTCAGAATGTCAGATGCATACTGTGAAGTTAGTTCCATCGATGTAGCTGGAGATTCAAAAGCAGATGTGATGAGTGCCCGTTGATTGGAGTGATGGAAAATGGATAGAAATTTCATGGGAAGTTGTTTAGTTTGCTAAAGTTTCTCACGTTTTCCCCCACTCTCTTTCCATCACATCACATTAAATGCACCAAAAGTCATATGTTCGGAGTAGTAAATGTAGGTAAAAAATTACTAATTACACAGTTTTGATGTACTTTGCGACACGAATCTTTTGAGTCTAGTTAAACTATGGTAGGATAATATTTATCACAAACAAACGAAACATGCTATAGTGTGCTAAAGGAGTTCGAAACGTTGAAAAGGCAAAATTTTCCAACAACTAAACAAGGCCCGTTAATCAAACCTTTCATATCGAACGCGGTGCAGTCAACATTATAAGTACGATTAATCTATCTGAGTCTGCAGAACATTTGTTGAAACCTAATCCATTTGGGATGTGTGTGTGCCCGTTGGAAATCTTATCTGCATTTTCAGCTTAGCACACTGTGGTAGCTGTGCCTGGTGGTCAAGAGAACCGCTCCTGTTCGTTTGGCTTATCAGCCACCAACCAACAGTACTTTTCTCTCAGAACAAACCAGCCACCAGCAATCAGCTAACAGTACTTTTCTCTCAGAACAAATCAGCACCAGCCATCAGCCGAACGAATAGGCTCGTAATGGAAGGAATTTGTACGTCCATGAGCGAATCTGATATTCTCCGATGATCAGGGACGGAGCCAATAGGGGGGCTGGCAGGGCCCCCCTCATGGTTCTATTTTTTACACTAAAAACATTGTAGATCAACAAAAATTTAAGCATATAATCTAGTGTTTACTTCCTGATTAATCCGATTGGCCCCCGCAATCCTTCGATCCCGGCTTCGTCCCTGCCGATGATGGAAATACTTGTCACCAAGGCTAAATTTGATCATTAATATATCACATATAATATTGTTCAAGACCACAAAATTGACATACTATAAAGTATTTTTCAAATATGAATCTGACGGTATTAAACTTTTATTGATATAATCTCTAAATTTATCAGGCTAATTGTTGATCAAATATATTTAAAAGTTTGAATCATTGATCTCTAGTAGATATAGAGCCGCCCAGAAAAGGAGGGAATGATATAAGGAAGGAGGCTGCAGGAGCAATCTCATCTCAGAAGTTGGAGCAGTTCCAATTTTTTTAAATAAAATTAAGGGCAGTAGCATTGTCATATCATATAAGAAGAAGAAGCAATTATACATAACGCGTCGAAGCGTACACCCACACAAACAAATGCACACAACACAACGCTACACACCACCACCTGGGAGAGAAACTGAAAGCAATCCGTCGAGCTGCGCCATTGTCGCCAACGTTGTGTCACACCAAAGCATAGCAGCTGCACGCTCAAACAACCACCAGAGCTCCTCCACCACGGAACTATTGTCCTCAAACCGCACATCCACGATTGTCGATCTCCCTGCTCCAGTGATGTGAAAATGAAGGAATATCATCCCGTGGCCATTATAACTCACTGATCCCAGTCACTCTACGTGGGGGGCCTTGCCTCATCCACCGCCTCACACTCCTTTACCAAGGACTCAGGTATCTGAAACCGCAAAGAGAGCTTCACTTCCGCCTAGCAGTCACTGAGGTCACCACAACACCATGCATGCCAGCTCAAGACCTCCAGCACCCATGGGTCCTCTGCACCTTGCCGCCAACACAGAGACCTTGCGCACCTCCACTACCACTGCACACAGCACACGGGCCAACCAACCTCCCACGCTACCACAAGCTAAGGCGAGACTCCGTGAAAGACACCTCCAAGGAGGGTACGACGCCGATGGCGCCGCCGTCGCTCGTCCATCAATGGACTGGGTTTCACCCCCCAAGACCTCGCGCTTCAGGACACGATGCTCCAACGTGGTGCCCCCAACGGGGAAGCGACACCTCCAGGACGCCGCCACCACTACCACTGACACTCATGTCGGTGAAGGCTTTCGCCCGGACAACACCGCACCTTAAGCACACACTCAGACAAGTAGTAGCGAACAAGCTCTCCGCCGCCTCCTCTGCAGGAAAATAGCTCGGTGCAACCCCACAATGTCGCCATGGCACCGCAGAGGCAGACCTTAGTTGGGACCAGGAACTCCCAACGCAAGCTACCCGGCCCCACCACCGAGGCGACGCCGAAACCGCGCAGCCGTCGAGACGAAGAGCACCACCAACTCACCTCTGGCCCCACCTCCCATCCGCAAATGTCCGCCGGCACCACCTCCAGACCACCATGGTCGAGAACGGCCAGCCACAGAGGCGCTCCCCACACAGGGCCTCCCACAGCAATTACGACCGCCGCCGTCCCTACATGAGGCCGCGCCGGCGCACCACCGGCCCCTGCGCTAACTGTCGTCTTCTTCCCGCGCCGAGCTCAGGCACCAAAACGACCGCGACGGACGCCGCCTCCACCAACCGCGCCGACCAAGGCCGCCACCGCCGTCGCCACCCGGTGCCCCCGCCGCCACCGAAGCCCAACACCACACTCCACCACGGAGACGCGCGCGGCCACCGCATCCGGCCGGGCGACGCCGGATCCGGGGGCCTCTTCCTCCGCCGCCACCAACTCGCCGGCGTCAACGCAAGGTTCTCCGGGGGGAAACCAGGGGGGCGCCCGCCCCGAGCCGCTAAAGAAGAAGGGGGAAGGCCCCGCCGCCGCCTTCCTCGCGGGCCGCGCGAGTTGCGGCGGCGCCCGCTCGGGCGCGCGCGCGGCGGGGAGGCGGCGAGTTGAGGGTGGCGGCGCGCTAGGGTTTGGGAGCCCGCCGCGGTCGCCCACGCAGAGCGAACGTGGTCTCTCCAAACAATGTTCTTCTTCGCAGTTCCAAATTAATATGACCGAATTACCTTGATGCAGCTGATTGATGCGTGTTAACAACTGCAGCAAGAGAAATGATCCCTGGTCATTTAGGTAAGTTATCAGAGGCACTCTGGACAGTGTTTGTGACCAAACCTTTTCTGCTGCAACACCAGAAGGTGTCAAGTTCAGTACTAAAGTGAAGGTTTTTTTTTTGACAGGGGGATAATATATTAATTAGCAGCATGATGCTGCAAGAACAAATACAGAGTTCAGAGGTACAACTCGGAGAGCCAAAGAAAGAGGGCACCCTTGAAAGTGATCAGAATTAGTACAAAGGAGAGGAGAGGAGGGGTGAAAGGAGAGGAGGCTGTGGAGAGCTCTCCTAGCAAGAGAATCCGCCATCAAGTTGTGAGTTCTGGGAATCTTGATGATCCTGTAGGTATTGATCCGTGACGACTGAACAAAACCTATCACCTTAGGGGTTGGAAACTTCCCTCAAAAGGCTGACGGTGAAAAAAATGCATGTACCACCATCAAAGTTAAACAAAAAGGGTGCAAAAAAAAAGGGGGTTCTTAGGCTCGTGCCGACGTGCAGAGCGGACGAACCTAGCTAAGCCAAAGGCATGGCAGCATTCCCTAATTCTAATTGGGTGGGGTATAAACTTGGTCAGGTAAAGTGCCAACGTGCTGTTCTTTTAAAATCTGGGAGGACAAAATATCAGAAAGCCTTTTGAGAGTATAATAAACAATGAAAAGACGAAACTTATCTCCCTTCGAGATTGTGTAGGTAGGGTGAAGAGCGTGCCTCTAAAAGTATTAATTCAAAAGTCGAAATTCGAATTGAAAGCCGAGGCATGTGCTGCATTGCGCTTGAATTTTTTGAGACATACCTGTGCCTTTCCCTAGTCCCCATAAATGTGAGAAATCATATGTACTATATTTTTACATGTATCTGGTAACAGTTCAAAACAGTCCATAAGTTATGCCAATGACACATCATCACAATTTTTCACACTCCTTGACTGAGGCCAGTCTCAAACTCTCAATAGAAATTTCATGAAGAGTTTTATGAACATTAAATTTCAAGGCACATCACTATTTTTACTGTTTTGGCAACGTAATTATGAGAGAGAAGAATAAGTTTGATCATATGTGAGAGGAGTTTCTTATCCATAAAACTCTTTGCGGCATAGTAGTGTAGTTTTCTATGTCACTGTGCAATGAAATTGTGTGCAGTGGGACTAGCCTGAGTCTAAAACTCTAATTAAATCGACACATTCAATAAATGTTAATTTACTAACATCAACACACCAGCTTTTTAGTGTTAATAGATTTTTTTGACAATCAATCAATTACATACTTACATAGTTACATTTACCTATTTATAAGAAATTTGAATTATCTACCAATTCCATTTAACAGGGCAACACCAACAGTTTGCTCGCAAAAAGTACAATGTGGCTGAACATGGCTGAAGTCTCTGCATATGTTCAGCAATGACAACACATAAATGGACACATGCGCAAACCTAATACCGCACGGACCCTTTTCGTTTAATGCATCCTTTTTGGGCCCCAGGGTGAATAGAGGCATGGAGTTCCATAGCAACCAAATTCCGTGTCATCTCTCCGAATGAAGTGTGTCAATGGCCAAAAAGAAAGACTTCGCCAGGAAGAAAAAGAGTTGCCACGCGCCAGGATGTTGTGAATTTTTGGCAACATGGAAAAAGAGATGAGCAAACTCCTTCTATACAAACAAAGCTCTCGCCTATTGTAATTGACGGTGGACGTATAAAAATAAGAAATGGCCAATACCACTGGTTATAGTCCGGCTAAAAATTCTCGGAATATACATAACGTTAACTTCATATTTTCTTTGCTGAATGTACTATTTATTTGTGCAAATTTGCAAAACTAAGAGCAACTCCCTCTTTATTTTTGTTAGTTAAACTTGGAGTTTTAGCTTTATTCTATAAGATGATCCAACAGACACTTCAAAAGTTGAATTTTCCATCTGAATGGGCCCCACGTGTCATTCCCAAACCATCTCAAGGTCCCACCGCAATGTTCACATGGTGGGTCCCGCTTATCTCTTCTCCATCTTCCTCCACTCATTTTATTTTCCCTTATTCCTCTACCATAGCAACATGTGGGCAATAGGCGAGGCGAGTCCCAGGAGAGCGGAGTCCCGGGCGAGCTCACCAGCGAGAGCTCCGGCGCTAGCGAGCTCCTTGTGGAGGGGACCATCCGCGGGGAGCCTCAGCGCGGGCGTGCTCCCCTGCGAAAGGGCCGGCGCGGGGTTAGCTCCTGTGACAGAACCGCCCAAAATAATTATGTATTATCGCCTAAGTCTGTCCACGTGGCCATTAAGCAATAATTAAGAATTATTCTGTCGCTTCTGCCGGGTAAAGCCCGGTAAATCACTTACAGCAGGATCGAGATATGCGCTAAGCCCACCAAAGTTCACAAGTTTAACAATACTTAAAATTACAAACCAAGTTGAGTACATAAAAGTAAAGGTGATTCAGAGTTTTAAACAGCGGAAATAAAAACTAAGCGCGTGATACACATGGGAGGCCATCCATAGAGTATCACTCCTCCTCATCGTTCTCCCATTCAATCTCTGAAGCGTCCCCTCATCAGAGGTGACAAAATGTGACATAAATACCAGTCCCAGGAGGCTGGCAACACATTTATTACAACAGGTGGTTTAGTCCCTTACATCACGGCGACATAGTGGGCACGGGAGCGCCACTACCACAAGGAACAACACAAAAGCTAAAGACCAAACTACGATAGCGAAGGCTTCTAAAGCCTCATCAGAGTACCACGCCATGGAAGCTCTCTAAGGAGGCTTCTAAAGCCTCACCAGAGTACCACGCCATGGAAGCTCTCTGAGGATACCCTGAATCCACAGGCACGGTTGGGTGTAGGGCGGCGACCTACTCGACGTCTTCGGGAACGAAGTTGGGATCCTCCTCTGAAAAGCAGTTAGTTAAGTAAGGGTGAGCACAAACGTACTCAACAAGTTCAACCCCACCCACGGAGGGGCTTATAAACAGATCATGCACATGATATATCAAGGATCAGGTTAAGGTTTATTTGCAAACACATTTACTCATGCAGGGGTTCATTTTCGAAAAGATTTTCGCAAACCATTTTTATAACCCAAGTAACTTAGTTGTTTTGAGAAAACCACTTTGGGACTACCGGACTCCCCGTCCGCAGTAGCCCAGGCACACAGCCACAGACTTTTCCAGAAAACAACTCACGCCATGAAAACATCCCAAACCCAAACACTAGTTTTTTGACCACACCGTGACTCGTCCAATACCGTGGACACGACTATTCGAATAGGTTTTACACTCTGCAGAGGTTGTACATCTTTACCCACAAGTAGGGTACCGCCTTACGAACACCTTAGTGCCGGCGCGGATCCTATCAAAGCCATTACCCACCTTAGCTAACCCTACAAGCCACCACGGAAGTAACCAAGGGGTTATCTCACATAACCAGGGCGTACCTCACACAGATCGTACCCCTACTCCTTGGTCTCTCGCTGCTCACCCGCACCCCTGACAGCAAGTAGATTAACTAGTGGGATTTATACTAAGCTGTTGCCACATACAACGGTCAAGTGGTTGTACGATAAATTGGGCCAGGTGAGATGTCAGCAACCCGGTCCTTAACGACAAGATGGACATCTCCAACACGCTCAACCACAAAGGTACGAGCTCACCCATACTCCTGACACACACGTCCATCCTGTCTACCCATTTCTTTACTCTTTTTCCAAAAATATCCCATTCTCATTTTCAAAGCACTCACACCATTTTAAATAAATCATTTTGGCCAGACAAGGTTGAATCATAGAAATCATGAGTGGCTATCCTACCAGGTTTTTGCGGTAAAACAATATGCAATTTATAAAATGGGTATAGGGTTGTGTTTATAAAACTAGGACCAAAGCATGCATCAAAGGATGAGATTGAACTTGTTGTCTTCGAAGTCCTCGGGGAGTTCCGGCTCGGGGTTCGGGATCTTGGGCTCCTGCTCGCAGTACTCGGTTCCAAGCTCCGACTCGTGGTACCCTCCTTCGTTCACTCCGCCGGCTATAGCGCACACAAGCAAGCATGCAATCAATACCAGCACACACAATCTTACTGAGCTCGAGGAAAAGTAATTAGATAAAATGAAGGAATAAATGTTATGCAGGGGGTTTGGATGATGGATTGGTAGAGGTATACCCGGGACAGGTGTGATGAATTTTGGGCGCGATTTGAATTAAAATTGTGCATGAAATGATGGGTTAAAGGGGTGTTTAGGACTAATTATGAAGTTAAGGTCCTATTAGTAATTAGGTTTGAAGGGCCTAATCATAATATTTAGATAGGGTGAGGGTTTAATTATAATAGCCTAAGGGCCTGTTTGTAAAGGGGCAGGGTTGTTTTGTGGTACGGCTTAAAGGGTTAGGGTTTATTTGGAAAGGGAGAGAGAGAAATAGAGAAGGGGGTTCGGTGGGGGGAAAGGAGAAGTCTAGGGGGTCTTTTGCTAAACAACCATCTTCTTCCTCCCTCCTTCGATTCAGAACAGAGAGGAGGGGAGAACCGAGCGGGTGGCCGGCCGGGGGGGCCGGCGGTCCGTGCACAGCGGCGGCCGAGGAATGGGGCAAAATGGAGAGGAGGCCGAGGGGATCTCAGCCCCGTGCTTACCTTGGGCTGAGGTGGTTCGTGGGGGCAGCTCCTCGTGAGGAGGCGGCGGTGGGAATGGGGCTCACGGTGGTGGCTCGATGTGACAGTGTGGTGAGGCAATGGAGGGGCGGTGATGGCTCGGTGGTGCGGCGAGACCGGCGCGGGGCTATTAATAGCCGGAGTAAGGCGGTTCGGGGGAAGATATTTGTGCTCACCGGCGCTCTAGCGGGGTCATGGTGGCCGGTCGGAATCTCGGTTGCAGAGCGACGAGATGGCTCGGGCGGCGATGGGACAGCACGGCCAGGCGGCGGGACGGTTCGGGCAGAGGCCGTGGAGGGGGGGAAATATCTCCCCGACGGCGGCTCGGCAAGGAGGGGCCGCGGCGACCGGTCTCCAGGTGAAGTGACAGCGAGCGGAGTAATGGCGGCCCCGGCGTTGAGTGGCAGCGACAGTTCGCATCGCGGGGCCGTGCGGGGCGCGCGGGGCGGCGGGGGCCGGCGTGGCGTGTTGAGGAGGAGGAGGGCCAGGCGCGGTCGGGCACAGGCTGAGGCAGAGGTGCCGGCCGAAGGAAGAAGAAAGGAAGAGGAAAAGAAGGAAGGGAAAAAAGAAAGGAAGAAAATGAAAAAGGAAAAAGAGAAAAAAATAGGAAAAAGGAAAATAGAAAAAGGAAGGAAAAGGAAGGGAAAAGGGATTTAGAAAATTAGGAGAAATCCTAGGAAAATTAGGAGGGAGGAGAAAAGGGATTTTGTGGGTTTTTTGGATCTCTCGGATACCGGCGTAATTTCCGGGACGGCGGTGATGGCGAGGCGGACCGGTCGGCGGGACCGCGGCAAGTCCGGGATTCCTGGCAAGGTGGCCGATCGCGGCGCCGTGGCGGCGGTGGCCCGAGCGGTGGTGGGTGGTGCCGACGGGATTCGCGGCACGCGCGCCGAGGGTGAGAGAGGGAGAAGATGACCGGGTTTTCGAAGGGGATAATTGAGCTCAGCGGGAAAGTTTTGAAAACACGCGTGATTTAGTAGGTGATTTATTAGGAGCTAAAAACGCGAGCGTTACAATCTCCCATCCATCTGGAATAACATCAGGCCAAATGGGGTTACCTGAAAACAACCAATTAAGCAAGGCTGAGTATACTAATACTCAGCAAGACTGATCCGTCAAAATAAAGACACAACTAGACATGCAAGGCTTTTTGGCTGGTGGGTTTATTTTGCCAAAAACATCTAAGAGTTGATCCTTACTTTCAAGTTTTAGCTCAAGTTCAAGTATGTTAACCATGCAAAGTGAGTACATGTACTAAACAAGCATGTTGTGCAAACAATATTAAACAGGCAATAATATTAATCCAACTGTTCCATAAATACATGGGGTAGCCAGTAGTCAAGCCGACTCAGATAACTGCGAGTGACCGACGATCGATCGATTTATATCCTTGCAAGGTAAACCCAAGATACATGGAAGGTAGACTCCAAGAAATCAAATAAAAGCGAATGCGGGGTCTACCCCGACCAGGCGGTTCCCGTCATTCCCTAGATTAGGAAAAGATGCTACAGTCCTAAGTACAAGGTTACTGGAACGCCCTCACACAGCACGTCCAGGATCACACTTGCACTACCGGGAGCAAACCGGGAGACGCATCTCAAGAGTAGTAGCGATAAAATTCCGCACCGGTTCATTAGGTACTAGGCTTACCGGTCCCACTCCCGACAAGCACTTGGTACGTTCAATAGCTTAGACCAGCACCATGCTACTCAGTCGAGACCGAACCCATTGCTCTTACCACATGAGCGAGTCAATTTAATCAACTTATGATTCCAACATAAGCATCCTATATCTCGCGAGCAATGAGTCATTACTCGACTTCTACCGTATCCTTAGAGCATGGCACTAGCGTTCCTAACATACTAGTAAAAGAGCGTAGGAGTCCTAAGGATCATGCATCTAGGTTTCAAACAACTCCTGAAACTTAAATGCACAAAGTAAAACATAAATACTGGAATGTAAAAGGTATGCACTTTTTTAAAAAAAAGGTTAGATGAACAGGTGCTTGCCTTCCTCTGACTCAACACTAACACTAGCCTTGGGCTCTTCTGGACTTTGGTCCAGGTCTTGCTGCACACCAACTTGGTTCAGCTCACCACTAGTGGATCCCTCCTCCTCCTGAGTAAGCGTGTACGTCCCGTCGGGAAGATCTACATGTTTATGCACATGCATTAGATTAAGGTGAAGGCGGGAGAATTACCACAAAACCAACTCTTGTTGGCCATATTCAACCAAACATTATTATTTTCTCACAGAAATTATTAGGGTGATGTGATGATGAACAAAACACTACTTTGATGGTGATTATATGCACATCTAAACAAATTAAGTTACTTAACTTCACCAAATAGTAAGGGGGTGTGATAACCAAGATATGTTTTCACAATTTAACACCTTAATTGCCCTTTTTTATTTATCTAAATAAGACAAGCCTTACACCCATAAATCCATATTAAATAAAAAACACTTCCACTGAGCCTAAGCTTTTGCACACAACAACATATGCCTATTTTAAGCTCTCAAACCAAAATATAGCTTAGATTATTTATAAATTAATTTATATGAAAAAGACAACTTTCAGCCTAGTAAATCACCATTAATTCATACAAAAATATTTAATAAACTTTTTGATCTCAACTTTCTCCTACAAGTCATGAATGCCAAATATAAGATTCTGACCAAAGAATAAGTGCGGATTCAAATTATTTTTCAACTTTTGAATTTAAACTCCTACACAAGGTTAAATCCAAAACATAAATTAAAGCACATCTTAAAATCATACC
This sequence comes from Cenchrus americanus, assembly GCA_947561735.1. Lineage (NCBI taxonomy): Eukaryota > Viridiplantae > Streptophyta > Magnoliopsida > Poales > Poaceae > Cenchrus > Cenchrus americanus. The sequence continues at coordinate 95,336,571 of OX387241.1, read as the reverse complement.
CAACCTACCATAGGTACTATTCAACAAGGCAAAGCCCTAGGGTACACTGGTGCTTAAAGAAAAGTTTACTAAAAGGGCTATAAAAAGCATCAAGCTTAACCTAGCATAAAGCTTACATAAATCATAACTGAAAATATACACATCAAAATCATACCAACTTTGGTCACTAATCTATACATGCCATAAAGAGCAACATATCCAAAATTCAAGTTCATAGCATGTGTATATTTTAAACTACACTAAAAACACATCAAACTGAGTTTGAATTTTTAATTCAAAACCTACCACAGAAAAACCCTATACATGCTTTCTAGAAAAGGTAGGTTTCTTCACGAGGAACCCAACAAAATTGAATTTGCATTTTTATAATTTTTCTATGATTTTTAATGTTTTACAACTTCATGTGTTTTGGATTAGATAGTACTTACGAAAAGGTCCCTAGTTCTTGCATCTAGGACCCTGGAAAGACCTTGAACTCTGCAATGTAGTCCCTGGCGTGGCCAGTAGTGAAGACGGCTGGATTTCGGCGGGGGGAAATGCCGGGCTTGGTCGGGAGACGGTGGGAAAGTGGTGTAGGCTCACCTAGGGTTCGATTTGAGGCGGTCCGGAGGTCGTAGGATGCTCCGGCGATGGTCAGCGGCGGCAAGGTGGCCGGCGGTCCGCCGCTGCTCCAATTGCCGGTGGGCGACGATTTTGCAGGGCAAGAAAGCACACAGGAGGCGTCGGTGATTGGTTGAGCAAGTGTGCAAGCGACATGAACTCAACTAGGAGGAACAAACCGCGAGTGACGACGGTGTTGTTTTGGCGAGCGGCGGAGCGGACTGCTGGCAGGCGGTGCTCGGCTCTACTTGTCCGCGATAGAGGAGGGGAGGAGACTGTCTGGCAGCTCGCGAGGGTGCGATGCTGGCGAGCAGAAGGGCGCCAGCTAGGTGGCCATCGGACCTCGGCCGCATGCGCGCGTCGCGGGTGGCACTTGCGGCCGCCCGGCCGCGTGGCGCTACCCGCCGGCTCGCACATCACGACGCTTGCTCGGGCGCGGTCCGGCGGCCCGTGGGCCGTGCGGAGCTTCCCACGGACGCGCCGGTCTACCACGGAGGGGCCGAGGCCGTACGCGGAGGGATGGGCGCGCGACACGTGGCTCATGCGGACTGGCGGCTGTGGCGTGCCAGCGCAAGAGCGCGGTGACGCCGGCATTGGCGCCCCTTTCGTTTGGTTTAGCCCCATTCAAAATTGTGAAACACCAAACTCTTGAATACAACTCGAAAATCCCCAAATATAAATGTTGTAGATAAACTATAGGACTACAACTTTTGCAAAGGGTGACCTATGTTTTGATGATTTGTTTGATGGGAAAACGTGGAGAAGTTGCAGTTTTTCCACGGCTCGGATTACTGTTCATAAGGGCTTCAACCCTGTTTTTGGCTAATTTGCACTCAAAATTTGAATGTCTGCTAATTATGAAAATCGTGTTCTCGGAGATAACGAAGAAATTTTATATTGGACGATTTTGAAATTCTATAGTGAAATTTGGAGAACGCGTAAGAAAACCAAATCAGCCTTTTAGAGATCTAGGGTTTTGACCATGTATTTGGATTTTTACCAAGGGCTTTTGTGCAATTGTGTGCATAATCATGTCAAACATGATTAGGAGCCGATTAATATTGATTAACATAACTAAATGAGGTATTTATCTTTACTAAATACCTGGGGTGTTCAGCTCCCCGGCGAGCCGACCGCCCGCAAGAGCACCGACGTGGGGCGACCTCCCTGGCTAGCATGCGGACGATTGCTAGAGCGCCGGTGCGGCCCTCCCGAGCTGCTCCTCCTCTCGAAGTCGTGCCTGACTGTCCAAATTCGGCAGGCGGCGTCACGCGCCACACGGATCTTGACCCACACCCGTCACAGCCCCTCTGCAGGTACTACTGCTCGCCGCCGGAGCTCGCACCGCCCTCTGCCGCGGAGCCTGCGAAGCCCTCCGTCGGGAGCTCCCACCTCAGCTCTAGAGCATGCGCGAAGTCACCGATGGTGACCCTGCGCACCCTGCATGTGCCACATCGGCGCTGAAGGCGTCCACCAGGTACGTGTCGCTCTTGCGGTGAAAGTTGTCGTCCACGTGGGCTAGGTTGAGCGCAGAAGCTGCAGGACGAAGCGGTCGGTGTGACGGAGGTTGGGGCGGCAGCGACGGCAGCGCCCGACCCAACGGTGGCTTGGGCAGCGGCGAGGGCGCTTGGTCCTCATTGACAACGTCAACTGCACAAGGGCGCGAGGAGGCCGATTTGGCGTGAGGAGGAGCGCGGGAGGGATTGATGCCGCGAAACCAGGCGATTTTGCGAGGGGGAGAGCTCGCCAAAGATCGCGAGTCGCCAGGATCGAATGGCGAGGGAGATTGTGATCCTGTCTTTTTCCGAGCACGTTGGAACGAAGGATTTGCTATTTTTCTTTATTTTTTACCGGTGGGAACGAATACGAAGGATCTTTTGGAATTGCTCAAACAAGGTTAGCTCTCGTTACCCGCGTGGTACTTTGAACAACGCTGTGAGGGCACTCACAACCCAGACTCTATGGTAGAGTCCAGAGTAATTAACTAGAAAGTCTGGCGCGGCGTTGCCGCTCCATGACATGTAGCCCAGTGATTGGTAGTAAGGTTGTGGATATTTTACAACATTTTAGGTTGTCAGCTAACTCCTTAAGAGTTTATGCTATTTCTTAGTTAAAAAGAAGGGACTATGGATTATTATGATAGAGTTAAGGGACTTTTCTGCAAAATTTGGAGTTGTGGTTAGATTTGTAGATAGTTTATGTTCTTTTTCATAAAAGTCTGTGGACCATATATTACTTCATGTAAAGTTCAAGTTTGTTGGAGATGCATGGATCGCGGGTTAATTATTATAATAAAATTACATGAGAGGTGGTTTGAGGGAGGTTGATGTCGTCAAATTTTCTATTAGGTGGCTTGAACAAACGTTATTTTTTAAATTTTGAGGGGCTTAATTAAAATGTGGTTGGACTACTGTTTATTTTCAATAAAGTTTGAGTGGGTTCTATATAATTAGCAGCCCTCTTAGCATTCCTTCAAAGCTCTATATGGGGGTTTCGTAAAGCTGTTTGAGAGGCGGTTAGAATGAAAATATATTTTTGCAAGGTTTGAGGGGGTTTCCATAAAATTATCTTTGTGGGCCGAACTACATATTAATTTTGATAAAGTTTTAGAGTGACTTTGTAAAAGTGAGAACCCTGTTGGCATTCCTTCAAAACTGGAGGTGATTTCCACAAAACCTGAGAGGTGGTCTTTCAAATAATATTTTCACAAAGTTCGAGGGGGTCTTTGTAAAATTACCTGAGTGATGGCTGAATTACATACTACATAGGTTGACATATCATAATTTTGTGTAAATAAAATAAATAAGAAGTTCGTAAAATATTATATATAATTATGTAAATATATAGTTTTGAGAGCACTGTTCTTAAATAAGTTAGAACACAAATTCGATGGAAATATTGATTGAATAATATAATTTGAGAAGTCATTTGTTAATTAACAAAATTTGATGGAAAATAATGAATAATATAATTTAGAAATGAGATCAGGAATAAGTTAACATAAATTTTTAATCATGAATCCCACAATAGAATTGTGGGTCCCACAAAACAAAAATGTGTGGGTCCCACCAAATGTGGGTCCCATACGAATACTCATGAATCCATGTGGGTCCCGCACGTGGGTCCCACCTAAACATATTGTGGGTCCCGCATGAAACAGTACCTGTGGATGATCCGAGCCATCCACGCACGATCCGACGGCTCTCGTTTTGTTGATGACGTGGCTCAATGTGGGGCAAAAATCCCCCCCACTTTAGGTCTTGTAAAGATTAAGAAACCAAGTATAAGTTAGACTCCAAGTATACACGCAAAACGAAGGCCGTGCGGATCCCGTGTGGCTGCCCACAGCGATGTGTCCTCTCATTTAATAAAGTTGGAGTAGAAGATCCGAGAGAAATATTAGGTAGACCTGAAGAGTATATTGAGTCTTCGAGATATAGACTTCATGAGTAGAATCTGTATATGACCAGAAACACCATGACCCCTCCCAATTTTCGCCACGGAAAGCTTGACCACGAAACGAAAGCGAAACCTATATGACCCCTCCCAATTTTCGCCACGGAAAGCTTGACCACGAAACGAAAGCGAAACCTATCCATCGTTGCAGACATGCCGCAGCCCGCAGTGCAGTACGGTTCCACCTGAGATGCACAGCAGCGACGTTGACATGACACGTCGCGCCGCGGAGCCCCCACGTTCTGGTGAACTCCTGTGAGGAGGAGGAACGCGCCAAAACGGTCACGCCCTACATCCTCGCTGGTCTCTCTGACACCCGGGGCCCGCGGAGAAGCCGCTTGCGACGATAAGATCGCCCGTGCGCGACCGCGACCGGCAGCGGCAGGTGCCCGTGCCCTCGCGCGGTTTAACGAGCGGAACGGACGGCCCAGATGCTCCTCGGAGTGGTACGTGTACGCGGCGGACGGGCCTTGTGTTTCCCCTATCTCGGTGCGAGGAGTAGGGATGGATTCGAATCGGATATGCACGAATACGAATTCAGATGTCACTATTTACCACATTTTATTTCGAATTCGGACACGAATACGGATATTATCAAATACGAATACAAAACGGATATTTCGAATTCGGATTCACATTCGAATATTTACTCGATTTACAACATAGAGTCATAATGAGTATCAATTTAATTTGTCGATGGTTTTATCATTGCTCAAATCATGTTACAAGTAGAGAGTAAATTATGATCGTTATACATAATAGAGATCTTATTGCAAATAACATATTAATTAATTAATTAATTAATATATGACAATAAATATAAAATAAGTATTTTTTTAACTATATAAACATCTTTTATAAGTAAAAATAAGTACTATGATTAGACACATCAAAATAATTTATTTGTTTGCTAAATAATATAATGCATTTAAAATTACTATGATCAGACACATCAAAATTAATTAAAAATATCATTATATAATTTAGTAATATTAGGTTAGCATAATTAGTTAGTTGTCATATATGTGATTTTCAATAATTAAAATGGTGTAAATAACTATTTTACTAGCAGTATTAAAATTAACATCATTTGTAATTAGTATTTAGTAATATAAATAAATTTTAGATGTTTCCTATGAGTACTTTATTTTTGCGGATACGAATAATGTCGGATATGTAGGATTTTTGTCGGATATTTCGGATAATATTGAAAATCGGATTCGAATACATCCATCTGACATCCATATTAAAAACGAATACGAATACGGATATCCATATTAACATTTTTAGCGGATACGAATACGGATAATTCGGATTCCAGACATCCGAATCCATCCCTACCGAGGAGTGCCGGCGGTCGGGTGCGAGCTGCGCGAAGTGCGGACTGCTGATAGGCGGTTGCCCTGCGCCGCGCGGGGCCCTAGATTTTGGGAAGTTGCGCTGCCCCCTTTTTAAAATTGGCAAAACCGGCGGTTTCCCCAAATGGCCCTTCATCGAATCGCCATTTTGCATCGGACGGCTTACGTCATAAAACCAGAGGACATCTGCATTCTGAGATCAGATGATGGGCAGTGGCGTTAATTGTTGCACGCTCCAATTTGCTGTGTTGACTGTAATTTTGTGGAATTCATCAACAACTTCGTTTCCAATTTGCTGTGTTGATTGTAGTTTTGTTGCAGTCAAGTACCGAAATTTGAGCATGAGCTTTTAGTGAACAGAAAATGACACCTACTATCTAGCTTTTAGTGAAAAGAAAATGACACCAACTATCTTTTTGAATCAACCGCGGGTTTAAATAGGATTTAGATCAATGCAATGCACATCTTCTTTGAAGAGGTTTGTCTGGCGAGAGGATAGGGGCGTTGACATTGACATAGGCTTCCTCTGTTTCACTCTGCCACTCAAGTTTATACCTACTTCGTACCACCGAAGCAATGTACTCAAGTTTTCCATCTGCATGAGGGGGTGCACCAACAGATGGATACTATCAGGTCTAAATTCTTTTGGGGGAGTGATGGAGAAAATTTCAAATACCACATGATCAAATGGGAGAACACTTGCCTACCAAGAGAGTTTGGGGGGGGGCTGGAATAATTAACACAAGAACACTGAATGATGCGTTGATCTTGAAATGGGTGTGGCGGATCTACAAGCAAGAGCCTCATGATTTGTGATGTGAACTGTTACGGAAGAAATATCTTAGAAATGGCCCACTGAGCAGATGCAAAATGAAGCGGTCCCAATTCTGGCAGGGTGTGAATAATGTCAAACACAAATTCAAATGGAGGGCTACCTTTAAGATGAATAATGGAGCTAATGTGCTCTTCTGGGAGGATGTGTGGTTCAGAGACACACCTCTTAAGATACAATATCTGAAGTTGTATGATTATAGCAGGGAGAAACAATGCACTGTTCAAGAATGCTGGAAGGGGGGGGGGTTGAATGGATTGTGGACTTTAGAAGATCCCTGTCCCTGGGTGAGGCAGAACAATGGGTGGAACTGGTGGATCTGATTCACCAAGTACAGCCGAACGAGATGCCAGACAAGGTAAAATGGAACTTTGAAAAATGAGGGGCGTATACGACCAAGTCGACGTACAGATTCCTTCTACACCGCGGAGTGGTTAACATGCAGATGGAAAAAGTTTGGAAAAGCAAAATGCCACTAAAGATTAAAATATTCATGTGGCTGACAAACCACAAAAGGATTCAAGCGGGGGAGGTCTTGGGGGGCGGGGGCTAAAATGGAAGAGTGAGACTAAATGTGTAGTGTGTGGAGTGATAGAATATGTGGATCATATCTTGTTCAAGTGCCCTCTCGCCAAGATGACTTGGGCTGGTTTGAGAGAGGCGCTAGGGTGGGACAGACAACCTGGGAATCTTGAAGATCAATGGGGAGTAGCAACTATGAGCTTAAACTTCTTTCTCTTGCAGTAGTCCTTTGGTCCTTGTGGACAACTAGGAACAAGATGGTGATGGAGGGGGAATTCCTGTGCAACCCAGTTGACATCTTCTTTAAAATTCTTGTTTGTCTACAGAAGTGGAGGATAAGACTGCGGCCTACTGATCAAGACAAAAGGACGACCATGGTAAATGCGTGGGGAGACAGTTTCAGAGAAAAGTTGAGAAATCGACCGAGGATGGAGGACCTGATGTAGTTTATGTAGGCTGTTTCTCCTTTTTTTTCTTTTTGGTTTTTAGGAGGTGCGGTGTTTAGGCTTGATGCCTTTTTGTGTTTCCTGGTGCTGAACATGTAAAGCTGGCATCACCGGCGTTTCTTTCTGTATCAAACTCTATTGGCTTTCTATAAAAGCTGGGTAAATCCTTTTTTAAAAAAAGAAGATATGACGGTTAATGTGTGTTCTAAAAGATCAAATTTTCTGCAGCATATTGTACAATGAAGCCTTTTGTATTGTTATCAACTAATGGAGGTGGGTGAGAGTACATATGAACCGCAACTACCACTCGAACATAGTAGTCATGTTATTAATACGCGTGACATTGTACAAAAAACTGAAAATAGAGCGGTAAGTGCACGCAAGAAAGCTCACATTTTCAGCCGTGATCTATGCAAAATAAAGTACCTTTGTATCATCAACTAGTGAAGAGGGTTGAAACAGGGGCGGACTCAGAGTGAAAAACGAGTGAGGGCACAACTTAACAAATTCTTATACGATGAACTTTGAATATGGTGGAAATCTATCTATTACCTTGATATGAAAGTTTTGAGTGAGAGCTTGTGCCATATTCACATGGTGATACTGTTTGTAGAAACCAAACTACTACACAAATTTTTAAGGAGAAAAATAAAGCTGCAAGACCAATAATGCAATTACAGACTTACAATTATAATTAACACGCGGTATGATACAAACCATTTTAGGTGATGTTTGTTTCCACTTCTAGTCGAATATTTTATCACTTCTCGCTTTTTGGATTCTTAAAGTTCAAATCTTTGAAGCAGTTTACCACATAAGTGATAATTAGCAAAAATAAGCAAATTGTTAAGTAACATTCTCGTTTATTTTTATCGATAACGTGTTCATAAAGCGGAAAAAACAGGGTCCTGTTTATAGTATTCCAAATGGGCCGTCCGTGCCTAGCCCGGCCCTAGCCCGATCTGGCCCGGCCCGATGCGGCCCGACACTATATAGGCCCGAGACGTTTTCGTGCCGGGCCGTGTCGTGCGTCGTGCCCAGATGCCGGCCCAGGCACGACCCTATGGCCTATTTTTCGGGCCGGGCCGGCATGGCGCCGAGAACGGCCCGATGGGCCGAGGTCCGGCCGGCACTATCGCCTTGCCGGCGCGGCGCGCCCGGGGCGACGGAGGGCGGCGCGGTGGTGGCATCCCCGACCGCGGCGGAGTCCGGCGTGGGTCCCTCGGCCGCGCGTGAAGGTGGAGCGCGCCATGGTGGCCTCCCTCGGGCCTCGGCCGTGGCGGAGGCCGGTGCGCGGCACGCCCCTGCGGGTGGGGGCGGAGGGCGCGAGCCGGCGCGCGCGCGCCCCCGCGCGTGGAGGCGGAGGGCGTAGGCCGCGCGCGCGGCGCGCCCCGCGCGTGGCGGCGGAGGGCGGAGGCGGCGCGCGTGGAGGCGGAGGGTGGCCGGCGGCGGAGGCTTGAGGGAGGGGAGCTCAGGAGCAGAGCGGGGATGGACGGGGCCGCGGGGGCGGCAGTGGATGGATCGGGAGGAGCTTAGGAAGGGGAGGGCGGCGGTGGAGATTTGGTAGAGGAGCAGGGCGGCTGGAGGCTGAACTGCTGAAGATTGTTGGAAGGCAAACTAGGGTTTCACAACTATTTATATGAATGGGGATTATTTTATCGGGCCGCTTATCGGGCCGACTAAAATCGGGCCGTGCTTCGGGCCGGCCCGACGTGCCGGGGTTGCGGCCCAGGCACTAAAAGGCCATCGGGCCGGGCCGGCACTAAACCCTATTTATCGTGCCTAGGGCCGGGCTAGGGTCGTGCTTTTTAGGGTCGTGCCTCGTGCCGCCAATCGTGCCCGGCCCATTTGGAATTCTATAGTCCTGTTCACGTGTCACGTCCACAACAACGTTAGCATGTTACATACAAGGAAGTTTGAAAAATTTATATCTATCCTCTGTATGCCATTGTACTACCCACATATCACATAAATTTTTTTATAAAAAAAATCCCATGTATACCATCATGGCACACGAAGGGAGTGGTATAATTTTTTAATGGAGTATAGGAAAATTTCACAGGGTCTTCTCGGCTAAATTAGAGACCTCGTACGAAACTAAAAAAAGTGAGGTCTATGAGCTGAAAAGATAAAAAAAAACATAACTTATAGATCGACTAATTATTTCCTATAGTTTGGTGTGAATGTGATGGGCAACGGATTGAATTGAAATAAAATACGAGGGATTAGTATTACCTTTAGCGTCTCGCCGTCCGTCGCCTAGAATCTGGACGCCTCCGCCTCGCCGATCACTACCGCAACTGTCAAGTAGATAAACGACGAGAGAAAACGAGTCGACGCCGGCGCCTAGGAGGCATGACTCAATTTCTTTTGGGCTATTGGCTCGCTAAATGGGCAATGACGTTATTGATAATACACCAACCAGACTGCTTCTTTTTTTACAGCCACTGGCGGACCCAGCGCCCGGCCACCCTGGGCATCTGCCCAGGCTCCAGTTAGCCAAAATGCAAACCACCATAGCTCTGCTAAAAGCACATACCAAGATCAGATCACACACAAAGCCGAAGAGCTAAGATATAACTCTCGGTCCGCCACTGCTTACAGCTTATATATATATATATATGTATCTACTTACATTGGTAGTGAACTGCAATGCACTACATATTTGAAGGCCTATGCGATTTGGAGGCCTCGATCGGTCGCTCAACATGCACACCCTTGCAAACCCTCAGGGATGCCCTGTTCATGGAACCTATTCACGACTGCAACAAATGCATTGCACGTAATGAAAAACGCGAAGACCCGGAGGACCAGCTTAACAAAAGCGCCAGAAAAGTTGAGCGGAAAAGCAAAAGAACCCAGAACGGAGGGAGAGAGGAACTGTGCCACCTCCCCTCTATAAGCGCTCCTCCCAAAGCCCACCACCCCACCACCTTCTCCTCCGCCCCCTCCGCTTCTCCTCCCCAATCTTCCTCAACCCCCAAACCCTAACAGCCCACCACCACCCGCGAAGAGGAGACCGAGAGGGGGGCTTAAACCCTACCTCGCCCGAGGCCCCAGCGGCGGCCATGAAGACCCTGTGCCCCAAGCCCGGCAAGGGCGGCAAGATCCACCCGTCGCCCGCCGAGGACCCCATCGCGGCGGCGTTCCGCCTCCTCCCCGCCGCCATCCTCGTCCTCGTCGCCGGGCTGACCCCCGAGGACCAGCGCGTGCTGGCGCACCTCGTGACGCGCTCGTTCCTGGTGGGCTGGGACGCCGCCACCGCGCCGCCGCCGGAGCAGGCGCGCGGCGGCCGGCGCCGGCGCGGCCACCCTCCCACCGTCGGCTGCCTGTGCTTCGAGTGCTACGGCAGCTTCTGGACGCGGTGGGGCTGCTCCCCGCAGCACGACCGCATCCACGCCGCCCTCGAGGCCTTCGAGGAGCACCTCAACGCCGCCGAGTCCGCCGCCGCCGCCACCCCTCCCTCCTCCAAGCGCCGCGACAGGGGCAAGCGCAGCAGGGCCGCCGCCGCTGCCGCCGCCACCCCCTCCCCCGCCGACCCCTCCGCCGATTCAGAGCCGCCACGAGTTCCCGGAGGCCCCGGCCGAGGTGGAGGTCGTCCCGGAGCCCTCCTCCCCGCCCCCTCCTTCGTGCCCGCCGCCCCCGGCTCCTGTTGTGGCGTGCCCCTCCGAGAACAAGGAGAATGTCCCGGAGGCGGCTCCCGCGGAGGCCAAGGCGGAGGAATGCGGCGGCGAGGTGGCGGCTGAGGCCGAGGAGGAGAGGAAGCGCGGGTGGGCGGACGTGATGGGCGGCGTGCTGAACCCGCGTCGCTGGGGGATTTGGAGCCCCGCCGTGGAGAGCGCCACCTAGAGGCAGCCGCCGCCGCTGCCGCCGCCGCTGCCGCTGCCGCCGCCCGAGGGTATTCTTGTGAATGCCGGGCCTCTCTAGGGTTCTTTTGGGGAAGTCAGTCAGGATGGGGGCTGCGGAAACAGCAGCAGAGATAAAAAGAAAGAAGCGCCGGTAAAAAATTCCTCTTCTGCCCTTGGGAAATTGGGAATCTACAGGCGCTGCTGGCCTAGTATTGTACTGTGGGTAATTTGGCAACCAGTGATGGTGCATCTGCAATGCTACTGAACATCACTTGGTGCTTGATGATGGTGTGAATTCTGGTCTCTTTTTTGAGTTGTCTGGTCTGTGCTTGGTTGCTGCTGTGTTCATATTCTTCCTTCCTTGCCTTCCCGATCCTGCTCAGGGTGGGTCGCAGGAGAAGCCTCTTCCTTTTGTGATGTCATTCAGGCGTGTGGTTTCTGACGATCGACCATGTAGAGTAAGGTAATTCCCTAGTCAATGCAGTGTTTAATTTCGACAGCGGTTCAGTGGATTACAGCTTGTTTCCATGATCAGCCGGCCTGTGCCATTGGTCTGATCTTTAGTTCTTGCCTACTAGATTGTTTTGCTTGCCTGGTTGATTGCTTGCTTGCTTGCTGTGAATGATCTCGTCCGGGACTTGACAGGGGAGGATGCCCCTCCTGCTTGTCCCAATTGCAGGCATTGCCTCAGGTTAACAACTGTAGTTGTTGCCAAGTTCTTCAGGTACACGATGACCAACTGTAGCTCTTGCTCAGCAGGATCGGTTTCTGATGCGTTGTTGATTTGTACTTGACTTATCCGATACGTCCCTCCCTCCCTTGGGCCTCAGATCCAAATTGTAACCGTGTGCATTTCTGGGACTGGGAGAGAAGAACATGGGGTTGTCAGGGGTGAATGCTTCATCTTTACAGCATCCCAAACCCATCCCATACGTGGTCCGCTCAAAACATACAGCATCCCAAACCCATCCCATACGTGGTCTGCTCAAAACATTGTTGGGTTGGTCGGGAGAGACGGAGTGGTGGTAGTGGTGGGGACTGGGAAGAGCAGAGGAGCATGGCGATGTTCACTTATCAGCCGGGTAGAGAGGGGGCAAGGATCCATCGCTGTCAGGTACCACACCGGCCATTGTTTGGCGGCTACACTGTTGTGGGGATAAACTTGGATAAAGTGAGGATTGTTTTGCCTCGCTTCTCTCATCATTTGGGCCATTGTTTAGGGGATCCTAGGGGGTTCATTGCTCCGTCCCAGAGGACGCCGTGGACCATTCCATAAAATCGCAACAGTAGCCCTAGTAGTCCTGCCTGCTTGTCGCACATTTCGTTGTAGCGGTGATTATACCGTCCATGAACTTGATTATGGATCTTCCGCGCGGTAACAAAGTACCAGTATACCTTTATTCAAAGGACTGAGTAACGGTAACATGATCATGCGTCATTTACATAGCATGATCATTGCTTGGCAGACTGTAGCGTTCACACAGTTCTTCTAATTGAAATTCGTTGCATATGTGGTAAAATTCGGTAAGAAAATAACCGCTCCAATGCGGTTTGCCTAAATTGTGGGAAATAACTAGAGTGAGGAAACTGGCTCTTTACATTTCACTCGATATACTAGTATAATAATGGTAGTAAAAGAAGGAGCGGGTCGAAATTAAATAGTTTGCTCCTACTGCATATAGCAACGACGTCTGCATTCAGTAGAGGGTTAGGTTGAACAAGTGGAAATTGGAAATGCCATGGCGTAGGCAGTACTGTCTCCTTCCCTCTTCTTTCTTTTTTTTCGTCCAACAAAAGGCACGAGATGAGAGCTATGTGCCACTTGATTGAGAAGAATACTACCCGTTTCTTTCCTCCGGGTCTCGCTTATTTAACTATATAAACAGACGAACTGAATGTCCATTCTGTTGCTCATCCCACAAGTGGTCTCGGAGGCAACAATGGATCACTCACCTTTCCACTCTGTCTTTTTCAGATGAAAACTTCAACACTCTGCCTAATCTATCTTGAAGTTCCACTCTTTAAATTAAATACGTTGCTGGACACCTTCAAACTCGAATTTCCAAACTTCCAATCGATTTATAAAATTTTGTATTGAGATGCACCCGCGCAGTTTTTCTTTCCTTTTTGACAAGGGCGCATCCAGCTTGATGGAGTAGAAATAGCAACCAAACCGTACTTGCACGCTCCGGTCAGTATGATGGATGTGGGGGCAATTTGGCCTTGTTCAATTCTTTCAGGAATGGTCCGGAACGAGATCTATTCCACACAAATTGATTTGACTTGGTTTAAAATCCTTCCTAATACAAAAATAATCATTTGTTTCGGATTGGCATAGAGCCAACATTGATTATGTTCCAGCACCGCCATATTCATTTGGATTATCAGCCACCAGCCAAAAGTACTTTTCGCTCCGAAGAAATCAACACCCGCCGCCAGCCAATTAGCAGTACAAATCAGCACCTGCCGACCGAACTGCGTCGGTTATCCAATGTCTCTTAGCTATCCGAAATCAATCTTCATGCCTTGACCTTCGGAACGAAAACTCCCAGTTACACAACCGCATCTACTTGTTCCCCTACATGAACGGATACCATCAATCAATCTTGAACGACCGAACAAGGATATGTCATATGTGGCAATTAGCAGCACTTCAATACTTGATGACATTCAGAAAACAAAAACTAGAACAGGTTAGCGTCATCGCATTGACAGAAAGCTCCACTCTAGAATCAAATGGAACTGATTTTATTATGAGAAAAACAATCCCCAAACCAAACCAAACCAAACCAAACCAAGCGCTTGATTACGAAATCTTGGATTTCAAGGTAGCCTCGCTCTCTATCTCGAGATAAACTCCATTTGGAACCCAATCACCGAAAGCACAGTTGGTGTGAACAGAACAACATGGGAAGCACAGTTGAAGTGCCGTGCACCGGGGCCGCCGGAGCTGCTGCCTGTTGGGGAAGTTGGCCTTCGGAAGCCTCACTCACGTCCGGCCAGGCTGACGATTTCAGTTCGCGCGCGGCTTCGGTCACGCGGGGAGACTTTTGCATTATGGGTTTGACGGAAACGCTAATGCTGCTCATGTCATGTGAGTTTTGTTGCGCATGGATGGTCCTTCGAAGGGGTGCCGGCCTTCGGTGCAGAAGGCACAGATGGCTGTACTTCGGCGACGAAGGTTCGAGAGGACCAAGTGCGCGGTGCGCCGGCCGGGAACATCGCGTCCAGGGCCAGCGGCGGCACAGGCGAGATGCCGGAGAGGCGCGACGCGACCGGGCGGGGATCGCTACTCGGCGCGAAGGTGCGGCGCTCCTGGACACGTGGCCGCCGCCGACGCGTAAAGAGGGCACCGCACGAGGCGAGAGACAAGGGGTGCCGCGTGTAAAGGCGTTTCGGCCGTACGAAGACACGGCGGAGGCACGTACGACGCGGGGAGTTACTGTTATACCCTTGTAAAGTGTTTAAAGCCGTTTGTCAGGAACGGAAAAGGTGTAATTGAGGCAAATGACTATACCCAGGGGTCTTCTATAAATAGTGAACCCCTTGTAATGAAACGGACACACTGTAATGAGAAGAGAGCACCGAAGGTCACAACTTGCTATTCGGTCGTCGGCCTACTGAGTATTTCCTTATTTCCTCACTGTGTTGTTAAGTTTTAGCATTTCCCTTCCCTGCGCAAGTAGAAGTAGTAGCCTCGCGGTAGCAAGCGAAGGAAGGGAGAGAACTCAGGGAGCTGCTGTGTCGGCGTCCACCCTTCGGGACCGATTCCCACCAACACGGCGACGGAAATAACTACACCCCCCACGTACCAACAGAACGAGAAAAGATGAGAGGGAGAGAGAGGGGAGCGTTGAATGCCTGTGCGTCTGCTGGCGTGAGGGTGACTGTGTCTGTGTGAGGCACACGCGCACCGGTCGCGGCTGCTCTTCTGTGTTCCGCCGTTCCACGGGCATTGCGCGCGGTGCGTGTCGTTCCCCTGTGTCACTGTGTGTGTGCGCGCCTCTCTCGGGCTCCGGCCGATTGTGATGGCGTTCACGAGGGCACGTTGCCCCCTTTGTGGATCGATCAGCACACGAGTCGTTGGACTGGACCCAACGGCGGGCGCTCTCCGGTCGCCGTCGCCGTCGCGGCAATCAATGGATCGCCGCCGCCGCCGAGCACATGCCCTAGAACGAACGGAAGCCCAGCCGGCCAACCCGGCCAGCCGAGCCGTAGACGACTCCGGCGATCCCTCGTCCTGCCAACGCGACACGGCGACGCCAGGGTTTTTTTTACCGACCGCCACGTTTTTACCGCCGGGCGGCGGTGAGGGGCGGTATGCGCGCGTATACGCGGTATACCGCGCCTTGTCTCTGGAGAACGGCGCCCCCGCGATGGAGGATGACGACGACGCCCTAGGGGCTCCCTCGGCGTTGTCCGCCAAGGGCCAAGGGGACACCCAAACCCGGCGTGGCGAGGACGGTGCGCGGTGGCGCGGCGGACGAGGCCTTGGGCACGGACGGCCTAGGGGCCCGCCTCGGTGTCGGCCTCCAAGGCGCCGGCCGGCGCGCGAGAGGGGTTCTTGGAGATGGTCGCGAGCACCGCGGTGGGGAGTCGGTGGCGTTGGGCGTGCGGACGAGCGAGGACGGGATCAGAAACGCACCGCCGGCGGCGGCCCGCATAGGTTCGGGTTGCCCTCGTACGTCGCTGCCGCCTGGGCGGCGAACGACCCGGCGAGTGGGATCGCGCCGGTGAAGTTATTCCGCGACAGGTCCTTGGGCACGGGTGCCCTCCAAGCCGCCATGGATGAGGACGGCGACGCCCTAGGGCCACCCTCGGCGTCGGCCTCCAAGGGCCGAAGGGCAGGGAGCTGCTGCGACGGCGACACCCCTCCCCACGATGGTGCGACGGCCCTCCCAACGACGGGCGCTGGTGCCATGGGTGGCCACGGTGCAAGCCCCTCCCGACGACGGCGCCCTTTGCTGCCCTCCATGCGAACGCCGCGGGCGATGCAAGTGTTGAAGCTTGGGCGGAAGCGGCTAACTTTGTCCACTATTCCTCATCTCAGACAATAGAGTATAATCTTCCTGTCATTGATGTGCAAAGGTATTGGCATTGCAGCCTTTCTATTTTTTTTAAACATGATAGGAGATAGTAGTAGACTGTAATAAATATTGATGTAACTTGTTTATAGGCCTCAAGTAGATGATGTGGAAAATATGGAAACAATTGATTGGAGTAGCATTAAGATAGTAGAGACACATGATGACGAAGGTCGTATTGATCTTATGAGTGAGAGTAAGATATATGAGCTTTTAGGCTTAACAGATGAGGTCACAACAAATGTACCTACACAAGCCTTTGATTTCCGAATGGATGAAGTAGAGGGGAATGATAATGAGGTTGAGCAAAACACTGATGGTGCTGCCATTAGACTAGCGATGTTGTATCATGTGAGATTGTCATATCATATGATAAGAACAACCATCATCAGGACTGGAACGTCCCCAAATATGGATGAGTTGGGACTGACGTGCGGCAATATGCACTCAATAAAGTTCAATTTGAGTGAGAAGTCATGCGGGACGAGATATAGAGCTTATTGCAAATTACGAGTGACGAAGGATGCCCTTGCCCTTGGAGGATAAATGGGAATAAACAAAAAGGACAGCTCACTGTGGAGGTGAATATTGAAAATTTTACTTGTTTTGTAAATTATACTTGTTTTGCAAAATAATCTCCATCCTGTCAGAAACTTCAAGAAAGCATATAGAGGATATGGCCAGATATATCCTACAGCAAGGGCTTACAGAGTGGACAACTTCTATGTGAATATAGCAAAAATCTTCTTGAATCTGGTAACGATTGCAATGGTTACGAGAAAAATCACAGTATCTATGGTATGGTATGCTTTAATCAGAAATTAGTGTGACTATATAACTAGTAATGTTGCAGAGTCATTTAATAACTGGATTAGAGACCATAAAGACCTACCTGTTGCTTACCTAGTTGATAAGATAAGAGAAAAGATCGTGGTATTGTGGAGCAAGAGAAGAAATATTGCATTTAGGCTACCTGAAGGAAAGATACTTCCAGCTATTATGGTTCAGCTAAAGGCAAATACCAGAGGTTTGGGCCACTTGAGAATAGTACCATGTTCTAATTGGAGTGCAGAGGTTTGGGACCATACCAGCACCGAGTTGAGAGGCATATTGTTAAGCTACACCAAATGACATGTTCTTGTCTTGAATGGCGACCGCGGTAAGCCATGTCAACACATGTTGGCCTATGTAACCCGCCAACGGGAGTTGATCCTAGGCAGTTTGTGCATGACTACTACTCAGTGAATAGGTTTAGGGCTGCTTATGGAAGAGAGATTGAACCGTTGTTAGATAAGACACAATGGCCACAGGTTGAACTACCATTTGTAGTTGGCGCACCTCTTGCTAAATTACCTGTTGGAAGAAGAAGAAAACTTAGAATGAAGGATGGATGGAAGGTGGACATAAGAAGAAAGGTTCCAAAGACAACCAACATACCAATGATGGTGAAAATGATACTACTCCAACAGATGGGAAGGGAAAGAAGAAGATCAGAGGGCCTATAACTTGCTTAAGATGTGGACAAAAAGGTCACCGGCAAGCTAGTGCCAAGTGCCCACTGAATGGGACAAAAAAAGAGGTAAGAAATGATTTTATTATCAAGAAACTTGAATGATGTCAATACTAATTGATTTGATTACTTGTAGGAAGCGTAGGCAACCTAGGAAGAATGCTACAAAATCAGCGCCAGCAGAACCTAGCACCCACGGAGGCCGACTAGAAGAAATTCTTCGGGATAGTCCGGAGGGTCACTAGAAGGTAAGAAATATTAGCTCATTTATTTTGTACATTATTTTTTGAAAGCATCTAATTGTCATATCATAATTTTTTTCAGCAAGCTTGCGATGTTAATGGGAGAGGACACATCTTCACAGACGGACAACACTAGCCCTGTGAGGATGTCTACCGTGCCACCACAAAAAAAAATTACTCCGAAGAGGAAGCTACAGATTAAATGATGAATGAATTTAGTTGTGATGAGATGTAAACTCATGATTTATTTGACATGTCTTGGATGTTTTAATTCTTGTTTGGATCTTGGTTTCAAGAGATAAACTCGTTTGTGCTAAATGCAAGGCTATGTAAACTTGTTTGGATCTTGATTTATTCATCGTCATCATCTACTATGGACATGTATCCATGCAAATAACAGAATTTATATTCAGTTAACTATGGACTTGTATGCTTTTGTAATCGTGGAAGCTAATATGGACACGTATCCATGCTTTTGTCCTACTTGTCTTAATTTCTGGAACTGAGACTTCTTTTCTATGATGTATGCATTTACGGACAAACCTGCATGGTAAACGTATAGGTCATTTGTGTTGTTGTTTATGTGAACTGTTATATGTGTTGTGCTTTCATCACTTTCTTCACTTTTATATCCATATTTTTTCATCCCTCGTATTCTTGTTGTATGGGTACATGCCCAAATTTACATCATAAAAAAGCTGCACTTCATTTCATCGAGACACGGATACAAGCTGCATTTAGGACCATATTTCATTTCATTTCGGACACGGATACAACATGATGCTCAAAGACAAAACAAATATGTTCGAGGGCATCCAAGCACAACACAACAACTCATTCTAGGTCCCCTGATTGCTACAAGCTCCTTGACCTCTGCCAATCCTTGTTTCAGACCTCTGCCAATCTTTGTTTCAGACCACTGAAGGAAGCAGGCAATCCTGCAACCATGCAATTGCAAGGAACTATGTCAATTGCCTCAAAATTGGAAGGAAACCTCACTTCAAGGAGAACTTAATCAACATTTAAATATATGCAAATATGCGGTTGTTGCTAGTTGCAACATGAACACAATGATATGGAAACACAGTTGCTGGGACAACAGACATTGCTTGAACTACCTGGTTGCGGAACAAAATGATCGACTTAGACACCAATCTTGAGAGTAAATAGAGCATCTCGGACTTGAATACATCTTCCGGTGTGCCTAGAAGCATTTTCTTTCCAACTTTGTGAGATTAACAAAAATAGAAAAATAATTCTTAAAGTTCGGTAAGGAATAATAGCATGCAAAAATATGAAGAATGGCTCCTTCAGGAATGTGAAAGTAAAATGAAGCATTATCATATTATTATATAATCCCTCCATTTTCAGACCATACTATATATTAGTTATTGGCAATTCTAATCATTGTTATCTACATCAGCTTTTCCATGAGTTCAACTTTACTTCTATATGTGTGGGTATGAACGACCACATCCACGTAAGCTTGCACGGGTGGCGAGATATTGCCAAAATTAAAGTAAATGAATAAATCTCATCTTTAAGCGACAAATGTATATCCATACACCTCATGAACTCTATGGATAACGACGCCAACGTACAATCAAGCTTCGAGAAAGCCTTAATTTCTACCGGGATAACTTGTGGTTACGATGTACGAGAACATATCAATCTTACGAAGACTTCAAGAATTATCCGTGAAGTCCTACGACGGACGACGGATGCAACCGTGCAGCCAAAAATTGCTGCCTTCACACAGCAATTGACAAGCAATACATGCAAACCTTCAAAACTAGATACCCACCTCCCTTTGGAAAATGCAAACACTTGATAGCACTTGCATGCTATCTAGTCAGATAGGAAGTTTGTACGGGGGCATATGGTTCATTGCAATGTTAAAGAAGTGCGACCTCGAGAGCACTTGGGCGGCCAGAGTATGGAGGGCAAGCGAGGCAAGAGCTGGCGGCGGCTGCGGCTTGTCGGCCCATGCTCGTGGGGGGCAAGGGCAAGTAGCAAGCAAGGGCTGCGGCGGCGCAAGCAGGCAAGGCCGGCGGCGACGCAAGTAGCAGGAAACGTGGGCAGCAGCGAATGGGATGTGAATGCCTGCGATTGGTACGCTCGATATGTGGATAAGAAGCAGAAGGGCATTTTGGTCCTATACGGTGCAAATACAGGTACAGGAGGTGTTAAAAGTACGAATTGTGTCAAAATAGCAAGGTGCCCACGTTTGGTGTCCTACAATACCGAAGCCAACGTTAGGATTGTCAAAATAGCGAAACCACGACGATAGCTGTGTCAAAATAGCAAATTTCTCGTCAGGGACGGGTGCTCACTGGTGGCCATCGAGGGAGGTTTGACAGCGTCAGTCTAGGACGACGAATGACAAGGGTGAGCGGCAACGGTAGGCTACCAGACCACAGGGGACGACGGTGGTGCTGGCGTCGAAGAAGGGGAGTCAACGGAGATGGTGGTGTTGTCTGGAGGCGGCGATTGCGGTGACGACAGTGAGAGGGGTAGAAGGTGGCCAGACACGGACGGACTACGATTGGACGACGGTGAGTTAGGGGGAAAGGGCCTAATCGGATTGAGGCCAAAGGTGCCTAACCAAAATTTTGGTCACTTTAAATTTTGATCACCAATTCAAAATCTTTACCAAATCTGACAATTCAAATGAACTAAGGTACACAAGATGAACCTTTTTAGCCACCCGCTCCTTTAGATTGTTGAAATTGGTTAAGATTTTGAATTGACGCCAAAAATTAAAATAGCCAAAATTTGGACCGGGTGTCACACCCGAATTTAAAGGCAAACTCGAATGCATTGAATACATGTGCGCCAGGATCAAAGTTCACACATGCATCGACTTAGTGAATACTAAACCACAGTGTCGAAATGTAAAGGAAGTATTATAACATTATTACATGATCGAATGTTTCATAATCGTAACAAAAGCGGAGTACTGCACGACGCCACAAATCATTTGTGCTGACGGCCAAAACGTATTTGTGTTGGTGGATTTCTGTTGGCGGGCTCGCAACCGCCACTGCTGAGGCATGTGCACCGACGGACAAGTTAGTCAGCCGCTAGCAGAAAGTGCATCTCCCCTTGTGGAGGCTTACAACACCCGCCGGCGTTGATAATTTAGGAAAAGGAAAAAATGTATCCCATATTGCTCATCATGGGTCACGATGGCAACGAAATACAATGGTTTATTCCCAGACGATTTACCAAACTGATCTTCAGATACAAAATACTAGATCGACGATTTACCAAACCGAGATCTTGCAAATTACATGTATTCTGAAACGATACATTCGGATTTAAGGGCTACTAGGGTCTCTTTTGCAAGAAGGCGCGCCACAGGGCTGGTTGACTAGTACCCTCCCACTTTGACTTGGGTCAGATCTGATTTGGGCCAAGGGATCGGGATCAGACGGATGTGGTCGGTTGGATGTGACGCACGACGGCGCAGGTGTCGGTGTTTTAGACTGGCAACCTACCAAGGGGGTACCCGAGGTAGATGAATGTGAAGCTCGCTGCATCGTGCTTCTCGAAGGAAGAGACACAGCACACAATTTAGATAGGTTCGGGCCGCGAGGTGCGTAATACCCTACGTCCTATATGCTGCGTAGCTCTGAATTGATTGGTGTGATTACAAGATGATGTGTATATCAGAGAGAAGGGTCCCTGCCTCGCCTTATATCGTCCGGGAGGCAGGGTTACAGGTCGGCTGTGGGGAGACAGTACTAGTCGTGTACGTCTAGGAGTCCTCTACACAGTACAAGGCATGTAGCTTCCTATCCGAGTACTTCTCCCAAGTAGTCCTTGCGCCTCCGCCATCAGGTGCCGTGTGGCACAAGCCGGGTAATCCCAGGGGCCCACCGAGTACTCGGTCCTGGTACCCACCAAGGTAGTGGGCCCAGAGAGGTCCATACGACAAGCCCCCAAGTACTTTGTAGTCGAGCGGGATAGTTTCGAGCAATCTTGATGGCCTTGACAAGTAGTCCTCAAGCGTCCCCGAGTGCGCAAGCCGCGAGTCCATCGAATCTGCCCAGGCGGCTCCACAGAAGTTTGGAAGGTTTTCCGGCGATCCTTGAGTAATCACGAGTCTTCTCTGATGGTCCCCAAGCGTCCTCGAGTTCTGCTCTTGAAGATTCAGCAAACTCTCGTGTTATCTTGAAGCCGAAGTTTATATGGAAGTGCGATTGCAAAATCACACTCCATATGGAGTAGCCCCCGAGACTTAGGTTGAGTCGTAGACTCTGGCTGAGGGTCAATCTAAAGTTTTGGCAAGATTATCCCGCAAAATTCGGAGAACAAACCGAAGTACATGTGGCACGGAGCCCCCGAGCCTTGAGTCGAGTACTTCCTCTCGAATTGAAGGGTCATCTTGAATGTAGAATGTGTACTGAGTTGCTCTTTAATCTTGTCGCTACCAAAGAAGTTAAGTAGATGTAGCCGAGCCCGAGATAAAGAGGCGGCGCATCGACTGCGGAAGTTGAAAGGTCGAGGGCGCGCGGCAGGTCGATTGTTTTGATACATATCCATGCGAAGTAGTTGCGGAGCCGCCGGTTGACTTATAAATAAAAGCCAAAGCCCTTAGGGTTTTTCACCGCCCGCACTTGCAGCCACTCGAAGTAGATCTCGCTAATAGGCCGCCGCCAGTGCACACTGCAACCGCGCCAGAAATCGTAGATCCACGCGCACGCCGCCGGTAAGCGACCACGCGACCCCGAGCGAATGCGAGCGAAAACCCGCTACACTTGGAGAATGAAGCCCTCACCATCAAAGAGCATGAAGGCCGTAGGGAAGAAGAGATCCTGGCGAGGAGGCTCTTTGGATCATCGGAGGGTCAGCACCACGGTGTCTTCACGCCCGAATCCAAACAAGGAGTGGAAAAATCCAAAGTGAGGCGAGGTTGTTGGCGCTCTTGAACGGCGGGTTCCTCGGGAGAAGGAGGTCGACATGTGGCACGCCGCGCGGGAGATCCGTGCC
Source organism: Cenchrus americanus (assembly GCA_947561735.1). NCBI lineage: Eukaryota > Viridiplantae > Streptophyta > Magnoliopsida > Poales > Poaceae > Cenchrus > Cenchrus americanus. The sequence continues at coordinate 95,313,678 of OX387241.1, read as the reverse complement.
GTGGAGAAGGTGCAGAAGCGGATCACGTGTTCGCGTGATTCGTCGGGCGCAGGTTGGCTCTCCCCTTAGAGCGAGTTCTTCAAAGGTCTCCTCGACTATTACGGTATCGAGTAACTTAACTTGAACCCCAATGGCATCTTCCACGTATCTGTCTTCATCCATTTCTGCAAAGCGTTCTTGGGGATCAAGTCCCACTGGGTGCTATTCTGGAAGTTCTTCCGCGTGAAACCCCAGCCGAGCGCCAATGACCCGAGAGTAGTCGGAGGGGCCGGCATCCAGATGCGCGAAGATGCCGCTGAGTAGTACTTGGCGTACAAGTTGATCGACTCCAACCAGGACTGGAAGTCGAAGTGGTTCTACATCACCAACCACCACCCGAGTTGCCGAAGCCCAGCGGGAAGCAGTCGAAGCACCGACCACCGAGGTGGAATACGGGCGCGATGATGCGAGGGAGGGTATCCGGCTACCGGCCTAGCTGCTGAAGATCAAAGCCTTGAGAGAAGCCAGGCTGAGGGCCGAACATGTGTCCTTCACTTCATGAAGAGGAGGGTGCAGCCACTGATGGCTCGCGACACCCTCGGCTACCAGTACACCGGCGAGGGCGACACATCGCGGATGCCTAGCGGTGAGATAAATGATGATGACATCATCGAGAGGCTGGGCAGGATCTTCAAAGACATGCCTGTCGGGCATACTCCCCGGGTACCCATGCAAGGAAGGATGAAGACGGACTCCTAGTAGAATTCCCCTGTAATCCTATTAGGACTCGTTGAGTGTAATCCCTCTGCCGCTCCCTGCCTTGTAGCGGCGTGAGCCGCACTGGAGCGACATATAAGGAGGGCGGGTACCTAGCCGGGCACCGGACCTGATCTCAACCCAACACCAAGCGCGGGCGCCATACTTGATCCCCAAACGGGACGTAGGGCTCGCCACCTTGGCGAACCTGTATAAATCTTGTGTCCCGTGTCCTTACGCATACCTTGAATTCTCGGTCTCCCCGTCCCCGCGATCCTGCGCCGCTGTCCCTGCTTACCTCGGGTACCCCTTGGTAGGTTTGCCGGTCTAAAATCTGGGCAATGCAGCGCGCGGAAGTAGGGATGATCATCACCACCGTGCGAATTCGAAGGACCTTCATCATCAAGATCAATCTCTCGACGACGACGAGTCACATGGACTATTCGACGACCGACAACTCGCCGACCCTCGAATCCAATAACGAGTCTGAAGCCAATTATCACCTCTCGTGCTGCTGGACTGTGTTCGGAGAAGAAATTCGTTTCTGTTTCGAAGTTAAGGCTCCATGGTGTTGTAGATCAAAGATTAAATACTCTATCTCAAGATCGAGTTCGAAACGGAGACATCTACGCGACGTCACGGAGTACAATATCTTGTCAAGCAGTGTTCGAATCCGTCTCCAGAAGCTGTTGCACCACCCGTCGCTCGGGATCAGTTCCACATGCATCGAGATGCAGCAGACCCGCTGCCCCTGTTCCTGTTCAAAAAAAATGAAACTCACGTGATAAACAATTTGCTGCAGTCGGCTGTCCTGCTCCCAAAACGTCAACATCAACATCCAAAATCCATTTGCTGCTACCGGCTACCAACACGTGGAGGCAACTGGCGGTTTGAACTGGCTGAAAATCAATTTGGTGGTAAAGTGCTACACGCACACATGGCGGGCTGCCACAAGACCTCAAGTTTATTTGCTTGACCCACACGGAAGGCTACCAGGGAAGTCCAAGATCTTTGGCTTGGTGCACACACAAGACAGTACGTGAGTACTACTACTCGGGTACAACTACCCTCGGCCACCTCAACCTTGTCGTGCGCGCGACTACTCGTCTCACAGCCGCGGCGGCTCTCGTCAACCTCGTGGTGCGCCCACGACTACTGTCTCGGCCGCACGTGCTCTACCTCAACCTAGTCGTGTGCCGCGACTACTCGTCTCCGGCCGCACGCGCTCTACGTCAACCTCGCCGTGCGCCGCGGCTACTCATCTCCGGCCGCACGTGCTCTACCTCAACCTTGCCGTGCGCCGCGACTACTCGTCGCCCGGCCACACGTGCTCTATGTCAACCTCGTCGTGCACCGCGAGTACTCGTCTCCACTCTCCCCGGTACACGGCCCCGATCTACATCGCCTCCGCTGCGCGTCCGGGTGCCTCGGCACTTCATTCGGCTCGTCGCGTCGCTCGTCGTCGACTACTCCACCTCACGCAGGCTCGTCGTCGACTACATCGCCTCCACCGTGCGTCCGGGTGCCTCGGCACGTCATGCGGCTCATCGCGCCGCTCGTCGTCGACTACTCCACCTCGCGCAGGCTCGTCGTCGACTCGCCGCTCCGCCGCGCGTCGGGTGCCTCGGCACGTCGCGCGGCTCGTCACGCGGCTCGTCGCGCCCCTCGTCATCGACTACTCGCCTCGGGTAGGCTAGTCGTCGACTACTTCGCCTCGCCGTGCGTCGGGGTGCCTCGGCACGTCGCGCGACTCGTCATGGGGCTCGTCGCGCCGCTCGTAGTCGACTACTCCACCTCGCGCGAGCTCGTCGTCGACGCTACTTCGCCTCTGGCGTAACGTCGGGTGCCTCGGCACGTCGCGCGGCTCGTCACGCGGATCTTCGCGCGGCTCGTCGTCGACTACTTCACCTCGTCGCGTCCCGGGTGCCCTCGGCACGTCGCGCGGCTCATCACTTGTCGTCGACTACTTCGCTGCGCGCGGCCGGGTGCTCGGCCGTCAAGCGGCTCGTCACGCGGCTCGTCGCGCCGCTCGTCGTTGACTACTCCTCCTCGCGCAGGCTCGTCGTCGACTACTTCGCCTCCGCCGCGCATCCGGGTGCCTCGGCACGTCGCGCGGCTCGTCACGCGGCTCGTCACGCCGCTCGTCGTCGACTACTCGCCTCGCACGGAGCTCGTTGTCGACTACTTCGCCTCGCCATGCGTGCGGGTGCCTCGGCACGTCGCGCGGCTCGTCACGCGGATCGTCGCGCGGCTCGTCGCCGACTACTTCGCCTGCGCCGCGCATCGGGTGCCTCGGCACATCGCGCGGCTCATCGCTTGTCATCAGCTACTTCGCCTACGCCGCGCGGCCGCCGCCTCGGCTCGTCACGCGGCTCGTCGCGTGGCTCGTTGCGCCGCTCGTCGTCGGCTTGCTTCACCTGCGCCGCGTCGGGGTACTCGGCACGTCGCGCGGCCCGTCACACGGCTCATCGTCGACTACTCAGGTGCGCGCGACCGTCTTGCGGCCACGGCGGCTCTACTTCAGCCACGCCGTGCGTGGTGACTACTGTCTCGCGGCAACAGCTTGGCTCTGCCGAGGTACGCCGCGCGCCACGACGTCGTCTTCGGTCACATCGCGTCGACCATTCATCTTGACTAGTTTTCCAAACTAGTCGAGAGCAGCCGATCGCGCCCCCAACAAGCAATTCGAAATCAACTCGACTAGTCAACTTCAGCAACAAGCTGTCGCGGCTCCATCGGCGGCCGCCACGGCTTCATCAACGATCTGCCCCGGGCGGCAACGGCTAAGTCATTTATTTAAATGATTATTGTTTTCTTTTCTTGGCTTGTTCTCCTCATCATCATGTAGGACTACTTGCCGACTACTCATTTGTGTATGCTTCTCGGTGGGTTTTCACGGGCTACACACTCTGTACGACTACTCTTGGGGTATATCGATCAAGTCACCACGAGCCTACTTCATCGGCTCGGGGGCTATCCCCAAGGGCGGCTTCTAAAGTCCGCTCGGAACGGCAGCAAGTCGACTTCTAAAGTCGCATTCTAAGAGTCTGCTTTCCGTGCGGCAACAAAGTCGACTCCGGTCGCATCTTAACGCCGATGGCATACCACATGTGTAAGCTTCGATGGAACCTATGTTGTAAGTGGCCCTCGGGTCTGGCGGCGACGGAACCTAGGCGCGTGGTCTTCACGCCCCTACATGCCATGGGTCCAAGTACCCTAAGTACTCGCGCTCGTACCTTGGGTCGAAATCCATGGCCCGGAGTACGCAAGTCGACTTCCGGTCGCACCTTCAAGTCCACTACGGTGGCAACCACACCTTGGGTCGAAATCCATGGCCTAGGTACACAAGCCGACTCCGGTCGCACCCTCGAAGCCCACTCACGGCGGCAAGCGTAACGCGGGTGCCGAAATCGAAAGTAGCTCGAAATCTTTCGAGCACTCCGGTGGCACAAGCCGACTTCGGTCGCAATCTTAAGCCCGCTCCGGTGGCACAACTGCTCGTTTTATCTGATTTTTTTTGCTTTTGCTTTCCGGAAAGTACTTTTCGTTTTTTGCATCTTTAGTCCACCCCGCGTGGCACAAAGTCGACTATTGTAGTCGCATCTCAAAGTCCGCTCGGTGCGGCATCCTAAAGTCGACTTCTAAAGTCGCATATCAAAGTCCGCTCCGCGCGGCATCCTAAAGTCGACTTCTAAAGTCGCATATCAAAGTCCGCCCTGTGCGGCAACTCAAGTCGACTTCGGTTTTTAAGTCGCATCTCAAAGTCCGCTCCGCGCGGCACAAAGTCGACTTCAGTTTTCAAGTCGCATTCTAAAGTCCGCTCTGCCGGCATCTAAAGTCAACTTCGGTCGCATTTAAAGTCTGCTCCGACGGCACGACTACTTCTCATGCTCCACGGCTCGACGCCAAACTATTACTTGGAATCTCTCCAGCTCGGGGGCTACGCTCAAATTATTACTCGAGGATAACTTCAGCAGGCTTTGCTAGCTCTCAAGCTCGAGGGCTCCGCACCAATAACTACTTGACGTGGCTCATATGGCTCTCTTATCTCGGGGGCTACACGCTGCAAGAGTGCTCGGATGATGGCTTTCGCAAACACTAAAGACCCTTGGATTGATTACCTAATCATTTCAAGGCTCGGGGGCTGCTATGCTACACCCATCATTCAATTTTTTCAAGACAGAAGATTCAGAATCCAGATTGACCCTCGGCTAGAGTCCGCAACTCAACCTAAGGCTCGAGGGCTACTCCATATGGAGTGCGATTTTGCAATCGCACTTCCATATAATCTCGACTTCAAGGCTGATGAAATTTGGACCACCTTCCGGCCCTCGTGGCGGTTCAAGTACTATTGAAGACTTCTCAACGGTAGGACGCTCGAAACTACTCGAAAGGGCTTCAAGACTACTCGAACTACTACTCTCGACTACAATGTGCTCGGGGGCTTGTGGGGCATACTCCCTAGGGTACCCATGCAAGGAAGGATGAAGACGGACTCCTAGTAGAATTCCCCTATAATCCTATTAGGACTCATTTCGTGTAATCCTACTAGGACTCCTACCTTGTAACCGACTAGGAACCCGCCCCCTAGACTATATAAAGGAGGGCCGGGTACCTAGCCGGGCACTGGACCTGATCTCAACCCAACACCAAGAGCAGGGCGCCATACTTGATCCCCAAACAGGACGTAGGGCTCTCCACCTTGGCGGCCCGAACCTGTATAAATCTTGTGTCCCTTGTCCTTGCGCATACCTTCGAGTTCTCGGTCTCCCGATCACGATCCCCACCGCACAATCTACTACCTCGGGCACCCCCTTGGTAGGTTTGCCGGTCTAAAACACCGACAATGCCGGCGTACATGCCCTGTCGGGTCCCCGAGTACTCCGCCGCTCATCCGCCAAACGAGGTCAGTGTCTGCACTCAGTGTACGAGTACTGATTATGTGGTAGTAGTCGTGCTCACCCAATGTACTTGTTGCAGCATGACATTGTAAAGTTTGTCTACGTAGGCTTCGCCTCCACGACTTGTAAATATCCGGCGGAAGGGAAAGGCAAAGCCAAGGAGCGCCGCAAAGTCGGCGAAAGTGACAACACCGTCATCATCGAGGACACGTCAGATGAGGAAGATGAGGAGACGCTTCAGGAGCGGTTCCAGCTGCAGTCGAGGTTTAGCCGGCCTAGACTGCCCAATGTCCCCCTCGTCCACGATCCTCCGACTAGTTTGGAGGCTAGTCTGCCTGCGCTGCCGAGGAGGCTGCGCAACGTGGCACGCAAGCGCGTCGCCAAGAAGTTGAAGGTCACTGAGACTACGTCTCAAGAGGTAAATTCTCCGAGTAGAGTAGTCGAGTACTTGTCTTGCAATGTTGTGTATGCTGACAACAGAATTCCGAGCGCTTGCAGGAGATTCCGCCTTCGGACCCCATAGACCAAGGGCGAAGGCGATTGGGAGATGGTGGGGGAACGGTACGAAAGAAGCCGCAGCCCCGGCCCCGCGTGGAAGAGCTCGTGTCACGGCGGTCGACTACGAAGGTCGAGCCGCGAGCGCGGTCGGCGAGAGCGAGGACGGAGCCGGCCCACGGCCCCTAATGCGAGACGGCAGCGGGGCGAGCGCCCGGCGGGCGGGCTTGTCGACATCGCCGACATACTTGGCGCCCCCGACCGTGGCTGTTGTCGATCAAGCTTGTAAGTGAAGATCTTTCCCGAGTAGTACATGTAGATTGGTAGTCGTACTTGGTTGACAGGTGTGTCTTGTGCGGGGAAATTGACGGACTTGTCCACGGGAGGGAGATGAACCTAGCGCGCGGCGACGGGCGAAGAAGATTCCACGCCGAGCCGAGGTCCGCTCCCCTCCCCAGAGGCTGAAGCTTAGCGCCATTTGTTGAGCGTCACTTCGGAAGTCAGCATACTAGAAGGTGAGTACAACGCACGGACACGGTCTTCCTCGACCCGATGGCGTCGTGGCCACAGGAAACTAATTCCCGTGTGACGGGGGCGAAGTCGAGGAAGCACCATCCCGGTGTGCCCGTTGGGGGCGTGGTACGGAGACCCGAAGCCGCCGGAGCGACAGCAGGAGTCGGCGGTAGCCGACGAAGGAGCCCGGGGGTGGCCGGGGGGGTGCGACGAGTGCGCGAGAATCAACGACACACCCTCTTCGACGGGCTCCCGCCGGCGGCACCTCCCCGCATACAAAGGAAGACTACTCGTCGCGCAACGTACTCAAACAACGGGTACTCGACTACTCGCTCAAGACAACTTACCTCCCGAGGCGTGGTCTCCGAGACCTTCGGCCTTCTTCGTCACCCGCTTCCCTCGGCGGGGTTGCGCGGCTTCCGTGGCGGCGCAACAAGGCTAGCCTCCGTGCTAGCCGAGGGTCTTGTACCGGCGGAACATGAGGCAAGCCCGGCGGCTAAACCTCGACCGCAACTCGGAAGCGGTCCCGCGCCGTCTCTTCGTCTTCGTCGTCGTCATCGGAGGTATCTTCCACGATGACGGTGTCGTCGCCTTCACCGACTTCGCGGCGCTCCTTCACCTTCCCCTCCACCGGGATCTCGATCCCGCTCGGTGGGCGGCCGCGGCTCGAGATGAACCTCTTCACATCATCCTGCGCAAAACACGGGGCGTTAGCAACTCTACTACAAGCAAACACTACTCGACCAAGGAAGTACGACTACTCACCTCCTTGGGCGGGCGAGCGGCGGAGTACTCCTCGACTGGGCACGCAGTGTATGGCGGCATGTCCTTGAAGATCCGCGACAACCTCTCGACGATGTCGTTGTCATCCAGCTCGCCTCCCGGCATCCGCGACGCGTCGTCGTCGCCGGTGTACTCGAAGCCCAGGGTCTCCCGAGCCATCGGCCGGCCGGATCCCGCGCTTCATGAAACCGAAGGCCACGTGCTCGGCCCTCGCTCCCGCCTCCCCGAGCACTTTGATGCGTGCTAGCGCCCTCGGGAGCTGGATTCCTTCTTGCATGGTGGGCTCCGTGTTCCACCACTCACGGTGCCTGGGTTGCCGACCGCTCGGCTTCGGCAGGCCAGGGTGGTGGTTCGTGATGTAGAACCACTTGGTCTTCCAATCCGTGTTGGAGTCGACAAGTTTGCACGCCAAGTACTGCTCCGCGGCGTCCTCCCTCAGCTGGATGCCTGCTCCTCCGACTACCCTGGGATTGGTAGCACTTGGTTGCGGCTTGACGCGGAAGAACTTCCGGAAAAGCACCCGAGGCGGCTTGATTCCGAGGAAGGCTTCGCGAAGTGGACGAAGACCGACGTGTGGAAGATGCCGTTGGGGTTCAGGTTCAGGTACTCGATCCCGTAGTACCCGAGCAGCCCCTTGAAGAAGTCACTGGCTGGGAGCGCAAGACCACGCTCCACGAACCGCGAGAACATCGGGATCTCATCTTCGGCCTTCTCCATCGGATATGGATCTCCAGCCGGCGGATCTCCACATGTCGACTTCCTTCTCCCTGATGAACCCACTGTTCAGAGGGTCGCCGGTGTCCTCCGTCTTCACTTTGGATTTCTTCCACTCGCGGCTCGGATCGCCTCGCGGTGGAGACATGGGCGGTGCCACTCACGGGGGCCCGCGGTGGCCTCTTCGCGGCCCCTCTTCTTCCCGGCGGCCTTGGACGTCTTGGACGGCGACGGCTTCATCCCTCCAAGTGCAAGGCGTCTTCACTCGCATCCGCTCGGGGGCTACCCTAAAGGCTTCGGGTGGCGGCGCGCTTGGATCTACTACGGCACAAGCGCAGGCGCCTGGGAGTGGATTCGCTTCAATATGCAAATGGAATGGCTGCGGCTCGAATGGGTGAAAAACCCTAAGGGTTTTGGCTTCTATTTATAAGCCAAATCGGCTCCGCAACAGGCGGCCGGATAAGTCCACACGCAGTTGACTCAGCGGCTGCGCGTGACTCTTCGTATTCTACTAGTCGACGCGTCTCACTTCGGGGGCTCGGCTACTTCTACTCGACTACCTGGGAAGCGGCTAGTCTCAAGAGCATCTCAGGACACATTCTCCAAGAAGACCCTTCAATTCGAGAGGAAGTACTCGACTCAAGGCTCGGGGGCTCCGTGCCACGTGTCCTTCGGTTTTTCTCTCCGGATTTTTCGGGATTTTCTTGCCAAGATTTCAGATGGACCCTCAGCTAGAGCCCGCGGCTCAAGGCTCGGGGGCTACTCCATGTGGACCTTCATACCAGCTCCGGCTTCAAGACAAGTCAGGCAGTTTTTGAAGACCTTCGAAGGCAGTTTTCGAGGACGCTTGGGACTACTCGAGAAGACTTCAAGATTGCTCAAACATCAGCTGGAGTACATTCCCGACTCGGATGCTTCGACTACTCTTGAGGACTTTTGACTTGTAGCACTCGTGGACGCTTGAGGACTACTCGTTAAGGCCGTCAAGATCGCTTGAAGCTATCCTTCTCGACTACAAAGTACTCTGGGGGCTTGTCGTATGGACCTCCCCGGGGCCCACTACCTCGGTGGGTACCGGGACCGACTACTCGGTGGGCCCCCGGGACTACCCCGCTTGCGCTACACGGTACCCGAAGGCGTGGAGCACAATGACTACACAGGAGTAGTACTCGGTTAGGGAGCTGTACATGTTCCGCACTGTATAGAGGACTCCTAGACGTACTCGACTAGTACTCTCTCCCTACTCCGACTTGTAACCCTGCCTCCCGGACTATATAAGGTGAGGCAGGGATCGATCTCTAGCATCGAATCTCCTCTCATACAACTCACGGCGCACCATTGCACCATCTTGTAATCGTGCCCTATCAATCCAGAGCTACGCAGCATACAGGACGTAGGGTATTATGCATCTCGCGGCCCGAACCTGTCTAAATTGTGTGCCACGTGTCTCTTCCTTCGAGTTACTGATCTCGGCGAGTCACAATCATCTACTTCGGGTACTCCCCGTAGTAGGTTGCCGGTCTAAAACACCGACATCGACCAAGTTCTTGTTCGAGGGAACCTTCTGCTCGCGAAGGTAGTTGATGAAGGGTTGCCTCCAGTCCTCGTCGATCATGATGACCTCCTGGCCAGCCGGGGGATGCGCTGGATCAGTGGTCGGTGGAGCCGGCTCCGGGATGGATGGCGCGTGAAGCTCATGGATGAAGACACCCACTGGTACTTGAGCGCGAGTAGAACCAAGCTTCGACAGGACGTCCGCTGCAACATTGTTGTCACGGACGACATGGTGGAACTCGAGACCGTAGAACTTGTTCTCGAGCTTGCGGACTTCTAGGCTGTAGGTGTCCATGTTCTCCTTGTTGCGGTCCCCGGACTTGTTGACTTGGTTGATGACCACTGCGGAGTCGCCGTAGACTAGTAGTCGCTTGATGCCCAGTGAAGCCGCGAGGCGGAGCCCATGTAGCAGAGCTTCGTACTCGGCTTCGTTGTTTGAGACCTTCCAGAAGATCTGCAAGACGTACTTGAGTTGTTCGCCCGTTGGAGAAATAAAGAGTACCCCTGCACCTGCGCCTTCGAGCTTGAGCGAGCCGTCGAAGTACATCACCTAGTGCTCTGAGCGCTCGGTTGGGGTAGGTAGCTAATTTTCCCGCCACTTTGCCATGAAGTCGACTAGTGCCTGCGACTTGATGGCTGTGCGTGGCTTGAAGTCGATGTTGAGGGCGCCGAGTTCGACTGCCCACTTGGAGATTCTTCCAGTAGCATCTTGGTTCCGCAGGATGTCGCCGAGCGGGTAGTCGGTGACGACGGAGATCGAGTACTCCTGGAAGTAGCGTCGTAGCTTCCGAGAGGTGATGAGCACTGCATACAGTAGCTTCTGTACTGGCTGATACCGTGCCTTGGATTCTGACAGGACCTCGCTGACGAAGTAGACTGGGCGCTGGACTGGATAGGCGTGGCCGTCTTCCTGCCTCTCGACAATGATGGCAGTACTAACCACGTGAGTAGTCGCAGCGAGGTAGGGCAGCAGCTGCTCACTTTTGCGAGGAGCCGTGAGGACTGGTGGCTTTGATAGGAAGTCCTTGAGCTGGGCAAGGGCTTGGTCTGCCTCTGGGGTCCACATGAACTTCTCTTGATGCTTGAGTAGTTTGAAGAAGGGGAGCCCTCGTTCTCCAAGCTTCGAGATAAATCTGTTCAGAGCCGCCATGCACCCGGTCAGCTTATGTACGTCTTTGATGAACGTGGGAGTTTTCATGCTGGTGATGGCGGAGATCTTCTCGGGATTGGCTTCGATGCCGCGGTGGCTGATGATGAAGCCGAGTAGTTTGCCCGACGGTACACTGAAGATGCACTTGTTCGGGTTGAGCTTCCAGCGGTACTATCGCAGGGATGCGAAAGTATCTTCAAGATTGGCGATGAGCGTGTCGGAGTTTCTGGTCTTGACGACCACGTCATCCACATAGGCTTCGACGTTCTTGTTGAGTTGCCTCTTGAAACAGGTCTGGATAGCTCGTTGGTAGGTAGCGCCGGTGTTCTTCAACCTGAAGAACATGGTCGTGTAGCAGTACGCACCAAACGAGGTGATGAACGCGGTCTTTTCCTAGTCTTCTTCCTTGATTGCGATCTGGTGGTACCCGGAGTAGTTCGAGGAAGCAGAGCAGGTCGCAGCCCGCCGTGGAGTCGATGACTTGATCGATTCGCGGCAACCCGAAGGGGTCCTTGGGGCAGTGCTTGTTGAGGTCGGTGTAGTCGACGCACATCCTCCACTCGTTCAATTTCTTCTTGCGGAAGAGGACGGGGTTGGCGAGCCACTCAGGATGGAAGACTTCTCTGATGAAGCCAGCCGTGAGTAGTTTGGCGAGTTCCTTCTTGATGGCGTCTCGTCTGTCGTCGGCGAAGCGGCGGAGGTGTTGTCGCTTCGGGGTAGCTTTAGGGTCGACGTTGAGTGAATGCTCGATCAGCTCCTTGGGCACCCCTGGCATGTCTGCTGGTTTCCACACGAAGATGTCTCGGTTAGCCTGGAGGAAGTTGATGAGCGCGTCTTCCTATTTCGGGTCGAGACCCGCCCCGATGGTGGTGGTCTTGCTGCTGTTGCCAGTCCCAAGGTCAATTGTCTTGACTAGAACTTCCTCAGCTGGCTGAGGCTTGTTGTCTTTGTCCGACTTCTCTGGGATGTCGAGTTCACTTGGGGCAAGCTTCTTGGATGTAGCGTAGATCTCCATCATTGTGTTGGGTACTTGATTCGTAGCTGCGAGTTGCACAGCTTCTGTGTCGCAGTCGAAGGATATCTTCAAGTCCCCTTGCAGTGAGAGTACACCGGCAGGACTTGGCATCTTGAGTAGCAAGTAGGTGTAGTGGGGTACCGCCATGAACTTGGCGATAGCTGGTCTGCCGAGGATGGCATGGTAGGACGTCTCGAAGTCCGCGACTTCGAACTTGACGTACTCGTTACGGTAGTTGTCCCTTGTTTCCCCGAAGGTAACTGGCAGAACCACTGAGCCCAGTGGGATAGCCGCGTTCCCGGGGACGATGCCGTAGAAAGGCGAGGTGCTCTTAGTGAGCATGTGGGTGATGTCAAGCTTCATCTTCTTCAAGGTCTTGTTGAAAAGGACATTGAGCCCGCTTCCACCGTCGATGAGGACCTTGTTGAGTTTGGAGCCCGCGACCACTGGCTTTAGGACAAGTGGGAACCGTCCTGGTTCAGAGAAGCTTGTCCATTGATCCGCGCGGGAGAAGGTAATGGGTACCTCCGACCACCGGAGAGGGGTTGGAACCGCTGGTTCAATGCTCAAGACTTCTTGTCAAGTGGCTTTCTGAGCCCGTCGGTTGGGTAGCCCGCCGAAGAGGACGTTCACCGTCTTGTCGGGTTCTTGGAAGTCGCCGTTGCCTTCGTCGGTCTTCTTCTTGCCTTTCTTGTCGTGAGGGTGCCGTGGCTCTGGGGTATCCTTGAGTGCTCGTCGGAGTTGGTAGCACTGCTCGGTGGTGTGGTTGCCGTCCAGATGCCACGAGCACTACTCTTTCAGCAAGTCTTTGAAGCCGCCGGAGGTCTTCTTCGAGTTGTCTTTCGTAGGGCGCTGGATAGCCGCGACAGTGTTGTCTGGCTTGCGCTTGCGATTGGGACCCGAGTAGTTGTTGCTGCGACCGCCTTGGTTCCCGTTGTTGTTGCTGTCGCTGCCCGTGTTCTGTTTGCTCTTGCCACGGATGGCATCGTACTTGGCGTTAGCCTTGTCTTCTTCATCAGCCCAGGAGGTGATCATGTCCTTGAGGTGGGTGATGGAGCTCGGGCGGCGACGACCGAAGTCTTCGAAGGTGCGACGGTGGTAGAGACCGTCTTGGAAGAGGTCGATGACCTCCTTGTCGGAGACATTGACTATGGTGGCGCGCTTGTCGAAGAAGCACCGCATGTACTTGCGAAGGGTCTCGCCTTGTTCCTGCTTCACCATTGCCAGGTCCATGCGAGTACCCGAGCGACCCATGGCGCCCGCGAAGTTGCTGGTGAACTGTTCCTTGAGCTGGTCCCACTTGTCGATCGAGTACTTCTCGAGTGACTCGAGCCATGTAAGCGGGGCTTGGTCCAGACAGAAGGGGAAGTAGAGGCACTTTGTGTCGTTATTGCCACCAGCGTTCTTGATGGAGATGGTGTAGCATCTGAGCCACTGCACTGGATCCTGCTTCGTGTCATACTTGGTGATCCCCAGAGGCTTGAATTTCTCCGGGAGAAGTAGGTTGTGAAGTCGTGTAGAGAAGGCGGGAAGCCATCGTTGTCGCCTGCCGTGGAGGACTTCTTGCGCCGAAGTTCTTCGATCTTCTGGCGGGCGTCGAAACTGCCACGTGAAGCTCCGGAGGCGTGGCTGTTCGCGTGGCCTCGGCCGCCGCGGTCGCCCCCGCCCCCGGCTCTTCTGCCAACTGCATGGTTGGAGCTCCCGCCGTCACTGCCTCCGCCGCCAGGATCACGGTTCGGGATGATCTCACGGTTGCCGCCGGCGCTGTTGCCACCATGAGAGGGTCCACCGGCCGATGCCCGGGTACGGTTGGGGTTGGCCGGTAGCTCCCCTCGAGTACGATTGGGACCGATGTCCGCACTACGACTTGTGGCTTCGTTGTCTTGCTGGCGGTTCCTGACGGGGGGCACTTGAGTGACCCTGTTGTCGACTCGCATGAAGTAGGCGTCGTCCGCGAGCTTGGCGATGACTTCTCTTGCGCGCATCCCTTGAGCCTAACGTGCTATCGTAGTGATAGACATGAGGCATTGCTCCGGGGTAGTGTGTACCTGGCTCTCGACTTGGTCGAGGGCTTCAGCAAGGTTCCGGATGGGAAGGGACTCACGGAGACGTCAGTGCCGTTCGTTCCGCTTTCTGTTGCGTTCACGTCAAGCGTCCCTGTTGGCGTCGGTCTCGTCGGTGGGTGCGTTGGCAGACAACTCGTCCGCTGAGATATCCTTGAGATATATGTCAGGGACTATCCCTGAGGGCCCCGACGTCTCGTTGGTAGTCATGAAGACTTGCCGATCAGGAGAGCCAAGGCTGGAGTCACTGGTTGCCACCTCTGTCGGAGTGTGCTCCCCAGCTGGGGCAAGCGGTGTTCCCTCCTGGAAGGGAAGTGAGTCGAGGTAGGCGACGCAGCGTGAGTTCCCTCCTGTCAGGTCTGCGGGCTTGCGGTCTGGCCAGTAGACGAATCTCCCGGCGGGTGTAGATGTTATAACCAGGCCGGAAGCTGGTCCTGACAGGGGTTGCTCTGTAGTATTGTTCTCGGACTTGGGCTCATCAGGGTCCAACCCGAAGTCGAACTCGTAGGAGTCCGAGTAGAAGCCGGAGAGAGGGTTAGAGTCCGAGTTGTAGCCGGGGACGGTGTTGGAGTCCGAGTCGTAATCGGGTACGATCTCCATGCCGGCCCGGCGCGCAGTGGGAGCCTTCGCGTGGGCCATGTTGGTGTTGCGAGGGCCGCGTGTGAAGCGCTCACGGAGTGGGGAGGCCACACGTGATGGCTGGGTAGCCGGCTCGCATACGATAGCCCACGGGGACGTCGAGTTCGAGTTGGAGTCGGATCCAAGCTCGAAGTCGGCGTGTTGGTTGTAAAGCGAAATTTCGCCGAACTTTCTGGCGAGATTGCCCATGACTACTTCGGGAAGCATCACGAGCCCAGTCTCCAGGTTGGGTGGCATGGTGAGGCGGCGTTGGAAGGATCTGGTGCCGTCAGCAGTGCAGACCCAGGAGCCGAAGACAAAGGTATCGCCGCGGTTGAAGGTGATGGTTGGCTTGATGAAGATGGAAGCCGTCGAGTTCGCCATATGATCTTCAGCGAGATCCCCTACCTGGCGCGCCAGCTGTCGGTGTTTTTGACCGGCAACCTACCAAGGGGAGTACCCGAGGTAGATGAATGTGGCCTCACTAAGATCAGTAACTTGAAGGAAGAGACACGTGGCACACAATTTAGACAGGTTCGGGCCGCGAGGTGCGTAATACCCTACGTCCTGTATGCTGCGTAGCTCTAGATTGATTGGATGTGATTACAAGATGATGCGTAATCTGAGAGAGAAGGGTCCCTGCCTCGCCTTATATAGTCCGGGAGGCAGGGTTACAGGTCGGTTTAGGGAGAGAATACTAGTCGTGTACGTCTATGAGTCCTCTACACAGTACATGGTATGTATAGCTTCCTATCCGAGTACTTCTCCACCATAGTCCTTGCGCATCACACCATCAGGTACCGTGCGGCACAAGTCGGGTAGTCCCAGGGGCCCACCGAGTAGTCGGTCCTGGTACCCACTGAGGTAGTGGGCCCAGGGAGGTCCATACGACAGAAAGCCCTGCGATCCCGCCATGCGTTCGCCGGCATCGAAGCTTCTCGGCGCGCCCGGATCCCGTCTCCACCCGCGGAGCCTCCGGTCTTGGTTTAGTGGCTCAATCAAGTAACCCGACAGTTTTCTGGTGAACCACCGCAAACCCCACGTGCAGACTCCGGTCGTGAGCCACTACCCTGCACCGGCTCCGATCGACGACTTCATCTTGCTTTTCTCGCCACCATGCGGCACACACTTGACCCCACTGGCCACCGGGTCCCTCGAGTCAGGCCTACTTGTCTCTCGACTCCTCAGAGGCCCCACAAGGCATAGACCTTTCGCGCCCACTCTTCACCTGCACCAATGCAAATCAAGCCGCAACCTGCACCTGCAATACTCGGCCAAGAGTCAGTCCACACCACGTTGTCAATCACTCATCACAGCCAGGAGCGACCATCCACCGGTCCTCGGACGCTCCTTAAGGCATTCTTGAGAATAATCGACTTTGCCAATTTCAAAACCATTCTTGAGAAGAAAATCCTTAAGGCATTCATACCATGCTCTAGGAGCTTGCTTAAGCCCATAGAGCGCCTTATGAAGCTTGTACACATGGTTAGGAAGTTTTGGATCTTCAAATCCTGGTAGTTGCTCAACATAAACTTCTTCTTGGAGAGGCCCATTCAAGAATGCACTCTTCACATCCATTTGATGAAGCTTGAAATCATGATGAGTAGTATAGGCCAAAAGGATACAAATTGACTCAAGCCTTGCTACCAGAGCGTAAGTTTCTCCAAAGTCCAAGCCTTCAACTTGAGTGTAGCCTTTGCCAACAAGCCTTGCCTTGTTCTTTGTGACGACACCAATTTCATCTTGCTTGTTCCTAAAAACCCATTTGGTGCCAATCACATTTTGCTTGGGTCTTGGCACCAACTCCCAAATTTCATTTCTCTTGAAGTTGTTCAACTCTTCCTCTATGGCGATAATCCAGTCCAGGTCCTCAAGAGCTTATTCCACACTAAGAGGTTCCAAATAGGAAACTAATGAGTAAAATTCACAAAACTTTGACAATCTTGAGCGAGTTGTTACCCCTCTTTGAATACTCCCAAGTATGTTGTCGATGGGATGATCCCGTTGAACCATTTAACGTACTCTTGGTTGTGGTGCTTGAGATTGATGTTGAATGGGTTCATCATCATCATCATCATCTTCAACTTGTGGAGCTTCTTCTTGAGCTTCACCACCTTGTTCTCCCCCCTTGATCAAAGCCTCATCCATGATCGTCACCATGGACTTGAATTTCTTCTTGATGAACTTGAGAACTTGGTGGTTCAACTCTTGTTGATGATGGTGGATCTTTATTACTTTTGTCAATCGGAGCTTGAACTTGAACCTCACGAGGCATCACTTCACCGGTCCCCATTCTAAAAATTGATACACTTGGGGGTTCCTCATAATCTACAAGATTTTCACTAACTTGCTCTCTTTGAGAGTCATTGGATTCATCAAATTTCACATCTACCGTGGTTTCAACACAACTGGTGGTTTTGTTAAAAACACGATAGGCATGTTCATTAGTTCCATAACCAATGAGAAAACCTTCATCAACCTTGGATGCAACTTTGAGGCTTTGAGTTTCTTGTTAAGTATGAAACACTTACACCCAAAGGCCCTAAAGTAATGCAGACTAGGCTTTTTACCGGTGATGATCTCGTAGGGAGTCTTGTTCAAGTACCTGTGGAGGTAGAGGCGGTTGGCGGCATGTCATGCGGTGTTGATGGCTTCTGCCCAAAATGAGTCTAGAGTCTTGTACTCATCAAGCATTGTTCTTGCCGCTTTAATCAACGTACAGTTCTTCCTCTCAACAATGCCATTTTGTTGAGGAGTGTATGCAGCGGAAAGTTCATGCTTGATGCCATCTTCATCTAGGAACTCCTCAACTTGAGTGTTCCTAAACTCCGAGCCATTGTCACTTCTTATGTTCTTGACCTTGAGCTCGAACTCATTTTGAACTCTTCCAATGAACTTCTTGACCACTCCCTTTGCTTCACTTTTATCTTGCAAAATGAATACCTAAGTGAAACGGGAAAAGTCATCAATAATTACTAAACCATATTTGTTACCACCGATGCTTATGTAGGCAATTGGTTCAAACAAGTCCATGTGTAGTAGTTTCAATAGTCTTGATGAAGATAGAATGTTCTTGGCGGGATGATGCACTCCAACTTGCTTCCCAGCTTGACAAGCACTACACAACCTATCTTTCTCAAAAACAACATTTGTTAGTCCTAGGTTGTGCTTGCCTTGTTGAAGTTTGGCCAAGTTCCTCATGACAACATGGGCTAGTCGGCGATGCCATAGCCAACCCAAGTCGGATTTTGCCACTAAGCAAGCCTTAGGGTCCACTTTCACTTTTGTGAAATCCACATAGTAAAGCTTTCCTCGTAGATGACCCACAAAGACAATAGAGTAATCCTCCCTTCTAGAGACGGTCACACCCTCATGGGTAAAGAGACAATTGTAGCCTTTCTCACAAAGTTGTAAAACCGACAACAAGTTGTATGCTAACCCTTGAACATGATAAACATCTTCAATTGAATTTGATGTTGAGATAGCAATCTTACCTAGGCCGACCACATCTCCTTGACCATTGTCTCCATAGATGATAGTTTCCGTAGGGTTGTCATAATGATCAAGGGATGCAAATAAGCCTTCATCTCCGGTCATATGATTAGTGGCACCACTATAAATCAACCATGCGCTTCCACCAGAAGAGTAGGCCTACAAAACAAGTTTAAGCTTTTGATTTAGGTACCCAAAAAGATTTGGGTCCTTGGAGGTTAGATGCATAAACTTTTGGAACCCACACACTCTTCCTCATAGCCTTCTTGGTGTAAGCCCCAACATACTTGACCACCATTTTACCATTGCGGTCCAAGGTCACAACATAGTCACAAGTGTAGTTGGGAGAGGGCTTGTGTTCCACCACATTCTTCCATGCCTTAGGTGGAGGATTAACCCCACCATTTCCTTTTGTGATGTTCAAAACTTTTGGCTTATCCTTTGTTGTGGTAGAGGTGGTGACTCCATGGGCAATGTCCATGATCGTGTTGAGGTAGCCTCCCTTGTTCCACAAGGGGATCTCATGCCCTTTCACCACCACCCTACCATTTACGTTGTTGTTCTTGTGGTGTCCAAGTCCTTGCTTGTCAACCACCTTAGGTATGGACTTGGCACCATTTTTGCCTTGAGTTATCAACATGTTCAACCAGGCTATCTCTTTGTCTTTGCTCTTAATTGTTTCTTCAAGCCTTGCATGGTTAGTTTTGAGAGCATTTATATCAACATTAGAGCAAATAGAACAACTTTTGCTAGTGGAGGCATTAGAGTCAAGTGTTGCCTTAGGATTGGCTTTGGTGCTTTCCCAAAGGGTACTATAGTTTGCTTCAAGATTTTTATGTTTATCCATCAAGCATGAAAAGCTTGATTGAAGCTCACCATGAGTAGCCTTTAGGGAAGCTAGAGATTCATTTGCCAAAGTGTAATCCGTTGACATTCTCTTGTTGGAGTCATTGGCCAAGGACAAGTCCGTGGTCAACTTCTCCACCTTAGCCGCCTCTTCGGCAAGGCGTCTCACTAGAGCAAGGTTTCTTTCTTTCTCAAGGATAAGCAAGTCTTCTTGCTCATGGAGAGACACTTTCTTTTTCTCTATTTTCTCCAAAAGCCTTTTTATTTCCTTATAGCCCTTTTAACTAAATTGCTTTATCATGTTGGCCTCAATTTCTTTTTCATCATCTAGATCATCTATGTCACTAGGTGTGGATGTAGAAGAGGTGAGAGAGGATGAGGTGGTAGTTTCTTGTACCTTGCTCCCCCTTGCCATGAGGCAAAAGTGAGAGTGGTTCTCATCATCGGAGAAGTTGTTGAAGAGGCGTGGTGAAGATGACCCTTGTGCCATGGCGATAGTTGCCATGCCTTGCTTCTTCGGTTCTTCATCTTCATCACTTGAGTCCCATTATTGACCAAGGTGAGCATGCCCTTGGTACTTGTTATTTTATTCTTTGCTCTTCTCCTTGTATTTCTTCTCTTCCTAATTCTTGTTCTTGTTCTTGGGACACTCGACAATGAAGTGTCCATACTCTCCACACTCATAGCACTTCCGTTGAGACTTCTTCCTTTCGTCACCGCCTTTCCCTGATGCTCTTGACTTCAAAAATTTCTTGTACATTCTTATGGCAAAGGTAGTTTCTTCATCCATGCTTCCTTCATCACTAGTGTCTTCCTTCTTGGTCTTGGAAGTCTTTGGCTTCACTTCCATCACTTCACTAGAGCTAGCATTGTGGTCTAGGCTCTTGTTCATCTTCAAGCTTAGAGACTTCTCCACATCTTTGTCAACTAGCTCTTGATGCAAGATCTCTCCAAGGAGTTGATTGGAGGTCATCTTGTAGTAATTTGGATCCCTTCTTATCATGGCCGCTAAGTTCTTGTCCTTTGGGGTGAAAGCTCTTAGCAACTTCTTTGTGACCTTGGAGTTGTCCCCATCTTCACTTCCAAGATCCCTACTGTCCGAGACAAGGAGCATGATCCTATCATACATTTCTCTCACCGTCTCTCCATCCTTCATGAAGAATAGCTCAAGCTCTCCGTTGATCAAGTCCATCTTCCCTTGTCTCACATGTTCGGTCCCCTCGTGTGCTTCCTTGAGTGTGTCCCAAATCACCTTGGCAATTTGGATATTCCAAACCTTGTTGAATTCTTGAGCACACAAGGATCTCGTGATAACTCTTGTTGCTTGCATGTTGCGGTGGAGGTCTTGCTCATGTCAAGTGTGAGGGCTTCTCCTTCAGCGGGAATTGTTACACATACAACCACAATCTTCCAGATAGAAGGGTGAAGCCCGTAAAGATGCATTTGCATATCATAAGCCCATTTGGGATTGTCCTTCCCATCGAAATGAGGAGGCTTTCCCAAAGGCACGGAATAGAATTTTTCATTAGGATGATTGCTAGGAAATTGTGCGTAGTTGTGGGGCACTTCATGGAAGCCAGAGTGAGTGTACTTGGCTTGCTCCTTCTTGATCATCTTCTTGAGGAGCTTCTTGGCCATCTTCTTGGCCTTCTTCTTCTTTTTAGCCTTTCTTCTCTTTTTCACCGCCTTCCTTGCCGCATCATCACCATCCTTGACGTCTTCATCACTTGAGTCAGAATTTGAGTCGGAGTCGGATGAAGAGTCATTGGAGCTCTCTTCGTTGGAGCGGCTTGGAGCTTTCCCGGTGATGTCTTGGGCTGCCTTAAGCTCTCTTTCTTGAGATTCCTTGGTGGCGACTTTTTCAGCGGATTGGTTCTCTCCACTCCCCAACATCTTGATCCCTTATCGGTTAAGCCTAAATCAAGGGATTAGGCTCTGATACCAATAGAAAGGACCTTGTGATGCCTAGAGGAGGGTGAATAGGATCACTTCAAAATTCTGCAAAAACTTAGCAGCTAATTAGGGACCGGAAGACCCAGCACGACTGACCGGATGACCCGAGGGGTCCGGGTCACCTTGGCACTTGTGCCAGATCAACCAGCGCGCGAAGGTAGAGTACAATAAGCTATGGAAACTTAAATTTGTAGAAAGTAAATGAATCAAACTTTGCATATACAATGTAGAAACCACCTGCAACCAAAGATTTTACAAGCAACAACACAAATATGGAGATCGATCCAAATATAGCTTCTAGGGTTAGAGGAGGGAATGAACTCAAATAAGCAAGAGACAAGCGAATTAATCCAAAGTTCACTCCCACAAAGGAAGCTACATCTCCGTTGAGGATCCCACAAAGGGAGGGCTATCACCAAGAGACACTTTTCCTCATCCAATTCCCACAAAGGAAAATTGGTGCTCACTAAGAGAAATCCACAAAGGATGGGCAATACAAATGATCCCGGGTGCTGCACATGGAGAGGGCACTCAACGGGCGACACCTAACCATCTAGAAGCAAGCTTCAAGAGTAACAAGCACGAATCAATAAACCAAAGCCACCAGAAGTGCTTCTTGAGTTGAAGGAGTGAAGAGCTCTCACAAATGGGCTAAATCCTACACCTCAAAGGCCTCTCACACCCAAACCCTAGGAGGAATCCTTGCTTGGAGTGCTTGGAAGGGAGTTGGGAGAGAGGGATGAAGCCTGGGAGGTATTTCAATGGAAGGGGAGGAGAAACCCTAGAGAGGAGGAAGAAGGGGTATAAATACCTGAGCTCCCCAAGCTGGCCGTTATGTGGCTCCTGTGGCCTGGCCGGGTCAACCGACATGGGTGGCCGGGTCACCCAGCTCCCTCCAGAACCGTGCCCAGGTCGCCCGGACACTCAGGCCGGTTGACCAGGTAAGTCTGGGAAAGCAAGGTTATGCTACAACAAAGCTGATTTTGGTTTTTTCTAAAGATTTTTCCAGGGTTTTCACTCTTAGAAAAGATGAGAGAAAGTCAAGAAGAGCACTTGTAGCGAACCTCGACCAATCGACCACGTCCCTCTTTATAGTACGGTGTTCTAATCTCAAATTCGAACCGAAAATTAAAATTAAATCGCCAATTGAGCTTCAACACCATTCATAAGAAAACAAGGGTCTTCCTTTGAATGTTCACATTTATTTATTCTGTTAAGCCTGCACACATCTTATTGAAAGCATTAATCCACCCAAATTGCATTATCATTATCACCAAAGTAATTAGGAGCCTAGATGCATTTTCATGCTCCCAGCCGGGTGGGATCTCTCCAGGCCACATATCACTAAAAGCATTACCTGAAATCAACAAAATTATAGCAAGGCTGAGTATACTAATACGCAACAAGTCTTACCTGTCGGGTGACGACTACATCACCAAACTCTAGACATGAGAGGCTTTTTGGCTAGTGGGGTTCTTTTGCTGAAAAGCAACAAAGAGTATGTCCTTACTTTCAATATTTTAGCTCAGGTTCTAGTTGATTTATCTTTTCTAAATGAGCAAGCTATTGCAAGAATAAGTTGTGCAACACAATTAATCAAACCTCAATATTGAGAAATATTCTATCATAAGGGATATCATGTTCAGTTGGATAAGTAGTCTCAGATAACGTTGAGAGGCCAACAACCGATTGATTTATAACCTTGCAAGGTAGACCTAAACACACCGCCTCATTAAGGTACCAGGCTTGCCGGTCCCATTCCCGACAAGTGCTTAGTACATTCAAACACTTAACCCACGAAAGCCATTGGACCGGACCCCTAATCCCATGCTCTTACCACATGAACAATCCATTTATAAAGATCTTATGATTCCAACATAAGAACCTATTCTCACGAGTGATGAACATCACTCGACTTGTACCGGTCCTATGGCATAGCAGCTATTGACCTAGCATACTAGTAAAGGACAAAGGTACCTAGGGATCATGCATCTATGTTTCCATTCCAACTCCTGAACGTAAATGCACAAACATTCACAGATAGTTGCATAATTTCCAAAAATACTTACACTACATTTGGATGTATGCATTGGGGCTCTGATATTGGCATTGGCATTGAGCATCAACAAATACTGTTGTTTAGATGGCTTAGGCATTAGAATTGGAAATCATAATCAATGACGAAGGGGTATTCGCTACACCTGCAGCTCCTCTCACTCAATACGAAGCCGTGACCCTTTGAAACCGCTGGCATTATCTTTTTCCTCCTCTTGCGTCGCTCTTACAAAGCCATCCGATGACCTGCCCTCCTCTGCTCTGATGACCTACCCTCCCTCTTCTCCACTGACGGGCCGGCGAGTGCCACCACCACCCTCCGATGAGGGTCCATCAAACCACGCTTGTCTCCCCACGCTCAGGAGGTGAGATTCCCTTCCCCCCTGCTTCGCTGACGGGACA
The DNA here is from genome assembly GCA_947561735.1 of Cenchrus americanus. NCBI lineage: Eukaryota > Viridiplantae > Streptophyta > Magnoliopsida > Poales > Poaceae > Cenchrus > Cenchrus americanus. Next base: position 95,290,389 of record OX387241.1, on the reverse strand, counting down.
ACGAGTTGCCCCATCCCCCCTTTCTTTTCCGTCGACGGGCTGGCGAGCCACACTGCCTCCCCTTGTTGCTTCGTCGATGGGCTGTCCAGCCGCACTGCCCTCCTCCACCCTCTGCCACGGGAGCTGCCTCACCCTTCCCTGCTCCACACTCTGATAGCCACGCTGTCCCGTGGGGGAGCTCCACCCTGGTCCACTCGTCGGTCTGGGCATGAAGAAAAGGAGGAGGAGATGTTGGTCAATTCTAATGCCATGGTAGATGAACATTCAAACACAAATTGGTATTCACTAGTTCCTTCAATTTCATGTAGTAGATTCAGCTACATCCAAACGATGATATTGGTATTGTAACATAATACCAATACTACTCCGATTTAGCATCAGAGTCAATTCAATGCCAAGGGCTCCAATATTTACATCCAAATGGAGCCTTAGGTTAATGCTCTGGTGCTTGCCTTCGTTAGCAACGCTAGCCTGGGGCTCCTCGGTGTCCTGGTTCTCCTCCACTAAGTGCAGCTTCGCGTCAGCTCCTCTTTCCTTAGCTTCTGGCACGAGCGAGTAGTTACCGTCGAGAAGTTCTACACGGGATGCATATGCACATTTATTGTGGTGAAATTAATTAGACACAATGCTATGCAACACATACAACAATGGAGTGCATGATTGGCCATATTCGCCTTTACAAACATATATATTTAGTATTTTCTTTCTATTAAAGGAAGGTCATGTGGTGCTTTACTATTGATTCCTTTTGATGGTGACTATGTACAAATTTACACAAATAAATCAATTCAATTTCACAAGACAGCAAGGGTTGGTTCTGAGCTCCTAAACATGCTCCACCACACATTCATAAAGTCATTAAGTGAGGCAAGGGTGATTTTTCCCATTTAAACTTATTATGAAGCTTATTTTAATTCCAAAGCTTTTAACCACAAAACAATTCATAAAAACAGTGGGTGATGCGTCTGAGGCTCTATATGCCTAAACAAAGCCACTGAGCAAGGTTTCACATTTAAATGAGCCATAAATTAAATATACCAAAAATGACAATTTCTAGCGAAAAAAGAGAATGCATATAATAATAAATAAATAACTTTTGGAGCCAAACCTTCTCCCACATCATCTCTGACTTAAAACATCCTAGGAAATCAACAAACACATCAAGTGCTATTTTAAGATTTGAACTAGGCATTTATATTTAAATCTAGGCATAAACAAGAATATATATTTTTGACAGATTTAAAATCATGAAAAATACATAAAACGTGAATCTAGTCATTTCATGATCACAGCCTCAAGTTGAGCACAAAAATCAATTTATATTTAGCTAAAAAATCATTTAGTCAGAAATAGCATAAATGCAAAATAAATCATATTAAAATATCTGTTAACAACTTTCTCCAAATTTGGTCCAGTGTCTTTATATGACATACCTAGCAACATATCCAAAATTCAGCTCCATAACTTATCTAGATTTGGAACTACAGAAAAAGAGTGTAAAATCGAGTTTGAATTTTCATTCAAAATCCAGGAGACAAAAGTATGGTCATGCTTTGTAGAAGTTGTAGGTCTAGCTGAACGGAAAGCAGAAAAATTTGGTTTACATTTTTCTGATCTTTGTACGAGTTTCTATGATTTTTCTAAGGCGTTGGACCTAGTTGTAAGGAAACTAAGATAAAGATCATTGCAAACTAGTCCCTGGTTCACAGTTTAGTCCCTGGAAATCACAACTGTGCCCTCTAGCGGTGGGGCGACCTCACCGACGGTGATGTATGGCTGGAGGAGGCAAACAAATGGGACAGGGCTTCGATTGGACTCACCAAGGTTCGATTGGTGGTGGTGGCATGGCCAGAGGTGGCTCCGGTGAGCAGCGGCGGCGAGGTCGCGGCGGCGCAAACCCTAGTGAGGAAAGAGGCAATACAGGGAAACAAATGATGGGGAGAGCTCGAGTGGCACCTAGGGGAGAGGTTCGAGGGCCTGGCTGATGGTGGGAGTTGGCGGAGGAGCGAGCTTGCGGCGACGACGACAATGCTAGTCTGGCGGAGGCATGCACTCGAGCGGGGAGGAAGGAGTTGACTTTGATAGATGGCGAGTGAGGCAATGGGGCACTGAGGCTTTGCCTCGAAGGAGGAAAAGGAGGAGAGGAGGGGGCCCGGGCGTGGTAGGAGCCTACGCAGGAGAGCTACCAACGGGCGGCGCGGCGGGGACCCGGCCACAGCGCTGGCGGGCGTGCCATATGCGGAGGAACGTGCCCCTTGGGTGATTTGCTCGGGCGGCGTGCACAAATGATCATGCCGGCTTCGGGATATGGCGAACCGGCGGGAAGGGGGAGCCGAAGCCGAGGCTGCGGCGGCGCGCCGGCTGCTGCGTGGCAGCGCGGGCGTGATGCGCCTAGCGTGAGAGCGCGGTCCAGAGTGCTCGGCGCTAGTTTGAAAATTCATTTGCCCTACTTCAACAAAGTGAATCTCCATTTTTTGAATGCAAGTTCAAATTCGCCAAAAAAGCAAAGTTGTAGAGGAGCTATAGGAGAAAATTTTTTGTACAGGTCGACATATGTTTTGATCAACTGTTTGAGCATGAAATGCTGGTCAAGTTGCTGTCTTTCATGGCTTGGGTGAATAGTAAAACTTAGTTTGACTTGAATTTTTGAGCCATTTCCTCTCCAAATTTGAAATTCCACTCTGAAGATGAAATGTGTCCCATAAAATTGTGCACAACTTCTAGTTCAACATTTTTAAAGTGTTTAAGTGATTTTTTGAGAACATGGCAAAAGTTCCAGAAGTCAACTAGGCATACTAGGGTTTTGACTTGGCTTTGGGATGTCTGACCATAAGTTGACCATTAAGGCTTCACTAGGGCTAATTATGGTTAGTTTACTCTTAATTAGGCTTTCAAACACCTGGGGTGTTACAGCCTACCCCCTTAAACGGAATCTCATCCCTAGATTTGATTCCAAAGAACAAGGTAGGTAAAAGGAAACTTACGGTTTCGAGATTGTAGAAAACCCGGGTACTTAGTGTGGAGATAATGTTGCTGCCTCCCAGGTTGCTTCTTCTTCCTTGTGGTGACTCCATTGTATCTTGTGCATCTTCACGGTATGTCTTCAAGTCCTTCTCTCCTTTTGGTCCAACACCCTCATAGGATGCTCAATAAGCGAACGATCTGGCTCAATCCAAGCATTTGCTTCTATGATTACCTCTATCTCTGGCACATGCACACCTTTCCTCAATTTTGTCACATGAAACACATTGTGAAGTGCCGAGAAACGATCCGGAAGTCTGATGCGATACGCAACTGGTCTGCATACCTCTATGATTTCATAAGGGACAATATAGCGTGGGGCTAACTTTTCCTTTATTCCAAACCTTTGCACACCTTTAGTTGGTGAAACCTTTAGGTATACATAATTACCAACTTAATATTGTCGGGGTGCTGTCCCTCTATCATGATAGCTCTTTTGCCTCATTTGAGCTAACTTCAAATTTTCTCTTATCAGCTTCACCTTCTCTTCAGCATCTTTAACTAAGTCCGGACCAAAGAGTGTCCTTTCTCCGGCTTTTGACCAGTTCAAAGGAGTGCGGCACCTCCGTCCATAAAGTGCTTCAAATGATGTCATCTTCAAACTAGCTTGATAACTGTTGTTATAAGAGAATTCTGCCAAGGATAAACACTTTTCCCAACTCTTATCAAAATGCATGATGCTTGCCCGTAGCATGTCTTCCAAAATTTGATTTACCCTTTCAGTCTGACCATCAGTCTGAGGATGATAACTTGAACTACGGATCATTTTGGTTCCTAAAGATTCATGCAACTGTTCCTAGAAATGAGCTATAAATTGAGTACCTCGATCAAATTATGGTTCTGGGGATTCCATGCAAACGTACTATTTGGTCCATATAAATCTCTGCATAGTCTTGAACTGAATAAGTGGTGTGAACTGTGATGAAGTGGGCAGTTTTGGGGAGTCTGTCCACTATAACCCAAATGGAATCACACTTTATGGTAGTAAGTGAACCCACAATGAAATCCATACTTATGTCATCCTACTTCCACAAAGGTATCGACAAAGGTTGGAGTACACTTGCCGATTTCAAATGACTTGCTTTAACTCTATGACAAGTATCACACTCGGACACATACTTCGCTATGTCTACCTTCATATTTTACCACCAAAAATTTTCCTTCAGACCTTGATACATTTTGGTACTTCCGGGATGAATAGAGAATTTGGAAAGATGAGCCTCATTAAAAATTTCCTTCTTAATTTCCTGATCAGTAGGAATCACAAGATGTTTCTCAAACCATACCACATCCTTCAAATCCCTATGTAAACAATTATACTTGGGGTCCCCTTCAACTAATTTCTGTTTTATTAGCTCTATGCCCTCATCATTGCATTGAGCCATGACAATTCTATCATAAAGATTGGATTCTGCAGCTATGGCATATAGATTTCCTTGCGCTACAATTTCCAAATGAAGTTTACTCAAGTCTTCACATAAAGTGTCACTATACGGTTCCACCTCTAAGCTGTTGTAGTGAACCTTGTGGCTAAGAGCATCCGCAACAACATTGGCTTTTCCAGGGTGATAGTTGTAGCGAACATGGCCTCATATGCCATTTGTTCGGAGTTTGATTTTGGTGATTCATGACAACATGATCATTGGGACTAACCATATTGTTTGAGCATGTCTTTGTAGACATTTCTAGGTTCCAAGGATGCAAGAAAACCCCATGCAAAAATGCCAAAACAAAGGGTCAAAACCGAGCAAGAAATGGAAAAGCAAAGACACCGTCGGATGAACCGACGGTCCCTCAAATACAAGCGTCGGTGCAATCGTCGGACGAGTTGGTACACAGGGTGAAACCCTAGGTACCGTCGGATGAACCGACGGTCCATTTTCTACATGCGTCGGACGAGTTGCGAGAGGAAGAGCAAGGAAGGCGGTAGCACCGGATGATCCGACGGTCCGAGTGAGGACCCCCGTCGGTCTATCCGACGCCCGGTTTGAATCAAGACGAGAGACGCGCCAAGACGAAGCCTTCGACCGGATGATCCGACGCCTTGGTTAAGGCACAGCGTCGGTCTATCCGACGGTCTGTTGGAAGCTAACAGTACCGACCTGGACGCGAGGCCTTCAGCACCGGATGATCCGACGTAGCGTTGGAGCATAGCGTCGGAGCAGTTGTGTCAGAGAACCTCAACGGCTACGTGACGTGGGAGGGGCACCGGATGAACCGACGCCCTGGAAAAGCATAGCGTCGGATCATCCGACGGTACCTTTTTCAGTGGACGTTAGCCAACGGCTAGTTTGATGCCTTGGGCTATTTATACCCCCTCCACTCACTCATTTGAGGTTGCTTTGGATAGTGTGGAAGTGCGAGAGGAGTTCAAGACACATTCAAGATCATATCCAATCCATCCAAGTGCTTAATTGCTCATCCTTAGACTAGTGCATGCTTTGTGTGTGTGCTTAGTGCTAGGCTTAGCTTAGAGCCGAGTGAGTGCAAGGTTGTGCCAACCTTGTGAGGTGATTCTTGAGTGAATCCGGTTGTACAAGGTTCGCCGGAAGCCTTGGGGCCTAAGTGGCTCACCGGCAATCGTCATCGACCCTCCGGCTTAGTGTGGAGCGGCGAGGACACTTTGTGCGGGGGACGTGGAGACCCCCTTCCTTGGTGGAGAAGCTCCTTAGTGGAGGCGGCATCAAGGTGACCAAGGGAGCTTGACAAGTGCCTAAGTGGCTAGCCTTTGTGGCAAGTCAAGTTGGTGCTCTTGGGAGAGACTTGGTGACGGGAAGCAATACTCTTGTGTGAGTGCTTCAACAACGTGGACTAGGGGTGGCTCGGTGCCTACCGATACCACGGGATAAATCGCGTGTCAAGAGTTTGCTTCCTCTCATCCCCTTTACGTTTCCGCATTTACTCTCTTGCAATCTTTGCTTGCCTCTACATTCCTAGAGTAGTATCATGCTAGGATTGGCTATAGGTTGCAAACCTTCTTTTGGGATGGGAGTTTCACACTAGAACAACCGTAGTTGCACATATAGATAGTATGTTCTAGTTTACCTTTGAGAAAAAGTAGTGAAGCCATAGGCTAAGTTTTTAAGTTGCCTAATTCACCCCCTCCCCCTCTTAGGCTAACGGGCATCCGATTCCTTACAAGTGGTATCAGAGCGGGACTCACTTCCTTCACAAGGATACACCAATTCGATTGGTAAATTGTGAAAACCGGCTCATTGGAACGGTTAGGCTTCACCGCCTAGTGAGTTGCCCTATAGAGGAATGAAAGGGGTGGATACCTTAGGTTTGGCTCCACATTTCGATGGCACGGGCTATCCTCGGTGGAAGGTTCTCATGGAGGCCTATCTCCAAGCAAGGGACCTTGATGTTTGGAGAGTCACCGATGAGGGGCATGAAAAATGGTACTAGAAAGGAAAAACAATTTGATGTGATTGCTAAGAGTATCATTTTGTCCTCACTAGATGTAGGCGTTTTCAATAGAGTTTTTACTTGTGAAAATGCTCATGAGCTATGGAAAACCATCAAGGAGCAAAATGAGGGTTCAAAAGAAGTTGCTAATGAACGCTACGGTTGTCTCCTTGAGGAATTCAATAGCTTCAAGCAACTTGCTAATGAAAATGCCGAATCTATGTACTCACGCCTAAATGTGCTTGTCAATGAGATTAATGCCTTAGGTGTGAAGGACATCACGGACTTGAACATCAACCGCAAGATCCTTCAAAGTCTTCGAAAGCCCGACTATGACTTGGTGAAAGCAATCATCTACGAGAAGAAGCTCGAAGATTTGAAGCCATCGCATATCTTGAGCAAGATCATGGCACATGAGCTTCAACTAATGCCCAAGTCAAAGAAGGCGCCCCAAGAAAAGCCCCAAGAACCATCTTCTCCAACCACAAGCCATGCTCTCTCAAGCCGACAAGAGAAAATGTTGAGTAGGATGGCTACTCGTGGAAGCTCAAGCGAAGATGATGGTGATGATGGTGATAATGAAGATTCCTCAAGTGATGAAGAGGTTGAATCTATGGTGGCCGAGTACGTGAAGAAGATCTTCAAGTATGTGAAGAAAGTCAACATGTACGGCTACAACATCCACTTGAGAGAAGGGCGCCATCATCAACACATCAAATTCACCAAGATTGAGCACAAGCCCAAAAGGAAGGTGGTCAAGGAGAGAAGACCAAGGCAAGAAGCAACTTTCGCCGTCCGCGAGTGGACAAGTGGTGGATCAAGTTCTTCTAGCTCAAGCGATGAATCAAGAAAGAACTTCACCACCCGCTTCATGCAAGGTCCTTCATCATCACACATGTGCCTTATGGCCAAAGGTATGGAAAGCAATGTAAGTGATGACGAATCCGACACCACCTCTCTCAATGATCTTGTTGAGCTAATCCATGAGCAAAAAGGAATGCTTGAACAACAAGCTAATGAAATTAAAGAACTCAATGCTCTCAATGATCTTAGTGACACCCTTGCTATAAATTATGAACATTTGTTGTGCAAATTCAAATTGCTTAGCAAGGAGTGTGAGGAGCTAAAATCTAAGCTTGAGAGCAATGAGACTAAAACAAGTAATTCCTTTGAGCTTGATGAAACATCTATCCCTTGTGCAATTCCTATCTCCAAGGTAGATGCTTCAACTTCTTGCATTGATTTAATTGATGAATCTTGCTCACCATCTTGCCATGAGAATGTTGTTGTAGAATCATGTGATTATCTCATAGTCAAGGAAAATGATGAGCTCAAGCAAGAAGTGAAATGGCTCCGAGAAAGGTTGGCAAACTTGATGGGCAAGGGCAAGAATGATGAAGAACAAGTGGACATCTCTCAAGACATGAAGAGCCAAGTCCAACCTTCTCAAGATAACCGTGATCACATGGTGAAGAAGCTTGAGAAGGGTGCAACCGTGACTTGCTACAAGTGTCATGAGGAAGGGCACAAGTTCTACAAATGCCCCCAATTTGTCAAGAAGATGGACAAGGGCGCAAAGAAGAAATTGAAGCCCACCATCAAGAGCTCCCTCATCTACACCAAGCCCAACCGCAAGAACAAGACCAAGAGCAACACCTACGTCATCAAGAAGAAGGCAAATGGCAAGGTAGTTGCACACAAGGTTGGGAAGATGAAGGAAGAGCGGGGTTGGAACCAACCTATTTGGGTGCCCAAGGAAGTCATCACCAACATGAAGGGGCCTCAAATGGTTTGGGTTCCAAAGGCCACTTGAAGGCCTTAAGAGAGGGGACTTGGGAGGCTTGGCACAATCAAGATGAGAAGATTCAAGCTTATAAGCCAAGATTGCAAATTGGACATGTGTTGCCCAAGTTCCCCGATTGAGGTAATGGAAACTAGAACCCATCTCTTGTATCATTGTAGCTCCATTGCCTTGTTTAGGTTGCATTTGTTGCAATGTTTACATATGGTAGGTTGCTTGTGTCATGTGCTAACCCATGAGCAATCTACATGGTTTGATTAGTGTGTAGGAAAGCTACACTTGTTCTTTCATGATGCATGTTTTCATATATATCTCTTTGCATCATGAGCAAGCTATAGGGTAAGCTTCCCTTTTGTTATCATAAACAATATGCATACATTTGGTTGGTGATTCAAACACTAAATGCACACATGTAGGGGGAGCTCATCCTATGGTTTGGTTATGGGACTAACATTGTTTCAAGCTTTTCTTATGTAGTCCCTTAGCGACGCGTTCCGGTGCGGTGTTTCATTCTAAGAGAATGCTATTTCACTCTCAATGTGATCTAACATCTCTAAAAGAGTGAATATAGCAATATGAGCTTCATGCTATTGAGTCATGTCCTTGCGAGCTTATGTCTCTATATAAGTTCAAAGGCAATGTACTCATACATTCCTAATCCTTGTGGTACCCCAAGTGTCTTCTATGCAAGCTTCTTCCAAGTGGTGTCACCTAGTGATATCATTTCCAAGTGGCTCATCTCAATGTGGTGCCAACAAGGTAGAGAGGATCACCCCGGAGGTATGCAATAATCAAAAGACTACAAGTGATATCTACAAGTGGTAATGTAACAAGAACCCATTTGTTTTATCTCTTGTCCTTTAAGCTACCTCTTTGCATGATATGCTCTAAGCTTCCTTGTTTTACAAGTTTGTAGTTGTGCACTTGTCTCTCACTACCCTTGTCTTGCAAGTGGTATTCTTTGTATGCACACACTTAAGGGGAGCTTAGTTTGTATCATGTAAGTCTCATGAGCTTGTGATCCACCTTAGTTATTCACACATGTGGTATCTTCATTGATATCATATTTATGGATCATGGTTCATGCGGCTTTCTCCCTTGCATTTAACATCTCTCCTTTGAGCTATGGTTGCTAGATCTTGCTAGTTTCCTTGGACCCATTTGCTTTGGACTTTTTGGAGATTTTATTCCAAAGGGGGAGAATGTGAGACCAAAGCAAGCGTGTGGCGTAAGCTTACAAGTGGGCTCAAGGATGCTTACAAGTGATTTCAAGGATTCGAGACCAAAGGGGGAGAATGTGAACATAAGAGCAAAAAGGGGGAAGTTTGATCTAGGGGGAGTTTGGATGATGGTAAGCATCCAAGCAAGTGTAAGTGGTTCTAATTCTGTCAATTCTAGCAAATTTATGCTTGCTTTGGTTGTGTTGTCATAAATCACCAAAAAGGGGGAGATTGTAGCGAACATGGCCTCATATGCCATTTGTTCGGAGTTTGATTTTGGTGATTCATGACAACATGATCATTGGGACTAACCATATTGTTTGAGCATGTCTTTGTAGACATTTCTAGGTTCCAAGGATGCAAGAAAACCCCATGCAAAAATGCCAAAACAAAGGGTCAAAACCGAGCAAGAAATGGAAAAGCAAAGACACCGTCGGATGAACCGACGGTCCCTCAAATACAAGCGTCGGTGCAATCGTCGGACGAGTTGGTACACAGGGTGAAACCCTAGGTACCGTCGGATGAACCGACGGTCCATTTTCTACATGCGTCGGACGAGTTGCAGAGGAAGAGCAAGGAAGGCGGTAGCACCGGATGATCCGACGGTCCGAGTGAGGACCCCGTCGGTCTATCCGACGCCCGATTTGAATCAAGACAGAGACGCGCCAAGACGAAGCCTTCGGCCGGATGATCCGACGCCTTGGTTAAGGCACGGCGTCGGTCTATCCGACGGTCCGTTGGAAGCTAACGATGCCGACCACGGACGCGAGGCCTTCGGCACGGGATGATCCGACGTAGCGTCGGAGCATAGCGTCGGAAGCCGATTGTGTCGAGAGAACCTCAACGGCTACGTGACGTGGGAGGGGCACCGGATGAACCGACGCCCTGGAAAAGCATAGCGTCGGATCATCCGACGGTACCTTTTTCGGTGGACGTTAGCCAACGGCTAGTTTGATGCCTTGGGCTATTTATACCCCCTCCACTCACTCATTTGAGGTTGCTTTGGATAGTGTGGAAGTGCGAGAGGAGTTCAAGACACATTCAAGATCATATCCAATCCATCCAAGTGCTTAATTGCTCATCCTTAGACTAGTGCATGCTTTGTGTGTGTGCTTAGTGCTAGGCTTAGCTTAGAGCCGAGTGAGTGCAAGGTTGTGCCAACCTTGTGAGGTGATTCTTGAGTGAATCCGGTTGTACAAGGTTCGCCGGAAGCCTTGGGGCCTAAGTGGCTCACCGGCAATCGTCATCGACCCTCCGGCTTAGTGTGGAGCGGCGAGGACACTTTGTGCGGGGGACGTGGAGACCCCCTTCCTTGGTGGAGAAGCTCCTTAGTGGAGGCGGCATCAAGGTGACCAAGGGAGCTTGACAAGTGCCTAAGTGGCTAGCCTTTGTGGCAAGTCAAGTTGGTGCTCTTGGGAGAGACTTGGTGACCGGGAAGCAATACTCTTGTGTGAGTGCTTCAACAACGTGGACTAGGGGTGGCTCAGTGCCTACCGATACCACGGGATAAATCGCGTGTCAAGAGTTTGCTTCCTCTCATCCCCTTTACGTTTCCGCATTTACTCTCTTGCAATCTTTGCTTGCCTCTACATTCCTAGAGTAGTATCATGCTAGGATTGGCTATAGGTTGCAAACCTTCTTTTGGGATGGGAGTTTCACACTAGAACAACCGTAGTTGCACATATAGATAGTATGTTCTAGTTTACCTTTGAGAAAAAGTAGTGAAGCCATAGGCTAAGTTTTTAAGTTGCCTAATTCACCCCCTCCCCCTCTTAGGCTAACGGGCATCCGATTCCTTACAATAGTGCACTTCTAGATCATAATCCTTAATTAACTCAAGCCATCTTCTTTGTCTCATATTTAGGTCCGATTTGGTGAAGATATATTTAAGACTCTTATGGTCGGTGAAGATATTGCATCGATTTCCCATAAGATAGTGTCTCTATATCTTGAGGGCATGAACAATTGCTGCTAGCTCTAAATCATGAGTGGGATAATTTACTTCATGGAGCCGAAGTGCCCGTGAGGCTTAGGCAATGATTCAATTTTCTTGCATAAGAACACAACCGATACCAGTGCCTGAAGCATCACAGAAAACTTCAAAGGGTTTGGAATTATCCGGTTGTACTAGCACTAGGGCTGAAGTTAAGTGTTGCCTCAACGTGTGTAAAGCTTTTTCACATGCTTTATCCCACACAAAATATACCCCTTTCTTTAGCAGCTCGGTCATAGGTTTGGCAATCTGTGACACCCTAAAATTCCATCATTAAAATAATGTAGCAACATGGTGTTTTAGACTTTTTACTAAGGAATAATAAATTATCAAGTAAATTTGGCCTTTTAATTATTTAAATATCGTTTTGAATAATTTTAGAAGCAATAAGTGCTTGTGCATTATCTTTTGGTTGCATAGTGTTTATTGTTTGTTTGTGTGAAGTTTTAAAAGTTTTTAAAATATTTTGAAAAGTTGAGAAGGGTTTGAAAAGTGTTAAAGATTTGGAAAAAAAAGAAAAACCCCAAACCCCAACCCTTTCCTCCTCCCTTTTCAGCCCAACCTCACCCGCGGCCCAGTTTTCCTCTACCGACCTGCTTTTCCTTTCGGCCCAATGCAACCCAGCGGCCTGCTTTCTTTTTCCTCCTCTTCTTCCACTACCTCGTGGGCCCGCGTGTCAAGTCGTCTCCCACGTTCGGTTTCCCTCCCCTACTCCACACCACAGCGCACCTGCCGGCCAAATCTCGGTGCCCCTCGGCCTCTCCTCCTCCTTCAAGCTGGCCATAAAGGGCCGACACCCCGCACGCCGTCATTGGCCACGCCGCCCCCTTGTGGTGCGCGCTGTCGTGGTCGCCCCAGCCATCTCCCAAACCCCCTGGACAACTGCGCGAGCTCCACCGCTTTGCAACGAGCCTATCCGCACTTGAAGCCGTGGCCTGTAGCTTGTAATCGTGCGTCGCCGTGCCGCTGCTGTTCCGCCATCGCCCCCTTTTGTGGCAAGCCACCATGGCCACCCGAGTCATCTCCCTGATGCTCTGGTCGCGTCCGTCATGTCCTCAGCTCCACATAGAGCTTGCCCGCGCTTCGATACATGGCCAGGCGCTCGAGATCGGGGGAGCTCCGGCGAGCTCCCCGCTCGGCGCCACCGCAAGCTGGTTGTGCGTCGCCGCCTTTCGCGTGCGTGCGACTGTGGACGGACGATCTAGGATCGACGATGCAGATTGCGCCCCAGCCCCGGCTAGAAGGGCGCGCTGGCTGTTTTGCAAAAAGAGCCTTGCATTTTCTAATATCACAAAATACCCTTCCACCAGCATAAATCCTATCTTTCAGGTCCTTTTCTTTATGAATAGGCCCTTGAGCTTTCAAGTTTCCCCCGGCCATCCATCGAGAGATCTACGGCCCAGATTCGTTCCAACCATGGGTCAACAGACCCAGTAACGATCAACTTAGGCTATTTTTTCTAAAGAGCTCTCCAGTTTCTTTAGTTTCACAACCAGATCCTTCCACCTTATGAAACTCTTCCAACTAGGTCCTATTTGTAGCGTTTAAGCCCCTAAGCTTCTTTGTTTTCGCAATTAGCCTTCCTAAGCCATCTTTTTGCACCTAAGTTCCTTGACTCTTCTGTAGTTTTAGGTTTTAGCCCTGGTTTCTTGCAGAAAAGTCCCTGAACCTTGTTTTGGCCGTATCTTTTGCGTTTTAGCCCCGTTTCCACTGTTTCAAGTTGCGTTAAGTTCGTATCAACTCAAGCTACGTGTTAGGACCAATGTTGAACATGTTCTTTGTTTTATAATATATTTAAATATTAAATATGATTAATCCACTTACACATGCTTTTCCTAATTGAAATCTAATTACAGTTTAACACGTGTTTTCATAAGAAAGTTAATATGATTAATACTAGTTAAATATTTTTTATAATTAAAAGTTAATTAGATGTATACCTTGGTTTTCATAATCAAACTTAAATTGATTAATGATTATGCAATTTGCTTCCTAAATAAAAGCAACATAGGTTCTATCCCGAGTTTTCTTAATTAATTGTTAATTTGATTAATATGAATATAAATATTTTTTAAGTTGTAATTTGATTAGAACAACTCGTAATATAAAGATAAACGCCTAGATGCTTTTACATGCTTCTTTTGAATTAAATGTTTAATTTGCATGAATCAAACTTGAATATTTACAAATAAAATTGGACTAAGTTTACATCGTGTTTTAAATATAAAATAACTTACTTAATTACAAATAGGGTATTCCTTTGAAATAATCTATGCACATATTAAATTAAAATATACCAAGCACATAGCTAGCTCTTGTTTGTGATCATCCAAAGCTCCCGACAGTTCCTTGTGCTTTTGTGTTCGCGTGCTTAGAGATAAACCTTGTTCTCTCTTTAAGGTTATATCATGCTTGGTGTATGGTTTTGTTTATTGTATGTATTCTTGTGTGCTCGTAGACATCGTGCCCATTTCAAGTGGGCAATCAGTTGGAGCGGATCAAGAGCAAGTTTTTGAAGAAGAACCCCAATGTTTAAGCAAGGAAGGCAAGTGGACTTCTCCCCCTGCATATTCTATTTTTGTCCCACACAACTTGCAAGATAACTAAGTTTACTTTTAAATGTTGTATTGCATAAATTTTGATGGGAAATCACCTTTTTAAGGACTTGACTAGAATTTTATCCCTTTACCTTGGACAACCCTTTTAAATAAATGTTTTGGGTAGAAATGCTTAGTTGCTATAACTTGGTTGGTTCAAATGAATCTTTTGCAATATGATGAATGTTGGTCATGAAAACTTTGGTGATATATATATATATTTATATCTATATCTATATCTCTGTGTGTGTGTGCGCGCGTGCGCTTATGGTTAATAACAAGATCATATGGTTTAATCGGAACATGGAGAACCACCTAGGAAAACAATGCAACCATAGTCCATATGGCTCTAGCTTAGCCAATTAATTAGGTGTGTGATTGTACTGGTGACCTTATCCGAAAGGAACACAGGGGGCTCGGGGTTGCAGGGGTATAGCCCGATTCTTTTGGGGCAGCAGCCTTTGCTAAGGTGCTGACCACTAGGGACGGTTATGGTCTGCCCTGAGCTGTAACTGTCGTGGGTTGTTGGTGCTTTTGCATATCTTTGTAAAGGCTTCATAGCGTCCCTATGCAATCACACCTCAGAAGTGTGGTATTGTGCCTGATCAACACATGCGTGGTTGGGTTCAAAGTTCTTCGGAACTTTTACGCGAATTGTGGTGAAAGTGTCAACCTCTGCAGAGTGTAAAATTGGTCGATCTGCCATGCTCACGGTCAAGATCGGCCTGGACCCTCACATGATTAATAAACTTGAAGATGAAATTAAATTGTGGTTTATGTATGGTTTGAGATGGAAAGTTTTCTAAAGTTTTTTTAAGTGGGATGGTATAAACTTACATCTAGTAAATAGGTGCTTGCTAATAAAATTTGAGAAACATTAAAATGCGAACCACAACAAACTCTTAGCCTATCCTTGATAGCCTTGCATCTTCCCCCACTTGCTGAGCTCCAACCATAAGTGTGCTCACCCTTGCTTACCCGCTGTTCAGAGTAGAACACTGGAGAAGAGTACTTCAACGACTATGATGAGTTCTGAGGCTTGCGTGCCCCCAGTCATGTGCCTGTGGAAGCTGAAGATGGAGTTGCTTCTTTTAGTTATCGTTTTGTTCGTTTGTAAGACCTTCGAGTCTAACGTCTGAGTGCAATAAATAGATAATGTAATATATTAACTCTTGTACATTTTTATTGTTGCTTATTAATATTCACTCATGACGTCTATCATATGTGTGTAAACTTGATCCTGGCGCACATATGAGATGCATTTGGTTTTCTTCGGAAAATCAGGTGTGACACAATCCTGGAGAAATCCGGAATGAATTGTCTACAGTAACCTGCCAGACCCATAAAGCTGCGAATTTGGTGTATGGACTTGGGTGATTTCCAGTCCATCACCTCTTGTACCTTGCTAGGATCTAAAAATATGCCCTCTTTGGAAATAGTGTGCCCCAAGAATTTCACACTATCCATCCAGAATTTGCATTTAGAGAATTTAGCATAGAGTTTGTGATCTCTCAAACATTGTAGAACAACTGTAAGATGTTCGGCATGTTCTTCCTCATTCTTGGAATATATCAGGATATCATCGATAAAAACTACGACAAACTTGTCAAGCTCAGTCATGAATACGGAGTTCATGAGATACATGAAGTAGGCTGGGGCATTGGTGAGACCAAAAGACATCACTAGATACTCGTAGAGACCATATCGGGTGGAGAAAGCAGTTTGGGAATTTCACATGGTCAAATTTTTATTTGATGATAACCAGACCTAAGATCAATCTTGGAGAAAACCTTGGCTCTAGCCAATTGATAAAAAAGAACATCATTAAGGGGAGGAGGATATTTATTTTTAATGGTCACCACATTGAGAGGTCTGTAGTCCACACATAACCTCAAACTACCATCTTTCTTCTTGACAAAGAGTGTGGGGCAACCCTAGGGAGAAGAACTCGGGTGAATGTAGCCCTTATTTAGCAATTCTTGGAGTTGATTTTTTAGTTCATCTAGCTCTTTTGGTGGCATATAGTAAGGGTGCTTGGAAATGGGTGTAGTACCAGGTTGGAGTTCAATCACAAACTCGACATCCCAGTCTGGTGGCGTGCTAGGCAATTCATCAGGAAAGATATCAGGATATTCACAAACCACTGGAATTTCTTCAAGGTGAGAGATAATGGTCACATAGGCGCAAGGGTCTGCACCGTCCTTAAAAGGTAAGTACAGGGTGGTGTGTTCAATGGTAGGTGAATTGATCGCTACAACTCTCCCCAAGATATCTCGAACAACCTTATGTCAGGTCATCCAATCCATACTCAAAATAACATCTATGCCCTCTAATTCTATGACAATGAGGTTGTTTGAGCAGTCTTACTTCCCATTGCAATGGCACTCCATAGGTTAAGGTGTGGGAAGAGATTTTTGCACCTGGAGTGATAATCATATAGGCTGATTTAGTGTGAGAGCCAATCAAACCCAATCTGCCTACTAACTTTTCACTTATAAAACTGTGGGTAGCTCCCGAATCAAACAATACTTTAATAGAGGTGTCATTGATAGAGAATGTACCCGTAAGCACGGAATCTCCCTCTGGAATGTCGCTCATAGTGGTGAAGTTCAGCCTACCCTGCTTGACTTGCACTACCGGCTTCTTGGTTGAATTGACTAGCTTGGTCCCTGACCCTTGACTCTGCTGATTGGGCTTGTTCTGCTTGGGCTTTGGGTAGTCATTTGCCTAATGCCTAGGTTGTCCACAATTGTAACAACGGCGCTCACTGCTATTGCGTGGGGGTGCATTGGGATTGGAAGCTTGCTGCTAGGTGTTGCAGAACTGGAAAATTCCTAAAGGTTTATTCTGCGACGGCTTCATCGTCCAGCGTCCAGTTGAAGATGGTTGGGTGAGCTAGGAATATTTTTCTTCACAAAGCGAAACTTTTTGTTAGTCCCGCTGCCTGAAGCAAAACCAGCATGCCTCTTCTTGTCCCTCTAGGCCTTTTTCATAGCATCCTATTGGGATATAGCCTTATTCACCAACTCATGGAAGTTGTTGGGCTCTATCAAGTTCAGTCGTTCATACAATTCACCATCAAGTCCATAACGGAACCGCTCCATCTTTTTCACATCAGTGTCCACATGATGCCCACCATACTGGCAAAGGCTATTGAACTTCTATGCATAGTGATACACCGTCCCTGCCTAAGGGCCAGCAATTCCCTCATCTTCCTATCCATATGTCCTTTAGGAATGTGATGGTTCTTAAAGGCTTGCTTGAATTCATTCCACGTGACCTCATGCCCGACCTTCTACATGGACTTGAAATGTTCCCACCACATCAAGGCCTCGCCTCAAAGTTGCAAGGCTGCAAAGTTGGCCTTACTTTCCTCTGAGCATGGCAGCACAAAGGCAGCAAACTTGGCCTCTATGGCCTTGATCCATGCCTCCGCTTCAAGGGTCTCTTCCGCCTTAGTGAATGTTGGGGGCTTCATCTCGAGGAACTGAGTGTATGTCGTGACATGATTCGGCCCCTCATGATTAGCCCCATATGGTGGCCTTTGGTTCAGCTGCTGGGCTATTTTCTGCTGCGTCTGTAGGATCTGGCGCAACACTTCGGTTTGAGTGGCCACAAATGCCTCCGATGGCGTCATGGGCGGTGGCCGGTAGTTCACTATACCTGACGCTCCAAAACCATTAGGAGAGCTGCGTGTTGGTCCCACCATCTGAAACTGTGAGCTCTTATTAGACACATATTCATAGTCTTGCTTAGAAAGAAATACAAGTGTAGAATATGCATGACAAAAGATCATTCATGGCAAGTTTCTCGAAATTAGCAGCAACATGGTCATAAGCAAAATTTCATATCCCTGTGCTCATTCACCGAAAAATTTTCATTTTTGGTCAATAGATGTAGACTTTCGTAAGCTCCAGAGTTGGTATTCGACTCCGAGCCAAAATCCAAAGTTCACATGCCTGAAGAATCCTATTGGCGCAGGCTGAGGCTCACCCAAATTTTCGTAACTCTCGGTACCCTTATGCAAAAATGCCGAATTTTGGTGAGCATGTTCATCACCATATTTCGCACAACTTTGGTATTCACCTCACGAGCAGATTTGGATGTTCATTTGCTCAAAAAAATCTTTTCCGACGTTCTGGCTGACTGTTTGGACAGCAAGCAGAACTGGACTAAAAATTGCATAACTCTCGGTAGGAATGGGCACAAGTGCTGAAATTTTGGTGAGCGCGGTCGTCAAAAAATTCTGGACAAGTTTGGTATTCAACACATAACTCAGATCTGACCACAACTAGCTTAAATAATTTCTTTACAAAGATCACTACAGGGAAGGTGTTCAACCAAAGCATTACATGGATGCCAAGTTTTGGGATCACTGTCATACAACATGGGGTTACATTTCAGTCGTGCTGCGCAAAAGAATACTCATAAGTTAGCCTACCACAAAAACCAACCAAAAAGCGGCTACACACAAGAGTATATGTCATCCTACTACATCACTATGGCAATCTAGTTGCCAACAGAAGCAGCACTAGCTGCAGGCGAAGTGGGTGGTGTCGGTGGAGGTGGTCCCGCTGTCCCTGCTGATCCTCAGGAGGTGCCTCCACTAGGGGTGCCGGCTGCAGAGCCACGATGACCTGCAACGCTGCCACTTGCACCTCTGCCTCCTCCAGCTGCTACTGCATCTCTACCACGTGCTGAAACAGTGTCAACCTCTCTATATCCCCGTGGTCAACGTGCTCCTGAAGGGTAACGACCTCTGCCTCAAGGTTAAGGATCCACTGCAAGTGGTCGCCTCTCTCCAGCTCCAACTAAAACCTCCTCGTACGGAGACTGTTGTTGTCCTGCTGAGCCTGAAAGAGAGTGAAACCATGTTGCTAGTAGGCTAAGGAGAGACTGTGCTAGGCTAGCCAAGCAGACTCCAGATGCTAGCTCAGCATCAGCTCAGTGGTGTTGCGCAGTGCCTGAAGAGGTGAACAAGGCGTCCAAGCAACGTGTCAATGTCCGCGTGACGTCTAGCGGAACCGCGAGCAGAAGTAGCTCCTGTAAGTGGTCCACATGGTCCAACCATGCTAGTTCATGTGGGTCCACTGCCGGGAACAACCCAAATGGGGATAGGGCCACCTCAGCCAGGTTGTGGTCACAGAAGTCCGTCAGCACCCATAGGGCAGCCGACTCGACGGTCCCCTGCCCATGAAGGCACCAGTACATGGAGCTCAGGTCAAACCAGTTGGGGTGGTCTGGTGAGGGGGCACGGTGACGGTCACCCTGTAGCGGGGCACGCCCAAGTGCTCAAACTCGATCGCCTCGTAGATAGACGGAGTGGTGTAGCCTGAGGCGCTAAGTGCCTCCCACGCAAGGCGTGGAAAGCCCTCCTAGTGTAGCCTGTCGGTACGGATCGTACCGTCAGCGCCAACCTCGAGAATAATGGGGGCAGCCATCTATACAAAATGTATTGCATGTTAGACCTCAATAAGAGAGTAACATGTCAAGTGGTGCAAAAATTCTGGCAGTTGTGAATAAAAATTCATAACTCAAAAACCGGAACCCCAAAATTTCCCACATTTCACCAGAAACTCAATAAGGTTATGATACACATTTTTGGTATTCAAAGGTTGAGCTAGATCAATTAGGAACAAGCTCAAAAGATGCACTGTTCAGAGTACTGTCCCCAGGAAAACAACATGACATAGGTTCACTAAAATGGGTATAACTTGAGATACACATAAGCTATGTACATGAATTTTTGTGAGCAAAAACTAGATTAGATATGGAGCAATTTTGGTATAGATCATCTAGTCTAAGTATTTTTAGAACATGGTGCAAAAATTCGAGCGAACAGCCCTAATAGATTTTTGGACAGCAACAAACATCTAGACATGTGAGAGGCTAGGCAAGGAACAAAAATCACACACTAGCAAAATTTCACCTTAGAGAGCACACAATTTACGAGTGGGTCCAATTTTTAGGTTTCCATGATTTTTAACAAGATGCTTGACGTCCTATTCCTCCTCACAAGGTGATCAAGCCAAAAATCGAAGTTAGTGCCGGTGGCAAAGCTTTTATTCATCTCTCCCAATAACAACTAGTCGAGAACTATTCGATGCTCACTTAGCGACTAATGGAATGTTGTTAGTGTATCTGCAGAAAAGAACCTTCCATGCTAGCACATCATGGAATCGTCCACACACATTACCATTCACTATAGAAATGGTATCCATGCATCAAGCCGCTGCATGGACAACATCCAACCTCATACACCCTCCGTTTGAATATAGTGTATCCTTGCCTCGCATATTCATAATGTGGAACACACACGTACGACAAAACGTGGCGAGACATAGACGCGACAGTGGGTTCCCATTGGATTAGGTCCCATCAATCTCTCACATGACTTTCATGTTGTACCACAACATATGGCAAAACGTGACGAGACACATACACGATGTGGGTTCCCATTGGAATAGGTCCCATCCATCCCTCATGGGACCTTCCTTTGGCACCACCACGTATGGCAAAATGTGATGAACTAGTATTGTTGTGAAGGAAAGTAAGTTTTGAGAAGAATAAAATGTGCTGGAAGTTAGCAAAATAAACCATAGAATTGTAAGCCACCTGAAAGAACCCAAAAATTCCCTCTAGGGCCTCTCGGTCTATATCCATCCTTAACGAACCAACGTATTTTGCAAATACAATCAATCTTGGCAAATTTTATTCAAAAACAAGTGATTAAGGTTGTTAATTAAACTCTGGTGTACATTAATCGCTTTGGTACCAGCTGTGACAACCCGTCCGAGAAAATACCGTACTATCTCCTAAACCAATCCACTTTGGTCATTAAGCCATAAGAAAGTATCATCCAGTCGTCAGTTGCCGGGTCAAGCCCGGTGAAATCACTTACATAGCAACAAAGTACCGACAATATGCATTAAAACTCATACGAAGGCGAGTGCAGAGTACAATATATCGATTAAATCAAAATCTGCCCCGAAGGGTTTAATTATTACAAACCAAAGTACTTGACATGATAAAAGAGGTTCAGAGTTCAAAAATAGTGGAAATTTAACTAAGTGATGCGATAAGCATCACAAGAGGCCTTCCATGACGCCTTCACTCATCGTCTTTGTTGACAGTTGATTGTCGTATCAAAGTTCACATGGATTTGCAAGCGAACAAATCCCCTGTCGTAGTCAAGGGACCGTTCTTCCCTTAAGTGTGAGAACCCGAGGTATTGAATACGTGGAACAATGTGCAACACAAGGATTCAATCTAGTAAGGCAAAGAAACTCCTTTTGAAGAATCCAGTTGCATCTAATCTAAGAGATCATCAAGAAAACACATCTATTATAATCTAATCTACTAAGAGGTAGCAAGAGAAAGCATAGAGATAACCGATCTAGAGAGTCTAGATCATGCCTTTGTTGTAGCTCCAAACAAGATAGATGAAGAAAGAAAAGCGAATCTCATAAAAAGCATCTTTAAACCGTAGCCTCCGATCTGATTCCGAAGACGCTTGCCTTCTGTAGCCACCGTCCTGTCACAACGCACTCCTATTCATGCGGGTTAGCCTAGGGTGAGTTCGAGAAGAACAAGTTTAAAACTCTTGGTCGGTCCGGTATGCACCTCTAGCCACCGCGGCTACAAGAGCACCCTTTGCAATCTATCTTAAGTATAGATTGAGGAACAAGCAAAACCAAGGGAGAATAAAATCATCAAGAAGGCACTTGATCGCTAGGAATCGGATTCACTTAAAGACTTCACCATGAATGATTACATGAACAAGATCACATCGGGATCCTACCTTGATCTTGATCCTTACTCTGGGGCTCCGACATGGTCTTCCATGCAAAGTTCCCACGTCGTCTATGGAAACACTAGAAAACTAGCACAACCCTCATCTCCGAGATGGTGTCCCTCAAGCTTCTCTACTCCTCTGCGGCGGATGACGAATGAACTGATGTGTGGCTCTTGACAGGGGGACTATAAATAGTCCGAGGGGTGTCTAGGTCAAAGGAGGCGTCGAACCGGGCATGGAATGGGCTGGGCCGACCGGCTTGGGCCCGTTTCGGCTCAGTTTGGCCCCGGCTTCCTACGGTTGCTTCGCGTGTCTTCTGGAATTTTCCATTTCCTGCATGTGGGCCCTTGGTGTCAGTTTCTCCATGGTTTGGATAGGGCTCCTTATCGCGCAAGCTTCAGCATTTTGTATCCAGGTCCTCGGGGTTTCACGGCTTCACGCTTCGGTCCTTGGGCCACTTGGAGTCATGTTCACTTCGTGTCTTGACTTGTGCCGGTCTTCATGATCTTCTCACAAAGTGCTTGATGAACTTTCCCGAAAAGTCTCCCTTTCAGCGTTAAAACCCTGCGTAAACAATAAACTCCAAATACCACATGCGAGTGTGAACATGACATATCATGAGGGTTAGGATGTTAGTTAAGATATCAAATCAATACCATCACCGAAGGTAAACTCATGGCTAGGTTGACGGAAATTCACCGTCAACATCTCCCCCATGCTTAAACCTTGCTCGTTCTCGAGTAATCCTTCGATGGATATCAATGTTGCCTTTCAGTATTTAAACCCTGCACTTGATCATACACGACAAAACATAATGCTCTCTAAAATTTAATTTGTTAAAGTTCCTTAGTGTACTAGCCTTCATCCCTACGGAGGGCGGATATCAATTAAGCTCTTCCCACAAGTAATTAATTGTGCTCCCAAAATTTAAATGGAACTCAGAATTTTTGAAGTGTAGAGCAAGATGAAGAAAAGAGCTAAACCAAGTTCAAAAATTTAAACCACCTTGCATCTTGCTCATGAACTCTCATCTCATCTTGTCTCTCAAGCCTATTTGTTCTACTCCTTTCCCTCTCAAAAATATATATAAGTGGTAGGCTTTATATGGAGCTTTTGGGAAAGTTTAGTCTGGCCTAACAAGATATTATAATTGTGATATTATAAAAACAAGAAAAGTGGTCTTACTGAGCCTCGTCAAATAAGTCATTGGAAAAATAATGTTACAAGGAGGGGGGAGAGAGATGAACACACACTTTTTGAGATAAGTGGACATGTGCAAATGGCAAAGAGTGATCCCGAGGCACAAACAAAGTCCTCGTTATCAGATTGCACATGGTTGGAAAGATGAGTATGGGTCTTGATCTTGAGTCGTCTCCAAACTCCTAATGCATCTAAAGAGCCGAGGAGCTTTATTATTATTATTCTTTCTTTCTTTTTCCTCTTTTTTCTTTCCTTTTTCTTTTTTTATGTGCAGATTTTTTCTTCCCTCCTTTTTCTTTCTTTCCTTTATACTTTATACTTTTTATTTCTTTTTATTTCTTTTTTATTTACTCCCCTTGAACTCTAGATAACATTGTACCTACCTCCTTGGCAACTCCCCCCATGCTTAGACGATTGCACGTCCTCGGGCAAAGAGGTGGAAAGATTTTTATGCCAAGGTAGGTACTAAAAGTTCTATGTTTTCCTGGAAAGAAACACTTGAAATCATCTAGGGATCCTTCACGCAACTTTCATGTCGTCTTGGAGGTCTCCCAAAATTATACTTCAAACCTTGACACCATCATTCTTGTGATCTTCCTCGAATTATTCATCCATACTCAAACGATAGGTTGTGGTCAAGGAGGTAAACAAAAAGATGATATTTTTGGTTTTAAGGGTGGATATCTAGCGAGGTTTGTGAAACCTTCGATGTGGGTATACACAATGCACGGATATAAAGGGCTAGCATTAAGATAGATACGCAAAAATGGAATGACCAACTTCTTAGTCTCGGGCCAGAGAAATCAAGCCCTGAATTGACTCACCCAAAAATAAATTTTGTATACTATGTTTTTGCACTCAAATAAATATAAGGCTCTGCATAGGTAGAGAAAAATGCAAGAGGTATTAATGACAAGGTTGGAATTACTTTTAAAAATAAATCATCTTTAACCCATCCAAAATTGAGAGCATGAAAAGAAAACTATGGGTCTTATCTTTATCATAGCCTCTTCAAAGGATTAAGCTAGCATTTAAATTAATTTCAGATTTGCATTTTGAGAGAGCATTAGCTTAATCGTGCATAAAACAAGTACAAAGATACGCATATAGCAACGGTCATCACATATCAACTTGGCACAATTTTCCATCCATATTAAATATCATAAAACAGTGTTGAAATTATTCATGATGGTGGAAAACAAAAACTACTACTATCACACATATGCTGAAAATAAATAAAATATAAAATGCTCACACAAACAAATTTGCACATAACTGAAAATAAAGGAAAGGAAAAAGGAAAAATCAAACCGAATTTGAAGCATTATTTCTTCTTCCTTCCTTCACTCTTCCTTCAATGGTTGATCCTTCATCTTTATGATGAAAACAAACTTGGAGTGTCTTGGGGTATATGGTGGTGGAGCGGATGAACGTGTTGAGTGTCGATGTTGAACCGGTGGCTCCTCCGTGTGCCTTTGTGGTTTGTCCCACATGGACAAGCTTCGTGTACTCTTCATGCCTCCAAGGTGCAGTGTGTCACTCCTCGATGGTGCCACATCCTTTTCCATACTTCGCGGGGACTCGGAAATAGAGTGCCTCCATGAAGAGTCAGATGGCACCTTGATGATGATGATATTCTTCTTCCGAGGATGATGTCCATGGCCTTTTTCATCGTGCCTTCCTGCACAAATCCACAAACAACTCTCCCGAGGGTTTCTTGCTGGAAGAAAAATGCACAAAGAAAGTATATGGAAGGACAAAAAATGTAACAAAATTTCAGGGATTTTGAGAGAAGGAAGTGAGCCATGAATTTTCTAAGTGGTTCGTAAGGTCTCTGGATTATGAACTTGGGAGCATGAAATTGCAAATGAATGAGAAGCTTACCAGAGGAAGATGGACGCCGAGGGCCAAATAAAGGGGCCAGGCTGACCGGACCAGGCCATCATGCCTAGGGTCCCTGCTACCCCGTTTGCCTTGGCTCTTCTCCCACTTGCTCCTTGTTGAATTATGTCCTTGTGTCCTCATGCTCCACAAGAATCCATCGGCCAAACTCCTTCGTTTTGAATGATGAGATCAATGCCTCCCTCCTTAACTTTGTGTCACCTCTTGTCTTCTATGGTTCATGTGCTTTTACTTATTTCTTGCAAAACAAAGTTATGGTGCCCTCCCCCATGCTTGTCCTTTACATGTGCCCAAGATGTTTTGATGATAAAGCCTTTACGAGGTGCATCCTGGAGCACAAGGTGTTAATTAAACCTCAAATCCTTCCCTTGATCAAGTTTAGATGTCAATCACTCCTCTAATTTTCTTAAATTCAAAATTAACTCAGAGCTAGCAATGAGTCAAAATATATTATTAGAGGAGTTTATTAAACATCAAAAACAATTTGTAAGTCGAAAACTTTTTGACTACCTTTATTTTGGTTGTATCGGGATCATTTGCTTTCATTAATTGATAGCAAGGTCCTCCGCCTGACCGTGGGGTTAGGGTTTAGGTTCTAAATTTGGCCAAACATGAGAGAGAGGTTTTAAATAATTAACACAATGGGTCTTGGGAAAACTAGCTCTAGAGAATGGTAGATGTTAAGTAAGATTAAAGCAAAAATCGAATTCCTTAGGTTCAGACAAGTCCTAGCATGCGTCAAACGATTTACAAACATTAAGGAACATAGCGAGGTTCTACTCGTGTGTTTTTAACATGCAAAACAAAATTGAACCTACCATCATGAAGAGGGTGGAAGGCTCAAATATGATCTGAATTTTTAGTTCTAGTTTCTCGAAAAGAGACAAATAAAACATGAGATGGCTCATGTCATTGGTTTAATATAAAGAAATATAAATATAATGACCAAGCAAATAAAAAGGTTCTCTAAAAAACTTTTTCAACCACTTAAAAGTTAATAAATTGTCTTGCGTAGCAAATTCTATGACCAACTTACTTGGAATTCGGAAATCTTCCGGGTTGCCCTCTCGGCAACATTTATTCTTGATCGGGTTGTCCTCCCGGTAGCTTATTCTTGACTTGACGAACGGGTTGCCTTCCGCCTAGCACTTCGTTTATAGTCCATAGCTAGAATTCTTCTCTTCTTCACTTCAGATCAACGCTCTTTGTGGGTGTTGCAATCTTGGGTACCCACTTCCGCACCATCTTGGGCGTGGGCTTATTCTTCGACTTAGTCATTTTTTTGGTCTATACAAGCTATCTTTGTCCTTTGGTCTTGACGGATGCAACAACTTCCTTGGTATTTGTTTCCTTCTTATCGGGCTCTTCCTCCTTCTTGGGCTCTTCCTTGATAAAGCGATGATGAGGTGGAACATATTTAAAATTGAACGTGTTGCATACCTCGAGACGTGGTTGAAACTTGAATGCACTTCTCTCACTGTAGATGTCGAACTTGATTTCGTGTGCATCTTCGGCGATTCCCACGGGATAGCAAATAGAGTTATCGAGGTGTAGCTTCTCGAACACATCTCTTGGTATGACTCCCATACTTGCTCCAAGGTCGCATAGTGTCATCTCGTGCATGTTGGCAAGCATGGCTCAGAAGTAGCATGGAGGCATCTTCATGTATTTTCTCAGCATCTCAAACTCCGGTCCTTCGGTCGTGATCTCCATGGTCTCCTTAGTGTGATCCTCCATCTCTCCCAAATGAGTTTGAATAGCCTTCACCGTCTCGGAACCTTGGGGTTGTCTCGGAAATTCTCCTTTGTTACCCATCGGGCTCCCGACAAGTTGTCCCACTTGCGTCTCTAGCATACTCATCATGATGACTTCATGGGATAGAGCTTCCGACCTCCGTCACCTTACCATCTAAATCCTCCAATATTTTCTCCATAGCCTAGAATTTAGTGAGGACGTCCTTGTTGATCTTAGCTTGCTCGTCCATGAAGTCCTTCAATTGCGTACAAAGAGGAACCAAATCTTGAATGGACGAACTTGCATTAAATCGTGGTTTACCTTTGACATGGCCGTACTCCTCACACTCCTCGCATGTGGATCTTGCCTCGACAGCCTTTAGGTCTTGAGCTTCTTTCTCCATCTCCATCTGCTCCATCCTCCTCATAAGTAAACCGATATGCCACTCGAGGAATTAGGCTCGCATGTATTCATTGAAATGCTCCAAAGCTTCCGCAATCATCTCCATTGGGAATTGAGCAAATGTATCGATCTTGTTGCGCAAACTCGGAGTCTTGGTTGACAAATAAAATTCTTTCATGAAGTTCCTCATCAACGCTTCCTAATCTTGTTTTGACTCCACCGATAGAGTGTGGAACCAATGCAAAGCTCTTCCAAGTAGTGAGAACGGAAACAGTGTTGCCCTCATTTAATCTTGAGTCACCTTATCCTCATCAAAAGTTTGACATAGTTGAACAAATGCTTGGAGGTGAAGGTTCAGATCCTCTTTACCAGTGAAAGGCGAGTGTTGCACCATGAGGATAGTTGAGACCTTGATCTTGAACGTCCTTCCAACGTCTTGAAGGTTTATGATAGGTAGATCAATGATGTCCAGGGTGCATAACTCGATCTTGCGCTCTGGTTGCGATTGTTCTCCCATCGGTGGTGGTTGATGTTGATCTCTCTTTGGACTTGGAGGTGACTTTCCTTTGGAGATTCCAGCGATCCTTCGGCCTCAGCTTTTAGATCTAGGGTTTCCAATCCTAAAAGCGTGTGTTTCATGCAATCCTTTAGCTTGTGTTGCATGTCTCCTTTGCCTATAAAATTTTCCTGGATCATCCACAAAAGAAAGTTTGGGTTTCTTGGAGAGGAATCCATCCATCTCCAGTTAGGGTTAGCAATAAAACAAAAATCTAAGAAGAAAAATTAGGGTTAGTCAAAAAGTAGATTCGATTGATTTTTTTCTTTTGAGGACGATCAAAATTAAGAGATGCAAAAGAAAAATCAAAAGAAAATCTGAAAAATATTCACAAGAAAGCGATACTAGATTGGATCTTGATTGCATGTTCCCCGGCAACAACGCTAGAAAAAGGGGCTTGTTGATGGTTGATTGTCGTATCAAAGTTCAAATGGATTTGCAAGCGGACAAATCCCCCGTCGTAGTCAAGGGACCCTTCTTCCCTTAAGTGTGAGAACCCAAGGTATCGAATCTGTGTAACAATGTGCAATGCAAGGATTCAATCTAGTAAGGCAAAGAAACTCCTTTTGAAGAATCAAGTTGCATCTAATCTAAGAGATCATCAAGAAAACAGATCTAATCTAATCTAATCTAATCTAATCTAGTCTAATCTAATCTAGTCTAATCTAATCTAGTCTAATCTAATCTAGTCTAATCTAATCTAGTCTAATCTAATCTAATCTAATCTAATCTAATCTAATCTAATCTAATCTAATCTAATCTAATCTAATCTAATCTAATCTAATCTAATCTAATCTAATCTAATCTAATCTAATCTAATCTAATCTAATCTAATCTAAGAGGTAGCAAGAGAAAGCATATAGATAACTGATCTAGAGAGTCTAGATCATGCCTATGTTGTAGCTCCAAACAAGATAGATGAAGATAGAAAAGTGAATCTCATAAAAAGCATTTTTAAACCGTGGCCTCCGATCTGATTTCGAAGACGCCCGCCTTTTGGAGCCACCGTCCTGTCACGACGCACTCCTATTGATGCGGGTTAGCCTAGGGCAAGTTCGAGAAGAACAAGTTGAAAAAACTTGGTCCGTCCGGTATGCACCTCTAGCCATCACGACTACAAGAGCACCATATGCTATCTATCTTAATATAGATTGAGGAACAAGCAAAACCAAGGGAGAGCAAAATCATCGAGAAGGCACTTGATCGCTAGAAATCGGATTCACTTAAAGACTTCACCATGAATGATTACATGAACAAGATCATCACCGGGATCCTACCTCGATCTTGATCCTTGCTCTAGGGCTCCGACGTGGTCTTCCATGCAAGGTTTCCACGTCGATTAGGGAAACCCTAGACAACTAGCACGACCCTCCTCTCTAAGATAGTGTCCCTCAAGCTTCTCTGCTCCTCGGCGGCGGATGACGAATGAATTGATGCGTGGCTCTTGGCAGGGGGACTATAAATAGTCTGAGGGCGTCTAAGTCAAAGGGGGCGCCAAACCAGGCCTGGAATGGGCTGGGTCGGCCGGCCTGGGCCCGTTTCGGCCCAGTACGGCTTCGACTTCCTCCCGGTTGCTTCTCGTATCTTCTTGAATTTTCCACTTCCTGCATGTGGGCCCTTGGCATTAGTTTCTCCTTGGTTTGGATAGGGCTCCTTATCGCACAAGCTTCAACATTTTCTGTCCAGGTCCTCGAAGCTTCACGGTTTCACGCTTCGGTCCTTGGGCCACTTGGAGTCATGTTCACTTCGTGTCTTGACTTGTGCAGGAAAGTAAGTTTTGAGAAGAATAAAATGTTTTGGAAGTTAGCAAAATAAACCATAGAATTGTAAGCCACCCGAAAGAACCAAAAAATTCTCTCTAGGGCATCTCGGTCTATATCCATCCTTAACGAACCAACATATTTTGCAAACACAATCAATCTTGGCAAATTTTATTCAAAAACAAGTGATTAAGGTTGTCAATTAAACTCTGGTGTACATTAACCGCTCTGGTACTAGCTGTGACAACCCATCCGAGAAAATACCGTACTATCACCTAAGCCAATTCACTTTGGTCATTAAGCCATAAGAAAGTATCATCCTGTCGTCAGTTGCTGGGTCAAGCCCGGTGAAATCACTTACATAGCAACAAAGGATCAACAATATGCATTAAAACTCACACGAAGGCGAGTCCAGAGTACAATATATCAATTAAATCAAAATCTGCCCCGAAGGGTTTAATTATTACAAACCAAAGTACTTGACATGATAAAAGAGGTTCAGAGTTCGAAAACAGCGGAAATTTAACTAAGCGATGCGATAAGCATCACAGGATGCCTTCCATGTCGCCTTCACTCATCGACTTTGTTGACGGTTGATTGCTGTATCAAAGTTCACATGGATTTGCAAGCGATCAAATCCCCTCTCGTAGTTAAGGGACCATTCTTCCCTTAAGTGTGAGAACCCGAGGTATCGAATACGTGGAACAATGTGCAACACAAGGATTCAATCTAGTAAGGCAAAGAAACTCCTTT
This sequence comes from Cenchrus americanus, assembly GCA_947561735.1. NCBI lineage: Eukaryota > Viridiplantae > Streptophyta > Magnoliopsida > Poales > Poaceae > Cenchrus > Cenchrus americanus. Next base: position 95,260,247 of record OX387241.1, on the reverse strand, counting down.
TGAAGAATCCAGTTGCATCTAATCTAAGAGATCATCAAGAAAACACATCTATTATAATCTAATCTACTATGAGTTAGCAAGATAAAGCATAGAGATAACCGACCTATAGAGTTTGGATCATGCCTTTGTTGTAGCTCCAAACAAGATAGATGAAGAAAGAAAAGCGAATCTCATAAAAAGCATCTTTAAACCATGGACTCCGATCTGATTTCGAAGACGCTTGCCTTTTGTAGCCACCGTACTGTCACAACACACTCCTATTCATGCGGGTTAGCCTAGGGTGAGTTCGTGAAGAACAAGTTGAAAACACTTGGTCGGTCCGGTATGCACCTCTAGCCACCGCGGCTACAAGAGCACCCTATGCAATCTATCTTAAGTATAGATTGAGGAACAATCAAAACTAAGGGAGAATAAAATCATCGAGAAGGCACTTGATCGCTAGAAATCAGATTCACATAAAGACTTCACCATGAATGATTACATGAACAAGATCACCATCGGGATCTTACCTCGATCTTGATCTTGCTCTGGGGCTCCGACATGGTCTTCCATGCAAAGTTCCCACGTCGTCTAGGGAAACACTAGACAACTAGCACGACCCTACTCTCCAAGATGGTGTCCCTCAAGCTTCTCTGCTCCTCGGCGGTGGATGACGAATGAATTGATGTGTGGCTCTTGGCAGGGGGACTATAAATAGTCCGAGGGGTGTCTAGGTCAAAGGGGGCGTCGAACCGGGCCTGGAATGGGCTGGGCCGACCGGCTTGGGCCCGTTACGGTCTAGTTCGGCCCTGGCTTCCTCCGGTTGCTTCTTGTGTCTTCTGGAATTTTCCATTTCCTGCATGTGGGCCCTTGGCGTCAGTTTCTCCGCGGTTTGGATAGGGCTCCTTGTCGCGCAAGCTTCAGCATTTTCCATCCAGGTCCTCGGAGTTTCACGGCTTCACGCTTCGGTCCTTAGGCCACTTAGAGTCATGTTCACTTCGTGTCTTGACTTGTGCCGGTCTTCATGATCTTCTCACAAAGTGCTTGATGAACTTTTCCGAGAAGTCTCCCTTTTAGCATTAAAACCCTGCGTAAACAATAAACTCCAAATACCACATGCGAGTGTGAACTTGACATATCATGAGGGTTAGGATTGTTAGTTAAGATATCAAATCAATACCAACACAGAAGGTAAACTTATGGCTAGGTTGACGGAAATTCGCAGTCAACAGTCTTCGACCCATCCAGCTTCCAGCTGGGTGGGATCTCTCCAGGACACACATCACTAAAAGCATTATCTAAAATCAACAAAATTATAGCAAGGTTGAGTATACTAATACTTAGCAAGTCTTACCCGTCAGTTGACGACTACATCACCAAACTCTAAACATGAGAGGCTTTTTGGCCAGTGGGGTTCTTTTGCTGAAAAGCAACAAAGAGTATGTCCTTACTTTCAATATTTTCACTCAGGTTGGATTACTCTTGTCTAAATCAGCAAGCTATTACAAGCATGAGTTGTGCAACACAATTAATAAGCAAAGCTCAATATTGACAAATATTCCATCATAAGGGATATCATGGCCAGTTGGATAAGTAGTCTGAGGTAACAGTGAGAGGCTGACAACAGATTGATATATAACCTTGCTAGGTGGACCTAAACACACGGAAGAGAGTACTCACAAAGAGTTCACCATCCAGGCAGTTCCCAAAACTCTTCAGCTCAGGATCGAATCTTATAGTCTTTGGTCAAGGCTATTTGGCACACCACACACTAGCGCCCAAAATCACACATGAACCACTGGTAGCTAGCCGTGAGACGCATCTCAAGATTAGTAATAGTAAGATCCCTCACCGCCTCATTAAGGTACCAGGATTACTGGTCCCACTCCCGACAAGTGCTTAGTATGTTCAAACACTTAACCCATGAAAGCCATTGGACCGGAGCCCAAATCCCATGTTGTACCCCATGAGCAATCCATTTATAAAGATCTTATGATTCCAACACAAGAACCTATTCTCACGAGTGACGAACATCACTCGACTTGTACTAGTCCTATAGTATAGCAGCTATCGACGTAGCATACTAGTAAAGGACAAATGTACATAGGGATCATGCATCTAGGTTTCCATTCCAACTCCTGAACGTAAATGCACAAACATTCATAGATAGTTGCATAATTTCCAAAAATACTTAGGTTAATGCTCTGGTGCTTGCCTTCATCAGCAATGCTAGCATGTGGCTCCTCGGTGTCCTAGTTCTCCTCCACTAAGTGCAGCTCCGCGTTAGTTCCTCTTCCTGGAAACTAGTCCCTGGTTCACAGTTTAGTCCCTGGAAATCACAACCGTGCCCTCCGGCGGTGGGGCGAGCTCACCGGCGGTGATGTAAGACTGGAGGAGGTAAACAAATGGCACGTGGCTTCGATTGGACTCACCATAGTTCGATTGGTGGTTGGGGCGTGGCCGGAGGTGGCTCCGGCGAGGTTGCGGCGGCACACCCACCTCGGCGCGAACCCCGGCGATGAAAGAGGCAATGCAGGGCAACAAATGACGGGCAACACCTAGGGAAGAGGTTCGAGGGCCTAGCCTACGGCGGGAGCTAGCGGAGGAGTGAGCTTGCGGTGGCGGCAATGGCGGTCTGGCGGAGGCGTGCACGTGCACGAGGAATATTGAGTTGGCTTTTATAGACAACGGATGAGGCAATGGGGCGCTGAGGCTTTTCCTCAAATGAAAAGGAGGAGAGGAGGGGAGCCTGAGCGCGGCAGGAGCCTGCATTGGCGAGCTGCCGGCGGGTGGTGTGTTGGGGACCCAGCCACGGCGCTAGTGGGTGTGCCACGCGCAGAGGAACGTGCCCCCAGGGCGATTTGCTCGGGCGGCACATGCAAATGATGATGCCAGCTTCGGGATATGGCAAATCGGTGGGAAGGGGGACCCGGACGTCGTGGCTCGACAGCAGTGCGTCGGCTGTCGCGTGGCGGTGCATGCGCGATGCGCCCGGCGCGAGAGCGCTGCCCAGAGCGCCCAACGTTGGTTTGAAAATTCATTTGCCCTACTTCAACGAAGTGAATCTCCCTTTTTTGAATGCAAGTTCAAATTCGCCAAAACGCAAAGTTGTAGAGGAGCTATAGGAGAACAATTTTTGTATAGGTCGACCTATGTTTTGATCAATTGTTTCAGCACGAACTGCTGGCAAAGTTGCTGCCTTTCATGGCTCGGGTGGATAGTAAAACTGAGTTTTACTTGAATTTTGAGCCATTTCCTCTCCAAATTGAAATACCACTCTGAAGATTAAATGTGTCCCATGAAATTCTACACAACTTCTAGTTCAACATTTTTTAAGTGTTTAAGTGAATTTTTGAGAACATGGCAAAAATTCCAGAAGTCAACTAGGCATACTAGGGTTTTGACTTGGCTTTGGGATGTTTGACTATAAGTTGACCATTAAGGCTTTACTAGGGCTAATTAAGGTTAGTTTACTTCTAATTAGGCTTTCAAACACCTGGGGTGTTACACTACCCACGCCAAGGATCCGCCGCTCACCGGAGGTGCCCACACCCTAAAAGGACCTTAATAGGAGTGACGACCGACTTTAACTTTCCGTTCCAGAAAACTTGAGCGGTTAGTGTCCACCGGTCAGACCCGTGGTGATGACCTGTCATACTAGTCCCACACTGGGCTTCACAATAGGCACCAATCAAACCGTTGCCTAGCACCGGTCAGACTGGTGTAGCATAGAGCACCTGCAAAAACAACTTTAAGCTCCTCTTGACTTCTAGCACGAACCAAACTTGGTGAGTAACTTGGTAGATGATCACAAGCTGAGGACCATGTGTGGTTCGAGGACCGGTGGATGGTCGCTTCCTTGTGTGATGAGTGATTGACAACATTGTGTGGATTGATTCTTGGCTAAGTATTGCAGGTGCAGGTTGCGGCTTGACTCGTGTTAGTGCAGGTGAAGAACAAGTGTGAAAGGTCGTTGCTGGTGAGGCCTCCAGGTGTGGAGAAGACAAGTAGGCTTCGTTCGAGGGACCTGGTGGCCAGCGGGGTCAAGTGCGGGCCGCATGGTGGCATGAACAGCAAGATGAAGTCGTGGACGGTTTCTTGGTAGAGCCTCAAAACCAAGCTCGAGCCGGGACTACGTGGGAGTCGAGTCATGAGTGGAGATTGGCAGAGGCTACACCGAATTCACGGGGTTTGCAGTGGTTCACCAGAAAACCACTGAGTTACTCAGTTGAGCCACAAAACCGAGGCCGAAGACTCGACGAGGAGGTGCGGCCACCCAGGCCGGTTCAACCGCCCAGGAGGGGCGGTCAGACCGCCTGGGCCGGTCAGATTACCCGGGCCGGTCTAACCGCCCAGGGGGGGGGGCGGTCTGACCGCCCTGGTCGCTGGCGTCGAGATGCTTCGAAGCGGAGGACACGCGTCGGGATCACAAGGCTTGCGTCGAGGCTAAGCAGGTTGCGGTCGCTGGGCATCCGTCCGATGAAGAAAATCTGAAGACTTCCAAATTCGCCCTTGAGGGGCTTGTATCCCTAGTTAGTAAGGGTAGTTTAGTCTTTTGGGTGCCTCCATATATACTCTTTGAGGGGATGGATGGCAGCCAACTATGGGAACCCTAGCTCATTTGTTTTTCCATTTTTCACTCATATTTTCCCTAGTTTTTCCTAGGACTAGCTTGAGAGCTTTATGTGAGATCTAGAGAGAGGGATGGATGTTTGGGTGGCAAGCTAGACCTTGTATGAACCTTCATGGTATGTATAGATGGTTCTGCGTTGTTCCTCAAGGTTGAGAAGTGTTTTTCCCGTCCTTCTTTCTGTTGATTTTCGGAGCTCTTTGTTGGCAGAGTTTTGAGGACGATTTCTTGGGGTTTTTGGTGGGTGTCATGTATGAGGATCTTGTGCCGCTTTGGCTGGTGACTTTGCCCCCAAATCTCTCTTGAATCGGACTCGATTTGGCGGTTTTTCGAGTTGGGCGAGTTTTTGACCTAGAGAGGTGATTTCTTCGATTCCTCTTGATTGTGAGCGATTCAGGTTGCTTCCTTTGAGGTAGAGGTTGCCCAGGAGGTAACCCAGCTATTCCCGAATTTTCGCTGCAGTCCGTGGAGTGATTCGGGAGATCGGGCGCGAGGAAGTTGAAGTCTGACCCGTGGGTTGGTTTTCTGGAAGGGGCGGTCTAACCGCCTGGAGGGGACGGTCTAACCGCCCTGGGCCTTCCAGGTCGAAGTTCTGTTTCGCCAGATTTTCCTCTGAGAGTTTGTTCGCCTTGATCAGAGGAGCGTCTGGGTGAAATTTCGGGCCGTTCTCGTGCTGTTTGCTAGGAGTTCTTGTTTGGAGTTCATCGTTGGGTACAGGAGGTTAGACCGCCCCTGATAGCCGGTCTAACCGCCCCTAGGCCCCTGGGTGAAGTTTTGGCTTTCGCCAAGATTTTCTAGTAGCTAGCATGGCCCTGACTAGAGATCTCTGTTGGTGAAACCGGGGTGTGTTTTGGTGCTCGGAAGAGGTGTTTCTGAGGGTTTCTTCGTTGCCTGGTGGAGGCGGTCTAACCGCCCCCCATACCTGGTCTAACCGCCTCCTCTGGACTGCCGACTTTCGAGTTGTTTCCGCTGTCGTAGGTGCGTGTGTGTTGAGGTTGCTGGTAGTGTTTGTTCCTAGGACCAGTAGCACTCCAGTGGCTATGTGGTTTTGACAAACGGAAGGTAGAAGTGTGGAGTGTGTGATTTTGGGGGTCCGACCGAGCGAGTTCATCTTGTCGGAGTTTCAATGTCCTTCGAGAAAATTTTTTATCGGCTCCCATTCACTCCCCCCTCTCTGGTCGCCTAATCGGTCCTTCAAGTGGTATCAGAGCGGGTTCGGGTCTTTGTTGACTCTAACCAGTCTAAGATCCAAGAATGGCATACCAGGAACGGGGTTCGGGTCCTCCACACTTCGATGGCAAGAACTACCAGATGTGGAGTAAGCGGATGGGTGCATTCCTCCGCGGAAAGAGTCAGATCCTTTGGGATGTCACGGTGGACACAGGCTATGTCCAGCCGATGGACTTCCTCGCTCCAGGATCGAGGGACAGGTTCGACGCCAACAACAAGGCGGTCGACTACTTGTTTCGTGCTCTATGTCAGCCTGAGTTCGATCGGGTGCACACCGAGCACTTGGCTTGTAGAATTTGGACGGTGCTGAAGGAAGCTCATGTTGGGAATGCCCAGGTTCAGGCACGGATGTATGCGACCTACCGGAGAGAGTACGAGAACTTCACTCATCTCCCCGGTGAGTCCATCGATGCCTTGTTTTAAAGGTTCACGGTGGTTGTGAACAACATGAGGGCCAATGTGGACGTGCTCCTGTACGATGATCATGATAGAGCCGTCAAGCTCTTACACTCTTTGGATCGTACAATATGGGGCTGAAAGTTCGAGGCCATTGTGGAGTCGGAGAAGTATGACACTCTGACGGTGAACGAGATGTTCTCAAAGCTCAAGTCAGCTAAGTGTTGACGGATAAAAGACGTATCCCTCTACGATACGCAAGCGTACGGACCCCACAGCTTTTTCACCACGGGATTCCCAAGGTTCTTGTCAATCCGCGGAGCAAGGGGATTACAAGCGTTCGATCTACAACGACACACAACTACTAAAACCCTAACTATTATTATACTAGAAAACAACTAAACTACACTAGAGAGAATGATTAAGATATCAAGATAAAAGACACTCGCCCACGGGTCTACGATACTAGAACATGCAATCGCTTAAAGACATGAAAACCAATCTAATCTATCGGGGTTGTGACCACGGTTTCGCCCTTTCCCTCCTCTCGTACTGTCACTACGCGAAGGTATTCATGACTAGACCTTTGATGGACACGGCGTATTGAATGGATCCAAGGAAGCATCGGAGCTCTACTCCCTTTACGGCATGGTAGCTAACCTTAAGCATTAAAGTATATTCAACACAAGATGATAGATAGATAATCCGACAAAGTGCGATTACATCTCAAGATCGATTACAACCCATGGACGAATGAGAAGATTACCCCATCAAGGTGCTGATCATGGCACCGTTGATCATGGTTTCCCTTCCGCCGGTGTCTTCCTTCTTCTCCACGAGAGGGTGCTTCCTTCGAGGTGGTTGATCTCCCTCCGGAGATCCTCCTCCTCTCTCTCTAGCTTGTGGGTGGCCTTCTGGTGCGAATGACTCTTCTTCTGGTGTTGGCGGTGCCTCGAGGCTTTTAGGGTTGAAGATCCTTCGAGGGCAAGGAAAACGGGACCGAACCGGTGCCGGGCCGGGCCGGGCCGGCCGGCTGGGCCGACCGGCACGGGCCCCGGTTCGGCCGGTTCGGTCGCCCGTTTTGCTCTGTGGGTCCTTATGCACTTATGTACTTTGCCCCCTCCACTTGCATGATTTTGATGATGTTATCCTCGCGTTCAAGATGGAGGTTCTCTTCGCATGAAGTTTGATCTTTTACGCTTCAATCCCCGGGGGTGTTCCTCGTAGCACTTCGGTCCTTGCCACCTTTGGAAGTGATTTCATCAAGCTCATGAACACGAACAAGACTCCGTAAATGCTCCTTTGAACTTGTTGCGAATCCGTCCTTTATGTCCATGCTTTCCTACATAAACACAACACTTCCACATGCATGCACATAGATGAACTTGTTATATGATTAGTGTGCCTAGTGGCGGGTTAGTTCCATAATCAAATCCAAACCAAAGTGTGATGAACAAGCTAGGTGTACCAAAATACACCGTCAACACTGAGGTGGATAGGGGCATGACTGCCAAGCTCGAGGGTCCGACTGATTCCCATAGTCTCGCCCTCGTTGGTGGTTCGAAGGGAAAGGCTAACACTAACCCATCCACCAGGATGTTCTCTTTGTCCTCTTTGATGTCTATGCCAGATGAGGAGTTCGGTGTGCTTGGAGAGGACGAGCTGGCGCTCCTGACGAGGCGGTTCGAGAGGCTGCACGAGAACCGAGTGAACATGAGGAGCAACACGAGGACATGCTTCCAGTGCGGCAAGTCAGGACACTTCGTCGCCGACTGCCCGGAGAAGGTCGAGAACAAGGATGGCTACAAGCACAAGTCGAGGAAGGATGGCAAGTACTGGTCGAGGCGCGACCACAAGAGCAAGTACAAGAACAAGCACAAGGACGAGCGACGATCGAGGAAGAAGGAGATCCGAGGCAAGGCCCGAGCGATGGTTGGAGCGAGCGACGTCGACTCCAGTTCCACGTACTCCACCTCGAGCTCGAGTAGCAGTGAAGACGAAGGTGATCGTCGCAAGAGCAAGAAGTCGTCCAAGAACCTGAGCGGGCTGAGCTGCTTCGCTAGAGATGGCTTCTGCACGATGGCGCTGAGCTCCGGCAGCAAGAATAGCACACAAAGCGACTCGGACTCTGAGTCCGACGACGAGGTGCGTGATGAGCTTCCCTTCTTGTGCCAGGAGAATGAACGGCTTGGTACTTTGCTTGATAATCGTGATGACATGCTTAGAGAGGCAAAGAAAATGTGAAAAGAGCTTAGGGATTCACTCGAGGATGCTAGGACTAGAGTGGCTGAGCTAGAAACACAGGTGCTTGATAGCAAGCTTGAGATTGATTCCCTTAAGGCTAGTCCTGTTGTTTCTGATGAGGTTGAGTGTGCTGATTGCTCCATCTTTCTTGCTGATCTTGCTTTGTTCAAGGAAAAGCATGCCTCCAAGTGTGAGGAACTAGATGTGCTTAGGGTTGAAGTGGTTGAGCTTAAGTCTAGATCTGCTTTGCTAGGTGCTTGCACTTCTTGCCCTGTTTTGCATGCTAAAATTGATGAGATGCATGCTTACACTAGTTCTCTTGAGGCTAAACTGAAAGAACCCATGCCTACATCATGCTCTATCTGTGAAATGCATGCTTTGAAAAATTTGGAACTTGCACATTATGTTGATCGTTTGCAGGATGAGAATGATGAGTTGAGAAAGTTGATGGGTTGGTTGTCTGGTCATGAGCCTCAGTTGAGAATGATGATCGAGGCATTTAAGAGGCAGGATGGTGAGGGACTTGGGGCAAACAAGGTTGGTGAGGGGAGTGGAGAGAATATCCTAGAGCCACCAAAAACCCACCACAAAAATGATTTCCCCCCAAAACCCTCTTAGGAACCAACTAGACACAACCCCAGCTCCACCCGTGTTTCCTACACCCACAAATGATCTCCAAAAGCCTATCAAGTTTGTGAGCACTTCCGGGAAAGTGTTCTTTGGGAAAGAGAGTGAGAAGGCTAGTGAGGAGAAACCGGTGGAGAAGTCGAGTGGAGAGAAACCAAGTGAGCAGCCCCAATCCAAGCCTAAACCTAAACTTGTGAGGTTCCATTGTGGCTATTGTGGGAAAGAGGGTCACAAGGATGAGTTTTGCTTCAATAGGAAGCGGGAGGAAAGGATGGCAAAGGAGTGGGCGAACAAGGATAGGTACAACCCTTTCCATGCTGTACCTAAGCCTCGTATGCCACTGCCCAGGGGTAAAGCTGTGGTGAGAAGTGTTCCGGCATGGGGAGATGCAAGTTCCCGCAGCCGAGGAGCTGTTCTGGAGAGGGCGGTCAGACCGGCCTGGCTAGGCGGTCAGACCGGCCCAGCCCCGCAGGGGGGGCGGTTAGACCCGCCCGGCTAGGCGGTTCAATCCCCCCCCCCCCCGCACTCGGGGCGGAGTGGTTTTCGAGGTAGTGAGTCGAGAGGTTTCAGTTCTGGAGATAGTGGTGTTGGTGGTTGGTCTGGAGAGTCAGCAGGTGGTCAGTTTGCTAGGCATTCTCCACCTCGAGTTCACTACAGGGATGGGAGGAGTCGTAGCTTTGAGAAAGAGAGGAGGGACGGTCCACAAGCTTTCTTTCGTGGTTTTGGTTCTCCTCCAGGCAGAGAAGGGTGGTTTCCTCGGAGTGGTTACCGAGGTGGTGTTTGTGGTGGTAGTTTTAGTAGGAAAGATGGTTTGGTGTGTGCTAATCCCACTTTCGAGCAAATGGCTCGGCACTGGTTTTACTCTTTTGGTACTAACCCCAGTGCTGAGTCCTTTGTTCGCTCACGTGCTTGTTTTTGAATTTCAGGTGGGAGACTTGAAGAACATTTGGTTGATTGATTCCGGTTGCTCGAGGCATATGACCGGAGACAGGGGGTAGTTCTCAAGTCTCGTCCCGGTGGTGACGAAGAGGTACATCACTTTTGGGGACAATGGGCGTGGGCGTGTGCTTTCAGAAGGTGAGATTAAGGTGAGTGACAAGATCACTCTGAGGCGTGTTGCTCTTGTTCAATCGCCGGGGTACAATGCGCTTTCGTGTCCCACTCGTTGGATGAGGGTTTTGAGGTGTTGTTTCGGCTTGGTGGTTCTCGGATTTTGGACTCTCGAGGGGACCTTGTTTGTATGGTCGTTCCCGAGGGTCAGGTGTTTCGTGCTGATTTTTCTCAGTCTTCGGGTGTGGAGCATTGTTTCTTGGCTGGTTCTTCGAGTGAGTTGTGGAAGTGGCATAGGAAGTTGGGTCACTTGAGCTTTGACCTTTTGTCTCGCTTGAGTAAACTCAATTTGGTCCGAGGATTGCCGCGGTTGAGGCTTGAGAAAGAGTTGGTTTGTGCACCGTGTAGGCATGCCAAGATGGTAGCCTCTTCTCACCCACCTCTCACCGATGTGATGACTGAGCGTCCATGCGAGCTGGTCCATATGGACCTTGTTGGCCCAGCTCATGTGCGATCTGCGGGTGGTAAGTGGTATGTCCTTGTTGTGGTGGACGACTATTCTCGGTATGCATGGGTGTTATTTCTCGAGGATAAGGGGGAGACGTTTGGTTTTGTTCGAGATCTAGTCTTGAGGTTGAGGAACAAGTGGCACAGAGATGCCATACAAGCAATCCACAGTTACAATGGCTCAGAATTCAGAAACTCTCGTTTTGAAACCTTTTGCCATGACTTGGGTCTTGAGCACCAGTTTTCGAGTCCGTATACGCCTCCCCTGAATGGCGTGGTGGAAAGGAAGAACAGGACCTTGTGTGAGATGGCTCGGACGATGCTTGATGAGCATAGGACTCCGAGGGGGTATTGGGCTGAGGCGGTAAATACCGCATGCTATGTGTCAAACAGGATCTACCTCAGAGTGCACAAGAAGAAAACATGCTATGAGTTGATGCATGGTCGCACACCCAAGGTGAGTCACTTCTATGTCTTTGGTTGAAAGTGTTTCATTCTGAAGAAAGGCAAGAAGTTGGATAAGTTTGAGGCTAGGTCTGTCGAAGGTATTTTCTTTGGTTATGCATCTCATTCTAGAGCATATCGTGTGCTCAATCTTGAAACTAACCAAATCGTGAAGACTTGCGAGATAACCTTCGACGAGACACAACCACGTAGTCAGCTTGTCTTTGAGTGTGCAGGTGATGATGAGCTTGGCGAGGAGATCTTTCAGGAGGAGGAGCATGAACATGGAGACGATGAAGATGGCGGTGCGGTGCCCCCGGCTGAACATGTACCCACTACTTCGACTACGGTGGTGGACGGACCCTCTCCTACACCTACGACGACAAATCAAGAATGAGGAGAAGCTGATGTTGAGGGGGAGGTAGCATCGAGGTGAGAACCTCCCCGGCGAGTACAAGTGGATCACCCAGCTTCGAGGATCATCGGCGACATGAATGAACGCACTACTCGGTCGAGGGTACGAAACAATTCTCATTTCGCTCATGCTGCATTTGTTGCTACTTTTGAGCCCAAAGACATTGGACACGCACTATCTGATCACAATTGGGTCAATTCGATGCCTGAGGAGTTGGAGAACTTTGAGAGGAATCAGGTTTGGGAGTTGGTTGACCCTCCCCAAGGGTGTAAGCCGATTGGTACAAAGTGGGTGTGGAAGAACAAAGAGGGAGAGAAAGGTGAGGTTGTGAGAAACAAGTCGAGGCTTGTTGCTCAGGGGTTCAGTCAGAAGGTGTTGGGCATACTCCTCGGGTACTCATGCAAGGAAGGAAGAAGACGGACTCCTATTAGAATTCCCCTGTAATCCTACTAGGACTTGTTCCGTGTAATCCTACTAGGACTCCTGCCTTGTAACCGACTAGGAACCCGCCCCCTGGACAATATAAAGGAGGGCCGGGTACCTAGCTGGGCACCTGATCTCAACCCAACACCAAGCGCAGGGCGCCATACTTGATCCCCCAAAGGGTTCGCCACCTTGGCGGACCGAACCTATATAAATCTTGTGTCCCGTGTCCTTGCGCATACCTTCGAGTTCTCGGTCTCCCGATCATGATCCCCACCGCACAATCTACTACCTCGGGTACCCCCTTGGTAGGTTTGCCGGTCTTAAACACCGACAGCTGGCGCGCCAGGTAGGGGTGATCATCACCACCGGGCGAATTCGAAGGACCCTTGTCAACAAGATCAATCTACTCTTCGACACGCCGAGATCCATTGAAGCAAGTCGCCTTGCTCTTGCCAAAGCGGTATCAATTTCCTACGCCACACTTCCGGTTGCTTCGGCACGTCACGCGGCTCGCCGCACCGCTCGTCGTCGACTACTCCGCCTCGCGCAGGCTCGTCGTCGACTACTTCGCATCCGTCGCGCGTCCGGGTGCCTCGGCACGTCGCGTGTCTCGTCATGCAGCTCGTCGCGCCGCTCGTCGTCGACAACTCTACCTCGCGCAGGCTCGTCGTCGACTACTCCGCCTCGCGCAGGCTCGTCGTCGACTACTTCACCTTCACCGTGCACGTCGCGTTGCTCGTCACACGGCTCGTCGCGCCGCTCATCGTCGAGTACTCCGCCTCGTGCAGGCTCGTCGTCGACTACTTCTCCTCCGGCGCACGTCCGGGTGCCTCGACACGTCGCGCGGTTCGTCACGCGGCTCGTCGCTCCGCTCGTCGTCGACTACTCTGCGTCGCATGGCTCGTCATGCGGCTCGTCGCGCCGCTCGTCGTCGACTAGTCCGCGTCGCGCGAGGCTCGTCGTCGACTACTCCGCCTCCGCCGCGCGTCCGGGTGCCTCGGCACGTCGCGCAGCTCGTCATGCGGCTCGTCGCGCCCCTCGTAGTTGACTACTCCGCCTCGCGCAGGCTCGTCGTCGACTACTTCACCTCCGCCGTGCGTCCGGGTGCCTCGGCACATCGCGTAGCTCATCATGCGGCTCGTCGCGACGCTCGTAGTCGATTACTCTGCCTCGCGCAGGCTCGTCGTTGACTACTTTTCCTCCGCCGCGCGTCCGGGTGCCTCGGCACGTCGCGTGGCTTGTCACGCGGCTCGTCGCGCCGCTCGTAGTCGACTACTCCACCTCGCGCAGACTCGTCATCGACTACTGCGTCTCCGCCGCGTGTCCGGGTGCCTCGGCACGTCGCGCGGGTCGTCACACGGCTCCTCGCGCCGCTCATCGTCGACTACTCCACCTCCGCCTCGGCACGTCGTGCAGCTCGTCATGCGGCTCGTCGCGCCGCTCGTAGTGGACTACTCCGCCTCGCGCAGGCTCGTCGTCGACTACTTTGCCTCCGCCGTGCGTCCAGGTGACTCGGCACGTCGCGTAGCTCGTTGTCGGGGACAGCCCTAGGGGTCCCCTTAAGCAACGGGGAAATCCTCACTTAAATCCCGGCATCGAAACACGCTAAGCCTAACCATGCAGGTAACTAACCGTGCAGGACATGGCCTACGCGGCAGGACTCCGGCGGCCCACCAAGACGGCCCGCTTAGAAAACCCCTCGAGCAGGCTCCGCCTCGCTCGAGGGCGCGCCCCTCCTCGAGCGGGCTCCGCCCCGTTCGAGGGGCAACTCTTCCCTCGAGCGGTCCCGCCCCGCTCGAGGGCTCGCTCCCCCTCGAGCGGGTCTCGTCTCGCTCGAGGGTCTGCTCCGCCCTCGGCCGGGGCCCGCCACGCTCACGGGCGCCCCGCACGCGTGCGGGGCGCCGGTCCCGTACACGGGCATTTAACGCCCCGACGCCGCAGACGCGCGCCATCATGCGCCGGGGCTCGCACCCCGGTGCCGCCGCACCAACTCCCCGGGAGGAGCCCATCCCCGCCACCGTGGAGATGGACCGTGCGGTACGGCCGGTGTCGGTCCCGTGACACCGAGCGCCCACTACGGACGGCTAACGCGCCCGACCCTCGAAGGGGGGCCGGCGCACCCTCGATTTCACTTTCCCGTGACCCTACGGGTTAGGGTGGGGGGCGCTAGGCCGGTGGATGGCCATCCCGGTCACCGTACCGGCGCGGCCGCCGTACCCACGCGTGCGGGCGCACGACCGGCACCGCGGCGCACGCCCGGCGCCGTAGCAACCACTCCGCTACCGCTAAGCGCATTGGGAAGGAACGCCGTTCGCCTACTCCCCGTGCCCCGTACCGCCCATCATCGCACCTCCCCTCGAAGCCTACCGGAGGACGCCACCGCCATCCGCCGCCCCTCCTACCCTCGAACCGCCACCGTTCGGGTACGGGGTAGGCCATCATGGCCGGATCGCAGCGAAGATCGTCCGGACGGCCGCCCACTCTACGGCGTAGCACGACGTGCACCCCCCACGTAGCAAGATAGCGCGGCGTGCATGTAACCCGCCGCCCCCTTGGCCTATAAAAGGGGAGGCGAGCCCCCGCCCGCGGGGGGACGGACGAGAGCACAACACAACACACCGTGCACTCACTCTCTTATTCTCTCACAACATCTTCAGCCACTGCTCTAGGGACTTGGAAGCCACACTTCCTCTCCCGCCTTGCTTGTACTTGCCCCACTACAAGCACCCCCGGTGCCGAGCAATATAGTGCCACGAGCACACCCCTGCTGGACGTACGGCCCCCTCGGCCGGAACCAGGATAAAACCTTGTGTCATTTGTTGCTTAGCATCGACCATTGAGGGATAGACCACGGCGCTATCTACTGGTTAGTGTCGGGACCATATTCCGCACCGACAGTTGGCGCCCACCGTGGGGCACACGAGCGCCTGAGGTCATTTCGCCAACTCCCTCCATGGTGATCCGCACTGAGTACCGTGCTACGCGCTACAACATGGGTAGCTCGGACCCCCTCCCAGCCGGGTTCGAGATCTGCTTCGGGGACCTGAACTTCCAGGCTACGAGGAACGGCTATCTCATGCGCCTCACCAACCGCGAGGAGCTTCGCGCGCAGCGCCAGGCCAGGTCCGCCCTGGTCTCCGCCGCACGCACGACACGGCGCGGACGCCCGCGAGAACGGATGCTGCGGGCCCATCGACGCCGCGACGCCGCCGTCGCTGCGGGCCTACGCTCGCGTCGGGCGCGATCCGAGCGGCGGCGGCCGAGCGCGCCGCCGCCCAACGCGGTGCGCCCTCCATCACGACGGCCGCCACCGCCCGGCGGGGACCGCGTGCAGTCTCCGGACCACGCGTCCCCATCGGGCTGCATGGCGCCACGACGGCCTACAACGCCAACGTCAACACGACGATGCGCAGGGTTCCGCCTGGCCGCCACGTCTTCGTCGCCAGGGACCCCGGCACCTCAGCAGCAGATGAGTCATCCCTGGGCTCCGTCGACACGATGCCACCCGCCAACCGCCATGGGTACGCGGAGTGGGACTTCTCCGCATGCCGGACCCGGGCGCGTTCGGGCGCTTCCTCGACGCCACGGACTGCGGGTTTGGGCCGCTCCGACGACTCCGGCGACCGGAGCTACGACCCCACGCGGGAGTGTTGCGCCGTCATCACCAACGACCGGCCAACGCCGCCGGCGCGGCGGTGCCGGAGACGGGGAAGTCACGCCCCGCCCCCGGCGATCGCCGCGCGCCCGGCCGCGGGGCCGAGCACTCCCGCCGGGGGCCGACGTCGACGCACGGTCGGCCCAAGCCCGCGAGCTCGAGGCCAAGCCGCGCAGGAATACGGACGGTACGGCTACTCCGTGCCTCGATGGCGGGGGAGGCCTCCGCGCGCGGCGAACGCGCGCGGAGGCGGGCCGACAAGTCCGCGACCGCCTCAACACCGCCCCCAACGCGGACAACGCGGACGTCCCGCCGCGAGCAAGCCAGAAGCTCGTCGCCGCCGCGACGCTGCTACGGGCTATGCCAGCACCGTCGACCCCCGAGGCTCGAGACATGCACCGCGAGGTGCAGACTCTCATCGAGCAAGCGGCCGTCCAGCAGGCCGAAAGCTCGGCCTCACGCATCCGCCAACAGGGGGATGCGCGGGGTGACGAAGCTGCACTAGGAGGCGAACCCTCGGTGCACGCGGGGGGACCAGCGGGGCATCCCACCGGGCAAGGACGCACGCTAGCCAAGGAACGACTCCTCGACGCGCGCAGGGCACTTGATGGCGACGCTCGCAACGTCATCAACGCCCGGCGTACCAGTAAGGCGGACGCGCAAGCAGCAAGGGGTTACCACCCTCAACGGGGTGGGCGCTACGACAGCGGTGAAGATCGCTCCCCAACGCCGGAGCCCCCGGGCACCCGTGTGTTCAGTCGGGAGATCCGCACGGCAGCGTTCCCCCAGCGCTTCCGTCAGCCTTCGACAATCGTCAAATACAACGGGGAGACGGACCCTCGCGTCGGCCCAACGACTACCGCCTAGCCTGTCAGCTGGGCGGGGCCACCAACGACGAAGTGATCATCCGCAACTTGCCCCTGCATCTGGGCGACGCGGCCCGGACATGGCTCGAGCACTTGCCCGCCAGCCAGATCCATAACTGGGACGATCTAGTCCACACGTTCGTGGGCAACTTCCAGGGCACGTACGTGCGCCCTGGGGAACTCCCCCGGGACTCGCGCTCCCCGCACGCGAGAGCCCGGCGAGTCGCCGCGGACTTCATACGGCGCTTCTCCAAGCGCCGCACGGAGCTCCCCGGGCGTGGGCACGGTCCGAGATCGTGCACGCGTTCCTCGAGGGCACCACGTGCCGGGACCTTGTGCGCGAGCTGGGACGCAGCCCCGCCTACGGACTCAAACGAGCCGTTCGACATCGCCACCGGCTTCGCCCTCCGGGAGAGGAGGCCGTGGGGGCGATCTTCGACGGCAAGAAGGGCAAGCGCTCCGAGGACACGCCCGCGGAGGGCGGCGGGTCCAAAGAGCCGCGCCGCAACGACAAGCGGGGCAAGAAGGGGGAAGAAGCCGCGCCGCGAGGCGCGCGAGCAGGGACGCAATGGTGGCAACGCCGAGGCCCTCGCTGTTGACCCGGCTCGACGGGGCCCTCGACCGGCCCCTCGAGGCCCGGGGGTGTTTGACGACATGATGAAAAAGCCATGCCCCTACCACAAGACTCCCGTGAACCACACTCTCGAGCAGTGCGACATGCTCAAGAAGTTCTATGGCCGTGCCGCCGTGAAGGAGGCAGAGGCCAAGAAAGATGGGGGCGATGGCGACGCGGGTGGCTTCCCTGCTCTCAAAAATGTGTTCCTCATCTTTGGGGGACCTACCGTCGACATGACGACCCGGCAGCGCAAGAAGGAGCGGCATGAAGTCCTCGCCGCAGAGAGGGCGCCTCCGGCCTTCCTGAACTGGTCGAAGGATGCCATCACCTTTAGCCGGGACGACCACCCAAACCGCATCCCGAACCCGGCCAAGACCGCCGGTGGTCGATCCCATCATTGGGAACGCCCGGTTTTCGAAGGTCCTTATGGACGGAGGCGTAGCCTCAATATCCTCTTCGCGCATACTTTGCGCCCGATGGGGATCGGGGTCGGACCCGGTGCGGCCCAGCACGAAGCCGTTTCACCCGCATCGCGCCCGGCAAGCGGGGTTCAACCACTCGGGCAGATCGATCTGCCGGTCTGGTTTGGGACCCCCAAGAATTTCCGCAAGGAAACCCTCACCTTCGAGGTGGTGGGGTTCAAAGGGGCCTACCATGTCATACTTGGGCGACCTTGCTATGCCAAATTCATGGCGGTCCCCAACTACACGTACCTGAAGATGAAGATGCCGGGTCCAAACGGCGTCATCACCGTCGGGTCGTCGATCGAGCACGCATTCAACCGCGACGTCGAGTGCGTGGAACATGCGCAGGCACTAGCGCCGGATGAAGCGCCGGTGAACACGCCGGAGAAGATGGTCAACGACGACCTCGGCCTCCGCCGCTAAGCACGTCGGCACCTTCGAGGCCGCCGAGCAAACCAAAGGGGTCCCCCTCGACCCGTCGGCCCCCGAGGGCAAGGCGTTGAGGGTCAGCTCGACCCTCGACCCTAAATAGGAAGCAGTGCTCGTCGACTTCCTCCGCGCCAACGCCGACGTCTTCGCGTGGAGCCCCTCGGACATGCCAGGCATCCCGAGGGAGGTCGCCGAGCACTCCCTTGATGTCCTGCCAAACGCCCGCGCTGTGCAGCAGCGGCTGCGCCGCTTCGACGAGGAGCGGCGACGGGCGATCGGAGCGGAGCTGCGAAAGCTCCTCGAGGCCGGATTCATCAAGGAAGTGTTCCACCCTACGTGGCTAGCTAATCCTGTGCTTGTAAAAAAGAAAAATGGGAAGTGGAGGATGTGTATAGACTACACTAGTCTCAATAAAGCATGTCCAAAAGTTCCTTTTCCTTTGCCACGTATAGATCAAATCGTTGATTCAACACCGGTGTGAACTACTCTGTTTCCTTGATGCCTATTCGGGATATCACCAAATAAAAATGAAGGAGTCCGACCAGCTCGCGACTTCGTTCATCACACCGTTCGGGACGTTCGTTACGTCACGATGCCTTTTGGCCTCGGGAACGCGGGCGCAACATATCGGCGCGCATGCGGCACGTTTTTGGGGATCACATCGGGCGGACGGTCGAAGCCTACGTGGACGACATCGTCGTCAAGACCAGAAGGCGGACGACCTGGTTAGCGACCTTGGCGTCGCGTTCGGCTGCCTACGGGCCAACGGGGTCAAGCTAAACCCCGAAAAATGTGTCTTCGGAGTGCCGCGGGGCATGCTCCTAGGATACATCGTCTCCCAGCGGGGAATCGAGGCCAACCCTGAAAAGGTTGCGGCCCTCAAACGGATGGGTCCAATCTGGGACCTCAAAGGGGTGCAGAAGGTGTTGGGGTGCCTTGCCGCCTTAAGCCGCTTCATCTCGAGGCTCGGTGAGAAGGGCCTCCCCCTCTACCGGCTGCTCAAGAAGCACGAGCGCTTCTCTTGGACCGCCGAGGCCCAGGAAGCGCTCGACAAGCTGAAGGCGTCTCTGACGCACGCCCCAATCCTCACGCCGCCGCGAGACGCGCGAACCCCTACGCGCTCTACGTAGCCGCAACCACCCAGGTGGTCGCCGCCGTGATCGTCGGAGAGCGCACGAAGAGGGGCACGCCTTGCCCGTGCGAGGCCGGTCTACTACATCGGTGAAGTCCCGTCGGACACGAAGACGTGCTACCCCCGTGTCCGTGTCGTTGTACGCGGTAGTCCTCGCGCGGCGCAAGCTCCGCCACTACTTCGAGGCCCACCCGGTCACGGTGGTCTCTTCCTTCCCGCTAGGAGAGATCATTCGCAACCCCGACGCGGCGAGGCGGGATTGCCAAGTGGTCCGTGGAGTTGATGGGCGAGACGCTCGCCTACGCCCCGCGTAAGGCCATCAAATCGCAAATCTTAGCCGATTTCGTCGGCCGAGTGGACGGACACGCACCGCCGCCCCCACAAATCCAAGCAGAGGCCGGACTCCGTTCTTCGACGGCTCGGTGATGAAAACGGAGCGGGCGCGGGCTCGCTCTTCGTGTCACCCCTCGGGGAGCACATGCGCTACGCAGTACGCCTCCACTTCCCCGCATCCAACAATATGGCGAATACGAGGCCCTCCTCTGTGGCCTCAAAATCGCCATTGAGTTGGGCGTCAAGCGCCTCGACGTGCGAGGGGACTCGCAGCTCGTGATCGACCAAGTCATGAAGAACGCGAGCTGCCACGACGACAAGATGGAGGCCTACTGTAAAGCCGTGCGGGCCCTCGAAGACAAGTTCTACGGCATCGAGCTTAATCACGTACCCCACCGGTACAACGAGGAAGCAGACGAGCTGGCGAAGATCGCATCCGGCGGATCACCGTTCCCCCCCGAACGTTTTCGCGCGCGACATCGCGCAGCCCTCGGTCGCCCTCGAGCCCTACCCCTCGAGCGACGGTGGACCCTCGGGGGCTCCCTCGAATCCAGCGGGTGCGGAACTCATGGATGAGGACCCCTCGAACGAGGCGTACGTGCTCTCCCTTCTCGAGGGGTACGGCTCCATCGAGGTCGATGCGATGGACATAGAGCCGGCTCCTGTCCAAGCGGATTGGCGGGAAAAATACATCGCCCGGATCGATCGAGGGGAACTCCCCGTGGACCGGGCCGCAGCCAGGCGCATCGCCAGGATGGCCAAATCTTTCACCCTCGTCGACGGCAAGCTGTACAAGCACGCCGCGTCAGGCATCCTCCAGCGGTGTATACCCATTCCCGAGGGGCGCGAGCTCCTGCGGGACATCCACGCAGGGATCTGTGGCCACCACGCTGCGCCGCGCGCCCTTGTCGGCAACGCGTTCCGCCAGGGCTTCTATTGGCCTACCGCGGTCGCGGACGCCAACGAAATCGTACGCACCTGCGAAGGGTGCCGCTTCTACGCCCGCAAGTCCAACTTGCCCGCTCATGCCCTGCAAACGATCCCCGTGACATGGCCGTTCGCCGTGTGGGGGTTGGACATCGTCGGCCCCCGCGGAAGGCGCCCGGGGGCTTCACCCATCTGCTTGTCGCGATCGACAAATTCTCCAAGTGGGTGGAGGTGCGTCCCATCACGAATTTAAGGGCGGAGCGGGCGGTCACGTTCTTCACCGACATCGTATACCGCTTTGGAGTGCCAAACTCCATCATCACGGACAATGGGTCCCGGTTCACGGGCGGAAGTTCTTGGAGTTCTCGCGACAAGTTCCACATCCGCGTGGATTGGGCAGGCCGTGGCACACCCACGGACCAACGGCCAAGTGGAGCGTGCCAACGGCATGATTCTACGGGCCTCAAGCCCGGAATTTTCGACCGACTCAACAAATCCGGCCGAAAATGGCTCCAAGAACTACCGAGCCGTGTGGAGCCTAAGGACCACCCCAAGCGCAGCCACCGGTTCACCCCTTTTTTTCCTAGTCCATGGCGCGGAGGCCGTCCTCCCCACGGACTCCGGAATATGGGTCGCCCAGATTCGAGGCTACGACGAAGATGCTAACCGGCCGAGCCCGCGAGGACTCGCCGGACCGGCCTAGGACGAAGTACGCCTCGTGGCGTTGATGCACTCCGCAAGGTATCAACGGTCCCTACGACGTTACCAAGCACGCAAGATACGTCGGAGGGATTTCGGCGAAGGGGATGCGGTCCTAAGGCTACGCCAAGACAACCGAGGGCGCCACAAGCTATCGCCCCCATGGGAGGGACCCTACGTCGTGGTGAAGGTGCTCAAGCCGGCACGTACAAGCCGGCCAACGAGGACGGCGAAGAACTCACCAACGCTTGGAACATCCAACGGCCTACGTCGCTTCTACCCTTAGCTAGGATTTCCAAGTACTTTCTGTTGTAAAATCACATGGCCAACGCCCCGCTTGGTGTCAACTATGTAAATACTCCAAGTCTAATAAAAGGGCAACTCGGCTTTCCCCTGAAACCCAAGTTACCCTCGGGGGCTACTGCGGGGGGGCATCCCCCCCCAAAATGGTCCCATTTTTTGCGCAAAAAGTAAAAAACAACTCACACGTGCTAAGTTTGTTTCCTACTTCAACCTCGAGCCACGATTCGAACAGGGCGCAGGTGGCACAGCGGAAGGAGCGTGCGAGCCAGAGATAGCCTACGCCGCGTGGCTATGGCCCTTCTCTCTCGCCTCCAACCCAGCGGGCCCCCTGCGAAAATCGAACTCCCCTAACTAGAATCTACTCAGGAAGAAGGAGAAACAAAAAAGCGTGATAAACGAACGATTTCATTTACATCAAATGCCCATGTTCATGAAACGACTTGTTTATTTACAAAAGGCCACGAGGCCAGAGTACTGATACACATAAAAAACGGGCCTAGCGCCCAGACTGCTTTCAGGCGGGAGGAGCAGCAGCGTCCGCGACGTCGAGGAAGAAGAACTCCTCGAAGGCCTCGGCGAGCAACCCGGCGGCGTCGGCGGCAAGCGCGTCCGCACGCTCCATAGCCACCTCGTCCTCAACACCCTCGGGTACGACGTAGCCCTCCGCCAGCGCCTCGAAGTTGACCTCGTAGTGGGATCGCACCACTCCGAGGGCCTTCTGGACGCCTAGGTGCAACGCCCGGCGCATCCGCTCCGTGACGTGGCCGCCGAGGGCGCGCAGACGGCCGGCCAACGCGCCGCCGGCTTGGGCCTCGCCCTCCTCAACGACACGGCGGTCTCGAGGGCCGCATCGCGCGGCCTCCCGCAGCCCTCGCTCGGAGGAGTTGTAGGAGGCCCGCGAGCCTCGCCCGCCCGGCCAGCCGTGCCCCGTGTGCGTGCGCAAGCCCGGAATCGACAAGACGAAAAGAAATCGAAAGGGGGAAGCGAACCCTCTAAAGCAAAAACCAACAAGCGCAGTCAAACGGTGGCTCACCCTCGACTTGCTTCCTCTCCAAATCGAAGTCGCGGCGCGCGGACTCGATCGCCAACTCGAGGCGCTGGACGGTTTCGCCTTGCTCGCGGAGGGCCGCCTCCCCGGTTGGCGTGGCCGATGCTGAGCGCGAGCGCCTCGTCCTCAACCTCGGAGAATGCGGCGTTTCGCTCCTCCGGGGACTTCTCCGCCGCCCTCGCGCGCGATGCGCTCCCCGCTCCGCCGCCGCGCGGCGTCGCCGAGGGCAGCCCTCGCTCCCCGATGGAGCCGCCCCTCGCCCCCCCGGCGGGCGATGCGCTCCGCGCCGTAGTCGCTCCTCGGCCGGCGACGAGGGCCGCGGCCTTGGCGTCGAGGGCGGCCCTCGGGTCGTCGGCCTCCTTGGCGCGCCGCTCCAACCCGCGCGCCCGCTCCTCGCCCGCGGCGCCGCGCCCGCGCCCCCTCGAGCGACGTGCGGAGCTCCCGGGTTTCGGCGCAAGCGGTGGCCACCTCCGCCTCCCGCTTGGCGCCCAACGTCCGCGTCTTCTCCGTGTCCGCGCGCGCATTCCACGCCGCCTCGTCGCGATCGAAGAGGGCCGCGCGGACCCGCTCGAGGCTCGAGCGACGCGCCGCGTCCTGCCTCGAGCTCTCGGGGAGCTCATCGGGCCAGGCCAGGGCCCGGTACGCCAACCAGCTGTCTGGCGTCCTAAGAGCGTCTGCAAGCGCGTCGAAGGCGCTGCATTGCTCCCGGAGCCGCTGGGCTTCGGCGTTCACCCGGTCGAACGCGTCATACTTGTCGTGGGCGCGGCGCTCGAGCTCCTGGCATCCACACATCAAGTCCCGTAAGCGCCAAGGCTTGAATGCAACATACGAAAACGAAAAGGGAAGAGGGACGAGCAACCATGGCTCACCTGGAAGACGAGCCAGGCCGGCCGCCGTGGACTTGCGGCCGCCTCGTTCAACGCGCGGCTTGAGCGTGGCGCCGTGGTTCCGAGCTCGCCCCGCAGCTCCCCGTTCCCCCCCCGGCGTCGGCGAACGCAGGGGGATCGTCGACGGCCCCCTCCACCCCGGGCGGGGCGGCCGCGTGGGAGGACGAGGTCTCGGCACCATGCCCTCGGCCCCCCACCACCATGTGACCCTCGTGCCGCCTCACGAGGGCCCCCTCCCCGGGGCTCGGGGGAGTTCGTGGGCCGCCCGGCCCACCGATTCCACCCGTGCGGCGGGGAGTCATCCGAGAGCTCCACCACCTCCGCCCGCAAATCGCCGGCGGACGCAGCCGCTTGCGCCGCCTCCACCGCACCACCACCGCGCCTCCGCGGCCACGGCGCCCGTTGTGGCGCCGTGGCCGCCACCTCCGGCCGTGCCACCGCATCCACGGCGCTCCCGCAGAGTTGCGCCCGCTCCACCTCCTCCGCAAGGGCGCCCACCGCGGGCCGCACCTCCACCGTGGCCGCCGCCGCGACCCGTGTCTCCGCGGCGACCGGCGCCGCCGCCCCCCGACGACCTCTCGGCCGCGCCATGGCGGGCTGATCCGCCGGCCGGGGCCTCGAGGCCCCAACCGGGTCTTGCGAGCTCGTGCCCGCCGCCGTACTTGTCCCCGGGCGCGACCCCCTCGACGAGCGCCGCCGGGTGGGGATCGATGCGTCCGTCCTCAGCACCTTGGCTGGCGCAAGAGGAGGAACGGTTGGCACCACCCTGCGCAGGCACGAACGAAGGGTTAGAGCACTTAGTCATCGACGAGCCAAACCAAACGAAGAAGGACAAGCTCCTTAACTCGCAGAAGAAAAGGCCCGCTTCCTTTTCCTCGAGGCCTCGCGACGAGGCCGGCGCTGCCGCGCCTCGCCGTAGCGCCTCCCCGACGGCGCCACCACGCGCGCAGCACGCCCGCCCCATGCGCGAGCGCGCCCGATGCCGCACCTCCCGAAGGCGCCACCGCGCGCGGGGGCACGCTCGCCCGCGCGCGCGGGCACGCTTGCCGCCGCGCCCCTTGACGATGACGCCGCGCGCGCGGCACGCTTCCCCCGCGCGCAGGGCACGCTTGACGCACGCCCGTGCGCGTCCGCCGCGCGTGCCTCCGCGCGCGCGCGCCGGCACCTCCCGCGCGCGCCGCCCCCGATGACGATTGCTCGGCGGCGGGCGCCGGGGCGCCCGCCCCGCACGAAGCCGCCCCCGACGCCGGCGCGGGTTCCGGCGGACGGGGGCGCAGCCGCCACCGTCGGAGGGGCCCTCCCCCCTCGGCCTCTCTTCCTCCTCGTCCTCGTCCGAAGACGAGGGCTCCTCGATATCCGGGAGGAGAGCCCCGCCCTCCTCGCGCCGCCGGTACTCCGCGGCCCGCCGGCCGCGGCGAGCTTGGACGTCGCCTCGCGTGCTCCCTCTTGCGCGCCGCCCGCTCCCCGCCGCTCCCCGCCGCGCCGCCCGCCGAGCGCACGGGAGTCGTGGGTGGGTGGAACGGACTTGGCGATGTTGAACTCCACCGCCGCGCACAGGAGCGACAATGGCGCATCGTGAAAACAAAAGCAAGACCAAGAACTAAAACAAAATCAGGAACCCAACTCACCCGCGGGCCCGTGGGGAGCATCTCAAGGTCCCATGGGGTCCGACCCGCAGGTGGCGGCGTCCGGGTGTCGACGGCGTTCCGCGCCTGGGTGAGAGCATACGGCCGCTCAAGGAGCGTCGGGAGCATCCGCGACCTCGCCAGGTCGACAGGGTTGGCCGCCTCTGTCATCTCGAAGATGCAGAGCGGCCTCTCCATCAGAGGCACGACCCGCCGGTGGTGGAGGAAGGCGAGGACGCCCATCGCGTTGAGCCCGTGCTTCGCCAGCCGCTGCAGGGCGGCGAGGACGGACTCTTGCCGCGCCCGATGCTGGGCCGTAGACACCCCGTAGCCCCGGGAGTCCCGCCTCTTCTTGAACACCCGGCGGTGTAAGGAGGAAGGCCGGGCTCGGCGTTGCACGGTAGAACCATCCCCGAAATCCTTGAGCCGCCCCCGCGGGGCAAGCGACATCCCGCCGGCGCGCACCGCGCGGCGGGTCCCTCGGCTCCGACGTGGGCCGCGTGATGAGCTCCCCGCGGAAAGGTGAACCCGCAGATCCCGCTGATCGGGGATCCCCAGTGTACCCCTTCGCGACGCCCACGAACGTGGCCGCCCGCGAGATCGCGTTGGGGGCGAAGTTGTGCGCTCCACTTCGTAGTAGTAGCACATCGCCCGCATGAAGGTGCTCGCCGGCGCGTTGAAGCCACGCTCGTGGTAGCGGAGGAAGCTCACCACGTAGCCCTCCGCGGGTTGGGCTCGTGGTGCGCCGCCGGCGGCACGATCCACTCCGCGGGGCGCCCTTCTTCGTTAGCCGCCACCGACCGGGCGGCGACCGGGCTCGCCAAGGGCGAGCCGGGTCACCGTCGACCTCTCCCGGTGCGTACGGCTCCGGATCCTAACGGGAAGCCGAGGCGGCGCCATGAGGGGGGACGAAGGAGTGCGAAGGCGGAGGACAAGGAAACGAAGAAAGAGCTCTAACGGTGAAGCCGCGCGGTGGCAAGAGCGAGACGAAGGCGAAGGGACGGGGGACTGAAAGTGGTGAGATGCCAAGGTAAAAAACCGCCGTCCCCTCCTCCCCGCAGTTTTATAGGCCGACGGGCGAGCTCTCCGGAGCGGACGCCCCGACTAGCATTAACTGCAGGAATCTTTCCGTCGTGTCGACGAATGGGCCCCACCACGACCGCAGCGGCTATAACACTGCAGGCGGGTCATCATTACGGCAAAGACCGGCAGCAACCGAGGCAAAACCGTCACGTCCGCCTGCCGCGCCGCCCATTACGCGCGCGCGCGGCCGCGCGCCTAAAAAGACGCGCCCGCGCTCGCGAAACCGCGGCCACGACCGCAAGGCAATTAAATGCCCGGTCCCTTGCCAAGCAAGGAGCACCCTCGAGCGGGGCGAACCCCCCGCTCGAAACAAAGGCGACCCTCGATGGGATATCGCCGTGAGAAGGCCGTCCGGACCTCGCTCAATGTAGAGCAGCAACCGCGGCACCCATGCCACGCAAAACCCTCGAGCGGCATGACCCTCGGCTCGAAGCAAAGGAGACCCTCGATGGGATACCGCCGTGAGAAGGTCGCCCGGACCTCGCTCGATGTAGAGCAGGCAACCGCGGGCACCCATGCCACGTAAAACCCTCGAGCGGCATGACCCTCAGCTCGAGACAATGTCAACCCTCTAAAACAAAGCACATACGCTGTGCTACCAACCAGCACCTCGAGGACTGGCTCGCCCAGGCCCCTCGACGGCCGCAAACGAGAAAAGACGGGGCCGTCTGTGCACGGCCCCGCACGGCCTTACCGATCGAGGTTCGAAGCCCGACCTTCGACGGGTTCGAACAGGCGCCTCGCATCACGCAGTCGTGGACGACGAGGGCACGCGCATTCGAGCCGTTCCTCGAGCCCGTCGGCTCGAGGGTGCCCCACATGTCGTGTTCGAGAGCCGCCGAGGGCGCCTAGCCGGGGGGATCCCACCGAGGGAGAGCTTCCGCGCCCCTCGGTCCCTAGCGAACGGGACCGAGCCCCACCTAGCAAACCCACGCAAGCGCTTCCATGGACGCGTCTCCGACCGCGCGGCCCTACCCTTATCGAACGGGGCATGGGCGTCCACTTGAACCACCCGCTAGCGCCTCGACGAGGAATCCGCGATTCGCGACCCGCTCGATGGGAGTCGCAAAACCTCACCCTCCGTCCCGCGGAGGAACGGCGAGGGCGCGTTAAAAAACAAGTCGTCGTGGCTCGACCCGATCGCCTCGAACGGGCCAAGGCTCGGGGGCTTGACGCACGGCTACACCTCCTTGAAATTGCACCCGCCGGGAGACAAAGGACAGGGGAGCGTGCACCCCCGAAGCCGGCCGAAACACCGCCGATGCCGCTGGCATATGTGCCACGCCTTCCCGACCAAAGCTCTCGCGGCTAACCCCCCGCAGAGAACCCACACTCCCCGCAGGCTTCGGGGCTAGACCCGCGGGTCCCGCCGACGCGGCCCCACCGAAAGCGTTCGCAAACAAGGAGGGAAGAACGTCCTATCGCAGGTTCCGCATCCGCGGGAGCCTCAATGGCAAACCCGCAGATGCTCGGGGGCTACTGTCGGGGACAGCCCTAGGGGTCCCCTTAAGCAACGGGGAAATCCTCACTTAAATCCCAGCATCGAAACACGCTAAGCCTAACCATGCAGGTAACTAACCGTGCAGGACATGGCCTACGCGGCAGACTCCGGCGGCCCACCAAGACGGCCCGCTTAGAAAACCCCTCGAGCAGCTCCGCCCTCGCTCGAGGGCGCGCCCCTCCCTCGAGCGGGCTCCGCCCCGTTCGAGGGGCAACTCTTCCCCTCGAGCGGTCCCGCCCCCGCTCGAGGGCTCGCTCCCCCTCGAGCGGGTCTCGTCTCGCTCGAGGGTCCGCTCCGCCCTCGGCCGGGGCCCGCCACGCTCACGGCGCCCCGCACGCGTGCGGGGCGCCGGGCCCCGCACACGCATGTAACGCCCCCGACGCCGCAGACGGCGCCATCATGCGCCCGGCTCGCACCCCGGTGCCGCCGCACCAACTCCCCAGGGAGGAGCCCATCCCCGCCACTGTGGAGATGGACTGTGCGGTACGGCCGGTGTCGGCCCGTGACACCGAGCGCCCACTACAAAGACGGCGAACGCGCCCGACCCTCGAAGGGGGGCCGGGCGCACCCTCGATTTCACTTTCCCGTGACCCTACAGGTTAGGTGGGGGGCGCTAGGCCGGTGGATGGCCATCCCGGTCACTGTAACGGCGCGGCCGCCGTACCCACGCGTGCAGGCGCACGCCCGGCACCGCAGCGCACGCCCGGCGTCGTAGCAACCACTCGCTACCGCGAAGCGCATTGGGAAGGAACGCCGTTCTGCCTGCTCCTGTGCCCCGTACCAGCCATCATCAGCGCCTCCCTCGAAGCCTACCAGAGGACGCCACCGCCATCTGCCGCCCTCCTACCCTCGAACCGCCACTGTTCGGGTACGGGGTAGGCCATCATGGCCGGATCGCAGCGAAGATCGTCCGGACGGCCGCCCACTCTACGGCGTAGCACGACGTGCACCCCCACGTAGCAAGATAGCGCGGCGTGCATGTAACCCGCCGCCCCCTTGGCCTATAAAAGGGGAGGCGAGCCCCCAGCCGCGGGGGGGACGGACAGAGCACAACACAACACACCGTGCACTCACTCTCTTATTCTCCCACAACTCCTTCAGCCACTGCTCTAGGGACTTGGAAGCCACACTTCCTCTCCCGCCTTGCTTGTACTTGCCCCACTACAAGCACCCTCGGTGCCGAGCAATATAGTGCCACGAGCACACCCCTGCTGGACGTACGGCCCCCTCGGCCGGAACCAGGATAAAACCTTGTGTCATTTGTTGCTTAGCATCGACCATTGAGGGATAGACCACGGCGCTATCTACTGGTTAGTGTCGGGACCATATTCCGCACCGACACTCGTCATGCGGCTCGTCGCGCCGCTCGTAGTCGACTACTCTGCCTCATGTAGGCTCGTCGTCGACTACTTCGCCTTCGCCGCGCGTCCGGGTGCCTCGGCACGTCGCGTGGCTCGTCACGCGGCTCGTCGCGCCGCTCGTCGTCGACTACTCTGCCTCGCGCAGGCTCGTCGTCGACAACTCCGCCGCGCGAGCTCGTCGACGACTACTTCGCCTCCGCCGCGCGTCCGGTGCCTCCGGCACGTCGCGCGGCTCGTCACGCAGATCGCCGCGCGGCTCGTTGTCGACTACTTCACCTACACCGCACGTCTGGGTGCCTCGGCACGTCGCGCGGCTCATCGCTTGTCGTTGACTACTTCGCCTACGCCGCGCGACCGGCTGCCTCGGCACGTCGTGTGGCCCGTCACACGGCTCATCGTCGACTACTCCGTGCGCCACAACTTCGTCTTGCGGCCACGCTGGCTCTACTTCAGCCACGCCGTGCGTGGTGACTATTGAAGGATCAGATGGCGACTAGAGAGGAGGGAGTGAATAGGAGCCGGTAAAATTCTTCTAAAAGAACCCGGCCTATACCCTAGTCAAATCCCGGTCACACACAAGCGATGGATCGAATCACACACCAATCGCCAAGACAATGAGGTTATGGATCAACCTCCAGTCTTAGGAACGATTCCATGAAGCACGAGAAAGGAAGGGAGGGATCGAACCAAGAAGCAAAGCACACAGGCTCTGGCGGACCGTCCGGCCAGGAGGGGCGGACCGTCCGCACTGGCCACGCGGACCGTCCGCCCGCCGGCCGCGGACTGTCCACACCCACACCGCGGACTGTCCGGCCCTGCGCCGCGGACCGTCCGAAAAAGCTAACCGAACCACCAGAGACGACCCCGAATAACGGACCGTCCGCGGGGAGCACGCGGACTGTCCGCCAGGCACCCGCGGACCGTCCGCCCGCTGCTGCGGACTGTCCGAAACCTCGCCCAACGAAAACTCAAAGCCACGATAGATCGAAAGCGAAGCCGAGCAAGAACACGAAGAACACGGGAAGAACTTGCTCCTCGCGGACCGTCCGCCGTCCCCACGCGGACTGCCCGCCCCTTACGGACAGAACAGAAAAACAGCCCGACCCCGAAGGTCAACTCCCCCAAATCATTATCGGATTTCCCAAAGAGTAGAAGCTGTGGAGACAAGGGTTTGGGGACTTGAAAAGCGTCACACAAGGATGCTATAGCCCAAAAATCTTGCCTCCTAACTCCCTAAATCACTCTGAATCGCGAATCCTTTGAGCACCACCAAAAGCTAGAGCACCGAACGAAAATCCTTGAATCGAAGTGGTTTCCCGGCGTTTGAGGGCACAAGATCAATCACAAAGGTGCACAAGGCATCCATCCATGTTTTCCTCAAAGAAATCCAGGGAGAAACCAACTCAAATCCGCGGAATCACACCGAGAACAAAGGCACGAAAACAAGCACAAAAACACCACGAAAAACACAACTCCGAATCTTCTATACAAACCAAGAAAGATTCACAAGGTCTAGCATGCCGCCCTAGCATCCATCCCTCTCAACAAATCTCACATGAAGCTCTCATGCTAGCCTAGAGAAAATGGAGAAGAAAATAGCTACGAAAATGAGAAATGGGAGGGGGGAAATGAAACCCTAAGTCACGGAGAGAGAGAGCCATCCACACACACTCATGGCTTATATATCAGGTCCCGCCGGAGTGGTAAATGACTCGACTACCCCTAACTTCACTACTGGCGATACAACCCACGTAGGGGCATTTAGGTAATGTTTGCGGGTCTTGCCATCGGACGGCAACGCCTTTGCCGCACCTCGCGTCCTCCCGACGCAAGCCATGCGATCCCGCCGCGTGTCCTCCGCTTCGAAGCTTCCCGACACAGCCGGATCTCGTCTCCGTCGTGTTGGACCCTCGGACTTGGTTTTGAGGCCCAAACCAAGAAACCGTCCTTCGATGGTTTTGTGGGCAAACCACCAAACCCCGCGTGCTCGGTCTGGCCTCCCGCCAAACTACTTGACTCGACCGCCACCGTGCACCGGCTCGATTGTCCATGACTTCGTCTTGCTCGTATCGCCACCATGTGGCCCGCACCTAGTCCCGCCGTCCACCGGGTCCCTCGAACCGAGCCTACTTGCCTCTCCATCTCCCGGAGGCCCCTCAAGGCTGAAGACCAATCGCGCCCGTTCTTCACCTGCAATAACACGAACTAGGCCGCAACCTACACCTGCTCACTGAGTCAAGAGTCAGCCCAACACCCGTTGTCAATCACTCATCACTGAGGAGCGGTCATCCATCGACCACCGGGATGCTCCTGGTCCTCAACTACTTGTCTCGCGGCAACACTGGCTCTGCTTAGAGTATGCCGCGTGCCGCCACGACGTCGTCTTCCGGTCGCATCGCATCCACCATTCATCTCGACTAGTTTTCCAAACTAGTTGAGAACGGCAGTCACACCCCCAACAACTGGTTGGAATCAACTCTGACTAGTCAACTTCAGCAACAACCGTCGCGGCTCCATCGCCGACCGCCACAGCTTCATCTACAAGTCCGCACTGGAGGCAACAGCTAAGTGAAGGATCGATACGGCGAACCAGAGAGGGGGGGGGGAGTGAATGGGAGCCGATAAAAATTCTTCTCGAAGGAGATGAAAACTCCAACAAGACGAACGCGACTTCCAACACACGTCTCCGACTCACTACCAAGGTTGGTCAAGCCCACGTAGCCACTGGAGTGCCACTGGACCTAGGAACCAACACACCACCTTCCAACCCGAGAAACGCAGCGGAAAAACCAAACCTCGAGTCTACAGACCCACACCGGTCAGACCGGTGAGCACCACCGGCCGACCGGTCCCCGCTGGTGAAACTGAGCAACTTCCACTAAGTGGCTCTACACCGGTCAGACCGGTGAGACGCACTGGTCAGACCGATGGCAGCCAGAAAGCCCGCAAGGCACCAAACAGGCCAACCGACCACCAAACGGACCCAAACTCGAAACAGCACCAACACGGGACAACAACAAACTCACCAAGACGTTCACCCGAACAAAAACCCACAAGGGCTCACACCGGTCAGACCGGTCAAGAGCACCGGTCAGACCGGTGTAGCCTGGGCAGCTCGGGATGAACAGCACCCGCGGGTCAACTCCCCCATATCCAAATCTCGATCTCCTGAATCGCTCCACGGACTTGAACAAGACTTTGGGGATATCAGGAACACCTCATGACGAGTCCATAGCCAAGTTTAATCCCACCAAATCTCGTCCAAAAAGGAGGAATTGAAGAAATCCCGCCGAAAGCACTTCCAACCCAAGAACTCAAGAAACCCCAAAATCGAGCACTTTTACTCACGGATTTGGGAGGGGAATCACAGCCCAAAGAACCACGAAGGATTCCCACAAATTTCCCCCATCAAATCCCCAAGAGAAGAGTCCCGAAAACAACCCAAAGAAATCACCGAGAGAGGGCTCCGAAAATCACCACCAAGAACAACCGGGAAAACACATCCAAACCTTGAGGAACCACGCCGAATCATCTATACATGAAACAAAGGTTCGAACAAGGTCTAGCAAGCCGCCCGATCATCCATCCCTCTCTACAAGATCTCTCCGTGAAGCTCTCTTTCTAGTCCTAGAGAAAACCTAAGGAAAATAGGTGGAAAAAAGGAAAACTAATGAGCTAGGGTTCCAAGAGTTGGCTGCCATCCTCTCACCTCTTGGGTTATATGGAGGCAACCGAAAGTCTAAAATGCCCTTCTCTACTAACTAGGGATACAAGCCCCTCAAGGGCGGATTTGGAATTCTTGATGTCTTCACCATCGGACGGATGCCCGCGACCGCACCTCGCGTAGCCTCGACGCAAGCCATGCGATCCCGACGCGTGTCCTCCGCTTCGAAGATTCCCCGACCGCGTCGTCGCACACCGGTCAGACCGGTGCTCCGCACCGGTCAGACCGGTCCCCACCGGTCAGACCGGTCAGACCCACCGCTGCACCTCCGTCTTCGGTTCTCCGGTCTTGGCTTTGTGGATCAACCAAGGAACCCAGTGGTTTTCTGGTGAACCACCGGAAACCCCGCGAACTCGGTGTAGCCTCCGCCAATCTCCACTCATGACTTGGCTCCCACGTAGTCCCGACTCGACCTTGGTTTTGAGGCTCAACCAAGAAACCGTCCACGACTTCATCTTGCCGTTCATGCCACCATGCGGCCCGCACTTGACCCCCGCCGGCCACCGGGTCCCTCGAACGAAGCCTACTTGTCTTCTCCACTCCTGGAGGCCTCACCGGCGACGACCTTTCGCGCTCGTTCTTCACCTGCACCAACACCAGTCAAGCCGCAACCTGCACCTGCAATGCTTAGCCAAGAATCAGTCCACACAACGTTGTCAATCACTCATCACACAAGGAAGCGACCATCCACCGGTCCTCGAACCACACATGGTCCTCAATCTCCCCCTTGATGAGTGCATTGACAACATCCACACGAAAGTAACAAGAGAGAAAAGAAAAGAAAAAGAAACGAACAAAAAGAAACTCCAACAAGCGATCGAAAGCCAAACAAAGGCAAAGATCAAGATTACTTGAAGGAAACAAGTCTCGGACCCCTTAGGCAAGGGCAACGGCTCGACACATCCGAGACAAAGCAAAGCTCAAGCAAAGAGCACAAACCACCGAAACAAAACTCGAAAACTCACAAAGAGCTCCCCCCCGCACACATGCAAGCTCCCCCCGAACCAATGCTACTCCCCCCGGACGAATGCATGCAAGAAACCACATGAAACAGACACCGCAAAGACTTTCAGCTCACACCGGTCAGACCGGTCATCACCACCGGTCAGACCGGTGCCTAACATATGTACAGGACCAGCACTCACACCGGTCAGACCGGTGCTCATCACCGGTCAGACCGGTGTACAACAGAGCCCAGAAATGGCTCGAAACCACCTGAAAACCTTCTAAACGCGCCCAACAAGCCATTTCAAGCTCAAACTTCTCCCCCTTGTTGGCAATGCATGAATCAAGCCAAAAATGCAAAAAAAAAACAACCTAGAGCTTCTCAAATAGACAAAATTCAACAAAGAATGCTACACATGTCCAAATGAGCAAGTTAGATACTCTACGGCTTCGTATTGATCTCAACTACATGATCACCAAGTTTCACAACCATTGGACGAAGCTAAGATGGATTTTGGCAATTTTGCGAAAAACTTGCCTCTCATAAGCAAAGTCCTAAACATGATCAAAGCATATCAAAATGGCAAAGCCACACAAACTTCATGCTAGGACAGGCATTCTAATCATAAGACCATCACAAACACCCACAAGCACCTCATGTCATGTCAAAGCCACCGAGCCATGTGCCTACTTCTATTTATGAGACTTCTCATTGGTAGGCATCATGAAACGGTTTAGCACCTAAAGCAAATTAAATTCAGCACATATGACATGGGAGCATATTTTCCAAGCATTTTTCATTTCATTTTCAGATTTGTAAATGGTACATGAAATGTCTTTGCGACAAAAAGGAACTTATGCTCCTCCACAAGATAAATCAAGAGGGCTAAACATTCATGATGGCAAATGAGCCTTTGGCCCCATATGATCAATAAACTAGCTATCCAACCACAAATTAAGCATAGCAAGGCCACACAAACATGTCAAGAGCATGTAAAGGCATTTACACATGAGAGAGCATACATGTGACATTTTTCAAAAGCATAGCTATCAACCATGGATTATTCATCAAGATCATCAAGAGCTAAGCCAAACTAACCATAGCATACCAAACAAGCTCACAAAGACATATATCTCATTCCATGGTGAACAATGTATATGAGAGAAGCTTTTCCTAACCAATGCATATGATACAAAATGCATGCAATCTAAGATACAAGGATGCCTATACATCATGTTACATATGCCATGCCAAATGCAAGAAATGCACAAAGGAAAGCTATACATATGCTACAAACCGCTCCTCGAGGGGAGGCAAAACGGGCTCGACACCACTGGCAAAAGAGCAAAGGAGCACCAAACTCACAAGCTCCCCCCTAAACTCATGCATTAAGGCCAAAGAGCGTACAAAGCTCACCTTACACACATGAGATAAGGCAAAGAGCAAAAGAAACCAAGTGGCTTGACCAAGGCCACACACTCGAAGGTCACAAATACACTTACCTTTATCATTTCTTCACAATTCACTCATCCTTGTCCACCGTCCCAGAAAGTGATGCACCTATATCTCACCACCGGGATATGAAGCCGAAGAACCACCCCCAATATCAACCAAATGTTCTCCGGGCTATCCACCTGCAACTCAAAACCAAGAGCGAGAGCAAGCAAACGACTCAACACTGGGGTTAGTTCCAAATGTGTAAAACCAGTGCCTAGCCATTTGCTCGAAAGTGGGGTTAGCACAAACCAAACCATCTTTCCTACCAAAGCTACCTCCACGAACACCACTACGGTAACCACCATGAGGGAACCAACCCTCTCGCCCGGAGGAGGACCAAAACCACGAAAGAAAGCCCGTGGACCATCCCTCCTCTCCTTCTCAAAGCCATGACTCCTCCCATCCCCGTAGTGAGCTCGAGGGGGAGAATGCCTAGCAAACGGCCTCCCCGCAAACTTTCCGGACCAACCACCGAACCACGACCTCCGAAACAACCCTCGCACCTGTACGAGCACGAAACCCAAACTGGCCGTCCCCGACACCGCACCGGTCCGACCGGTGCTCCACACCGGTCGACCGGCAGCTCGGGCAGCGCACCTCCAACAGCCTTCCTCTCTCCCCAAGCCCGAACTGACTTCACACTCGCCTTGGCCCTGGGCAACTGCACACGAGGCTCAAGTACACCATCGAAAGGGTGGTACTTGTCCTTGTTAGCCCACTCCTTCGCCATTCTCTCCTCACGCTTCCTCTTGAAGCAAAACGCTCTCTTGTGACCATCCTTTCCACAAAACTCACAATGGAAACGGATCGATCTAGACTTAGGCTTGGGATGAGGCTCTTCACAAGGCTTCTCACTTGGTTTCTCACTAGGCGTTTCACTCGCCTTCTCACTCGGTTTTTCTCTTGGTTGGTTTGGCTTGGATGCAAACTTGTCTTTGGGTGTGGGTTGTGGTGGAACTGAAACATTCCCAAATTTCCTTTCTCTCTCACCACTGCCCTCACCAACCTTATCCAATACCAAAGCCCAACCGTCAAAGCGCTTACAGCTAGCAATCATCATACCAAGCTGAGGTTCTTGACTCGACAACCAACTCAGCGCTTCACGCAACTTATCATTCTCATCTTGCAAGCGACCAACACATTTTGCAAGATTCAAATTCTTCATAGCATGCAACTCACATGTAGAGCAAGAAGTAGGAATAGGCACTTTCAAATCAGCCTCAAGCGAAACAATGCGAGAACGGAGCTCAGCAATTTTCTCATGCAAACTAGGGCAAGAAGTGCAAGCACCAAGCAAAGTGGGTCTAGATTGTAGCTCAGCCAACTCAACCCTAAGCACATCTAGTTCCTCACACTTGGAGGCATACTTCTCCGTAAGATCAGTCAAGTCAGCTAGGAAAGCAGAGCAATCAACACAATCATTTTCATCAGAAACAACAGGGCTAGCCTTAAGCAAATCAATTTCAAGCTTGCTATCAAGAACCTGTGTTTCTAGCTCAGCCACTCTAGTCCTAGAATCCTCGAGCAAAGATCTAAGCTCCTTCCTAAGCTTCTTAGCCTCTCTAAGCATGTGATCGCGATTATCAAGCAAGTCAACCAACTCCTCATTCTCCTTACGCAAAGAAGAGAGCTCATCACATACCTCATCCTCGGAATCCAAATCCGAGGCGTCCCTCTGGCTTCTCTTGCTGCTCGAACTGCGAGCCATGCCGCAGAAGTCGTCCTTGAGGCTTAGGCCCGTCACACAAAGGCCGTTGAGATACTTGCCAAAGTTCTTCTTCTTCCTCCTCTTCTTCTCATCCTCTTCGTCTTCATCACTCGAGCTTGAAGACGTGTCCACGGAATCAGACTCGATGTCGCTTGATCTCTTCATCTTCTCTCGAGACCGTGTCTTCTTCCCATGTCCATGATCCTTCGTCTTGGACTTCTTCTTCTTGTCCTTGAACTTATGCTTGTCGGGGTCGTTCACCTTCGGACACTCGGCGAAATAGTGTCCAGCCTTGCCGCACTTGAAGCATGTCCTCGTCTTCCTCCTCATATTCACTCGGTTCTCATGCAGCCTCTCGAACCGCCTCGTCAGGAGCGCCAGCTCGTCCTCTCCAAGCTCGTCGAACTCCTCATCTGGCATAGACATCAAAGAGGAGAAAGAGAACATCCTGGTGGATGGATTAGTGTTAGCCTTTCCTTTCGAACCACCAACGAGGGCAAGACTATGGGAATCGGTCGGTCCCTCGAGCTTGCGCTCATGCTCCTATCCACCTCGGCCGACTTGAGCTTCGAGAACGGCTCGTTCACCGTCGAGTATCATACCTCTCCGACTCGACTATGGCCTCGAACTTTCCGCCCCATATCGTACGATCCAAAGAGTGTAAGAGCTTGACCGCTCTATCATGATCATCGTACGGGAGCACGTCCACATTGGCCCTCATGTTGTTCACCACCACCGTGAACCTTTGAAACAAGGCATCGATGGACTCACCGGGGAGATGAGTGAAGTTCTCGTACTCTCTCCGTAGGTCGCATACATCCGTGCTCGAACTCGGGCGTTCCCAACATGAGCCTTCTTCAACACCGCCCAAATCCTACAAGCCAAGTGCTCGGTGTGCACCCGATCGAACTCAGGCTGACACAAAGCACGAAACAAGTAGTCGACCGCCTTATTGTTGGCGTCGAATCTGTCCCTCGACCCTAGAGCAAGGAAATCCATCGGCTGGACATAGCCTGTGTCCACCGTGACATCCCAAAGAAGCTGACCCTTTCCGCGGAGGAACACACCCATCCGCTTGCTCCACATCTGGTAGTTCTTGCCATCGAAGTGTGGAGGACCCGAACCCCGTTCCTGGTATGCCATCCTTGGATCTTAGACTGGTTAGAGTCAATAAAGACCCGAACCGGCTCGATACCACTTGAAGGACCGATACGGCGAACCGTAGAGGGGGGGGGGAGTGAATGGGAGCCGATAAAAATTCTTCTCGAAGGAGATGAAAACTCCAACAAGACGAACGCGGCTTCCAACACACGTCTCCGACTCACTACCAAGGTTGGTCAAGCCCACGTAGCCACCGGAGTGCCACCGGACCTAGGAACCAACACACCACCTTCCGACCCGAGAAACGCAAGGAAAAACCAAACCTCGAGTCTACAGACCCACACCGGTCAGACCGGTGAGCACCACCGGTCAGACCGGTCCCTGCTGGTGAAACTGAGCAACTTCCACTAAGTGGCTCTACACCGGTCAGACCGGTGAGACGCACCGGTCAGACCGATGGCAGCCGTAAAGCCCGCAAGGCACCAAACAGCCAACCGACCACCAAACGGACCCAAACTCGAAACAAGCAAGCAACACAGACAACAACAAACTCACCAAGACGTTCACCCGAACAAAAACCCACAAGGGCTCGCACCGGTCAGACCGGTCAAGAGCACCGGTCAGACCGGTGTAGCTCGGGCGACTCGGGATGAACAAAGACACCGCGGTCAACTCCCCCAAATCCAAATCTCGATCTCCCGAATCGCTCCACGGACTTGAACAAGACTTTGGGGATATAAGGAACACCTCATGAGGAGTCCATAGCCAAGTTTAATCCCACCAAATCTCGTCCAAAAAGGAGGAATCGAAGAAATCCCGCCGAAAGCACTTCCAACCCAAGAACTCAAGAAACCCCAAAATCGAGCACTTTTACTCACGGATTTGGGAGGGGAATCACAGCCCAAAGAACCACGAAGGGTTCCCACAAATTTCCCCCATCAAATCCCCAAGAGAAGAGTCCCGAAAACAACCCAAAGAAATCACCGAGAGAGGGCTCCGAAAATCACCACCAAGAACAACCGGGGAAAACACATCCAAACCTTGAGGAACCACGCCGAATCATCTATACATGAAACAAAGGTTCGAACAAGGTCTAGCAAGCCGCCCGATCATCCATCCCTCTCTACAAGATCTCTCCGTGAAGCTCTCTTGCTAGTCCTAGAGAAAACCTAAGGAAAATAGGTGGAAAAAAGGAAAACTAATGAGCTAGGGTTCCAAGAGTTGGCTGCCATCCTCTCACCTCTTGGGTTATATGGAGGCAACCGAAAGTCTAAAATGCCCTTCTCTACTAACTAGGGATACAAGCCCCTCAAGGGCGGATTTGGAATTCTTGATGTCTTCACCATCGGACGGATGCCCGCGACCGCACCTCGCGTAGCCTCGACACAAGCCATGCGATCCCGACGCGTGTCCTCCGCTTCGAAGATTCCGGACCGTGTCGTCGCACACCGGTCGACCGGTGCTCCTCACCGGCCGGACCCACCGGTCGACCGGCTCCGTGCCGCCGTACCTCCGTCTTCAGTTCTCCGGTCTTGGCTTTGTGGATCAACCAAGGAACCCAGTGGTTTTCTGGTGAACCACCGGAAACCCCGCGAACTCGGTGTAGCCTCCGCCAATCTCCACTCTTGACTTGGCTCCCACGTAGTCCCGGCTCGACCTTGGTTTTGAGGCTCAACCAAGAAACCGTCCACGACTTCATCTTGCTGTTTATGCCACCATGCGGCCCGCACTTGACCCCGCTGGCCACCGGGTCCCTCGAACGAAGCCTACTTGTCTTCTCCACACCTGGAGGCCTCACCGGCGACGACCTTTCGCGCTCGTTCTTCACCTGCACCAACACCAGTCAAGCCGCAACCTGCACCTGCAATGCTTAGCCAAGAATCAGTCCACACAACGTTGTCAATCACTCATCACACAAGGAAGCGACCATCCACCGGTCCTCGAACCACACATGGTCCTCACTAAGTCATTTATTTAAATGATTACTGTTTTCTTTTCTTGGCGTGTTTTCCTCATCATGTAGGATGACATGCCGGCTACTCATTTGTGTACGCTTCTCGGCGGGTTTTCACAGGAGCTACACTCTGCTGACTACTCTTGGGATATATCAATCAAGTCACCACGAGTCTACTTCATCAACTCGGGGGCTATCCCTTGGAGGCAGCTTCTAAAGTCCGCTACACGCGGCAATCTAAAGTCGACTTCTAAAGTCGCATTTTAAAGTCCGCTCTGTGCGGCAACTTAAAGTCGACTCCGGTCGCATCTTCGCCTGCTTCGGTGGCATACTATGTGTGTAAGCTTCTATGGAACCTAGCTGTAAGTGGCCCTCGGGTCCTGGCGACGATGGAACCTAGCTGCACATGGTCTTCACGCTCTGTACCATGGGTCCAAGTACCCTAAGTACTAGCGCTCCGTACCTTGGGTCTGAAATCCATGGCCCAGGTACACAAGTCGACTCCAGTCGCACCTTCAAGTCCACTACAGTGGCAATCGTACCTTGGGTCTGAAATCCATGGCCCAAGTACACAAGTCGACTTCGGTCGCACCTTCAAGCCCTCTCTGGCGGCAATCGTACCTTGGATCTGAGATCCATGGCTTAGGTACTTAAGCCCACTCCGGTGGCACAAGTCGACGCTAACGGTCGCACCCAAGCCTACTCTAGTGGCACAAGTCGACCCTAACGGTCGCATCCAAGCCCACTCCGGTGGCACAAGCCGACTTCGGTCGCAATCTTAAGCCCGCTCCGGCGGCAAAACTACTCATTTTCTCTAATTTTTCATTCGCTTTGGCTTTCCAGAAAGTGCTTTTCGTTTTTGCATCTTAAGTCCGCTCCGCGCGGCATCCTAAAGTCAACAACTAAAGTCGACTTCGGTTTTCAAGTCGCATTTCAAAGTCCGCTCCGTGCGGCACAAAGTCGACTTCGGTTTTCAAGTCGCATTCTAAAGTCTGCTCCGCGCGGCACAAAGTCGACTTCGGTTTTCAAGTCACATTCTAAAGTCCGCTCTGCCGGCATCTAAAGTCGACTTCGGTCACATCTAAAGTCCGCTCTGACGGCATGGCTACTTTTGAAGCTCCACGACTCTATGCCGAAATTACTACTCAGAATCTCTCCAGCTCGGGGGCTGCACTTAACATACTACTCGAGGATAACTTCAGCATACTTCGCTTGCTCTCAAACTCGGGGGCTCTGTACCAACAACTACTCAACGTGGCTCATATGGCTCTCTTATCTCGAGGGCTGCACGCTGCAAGAGTGCTCGGATGATGGCTTTCGTGGATACTGAAGACCCTTGGATTGATACCTAATCATTTCAAGGCTCGGGGGCTCCTATGCTACACCCATCGTTCAAAATTTTGAAGACGGAAGATTCGGAATCAAGATTGACCCTCAGCTAGAGTATGCAAGTCAACCTAAGGCTCAGGGGCTACTCCATATGGAGTGCGATTTTGCAACCCCACTTCCATATAATCTCGACTTCAAGACAAATGAGTTGGACCACCTTCCAGCCTCGTGACAGTTCAAGTACTATTGAAGACTTCTCCAAGCAGTACTCGAGGACGCTCAAGAACTACTCGCAGAGGCTTCAAGACTACTCGAACTACTACACTCGACTACAATGTGCTCGGGGGCTTGTCGGGCATACTCCCCGGGTACTCATGCAAAGAAGGAAGAAGACGGACTCCTATTAGAATTCCCCATGTAATCCTAATAGGACTTGTTCCGTGTAATCCTACTAGGACTCCTGCCTTGTAACCAACTAGGAACCCGCCCTCTTGACTATATAAAGGAGGGCCGGGTACCTAGCCGGGCACCTGATCTCAACCCAACACCAAGCGCAGGGCGCCATACTTGATCCCCCAAATAGGACATAGGGTTTGCCACCTTGGCGACCCGAACCTGTATAAATCTTGTGTCCCGTGTCCTTACGCATACCTTCGAGTTCTCGGTCTCCCGATCACAATCCCCACTGCACAATCTACTACCTCGGGTACCCCCTTGGTAGGTTTCCTGGTCTAAAATACCGACAGAAGGAGGGGATCAACTACGAGGAGACCTTTGCTCCCGTAGCCCGTTTGGAGGCGATTAGGATCCTTCTAGCCTTTTCCGTGGCTAAAGGGTTCAAGTTGCACCAAATGGATGTGAAGAGTGCTTTTCTGAATGGTGTGTTGGAGGAAGAAGTGTATGTGAGGCAACCTCCGGGGTTTGAGAGTGAGAAGTACCCCCATCGGGTGTATATGTTGAGGAAGGCGTTGTATGGGTTGAAGCAGGAGCCTAGAGCTTGGTATGGTAGGTTGAGGGGGTTCTTGTTTGAGAGAGGTTTTGAGATGGGGAAGGTCGATTAGACCTTGTTTTTGCTGAGGCAGATCAGAGATATCCTGATTATGCAGGTGTACGTGGATGATATTGTCTTTGGTGGCTCGTCTAACTCTCTTGTTGCAAGGTTTGTAGAGGATATGAGCAGGGAATTTGAGATGAGCATGATGGGCGAGTTGCAGTTCTTCCTCGGTCTACAAATCAAACAATCAAAGGAAGGGACATTTGTACACCAAGCTAAGTACACCAAGGACATTGTGCGGAAGTTCAAGATGGAGGATTCCAAGGCTATGACGACACCGATGAGTACGACTACAGCTCTTGATGCGGACGAGGAAGGTGAACACGTGGACCAGAAGGAGTACCGGAGCATGATCGGGTCTCTCCTTTACTTGACGGCGACGAGGCCGGACATCCAATTCTCGGTATGTCTGTGCGCTCGTTTTCAAGCGTCTCCAAGGACTTTGCATCGGCAAGCGGTCAAGCAAATTTTCAGGTACTTGCGTCACACTCCCGACTTTGGCCTTTGGTACTCCGCGTCCTCTTCTTTGGCGCTTCATGGTTTTTCAGACGCGGATTTTGCCGGGTGTCGGTTGGATAGGAAGTCCACCTTTGGGACTTGCCAGTTTTTGGGATCTTCTTTGGTGTCTTGGTCTTCCCGCAAATAGTCAAGTGTTGCTCAATCCACTACCGAACCAGAGTATGTTGCCACTGCTAGTTGTTGCTCTCAGCTCCTTTGGATTTCATACACCATGAGTGACTTTGGTGAGGAGTATACCCATGTCCCACTTCAATGTGATAGCACCAGTGCCATAAGTGTTGCAAAGAACCCAGTGCTCCATTCCAAAACCAAGAACATAGAAGTGAGGTACCATTTTCTGAGAGACAACATAGAGAAAGGAAAGATAGCTTTGATCCATGTACCCGCACATGGCCAACTAGCCGATATCTTCACCAAACCCCTAGATCTAGCAACTTTCACTCGTTTTCAGGGGGAACTTGGTGTGTGTTTGATTTCTTGAATTGGGTGTGTGGGAGCTCCTTTGTAGCATATGTATAGTTTCCTTTGTGCATTTCTTGCATTTGGCATGGCATATGTAACATGATGTATAGGCGTCCTTGTATCTTAGATTGCATGCATTTTGTATCATATGCATTGGATAGGAAAAGCTTCTCCTATATACATTGTTCACCATGGAATGCTATATGTGTCTTTGTGAGCTTGTTTGGTATGCTATGGTTAGTTTGGCTTAGCTCTTGATGATCTTGATGAATAATCCATGGTTGATGGCTATGTTTTTGAAAAATGTCACATATATGCTCTCTCGTGTGTAAATACCTTTATATGATCTTGACATGTTTTAGTGGCTTTGCTATGCTTAATTTGTGGTTGGATAGCTAGTTTATTGATCATATGGGGCCAAAGGCTCATTTGCCATCATGAATGTTTAGCCCTCTTGCCTTATCTTATGGAGGGGCATAAGTTCCTTTTTGTCCCAAAGACATTTCATGTACCAATTATAAATCTGAAAATGAAATGTAAAATGCTTGGAAAATGTGCTCCCATGTCATATGTGCTGAAATAAATTTGCTTTGGGTGCTAAACCGTTGCATGATGCCTACCAATGAGAAGTCTCATACATAGAAGTAGGCACATGGCTCGGTGGCTTTGACATGACATGAGATGCTTGCAGGTGTTTATGATGGTCTTATGATTAGAATGGCTGTCCTACCATGAAGTCTGTGTGGCTTTGCCATTTTGACATGTTTTGCTCATGTTTAGGTTTTTGCTTATGAGAGAGTAACTTTTCACAAAATTACTCAAATCCTTTTTAGCCTTGTCCAATGGTTGTGAAACTTGGTGATCATGTAGTTAAGGTCATTACGAATCTGTAGAGTATCTAACTTGCTCATTTGGACTTGTGTAGCTTCTTGTGATGAATTTTGTATATTTGAGAAGCTATATGTTGAAACTTTTCGCATTTTGCCTTGATTCATGCATTGTCAATAGGGGGAGAAGTTTGTGCATGCTTTGGGCACCTGGGAGTGTTTGGAAGGTGTTCAAATTGGTTCGGGCAAATTTTGAGCAGTTTGGTGCAGGGCCGGTCTCTTGGGGCGGTCTAACCGCCCCCAGGCGGTCAGTTGAGGTGCAGGCGGTCTGACCGCCCTGGGAAGGCGGTCTAACCGCCCTGGGCTGAGTGAGCAGATTTTTGCTCTTTGCTGCATTCCCGTATTGCATTGCTGCATTGGTTCAGGGGGAGTGTGCTTTGGCTCAGGGGAGCTTGCATATGTGCAGGCGGAGCTCTTTGTGGTGTTTGAGTTTTGGTTCGGTGGTTTGCGCTCTTTGCTTGTGCATGTTTTGTCTCGGATGTGTCGAGCCGTTGCCCTTGCCTAAGGGGTCCGAGACTTGTTCTTCTTCAAGTGATCTTGCTCTTTGCCTTTCTTTGGCTTTCGATCACTTGTTAGTGTTTTCTTTTATTAGTTTCTTTTATTTTCTTTTTCTCTTTGGTTACAAATCATGTGTGTTGTCAATGCACTCATCAAGGGGGAGATTGAGGACCATGTGTGGTTCGAGGACCGGTGGATGGTCGCTTCCTTGTGTGATGAGTGATTGACAACGTTGTGTGGACTGATTCTTGGCTAAGTATTGCAGGTGCAGGTTGCGGCTTGACTCGTGTCGGTGCAGGTGAAGAACAAGCGCGAAAGGTCGTTGTCGGTGAGGCCTTTAGGTGTGGAGAAGACAAGTAGGCTTCGTTCGAGGAACCCGGTGGCCAGCGGGGTCAAGTGCGGGCCGCATGGT
This sequence comes from Cenchrus americanus, assembly GCA_947561735.1. Taxonomy (NCBI): domain Eukaryota; kingdom Viridiplantae; phylum Streptophyta; class Magnoliopsida; order Poales; family Poaceae; genus Cenchrus; species Cenchrus americanus. The sequence continues at coordinate 95,215,279 of OX387241.1, read as the reverse complement.
GGCATGAACAGCAAGATGAAGTCGTGGACGGTTTCTTGGTAGAGCCTCAAAACCAAGGTCGAGCCGGGACTACGTGGGAGCCGAGTCATGAGTGGAGATTGGCGGAGGCTACACCGAATTCGCGGGGTTTGCAGTGGTTCACCAGAAAACCGCTGGGTTACTCGGTTGAGCCACAAAACCGAGGCCGAAGACTCGACGAGGAGGTGCGGCAACCCAGGACGGTTCAACCGCCCAGGAGGGGCGGTCAGACCGCCTAGGCCGGTCAGATTGCCCGGGCCGATCTAACCGCCCGTGGGGGCGGGGTCGACCGCCCTGGTCGCTGGCGCCGAGATGCTTCGAAGCGGAGGACACGCGTCGGGATCGCAAGGCTTGCGTCGAGGCTAAGCAGGTTGCGGTTGCCAGGCATCCGTCCGATGAAGAAAATCTGAAGACTTCCAAATTCACCCTTGAGGGGCTTGTATCCCTAGTTAGTAAGTAAGGGTAGTTTAGTCTTTTGGGTGCCTCCATATATACTCTTTGAGGGGATGGATGGCAGCCAACTATGGGGACCCTAGCTCATTTGTTTTTCCATTTTTCGCTCATATTTTCCCTAGTTTTTCCTAGGAATAGCTTGAGAGCTTCATGTGAGATCTAGAGAGAGGGATGGATGTTTGGGTGGCAAGCTAGACCTTGTACGAACCTTCATGGTATGTATAGGTGGTTCGGCGTTGTTCCTCAAGGTTGAGAAGTGTTTTTCCCGTCCTTCTTTGTGTTGATTTTCGGAGCTCTTTGTTGGCGTAGTTTTGAGGACGATTTCTTGGGGTTTTTGGTGGGTGTCACGTATGAGGATCTTGTGCCTCTTTGGCTGGTGACTTTGTCCCCAAATCTCTCTTTAATCGGACTCGATTTGGCGGTTTTTCGAGTTGGGCGAGTTCTTGACCTAGAAAGACAATTTCTTCGATTCCTCTTGATTGTGAGCGATTCGGGTCGATTCCTTTGAGGTAGAGGTTGCCCAAGAGGTAACCCAGCTATTCCCGAAGTTTTGCTGCAATCCGTGGAGTGATTCGGGAGATCGGGCGCGAGGAAGTTGAGGTTTGACCCGCGGGTTGGTTTTCTGGAAGGGGCGTCTAACCTCCTGGAGGGGGCGGTTTAACCGCCCTGGGCCTTCCAGGTCAAAGTTCTGTTTCGCCGGATGAGAGGAGCGTATGGGTGAAATTTCGGGTCGTTCTCGTGCTGTTTCCTAGGAGTTCTTGTTTGGAGTTCGTCGTTGGGTACAGGAGGTTAGACCGCCCCTGATAGCCGGTCTAACCACCCCTAGGCCCCTGGGTGAAGTTTTGGTTTTCGCCAAGATTTTTTGGTAGCTAGCATGGCCCTGACCAGAGATCTCTGTTGGTGAAACCGAGGTGTGTTTTGGTGCTCGGAAGAGGTGTTTCTGAGGGTTTTTTGGTTGCCTGGTGGAGGCGGTCCAACCGCCCCCCATACCCGGTCTAACCGCCTCCTCTGGACAGTCGGCTTTCGAGTTGTTTCCGCTGTCGTGGGTGCGTGTGTGTTGAGGTTGCTGGTAGTGTTCGTTCCTAGGACCAGTAGCACTCTAGTGGCTACGTGGTTTTGACAAACGGAAGGTAGAAGTGCGGAGTGTGTGATTTTGGGTGTCCGACCGAGCGAGTTCATCTTGTCGGAGATTCAATCTCCTCCGAGAAGAATTTTTATCGACTCCCATTCACTACCCCCCCCTCTCTGGTCGCCTAATCGGTCCTTCACAAGCAAGGTAATGACCCAGCACACACAAGTAGCACACCCAAGTATATCGAAGCGAAAGCAAATCAAATATGATAACCAACTTAGAGAGGCAAATCACAAAGAGATGCAAGGATTTGTTTCCCGAAGTTCACCGCCCACTAAGGAACGACTATGTCTCTGTTGAGGAGCTTGTAAGGGAGAATTCCCACAACAAGCCGGGTCTCTTTCAACCACTTTCCTCCTTTTCACTAATGTGGTCTTTTTCACGAAGAGGCAAGATCACAGCCCTCACAAACTTCTCACTGCTCACCACAACCTTGGGAGCTAGCCGGCGACGCCTAGCCATTTAGGAGGCAAACCTCCAAGAGTAACAAATGCTTCAAATCTCATAGACGTGAAACCGAAGTGCTCAATCTATGGGTATGCCCTTGTTAGCTCACAAAGATGCGCTTGAGCTCACTCTCTCAACCCAACACAAATAATATGGCTTGAATCCACAAATCTCACAAAGAGAGGTTGGGGAGAGCCACTAAGGCTTAGGGCTTGCAAGAATTGGCTTAGGAACTCAGTACAATCATTAGGAACAACAACCTTCAACTGAAGAAGGCTTAGGGTATTTATACCCATCATAGAAGAAAAATAGCCGTTAGCTGTCGAGCGACACCGGTCAGACTAGTGTTTGAAAAACTAGCCGTTGGGGCTAGCGGCACCGGTCAGACCGGTGCCCCTGACCGGTCAGACCGGTCGGGCCATAGGCACACCAAAACCCTTTCTATGATTCTAACACTTCACCAAAGAGATGAAGTAGCTCAGGTTAGGTTGGGAGGGTTTGTTAGCATACTCTAAGGCTCTCAAGGCTAGATTTCACTTAGGCCAACTAATGACACTTTGACTTTGGTCAACTTGCTAATGTTGCATCCCTTTTGATAGTGAAGGACCGAAGCGGCGAATCAGAGAGGGGGGTTTGAATGGGAGCCGATAAAAATTCTATTCAAGAATTCGACCTATGAACCCAATTTCACTCGTGCACCTCCACAAGCTTCTCTTGCTAGGTCTACGCAGCCACTGAAGTGCTACTAGACATAGGAGCAAGACCCAACCATCAGCCACGAGACACACACAACGGAAACACACACGACACGGCTGCTGGCAACCCAAACTGGTCATGCTGGTTTCTGAAATAGGTCAGACCGCTTCTGTTGGACTTAGCCTAACACAGGCAGGGGAAATCGGTCAGACCGGTTTGGCAAACCGGTCAGGCCGGTTCTATCCAGAAACTCCCCAAAGACCCTTCCGAGAGAAAAACTTCCTCAAGAACCTCTCCTCCTTTGAACAAGAACAGCCATAGCATGACGGGGACTTTCTCGCTCAAAAACTCTTCACGACAGCCCACAGGGCTAAACTGGTTAGACCGGTTTGGGAAACCGGTCAAACCGGTTTTGGACTGGACAGTCGGGAAGAACTCAGCCCGCGGGAAAAACTCAAAACTTCAAGCGATCGATCTCCTGATTCGTTACACGGATCAAAGTGAGACTTTGGGGGATAGTTGGGGTACCTCGTGGGCTACCCTTGGCTAGAAGCTCGGTCCCCAACTCAATCAAGAGGAATCGAAAGTCAACCATAAAGAACACCATCCCATTGAAACCATAGAAAACACCCAAATCGAAGCCGTTTCGGAGGGTTTGTTGGATCAAGATCACCAAGTAAAGAGGCACAAGGTCCTCATACGTGACATCCAACAAGAATCCCTCAAAGAAACGCCCCAAAACTTCCTCATGGAAATTACAAGAAAAGGCTCGAAAATCACCAAAAAGGAAAAACGGGAGGAACACCATCAAGCCTTGAGGAACCACGTCGAATCACCTATACATACCAAGAAGGGTTCGTACAAGGTCTAGCTTCCGCCCAATCGTTCTTCCCTCTCACAAGATCTCACCATGAATCTCTCAAGCTAGTCCTATAGAAATCCTAAGAAAAATAGGAAGGGAAAATAGGAAAACCAAATGAGCTAGGGTTCCAAGAGCTGGCTGCCATCCTCTCACCCATTGGGTTATATGGAGGCAAGCCGAAAGACTAAAATAACCCTAAATACTAAACTAGGATACACACCCACCAAGGGCACTTTGGGAATTTGTCTTCGTAGCACCATCGGACGGATGCCCGGCGACCTCACTTCGCGTAGCCTCGACGCAAGCCTTGCGATCCCGACGTGTGTCCTCCGCCTCGAAGCTTCCAGCACCCTGCGACCATAAACCGGCTAGAGCGGTTCTCCTAATCGGTCAGGCCGGTTTTGGCCTGATAGCTATGCCCGGTCTTCGGCCTCGGCTTTGTGGCTCAGCCGAGTAACCCGATGGTTTTCTGGTCAACCACCGCGAACCTTGCGAACTTGATGTAGCCTCCGCCAATCACCACTCATGACTTGGCTCCCATGAAGTCCCGGCTCGACCTTGGTTTTGTGGCTCAACCAAGAAAACCGTCCTCGACTTCATCTTGCCGTTCTTGCCACCATGCGGTCCATACTTGACCCCGTTGGCCACCGGGTCCCTCGAACCAAGCCTACTTGTCTTTTCCACACCTGGAGGCCTCACCGACAACGACCTTTCGCGCTTGTTCTTCACCTGCACCATCACTAGTCAAGCTACAACCTGCACCTGCAATACTTAGCCAAGAATCAGTGCACACAACTGTGTCAATCACTCATCACACCAGGAAGCGACCATCCACCGATCCTCGAACCACACATGGTCCTCAATCTCCCCCTTGATGAGTGCATTGACAACACACACATTGGTAATCAAAGAGAAAAGGAAAACGAAAATAAACGAATAAAAGAAACTCCAACAAGCGATTGAAAGCCGAGAAAGGCAAAGAGCAAGATCACTTGAAGAAGACAAGTCTCGGACCCCTTAGGCAAGGGCAATGGCTCGACACATCCGAGACAAAACCATGCTCAAGTAAAGAACACAAACCACAAAAGCATACAAGACCTCCCCCTGCACATATGCAAACTCCCCCTGAACAAGTGCCAACTCTGGGCACAAACCGGTCAGGCCGGTTCCCAAAACCGGTCAAACTGGTTACTAAAAACCGGTCAGACCGGTTACCAAAAACCAGTCAGACCGGTTGCCAAAACCGGTCAGGCCGCTTTGGTACAGCAGACCACACCCCCCAAAAGCCAAAAATGCAAAAGAAATGCACAAGCTCCCCCTTGACTCTTGGGATAGGTTCTAGGGATGCAATGCAACTTTTCTCCACCTTTCTTTCTCCCCCTTGTTGCCAATGCATGAATCGAGGCTCAAATTTGAAAACATGCAACCTAGAGCTTCTCAAGTATAAAAATGCATCACAAGATGCTACACATGTCCAAATGAGCAAGTTAGATACTCTACAGCTTCGTAATGACATCAACTTCATGATTACCAAGTTGCACAACCATTGGACGAAGCTAAGATAGAATTGAGAAATTTTGCGAAAATTTACCCTGTCATGAGCAAAGTCCCAAACATGAGCAAAACATGTCAAAATGGCAAAGCCACACAAACTTCATGCTAGGACAACCATTCTAATCATAAGACCATCACACACACCCACAAGCACCTCATGTCATGTCAAAGCCTCCGAGCCATGTGCCTACTTCTATATATGAGACTTCTTATTGGTAGGCATCATGCAACAGTTTAGCACCCAAATCAAATTAAATTTAGCACATATGACATGGGAGCACATTTTCCAAGCAATTTACATTTCATTTTCAGATTCATATTTGCTACATGAAATGTCTTTGCGACAAAAAAGGAACTTATGCCCCTTCACAAGATAAAGCATGAGGGCTAAACATTCATGATGGCAAATGAGCCTTTGGCCCCATATAATCAAAATAAGATATCCAACCACAAATTAAGCATAGCCAAGCCACTAAAACCTATCAAGATCATATAAAGGCATTTATTCGCAAGAGAGCATATATGTGACATTTTTCAAAAACATAGCCATCAACCATGGATATAAATCAAGATCATCAAGAGCTAAGCCAAACTAACCATAGCATACCAAACTAGCTCACAAGATCATATTTAGTACATCATGGTGAACAATGTATATGAGAGAAGCTTTTCCTACAAAATGCATATGATACAAAATGCATGCAATCTAAGATACAAGGATGCCTATACATCATGTTACATATGCCATGCCAAATGCAAGAAATGCATAAAGGGAAGCTATACATATGCTACAAAGGAGCTCCCACACACCCAACTAAAGAAATCAAACAAACACCAAGCTTCCCTCGCAAACGAGTGAACGTTGCTTGATCTAGGGGTTTGGTGAAAATATCGGCTAGTTTGTCATGTGTGGGTACATGCATCAAGGCTATCTTCCCTTTCTCTACATTGTCTCTCAGAAAATGATATCTCACTTCTATATGCTTAGTTTTGGAATGGAGCACTGGGTTCTTTGCAACACTTATGGCACTGGTGCTGTCACATTGAAGTGGAACATGGGTATACTCCTCACCAAAGTCACTCATGGTGTATGTGATCCAAAGGAGCTAAGAGCAACAACTAGCTGCTGCAACGTACTGTGCCTCGATAGTGGATTGAGCAACACTCGACTGTTTGCGGGAAGACCAAGACACCAAAGAAGATCCCAAAAACTGGCAAGTCCTAGAAGTGGACTTCCTATCCAACCGACACCCGGCAAAATCTGTGTCTGAAAAACCATGAAGAGCCAAAGAAGAAGACGCGGAGTACCAAAGGCCGAAGTCAGGAGTGTGACACAAGTACTTGAAGATGCGCTTGACCGCTTGACGATGCGAAGTCTTTGGAGACGCTTGAAAACGAGCGCACAAACATACCGAGAACTAGATGTCCGGCCTGGTTGCCGACAAGTAGAGGAGTGACCCGATCATGCTCCGGTACTCCTTCTGGTCCACGTGTTCACCTTCCTCATCCGCATCAAGAGCTATAGTCGTACTCATAGGTGTCGCCATGGCCTTGGAATCCTCCATCTTGAATTTCGTCACAATGTCCTTAGTGTACTTAGCTTGGTGCACAAATGTTCCTTCCTTTGATTGCTTGATTTGTAGCCCGAGGAAGAACTGCAACTCACCCATCATTCTCATCTCAAATTCCCTGCTCATATCATCTGCAATCCTTGCAACAAGAGAGTTAGACGAGCCACCAAAGACAATATCATCCACGTACACCTGCACAATTAGGATATCTCTGCTCTGCCTCAGCAAAAACAAGGTCTGATCGACCTTCCCCATCTCAAAACCTCTCTCAAACAAGAACCCCTTCAACCTACCATACCAAGCTCTAGGCGCCAGCTTCAACCCATACAGCGCCTTCCTCAACATGTACTGGGGGTACTTCTCACTCTCAAACCCCGGAGGTTGCCTCACATACACTTCTTCCTCCAACACACCATTCAGAAAAGCACTCTTCACATCCATTTGGTGCAACTTGAACCCATTAGCCACAGAGAAAGCTAGAAGGATCCTGATCGCCTCCAAACGAGCTACAGGAGCAAAGGTCTCGTCGTAGTTGATCCCCTCTTTCTGACTGAACCCCTGAGCAACAAGCCTTGACTTGTTTCTCACCACTTCACCTTTCTCTCCCTCTTTGTTCTTCCACGCCCATTTTGTCCCAATCAGCTTACACCCTGGGGGAGGGTCAACCAATTCCCAAACCTGATTCCTCTCAAAATTCTCCAACTCCTCATGCATCGAATTAACCCAATTATGATCAGATAGTGCGTGTCCAATGTCTTTAGGCACAAAGGTGGCAACAAAAGCAGCATGAGCGAAAAGAGAATTGTTTCGAACCCTTGATCGTGTAGTACGTTCATTCATGTCGCTGATGATCCTTGAAGCTGGGTGATCCACTTGTACTCGTCAGGGAGGTTCTCGCCTTGATGCTACCTCCCCCTCAACAGTGGCTTCTCATTGTACTTGATTTGTTGTTGTAGGTGTGGGAGAGGGGCCGTCCATCGTCACAGTCGAAGTAGTAGGTACATGCTCAGCTGCGGGCACCACATCGCCATCTTCATCATCTCCATGTTCATGCTCCTCCTCCTGAAAGATCTCCTCGCCAAGTTCATCATCACCTACACACTCAAAGACAAGCTGACTACGTGGTTGTGTCTCGTCGAAGGTTACCTCGCAAGTCTCCACGATTTGGTTAGTTTCAAGATTGAGCACACGAGATGCTCTAGAGTGAGATGCATAACCAAAGAAAATACCATTGACAGACCTACACTACTAGATTTTCCCCCTAATGCAACGCACAAAATGTGTTGCAATATGCCATATTTGGTTGCAATAGACACAATTGCAACCAAATTATTCCGTGGGCCATGGGATGCGAAAGGCCGCGTTGCATTAGGGTATTGCGTCGTTGTCCATCTAGTGGTTGCCAAAGTTTTTTTGTTGCAACGTAACGCAACGTTGCAATTAGGGTTTTTTACAACACTTGTTTTGGTTGCAAAGTGTACTATTGCGACACATCTGCGGTGTTGCCAAAGGTGCAATTGCAACGTTTCTGTTTCGTTGCAAGTTATAGTATTGCTACGCACTGACTTTGGTTGCTATTGGTTGAACCTCATCTATTACCACGAAAGTAATTTGGTTGGAATATGTAGTATTGTCTGATGCCACGAAATTGGTTAGTTGCTATAGGTGGTCTCCTCTATTGCCACAAAAGTTGATTTCGATGTGATAGGTAGCATTGTCTGATGCCACGATATTGGTTACGTTGCTTTAGGTGGTATCCTCTATTGCCACGTAATTTGATTGGTTGTAATATGTGGTCCTCTATTATTGCTTCGAAATTTGGTTGGTTGCCATAAGTTAAAGTCTTTATTACAACGTTTCTATTAGGGTTGCTACAAGTGCACTATCTATTGCCACGCTCATTTTGTGTTGCTACAAGTTGAACTTCTTATTACCACGTTCCTATTAAGGGTTGCTTCAAGTACACCATACTATTGCCACGTTCCTTTTGTGTCGCTACAAGTTGAATTTCTTATTACCACGTTCGTATTAGGGGTGCTACAAGTGCACCTTACTATTGCCACGCTACTTTTTGGCAACGAAAAACACTGGTGTATTCTCGCCACGCTCATTTATGTAGCAAAGAAATTGCAACATTAATTAACATCACAGATAAATATAACAATGCATCTATAGTTAATTAACCAACATTGAACCATCCACCGAGTTAATTACATGACTCATGAAGTACTTAAATACTGAAAAGTTTGGCACAGGACATTGTTTCAACACATAGTAGACAAATTTGCTAGGACATGAAGAACTTGGTCTGCCAATTGTTACTTGGAGATGATCCCAACACTTGATCAGCAAAAGGGGATTCAATGCAAGGAGGTCTCATCACCTGTAAAGAATCAACAAATTTTTTAAGCTAGCATCAATTAATCTCTAATATTGGAATTTGTGAAACAACAACATATAGCAAACCAAAGATTGATTGTGATTCATAAAAATAGCATAATGACATCAAATAATTACCACAACCATAAACACACTTTGACAAATTTGAAACATGAATTACATTCACAGCGGAAGAGTTGTTGAAAAAAGCTTCACCTCATGTCTTTTTGGTGCTTTGTCGTCTCCTTTGTGCAACTTGTACCGTAGCCGTTGAGAAGAAATTTGTCTAACGGTGGATTGAGTTTCGGGATTGTTAACACCACCTTTAGTGCTTCGGTTTTGCGAAATACTTGTTTTCGAGCTTCTTCGCATTCCTTCTCCTATGAACCAATCATTTGGAAGGACAAGATTAGGCGTAATTTCATCGATGAATCGATGATATGTACTAGTAAAAAGTTGTGAATTCGAGAACAACTCGAGTACACGAGAGCACATTCCCGGAGTCCGGTTGTACATTCCCGGATGTAGGAATTGATGGTTCCGCCGCCACGTTGTCCGCGGATTCGGCGACAAGGTTGTTTTGCTGGGGGTGATTGATGCAACCGCCGCCACGTCGGCGGATTCGGTGACATTGTTGCTTGGGCATGGTTGTACGGATATTGGCTGGTCAACCTACCAAAGGATACAAACATTCATATATAGAACCCAAGGAAAGAAACGCATTCATGCAAATAGCTTGACCAGCACTGTGGAACTTGTGATTGTCCATTTGATGCTTGCGCATTGATAGGAACTCTTGCCTAAGCCGTTGTAGATCCGCTCGCCTTCTCTTTTCACTTTCTTCAAGTTGGCGTGCATGTTCTCTCCTTTCTACTTCCCTTTCTTCTTCCCATCCCGACATTTTTTCTTGTAGCCGCCCAAATGCGTCCATGAGCTCGACGTGTTCCTCATGCTTGTAGCTCTTCCCTACGAATTTGTTCCTCGCGCTCCGCATTGAGCACCTGCCTTCTAGTTGGGTTTTTTGCCGTGTACCCGTTTCCATGCAACTTGGTTGATTTGCACTTCGTGACTTCTTTGTAGGCTTTTTGGAACATCTCGTTTTTTCCTTTTGGGAAACAAAGTTGTTGTCCGCATTTGATTCCGCCTCGGCAATAACGCCGCTTGCGGTGTCCTAACATTTGCAAGGCACGAGGTGGAGGAGTTAGTTGAACAAGAGATTGGTTGCATTCTATAGTTGCATAAGCCTATGTATAGTAATGTATGTACTAATTCATTGAGAACTCACATAGACATTTTTAGATTGTTCGTCCGTCCAAGACCCCTGGTTAGTGTGAGTTATCCACCAAAGTTCCATATCATCGGGCTCTTCACCGGTTTCGGGTCTCTCTCGTTATGCCAAGAAAATAACAAATTAATGTTCTTCATCCCGCAAGACAGATTGGAGATGTGCTTGTCCGGTTATTACCTTCTCATAGCCGCGCCGAGAATAAGTCTTAGCGCCTGACAAATGTCTTGTCATTTGTTGGCATCGAATCGCAGAATTTTGTGTGCTCCTTTCCTGTACAATGTAAAGTTATGAACAAAAATCTTAAAGACTCAGACATCGCCATTTGAATGAAAAATGTAGTGGTCAGAAATCGTAATTAACAATGTGGAACAAACCTTGAATTTAGCAAGATCGAAATACTTCAACGGATAGTGCCATTCAACAATATCTAATTTTGTAGGCTTATGTAACATTCTCTGGTGGTAGTCGTTGTATGTCTTGGTCGTAGCACCGAAAGTTGAACGCCATCCTTTGTAACGCTCCCTAGCAATGGCCCATATCTTTTCCCTTGATTCAAAGATTATCCTCCATGTCCCACTTTGCTCGTTATATAATCACAATAGCATTCAAATATTGTGTGAGTTCATATGTTAGTTTTTATTTGAATTGTACTGAAAAGCAAAGTCTATTATTACCAATACATCAGTTGCTATTGCGTTTTTGACTTCTTCCCTAACATTTTTCCATGATTTCACTCCAATGATAGGAGCCCTTTTCCTTGTATACATGACCACTTCATCAACGAATGAGCGGTAGTTATCACCTACCGGTCCTCCATGTTTAGAGAATTGAATGTCTAACTGCGCTTGCCCGCCTTGATTCTCTTGGCGATTACCGTCAATGCTCTTACGGGACCGCGTCCTCTTTTCTTAACTTTTTGTGAGCCTATTCCATGCGAACAACATGCATGTGATAATACCCACAAAATAACCGTATGCACGGACGGGTAATTTCTATGGAACACATGTTACCGGATCCTTGCTCCCGTTGTTTCCAACGCCGAGCATGAGATGGAGGCCGCACGCAGTGTTGGGTTCATTTCATTCCCGTGTTGCAAAATGAAGGTGGGGTCCACGTACCGTTCGCAGAGAATTTAGTGGCATATGATGACCGATCATATTTTGTAGTATGACAAAAAATGGTAATTTGCTTGCAAATTAGGAGAGGGATATTACCGATGTCTTCAAGCGATCCCGCAACATTCGGTATTCTCTCGTATGTATCGATTGTGTCATCCCCGAAAGTGTCTTTTAATTCTGAAATATAATCCATAATTAATTTCATTCATGTGACCGAACATGCAAATTCGGGAGTATAAGTACACAAATATTTGGTCGAAGCATATCTTACCCAAGGCTTTCTTCTCTTGATGCAAATCAGCTAGCCAAAGTTTGTATTCATCTAAGTCACATTCTTCTACTTCTTCTTCATCATCAGCATTTATGTAAGCACTTTTGGATTTCAAAGGTGTTATGGCCATGGTATGGTTTATAGGTATTGGCTCTCTGGAGATAACTAATCTGATCACCATCTCCTCCTCGTGAATCTGTTTCATTCTTTCTACGTCGACGTCGTAGTCGATCTCAGTGAGTGTTGCTTCCGCAAGAGAGTCGGAATTCTAGTCTTGTAGTAAACAATGTCCCTCATCATGTACCCCGCTTTTTGTTTCGGGTTGTTTATGGTTTGTAGGGTGATTTGTGAACCACGAGGGTGACAAGTATGTGTTGTATCTGGCTCCCCATCTATACCCTTCTCAATCATATATACGGTCCAAGACTGATCATCTAATGATCTGCCATTCATTTCGATGTCATATCAATAACATGTGAAGAAATTTGGTGTGCAAATTGCGTGATCAAATGCATGAAATCTAGGGTACCAGTGCGTGCACAGATGCATGAGATGTTGGATGCAGTACGAACGAGGGGAAAGATGGAACCACGATACAGCGTACCTGGCCTCGGTCGTCTCGTCCTGAGATGAAGGTAAAACATCGTGGTCCGCACCTATGTCCACGTCGACGCGTGCTTCATCGTCGCCCGAAGGTGATGATGACCCAAAGAGAGCCCCCGTCGCCCTAGGCCTAGGGGCCATGGTGGCGGTAGGTTCACCAATCGCCGCACCAGGGGTTGTGAACATTCTAGGTAGCATGGCCGACGACGGTGTGCGCTGCGCTTCAGAGGACGTAGGGGTCACCCTTGCCGGCTCCCTCGATGACGGCATCCTCGTGTATGCGCGGCGAGAAGCAGCTTGGCGGAGGCGGCGGCGGTAGTCGTATCGTCTACCCGGCCCCTAACTGACCGAGTTGTAGATTTGTTTTGTGAGGGGATTCAGGAGGGAAAGTAAAGACGCGCGACTTTTTACTCTTGTAACCTGGCGTGGTGGCCCCAGTCATGGTTGCGCGGTAGTTTGGGCGAAAGTTAAATAATTAGGATGGGAAAAAACTGGCGCCACATTCCAAATCGCTGGCTACCCATTTTTTCTGAACGTTTGGCGTATTTGAGGGATGCATTTTGGTGTGGCCAGCTGACGAGTGGGTCCCACAAAGTTTACTTCTTGTTTACCACAAAGTTATTGTATATTGGTTACACATTTTTTTGATGTGGTCAGAGTAAATTTACGAATGTCATATTTGTATAAACTTTAGCAGACTACCATAAACCCTTTATCAGATTTGTACCAGAGTAAAATGCGTCACACAAATATGTGTAACAAACATAAAGATCGGGTAGCAATCGGTAAGATTTATGACAACTGAGTTTTCACAGGCTAGCTACCCGAGTCACGTTGACACCACACCAACTAAGGATCATCAAAAACATGCTCTACAAGGACACAAATTGTAAAGACACATACATAGTCGAAAGACACAACTTGAGAGACATGCTTTGTGTTTATTAGCTGGATTTCTTCAAAGATGTGACTGAAATGACGCCAGAGCCTCTCTGCAAGGTCCCTCGTCACTTGCAGATAAATTCAGGAGTTCTAGTGAAGAGTCTCCAAATTGTTGATCACAATGCTTTGTGAACATTCACATGAATAGCATAAACAATAGCATGTCGCAATTCTGAAAACAGACGGATGGTTAGTCGAAATATGCATGACAGGACCCAACAGATTTCAATTTGTGTCACTCATGAGTTCAAATATTTTGCAAGGGCTCATCCAGATCCAAACACATAGACATACGAAGATGCATATATAAAGGTTCAAAGTTATTACTTAGATGTTGCCACATACACATCCATTCTTAGACCATTCACCAGCATCTGCATAACATTCACCTAGGACATGGTTATGTTACGTACTAAGCTAGATTACTACTACTTGCGATTGACTTTATCCTGAAGCTTGCGGATCTTCTTTGCCATCACTTCTAACTTGTCAGCAACAGTCTCCATGAATTCCTTCAGGGTCATCTCCATGTCTTCTCGCGTTCCGAAGCAATGTCGACGCTTAGGTTCTCAATGCGCTCCCGCAAATCATCATAGTGCTCCTTCGACCTGTTGAACCATTTGGCGCAAGGGCATTTGCTATGGCGGACAACAAACACAAGTTACTAACATGAAATGTGTTACAACAAATTGTGGCCAATGCAGCAAATTAGTCAAAAAATGCACCTTTCTTTTCGATGATCCCGAAGCTTTTGATGGAGACGGTTTCTTGCTATTGTCCTGCTCAGCATCCGAGTCTGGAATGATGATCCTCACCTGATTAGCAGTGTTCACTAGCCTGAGCAAACAAAACAATTTGCTTGTTTTTCGCTTTAAACGACCTATTCAATCTCTTGACTCATAATGTATACCAATTTACCCGTGATCCCCCGACTACCCGCCGGAAAAGGCCTAACCTACTAAATGGGACGACTGCGTTCATTTGGCCGGCTTTGTTTTCGGATTGTGATCAAATGTACACGAGTCGATTCACGGCAAAAGATGGCAAGAAATCAAGCCAATTATCATTATCATTATCTAGTATGGGGTGAGATGGATGCACACAAAAACACAATTACCATTATCTAGTATGAAATTTTGATTACTATGAACTACTAACATTTTTCTAATTGCAAAAGGAGTCACACGATTCCTGGAAAATCAAAGAGGGTAGGGCAGTGTACCTCACTTCTCTTCTGGAATGCTTGCATCCGACTAGGGCCTGCTTACCCTTACCGGATGGATCGACTTGGCGATGTGGGCCGTCAGACGACGACGATGAGGTGGCGGTGTCGTCCGTACCAGAGGACGACAGGGTTGGGGTGCCACCGACCATACCGGAGGACGACGAGGTAGGTGGTGTGCAACACTTGAACCGCCCGCGTGCATCTCGCTTCTGCGTGGTGGAGTAGTAGCACCTCCGTACGCCGCCGCCGCTCGCCTGAAAACCCTCGGTGCGGCCCCGCCGTCCGCCGCCGCCGCTCTCCGGATCCCCTCGATGCGGCCCCGCCCGCCGTGGCGGCGGCTCGGCCGTGTTACGGCGCCGCGGCCCCTTCCGTCCGCGCCCGCCACCGGTCCGGGAAGGCTCGATGCGGCCACTCGGCCGCCGTCGCCTCTTGCCGCAGGGAAACCGCGATGCGGGGCATCTCGATGTGGACGCGACGGTCGAGCCGACGAGGGGGATGTTTGGGAGCAACAAGTGTATTGGGGGGTGGGGGAGCCGTAAGTTATAGACGATTTGGGCCGGCATATCCTTGTTTTTATTACTCTCATCGGCCCATTTGACATTTTCACATCCTAGTCTCCGGTACCTTTAGTGCCACCCCGTAAACCGAGAAGGGGGGTATCCCGGCTTAAAAGGAGAGGCGTGCTCGCGCTTTCGAACTCCGTATTACCATCATCAACTAATGCTTGCTACTTGCGCTCCGGGGCTTAATGGGCCGGTCGGGTCCACTCGGGCTCCCGCTCGCTGGGCTTTACGCTCGCCGGTTGAGCCTATTGTGGTCTGGCTTAGCCCACATCCCCATAGAACACAATTTTTTTCCTCTCTTTTTTTCATGGTACATATAGTCTATACCATATTGTTAAAATTCAGATTTTTCATAATAAAATTTATTTATTAAATCGCATTTTAAATTTCGCTACAACCCCATAGCAGATTTTTTTCATCTAAACAAATTTTGTGGCAATACGTACACAATATTCCTCCTTGAGGCTAGAAACGAAGCAGTAGCCTTCCTTGTATTGCAACAACGCAAAGAGATATTTGCAACCCAAATAAGACGTTGCGTAAGGCCGTTCAAATGCAACCAACCCTAGTATGGTAGCCATAGCAAGTTTATATTGCACCACTCGAATTTCTAGTGCAACGCAGAAGTAGGGTAGCAATATTTCCCACCAAATGCAACACAATTGAATAATGGGTGCATTAGCGCCAACTTGTTGCAACATCGCAAAGATATATTTGCAACCAAAATTCTACGTTGCGACATACTTGTTCAAACGCAACCATCCCTAGTATGGTGGCTATAGCAACTTTCTGTTGCAACGTAAGGAATGCTAATGCAACACAAAATTGGGGTGGCATTAGTTCCAACCAAATGCAACGGAAATCCTAAAAAAGGGCGCATTAGCGTCAACATGTTGCAACCGAACAAATAGATAATGCAACTCAAATTTTGTGTTGCAATAGACACACAAATTGCAACCAAATCACCGTTTCGGTGCAATAGTACCCCCTATTGCAACCGAAATAGTGGTGTTGCCTAAGGGATTTGTTGCAATAGGGGGAAAACCTTGTAGTGCTAGCCTTAAATTTGTCCAACTTCTTCCCTTCGTTAAGAATAAAGCACTTGCAACCGAAGACATGGAAGTGACTCACCTTGGGTGTGCGATCGTGCATCAACTCGTAACAGGTTTTCTTCTTATGCACTCTGAGATAGATCTGGTTTGAAACATAGCACGCAGTATTCACTGCCTCAGCCCAGAACCTTCTCGGAGTCCTATGCTCATCAAGCATTGTCTAAGCCATCTCACACAAGGTTCTACTTTTCGTTTCCACAACACCATTCTGAGCAGGCGTATATGGACTCGAAAATTGGTGTTCAAGACCCAAGTCATGGCAAAAGGTTTCAAAACGAGAGTTTTTGATTCTGAACCATTGTCACTGTGGATTGCTCGTATGGTATCTTCGTGCCTCTCGTTCCTCAACCTCAAGACAAGATCTCGAACAAAACCAAATGTCTTCCCTTTTTCCTCAAGAAAGAATACCCACGCATACCAAGAGTAGTCGTCCACCACAACAAGGACATACCACTTCCCACCCGCAGATCGCACACGAGCTGGGCCAACAAGGTCCATATGGAGCAGCTCGCATGGACGCTCAGTCATCACATCAGTGAGAGGCGGGTGAGAAGAGGCTACCATCTTAGCATGCTTACACGGCGCACAAACCAACTCTTTCTCAAGCCTCAACCGTGGCAATCCTCGGACCAAATTGAGTATACTCAAGCGAGACAAAAGGTTAAAGCTCAAGTGACCAAACTTCCTATGCCACTTCCACAACTCACTCGAAGAACCAGCCAAGAAACAACGCTCAACACCAGAAGATTGAGAAAAATCAGCTCGAAACACCTGACCCTCGGGAACGACCGTACAGACAAGGTCCCCTCGAGAGTCCAAAATCCGAGAACCACCAGGACAAAACAACACCTCAAAACCCTCATCCAATAGCTGGGACACGGAAAGCAAATTGTATCCAAGCGATTGAACAAGAGCAACACGCCTGAGAGTGATCTTGTCACTCAACTTAATCTCACCTTATGATAACACACGCCCTCGCCCATTGTCCCCAAAGGTGATGTACCTCTTTGTCACCACCAGGACGAGACTTGAGAACCACCCCTTGTCTCCGGCCATATGCCTCGAGCAACCGGAGTCAATCAACCAAATATTCTTCAAGTCTCCCACCTGAAATTCAAAAACGAGCACGTGAGCGAACAAACGACTCAGCACTGGGGTTAGTACCAAAAAAGTAAAACTAGTGCCGAGCCATTTGCTTGAAAGTGGGGTTAGCACACTCCAAACCATCTCTCCTATCAAAGCTACCTCCACGAACACCACCCCGATAACCACTCCGAGGAAACCAACCCTGTCTATCTGGAGGAGGACCGAAACCACGAAAGGAAGACCGTG
This sequence comes from Cenchrus americanus, assembly GCA_947561735.1. Classification (NCBI taxonomy): domain Eukaryota; kingdom Viridiplantae; phylum Streptophyta; class Magnoliopsida; order Poales; family Poaceae; genus Cenchrus; species Cenchrus americanus. The sequence continues at coordinate 95,197,713 of OX387241.1, read as the reverse complement.
GGTCGTTCCTCCTCTCCACCTCAAAGCCACGACTCCTCCCATCCCCGTATTGGGCACGAGGGGGAGAACGCCAAGAAAACTGACCACCTGCAAACTCTCCAGACCAAACACCAGAACCACAACCTGCTGCAACAAACTGAGACTCCTCACGAGCACGAAAACCAAACTTGCCCCCTGCTGACTCCAAACCGGTCTGACAGGTTTCAAAACCGGTCTGACCAGTTTCACTCCTCCAGCAACACCTCCTGCAACCTTTCGCTCTCCCCAAGCTGGAACTGTTCTCACACTCGCCTTAGCCTTGGGCATCTGCACACGAGGCTCAAGTACACCATTGGGAGGGTGGTACTTGTCCTTGTTAGCCCACTCCTTCACCATTCTCTCCTCACGCTTCCTCTTGAAGCAAAACTCACTCTTGTGACCATCTCTCCCACAATAGTCACAATGGAACTTCACAACCTTAGGCTTGGGCTTGGGATGGGGCTGTTCATTTGGTTTCTCTCCACTCGGCTTCTCAACCCGTTTTTCCTCACTCCCCGTCTCACTCTCTTTCCCAAAGAACACTTTCCCCAAAGTGCTTATGAATTTGATGGGCTTTTGGAAATCATTTGTGGAGTGAGGGAATATGGGTGGATCTAGATTTGTGTCGAATTTGTTTAGTAGTGGGTTTGGTTTAGGGACATAGGCATTTTTGTGGTGGGTTTTTGGTGGAGCAAGGATATCACCAATCTTTTCTTCTCCCTCACCACTAGACTCCCCAATCTTCTCCGACCCAAACCCACGCCCATCTTGGATCTTATAGGTCTCCATCATCATTCTCAGCTGGGGTTCATGCCCCGACAACCAACCCATCATTTTTCTCAACTCATCATTCTCATCCTGCAAACGATCATCATAATGTGCAAGTTCCAGATTCTTCAAAGCATGCAGTTCACAGGTAGAGCAAGAAGTAGGAATCGGTTCTTTCAGCTTAGCCTCAAGAGAAACAATGTACGCATGCATCTCATCAATTTTTCCATGTAAAACAGGGCAAGAAGTGCAAGCTCCTAGCAAAGCATTCTAGACTTAAGCTCAGCCACTTCAACCCTAAGCACATCTAGTTCTTCGCACTTGGAGGCATGCTTTTCTTTGAGAATAGCAAGATCAGCTAGAAAGATAGGACAATCAGCACATTCAACTTCATCAGAAACAACAGGTGAAGCCTTAAGGGAATCAATTTCAAGATTAGCATCCAAGTTCTGTGTTTCTAACTCAGCCACTCTAGTCCTAGCATCCTCAAGTGAAGCCCTAAGCTCTTTCCTCATCTTCATCGCCTCTCTAAGCATGCTATCATGATTATCAAGCAACTAGCCAAGCCGTTCATTCTCCTGACGCAAGAAGGGAAGTTCATCTTGTACCTCCTCGTCAGAGTCAGAGTCCGAGTCGCTCTGGTTGCTCTTCTTGCTGGCAGAGCTAAGCTCCATGGTGCAGAAGCTGTCTCTAGCGAAGCAGCTCAGCCCGCTCAGGTTCTTGGATGACTTCCTGCCCGTGCACCAATCACCTTCATCTTCAATACTACTCGAGCTTGAGGTGGAGTTTGCGGAACTGGAGTCAACGTCGCTCGCTCCAACCATCGCTCGGGCCTTGCCTCGGCTCTCCTTATTCCTCGATCGTCGCTCGTCCTTGTGCTTGCTCTTGTGGTCGCGTCTTGACCGGTACTTGCCATCCGTCTTTGACTTGTGCTTGTAGTTGTCCATGTTCTTGACCTTCTCAAGGCAGTCGACGACGAAGTGTCCCGGCTTGCCACACTGGAAGCAAGTCCTCGTGTTCCTCCTCATGTTCACCCGGTTCTCGTGCATCCTCTCAAACCGCCTAGTCAATAGCGCCAACTCGTCCTCTCCAAGCACGTCGAACTCCACATCTGGCATAGTCATCAAAGAGGACAAGGATAACATCCTGGTGGATGGGTTAGAGTTAGACTTTCCTTTCGAGCCATCGATGAGGGCGAGACTATGAGAGTCAGTCGGGCCCTCGATCTTGGCTGTCATACCCCGATCCACCTCAGCCGACTTGAGCTTCGAGAACAACACGTTCACGGTCAAAGTGTCATACTTCCCGATTCCACAATGGCCTCAAACTTTCCGTCCCAAACCATATAATCCAACGAGTGTAAGAGCTTGATGGCTCTATCATGATCATCGTACGGGAGCACGTCCACATTGGCCCTCATCTTGTTCACCACCACCGTAAACCTCTGAAACAAGGCATCGATGGACTCACCGGGGAGATGAGTGAAGTTCTCGTACTCTCTCCGGTAAGTCGCATACATCCGAGCCTGAACCTGGGCATTCCCAACATGAGTTTCCTTCAACACCGACCAGATTCTACAAGCCAAGCTCTTTGTGTGCACCCGATCGAATTTAGGTTGACACAGAGCATGAAACAAGTAGTCGACCGCCTTTTATTGGCGTTGAACATGTCCCTCGATCCTGGAGCAAGGAAGTTCATCGGCTGGACATAGCCTGTGTCCACCATGACATCCCAAAGGATCTGACCCTTTCCACGGAGGAACGCTGCCATCCGCTTACTCCACATCTGGTAGTTCTTTCCATCGAAGTGTGGAGGACCCGAACCCCGTTCCTGGTACGCCATCCTTGGATCTTAGACTGGTTAGAGTCAATCAAGACCCGTAACCGGCTCTGATACCACTTGAAGGACCGAAGCGGCAAACCAGAGTGGGGGGAGTGAATGGGAGCCGATAAAAATTCTATTCAAGAAATCAGCCTATGAATCCAATTTCACTTGTGCACCTCCACAAGCTTCTCTTGCTAGGTCTACGCAGCCACTGAAGTGCTACTGGACCTAGGAGCAAGACCCAACCAACAGCCACGAGACACACACAGCGGAAACACACACGACACGGCTACTGGCAACCCAAACTGGTCAGGCCGGTTTCTGAAACCGGTCAGACCGCTTCTATTGGACTTAGCCTCACACAAGTAGGGGAAATCGGTCAGACCGGTTTGACAAACCGGTCAGGCCAGTTCTATCCAGAAACTCCACAAAGACCCTTCCCAGTGAAAAACTGCCTCAAGAACCTCTCCTCCTTTGAACAATAACAGTCATAGCACGACGGGGACTTTCTCACTCAAAAACTCTTCACGGCAGCACACAGGGCTAAACCGGTCAGACCAGTTTGGAAACCGGCCAGACTGGTTTTGTCTTGGACAGTCGGGAAGAACTCAGCCCGCGGGAAAAACTCAAAACTTCAAGTGCTCGATCTCCCGATTCGTTCCACGGATCAAAGTGAGACTTTGGGGATAGTTGGGGTACCTCGTGGGCTACCCTTGGCTAGAAGCTTGGTCCCCAAAACCCACTCAATCAAGAGGAATCAAAAGTCAACCCTCAAGAACACTTTCCCATGGAAACCACCGAAAACACCCAAATCGAAGCTGTTTCGGAGAGTTTGTTGGATCAAGAGCACCAAGCAAAGAGGCACAAGGTCCTCATACGTGAAATCCAACAAGAATCCCTCAAAGAAACGCCCTGAAAACTTCCTCACGGAAATTCCAAGAAAAGGCTCCGAAAATCACCAAAAAGGAAAAACGGGAGGAACACCATCAAGCCTTGAGGAACCACACCGAATCATCTATACATACCAAGAAGGGTTCATACAAGGTCTAGCTTCCACCCGATCATTCTTCACTCTCATAAGATCTCACCATGAAGCTCTCAAGCTAGTCCTATAGAAATCCTAAGGAAAATATGAAGGGAAAAAAGGAAAACCAAATGAGCTAGGGTTCCAAGAGCTGGCTACCATTCTCTCACCCCTTGGGTTATATGGAGGCAAGCCGAAAGACTAAAATACCCCTAAAGACTAAACTAGGATACACGCCCACTAAGGGCACTTTGGGAATTTGTTTTCGTAGCACCATCGGACGGATGCCCCGCGACCACACTTCGCGTAGTCTTGACGCAGGCCTTGCGATCCCGACACGTGTCCTCCGCCTCGAAGCTTCCGGCGCCCTGCGATCCCAAATCGGTCAGACCGGTTCTCCAAACCGGTCAGACCGGTCAGGCTGGTTTTGGCTTGACAGCCACGCCCGGTCTTCGGCCTCGGCTTTGTGGCTTAGCCGAGTAACCCGATGGTTTTCTGGTGAACCACCGCAAACCCCGCGAACTTGATGTAGCCTCTGCCAATCACCACTCATGACTTGGCTCCCACGAAGTCTCGGCTCGACCTTGGTTTTGTGGCTCAACCAAGAAACCGTCCTCGACTTCATCATGCCGTTATTGCCACCATGCGGTCCACACTTGACCCCGCTGGCCATCGGGTCCCTCGAACCAAGCCTACTTGTCTTCTCCACACCTGGAGGCCTCACCGGCGATGACCTTTCGCGCGTGTTCTTCACCTGCACCAACACCAGTCAAGCTGCAACCTGCACCTGCAATACTTAGCCAAGAATCAGTCCACAGAACGTTGTCAATCACTCATCACACCTGGAAGCGACCATCCACCGGTCTTCGAACCACACATGGTCCTCAGATAGTACGGCATACCTATACTCAAGATTAAGTGAAAACACTTTGTCAACCTCTTGAGCTTGAATGTCTTCAATCTTTCCATACTTTAGTGATATCAACTTGAGGGCTTTCAGCTTAGCCTTTGTCTTAAGCACATCCATACTTGAGCTAATGACTTAGGATCTTTCCATCTAGCATATGAATGCACACTTGGATCCATAAGTCACTCCATATTGCCAATCATAACATTTTGATGAGTTGCAATGCTTCCCTCGGTTAAGGTTTGGATATGATACTTGAAGACCCCACATATGCTAGAACTTCACCTTAGCAAAACACTAATAGCATCTTAGCTACGACCCAGAGATTAATTAGAGCAACTCCAAGAGACTCACTAAATTAGACTAGCTAGTATTCTTCCTCTATATTTCCTCTTCTTCCAACAGACTAGCTAAAATTACTAGCCATCCCATAACTAGGTTTGCATCTCAGCCGCGCGAGGGAGGTGGGAGCAAGTGGGGACCACGCGGGAGGTGTTGGGACCGTGAAGGATAGCTAGTAGAGGGCACTAGCCATCTTTGGCTAGTGAAGGCACAAGTTTAGCTAATGAGGATAGCTAGCGGGGTGTTTGGCTAGTCTGTTGGAATGTTGTTTTTGTTGTTTTTCATTTTTAGCTAGTCAAGCCAAGATAGCTAGTCTCTTGGAGTTGCTCTTAGTCCCTCACCCTAGACATCTCGGTTGATCTCTTCATCACTTACCCAATCCACTTTGAGTTCCACTTTTCTTCATCCATAATTAAACTTCATTTGAAATCATGCTTCAAATGCTTGATCTTGATTGACAACGAATATGCAAGCTTCCAATTAAGCACCGTAATGTTTACACTCATCCTTGTGTCCTCTTTTGATTACCACATGAAGCCTTACACTTGGTCTATAGAATTACCATATTCTTTTTTTATGATCCTTGTAATTTTAATCAAGCTATGTCTAGTATGCGAGACCATGAATTGACCTTCTCACTTTATCCCAATATTTATCTTCCTTTATTTCTTGATATTTGTCACTTATGCATTAGGGTCATCCATATATTTATCTTCTCCAATATGAGCCATAAAATATCTATTCACAAATACATATTCCAATAATGAATCATGAATGTCTAAATATAACATGCTCACAATATATTAGTCCTTTATTCGTTTTGTCATTCAATTCACCAAAATCCACTTAGGGCCTAGATGAACTTTCAATCTCCCCCTTTTTGGTGATGGATGAAAACTTCATTAAAGTTTACAAATAAAACAATTAAGCACATTTAGATTTTTAGATATAGCTAGAGCTCCCCCTATATCTTAGAATAAGTGGAATGCAACATGTGTGAGTGACAAAATAAAAATTCGTGATGAGTATGACAAGATATGCACAAAGAAAAGAACAAGTACACTTACTAGGCAGCACCGATCATACCGGTGTCACTGACCGGTCAGACTGGTCAGGTCCAGCCAGTACACAAACTAGGTGGCACCGGTCAAACCGGTGCCCTCGACCGGTCGGACCGGTCAGGTCCAGTAAGAGCACAAAGCGAAAAAGTGTGTGCTATCTGGTCCAAAGTGATCTGGATGAGGTTGCAAGCTGGCTTAGATCACGTTGCTCCATTTAGACAACACAAACAATACATCACACACATATGCATCACAATATAGCAATCAGTCACATAATTATTACAATAAATGGTTCAACACACAATAGCACTCATACACATGGTCTCAAGTCCAAGAAGATAAAGTTCTAGCTTATTACAAGGTTGATCTCATCAGCCAATAGGCACCGCTCAGATCGGTGCAACACAGACAGACAGGGCAACCAGATAGGTGAAGCTTTAATCCCTCTTCTCCTCCTTTGTCATCAAGTAGCAATAAAGGCCTGGAGAGAAGATATTGTTGCCAATCACTGTCCCTGCCACGAGTCCCACCCCGGACCACCGCTAGGGTGCGAGCTCCTTCCTATGTAAGAATAAGGAAATGAGACAATGCATAAGAGAAAAGCGATAGATATGGTGATTTTAGAAGAAAGAACATGAAGATCATCATCCATACTATGATATGGAGGAGGATAGGCCGTCCATCCGAAGATCTCCGAGGAAAAGCGACCCACCCAATCTGGAGGAGCCTCTGACTCCTCTACAGCATCTGGAGCTGGAGGTGGGGCAACTGGGGCGCCGAAGGGTGGAGGAAACTATGTTGGTCCCACCGGAGCACCGAAGGCTGAGGGACATCCTCTGAACCAGGTGGAGGAGGAGGTGCAGCTGAGGAGGAGCTACCCTCGCCGGGCTCAAAGAACATGGTACCATACTCATTACTCATGTTCGAGTTAATCATGCTTCTCACCCTCTGATCAAACGAAGGTATCTCAACCTCAGGAGGTGTGGGTGAGCTGGGTGAACGAGACGGCTGAAATCCAAAGTGATTATTGTTGACATTTCTTAACACAACTTTCAATGAATAGATCTAGAAACCATTCTAAGCAATGGCGCAAGAAGTGTTGGTTGGTATATAAGCCTACAGAAATATTATGGTAGATCATCCGCAAGCGCACGGATACCGGTGAGCATTCACCTGGGGTGATGGGTTTTAAAATATCGTATCCACAGGGAAGATTGATGGATGTAACAACAGACATAGGGATGGCAGTAGATTACTTTATGGACTTTGATGGAATGTCACATACTTTAATAGGGGTAAGCCAAATGATAAAGTAATGATAAATCAGATAGGCAGAGGCACATGTGGAGCATAGAACAACCTATTCCTAGTCTAGATTAGAATTGGATTTACTTAAGAGGCACAATTCTATATAGCATACAAGGACTGAGTTGTTCGTCTATTGTAATGTAGCATATCATCACATAGCATAGTCATGGATAAATGTGAACACCGCGAAGATTACCTAGGAAGATCAAGGACGAAACTTAATCCTCCCAAGAACCATTGTTCAACTAGTCTTATACTCGGGGGGTGGACTGCAAAGGACTCAATAAGCCTGTCATGCCCACGATCTACCACACAACCCGGAGTATAAGGTGAATCCGCAAGTAAATTATATCTAAGCATCATGCTTACATACTTTCTACTACCTAGCATATGCGCATAAAATACTAGGAGCTCTACGAATAAGTGCGTAGACTTATCATTGATCATGACTATATCAAATATACTACTAGAATAAAGTAAGAACTTAGCAATTGCAAACATAACATTGAAATAGCATAAAGTCATTGAGAAACAATATAAGGACTGAATCTTGATAACTTACAGATCTGAATTGGAGCAAAGCTCAACTCTACTCGAATCTGACTCTTTATCTAGAACTAGGTTCTTGATCTAGAAATTAGATCTTGAACTATGAAGTAGCTATCCTATCTCTGATGTATCCTCTTCTTCTCCTGTCTTGGCCTGATGATGATGATCTTCTGAGAGATGCATACCATGCCCCAGGGGGGTCTGGGTTGCTTATATAGTCATGAGGGATAATCTGTCGTCGTAGGATCAAACCGACCTAAACAAGTGGTTTAGATTAACACTAAGAGGCGATGGAGGAACCTTCCCGAAGCAGGGCCTGTTCGGGTCCAGGGGGCCGATCGGCCTCCCTATAGGGCCGGTCGACCTGGGCTGGGCACAGGCTGGGCTCCGCCTTCACGTGTGGGCCTCTTGTAACTTCTAGATGCATATTTTTCTTGGAGCCCACTTCGGTTGAGTTTGGGAGTCTTATGGAGCCTTCTAGAATTCATTCTTTTCGCATTTTTCTGAATAGTCCCTAAAAATATATAATTCACCAAAAGTCTTGGAATTCATTAGTCCAAGACCCTATACTACTATTGATTTATCTTTTTGGTACTTTGTCATGTATTGTTGATGCATAAAAATAAGAGTTAGTGAGCATCAACAATTATGGAGGTCTTTCATAGTGTCCCTGTCCCTCTTCCTTTCCCTCCTTTCTCTTTGCTGCTCCACCTCTATGTTATACTGGCTTTCACACATGCCAAAGATCAGATTTAGGAACTTGCGGAGAGGAGAGGTGGATTTCTTCGGTCTATATTGTCCATGCCCCCACCGGTCAGACCGGTGAGAGGCACCGGTCAGACCGGTGTCGGCCTGGGCAAGGGGCTGCTACTGGTACTATTGCCAATCGTCACCCTCTTCTTCTCCTTCTTCCACTCTAATTTCTGGCCCATGCTCAGAAGAAGGGATGTTGGAATTCTTCATAGGATTTGGCTTTAGAGGCTTATGTGTGACATCCTTCGGAAAATCCATTTTGGTCACCCTCTCAATCATATACATGATGTACGGGCTGTAGCTGCAAATTTTCTTAGGATCCTCTGGTAAGTACTGAATCTCCTGCCACATGTAATCCCTCACATTAAATAGAGGTGCCCTGGTCTCAGTGCAATCATCAAGTTCTTCATGAACCTGGATATGTCAGAGGAATTTCCACCCCACGTTGCTATGGACGCCCAGAGAAGCCTGTTCAGAACTGAATAATAAGTGTAGAGTCCCTTCACGTGTCCCACATTAGCCCTCTAATCACTAGGGTATATGAAATACAACGTCTCTGGCTCAAGTAGACCACCATCATGCAGCTTCAGATAATTCTTATCCTCCTGCCCTAAGTTGAAGGGAGCCAAAACTCAGGAAAAGCGAATACCATACTTATTCCCATTAGTCACCCACAACATATCCCTCTCGTCATCCGCGTGGCCAAAGTGTACTGTGTCGTAGAACTGAGCAATGATTTCCCTGTTCCAATCCTACCTAAAGCCCATGAGATCCTTTACCCACTGGTGTCCACAAACATTGATGATCTCATCAAAGATAGGGTCATTCTTGCTCTCCATGAAGGTCCAATCCATGTACTATGCCTAGTGGGTGATCTTGGGCTTCTTAATGGTCACGGTGGAGTAATAGTCCTGTTGAAAAGTAGCCTAAAACCTCTTGTCTCAAGTTGTCCTCTCACTAGCATAGAGATTCACATGCCTCAACTTTTGAAGCTTCTTTGTAATCCCTGTACCATGATAATTCACTACTTTGTGTGGGTACATGTAGATAGGTTTGACGACCGTTAGCCTACATGGACCGTCGTCCTCATCTTCATCCATTGGATCTTCATCCTCATCTCTTTCCTGACCACCTAGGTTCTCTTCCTCATCCTCCTCATCATCACCATCAGTGGCTGGCCCCTTTCTATGGTGCCTCACATGAAAGGCACTAGGATCTACAAAGGTTTCATCCTCTACATCGTCATCGCTACTAGTCCCCGTGTCACCACCCAAGTCTTCTTGTTCCTCATTTCCTCTCTTAGCTGCACGCTCTCTTAGATTCCAACCACCTGCACTGCCGCTGCCACCTGCCTCACGATCATGCGGGAGCTCTCTAGGTGTCAATCTTGATTTCTTGCTTCCGGATTGCTTCATCCTTGGCATAGAGTCCTGGGTCACAAAGGATATAACAAGATTGTGTAAGACACCAGGATTGAGATTTGATATGAATGGAACATGAAATTCACAAATTGCAGCAATTGGGTCGGTTCTAGATGTCACCAGTCAGACCGGTGAGGGGCACCGGTCAGACTGGTGCCACCTAGAACCGAGCCAATGGCCTCAAATGCCAATCTCAGCAGCTGGAAGACAAGATATGAATTTTGATAAACTAGAAGCATTCCTACACAGGTATGAGTTGAAAACATGAAGAAAACAAGGTTTAGGGTTTGACAGGCGCCACCGATCAGACCGGTGAGGTATACCAGTCAGACCGGTGCAAGCCGTCCGACCTCAAATCTTGAGTTCTCACAATGTGTCCAACAAAAGGTTATGGATCTATAGGGATGTCTTCTAGGGGTTCTCAGGTGATGTTCTACCAAAAGAAATTCAAATCTTTGCACGAAGTAGAGAGGTCGGTCGAAACGAAGATTTGAATACCTTTTGATAGAGGAACTCGAATGAGATTATGAGAACTTGAAGGGGAATCAAAGGAGGAGCCTTGGTAGAGTCTTTTCCTTCCAATCTTGTGCCTTCTCCTTGGTTGAATCCTTAGAAATCCATGGGGTTTGAGTGAAGGATCGGATGGCGACTAGAGAGGGGGGAGTGAATAGGAGCCGGTAAAAATTCTTCTCAAAGAACCCGACCTATACCCTAGACAATTCCTGGTCACACACACAAGCGATGGATCGAATCACACACTAATCGCCAAGAGAACAAGGTTATGGATCAACCTCAAGTATTAGGAACAATTCCTTGAAGCACACGAGGAAGCACGAAAGAAGGAGGAAGGAATCGAATCAAAGAACCAAGCTGTCAGCCTCGGGCGGACTGTCCGGCCAGGCAGGGCGGACTATCCGCAAAGGCCGCGCGGACAGTCCGGCCAGGTGCCGTGGACAGTCTGCAAGGGACACACGGACCGTCCGTCTGGGAGCCACGAACCGTCCATTAAAGAGAACAAGACCACAAGAACCGACCCGAGAAAAACGGACCGTCCGCGAAGACCGGGCGGACCGTCCGCGCGGGTTCCGGACCGTCCGCTACTGAAGCTCGGACCGTCCGCGAACCAGCTGCAACGAAAACCTAAGACAAAACCAGATCGAAAACAAAGGCACGCAAGAACACGACAAACACGCGAAGAACACGCAGACCGCGGACCATCCGCCACCGCCTCACGGACCGTCCGCGCCACGCACGGACGGAGCGAAACCGCTCGACCCCGAGGGTCAACTCTCCCAATCCATCACCGGATCTCCCAAACGGTAGAAGCTGTTGAGACAAGAGTTTGGGGACAAGTTAAGCGTCAAACAAGGATGCTATACCCCAAAAATTTCGCCTCCTAACTTCCTAAATCACCGGGAATCGCGGATCCTTTGAACACCACCAAAAGCTAGAGCTCCGAACGAAATTCCTTGAATCGAAGTGGTTTCCCGGCGTTTGAGGGCACAAGATCAATCCCAAAGATGCACAAGACATCCATCCATGTTTCCCTCAAAGAAATCCGGGAAGAAACCCACTCAAATCTGCATAAAGGTCACAAGCCGAGCAAAGCACAAACTCCACACTGAAAACAATAAGAAAGCTCCCCCTGAACAAATGCAAGCTCCCCCTGAACATGTGGATGCAAACTTCCAAATTTTAGCTCACCTCTTCTGAATTTTCATTAAGCTCACCTCTTCTCCCCCTTGTTGACAATGTATGAATCAAGGTGAAAATGCAGGAATGTAAAACAAAGCATATAAACATCTACATGAGCTTCTCAAATAGGCCAAATTTAGTATCAAAGGCTAGAAATGAGACAAAGAGCACAAAAATGGATCATAGCATAGTCCAAGCGTTGCCACAAGTAATATATGGAAATATAGGCATGTGACAAAGCAAATTTTCAGATTTGAGCAGTTTTATCAAAAGATGGCTCACTTCAAATGTAAAAGCCTATCCATGTCATATTCGAGCCAAAAACATGCATATCATCCAGAGATCATACAAGGGTATCCAATTCTCAACAAAAGATCATTGCAAACACCCATAAAGCAAAGCATGTCATGTTAAAGCTCATGAGCCATGTGTCCACTTCGGGGAGACTTCTCCACTGGTGAACATCATGCAACATGTTTTGCACCCATGTGTAAAAGATAAGACATTTTAAGCATAAACTTGATGGATGGAGCATTTTTCAAGCATACACACTTATTTTCAAGATTAATTCATTGCATGGTACATGAAGTGCCTTTGCGGCAAAAAGAATCTTATGCTCCCCCATGAATGCAACATAGGCTAATCATTCACAATGATATTCGGCCTTTGGCCCAAAAGCAAGAAAAAGACATCCAAGCACAATCTAAGCATAGAAAGAACATTTAGACCAAAACGTGACATGGATACACTACTACACATGAGTGGAGCACATTTCATCAAATTTAGTCAAGATTAGCAGTTGATTTAAAAAGGGCTATCTCACAACACATATATCTCAAATATTCCAAGAGCATAGCCTCACATAGCCATTTCTCCACACACATGACCAATATCTCACAAGTAGCTAAAGAGACTCAAATAAGGCATATGAAAGAAGCTCATCATCCTAAAATGCAATATGATACAAATGCAACATAATATATGACAATATGGCTATCCTACCATGGTTTATAAATCAAGCAAAGCATGTATATACATCAAAGTAAACAAGGTATGATACAAATGGTACAAAAGACATCCTCCAAGAATCAACTAGAAAGGGCATCAAACCCCAAGTTCCCCCCGCAAGCGCACAAATGTAGCTTGGTCGAGAGGCTTTGTAAAGATGTCTGCAAGCTGATCTTGGGTAGGGACATGAATCAACACAATAGTCCCTTTCTCCACATTGTCTCTCAAGAAATGGTACCTCACTTCTATGTGTTTGGTTCTTGAATGAAGCACTGGATTTTTCGCTACGCTTATGGCGCTGGTGCTATCACAAAGAAGTGGGATCTGGGTGCACTCCTCACCAAAGTCTCTCAATGTGTATGAGATCCACAACAGCTGGGAACAACAACTCGCGGCTGCAACATACTCTGCCTCGGTGGTAGACTGAGCTACACTAGACTGCTTTCGTGAAGACCACGAAACCAAAGAGGACCCAAGAAACTGATAAGAACCAGAAGTAGACTTCCTCTCGACTCGACAACCAGCAAAATCCGCATCAGAAAAACCATGAAGAGAAAGAGTCGAGGAGGAAGAATACCAAAGGCCAAGACCAGGGGCAGACTGTAGGTACCTGAAGATCCTCTTGACGGCCTGTCGATGTGATGTCCTCGGTGAAGCCTGAAAACGAGCGCACAGACACACACTGAACTGTATGTCTGGCCTCGTCGCCGTTAAGTAGAGGAGGGAGCCGATCATGCTCCTGTACTCCTGCTGGTCCACTGGTTCTCCGTCCTCGTCCGCATCCAAAGTAGCCGTACTCTCCATGGGTGTCGACATAGGCTTCACATCTTGCATCTGGAACTTCCTCAGCATGTCTTTCGTGTACTTGGTCTGATGTACAAATGTCCCATCCTTCACTTGCTTGATCTGCAACCCGAGAAAGTACTGCAACTCGCCCATCATGCTCATCTCGAATTCCCTGCTCATCTCATCTGCAAACTTGGCAACAAGGTTATGTGACGAGCCACCAAAGACAATATCATCCACGTATATCCGCACAACCAACAAGTCATTCCCATGCTTGAGGAGAAACAAGGTCCTATCCACGTACCCATCACAAACCCTCTGCTCACCAGAAAACCTCTCAATCTCCCATACCAAGCACGGGGCGCCTGTTTCAACCCATACAGAGCCCTTTTCAACCTGTACACCCTGTGTGGATACTTCTGACTCTCGAACCCCGGTGGCTGCTTCACATACACCTCCTCCTCTATGACCCCATTCAGAAAAGCACTTTTCACATCCATTTAAAACAACTTGAACCCTTTAGCCACGGCAAAGGCTAGAAGGATTCGAATTGCCTCAAGACGGGCCACAGGAGCAAAGGTCTCCTCATAGTCGATCTCCTCCTTCTGACTATAACCCTGAGCAACAAGTCTAGACTTGTTCCTCACAACCATCCCATTCTCTCCCTCTTTGTTCTTCCAAACCCATTTGGTTCCTATAGGATGGAAATTTGGAGGTGGTTCAACTAACTCCCACACCTGGTTCCTCTCAAAGTTTTCTAACTCCTCATGCATAGAATTGACCCAGTTTGCATCAGATAAAGCGTGTTCAATGTCCTTGGGCTCAAAGGTGGCAACAAATGCAGCATGAGCGAAATGAGAGGAATTTGTAGACCTTGACCGTGTAGTACGTTCGTCGATGTTCCCAATGATCCTCGATAGGGGATGCACTTCTTGAATCCGCAGGGGAGCCTCACGCCTCGAGACTACCTCCCCCTCAACTTCAGCTTCTCTCGCCTGGTCCTCTTGTCGCACCATCGTTGTCCATGAAGTAGACGGTCCACCCTCCGTAGTGGTTGTAGGGGAAGTAGTGGGTACACCTTCAGCTTTAGCCGCATGGTTCTCGCCATCATCATCTCTAGCTTCATCCTTCTCCTCTTCAAAGAGGTCCTCGGCCATCTCCTCATCACCTACACATTCAAAGCCAAGAGAGGTACATGGCATTGTCTCGTCGAAGGTTATCTCGCAAGTCTCCATGATTTTGTTAGTCTCAAGGTTAAGCACCCTATAGGCTCTAGAATGATTAGCATAACCAAAGAAAATCCCATCACTAGACCTAGCCTCAAACTTGTCGAGTTTTCCCTTCTTAAGAATAAAGCACTTGTAGCCAAAGACTCGAAAATGACTCACCTTGGGTGCCCGACCATGCATCAGCTCACAACAGGTCTTCCTATTGAAAGCTCGCAATAAAATCATGTTGGAGACATGACAAGCTGTATTGACCGCCTCAGCCCAATACCTCCTAGGAGTCCTGTGCTCATCGAGCATCGTCCTAGCCATCTCACAAAGAGTCCGATTTTTCCTTTCCACAACTCCATTTTGAGGGGGCACAAAAGGGGTCGAATACTGATGTTCAAGACCTAGATCACGACAGAAGGCATCAATGCGAGAGTTCTTGAACTCTGAGCCATTATCACTGCGGATAGCTGGAATAGCATTCCCGTGCCTCTCGTTTTTCAACCTCACGATCAGATCTCGAACAAAACCAAATGTCTCACTCTTGTCTTCCAAGAAAAACACCTAGGCATAGTGAGAGTAATCGTCCACCACAACAAGGACATACCACTTCCCACCCACCGAGCGAACTCGAGCTGGCCCAACAAGGTCCATATGCAACAGCTCTGACGCTCGGTCATGACATCGGTCAGGGGTGGATGGGGAGTGGCTACCATCTTGCCATGCCTACACGGAGCACAAACCAAATCCTTCTCAAGCTTCAACTTCGGCAATCCTCGGACAAGGTCAAGACCACTCAAGCGGGAAACTAAATCAAAGCTCAAGTGACCCAACCGCCTATGCCATTTCCACAAATCATAAGAAGGACCGGCCATCAAACAGCGAGCAGGACCCAAAGAACGAGAGAAATCAGCCCTGAAAATCTGACTCTCGGGGATGATCATACAGACAAGATGACCTCGAGAACCCAGCAAACGAGACTCACCAGACTTGAAACGCACCTCAAAACCCTCATCAAGCAAGTGACAAACCGAAAGCAAATTGAAACCCAAAGACTTCACAAGAGCAACCCTCTTCAACGTTACCTTGTCACTCACATGCACCACACCCTCAGAAATCACCCTTCCTCGTCCATTGTCACCAAAAGTAATGTACATCTTTTCCTTCACTGGGGTGAGGCTGGAGAACCACTTCTTATCTCCGGTCATGTGTCGGGAACATCCGGAGTCGATCAACCAAATGTTCTCCAAGCCTCCTGCCTGTAGTCAGAAACAAGAACGAGAATGAGCTAACGACTCGACACTGGGGTTAGCACAAAGAAAGTTGAACCAGTGTCGAGCCATCTGCTCAAAAGAGGGGTTAGCAAACATCATTCCCTTGCCACCAAACTGCCCATGTCCCATGGAAGGAGTACGAGGACCACGAGGGGGAAAACGTGGTCCGTAGTTCCTCTGGAACCCAATGCTGCGATCATCTCCCCTAAACCCGTATTGAGGACGAGTAGGGGGACGTCCAGCAAAACCACCACGAGCCCGACCAAACCTCTCACCAGCACGCACACCATCATATCTCCTATCAAACCTCTCACCACCACCTCTCTGTGCGAACCTACCACCCTAAGCTCCAACTCTACCAACACTCCTCACACTTCCCACACCCCGTGGAAGTGGCACTCTAGGCTCAGGAATACCATGAGACTGGCAATACCTGTTATGGTTTGCTTGCTCCCTAGCAAGCCTCTCATCCCTCTTCCTCTTGTAGCAAAACTCTGCTAGGTGTCTCTCCTTTCCACAATACTCACATCTGAAGGGGATGGGTTTTGGTTTTGGCTCTGGCTTCTCTCTAGGTTTCTCACCCTTCTCACTCACAAACTTCACGGGTTTCTGGAAGTCATTTGTTTTGGGTGGAAATTTGGGTGGATCTTGGGTTGTGTCAAGCTTGTTGCAAAGGTGGTTGGGCTTTGGTGTGAAAGAGTTCTTAGGTGCTTTTGGAAGTGGGACTTGGATGTCTCCGATCACCTCAACCTCGGGGTTAGACTCAACACACTTCTCATACACACTCTCCCCACTGTTCTCTCCCACTTTCTCACCCAACTTCTCAAAACCCAATCCACGACCATCAGCTCTCTTGAACTCCTCAATCATGATTTTCAATTGAGGTTCCTGCCCAGACAACCAACCCGACACATTCCTCAAATAATCATTCTCCTCATAGATGACATCCAAACGGGAGTAAGTTCAAGATTGCGCAAAGTAACTTCATCACAGCTAGTGCATGCATTGACAACAGGAGATTTCAAAGTAGCTTCCAAAGTGCTAATAGTAGAACGAGCATCAACAAGCTTAGCATGCATAGTAGGACATGATTTACAAGCACCAAGCAAAGTGGGTCTAGCCTTAACTCATCATACTCAGTCCTAAGAGCATCTAGTTTAGCCAAAGTGGAAGCATTCTTCTCATTAAGCAACTTTATCTCATTCAATCATGCATCACATTCAGGACACTCAACATCATCAGGAGTAGTAGGAGCAAGTTTCAAAGAGTCATTCTCAAGTTTCAATTCAAGCAATTTGGACTCTAACTCTCCTACTTTCTCACTAGCATTCTCAAGTTGAGCCCTAAGATCTTTCCTCATCTTCTTAGCATCTCTCAACACACTATCACGGTTGTCAATCAAGCCATTCAACCTAGTGATCTTAGCAAGCAAAGAGTCGGGGTCACGATTTACCTCATCCTCCGAGTCGGAGTCGTTGTCTTCCTTCTCGCTCTTCTTGCTGATTGAGCTATGGGCCATGCCACAAAAGCCTTCAAGCCCCATACAGCTCAATCCACTGAGGTTTCGGCTTGCACGCTTCTTGCCCTTGCGCCTTTCGGCGTCTTCATCTTCACTGCTTGAGCTTGACTGCGTGTCGCTTGAGATTGAGTCGACGTCGCTTGCCCCGGCCACCATGGCTCTTGCCTTGTCCTTCTTGTAGCCGCCCTTGCTCGGTCGCCGCTTGTCCTTGTCCTTGCTCTTGGACTTGCTGAAGTGCTTGCCCTTGGAGGAGTACTTGTCTTCACGCCTCGGGTGCGCCTTGTACTCGCTCATCTTGTACTTGTTCTCCTCCGCTTTCGGGCACTCGGCGATGAAGTGTCCACGCTTGCAACACTTGTAGCACGTCCCCGAGCTCCGCCTTGCATTCCTCCGGCTTTCATGTAGTCGATCAAGCCTCCTTGAGAGCATGGCCAGCTCCTCCTCTCCCAGCACATCAAACTCCTCATCTGGAATAGACATAAGAGAAGACAAGGAAAACTGTCGACAGGAAGGGTTAGCTTTGCCCTTTGATCCGCCCACAAGAGTAAGACTATGATCAGTCGAGCCCTCATGCTTGGATTGCAACTTCCTGTCAACCTCAGCCGACTTGAGCTTAGAAAAGAGGTCATCCAACTCAATGGTAAAATATTACCCAGACTCCTTGATGGCCTCAACCTTAGCACCCCAAACATTTGGGTCCAAGACATGCAAGAGCTTCAAAGCTTGATCATGCTCAGTGTAAGAGAAATCCTCAACATTAGCCTTCATGTTGTTCACGATGGCGGTGAACCTCTGAAACATCGCATCAATGTCCTCACCGGGAAGTTGAGTGAAGTTCTCATATTGCATCCGGCAAGAGACAAAGAGGCGAGCCTTCACATGGTTATCACCACCGTGAGCAACCAACAACTTCTCCCAAATTTGCCAAGCAAGATTCAAATGGCGAACACGCTCAAACTCAGGATCACACAAGCTCCGGACCAAGTGATCAACGGCTTTTGCATTTGCCTCATACTTGGCCTTAGCACCGACATCGGTCACCATAAGAGTATGGATGTTGACCGGAATAGCATAGGTCTTGTCAAGCATAATGAAATCCAACAACTTGCCATGAAGAAAGATCATCATACGAGCCGCCCACTTGTGATAATCCTTCCCATCGAAGTGCGGCGGACCGCCCCGCTCAACGTACGCCATCTTAGGATTTAAGACTAGTCAAAGTCACAAAGAATCCGGCACCAAGCTTTGATACCAATTGAAGGATCGGATGGCGACTAGAGAGGGGGGAGTGAATAGGAGCCGGTAAAAATTCTTCTCAAAGAACTCGGCCTATACCCTAGACAAAGAACCAAGCTGTCAGCCTCGGGCGGACTGTCCGGCCAGGCGGGGCAGACTGTGCGCAAAGGCCGTGCGGACAGTCCGGCCAGGTGCTGCGGACAGTCCGCAAGGGACACGCGGACCGTCCGGCCGGGAGCCACAGACCATCCGTTAAAGACAACAGAACCACCAGAACCGACCCGAGAAAAACGGACCGTCCGCGAAGACCGGGCGGACCGTCCGCGCGGGTTCCGGACCGTCCGCTACTGAAGCTCGGACCGTCCGCCACCGCCTTGCGGACCGTCCGCGCCGCACGAACAGAGCAGAAAACTGCTCAACCCCGAGGGTCAACTCTCCCAATCCATCACCGGATCTCCCAAGCGGTAGAAGCTGTCGAGACAAGAGTTTGGGGACAAGTTAAGCGTCAAACAAGGATGCTATACCCCAAAACTTTCACCTCCTAACTTCCTAAATCACCGGGAATCGCAGATCCTTTGAACACCACCAAAAGCTAGAGCTCCGAACGAAAATCCTTAAATCGAAGTGGTTTCCCGGCGTTTGAGGGCACACGATCAATCCCAAAGATGCACAAGACATCCATCCATGTTTCCCTCAAAAAAATCTGGGAAGAAACCCACTCAAATCCGCGGAAACACCCCAAGAACAAGGGCACCAAAAACAAGCACGAAAAAGACCACGGAAATCGCAACGCCGAATCTTCTATACAAACCAGGAAAGATTCACAAGGTCTAGCATGCTGCCCTAGCATCCATCCCTCTCAACAAATCTCTCATGAAGCTCTCATGATAGCCTAGAGAAAAATGGACAAGAAAATAGTCCAGGAAAATGAGAAAGAGGAGGGGGGAAATGAAACCCTAAGTCCAGGATAGCGCGAGCCATCCACACACACTCATGGCTTATATATCGGGTCCCGCCGGTGTGGAAAATGACTCGACTACCCCTAAACCAACTACTAGCGATACAACCCACACAGGGGCATTTATGTAATGTTTGTGGGTCTTGCCATCGGACGGCCACGCCTTCGCCGCACCCCGCGTCCTCCCGACGCAAGCCATGCGATCCCGCCGCGTGTCCTCCGCTTCGAAGCTTCCCGACACGCCCGGATCCCGTCTCTGTCATGTTGGGTCTTCAGACTTGGTTTTGAGGCCCAAACCAAGAAACCGTCCTCCGATGGTTTTGTGGGCAAACCACCGAACCCCGCGTGCTCGGCCCGGCCTCCCGCCAAGCCTCTTGACTCGACCGCAACCGTGCACCGGCTCGATCGTCCATGACTTCGTCTTGCTCGTCTCGCCACCATGTGGCCCGCACCTAGTCCCGCCGTCCATCGGGTCCCTCGAACCGAGCCTACTTGTCTCTCCATCTCCCGGAGGCCCCTCAAGGCTGAAGACCTTTCGCGCCCGTTCTTCACCTGCAACAACACGAACTAGGCCGCAGCCTACACCTGCGCACTAAGCCAAGAGTCAGTCCAACACCAATTGTCAATCACTCATCACTGAGGAGCGGTCATCCATCGACCACCGGGACGCTCCTGGTCCTCATTGAGAGAGGTGGAAGGAGGGTGAAAGGGGGATGACCACAGGTTGAAGAGGAAGGAGGTCTGGGTGAAATAATAAAGGAGAGAGAAAGGAGGGGGTAAAATGATAGATTCTTTTACTCATGCACCATGGGTTGCTCCCAGGCGACACCGGTCAGACTGGTGAGGGGCACCAGTCAGACCGGTGACCCCCCAGGTCCAGCCAGTGAAGCTTTAGCAGTAGTTCCGGCCTGGGTTCGGTAGAAGTCCTTCATTCCCATTTTTGAGATTTTGCTCCTTAAAACTCCACTAGACATTTTACAAACCATTTTTCCTCCACTTAGACCTCAGAAAAGAGAAAATGTGGCTTAAGGTTGCCAGCGGTCAGACCGGTGGGCTGCACCGGTCAGACCGGTGCTCCCTTGAGATACATTTTAGTTAGGTTTTGCTCCTTACTCCTTCACAATGATTGGATAAAAGATATAGAGTTGATACTGATTCATATTTTATCAAGTCCTTAAAGAATGGAGGATAATCCAAATTAATTGATAATTCTTAATTCTTCCAAGAGAGAGAGAGAGAGAGAGAGAGAGAGAGAGAGAGAGAGAGAGAGAGAGAGAGAGATTGTGGACTTGAGAAAATCTTCTTAATTGTGACTAGCCATCAATCAAACAAGGGGAACTATAGTCACAACTAAGTTGATTGGGTCATAAAAACCGAGAATCAAATATTTTTCAAATAAGCACACTTCCTACACATGCTAGTTGATTTTTCGAAAAGTCTATCCTATGGCACAAAGTGCATGCATCCACTTCAAACAAATAGCATTTCTAGTATATTTAGCTCATACCCTCAACCACACAACACAAAGTCAAGTGAACACAAAGGTATCAACAAATATCTAGAAAAACACACAAAAATTCACTTGAAGTAATTACATGCTAAGGATGGCACACTAGCATGGTATAATGGCCTAGATGCATTATGGTATTCAATGAGGTTCATGGAAACATACCACTTCATTTGTGCATATATTTAAATTTTTGAAAAGTGCTAGCTCTTACTTGTTCTTTTGAGAGTACTACTTATTAAGATCTTGCGTAGAGGTGCACAAATAAACAAGACTACAAGATCACTAGAAGAAATTGTTAGTCCCACAAGTGACATAAGTGTTGTAATTAGCTCCCCCTTAAATAGTGCTAGAGATATTTGAGTTTCTTGAACAAAGAACTTTATTCAATTAAGAATATGGTTAGGCTCATTCTAAACTTGGTCAAGACACATAAATAGTTTGTCAATTGAAACTTGTCGAGTATCTCATTACCTTCAATGCCAAATCACAATTTTTCATGAAAAACTGTCCACTCCCGGGTCACCTAGGGATCGGGTCACCCGTTAGCAAACAGAGACGCACAAGGTCAACCGGGCACAGGGGCCGGGTCACCCGCCCCTTGACTCATAGGGTGGGCACCGGTCAGACCGGTGCCTGTCACCGGTCAGACCGGTGACCACCGATGCACAATTTCTGGTGATTTTGCCTTTCTTGTCCCTTGGTAGTGTGAACACATCACTAATATGGAGTCTGCAATCAGAGACAAGGCAATGAGCCATCAAAAGAATCGAATGGCATGAGAGGATAAATTGTCATACAAATGTCAAAGTCACTACCTCATGTTTCACTAACACAAGACACGTGTCACATGAGTGTTCACTAAGAACCAAGAGTGACCTAGACTCATTAAGGGACACTAGTTACCAAGATGTCATTAAATTCAATAGACTCATTAAGGGACACTAGTTACCAAGATGTCATTAAATTCAAGATTTATATAAAATTGCGATCCACGTGGCCATTTGATCAAACATGGTTTCCATCTCTTCTAGCCATGTAATCAATGCATCTCTTTCAACCTGCAAGCTCAGCAAGCATTTCTTGGTACCCAACACTTGTTGGGTCCTACAAGGTTAGTCACAAGGTTCTTAGGAACCCAAATGGCTCTCATGCTAGTTTGGGGTGAACTAATCTCCCGCATAGCACAAGTTCCATTCATATCGTTCCTAAGCCTACTGAAATCATAATGGACATGGTTCATTTTAGGAATGATACCATTTGTGCAATCTTTGCCCATGTGACCCTTTTGTCAGCATTCATAGCAAATGCAGCTTTTGTTCTTGTTGGTCACACCACTTCTTGCAATTTCTTGTCCATGCTTGCTCCTGAGCCTTATTCTTGGAGAGGAGGTCACCTTTGGCTTGTTTGCTCGAGTGGTGGCAGACCTGGCCGGCACTGGTCTGACCGGTCACGGTCAGTGCCACTGCCCATTGTTGTACTTGGGAAAGCATGGGCAAAGTGGCCCTTCTCTTGACACTTGTAGCACACTCTCCACTTGTTTGAGCTTCTAGGCTTCTTGGAGAGTGATTCTTGTGTCTTGTGCTTGGTTGGGCGATGTTGGGACTTGATGTGCCCAACCTTGCTCTTTTCTTGAATCTTGTTCTTGTGGGTCTTTGTATGTTGTTGAGGAGTTGAGCTAGCGACAATGATCCCTTCTCAAGCTTCTTCACCATGTCTTCATGGTTATCTTGAGAAGGTTGTACTTTGATCTTCTCCTTCGACACATACAACTCTCTTTGAAGCTTTTCAACCTCTTGCTTGAGTTCATCATTTTCTTTAGCAATGAGGTCATCACATGATTCTACAAGTACATGCTCAATGCTAGATTGGCTTGTTTGAGACAAACAATCATTAGTGCAAGACAAATCAATTTGAACTTGTGAACATGTGCATGTGTGAGATAGAGGTTGCATAAATTTACCGATGAAATCACAACCTCATGAGCTATCTCTAGTGTTGCATAAGAATCTACAAGCTTCTCATAGGAACACTCAAGTCCCTTGTGATTTGCTTGTAGAGCCATATGCTCACTAGTGAGCTTTCCTAGCTTTTCTTCAAGCCTTTCATTTTCTTGATCTATTGCAGCAACACAAGCAAAGGATTTGATAACCTTATCATATTACCTAGCAAGTGAATCATACTTACAAACCAAGGAGGCATTCTTGGATTTGAGGGCCTTAAGTTCCTTGGCCAAGGAACTTGAAGCTGCATTCTTCTCAATCTATTCTCCCTTGGTCCTTTTCTTCTTTTCCTTCTTGGCCATCAAGAAAATAGTTGTGCCTCTGCCGGCACCGGTCTGACCGGTCTTTGCATAGGGACAGAGTCTTCACTTCTTTGGCCTCCTCCTTGCTTGAGAGGTGACACTTGAGGCTAAATGATGTTGAATGAAGATATAGAGCTATCCTCAAGTGCCTTCTCCATGGTTTGCTCTTGATCAATCCATTTGGGATTTTCATATTCTTCTCTAAGGATTTCCCAAATGGTGTGTGCATCAATCTCAAGTTTATCATGTATGAATTTCTGCACATCATCACCCAGAGCACTACAAATGTAGTTAAATACTCAAGAGTTGCATTGCCAACACTCTAAGTCCTCTAGGGATGATTTTGACAAGTCAATTTTGGTTTCCCTAAGGTGAGTAGGTAGAATGCTAGCAACAACAATCTTCTCGGCAAGTGGACCCATGTCCTAATGCAATTGAGTACATGAATTGATCAAGACGCATAATTTGAGCCATCTAGAGCTAGAGGCTCAAACGGTACCTCACGAGTTGTCGACATCGAAGAACTCCAAGCTGTTAAGCTCGAATTGGAGCACCAGGCTCTGATACCAATTGAAAGGACCTTCATGTCGCCTAGGGGGGTGAATAGGCGTGACAACTGACTTTAACTTTTTGTTCCCGAAAATTTGAGCTGTCAGTGTCCACCAGTCAGACCAGCGGTGATGACCGGTCAGATCGGTTGCGCAATAGGCTTCACCGGAGGCACCGGTCAGACTGTTGCCTAGCACCGGTTAGACAAGTGTAGCACAGAGCACCTGAAAAAATAACTTCAAGCTCCTCTTGACTTCTAGCACGAACCAAACTTGGTGAGTAGCCTTGGTAGATGATCACAAGCAAGGTAATGACCTCTGCACACACAAGTAGCACACTAAAGTAGATCGAAGCGGAAGCAAATCAAATATGCTAGAAAAACCAACTTAGAGAGGCAAACCACAAAGAGATGCAAGGATTTGTTTCCCGAAGTTCACCACCTACTAAGGAACGACTACGTCTCCGTTGAGAAGCTTGTAAGGGAGAATTCCCACAACAAGTCGGGTCTCTTTAACCCACTTTCCACCTTTCCACTAAAGCGATCTTTTCACGAAGAAGCAAGATCACAACCCTCACAAACTTCCCATTGCTCACCACAACCTTGGGAGCTAGTTGGCGACGCCTAGCCGTCTAGGAGGCAAAGCTCCAAGAGTAACAAATACTTCAAAGCTCGTAGACGTGTAACCAAAGTGCTAAAGCTATGGGAATGCTCTTGTTAGCTCACAAAGATGCCTTTGATCCACAAATCTCACAAAGAGATGTTGGGGAGAGCTACCAAGGCTTAGGGCTTCCAAGAATTGGCTTAGGAACTCAACACAACCATTAGGAACAACAAACTTCAACTGAAGAAGGCTTGGGGTATTTATACCCCTCAAAAAAGAAAACTAGTCATTAGCTATCGGGCGGCACCGGTCTGGTCGATGCCTCACACCGGTCAGACCGGTGTTTGGAAAACTAGTCGTTGGGGCTAGCGGCACCGGTCAGACCGGTGCCCCTGATTGGTCAGACTAGTCAGGCCCAAGGCACCCCAAAACCCTTTCTATGATTCTAACACTTCACCAAAGAGATGAAGTGGCTCAGGTTAGGTTAGGAGGGTTTGTTAGCACACTCTAAGGCTCTCAAGGCAAGATCTCACTTAGGTCAACTAATGAGCACTTTGACTTTGGTCAACTTGCTAATGTTGCAACCCTCTTGATAGTACGGCATACCTATACTCAAGATTAAATGAAAACACTTTGTCAACCTCTTGAGCTTGGATGTCTTCAATCTTGCCATACTTGAGCAATATCAACTTGAGGGCTTTCAACTTAGCCTTTGTCTTGAGCACGTCCATACTTAAGCTAATGACTTAGGATCTTTTCATCTAGCATATGAATGCACACTTGGATCCATAAGTCACTCCATATTTCCAATCATAACATTCTGATGAGTTGCAATGCTTCCCTTGGTTAAGGTTTGGATATGATACTTGAAGACCCCACGAATGCTAGAACTTCACCTTATCAAAACACTAATAGCGGCTTAGCTAAGGCCCCAAAGATTGCTTAGTCCCTCACCCTAAACATCTCGGTTGATCTCTTCATCACTTACCCAATCCACTTTGAGTTGCACTTTGCTTCATCCATAATTAAGGTTCATTTGAAATCTCGCTTGAAATGCTTGATCTTGATTGACAACAAATATGCAAGCTTCCAATTAAGAACCATAATGTTTACACTCATCTTTGTGTCCTCTTTCAATTACCACATGAAGCCTTGCACTTGGTGTAGAGAATTACCATCTTCTCTTTTTACGATCCTTATAATTTTAACCAAGCTATGTCTAGTATGGGAGACCATGAATTGACCTTCTCATTTTATCCTAATATTTATCTTACTTTATTGCTTGATATGTGTCACTTATGCATTAGGATCATCCATATATTTGTCTTCTCCAATGTAAGCCATAAAATATCTATTCACAAATACATATTCCAATAATGAATCATGAATATCTAAATATAATCTGCTCACAATCTTAGAAAAATATATTAGTCCTTTAATCACTTTGTCATTCAATTCACCAAAATCCACTTATGATCCTAGATGCACTTTCACGCCCGTGCCCGGTGGATCTAGTACTGGATGTCGCCTGACATTGTCGTGTCGCCAATCACCACCAGCAACTGCCGACCGCCGGAGCCACTGCCATCACCCACACCAGACACGAAGGATCCGCCATCTGACGTAGCCATCACCGCCAGGTTAGTTTCCTTGGACAAATACAATACATTCAGTATAGTTGTGATCTTGTGCTAGCACATCCTTGGTAATCGAACATCTTGACCGGGCTACAAATCGATCAAAAGGGCTAGGTACAACATGTAAAGATGATACATAGATGCCACATTGACATTGCACATGCACTTCCCAGTTCTAGCTACGAATTGGAGCAGAAGAGCTAGTAGATAAAAGCGTGTTAATTTCTGATTTATATACATGGTAGTGCAAAGCTGGGGACAAGCAAGTAATCTCTTTTTTCTTTTATCACATTGCAACATATCTGTCATGACATATTTAGCATCTTTCAGACACTCGATGTGCTACTGATTTATGAAATATGGATGTCGTGATATGCGCAATTCACCCTTTCCTCTAACCAAGTAATGTCACAGTACACACACTCAGTTCAGAAAATTTAGTTGTCAGCGCATGCCACATCCCAAGGTAGATCTTGAAGTTTTTGTCCCTGCTTGATGCTTTCTCAATTAACAGCTCAGCTTGAAGTACAGATTAATTCTTTAGGTGCCTAGGATATACATTTGCTTTATTATATAATTGATTCTGGCCTCTATTTTTTTTGGCAGTTATGCCATAACCATTGGTGAAGCAAACTGAATCTGTTGAAGAGGATGTATACACATACAGTCATACACTCTACTAAAGAAAATGTGCTATGACAGGTACAATATTCAGGTATCAGAATAATCAATCAGAAAAGAACGTTAATATATCAAACTAATAGATTTGGTGCCAATGCTAGGTTCACATAGGTATGTCAATTTTTGTTTGTATGTCAATTTTTTTCTGATGA
This sequence comes from Cenchrus americanus, assembly GCA_947561735.1. Lineage (NCBI taxonomy): Eukaryota > Viridiplantae > Streptophyta > Magnoliopsida > Poales > Poaceae > Cenchrus > Cenchrus americanus. Next base: position 95,170,615 of record OX387241.1, on the reverse strand, counting down.
CTTGTTCACATAGGTAACTAACCACACCACCGTTGCCCGAGGGCTGCAGCACACCACGTCAGGCACCCCTGATGGCGAGAGCCTCCTTCTGGACTTCGACTTCATCGCCTTTTTTAATAGAAAACAGCGAGGGAGCCCCCCGCTGTTGAGATTTTATTCAAAGAAAAGATATTTACAAAAGAGCAAAAGGCCAAAGATTTACAACCCAGTTGGTTAGGCTGATGAACTACTAAAAGAAAGAAAAGAACTGTACAGTTAAGGTGAACTGTTAGACCAAATTAAGAAGGGGGATTTCAGAGATTCTTTCATTCGTTGAGCTTGCAGAGTGCATTCTTCTTTGAAAATTCTTTTCCAGCTGGCTATGCTTGCTTGACAATTCTCAAAGATTAGATTATTTCTCTATTTCCATATGTGCCATGCTGTGATGATGAAAACTTCCATGAAGAAAGTATGATTGAAGTCATATCTAGCTGATTCCATCATTTGAAAGAAAGGAACATTCAGCTGCCACTGAATTCCAATGTTGTTCCAACATTCTGAGGCAAAAGGACAGCTAAAGAATAAGTGGAAAGCAGTTTCTTCTCTTTGAGCTGGACACATGACACAATTGTAGTTATCGCCTTCCAGTTTGTACCTTTTTCTTTTTAGTATATTTCTAGTGTTGAGTCTATCCATTAGGAGTAACCATGAGAAGACTCTCAATTTGTTGCAGCATCCGGAGCTCCAAATCCATAAAAAATGTTTTGGTGGTTGTATCTCTTTCTGGAGGTACTTGTAGTAATTTTTGGATGTGTATTTTTTTTGCTCCCCAGATATATTGCCATTGATCTTTGTCTTCCTGTCTAATTTGAATACTCTGTACAATTTCCTGCAGTTCTTGGTATTCCTCATATGCTTGTTCTGATAGTGGTAGGTGAAAGTGAGAAGCCAAATCTGTTGTTGAGAGAAAGTCAGCCACTGAGATTTTTTGATTTTTTGCAAATGTGAAGAGTCTTGGAAGTTTCTCATGGAGAAGGAGATCGTTCTAGATGTCCAACCAGAATAGCACAGTAGTACCATTGCCAACTGTGCATTTAGCAATTCCTCTAAATTTGTCACATAGATGGAGAAGGTCCTTCCACCAAAAAGAACCTTTGTATGCAGAAGCATGAGGGATCTGACCTTGAGAGTAGTATGAGTGCCAAATCATGTTAACCCAAGTTGTATCTTTTTTATTGTAGAACTTGTCTAGATGTTTTAACAATAGAGCTTTATTTTGAGATCTCAGATCAACTACTCCTAAACCACCTTTGTCCTTTGGTTTAGTTACCTTTGTCCATGCTGCCAGTGACTTGCCTTTTGCATTGGCATCAGACCCTTGTCAGCGTCGAAGGCCAGGTAGTGAAGGGGTCGAGCTGTGGCGGTACTATGATAACAAGCTCGACCTCTCCTTCCCTAACAAGATCAAGGAAGGTGTCTACAATGACCAGCCTCAAATACCTGCTCATACGTACCCTCTCCCTTCCCTTGCTTTCTCAATGAGACAATTTACTTGATGAGAACATATTGCAGTCAGGCAATGCAAAGAGGCAGCAGTAAGTTCAGCCCACTACAATGGAAAATTGTACATGATATTCAGTATAAGTTAACTAGCTGGTCACAGATTTTTTTCCTGTATATTTTGCAAAAAAAACTGATACAAGATTGGGACCTAGGTGATATATATTGCTGTTTTCATATGGAGCAAGAAACAGACTGCCAAACAATTATTTGAATCTGTGATACATTTACACAGTGCATGTCACTCGATTATATTTCCTTGTGATTTTTTTAATGTTAAAATTTTTAAGTACTTCATCTGTTTAGAAATATGTGGATATATTCCATCTGTTTGCTAATAGAAGTAGCACTTTATTGCCTTGGATTGTGTTGATTTGACAGTGGTTGTTTCCTCTCAGGTAAATGCAGTGCCCAAAGATGAACATAATAAGATTCAGATTTCAGAGTCAACAATCTTCTCACACAGTAAATTTTTTTATAGACATTACTCAATTTGCATGTTTTTGTGTGGCAGAGAACCAGTACCAAACTACCAATCATGCATTTTGTGAAGCATGACCGTCTTTATCAGTTGCTTCTTTTTTCCCTTAATAGTGATAACCAAAATCTGAACTGAAATGGATGAATGTATTATTTTTATTTGCAGTTTTTATGGGGTGAAGAATGGATGCAAATAAGAAAGAAATGAATGATTTAAGCTATTATTTCTTACCGACTTTAATCCAAAAAGTTGTTTTGATAAAATGAAAGTCAGCACTGCATGCAAATTACTACATGTCTGGGCTTGCATTATTCACATCTGGCCACTCAGTCTACCAGGTCTTCAGGAAGATATTTTATAATGATCAGTAAATATATTAGCTAGGAAGTACACTTGTTAGTACATAATGCATTTACAATTAACAGTATTGCCATGCTAAGTAGTGACGAGTGCTTCAATTCTTGGCTTCCATCTCTATTATTTTGAGTTGCCTATCAAAAAGATTAATCAAAATGTTTTTGTGGGGTGAAAAGGAATAATAAACTGAAAGATGTTGCTCTGGCTAATTGATCCTGATCCTCAAAAATAATTTCTTGCGTCAATGCTTGTTAGTACTGATGCCGCTGCACATCATTTCATGCAGGAGCATCTCACCAAATTTATGTGGCTCACCAATTTATCTGGTCACTAATCAGTAATATGCTGCAGGAGCGAAATTCTCCAGTCACCACGACCATCGTCCGAGATGCAGGAGGTCTGGAGGGTCCATTGCTTTCCTGATGGTAGATCAACTGAAGATAGGAGCTTCCTGCAATTTTTGCCAGTCAATCTTCCAGCAAGAAATCAGGTAAGAATGTGCATATATATCCTTGTTGGTAGCCATGTACTCAGTTCTTATGTTGATTGGTGGTTCATTAACTCAGATTTGTGATGAGTTCAACATACAAAGGTTGTGTCCTTGATGACATAAATATCTACTTGACTCCTGATTTTTGGATTACCAATGTAGCATCGTCAGTCATTTTTCTTAAAATTTTGAATATGGTAAGTTTCTTTTCATGAACTTTCCTCGCCAAATGATTATTATGATCTTGATTTTATATTTGCTACTTAGTAAGGAGCTTGTGACTGTGTTCTATACATGCAAATATATGTAGAGCAAATTTTGGTACTGGTATAGGATTAAGAGAAATGAATAATTTTTCTATATGGACACATTTAGTTAGTGTACAGTTTTCATAAAAATTCTTATCTAATACTTGAGTAATGACTCCTTACTCGAGGCTTCTGTTTACCTTTTCATAGTTAATCTATGCTGATGCTAGCCAACTATCTACGAGACTTATAATGATACATCTTTCCAAATTCCATGCATTGAAGTGAAATACATTTGTTTAACTATTTCTTGCTTAATGTTATTTGTACAGCCATGTACATAAGGAGTCAGTATATATAGTTTATTCTCTTCTTTTCAGCCGTACAACTGGAAATGTTGCCTTATGTTGACGGTGTATATTCGTATCAAAGTTCATATGGATTTGCAAGCGGACAAATCCCCCGTCGTAGTCAAGGGACCCTTCTTCCCTCGAGTGGTGAACCCAAGGTATCGAATCTGTGGAACAATGTGCAACACAAGGATTCAATCTAGTAAAGCAAGGAAAGATATCTTTTAAAGAACCAAGTTGCATCTAATCTAAGATATCATCAAGAAAACACATCTAATCTAATCTACTAAAGAGGTAGCAAGAGAAAGCAAGAGATAACTGTTGATGGATAAAACTCGTATCCACCTACGATCCGCAAGCGTACGGACCTACACCTTTTTCACCACGGGATTCCCAAGGTTCTTGTCAATCCGCAGAGCAAGGGGATTACTATCGCTTAACCAAGTACTAATCTAGTTGAATGGAAAACCTTTGAAAGAGTATTAATCTAAAGGTAAAACAATCTAACCTAAGTTAATCTAAGTTAAGTTGATCAAACAAATCTAGGGTTAAACTAGATGGTAAAGGGTGAACACAAGAGAGTGATTAAGAAAGATAAGCGTTCCCTCCCTAGGATCTAGGATAACATGTTATGCATCTACTACACGAGAGTGGTAAACCAATCTATCGGGGGTTGTGACCACGGTTTCGCCCTTTCCCTCCTCTCGTACTGTCACTACGCGAAGGTAATCGTGACTAGACCTATGATGGACACGGTATGTTGATGGAATCTATGGGAGTAGCGGATATCATACGCCCGAAAAACACGGTAGCTAACCTTAATCATCAAAGCATCATCAACATGAAAACAATAGATTGAAACCACGAATCAAGTAGCGATCACATAGCATGCATCCATCTAACCCTAGGGATGAACGGAGACATTACCCCATCATCTTACATGGATTGAAGCACATAGGGGTGATGGAGACTCCGGAGAATGTCGTCGATGAAGATGGCGGCGATGGAGCTTGGGAACACCCCTAGGCCAGCAACTTGGAGTCCTCCTCTTGCTTCCTTCTCTCCGCCGGCGTTGATCCTTGCGACGAGCTCATCTAACTCTCTCCCTCATCTTGCGGCGGCGGTGTTCTGGTTAATGGTGTCGGTAGGATGATTTGTTCGATGTGGCGGCCGACGGCGGCGGAGGCAATAAATAGACAAACACCTAGGGCAAAGGGGGCACCGAACCGACCCCGGAGTGGGCTGGGCCGGTCGGCCCAGGCCGGCCGGCCCAGGCCCATTTCGGCCTGGTTCGGCCCCGGTTTCCTCCCCGGTTGCTTCTCGCGTGATCCTTTATTTGTGTTCACTTGCATGTGGGCCCTTGACGTCATTTCCTTCACGGTTAAGGCTTGAATCCTTGCTATGCAAGCTTCGCTGTTTTCTGGTTGTGTCCCTGAAGACTTGCACGTTGACGCTTCGTTCCTCGGGTCATTTGGCGTCATGTTCATCGCGTGTCTTGACTCTTATCGGGCTTCATGATCTTCTTCCAAAGTGCTTGGTGAACTTATCCCGAAAGTCTCCTCTTTAGCGTAGATTTCCTATGTAAACAACAAACTCCAAAATCGACATGCAAGTGTGAACTTGTTACATCATTAGTATGCCTAGTGGCGGGTTAGTTGCAAATCATAATCGAAACCAATGTATAACAAGTACTCTAGGTTGACGGAAATTCACCGTCAACATCTCCCCCGTGCTTAAACCTTGCTCGTCCTCGAGTAAGTAATCCTTGCTTAAAAGGGAAATCAGCGTTGCCTTCCAATGCTATCCCTGCACTTAGTCATTCATGACGAGACAAATTGCTCTCTCTTAAGAATTTATTTTTAAAGTTCAAGTTGTGACCGGCTTCTTTTTCATTATGGAAGATAGACTAATAATAAAGAACAAGCCACATGTAACACGATGCTCTCAAACTTGAGTGAACTTCAAACCATTACCTTGTCACATGGAAGATTTTCAAAAAGATGCATATCCAACATAAGTGAAAATCTCTTGCAAAAGCTCATGATAACACTCATCTCATCAAGTCACTGAAGCCTATACTAGATTATTTTCAACCTACTCTACTCATATGTGATAGTGGAAGGCTTATGTGGAGCTTGGAAGGTTCAAAACAATCCTAGCAAAACATACATCTGAAATATTGTCAAATTAAGAGAGAGATCTATGGGAATTATCGAGACTCGTCAAAAAGGCCATGGAAAATTAATGTTGCAAAGAGAGAGGGATGAAACACACACATTTAGATAAGTGGACATGTGCAAGTGGAAAATGGATGATCCTGAGGCACGAGTGAAGTTTTCGTTATCGGATTGCACATGGTTGGAAGATTTGAGTATGGATGTGTCATCAAGGCACTTGAGAACTTATGAAGCAAAAAGAACCGAGGAGCATCTTTATTTTTTTTCTTTATTTTATTTCCTTCTCATTTTTCTCTCTTTCTTTTTTTCACTTTATTCTTCCTATTTTTCTTACTTTTCTTTTCTTCTTATCATATTTTTTTCATTTTTCATTTTTTTCTTTTTTTTCTTTTGCTCCTCAAAACTTTTTGCAACATAATACTTACATAGCATTTGTGTCAGAGAATGACTCCTCCCCCATGCTTGAACAATGCTCGTCCTCGAGCATAAAAGAGAGGGGAAATGACTGCTAAAGTAAGTATAAATTCCATAATATTGCGGAATATTTGAATCTCCATCGAGAATTTTACTCCATACTCAAATTGGGTTGTGGACAAGGAGGTGATCACAAAAAGATGTTTTTGGTTTAGGGTGGATGCCAGCGAAGTTTGTGAAATTTTCGATGTGAAAACCCACAATGCATGGACAAAAAGGCTAGCATGAAAAGTTACACAAAGGAATGACCAGCTTCTTAGTCTCGAACCATAAAAATCAATCCTAATCCAACTCATCAAAACATATGTTTGCAATCTACGGGTTTTGTTATCATAAAACATATATGTATATGGCTTTGGTAGGTTGAACATTGCAAGAGCATCACAAATATGTTGATAGCATAAAAGTTAAGTTTTCATAAAAACAACAAGTTATCCGACTATCCATAAACTTAAATAAAAGAGCAAAGATATGTATGTGGGTCTAGAGCATAGTCATTTCACCTCCACAAATAAAAGAGCCCATATTTAATTAATTTCAGATCATATTATAGAGAGCAATTAGCCAAGACATGTATAACTTCATGTAGGTAAAACAAAGCGGCAACTTTTATCATCTTTCCGTAAGCATAGGAAATATAAAACATCGAGGTGAACACATGGTCATGCCTATCTATTGAAAGTAAAAAGAAACCTAGGTTGCCCTCCTAGTAGCCATGTTATTGTTGGAAGAGAAAAACAAAAGGTTGCACCTAGTTGAGGTTGAAGGCATACTTACAAGCATTTGTGTTTGGAAAAAAGAAGGTCCATGGAGATGTTACCATCCTTTGTAATTCTTCGTTGCCTTCTTCCGACATCTCCATGTATCGATGTGGCTTTTGCTTTTTTCTTGATTTATCAATGCTCCTAAACTTCTGAATTTAATCTTGTATGCTTAATAGAGTCATTGGTCGCCCTTCTCTTCAATGTTGTCATCACCATCTCCTCTTTCTTGTTCTCATCATGTCCTTGCTGTCTCTTTTTCATGGATTTCCCCCTCTGTCTAGAACAGAACATATATCGAAATATAGCTCTATTGAAAAGTTTATTAAATTACCTTTTCAATGTGTGGTCATTCATCGAAAACGGAGTTCAAACAAGGGAGCTATGTCCATTTTACTTCAGCGTTGTGTGCTGTCAAAACTAATTTCAGGACGTGTTGCACTCGGTGATTCAGGCATAACCGCTTGTAGGAACCTCCGATTGTCTTGATTCTTGATTTGTTGGAATCGTAACTTCATGGGGCTTCTAAATATCCAAAAATATCCAGTGTCTTCTCTTTGAGACCATGCAGAATTTTGATGAGATCGGTGGCTTCTTGCACATTGATCCGGAGACGTTAATGATCTTGATCTAGAGCGTCATGTTGCACTTCCGTGTTGAAGATTCAGGATCTCCCTCATGCTAAGCATTTTGCTAGTCATGGAAGAAGAAGGCAAAAACATTTCTATCTTAGCCATCCTTCAATTTCCTTGTAGCGAGAGTCTTTATCTTGCCTGCAAGATGTTTTAAACGCACATTCTACCCCCAAGGTGATGGTTGGGAGTAGATAGAATTACCAACAATCCAACAATGTCTCCTAAGATTCTTAAGTTGTGGCATAATTAGCCTAATGAGGAATAAAAACCTAATGATTGTATGTGGTGCAAGGTGTGTATGCACATGATAGGAAAGCATATAAACAAAGACAATGTTTTCACCTAGTTCTAATAAACACCATGTTTACAACTAGGTTGCCGAATTTCTCCATAGCCATAAAGGTTTATTTATCAAGGGTTAAAACACCATGTCTATCCCTAAATCAATAACTCTTATAGCACAAGAAAAATTAAGCGCATTGCAAAGCTTATAAACTAACCAAAGCAACATGAAAACATATGAAAAGCTAGCTAGGTTTATCGAACTTAACGATGATGGTCCGCAATCTTGTTTAAACACCACGTTTACACAAAATCACAAAAGGAAAATACTCATAATGCCTTATGAAGTATTAACATGGAAAAAGAAGCATACATCATTAAGTATATAAAACAACCGAGCCAACATGTGTACACAAAGAAACATCACATTGATAACAAAATGCAATGCATGCAAATAAATATGATCATGAACACGATGGTGGTTCTAAAAAGGAAAACTGAACTTAGATTAATAACCACAAGTTGATCATCATAAGATAGTGCCATTCTTTATTTTCTCTAAGAAAGTAGTAAAAATATAAAGAAACGGGTTGCCTCCCGAAAAGCGCTTCATTTAAAGTCATAGAGCTCGACTTTCTCACATACCTTCTTTTCGTCGCATCGCCATGGCCCTTCATGCAAGAAGAAAAGGTACCAATGCAGCTTTAATTTACTTCCCATGTTGTGCTTGATCACTTATAGAAGACTTGCCCAAAGCATCCTTTTGTTTCATCGTTATCTCCTTCTTTATCATCCTTCGGTGCTGCCTTCACTCCATGAATTTTTTTTAATGTCCAGAACAGAAAGTATACTCAAACTCTACTCCATTGCACAGTGCACAAAATTTCCTTTCCAACGAGTCTTCATTTGCCCAAATCGGACTCCGGACAAGAGAGTTACGTCCGTTTTACTTCGGCAATGAAATCAGTCCTGAAATTTCAGAACGCGCAACGCTCAATGTTTTCTCCATAACTCCTCGCACGGGTCTTCAAACTTGTTGATTCTTGATGCGTTAGAATGGTAACTTGATGGAGCTTCTGGATATCTCATTTTCTCCATTTGTACACCTTTGAACAAGCTCTCAAATTTATGAAGACAGGAGCATCCATTGCGGGATTTAGAGAGGTTGATGATTTATCTTGCAACTCTTTAAGCATGACTTCTCTTTTCATTATTCAAGCCTTGTCTACATGTTTAGTGAAAATCGGGCCTTCTCCCGACATGTTCTTCTTTAAGGTCATTAGCTCGACCAAGCGCAAAGCATGATCGATATTTACAAAACTTATTGTAAACATACGCGTCCATAATTAACACCACATGTGAATTGTAGCAACAAGTCAAGGTGTAAATAAAAGAAGCATATGTCTCATGCATAGCACTTAGCTCATCATTAGGCAAAGGTTCTTTAGGTGTGAGATTAATTGGATCAAACATAAATGTTCCCTCTTTTTTATTCTCAAGAAAATCTAGCCTATCAACATGATCATTATTGGAACAAGGCATAGAATTTAAACTATCATTCATACTATTGGTTGAGCATGAGTATTTGAATTTATCAACATCAATACCAATAATATCCTGAGATTTCAGCACGTACCTTGTCCTTAGAGCTTTTTCAACAAGAGTGATATTTGGTTCATCTAGAGGTGTTGAAGGCGAATCAATCTCAACGAGTGAAGGTGTCTCTTTGTTACCTTTTTGCATCCCCTCCATCTTATCATGTGGAACGTGTAATCCATCAACTACATTTGCATTTGTCTCTTCTTTGAAGTCTTCATTGTCATCCCAATCTTCGTCTTCAAAGTCTTGTATATTGCTTTCTTTATCTTCCATGTACCACATGTCGTCAAGATCGCTCATTCTTGATTCACTCTTTCCGTCATCCTCGAGTACTTCCATGTCTTGATTTGCTAGTGTGTAGGATTCAATAGCACACAAGCTATCACCTTGTGGGGAGGGGCCTTCTTGGAGTACTTGGTCTATGTCAACCCCTTCCCATTCATCTTCTAGCTTGAGTCCTATCTCCTCCCATTTATCCTTTGAGTCACTAGGCTCATCACGTTGTACTCTTCTCTTCCTTTATTGCAAATCTTTGAGTTGTCAAACCGGTCGATCCATCCTTCATCTCCTTCTTCTCTTTCTTCTTCAAACATCTTTTGGATCGACCCTCCACTCATCTCTTGATCAAATATATCTTCAACTAGTTTGGCAACGTGTCGGCGTTCCTCCTTCCTTCGGTAGCTGATTAGTGGGGCAAAATCGACTTGAATCCAACCGGATTGCTTGAACTCCGCCAATGGTCTAGCATTCCACATACTTCGGCCTACATTCATGTTAGTTTCAACATTTTTAACATCCGAAATGACTTCTCTTACCTTGGGAAGTGGATCTTCAATTTCTTATATGGTCAGTTCATCTTCCTTGATCTCCGGTTCATCTTTTTCAGAAATTTCAGCAAGCACCTTGGGCTTGCTTTTATCATTTTGCTCCTCTCGACAACGTCTTTGCCAATCCCGTTGCATTCTTTGTCCATTTCTTATCCTTTGTAAGATTTGTGCGGCTTCACTAATTGTTTTATCCATTATATCACCTCCTGCACACATGCTTACAAAACGAGACGAGTTAGGGGTTAGTGAAAAATAAAAGGTATGCAACATCAAGTCACCGGAAAATCCCAAGTTCGGGCCTCGCTCAAGTAGTTCATTAAAACGGTCCCATGCTTCATCAATTCCTTCATCCTCTCCTTGCTTGAAAGTGAGCACTTGCCTCCTTAAGTCTTGGACCTTGCTTATGGGAAAGAACTTCAAAAGAAACTTCTTCACTAGCTCATCCCAATTTCCTTTTGCTTCAACGGACGCAAGTGTGTACCATCTTAGCGCTTCATCTTCGAGAGAGAACGGAAAAAGATTCCACTTGAACCAAGTGGCCGGAACTCCTTTTTGTTGCACTGTGTTGCATATCATCATGAATTCCTTAATGTGTCTATATGGGTTGTCATCCTCCAATCCTCTAAATGGTTTCATCGCCACTAACTTGATGATTCCAGGCTTCACTTCGTAGTGGGTTGTAGCAAGCATCAAATATGATTTTTGTATCTCAATGTCTTCCATTGACGGCATTGCAAGCTCCCTTAGCGACATCTCTTCGTCTTCCAATGGTGAGGTGAACAAATCCATCTAGGCAAAAGAAAAGTTGAAAGAAAACAAAAAAAGATTTTTTCTAGAAGATAAGGGTTAGGTGTTAGTAATCAACAAAATGAATACTAGATTAAAAGTAGCAAACTGGCTTGCTCCCCGGCAACGGCGCCAGAAAAAGGGGCTTGTTGACGGATAAAACTCGTATCCACCTACGATCCGCAAGCGTACGGACCTACACCTTTTTCACCACGGGATTCCCAAGGTTCTTGTCAATCCGCGGAGCATGGGGATTACTAGCGCTTAACCAAGTACTAATCTAGTTGAATGGAAAACCTTTGAAAGAGTATTAATCTAAAGGTAAAACAATCTTACCTAAGTTAATCTAAGTTAAGTTGATCAAACAAATCTAGGGTTAAACTAGATGGTAAAGGGTGAACACAAGAGAGTGATTAAGAAAGATAAGCGTTCCCTCCCTAGGATCTAGGATAACATGGTATGCATCTACTACACGAGAGTGGTAAACCAATCTACCGGGGGTTGTGACCACGGTTTCGCCCTTTCCCTCCTCTCGTACTGTCACCACGCGAAGGTAATCATGACTAGACCTATGATGGACACGGTATGTTGATGGAATCTATAGGAGTAGCGGATATCATACGCCCGAAAAACACGGTAGCTAACCTTAATCATCAAAGCATCATCAACATGATAACAATAGATTGAAACAACGAATCAAGTAGCGATCACATAGCATGCATCCATCTAACCCTAGAGATGAACGGAGACATTACCCCATCATCTTACACGGATTGAAGCACATAGGGGTGATGGAGACTCCGGAGAACGTCGTCGATGAAGATGGCGGCGACGGAGCTTGGGAACACCCTAGGCCAGCGGCTTGGAGCCCTCCTCTTGCTTCCTTCTCTCCGCCGGCGTTGATCCTTGCGACAAGCTCATCTAACTCTCTCCCTCATCTTGCGGCGGCGATGTTCTGGTTAATGGCGCCGGTAGGATGATTTGTTCGATGTGGCGGCTGACGGCGACGGAGGCAATAAATAGACAAACACCTAGGGCAAAGGGGGCACCGAACCGACCCCGGAGTGGGCTGGGCCGGTCGGCCCAGGCCCATTTCGGCCCGGTTCGGCCCCGGTTTCCTCCCCGGTTGCTTCTCACGTGATCCCTTATTTGTGTGCACTTGCATGTGGGCCCTTGACGTCGTTTCCTTCACAGTTAAGGCTTGAATCCTTGCTATGCAAGCTTCGCTGTTTTCTGGTTGAGTCCCTAAAGACTTCCACGTTGACGATTCGGTCCTCGGGTCATTTGGAGTCATCTTCATCGCGTGTCTTGACTCTTGTCGGGCTTCATGATCTTCTTCCAAAGTGCTTGGTGAACTTATCCCGAAAGTCTCCTCTTTAGCGCAGATTTCTTGCATAAACAACAAACTCTTTATTGGCATGCAAGTGTGAACTTGTAACATCATTAGTATGCCTAGTGGCGGGTTAGTTGAAAATCATAATTGAAACCAATGTATAACAAGTACTCTAGGTTGACGGAAATTCACCGACAACAATAACCGATCTAGAGAGTCTAGATCATGCTTATGTTGTAGCTCCAAACAAGATAGATGAAGATAGAAAAGCGAATCTCATTAAAAGCATCTTTAAACCGTGGCCTCCGGTCTGATTCCGAAAACGCCCGCCTTTCAGAGCCCCTGTTCTGTCACAATGTACTCCTATTCATGCGGGTAGTCTAGGGCGAGTTCGATAAGAACAAGTTGAAATCACTTGGTCGGTCCGGTATGCAGCTCTAGTCTCTGCGGCTACAAGAGCACCCTATGCAATCTAGTTATAGACTAGATTGGGGAAGAAGCAAAACCAAGGGGAAAACAAAATCATCGAGAAGGCACTTGATCGCTAGAAATCGGATTCACTATAAAAACTTCACCATGAATGATTACATGAACAAGATCACCACCGGGATCCTACCTCGATCTTGATCCTTGCTCCGGAGCTCCTACATGGTCTTCCATGCAAGGTTCCCACGTCGGCTAGGGAGACCCTAGACAACTAGCACGACCTTCATCTCCGAGATGGTGTCCCTCAAGCTTCTCTGCTCCTCGGCGGCGGATGACGAATTGATTGATGCGTGGCTCTCAGTCCGGGGGCTATAAATAGCCCGAGAGGCATCTAGGTCAAAGGGGGGCGACTGGGCCTCGAAATGGGCTGGGCCGGCCGGCCTGGGCCGACCGGCCTGGGCCCATTTCGGCCCAGTTCGTTGCCTCCTTTGCGCGGTGTTGCTTCCCGAGTCTTCTAAATCCTTTCCCCTTTTGCATGTGGGCCCTTGTCATCAGTTTCTCTCCGAATTAGACGAAGCTCCTTATCTCGCAAGATTCAGCACTTTTCTTGCTAGGTCCTCGGAGTTTTCCATCTTCTCGGGTTGGGTCCTTGGGCTTCTTGGAGTCGTGTTCACTTCATTACTTGACTTGTACCGGGCTTCAAGGTCTTGTCATGAGGTGCTTAATGAACTTATCCCAGATGTCTTGCTTTCAATGCTAAAACCCTGCATAAACACTAAACTCCAAAACCGACATGCACAAGTGAACATGTTATACCACGGGGGTTAGTACCAATGGATAAGGTATAAAAGTCATGCCAACACCGAAGGTAAACTCATGACTAGGTTGACGGAATTTCACTGTCAACATCTCCCCCATGCTTAAACCTTGCTCGTCCTCGAGTAAGCCTTCGATGGATATCATCATTGCCCTTCATTGTTTAAACCTTGCGCTTGATCATACACGAGAAAATTATAATGCTCTCAAAACTTTAGTTCGTTAAATTTCCATAATGTACTAGCCTTCATCCCTACGGAGGGTATATTATTAGTTAAGCTTATCCCACAAGTATTAACATGCTCCCAAAAATTCATATGGATCTTAGAAATTTTGAAATAAAGAGCGAGATGAGAAAGAGCTAAACCAAGTTCAAAAATTTAAACCACCTTGCATCATGCTCATGAACTCTCATCTCAACTTGTCTCTCAAGCCTATATATTCTACTCCTTTCCGTCTCATAACATTCATATATGTGGTATGCTTTATATGGAGCTCTTTGGGAAAGTTTAGTCCTACCAAGATATTATAAATGAGATGTTGTCAAAACAAGAAAAGCTTCTCATGGTCTTACCGAGACTCGTCAAAAAGGTCATTGGAAAATAATGTTATATCAAGGAGGGGGATAGAAAAATACACACACTTGAGATAGGTGGACATGTGCAAATGGCAAAGAGTGATCCCGAGGCACAAAAGAAGTCCTCGTTATCGGATTGCACACGGTTGGAAAGATGAGTTTGGATCTTTTAAATCATGAAACCTTGAAATTCCTAATGCACTTTAGAGAACCAGGGAGTTCACTTTATTTTATGTCTATATCATACATACTCATATATATTTTTTCTTTTCTCATTTTTTTCTTTATACTCACTTTTTTTCTTTTCTTTCTCATCAAATTTTTTTTATTTGCTCCCCTTGAACTCTAAAATTGCATTGTACCTACCTCCTCCCCAATGCTTAGACATTTGCTCGTCCTCGTGCAAAGAGGTGATAGAGATAAGGTAGGTACCCGAAATACTTTTCCTTTGGAGAGATACTTGAAATCTTCATTGTTGGCACCATCTTGCGACCCTCCTTGAATTGATGATCCATACTCAAAGATAGGATGTGGTCAAGGAGGTAAACACAAAAGATGATAATTGGTTTTAAGGGTGGATATCCGGCGAGGTTTGTGAAATCTCCGATGTGGGGATACATAATGCATGGATAGAAAGACTAGCAAAAAGATAGATACACAAAAATGGAATGACCAGCTTCTCAGTCTCGGGCCAGAGAAATCAAGGCCTGAAATAACTCACCCAAAATTAAATCTTGTACACTAAGGTTTTTGCACTCAAATATATATATGGCTCTGGATAGGTAGAGCAACATGCAAGAGGTATTTATGACAAGGTTAGCATTACTTTTAAGAACATAAATAAATCATCTGAAGAGTATCTTGGCCCCCTAAGTGGGTTTTGGTTATTTAATGACACACACCTAAGTGTCTAATGAATTTACCTAGTCCATGAGCAGGTATTAAAATTACGTATGGCATCAAGCACAACTCGTTGACTACACAAAAGGAAAGTGGTGCTCTAAAGGATTCCTAAGAAGGCTTATTTATTTTTTAATTTTGAATTTGAGTCCTAGGAACGCCGTACTATCAAGAGGGACAGGAATTATGTCTTCCAAGAGTCGAACAGGTGCTCTAGTTGCTAAAACAAAACTTATGAGAGACACCTTTGCACCAACACATTCACGGGGATCTTTTCTTGGGTGCTGGCCATGGAAGGCCGGAGTGTCCGGGTTTACCCCGGAGACTCCGGACTTCCCGGAGATTCCGGGTTTATCCCGGATACTCCGGATTATAAAGCCTCAACGGCTATATTCTGGGTGAGGGGGTATAAAAGCCCCCTCCACCCCTTCATTTACTTCTCTTCCCTGCCATTTCATGCTGAACAGTTGCAAACCTCATTTAATCCTCCCCCTTCTCCCTTTGGCTCAAAGTTGGTGAGATTTGTTGTGGGAGTTAAGAAGATTTGAGAGCAAGGGCTTGGAGAGTGCTAGTGAGCTGATTTCCCATCTCTAGAGCACCTCGTTCTTCGCTTGGTTGGCAAAATTCGTGTTTGTTACCCTTGGAGCCTTGAGCTCCTAGCCGGCTAGGCGTTGCCTTGGAGCATCCAAAGGTTGTGGCTGCCCAAGGAAGTTTGTATCACCCCAACATTGAGTAAGTAACTCTAGCTTGATCTTTGTGGTCGTTAGAGGGAGGAAAGTGACCTAGGTGTAAAGGTCCACCCTTCGTGGGTACCTCAACGGAGACGTAGACCTCAAGGTGTGAGGTTGAACTCCGGTAACAAATCCCTGTGTATCTTGTGCTTGTTCATCTTGTTGTATGCTTGTTTCTTGCTTGAACACGTATCTAGGGTTTGGTGCCGATCTACTTCGTGTTGAGGTTCCTACAGGTTTTGAGTGGATAAACAGGCTTGTCTCACCTCAGTACATAACCTATTTTCACAGATTTACTTTTGAGCAAGTTTAATTTCTGTCGATTTAATCTCACCCTAGCAGGCCGGACTATCCGGACATTTCCCCGGATTCTCCGGATTTCCCAGAGTATCCGGAAAAATATTCGGAGTCTCCGGACCTGCATCTGATAGCTGCGAAAAAGTTTGTGATTTTCAGGTTCGACTATTCACCCCCCTCTAGTCGACATCTTGATCCTTTCAATTGGTATCAGAGCCAAGTGCTCCATATTTGAAGCTTAATCGCTTGGAGTTGAGAAGATGTCGAATCCAAATGATCAAGCCCTACCACTCAGCGAAGGTGATCCCGTCAACAATGTTGTTGGCATGCCTCCTCCTCCTCGAGGAGACAACACCCGTGGTGCAAGCACTAGTCATCAAGCGCATGGACGAGGTGATGAGTCCTCCGATAGTGAGGACAAAGAGTTCGATGATGCAAGGTCTACCCGCTCCGCTCGACGACCATCAAGGGATTATACTCGAACATCTTTCGATTACTCTCGCTTATCCTTTAACCATCCATCGAGTTCTAGCCACATTGGGAAGATACCCCAATTTGATGGAACCGGCTATTCCAAGTGGAAGAACTCGATGGAGGAGTATTTGATGGCGGTGAATCCCGCACTTTGGACTATTGTGAACAGGGGTATTACCTTTGCAAGTGGTGATGCGAAGCTAACTCAAGATCAAGCAAATGAGATACAAAGAAACTATCAAGCCATACGCATCATCAAGAGTTCACTCACGGCCGAAGAATATGACAAGGTAGATGGGTTGAAGTCCGCCAAAAAAGTGTGGGACACCTTGTTCATCAATCATGAAGGGACAAAGCAAGTGAGGGAAGGAAGGATCCGAGCCTTGGAAAGTGAGCTCAATCGGTTTGTCATCAAGGATGATGAATCACCACAAGACATGTACAACTGATTGAACAAGATCATCAACAAAATCAAATCACTTGGAAGTACAAGATGGGGAAGAAGAGAAGTGGTTGACAAGATCCTCTCCGCTTACATGGCAAGGGATGTTCAACTCCCTACTCTCATAAGGGAAAAGAGAGGGTTCAACAAGTTCACTCCGGCGGATGTGATTGGAAGAATGGAAGAACATCTTATCACCGTCAAGGAGTCCAAGCTCTCATAAGAAATGTCAAAGATGCATGAACAACTTGAGAAGAACAAGGGAGTGGCCCTCAAGGCATCTATCAAGGAGAAAAGGTCAAGCTCATCAACCTCAAGGACCATGGTTGAGGAAGATGATGATGAAGATAGTGACATGGACATGACTCCCGAACAAATGGCTCTCTTTGTAAGGAAGTTCAACAAAATGTTCAAAAAGAGTGGATTCTTCAACAAGAACAAGGACAAGGACAAGATCAAGACCAAGAGAACTTCAAAGAGACCATGCTTTGGGTGTGGCAAGGACGGACATTTTATTGCGGAGTGCCCTAACATAAAAGTAAGAAGAAGAGACACCAACAAGTTTGACAAGAACAAGAAAAAAGAAGTTGGTGAAGCTCATTCGGGTGAAGAGTGGGATTCAAATGATGATAGCTCTGACTCCGACATGGAAGCCGGCCTTGCTACCATAACCATTAGGGAACCAATCAACAAGTCATCTCTATTTGAAGATCTCACCGATGATGAAGATGACTTTACCCACACTTGCCTCATGGCTAGGGGCTCCAAGGTAGACACTCCCACCCCGCCCCTAGATGATGATAGTGAGAATGATTTCGATTTTGAAAAAATGATCACTAGCTTTGGTAAAAAGGCAACAAAGAAAATTATGTTTTTAATGAAAGAAATTGAGAATAGAGATGGGACTCTTGAGGTGCAAGAAGAACTCTTTAGACTTGAGCGGGAGAAAACCATTACCCTTGAGAATGCCCTTGTAATTGAAAAGAAGGGTTTCAAGGTGCAAGAGGACTCGCTCAAGGAAAAGGAGATAGAAATTCTTAGCCTCAAGAAATCCCTAGCTAAAGATAAGTTGTTGGTAGATGAATTAACTAGGGAATCTTTTCTAGCTAAGGATGCTTGCAAGAAACTTGAGGGTGAAAAGCTTGAACTTTAAAAGAGCTTTGATAGCTTAAAGACTAGTCACATAGCATTAGAAGTTCAACTTGACAACCTCAAGAACAATGCTACAACTTCATCTAATGATGCTTTCTCTAACTCTCAAACATCAACAAGCAAAGGTTGTTCTAGATATTATAGGATTGATATAAATGCTTGTGCTACTAATGTTGCCGAGATGAATGCCATGAAAAAGGAAATTGCTAGGTTGTCAAACTCTCTCATAATTGAAAAGAATAAAGAACCCAGGAGAGGTGAGTTTGAAAACCACACCAAAGGGTTCGGGTCAAGCTACATGAAGAAGTTTGGCTTTGAGGATGGGAAGGGGCTTGGTAAGCAAGAACAAGGTACAAAAGACCCCATTCCATTCATCAAGAACCACCACACCAAAGGTATGGGAACAAGAAACGTGCTGCACGACATGAAGCAATTGGGTGTCAAGAACTATGACAACCAAGTTAGATATAACACACCGATCAAGTTCAAGAGCACCCAAGTGACAACACAAGCACCACCTTCAAAGCCAAACAAGTCAAGCAAAAAGCCCAAACCACATGCATCACAAGATAGCTTTTATGCCGATTATGTGTTGACTTGGAACCACAAGGGTAAGGTGGTTGCCAAGTATGTGGGACCTCGCACAAAAGGGACAATGATAAAAAGGAATGTGTGGGTGCCCAAGATTCTTGTGACTAACACGCTAGGACCCAAATTCACTTGGGTACCTAAAACACAAGCATAATTTGTTTTGTAGGCATACCCCCACGCGTGGAACAAAATGGGTGATTGATAGTGGATGCACAAATCATATGACCGGAGAGAAGAAAATGTTTACATCTTGTGACATGATTGAAAATCCTTCGGAAAGCATTGCATTTGGAGGCAATGGTGGAGGAACGGTTGTTGGTCTTGGTAAAATTGCTATCTCAATCAATCACTCAATTTCCGATGTTTATTTGGTTGAATCTTTGGACTACAACTTGTTGTCCGTCTCATAACTTTGTGAGATGGGCTTGTTTGTTCACAAATGAGGGTGTGACCGTCTTTAGAAGGAGCGATGACTCCGTTGCCTTTAAGGGTGAGCTCAAGGGAAGGCTTTACTTGGTGGATTTTTCATCGGATAAAGCCCAACTTGATACATGCTTATTGGCAAAGTCTAGATTGAGTTGGCTTTGGCATCGCCGACTACCTCACGTTGGGATGAATAATCTCAATAAGCTTCTAAAGGGGAAACACATCCTAGGACTAACAAACGTTCATTTTGAGAAAAATAGAATTTGTAGTGCTTGTCAAGCCGGAAAGCCATTGGAACTACTTCACATGGATATCTTTGGTCCGGTAGCCTATGTTAGCATTGGGGGAAACAAGTATGGATTTGTCATTGTTGATGATTACTCTCGGTACACTTGGGTATTCTTTATGAAAGACAAGAGCAAAGTTCATGAAATATTCAAGAAATTTGCAACAAGAGCCCAAAATGAATTTGATGTGAAGATCAAAAGAGTAAGAAGTGACAATGGCACCGAGTTCAAGAACACCAACATTGAAGAGTATCTTGATGAGGAAGGCATTGGTCATGAGCTCTCCGTCCCATACACTCCACAACAAAATGGGATTGTAGAGAGGAAGAATAGAACTCTCATTGAAGCCGCAAGAACCATGCTTGATGAGTACAAGACCTCGGATAGTTTTTGGGCGGAAGCAATCAACACGGCGTGTCATGCTATCAACTGTTTGTATCTTCACAAGCTTCGCCATAAGACCGCCTATGAGCTCCTAATTGGTAAAAAGCCTAATGTCTCTTACTTTAGAGTTTTTGGTTGTAAGTGCTTCATTCTCAACAAGAAGCCCAAAAGCTCTAAGTTTGCATCTAAAGTTGATGAAGGTATCTTTCTTGGTTACACCTCAAACGCTCATGGCTATCGTGTCCTCAACAAAACCATCGGTTGTGTTGAAGTCACGTGTGACTTGATGTTTGATGAATCTAATGGCTCTCAAGAGGAGCAAGTTGATGAATTGTGTGTAGGCAAGGAAGTGCCTGCTGAAAAGGCTATAAGGAGAATGGCCATTGGAGAAATCAAGCCTCAAGAAGAAGAAGATGAGGACTGCATAATTGAAGATGCAACAGCTCAGCCTCCTACGCAACCCGGAGAGTCCGAACAAAAACCCAGAGACTCCGGATTTTCCGGAAAGTCCGGAGAAAAGTCCGGAGACTCCGAACCTGCTGCTGAGGCTTCACAGGGCATTCAAGAAACTGAGGATTTGATCCAAAAGGAAGTGTCTGACCCACATCCAAGAGTTCAACAAAATGTTCAACGAGATCATCCCGTTGATAACATACTTGGAAGCATTCGTAGAGGGGTAACAACTCGTTCAAGATTAGCAAATTTTTGTGAACATTACTCGTTTGTTTCCATGTTGGAACCTCTTAAGGTTGAAGATGCTCTTGGAGATGTTGATTGGGTAATGGCCATGCAAGAAGAGCTCAACAACTTCACTAGGAATGAAGTCTGGTCCTTGGTAGAACGCCCCAAACAAAATGTGATTGGAACCAAGTGGGTGTTTCGCAACAAACAAGATGAAGATGGCGTGGTGACCAAGAACAAAGCTAGATTGGTTGCAAAGGGTTATACTCAAGTAGAAGGCTTAGACTTTGGAGAAACTTATGCACCGGTGGCAAGACTTGAAGCAATTCGTATACTCTTAGCCTTTGCCACTTATCACAACTTCAAGCTACATCAAATGGATGTCAAGAGTGCTTTCTTGAATGGTCCAATCTCTGAAGAAGTCTATGTTGAGCAACCACCGGGCTTTGAAGATCCTCAACTTCCAAACCATGTCTACAAGCTCCATAAGGCGCTCCATGGGCTCAAGCAAGCCCCTAGAGCATGGTATGAATGCCTCAAGGAATTTCTCTTAAAGAAAGGCTTTGAAATAGGCAAAGCCGATCCTACTCTCTTCACTCGTAAACAAGGCAATGATTTGTTTGTATGTCAAATATATGTTGATGATATTATATTTGGCTCTACTAATCAAATTTGGGTTGATGAGTTTAGTAGGATCATGACTAAAAGATTCGAGATGTCTATGATGGGCGAGTTGAAGTTCTTTCTCGGTTTTCAAATCAAGCAACTCAAGGATGGCACATTCATAAGTCAAACCAAGTACACCCATGACATGCTCAAGAAGTTTGACATGGACAACGCCAAGCCCATCAAAACACCTATGCCATCAAATGGACATCTTGATTTAAATGAGGAAGGCAAAAGCATTGATCAAAAGGTATATCGCTCCATGATTGGTTCTTTGCTTTACCTTTGTGCATTAAGGCCTGATATCATGCTTAGTGTGTGCTTGTGTGCAAGGTTTCAAGCTAATCCTAAGGAGTGCCATCTAATGGCCGTTAAGAGAATTTTTAGATACTTGGTTCATACTCCTAACCTTGGTTTATGGTATCCTAAGGGCTCCACTTTTGATCTACTTGGCTACTCCGATTCGGATTATGCCGGTTGCAAAGTAGATAGAAAGAGTACATCCGGGACTTGCCAATTCCTTGGAAGGTCCTTGGTGTCTTGGAGTTCCAAGAAACAAAACTCCGTTGCCCTTTCCACCGCCGAGGCCGAGTATGTTACGGCGCGCGCTTGTTGTGCTCAACTACTTTGGATGAGGCTCACTTTGAGAGACTTTGGTTGCAAGTTTAGCAAGGTGCCACTCTTGTGTGACAACGAGAGTGCCATTAAGCTAGCTAACAACCCCGTAAACCACTCAAGAACAAAGCACATAGACATAAGACACCATTTCTTGAGAGACCACGAAGCCAAAGGAGATATCGCTTTAAGTCATGTGAGCACCGATAAGCAACTAGCTGATATCTTCACAAAGCCTCTTGATGAACTAAGGTTTTGTGCATTGAGGAGTGAGCTAAATATCTTGGATTCTCGTAACTTGGCTTGGGATCATGCACATATTTGAGTGACCTAGTATAGAAATTTTGAAAACAAAAGATTCATGAAAAGCTTGTATTGAATTTGTTTTTGAAAACTTGGATCTTTAGAGTACAACATTTGGACTATTGTTCCCCTTGCTTGATTGTGGCTAGTCCAAAGTGTTGATACTGCTCAGGCTCACATTTATCACATAAGAAACCTTCC
Source organism: Cenchrus americanus (assembly GCA_947561735.1). Lineage (NCBI taxonomy): Eukaryota > Viridiplantae > Streptophyta > Magnoliopsida > Poales > Poaceae > Cenchrus > Cenchrus americanus. The sequence goes on along the minus strand of OX387241.1, from coordinate 95,148,307 downwards.
AAATCCATACAAAGACCAAATTCCTCGAAAATCTGCTCACTGGATTCAGGGGGAGCAAAGTATCCGGGGTTGGGGCCGGACACTCCGGGTTTCCCGGACACTCCGGACCTAGCCCGGAGACTCCGGGTTGTAAAAGTATAAAACCCTTGACCGCGGTGAAAAAGGCATCTTTCACTCCCACTCAGTTTTTAACCGCGCCCCCATCTCTCCCGTCGCCTCTCTCCATCCTCTTGGGCGATTTCCACTTCCAACCCACCAAATCTCGTGAAACTGAGGATTTGAAGGCACCAAGGTGTGGAGATCAAGGACCTACTCAAGTTTCAAAAGATTCAAGTCCTCTCCCCTCTCTCCCCAAGGTATTTTCAAAAGAGTTTTTCCCGATCTACTTCCCTAGCGTAGTCCTTGTAGTATCCTAGTATGGAATAAGTAGGAAATACACCATAGACTCTAGATCTGCGTTTCCTCTTAGTTTGGATGGATATATCTTGCTGCATTGTGATTTAGGGTTTCGGCTGCGACACTCGGACTCTCCGGGGTCGAAGAACCCGGACTCTCCGGTATCTCCGGAGTCTCCGGACTTTTTCCCGGAGTATCCGGGGTTCGCACTGCAACCCTAAACCACAAGTGTAGTGTGTCTCCATCTTGGATAATCTCTCACTTCCATATCCTTTTACCTATCCAGATGGTGAGAGTGAAGGCCTGTCGTGGCAATGAAGAACCATCCACCCAAAGGAGGTGTTAACACCAAAATTTGGTAAGGAGTATGACCTGTGGGTCCGATTCGAAAAAGAGTCCGTCTGGTGGAAGGAAGGATATTTCCAGAAGTTTTCGGCAAAGAGATCCGCGGTCGGCTATTTGCTCCAGTTCGGCAAAGGAACAGTAGAGCTGATTTTGCGGGATTGGACGGTGACGTGGCTCAAATCAGGAGAGACGAATGGATGGACAGGCGATCGAGTTTAGTTAGGCAATGAATCCATTCGCAATTGTAATCAGCAGGGTATAAATACGATCCCTGGATGTATGTAACAGACACGATCATTCTTCAATACACACCGGCCTTACGCCAAACCCTAGAGTCCTTGTCGTGTCGTCGAGTTCTTCGAGAGGGCCAATCGATCCGTCGACCTCCGTGAGTACCGGCAACCTTGTATCATGTCTAGTATCATGCGGTGGATTTAGATCTGATGCAAGTAGTCTTGTTACCATGCTTCGTGTCATGCGGTAGATTCAAGCTTGGTTCAAGAAGGTTTCTTGTTAGATCATGAGTCATGCGGTAGGCTAAGATCTGGCTCGAAGCTAGTTATCGGCTCTATTGGATTTTGGCAAGATCCAATAGATTCATTAAGTTATCCCGTGTTATCTTGAGTTTTACTTTACGTTTTAATTCATGTAACACATCCTTGCCCAATTTAGATGGGTTTGGATCGGCTATATCTCTTTTAAGATCCTTGTGCGAGCGGGTTTCGTGTTTTGACGCGTGGATCTTATGTTCTCTGATAGCCGAAACCGAATCGATCTAGGTTGTTACGTGTTGCGGGTTCAATCTTGCTTCGTTCGTATAAATCTTGAAAGAACCGGGTATCATGCGGTAGATGCAGGTTTTTGGGTTGCTTTGGAGCTAGTCATCCGGTGGATTAGATTCCCAAATCAGTCTGATAGATTTATTCACGTGGTAACGTTTGTTCCTTCTTCATGGACCCTGGATCGGCTGTTCAGCCGTATTCGGTTATGTTTTCACGAGTAAATCACGTGCATTGTTCATGCCTTAAGTGATGTATGCTTTTAGCTTTCCATATTTAGATTGTATCATGCGGTGGATAGATCTATTTGTGGAAAGTGGTATGTTTTTCATGCAAGTCGTATCATGCGGTGGATAGATTTGTTTGTTATCGTACCCGACGGGTTTTTAAGTACCTAGACATGCGGTAGACTAGTGCTTTGGATCTATGCATGCTTATTTAATACATGATCATGTCCGTGCTTTACCTCATTTTATTTAATGATAAACCTCATGGGGATCGGTCATAACTTTGTGCTTGCATCTTTATTTATACAAAGACCGATCGTCGTCATGCTTACGTCATCCATTCGGCAGTATTCCTTTTTCCTCCGTAATGGTCCGGATGGTTGTGGTTCTTTGACGAACATGCTCTACATAGCTACATGTCACCTTGCTTGGCTTCTTAGCCGTAAATATGGAACTGTCTGGTACCACCCGGCAAGTTCCAAGCTTTGGTATTTAACTGCTTTACCTTTTTGTTAATTTTTCAGGAAAAATTGACTGGCACGTCACTCTCTCTCTGCGCGTGCGAAGCTAGCTTTGTTCGGCTTGCTGTGTGATTGGCATTAAGTGCACATTTTACGTCAACACACTTTTTGGCACGCCTGGTGGGACCAACAGCCGATTTAATTCAAGATGCCTGAGATTGCAGACCTTATGGACGTCGACCTAGAAGATCTTTCGCCGGAGCAGCGGCAGCAGCTCCAAGACGTCGTAGATCAATTTCAGCAGAAGTGCCTGCTGTCATTTAAGAAGAACAGAAGCGGTGTCCCATATCTAAAGAATGAGATGCCTAGAGTGCTGCTACCGGGAGAGATTGATGCTACGTCTCAGCAGGAAAAGGAGGAATGCGCGCGGGTGTTCCAAGAGTCAGCAGATTACATGCTCACCAAGCACAACAAGGCCTTCCTCGGATTGCTCCAGCAGATGATGGTAGCCCTCTTTGGCCCGGGCGTGGAGAAAGCGTTCGGGAAGACGCCCTTTCAGAAGAGCACCATAGAGCTGGGTGAGTCAAGCTCTCAGCCGCCGCTACGGAGCCAGCCACAGCAGCCTCCTCCTCAGAGCGCCGGAAGCCAAGCATTCCAACCTCCTCCGCAGGGCGCTGGGGGGCAGCCAGTTCAGCCCCCGTTACAAGCTTCAGGAAGTCAACCAATCCTGCCGCCACCACAGAGTAGCACAGGTCAGCCTGTGCAACAGCCGAATCCGTACCAGCCTACGTACGGAGACCTAGCGTTCGGCTCGTCTGGGGCCCCACTTGACCCCGGTCGGAGGATTGCACCATCGACCAACTGGCTCCAGAAGAATTTGTACGGCGGTGGTTACCATGAAGTGGGAAACTACGGAGCATTCGACGCCTTCCCGCACCCAGGGTACGCGGCAGCTGCAGGCGCGCAAGAAGATGACGCCCTAGCGCGCAAGATGGCCGAATTGATGCAGAATCAGTTCGGCCTCAAGCCAAAGATGCAGGGCCCCGCCTACAGGCCACCGTTCCCAGAGTGGTACTATAACGTGCTCTTGCCGCCTAGAGTGAAGCCGCCGACGGAATTCACAAAGTTCTCGGGGCTGGACGAGACAAGCACGGTCGAGCACATCGCCCGTTACCTCATGCAGCTTGGGGAATGCTCGGCCGAGGAAACGTTCAGGGTTCGTTACTTCCCCGCCTCACTGACGGGTCCCGGCTTTTCGGTGGTTTTCGTCCCTGCGCACCGAATCGGTGGCCGGATGGAAGGATTTGGAGCGTAAATTCCACGCTCATTACTTCGGCGGTAGTTCGAGAAGAAGTTGATTGATCTCGCCACCCCGAAACAAAGGCACGGCGAAACGCCGCCGGGAGTTTCTTAGAAGATTCAGGGAAGTCAAAGGCATGTGCTTCTCGCTGAACTTGCCAGACGATCAGCTCGCTGATATGGCCGTCGCCGGGATGTTGCCGGCCGTACGCGAGAAGCTATTTGGGATGGAGTTCGAGAACCTGGGCCAACTGTCGCAGAAGTTATCTTTGATGAGCAATCAGGCATATGGCCTCAAGAAGGACCCCAAATTTGGCAAGCAGCACGACGTCGCTGACATCTACAACCAATTCTTGGACAAGGCTGATTTGTTCGAGGATTCTGACGACGGAATTGGAGATAGCTGCAGCAGAGATCATGTGGGGTAAAGAGCCCTTGACAATGAATCAGCGTTGGGTCAAGCAGACCAAAGGAACTTACGACTTCGACATCACAAAGGCCGATAAGTTGTTTGAGCTCTTGGTAAAGGAAGGCCGAATCAAGGCGCTCGAAGGGCATTCTATGCTTCGGCCGATGGAGTCAAAGCGAAACGTTACCGTGGCTTCCATGACGGGGACTCACACTCCATCAACGATTGCGGGGTCTTCGGGATGAGGATCCGAAGGCTATCCGGGAGGGACACCTCAAGTTTGATAACAAGATGAAGGCTGGATGGCCACCCCTTTCCTCAGAACATGCTCGGCTTTTCTATCAACGCAATAACAGCCGAGGAAAAGGGAAAGGTCAAGGTCCTGACCTCAGCCCGGATCCAAGCAAGGTGGAGCAGTGGACCCGGAGCGCCAGGTGACCCTAGAGCAAGTACAGGGCGACGCCCCCCGCGTTCTCAAAAGCCACATCGAGATTGGGGAATCGTCCGGGCCTAAAACCAAGGTGACGTCACGCATTCTCCTCAACAAATGGCAGCGCCGGGATGGAAAAGGAACGCTACCGAAGCGTCGTCACGAGGAGGAGCGGCGCGGTGCGAAGAGGAAGCGCGCGAAGGGACCAAGAACGGGACACGCGCGAGCGAGCGCGCACACCGGGGGTGCGCCTTCTTCGAACCTTCCTGGAATGAGGGCCCGAAACGCCCACATTGAAGAACCGTCCCGAATGCGGCGACGGATATGTTGAGTACGGGCGAGGAAATCGCCAATCGCCGATCCGTCCACGAAAGACTTGGAAGGATCCACCCGAATGGGGATCGGCGTCAAAAAATTGAGGTCATCGATCACCCCGGGAAGCGCCAAGCCGATCTCGGGTGGGCCGATCGGGGAAGAGGACGAGGATGTCCACGTACGGCGAGAAGGGGCGGTGGTGCCCGCCGGTCTACGCGGAGCCAAAAGAGGCGGGTCCGGCGCTTGAGGAACCGCGAGATGAAACAAGCCGGGATCCGGACGAGGCGAAGTGGCGCCCCAAGGACCGGCCCGGAAGGATCGAAGCGTTCGGCTCCTCGCGTGCATGGTATACTTCTCGCCGAACGAGTTCATGGCTCCTGCTAACCAGATTATGCGGGAGGAAGCTTCCTTTGACGACGAGCAGCCCGAGGGGATGATGGCACAACTGGTGCTGGCCAAGCAGGCCATCTTCGACAAGCCGGCCAAGAATCGCCATATGAGGCCGCTATACTTGAGGGGGTACGTCAATGGCAAGCCATTGACCAAGATGTTCGTCGACGGTGGAGCGGCAGTCAACGTGATGCCGTACACCACCTTCAGGAAGCTTGGCATGGGCCCGAGCGATTTGACACCTACAAGCATCATCCTGAACGACTTCGCCGGGAACCCCTCAGACACCAAAGGATGCGCTCACGTGGACTTGATGATCGGGTTCAAGACGCTGCTCACCACCTTCTTTGTCATCGAAGGCAAGGGGGCTTACAGCCTGCTGCTTGGGCGGGACTGGATCCACGCCAACTGCTGCGTCCCATCCACCATGCATCAACAGCTTATCCAGTGGGTGGATGATGAGATCGAGGTCGTCCAGGCGGATGACTCCGTGAGCGTGGCCAATATGGAACCGGCCTTCTGGGAGTACCAAGGCATCGATTGCTTCTCGGGGAAGGACGGGGAGAAGGTCTCGTTGAACTGTCGGCGGTGACCAACGGCCGATTCAAGCGATCGGCTCTTACGGTAATTTTTAATGGAGAACCCCGTGGATGGCACCGATGGCAAGTTAGGGCGAGGATTCATGTCGGCCGATAAGCCGGAAGAAGTTGACATTGGAAGCGGTGATAAGCCAAGGCCGACGTTCATCGGTGCAAATTTGCAACCGGACTTCGGGGGAAACTTAATTGAGCTTCTCGAGAATATAAAGATTGCTTCGCCTGGGATTACTCGGAGATGCCTGGATTGGATCGTTCCATCGTCGAGCACCGGTTGCCAATCAAGCCTAGTTTCAAACCATATAAGCAACCGCCCCGGAAAATCTACAAGGATGAAGTATTGGCCGATGTGAAGAAGGAGATCGAAAGATTACTTGATGCAAACTTCGTTCGGCCGTGCGGATATGCGGAGTGGATTTCTAACATCGTCCCCGTGTATAAGAAGAATGGAAAAATGAGAGTTTGCATAGACTTCGGGGACCTAAACGAGCTACTCCCATGGATGGATACCCGATGCCTATTGCCGATTTGTTGATTGACGCCGCCGCCTGGACACAAGGTGATTAGTTTCATGGATGGCACGCGGGATACAATCGATTTTCATGGCAATAGGGGACATATCAAAGACGGCCTTCGGATGCCCTGGTCATATAGGCCTATTTGAGTGGATAGTCATGACGTTTGGATTGAAAAATGCCGGTGCAACCTATCGGCGGGCCATGAATTACATTTTTCATGAGTTGATCGGCAAAAGCCGTGGAAATCTACATCGATGACGTGGTGATCAAGTCCTTAAGTCATGACACCCATCTAGAAGATGTGAAGAAGACCTTGGAATGCACCGGAAGCATGGTCTAAAGATGAATCCAAACAAGTGTGCATTTGGAGTATCGGTGGAGAGTTCTTGGGGTTTTTGGTCCACGAAGGGGGAATCGAGGTTGGCAAGAAGAGCATGAAAGCCATTGATGAAATCGTTCCTCCAACCAACCTCAAGGAATTGCAATCACCGCTCGGCAAGATCAACTTCGTGAGAAGATTCATCTCAAATTTATCGCGAGAAAGTGTTGCCATTCTCTCCATTGCTTGAAGCTAAAGAAGGATCGAGAAATTCACATGGGGCGACGAACAACAAAAGGCTTTTGATGAGATCAAGCGGTACATGAAGGAGCCGCCGGTCTTTGGTTCCTCCTCGGTGAACAAGCCTTTCAAGTTGTACGTGGCGGCCGATACCCAAACTATTGGATCGGCCCTTATTCAAGAATTCGAAGGAAAGGAGCGGGTAGTAGCTTATCTTAGCCGAAAACTACTTGATCCTGAAACCAGGTATTCGGCTATTGAGAGACTGTGTCTTTGCGTGTACTACTCGTGTACAAAGTTTCGGCACTACTTGTTGAATGTCGAATGCACCGTATACTCAAAGTTTGATGTGATAAAACATATGCTATCTATGCCAATTTTGAATGGTCGGATTGGCAAATGGATTTTAGCTTTATCAGAATTCGAGTTGAAGTTCGAATCGGCAAAAGCCATCAAAGGTCAGATCATTGCCGATTTCATAACTGAACATCGTGACCCTTCGATTGATCTACTTGAAATTACCCCTTGGGCTTTATTTTTTGACGGGTCATCATGTGGCAAAGGTGGGGGAGTAGGGATCCTGCTAATTTCGCCCAGAGGTGAGATGTTTGAATTCGCTATTCCTATACAACCCACTGTCACAAATAACCGGCCGAGTACGAGGCACTACTTCGAGGGCTTCAATATTTGAGAGAAGCTGGGGCCGTATCAGTTGAGGTCTATGGAGATTCAGAACTAGTAATCAAGCAATTGAACGGCCAATACGAGTGCAGGAGCGAAGCGCTGAGGAGTTACTACGAAGAGTGCAGGGAAATCTTGAAGAGCTTCCCACTGGTAACCCTACAGCACATTCCTAGAGAGCATAACGAAGAAGCAAATAGGCTAGCTCAGAGCGCCTCTGGTTACAAGGAGAGTCAAGAAGCGTTCGCTGCAGAAGTGTGCGCACTGAGGGAGGATCTTGCAGAAGATGATTGGAGGAAGGAAATCGTCGATTACTTGAAAGATCCATCCCGAAAAGTCTCCAGGAAACTCAGGTACAAGGCAATCAAGTTCGTTCTTCTGGATGATAATTTATTCTATAAATCATTAGATGGGGTATTGCTACGATGCACGGGTCCGAAGAAGCCAAGAACATGATGAGCGAGGTGCATGATGGGATATGTGGAGCGCACCAATCGGCCTATCGGATGAAATGGGTTATTAGACAAGCCTGGATGCTTTTGGCCGACGATATTAGAGGATTGCTTTGAGTATTACAAGGGATGTCAAGACCGCCGAGGTTCGGGGAATATTCAAAGAGTCCCCGCATCGGCATTGAATCCCGTCATCAAGCCATGGCCATTCGGGGGGGTGGGGTATAGACTTGATTGGCCAAATTAATCCGCCGTCTAGCAAGGGGCATAAGTTCGTGCTTTTGGCTACGATTACTTCACCAAATGGGTCGAGGCGATCCCACCGAAGAAAGTGACGTCGAAAAACATGATCGAGTTCGTCAAGGAACACATCATCTATCGATTTGGGATCCCTCGGACGATTACCACCGACCGGGGGCACAGTTCGTGTCATTAGAGTTCGAGATTTTGCCGAAAGCATGGGAATCAAATTGTTTAATTCTTCTCCATATTATGCCCAAGCTAATGGTCAAGCGAGAGGCTTCTAATAAGATCATGATCAAGGCGATACGAGAAGAAGATCGACCGAAGCCAAGGAGATGGCATTCGGTACTCGGTGAAGCGCCGTGGGCTTACCGAATGGCCCCCCATGGAGCTACAAAGACTTCTCCTTACGAGTTGGTTTACGGGCATCATGCAATCCCGCCCTAGGAAATGCAATCGAGTCAAGGAGAGTAGTCTTTGCAAAATGAGTTGAGCTCCAAGGATTACGGTGGCCTAATGATGGATGAGTTAGAAGATTTGCATATGATCCGTCTCGGGGCCCCGGAAAACATCGAGAAAAACAAGCCGCGAGTCGCCAAGTACTATAACAAGAAAGTAAAAGTAAAGCAATTCGCGAGAAGGTGATCTAGTTTGGAAAGCATTATTGCCGATTGGAACTAAATACAGTGAATTCGGCAAATGGTCCCCTAACTGGGAGGGGCCTTTTCGTGTGGTCAGATGCGTTCCTGGTAATGCCTACATATTGAAAACTTTGCTAGGGGAAGAATTTTCCGCTGCGATAAATGGAAGATATCTGAAGAAGTATTATCCTAGCATTGAGATCGATCGGTGATTACACACATACGGCACAAAATAGCCGGCGCTCGAGAACGAGGCCGCCTTCGAACAAAATCCATGAACAAGAAAGAATGGCCGGTGCCCGGATGCATTGCCCTTAGCTCAATACTACATTACAACTACTTCTTGCGGGATCACATCTAGCGGCCACGATGATCGGGTCCCCGAGGAGGTGGGAAGCAGAAGGCGTGGAGGAAGAAGCGAAAGTATGATTCAATCTTTTCTTTGCTTCTTCGGCTGCTGCTCCCTCTTCAGTTGTTCCAGGACCACCGTGACGGCGACTTGGAACGCACGAGGATGACCGTAATTGGCGGCCTCTACCAAGCTATCCCAGGCCGCCTTCAGGCTGCTATACCTGTCAGAGACATCTGGAACGGGAGAATCACGGTTAGAGGCAAGAAATCCGGATGCAAACGTGAAGGGGTCAGGAGCATTTACCCCCTACTAATGCTTCCAGCGCCATGCGACGCTCGCGCTCGGCTTGGCAACGGGCGGACATGTCCCTGAGGCCATGCTCCAGGTGCCGTACGCGGCGGCGCAGCCGATGGTTGGTCTTCTGTTCAGGCGTGGCATCCTCTGCTTCGAGAGAGGAATCGGAGGAGATGCACTCAGGCACATCCTCGGTCCCGATGACTTCTTCAGGAAGCAAATCAAGGCTGAAAAGGACGAGAGGAAAAACATGAAGCGCAAGATCAAGCGGAAGAACAGGGAGCGGATCAAGAAAACTCACTTCCGAATCGTACGCTTCTTTGATGAGCCGCTCCCCTGAGGTTGTTTACCCTTGTCCATGGCATTGGGGTTTTTCCTCTGGAGCAGGGGAAGAGATGAGAAATGATGGAGGAGTGTGTGAATGGATTTGCGAGCATCCCACGGGCTATTTTATTGACCGGGAGACGCATTGGGAGTGATGAGCGCGGTACACCGTTGTTGGAATACCAAACGGCAGGGTTTTCCACCAAGTGCGAAGGGCTTTCTCTTGAACAGTGTTTACGGATTGCCGAATTGGGATCCTTTGTGGATTTTGCGCCAAGGGGCAGTTGTTCTCTCGCGTTCGGCTAAAGATAGTTCCCGGATGCAATTAAATTCACAAAATGCAAGGTGCAAAGGGAAATCATCGCAGAACAGGTGCAGAATTCAAAAGTTCTTCATCTATTGCCGATATTTACACATCCCTAGTACAATCTAGTCGAAGAGCCTGTTCAACACAGATTGGGGATGGGTAATTTCGGCAATGGCGTCGCCGTGGCCGTCAAGGCGCTCCAGGATGAGCTCGATCTCGTCGATGTCCTCCGGCGTGCCGCCCCGAAATCCACGCGGCCTGGTGGAGTAGTCGACGTCCGTATGCGTCGCCATCGTAGCCAGGCCCAAGGTGGTGCCCAAACGAACGCCATGGACGGCCACCTCATCGACGCGGTGCTCCACCGCGGTTAGGCGCTCCGCCGGCGTGTCGCCGTGGGCATTCACCTTTTCGGCCAACTGCTCTACCAGCGTCTTTAGCTGGTCGAGCTCGGCGTCGCGGGCTACAAAGAGCAAACAGGAAAGATTAGCATCAGAGACCGGGCTAGATCAAGGATCGATCTCAGAGCCATACCGTCAATGGCCTCCAGCGGTGTTTGCGCCGGTCCTCCCATTCCAGCTCGGCCACACCCGCTTTCTTGGAGACGTCCTCCAGCTCGCGACGGGACGCCTCTAGCTCCTCCTTGAAGCGGATGGCGTCCTCTTCCCCGTACGGCACCGGGGAGTGGCCATCGGACTCCGAAGAGTCATCCGGCGGGGGCCGATTGGCCGGCGCGCGGGCGGATTCCACCGAATCGGCTCGAAAAGGGGGATGATCGTCAAGGCAAAAGAAGATCAAGAACGAGAATCACGGAGAGGAGAGATTGACGATCGTCACCGCCCGCGCGCATTGGCGCTGCTCCCCCTCGGCCTCGTCGGAGGCACGGCGGCGGTTGAGGCGGCGCACCATTGTGGTTTGGGATGTGCCTTGTTTGCGAGAAGGCTAAAGATTGGCAAAGATTCGAGAGCTAGGAGGCACGGTGGAGAGCTAGGGGCACCTATGGCAACATTTATTGGCACGGCGGGATGAATCGTGGCTTCGAGTCGTGGCTGTGGATCGTGGCGTACGTCCCAATAAAATCGGAAGGTGGAAAGATTTCCTTGACCAGCCCGCCGGCGGGTCGTTTGGAGTTCTAAGCTAGACCGCGTGCAGGTCGATTGGTTCGGCTAAAGGAATTCAAAGTGTCGTTCGGGAGTTAGCGTTTCACTGCCGAATGGGTCGTTCAGCATTACATCTCAAAGTACGCAAAAGAAAGGAAACAAATCACAAGGAGATATTACGAGAGCGACCAGTTCAATTATACATCAATGAGGATTCAGGCATTCAGGAGTTTTGCAAGTACACGACGAACATTGGATATTATCAAATGGGAATGGTCCAGCATCTCCTGGCAGTCCTTTTGGGCATCAGATAAGTCAGTGAGCTCCGCATCGCATTGCTCTATTCTGGTGACAGCCGATTCTACTTCCGCTTGGGTCTTTGCTATCAATCCGGGAAGTTCGGCTATTTTCTTTTGATCAATCTCCATCTCCGCTGACAGGCTTCTCAGTTCGGCTTCTAGAGCAGCCTTCCTAGCAGCTTTCAGATCATAAGAAGCTTGCAGGTTAGCCAACGCATCTTTATGGTTCTCTGCTTGGGATCGTGCCCCGTTCATGGCATGTTCAGCATCGGTTTTCTTCTTTTCAATGGCCGGACGGGAGCGCAATTTCCTCCAAGCGCGCCTTAAGGGTACATAAAGGGGCTCCAAGTCATAGACGGATGATAGAGAAGCTCTGATGTCTTCAGGGAGTTTTTGACCAATGGATTCAAACATTTCTTCGAAATGATGGAGATCATTGAACTGATCCTGAGCATCTTTTTCTAGCCGAGCAAAGCAATTTCTTTGAGCTTGGACAACACTTCATCGCGGCGGGCCGGAATACTCCTTCCATCACCTCGGCGAGTGGATTGCTCTCTGATGGCAGGCTTGGTGATGATGAAACCTGATCCTGATGGGCAACATTGCAGAATTAAGGATGCTAAACATCGAGGTACCAAAATTAAGTGCGGATGGTTACCTCGTGGCTGGTTTCTTGAGTAGGGGCAATCGCAGGTGAAGAAGACGCTCCAAGAAGAGCCGAAACTTCCGAGCTAGGAGGTGCTGATGCGGCCACTGGCAGCTCGTGGGTTTCCGGGCCGGAGAGGAGTCGGGACTGCCGCCTCTCGTTGGGTTGGTTATCTCTCGCTTGACCAATAGGCGATGGCACCTTGGGAGAACTTGTTGGCTCCAGTTGAGTTGGGAGATTCATCTCTGGAGAATTTATTGCTTCTGCAGAAGGTGATGAAGATGAGATCTCCACCGGGATGGGTAATTCAACCCTGGATGGATTCGCTTGTTGAACCACTGGGACATCTACAAGCTGTTCTTCCACGGCTTCTTCTGCAAATGTCCAATTGAAAGAGTAAGTGCCAGTGCTCATCCTTGAGAAAAAACAGTAAAGGTCATACCAGTGGATGGGGCATCGGCGAGTACGGCTCGAAGGCCGCTTTGGGCTGCGGTCCGAAAATGCACAATGATATGATCCATCAAGAACGAGTGACCCGGTAATCAAGAAGGTAAAGGGTTTTACCTCAACAAGCACTTTCTTGACAGTTCTTCTCCTTTTAGCACTTGGAGGGGCAATCAGATGCAGACCTTGCCTCCTGTCTGCGGCAAGGCTAGAAAGGCTAGGGTCTACGGTAGCATACCTGGCCATTAGTTGGTGCAGGGTTGTGGATTTGAACCCCGATCTTTGAAATTGGGCCTTCGACATTGTAAGCAATTGCCCCGGCTCGAGGGGCGAGCAATCGTGTTCGTGAACGGGAAGATAAAGGTCGAACCATGAATAGAGAGGAAGGCCCGATCTAAGGGCTCATTGTATTACCTCTCGAAGTTGGCGAAAAGTCGGTACCAACTCGCACGAATACATGAACGGGCTCACCGAAGATATGGTCATGAAATTCTTGCCACCGGGGAGTTGAAGGTGGGGTGAGCTATGGTTGTGGGCACGAAAGGACATGTGTACACCATGGGACTGCACACATTGTTGAAAACTCTGCTGCCCTGCATCAGTTCTTTGATTTCCTCCCTGGGTTTGAGGAATTCGTGCAAAAACAATCTTGGGGGCATCTGGCCGCATCCAAGTTGTCTGGCCATTATATTAGGCTGGTAGTATTCATAAGTGTTGACATTCTGCCTCCCTCCATTGAACTCGGCCGGTAGTATGCATGGGCGGATTGTGATATTAAAGATCTCCAAGAATCCCCTATCTTGATGGCCGGGCTCAAAGGTAAATTCGACAGGGAAGGTCAAAGTGTCATTGCCTAGATAAGGAAGCCAAAGAGGATTGGAGAAGCCTTTGAAGAACAACTCGAAGAGCCGGGCCGATGTCTGCCTGGATGAGAACGAGTTGAAGCCGCTTCTCCGTAGTTTTGGCATCCTCTCGGTAGCTTGAGGCTCTCCTTCGGGGTGATTGGACAAAGGGAAGAACCCGGAGTTCAAATCGACGCCAACAATCGATGCATATGGAGGCTGCAGCCACATTTGAACAAACCACCAAGGGCCATTGACGCATGTTATCCTCGGCCGGTGTACATTTGGGTAACGATCGATGAAGCATATGATATACACCTGCCCAAGAAGAATTTTCCCAGAGGGAGGCGATTGCCACTAGCCAGATGAATCGCCATTGCGATATGATTCAAAGTGGGTTCGTTGGCCTTGCCACAGAAGACAAATCTGCATAGCCACATGTTCAGAAAGGCTCTATATTCAACTTCGCCAAGGGGATTATCTTTCATGTGCTTCAGGATATAATGCTTGTAGCCATTCCCTGGCTTTACCCCTGTCTGGCGTGAAGAATTTTTGAAGTTCCAGGGCTGGACAGACCCGGTGATGTCAAGGCCGGTGATCATGTATACATCGGCCAAAGTTGGAGACATTGGGCCATGCCCAAAAAGGAAGGCGTTGACGCCATTTGACCAGAAGTGGCATGCGGCTATCAGAAGATCTTCATTCTTGGGTGTCTCAGCCACGGACAACTCCAGACATTGAGCGATACGGAGAGCGTCCAGGTTGGTCAATCCGCTCTTATCCGCAAGAATCCTCCGATACCAAGTCTTCCAGCCTGCAATTGGGGGCAAAGGCCAGTTCTTGAATGCATCTTGCCACCGAGGAGGTGGAGACAAAGCTGCCTTAAAGGGGATTCTCTGAGATTCAGCGGCAATAAGATCTCGAGGATCAGGATTCCCCACAGGACCAAGGAAATAAGACTGCGAATTGGCCTCGATAGGAATCAAAAGAGCAGTAGAAGGTTCCTGGAAGAGAGCGGAAAAGGAAAATCTCAGGTAAAATTGAAAACCTAATGCCGAACAAGGTTTGCGGGGGATGAATTTACCTGAGCATCTTGGTTCTGAGCTGCCATTGGAGGTTCGAGCTCGGAACAAAGGGATCTAGGGTTGGATCTGGACGAAGATTCCGGCGGATTGCGAAGAACAGGTGTTGACAGATTTGACTCAAGGATTCGTGGCTGGAGTCAATTGTGGAACAAAATTACTTTTATCCCACAATTGAAGGGGCATGTGTTAACACCAAAATTTGGTAAGGAGTATGACCTGTGGGTCCGATTCGAAAAAGAGTCCGTCTGGTGGAAGGAAGGATATTTCCAGAAGTTTTCGGCAAAGAGATCCGCGGTCGGCTATTTGCTCCAGTTCGGCAAAGGAACAAGAGGCGATTTTGCGGGATTGGACGGTGACGTGGCTCAAATCAGGAGAGACGAATGGATGGACGGGCGATCGAGTTTAGTTAGGCAATGAATCCATTCGCAATTGTAATCAGCAGGGTATAAATACGATCCCTGGATGTATGTAACAAACACGATCATTCTTCAATACACACCGGCCTTACGCCAAACCCTAGAGTCCTTGTCGTGTCGTCGAGTTCTTCGAGAGGGCCAATCGATCCGTCGACCTCCGTGAGTACCGGCAACCTTGTATCATGTCTAGTATCATGCGGTGGATTTAGATCTGATGCAAGTAGTCTTGTTACCATGCTTCGTGTCATGCGGTAGATTCAAGCTTGGTTCAAGAAGGTTTCTTGTTAGATCATGAGTCATGCGGTAGGCTAAGATCTGGCTCGAAGCTAGTTATCGGCTCTATTGGATTTTAGCAAGATCCAATAGATTCATTAAGTTATCCTGTGTTATCTTGAGTTTTACTTTATGTTTTAATTCATGTAACACATCCTTGCCCAATTTAGATGGGTTTGGATCGGCTATATCTCTTTTAAGATCCTTGTGCGAGCGGGTTTCGTGTTTTGACGCGTGGATCTTATGTTCTCTGATAGCCGAAACCGAATCGATCTAGGTTGTTACGTGTTGCGGGTTCAATCTTGCTTCGTTCGTATAAATCTTGAAAGAACCGGGTATCATACGGTAGATGCAGGTTATTGGGTTGCTTTGGAGCTAGTCATCCGGTGGATTAGATTCCCAAATCAGTCTGATAGATTTATTCACGTGGTAACGTTTGTTCCTTCTTCATGGACCCTGGATCGGTACGTTCGGTACCGTATTCGGTTATGTTTTCACGAGTAAATCACGTGCATTGTTCATGCCTTAAGTGATGTATGCTTTTAGCTTTCCATATTTAGATTGTATCATGCGGTGGATAGATCTATTTGTGGAAAGTGGTATGTTTTTCATGCAAGTCGTATCATGCGGTGGATAGATTTGTTTGTTATCGTACCCGACGGGTTTTTAAGTACCTAGACATGCGGTAGACTAGTGCTTTGGATCTATGCATGCTTATTTAATACATGATCATGTCCGTGCTTTACCTCATTTTATTTAATGATAAACCTCATGGGGATCGGTCATAACTTTGTGCTTGCATCTTTATTTATACAAAGACCGATCGTCGTCATGCTTACGTCATCCATTCGGCAGTATTCCTTTTTCCTCTGTAATGGTCCGGATGGTTGTGGTTCTTTGACAGATAGCTCTACATAGCTACATGTCACCTTGCTTGGCTTCTTAGCCGTAAATATGGAACTGTCTGGTACCACCCGGCAAGTTCCAAGCTTTGGTATTTAACTACTTTACCTTTTTGTTAATTTTTCAGGAAAAATTGACTGGCACGTCACTCTCTCTCTGCGCGTGCGAAGCTAGCTTTGTTCGGCTTGCTGTGTGATTGGCATTAAGTGCACATTTTACGTCAACAGGAGGACCAAGGCTAGACACGATCCCGCCACTCTTCAAGCCGTGCAAGAAGCCTTAGGGCATGAAGGATTTCAGCGCAGCTCTAGGCCAAGGCGAGGTGACCCTCCTTCCTCCTATGCCAAAAGGAGCGAAGAAGAGATAGAGGAGGAGGAGGAGGAAGAGGAAAGGACTGAAAGTGATGATGATGAAGTGGAAGATGAGACTTATGAGCAGTCCCCTGAGCCTCCTCGTCGCCATGGAAAGGGGCCAGCAAAAGAAAAACCCCGCTACAAGCCCCATCACAAAAAGAGCCATCAAGCCCCATATGTCCATCAAAGCCGTCCAGCTACTCGAGTTCCTCCTAAACATAAGCAAGGAGTAGCTGCCCACATCTGCCCCAAAACCCCTCCTAGGCTTATTCCTACTCTTCCACCAAATGTCCGAGTAGTTGACACCCCTATCAAGCTAAGGGACCCCGGCTCAGTTCTTGGATTTGCTGAACACATGATTAGGGACTACTCAAGGAACTCTCTAGCAGTGAGGGAGCAAAGAGAGGAGAATGTATATTTGTATCTCAAGGGAGAAGGACTTGAGGCAAGGTTTTGGTGTGACTTCCACCGGGATTTTTATCAATCTGTGATCCGCAATCCCAAGCTAGCTTCCAAGAACATGGCTCCCATTGTGCCAATGAAGTACATTGATTGGAAGTATTATGAAGAGCTAAACAACACCGTGTTCAACTCAGTTATTGACAAGTGCAAGGAAGTTGGCCTCTATGACATCATGGGATTTAGGTACAATTGGAACAAAGAAATTCTTGCTCAATTCCATTGCTCGTACTACTTCAATCCTCATGAAAACACCATCACTTGGACAACTCAAGGTCAAAAGTGCACCATTGATTACATGGCCTTCTCTTGGATTTTGGGTCTTGGCTCTAAGGATGAGAGACGTTCTCCTGTGCACAATGAGAACAAGTACAAGCCCAAGGAGCTCCCCTTTATGTTTCCTAGCCGAGATTTGGCCATTGAGGGCAAGGCGGACCAACTCAATCCCTACTACTACTATCTCAATCAATTCTTTCGTGCCACTATTGATCCTAAGATAGGAGATGTTACAGCTTTGAGGTATTATGCTCCAAATCTTCTCCATAGGATGGCACCGGATGAAGAAGGATTTTGTGTCTTTGACTTCATTTGGAATGAGTTGAGGAGGGCCATGAATGATCCCATGAAGCATCTTCCATATGCCCCCTATCTCATGTATATGATTGAGAGAGTTACAAATGTCCGCTATCCCAAGGATGTTGTCCATGAGCCGCTTCGCCACCTCCGTGATCGTGCAAAGAGGCCTCCCAAAGGTCGTAAGTATGTTGGATCGTCAAGTGCAGCTCCTCACCATGATGATTTGCCCGCTGCACGTTCCCCTTCTCCACCTCCCCGTCGGCACCGTGGCTCAATGATAAAGAGGGTGCTCAAGAGCATTTTCAACATGTGCAAGACTATAGCCACGGAGACAAATGAGAACCGCCGCGACATCATCGAGATCAAGTCTCACCTTGGCCTTCCCACCGATCCCTACCGCGAGCTTCCCGAGTTTGATGACCCGTTTGCGGAGTGGGACGCCCAAGGTGCCCAAGAAGAAGAAGAGGAGGAGGGCAATGATGAAGAAGAAGAGGAGGAGGACGACGACTCCGAGTGACTCCGCTGCTCCACACTTCCTTTTTGGCGCTTAATGCCAAAGGGGGAGTGAAGTTATCTATTTGTGTGCTTGTGGAACAATGAACTTGTTTTTGAATTTGGAACATGGCTTGTAATAACTCTAAATTTCGTTTGTGTGAGACTATGTGAGCTTGAGAAAGTTGGTTGTGTGCTTGTGATGCTTTTCTCTGCTTTTGATCTGCTAAGGACAGTTCATGCTAGATTGAAAACTGTGTGATGTCTGTTTTTCTGCTGCTGAGCTGAAGCCCGGAGAGTTCGGACTTTTTCCCGGAGAATCCGGATTTTCCGGACACTCCGGACCAGGCCCGGAGACTCCGGACCTCTCAGCTCCAGAATTCTTCTTCCTTCTTGTTGAATGCATAACCTGTCATGAGCATTTCACTTTTGATCTGTTGCACATCACAAGCACCCCACTGTTGTAATACTCTCTTGTTTCTCTTGTTGTGCAAAATTTTGGCCCTAATAGGACCATTGATATTCAAAATCAAAATGCACAGATTAAGGGGGAGTGTTACAAAAGCGTCATCAATCACCAAAAAGGGGGAGATTGAAGAGTATCTTGGCCCCCTAAGTGGGTTTTGGTGATTTAATGACACACACCTAAGTGGCTAATGAATTTACCTAGTCCATGAGCAGGTATTAAAATTACGTAAGGCATCAAGCACAACTCGTTGACTACACAAAAGGAAAGTGGTGCTCTAAAGGATTCCTAAGAAGGCTTATTTATTTTTTAATTTTGAATTTGAGTCCTAGGAACACCGTACTATCAAGAGGGACAGGAATTATGTCTTCCAAGAGTCGAACAGGTGCTCTAGTTGCTAAAACAAAACTTATGAGAGACACCTTTGCACCAACACATTCACGGGGATCTTTTCTTGGGTGCTGGCCTTGGAAGGCTGGAGTGTCCGGGTTTACCCCGGAGACTCCGGACTTCCCGGAGATTCCGGGTTTATCACGGATACTCCAGGTCATAAAGCCTCAACAGCTATATTCTGGGTGAGGGGGTATAAAAGCCCCCTCCACCCCTTCATTTACTTCTCTTCCCTGCCATTTCATGCTGAACAGTTGCAAACCTCATTTACTCCTCCCCTTTCTCCCTTTGGCTCAAAGTTGGTGAGATTTGTTGTGGGAGTTAAGAGGATTTGAGAGCAAGGGCTTGGAGAGTGCTAGTGAGCTGATTTCCCATCTCTAGAGCACCTCGTTCTTCGCTTGGTTGGCAAAATTCGTGTTTGTTACTCTTGGAGCCTTGAGCTCCTAGCCGGCTAGGCGTTGCCTTGGAGCATCCAATGGTTGTGGCTGCCCAAGGAAGTTTGTATCACCCCGACATTGAGTAAGTAACTCTAGCTTGATCTTTGTGGTCGCTAGAGGGAGGAAAGTGACCTAGGTGTAAAGGTCCACCCTTCGTGGGTACCTCAACGGAGACGTAGACCTCAAGGTGTGAGGTTGAACTCCGGTAACAAATCCCTGTGTACCTTGTGGTTGTTCATCTTGTTGTATGCTTGTTTCTTGCTTGAACACGTATCTAGGGTTTGGTGTCGATCTACTTCGTGTTGAGGTTCCTACAGGTTTTGAGTGGATAAACAGGCTTGTCTCACCTCAGTACATAACCTATTTTCACAGATTTACTTTTGAGCAAGTTTAATTTCTGTCGATTTAATCTCACCCTAGCAGGTCGGACTATCCGGACATTTTCCCGGATTCTCCGGATTTCCCAGAGCATCCGGAAAAATATCCGGAGTCTCCGGACCTGCATCTGACAGCTGCGAAAAAGTTTGTGATTTTCAGGTTCGACTATTCACCCCCTCTAGTCGACATCTTGATCCTTTCATCATCTTTAATCCATCTAGAACTTGAGAGCACATAAAACACTATGGGTCTTTATTTTTATCATAACCTCCGCTAAAGATTAAGCTAGCATTTAGATAATTTCAGATTTGTATTTTAAGAGAGCATTAGCTTAAACATGCATACAACAATTACAAAGATAAACAAAGCGGCAATTATAATCATATATCATCATGGCATAAACTTTGTAACTTTACCAAAGGTAAAAACTAGGTGGTGAATTTATTCATGATGAAAATAAAAATGAACACACATGCTGAAAAATTTAAATAAAAACTGAAAATACTACGCATACATAGGCGCAAACAAGCTGAAAATTAAAGAAAAATGGAAAAAGGAAAGATAACTAAAGCTCCTCCTCTCTCTAATCTTCCGCCGGTGGTTGAAATTGATAGTCTTGGTTGTTGTACCCTTGCTCATAATAGGATTGCACTGCTCCTCCAATGAATTGTCCGACGGTGCTAGGTGAAGAAGACCAAGCACATAAGCGATGTTTGCATTTTCTTCACCCATTTGGTTTGCATTGGTTAGGATGGCTGCGATATTTTGTATGTTTCTCGCAGTGTATCCTCCAATGATGGCCACACTTTGTTGTGGTTGAGGAAGATGTGCATGTGGCTCCGCAAAGGCTACGTTGGGCACCGCAAAATGGTGGGGGCATGGCTGCACGACTCCCCCATGCTTGCATTGGTACACCAGCGTAGTAACTCGGCGGCGCCGGAATTCCTCCAAATGGTGGCACATAATTTTATTGCGCACCTCCTTCTTGGGCCGTGGAAGGACCTTCTCCTATAATCCTTCCTCCTTTATTTTTTCTTCGCCGGCACAAGAAGTCCTTCCTCTAACCAATCTTCTTTCCCCTCAGGAAAAAGTCTTAATCTTCGATCCGGAAGGGGTAAATTCACCTTGGCCACTTTGAAGTCTCCTCTCTCATCTCCACTTATGTATTTGCCTCACTTCATATATTCATATCCAAGGGAAGTCCCGGCTAGGAGACGCTCCGGGTTTCTTGGAATCACCGGTCTCAAAGAGATAGCCAACATGGAGAGGTAACACCCCGAACCAATATCTCCCGAACCCGGTGTTGCTTCACAACGCCACCGGTTGATCATAAGTTGAGTGGGGTTGATTGGCTGCCTGGTAATCAAAGCCGAGTAAAGCCAATTCAACTTCGTGTTGGTTATCTTTGTCTCCCTCATTCTCCCCAAATCCTTTTGCACATCCATGAGTGAAACACTTGGATGATGGGGTTCCGGATACTATTTTCTTTGTTGGTGAGCTTCTCCCGCGATCATACTCCAAAAACCTTCCAATGTGCCTCTATGCACAAACATTGTTCCGGGGCTCCCTTTTGAAAACCAAGCAATTTCCTAATATCATAGGGAACCACTTGTTCAACTTCCTCCAAACGGAATGAGAAACTCGGCACTCCTTCATCAAGGATACGCGTCATGGCCATGAGAATTTCCAAGGCGAATCCCTTGTGGGTGTTTGCCGACACTCCGCTGGAGAATTGTGTTGGAAATATGCCCTAGAGCCAACTGGATTTGATCCACTAGTGGACTCAGATGGATTTGATCCATTATGGTGTAAAAGTCCTAATGGGCCACAAATGTTGTAAAGCCCATTAGCGTTGGAAGGGGTACACCATCTATTAGTCCCATATTGCTAATGGACGATGGTGTGGGGGGGTTTTCCTCCCAATAAATATGGACCACACCCCTCCTGAAAAGACACAACTTTCTCAAGTAGCAGCCCGCGCCGCCAACGCTCCCTCCTCGTCGCACTCGCGGACCTAGCAGTCCGGCGTGCGTCGCTTCCTTCTCCGTACGTGTGGATACCTTGGAGGTGCTACATCCGGAGCACTTGGATCGGACGAGCCGCGCGTGCAAGTCAAGAAGGACGTGAGCAACCGCACCGCCTTTGCTACCCTCGACGCGTTCGTCTACATCGAGACGGTTCCGCTGCATCTGCGCGTCTAGTGGTAATCCCGTGATCTCTGACAGCAGCAGTTCCTGTTTTGCGGGGAAATTTTTTTTTGCGCTAGCGTAGCCACCCCGTATCCCTTCAGTGGTACCAGAGCCGTAGCTGCTAAGTTTTAGATTCGGATTGTGTGCATATAGAGATATGCAGATGTAGATCAAAGTTTTGATCGACTTCGTGTTCTTGACATGATGGTCGTGTAACGAATTACTCCTACCGGTCGGAATTCCGCCATCGGAGTTAAGTGATTCACATAAATCCAGTCACAACGAGAAGGAGATCAATTGGATTGGTCGAATCGAAGCTAGGTCAAGTTCCAGGCGCATGGGATGCGTGGCGGCGGCGGATTGGATGCGCTCACGGCCGGGAAAACCGAGAAAACATGTTGTTCGGTAAAACGACCATAACTTTTCGTGGTTAACTCGGATGAAGAAGTTTTCTATATGAAAATTGATCTACAGAAAATTTTACACATGTGATAAACTAGCTTTGCTGGTCTCGGCGAAATTAGTTTTGCCAAATTCGGCTTTCAAGATGGGTTTTCGGGCGTTTTAAGTTTGGACGTCGAAATTGCGATAATCTGTTTTGCAGGTTTTGTGATCGGTATGGCCTATATGTGTATGTGATGCATGTGCGTAATTTTTTCGTGACCTGCGTGTCACGCGTACGGCAATACGGCTGGAGCCACATGTATTGTCAAAATTAATGTAATGGTCTGCGTACCAATTTGTGATGATATAACACGCGATTGTGTAACTTTCATTACTAGCACGCGTTAGATAGTTCTTGGAGGACTCATCACATGAAGGATGGTACACACAAATCATGGAGATGGAGATCAACATGATGTACAGGTCAATGGAGATGGAGATCACCATGTGACAATAGGCCATACCGTGTTACAAGCCGTGTAAATGTCGTTCTTACCGTTCTACTTTTACATGCGACAATGTTATTTTCTTGCGTGTGATGTTATGAGTAGAACGATCCCTTTGGAATTTTAAGTTAACGTGCCCTCCCAACACTTGCCACCGTCCCACGTCTCGTACAATTAGTGGTGGGTCTATGAAATTAGGGTGCCACTAGTTTTCCTTGACTAGACGGGTTTGTATCGGATACTTACACGCATAAGTGTTGGTGTACTTATCAAAGTCATCTTAACGGTTAAGGACTTTGGGGCATAAAGGTTGGGAGCCTAGACATAGAGATGTCACCCAACAACGGGAGTCATATGTGATATGATTAGCAAAGAGTTGCTTACCGATCTACCTTGTTTACTAGCGGTGACGCAAAAGCTCACTAGTAGACTTGTTAGTTGTGGATTCGAATCACTAAGTATCAATGTGGGGATATTGATTTTAGTGGGAGTAAATTCTTTTATTTTACTCGGTCATGGATATTTTGTCTTAGTATTTTGCATTTATTATTCGTTGTAGATTAAAGGCACCTAGCAACACCACATCGTTTACCTTGCATTCGGTCCTTGAGAAGGACAAGTTGACTGGAACAAACTTTACGAATTGGATTCGTAATCTGAGAATTGTTCTCAGAGCTGAGAAAAGGGAAGGAGTTCTAGGCACCCCTTACCAATAGATGATAACGTTAAGAAAAGCACGGGCAGTAGTCATGTGATGGCGATCCAAAACAAACCGATCTTTAAAAGGAAGGGCAATTCTTGGAAGAAGAAAGGTAAGGCTAAGGATAAGATCCCAATGCCAAACCAGGCGCCCAAGGCTAGTCCAGCTGCCAAGGCTGAATGATTTTATTGTAAGAAAATCGGTCACTGGAAAAGAAATTGTAAGTTGTACTTAGCTTCTATGAAAAGCAAGGGAAGTAAGGGTACTTCCACTTTAGGTACACTTAATGTTTATGTTACATATATTTTCCTCGCTGATTCTTATACTAATTCTTGGGTATTTGATACCGGATCGGTTGCTCATATTTGCAACTCGATGCAAGGAATGATAAGAAGTAGAAGTGTGGAATGAGGAGAAGTTGATTTCCGCGTGGGCAATAATGCAAGAGTTGCTGCGTTGACCGTCGGGACGATGCAACTCCACCTCCCGTCAGGATTTATTATGGATTTGAATAATTGTTATTTTGTTCCTAGTTCGAGTTGAAACATTTTATCCTCTTCATGTTTGATGAAGGATGGTTATTCATTTGCGAGTGAAAACAATGGTTGTGTGATCTCTAAGGATAATATGTTTGTGGCTTGTGCATCCATTGTGAATGGCTTATTTGTTTTAAATATTGATGATTCACCTATCTGTAACATAAGTGCTAAAAGGTCTCGACCTAATGATTTAAGTCCTACCTACATATGGCATTGTCGTTTGGGTCACATCAGTGAAAAGCGCATGAAGAACTCCATAACGATGGACTTTTAACTTCATTTGATTTCGAATCCTACGAGACATGTGAAGCTTGTTTGCTAGGCAAGATGACCAAGATGCCTTTCTCAGGTTTTCCTGAGAGAGCCTCAGACTTACTGGAACTCATACATACGGATGTGTGCGGACCAATGAGTACGACAGCTAGAGGTGGATACCAATACTTCATAACGTTCACTGATGATTTAAGTAGATATGGTTATGTCTATTTAATGAAGCACAAGTCTGAAACTTTTGAAAAGTTCAAAGAATTTCAGAGTGAAGTAGAAAATCAACGTGGCAAGAAAATCAAGACCTTGCGTTCTGATCGTGGAGGTGAGTATTTGAGCCATGAGTTTAGCAATCATCTAAAGAGTTGCGGAATTGTTATACAACTTACGCCACCTGGAACACCTCAAAGAAACAGTGTATCCGAGCGACGTAATCGAACCTTGTTGGACATGGTCTGATCAATGATGAGCCAGTCGGACCTACCATTGTCATTTTGGGGTTATGCTCTAGAAACCGCAGCTTTCACTTTAAATAGGGTACCTTCTAAGTCCGTAGTTAAGACACCATATGAGATGTGGACTGGTAAGACTCCCGGTTTGTCTTTTACGAAAATTTGGGGTTGTGAGGTTTATGTGAAGAAACTTCAATCGGATAAATAACCACCTAAATCGGACAAGTGCATATTCGTGGGATATCCAAAGGAAACCTTGGGATATTATTTCTACAACCGATCGAAGGCAAAGTGTTTGTCGCTCGGAACGGCGTTTTCTTAGAGAAAGAGTTTCTTAAAAGAGAAAAATGTAGACAGAAGGTGTATCTTGAAGAAGTTCAAGATGAGTTGGTTGGGTAAGATTTCACAATTGATGCTAATGTAGGCGAACGAGTTGAGATGCCGTGGCAAGAGAAGCACCACCACAACCACGAAGGTACGAAAGGGCACGTCGCGCAACCGATAAGCTCAATCTCATGATCGCGGGAGAGCGCGACATATTGTTGTTAGACAATGATGAACCTATGACATATGCGGAAGCAATGATGGACCCAGATTCCGAGAAATGGCAAAGTGCCATGAGATCCGAAATAGAGTCCATGGATAACAATCAAGTTTGGAACTTAGTTGACCCGCTAGATGGTGTTAAACCCATAGAGTGCAAATGGATCTATAAGAATAAGAGGGACATGGATGGAAATGTTCACATCCATAAAGCTCGACTTGTTGCAAAAGGTTTTCGACAAGTTCAAGGAGTTCACTACGACGAGACATTCTCACCCGTAGCGATGCTTAAATCTATTCGGATCATTCTAGCTATAGCTGCATATTTCGATTATGAGATATGGCGGATGGATGTCAAAACGAGCTTTCCTAATTGGAAATACGGGGCGAGGATGTGTATATGACACAACTTTGAGGGATTTGTTGATCCAACCAATGCTGGAAAGGTGTACAAACTTCAAAATCCATTTATGGATTGAAGCAAGCATCTCGGAGTTGGAACCTTCGCTTTGATGAGGTGGTAAAAGGGTTTGGCTTCATTCAGAGTGAAGAAGAGCCTTGTGTTTACAAGAAGGCAAGTGGGAGCTCTGTAGTATTTCTAATCTTATATGTGGATGACATATTACTGATTGGAAATGACATTCCTATGCTTGAGGTCGCTAAGGCCTCATTAAAAAATAGTTTTTCAATGAAGGACTTAGGTGACGCGGCATACATTTTGGGCATCAAAATCTATAGAGATAGATCAAAAAGGCTTATAGGATTAAGCCAAGACACTTACATTGATAAAGTGTTGAAAAGGTTCAACATGGAAGAGGCAAAGAAAGGGTTCTTGCCTATGTCACATGGCATACATCTTAGCAAGACTAAGTGTCCTTCGACAAGCGATGAGCGGGAACGCATGAGTAGAATACCGTATGCTTCGGCCATCGGATCTATTATGTATGCAATGATATGTACACGTCCGGATATTTCGTATGCACACGGTGTTAAAAGTAGATACCAATCGATCCGGGTGAGGGTCACTAGACGGCGGTTAAAAATGTTTTTAAGTACTTGAGAAGGACTAAAGGCTTGTTCCTAGTCTATGGAGGTGAGGAGGAGCTCGTTGTAACGGGTTACACCGATGCTAGTTTCCAAACTGACCAAGATGATTCAAAGTCGCAATCAGGATACGTATTTACAATAAATGGTGGAGCCGTGGTGGAAGAGTTCCAAGCGAGGAGACGAGTGGGCGATTCTACAACGAAGCCGAGTACATCGCGGCTTCGAAGGCTGCAAAGGAGGGTGTTTGGATAAGGAAGTTCCTTTACGAACTTGGTGTGTTTCCGAGTGTCTCCGGCCCATTGGATCTTTATTGTGACAACAATGGGGCTATTGCGCAAGCAAAGGAGCCAAGGAACCACCAAAAGAATAAACATGTATTGCGGAAATTTCATCTGATACGAGAGATCGTTAGACGAGGTGATATCAAGATATGCAAAGTACACACGGATTTGAATGTTGCAGATCCTTTGACAAAACCCCTTCCACAGCCTAAGCATGAGGCGCACATGAGAGCTATGGGTATTAGATATATTCTAGATTAGCTCAAGTGCAAGTGGAAGAATGTTAGAAATATGTCCTATAAGGAATTATAGAGATGATTATATTTCATTATATCCATGTCACTTGGTTCTTTTATTGAATTTCCATGAAAGGCGACTTGTATTTGATTGGCAATTATGTGAATTGTTTGTGAAACTCTTTTACTTGTATGGTTATTCAAAAGTTGTCCCTAGTATGAGTTAATGACTAGCACATGAATTAGTTGATGACTATGTTTCACAAGTCATGAACATGGAGATGTATAACTAATAATGTGGGCACATGTATGACATGGGGGCTGGACTGACCCAATTTGAGACCTTGTTCTCTGTTTACACAACGTATACGCTATGTCCTTAGACTTGAGATTGTCGCATGTACTCAAGATGTGAATTGACCTACTTAGGGGCCATCAACCGCTACTCCGTAACTGGGTAGTCATAAAGATGACTTTCGGGTTTGTCAGGAAGCATGCTGTGAGGCATGGTCAATCAAGATAGAATTTGCCCCTCTACTTGAGAGAGATATCTCTGGGCCCCTCGAGTGATCCAATCAAGAAATGCATGGCCGTGCTGGGTTAAGGGTTAACCCCCTTTTGATGATCCGAATCACAGTGTCGAGAAAGAGAGGTCAGCTTGGAGCTAGACCAAATATCGTGAGGGAAAGGGAATAGCATGTATGAATTGTTGTGATGGTTTGTCTGATAAGATCTTTACGTATGCATAGGAGTTGACACGTCTTGCTAGAGGCTGCTATCAACTATTGATCGAGTAATGTACTCGGGTCAAGTCTATGTGTATGTGAACCTATAGGGTCACACACTTAAGGGGTTGGAAGCCGAATGAGGATGAATATACTTGCATAGTTGACTCTAGTGCAAGTGGGAGACTGTTGGAAATATGCCCTAGAGCCAACTGGATTTGATCCACTAGTGGACTCAGATGGATTTGATCCATTATGGTGTAAAAGTCCTAATGGGCCACAAATGTTGTAAAGCCCATTAGCGTTGGAAGGGGTACACCATCTATTAGTCCCATATTGCTAATGGACGATGGTGTGGGGGGTTTTCCTCCCAATAAATATGGACCACACCCCTCCTGAAAAGACACAACTTTCTCAAGTAGCAGCCGCGCTCGCCAACGCTCCCTCCTCGTCGCACTCGCGGACCTAGCGGTTCGGCGTGCGTCGCTTCCTTCTCCGTACGTGTGGATACCTTGGAGGTGCTACATCCGGAGCACCCGGATCGGACGAGCCGCGCGTGCAAGTCAAGAAGGACGTGAGCAAGCGCACCGCCCGCTACCCTCGACGCGTTCGTCTACATCGAGACGGTTCCGCCGCATCCGCGCGTCTAGTGGTAATCCCGTGATCTCCGACGACGGCGGTTCTGTTTTGCGGGGAAAATTTTGTTTTGCGCTAGCGTAGCCACCCCGTATCCCTTCAAATTGCACTGATGTAATAATATCCGTATGAAAACCCAATATGTGGAGAGCTTTGTCATCAAAGTCGACATTCTCTACAAGCCTCTTCTCAGGGCGAGCGAGCATCTTCTCCTCCTCCTCCGTCATGATGATAAACCCATCGGAATACAGCGGAGTGTATGGAGGTGGAGCGGATGATCGTGTCGAGCGGTGAGGTCGGACGGGCGGCTCCTCCATATGTCCCTGAGGTTTGGTGAACCTCATAGACGAGTTTCGTGTGGCCCTCATCCCACCGAGGAGAAGAGTGTCATTCCTCCTCGGTGGTGTTGTGTCCTCCTCCATACTCCGAGGAGACTCGGAAACCGAGTGCCTCCTCCAAGAGGTTGTCGATGATGGCTTGGACGACAATGATCCCTTCTTCTTGGTGAAAAGACTTGTAGTTTTCTTCCATGGTTGCAGCACTCTCCCTCACAAATATATATATCCGGGGTTTTCAATTGGTAACAAGGTACACAAATATTATTTTGGAGTCTGGATTTTGAGTGGATTAAGGATATGATTTGTTGCACGAAACAAGAGGGGTGGATGGCTAAGTCTAAGGTGGTTATGAACTATAAACTAGAGCACACGAACAAAGAGCTAGATGGGAGACTTACCTCTCTCATCCTCTTGGCTCGGTTCTCTCTAGTGCACTTGTTGCTTCGTGACCGCGTGCACCTTCCAAACGTTCTCGTCCACTACTTTGCTTGCATTATTGCTCCATCCACTTGATGTTTTCGCTTTGAGTCACCTCCATGCTCCCTTGTCTCACATGCATCCATGATAACCAAGCCTTGGCTGCCCCCCCATGCTTGTACTTTGCATGTGGTTTGATAAAAGATGTTGGGGGGCATCCCATGATGCATCATGGTGCATGTATGGTTAGGTTAACTAGATTGCCTCCCTCTGAGCATGCTTTAATGCTAAGTACTTCTCTAATTTCGAAAATTAAAAATAAAATTAGAGCTATTAAATATAAATTTAGAGGAGTTTTTAAAGCATTAAAAACAAATGTAAGTCAAAAATATTTTCCGACTACTTTTATGTTGGTCTCACCGGTATCGTTTGCCTTCATTGGTTGAGAGCAAACTTTTCCCAGCTTGATCATGGGGGCATAGGTTTAGGTTCTAATTTTGGCTAAATGAGAGAGATTTTGAATGAAATAAAATTAAATGAGGTTTAGAAAAATTCTAATCTTAGAGAAACCAAGGATATAGATTTTTAAACCAACCAAAAGTTTAGTTGCTAGGTTCACGCGAGTCCTACCACGTGCTGAAATTTAATTAACACCTAGGTACAATTCGTGGCTCTACTTGTGTGTTTTTAGCATGAAAAACAAGTAAACCACAACATCATAATGAGTATGAATGATTGAGTAAGGTTCTGAATTTATTTGGTTGTAGTTTCTCGAAAAGAAGCAAACAAACACATAGGAGGGTTCATGTAAAGGGTTTATAATCAAGCAAAACATTCAACCAAGAATTATGTCTCTAATATTGTTCAACCACTTCTAAGTCTAATGTCTTTGCATAGTCAAATTCAAAACTGAATTAAAAACTCGAAAAACCTAGAATCGGGTTGTCCTCCTGGTAGCTTATTCTTGACTTGACGAAACGGGTTGCCTCCCGCCTAGCGCTTCGTTTATAGTCCATGGCTAGTGAGGACCATGTGTGGTTCGAGGACCGGTGGATGGTCGCTTCCTTGTGTGATGAGTGATTGACAACATTGTGTGGACTGATTCTTGGCTAAGTATTGCAGGTGTAGGTTGCGGCTTGACTCGTGTTGGTGCAGGTGAAGAACAAGCGCGAAAGGTCGTCGCCGGTGAGGCCTCCAGGTGTGGAGAAGACAAGTAGGCTTCGTTCGAGGGACCCGGTGGCCGGCGGGGGTCAAGTGCGGGCCGCATGGTGGCATGAACAAGCAAGATGAAGTCGTGGACGGTTTCTTGGTTGAGCCTCAAAACCAAGGTCGAGCCGGGACTACGTGGGAGCCAAGTCATGAGTGGAGATTGGCGGAGGCTACACCGAGTTCGCGGGGTTTCCGGTGGTTCACCGGAAAACCACCGGGTTCCTTGGTTGATCCACAAAGCCAAGACCGGAGAACCGAAGACGGAGGTGCGGCATCACCGACCGGCCGGTCGGCCGGTGGGTCGACCGGTCCCGACCGGTGGGGACCGGTCGGCCAGGTGAGGAGCACGGTCGGCCGGTGTGCGGCGACGTAGTCCGGAATCTTCGAAGCGGAGGACACGCGTCGGGATCGCATGGCTTGCGTCGAGGCTACGCGAGGTGCGGTCGCGGGCATCCGTCCGATGGTGAAGACATCAAGAATTCCAAATCCGCCCTTGAGGGGCTTGTATCCCTAGTTAGTAGAGAAGGGCATTTTAGACATTCGGTTGCCTCCATATAACCCAAGAGGTGAGAGGATGGCAGCCAACTCTTGGAACCCTAGCTCATTAGTTTTCCTATTTTCCACCTATTTTCTCTAGGTTTTCCTTAGGACTAGCAAGAGAGCTTCACGGAGAGATCTTGTAGAGAGGGATGGATGATCGGGCGGCTTGCTAGACCTTGTACGAACCTTTGTTTCATGTATAGATGATTCGGCGTGGTTCCTCAAGGTTTGGATGTGTTTTCCCCGGTTGTTCTTGGTGGTGATTTTCGGAGCCCTCTCTTCGTGATTTCTTTGGGGTGTTTTCGGGGCTTTTCTCTTGGGGATTTGATGGGGGAAATTTGTGGGAACCCTTCGTGGTTCTTTGGGCTGTGATTCCCCTCCCAAATCCGTGAGTAAAAGTGCTCGATTTTGGGGTTTTCTTGAGTTCTTGGGTTGGAAGTGCTTTCGGCGGGATTTCTTCGATTCCTCCTTTTTGGACGAGATTTGGTGGGATTAAACTTGGCTATGGACTCCTCATGAGGTGTTCACGATATCCCCAAAGTCTTGTTCAAGTCCGTGGAGCGATTTGGGAGATCGAGATTTGGATTTGGGGGAGTTGACCGCGGGTCTTGTTCATCCCGAGTCGCCCGAGGCTACACCGGTCGACCGGTGCACACCGACCGGTCGACCGGTGCGAGCCTGTTGGGTTTTTGCTCGGGTGAACGTCTTGGTGTGTTCGTTGTTGTCCCGTGTTGCTTGCTTTGTTTCGAGTTTGGGTCCGTTTGGTGGTCGGTTGGCCTTGTTTGGTGCCTTAGGGGCTTTCGGTCGCCATCGGTCCGACCGGTGTAGAGCCACTTAGTGAAAGTTGCTCGGTTTACCGGCGAGGGACCGGTCTGACCGGTGGTGCTCACCGGTCTAACCGGTGTGGGTCTGTAAACTCGGGGTTTGTTTTTCCGCTGCGTTCTCGAGTCGGAAGGCTGTGTGTGTTGGTTCCTAGGTCCAGTGGCACTCCAGTGGCTACGTGGGCTTGGCCAACTTGGGTAGTGAGTCGGAGACGTGTGTTGGAAGCCGTGTTCGTCTTGTTGGAGATTTCATCTCCTTCGAGAAGAATTTTTATCGGCTCCCATTCACTCCCCCCCCCCCTCTCTACGGTTCGCCGTATCGGTCCTTCAAGTGGTATCGAGCCGGTTTGGGTCTTTGTTGACTCTAACCGGTCTAAGATCCAAGGATGGCGTACCGAGAACGGGGTTCGGGTCCTCCACACTTCGATGGCAAGAACTACCGGATGTGGAGCAAGCGGATGGGTGCGTTCCTCCGCGGAAAGGGTCGAGTTTGCTTTGGGATGTCACGGTGGACACAGGCTATGTCCACCGATGGACTTCCTTGCTCCGGGGTCGAGGGACGGATTCGACGCCAACAATAAGGCGGTCGACTACTTGTTTCGTGCTTTGTGTCGGCTCGAGTTCGATCGGGTGCACACCGAGCACTTGGCTTGTAGGATTTGGGCGGTGTTGAAGGAGGCTCATGTTGGGAACGCCCGGAGTTCGAGGCACGGTTGTATGCGACCTACGGAGAGAGTACGAGAACTTCACTCATCTCCCCGGTGAGTCCATCGATGCCTTGTTTCGCGAGGTTCACGGTGGTGGTGAACAACATGAGGGCCAATGTGGACGTGCTCCCGTACGATGATCATGATAGAGCGATCAAGCTCTTACACTCTTTGGATCGTACGATATGGGGCGGAAAGTTCGAGGCCATAGTCGAGTCGGAGAGGTATGATACTCGATGGTGAACGAGTCTGTTCTCGAAGCTCAAGTCGGCCGAGGTGGATAGGGGCATGACGACCAAGCTCGAGGGACCGACGATTCCCATAGTCTTGCCCTCGTTGGTGGTTCCAAAGGAAAGACTAACTCTAACCCATCCACCGGGATGTTCTCGTTTTCCTCCTTGATGTCTATGCCGGATGAGGAGTTTGATGACCTTGGAGAGGACGAGCCGGCGCCGTTGACGAGGCGGTTCGAGAGGCCGCACGAGAACCGCGTGAACATGAGGAGGAACACGAGGACTTGCTTCCGATGCGGCAAGCCGGGACACTTCGTCGACGACCGCCGGAGAAGGCCGAGAACAAGGACAGCTACAAGCACAAGCCGAGGATGAACGATGGCAAGTACCGTTCGAGGCGCGACCACAAGAGCAAGCACAAGAACAAGTACAAGGACGGGCGACGATCGAGGAAGAAGGAGGGCCGAGGCAAGGCCCGAGGGATGGTTGGAGCGAGCGACGTCGACTCAAGTTCTGCGTACTCCACCTCGAGCTCGAGCAGCAGCGAAGACGAGGGAGATCGCCGCAAGAACAAGAAGTCGTCCAAGAACCTGAGCGGGCTGAGCTGCTTCGCGAGAGATGGCTTCTGCACCATGGCGTTGAGCTCCGGCGGCAAGAAGAGCACACAGAGCGACTCGGACTCTGAGTCCGACGACGAGGTGCGTGATGAACTTCCCTTCTTGCTCCAGGAGAATGAGAGGCTTGGCTCTTTACTAGATAACCGTGATGACATGCTTAGAGAGGCCAAGAAAATGAGGAAAGAGCTTAGGGCTTCACTCGAGGATGCTAGGACTAGAGTGGCTGAGCTAGAGACACAGGTGCTTGATAGCAAGCTTGAGATTGATTCGCTTAAGGCTAGCCCTGTTGTTTCGATGAGAATGATTGTCTTTGATTGCTCCATATTTCTTGCTGATCTTGCTTTGTTTAAGGAGAAGCATGCCTCCAAGTGTGAGGAACTAGATGTGCTTAGGGTTGAAGTGGCTGAGCTTAAGTCTAGACTGCTTTGCTAGGTGCTTGCACTTCTTGCCCTGTTTTGCATGCTAAGATTGATGAGATGCATGCTTACACTAGTTCGCTCGAGGCTAAATTGAAGGAACCCATGCCTACATCTTGCTCTACCCGTGAAATGCATGCATTGAAAAATTTGGAGCTTGCACATTATGTTTATCATTTGCGGGATGAGAATGATGATTTGAGGAAGTTGATGGGTTGGTTGTCCGGTCATGAGCCTCGGTTGAGGATGATGATCGAGGCCTTTAAGAGGCAAGATGGTGAGGGGCTTGGGGCAAACAAGGTTGGTGAGGGAAGTGGAGAGAATATCCGGAGCCACCAAAAACCCACCACAAGAATGATTTCCCACCAAAACCTAACCATCTAAGGAACCGACTAGACACAACTCCAGCTCCACCCGTGTTTCCTACACCCACAAATGATCTACAAAAGCCTATCAAGTTTGTGAGCACTTCGGGGAAAGTGTTCTTTGGGAAGGAGAGTGAGAAGGCTAGTGGTGAGAAACCGGTGGAGGGTTTGAGTGGAGAGAAACCGAGTGAGCAGCCACATCCCAAGCCAAAGCCTAAGCTTTTCAGGTTCCATTGTGGCTATTGTGGGATAAATGGCCATAAGGAGGAGTTTTGCTTCAAGAGGAAGCGAGAGGAGAGAATGGAGAAGGAGTGGGCTAACAAGGACAAGTACCACCCTTCTGATGGTGTACTTGAGCCTCGTATGCAGATGCCCAGGGGCAAGGCGATTGTGAGGACAGTTCGGGCTTGGGGAGAGAAGAAGGCTGCAGGTGGTGCTGCTGCCCAGGTCACACCGGTCAGACCGGTGTGGGGCACCGGTCAGACCGGTGCCGGCACCGGGACGAGACGGATGTTCGGGTTTCGAGCTCGTACGGTGCGAGGGTTGTTTCGGTGGTCGTGGTTCGGTGGTTGGGCCGGAAAGGGTGCGGGTGGTCGGTTGCTAGGCGTTCTCCTCCTCGTGCTCAATACGGGGATTGGAGCGATCGTGGCTTTGAGTTGGAGAGGAAGGACGTTCCACGGGCTTTCTTGCGTGGATTTGGTCCTCCTCCGGGCGAGAGGGGTGGTTCCCTCAGGGTGGTTACCGTGGTGGTGTTCGTGGAGGTAGTTTTGGTAGGAGAGATGCTTTGGTTGGTGCTAACCCCACTTTTGAGCAAATGGCTCGGCACTGGTTTTCCTCTTTTGGTACTAACCCCAGTGCTGAGTCATTTGTTCGCTCACGTGCTTATTTTTGATTTTCAGGTGGGAGACTTGAAGAACATTTGGTTGATTGACTCCGGTTGCTCGAGGCATATGACCGGAGACAGGGGGTGGTTCTCAAGTCTCGTCCCGGTGGTGACGAAGAGGTACATCACCTTTGGGGACAATGGGCGTGGGCGTGTGCTTTCGAAGGTGAGATAAAAGTGAGTGACAAGATCACTCGAGGCGTGTTGCTCTTGTTCAATCGCCGGGGTACAATTTGCTTTCGTGTCCCGGTTGTTGGATGAGGGTTTTGAGGTGTTGTTTCGGCCTGGTGGTTCTCGGATTGTGGACTCTCGAGGGGACCTTGTCTGTATGGTCGTTCCCGAGGGTCAGGTGTTTCGTGCTGATTTTTCTCAGTCTCCGGGTGTGGAGCGTTGTTTCTTGGCTGGTTCTTCGAGTGAGTTGTGGAAGTGGCATAGGAAGTTGGGTCACTTGAGCTTTGACCTTTTGTCTCGCTTGAGTAAACTCAATTTGGTCCGCGGATTGCCACGTTTGAGGCTTGAGAAGGAGTTGGTTTGTGCGACGTGTAGGCATGCCAAGATGGTAGCCTCTTCTCACCCGCCTCTCACCGATGTGATGACTGAGCGTCCATGCGAGCTGCTCCATATGGACCTTGTTGGCCCAGCTTGTGTGCGATCTGCGGGTGGGAAGTGGTATGTCCTTGTTGTGGTGGACGACTATTCTCGGTATGCGTGGGTGTTCTTTCTCGAGGATAAGGGGGAGACGTTTGGTTTTGTTCGAGATCTAGTCTTGAGGTTGAGGAACGAGAGGCACGGAGATGCCATACGAGCTATCCGCAGTGATAATGGTACGGAGTTCAGGAACTCTCGTTTTGAAACCTTTTGTCATGACTTGGGTCTTGAGCACCAGTTTTCGAGTCCGTATACGCCTCCCCAGAATGGTGTTGTGGAAAGGAAGAACAAAACCTTGTGCGAGATGGCTCGGACGATGCTTGATGAGCATAGGACTCCGAGGAGGTATTGGGCTGAGGCGGTGAATACCGCATGCTATGTGTCGAACAGGGTATACCTCAGAGTGCACAAGAAGAAGACATGCTATGAGTTGATGCATGGCCGCACACCCAAGGTGAGTCACTTCCATGTCTTTGGTTGCAAGTGTTTCATTCTGAAGAAAGGCAGGAAGTTGGATAAGTTTGAGGCTAGGTCTGTCGATGGCATTTTCTTTGGTTATGCATCTCATTCTAGAGCATATCGTGTGCTCAATCTTGAAATTAACCAAATCGTGGAGACTTGCGAGTTAACCTTCGACGAGACAGAGCCACGTAGTCAGCTTGTTGAGTGTGTAGGTGATGATGAGCTTGGCGAGGAGATCTTTCAGGAGGAGGAGCATGAACATGGTGATGATGAGGATGGTGGTGCGGTGCCCCCAGCTGAACATGTACCCACTACTTCGACTACGATGATGGATGGACCCTCTGCTACACCTACGACGACAAATCAAGAACGAGGAGAAGCTGATGTTGAGGGGGAGGTAGCTTCGAGACGAGAACCTCCCCGGCGAGTTCAGGTGGATCACCCAGCTTCGAGGATCATCGGCGACATGAATGAACGCACTACTGAGGACCATGTGTGGTTCGAGGACCGGTGGATGGTCGCTTCCTTGTGTGATGAGTGATTGACAACGTTGTGTGGACTGATTCTTGGCTAAGTATTGCGGTGTGCGGGGTTGCGGCTTGACTCGTGTTGGTGCGGGTGAAGAACAAGCGCGAAAGGTCGTTGCCGGTGAGGCCTCCGGTGTGGAGAAAACAAGTAGGCTTCGTTCGAGGGACCCGGTGGCCGGCGGGGGTCAAGTGCGGGCCGCATGGTGGCATGAACAAGAAGATGAAGTCGTGGACGGTTTCTTGGTAGAGCCTCAAAACCAAGGTCGAGCCGGGACTACGTGGGAGCCGAGTCATGAGTGGAGATTGGCGGAGGCTACACCGAGTTCGCGGGGTTTGCGGTGGTTCACCGAAAACCACCGGGTTACTCGGTTGAGCCACAAAACCGAGGCCGAAGACTCGACGAGGAGGTGCGGCCACCCAGGCCGGTTCAACCGCCCAGGAGGGGCGGTCAGACCGCCTGGGGCCGGTCAGATCCACTGGGCCGGTCTAACCGCCCAGGGGGGGCGGTCTGACCGCCCTGGCCGCCGGCGCCGAGAAGCTTCGAAGCGGAGGACACGCGTCGGGATCGCAAGGCTTGCGTCGAGGCTACGCAGGGTGCGGTCGCCTGGCATCCGTCCGATGGTGAAGACATCAAGAATTCCAAATCCGCCCTTGAGGGGCTTGTATCCCTAGTTAGTAGAGAGGGGCATTTTAGACATTCGGTTGCCGCCTATATAACCCAAGAGGTGAGAGGTTGGCAGCCAACTCTTGGAACCCTAGCTCATTTCGTTTTTCCATTTTCGTTCTCTATTTTCCCTAGTTTTTTAGAAGGCTAGTTTGAGAGCTTCATGTGAAATCTAGAGAGAGGGATGGATGTTTGGGTGGCAAACTAGACCTTGTACGAACCATTCATGGCATGTATAGAAGGTTCGGCGTGGTTCTTCATGGTGGTTTTCCCGTCTCTTTTGTGTTGATTTTCGGAGCTCTTTTTGGCGGTGTTTTGAGGACGATTTCTTGGGGTTTTTGGTGGGTGTCACGTATGAGGTTTTTGTGCCTCTTTGGCTGGTGACTTTGCCCCCAAATCTCCTTTGAATCGGACTCGATTTGGTGGTTTTCGTTGGAACTCGAGTTCTTGAGGTTTGGTCACGAGATTTGCGATTCCCCATGATTGAGAGCGTTTCGGTGCAATTCCTTTGAGGGAGAGGTCGTCCATGAGGTGACCCGGGCATCCCCAAAGTTTCGCCGCAATCCGTTGGGTGAATCGGGAGATCGGGTGATGCAAAGTTGAGGGTTGACCCGCGGTTCCCCTTTTTCCCGTTCGTCTCGGGGAGGGCGGTCTAACCGCGTAGGAGGGGCGGTCTAACCGCCCCGGCTCGTCCGGAGAAAGTTTTGATTTTGGCCGAGATCTTCGGTAGCATGTTGGCCTTGACCAGGGATTGTATGGTTGAAATCTTGGAGCGTTTCGAGTCCGTTTGCTTGGGTTTTCACTCGGATCTTTGTGCTCGGGGGAGGGAGGTCTAACCGCCCCCGGCACCAGGTTTAACCGCCCTAGGCCTTTCCGAAGAAAGTTTGATTTTGCTGGACCTTTCTCCGTGAGTTTGTTCACCTTGATCGGAGGAGCGTTCGGTGAAATATTGGCTCGTTTTAGTGTAGTTTGCTAGGTGTTCTTGATCGGGGTTCGTTGCTGGGTACAGGAGGTTAGACCGCCCCGGTAGCCGGTCTAACCGCCCCTAGGCCCTTGGGTGAAGTTTTGGTTTTCGCCAAGATTTTCCGGTAGCTAGCATGGCCTTGACCGAGAGATCTCTGTTGGTGAAACCGTGGTGTGTTTTGGTGCTCGGAAGAGGCGTTTTGGAGGATTTCTTGGTTGCCGGTGTGGAGGCGGTCTAACCGCCCCCTATACCCGGTCTAACCGCCCCCTCTGCGGTTAGCCGGCTTTCGAGTTGTTTCCGCCGTCGGTCTTGCGTGTGTGTTGTGGTTGCTTTGGTAGAGTTTGTTCCTAGGACCGGTAGCACTCCGGTGGCTACGTGGTTTTGGCAAACGGGTGGTAGAAGTGCGGAGCGTGTGATTTCGGGGGTTCGACCGAGCTAGTTCGTCTTGTCGGAGTTTCAATCTCCCTCGAGAAGAATTTTTATCGGCTCCCATTCACTCCCCCCTCTCTCGGTCGCCTTATCGGTCCTTCAAGTGGTATCGAGCCGGTTCGGGTCTTTATTGACTCTAACCAGTCTAAGATCCAAGGATGGCGTACCAGGAACGGGGTTCGGGTCCTCCACACTTCGATGGCAAGAACTACCAGATGTGGAGCAAGCGGATGGGTGCGTTCCTCCGCGGAAAGGGTCAGTTGCTTTGGGATGTCATGGTGGACACAGGCTATGTCCAGCCCGATGGATTTCCTTGCTCCGGGGTCGAGGGACGGATTCGACGCCAACAATAAGGCGGTCGACTACTTGTTTCGTGCTTTGTGTCGCCCCCGAGTTCGATCGGGTGCACACCGAGCACTTGGCTTGTAGGATTTGGGCGGTGTTAAAGGAGGCTCATGTTGGGAACGCCCAGGTTCAGGCACGGTTGTATGCGACCTACCGGAGAGAGTACGAGAACTTCACTCATCTCCCCGGTGAGTCCATCGATGCCTTGTTCCAGAGGTTCACCGTGGTTGTGAACAACATGTGGGCCAATGTGGACGTGCTCCCGTACGATGATCATGATAGAGCGGTCAAGCTCTTACACTCTTTGGATCGTACGATATGGGGCGGGAAGTTCGAGGCCATAGTCGAGTCGGAGAGGTACGACACTCTGACGGTGAACGAGCGCTTCTCGAAGCTCAAGTCGGCCGAGGTGGATAGGGGCATGACGCCAAGCTCGAGGGACCGACCGACTCCCCATAGTCTTGCCCTCGTTGGTGGTTCCAAAGGAAAGACTAACTCTAACCCATCCACCAGGATGTTCTCGTTTTCCTCTTTGATGTCTATGCCGGATGAGGAGTTTGATGACCTTGGAGAGGACGAGCCGGCGCCGTTGACGAGGCGGTTCGAGAGGCCGCACGAGAACCGCGTGAACATGAGGAGGAACACGAGGACACCGTTCCCGAGGCGGCAAGCCGGGACACTTCGTCACCGACTGCCCGGGAGAAGACCGAGAGCAAGGACGACTACAAGCACAAGCCGAGGAAGAACGACGACAAGTACCGTTCGAGGCGCGACCACAAGAGCAAGCACAAGAACAAGTACAAGGACGAGCGACGATCGAGGAAGAAGGAGGGCCGAGGCAAGGCCCGAGCGATGGTTGGAGCGAGCGACGTCGACTCCAGTTCCACGTACTCCACCTCGAGCTCGAGCAGCAGTGACGACGAGGGAGATCGCCGCAAGAACAAGAGGTCGTCAAAGAACCTGAGCGGGCTGAGCTGCTTCGCGAGAGACGGCTTCTGTACCATGGCGGCGAGCTCCGGCAGCAAGAAGAGCACACGGAGCGACTCGGACTCTGAGTCCGACGACGAGGTGCGTGATGAACTTCCTTTCTTGCGCCAGGAGAATGAGAGGCTTGGCTCTTTGCTTGATAATCGTGATGATATGCTTAGAGAGGCCAAGAAAATGAGGAAAGAGCTTAGGGCTTCACTCGAGGATGCTAGGACTAGAGTGGCTGAGCTAGAGACACAGGTGCTTGATAGCAAGCTTGAGATTGATTCGCTTAAGGCTAGCCCTGTTGTTGCTGATGAAAATGATTGTGCTGATTGCTCCATATTCCTTGCGATCTTGCTTTGTTTAAGGAGAAGCATGCCTCCAAGTGTGAGGAACTAGATGTGCTTAGGGTTGAAGTGGCCGAGCTTAAGTCTAGACCTCGCTTTGCTAGGTGCTTGCACTTCTTGCCCCGTTTTGCATGCTAAGATTGATGAGTTGCATGCTTACACTAGTTCGCTCGAGGCTAAATTGAAGGAACCCATGCCCACATCCTGCTCTACTTGTGAAATGCATGCATTGAAAAATTTGAAGCTTGCACATTATGTTGATCGCTTGCGGGATGAGAATGATGACTTGAGGAAGTTGATGGGTTGGTTGTCCGGTCATGAGCCTCAGTTGAGGATGATGATCGAGGCCTTTAAGAGGCAAGATGGTGAGGGGCTTGGGGCAAACAAGGTTGGTGAAGGAAGTGGAGAGAATATCCCGGAGCCACCAAAAACCCACCACAAAAATGATTTCCCTCCAAAACCCAACCATCTTAGGAACCGACTAGACACAACCCCAGCCTCCACCTATATTTCCTACACCCACAAATTATCTCCAAAAGCCCATCAAGTTTGTGAGCACTTCGGGGAAAGTGTTCTTTGGGAAAGTGAGAGAGAAGGCAAGTGAGGATAAATCGGTGGAGGAGTTGAGTGGAGAGAAACCAAGCGAGCAGCCCCAATCCAAGCCAAAACCTAAGCTTGTGAGGTTCCGTTGTGGCCATTGTGGGAAGGAGGGTCACAAGGATGAGTTTTGCTTCAAGAGGAAGCGGGAAGAGAGGATGGCAAAGGAGTGGGCGAACAAGGATAGGTACAACCCTTCCCATGGTGTACCTAAGCCTCGTCTGCCACTACCCAGGGGTAAGGCTGTGGTGAGAAGTATTCCGGCATGGGGAGATGAGAGTTCCCGCAGCCGAGGAGCTGTTCTGGAGGGGGCGGTCAGACCGGCCTGGCTAGGCGGTCAGACCGGCCCAGCCCGAGAGGGGGGCGGTTAGACCGGCCCGGCTAGGCGGTTTAACCGCCCCCCCCCCCGGCACTCGGGCGGAGTGGTTTTCGAGGTGGTGAGTCGAGAGGTTTCGTGTCCGGAGGTGGAGTTGCCGGTGGTTGGTCCGGAAAGACAAGCAGTGGTCGGTTGCTAGGCATTCTCCTCCTCGAGGTCACTACGGGGATGGGAGGAGTCGTAGCTTTGA
The DNA here is from genome assembly GCA_947561735.1 of Cenchrus americanus. Classification (NCBI taxonomy): domain Eukaryota; kingdom Viridiplantae; phylum Streptophyta; class Magnoliopsida; order Poales; family Poaceae; genus Cenchrus; species Cenchrus americanus. The sequence continues at coordinate 95,107,164 of OX387241.1, read as the reverse complement.
GAAGGAGAGGAGGGACGCTCCACGGGTTGTCTTCCGTGGTTTTGGTCCTCCTCCGTGCGAGGAGGGGTGGTTTCCTCGGAGTGGTTACCGAGGTGGTGGTCGTGGGGGTAGCTATGGGAGGAAAGATGGCTTGATGTGTGCTAACCCCACTTTCGAGCAAATGGCTCGGCACTGGTTTTCCTCCTTTGGTACTAACCCCGCGTCTTTGAGTCGTTTGTTCGCTCACGTGCTTGTTTTTGAATTTCGGTGGGAGACTTGAAGAACATTTGGTTGATTGACTCCGGTTGCTCGAGACATATGACCGGAGACAGGGGGTGGTTCTCAAGTCTCGTCCCGTGGTGACGAAGAGGTACATCACCTTTGGGGACAATGGGCGTGGGCGTGTGCTTTCGAAGGTGAGATAAAAGTGAGTGACAAGATCACTCGAGGCGTGTTGCTCTTGTTCAATCGCTCGGGGTACAATTTGCTTTCTCGTGTCTCGGTTGTTGGATGAGGGCTTTGAGGTGTTGTTTCGGCCGGTGGTTCTCGGATTGTGGACTCTCGAGGGGACCTTGTTTGTATGGTCGTTCCCGAGGGTCGTGTGTTTCGTGCTGATTTTTCTCGGTCTTCGGGTGTTGAGCGTTGTTTCTTGGCCGGTTCTTCGAGTGAGTTGTGGAGGTGGCATAGGAAGTTGGGTCACTTGAGCTTTGACCTTCTCGTCTCGCTTGAGTAAACTCAATTTGGTCCGAGGATTGCCACGTTTGAGGCTTGAGAAAGAGTTGGTTTGTGCTCCGTGTAGGCATGCTAAGATGGTGGCCTCTTCTCACCCGCCTCTCACCGATGTGATGACCGAGCGTCCATGCGAGCCGCTCCATATGGACCTTGTTGGCCCGGCTCGTGTGCGATCTCGGGTGGGAAGTGGTATGTCCTTGTTGTGGTGGATGACTATTCTCGGTATGCGTGGGTGTTCTTTCTTGAGGAGAAGGGGGAGACGTTTGGTTTTGTTCGAGATCTAGTCTTGAGGTTGAGGAACGAGAGGCACGGAGATGCCATACGAGCTATCCGCGAGGATAATGGCTCGGAATTCAGGAACTCTCGTTTTGAAACCTTTTGTCATGACTTGGGTCTTGAGCACCAGTTTTCGAGTCCGTATACGCCTCCCCAGAATGGTGTTGTAGAAAGGAAGAACAGGACCTTGTGCGAGATGGCTCGGATGATGCTTGATGAGCATAGGACTCCGAGGAGGTATTGGGCTGAGGCGGTGAATACCGCGTGTTATGTGTCGAACAGAATATACCTCAGAGTGCACAAGAAGAAGACATGCTATGAGTTGATGCATGGTCGCACACCCAAAGTGAGTCACTTCCATGTCTTTGGTTGCAAGTGTTTCATTCTGAAGAAAGGCAGGAAGTTGGATAAGTTTGAGGCTAGGTCTGTCGATGGCATTTTCTTTGGTTATGCATCTCATTCTAGAGCATATCGTGTGCTCAATCTTGAAACTAACCAAATCGTGGAGACTTGCGAGGTAACCTTCGATGAGACAGAGCCACGTAGTCAGCTTGTCTTTGAGTGTGCAGGTGATGATGAGCTTGGCGAGGAGATCTTTCAGGAGGAGGAGCATGAACATGGTGATGATGAGGATGGCGGTGCGGCGCCCCCGGCTGAACATGTACCCACTACTTCGACTACGATGATGGATGGACCCTCTGCTACACCTACGACGACAAATCAAGAACGAGGAGAAGCTGATGTTGAGGGGGAGGTAGCTTCGAGGCGAGAACCTCCCCGGCGAGTTCAAGTGGATCACCCAGCTTCGAGGATCATCGGCAACATGAATGAACGCACTACACGGTCGAGGGTTCGAAACAATTCCCATTTTGCTCATGCTGCGTTTGTTGCTTCTTTTGAGCCCAAAGACATTGGACACGCACTATCTGATCACAATTGGGTTAACTCGATGCATGAGGAGTTGGAGAACTTTGAGAGGAATCAGGTGTGGGAGTTGGTTGACCCTCCCCCAGGGTGTAAGCCGATTGGTACAAAGTGGGTGTGGAAAAACAAAGAGGGAGAGAAGGGTGAGGTTGTGAGGAACAAGTCGAGACTTGTTGCTCAGGGGTTCAGTCAGAAGGAGGGGATCGACTACGAGGAGACCTTTGCTCCCGTAGCCCGTTTGGAGGCGATTAGGATCCTTCTAGCCTTTTCGTGGCTAAAGGGTTCAAGTTGCACCAAATGGATGTGAAGAGTGCTTTTCGAATGGAGTGTTGGAGGAAGAAGTGTATGTGAGACAACCTCCGGGGTTTGAGAGTGAGAAGTACCCCCACCGGTGTACAAGTTGAGGAAGGCGTTGTATGGGTTGAAGCGGGCGCCTAGAGCTTGGTATGGCGGTTGAGGGGGTTCTTGTTTGAGAGAGGTTTTGAGATGGGGAAGGTCGATCGGACCTTGTTTTTGCCGAGACAGGGCGAGAGATATCCCGATTGTGCGGTGTACGTGGATGATATTGTCTTTGGTGGCTCGTCTAACTCTCTTGTTGCGAGGTTTGCAGATGATATGAGCAGGGAGTTCGAGATGAGTATGATGGGTGAGTTGCAGTTCTTCCTCGGGCTACAAATCAAGCAATCAAAGGAAGGAACATTTGTGCACCAGGCTAAGTACATCAAGGACATTGCGAGGAAGTTCAAGATGGAGGACTCCAAGGCTATGACGACGCCGATGAGTACGACTACAGCTCTTGATGCGGATGAGGAAGGTGAACACGTGGACCAGAAGGAGTACCGGAGCATGATCGGGTCACTCCTCTACTTGACGGCGACGAGGCCGGACATACGCTTCTCGGTGTGTCCGTGCGCTCGTTTTCAAGCGTCTCCGAGGACTTCGCATCGGCAAGCGGTGAAGAGAATTTTCGGTACTTGCGTCACACTCCCGACTTCGGCCTTTGGTACTCCGCGTCCTCTTCTTTGGCGCTTCATGGCTTTTCAGACGCAGATTTTGCCGGGTGTCGGTTGGATAGGAAGTCCACTTCGGGACTTGCCGCTTTTGGGTTCTTCGTTGGTGTCTTGGTCTTCCCGCAAGCGCCGAGTGTGGCTCAATCCACGACCGAAGCCGAGTATGTTGCCGCCGCTAGTTGTTGCTCTCGGCTCCTTTGGATCACCTACACCATGAGTGACTTTGGTGAGGAGTATACCCATGTCCCACTTCATTGTGATAGCACCGGTGCCATAAGCGTTGCAAAGAACCCGGTGCTCCATTCCAAAACCAAACACATAGAAGTGAGGTATCATTTCCCGAGAGACAACGTAGAGAAAGGGAAGATAGCTTTGATCCATGTACCCACACATGACCAACTAGCCGATATTTTCACCAAACCCCTAGATCAAGCAACTTTCACTCGTTTGCGGGGGGAACTTGGTGTGTGTTTGATTTCCTGAGTTGGGTGTGTGGGAGCTTTCTTTTGCCGGTGGTGTCGAGCCCGTTTTGCCTCCCCTCGAGGAGCCGGTTTGTAGCATATGTATAGCTTTCCTTTATGCATTTCTTGCATTTGGCATGGCATATGTAACATGATGCATAGGCATCCTTGTATCTTAGATTGCATGCATTTTGTATCATATGCATCGGATAGGAAAAGCTTCTCCTATATACAATGTTTACCATGGGTTGCTATATATGTTCTTGTGAGCTTGTTTGATATGCTATGGTTAGTTTGACTTAGCTCTTGATGATCTTGATGAATGATCCATGGTTGATGGCTAATTTTTGCAAAATGTCACATACATGCTCTCTCATGTGTAAATGCCTATATATGATCTTGACATGTTTTAGTGGTTCTGCTATGCTTACTTTGTGGTTGGATAGCTAGTTTATTGATCATATGGAGCCAAAGGCTCGCTTGCCATCATGAATGTTTAGCCCTCTTGCTTGATCTTGTGGAGGGGCATAAGTTCCTTTTTGTCGCAAAGACATTTCATGTACCATTTACAAATCTGAAAATGAAATGAAAAATTCTTGGAAAATATGTTCCCATGTCATATGTGCTGAAATTAATTTGCTTTGGGTGCTAAACCGTTGCATGATGCCTACCAATGAGAAGTCTCATACATAGAAGTAGGCACATGGCTCGGTGGCTTTGACATGACATGAGGTGCTTTTGGGTGTTTATGATGGTCTTATGATTAGAATGGCTGTCCTAGCATGAAGTTTGAGTGGCGTTGCCATTTTGATATGTTTTGCTCATGTTTAGGTATTTGCTTGTGAGGGAGTAACTTTTCGCAAAATTACTAAAATCCTTTTTAGCCTTGTCCAATGGTTGTGAAACTTGGTGATCACGTAGTTAAGGTCCTTACGAACTCCGTCGAGTATCTAACTTGCTCATTTGGACTTGTGTAGCTACTTGTGATGAATTTTGTATATTCGAGAAGCTATATGTTGCAAGTTTTCGCATTTTGCCTTGATTCATGCATTGTCAACAAGGGGGAGAAGTTTGTGCATGTTTTGGGCACTGGGAGTGTTTGGAAGGTGTTCCAATTGTTTCGGGCAATTTTTGAGCGAGTGTGGTGCGGGGCCGGTTTCTTTGGGCGGTCTAACCGCCCCCCGGCGGTCGGTTCGGGCGGGAGGCGGTCTAACCGCCCCGGGCGGCGGTCTAACCGCCCGGGCGGTGTGAGCGAGTTTTTGCTCTTTGTTGCATTCCCGAGTTGCATTGATGCATGTGTTCGGGGAAGTGTCTTTGTGGCTCGGGGGAGCTTGCATTTGTGCGGGGGGAGCTCTTTGTGGTGTTCGAGCTTTGCTTTGGTGGTTTGCGCTCTTTGCTTGAGCTGTGTTTTGTCTCGGATGTGTCGAGCCGTTGCCCTTGCCTAAGGGGTCCGAGACTTGTCTTCTTCAAGTGATCTTGCTCTTTGCCTTTCTTTGGCTTTCGATCGCTTGTTGGGGTTTCTTTTTATTTTGCTTCTTTTCTTTTCCTTTTCTCTTGTGTTACTTCATTTGAGTGTGTTGTCAATGCACTCATCAAGGGGGAGATTGAGGACCATGTGTGGTTCGAGGACCGGTGGATGGTCGCTTCCTTGTGTGATGAGTGATTGACAACGTTGTGTGGACTGATTCTTGGCTAAGTATTGCAGGTGCAGGTTGCGGCTTGACTCGTGTTGGTGCAGGTGAAGAACAAGCGCGAAAGGTCGTTGCCGGTGAGGCCTCCAGGTGTGGAGAAGACAAGTAGGCTTCGTTCGAGGGACCCGGTGGCCAGCGGGGGTCAAGTGCGGGCCGCATGGTGGCATGAACGAAGCAAGATGAAGTCGTGGACGGTTTCTTGGTAGAGCCTCAAAACCAAGGTCGAGCCGGGACTACGTGGGAGCCGAGTCATGAGTGGAGATTGGCGGAGGCTACACCGAGTTCGCGGGGTTTGCGGTGGTTCACCGTAAAACCACCGGGTTACTCGGTTGAGCCACAAAACCGAGGCCGAAGACTCGACGAGGAGGTGCGGCCACCCGGGCCGGTTCAACCGCCCGGGAGGGGCGGTCGGACCGCCCGGGGCCGGTCGGATCCACCGGGGCCGGTCCTAACCGCCCGTGGGGGGCGGTCGACCGCCACGGCCGCCGGCGCCGAGAAGCTTCGAAGCGGATGACACGCGTCGGGATCGCAAGGCTTGCGTCGAGGCTACGCAGGGTGCGGTCGCCGGGCATCCGTCCGATGGTGAAGACATCAAGAATTCCAAATCCGCCCTTGAGGGGCTTGTATCCCTAGTTAGTAGAGAGGGGCATTTTAGACATTCGGTTGCCGCCTATATAACCCAAGAGGTGAGAGGTTGGCAGCCAACTCTTGGAACCCTAGCTCATTTCGTTTTTCCATTTTCGTTCTCTATTTTCCCTAGTTTTTTAGAAGGCTAGTTTGAGAGCTTCATGTGAGATCTAGAGAGAGGGATGGATGTTTGGGTGGCAAACTAGACCTTGTACGAACCATTCATGGCATGTATAGAAGGTTCGGCGTGGTTCTTCATGGTGGTTTTCCCGTCTCTTTTGTGTTGATTTTCGGAGCTCTTTTTGGCGGTGTTTTGAGGACGATTTCTTGGGGTTTTTGGTGGGTGTCACGTATGAGGTTTTTGTGCCTCTTTGGTGGTGACTTTGCCCCCAAATCTCCTTTGAATCGGACTCGATTTGGTGGTTTTCGTTGGAACTCGAGTTCTTGAGGTTTGGTCACGAGATTTGCGATTCCCCATGATTGAGAGCGTTTCGGTGCAATTCCTTTGAGGGAGAGGTCGTCCATGAGGTGACCCAGGCATCCCCAAAGTTTCGCCGCAATCCGTTGGGTGAATCGGGAGATCGGGTGATGCAAAGTTGAGGGTTGACCCGCGGTTCCCCTTTTTCCCGTTCTCGTTCGGGGAGGGCGGTCTAACCGCGTAGGAGGGGCGGTCTAACCGCCCCGGGCTCGTCCGGAGAAAGTTTTGATTTTGGCCGAGATCTTCCGGTAGCATGTTGGCCTTGACCAGGGGATTGTATGGTTGAAATCTTGGAGCGTTTCGAGTCCGTTTGCTTGGGTTTTCACTCGGATCTTTGTGCTCGGGGGAGGGAGGTCTAACCGCCCCCGGCACCGAGTTTAACCGCCCTAGGCCTTTCCGAAGAAAGTTTGATTTTGCTTGGACCTTTCTCTCGTGAGTTTGTTCACCTTGATCGGAGGAGCGTTCGGTGAAATATTGGCTCGTTTTAGTGTAGTTTGCTAGGTGTTCTTGATCGGGGTTCGTTGCTTGGGTACAGGAGGTTAGACCGCCCCGGGTAGCCGGTCTAACCGCCCCTAGGCCCTTGGGTGAAGTTTTGGTTTTCGCCAAGATTTTCTCGGTAGCTAGCATGGCCTTGACCGAGAGATCTCTGTTGGTGAAACCGTGGTGTGTTTTGGTGCTCGGAAGAGGCGTTTCGGAGGATTTCTTGGTTGCCGGTGGAGGCGGTCTAACCGCCCCCTATACCCGGTCTAACCGCCCCCTCGGTTAGCCGGCTTTCGAGTTGTTTCCGCTGTCGGTGCCGCGTGTGTGTTGTGGTTGCTTTGGTAGAGTTTGTTCCTAGGACCGGTAGCACTCCAGTGGCTACGTGGTTTTGGCAAACGGGAGGTAGAAGTGCGGAGCGTGTGATTTCGGGGGTTCGACCGAGCTAGTTCGTCTTGTCGGAGTTTCAATCTCCCTCGAGAAGAATTTTTATCGGCTCCCATTCACTCCCCCCCTCTCTGGTCGCCTTATCGGTCCTTCAACTACACGGTCGAGGGTTCGAAACAATTCCCATTTCGCTCATGCTGCATTTGTTGCTTCTTTCGAGCCCAAAGACATTGGACACGCACTATCTGATCACAGTTGGGTTAACTTGATGCATGAGGAGTTGGACAACTTTGAGAGGAATCAGGTATGGGAGTTGGTTGACCCTCCCCCAGGATGTAAGCCGATTGGTACCAAGTGGGTGTGGAAAAACAAAGAGGGAGAGAAGGGTGAGGTTGTGAGGAACAAGTCGAGACTTGTTGCCCAGGGGTTCAGTCAGAAGGAGGGGATCGACTACGAGGAGACTTTTGCTCCCGTAGCCCGTTTGGAGGCGATTAGGATTCTTCTAGCCTTTTCCGTGGCTAAAGGGTTCAAGTTGCACCAAATGGATGTGAAGAGTGCTTTTCCGAATGGTGTCTTGGAGGAAGAAGTGTATGTGAGGCAGACCTCTCCGTGGTTTGAGAGTGAGAAGTACCCCCCACCGGTGTACAAGTTGAGGAAGGCGCCGTATGGGTTGAAGCAGGCGCCTAGAGCTTGGTATGGCGAGGTTGAGGGGGTTCTTGTTTGAGAGAGGTTTTGAGATGGGGAAGGTCGATCGGACCTTGTTTTTGCCGAGGCGGGGGCGGAGATATCCCGATTGTGCGGTGTACGTGGATGATATTGTCTTTGGTGGCTCGTCTAACTCTCTTGTTGCGAGGTTTGCGGATGATATGAGCGGGGAGTTTGAGATGAGCATGATGGGTGAGTTGCGGTTCTTCCTCGGGCTACAAATCAAGCAATCAAAGGAAGGAACATTTGTGCACCGGAGTGCTAAGTACACCAAGGACATTGTGAGGAAGTTCAAGATGGAGGACTCCAAGGCTATGACGACGCCGATGAGTACGACTACGGCTCTTGATGCGGACGAGGAAGGTGAACACGTGGATCGAAGGAGTACGGAGCATGATCGGGTCACTCCTCTACTTGACGACGACGAGGCCGGACATACGGTTCTCGGTGTGTCCGTGCGCTCGTTTTCAAGCGTCTCCGAGGACTTCGCATCGGCAAGCGGTGAAGCGAATTTTCGGTACTTGCGTCACACTCCCGACTTCGGCCTTTGGTACTCCGCGTCCTCTTCTTTGGCGCTTCATGGTTTTTCGGACGCGGATTTTGGCTTTGGGTGTCGGTTGGATAGGAAGTCCACTTCGGGACTTGCCGCTTTTGGGTTCTTCTTTGGTGTCTTGGTCTTTCCGTAAGCGGGTCGAGTGTTGCTCAATCCACGACCGAAGCCGAGTATGTTGCCGCCGCTAGTTGTTGCTCTCAGCTCCTTTGGATCACCTACACCATGAGTGACTTTGGTGAGGAGTATACCCATGTCCCACTTCAATGTGATAGCACCAGTGCCATAAGCGTTGCAAAGAACCCAGTGCTCCATTCCAAAACAAAACACATAGAAGTGAGGTATCATTTCCTGAGAGACAACGTTGAGAAAGGAAAGATAGCGTTGATCCATGTACCCACACATGACCAACTAGCCGATATTTTCACCAAACCCCTAGATCAAGCAACTTTCACTCGTTTGCGGGGGGAACTTGTTGTGTGTTTGATTTCTTGAGTTGGGTGTGTGGGAGCTCTCTTTTGCCGGTGGTGTCGAGCCCGTTTTGCCTCCCCTCGAGGAGCCGGTTTGTAGCATATGTATAGCTTTCCTTTGTGCATTTCTTGCATTTGGCATGGCATATGTAACATGATGTATAGGCATCCTTGTATCTTAGATTGCATGCATTTTGTATCATATGCATTGGTTAGGAAAAGCTTCTCTCATATACATTATTCACCATGGAATGAGATATATGTCTTTGTGAGCTTGTTTGGTATGCTATGGTTAGTTTGGCTTAGCTCTTGATGATCTTGATGAATAATCAATGGTTGATAGCTATGCTTTTGAAAAATGTCTCATGTATGCTCTCTCATGTGTAAATGCCTTTACATGCTCTTGACATGTTTTTGTGGCCTTGCTATGCTTAATTTGTGGTTGGATGGCTAGTTTATTGATCATATGGGGCCAAAGGCTCATTTGCCATCATGAATGTTTAGCCCTCTTGATTTATCTTGTGGAGGAGCATAAGTTCCTTTTTGTCGCAAAGACATTTCATGTACCATTTACAAATCTGAAAATGAAATGAAAAATGCTTGGAAAATATGCTCCCATGTCATATGTGCTGAATTTAATTTGCTTTCGGTGCTAAACCGTTGCATGATGCCTACCAATGAGAAGTCTCATAAATAGAAGTAGGCACATGGCTCGGTGGCTTTGACATGACATGAGGTGCTTGTGGGTGTTTGTGATGGTCTTATGATTAGAATGACTGTCCTAGCATGAAGTTTGTGTGGCTTTGCCATTTTGATATGCTTTGATCATGTTTAGGACTTTGCTCATGAGAGGCAAGTTTTTCGCAAAATTGCCAAAATCCATCTTAGCTTCGTCCAATGGTTGTGAAACTTGGTGATCATGTAGTTGAGATCGATACGAAGCCATAGAGTACCTAACTTGCTCATTTGGACATGTGTAGCATTCTTTGTTGAATTTTGTCTATTTGAGAAGCTCTAGGTTGAACGTTTTGCATTTTTTGCTTGATTCATGCATTGCCAACAAGGGGGAGAAGTTTGAGCTTGAAATGGCTTAATGGACGCATTTAGAAGGTTTTCAGGTGGTTTCGAGCCATTTCTGGGCTCTGTTGTACACCGGTCTGACCGGTGAAGAGCACTGGTCTGACCGGTGTGAGTGCTGGTCCTGTACACATGTTAGGCACCGGTCTGACCGGTGGTGATGACCGGTCTGACCGGTGTGAGCTGAAAGTGCTGCAGCTGTCCTGTTTCAAGTGGTGTCTTGCATGCATTCGTCCAGGGGGAGGTGCATTGGTTCAGGGGGAGCTTGCATGTGTGCAGGGGGAGCTCTTTGAGAGTTTTCGAGCTTTGTTTCGGTGGTTTGTGCTCTTTGCTTGAGCTTTGCTTTGTCTCGGATGTGTCGAGCCGTTGCCCTTGCCTAAGGGGTCCGAGACTTGTCTTCTTCAAGTGATCTTGCTTTTTGCCTTTATTTGGCTTTCGATCGCTTGTTGGAGTTTCTTTTTGTTCATTTCTTTTCTTTTTCTTTTCTCTCTTGTTACTTTCGTGTGGGTGTTGTCAATGCACTCATCAAGGGGGAGATTGAGGACCATGTGTGGTTCGAGGACCGGTGGATGGTCGCTTCCTTGTGTGATGAGTGATTGACAACGTTGTGTGGACTGATTCTTGGCTAAGTATTGCAGGTGCAGGTTGCGGCTTGACTCGTGTTGGTGTAGGTGAAGAACAAGCGCGAAAGGTCGTCGCCGGTGAGGCCTCCAGGTGTGGAGAAGACAAGTAGGCTTCGTTCGAGGGACCGGTGGCCGGCGGGGGTCAAGTGCGGGCCGCATGGTGGCATGAACGAAGCAAGATGAAGTCGTGGACGGTTTCTTGGTTGAGCCTCAAAACCAAGGTCGAGCCGGGACTACGTGGGAGCCAAGTCATGAGTGGAGATTGGCGGAGGCTACACCGAGTTCGCGGGGTTTCCGGTGGTTCACCAGAAAACCATTGGGTTCCTTGGTTGATCCACAAAGCCAAGACCGAGAACCGAAGACGGAGGTGCAGCAGCACCAGACCGGTCTGACCGGTGGGTCTGACCGGTCTGACCGGTGGGGACCGGTCTGACGGTGAGGAGCACCGGTCGGCCGTGTGCGACGACGCAGCGATCCGGAATCTTCGAAGCGGAGGACACGCGTCGGGATCGCATGGCTTGCGTCGAGGCTACGCGGGTGCCGTCGCCGGCATCCGTCCGATGGTGAAGACATCAAGAATTCCAAATCCGCCCTTGAGGGGCTTGTATCCCTAGTTAGTAGAGAAGGGCATTTTAGACATTCGGTTGCCTCCATATAACCCAAGAGGTGAGAGGATGGCAGCCAACTCTTGGAACCCTAGCTCATTAGTTTTCCTATTTTCCACCTATTTTCTCTAGGTTTTCCTTAGGACTAGCTAGAGAGCTTCACGGAGAGATCTTGTAGAGAGGGATGGATGATCGGGCGGCTTGCTAGACCTTGTACGAACCTTTGTTTCATGTATAGATGATTCGGCGTGGTTCCTCAAGGTTTGGATGTGTTTTCCCCGGTTGTTCTTGGTGGTGATTTTCGGAGCCCTCTCTTCGTGATTTCTTTGGGGTGTTTTCGGGGCTTTTCTCTTGGGGATTTGATGGGGGGAATTTGTGGGAACCCTTCGTGGTTCTTTGGGCTGTGATTCCCCTCCCAAATCCGTGAGTAAAAGTGCTCGATTTTGGGGTTTTCTTGAGTTCTTGGGTTGGAAGTGCTTTCGGCGGGATTTCTTCGATTCCTCCTTTTTGGACGAGATTTGGTGGGATTAAACTTGGCTATGGACTCCTCATGAGGTGTTCCTGATATCCCCAAAGTCTTGTTCAAGTCCGTGGAGCGATTTGGGAGATCGAGATTTGGATTTGGGGGAGTTGACCCGCGGGTGTTGTTCATCCCGAGTCCCCGTGCTACACCGGTCGACCGGTGCACCCGACCGGCCCGACCGGTGCGAGCCCCCGTTGGGTTTTTGCTCGGGTGAACGTCTTGGTGTGTTCATTGTTGTCCCGTGTTCTTCCGCCGTTTCGAGTTTGGGTCCGTTTGGTGGTCGGTTGGCTCTGTTTGGTGCCTTAGGGGCTTTCGGTCGCCATCGGTCCGACCGGTGTGTCTCACCCGGTCGACCGGTGTAGAGCCACTTAGTGAAAGTTGCTCAGTTTCACCAGCAGGGACCGGTCTGACCGGTGGTGCTCACCGGTCTGACCGGTGTGGGTCTGTAAACTCGGGGTTTGTTTTTCCGCTGCGTTCTCGAGTCGGAAGGCTGTGTGTGTTGGTTCCTAGGTCCAGTGGCACTCCATTGGCTACGTGGGCTTGGCCAACTTGGGTAGTGAGTTGGAGACGTGTGTTGGAAGCCGTGTTCGTCTTGTTGGAGTTTTCATCTCCTTCGAGAAGAATTTTTATCGGCTCCCATTCACTCCCCCCCTCTCTGGTTCGCCGTATCGGTCCTTCAGCTAGACTTCTTCTCTTGATTACTCCGGATCAACGCTCTTTGCGGGCATTGTAATCTTGGATACCCACTTCCGCACCGTCTTGGGCACGGGCTTATTCTTCAGCTTAGTCATATTTTTGGTCTTCACAGGCTGGCTTTATCCTTTGGTCTTGATGGATGCAACAACTTCCTTCATGTAGTGGCTCGGCATCTCAAACTCCAGCCCTTCGGTCGTGATCTTTGTGGTCTCCTTAGTGTGGTCCTCCATATGTCCCGAATGAGTTTGAGTAGCCTTCACCGTTTCGGGACCTTGAGGTTGTACTGACAATCTTCCTTTTCTACCCATCGGGCGCCTGACAAGTTGTCCCACTTGCGTCTCTAGCATCTTCATCGTTATGAACACTTCACGCATAGAGCTTCCGACCTCCATTACCTTGCCATCTAAATTCTCCAATATTTTCTCCATAGCCTCGAACTTAGTGATGACGTCCTTGTTGATCTTAGCTTGCTCGTCCAGGAAGTTCTTGAATTGTGTACAAAGAGAAACCAAATCTTGAATGGACGAACTTGCATTAAATCGGGGTTTACCTTGGACATGGTTGTACTCCTCACACTCCTCGCATGTGGATCTTGCCTTGGCAGCTTTTAGGTCTTGACCTTCTTTCTCTATCTCCATCTTCTCCATCCTCCTCTTAAGTAAACTGATATGCCACTCAAGGAATTTGGCTCACATGTATTCATTGAAACGCTCCAAAGATCCCGCAATCATCATGCGGATAGTTGAGACCTTGATCTTGAACAGCCTTCCGGCGTCTTGAAGGTTAATGATAGGTAGATCAACAACGTCTGGGGTGCATAGTTCTATCTCGCGCTCCGGTTGCGGTTGTTCTCCCATGGGTGGCGGTTGAGGTTGATCTTCCTTTGTACTTGGAGGTGGTGATTCCCTTGGAGATTCCGACGGTCCTTCGACTTTTGCTTTTGGATCTAGGGTTTCCAATCCTTTAGCTTGTGTTGCATGTCTCCTTTGCCTGTAAAGTTTTCCTGGATCATCCACAAAAGAAAGTTTGGGTTTCTTAGAGAGGTAGCCAACCATCTCCGGTTAGGGTTAGCAAAACAAAAAAACTAAATAAGAAAAATTAGGGTTAATCAAAACTAGATTAGTTTGATTTTTTTTCTTTTTGAGGATGATCAAACTTAAGAGATGCAAAAGAAAATCAAAAGAAAAACTAAAAAATAAGCGATACTAGATTGGATCTTGATTGCTTGTTCCCCGGCAACGGCGCCAGAAAAAGGGGCTTGTTGACGGTGTATATTCGTATCAAAGTTCATATGGATTTGCAAGCGGACAAATACCCCGTCGTAGTCAAGGGACCCTTCTTCCCTCGAGTGGTGAACCCAAGGTATCGAATCCGTGAAACAATGTGCAACGCAAGGATTCAATCTAGTAAAGCAAGGAAAGCTATCTTTTAAAGAACCAAGTTGCATATAATCTAAGATATCATCAAGAAAACACATCTAATCTAATCTACTAAAGAGGTAGCAAGAGAAAGCAAGAGATAACCGATCTAGAGAGTCTAGATCATGCTTATGTTGTAGCTCCAAACAAGATAGATGAAGATAGAAAAGCGAATCTCATTAAAAGCATCTTTAAACCGTGGCCTCCGGTCCGATTCCGAAAACGCCCGCCTTTCAGAGCCCCTGTTGTAGCTCCAAACAAGATAGATTCATGCGGATAGTCTAGGGTGAGTTCGATAAGAAAAAGTTGAAATCACTTGGTCGGTCCGGTATGCACCTCTAGCCACCGCGGCTACAAGAGCACCCTATGCAATCTAGCTATAGACTATATTGGGGAAGAAGCAAAACCAAGGGGAAAGCAAAATCATCGAGAAGGCACTTGATCGCTAGAAATCGGATTCACTATAAAAACTTCACCATGAATGATTACATGAACAAGATCACCACCGGGATCCTACCTCGATCTTGATCCTTGCTCCGGAGCTCCGACGTGGTCTTCCATGCAAGGTTCCCACATCGGCTAGGGAGACCCTAGAAAACTAGCACGACCCTCATTTCCGAGATGGTGTCCCTCAAGCTTCTCTGCTCCTCAGCGGCGGATGAAGAATTGATTGATGCGTGGCTCTCGGTTAGGGGGCTATAAATAGCCCGAGAGGCATCTAGGTCAAGGAGGGGGCGACTGGGCCTCGAAACAGGCTGGGCCGGCCGGCCTGGGCCGACTGACCTAGGCCCATTTCGGCCCAGTTCGTTGCCTCCTTCGCCCGGCGTTGCTTCCTGAGTCTTCTAGATCCTTCCCCATTTTGCATGTGGGCCCTTGTCGTCAGTTTCTCTCCGAATTGGACGAAGCTCCTTGTCTCGCAAGATTCAGCACTTTTCTGGCTAGGTCCTCAGAGTTTTCCTTCTTCTCGGGTTGGGTCCTTGGGCTTCTTGGAGTCGTGTTCACTTCATTGCTTGTCTTGTACTGGGATTCAAGGTCTTGTCATGAGGTGCTTAATGAACTTATCCCGGAAGTCTTGCTTTCAACGCTAAAACCCTACATAAACATTAAACTCCAAAACCGACATGCACAAGTGAACTCATGCCAACACCGAAGGTAAACTCATGGCTAGGTTGACGGAATTTCACCGTCAACATCTCCCCCATGCTTAAACCTTCCTCGTCCTCGAGTAAGCCTTCGATGGATATCATCATTGCCCTTCATTGTTTAAACCTTGCGCTTGATCAAACACGAGAGCAACAATCCCCTTTTAAGCATAGCTGCATTAAATTTCCATTTGGCTTGTTGATACGTGAGGCCTAATTTGTTTTAAAACAATATCTTTTTTCTACGGAGCAAACATGCACGTCAACTAACATGTAACTGCGTGTGGTTCTGTCAAACGTCAAATAACACGTAATTGCCATGATTCTGTCAAACACGTCCTGAATACGCCATCAGCAATATATCATGCATAGCATGTTGTGGTTAAGCACTGATTGATGTTATTCTTTCATGCAGATATTTTGTTTGCCCGTAGCAACGCATGACACACACCTAGTAATTACAAAATGTTACAACATTTTGCAAATGAAAAGTTCAACCAACATTTTTCATAAAAAGTTGAACCAATATTTTTATAAAGAGTTTCATCAACATTTGTTCAGAGAAAAAAATTTGGTCCAACATTTTCCCAAAACGTTTTCACGAACATTTTAATGAAAATGTTGATAAACATTTTTTGAAAAAATAAACATTTCTTAGTTATCCCGGTCCTATCACTGGCGAGCCCCATGACCGGCCGCCGACGACACAACAGCTGGTGAGATCCTGCACCCAATAGTCACTGACACGAGCCAATTGCTCATAGGCACATGGGCAGAGCATGAGGAGGCACGACAGCGGCGGCACACGAGAGCGAGCGCGACGGAGTGCCGACAGGCAGATATCAGAGGCACACCGGGGAGGAGCGTTAGACAGTCCAAAACACTCTAGCGCGCGTACAGCGGGGGCACGATGCATGGAGAGTTGGTGCCGAGGCTAGCTGCTATGACGGGGGAGGCCGCCGGTGGGCCCAGGTGTTGCGCGAGGTGGTCTGCGACGGGGCTAGCTGTTGCGGCGAGGAGGCCGGCGGTGGGCCGAGCTTGGCCGCGGTGGTGAGTGGTCGGGGATGGTCGGCGTGCAGCCAGACGATGCCGTGGGTAGGGAGCCCAAGCGGGGTGGTGGGTCGGGAACATGGGAGGATGGTGCTGGAGGACTAGGGTTAGTGGTGCAGATCTAAAGGCTCTTATTTGTTCCACTAATCTAAAACAGTTGAAGATTTAACACATATTAACTTTCGGAAGATATATAGCGTTCTCGGGGAGGACCACCAGTCCGATCTTGGCGCGTCGGCCCATATGTCAGGCCCAAAGAGTGTATGCACAAAGAAGGACAACTGAAGGTTTTCCTAATTTCTAATAGAAGAGGGCAAATAAAATTAATTATGTTTATGAGAAAAATTGGGTTAGAAAATCATACCACTCCAGTTCGTAGATCGTACAACTAGGGAAGCAGCAGAACCAACCATCTCAACTCCAGTCTAGCAACCACACAATTAGGGGTTGAAGAATAGAATTCTTCAACAACTCTGGTCCCTAGACCACACAACTAAAAAAATCTGGTAGTTTAGAATGAAGCATCAACACGCACCGCTCTCTCAACTGAAACAAATTGATCCAACTTGAAAGCACCATCTAACTCAACTCTTCCCGTTCAGATTGGGACATTGACATAAACCTCACAAAATTCCGTCGGGTCGAATTGCAACATCGACTCAGGCCACCACAAGTCACAGGCTACCTTACTCCTCATTTTTCATCTTTTTTTAGTTCAATAAACCACAAAGAAAAAGGAGAAAAAAAGAAAGAAATGAAGAGGAAGAAAACAACCTCACAGAACAAAAGCAAGCAAAACTGAAGCACCTCATCCGAAAAGACCCAGCTGACTCATGAAAGAGTCTAATTCTGTGTCGGAGATGATTGAGGTTGCTTTTAGGAAGGGTACGATGCCAAAAATGCTAACGACACTCAGTTTGCTCGTCTGGCTTACCAACCACTAGTCAGCATTACTTTTCTCTCAGAATCAGTCTCAGCCACCAGCCAAATGAACAGGGTGTCTGACTGAGTGACTATTTGTTTTTATGGCGTGTACTATCATGCGTTCGTGAATGTTTCCCATCATAAACGGATTAAAATCTTTGCATGCCAAGAAAGTGAAGAGACATGTTTTCCCCTATTTTATCTCATGATAAGATCGCTCTGCGACAAGTGCATGACCACCAGTGGAAACCTTACGCTCATCATACAACTTGTCGCTAGGTGCAAATTAGTCCAATAATACGTAATATGCTCAATCCAATATAACAATTCTCAGGCGGGTGCGGATTGGTCCAACAAGTTGTAAAACCCTCACTTTAGTAAAATAATTTATAGATGAGTGCAAATTGGTCCTAGAACTTGTAAAATGCGTACAAATCGATGCATATGCAGTCTAAATGTCTCATAAACAATATATTTTCTAATATAGGACTAAGGTATATTTGCGTCGGAACAAGTCAATGTGCATTTATTTGACAATTGATATTTGTCGTGATGGTAACATATTCAGTAAGGACTAGAACATTTGGTATTTAGGAAATTATTATTATGTCTTCGCTAACTATTTATATATAAAGTTTAAATTTTGATTAGGAACTTTTTTTATTTCATATTCAATTTTGATTTCAAGTTTGACTATATGCATTTTTGTTTAGATAAAAATAAAATATGGTAATACCTAATAAGAATTAGTACCTCTTATAAGTTTGACATAACTGCTTTTAAAGTCGATGCACTAGTTTAAAGAAAAATAAGCTAAAATAACGAAAATGACTATGGTTCTCTAATCTTGTTGAATACATGAAGCAAAAAGATGTAGAAAAAACCTAAGGTCATATGGTCTCTTTCATATGAACTGTATATCTTGGTGATCTAATGACATAATTTTAAAATATGATTCAATCTAACTAATGAACAAATAAGTAATGTACACAATTGATTCATGATTAGCAACTTTAATTGACAAAAAATATTGGTTTGAAGAAAATTCGAATGCTATCCAATTTGTTTAATGAACTATCATTGTAAATTTTAACTATAGGTGTACCAATTTGACAAATTAGTACACTAAATTGACCATTTTACACAAGTTCTTGGACAGATATGCACCATCTATAAAATTGTTGTACCGAATTGAATATTTTTCATGATTTTGGATCAATTTACACTCACGTGACAAGTTATTCTACTAAATTGAACATTTTTCAACTTATTGGATCAATCCGCATCCACCTGATAACTTACTGTAGTAGATTGAGCATGTTACAAATAGTTGGACCAACATAAACCCACTTGACAAGTTGTTGTATGGTGGGTGCAATTTACTCTATGACCATGTGTTTTCCTTTCCTTTGGCATGCACTTGTTGTAATGGTGTACTACTACATTGGCACAAATCTTCATGGCATAGTTAGGGGTAGAAATGGATCATGGTTCTCACACATATCTTAAGCAATCCAACTTAACACTATCTATCTTTCACTTAAAATTTTATACTATTACGGCCAGCCTGATTTCACTACTACAAAAATGTTTTTAGAAACGGGCGGAATCGCATTTTTAGGTGCAACCACGAAACCCGCTCCTACCTGTCGCTTTTAGAAATAGCGGTTTCTAAGAGCGGATAAAACGCCCACACCTAGAAATGCTTTTCTAGGTGTGGGCCACGCTGTCACCCAGACCTGCTAATCGATTAAAAACAAAAAAATGTGGTTGTGTTAAAAATCTCAAAATAAATAGCAAAAAAATCTTTTTAGGGGAGGGTCCACCGGCCATCCACCCACCCGTGATCAAGTCGCAAGTCGCGCATTTTTTCATGTAAAGTGGCACCGCAACACGGTCAGCGGAGTTCGAACCCACGACCTCCACCCTTGCGCGAAGCCTCCTCTACCACTACACCACTGTTGACAGTCGTTAGCCCCAATTTTCGACCCTCAACTTTGGATACATTTCGCTCCGTCAAAGTATGCATCAAAGTTATTGGGTTATAAACTAACAGATCCCATGAGCTTTGGTGAATATTTGGATGTAGGTCATAATGAGACATTATAGCACAAATAAAGCATCTTTACAAACAACCCCAAATACTGAGTTTGATATCACCATAGTGAATCTCTTGCCGAAATGGAGTTTTGGTTCACCCTATTCAGAGTCCAGATGCAGAAGTTATGCCTCCCGTAAGATTGTGACACGAGACATGCTAGGAGGAGGTGCAGCTGAACCTACTAACTTTGTGCCCTCGGTTCTAAGCCATTACAAATCCAACAAACACATCAAGGGTGCATCAAAAGAATTAATTATATGGTGGTTTCATCAAAGGGCCAATGGTCAAGTTACTTGTATGGGAATAACAACAACAAAATGGACCAAGAGAGATTGAAACAGAGCAAAGGTGCAGAGCCAGCTACACCGGCTAGGGTCGGTCGCACCTAGCAGAACCGGCCACACCACTTGGTGCGGTCGCACCAACCAAAACCCTCTCCTAGGGTCCATGCGAGCACCTATCCCACAAGTAAGTCTTGGATGAACTAGAAGCATTGATTTCAAGTCGATTTGATCAAAAGGCTAAGGGTGGAAGCACTTGGATCAATGGACCCACTTAATCTCCACAACCGCCATCAGGGAGTGATCCAGGATGTTGGATCAAACCGGACTTTCACCTTGTGTTCACTCGGTATTTAAGAAATCAATGGAGCAGACTTTCTGTATACACAGAATTTATACTGAGGGAGTACACACACATTACCATTTCTTATTAGAAACAACACAATCCAAATACAAACGACACAAATGCATGCATACGCATTGATTATACATGAGGATGGATCGATCCACTATAGGTGGAAGTACAGTGACATACTCTAAATGACACACTACTAGTAATCTACCATCACGGCTCATACTACTACCATCACAGGCTCATGGCAATCCTGCTGCTGCATGGAGTGCAGCAAAATGTGTCTCTAGGATCAGATACTCCTCCAAAGCGTGATGTCTTGCCCTTGTATCCTAAAGCCAGGCAGGTGAAACAGCGATGTTATGCACGTGTAACAGCAAGTCACGAATGGTCCATTGCCTGTGACCCCTTTGGCAAAAGGGCACACCCACATACCTTTGTGAAAAACATAGGCGGGCCTGACCTGCTGCAGCTAAAGCAACAGACCATGTTAGGTCATGCGATTCATCTTGTTCAATGAGCACTAGCCGCGGGGGTGGCATTTCAACAGGCAACAACAAGGGTGGCGGCCTGGGTCATGGGAGAAAAGGTGGTGCCATGAGGTCTAGCTGATCCTGAGCTGTCGTTGCCAGTGGCTGAAATGGAGGTGGCATCACCCTCGGGTGTTGCTGAGGTGCCGATGCCAGCGGAAGTGGAGGTTCCATTGGGGTTGGGTGCTGTTGAGGTGCCGATACCAGTAGAAGTGGAGATGCCATGGGGTCGGGTGCTGCTGCGGGGCCGAAGGCAGCGGCTGAACCGGGTGGTGGTGAGGTGATATTATGCCCGACAGCTCCCACTTCCCAGACTCATCCAAGTTCCATGCTCCGTCCCATCCTTGCCCGACCGTTCTCCACGTACTGCATACACAAACAAAGAACACACCCTACATAATCTAACAATGTGACCATCTCAAAACATGCATACATAAAGTAAACAAGATTAATCAACAAAATGATCTCACCCTTGTATCCCACTGAAGTAGAGAAATGCAAGACGGGAAATCAATGAGTGTTGTCCTTGCCTTTCAAGAGTGTTGTGCTGCACTCGCCTATTAATCTAGGACTACAGCGAGCACGTGAGCTCGGTGTAGCATTGCCAAAGTTACTATGAAAAACGTGAGATGCTCAAAATATAGTCAGGCCTACGCGTGATATGAATCTATCTAGGTCAGAATCTTCAGTGGCGTGCATCGATTACATGTGTGGACGATGGGTATCACGGGATGAGCCCGACGTGTCTAGGTATGTGTTCACTTCCGGACTTTCCTCTCTAGAGCAGAAGAAAGTCCTGCGGACAACTCACACTGCATCAGCTCATGCCACATCAACTGCGAGACAACTCTCTACCGTTTATTTATTTATGGTTTAGGTGTCAATTGCTGAAGGATCAGATGGCGACTAGAGAGGGGGGGAGTGAATAGGAGCCGGTAAAAATTCTTCCCAAAGAACCCGGCCTATGTCCTACTCAAAACCCGGTCACACACAAGCGATGGATCGAATCACGCACCAATCGCCAAGACCACGAGGTTATGGATCAACCTCTAGCCTTAGGAACGATTCCTCGAAGCACACGCGGAAGCACTAGAAAGGGGAGGAAGGAATCGAACTAAGAAGCAAAGCACACAGGCTCTGGCGGACCGTCCGCGCAGGAGGGGCGGACCGTCCACAAGAGCCGCGCGGACCGTCCGGCCGGGTATCGCGGACCGTCCGCACCCGGCCGCGGACCGTCCGGCCTTAGCCGCGGACCGTCCGTTAATTTACACGAACGACCCAAAGACACCCACGTGCCACGGACCGTCCGCGGGGAGCACGCGGACCGTCCGCCTAGCACCCGCGACCGTCCGCCCGACACCGCGGACTGTCCGAAACTTCGTCCAACCAAAAACCAAAATCACAACGGATCGAAACAAAGGACGAGCAAGAGCACGAAGAACACGGGATGAACTGGACCCGCGCGGACCGTCCGCCAGGAGGCCGCGGACTGTCCGCGAGGCTCGGACAGAACAGAAAAATGCCCGACCTCGAAAGTCAACTCCCCCAAATCATCATCGGATTTCCCAAACGGTTGAAGCTGTGGAGACAAGGGTTTGGTTACTTGAAAAGCGTCACACAAGGATGCTATAGCCCAAAAATCTTGCCTCCTAACTCCCTAAATCACTGGGAATCGCGAATCCTTTGAGCACCTCCAAAAACTAGAGCACCGAACGAAAACTCACGAATCGAAGTGATTTCCCGGCGTTTGAGGGCACAAGATCAAGCACAAAGATGCACAAGGAATCTATCCATGTTTCCCTCAAAGAAATCCGGAAGAAACTCACTCAAATCCGCGGAATCACACCGAGAACAAAGGCACGAAAATAAGCACAAAAAGGCACGAAAAACAACCCCGAATCTTCTATACAAACCAGGAAAGATTCACAAGGTCTAGCATGCCGCCCTAGCATCCATCCCTCTCAACAAATCTCTCATGAAGCTCTCATGCTAGCCTAGAGAAAATAGGAAGAAAATAGCTACGAAAATGAGAAAGAGAAGGGGGGAAATGAAACCCTAAGTCGCGGAGAGAGAGAGCCATCAACACACACTCCAGGCTTATATATCAGGTCCCGCCGGAGTGGTAAATGACTCGACTACCCCTAACTACACTACTGGCGATACAACCCACGTAGGGGCATTTTGGTAATGTTTGTGGGTCTTGCCATCGGACGGCCACGCCTTTGCCGCACCCCCGCGTCCTCCCGACGCAAGCCATGCGATCCCGCCGCGTGTCCTCCGCTTCGAAGCTTCCCGACACGCCCGGATCCCGTCTCCATCGTGTTGGGCCCTCGGACTTGGTTTTGAGGCCCAAACCAAGAAACCGTCCGCCGATGGTTTTGTGGGCAAACCACCAAACCCCGCGTGCCCGGTCCCGGCCCTCCCGCCAAACCACTTGACTTGACCGCCACCGTGCACCGCTCATCCGTCCATGACTTCGTCTTGCTTGTGTCGCCACCATGTGGCCCGCACCCGGTCCCCGCTCGTCCACCGAGTCCCTCGAACCGAGCCTACTTGTCTCTCCATCTCCCGAGGCCCCTCAAGGCCGAAGACCTTTCGCGCCCGTTCTTCACCCTCGCAACAACACGAACTAGGCCGCGGCCTACACCCGCGTACTAAGCCAAGAGTCGATCCAACACCCGTTGTCAATCACTCATCACTAAGGAGCGGTCATCCACCGACCACCGGGACGCTCCCGGTCCTCAATCTCCCCCTTGATGAGTGCATTGACAACACACAACGCGAAATGAAATTCGCAGTAAAAGAGAAAGAAAGAAGAAAGAAAAACAAGGAATCTCAACTCATGACCAAAACCGAAGAAAGGCGAAGAAAGGTCACAAGCCAAGAAAAGCACAAAATCCACACCGAAAACGGCAAGAAAGCTCCCCCCGAACAAATGCCTCCCCCCGAACATGTGGATGCAAACTCATGCAAACTCCCAAATTTCAGCTCACCGTTCGAATTTTCATTAAGCTCACCTTTTCTCCCCCTTGTTGACAATGTATGAATCAAGGTGAAAATGCAGAAATGCAAAGCAAAGCATATAAACAACTACATGAGCTTCTCAAATAGGCCAAATCTAGTGTCAAAGGCTAAAAATGAGACAAAGATCACACCCATGAATCATAGCATAGTCAAAGCATTGCCACAAGTAATATATGAAAATACAAGCATGTGACAACGCAAAATTTTCAGATTTAAGCAGTTTTACCAAAAGAAGACTCGCTTCACATGTAAAAGCCTATCCATGTCACACTTGAGCCACAAACATGCATACCATTTAAAGATCATACAAGGATATCAAATTCTCAGCAAAAGATCATGGCAAACACCCATAAAGCAAAGCATGTAATGTCAAAGCTCATGAGCCATGTGTCCACTTCGGGGAGACTTCTCCACTGGTGAACATCATGCAACATGTTTTGCACCCATATGTGAAAGATAAGACATTTTAAACATAGACATGATGGATGGAGCATTTTTCAAGCATTATGCACTTCTTTTCAAGATTAATTCATTTCATGGTACATGAAGTGCCTTTGCGGCAAAAAGAAGCTTATGCTCCCCCATGAATGCAACATAGGCTAAACATTCACAATGATATCCTACTTTGGCCCAAATGCAAGAACAAGCATCCAAGCACAATCTAAGCATGAAAAGCACATTTAGACCAAACTGTGACATGGATACACAACTACACACGAGTGGAGCAATTTTCATCAAAAATTAGTCAAGTTAAGCATTTATCTCAAAAAGGGCTATCTCACCACACATATATCTCAAATATTCCAAGAGCATAGCCTCACATCACCATTTCTCCACACATATAACCAATATCTCACAAATAGCCAAAGAAACTCAAATATGGCATATGAAAGAAGCTCATCATCCTAAAATGCAATATGATACAAATGCAACATGATATATGACAAGATGGCTATCCTACCATGGTTTATACATAAAGCAAAGCATGTAGATACATCAAAGTAAACATGGTATGATACATATGGTACAAAAAGGAAATCCCCCAAGAATCAACTAGAAAGGGCAACAAACCCCAAGTTCCCCCCGCAAGCGCACAAATGTAGCTTGGTCGAGAGGCTTTGTAAAGATGTCGGCTAGCTGATCTTGGGTAGGGACATGGCTCAAAACAATGGTTCCTTTCTCCACATTGTCCCTCGAGAAAATGATACCTCACTTCTATATGTTTGGTTCCGGAGTGAAGCACCGGGTTTTTGGCTACACTTATGGCACCGGTGCTATCACAAAGAAGTGGGATCCGGGTGCACTCCTCACCAAAGTCTCTCAAAGTGTATGAAATCCACAGCGGTCGGGAACAACAACTCGCGGCGGCAACATACTCCGCCTCCGTGGTAGACCGAGCTACA
The DNA here is from genome assembly GCA_947561735.1 of Cenchrus americanus. Classification (NCBI taxonomy): domain Eukaryota; kingdom Viridiplantae; phylum Streptophyta; class Magnoliopsida; order Poales; family Poaceae; genus Cenchrus; species Cenchrus americanus. The sequence goes on along the minus strand of OX387241.1, from coordinate 95,082,648 downwards.
CTAGGGCGCTTGCGGGAAGACCATGAGACCAACGAAGAACCAAGAAACCGACAAGTTCCGGAAGTAGACTTCCTCTCGACTCGACAACCAACAAAATCCGCATCGGAAAAACCATGAAGAGACGAGTCGAGGAGGAAGAATACCAAAGGCCAAGACCGAGGGCGGATCGTAGGTACCGAAAATCCTCTTGACGGCTCGTCGATGTGATGTCCTTGGCGAAGCACGAAAACGAGCGCACGGACACACGGCCGAACCGTATGTCCGGCCTCGTCGCCGGTCAAGTAGAGGAGGGAGCCGATCATGCTCCCGTACTCCCGCCGGTCCACCGGTTCTCCGTCCTCATCCGCATCCAAAGTGGCCGTACTCCCCATGGGAGTCGACATCGGCTTCACGTCTTGCATCTGGAACTTCCTCAGCATGTCTTTCGTGTACTTGGTTTGGTGCACAAATGTACCGTCCTTCACTTGCTTGATCCGCGGCCCGAGAAAATACCGCAACTCGCCCATCATGCTCATCTCGAACTCCCCGCTCATCTCATCCGCAAACTTGGCAACAAGGTTATGTGACGAGCCACCAAAGACAATATCATCCACGTATATCCGAACAATCGGCAAGTCATTCCTATGCTTGAGGAGAAACAAGGTTCTATCCACCGTACCCATCACAAACCCTCTCGCTCAAAAGAAAACCTCTCAATCTCCCATACCAAGCACGGGCGCCCGTTTCAACCCATACGAGCCCTTTTCAACCCGTATACCCCGTGTGGGTACAACTCGCTCTCAAACCCGTGTGGTCGCTTCACATACACCTCCTCCTCTATGACCCCATTCGAAAAGCACTCTTCACGTCCATCCGAAACAACCCGAACCCTTTAGCCACGGCAAAGGCTAGAAGGATTCGAATTGCCTCAAGACGGGCCACGGGAGCAAAGGTCTCCTCATAGTCGATCCCCTCCTTCGACTAAACCCCCGAGCAACAAGTCCGGACTTGTTCCTCACAACCATCCCATTCTCTCCCTCTTTGTTCTTCCAAACCCACTTGGTTCCTATGGGATGACAATTTGGAGGTGGTTCAACTAACTCCCACACCCGGTTCCTCTCAAAATTTTCCAACTCCTCATGCATAGAATTGACCCGGTTTGCATCGGATAAAGCATGTCCAATGTCCTTGGGCTCAAAAGTAGCAACAAAAGCAACATGAGCAAAATGAGAGGAATTCCCGGACCTCGACCGTGTAGTGCGTTCATTGATGTCTCCAATGATCTTCGACAGGGGATGCACTTCTTGAATCCGCCGGGAGCCTCACGCCTCGAGACTACCTCCCCCTCAACTTCGGCTTCTCTCGCTCGGTCCTCTTGTTGCACCGTCGTTGTCCATGAAGTAGACGGTCCATGCTCCAAAGTGGTCGTAGGGGAAGTAGTGGGTACATGCTCGCCTTCGGGCACATGGTTCTCCCCATCATCATCTCCGGCTTCATCTCTCTCCTCCTCAAAGAGGTCCTCGGCCATTTCTTCATCACCCGCACATTCAAAGCCAAGAGAGGTACATGGCATTGTCTCGTCGAAGGTCACCTCGCAAGTCTCCATGATTTTGTTAGTCTCAAGGTTAAGCACCCTATAGGCTCTAGAGTGGTTAGCATATCCAAAGAAAATACCATCACTAGACCTAGCCTCAAACTTGTCGAGTTTTCCCTTTTTCAAAATAAAGCACTTGCGGCCAAAAACTCGGAAATGACTCACTTTGGGTGCCCAACCATGCATAAGCTCATAACGGGTCTTCTTCTTGAAAGCTCTCAACAAAATCCGATTGGAAACATGACAAGCTCGTATTGACCGCCTCGGCCCAAAACCTCCTAGGAGTCCTGTGCTCATCGAGCATCGTCCTAGCCATCTCACAAAGAGTCCGATTTTTCCTTTCCACGACTCCATTTTGAGGGGGCACATAAGGGGTCGAATACTGATGTTCAAGACCTAGATCACGACAAAAAGCATCAAAACGAGAGTTCTTAAACTCAGAGCCATTATCACTTGCGGATAGCTCGAATAGCATTCCCATGCCTCTCGTTTTTCAACCTCACGATCGGATCTCGAACAAAACCAAAAGTCTCACTCTTATCCTCCAAGAAGAACACCCGGGCATAGCGAGAGTAATCGTCCACCACAACAAGGACATACCACTTCCCACCCACCGAGCGAACTCGAGCCGGCCCAACAAGGTCCATATGCAACGGCTCCGTCGGACGCTCGGTCATGACATCGGTCAGGGGTGGATGAGGAGTGGCTACCATCTTACCATGCCTACAAGGAGCACAAACCAAATCCTTCTCAAACTTCAACTTCGGCAATCCTCGGACAAGGTCAAGACCACTCAAGCGGGAAACCAAATCAAAGCTCAAGTGTCCCAACCGCCTATGCCATTTCCACAAATCGAAGACGGACCGGCCATCAAACAGCGAAGCGAGGACCCAAAGAGCGAGAGAAATCGACACGAAAATCGACCCTCGGGGATGATCATACAGACAAGATCACCTCGAGAATCAAGCAAACGAGACTCTCCAGACTTGAAACGCACCTCAAAACCCTCATCAAGCAACTGAGAAACCGAAAGCAAATTGAAACCCAAAGACTTCACAAGAGCCACTCTCTTCAACGTTACCTTGTCACTCACATGCACAACACCCTCTGAAAGCACGCTACCTCGTCCATTGTCCCCAAATGTGATGTACTGCTTTTCCTTCACTGGGGTGAGGCTGGAGAACCACTTCTTATCTCCGGTCATGTGTCGAGAACACCCGAGTCGATCAACCAAATGTTCTCCAAGCCTCCCCTGCCCGCAACGAAACAAGAATGAGAATGAGCTAGCGACTCGACACCGGGGTTAGCACGGAGAAAGTTAAACCGGTGTCGAGCCATCCGCTCAAAAGAGGGGTTAGCAAACATCACTCCCTTGCCACCAAACTTCCCATGTCCCATGGGAGGAGTACGAGCACCACGAGGGGGAAAACGTGGTCCGTAGTTCCTCCGGAACCCAAAGCTGCGATCATCTCCCCTAAACCCGTACGAGGACGAGTAGGAGGACGTCCAAAGCAAAACCACCACGAGCCCGACCAAACCTCTCACGAGCACGCACACCATCATCTCTCCCGACAAACCTCTCACCACCACCTCTCCGTGAGAACCCGCCCTAACACTCCTCACACTTCCCACACCCCGTGGAAGTGGCACTCTAGGGTCGGGAATACCGCGAGGGCCGGCGATACTGTCTGGTTTGCTTGCTCTCTAGCAAGCCTCTCATCCCTCTTCCTCTTGTAGCAAAACTCGCAAGATGCCTCTCCTTGCCACAATACTCACACCCGAAGGGGATGGGTTTTGGTTTTGGCTCGGCTTCTCTCTAGGTTTCTCACCCTTCTCACCCACAAACTTCACGGTTTTTGGAAATCATTTGTCTTAGGTGGGAATTTGGGTGGATCTTGGGTTGTGTCAAGCTTGTTGCAAAGGTGGTTGGGCTTTGGTGTGAAAGAGTTCTTGGGTGCTTTTGGGAGTGGGACTTGGATCTCTCCGATCACCTCGAACCGGGGTTAGACTCAACACACTTCTCGTACACACTCTCCCCACTTGTTCTCTCCCACTTTCTCACCCAACTTCTCAAAACCCAAACCACGACCATCGGCTCTCTTGAACTCCTCAATCATGATTTTCAATTGAGGTTCCCGCCCTTGACAACCAACCCAACACCTTCCTCAAATAGTCATTCTCCTCATAGATGACATCCAAACGGGAAGTAAGTTCAAGATTACGCAAAGTGACTTCATCACGACTAGAACATGCATTTGCAACAGGGAGATTTCAAAGATGCTTCCAAAGAACTAATAGTAGAGCGAGCATCAACAAGCTTAGCATGCATAGTAGGACATGATTTGCAAGCACCAAGCAAAGTAGGTCTAGCCTTAAGTTCATCATGTTCGATCCTAAGAGCATCTAGTTGAGCCAAAATAGAAGCATTCTTCTCATTAAGCGAGTTTGATCTCATTCAACCAAGCATCACATTCAACACATTCAACATCATCAGGAGAAGTAGGAGCAAGTTTCAAAGAGTCATTCTCAAGTTTCAATTCAAGCAATTTTGACTCTAATTCTCCTACTTTCTCACTAGCATTCTCAAGCTGAGCCCTAAGATCTTTCCTCATCTTTTTGGCATCTCTCAGCACACTATCACGGTTATCAAGCAAACCATTCAACCTAGCAATCTCAGCAAGCAAAGAGTCGGGGTCACGGTTTACCTCATCCTCCGAGTCGGAGTCGCCGTCCTCCTTCACACTCTTCTTCTTGCTCGAGCTATGGGCCATGCCACAAAAGCCCTCGAGCGCCACACGGCTCGGCCCCGCCGAGGTTCCGGCTTGCACTCTTCTTGCCACTTTGCGCCTCCCGGCGTCTTCATCTTCGGCCGCTTGAGCTTGATCGCTCCTCGCTTGAGCTTGAGTCGACGTCGCTCGCACCGGCCACCATCGCTCTTGCCTTGTTCTTCTTGTAGGTGCTCTTGCTCGGTCGCCGCTTGTCCTTGTCCTTGCTCTTGGACTTGTTGAAGTGCTTGCCCTTGGAGGAGTACTTGTCTTCACGCCTCGGGTGCGCCTTGTACTCGTTCACCTTGTACTTGTTCTCCTCCGCTTCCGGGCACTCGGCGATGAAGTGGCCACGCTTGCCACACTTGTAGCACGTCCCTGAGCTCCGCCTTGCGTTCCTCCGACTCTCGTGTAGTCGTTCAAATCTTCTTGAGAGCAAGGCCAGCTCCTCCTCGCCCAGCACATCAAACTCTTCATCTGGAATGGACATAAGAGAGGACAAAGAAAACCTGTCGACAGGAAGGGTTAGATTTGCCCTTTGATCCTCCCACAAGAGCAAGACTATGGTCAGTCGAGCCCTCATGCTTGGATAGCAACTTCCTGTCAACCTCAGCCGACTTAAGCTTAGAAAAGAGGTCATCCAACTCAATAGTCAAATAATTCCCTGACTCCTTGATGGCCTCAACCTTAGCACCCCAAACATTTGGATCCAAGACATGCAAGAGCTTCAAAGCCTGATCATGCTCGGAATACGGAAAATCCTCAACATTTGCCTTCATGTTGTTCACGATGGCGGTGAACCTGCGAAACATCGCATCAATGTCCTCACCGGAAGTGGAGTGAAATTCTCATATTGCATCCGGTAAGAGACAAAGAGGCGAGCCTTCACATGGTTATCACCACCGTGAGCAACCAACAACTTATCCCAAATTTGCCAAGCAAGACTCAAATGGCGAACACGCTCAAACTCGGATCACACAAGCTCCGGCACAAGTGATCAACGGCTTTTGCATTAGCCTCATACTTGGCCTTGGCATCGGCATCGGTCACCATAAGAGTATGGATGTTGACCGGAATAGCATAGGTCTTGTCAAGCACAATAAAATCCAACGACTTCCCTCGAAGAAAGATCATCATACGAGCCGCCCACTTGTGGTAACCCTTGCCATCGAAGTGCGGCGGACCGCCCCGCTCAACGTACGCCATCTTAGGATTCGAGACTTGTCAAAGTCGCAAAGAATCCGGCACCAAGCTACGATACCAATTGAAGGATCAGATGGCGACTAGAGAGGGGGGAGTGAATAGGAGCCGGTAAAAATTCTTCCCAAAGAACCCGGCCTATGTCCTACTCAAAACCCGGTCACACACAAGCGATGGATCGAATCACGCACCAATCGCCAAGACCACGAGGTTATGGATCAACCTCTAGCCTTAGGAACGATTCCTCGAAGCACACGCGGAAGCACTAGAAAGGGGAGGAAGGAATCGAACTAAGAAGCAAAGCACACGAGCTGCGGCGGACCGTCCGCGCAGGAGGGGCGGACCGTCCACAAGAGCCGCGCGGACCATCCGGCCGGGTATCGCGGACCGTCCGCACCGGGCCGCGGACCGTCCGGCCTTAGCCGCGGACCGTCCGTTAATTTACACGAACGACCCAAAGACACCCACGTGCCACGGACCGTCCGCGGGGAGCACGCGGACCGTCCGCCTAGCACCCGCGACCGTCCGCCCGACACCGCGGATCGTCCGAAACTTCGTCCAACCAAAAACCAAAATCACAACGAATCGAAACAAAGGACGAGCAAGAGCACGAAGAACACGGGATGAACCGGACCCGCGCGGACCGTCCGCCGGAGGACGCGGACGTCCGCGAGGCTCGGACGCAACGAAAAAAATGCCCGACCTCGAAAGTCAACTCCCCCAAATCATCATCGGATTTCCCAAACGGTTGAAGCTTTGTGGAGACAAGGGTTTGGTTACTTGAAAAGCGTCACACAAGGATGCTATAGCCCAAAAATCTTGCCTCCTAACTCCCTAAATCACTGGGAATCGCGAATCCTTTGAGCACCTCCAAAAACTAGAGCACCGAACGAAAACTCACGAATCGAAGTGATTTCCGGCGTTTGAGGGCACAAGATCAAGCACAAAGATGCACAAGGCATCTATCCATGTTTCCCTCAAAGAAATCCGGAAGAAACTCACTCAAATCCGCGGAATCACACCGAGAACAAAGGAACGAAAATAAGCACAAAAAGGCACGAAAAACAACCTCGAATCTTCTATACAAACCGGAAAGATTCACAAGGTCTAGCATGCCGCCCTAGCATCCATCCCTCTCAACAAATCTCTCATGAAGCTCTCATGCTAGCCTAGAGAAAATAGGAAGAAAATAGCTACGAAAATGAGAAAGAGAAGGGGGGAAATGAAACCCTAAGTCGCGAGAGAGAGAGCCATCAACACACACTCCGGGCTTATATATCGGTCCCGCCGGAGTGGTAAATGACTCGACTACCCCTAACTACACTACGGCGATACAACCCACGTAGGGGCATTTTGGTAATGTTTGTGGGTCTTGCCATCGGACGGCCACGCCTTTGCCGCACCCCGCGTCCTCCCGACGCAAGCCATGCGATCCCGCCGCGTGTCCTCCGCTTCGAAGCTTCCCGACACGCCCGGATCCCGTCTCCGTCGTGTTGGGCCCTCGGACTTGGTTTTGAGGCCCAAACCAAGAATCCGTCCGCCGATGGTTTTGTGGGCAAACCACCAAACCCCGCGTGCCCCGGTCCGGCCTCCCGCCAAACCACTTGACTTGACCGCCACCGTGCACCGGCTCATCCGTCCATGACTTCGTCTTGCTTGTGTCGCCACCATGTGGCCCGCACCCGATCCCCGCTCGTCCACCGGGTCCCTCGAACCGAGCCTACTTGTCTCTCCATCTCCCGGAGGCCCCTCAAGGCTGAAGACCTTTCGCGCCCGTTCTTCACCTGCAACAACACGAACTAGGCCGCAGCCTACACCTGCGTACTAAGCCAAGAGTCAGTCCAACACCCGTTGTCAATCACTCATCACTAAGGAGCGGTCATCCACCGACCACTGGGACGCTCCTGGTCCTCAATTGCATCTGGAGAACAAGATTGGGTGCTGTAAGGCGACAGAAGGCAATCAGATGGTACTTGTGTTGCAACACGCAGGGTGCAGAATGACTTGACAAGTCCTCCTCAATCAGGTACGCTGTGTGAGTCATGACTGAAAAGGTCTATGAATGGTCTGGATTCGCACTTGATGATTCCCGTAGGCCTTGGAGACTGAGAAACGTGATGAACTTGTTGACGTGACAAGACCATTACGAGATAAGCTGGAATTGGAAAAGCAATACATGTTTGTTTGTGTGTGTGTGTTTGTAATATTAAGATGCATATAAGCACAAAAGGGCATCTCGAATGTGCGTTTGGGAACGACACGCTCTCAAGTTGATCCACGTGTCGATCATTGAGAATTGCAGTTAAGGACTGGCATCGGGCGTTAACCGACGAACTTTTGTGCAGACCCCCTCTAAACGAATATGTTGATCATTGTGAATTGCACTTAAGGACTTGAACCGGAAAGTTCATGACCCGAACGTAGCCACACCCGCACTGAAGGGACGCATCCTTTTTGGGTGGTAACTGATGTCCACAAACGAATGTTTTAGAATGGCACATTCACTCCCATTATAATAAGAGACAATTTAGGCACAAGACGATCATTCCATGCCATTTGTGTTCATGGCTTTAGGCACTAAATAATTCCTTCCATGCAAGTCGACTTCTCAGTCTCAAGCCAGGAATCGAAAGCAGGAGGAACCGTGGGCCAGTACAAGGAATCCGGTACGTTCATGGTGGGAGCCCGTCAATGGAGTCTATGTTGCTATCCTACAGGTTTGAATGATCAACAGTGGATGGATGTTCCAGACAGCATTGCCATCATCCTTGTTCCTACGCACAAATCCCAAATGGTACATGTCTCATTGCTGCTATGAATACACACACTCACACATGGCGATACAGTCGCATCATATTATTGTTGTCAAGTCTATGACTGCTTCCTTCCACGTAGGTGCGAGTATTGTTGCGTGTGATGGCTGGAGACCCAAACGATGAAGATCATGCATTTCGAGTTCAAGTTACAAAAGAAGTTTGTTTCATGAATTGGGATCTACAAGAATGAGATTTGAATGTCTCGTGGAGCATCATGACATTGAGCGTATGACATCCAATGAAGATCGCATACACATATCGTGTGTTGTTACAGTACTGGAGGACGACTGCATTGAAATTCCTCCTCCATCAATACAAAGAAGCATATGCGAAAGTGTTGCAGCCCAAGCCCCTATGGACGTTGTCTTCCATGTAGGTGCAGAATGCTGGGTGATATGAGCGATACGTACTGATGTGGCGAAAGTATCTTGTGTGATGGAGGCAATACTCTATGGCCCAGGAGTGGGGTCTAGCTCTGAAACTGTTACAATTATTGACACACACCATGATGGCTTCTCGGTCCTGATGAAATATGCTAGGGAATGATCAGTCCCAGAGGAGGTTGATTTATGGGACACTCCTACCAATGTCTGGCCTTATTTACTCTCGGTCGTCGACATGTACCAAGTCGAAAGGTTATAGCTGCATTATGCATTAAAGATGTGGGACATAGTGTTTTCCTAGACGATAAACCGTAGCGGTAGGTCAACCATCGTTTAGCATTTAATCTGTTCAAACGATTGTTTAAACAGGGCTAAATGGCATTAAACGGGATAAACGGTGTTTAAACGGGCTAAACGACATAGACGGTGGACACCAGTTTAGCATTTAAACGCCATTTAAACAAAGTATAATTCTGTTTAGGAAACAACTGGTGGGACATGACAAGCGAGGAAACTGTAACTTCATTTCTATGATGGGCAATTCAGGATAACTTCACACAATTGCAGGACAAGTGCATGTCTCTCTTAGAGCGAATCTTTCCTCACGGAATACTCACATATGATTGAGCGGTTGTATGCACTGATCATCCCGAATTTATGCACAATCTCCATAGAAGAATACCTAAAGGGTTGTACTAGGGTCCCTGTAGTTTTGATGTTTTGTTTAAGTGTTTTTAGTCATGTAATAAACAGTTGAAATGGTACGTTAATTTGTTGCAGTGAGCACATTTGTAATTCTATAATCGGATCATCCGACTAACGTGAATATGAAGTAGAGTATAGTCCTGTGTGTTTGTCCATTTCATGATCCATGGTGGCATAGACGACCCAGTCAATAACTTGCCTTTCCGCGTAAGATCACTGACGTTTGGGTCCGACACCGACGCGGTCTTTCGTTTGGGACACTGACATTTGGGTCATTGATCCAAAGTCTTAACACCAAAAATTGGTACAGGAAAGAGGCTGACCTGGGCCGAATTTGGTAAGAGAGCATTCGATAAAGATGCGTGCGGTCGAGAGCACGCCTTCATTCGGCAGAAGGGTTGTTTTGCGCTTGGAAGAGAAAGCATTCGAGAATACGTGATGACGTGGCCTGAATGTAAAGAAGGAACGAATTGATGATGGGTGCAAGACGGACATTGGCGCCGAGGCATTAATTTAAGCAATAAATGTTGTAATCGTGGTCGACTAGGAGTTGTGTTAGGACAAGGGTATAAATATGAACCCTTAGTGTTTGTAATAGGGATCAAACAATTTCACAACAAACCGGACCCATGACACCTTTTGAGTCCTTTTAGTCGAGTCGTCGAGTTCTTCGAGAGGAGCCATCGATCCGTCGACCTCCGTAAGTACCGGCAACCTTGTATCATGTCTAGTATCATGCGGTGGATTTAGACCGTGATGCAAGTAGTCTTGTTACCATGCTTAGTATCATGCAGTGGATTTAAGCTTGGTTCAAGAGGGCTTTCTTGTTAGATCATGAGCCATACGGTAGGCTAAGATCTAGCTTGAGACTAGTTATCGGCTCTATTAGATTTGGCAAGATCTAATAGATTCATTAAGTTACCATGTGTTCCTTGAATTTTTCTCTTATGTTTAATTCATGTAACACTGTTTTTGCCCAATTTAGATTGATTAGATTCAGCTCTATCTTATTTGCAATCCATATGATGCGTGTTCAAATCCTTAATTCGATGTGGTGCATGGATCACGTGCTCTTTAATAGCCGAATTTGAATCAATCTAGATTGCCACGTGTTGTGGGTTCAAGCGTGTTAATCTAGCATAGTTTGTTCATACTCCACAGAACCCGAATCGGTTGTACAGCTCTATTCGGCAACTCTGTCAAGAGCAAAACGTGTTCATGAGTTTGTTTTACATAATGTATGCTTTTAGCCTTCCATGTTTAGATTGTATCATGTGGTGGATTGATCTATTATTGGTTGGTGGTGTGATTTCAAACAAGTCGTATCATGCGGTGGATTAACTTGTTTGGTGTCACGCTCGACGGGTTTGAAAGTACCTAGACATGCGGTAGACTAGTGCTTTTGGCCTATGCATGCATGTTTACTGCAAATTTATAATCATGCTTCGCCTTTATTTATTTTATTGTGATTTATCTTTGATAATCGGTCATGGTCATGTATCGCAATGTTGTTTAAATAAAGACCGATTTTTCATCATGCTTAAGTCATGCATTCAGCAGATAGCTTGTTGTAGCTATATGTCGTTTTGATTGGCTTTGTAGCTGTAAATACGGAACTGTCTGGTACCACCCGACAAGTTCCAGGTTTTTATCTAACTATTTTCATCCTTTGTTAGTTTCAGGGGAAATTGACTGGCACGCTTCGGATTCGGCAATGTGTGTTAAGCCAGCTTTTTTCGGCTTGCTGTGTGCTTGGCGTGAGGAGCTGATTTTACGTCAACACACTTTTTGGCACGCCTGGTGGGACACTTCTAGTTGATCAAGATGCCTGACATCCAAGATGTCATGGATGTCACCTTCGAGGAACTGTCAACAGAACAGCAATTACAACTGAAAGAAGCTATTGAGCAATTTCAGCAGAAGTGTCTAATGACGTTTTCCAAAAATAGGAGTGGTGTACCATTCCTCAAGTCAGACATGCCAAGAGTTCTAATGCCCGGAGAATCTGATACCACAGCTGCTGCAGAGAAACAAGAAGTTTTTGGCATGTGCAGAAAACGTTGGAAGACATAATGGCTAGGCACAATACTACATTTAAATAGCTTCCGACAGATGATGACCGGTATCCTTGGCCCAAGCATGGACAAACATTTTGAAGGAGATTCAAGTGCTGCTGTCGCTGGCCAACCAGTTCGTCAAGATGCAAGTGTTCAACCGCCTCCACAGAGCATGAGTGCTCAGCCAACTCAACACGTGGATAGCCAACCAGTTCGGCAGAATCCTCGTCAAGCAATACCTAATCCACATACATATGGAGAGATGGCGTTTGGCACTCCTGGAGTTCAACCTGATTCTACTTATAGGATAGCTCCAGCAAATAACAGGTTGCAAAAGAACATGTACGGCACCGGGTATTCGGAGTTCATGGATTACAGTGCTGTTGATGCTCTCCCAAATCCTGGATATGGTGGTGCTACAGGGATGCCTGTTGGAGGACCAGGGAATCAAGACGTTAATATTGATCTCCTGATGCAGAGGATGACCAATGTGCTTCAAAAATCAATTCGGTCTAAAGCCTAAAAACCAAGGGCATGTGTATACACCTCCTTTCCCAGAATGGTATAACAGGATGGCCTTACCGAACAAGGTGAAATTCCCTGCAGATCTCACGAAGTTTTCAAGGCAAGATGATACCAGTACTGTGGAACACATAGCCCAATACTTGATGCAGCTTGGGGAAGCTTCTGCTGATGAGGCATTCAGGATCAGATATTTCCCTTTGTCATTGACAGGCCCGGCCTTTACGTGGTTTACTTCTCTGCCTGCTCACTCAATCTGCTCCTGGAAGGATTTGGAGCAGAAATTTCATGCTCGTTATTTCATTGGCAGTAATGAGAAAAAGCTAATTGATCTAACTACCCTGAGGCAGAGGAACAATGAAACACTGATGGAGTTCCTCAGGAGGTTCAGAGAGACAAAAATCATGTGCTTCTCTTTGAACCTACCAGATGATCAATTGGCTGGTATGGCTGTAGCAGGAATGTTGCCAGCTATTTGGGAAAAGTTGTTCGGTATGGAGTTCGATAATCTTGGCTAGCTGTCGCACAGGCTGTCATTGATGAGCAACCAAGCTTATGACTTCAAGAAAGACTCCAGGTTTGCCAAGCACAGTGACATAGCTGACATCTATAATCAATTCCTCGAAAGAGCAGATTAGGGAGAAGAATATGATGATGAAGAGGAAATAGTTGCAGCTGAAATAGTATGGGGCAAAGAGCCATTAACAGTAAATCAGAGGTGGATCAAACAAGCTAAAGGCACCTATGATTTTGATGTTACCAAAGCAGATAAGCTCTTTGAGTTCCTCGTAAAAGAAGGCCGAATCAAATTGCCAGATGGGCATTCTATGCTTCGGCCTAATGGAGTGAAAGAAAAAAGATATTGTGGGTTTCATGACAGGAATTCTCACTCCATCAATGAGTGCAGGGTCTTTAGGATGAGAATTCAAAAGGCTATCCAAGAAGGTCATCTAAAATTTGATAATAAGATGAAATTGGATGGCAATCCTTTTCCTCACAACATGATTGGGTTCTCAGTCAACATGGTGACTGCTGAAGAGAAAGGAAAAGTGAAGGTTTTGACTTCAGCGAAGGCGAAGCAGGATGGCTACCCTGCTCGACAAGTAACGTTTGAACAAATCCACAAGGAAGAGCCTCGCATCCTGAAAAGTCAAATTGAAGTGGGTGAATCTTCTAAACCCAGGGTAACTTCGTGTATTCTCCTCAACAAGTGGCAGCGTCAGCAAGAAAAGGAGCGCTACCAGAAACAAAAGTATGAGAAGGAGAAGTGAAGATATGAGGAAGAAGTGCACAAGAAAGAGCGAGAAGAATATGCGCGAGAACAAGAGCGCGCGCATTGGGGATGTGCTTTCTTCAGACACTGCTGGAACGAAGGTTTAAAGCTCCCCACGCTGAACAATTGTCCCGAATGCAGTGACAAATATATCGAGTACAGGAAGGATACTGTCAATCGCCGATCCGTCCATGAAAGAGTTGGAAGGATGCATCCTAGTGACGGTCGGTGCATAAAAATAAATGAAATTAATGATCACAGATGGGTTGATCATGAAGAAGAAGATCGTGAGTATGTCTGGCAGAAAGGACAATGGTGCCCACCTGGTTTGAGAAGGAGCCAAAAGAGAAGGGTTCAGCGCTTGAGGAATCAGGAGCTGAAGCAGGAAGGAATCTAGAGGAGACAGGTGTGGCGCCCAAAAGATAAGCCTGACGGATCTGGTCGTCCGGCTCCAGCGTGCATGGTATGCTTCTTGCCGAATGAATCCATGGCTCCAGCTAATCAGATTGTGCAGGAGGAGGCGTCGCCAGACATTGATAAGGCTGAGCAATTTGGGTTGATGGCACAATTAGTGTTGGCCAAGCAAGCTACTTTTGACAAGCCCGCCAAAAATCGGCACATGAGACCGCTCTACTTAAGAGGATACGTCAATGGAAAGCCATTGACCAAGATGTTTGTTGATGGTGGAGCTGCTGTCAATGTGATGCCGTACACTACCTTCAGGAAGCTTGGCATGGGCCCTGGAGATTTGACGCCAACAAGCATAGTTCTGAATGATTTTGCTGGAAATCCTTCAGACACCAAGGGCTGCGTGCATGTGGATTTGATGATTGGATCTAAAACTCTTCTTACGACCTTCTTTGTCATTGAAGGCAAAGGGGCATATAGCTTGCTGCTTGGAAGAGATTGGATCCATGCAAACTGCTGTATTCCATCTACCATGCATCAACAGCTTGTTCAATGGGTGGATGATGATGTAGAAGTCGTCCAAGCGGATGATCCAGTAAGCGTGGCTAACGTGGAACCAACCTTCTGAGAGTATCAAGGTATAGATTGCTTCTCAGGCAAGGACTGGGGTGAAGGTCCTGTTGAACCGATCGGCGGTGATCAACGGCCCCGATTCAAGCAGTCGGCTCTTATAGCAATTTTTAATGGAGAATCCAATTGATGGAACTGATGGGAAGTTAGAACATGGATTTATGTCGGCTAACAAACTGGAAGAAATTGACATTGGAGATGGTGACAAGCCAAGGCCGACATTTATCAGTGCTAACTTGGATTCAAGTTTCAGAGAAGAGTTGATGAAGTTATTAAAAGAATACAAAGATTGCTTCGCTTGGGATTATTCGGAGATGCCTGGTTTGGATCGTTCCATTGTTGAGCATCGGTTGCCAATCAAGCCTAGTTTTAGACCTTACAAGCAACCTCCCCGAAAAATCTACAAGGATGAAGTATTGGCCGACGTGGAAAAAGAAGTTGAGAGATTAATAGAAGCAAATTTCATTCAGCCATGTAGATATGCTGAGTGTATCTCTAATATTGTTCCTGTTTACAAGAAGAACGGGAAGATGAGGGTTTGCATAGACTTTAGAGATCTAAACAGAGCTACACCCATGGATGGATATCCAATGCCTATTGCTGACTTGTCGGTTGATGCCGCTGCTGGACATAAAGTTATTAGCTTCAGGAATGGCAATGCAAGATACAATCAAATTTTTATGGCAATAGAAGATATATCAAAAACAGCCTTTAGATGTCCTGGACATATAGGTTTGTTTGAGTGGATTGTCATGACATTTGGATTGAAAAATGCTGGTGCAACTTATCAAAGAGCCATGAATTATATTTTTCATGAGTTGATCGGCAAAAATTGTGGAAATATACATTGATGATGCCGTGGTCAAGTCTTTCGATCATGAATCACATTTAGATGATGTGAGGAAAACTCTAGAGTGCACTAGAAAATATGGGCTTAAGATGAACCCGAACAAGTGTGCCTTTGGTGTTTTAGCTGGAGAGTTCCTGGGATTTTTGGTACATGAAGGAGGAATAGAAGTTGGCAAAAAGAGCATGAAAGCTATTGATGAAGTTGTTCCTCCAACCCATCTTAAGGAATTGCAGTCATTGCTTGGCAAATTTAATTTTGTGAAAAGATTTATTTCAAATTTGTCACAAAAGTTGTTGCCTTTATCTCCACTGTTAAGGATCAAGAAGGATCATAAGTTTGTATGGGGTGACGAACAAAAGAAGGCTTTCAATGAGATCAAGGAATACATGAAGGAACCACCAGTATTGGTACCTCCACAATTGAACAAGCCTTTTAAATTTTACGTGGCGGCCGATACTCAAACCATTGGATCAGCCCTCATACAAGAATTTGAAGGAAAAGAAAGAGTAGTTGCGTACCTTAGCCGAAAATTGCTTGATCCCGAAACAAGATATTCGGCTGCACAGAAGCTTTGCTTGTGTGTTTATTACTCATGTACAAAGTTTCGGCACTATTTGTTGAATGTCGAATGCATTGTATATTCAAATTTTGATGTAATTAAACACATATTGTCTATGCCAATTTTGAATGAAAGGATTGGCAAGTGGATTTTAGCGTTGTCTGAGTTTGAGTTAAGGTTTGAATCGGCAAAAGCTGTTAAAGGACAGATTATTGCTGATTTCATTACTGAACATCGTGATCCATCGATTAATTTACTTGAGATTACTCCTTGGGCTTTGTTCTTTGATGGATCTTCATGTGGCAAAGGTGGTGGAGTAGGAATTTTATTAATTTCACCCGGGGGAAGATGTTTGAATTTGCTATTCCTATTCAACCTAATGTCACAAATAATCAGGCTGAGTATGAAGCATTACTCAGAGGGCTCAGTATTTGAAAGAAGCAAAGGCTATTTCAGTTGAGGTTTTTGGAGATTCAGAGCTAGTTATAAAACAATTGAATGGCCAATATGAATGCAGAAATGATATCCTAAGGAATTACTATGAGGAGTGCAAGGAAATCCATAAAAGTTTTCAGTTAGTGATTCTACAACATATTTCTAGAGAAAACAATGAAGAAGCAAACATGTTGGCTCAAAGTGCTTCGGGTTATAGAGAAAATCAAGAAGTGTTTGCCAATGATGTATATTCTTTTGGGAGTGATCTAGCAGAAGATGATTGGAGAAAAGAAATAGTTGATTATTTGGAGAATCCATCCCGAAAGGTCTCTAAGAAGCTCAGGTATAAAGCTATAAAGTTTGTTCTTCTTGATGGACGTTTGTATTACAAATCATTGGATGGGGTGTTGCTACGATGTCTGGGTCAAGAAGAAGCAAAAAAGATGATGAGTGAAGTGCATGATGGGCTGTGTGGAGCGCATCAGTCGGCTTACCGAATGAAGTGGGTTATCAGGCAAACTGGATGTTATTGGCCGACGATGCTGGAAGATTGCTTTGAGAATTACAAAGGGTGTCAAGATTGTCAAAAGTTTGGAAATATTCAGAGAGTTCCAGCATCAGCTTTGAATCCTATTATCAAGCCATGGCCATTCAGAGGATGGGGAATAGATTTGATTGGCCAAATAAATCCTCCATCTAGCAAGGGGCATAAGTTTGTGCTTTTGGCAACAGATTATTTCACTAAATGGGTTGAGGCAATTCCATTGAAGAAAGTAACATCAGAAAATATGGTTGAGTTTGTCAAAGAGCATATCATTTACCGATTTGGCATTCCTCAAACAATTACAACCGATCAAGGGACTCAGTTTACATCTTCAGAGTTCAGAGAATTTGCTGAAAGTATGGGGATCAAATTGTTAAATTCTTCTCCTTATTATGCCCAAGCTAATGGTCAGGCAGAGGCTTCTAACAAGATCATGATCAATATTATACAGAAGAAGATTGATCAGAAGCCAAAAAGGTGGCATTCGGTACACAATGAAGCCTTGTGGGCTTACCAAATGACTCCTCATGGAGCTACACAAACGTCTCCTTATGAGTTGGTTTACGGGCATCATGCTGTTTTGCCATGGGAGATGTAATCAGACTCAAGGAGAGTAGTTTTGCAAAAGGATTTAAGTTCCAAGGATTATAATGACTTAATGATCAACGAATTAGAAGATTTGCATATGATTCGTCTTAAGGCCTTGGAGCATATTGAGAAAAAGCTTAGATTGGCAAAGGTTTGGAAAGCAGAGGACTTGGTGAAAGGCTAGGGGCACCCGAGGTTCTGATTTATGGGATTGACAAAGAGATCGTGGCCGGAGATCGTGGCGCATATCCCAAGAAATTTGGGAAGTGGAGAGACTCTCAACCGAACCGTCGCCGGGTCGTTTGGGATTCAAGCTAAATCATATTCGGTTTGACTAGTTGAAGTCCGGCTGTGTTGCGGTCGGGTTGTTTTTCGGGTCTGACACTGTTTGGTCAGAGTTGCCAAATGAATCGTCCAGAAATTGCTCGTCAAAATAAGGCAAGACAAATATGGGAAAATAAAGACTGATGAGGAGCAAAATTACAGGGATGATAAGGCGTTCGGCTACAAACTGTTTGTTACAATCATACACCCAAGTATTTTGAGATTACACTGGGGGCATCTGATATCATCTTATTGATGTTCTCCAACAATCTTTGGTCAGCTTCTTGGGATTTAGACAAAGTCGAGAGCTTTGTTTTGAGCTGCTTTCCTGCGGTCATGGCTGCTATGGCTTCTTTTCGTATTTTCTCCATTGATTCACAAAGTTCAGCTATCTTATTTTCATCAGCCTCGATCTCGGCTGTCAGGGTTCTCAGCTCAGCCTCCAATTCAGCTTTTCTGATTTTCTTCAGCTCAAGTTCAGGCTGCAATTTGGTTAGCAGTTCCTTATGATTCTGCATTTGGATATGCAAATCTTTCATGGATTGCTTGTTTGCAGCTTGCTCTTGTTCCAGAGCTGGTTGGGAGGATAGATTCTTCAAAGCCCGCTTTACTGCTACATAGTGATCATCCAGCTTGGAGACAGGTTCTAGGGAAGCCTTAATGTCAACCGGGAGATCTTGGTCTATGAGTTCAAGTGCTTCTCTTAAAAGATCAGCATCCTTGACTTGGTCTTGGACAACCCTTTGTAGCAGAGAAAATATTTCCTTCAACTTTGCCTGATTTTCCTCTGATAAAGCCTGACTGGAAGATGCTTCATCCCCTTTTTCGGCAATCAAGTCATCCACAGCAAAGGAGTAAATTGGTGATGATACGGTTTCCTCCTGAAAAGGGTTTTCTTGCCGAATTAGTGGTGATTTACTGAATGAAAAAATAGAAAGATGGATGTTCATGCTTACATCATTTCTGGCTTCCCGAGTTGGGGAAGGGAGTTTTTCAGGCTCAAGGAGGGGCTCTTGGATGTCCAGTTGAGGAGAAGCTTGAGGAGTCCTTGGTAAAGCTGAAGCTTCTGGCTGAGGAGAAGCTGGATGAATCTTTGGTAAGGCTGAAGCTTCTGGCTGAGGAGAGGTTGGATGCATCCTTGGTGAGGCTGAGGTTTCTTCTTGAGGAGAGGATGGTTGGATCCTTGGTAAGGTTGGATTTGAATCATGCTGAGGAGAAGAGCTCCCCACAGTTTGGCTCACCAAAGTTACCTCTGCAACTAATAGGAAGAGGATAAATGCCAATGAAGAGAAAATGATTAAAAAATAAGATGGTGAACAATTTTACCAGTAGATGAAGCATTGGAAGAATCTGTGATGACCAATGGTTGCTAAGGTCTGGTCTGAAATTACACCGGATAAAGATGATCAGGATAAAGAATGACTTTATGTTCAGGAAGGAAAGGATTCTAACCTGAATGAGGAGTTTTTTGGTTGTTCTTTTCTTCTTGGCAGCTGAAGGAGCAACCAGGGATGGAGCTTTCCTTTTGTCAGAGGTTGAACTGGTGAGAGTTGGATCTAATGTGGCATATCTAGACATCAGTTGAGCCAGAGTAGGGGATTGATATCCCAAGGCAGAGATGGGGCCTTCGATGTTATAGGAGATTGTCCTGGCAAGAGGGGCAGGTGCTATATCCTGCAGGAAAAGACAAAATCCTGATCAGTAAAGAGGGACCTGATTGAAAAATGAGGGAAAATAAGTATATCACCTCTGAAGTTGGATGAAAGTCAGGCATTAGTTCCAGACAGAGAGGATGTGCTGGCACATTAAATATATGATCATGAAGTTCTTGCCACCAAGGAGTAAAAGAGGGATGAGTGGTTGTTCTTGGCACAAAAGGCCTGGGTGCATAGACAGTTATGCTGCACTTGTACTCGAAGACCCTCTTTGCTTGTATGGATTCATTGATATCCTCTCTGGGCTTGAGGAATTCATGAAGAAATATCCTTAAGGGCACTTGGCCACATCCTAGTTGTCTGGCCATCATGTTTGGCTGGTAGTACTCAAAGGTACTCTGAATTTGCCTCCCTCCACAAAATTCTTCTGACAGGATACATGGATGGATGAAGACATTGAAAATTGCTATAGATCATACATCATTACATCCAGCTTCAAAACTAAACTCACAAGGAAGGGTTAAGTTGTCATTGTCCAGATATGGAAGCCAAATAGGATTGGCAAAACCTCTGAAGAAGAGCTCAAAAAGTTGGCCAATGCTTTGATTGATGGACACATTGGAGGCAGCTTCTCCATAAGTTAGGCAACCTTTGGTGCTCTGGGTTTCACCCTCCTTGTAATTGGTTGAAGGGAAGTGCCGATTGTTGAGGTCAACAACAACAACCTGGTGCATATATAATTGGAGCCACATCTGAACAAACCACCAAGGGCCATTAACACAGGAAATCTTTTGGCTGGTGTGCATCAGATAGGTGGTCTGATGGAGCATGTGGTAGACACTTCCTAGGAGGTACTTCCCGAGGGGAATAGTGGTACCAGCAGCCAAGTTCTCAGCCATTACAATGTGGTTCAGGGTTGGCTCATTAGCTTTGCCACAGAAGATGAATTTGCATAACCACATATTCAGAAAAGCTCTGTATTCAACATCAGACAAAGGGCCATCAGACATGTAATTTTGGATATATTTCTTATATCCAACCCCTGTTCTCACTCTTGTTTGCATGGAGGAGCCCTTGTACTTGTGTGGATATATAGTTCCTGTGACTTCAAGGTCGGTTATCATGTATACATCGGCCAAAGTAGGAGACATTGGCCCATGGACAAAAAGAAAGTCATTGGCGCCATTTGACCAAAGATGGCAGGCTGCAATTAGAAGGTTTTCATTTTTTGGTGTCTCAGCCAGAGATAATTCCAAACAATGAGCAATGCAAAGGCTGTCCCAATTGCTTGTCTTGGCGTTGTCATCATAAAGCATCCTCTTGTACCAGTTTCTCCAGCCGGCAATTGGGGGCAGGGGCCAGTTCTTGAAAGCATCCTGCCATTCATGGGGTTTCGACAGTGCTGCCTTGAAGGGGATCCTCTGAGATTCGGCTGAAATGAACTCCTGAGGGTCAGAGATTCCCACGGGCCCGAGGAAATAAGATGGTGATTGGTCCTCGACGGGAATCAAGATTTCGGCGGCTAGAGCCTATCAAGAACAAGAGAGGGCAAGAGGAAAAATTTGAGATGAAATTCGAGAAAAGTAATACCGAATGGGTCTGAGGAGGATGAGGTTTACCTGAAGAGTCTGGTCTTGGTTTGCCATTTGAAGATTTGATCTTGAAAGATTAATGAACTAGGGTTTGGATCTGGGCGAAAACTGCAACGGTTTGAAGGAGGAAAGAACGGGTGTTGAACGGATTCGGCCTGGAGACGTTGAACATTTATGGTCAATTCTGGAATAAAATCAACTTTTATCCCGTAATTGAAGGGGCATATGTTAACACCAAAAATTGGTACAAGAAAGAGGCTGACCTGTGGGCCGAGTTGGTAAGAGAGCACCTTTCGGCAAGAGGTTTTCCTCAAAGCATTCAGTAAAGATGCCTGCGGTCGGGAGCACGCCATCATTCAGCAGAAGGGCTATTTCGCGCTTGGAAGAGAAAGCATTCAGGAATACGTGATGATGTGGCCTAAATGTAAAGAAGGAACGAATTGATGACGGGTGCAAGACGGACAATGGCGTCAGGGCATTAATTTAAGCAATAAATGTTGTAATCGTGGTCGACTAGGAGTCATGTTAGGACAAGGGTATAAATATGAACCCTTAGTGTTTGTAATAGGGATCGAACAATTTCACAACAAACCGGCCCGGTGCCACCTTTTGAGTCCTTTTAGTCGAGTCGTCGAGTTCTTCGAGAGGAGCCATCGATCCGTCGACCTCCGTAAGTACCGGCAACCTTGTATCATGTCTAGTATCATGCGGTGGATTTAGACCGTGATGCAAGTAGTCCTGTTACCATGCTTAGTATCATGCGGTGGATTTAAGCTTAGTTCAAGAGGGCTTTCTTGTTAGATCATGAGCCATGGGGTAGGCTAAGATCTAGCTTGAGGCTAGTTATCGGCTCTATTAGATTTGGCAAGATCTAATAGATCCATTAAGTTACCATGTGTTGCTTTGAATTTTGCTCTTATGTTTAATTCATGTAACACTCTTTTAGCCCAATTTAGATTGACTATATTCGGCTCTATCTTATTTGCAATCCATATGATGCATGTTCGAATCCTTAACTCGATGCGGTGCATGGTTCACGTCCTCTTTAATAGTCGAATTCGAATCAATCTAGATTGCCACGTGTTGTGGGTTCAAGCGTGTTAATCTAGCATAGCTTGTTCCTTCTCCACGGAACCCGAATCGGTTGTACAGCTGTATTCAGCAACTCTGTCACGAGCTAAACGTGTTCATGAGTTTGTTTTAAATAATGTATGCTTTTAGCCTTCCATGTTTAGATTGTATCATGCGGTGGATTGGTCTATTCTTGGTTGGTGGTGTGATTTCAAACATGTTGTATCATGCGGTGGATTAACTTGTTTGGTGTCACGCTCGACGGGTTTGAAAGTACCTAGACATGCGGTAGACTAGTGCTTTTGGCCTATGCATGCATGTTTACTGCAAATTTATAATCATGCTTCGCCTTTATTTATTTTATTGTGATTTATCTTTGATAATCGGTCATGGTCATGTATCGCAATGTTGTTTAAATAAAGACCGATTTTCATCATGCTTACGTCATGCATTCGGCTATACCCTGTTTACATGTTTTAAACTTCTTGGATGATGTTCAGATTGCCGACAGATAGCTTGTTGTAGTTATATGTCGTTTTGATTGGCTTTGTAGCCGTAAATACGGAACTATCTAGTACCACCCCGCAAGTTCCAGGTTTTTATCTAACTATTTTCATCCGTTGTCAGTTTCAGGGAAAATTGACTGGCACGCTTCGGATTCGAAACGTGTGTTAAGCCAGCTTTTTTCGGCTTGCTGTGTGCTTGGCGTGAGGTGCTGATTTTACATCAACACAAAGTCTTTTGTTTCCCGCTATGGACCACAAAGGCGGGACTTGAAATTTTGAATTCCCTGCTCCTCCTTCTAGTCCTCCTCATTTATATAGGGAAACTAGGCCTCCCAATTCTCTCCTGGTAATTTTCCAAAATCACGGGATCTTCTCCTCGATCGCCGAAGAGACCTAGTAGATCTGTGTCGGAAGTAGCAACGGTGACCTAGCTACCGACGACGACTTCCTCTGCTACAAGCGGCGACCTTCCTCTGCTACGAGCGGCGGCCTTCTTCGGCAATGTCCTTGAAGCTGCAAGATGGTTCAAACTCATTACTCCGTTGGCTGCCTCGAGGCTCACCCTGGAAGCCGCAGATCTACAATAGTTGCACAGAACCTCGTGTTCAAGGTGCAAAGTTAGGCTGCTAAATCGAGACTGCATTCTGCACCTTCTTTCCTTCCTATTCATTAGGTCTACGGCCTCCTCCCTATATTGATCGATTCAATTAAATTGCTTTCCCATGCTCTTTGGCTTTCTATAATATTCTTTCATGTTTGGGTGATTGTGGATCAATTGTATCCTATCGCAAGAGTTTGTTTGAAGTCATTTTATTTGAGGTTTGTAGAAATTTGTACATGAAATTATTGGATTGCTTCCCCATGCTCTTTGCCTTTGTATATTGTTGTTGCATGCTTGAGTGATTGTGGATCTTCTGTTCCCCATTGCAAGAGATTGTTCCAAGTCAACTTATTTGATGTTTGTTGAAATTAAATAATGAAATTATTATATTACTTACCCCTGCTCTTTGGCTTTCCATATTTTTGTTGCATGCTTGGGTGATGATGGATTGGGTGTGATAGTTCATGTACCGCATTGAACTTAATAGATGAAATTGTTGTCGATTGCTAATAATGTCAACCCTTATCTCTTATTCTTGTACTTGTTTCAACGGGCCAAAGGTCAACATCTATAGTCGCTTTTGTTCAGACCTGCTCTAAGGTAACAAACTCAACACCTTCTTTGTTTCCGATTGCAAATGATCTCAACCCTTACATCTAGTTATTGTACTTGTTTCAGGGGGGCAAAGGGTCAACATCTGAAGTCGCTCCTGTTCAAACCTGCTCCAAGGTAACAAACTTAACCCCTTCTTTGTTTCTGATTGCGAATGATCTCAGCCCTTACCTCTTGTTCTTGTTTTAGCGGGCCAAAGGGTCAACATCTGAAGTCGCTCCTGTTCAGACCTACTCCAAAGTAACAAACTTAACACCTTTGTTTCCTTAGTTCGAATCAATTACAAGGTCCTAATCTGACTTGGGATCCATTGTTGCTAGATGGAAGCTACCAATTCAATGATGCTTCTTCCCGAACAAAGTAAAATAGAGGCATCCGAGTACTCAAGAATGAGCAAATCATTGTGTAACCATGACTAGGTTGAACGAGGTTGGACATGTCGAAGTCCGAATGTTGAAAATTTCTTGATCACTTTGTGTCTAGGGTTTCACCTGCATTCAAGGACACAAACAAGAAACACGGGGTATATGCAATACTAAAATTAGGGTTAGTTAAAAAGAAAG
This sequence comes from Cenchrus americanus, assembly GCA_947561735.1. Classification (NCBI taxonomy): domain Eukaryota; kingdom Viridiplantae; phylum Streptophyta; class Magnoliopsida; order Poales; family Poaceae; genus Cenchrus; species Cenchrus americanus. The sequence goes on along the minus strand of OX387241.1, from coordinate 95,058,416 downwards.
ATAGATCACCCTAGGGTTCGAGTTCCAATCCCCAGCAACAGTGCCAGAAAAAGGGCTTGTTGACGGTTCAAAACCGAGTTGAAGTTCACCACAAGCGTACGGGTGACTTGGTGCCTTTTTCACCAAGGAGGGTCCCCAAGGTTTGTCAATCCAAGCATCAGAAGCAAACTGCTAAGGTTCTCTATCTAACCTACCGGTCTAACCCTATGTGAAGCGTTGATTGCATAAAGGTTAAACATACATAAAAGGATGTATGGATCACATCCACCTAGCCATAAAGGTAAACATCCAAAGGTAACCCTAGCCTATCATCTTCTTGTTGCCGCTCCGGCCATGGTGACAAACCAATTTAATCCTACAACATGAGAATGAGTCATCAACTCAACATTACATGTTCACTCGCCGCTTTCTCCTCCCCCGTACTGTCGCTACGCGAGGATATTCATCACCGAACAATAAACCTCGGCCCGTGCACTACTACGATGTATCTGCAAGAGATAGACTAACCACCATGATTACTCTATTCCTACTAAGGGCATATGTTAGCTACACATATGAATAAGGCACGCATTGAAGTAACTCAAAGGAAAAGGCATGATTTATATCACCATTGAATGTAGAGTGTACAATTGCCTTGATGGAATCAAGGCATGGACTCCAGAACTCCACCATGGCTTCACCACGCAGGGCCAACCATGGCGGCTAGGGCATGGCCTAGGCCATCTCCTAGGCAACTCGAGGACTTTCGGCGACTGTCGGCTTCCACCCGGTGCTTCTCCTTCGTGGCGGCGGCTCTTTGATGAATGGATAGATATGGTGGCCAACGGAAGCAGAGGCAATTTATAGAGGAGCACCTAGGTCAAAGGGGTGCGCGAACCACCACGAAAAAGGGCTGGGCCGGCCGTCCTGGGCCCGGTTCAGCCCCATCTCGCTCTCCGACGCTTCTCAGTCAATTGGTGACTTGCCCCTTCTGCATGTGGGCCCTTGACGTTTCCACAGTTTAGATAGAGCTCCTTGTCGCGCAAGCTTCAGCATCTTTTGTTTAGGTCCCTGGAGTTTTACGGCTTCATGCTTCGATCCCTGGGCCATTTGGAGTCATGTTCATCATGTGTCTTGACTTGTGTCGGGCTTCATGATCTTCTCTTGAAGTGCTTGATGAACTTATCCCGAAAGTCTCCTCTTTAATGTGGATTTCCTACGTAAATAATAAACTCCAAAATCGACATGCAAGAGTGAACTTGATACCTCCAGGGGGGTTAGTAACATTAATTAGAATATCAAATATGTGCAAATGTTGACATTAAACTCATAGCTAGGTGTACCAAAATCGATCGTCAACAATTGTTGAATGGACAAAAAGAGAGAGAGACAGATGTGCTATGCAAAAAAAAAACGGGGGGGGGGAGAGAAAGGATAGCCCATGTTCGAAATAAAGAAGGAAAAGGAGAGAGATGTGGTCATGCAAAAAGGAGTTCCAATAAATTTGATGCTAATAATTGGTACCTACTCCGGGGCTAGTACCACCTTACCATCACTATAGCATTGCATCATGTATGGTGTTGACGGTTAATAGTTGTATCAAAGTTCATTTAGATTTGCAAGCGGACAAATCCTTTGTCGTAGTCAAGGGACCCTTCTTCCCTTAAGTGTGAACCCAAGGTAACGAATCCGTGGAACAATATGTAACGCAAGATCCAATCTAATAAGCGGGAAACACTTTGATCTTGAAAAGGGTTTTTGCATCTAATCTATGGAAGAACCATAAAAACATATCTAATCTACTAAACACCGGATGTAGCAAGAGAAAGAGAGATAAAATCAATCTAGAGATTGTATCGGGTCTTTTGTTGAAGATCCAAAACAAAGAATAATAAAGCAAATGAAACTCATTAATAGCCTCTTTAAATCGTGGCTTCCATTCCAACTCCGAAGACGCCCGCCTTTTGGAACCTTCGTCCTGTCACGACGCGCCCCTATTCGTGCAGGTTAGCCTAGAGCGAGTTCAACATGAACAAGATAGAAACGCTCGGTAGATCGGGTATGCAACTCTAACCACAATGACTACAAGAGCACCCTAATCAATCTAGCTATAGACTAGATTGGGGGAAAAGCAAACCCAAGCGAAGACAAAGTTGTAGAGAAAACACTATATCGCTAGAAATCTGATTTAATTGGAAATTCAAAATGAAAGTATAATATGGACAAGATCACCACTGGGTCCTACCTTAATCTTGATCCTAGCTTCGGGAACTCCGACGTGGTATTCCATGCAAGGTTCCCATGTCAGCCAGGGTAGCCCTAGTCAACCATCTCGACCCACTCCTCTCTGGAATGGTGTCCCTCTCTTCTCTGCTCCTCGGCGGCGGATGACAAATGAATTGATGCGTGGCTCTTGGCAGGGGGACTATAAATAGCCCGAGGATCATCTAGGTCAAAGGGGGCACCGAACCAACGCCAGAACGGACTAGGTCGGCCTTCCTGGGCCCATTTTGGCCAGTTCGGCCCCGGTTTTCTTCCCGTCACTTCTCATGTCTTCTAGAACTTTCTCTGAACCACATGTGGGTCCTTGACGTTGTTTTCCCCGCGGTTTGGATAAGGGTGCTTGGCGCGTGAACTCCTGCATCTTCTGTTTAGGTCCTCAGTGTTTCACAGCTTCACTCTTTAGTCCTTGGATCACTTGGAGTCATGTTCACCTCGTGTCTTGACTTGTGTCGGGCTTCATGATCTTCTCAGAAGGTACTCGATGAACTTACCTGGAAGTCCTCATTTAGGAGCCTAATTCCTATGTAAACAATAAACTCCAAAACCACATGCGAGTGAAAACTTGATATATGATGAGGGTTAGGGTCGTTAGTTTGGATATTAAATCAATACCAACATTGAAGGTTAACTCATGGCTAGGTTGACAGAATTTCACATATGGTAATATCTAGAACCCATTCCGGGCTTAGTATCCACCTCACCATACCCATTATACCCATACACGTGCACATCTTGATCTGATAGTATGCTTTGATTCTCTTCTTGGATCTGGTTTTTGACCTTGCAATATATGTGAAACAAGTATGCTTTATCTTTTATCCTACCCCGAGCTCCACATATAGCCATCATTAGAAGTGATTGAAGTCATGACCACTCCATCTCTCAACCACTCAAGATGACATGATAGACACTCCACAAAGCTCGCAAGCCCAAGGTAAAAGTTTGGTATGACTCTTTTGCTTGCTTTGTGCCTTTGAGTAATATGTCTCACCATGATATGCTCACCTTTACTCAATGATGAGCAAAGGTCGAGTGTGGGGGAGTTGTTGACAGTTGTTAAACACCATATTAACAATCATCAACTCCTGCATTTTGACAGATGAAATATACAACCATGGTAGAATAGGGGCTTATATTGACAAATTCCACAAGTGGTTATGTATATTTGAATGCAGGCACTTAGCACGGGAAATAGAGCAAAAGCACACCTCATCCATCCACCTCATCAATCCAAGCCTCAAAATCCTAGCTAATGAGAGGATGCCATGCAAGGTACCACGGATTGTTGACATCACCAATCGAAGGGAGAGGAGGACGACGAATCAGAAGCCGACACGTGTGCATCACATGGATCATATGGCTCATAAATGTGTCCAAACCGCCTCCAAACCACGTGGACCCTTCGAACTGACTTAAGGACCCACCTGACAGCCACCACGAGAAAGCATAGGGGGAGTGGGGCCCACAAGGGGTCGGCCGAACCGACCTTGTGACCGCCAATCTCCTTCTACGTGGTGTCTCCTGGTTGGCTCGAGAGTCCATTCCGGGGGTGCTCGGGGTGTCATCACGCCAGTGCTCAGGCCTATAAATAAAAGTAGAGGGGGTTAGAATAGGACACACACTTCTTCTCCTCATTTTGCTTTTGGGCTCCTACCTCTCTAGGAGAGGAGTGCCTTTGCATAGGATTAGTTTTGGCTTGCTAGTGCTTAGAGATTAGAAGTAAGGTGAAGGGGTGACTTGGGGACGTGCCATGGTGTTGTGGCACCTTTCCCCAAGAACGAACCTCTATGGAAGCCTTTGTTCTTATTTAGACTAAAGTGAGTATTTTGACATTTTCTATTTAGACTAAAGTGGCTTTCTACATTGTGAATAGTTATTGTGTTCTTCACCTATTCTTGATTTAGAGCCTCGTGTTCTTCATGAACTGAGGACCAGGAGCGTCCTGGTGGTCGATGGATGACCGCTCCTCAGTGATGAGTGATTGACAACGGGTGTTGGACTGACTCTTGGCTTAGTGCGCAGGTGTAGGTTGCGGCCGAGTTCGTGTTGTTGCAGGTGAAGAACGGGCGCGAAAGGTCTTCAGCCTTGAGGGGCCTCCGGGAGATGGAGAGACAAGTAGGCTCGGTTCGAGGGACCCGGTGGACGGCGGGACTAGGTGCGGGCCACATGGTGGCGATACAAGCAAGACGAAGTCATGGACAGTCGAGCCGGTGCACGGTGGCGGTCGAGTCAAGTGGTTTGGCGTGAGGCCGGATCGAGCACGCGGGGTTTGGTGGTTTGCCCACAAAACCATCGGAGGACGATTTCTTGGTTTGGGCCTCAAAACCAAGTCTGAGGGCCCAACACGACGGAGACGGGATCCGGGCGTGTCGGGAAGCTTCGAAGTGGAGGACACGCGGCGGGATCGCATGGCTTGCGTCGGGAGGACGCGGGGTGCGACAAAGGCGTGGCCGTCCGATGGCAAGACCCACAAACATTACCTAAATGCCCCTACGTGGGTTGTATCGCCAGTAGTTAAGTTAGGGGTAGTCGAGTCATTTACCACTCCGGCGGGACCTGATATATAAGCCATGAGTGTGTGTGGATGGCTCTCTCTCTCTCCGCGACTTAGGGTTTCATTTCCCCCCTCCCATTTCTCATTTTCGTAGCTGTTTTCTTCTCCATTTTCTCTAGGCTAGCATGAGAGCTTCATGTGAGATTTGTTGAGAGGGATGGATGCTAGGGCGGCATGCTAGACCTTGTGAATCTTTCCTGGTTTGTATAGAAGATTCGGAGTTGTGTTTTTCGTGGTCTTTTTGTGCTTGTTTTCGTGCCTTTGTTCTCGGTGTGATTCCGCGGATTTGAGTGGGTTTCTCCCCGGATTTCTTTGAGGGAAACATGGATGGATGTCTCGTGCATCTTTGTGATTGATCTTGTGCCCTCAAACGTCGGGAAACCACTTCGATTCAAGGATTTTCGTTCGGTGCTCTAGCTTTTGGTGGTGCTCAAAGGATTCGCGATTCCCGGTGGTTTAGGGAGTTATGAGGCAAGATTTTTGGGCTATAGTATACTTGTGTGACGCTTTTCAAGTCCCCAAACCCTTGTCTCCACAGCTTCTACCGTTTGGGAAATCCGATGATGATTTGGGGGAGTTGGCCTTCGAGGTCGGGCCGTTTTCAGGTCTGTCCGTGAGGCGCGGACAGTCCGCGAGGGACCGGTGGACGGTCCGCGAGGAGCAAGTTCTTCCCGTGTTCTTCGTGTTCTTGCTCGGCTTCGCTTTTGATCCGTCGTGTCTTTGAGTTTTCGTTGGGCATGGTTTCAGACAGTCCGCAGCAAGGCGGACGGTCCGCGGGTGCTTGGCGGACAGTCCGCCTGCTCCCCGCGGATGGTTCGTCATTCGAGGTCGTCTCTGGAGGTTCTGTGTGCTTTTTCGGACGGTCCGTGGCGAAGGGTCGGACGATCCGCGGTGTGTGTGCGGACAGTCCGCGGCAGCAAGCCGGACGGTCCGCGTGGCCCGTGCGGACGGTCCGCCCCACCCCGGCCGGACGGTCCGCCAGAGCCTGAGTGCTTTGTTCCTTGGTTCGATTCCTCCCTTCCTTCTTTTGTGCTTCCGCGTGTGCTTCAAGGAATCGTTCCTAAGACTAGAGGTTGATCCATAACCTCGTTGTCTTGGCGATTGGTGTGTGATTCGATCCATCGCTTGTGTGTGACCGGAATTTGACTAGGGTATAGGCCGGGTTTTTGAGAAGAATTTTTACTGGCTCCTATTCACTCCCCCCTCTCTAGTCGCCATCTGATCCTTCAATTGGTATCAGAGCTTGGTGCCGGATTCTTTGCGACTTTGACAAGTCTTGAATCCTAAGATGGCGTACGTTGAGCGGGGCGGTCCGCCGCACTTCGATGGCAAGGGTTACCACAAGTGGGCGGCTCGTATGATGATCTTTCTTCGTGGCAAGTTGTTGGATTCATTGTGCTTGACAAGACCTATGCTATTCCGGTCAACATCCATACTCTTATGGTAACCGATGCCAGTGCTAAGGCCAAGTATGAGGCAAATGCAAAAGTCGTTGATCACTTGTTCCGGAGCTTGTGTGATCCTGAGTTTGAGCGTGTTCGCCATTTGAATCTTGCTTGGCAAATTTGGGAGAAGTTGTTGGTTGCTCACGGTGGTGATAACCATGTGAAGGCTCGCCTCTTTGTCTCTTACCGGATGCAATATGAGAACTTCACTCAACTTCCCGGTGAGGACATTGATGCGATGTTTCAGAGGTTCATTGCCATCATGAACAACATGAAGGCTAATGTTGAGGATTTCCCTTACACTGAGCATGATCAAGCTTTGAAGCTCTTGCATGTCTTGGACCCAAATGTTTGGGGTGCTAAGGTTGAGGCCATCAAGGAGTCTGGGCAATATTTGACTATTGAGTTGGATGACCTCTTTTCTAAGCTCAAGTCGGCTGAGGTTGACAGGAAGTTGCAATCCAAGCATGAGGGCTCGACTGACCATAGTCTTGCTCTTGTGGGCGGATCAAAGGGCAAATCTAACCCTTCCTGTCGACAGTTTCCCTTGTCTTCTCTTATGTCTATTCCAGATGAGGAGTTTGATGTGCTGGGCAAGGAGGAGCTGGCCTTGCTCTCAAGAAGGTTTGATCGACTGCACGAGAGTCGGAGGAATGCAAGGCGGAGCTCAGGGACGTGCTACAAGTGTGGCAAGCGTGGCCACTTCATCGCCGAGTGCCCGAAAGCGGAGGAGAACAAAGACAAGATGAGCGAGTACAAGGCGCACCCGAGGCGTGAAGACAAGTACTCCTCCAAGGGCAAGCACTTCAGCAAGTCCAAGAGCAAGGACAAGGAGAAGCGGCGACCGAGCAAGGGCGGCTACAAGAAGGACAAGGCAAGAGCCATGGTGGCCGGTGCAAGCGACGTCGACTCAAGCTCAAGCGACGCGCAGTCAAGCTCCAGCAGTGAAGATGAAGACGCCGGGAGGCGCAAGGGCAAGAAAAGTGCAAGCCGGAACCTCAGTGGGTTGAGCTGTGTGGCGCTTTTGTGGGATGGCCCATAGCTCGAGCAGCAAGAAGAGAGAGAAGGAAGACAGCGACTCCGACTCGGAGGATGAGGGAGGAGGCTTGGAGAACATTTGGTTGATCGACTCCGGATGTTCCCGACACATGACCGGAGATAAGAAGTGGTTCTCCAGCCTCACCCCAGTGAAGGAAAAGATGTACATCACATTTGGGGACAATGGACGAGGAAGGGTGATTTCTGAGAGTGTTGTGCATGTGAGTGACAAGGTAACGTTGAAGAGAGTTGCTCTTGTGAAGTCTTTGGGTTTCAATTTGCTTTCGGTTTCTCAGTTGCTTGATGAGGGTTTTGAGGTGCGTTTCAAGTCTGGCGATTCTCGTTTGCTGGATTCTCGAGGTGATCTTGTCTGTATGATCATCTCCGAGGGTCAGATTTTCAGGGCTGATTTCTCTCATTCTTTGGGTCCTGCTCGCTGTTTGATGGCTGGTCCTTCTTCTGATTTGTGGAAATTGTTAACACCAAAATTTGGCACAGGAAGGAGTCTGAATTGTGGGTCCAGCTTGGTGAAGAAATCCGTCCGGAAGAAGGAAGGTTTCTCCAGAAAGATTCGGCAAAGGAGCTTGTGGTCGGCAGTTGGCTTCCGTTCGGCAAGGAATCTGTTTGCGCTGATTTTGTGGGATTGTGTGATGACGTGGCCCGAGCGGAAGGAACGAATGGATGGATAAGCGATTGCACTTAGAGATAAATTAGGTATCAAATATTGTGCTCGTAGTCCATTCGGAGTCATGCCATGACAGGGTATAAATACAGACCCTGGATGTATGTAATTGTATTCGAAACATTCTCATAACAAACCGGCTTTACGCCAAACCTTTGAGTCCTTGTCATGTCGTCGAGTTTTGCGAGAGGGTTCATCGATCCATCGACCTCCGTAAGTATCGGCAACCTTGTATCATGTCTAGTATCATGCGGTGGATTTAGATCGTGATGCAAGTAGTCTTGTTACCATGCTTAGTATCATGCGGTAGATTTAAGCTTGGTTCAAGAAGGTTTCTTGTTAGATCATGAGTCATGCGGTGGGCTAAGATCTGGCTTGGAGCTAATTATCGGCTCTATTGGATTTTGGCAAGATACATTAGATTCATTAAGTTATCCCGTGTTGCTTTGAGTTTTACTTTGTGTTTAAATTCATGTAACATCTTTGCCCAATCTAGATTGGTTTGAGTCGGCTTTGTCTCTTTTGATGATCCTTATGTGATTCGAGTTCGTATCCTTGGCTTAAATAGCACGTGGATCACATGTTCCCTAATAGCCGAAACCGAATCGATCTAGGTTGTTACATGTTGCGGGTTCAAGCTTGTCAAATCTTGTATAAATCTTGAAAGAACCGGGTATCATGCGGTAGATGCAGGTTTTTGGGGTTGTTTTGGAGCTAATCATCCGGTGGATTAGATTTCGATTCAATCTGATAGATTTATCTTCTTTGGTAATGTTTGTTCCTTCTTCATGGATCCAATACAAATTCTCTAATGAGAAGGTAAAACCCAAATCCAAACCCTCTCCTCCACCTAGTGACATCTTGAAGGACCGATTGGGCAACCAGAGAGGTGGGGAGTGAATGGGAGCCAATACAAATTCTCTAATGAGAACTTCGGACTATATCCCGAACTCACTACCAAAAAGATCCCGCACACAACTTGCCAAGGTCACGTAGTCACTGAGAGTACTACTGATCCTAGGAGCAAGTTCTCCACCTCAACCAAACACTTGAAACCGCAGCGGAAAAACTGCACGGCTTGCTGCCAGACCGTCACCAGTCAGACTGATCAACCACACCGGTCAGACCGACGACACCGGTCAAACTGGTTCCCTACACTGGTCAAACTGGTCGCTGTAGCAACCACGCAACAACCATACTAGAAAGCCTCAAGGATGCATCTAGGCTCTAGAACAAAATCAACTCAACCAAAGAAGCGAGGGACACAAGAAGCTTCACAAATCTAGGCAAACCAACTTGAATCTTGGAAAGAACTAACCCTAGGCTACTCAGAACAAAACCCCACGCAACCAAACTTTCACATGAGGAAAAACCCACAAAAACCTGGCACCGGTCTGATTGGCGACACCGATCAGATCTGGGTAGCTCGGGATGAACTCCACCTGCGGGGCAACTCCAAGAATCAAATCCTCTGATCCCCCGATTCTCTCGCAGATTCAAGAGAAACTTTGGGGAAGGTAGGAACACCTCATGGGTGAACTCTAGCTCGAATCTCAAACTCCAAATCTGACTAAAATAGGAGGAATTGAAAATCTTGTGTCTCTACCTCGAGAACACGAAGAACACCTAAAACCACCAAAATCGAAGGGCTTTCCACGGGATTGGAGGGGCAAGATCACCAAGATAAGAGGCACACCAACATCATGTGTGATTCCCACTACAAATCTCGCAAAGGAATGCCCCCGACACCTCCCTACGAAAATCCCAAGAAAAGGCTCTGAAAATCCACAAAAAGAAAAGCCATGGGATTCACAAGTAAATCACAAGGGAACAAGAGGTTGAACTCCAAACCTTCCATACATCATGAGGAAAGATTCTTTACAAAGAGGCTAGCAACCTCCTATCACCTACTGTTGGGTATTTTAGCATCACACGAATAAATCCGCAAGCGCACGAATAATGTTGTAGCTTTCACCTCAGATTATTCCAAGGGTATCAAATCCAAAGGAATGTGTCTGCACTAACTTCGTAATAGTCAGTCCAAGGACACTTCCCGATAAGAGGCGGGGATAGAGAGGATTCCTAAAGATAGCACTACAAATGAGATTAAATGTCGATCTCTAGATAGAACATGACTTAGGGTACCGATATCCCTGACTCAACAGGCGACTCCAGCATGCGGATCTACGTGGAACAAAGCTCTAGCTATATCTAGCTGCGGGGGATCAACGAGGACCAGAAGGGCTGTCACCACCTACTGGACTGCCTCTATCTAACCTTGGGATAAGCCGGACGAATGATAACCGGTAGTGTGGCAACTGCGTCTACGTTGTGGTTATTGTCGTAGCCAATGGACTACATCACTCTGTACTAACAGAGCTACGACCATAGAAGAGAACTAATCTCACTCATTATAGGTACTACTCCCTCCATTCAACTATGCAAGGCCTATTTTTAAAATCTGAAAAATCCATCTATGCAAGGCCTATTTTTGTTTTTGCATTGGAAAACACTAAATTGACGCTTTGGCATCCGTGCAAGGTATAAATCTCTCTCACATGATTTTCGGGATATTAATGACATGAGAGACTTAATTTCTTTTCCTTGGTCTTTGAGTCAACTATAAATAGGCCTTGGATAAATGAACGGAGGGAGTACTAGCTTATACTAAAGGTATGCAGGAGAGCAACCGACCCTGTACTATGCTTTCATCATATATGAACGACTTGCAGCGGACGAATGCATAAACCTAGGATCTACGCACTTGCAGAGGAAAAAGACTACTCATACAACCTATCATAAACTATTAGAAAGTAACCACGAACACCACTTTATTCTAATCAAAGCATGCATGAATATCCACTTTATTCTAAATGACGAACATGCATATAAACAGATATGAGCACTTATGAACTTATGCTACAAGATCGAAAGGTTGTGTTCGCGAAGAACACAAGCCTCTAAATTACGAACTTGCTGATTATTCTGTAGAGGCATTGCATCTCTTGCTCCTGCAGTTGGCATCTCCGACACCTTCGAATAAAATCTTTTGTGTCTTCATACACTGTGCCCCTGCCCGCGGTCCCGCGTGGCTCGTCACCATCACCTTGGACCTAGACAACCGCTCTTTAAAAGTTCGTGAATCTAGATGACCACTTATTTAGTTGGCAGACCTAAATGAGACTCGGGAAAAATTTATGAACCTAGATGACCGCTTTTTTAGTTTCTGGATATAGATGAGATCTCGAGAACAGTTCATGGACCTACGGAAAATCACTCTTTCTTTTATATTCATCTTGTTTTGCACCAGGAATCCCATGGCGATGGGTTTATTTAGGCGCTGCGTCATGTTCATGCTGGGAATTGATTGTGGCGTCTATGCAGAGTAGAACTACAACATACCTGATGTGAAGAAACTAGTCAAGACTACGTTTTCTTGACCAGGTATCTTGCCGAAACCTACTGCGAGCCAAAGAAAGATGACGAATGATCATTTGCATAGCTCATGTTTTGAAATACAGATGCTTAGGTTTGAAAATACACATGCTTCAGGTATCTTGGTCAGTTGTGGAATTCATCACACGCGACAGCTTTTGGAAATGTTAGGCCGTCTTAGTTCACTGAATGTTACCAAGGTGTGGCAATGGATTGTTTTCCATTCAGATGAAGGCAGCTATGCGGCGTTTGCATAGCCAATGAATGTTTGATCATATCAAAACTTTTTCTTTTTCTTTTTTCTTTTTTCTTTTCCTTTTTTTTTTGCCCAGACATGAATTTATCCTTCTCACCAAATGAAAATTCGGTCACTCTTAGTAAAACTGGGGGAAAACTTCAACCTACCAACCTAGCATCAGGGGAACGCACCGAGTCTAAAACACTCATTGTTTACAGTTATCAGATGCGATACATCCATGCAACTTCAGTTTTCATTTTTATACAAGCTACCTTTAGTATAGGAACTGTGTGCATATATGCAGCTCCCCATTGGGCTAGCTCCCCGACAAATCCCTCAGCTAACGAACAAATCCCTCAGCTAACGAGCTCCTGACCACTTGTTTGCACTTTAACGTAACATTCCATGAACATCCAATAAAAACTAAAATTATTTATGCAAAACAAACTTCTGATACCACAATTCATTCCTCAGCATATTTCACAGATGATAATCCCATTCCTAGAGGGTTAAAGCCCACAGCAGCTGTGTTTATGAGATGATGGGAGTTGTATCATCTTATGCTCCATACAACTAATGAACTTGCATTATAACATAGAAAAACTGAACACGAAGTATTTGGAATAGAATCACATAACTTCATGATGCCGAAGCAGTAACCGTCCCAATGGTGTGGTCAAAAATCTCAATCCAGTAGCCATCAGGATCTTTGATAAATGCAATGCCTTTGATTTTCCCTGTAGCCAAACAACACATTACATTTAATCATGCTATGCATTACAAAGATAATAGTGTGCGGGAGTTTCATGATTTTGAAGGTTATGTAGGTAGCATTACCAAAAAAATAAGGCTGAGGGCCTCTTCATCATTGTTCTTTGTAATTTTTTTAAATAAACCTTAAATGTTTCATTAGCAAAATATTTTTACATAATACAAATCCAAACTGCTGAATTAGCCAATCTTCTGAAAAAGTAAAGGAGAGGATGGGGGTGTTACAGGTAACACATAAGTTTGGAGTGACTAACAAACAGATCAATCTGGTCAGACTTATCTGTTAGGCTTAATTTCAACAGTCAATCTGGTCAGACTTATCTGTTAAGCTTAATTTCATCCTGGTCCTGTGCCGTGTGCCACATCTAGTGGTAGTCAGGAATGAGTACCGTAAGGTAAGTAAATGAAAAAAGTACCCCCTAGTTTCTTATTTACTTTCAATGTATTAAATATGGTTCAATCGTCATATGCACAAATAAACAATATGATTTTTTTCCCACGTAAAAGAACTACATATCACATTATATTTTGAAGAAAAATAAGTGGGTTTGAAACCCCATACACCCCAATACACACCCTATTTTTTAAAAGAAAACTATTGAGGAGTACCCTACAACGCAAATGGTGTCACACTTAGGATTTGAACCCTGGGTGGGAGCCCCCCAGTGGCCTTTACCACCCAAAGTCTCCAACTGTGAGCCCCTTGACCACACACACTTCCTATTATCTCTCTTAACACATGAAAGGCTTGACCAAGACCACTAAGAGAACTCACGTATTGGCTTGCGCTAGAGCAAGTAGATTGAATATTTCCCGAGCTCCAACCAAACTCTAAAGGTGAAGTTCATCTTCATTTAGATTCGGCGGTAAGATCCCATCAAACACATATCGGTCATGGTGATTCCATATGAACAGTGCCCCAGAATCAGGGGTTTTCACTTTTAAACCGAAAAAACACCGAACCGAACCAAACCATACAGAACCAAAATGTCAGTTTTTGTTATTATTTTCAGCTTCGGTATCGGTTTTTGGTTTTGCAAAACTCAGTATTCGACTTCGGCTTAGGAGCTTGCATATCTCATGTTGTAGCTATGGTAGTGGGCGGCCGAGGCTTGGCATCCCGGCGGCGGCGCTGCTAGAACGCCGTCCTGACGGCCGGGGATTAGGGACCACTAATGAGCACGTTGCATCCCTTTGGGTCATCCCAGCAACGTATGTAGACCAACATACTAGCCCACAACGGCCCCAACTAGCTAATCGCTAACCTTATTCTCTTTACTCGAATGCTAGTGCTCATCCACTCCCTAGTGGTAGGCAGCACTTCGGCAGTCAGCAGCAGCGACGGCAGCAATGTCCGCATCTTGAGGCAGCCTCAGTCAGCGGGTGTGGCATGAGTGAGTGCCGCAGCACCATCAAGGGCCGCGAGATGTGAGTGCAGCACAGCAGCAACGAGCCGCAAGGCGTGACCGCGTTCCCTGTGTGCCACTTGTTTTGGTGCTTGAACTGCTTGAACCATTTGTACACCAAAAAACGAACCGAAAATACTGACATCCAATTCACCGGTTTTCGATTTTTACATCAACAACTCGGTTCTTCCTTTGCAAATACCGAAGTTTTTCATCATCAAAAAAATACTGAACCGAAATGTCGGTTTAAACTGCCCAGCACTACCCACAATGATGGACCATATTCCAAATAAACAATATGATCATCAGGCTTCTATGTATCTATTTATGGATAGAAGATCCTAAATCACTCATTCTCACTATGCTATTGAATTCTGGGGGAGTCTAGAACTAAAATTCAAATGAATGCTAAACTTGGTAGCATGCCTAGAAAATTGCATCCACTTGCGGCTGACTTAGCATTCCAAGTAGTCATGCCGCATCACATGAAAGATTGGGCCCAATAAAGCGTTTAGACTAAATCAGCCAATATGATAACTAAGGACAGATTTGAGCCTCGGAAAAAAATTGAAGGATGAAAAAGGTTATTCAGCCTTTTATAAATATGTGTACAAAACATGTCAAAGTTGCACTTCAGGACGTGTAATGTCAAAAACATCACTTATTTGTTACTGAAGGGAGTACTAACGTAAAATACTGAACTGGCCACTTCTCTAACAGAAAGGGTGGCAAAAACTTTAGACAAAGTTGGTAATGACTATCACACCCCGTTTGGATGCAGGTGTTGAGGACTGGAATTCGGAATTGGCATTGGATATCTTCGATACCAACTGTTTGGATGTTTTTAGAATTGGAATTGGAAACCTCCTCCAATGCCAAGCGGCATTCGATCAACTACCGCACACCATCCCTCAATTTAGAGCCCCCTGCCCCTCCGTATTTACCGGCATTCATCCCTTGCGGTCCTCTCATCTCCCCCGCCTCTCTCATTCCCTTTCCCTTCGTCGCCCAGGCCCCACAATAGATAGTGCCACCACCCGAACTCTGACCAGACCTCCATTGCCAGAACAACGCTGTTGGCCACCACCCCCCAGAGACCCCCTCCGACCTTCATCGCGACGCGGCCTCCTCCTGTCCAGCCCGACCTTCTCCTTCTCTTGGGTGGCGGCTAGCGCCCCTCCTCGTCCAGCCCGGCCTCCTCATCCTCGTGGTTCGTGGCCGCCTGGACGGTGCCTCTCCTCTTTTTCACCCTCCTCTTCTTCCACATGGCCGGCACCCTCTCTTTTCCCTCTCGTCCGGTGACACCCTCTCTTTTTCCTCTCGTCCGGTGACACGAGGGAAAGGGTGTTTTACATCCAAACATGTATTGTATTGAATAGGACTGCTCCCTAGGATTCCAAAGGGCAGTACAATGGTCATTCAAACAACAAATTTTGAATCGAGGCTAATTTCAATACCGTGACTAATTTGGTATTGAACCCAATTCAATTCCAAGTTCTCCAATATCTCCAATTCCAGGGAAGTTGGTAATCACTATCAGGACAACTCTGTAGATGCACAAGGACCGATACAAGAATAGAGCAAGGCAATAACTCAAATAAGTACTAAATGTTTTGGACGACCACAATAAACATAACGTTAGTCCTATATTTAATTGTACAACAACCCTACCAACCTTGCAGTAACAAGTATTTAATTACTATGTTTCTTGTTTGAATCAACACTCTAGCATCAAGGGTGTACAATCAACACCAAATAAGAAACAATACAATAGCTTACCATCATTGGGTTTCTTCACAAAGTCAACCCCGAGACGTTCAAAGCGTTCACAAGCCTTGTGGACATCATCCACGGTTACTCCTATATGACCTGAATGAACAAAAACAAACAAGTGATACAGCAGCTACAGGATTCAAATTATTCTTGTCTGAATTATGTTCTATGATTTTCAGAAATGGCAACAGTCATTTCAATTACATATGAATCTTAAGCACATACCAAAACCACGAGGGTCTGAGTTCCCATTATGGTAACATTTGAATTCAGGGTCATTTTCTGTGCCCCAGTTGCTGTAGTATTACCAAGTGTTAATCAATTAGCTGGTGAGCATTCAAGTAACTAGGAAAATTAACAGTGTTTCCACAATGGTACAGGGTAAAAAGACGCACTGGGTGAGTTCGAGGGTAGCTTTTTGCCTGAAAGTCCATTCAGTCCGTTTGATATGATCAGCAGGAGCTGATGCCAGATCCTAAAAAACACAAAGCAGACTCAATTGACATAAGGAGCAATATCTATCTTAAGGCAATCATGGTTCCACCAGTCTATAGAAACATTTACCTCATAACCAAGAAAATACAAGCTAAACTTCAACTCTTCAAAATCTAATCTTTTCAGCAACCTGTAAGAAGAAAGTGCTACAAATCATAAAAATAATAAGATCGGGATGTACATACAAGATACCTAGAAATCCTTTTGATCTATAACGCAACCATGGCCAAATCAATTCTCAGTCTGGGGGCGATGACGAGGATCTAAAGCCACTAAAATTTATGTTCTCAAATTTGTTCAATACCAAAAGCATTGGTAGTTTAGTTTAAGCTTGACTAACAGTACACAAACGTACAGCTTGCAGCTGTTTACAGAGCTGGATAACTCTTTTAGTTCCTTTTTTCTCAATGAACTCTTTGAATTATTTTCCATCAAATGCAAAAATCCAATGAGGCTGAGAGGTTCCGTAACCACGAAAGAGCAGTGCTCCACTACTCTGCAGATTAGTTCACATTGTTTTGGTTCAGACTTCAGAACTTTCACCAGAATTTACCAGTCCAGTCTCCAATTCAGAAGCGAATGCTCTAAAAATGTATAGGATTTATATCAAATTGAAATAAAATCGATTTGAATGTATAACGAACCCCTATCCAAAGTGACCCTTGTAGCATTTTTGGGTTAGTAATGCATCATGTATTTGATCTAATTTATTTGATTGTTCAGGAAATGAATTCACTGTTCTGTCTAACCCAAGAGATGAACCTAAAACTCTAACCCATCCCTCCCTCTTCCCAATCCAAAGTTTTGGTGATAAATATACAGAACCAGTTAAACACGCCCTACCAAGTTTGCATTTTTCTTGTTTAGGACTGTAATCAAGATACAGAACCAGTTGAACACGCCCTACCAGAAAAGTAATGACTCATGCAATGTACTGGTGTCCAATTATCCAACATAAAATGGCGCGCTATTGTCAATATAATCTATTGAAAAAACCATGTGTAATTCAAAAAAGGCAATAACCGTCATAGAAAAGCCAAAGCTTTGAGAAACTGTATGCCATTCTCAGAATACAAAGCTACCACTGTGTAGATTTTAAGTTCTAAGGTTTATGTTCAGGCTTCAAAAGATGATAGCATGCATAACTTTATTAAAGACTGGAATGCTTTCCATGCACACTGTAGCATTTTACTTAAACCTCAAACAGTGCAGCTCAGAAAATAGTTTGTCCAATACTAACCTGTCACTATGCGAGTGGCAAGGATCAGCTACACATGTTCCAGATGAGATCATTAATGTTTACACAACACCATTGATGAGATTACTTTTTATGTGTAGAGAACTGCAGTGAAAGGGTCTCCAGCTGAATTGGTTTAATGTATACATAACACCATTGATGAGATTACTTTTCATGTGTGGAGAACTGCAGCGAAAGGGTCTCTAGCTGAATCGGTTAGATGGCCTTCATAGCACTCCTAAGGTCCTGGGTTCGACTCAAAGAGTCTCTCCTCACATGAATTTCTGAGCCATTATATCTAAAATCGGCAGCTCAAACCCCCCTCTCTACCTTGTCTCCTTCCTCCCCCCACCCTCTCTCTCTCTCTCTCGCTACCTTATCTCCTCCCTCCTCTCTCCCAACATCTTTCTTCCTCCCAGTTCACACGCTCTCTACCCCACTCACCCCACCCTGCCCCGTACCACAGGCGGCTGCTTCCTACCCCCACCTCCGACGAGACGGCCTGCCGCCCCAACCCTCCCACTAAAGCTGACGATGAGCTGCCACCCCTAGCAACCCCGAAACCCAAATTTGGTCCGAATCTCACTAGAGTTGGAGAAAATGGGGTGGGGGTGGGGAAATAATTGGATGAGGGTCTCTGTTTCACTCGTGAGATTTAGCTTTCCCCAAAAACAATCCCCTCATCTGTCACCATAACCAAAGCACAGGTCAAGGCCCGACCAAGTGGTCACCAACCCAGTGGTAGTCTCACAAGGGTTACAGGCCCCAGTGTAAGGGTGGAGCACAGGTTTGGGAGTTTTCTCGACTTGAATCATTATCTAAGCTAATACTACCACAAGAAAAATCATAGTGATTACAAATGTATATGAAATTCCCATGCTTCAGAATCCATGAGTTCACTATCCATTATGTATATTGTCTCAATGGAAATTCTATTGTTTTAAAGTTGTAATTGGAAACACGTGGAAGGTTTAAAATGCCCCTGATTCATCTACCAGGAAAAAGCACTGCAATTGTTAGACTTTTCTTCCCAACCATCTACGAACATAGATATCGATAAGCTATGAACGCTTTCATCTTCCATGCATGGGTACATTATCTGTAGGAACTAGGTAGAGAAAGAAGAGAACTCACGACATGCCCATCACACGGGAGTAGAAGTCAAGGCTCACTTTTGGGTCCTTCACACGTAACATCTGAAAAAGAAAGTAAGACAAATTTTCAAAATCCTATAGCGACCAGAACAGAAGAAACATTAACAAGTTTGGTCCACCTATGGTGAATTGCAAAACCATGAAACAATGTTGGCTTAAGATGAGAAAAATGAAATGACTCCATAAAGGTCATCCAGCCAATTGTAAAGCATTCCAAACACCCTGATAACAATACAAGCCCATCAATCATTGTGGATCAAATTCTGAGATTCAAAGTGATGGAATGTGCTCGGAGGATCAGGTCCGTAATTGATGGCTCCAAATCAGCGACAGAAGAACTATCCTGTTAAAGCCAACAGAATTTTTCCCCTGCATTTCACGCAACACAGAATAACAGAAGTACAAGCAAGTTATTTCGGTATTATTTTATCGCGACGCGCCTGAGCCTACAACAACTACCGTTTAGATCATCTGAACTGCACCGACTGCACGACCCCGTATGTCATATCCACGCATCGAACATCGAACACCGAAAGGTGAAAACTTGGATTGCTCCTTTGTGGACAGTTGGATGATGACAGCGTCAGCATCGTTTTCTCCTTGGAGGCATCGCCTTGTATGACCCTTCTGCTCTGCCTTCAGACTTAAGGTTGTTAGTCAATTGGTGATGTGCATATGTTCTAGGTGCTCTTCTATCCTGCAGGTGTTTGTCATTTTAGGTTGGGTTGTTGTGCTGTTGTAAGCTTTCTTTTCAATCTGTCTGTTTTGTTGGTCGCTGTTGTAATTTCATGCTTCAGGGTATTGAAAAGTGGCTTCTTTGTAACTCTTCTTTTTAATGAAAAACGTGCTATGCACGTTATCTAAAAAAAGAAAGGCCAATGCCGAGCCGATTATCACACAACCGTGCTTCAATCTTGATGAACACCTGATAGAAACAGAGAGGGGCAAAGTTGAGCTTACCGTTTGCTGCAAGAAGTAGCCCTTGGTGGCGGGGTCGATCTCGGTGTGAAGACCGGGGTTGTTTCCCGGCGCTTCCTTCGGCCCCGACGACGTCGACATGGCGGCGGGCGAGAAACGGCGAGCCCGGTCTAACCCCTGCGAAACCAAGAAACAATCCCCCCGGGACTGGTGAGTGAAACCCGCGCGAGGAATCGAAAATCAACATTAATCGAAAGCATCGCGCACGGGATCTGGGACCTTGATGCACGCGGAGCGGGGAAGGTGCGGAGCGGTGGAGAGGCGGCGGAGCAAGGCGCGCGCGGGGGACAGCAGCGAGGCGGCGGCCATGCCCCGTAGCGCAGCTGCGCAGGATATAAGGCTATCCTGACTACATTTTTATTAAAAAAGATTCTGCTGGGTATTCGAGACTTTACAATTCGGTATTAATTTTCCCGTAGCTTGTTCTGAGTTCATATATGAATAACAACACATGTACACTGATCTCTACGGATACAACGCAAATTTACCCCCTTTAGTATCTTCAAAGACTGAGTGCTCCCACAAGGAGTCAATCTCAAGACATGAGGTGCTATCGGGACTCTTCTGGCCACTAGGCTATTCGAGGCTCTTTTAACCACTAAATTATGGACCCTTTCACACCACATTAAATATTTTAATACTAATATTAAATGTAAATTAATAACAAAATCTATTTCATAACCTCGAATAAAATTCAGTAGAAGAATATTTGGGTCTAATTATGTCATAATTAGACAACACAAAAGCTAGACGGATGGACCTCTCCATTTAAACTTAACTGGAGAACACTTCTTTTACATTGTCGGACTCGTGGAATAAAGTAACAAAACACACTAGTGAATGACCGATTAGGCGAACCAGAGAGGGGGAATGAATGGGAGTCGATAAAAATTTTATTCACGAATTCGACCTATGAACCCAAGAATCACTCGGACGCATCCGTGCACTCTTCTTGTCAAATTACAAGCAAGACCCACCCAACAGCTCTCGAAAATACGCAGGGGAAAATAACTCAAGCCCAGCTGCTGGAACTAAAACCGGTCAGGTCGGTTTCTGAAACCAGTCAGGCCGGTTTTGGAAACCGATCAGGCCGGTTCTCTGGGACTTAGCCTCTTAGAGGCAGGGGAAACCGATCAAGCCGGTTTTGTCCACAAAATCCCCAAAAGACCAATGAAGTCAAACTAGAGCAAGGCCACTTCAGAACCCAATCAAACTTGAACAGGGGAAACCACTGCCAAGGAAAGACTTGCCTGCTCAAGATTCTCCTTGAAAGCCCATAGGAGGCCAAACCGGTCAGACCGGTTCCTGAAACCGGTCAAGCCGGTTTTGCCTGGGTAGTAGAAAAGAACTCGGCCTATGAGAAAAACTCAACCTTCACCTCAATCGATGTCCCGATTCGCTCCACGGATTCAAGTGAGACTTTGGGGATAGCACGGGTACCTAATGGGCTACCTTTGGTTAGAAGCTCGGGCCTCATAACTCACCCAACCATGAGGAATTTAAAGTCAACCTCCAAAACCACCTCTCAAGGAGCTCCACCGAAAACCACCAAATCGAAGTTGTTTCAGAGGGATTGTTGGGACAAAATCACCAAGCCAACAGGCACAAGGTTCTCATACGTGACACCCAACAAGAATCCCCCAAAGAAACACCCTCAAAACTTCACCATGATATTCCCAAGAAAAAATCTCAAAAAATCATCAAAAAGGGAAAAACGTCGGGAGACAAAAGGACACAAGATGAACCACGCTGAATCTTCTATACATACCATGAAGGTTCAAACAAGGTCTAGCAAATCGCCCGAACATCCAACCCTCTCTCAAGATGAATCATGAAGCTCTCATGCTAACCTAGAAGAAAACTAGAAAAGGGAAACACATCGAGGTTCGCTTGGAGGAAGTTGACAATCTCACTTTCCTATCTAGGATCGAGCGTCATCCTGATACGGAGCGTGCGGCCATCATCGGAGACGGCCACCTCCTTGCCATCCTTGGTGGGATCGAAAGAGCAGTCCGTACACTTGGATGACTCGAGGATCTCGGGGTCATCGGGTGAAGGCTCTACGGCGAGCTTCTCGGCCCGAATGAGTTTTCAGCGAATTGAAAGCACTCGGCATCGCATTCGTATGCATGCTGGAATGTCATACCCACGGTGATGACCCCCTTTGGACCGGGATCTTCAGCTTCAGGTACGTGTAGTTGGGCACAACCATAAACTTCGCGTAGGCTGGCCTCCCGAGGATAGCGTGGTACGTCCCTGAGAACCCCCACCACTTTGAAGGTGAGGGTTTCGGTGCGGAAGTTCCGGTGGGTCCCAAATGTCATGAGCAGATCGATCTACCCGAGTGGGAGTGCCTCCATTTCACGGACGACCCCGTGGAAGGGCGTAGGCGATGGGCGCAATCGAGACCGCGAGATTCCCATACTGCCGAGGGTAGACACGTACAAGACGTTGACACTGCTCCCACCGTCCATCGGCACCTTATGGATCCGCTTGGTGCCGAACAGTGGGGCCATGACCAGTGGGTAGCTTCCCGTCTGCGGAACGTGGTCGAGATGGTTGGCTCGGTCGAACGTGATCGGAGTCTCCGACCACTTGAGGTACGACGGGGTCACCAGCTCGGTATTGTAGATCTCTCGCTGGATCAGCTTCTCCTGGCGCTTTGAAGGTTGAGCCAGTGTTCCACTGAAAATCATCAGGATGACGTCGTCCTCCTCGGGGTACCCCACTCCGGCTCATCATCGTCGTGTGGGTCTTTTGCACTCTTGTCAAAAGCGCCGGTGGTCCTCTTCTTCAGCGTGCCGGCGACGAAACTCTTCAGGAGTCTGCAGTCTTTAAGCACGTGCTTCCCGGGGACCTCGTGGTTGGTGCATGGTGCCTCAAGGAACTTCTCGAAGTGATCCTTGGGTGGATTGTTCTTGGGGCGTGCTGCTACAAGGTTTTCGCCGCGGCGACGCTTGTCTTTCTTCTTCTTCTTAGACCGCGACGAGGTTCCCTCACTGTCGTCCACCACCTGCTTACCCTTGCCCTGGGGAGTGTTCAGGGTTGTGGCCACCGCCTCCTCTCCGTTGTCGTGGTTAGTGGAGATGTCAAGGAGTTCCTAAGTAGTTCGGGGGGTCCTCCGCCCTAGTCAGTGGGTGAGGGTGGTGCAGGTGGTCCCATTCTGGAACACCGAGATGATGTCATTGTTCATCGTGCTGGGGAGTTCGGTGCTGCGCTTGGAGAAGCGACGAATGTAGTCGTGGGGACTCTCGCCCGGCTGCTACTTGCAGTTGTGTAGCTCCCACTACTTGCCTGGTCGTGTGTAGATGCCCTGGAAGTTGTTGATGAAGACATCGTGGAGTTACGCCCAGTTGTTGACCCTTCCACGTGGCAGGTGCTCGAGTCAGGTACGTGTTGAGCTAGCGAGGTGTAGCGGGAGGTTCTTGATGATGAATAGGTCGTCCTTTCCTCCCCCGCGTGGCAGGCCAGCCGGTAGTACTCCAACCACACCTGGGGTTGGTTTCCCCGTCGTAATTGGGAACCGTCGTCGGGGCTCAGAACCGTGAGGAGAACTGAGCATCACGTACCTTCTGGACAAAAGCACGAGCCCTTGAGGGTCGGGCATCTCGCTATGGCTTCGGTCCTCCCCGCCTCCGTTTGCACTCGCGACGTGGTTGGTGATCGTTGTAGTAGTCGTACTCGTGGTCGTCATCTCTCGCCGCCCTGCGGTATGCCCGGAGGGTATCACGGGCATCATAGTGGGGACTGAGGTGCTTCTTGACGATCACGTCAACCGCTTCCTCATCACGATCTCGGTACCGTGATGGGGACGGATCTTGGTGACGCACTGACTCTTCGCGCCTTGGCTCGTGCGCGGATCATTGGCGTGAAGCAGAGCTTTCCGCCTGTTGGACCGCCGCAATCTCGAGGAGGGTCTTCAGCTACTGGCACACCCTTTTTCCTGGAGAGTGGCGGGCTCGGGACAACCACGTAGGAGGACTACGGCTGTCGCGAGGTGCTGGGAGGCACACTTGAAGATTGGTGTGTCATCGTCGTCATCTTAAACGTCGTCGACGATGCGTTGGTGCACCTCTTGCGCGCTTGCGCGGGCAGGAGATGGTTGTTCGTCCCGTCCGATCTCTTGGTGGAGGTTGGCCAGCTCTTCGTCAAGCTGACACCTCATCTCGTTGATCTCGTCCAAGCGAGTGCGTCGCTGCGTGTTAGTGGGTCGGTTGCGAGGCGGGTCGTCGTCGTTGCCTACTATGTTGCCCGCACTGTGTTTCCGGACCTCAGCCATGAAACACTCATGTGAATGATAGGGATAAGCCACTACCCTCCCACTTGGGGCGGGTGGTCGCAGTGCGCAGCAGACGCGTCGCCGGGAGTGACATAGGACCTCTGCAGAGATCCCACGTGGGCGGCCACCGGGTCATCCGACAGACCTGGTTGGTCGTTCGGGTGCACGACATCATACCTGGTGACGAACTCACCGCAGGTAAGTGGCTCTTCTCCGCTAGCCTCGAAGGCGAGGGCGGTGGCGGAGTAGACCACGAGGCGAAAATGCTCTTGTGTCAGGTTTGGTCCCAACATGGCCATCACATAGTCGCTCAGAATGCCACGGACAAACTTTGTGTGCCCCGCCGCCGTCGTGGATGCGGAGGGGCTACCAGGTCGGGTGAAGATGTCCCCGACAGTGGACTCTGTCGGCCTGGTGTAGACAAAACTGAGGGAGACGAAAAACATGGTGGCGCCGGGGGTCAGAGAGACCCCGAAGCAGGCCATCCGGATCGTGGTGAAGTTCATCGAGACATGCAAAGTGCCCCTACCTGGCGTGCCAACTGTCGGAGTTCTCTATCGCTGTCAAGTAAATTTATATGATCGCGTGTCGGATCCATATCGTTGGCATTAGAGACACGAGGATGTATACTGGTTCGGGCCCCCGGAGAGTAACACCTACGTCCAGTCCGAGGGGGCAGTCTTCTTATGCCAAATGTTTGTAGTAGGGGATACAAATTGGTCGGGAGAGGGTCTCGAGGCCCAAGTCCCTGGTGTGAGTGATTCGCTTAGCTTGAGGGCGTACTTGTATTGAGTGTTGGTCGTGTGAGCGTGTGAGCAATTATGTTCTACTGACCCACTCCTCCCCATTTTATAGTCACAAGGGGAAGGAAGGTGAGGGGTAAAAGAGGTATGCAAAGTTATGCTACATTGCTACGGTGTCGAGCGTCCTTCCCTACGTCGGGCGTTCGTCCAGACATGGTGAACAGTTGTGGACTGTTGCTGAGTGGTTGTTGACTGTATGGGCGTCCCGGGGCAGTTGGTTCCGAGTAGTTGCCGCGGGCATCTCCCCGAGCTCTTCTCCGAGTAGTTTAGTACCGTGGTGCAGTAACTCCTCGCCCCTGTTCCTGACAACTTAGTAGGTATGTGTTTCCGAGAAGTTGGTGGGCTCCTATTCCGATGGGATGGCATGCGCTATGCCAGACGGGATGAAGCACATTATGTCATTCGTGGCATGCACTGTGTCGTTCGTGGCACCAGTCAACAATGGCCACCCATGCCTTCTAACACCGGGTGTGCCCTGTCAGTACAACCCAGCATGGGGAAAAGGCGCCTTACATGGTGTTGTGGGAGCGGGCGTGCGCGAAGGGTCTGACACGCTAGTGGTGGGCCCTGCTTGAGGCTGACTTCTACGTGAAGACTTGGCCTAGTCGAAGGCGGAGACTACTCGTGCAAACGGGTAGTCGTGGCCAAGGCGGAAACTTGTCATGCGAGTGGTTGTTATAGAGGAGGTCAGAGATGGAGAGGTAGTCATATGAACTGCCAAGTACTCAGAAAAGGGGTATCTTGTCGTACGGACTGCCAAGTACTCGGAGCCTATTCAATGTTTGCGGTGTGGTGGGCCCTAGCCCAGGCCCTCGTCAGTTGGTGGTGGTTTTTGGGCTTGTTGGTAAGAGGTGTTTTGTTTGTGGCTATGTCTGTTGTTGTTTGTGCCCTTGCATGCTGTTGTTTGTGGCTGCTGTTGGAGGTTGATTAGCACTATTTCGTGAGTTATTGAGCCTATTTCTCACTATGATTGAACAAAATTGTGTCATTTTCAACTGGAACGTGTTAACACCAAAATTTGGTAAGGAGTTTAACTTGTGGGTCCGGTTCGATAAAGAGTCCGTCTGGTGGAAGGAAGGATATTTTCAGAGATATTCGGCAAAGAGATCTGCGGTCGGCTATCTGCTCCGGTTCGGCAAAGGAACAGTAGAGCTGATTTTGCGGGATTGGACGGTGACGTGGCTCAATCAGGGAAGACGAATGGATGGATAGGCGATCAAGCTTAGAGATAAGTTAGGCAACGAATACATTCGAAGTTGTACTCAACAGGGTATAAATATGACCCCTGAATGTATGTAAAAAAAAAGGAATCATTCTTCAATACACACCGGCCTTACGCCAAACCCTAGAGTCCTTGTCGTGTCGTCGAGTTCTTCGAGAGGGCTAATCGATCCGTCGACCTCCGTGAGTACCGGCAACCTTGTATCATGTCTAGTATCATGCGGTGGATATAGATCTGATGCAAGTAGTCTTGTTACCATGCTTCGTGTCATGCGGTAGATTCAAGCTTGGTTCAAGAGGGTTTCTTGTTAGATCATGAGTCATGCGGTAGGCTAAGATCTAGCTTGAAGCTAGTTATCGGCTCTA
This sequence comes from Cenchrus americanus, assembly GCA_947561735.1. Taxonomy (NCBI): domain Eukaryota; kingdom Viridiplantae; phylum Streptophyta; class Magnoliopsida; order Poales; family Poaceae; genus Cenchrus; species Cenchrus americanus. The sequence continues at coordinate 95,032,279 of OX387241.1, read as the reverse complement.
TTGGATTTTGGCAAGATCCGATAGATTCATTAAGTTACCCCGTGTTATCTTGAGTTTTACTTTATGTTTTAATTCATGTAGCACACCTTTGCCCAATCTAGATGGGTTTGGATCGGCTCTATCTCTTTTATGATCCTTGTTCGAGTAGATTTCATATTTTGACACGTGGATCTTGTATTTTCCGATAGCCGAAACCGAATCGATCTAGGTTGTTACGTGTTGCGGGTTCAAGCTTGCTAATGTTCGTATAAATCTTGAAAGAGCCGGGTATCATGCGGTAGATGCAGGTTTTTGGGATGCTTTGGAGCTAATCATCCGGTGGATTAGATTCCCAAATCAATCCGATAGATTTATTCACTTGGTAATGTTTGTTCCTTCTTCATGGACCCCGAATCGGCTGTTCAGCCGTATTCGGTTATGTTTCTTCACGAGTAGAACACGTGCGTTATTCATGCTTTAAATGATGTGTGCTTTTAGCTTTCCGTGTTTAGATTGTATCATGCGGTGGATAGATCTATTTGTGGAAAGTGGTACGATTTCATGCAAGTTGTATCATGCGGTGGATAGATTTGTTTTGGCATCGTACCTGACGGATCTCTAAGTACCTAGACATGCGGTAGACTAGTGCTTTGAATCTATGCATGCTTGTTTATTACATGCTTACGTTCATGCTTTACTTCATTCATTTAACATTGTTACTGTGGAATCGGTCGTATATCGTGTTCATGCATTGTTGACCAAACAAAGACCGATTGTCATCATGCTTACGTCATCCATTCGGCAGTATTGTTTTTTCCCTCTCACAAGTTCCCGAATGGTTTCAATTCTTTGACAAATAGCTTTCATATAGCTATGTGTCATCTTGTATGGCTCCTTGGCCGCAAATATGGAACTGTCTGGTACCACCCGGCAAGTTCCAAGCTTTGGTATTTAACTTCTTTATCTTTTGTTAATTTTCAGGAAAAATTGACTGGCACGTCATCTCTACTCTTTGCACGTGCGAAGCCAGCTTTTCGGCTTGTTGTGTGTTGGCGCTTGGTGCACTTTTTGCGTCAACACACTTTTTGGCACGCTCGGTGGGACCACAGCCGAATAGATTCAAGATGCCTGAAATCGCAGACCTCATGGATGTCAACCTTGAAGATCTTTCTCCAGAGCAGCGGCAGCAACTCCAAGACGTCGTGGACCAGTTTCGGGCGGTGTCCGCCGTCGTTCAAGAAGAATAGAAGCGGCGTCCCGTATCCGAAGAACGAGATGCCCAGGGTATTGCCGCCCGGGGGAGAGCGATACCACATCCCGACGAGGAAAAAGAGGAGTGCGTGCGAGTATTCCAAGAATCAGCAGATTACATGCTTAGCAAGCACAACAAGGCTTTCCTCGGTGCGCTCCAGCAGATGATGGTCGCCGTCTTCGGCCCTGGCATGGAACAAGCGTTCAAGAAAGCGCCCATCCGGGGGGGCACCGTGGACCGGGCGAATCACGCTCTCGGCCACCACTTCGGAGCCCGCCGGTGCGGCCTCCTCCCCAAAGCGGCCGGAAGTCAAGCTTTCCAGCCTCCGCCACAGGCCGCTGGGAAACAGCCGGTTCAGCCTCCACTGCAGGCCTCAAGACAGCCAATCCAGCCACCACCGCAGGGCAGCACAGGTCAACCTGTGCAACAGCCGAATCCGTACCAGCCCACGTACGGAGACTTAGCATTCGGCTCGACCGGCGCCCCGCTCACTTCCGGTCAGAGGATTGCTCCGGCGACCAACTGGCTGCAGAGAAACTTGTACGGCGGTGGCTATCATGAGGTGGGGAACTACGGGACGTTTGATGCTTTCCCACATCAAGGATACGCGCCAGCTGCAGGCGCGCAGGAGGACGACGCCCTGGCGCGGAAAATGGCCGAATTGATGCAAAATCAGTTCGGCCTTAAGCCAAAAATGCAAGGACCCGCCTATAAGCCGCCGTTCCCAGAATGGTACTACAATGTGCTCTTGCTGCCAAGGGTGAAGTCGCCAACGGAGTTCACAAAATTTTCGGGGCAAGACGACACGAGCACGGTCGAGCACATCGCTCGTTACCTCATGCATCTCGAGGAGTGCTCGGCTGAGGAGACATTCAGGGTCCGCTACTTCGCCGCATCGCTGACAGGTCCAGCGTTTCAGTGGTTCTCGTCCCTGCCCCCTGAATCAGTTGCCAGATGGAAGGACTTAGAGCGGAAATTCCACGCTCATTACTTCAGCGGCAGCTCGGAGAAGAAGCTGATTGACCTTGCGACCATGAAGCAGAGGCATAGCGAGACGCCGCTGGAGTTTCTCCGGAGGTTCAGGGAGGTCAAGGGCATGTGCTTCTCGCTTAACTTGCCAGATGACCAGCTGGCTGACATGGCTGTCGCCGGGATGCTACCGGCCGTACGCGAAAAGTTGTTCGGGATGGAGTTTGAGAATCTGGGTCAGCTATCACAGAAGCTATCACTGATGAGCAATCAGGCGTATGGCTTTAAGATGGACGCCAAATTTGGCAAGCAGCACGACGTCGCTGACGTCTACAACCAGTTCTTGGACAAGGCTGATCTGTTCGAGGATTCCGATGATGAACTGGATGTAGCCGCAGCAGAGATCATGTGGGGTAAGGAGCCTTTGACAATGAATCAGCGCTGGGTCAAGCAGACCAAGGGTACTTATGATTTTGACATCACAAAGGCTGATAAATTGTTCGAGCTCTTAGTGAAGGAGGGCCGAATCAAGCTGCCCGAGGGGCATTCCATGCTTCGGCCCGATGGAGTTAAAGCAAAACGTTACTGTGGTTTCCACGACAGGGATTCACACTCCATCAATGATTGCAGGGTCTTCAGGATGAGGATCCAAAAAGCCATCCAGGAAGGTCACCTTAAGTTCGACAACAAAATGAAGCTGGATGGCCACCCCTTTCCTCAGAACATGGTGGGCTTTTCTATCAACGTGATAACTGCCGAGGAGAAGGGAAAAGTCAAGGTCTTGACCTCAGCCAGGTCTAGACAAGGTGGAGCAGTGGACCCAGAGCGCCAAGTGACTCTGGAACAGGTGCAAGGTGAAGCCCCCCGTATTCTTAAGAGTCACATCGAAATTGGGGAGTCATCCAGAGCCAAGCCCAGGGTGACATCGCACATCCTCCTCAACAAGTGGCAGCGCCAGATTGAGAAAGAGCGCTACCAGAAGAGGCGCTACGAGGAGGAGCAACGCAGGGCCGAAGAAGAGGCACGCAGAAGAGACCAAGAGCAGTACACGCGCGAGCAGGAACGCGCACACTGGCGATGTGCCTTCTTCAGGCATTGCTGGAATGATGGTCTAAAGTTACCCTGTTGAAGAACTGTCCTGAATGCAGCGACAGGTATTTTGAGTATAGGCAGGAGACTGCCAATCGCCGATCCGTCCACGAGAGAATTGGAAGGATCCAACCTGATGGGGATCGGCGCCAAAAAATTGAAGTCATTGATCATCCTAGGAAGCGGCATGCTGATCTCAGGTGGGCTGATCAAGAGGAGGTTGAAGATGACTACGTCTGGCAGAAGGGGCAATGGTGCCCGCCCGGCCTGAGGAGAAGCCAGAAGAGACGGGTCCAGCGCTTGAGGAACCGCGAGTTGAAGCAGGCCGGAATCCAGACGCGTCAAGTGTGGCGCCCCAAAGACCAACCAGAGGGATCGAAGCGTTCGGCTCCAGCATGCATGGTATACTTTCTGCCGAACGAGTTCATGGCTCCTGCTAACCAGGTTATGCAGGAGGAAGCTTCCTTCAATGATGAGCAGACCGAGGGGATGATGGCACAACTGGTGCTGGCCAAGCAGGCCATCTTCGACAAGCCGGCCAAGAATCGTCATATGAGGCCGCTGTACTTGAGGGGATACGTCAATGGCAAGCCATTGACCAAGATGTTCGTCGACGGTGGAGCGGCAGTCAACGTAATGCCGTACACCACATTCAGGAAGCTTGGCATGGGCCCGAGCAATTTGACGCCTACAAGCATCATCTTGAACGATTTCGCCGGGAACCCCTCAGACACCAAGGGATGCGCTCACGTGGACTTGATGATCGGGTCCAAGACGCTGCTCACCACCTTCTTTGTCATCGAAGGCAAAGGAGCTTACGGCTTCTTTGCTTGGGCGGGACCGGATTCATGCTAACTCGTTGCGTCCCATCCACCATGCATCAACGGCTTATCCGATGGGTGGACGATGAGATCGAGGTCGTCCAGCGAGATGACTCCGTGAGCGTGGCCAACATGGAACCGGCCTTTCCGGGAATACCAAGGCATCGATTGTTTCTCGGGAAAGACGGGGAGAAGGTCTCGTTGAACTCCGTCGGCGGTGATCAACATCCGATTCAAGCGGTCGGCTCTTATAGCAATTTTTAATGGAGAACCCCGTAGATGGCACCGATGGCAAATTAGGGCGAGGATTCATGTCGGCTGATAAACTGGAAGAAGTTGACATTGGAAGCGGTGATAAGCCAAGGCCGACGTTCATCAGTGCAAATTTGCAATCAGACTTCAGGGGGAATTTGATTGAGCTTCTCAAAGAATACAAGGATTGCTTCGCCTGGGATTATTCGGAGATGCCTGGATTGGATCGTTCCATCGTCAAGCATTGGTTGCCAATCAAGCCTGGTTTCAAACCATATAAGCAACCACCCCGGAAAATCTACAAGGATGAGGTATTGGCCGATGTGAAGAAGGAAGTTGAAAGATTACTTGATGCAAACTTCGTTCGGCCATGCAGATATGCGGAGTGGATATCTAACATCGTCCCTGTGTACAAGAAGAATGGAAAAATGAGGGTTTGCATAGATTTCAGGGACCTAAACAGAGCTACTCCGATGGATGGATACCCGATGCCTATTGCCGATTTGTTGATTGACGCCGCCGCTGGACACAAGGTGATCAGCTTCATGGATGGCAATGCGGGATACAATCAGATCTTCATGGCAATAGAAGATATTTCAAAGACGGCCTTTAGATGCCCTGGTCATATAGGCCTATTCGAATGGATCGTCATGACATTTGGATTGAAAAATGCCGGTGCAACCTATCAGCGAGCCATGAATTACATTTTTCATGAGTTGATCGGCAAGATTGTGGAGATCTACATTGATGATGTAGTAATCAAGTCCCTAAGTCATGACACCCATTTGGAAGATGTGAAAAAGACCTTGGAGTGCACCCGGAAACACGGTTTGAAGATGAATCCAAACAAGTGCGCTTTTGGGGTTTCAGCTGGAGAGTTCTTGGGGTTTTTGGTCCACGAAGGAGGAATTGAGGTTGGCAAAAAGAGCATGAAGGCCATTGATGAAGTTGTCCCTCCAACTAACCTCAAGGAGTTGCAGTCACTGCTCGGCAAGATCAATTTCGTAAGAAGATTCATATCAAATTTGTCACAGAAGGTCTTGCCGTTTTCTCCGCCGTTAAAGTTAAAGAAAGATCGAAGTTTATTTGGGGCGACGAACAACAAAAGGCTTTCGATGAGATCAAGCGAAGACATGAAGGAGCCACCGCATCGGTTCCTCCCCGACCGAACAAGCCTTTCAAGTTGTACGTGGCGGCCGATACCCAAACCATTGGATCGGCCCTTATTCAAGAATTTGAAGGAAAGGAGCGGGTAGTAGCTTATCTTAGCCGAAAACTACTTGATCCCGAAACCAGTATTCGGTACGTAGAGAAACCGTGCCTTTGCGTGTACTACTCGTGTACAAAGTTTCGGCACTACCCGTTGAATGCCGAATGCACCGTATATTCCAAGTTTGATGTGATAAAACATATGTTATCTATGCCAATTTTGAACGGCGAGGATTGGCAAGTGGATTTTAGCTTTATCAGAGTTTGAGTTGAAGTTCGAATCGGCAAAAGCCATCAAAGGTCAGATCATTGCCGATTTCATAACTGAACATCGCGATCCGTCAATTGATTTGCTTGAGATCACCCCTTGGGCTTTGTTTTTCGATGGATCATCATGTGGTAAAGGTGGGGGAGTAGGGATCCTACTGATTTCGCCTAGAGGTGAAATGTTTGAATTTGCCATCCCTATTCAGCCCACTGTCACAAATAATCAGGCTGAATACGAGGCGTTACTTCGAGGGCTTCAGTACTTGAGAGAAGCAGGGGCCATTTCGGTTGAAGTTTATGGAGATTCAGAGCTGGTAATCAAGCAATTGAACGGCCAATATGAATGCAAAAGTGAAGCGGCCGAGGAGTTACTACGAAGAGTGCGGGGAAATCTTGAAAAGCTTCCCATTGGTAACTCTACAAAGACATTCCTAGAGAACATAACGAAGAAGCAAACGGTGGCTCGGAGCGCTTCTGGTTACAAAGAGAATCAAGAAGCGTTTGCTGCGGAGGCGTGTGCACTAGGGGCGGATCTTGCAGGAGATGATTGGAGGAAAGAGATCGTTGATTACTTGAAGGATCCTTCCCGTAAATTCTCTAGGAAGCTCAGGTACAAAGCCATAAAGTTCGTTCTTCTGGATGATAATTTATTCTATAAATCGTTGGATGGGGTATTACTACGATGCCTGGGTCCAGAAGAAGCCAAGAATATGATGAGCGAAGTGCATGATGGGATATGCGGAGCGCACCAATCGGCCTACCGTATGAAGTGGGTTATTAGACAAGCTGGATGCTTTTGGCCGACGACATTAGAGGACTGCTTTGAGTATTACAAGGGATGTCAGGATTGCCAAAGGTTTGGGAATATTCAAAGGGTCCCCGCATCAGCATTGAATCCCATCATCAAGCCATGGCCATTCAGGGGTTGGGGTATCGACTTGATTGGCCAAATTAATCCACCATCTAGCAAGGGGCATAAGTTCGTGCTTTTGGCTACAGATTATTTCACTAAATGGGTTGAGGCGATCCCACCGAAGAAGGTGACGTCGAAAACATGATTGAATTCGTCAAGGAGCACATCATCTACCGATTTGGAATCCCTCGGACAATTACCATCGATCAAGGGGCACAATTCGTGTCACCGGAGTTCGCAGAATTTGCCGAAAGCATGGGGATCAAATTGTTTAATTCCTCTCCCTATTATGCCCAGGCTAATGGTCAAGCAGAGGCTTCTAATAAGATCATGATCAAGTTGATACAAAAGAAGATCGATCAGAAGCCAAGAAGGTGGCATTCGGTTCTCAGTGAAGCGATGTGGGCTTACTGAATGGCCCCCCATGGAGCCACAAAGACTTCTCCTTACGAGTTGGTTTACGGGCATCACGCAATCCTGCCTTGGGAGATGCAATTGGATTCAAGGAGAGTGGTGCTGTAAAAGGATTTGAGCTCCAAAGATTACAGTGGCCTAATGATGGACGAGCTGGAGGATTTACATATGATCCGTCTTAGAGCCCTGGAAAACATCGAGAAAAACAAACTGCGGATTGCCAAGTACTACAATAAGAAGGTAAAAGTAAGGCAATTTGCAGAAGGTGATCTAGTGTGGAAAGCGTTATTGCCGATTGGAACTAAATACAGTGAATTCGGCAAATGGTCCCCTAACTGGGAAGGACCTTTTCGTGTGGTCAGATGCGTCCCTGGTAATGCATATATATTGAAAACTTTGCTAGGAGAAGAATTTTCCGCTGCAATAAATGGAAGATATCTGAAGAAATATTATCCTAGCATTGAGATCGATCGGTGATTACACACATCTGGCACAGAGATAGCCGGCGCTCAAGAATGAGGCCGCCTTCAGAACAAAAAATCCATGAACAGGAGAAATGGCCAGTGCCTAGATGCATTGCCCTTAGCACAAAAACTACATTACAACTGCTTCTTGCAGGATTACATCTAACAACCCTGATGGTCAGATCTCCAAGGAGGTGGGAAGCAGAAGGCGTGGAGAAAGAAGCGAAAGTATGATTCGATCTTTTCTTTACTTCTTCGGCTGCTCCCTCTTCAGTTGTTCCAGGACCACCATGACGGCAACTTGGAACGCGTGGGGGTGACCGTGGTTGGCGGCCTCCACCAAGCTCTCCCAGGCCATCTTCAGGTTGTTGTACCTGTTAGAGACATCTGAGGCGGAGGAATCGATGTTAGGGGGCAAGAAATCCAGATGCAAGCATAAGGTCAAGAAGGAGTCAGAAAAGTTTACCCCCTACTAGTGCTTCCAGAGCCATGCGATGCTCGCGCTCGGCTCGGCAATGGGCGGTGATGTCCCTGATGCCGCGCTCCAGGTGCCGAACGCGGCGGCGCAGCTGATGGTTGGTCCTCTGTTCAGGCGTGGCATCTTCTACTTCGAGGGAGGAATCGGAGGAGATGTACTCAGGCACATCTTCGGTCCCGATGATTTCTTTGGGAAGCAAATCAAGGCTGGAAGAGGACAAGAAGAAAACATGAAGCGCGAGATCATGCGGAAGAACGAGGAGTAGATCAAGGGAGAACTCACTTCCGAATCGTGCGCTTCTTTGATGAGCTGCTCTCCTGGGGCTGCTTGCCCTTGTCCATGGCTTCGGGGTTTTCTCCTCTGAGGACGGGGGAGGAGATGAGAAATGATGGATGAGTGTGCGAGTGGATTTGCAGAGCATCCCGGCAGGCTATTTTATTGACCGAAGGGGTGCATTGGGAGTGATGACCGGCCAGTACACACTGTTGGAATACCAAACGACAGGGTTTTCTCACAAGTGCGAAGGGTTTTTTCTTGAACAGTGTTTATGGATTGCCGAATCGGGATCCTTTGTGGATTTTGTGCCAAGGGGCAGTTGTTCTCGCGCGTTCGGCTCAAGATAGCTCCCGAATGCATTCAAAGAAAACAAAATTCGCAGATGCAAGATGCAAAGGGAGTCATCACAAAACAAGCACAGAATTCAAAAGCTCTTCATTTATTGCCGATATTTACACATCCCTAATACAATCTAGTCGAAGAGTCTGTTCAACACAGATTGGGGATGAGTAATTTCGGCAATGGCGTCGCCGTGGCCGTCGAGGCGCTCCAGGATGAGCTCGATCTCGTCGATGTCCTCCGCGCGCCGCCACGGAAGCCGCGCGGCCTGGTGGAGTAGTCGACGTCCGTATGCGTCGCCATGGCGGCCGGTGCCCAAGGTGGTGCCCGGACGAACGCCATGGGTGGCCACCTCGTCGACGCGGTGCTCCACCGCGGCAAGGCGCTCCGCCGGCGTGTCACCGCGGGCATTCACCTTCTCGGCCAGTTGCTCTACCAGCGCCTTTAGCTGGTTGAGCTCAGCGTCGCGGGCTGCAAAGAGCAAGAAGAAAAGATTAGCATCAAAAGCCGGGTTGGATCAAGAACTGCTTTCAGAGCCGTACCATCGATGCCTTCCAGCAGCTGTTTGCGCTGGTCCTCCCATTCCAGCTCGGCTATGCCCGCCTTCTTGGAGACGTCCTCTAGCTCACGTCGGGACGCCTCCAGCTCCTCCTTGAAGCGGAGGGCATCGACTTCCCCATACGGCACCGGGGAGTGGCCGTCGGACTCCGAGGAGTCGTCTGGGAGGGGTTGATTGGCCGGCGCAGGAGGCGGATTCCACTGGATCAATCTGAAAAAAGGGGATGATCGTCAAGGCAAGAAGAAGATCAAAAGTCGAATCAAAGAGGAGGAATTGACGATCATTGCCTCCGGCGCGCGTTGGCGCTGCTCCCCTCTGCCTCGTCGGAGGCGCGACGGCGGTTGAGGCGGCGCACCATAATGGTTTGGGATGTGCACTGTTTGCAGAAGGGCTAAGGTTGGCAAAGATTCGAGAGCTAGAAAGTCTGGTGGAGAGCTAGGGGCACCTATGGTTGCATTTATAGGCCTGGCAGGATGAATCGTGGCTTCGAGTCGTGGATTTGGATCGTGGCGCATATCCCAAGAAAATCGGAAGGTGGAAAGGTTTCCTTGGCCAGCCCGCCGGCGGGTCGCTTGGAGTTCTAGACCGAGCCGCGTTCAGTTGATTGGTTCGGCTAAAGAAAATCAAAGTGCCATTTGGGAGTTGGCGTTTCTTTGCCGAATGGGTCGTTCAGCATTATATTTGAAGGTGCACAGAAGAAAGGAAACAAATTGCAAGAAAATATTACAAGAACGACCAATTCGGTTATACATCAATAGGGGCATTCAAATGTTCAGATGTTTCGCAATCACACCACGAGCATTGGATGTTGTTAGACAGAAATTGTCCAGCAGCTCCTGGCAATCTTTTTGAGTACCAGACAAGTCGATGAGTTCTGCATCGCATTGCTTTATCTTGGTGATAGCCGATTTTGCTTCCGCTTGGGTCTTTTCTATCAATCCAGGGAGCTCGGCTATTTTCTTCTTGTCAGCCTCTATCTCCGCTGACAGGCTTCTCAGTTCTGCTTCTAGAGCAGCTTTCCTGGCAATTTTCAGATCATAAGAAGCCTGCAGGTTAGCCAATGTATCCTTGTGGCTCTCTGCTCGGGATTGTGCCCCGGTCATGGCATGTTCAGCATCGGCTTTCTTCTTTTCAATAGCCGGGCGGGAGCGCAATTTCCTCAAAGCATGCTTTATGGGTGCATAAAGGGTGTCTAAGCCATAGACAGATGATAGAGAAGTTCTGATGTCTTCAGGAAGTTCTTGGCTGATGGATTCAAACATCTCCTCGAAGTGATCAAGATCTTTGAACTGATCTTGTGCATCCCTTTCTAGCCAGGCAACAATTTCTTTAAGCTTTGATAACACTTCATCTGACAGAGGCTGGTATACTCTTTCCATCACCTCGGCAGCTGGATTGCTCTCTGACGGCGGGCTTGATGGTGATAGAGCCTGATCCTAAGAAGCAGTATTGCCGAGTTAAGAGTGCTAAACGTGGAGGTAGCAGAGTTAAGTGCAGATGGATACCTCATGGCTGGTTTCTTGAGCAGGGGCAATCACAGGTGAAGGAGGTGCTCCAGGTAGACCCGAAGCTTCCGGGCCGGGAGGTGTCGATGAGCTGCTGGTAGCTCGTGAGCTTCGGCCGATGAGGAGTAGGGTCTACCTCTGTTGGGATTGTTGTCTCTGCATGACCAACAGGTGATTGTGCCCTTGGAGGACTTGATGGCTCCGCCTGGATTGGGAGATTCATCTCTGGAGAATTTATTGCTTCTGCAGAAGGTGATGAAGATGAGATCTCCACTGGAATAGGTAATTCAACCCTGGGTGGACTTGCTTGTTGAACCACTGGGACATCTACAAGCTGTTCTCCCATTGTTTCTTTTGCAAATGTCAAATTGAAAGGGTAAATGCCAGTGTTCATCCTTAAGAAAGGACAGTAGAGGTCATACCAGTGGATGGGGCATTGGCAGGTGCTAGTTCTGAAGGCTGCTGGGCTCTGGTCTGAAAATGCACAACGATATGATTCATCAAGAACAGAGTAATCTTGTAATCAAGAGGGTAAAGGATTTTACCTCAACAAGCACTTTCTTGACAGTTCTTCTCTTCTTGGCATTTGGAGGAGCAATCAGATGCAGACCTTGCCTCCTGTCAGCAGCAAGGCTAGAAAGGCTGGGATCTGTTGTAGCATACCTGGACATTAGTTGAGCCAGAGTTGTGGATTTGAATCCCGGTCTTCGAGATTGGGCCTTCAGCATTGTAAGCAATATCCCCGGCTCGAGGGGCGAGCACCGTGTTCGTGGACAAGAAGATGAAGGTCGAATCATGAATAAAGAGGACATGTCTGATCCAAAGGTTCATTGTATTACCTCTGAAGTTGGCAGGAAATCAGGCATCAACTCTGCACAGAACACGTGGACAGGCTCACTGAAGATGTGATCATGGAATTCTTGCCACCAGGAGTTAAAGGTGGGATGAGCTATGGTTGTGGGCATGAAAGGACAGGTGTAGATAGTAGGACTACACACATATTGGAAGACCCTACTGCTGTGCATACTCTCTTTGATTTCCTCCCTAGGCTTAAGGAATTCATGCAGAAATAGCCTTGGGGGCATCTGTCCACATCCAATTTGCCTGGCCATTACATTGGGCTGATAATATTCATAAGTGCTAGCATTCAGCCTTCCTCCATTGAACTCAGCCGGCAGTATGCATGGGCGGATTATGATGTTGAGGATCTCTAAGAATCTCCCATCTTGACGGCCGGGCTCAAAGGAAAATTCAACAGGGAAGGTCAAGGTGTCATTATCCAGATAAGGGAGCCAGAGAGGATTGGGGAAACCTTTGAAGAATAACTCGAAGAGCTGGCTGATGTCCTGCTGAACAAGAATAGTTGAAGCCGCTTCTCCATAATTCTGGCATCCTCTGGTAGCTTGGGGCTCTCCTTCAGGGTGATTGGATAAGGGGAAGAACCTAGAGTTCAAATCGACACCAATGATCTGATGCATGTGGAGCTGCAGCCACATTTGAATAAACCACCAAGGGCTGTTGACACACACTATCCTTTGGCTGGTATACATCTGGGTGACAGTCTGGTGAAGCATATGGTATACGCTGCCCAAGAAGAATTTTCCCAGGGGGAGGCGGTTGCCACCGGCCAAATGGGACGCCATTGCGATGTGGTTCGGGGTAGGCTCGTTGGCTTTACCACGAAGACAAATCCGCACAACCACATATTCGAAAATGCTCGTATTCAACGGCACCCGGGGGATTGTCTTTCATGTGTTTCAAGATGTAATTCTTGTATCCGTTCCCCGGCTTCACCCCCGTTTGCCGTGAGGAATTTTTGAAGTTCCAAGGCCGAACGCACCCCGTGATGTCAAGGCCGGTGATCATATATACATCGGCCAAGGTAGGAGACATTGGGCCGTGGCCAAAAAGGAAGGCGTTGACGCCATTTGACCAGAAGTGGCAGGCGGCTATCAGGAGGTCTTCGTTCTTAGGGGTCTCAGCCACGGATAACTCCAAGCACTGGGAGATACGGAGGGTATCCAGGTTGGTCAATCCACTCTTGTCTGCAAGAATCCTCCGATACCAAGTTTTCCAGCCTGCAATTGGAGGTAAAGGCCAGTTCTTGAAAGCGTCTTGCCACTGAGGCGGTGGAGACAGAGCTGCTTTGAAGGGGATTCTCTGAGATTCAGCTGCGATGAAATCTCGAGGGTCAGAGTTCCCCACAGGACCAAGATAATAAGATCTTGAATTGGCCTCGGTGCGGATCAAAAGCTCAGTAGAAGGCTCCTGAAAGAAAAGCGGAAAAGGAAATCTCAGGTAAAATTGAAAAACTAAATGCCGAACGAAGCTTACGGAGGATGAATTTACCTGAGCATCTTGGTTCTGAGCTGCCATTGGAAGCTTGAGCTCGGAACGAGGGGATTTAGGGTTGGATCTGGATGAAGATTCCGGCGGATTGCGAAGAACAGGTGTTGACAGATTTGATTTGAAGTATTCATGGCTGGAGTCAATTGTGGAACAAAATTACTTTTATCCCACAATTGAAGGGGCATGTGTTAACACCAAAATTTGGTAAGGAGTCTGACTTGTGGGTCCGGTTCGATAAAGAGTCCGTCTGGTGGAAGGAAGGATATTTTCAGAGATATTCGGCAAAGAGATCTGCGGTCGGCTATCTGCTCCGGTTCGGCAAAGGAACAGTAGAGCTGATTTTGCGGGATTGGACGGTGACGTGGCTCAATCAGGGAAGACGAATGGATGGATAGGCGATCAAGCTTAGAGATAAGTTAGGCAATGAATCCATTCGAAGTTGTACTCAACAGGGTATAAATATGACCCCTGAATGTATGTAAAAAAAAGGAATCATTCTTCAATACACACTGGCCTTACGCCAAACCCTAGAGTCCTTGTCGTGTCGTCGAGTTCTTCGAGAGGGCTAATCGATCCGTCGACCTCCGTGAGTACCGGCAACCTTGTATCATGTCTAGTATCATGCGGTGGATTTAGATCTGATGCAAGTAGTCTTGTTACCATGCTTCGTGTCATGCGGTAGATTCAAGCTTGGTTCAAGAGGGTTTCTTGTTAGATCATGAGTCATGCGGTAGGCTAAGATCTAGCTTGAAGCTAGTTATCGGCTCTATTGGATTTTGGCAAGATCCGATAGATTCATTAAGTTACCCCGTGTTATCTTGAGTTTTACTTTATGTTTTAATTCATGTAGCACACCTTTGCCCAATCTAGATGGGTTTGGATCGGCTCTATCTCTTTTATGATCCTTGTTCGAGTAGATTTCATATTTTGACACGTGGATCTTGTATTTTCCGATAGCCGAAACCGAATCGATCTAGGTTGTTACGTGTTGCGGGTTCAAGCTTGCTAATGTTCGTATAAATCTTGAAAGAGCCGGGTATCATGCGGTAGATGCAGGTTTTTGGGTTGCTTTGGAGCTAATCATCCGGTGGATTAGATTCCCAAATCAATCTGATAGATTTATTCACTTGGTAATGTTTGTTCCTTCTTCATGGATCCCGAATCGGCTGTTCAGCCGTATTCGGTTATGTTTCTTCACGAGTAGAACACGTGCGTTATTCATGCTTTAAATGATGTGTGCTTTTAGCTTTCCGTGTTTAGATTGTATCATGCGGTGGATAGATCTATTTGTGGAAAGTGGTACGATTTCATGCAAGTTGTATCATGCGGTGGATAGATTTGTGTTGGCATCGTACCTGACGGATCTCTAAGTACCTAGACATGCGGTAGACTAGTGCTTTGAATCTATGCATGCTTGTTTATTACATGCTTACGTTCGTGCTTTACTTCATTCATTTAACATTGTTACTGTGGAATCGGTCGTATATCGTGTTCATGCATTGTTGACCAAACAAAGACCGATTGCCATCATGCTTACGTCATCCATTCGGTAGTATTGTTTTTTCCCTCTCACAAGTTCCCGAATGGTTTCAATTCTTTGACAAATAGCTTTCATATAGCTATGTGTCATCTCGTATGGCTCCTTGGCCGCAAATATGGAACTGTCTGGTACCACCCGGCAAGTTCCAAGCTTTGGTATTTAACTTCTTTATCTTTTGTTAATTTTCAGGAAAAATTGACTGGCACGTCATCTCTACTCTTTGCGCGTGCGAAGCCAGCTTTTCGGCTTGCTGTGTGTTTGGCGCTTGGTGCACTTTTTGCGTCAACAGAACGTAAGAGGACTAGATAGTACGGCAAGAAGGTTGGTTGTTAGGGAAATGGTGGGGGAATACATGGGAACTATTGTTACTTTACAAGAGACTAAACTTGATATTGTCGACAGGCATATTGTCTTGGAAACTCTAGGCCCCAGGTTTGTGGAAAATTTCGTGGATCTACTGACAGCCGGCACAAGAGGGACAATTTTGGTAGCTGTTGACGAGGATCATTACAAAATCACAGATACCAAGTTGGGTGTTCATAGTGTAACTGTCAAGTTGATGCCTGGTGCTGGTATTGTCGAGTGGTGTCTCACAACCGTGTATGGGCCTCAGGAAGACAATGAGAAGATCCAGTTCTTAGGTGAGCTCAGATAGATTCAACAGTCGGTTACTAACAAGTGGCTACTTCTTGGCGACTTTAACATGATTTTGCAGGCCTGTGACAAAAGCAACGCTAATATTAATAGGCTCTTAATGGGTGCATTCAGGGATGTGGTTAGACACCTAGAACTCATGGAATTAAATTTAAGGGGAAGAAAGTTCACCTAGTCAAACAAGAGAACACATACTAGAATTGATAGAGAATTTTGCTCAACAGTGTGGGACTTGATGTTGCCTGATGTGCAGCTACAAGCTTTGTCATCAAGAGTTTCAGACCATTGTTCCTAGTTAATTGTCAACCAACCAACAGTGCCAAAGTATAGGGTTTTCGTTTTGAAGCTTTTTGGCCAAAGTTGTAGGGGTACCATGAAATTGTTGCTGCTACTTGTAACAAACCAATTAGTGTGGTGAGTCCTCTTCTCAGACTACATGTTAGATTTCCTGGAATGATAGAGGTAGTGAAAGTAAGAGCAAATCAAAGATCAACACTATCCTACACAAGAGCAAAAGAGGCCACACTAAATTGTTCTACCTACACGCCAACGGTAGACGAAGGAAGAACATCATTCACTCATTGCAGATAGACAATGGTATTTGCTACTCCCATGAGGCAACGGAACAAGAGTTGTTCAATCATACTGCCGCCACTTTGGTCAGGCAACCAACGTGATTTCACTTTTAATTGGGAGTATATCTCTCTCCCGAGATTAGATCTTTCACACTTGGAGGAGGAATTCTCGAAGGAAGAGGATCAAGCTGTAATTCAGGACCTAGGATGCAAGAAGGCCCTGGGCCCTGATTGTTTCATCAAGATTTTCTTCAAGAGGAACTAGCAGCTCATAAAGCCTGATGTTCTCCTTGCAGTTAAGTACTTCTGTCATATGCACAGCCAACACCTCTGTGACCCCCCAGGTTTTTAATTAACCTTAATTGTCAGTCAACCCTATTGATAGTGGTCAAATCACAGTTAACCAGGGTCCTCACCTCGCAAACCTCACCAACCAACCCTAATGACACCATTGATCAAGTGGACACACATGTGTGGTCAACCCTTGGTCAAAGTCTTGGTCAAACCCCACCTAAACCCTAGTGACCCTGGATGTCTTCCGGAACTTTTGCCGCATTCTCCAAAATTCACCTAAACACTTAAAAATCTACCTTTATGAAAGTTGTCCAGTTTGTTGAGGGACACAACTTTCATGTAGATTGGCATTTCAAATTTTGAGTGGAAAAAGATGAAAAACTTGCCCAAATAACAGTACCTCCTGTTCATGGACACAGATTGACATTCAAAGTTGGCAAGCTTCTTCTGCAAAATCTGTTGAGAAAAACCCCATATGGCCTTTGTGAAAGTTGTAGGTGGTATTGAGATCTACAACTTTCGTATTCAAAGTTTTGTGCACTTTTATGCAAATTTTGGAGTTATTTAATTTCAAATAGTGGACCAACAAAATGTTCAGGCCAGGGTGCCGCCACGCCGTGACGTCGCGCGCGCCTGCGCGCCGCCGGCCTTGGCGTTCGCGCCACGCGCGGCCCGAGGCCCCGCCGATCGAGGCCGCCGCGTCCCTAAGCGTCCGCACCCCAATGTGCCTCATTTTTAGCCGCGTGCGTGTCGCCCTCGCCGTCGCGCCGTACCCGCGCCGCGCATCGGGCGGACCGCCGGTCCGACCCGCGCGCCCGCCGTACGTGTGTCGGTCGAGATGCCGCCGTACTCCGTCCCCGACGTCACGCGCCCGCGAGCCGCACTATTTAAGCGCAGCCTGCCCCTCCCATGCACACCATTGCCAAGCTGCCCGCCATTGACGGCCGCCCGGTGAACTTCCGCTCCGCCTTCACCCCGTGCTTTCCAACCGTCCTAAACTCCTCCCGAGAACCCATAGAGGCTTGCACCGTCACCCGTTGCCCGACATTTCATCTCCCTCGCCGGAGCAGCAGCCGCCGCCGCGGCCGCCACCGCAGCCAACGCCGAGCGCCCTCGCCGAGCCACGCCGCCGCCGTCCAACCCCTCCAACCGACCCTAGGTGAGCCACCGGACCTCATCCACCTATCCCCGCCCGAGAGCGCCGCCGCCTCGCCGGATTCCGGCCGGCCGCGCCGCCCCCACGGCCAAGGGTGGCATTGCAAGCCCCCGAGTCTTTTCAGGCTGTTTTCCGTAAACCAGGGGTATAGTTGTGAGGTTTCAGTTCTTTGTAAGGTCCTCAGTGAAAAAGGGTAACTTCAATAGTATAACACATTTGCTGATTTTTGTAAAATCTCTAAAAAGTCGTAGAAACTTAGTAAATTACAAACTAAATTTTGCTAGACTTATGGTGAGGAGAACTACAACTTTTGTTATACTTACCTAGACTGTTTCTTGATATTTTTGGCATGAAAAATAGAAATGTGAAAAATCTAGATCAGTGATATCTCAAAATCCTTAAGTCCTATATATCTAATTTTTGGATATGTTGTGTGCGATGTTATGACTAGGTCTTGTGCCAAAAATGGCACAAAGTTGTGGTGTAAATCTTTTTTTATAAATTGGTTTACTTTTATGCAGAATCTAACTAGATGATTTTTGTAGCTAAAAATAATTATGTTTTTGTGCCCAACTTCTGCATGTTGTCTTATTATGCCAAGTTACACCTCTGTTGAATTAATCACAATTTTTTCATAATCAGAAGTAATTATTCTTAATATATGCATGTTTTCCTTTGTAATTTAATAATGCAAGATCAGTAGTAGTTCTAGGTGTACTTGCTGCTTTCCTAGGATGGTTTAGGACCAGAGAACATGTGTGAGGAAGTTTGGAGCATTTGGATGCTTATTTATTTTTGTATGCTTTTGACTTGTTTTGATAAGCTAGCTTTTGTTATTTTGAAAATAATTAATTTTGTAGCTTTCCAAGCATTGCAAATGTGTTCAGTGGCTTAGTACAGGTGTTATGATGCTTGAGAAACCCTCCACTTAATTTTTAGTGATTTATCGTTTAAATAAAAGCTTTGGAGGCTTTTAAAGATTAATGTTTCGTTAAATAGGAAAAATACCTTTTATTCTTTATACCCCTTTTTGTGAAATGGTCGCAAAGCTTAATTAAGATCCAAGAATACACCCTTGTTGTTTAAAGAATTAAATGCAATTAATTATCCTTTGTACACACCTTCACCAGTAAAAGGTGAAGTATTAAACCTTCACATGAAATAACGAGTATGAAAGGAAACATTAATTAAGTGTTTGATTAAAAGAATAAAACACTTATCAATAATAACCTTCATGAAAAGAAATTAATAATTAATTATTTGTTAAAGTGAATATGGCCAACAAGAGTTGGATAAGATAAATAACCTATCACATCACCTGAACCCTGCATTGCATTCCGTGTAGATCTTCCTGACGGTGACTACTCGCTTGTGTCGGAAGCCGAGGAAGTAGAAGCGGAGGTTGCACTACAGTACGTGGAAGTACTCGAGGACACCGAGGGTGCTCAGGCTAACTTTGCTGACGAAGGCAAGCCCCGGTGCATATAACCTAGTTTTTCAAATTTGATATACAATTATCTATGGATGCTTGTGCATTTAAGTTCAGGAGTTGTATGGAACCTTAGATGCATGATCCCTAGGTACCTGTGTCCTTACTAGTATGATAGGTCGATAGCTGCTAAGCTATAGGACCGTTACAAGTCGGGTGATGATGTCACTCGCGAGAATAGGTTCCTAGGTAGGAATCATAAGATCTCCTTAAATGGATTGCTCATGTGGTAAGAGCATGGGATATGGACTCCAGTCCAATAGCTATTGTGGGTTAAGTGTTTGAACGTACTAAGCACTTGTCGGCAATGGGACCGGTAAGCCTAGTACCTTAATGAGGCGATGAGGGATCTTACTATTACTCATCTTGGGATGCGTCTCACGGCTAGCTACCGGTGGCGTATGGTGAGTCCGGGTGCCTCACGGGGTATACAGGATAGCCCGCACCAAAGATTGTAAGATTCGATCCCGACCCGAAGAGTTTTGGGAACCGCTTTGTGGTTGTCCTCGCGGGGGCATCCCACCATGTGTTTAGGTCTACCTTGCAAGGTTTGAATCAATCGATTGTCGACCTCTCACTGTTATCTAAGACTACTTACTCCACTAGCCATGTGATCCCTAATGATGGAAGTTGGTGAATATTATGCTTGATTAATTGTATTGCACAACATTGCTTGCACTAGATGGCTAACTTAGAGAAGAATAAACACACTAGAATTTGTGCTAAAATCTTGAAAGTAAGGACATACTCTTTGTTACTTTTCAGCAAAAGAAACCCTGTGGCCAAAAGCCTTTCATGTCTAGAGTTGGTGAAGTAGTTATCACCGACGGGTAAGTCTTGCTGAGTATTAGTATACTCAGCCTTGCTATAATTTGTTGCTCTAGGTAATGCCTTTGGTGATGTGTGGCCCGGAGAGATCCCGCCCGGCTGGGAGCTGGAGTGGGCGGAGGACGACGAATGAAGGCATCATGGCTGGCCTCCTGTGGTGTTCTCGCTTTCCGCTTAGTTTAATTCCGCTGTTTCAAAAACTCTGAACTACGTTGTTATGTCAAAAACTTCTGTTTGTAATAATTAAACCCTTCGAGGTGAATTTTTGTTGTTAATTATGTTGTATCTCTGGACTCACCTTTGTGTGTGTTTTAATGCATATATGTCGATCCTTGTTGCTATTTAAGTGATTTACCGGGCGTTAACCCGGCGACAAACCACAGGATGATACTTTATTATTGCTTAATGACCAAAGTGGATTGGTTTAGGCGATAGTACGGTATTTTCCTGGGCGGGTTGTCATAGTTGGCATCAGAGCAATTATATGCACCAAAGATTAATTAATAACCTTAATCACTGGTTTTTGAATAAAATTTGCCAAGATTGTTTGATTTTCCAAAACACGTTGGTCTGTTAAGGATAAACTAGACCGAGAGGCCCGAGAGGGAATTTTTGGGTTCTTTCTGGTGGCTTATTAACCTATGGTTTATTTTTCTAACTTCCAGCACATTTACTTTATGTCAGACTTATTTTCTTGCACAACCAACTAGATGAGCCACGTGCTTTATACTTGTGATGTGCCGCATCACGGGAATTGCGAGGGTTGATGGAGTGATCTATTCCACGGATTCCATCTTCACGTCTGGTTATAAGTTGTGTTGTCGCCACGTGTTTCATATGTGAGCATTCCGCATGTCGAATATGCGAGGCAAGGATACACTCCATTCAAATGAAAGG
Source organism: Cenchrus americanus (assembly GCA_947561735.1). Lineage (NCBI taxonomy): Eukaryota > Viridiplantae > Streptophyta > Magnoliopsida > Poales > Poaceae > Cenchrus > Cenchrus americanus. Next base: position 95,011,711 of record OX387241.1, on the reverse strand, counting down.
TGTCCGAGGTTGGACACTGTCCATGCGGCGGCTTAACGCATGGATGTCGTTTCTATAGTGAACGGTAAAGTATGTGGATGCTTCTGTGATGTGCTGGCACGAAAGGTTCATTTTCTGCAGGTACATAACAGCGCTTCGTTAGTCGCTAAGTGAATACCGTATAGCTCTCGACTAGATATTATAGGGAGAGACGAATAAAAGCCTTGCCACCGGTACTAACTTCGATTTTTGGCTTGATTGCCATGTGAGGTCGGTCGAATAGGACGTCTTGCATGCATGTTAAAAAAACAAAACAACAAAAATGGTCCCAAAAACAAAACCTTGTGTGCTCTCTAAGGAAGATTTGCTAGTGTGTGTTTTCTAAAACTAGAGTACCTCTCATGCATATGTGTTATGCTGCCCAAATGTTTTTTTGTAAAAGCTTGCTCGTCTTGTTTTTACACAATGTTCTAGGAGAAATTAAAATAGGTGTGTTAAACAAAAGTTGCTCTGTGTCTAATCCAATTGATGCTCACAAAAATTTTCGATCATAGCTCCTCTCAACCTTGAGTTGCACCTTTCTAAGGGAACCTAGGCTTTGTCGTTTTTTACGAATCAGCACCTAGACTTTACATCCTTCCACCTTGTTTCTTTTTGATCTAGCTCAACCTTTGAATACCAAAAGTGAGTAGAAGAACCATTCGGAGTAGCCGGAGAAATTGGGGAATTCATGGGGTTCTAGAGTTTTAGTTATGAATTTTAATTCACAGCTGCCAGAACTTCACCATTTGACATGTTGTTCTCTTTGAGACCTGACATGTGTTACATTTTTGTACAGATGGCTTTCCCCGTGTTTCACGAGTTCGACGCTGACGGTATGATCCGTACCAACGGGTTGCACTAGGAGGGTTTTTCACACCTTGCATGGGAAGCACTCAGCGCCGCTGGCTACACCACTCCACCGACTTACGAGGTGTCCGAGTTCGAGCGCTTGGGCGTTCCCCGCTGCAAGGTGATCGTCACTGTGCTACCACACCGGGCCATGCCGACTGGTTTGATATGAGCTTTGTCTACTGGGGTTTTATTACCCACGAGACCGTCGAGTCAGCCGCTCTTCGAGTGTTGACGGACTTCTGTGACCACAACCCTACCGTGGTGGCTCTCTCTCCGTTCGGGTTGTTTCCCGTTGTGAGTCCTCACGACCCGGCGTGGCTGGATCGTATGGATCACCTTCGGGAGCTGCTGTTGTTAGCCGAGCCACTAGATGTCACTCAGATGCTAGCACGTTGTCTCAACGTCGTGTTCACACTTCAGGGGCCGCGTTACAACACCGCAGTGATTATCGGGCAGCGTTTGGAGGCAGCTAGGCGGAATTGGCAGCAACTACCAGCAGCTCACTAGTAGCTGAACATTACACTTACTCAGATGCAGCAGGAGAATGACAGACGACGCACCAGGAGATTGCAGTTAGAGTTAGAAAGAGGTGACCGTCTTCAGAGGATCGTGGATCTCGAGGTGGAGGTTCATAACCTCCAGGAGGATGTCGATGCTCACGAGATTGAGAGATTGACGCTGTTACAGAACATTGTCAACATGCAGCAGCAGGTTGAGGAGGCCGAGGTGCAGGTTGCAGCCTTGTAGGCCATAGTGGCCTTACAATTGCTACCTCTAGTTCAGGCACTTCCGGAGGAGCAACAGGGACAGTCTGGTCTGGACCAGACGAGTCAGGATGGACCACCGTTACCGACCCCACCAGCTTCACCTGCTGGTAGTGGTGCTTCCGTGGGCAACTAGGTTGCCAGAGAACAACAAGAAGAAGAATTGTGCTCCTAGGTGTCACCTTCGGGGTGATTGTGATAGTCAGCTTAGGAGTATGTTTTCGTGCAGTGTGACTACATTGTAACCCAGTTGTATCACGATGTTTTCAGACTTGAGTCTTGTAGTGCCTTGGACCCTTTTTCCATCGTGTTCTAATAAAGAATGCTTAAGCATAGTGTGGTTTGAATTGAGTTCGATTGGTTCAAACAAGTTGTTGGAATCTTGTTACATGTGATCACCAAAGTCGAGCGAAATGTTACAATAACCGCGCTCGCCCAAAACTCAGAATTTGTGCACAAGAATGAGAGAACTACATCGTTTTTGGTGGGTGCCGATCGTTTGCTAAAACAACTTGGTGACCTTTCGCACATTATCTTCTCCGGGCACGCGAAATGGAAAAAAATCGCCGCGAAGTTGAAAGCCAGCTCTAGGCACTTGAGTTATCGTGTCTTCTAACTGTGTTGAACAATGATCCTATGAATCCAATTTTTGGCTACATGATATCTTACGGCTGTTGCTGCCATTGCACTTGTCATCATTTCTGAGTAAGATTTTGGACATGTGTCTGATAAAGGCTCGCATTTCAGATGGTGGGACCCAGGCGCAGCTCTCCCAATGGGTTCGGAGCGACCAGTAGCAGCGACCTGCCACCACCGCCGCCCATGACGCCATCGGAGGCCTTCATGGCCACTCAAACCGAGGTGCTGCGCCAGATCCTGCAGACGCAATAGTAGATCGCCCAGCAGATGAACCGAGGGCCGCCACATGGGGTCAATCACGAGGAGCCTAATCAGGTCACCACGTACGCTCAGTTCATCGGGATGAAGCCACCGACCTTTTCCAAGGCGGAAGTGTAACATCCTTGAACTTGTGTGATTGTAAAATATGGGATTTCAAAAACTTGATTTGAATTTGATTGCTATTGAAATAAATAAGGGTGTCTTCCTTCTTTCTCCTTCCCTAAAGTCCTAGGTTTGTAATTGATTCGATTCACAAATGCTAGGATTCATAAATGCTAGTGTGAGAAATTGGATTTTATTTGGGATTTTATTTGGATTTATTTTTGTGGATTCAAATTTGAAATTGGAATTCAAATTTGAAATGAATAGGAAATATGAGTAACTTAATTAGGAAACCTTAACTCCCCTTAAGTGGGCCGCAGCCAACCAACAGGCCTACCTCCCCCTTCCGGCCCATGTGCGGCCCAGCAACCCGCCGCGCCAGCGCCCGCCTGCCCATTCCGCATGGTGTCGCTGACCATTGGGACCCACAAGACGTCATGCTGGTATCACCCGTGACGTCACCGTCGTCACCCCGGCTTTTCCCCTTTCGCTGGCGTCGCCGCGCTAAAGCGCCGGGGAGCCCGTCATGGCGCCGTCGCGGCGTGCTCCCGCGCGCCACAGCTGCATCGTGGCCGACCATGTGTCCCAGTGCGCCTGCCACTATAAGTAGCCACGCCGCAGCCCCCCGGGTTCTCCCAACCCTAGCCGCCTTGGGGTAGAATCCTCCCCTGTCGATACCGCCGCCGGAGAAGGAGAGGAGGGGGAGAAGGAGAAGAAGGGGAGGAGGAGTTGGAAGCTGAGCGTGGGGAACGCTGTTCGCCGTGAAGGCCGGAGCCACCCGTGGGAGGAGCCGGAACCGCCGTCGCCGAGCGCACCTGTTTCCTCTGCTTCCACATCGCCGAGCTGCCGTCTCGTTCCTTCCCATCGACGAGCCACGCCGCCGATCTTCACCGACGCCTGCACTTCGACCCGTGGCCACTCAGGTGAGGAACGGTCGCTCGTCTCCTCTGTGAAGCCCGACCATCGAGCCAGGGCCTGGAACGACACGCCCGAAACGCCACCGCGCCGCCGCGCCATCGCGCTGTGTGAAGCACGGCCTTCGTGCCGTGCTCGGATGCTTTTCTGCAGGTGCCGCAGCCGACAGCACCACGCGTGCAGCTCGCTAGCCGTCCACCCCTTTCTCTGTTCGTGGACCGGTCGCCACGTCGCCACAGCCGTTCTGACCTTCGGTGATGGTCTTGGCGCCGGCGTGCACATGCTCGCACCACACGTCCCGTTCACGTACCCGTGCACCCAAGCACGTGCACGCCCGCGTTCGCAAGGTGTAAAGCCGCATTCTTTTTCCCCGTTCTGTGCCGCACCAGCCGCGCTCGCCGGTGTTCCGCCCGCCGTGAGCCGAGGCGACGCCGCCGGGGTAGGCTTTCCGCCCTGGGTGTGCAAGTTCCCGGTCACTGTCGAGTTCGCATGCATGTTCACACGGTAGCCGCGTGGAGCTCTGCCGGTCGTGGCCACCCCAACCGCACCGACGGGCTCCCATCTTCCTGCCGTGACGCGCCGCGGAACCTCGTGCGTCCGCCGCCCTTCCTCTCGTGCCTGTGCTCCTGAGCACGCACACGCATCCACGTGCACCGCGAGTAGGCGGGCCACCCGCCTTCGCTAGATCCTCGCCGGACCAGAGGCCAGAGCCGCTACGTCGACCCGCCGTCGCGCCGGCCATGGCCTCGGCCTCACCACGGAGGTCACTGTGACGCCCCTGGTTTTTAATTAGCGTCATTAGCGCTAATGGCCGAATCAGCTGAGTCAAACCGGCCGACATTGGTCAAACCTAGGTCAACCTGGGTCATCACCTCGAAAACCAAGCCGACAACCCCTATTGACCCCTTGACCAAGTCAACACACCCTGATGGTCAACCCTTGGTCAAAGACAAGGATAAACCCCGCTTAAACCCTGACGTCGGCGAATGTCTTCTGGAACTTTCGCCGCGTTCTCCGAATTTCACCTAAACACTTCAAAATCTACCTTTATGAAAGTTGTCCAGTTTGTCGAGGGACACAACTTTCATGTAGATTGGCATTTCAAAATTTGAGTTGAAAAAGGTGAAAAACTTGGTCAATTGCCAGCAGCTCCTGCTCTCAGAGACATGGCGGCATTCAAAGTTGGCAAGCCGTTTCTGCAAAAACCATCGAGAAAAACACCTACGAGCCTTTGTGAAAATGGTAGAGGTAGTTAGAGCTACAACTTTGCTATTCACCTCTTAATGGACTTCAGTTCAAAACTTGGGAGAAAAACTTAGTTAAAGTGCCCTAAGTTGAAACAGATGCACCGGAACGCGAAAGCACGCTGCAACGTCGCCGCGCTCGCGCGCGCCGCGTGCTGTACGCCGCCGCCGCACGCACGCCGAGGCGGGCCCGTGCCCATCGGTCCGTGCTCGGCACTCGCGCGACGTCCTCCCCGGCCACATGTCGAGCTCCCCCTCGCTGGTCGGCCGCCCGTCGAGATAACCGCCGGTCCGTCGCCACCCTCCCCCTGCGTGAGTGCGCCGCCCGAGATTGCTCTCCGTACTGCGGTGTAATGGCCGGGCACGCTTCACGACGAAGGCTTGGAGGTGCGCCCATCTCCCCACCACCTATTTAAGAGGCCTCCGCCCTCCTGCTCGCGGGTGGCGCATCGCCACCGCGCCGCCATGGCCGCCCGCGGCGAAACTTCCTCCTCCGCACCTCCCCGCAGCCGGTTAGGCCCCCATCACCTCTACACGCGCCCACCGACCATGCCGGGCCGCGAGCCGCACACACATTGGCCGCCGTTTCGCCGGCGCACAAGGCTCCGGCGGCCACCACCGTGGGGCCGCGCCGTGCAAGCTCGCCGGCAGCACTTCTGCCCCCGACCCAGCATGGGGATCGAGCTTGGGTGACCCCAGGACGCCCTCGGTCGGTCCTCGGCCGGTCACGACCACCGGACCACCGGAATCTGGCGACCCCCGCCGGCGACCCCCTGGAGGACCCAATTGCAAGGTCCTTTTTCTTTCTATGGGTTTATTCGCAAACCGAGGGCACATCTGTGAGAAACTAATTCTTTCCAGGGGCCTAGGCTGAAAAGTGAAAATTCAATAGTACTCAAGTTTCACTGAATCTTGTAAAACGCGTAGAAAATCGTAGAAAATTCAGAAAAATGCAAACTCAATTTTTTTTGGATTCGTTGTGAAAAATCTTACAACTTTTGTTATACTCACCTAGTCTGTTTCTTGATATTTTAGCATGAAAAATAGAAATGTGAAAAACCTAGATATAAGATATCTCAAAATTCATGAGTCCTCTGTATCCAATTTTGATATGTTGTGTGTGATGTTATGACTAGCTCCTGTGCCAAAAATTGCACAAAGTTATGATGTAAATCTTTTTATATAAATTGTTTTCCATTTATGCAGATTCTGCCTAGATGATTTTTGTAGCTAAACATATTCAGGTTTTCGTGCCCAACTTGTGCATGCTGTCTTGTTATGCCAAGGTACACCTCTGGTGATTTAATCACAATTTTGGATTGATCAGTAGTATTTATTCTTAATATATGTATGTTTTCTTTTGTAATTGCTTAAAGCTAGATTAGTAGTAGTTCTAGGTGTACTTGCTGCTTTTCTAGGATGGTTTAAGACCAAAGAACATGTGTGAGGAAGTTTGGAGTATTTGGATGCTTATTTATTTTTGTATGTAATTAACTTGAATTGCTAGCTAGCTTTTGTTATTTTCAAAATAATTAAATTCATGGCTTTCCTAAACATGCATGAGTGTTCAATGACTTGTTGTAGGTGATTAGTGCCCAATGCACATTTCCACTGAATTTAATTGATGAATAAAAGCTATGGAAGCAATTTAAGGCATAATAGTCATTTAAATGAGAAGAATCACCAAACCACTTTTATGACTTGTGTGTGATGACTATCTTTTTTTTAAAAAAAAAGTAAATACCAACCCATTGCTGTTTGTGAGGTTAAATTAAATTATTTACATATATATATTTATTAAAGAGCTGCATATTGTTCCTTTTTGGAAGAGTATGCTGAATGTATTCTTATCTAGGCGAATGTGTTCAACCAATGCACCCCATGGTTGTCATTTATTGTCTGTAATTAATTAAATTAAAAATCGTCGAATAAATCTTGCATTTGCATCTTCGTGTAGATCTGTCCGACGGTAGACGTACTCTCGCGCCGGAAGGAGGAGACGAAGGTGCTGGCGAAGAGCTGCAGTACGTGGACGTAGCTCAAGACCTGGACCCAAGTCCAGAAGGGCCTAAGGCCAACGTTGCCAGCGAAGGCAAGCCCCGGATCATTAACCCTGTATTTTAAAAATTATGTAATTGTTCCATGCTATGCTTGTGCATTTACATTTCAGGAGTTGTTTGAAACACTAAATGCATGATCCCTAGGTACCTATGCTCTATCACTAGTATGCTAGGTCGATAGCTGCTATGCTATAGGACCGGTACAAGTCGAGTGATGTTTGTCACTCGCGAGAATAGGTTCTTATATTGGAATCATAAGACCTCCATAAATGGATTTCTCATGTGGTAAGAGCATGGGATTTGGGCTCCGGTCCAGTGGCTTTCGTGGGCTAAGCTTTTGAACGTACTAAGCACTTGTCGGGAATGGGACCGGTAAGCCTAGTACCTTAATGAGATGGCTAGGGATTTAACTGTCACTACTCTTGGGATGCGTCTCACGACTAGCTACCGGTGGTGTATGGTGAGTCCGGGTGCCTCGCGGGGTATGCCGGATAGCCTGCACCAAAGACTGTGGCCTTTTATTCCGACCCAAGGATTTTTGGGAACCGTTTGGTGGTTGTCCTCGCGGGGGCATCCCACCGTGTGCTTAGGTTTACCTTGCAAGGTTTAAATCAATCGATTCTCGGCCTCTCACCGTTATCCGAGACTGCTTAATCAACTGGCCATGATATCTCGTAATGATGGAACTTGGTGAATATTATTGTATGAATTAATTACTTGTACAATTCTTGATTGAATTAGCTGGCACACTTAGAAATGGTAATCAACTAGAACGTGTGCTAAAATATTGAAAGTAAGGACATATTCTTTGTTGCCTTTCAGCAAAAGAACTCCATCGGCCAAAAGCCTTCCATGTCTAGAGTTGGTGATGTAGTTATCACCCGACGGTTAAGTCTTGCTGAGTATTAGTATACTCAGCCTTGCTTTAAAACTGTTGTGCAGGTGTTGCCGACCGGGTGGATGACGACAAGTGATGACATCACGGATGGCCTCCTGTGATGTTTACCGTTGTGCTAGTTTATTTTATTTCCGCTGTTTCCAAACTCTGAACCTTTATTTATTGTCTCGAGCAATGGTTTGTAATAAATTGAATTTTAACCCGTTTTGTCCTCTGGACTCGCCTTCGTGTGAGTTTTAATGCATATGTCGATCCTCTGTATGAATTCCAAGTGATTTACCGGGTGTTAACCCGGCAACTAACGACATGATGATACTTTACTACTGCTTAACGACCAAAGTGGATTGGTTTGGGCGGTAGTACGGTATTTTCCTGAGAGGGTTGTCACAGTTGGTATCAAAGCAATTATATGCACCAGAGATTAATTAATTACCTTAATCACTACTTTTGAATAAAAATTGCCAAGATCGCTTGATTTTCCAAAACACGTTGGTCCGCTAAGGATAAACTAGACCGAGAGGCCCTAGAGGGAATTTTTGGGTTCTTTCAGGTGGCTTATTAACCTATGGTTTATCTTGCTAACTCCCAACACATTTACTTTATGTCAGACTTACTTTCTTGCACAACCAAACTAGATGAGCCACGTGTTTTATACGTGTGCTGTGCCGCATCACGGAAATTGCGAGGGTTGGAGTGATCCATTCCACGGATCCCATCTTCGCGTCTGGTTGTAAGATGTGTGTCGCCACGTGTTTCATATGTGAGCATTCCGCATGTCGAGTATGCGAGGCAAGGATACACTCCATTCAAACGGAGGGTGTCCGAGATTGGACGCTATCCATGCAGTGGCTTAACGCATGGATGTCGTTTCTATAGTGAACGACAATGTATGTGGACGCTTCCGTGACGTGCTGGCACGGAAGGTTCGTTTTATGCAGGTACATAACAGCGCTTCGTTAGTCGCTAAGTGAGTACCGTGTAGCTCTCGACTAGATATTATATGGAGAGACGAGTAAAAGCCTTGCCACCGGCGCTAACTTCGAGTTTGGCTTGATTGCCTTGTGAGGACGTATAGGATGTCTTGCATGCATGTTAAAAATTAAAACAATAAAAATGGACCCAAAAACAGAACCTTGTATGCTCTCTAAGGAAGATTTTGCTAGTGTGTGTTTTCTATAAACTAGAGTACCTCTCATGCTTGATGTTATGCTGCCCAAATTTTATAAAAGCTTGTTTGTCTTGTTTTTACACCATGTTCTAGGAGTAACTATAATAGGTGTGTTAAACAAAAGTTGCTCCAAATCTAATCTAGTTCCTGCTCGCAACAATTCACAGTCATAACTTTTGTCTATCTCAAGTTATGCTCGGTTTAGTCAACCTCTGTCCTGCTGTCTTTCTCGGAATCAGATCTAAAATCTGGCTTAGTTAAAGCACCTTCCTAACCTTTCTAATGGATCTTTGTATACCAAAGATGTGTCTCATAATCTCGCTGAGTGCTACAACCATTCGAGAATTTTTGGAGCTTTGGTTTTAAGTTATGAGTTTTTGTTCACAACTGCCAGAACTTCATGTCATCATGTATGTGTGCTCACTTCAAGTGCTAACATGAAACTGCGCCTTTGTACCCATGACTGCCCAGCATGAGAAGAGAACTTTTGCTATTCTACCATGTTAGTGGGAATGTCTTGATCTTAGAATTTAATCTTCAATGGTGATTTCTCCTGTCAACCTGTTATCTCCATAGACTTGTTTTTTCCTCCAACCCCTTTTGTCCTTAAACATGTTGAAGCACTAAGATATTCTTGGTATTTAATATCCTTGTCATGGTTACTTTGAACTTTCAATCACGAGCTTATTCCTTATGGTCTTGCTCACAACATTTTGAAAATAAATAATTAAATATGTCCCTTCTTGAGCATGCATTGCATAGCATGTGCATTTGGGAACCTTGGGTGAACTAACGTGCATTCGCATGGAAACTTCCCTACTCATACCTGCCTCTCTTGTGTTGGTGATGCTGTTGTCCCATAACCAAAGGTGCCTCGACGGAACCTAGGGCATCACGTGCGCTGCAGCCACATGACTGCCACTAGGTTCGCGCTAGGTATCATGGTTGTGAGAATGCGACCCGCCACGCATACTCCTTCTCAACTTGTGATTGTCCTCCCAATCACTAACTCATTTTGTGGGTAACTGAGTCGTGCTAACATGCATCATAAGCATCATACTACATGAGCATATGCATCGTGTCTCCATAAACATGTGCATCACACCAATATTGAAAAGCATTGCACCATAGTGGCACGAAACAATGCCACCTAAGGTTGCAACCTAAATAACATGTGAGCAAGATCGTTCGGAAGATCCTATACCAATTTACCTCTCCATACTTTCTTCTTGCATCTGCAAGTAAACTCCGTGCAAAAGCTTTCCATTACTTGTCGCCTTTGACTACTCTTATGGGCTAATCTTGAACCGATGCTGGTTATACCCTTTGACTAATAATCCCATCGTGTTTGCTCCCTCAGAGTAATTTTAGAAAATCCGAGAGGAGCACTTCCCTATTTCCCTATCTTGTCCTTGGAATTTCGAATCTCGGGACGAGATTCTTCTTAAGGGGGGTAGGCTGTGACGCCCTAGGTTTTTAATTAGCGTCATTAGCGCTAATGGCCGAATCAACCGAGTCAAACCGGCCGACATTGGTCAAACCTAGGTCAACCTGGGTCATCACCTCGAAAATCGAGCCGACAACCCCTATTGACCCCTTGACCAAGTCAACACGCCCTGATGGTCAACCCATGGTCAAAGACAAGGTCAAACCCCGCTAAAACCCTGACGTCGGCGAATGTCTTCCGGAACTTTCGCCGCGTTCTCCGAATTTCACCTAAACACTTCAAAATCCACCTTTATGAAAGTTGTCCAGTTTGTCGAGGGACACAACTTTCATGTAGATTGGCATTTCAAAATTTGAGAGGAAAAAGGTGAAAAACTTGGTCAACTGCCACCAGCTCCTGCTCACAGAGACATGGCGGCATTCAAAGTTGGCAAGCCGTTCCTGCAAAAACCATTGAGAAAAACACCTACGCGCCTTTGTGAAAATGGTAGAGGGTAGTTAGATCTACAACCTTGCTATTCACCTCTTAATGCACTTCAGTTCAAAACTTGGGAGAAAAACTTAGTCAAAGTGCCCTAAGTTGAAACAATCGCGCCGGAACGTGAACGCACGTCGCGACGTTGCCGCGCCCGCGCGCGCCGTATGCCGCAGTACGCACGCTGAGGTGGGCCCGCGCCCATCGGTCCGTGCTCAGCACCCGCGCGATGTCCTCTCCGGCCACGTGTCGAGCTCCCCCTCGCTGGTCGGCCGCCCATCGAGATAACCGCCGATCCGTCGCCGCCCTCCCCCTGCGTGAGTGCGCCGCCCGAGATTGCTCGCCATACTGCGGAGTAATGGCCAGGCACGCTTCATGACGAAGGCTTGGAGGTGCGCCCATCTCCCCACCACCTGCCTCCACCCCCTGCTCGTGGGTTGCGCACCGCCACCGCGCCGCCATGGCCGCCCGCGGCCAAACTTCCTCCTCCGCACCTCCCCGCAGCCGGTTAGGCCCCCATCACCTCTACACGCGCCCACCGACCATGCTCGGGCCGCAGGCCAGCACACATTGGCCGTCGTTTCACCGGCGCACAAGGCTCTAGCGGCCACTGCCGTGGGGCTGCGCTGTGCAAGCTCGCCGGCAGCACAAGGCTTCAGCGGCCACCGCCGCAGAGGTTGAGCTGAAGCTGTTGAAGGTAGAGTTACACTCGTTGCTTGAGAAGGGGTTCATCTGTAACACCCCCGTGTTTTTTCTCAGTGACAAACTGTGCTAATGACCCACTTAATCACTCCTCTAACTACCTTGAGGACATTAGGTCAACCCTTGGTCAAAGCCCTAACTCAAAACCCCTTTATCCCCTTTGACCCCTTGATGCCATTCTAGAACTTTGGCACGTTCTCCAAAATTTCCCTAAACACTTCACAACCACCCAAAAGGAAAAATGTGCAGAATGTTGAGGCACACAACTTTGCTGTTGATTGGCATTTGAAATTCGAAGGAATACTTGGTGAAAAATGCCTTGGAAAGTGTCATGTTCCTGTTCACGGGCGCCGAGGATTGGGTCAAGTTGGCATGGCGTTCCTGCTCCATTGCTTGAACCAAACCCCTACCAAGCTTTGTGAAAGTTGTAGAGAAATGTCTAATCTTCAACTTTGCTTCAGACCTTATGATGCACTTTAGTTTGAAAAAATGGAGAAAAGCAATTTTGAAAATCATTCAGTGAAATGCCAACAGCCCGGGAACGCCAGAGCGCGCCCACACGCGATGTCGCGCACGTGTGCCACGCTAGCGGCCGTACGCGCGCCGCGTGCGCACGCCGAGGCACCGGCGGACCCGGCGGTCCATGCGCCGCGCCGGAATGCCACCGTGGGTGACGACCGCGAGCATTTGGACGGCGCTAGGTGGCCGGTTTCCACTCGGCGGCGTGCCAACCGCCGTCCGCCATTGGCCGCCGCGACGCCGCACGTCGCAGCGCCTTGCTGCCCACGCCGCGCGTGCACCAGCGACGTGGTTGACGCCATATAACCCCCCCGATCGCACCCCGCGTGCACGTGCTCTTCCACCCGAGCCGCCGCCATCCACCATTGGCGCCGCCGGTGTGAACCCCACTCCAGTTGCCGTCCCCACTCACCCAAGCACCTAGGCTCCCCTCTGTGCCTCACAAAACCTCCCCGAGCCGCTTATTGATCAAGCCGAGCTACACCTTCGCCGGAACCCGAGTTCCCGCGGCCACCGCCGGACCGCCGCCGTCAAGCTCGCTCCTCCGTCGCTTCTCCAAGCCCGGTGACCTGCCTAGCACCTTCTCTGGGTCACATGGAAGCTCCCCGTGCAGCACGTGGTTGAGCCCAGGACTTTCCCTCACCGCCGTCCAGTTTCCCGCGGGCGCGCCGCCGCTGCTCCGCCGCCGCCGCTCGCCGGAGACTCCCCCGACCGGTCCATTGCCACCAATCGATCACGGGTGAGTCCAATCGACGATCCCTGTCGCTTGTTTGCGTGGCCGCGCTCCACCACACCGCCGGCGAGCTTGTCACCGCCGTCGGGCCCGAGGGGGAGAGACCAAGGGCATTTGTGTGAGGATTTTAAAAGTTCTAGGGTTCGCATTGTAAAAAGATTGTTCTCAGTTTTGTGTTTGAGTCTAGCACCTTGTAAAACTGATTAAAAATCGTAGGAAAATCCAAAAATAGCAAACCCAATTTTGCTGTGCTCAGTGTAACAAGAACTACAACTTTCTCCAAATGTGTATATACTTTTGAGTTTTAGTTTTTGCTTGAAAAATTGGAATGTAAAATACTTAGATTTGTGTTTCTGCAAAATCCACACAAGCTGTTGAGCTGGATTTTGGATATGTTGTGGGAACTAGTATATCTAGGTGTTGTGCCAAAATTTGCACAAAGTTACTGAAGGGACTTCCTGAATAAATTATTTTGGGATATTGGTAAATCTGCCTAGATGATTTTTGTAGCTGGATATGTAATTATTTTTGAGCCCAACTTCTGGCTATGGTCATGTTATGCTAGAAATCACCTTTGGTGAACTTACCATGATTTTATCTCTGTTAGAAATATTATTTCCTCATTTATGCATGTTTTTAATCATAATTATGTGTAGGATGTTTCATAAGGGCTATGGGTGTGTTTGTTAGTTCTTTAAGCTTGTTTCAGACCAGAGTATATGTAGGAGAACGATGAGATTCATTTCTGTCCTATTTATTTTCGTATGCCTTATTCCCTCTTATGCTAACTAGGAATGCTCATATCTTGGTGTAATTTATTCAATGGTGCAAAAATCTTTTGCTTGCTGTCCAGTGAAGGATCAGATGGCGACTAGAGAGGGGGGGAGTGAATAGGAGCCGGTAAAAATTCTTCCCAAAGAACCCGGCCTATGTCCTACTCAAAACCCGGTCACACACAAGCGATGGATCGAATCACGCACCAATTGCCAAGACCACGAGGTTATGGATCAACCTCTAGCCTTAGGAACGATTCCTCGAAGCACACGCGGAAGCACTAGAAAGGGGAGGAAGGAATCGAACCAAGAAGCAAAGCACACGAGGCTGCGGCGGACCGTCCGCGCGGGGAGGGGCGGACCGTCCGCAAGAGCCGCGCGGACCGTCCGGCCGGGTATCGCGGACCGTCCGCGGCCGGGCCGTGGACCGTCCGGCCTTAGCCGCGGACCGTCCGTTAATTTACACGAACGACCCAAAGACACCCCCGTGCCACGGACCGTCCGCGGGGAGCACGCGGACCGTCCGCCAAGCACCCGCGGACCGTCCGCCCGACACCGCGGACCGTCCGAAACTTCGTCCAACCAAAAACCAAAATCACAACGGATCGAAGCAAAGGACGAGCAAGAACACGAAGAACTCGGGACGAACTCGAGCGGCGCGGACCGTCCGCCCGGGAGGCCGCGGACCGTCCGCGAGGCTCGGACGAACGAGAAAAATGCCTGACCTCGAAAGTCAACTCCCCCAAATCATCATCGGATTTCCCAAACGGTTGAAGCTGTGGAGACAAGGATTTGGGGACTTGAAAAGCGTCACACAAGGATGCTATAGCCCAAAAATCTTGCCTCCTAACTCCCTAAATCACCGGGAATTGCGAATCCTTTGAGCACCACCAAAAACTAGAGCACCGAACGAAAACTCACGAATCGAAGTGATTTCCCGGAGTTTGAGGACACAAGATCAAGCACAAAGATGCACAAGACATCTATCCATGTTTTCCTCAAAGAAATCCGGAAGAAACTCACTCAAATCCGCGGAATCACACCGGGAACAAAGGCACGAAAATAAGCACAAAAAGCCACGAAAAACAACCCCGAATCTTCTATACAAACCGGGGAAGATTCACAAGGTCTAGCATGCCGCCCTAGCATCCATCCCTCTCAACAAATCTCTCATGAAGCTCTCATGCTAGCCTAGAGAAAATAGGAAGGAAAATAGCTACGAAAATGAGAAAGAGGAGGGAGCAAATGAAACCCTAAGTCGCGGAGAGCGAGAGCCATCAACACACACTCCAGGCTTATATATCAGGTCCCGCCGGAGTGGTAAATGACTCGACTACCCCTAACTACACTACTGGCGATACAACCCACGTAGGGGCATTTTGGTAATGTTTGTGGGTCTTGCCATCGGACGGCCACGCCTTTGCCGCACCCCGCGTCCTCCCGACGCAAGCCATGCGATCCCGCCGCGTGTCCTCCGCTTCGAAGCTTCCCGACACGCCGGATCCCGTCTCCGTCGTGTTGGGCCCTCGGACTTGGTTTTGAGGCCCAAACCAAGAAACCGTCCGCCGATGGTTTTGTGGGCAAACCACCAAACCCCGCATGCCGGTCCGGCCTCCCGCCAAACCACTTGACTTGACCGCCACCGTGCACCGGCTCACTTGTCCATGACTTCGTCTTGCTTGTGTCGCCACCATGTGGCCCGCACCCGATCCCGTCGTCCACCGGGTCCCTCGAACCGAGCCTACTTGTCTCTCCATCTCCCGGAGGCCCCTCAAGGCTGAAGACCTTTCGCGCCCGTTCTTCACCTGCAACAACACGAACTAGGCCGCAGCCTACACCTGCGCACTAAGCCAAGAGTCAGTCCAACACCCGTTGCCAATCACTCATCACTGAGGAGCGGTCATCCATCGACCACTGGGACGCTCCTGGTCCTCAATCTCCCCCTTGATGAGTGCATTGACAACACTCAACGTGAAATGAAATTCAGAGTAAAAAAGAAAGAAAGAAGAAAGAAAAACAAAGAAGCTCAACTCATGACCAAAACCGAAGAAAGGCAAAGAAAGGTCACAAGCCAAGCAAAGCACAAAATCCACACCGAAAACAGCAAGAAAGCTCCCCCTGAACATGTGGTGCACACTTCCAAATTTCAGCTCACCTTTTTCTGAATTTTCATTAAGCTCACCTTTTCTCCCCCTTGTTGACAATGTATGAATCAAGGTGAAAATGCAGAAATGCAAAGCAAAGCATATAAACATCTACATGAGCTTCTCAAATAGGCCAAATCTAGTGTCAAAGGCTAAAAATGAGACAAAGATCACACACATGAATCATAGCATAGTCAAAGCATTGCCACAAGTAATATATGAAAATACAAGCATGTGACAAAGCAAAAGTTTCGATTTAAGCGGTTTTACCAAAAGAAGACTCGCTTCACATGTAAAAGCCTATCCATGTCACACTTGAGCCACAAACATGCATATTACTCAAAGATCATACAAGGATATCAAATTCTCAGCAAAAGATCATGGCAAACACCCATAAAGCAAAGCATGTCATGTCAAAGCTCATGAGCCATGTGTCCACTTCGGGGAGACTTCTCCACCGGTGAACATCATGCAACATGTTTTGCACCCATATGTGAAAGATAAGACATTTTAAACATAGACATGATGGATGGAGCATTTTTCAAGCATTATGCACTTCTTTTCAAGATTAATTCATTTCATGGTACATGAAGTGCCTTTGCGGCAAAAAGAAGCTTATGCTCCCCCCGTGAATGCAACATAGGCTAAACATTCACAATGATATCCGGCCTTTGGCCCAAATGCAAGAACAGGGCATCCAAGCACAATCTAAGCATGAAAAGCATATTTAGACCAAACTGTGACATGGATACACAACTACACACGAGTGGAGCATATTTCATCAAAAATTAGTCAAGTTAAGCATTTATCTCAAAAGGGGCTATCTCACCACACATATATCTCAAATATTCCAAGAGCATAGCCTCACATCACCATTTCTCCACACATATAACCAATATCTCACAAATAGCCAAAGAGACTCAAATATGGCATATGAAAGAAGCTCATCATCCTAAAATGCAATATGACACAAATGCAACATGATATATGACAAGATGGCTATCCTACCATGGTTTATACATCAAGCAAAGCATGTATATACATCAAAATAAACATGGTATGATACATATGGTACAAAAAGGAAATCTCCCAAGAATCAACTAGAAAGGGCAACAAACCCCAAGTTCCCCCGCAAGCGCACAAATGTAGCTTGGTCGAGAGGCTTTGTAAAGATGTCGGCTAGCCGATCTTGGGTAGGGACATGGCTCAAAACAATGGTTCCTTTCTCCACATTGTCCCTCGAGAAAATGATACCTCACTTCTATATGTTTGGTTACGGAGTGAAGCACTTTGGATTTTTGGCTACGCTTATGGCACTGGTGCTATCACAAAGAAGTGGGATCTGGGTGCACTCCTCACCAAAGTCTCTCAAAGTGTATGAAATCCACGGCAGCTGGGAACAACAACTCGCGGCAGCAACATACTCCGCCTCTGTGGTAGACCGAGCTACACTAGACTCGCTTGCGGGAAGACCATGAGACCAACGAAGAACCAAGAAGCGACAAGTGCCGAAGTAGACTTCCTCTCGACTCGACAACCGACAAAATCCGCATCCGAAAAACCATGAAGAGACGAGTCGAGGAGGAAGAATACCAAAGGCCAAGACCGAGGGCGGTCGTAGGTACACCGAAAATCCTCTTGACGGCTTTGTCGATGTGATGTCCTCGGCGAAGCACGAAAATGAGCGCACGGACACACGGCCGAACCGTATGTCCGGCCTCGTCGCCGTCAAGTAGAGGAGGGAGCCGATCATGCTCCCGTACTCCCGCCGGTCCCCCGGTTCTCCGTCCTCATCCGCATCCAAAGTGGCCGTACTCCCCATGGGAGTCGACATCGGCTTCACATCTTGCATACGGAACTTCCTCGGCATGTCTTTCGTGTACTTGGTCCGGTGCACAAATGTACCGTCCTTCACTTGCTTGATCCGCGGCCCCGAGAAAATACCGCAACTCGCCCATCATGCTCATCTCGAACTCCCCGCTCATCTCATCCGCAAACTTGGCAACAAGGTTATGTGACGAGCCACCAAAGACAATATCATCCACGTATATACCGAACAATCGGCAAGTCATTCCTATGCTTGAGGAGAAACAAGGTTCTATCCACCGTACCCATCACAAACCCTCTCGCTCAAAAGAAAACCTCTCAATCTCCCATACCAAGCACGGGGCGCTGTTTCAACCCATACGAGCCCTTTTCAACTCCGTATACCCCGTGTGGGTACAACTCGCTCTCAAACCCGGTGGGCCGCTTCACATACACCTCCTCCTCTATGACCCCATTCAGAAAAGCACTCTTCACGTCCATCTGAAACAACTTGAACCCTTTAGCCACGGCAAAGGCTAGAAGGATCCGAATTTCCTCAAGACGGGCCACAGGAGCAAAGGTCTCCTCATAGTCAATCCCCTCCTTCTGACTAAACCCCTAAGCAACAAGTCTGGACTTGTTCCTCACAACCATCCCATTCTCTCCCTCTTTGTTCTTCCAAACCCACTTGGTTCCTATGGGATGGCAATTTGGAGGTGGTTCAACTAACTCCCACACCTGGTTCCTCTCAAAGTTTTCCAACTCCTCATGCATAGAATTGACCCGGTTTGCATCGGATAAAGCATGTCCAATGTCCTTGGGCTCAAAAGTAGCAACAAAAGCGGCATGAGCAAAACGAGAGGAATTCACCGGACCTCGGCCGTGTAGTGCGTTCATTGATGTCTCCAATGATCTTCGACATGGGATGCACTTCTTGAATCCGCCGGGGAGCCTCACGCCTCGAGACTACCTCCCCCTCAACTTCGGCTTCTCTCGCTTTGGTCCTCTTGTTGCACCGTCGTTGTCCATGAAGTAGACGGTCCATGCTCCAAAGTAGTCGTAGGGGAAGTAGTGGGTACATGCTCAGCTTCAGGCGCATGGTTCTCCCCATCATCATCTCCAGCTTCATCTTTCTCCTCTTCAAAGAGGTCCTCGGCCATCTCTTCATCACCTGCACATTCAAAGCCAAGAGAGGTACATGGCATTGTCTCGTCGAAGGTCACCTCACAAGTCTCCATGATTTTGTTAGTCTCAAGGTTAAGCACCCTATAGGCTCTAGAGTGGTTAGCATATCCAAAGAAAATACCATCACTAGACCTAGCCTCAAACTTGTCGAGTTTCCCCTTTTTCAAAATAAAGCACTTGCAGCCAAAAACTCGGAAATGACTCACTTTGGGTGCCCGACCATGCATAAGCTCATAACGAGGTCTTCTTCTTGAAAGCTCTCAATAAAATTCGGTTGGAAACATGACAAGCTGTATTGACCGCCTCAGCCCAAAACCTCCTAGGAGTCCTGTGCTCATCGAGCATCGTCCTAGCCATCTCACAAAGAGTCCGATTTTTCCTTTCCACGACTCCATTTTGAGGGGGCACATAAGGGGTCGAATACTGATGTTCAAGTCCTAGATCACGACAAAAGGCATCAAAACGAGAGTTCTTGAACTCAGAGCCATTATCACTGCGGATAGCTCGAATAGCATTCCCATGCCTCTCGTTTCTCAACCTCACGATCAGATCTCGAACAAAACCAAAAGTCTCACTCTTATCCTCCAAGAAGAACACCCAGGCATAGCGGGAGTAATCGTCCACCACAACAAGGACATACCACTTCCCACCCACCGAGCGAACTCGAGCTGGCCAACAAGGTCCATATGCAACAGCTCTGTCGGATGCTCGGTCATGACATCGGTCAGGGGTGGATGGGGAGTGGCTACCATCTTACCATGCCTACAAGAAGCACAAACCAAATCCTTCTCAAACTTCAACTTCGGCAATCCTCGGACCGGGTCAAGACCACTCAAGCGGGAAACCAAATCAAAGCTCAAGTGTCCCAACCGCCTATGCCATTTCCACAAATCGAGAAGAAGGACCGGCCATCAAACGGCGAGCGGGACCCAAAGAACGAGAGAAATCGGCCACGAAAATCGACCCTCGGGGATGATCATACGGACAAGATCACCTCGAGAATCAAGCAAACGAGACTCGCCAGACTTGAAACGCACCTCAAAACCCTCATCAAGCAACTGAGAAACCGAAAGCAAATTAAATCCCAAAGACTTCACAAGAGCCACTCTCTTCAACGTTACCTTGTCACTCACATGCACAACACCCTCTGAAAGCACCCTACCTCGTCCATTGTCCCCAAATGTAATGTACATCTTTTCCTTCAACGGGGTGAGGCCTGGAGAACCACTTCTTATCTCTGGTCATGTGTCGAGAACACCGGAGTCGATCAACCAAATGTTCTCCAAGCCTCCCGCCCGCATCGAAAACAAGAACGAGAATGAGCTAGCGACTCGACACGGGGTTAGCACGGAGAAAGTTAAACCGGTGTCGAGCCATCTCGCTCAAAAGAGGGGTTAGCAAACATCACTCCCTTGCCACCAAACTTCCCATGTCCCATGGGAGGAGTACGAGCACCACGAGAGGGAAAACGTGGTCCGTAGTTCCTCTGGAACCCAAAGCTGCGATCATCTCCCCTAAACCCGTGCTGAGGACGAGTAGGAGGACGTCCAGCAAAACCACCACGAGCCCGACCAAACCTCTCACCAGCACGCACACCATCATCTCTCCTGACAAACCTCTCACCACCACCTCTCTGTGGGAACCTGCCAACACTCCTCACACTTCCCACACCCCGTGGAAGTGGCACTCTAGGGTCAGGAATACCGCGAGGCTGGCGATACTGTCTCGGTTTGCTTGCTCCCTAGCAAGCCTCTCATCCCTCTTCCTCTTGTAGCAAAACTACGCAACATGCCTCTCCTTGCCACAATACTCACACCCGAAGGGGATGGGTTTTGGTTTTGGCTCGCTTCTCTTTAGGCTTCTCACCCTTCTCACCCACAAACTTCACTAGGTTTCGGAAATCATTTGTCTTAGGTGGGAATTTGGGTGGATCTTGGGTTGTGTCAAGCTTGTTGCAAAGATGGTTGGGCTTTGGCGTGAAAGAGTTCTTGGGTGCTTTTGGGAGTGGGACTTGGATCTCTCCGATCACCTCAAACTCGGGGTTAGACTCAACACACTTCTCGTACACACTCTCCCCACTGTTCTCTCCCACTTTCTCACCCAACTTCTCAAACCCCAAACCACGACCATCAGCTCTCTTGAACTCCTCAATCATGATTTTCAATTGAGGTTCCTGCCCAGACAACCAACCCAACACCTTCCTCAAATAATCATTTTCCTCATAAATGACATCCAAACGGGAAGTAAGTTCAAGGTTGCGCAAAGTGACTTCATCACAGCTAGAACATGCATTTGCAACAGGAGATTTCAAAGATGCTTCCAAAGAGCTAATAGTAGAGCGAGCATCAACAAGCTTAGCATGCATAGTAGGACATGATTTGCAAGCACCAAGCAAAGTAGGTCTAGCCTTAAGCTCATCATGTTCAGTCCTAAGAGCATCTAGTTGAGCCAAAATAGAAGCATTCTTCTCATTAAGCGAGTTTGATCTCATTCAACCAAGCATCACATTCAACACATTCAACATCATCGGGAGAAGTAGGAGCAAGTTTCAAAGAGTCATTCTCAAGTTTCAATTCAAGCAATTTTGACTCTAACTCTCCTACTTTCTCGCTAGCATTCTCAAGCCGAGCCCTAAGATCTTTCCTCATCTTTTTGGCATCTCTCGGCACACTATCACGGTTATCAAGCAAACCATTCAACCTAGCAATCTCGGCAAGCAAAGAGTCGGGATCACGGTTTACCTCATCCTCCGAGTCGGAGTCGCCGTCCTCCTTCACACTCTTCTTGCTTTGCTCGAGCTATGGGCCATGCCACAAAAGCCCTCAAGCGCCACACGGCTCGGCCCGCCGAGGTTCCGGCTTGCACTCTTCTTGCCACCTGCGCCTCCCGGCGTCTTCATCTTCGGCTGCTTGAGCTTGATCGCTCCTCGCTTGAGCTTGAGTCGACGTCGCTCGCACCGGCCACCATCGCTCTTGCCTTGTTCTTCTTGTAGGTGCTCTTGCTCGGTCGCCGCTTGTCCTTGTCCTTGCTCTTGGACTTGTTGAAGTGCTTGCCCTTGGAGGAGTACTTGTCTTCACACCTCGGGTGCGCCTTGTACTCGTTCACCTTGTACTTGTTCTCCTCCGCTTCCGGGCACTCGGCGATGAAGTGACCACGCTTGCCACACTTGTAGCACATCCCTGAGCTCCGCCTTGCGTTCCTCCGACTCTCGTGTAGTCGTTCAAATCTTCTTGAGAGCAAGGCCAGCTCCTACTCGCCCAGCACATCAAACTCCTCATCTGGAATGGACATAAGAGAGGACAAAGAAAACTGTCGACAGGAAGGGTTAGATTTGCCCTTTGATCCTCCCACAAGAGCAAGACTATGGTCGGTCGATCCCTCATGCTTGGATAGCATCTTCTGTCAACCTCAGCCGACTTGAGCTTAGAAAAGAGGTCATCCAACTCAATAGTCAAATAATTCCCAGACTCCTTGATGGCCTCAACCTTAGCACCCCAAACACTTGGGTCCAAGACATGCAAGAGCTTCAAAGCCTGATCATGCTCGGAGTACGGAAAATCCTCAACATTTGCCTTCATGTTGTTCACAATGGCGGTGAACCTCTGAAACATCGCATCAATGTCCTCACCGGGAAGTGGAGTGAAATTCTCATATTGCATCCGGTAAGAGACAAAGAGGCGAGCCTTCACATGGTTATCACCACCGTGAGCAACCAACAACTTTTCCCAAATTTGCCAAGCAAGATTCAAATGGCGAACACGCTCAAACTCGGATCACACAAGCTCGGCACAAGTGATCAACGGCTTTTGCATTAGCCTCATACTTGGCCTTGGCATCGGCATCGGTCACCATAAGAGTATGGATGTTGACCGGAATAGCATAGGTCTTGTCAAGCACAATAAAATCCAACAGCTTTCCTCGAAGAAAAATCATCATACGAGCCGCCCACTTGTGGTAACCCTTGCCATCGAAGTGCGGCGGACCGCCCCCGCTCAACGTACGCCATCTTAGGATTCGAGACTTGTCAAAGTCGCAAAGAATCCGGCACCAAGCTCTGATACCAATTGAAGGATCAGATGGCGACTAGAGAGGGGGGGAGTGAATAGGAGCCGGTAAAAATTCTTCCCAAAGAACCCGGCCTATGTCCTACTCAAAACCCGGTCACACACAAGCGATGGATCGAATCACGCACCAATTGCCAAGACCATGAGGTTATGGATCAACCTCTAGCCTTAGGAACGATTCCTCGAAGCACACGCGGAAGCACTAGAAAGGGGAGGAAGGAATCGAACCAAGAAGCAAAGCACAAAGGCTGTGGCGGACCGTCCGCGCAGGAGGGGCGGACCGTCCGCAAGAGCCGCGCGAACCGTCCGGCCGGGTATCGCGGACCGTCCGCACCCGGCCGCGGACCGTCCGGCCTTAGCCGCGGACCGTCCGTTAATTTACACGAACGACCCAAAGACACCCCCGTGCCACGGACCGTCCGCGGGGAGCACGCGGACCGTCCGCCAAGCACCCGCGGACCGTCCGCCCGACACCGCGGACTGTCCGAAACTTCGTCCAACCAAAAACCAAAATCACAACGGATCGAAGCAAAGGACGAGCAAGAACACGAAGAACTCGGGACGAACTCGAGCGGCGCGGACCGTCCGCCAGGAGGCCGCGGACCGTCCGCGAGGCTCGGACAGAACAGAAAAATGCCTGACCTCGAAAGTCAACTCCCCCAAATCATCATCGGATTTCCCAAACGGTTGAAGCTATGGAGACAAGGATTTGGGGACTTGAAAAGCGTCACACAAGGATGCTATAGCCCAAAAATCTTGCCTCCTAACTCCCTAAATCACCGGGAATTGCGAATCCTTTGAGCACCACCAAAAACTAGAGCACCGAACGAAAACTCACGAATCGAAGTGATTTCCGGAGTTTGAGGACACAAGATCAAGCACAAAGATGCACAAGACATCTATCCATGTTTTCCTCAAAGAAATCCGGAAGAAACTCACTCAAATCCGCGGAATCACACCGGAACAAAGGCACGAAAATAAGCACAAAAAGCCACGAAAAATAACCCCGAATCTTCTATACAAACCAGGGAAGATTCACAAGGTCTAGCATGCCGCCCTAGCATCCATCCCTCTCAACAAATCTCTCATGAAGCTCTCATGCTAGCCTAGAGAAAATAGGAAGGAAAATAGCTACGAAAATGAGAAAGAGGAGGGAGCAAATGAAACCCTAAGTCGCGGAGAGCGAGAGCCATCAACACACACTCCAGGCTTATATATCAGGTCCCGCCGGAGTGGTAAATGACTCGACTACCCCTAACTACACTACTGGCGATACAACCCACGTAGGGGCATTTTGGTAATGTTTGTGGGTCTTGCCATCGGACGGCCACGCCTTTGCCGCACCCCGCGTCCTCCCGACGCAAGCCATGCGATCCCGCCGCGTGTCCTCCGCTTCGAAGCTTCCCCGACACGCCGGATCCCGTCTCCGTCGTGTTGGGCCCTCGGACTTGGTTTTGAGGCCCAAACCAAGAAACCGTCCGCCGATGGTTTTGTGGGCAAACCACCAAACCCCGCATGCCCGGTCCGGCCTCCCGCCAAACCACTTGACTTGACCGCCACCGTGCACCGGCTCACTTGTCCATGACTTCGTCTTGCTTGTGTCGCCACCATGTGGCCCGCACCCGATCCCCGCCGTCCACCGGGTCCCTCGAACCGAGCCTACTTGTCTCTCCATCTCCCGGAGGCCCCTCAAGGCTGAAGACCTTTCGCGCCCGTTCTTCACCTGCAACAACACGAACTAGGCCGCAGCCTACACCTGCGCACTAAGCCAAGAGTCAGTCCAACACCCGTTGCCAATCACTCATCACTGAGGAGCGGTCATCCATCGACCACTGGGACGCTCCTGGTCCTCATCCAGGGGTATGCCTTTTTGGTCAGTAGGACCAGTGAGTGCTGCTGGATCACTTTGTTATGTTTTAGCTATGCAAAAGAGCTCAAACTAGAATAATCTAGAAAAGGGAAAATAGGGAAAATCACTCTCCCTAATGCATGATAAGGAGAAGTGTTAGGAAAAGTAAAATGGTGCCATGATAGTAACTTCCTTGCTGTTTGTTTGTAAATAAAATATTTCTTAAATAGATGTGCACACAATCACCTTAAAAGGGTAGGCTAAATGGACTTTTGATTATTCTTTTAAAAAGGAAAATGTTTAAATGCTTTTGTTAAGGTGAATATGGCCAGCCATATACTCCTTGCAGTTGTTTGCTACTGTTTTTGAATTAATTTAAAATGATTACACTCCTAATCACTGTATTGCATTCCCCGTGTAGAAGTCCCCGACGGTAGCTATACGCTTGTGCCGGCTGACGAGGACGAGGGAGCAGGAGGAAACGTGCACTACGTGACCATAGAGCAAGACCCGGGCCAAAGTCCGGAAGTTTGTGTGTCTGCTTGTGCTGACGAAGGCAAGCCCCGGTTTATTCATCAACCCCAGTGTTTCTTTACAACCTCTGAATTTACTCCATGTTATTGTATGTGCATTTACGTTCAGGAGTTGAAATAAAACCCTAGTTGCATGATCCATAAGTACCTGTGATCTTTTACTAGCATGTTAGGTCGCTAGTTGCTATGCTTTAAGGATTCGGTACAAGTCGAGTGATGTCGTCACTCGCGAGAATAGGATCTCCTTTATGGAATCACCATATGTTTAAATGGATTGCTCATGTGGTAAGAGCATGGGATTGGGCTCCGGTCCAATGGCTTCGTTGGTTAGGTGTTTGAAAGTACTAAACACTTGCCGGAAATGGGTACGGTAAGCCTAGTACCTAAATGAGGCGGTACGGGGTTTTACTATCACTACTCTTAGGGTTGCGGCCCCGGGCTCGCCACCCGAGTGCATGCGTGAGGCTGGGTGACCTTAGTGGCGTAGCCCAGATAAACCTTGTACTTAAGACTGTGAGCTATTATCCCCAAACCGAAGAATGACGGGAACCGCCTGGTTGGTGAACTCTTAGTGAGGGCACCTCCCGCGTGTTTAGGTCCACCTTGCAAGGTTATGAATCAATCGATTGTCGGCCTCTCACCGTCATCTGAGACTACTTACCCTACTGGTCATGATATCCCTTTAAGATGGAACTTTGTGAAGATTATTATTTGATTAATTGTTTGTACAACGTTGGCTGTAATAGTTGCTTATCTAGTAATGATTACTTCAACTAGAACATGAGGTAAAACATGGAAAGTAAGGACTCACTACTTAGCAGCTTTTTGGCAAACAAACCCACTAGCCAAAAGCCTTGCATGACTAGAGGTAAAGCCTTTCTTTTAGACAGGTAAGTCTTGCTCAGTATTAGTATACTCAGCCTTGCTTTATAAATGTTGTTCCAGGTAATGCATCTGATGTGTGGCCCGGAGAACTTCCACCCAGCTGGGAGCTGGAATGGGTGGACGAAGAAGAGTGATTGCATCAAGGACAGGCCTCCTATGATGTGATCGTATCGTTTAGTTATCTTCCGCTGTTTTCAATAAACTCTGAACCATTTACTTTCATGACAAAGAACTATGTTTGTAATAATGACCCTCCCTACGTGAATGTGATGGTTAATTTGTAAGGCACTCTGGACTCTCCTTCGTGGGAGTTTAATGCATACGTTCAATCCTCTCTGTGTTTCCAAGTGATTTACCGGGTGTAAACCCGGCAACACTCAACGGGATGGTTCTTTATTATCGCTTAATGACCAAATGGAGTGGTTTAGGCGATAGTACGGAATTGTCTCGGGTGGGGTTGTCACATCATCCGACCAAGTGCTTCACCATGGGGTTCACCAGCTCTGTTCGTGCCAAAGAAGGATGGTACTCAGCGTCTGTGCGTCGATTACCGCGCCCTAAATGCGGTAACCATCAAGAACAAGTACCTGCTGCCCCGGATCGATGACCTGGTGGATCAACTAAGGCAAGCCAAGTTCTTCAGCAAGATTGATCTCCGATCAGGCTATCACCAGATGAAGATTCGACCAGAGGGCATCCACAAGACTGCGTTTGTGACCCGGTATGGGCAGTACGAGTACACTGTCGTATCGTTCGGTCCTATGAATGCCCCGGCGTACTTCATGAACATGATGAACAAGGTATTCATGGACAAGTTGGACAAGTGTGTTGTCATCTTCATTGACGATATACTGGTCTTCTCCAAGGCCGCAGAAAAGCATGAAGAGCACCTGAGGATCATGTTACGAAAGCTCCGACAGCATCAGCTATATGCCAAGTTCAGCAAGTGTGAGTTCTAGATGGAGGAAGTCGCCTTTCTCGGCCACGTGTTGTCAGCTAAAGGAGTGGCCGTGGATCCGAGCAAGATAGAAGCAGTGTCCAAGTGGCAATCACCGAAGTCTATGACTGAGATCCGCAATTTTCTTGGTTTAGCCAGATACTACCGCCGGTTTATCGAGAACTTCTCCAAGATCGCAAAGCCCATGATAGAACTGTTGAAGAGCAACATGTCGTATGTGTGGTCAGACAAGTGTGAAGACAGCTTTCAGAAGCTTAAGACTTGCCTCACCACTACGCCAGTCCTGACTCTCCCCGATGCAAGCAAGGACTTCGTGGTGTATTGCGACGCATCGAGGCAGGGACTCGGATGTGTGCTGATGCAGGGAGGCAAAGTAGTTGCGTATGCCTCGTGACAGCTTCATAAGCATGAGGAGAACTACCCCACACATGACCTTGAACTAGCTGCTGCCGTGCACGCTTTGAAGATATGGAGACACTACCTGATAGGCAACAAATGCGACATCTATACCGACCATAAGAGTCTGAAGTATATCTTCACTCAGTCAGAGTTGAACTTGAGGCAAAGAAGATGGCTGGAGTTGATCAAGGACTACGACCTGAACATTCATTATCACCGAGGAAAGGCAAACGTCGTAGCTGATGCATTGAGTCGCAAGCATTACTGCAACAACCTGATGGTACAGGAAAAACAACCGGCACTGTACGAGGAAATGGAGAGGCTGAGTTTGGAGATAGTCGAGGAAGGACAGTTGAACGAGTTGAGGGTGAAGTACACACTCGAAGACCAGATCCGGCAAGCTCAGAAAGGATGTCCGAAGATTGAGGAAGTGAAGAGCCTGATGGAAAGAGGCAAAGCAGCCGACTACCGCCTTGATGGTCAGGGCACCCTATGGTTGAAGGAACGCATATGCGTACCCCAGAACAAGGAGACCCGAGGCTCGATTCTAAAGGAAGCCCACGACTCTCGATACTCGATCCACCCTGGCTGCACGAAGATGTACAAGGATCTGAAGGTACGATTCTGGTGGGAGAAGATGAGGGAAGATATTGTTGAGTACGTCGCTCGATGCGACACGTGTCAGAGAGTGAAAGCAGAACACCAGAGGCTCGCCGGTTTGCTTCAACTGCTTGAGATACCCACATGGAAGTGGGATGATATTAGTATGGACTTTATTGTGGGTTTTCCACGCACACAGAAAGGGAACGACTCCATTTGGGTGATTGTCGATCGATTGACCAAAGTAGCACACTTCTTGCCAGTGAAAGCCAACTACAGTGTGAGCCGACTTGCGGAGCTTTATGTGGACAACATCCTAAAGCTTCATGGGGCTCCGAGGAGCATTGTGTCGAACCGAGGGCCACAGTTTACCGCCCAGTTCTGGAAGAGTCTACATGCTTCCATGGGCACTGAGTTGAACTACATCACAGCTTTCCACCCTCAGACGGATGGCCAGACTGAGAGAGTGAATCAAATTCTAGAAGACCTGCTGAGAGCTTGTGTGTTGACCTACGGATCCAATTGGGAAAAGAGTCTATCCTATGCCGAGTTCTCGTACAACAACAGCTACTAGGCCAGTTTGAAGATGGCTCCCTTTGAAGCTCTTTATGGCAGGAGGTGTCGAACACTATTGATGTGATCCGAGGTGGGGGCGAAAATTTTCGGTCCCGCCGCCATCGTTGAAGCTGAGGAGAATGTCTCCAAGGTCAGAGAGAATCTGAAGATAGCTCAGAGCAGGCAAAGGAGCTATGCCGACCTGAAGAGAAAAGACGTCTCATTCGAGGTAGGAGAGCACGTTTACCTGAAGGTGTCACTCTTCCGAGGTACAAAGAGGTTTCACGTCAAAGGGAAGTTGTCCCCAAGGTACGTGGGCTCGTATCCAATTGTAAAAAGGATCGGGAAGGTGGCTTACAAGCTCGAGCTACCTCCGGAGCTCACCGAAGTACACCCGGTTTTCCACGTGTCTCAGCTCCAGAAGTGTGTGGTCGTCGAAAAGAGTGCCTGCTCAGGCACTCGACGTTCAGGAAACCCTGGAGTACCTGGAGTACCCAGTCCGGATCCTGGACTGGGCAGAGAAGTCAACTAGGAGCACCACCATGCGCTTCTGCAAGGTGCTCTGGAGTAATCACTACGAGCGCGAAGCAACATGGGAGAAGGAGTCCGTCATGAGGGAGAAGTACCCTCACCTCTTTGAACCGGAGGTAACATCTTAATCTCGGGGACGAGATTCTTGTGAGGGGGAGTTCTGTGACATCATTGAATTTGTGTGATTGTAAAATATGGGATTTAAAAAAACTTGATTTGAATTTGATTGCTATTGAAATAAATAAGGGTGTCTTCCTTCTTTCTCCTTCCCTAAAGTCATAGGTTTGTAATTGTTTCGATTCACAAATGCTAGGATTCATAAATGCTAGTGTGAGAAGTTGGATTTTATTTGGGATTTTATTTGTGTGGATTCAAATTTGAAATTGGAATTGAAACTTGAATTGAATAGAAAATAAGAGTAACTTAATTAGGGAACCTTAACTCCCCTTGAGTGGGCCGCAGCCAACCAATCGGCCTACCTCCCCCTTCCGGCCCATGTGCGGCCCAGCAACCCGCCGCGCTAGCGCCCGCCAGCCCGTTCCGCGCGGCATCACTGACCACTGGGACCCACGTGACGTCATGCTGGCGTCACCCGTGACATCGCCGTCGTCACCCCGGCTTTTCCCCTTTCGTTGGCGTCGCCGCGCTAAAGCGCCGGGGAGCCCTCCATGGCGCCGTAGCGGCGTGCCCCCGCGCACCGCTGCTGCATCGTAGCTGACCACGTGTCCCAATGCGCCCGCTGCTATAAGTAGCCGCGCCGCAGTTCCCGGGTTCTCCTAACCCTAGCCGCCTCGAGGGATATTCCTCCCCTGTCCACACCGCCGCCGGAGAAGGAGAGGAGGGGGAGAAGGTGAAGAAGGGGAGGAGGAGTTGGAAGCCGAGCGTGGGGAACGCTGTTCTCCGTGAAGGTCGGAGCCACCCGTGGGAGGAGCCGGACCCGCCGTCACCGAGTGCGCCTTTTTCCTCTGCTTCCACGTCACCGAGCTGCCGTATCCTTCCTTCCCGTCAACGAGCCGCGCCGCCCATCTTCACCGATGCCTGCACTTTGATCCGTGGCCACTCAGGTGAGGAACGGTCACTCCTCTCCTCTGTGAAGCCCAGCCATCGAGCCAGGGGCTGGAACGACACGCCCGAAACACCACCGCGCCGCCTCGCCGTCGCACTGTGTGAAGCGCGGCCTTCGTGCTGTGCTGGGATGCTTTTCTGTAGGTGCCGCAACCGACAGCACCGCGCGCGTAGCTCGCTAGCCATCCATCCCTTTTCTCTATTCGTGAACCGGTCGCCGCGTCGCCGCCGCTGTTCTGACCTTCGGCGATGGTCTTGGCGTCGGCATGCACACGCGCGCACCACACGTCCTGTTCGCGTACCAGTGCACCCAAGCACGTGCACGCCCGCATTCGCAAGGTGTAAAGCGGCCTTCTTTTTCCCCGTTCCGTGCCGCACCAGCCGCGCTCGCCGGCGTTCCACCCGCCGTGAGCCGAGGCGACGCCACCGGGGTAGGCTTTCCACCCTGGGTGTGCAAGCGCCGGTCCTTTGTCGAGTTCGCATGCCTGTTCACGCGGTAGCCGAGTGGAGCTCCGCCGGTCGTGGCCACCCCAACCGCACCGACGGGCTCCCATCTTCCCCGCCGTGGCGCGCCGTGCACCCGCGCGCGTCCGCCGCCCTTTGTCTCGCGCCTGTGCTCTCGAGCACGCACACGCACCCGCGAGCACCACGATTAGGCGGGCCACCCGCCTTCACTAGATCCTCGCTGGATCAGAGGTCAGAGCCGCTGTGTCGACCCGCCATCGCGTCGGCCATGGCCTCGGCCTCACCACAAAGGTCACCCTCTTCCAGGGCCTCCCTTTCGAGCCCTAGCAAACCAGTAGGACCTAGCGGACCTCGCCGTGGAGCACGTGGTCCAAGCGCCGTGAAGCCTCGCCGCCGGCGAGATCATCCCGAGCCGCCGCTCCTTTGGAGCATTGAACCGAGCACCTGGCGGTCGACTCTAAAACCGAGAGGGTTTTTCTGCACACACCGGCCCACATGCCGCGGTGGCCGCAAAGGATCCGAGGGATCCCGTGCGTCCACCCATTCCCATTCTGGCCACACTGCAGCCCGCCTTAGCCTGTGCCGCACCTGATCCCGGCGGGATCTAATGCGGCTGCCACCCGAGCAACCATGGGGGCTGCCATGTGGGATGCGGCTGGCTTATAGCCGCTGGCATGGCTGCCTTGTCAGCCTTAGTAGCTGGCCTGCAGCCAGCTAGTAGCTAGCTATAAGTCCTCTAGAGCCAGCCAATAGTCGACCTGTAGTCTGTGCTATAGTGTATGCGTATTTTATTTTCAGAAAACTATTTTATCCTTGAAAAATCCTAGTAAATCCATTTTTTATCTGAAAAATATAAAACCTTTTTCAAAAATTCTCTAAAATCTCAAACTCAGTGCTAGGGTAGTGTTTGCTCTCTTTTGGCTCTTAATTGCCATTCTTTTTGAGTTAATTGCTTTAGGACTGCTGTTTATTTTCTTTTACATGTTAATAGGAGCAGCTGGAGCCGGGGAGCTGATCCCGGAGTACGACTACGCCGACGACTTCGCCACAGAGGACTACCCAACCCTAGGTTCACGCCCGACTGATTGTGAAATAACTATTAGGCATTGCTATATAGAATGCTAGCGCTTTACTTTATTGCATGATGATGATGAACCTTGCACTGCCTACTTTAAAAATCTTGTCCTTGATTGTCCTACTACTATATATGTTTATAAGCGTGTATATACGCCGAGATTCGCAATGCATGTGTTGGGATGGGAGTAGTGGGTCTTGGTGTGAGTGGGATAAAACCGGCAGGAGAAGGCGTTTTGGGTACTTTGGCGGGGGTGAGCTCGAAACAACCGATCTGGGATTGGGGATAGGGGTACACTCCTCAGTGTATCCCTACTTTGACGGTTTTCAGAGCCTAGGTGTTGGGGTTTTACTTGCGCTTGGAGGACATGAGCTCGCCCCGGTCTAAAGCCGAGTGGATCAACTTGTCGATAGGACCTTCGTACACACCACTCCGCCGAGCGTGGAGTTAGGGCCGAGTTGAGCTCGGCAAGTGCGGAATCATACCTGCCAGGAGGATAGCGGGGTATTAGTGGGGGACTGGTGGAGGTGAGACCACCCTCTCAGAGCGACTCCCGTGTGGCCACACGGGGGCATTTCACAGTTCGGTGCGGTCCCCCCGCGCGGGGGGGGGGGGGGGGGAGGGACCGTTTTGAGGGCCGGATGCAGGATGGGACCGTAACTACCGAGAGTTCACCCGGTAGGATGGGCTCGGTCGGTCGTACACCGGTCGAGCGCCATTCCGGGATGGGTACAGGTGTACACGCTCTGCAGAGTTGCTCGAACTATAGTTATAGCCACGTCCTGGGTCATGGACAAAGCCTAGAAGACATGTTCGTTCCTCATGTTTTGGGATTTCTACCTCCCCCTATAGGAGAGTGTGTGGTGAGCCGTGGTTGCAGTCGGTTAGAGGAGGGAGGCTCCATCTACCTTGTTGATCCGATTGCAATCATTGAGGTGCGAGGAGAGAAAGTTCTCGCATCGACCCTAGACGGGAGTAGGTTGTGGAGACGGGGCCCTATGTGACCAGGTGGTTTTGAGCTGTGTTGAGAGCTTTGGGAATGGGAACTTGATGGAGATATCTTGTTTATACTCCACTGTTGCTGCATAGGAAACCAGAGCAGCTTCCTTGTCTTTTTCCTCCCTTTAGATGTTAGGCCACTTAAAGCTGCATACAGTTAGTGACGTGGACCTATCCCACTCCTTGGGGGATAGACTTTGGATGTGCAGGGTACGAGACCGAGTACGACAACAACGCCGATGGATGGTACGACTGAGGGATGCGTCGCTTCGCTCAAGGATGCCTGTGGCGAGAAGAATAAAAGATGGAGACCCTTCTGAGATGCTAGCTACTGTTGCGTAGAATTTCACTCTGATTCAGCCAAGAGGCTTGTACTGATGTACTCCATAATGGACATGTATGTGATGCGATGTATGACTTTGTGTATTTAGAGACGCTCTGTACGCAATAGCCACTGATCCAGGGACAATCACGATGGAACAGGGATTCGGGTTTTCTATGAAAATCTGGGGTTTTACAGGAAGACCCCCTGGAAGCTGAGGCTTGGATCAAGGCCATCGAGGCAAAGTTCTCTGCCTTTGTGATGCCTTGCTCAAAGGAGAACAAAGCCAACTTCGCAGCCCTGCAACTGCGAGGAGAAGCCTTAATGTGGTGGGATCATTTCAAGACTATGCAGCAAGGGCGTGCTGTCACTTGGAATGATTTCAAGCAAGCTTTCAAGTGTCATCACATTCCCAAGGGATTAATGGATAGAAAGATGAGGGAGTTTTTGGCCCTCAGGCAGGGATCGGATACGGTATACCATTACGCCCAGAAGTTCAATAGCCTTTGCCAATACGGTGGGCATCACGTAGATACCGATGCAAATAAGATGGAAAGGTTCCGTGATGGGCTAGACGGCAAGTTGTATGAGCGACTTAACCTGCTCGAGCCCGAGAATTTCCATGAGCTCGTGAACAAGGCTATATCCCAAGAGGATGCCATGAAAAAGGCCCACAGGGACAAGAAGAGGCCGTCTGGTTTTACTCCGGGTAGCGGAACTAACAAGAAGTTTCACTTTGTGAAAAAGAATGTTCCAAACCCATCCCAGCAATCTTCAACTGGACGTTAGACGATGAAGCCATCCCAAGGAAAACCTTCAGGGAACTTCCAGTTCCGCAACGCACAGCAGTAGGCTCCAAAGCCTAATGCACCCCCACGCAACATTGGTGATCACCATTGATTGAGCTATGGTCAACCAGGGCATTACATCAGTGATTGCCCCAAGCCCAAGCAGATCAAGCCCAATCCACAGAATCAAGGTGCAGGGAACGAGCCTGCCACTCCGGCTAATAAGCCTATGGTGCAAGTCCGCCAAGGCAAGCTAAACTTCACCACCAGGAGTGACATTCCAGAGGGAGCTTCAGTGCTCACGGGTACATTCTCTATTATTGACGGATAAAACTCGTATCCACCTACGATCCGCAAGCGTACGGACCAACACCTTTTTCACCATGGGGTGACCCCCAAGGTTCTTGTCAATCCGCGGAGCAAGGGGATTGCTAGCGCTTAACCAAGTACTAATCTAGTTGATGGGAAACCTTTGAAAGGGGTATTAATCTAAAGGTAAAGACAATCTAACCTAAGTTGATCAAACAAATCTAAGGTTAAACTAGATGGTAAAGGGTGGACACAAGAGAGAGATTAAGATAGATAAGCGTTCCCTCCCTAGGGTTTAGGATCACATGAACATGCACCTACTACATGAAAAGGGTGTTTCCTACACTAGCTTCATGGTGATTATGCGGCTGCTAAGCCTTTTCCCTAAATCGTACTGTCACTACGCAAGGTAATCAAACACTTTCACGTATAACCGCATCTATGCCTAAGCATCCATAGGGTTAAGCTAATCACCACGATTACCACAAACCTTACTAAGACCACATGTTGCGCAAACATATGTAAACAAAGCATACGTGAAGACATAGACCATAAAGCATTGATTGGCACAAGGTTCATGTATAGATTACATATCATGCATCCATCTAACCCTAGGGACGAACAGAGACATTACCCCATCATCTTACACGGATTGAAGCACATAGGGGTGATGGAGACTCCGGAGAACGTCGTCGATGAAGATGGCGGCGATGAAGCTTGGGAACATCCCTAGGCCAGCGGCTTGGAGTCCTCCTCTTGCTTCCTTCCCTCCGCCGGTGTTGATCCTTGCGACGAGCTCATCCAACTCTCTCCCTCATCTTGCGGCGGCGGTTTTCTGGTGAATGACGTCGGTAGAATGTGTTAACACCAAAATTTGGTAAGGAGTCTGACCTGTGGGTCCAGCTCGGTGAAGAGTCCGTCTAGCGGAAGGAAGGTTTTTTCTTAGATGTATTCGGCAAAGAGATCTGCGGTCGGCTATCTGCTTCCGTTCGGCAGAAGAACAGTTGAGCTGATTTTGCGGGATTGGATGGTGACGTGGCTCAAGCAGGAAGGACGAATGGATGGATGGGCGATCAAGCTTAGAGATAAGTTAGGCAACGAATCCATTCGAGGTTGTACTTGGCAGGGTATAAATATGAGCCCTGAATGTATGTAATACACACAATCATTCTTCAATACAAACCGGCCTTACGCCAAACCCTAGAGTCCATTTGTCGTGTCGTCGAGTTCTTCGAGAGGGTTCATCGATCCGTCGACCTCCGTGAGTACCGGCAACCTTGTATCATATCTAGTATCATGCGGTGGATTTAGATCTGATGCAAGTAGTCTTGTTACCATGCTTCGTGTCATGCGGTTGACTCAAGCTTGTTTCAAGAGGGTTTCTTGTTAGGTCATGAGTCATGCGGTAGGCTAAGATCTAGCTCGAAGCTAGTTATCGGCTCTGTTGGATTTTGGCAAGATCCAATAGATTCATTAAGTTACCCCGTGTTGCTTTGAGTTTTTGCTTCACGTTTAAATTCATGTAACACCTCTTGCCCAATCTAGATGGGTTTGGATCGGCTTTTACCTTTTGGTGATCCTTATGCAAGTCAAGTTCGTGCTTCGGGTTATTTCAACACGTGGATCACGTGCTCTTCGGATAGCCGAAACCAAATCGATCTGGGTTGTTACGTGTTGCGGGTTCGAGCTTGCCAACATCTGTATAAATCTTGAAAGAACTGAGTATCATGTGGTAGATGCAGGTTTTTGGGTTGCTAAAGGATCAGATGGCGACTAGAGAGGGGGGAGTGAATAGGAGCCGGTAAAAATTCTTCCAAAAGAATCCGGCCTATACCCTAGACAAACCCCGGTCACACACAAGCGATGGATCGAATCACACACCAATCGCCAAGACCACGAGGTTATGGATCAACCTCTAGCCTTAGGAACGATTCCTAGAAGCACACGCGGAAGCACTAGAAAGGGAGGGAAGAATCGAACCAAGAAGCAAAGCACACAGGCTCTGGCGGACCGTCCGGCCAGGAGGGGCGGACCTTCCGCACGGGCCTCGCGGACCGTCCGCCTCTGCACCGCGAACTGTCCGCGCCGACCTTGCGGGGACCGTCCGCCCCTACACCGCGGACCGTCCGTTAAAGCACACGAGAACACCGAAGCGACCCGAGAAAAACGGACCATCCGCCGAGGCCGGGCGGACCGTCCGCGCCACCCGCGGACCGTCCGCTACCCACCCACCCCCCCCCCCCCCCCCCCCCCGCCGCGCGCGCGCGCGCGGACGAACGAAAACCCACGACCCCGAAAGTCAACTCCCCCAAATCATCATCGGATTTCCCAAATGGTTGAAGCTGTGGATACAAGGGCTTGGGTACTTGAAAAGCGTCACACAAGGATGCTATAGCCCAAAAATCTTGCCTCCTAACTCCCTAAATCACCGGGAATCGCGAATCCTTTGAGCACCACCAAAAGCTAGAGCACCGAACAAAAAACTTCGAATCCAAGTGGTTTCCTGGCGTTTGAGGGCACAAGATCAATCACAAAGATGCGCAAGACATCTATCCATGTATCCCTCATAGAAATCCGGGGAGAAACCCACTCAAATCCGCGGAATCGAACCGGGAAAAAAGGCACAAAAACAAGCACAAAAGGCCACGGAGACACAACCCCCAATCTTCTATACAAACCAGGAAAGATTCACAAGGTCTAGCATGCTGCCCTAGCATCCAGCCCTCTCAACAAATCTCTCATGAAGCTCTCATGCTAGCCTAGAGAAAATGGAAGAAAAATAGCTACGAAAATGAGAAAGAGGTGGGAGGAAATGAAACCCTAAGTCACGGAGAGAGAGAGCCATCCACCCACACTCATGGCTTATATATCAGGTCCCGCCGGAGTGGTAAATGACTCGACTACCCCTAACTTAACTACTGGCGATACAACCCACGTAGGGGCATTTAGGTAATGTTTGTGGGTCTTGCCATCGGACGGCCACGCCTTTGCCGCACCCCGCGTCCTCCCGACGCAAGCCATGTGATCCCGCCGCGTGTCCTCCGCCTCGAAGCTTCCCGACACGCCGGATCCCGTCTCCGTCGTGTTGGGCCCTCGGACTTGGTTTTGAGGCCCAAACCAAGAAACCGTCCGCCGATGGTTTTGTTGGCAAACCACCAAACCCCGCGTGCTCGGTCCGGCCTCCCGCCAAACCACTTGACTTGACCGCCACCGTGCACCGCTCGTCTCGTCCATGACTTCGTCTTGCTCGTGTCGCCACCATGTGGCCCGCACCCAGTCCCGCTGTCCACCGGGTCCCTCAATCCAAGCCTACTTGTCTCTCCATCTCCCGGAGGCCCCTCAAGGCTGAAGACCTTTCGCGCCCGTTCTTCACCTGCAAC
Source organism: Cenchrus americanus (assembly GCA_947561735.1). Taxonomy (NCBI): domain Eukaryota; kingdom Viridiplantae; phylum Streptophyta; class Magnoliopsida; order Poales; family Poaceae; genus Cenchrus; species Cenchrus americanus. The sequence continues at coordinate 94,974,227 of OX387241.1, read as the reverse complement.
AACACGAACTAGGCCGCAGCCTACACCTGCGCACTAAGCCAAGAGTCAGTCCAACACCCGTTGTCAATCACTCATCACCGAGGAGCGGTCATCCATCGACCACTGGGACGCTCCCCGGTCCTCAATCTCCCCCTTGATGAGTGCATTGACAACACACAACACGAAATGAAATTCAGAGAAAGAAAGAAAGGAAGAAGAAAGAAAAACAAAGAAGCTCAACTCATGACCAAAACCAAGGAAAGGCAAAGAAAGGTCACAAGCCAAGCAAAGCACAAACTCCACACCGAAAACAGCAAGAAAGCTCCCCCTGAACAAATGCAAGCTCCCCCTGAACATGTGGATGCAAACTTCCAAATTTTAGCTCACCTCTTCTGAATTTTCATTAAGCTCACCTTATCTCCCCCTTGTTGACAATGTATGAATCAAGGTGAAAATGCAGAAATGCAAAACAAAGCATATAAACATCTACATGAGCTTCTCAAATAGGCCAAATTTAGTGTCAAAGGCTAAAAATGAGACAAAGATCACACATATGAATCATAGCATAGTCAAAGCATTGCCACAAGTAATATATGAAAATACAAGCATGTGACAAAGCAAAATTTTCAGATTTAAGCAGTTTTACCAAAATAAGGCTCGCTTCACATGTAAAAGCCTATCCATGTCACACTTGAGCCACAAACATGCATACCACTCAAAGATCATACAAGGATATCAAATTCTCAGCAAAAGATCATGGCAAACACCCATAAAGCAAAGCATGTCATGTCAAAGCTCATGAGCCATGTGTCCACTTCGGGGAGACTTCTCCACTGGTGAACATCATGCAACATGTTTTGCACCCATATGTGAAAGATAAGACATTTTAAGCAAAGACATGATGGATGGAGCATATTTCAAGCATTTTACACTTCTTTTCAAGATTAAATCATTTTATGGTACATGAAGTGCATTTGCGGCAAAAAGAAGCTTATGCTCCCCCATGAATGCAACATAGGCTAAACATTCACAATGATATCCGGCCTTTGGCCCAAATGCAAGAACATGGCATCCAAGCACAATCTAAGCATGAAAAGCACATTTAGACCAAACTGTGACATGGATACACAACTACACACGAGTGGAGCATATTTCATCAAAAATTAGTCAAGATTAGTATTTATTTCAAAAGAGGGCTATCTCACCACACATATATTTCAAATATTCCAAGAGCATAGCCTCACATCACCATTTCTCCACATATATGACCAATATCTCACAAATAGCCAAAGAGACTCAAATATGGCATATGAAAGAAGCTCATCATCCTAAAATGCAATATGATACAAATGCAACATGATATATGACAAGATGGATATCCTACCATGGTTTATACATCAAGCAAAGCATGTATATACATCAAAGTAAAACATGGTATGATACATATGATACAGAAAGGAAATCCCCCAAGAATCAACTAGAAAGGGCAACAAACCCCAAGTTCCCCCCGCAAGCGCACAAATGTAGCTTGGTCGAGAGGCTTTGTGAAAATGTCGGCTAGCTGATCTTGGGTAGGGACATGGCTCAACACAATGGTTCCTTTTTCCACATTGTCCCTCAAGAAATGATACCTCACTTCTATGTGTTTGGTTCTGGAGTGAAGCACTGGGTTTTTGGCTACGCTTATGGCACTGGTGCTATCACAAAGAAGTGGGATCTGGGTGCACTCCTCACCAAAGTCTCTCAAAGTGTATGAAATCCACAACAGCTGGGAAGAACAACTCGCGGAAGCAACATACTTCGCCTCGGTGGTAGACTGAGCTACACTAGACTGCTTGCGGGAAGACCATGAGACCAACGAAGAACCAAGAAACTGACAAGTACCAGAAGTAGACTTCCTCTCGACTCGACATCCAGCAAAATCCGCATCGGAAAAACCATGAAGAGAAAGAGTCGAGGATGAAGAATACCAAAGGCCAAGACCAGGGGCGGATCGTAGGTACACGAAAATCCTCTTGACGGCCCGTCGATGTGATGTCCTCGGCAAAGCCTCGAAAACGAGCGCACGGACACACGCCGAACCGTATGTCGGCCTCGTCGCCGTCAAGTAGAGGAGGAAGCCGATCATGCTCCTGTACTCCCGCTGGTCCACTGGTTCTCCATCCTCATCCGCATCCAAAGTGGCCGTACTCCCCATGGGAGTCGACATCGGCTTCACATCTTGCATCTGGAACTTCCTCAGCATGTCTTTTGTGTACTTGGTCTGGTGCACGAATGTTCCATCCTTCACTTGCTTGATCTACAGTCCGAGAAAATACTGCAACTCGCCCATCATGCTCATCTCGAACTCCCTGCTCATCTCATCTGCAAACTTGGCAACAAGGTTATGTGACGAGCCACCAAAGACAATATCATCCACGTATATCTGAACAATCAACAAGTCCTTTCCATGCTTGAGGAGAAACAGAGTCCTATCGACGGTACCCATCACAAACCCTCTGCTCAACAGAAAACCTCTCAATCTCCCATACCAAGCACGGGGCGCCTGTTTAAACCCATACAGAGCCCTTTTCAACCTGTATACCCTGTGTGGGTACAGCTCGCTCTCAAACCCAGGTGGCTGCTTCACATACACTTCCTCCTCTATGACCCCATTCAGAAAAGCACTCTTCACGTTCATCTAAAACAACTTGAACCCTTTAGCCACGGCAAAGGCTAGAAGGATTCGAATTGCTTCAAGACGGGCCACAGGAGCAAAGGTCTCCTCATAGTCGATCCCCTCCTTCTGACTAAACCCCTGAGCAACAAGTCTGGACTTGTTCCTCACAACCATCCCATTCTCTCCCTCTTTGTTCTTCCAAACCCACTTGGTTCCTATGGGATGGAAATTTGGAGGAGGTTCAACTAACTCCCACACCTGGTTCCTCTCAAAGTTTTCCAACTCCTCATGCATAGAATTGACCCAATTTGCATCAGATAAAGCATGTCCAATGTCCTTGGGCTCAAAAGTAGCAACAAAAGCAGCATGAGCAAAATGAGAGGAATTCCTGGACCTTGACCGTGTAGTGCGTTCGTCGATGTTCCCAATGATCTTCGACAGGGGATGCACTTCTTGAATCCGCCGGGGAGCCTCACGCCTCGAGACTACCTCCCCCTCAACTTCAGCTTCTCTCGCCTGGTCCTCTTGTTGCACCGTCATTGTCCATGAAGTAGATGGTCCATGCTCCATAGTGGTCGTAGGGGAAGTAGTGGGTACACACTCAGCTTCAGGCGCATGGTTCTCCCCATCATCATCTCCAGCTTCATCCTTCTCCTCTTCAAAGAGGTCCTCGGCCATCTCCTCGTCACCTGCACATTCAAAACCAAGAGAGGTACATGGCATTGTCTCGTCGAAGGTCACCTCGCAAGTCTCCATGATTTTGTTAGTCTCAAGGTTAAGCACCCTATAGGCTCTAGAGTGGTTAGCATATCCAAAGAAAATACCATCACTAGACCTAGCCTCAAACTTGTCGAGTTTTCCCTTCTTCAGAATAAAGCATTTGCAGCCAAAGACTCGAAAATGACTCACCTTGGGTGCCCGACCATGCATAAGCTCATAACGGTCTTCTTCTTGAAAGCTTGCAATAAAATCCTCGTTGGAAACATGACAAGCCGTATTGACCGCCTCGGCCCAATACCTCCTAGGAGTCCCGTGCTCATCGAGCATCGTCCTAGCCATCTCACAAAGAGTCCGATTTTTCCTTTCCACGACTCCATTTTGAGGGGGGCACATAAGGGGTCGAATACCGATGTTCAAGACCTAGATCACGACAAAAGGCATCAAAACGAGAGTTCTTGAACTCAGAGCCATTATCACTGCGGATAGCTCGAATAGCATTCCCATGCCTCTCGTTTTTCAACCTCACGATCAGATCTCGAACAAAACCAAATGTCTCACTCTTATCTTCCAAGAAAAACACCCAAGCATAGCGAGAGTAATCGTCCACCACAACGAGGACATACCACTTCCCACCCACCGAGCGAACTTGAGCTGGCCCAACAAGGTCCATGTGCAACAGCTCTGTCGGACGCTTGGTCATGACATCGGTCAGGGGTGGATGGGGAGTGGCTACCATCTTGCCATGCCTACAAGGAGCACAAACCAAATCCTTCTCAAGCTTCAACCTCGGCAATCCTCGGACAAGGTCAAGACCACTCAAGCGGGAAACCAAATCAAAGCTCAAGTGTCCCAACCGCCTATGCCATTTCCACAAATCAGAAGAAGGACCGGCCATCAAACAGCGAGCAGGACCCAAAGAACGAGAGAAATCAGCCCTTAAAATCTGACCCTCGGGGATGATCATACAGACAAGATCATCTCGAGAATCAAGCAACTGAGACTCGCCAGACTTGAAACGCACCTCAAAACCCTCATCAAGCAACTGAGAAACCGATAGCAAATTGAAACCCAAAGACTTCACAAGAGCCACTCTCTTCAACGTTACCTTGTCACTCACATGCACAACACCCTCAGACAGCACCCTTCCTCGTCCATTGTCCCCAAATGTGATGTACATCTTTTCCTTCACCGGGGTGAGGCCGGAGAACCACTTCTTATCTCCGGTCATGTGTCGAGAACACCCGCAGTCGATCAACCAAATGTCCTCCAAGCCTCCCCGCCCGTAGTCGAAACAAGAACGAGAGTGAGCTAGCGACTCCGCACCGGGGGTTAGCACAAAGAAAGTTAAACCGGTGTCGAGCCATCTCGCTCAAAAGAGGGGTTAGCAAACATCACTCCCTTGCCACCAAACTTCCCATGTCCCATGGGAGGAGTACGAGCACCACGAGGGGGAAAACGTGGTCCGTAGTTCCTCCGGAACCCAAAGCTGCGATCATCTCCCCCGAACCCGTACCGAGGACGAGTAGGAGGACGTCCGAAGAAAACCACCACGAGCCCGACCAAACCTCTCACCAACACGCACACCATCATCTCTCCCGACAAACCTCTCACCACCACCTCTCTCCGTGGGACCCCGCTAACACTCCTCACACTTCCCACACCCCGTGGAAGTGGCACTCTAGGCTCGGGAATACCATGAGGCCGGCGATACTGTCCCGGTTTGCTTGCTCCCTAGCAAGCCTCTCATCCCTCTTCCTCTTGTAGCAAAACTCTGCAAGGTGCCTCTCCTTGCCACAATACTCACACCTGAAGGGGATGGGTTTTGGTTTTGGCTCTGGCTTCTCACTAGGCTTCACACCGTTCTCACCCACAAACTTCACAGGTTTCTTGAGATCATTTGTCTTAGGTGGGAATTTGGGTGGATCTTGGGTTGTGTCAAGCTTGTTGCAAAGGTGGTTGGGCTTTGGTGTGAAAGAGTTCTTGGGTGCTTTTGGAAGTGGGACTTGGATGTCTCCGATCACATCAAACTTAGGGTTAGACTCAACACACTTCTCATACACACTCTCCCCACTGTTCTCTCCCACTTTCTCACCCAACTTCTCAAAACCCAAACCACGACCATCAGCTCTCTTGAACTCCTCAATCATGATTTTCAATTGAGGTTCCTGCCCAGACAACCAACCCAACACCTTCCTCAAATAGTCATTCTCCTCATATATGACATCCAAACGGGAAGTAAGTTCAAGATTGCGCAAAGTAACTTCATCACAGCTAGTGCATGCATTGACAACAGGAGATTTCAAAGATGCTTCCAAAGAACTAATGGTAGAACGAGCATCAACAAGCTTAGCATGCATAGTAGGACATGATTTGCAAGCACCAAGCAAAGTAGGTCTAGCCTTAAGCTCATCATATTCAGTCCTAAGAGCATCTAGTTGAGCCAAAGTAGAAGCATTCTTCTCATTAAGCAGTTTGATCTCATTCAACCATGCATCACACTCAACACATTCAACATCATCAGGAGTAGTAGGAGCAAGTTTCAAAGAGTCATTCTCAAGTTTCAATTCAACCAATTTTGACTCTAACTCTCCTACTTTCTCACTAGCATTCTCAAGTTGTGCCCTAAGATCTTTCCTCATCTTTTTGGCATCTCTAAGCACACTATCGCGGTTGTCAAGCAAGCCATTCAACCTAGCAATCTCAGCAAGCAAAGAGTCAGGGTCACGATTTACCTCATCCTCCGAGTCGGAGTCGCTGTCTTCCTTCTCGCTCTTCTTGCTGCTTGAGCTATGGGCCATGCCACAAAAGCCCTCAAGCGCCACACAGCTCAGCCCGCTGAGGTTTTGCCCTTGCGCCTCCTGGCGTCTTCATCTTCACTGCTTGAGCTTGACTGCTCCTCGCTTGAGCTTGAGTCAACGTTGAAGGACCGATACGGCGAACCAGAGAGGGGGGGAGTGAATGGGAGCCGATAAAAATTCTTCTTGATGGAGATGAGAACTCCAACAAGACGAACACGGCTTCCAACACACGTCTCCGACTCACTACCCAAGTTGGCCAAGCCCACGTAGCCACTGGAGTGCCACTGGACCTAGGAACCAACACACACAGCCTTCCGACTCGAGAACGCAGCGGAACAACAAACCCCGAGTCTACAGACCCACACCGGTCAGACCGGTGAGCACCACCAGTCAGACCGGTCTCTGCTGGTGAACCTGAGCATCTTCCACTAAGTGGCTCTACACCGGTCAGACCGGTGAGACGCACCGGTCAGACAGATGGCAGCCAAAAAGCCCCCAAGGCACCAAACAGGCCAACCGACCACCAAACGAACCCAAACTCGAAACAGTAGCAACACGGGACAACAGCGAACTCACCAAGACGCTCACCCAAGCGAAAACCCACAAGGGCCTGCACCGGTCAGACCGGTCAAGAGCACCGGTCGGACCGGTGTAGCTCAGGCGACTCGGGATGAACAAGACACCGCGGGTCAACTCCCCCAAATCCAAATCTCGATCTCCCGAATCGCTCCACGGACTTGAACAAGACTTTGGGGATATCGAGAGCACCTCATGAGGAGTCCATAGCCAAGTTTAATCCCACCAAATCTCGTCCAAAAAGGAGGAATCGAAGAAATCCCGCCGAAAGCACTTCCAACCCAAGAACTCAAGAAACCCCAAATTCGAGCAACTTTTCTCACGGATTTGGGAGGGGAATCACAGCCCAAAGAACCACGAAGAGTTCCCACAAATTTCCCCCACCGAATCACCAAGAGAAAAGCCCCAAAAACACTCCAAAGAAATCACCGGAAGAGGGCTCCGAAAATCACCACCAAAAACAACCGGGTAAAACACATCCAAACCTTGAGGAATCACGCCGAATCATCTATACATGAAACAAGGATTCGTACAAGGTCTAGCAAGCCGCCCGATCATCCATCCCTCTCTACAAGATCTCTTTGTGAAGCTCTCTTGCTAGTCCTAAGGAAAACCTAGAGAAAATAGGTGGAAAATAGGAAAACTAATGAGCTAGGGTTCCAAGAGTTGGCTGCCATCCTCTCACCTCTTGGGTTATATGGAGGCAACCGAATGTCTAAAATGCCCTTCTCTACTAACTAGGGATACAAGCCCCTCAAGGGCGGATTTGGAATTCTTGATGTCTTCACCATCGGACGGATGCCCGGCGACCGCACCTCGCGTAGCCTTGACGCAAGCCATGCGATCCCGACGCGTGTCCTCCGCTTCGAAGATTCGGACCGCGTCGTCGCACACCGGTCGAGCCGGTGCTCCTCACCGGTCGACCGGTCCCCACCGGTCGACCGGTCGACCCACCCGGTCGGGACCGGTCCGTGCCGCCGCACCTCCGTCTTCGGTTCTCCGGTCTTGGCTTTGTGGATCAACCAAGGAACCCAGTGGTGTTCTGGTGAACCACCGGAAACCCCGCGAACTCGGTGTAGCCTCCGCCAATCTCCACTCATGACTTGGCTCCCACGTAGTCCCGGCTCGACCTTGGTTTTGAGGCTCAACCAAGAAACCGTCCACGACTTCATCTTGCTATTCATGCCACCATGCGGTCCGCACTTGACCCCGCTGGCCACCGGGTCCCTCGAACGAAGCCTACTTGTCTTCTCCACACCTGGAGGCCTCACCGGCGACGACCTTTCGCGCTTGTTCTTCACCTGCACCAACACCAGTCAAGCCGCAACCTGCACCTGCAATACTTAGCCAAGAGTCAGTCCACACAACGTTGTCAATCACTCATCACACAAGGAAGCGACCATCCACCGGTCCTCGAACCACACATGGTCCTCAAACGTCGCTCGCACCGGCCACCATCGCTCTTGCCTTGCTCTTCTTGTAGCCGCTCTTGCTTGATCGCCGCTTGTCCTTGTCCTTGCTCTTGGACTTGTTGAAGTGCTTGCCCTTGGAGGAGTAATTGTCTTCACACCTCGGGTGCGCCTTGTACTCGTTCACCTTGTACTTGTTCTCCTCCGCTTCCGGGCACTCGGCGATGAAGTGGCCTCGCTTGCCACACTTGTAGCACGTCCCTGAGCTCCGCCTTGCGTTCCTCCGACTCTCGTGTAGTCGATCAAACCTCCTTGAGAGCAAGGCCGGCTCCTCCTCGCCCAAGCCACATCAAACTTCTCATCCGGAATGGACATAAGAGAAGACAAGGAAAATTGTCGACAGGGAAGGGTTAGATTTGCCCTTTGATCCGCCCACAAGAGCAAGACTATGGTCAGTCGAGCCCTCATGCTTGGATTGCAACTTCCTGTCAACCTCAGCCGACTTGAGCTTAGAAAAGAGGTCATCCAACTCAATAGTCAAGTACTGCCCAGACTCCTTGATGGCCTCAACCTTAGCACCCCAAACATTTAGGTCCAAGACATGCAAGAGCTTCAAGGCCTGATCATGCTCGGTGTAGGGAAAATCCTCAACATTAGCTTTCATGTTGTTCACGATGGCGGTGAACCTCTGAAACATCGCATCAATGTCCTCACCGGGAAGTGGAGTGAAATTCTCATATTGCATCCGGTAAGAGACAAAGAGGCGAGCCTTCACATGGTTATCACCACCGTGAGCAACCAACAACTTCTCCCAAATTTGCCAAGCAAGATTCAAATGGCGAACAAGCTCAAACTCTGGATCACACAAGCTCCGGACCAAGTGATCAACGGCTTTTGCATTAGCCTCATACTTGGCCTTAGCACCGGCATCGGTCACCATAAGAGTATGGATGTTGACCGGAATAGCATAGGTCTTGTCAAGCACAATGAAATCCAACAGCTTCCCACGAAGAAAGATCATCATACGAGCCGCCCACTTGTGGTAACCCTTGCCATCGAAGTGCGGCGGACCGCCCCGCTCAACGTACGCCATCTTAGGATTCGAGACTTGTCAAAGTCGCAAAGAATCTGGCACCAAGCTCTGATACCAATTGAAGGATCAGATGGCGACTAGAGAGGGGGGGAGTGAATAGGAGCCGGTAAAAATTCTTCCAAAAGAATCCGGCCTATACTCTAGACAAACCCCGGTCACACACAAGCGATGGATCGAATCACGCACCAATCGCCACGACCACGAGGTTATGGATCAACCTCTAGCCTTAGGAACGATTCCTAGAAGCACACGCGGAAGCAATAGAAAGGGAGGGAAGAATCGAACCAAGAAGCAAAGCACACAGGCTCTGGCGGACCGTCAGGCCAGGAGGGGCGGACCGTCCGCACGGGCCTCGCGGACCGTCCGCCTCTGCACCGCGGACTGTCGGCCGCCGACCTTGCGGACTGTCCGGCCCTACACCGCGGACCGTCCGTTAAAGCACACGAACACCGAAGCGACCCGAGAAAAACGGACCGTCCGCCGAGCCCGGGCGGACCGTCCGCGCCACTCGCGGACCGTCCGCTACTCAAGCCCGGACCGTCCGCAAACTGGCTGCAACAAAAACCAAAAGCCAAACCGGATCGGAAGCGAGGACGCGCAAGAACTCGACGAACACACGACGAACACTCCACTCGTGGACCGTCCGCGACCCCCCCGCGGACCGTCCGCGCCGCGCGGACAGAACAGAAAACCCACAACCCCAAAAGTCAACTCCCCCAAATCATCATCGGATTTCCCAAACGGTTGAAGCTGTGGAGACAAGGGCTTGGGTACTTGAAAAGCGTCACACAAGGATGCTATAGCCCAAAAATCTTGCCTCCTAACTCCCTAAATCACCGGGAATCGCGAATCCTTTGAGCACCACCAAAAGCTAGAGCACCGAACGAAAAACTTCGAATCCAAGTGGTTTCCCGGCGTTTGAGGGCACAAGATCAATCACAAAGATGCGCAAGACATCTATCCATGTATCCCTCAAAGAAATCCGGGGAGAAACCCACTCAAATCCGCGGAATCGAACCGGGAAAAAAGGCACAAAAACAAGCACAAAAAGGCCACGAAGACACAACCCCGAATCTTCTATACAAACCAGGAAAGATTCACAAGGTCTAGCATGCCGCCCTAGCATCCATCCCTCTCAACAAATCTCTCTTGAAGCTCTCATGCTAGCCTAGAGAAAATGGAAGAAAAATAGATACGAAAATGAGAAAGAGGTGGGAGGAAATGAAACCCTAAGTCGCGGAGAGAGAGAGCCATCCACCCACACTCATGGCTTATATATCAGGTCCCGCCGGAGTGGTAAATGACTCGACTACCCCTAACTTAACTACTGGCGATACAACCCACGTAGGGGCATTTAGGTAATGTTTGTGGGTCTTGCCATCGGACGGCCACGCCTTTGCCGCGGCCCCCCGTCCTCCCAACGCAAGCCATGCGATCCCGCCGCGTGTCCTCCGCCTCGAAGCTTCCCGACACGCCGGATCCCGTCTCCGTCGTGTTGGGCCCTCGGACTTGGTTTTGAGGCCCAAACCAAGAAACCGTCCGCCGATGGTTTTGTGGGCAAACCACCAAACCCCGTGTGCTCGGTCCGGCCTCCCGCCAAACCACTTGACTTGACCGCCACCGTGCACCGGCTCGTCTGTCCATGACTTCGTCTTGCTCGTGTCGCCACCATGTGGCCCGCACCCAGTCCCGCTGTCCATCGGGTCCCTCGAACCAAGCTTACTTGTCTCTCCATCTCCCGGAGGCCCCTCAAGGCTGAAGACCTTTCGCGCCCGTTCTTCACCTGCAACAACACGAACTAGGCCGCAGCCTACACCTGCGCACTAAGCCAAGAGTCAGTCCAACACCCGTTGTCAATCACTCATCACTTAGGAGCGGTCATCCATCGACCACTGGGACGCTCCTGGTCCTCAGTTGCTTTGGAGCTAGTCATCCGGTGGATTAGACTTCAAACCAATCTGATAGATTTATTCGCTTGGTAATGTTTGTTCCTTCTTCATGAACCCCGAATCGGCTGTTCAGCCGTATTCGGTTATGTTTCTTCACGAGTAAAACACGTGCGTGAATCATGCTTTAAATAACGTGTGCTTTTAGCTTTCCATATTTAGATTGTATCATGCGGTGGATAGATCTATTTGTGGAAAGTGGTACGGTTTTCATGCAAGTTGTATCATGCGGTGGATAGATTTGCGTGGCATCGTACCCGACGGGTCTTAAAGTACCTAGACATGCGGTAGACTAGTGCTTTGGATCTATGCATGCTTGTTTATTACATGTTTATGCTTGCGCTTTACTTTATTTATTTATTCAATGTTAGTCATCATGGGGATCGGTCATGACTTTGTGCATGTGCATCTTTACTCAAACAAAGACCGATTGCTGTCATGCTTATGTCATCCATTCGGCAATGACACTTTTCCTTTTATAAGCTACCGAATGGCTTTCAGTTTATTGGCAGATAGCTTCCTATAGCTATGTGTCATCCCAATCCGGCTTTGTAGCCGTAAATATGGAACTGTCTGGTACCACCCGGCAAGTTCCAAGCTTTGGTATCTAACTGCTTTTCCTTTTGTTAATTTTCAGGAAAAATTGACTGGCACGTCTCGTGATTATTTGCGCGTGTAAAGCCAGCTTGTTCGGCTTGCTGTGTGTTTGGCGCTAGGTGCACATTTTGCGTCAACAGAATGATTTTTTCAATGTGGCGGCCGAAGGCAGTGGAGGCAATAAATAGACAAACACCTAGGGCAAAGGGGGCGCCGAACCGGGCCCGGAATGCGCTGGGCCAGTCGGCCCATGCCCATTTCGGCCTAGTTCGGCCCCGGTTTCCTCCCCGGTTGCTTCTTGCATGATTCCTTATTTGTGTGCACTTGCATGTGGGCCTTTGACGTCGTTTCCTTCACGGTTAAGGCTTGAATCCTTGCTATGCAAGCTTCGCTGTTTTCTGGTTGAGTCCCTGAAGACTTGCATGTTGACGCTTCGGTCCTCGGGTCATTTGGAGTCATGTTCATCGCGTGTCTTGACTCTTGTCGGGCTTCATGATCTTCTTCCAAAGTGCTTGGTGAACTTATCCCGAAAGTCTCCTCTTTAGCGTAGATTTCCTGCGTAAACAATGAACTCCAAAATCGACATGCAAGAGTGAACTTGTTATATATGGGGGGTTAGTTCTAGTGGTTAGAATAATAAATCAATAAGAACATTAAAGGTAAACTCATAGCTAGGTTGACGGAAATTCACTGTCAACATCTATCAATGATACTCCTGTTAAGATTTTATTTGATTCTGGAGCTACCTTGTACCTACCTTTCAAGGACGGTAGAGACTCTTGTGCCTATGTGACCATTATCTCCCCTCTTGATGAAATTCCAGTAGTGTGCGAGTATCCAGATGTCTTTCCAGATGAGTTGCCTGGTATGCCACCAGACAGAAATGTCGAGTTTGTAATTGAACTCCAACCAGGTACCGCACCCATTTCTAAACGACCTTACTATATGTCTCCCAATGAACTAGCCGAACTGAAAAACCAACTCCAGGAGCTGTTAGATAAGGGTTATATTCCCCCGAGCTCTTCTCCTTGGGGTTGTCCCGCTCTCTTTGTCAAAAATAAGGATGGTAGCTTGAGGCTATGTGTGGATTATAGACCACTCAATGCAGTAACCATCAAGAACAAATATCCTCTTCCCCGAATCGATGTTCTTTTTGATCAATTGGCTGGAGCCAAAGTTTTCTCCAAGATCGATCTTCGTTCAGGTTACCACCAAACCAAAATTCGTCCTTGTGACATTCCAAAAACTGCTTTCTCCACTCGTTATGGTCTTTACGAGTTTTTTAGTGATGTCCTTTGGTCTCACAAATGCCCCAGCCTACTTCATGTACCTCATGAACTCCGTGTTTATGACGGAGCTCGACAAATTCGTAGTGGTTTTTATCGATGATATCCTTATCTATACCAAAAATGAGACAGAGCATGCCAAACATCTCCGGATTGCCCTTCAGCGTTTGGGAGATCGTAAGCTTTATGCTAAGTTCTCCAAATGCGAATTCTGGTTGAATAGTGTGAAATTTTAGGGCCACACTATTTCCAAAGATGGTATCTCCGTAGATCCTGGCAAAGTCCAAGAGGTGATGAATTGGAAACCACCCAAGTCTGTACACCAAATCCGCAGCATCTTTATTATTTTTCTTAATTTTAATTTATTTCCTTCTCATTTTTTTCTCTTTATTTTTTTCTTTGTTCTTCCTTCCTTTTTTTCTTACTTTTCTTTTCTTCTCATCATATTTTTTTCATTTTTCATTTTGTTCTTTTGCTCCTCAGAACTTTTTGCAACATAATACTTACATAGCATTTGTCAGAGATGATGCAATGACACCTCCCCCATGCTTGAACGATGCTCGTCCTCGAGCATAAAAGAGAGGGGAAATGACTGCTAAAGTAAGTATAAATTCTATAATCTTGCGAAATATTTGAATCTCCATCGAGAATTTTACTCCATACTCAAATTGGGTTGTGGACAAGGAGGTGGTCACAAAAATATGTTTTTGGTTTAGTGTGGATGCCCAGCGAAGTTTGTGAAATTTTCGATGTGAAAACACACAACGCATGGACAAAAAGGCTAGCATGAAAAAGTTACACAAAGGAATGACCAGCTTCTTAGTCTCGAACCATAGAAATCAATCCTAATCCAACTCATCAAAACATATGTTTGCAATCTACGGGTTTTGTTATCATAAAACATATATGTATGCGGCTTTGGTAGGTAGAACTTTGCAAGAGCATCACAAATATGTAGATAGCATAAAAGTTAAGTTTTCATAAAAACAACAAGTTATCCGGCTATCCATAAACTTAAATCAAAGAGCAAATATATGTATGTGGGTCTAGAGCATAGTCATTTCACCTCCACAAATAAAAGAGCCAGTATTTAAATTAATTTCCGATCATGTTATAGAGAGTAATTAGCCAAGACATGTATAACTTCATGTAGGTAAAACAAAGCGGCAACTTTCATCATCTTTCCGTAAGCATAGGCAATATAAAACATCAAGGTGAACACATGGTCATGCCTATCTATTGAAAATAAAAAGAAACCTAGGTTGTCCTCCTAGTAGCCATGTTATTGTTGGAAGAAAAAAAATAAAAGGTTGCACCTAGTTGAGGTTGAAGGCATACTTACAAGCATTTGTGTTTGGAAAAGAGAAGGTCTATGGAGGTGTTACCATCCTTTGTAGTTCTTCGTTGCCTTCTTCTGACATCTTCATGTATCGACGTGGCTTTTGCTTTTGTCTTGATTTATCAATGCTCCTAAACTTCTGAATTTGACCTTGTATGCTTAATGGAGTCATTGGTCGCCCTTCTCTTCAATGGTGTCATCACCATCTCCTCTTTGTTGTTCTCCATCTCCTTGCTTTCCAACGTGTGGTCATTCATCAAAAACGGAGTTCAAACAAGGGAGCTATGTCTGTTTTACTTCAGCGTTGCGTGCTGTCCAAAACTGATTTTAAGACGTGTTGCACTCGGTGATTCGGGCATAACAGCTTGTATGAACCTCCGATTGTCTTGATTCTTGATTTGTTGGAATCGTAACTTCATGGGGCTTCTTAATATCCAAAAATATCCAGTGTTTTCCCTTCGAGACCATGCAGAATTTTGATGAGATCGGTGGCTTCTTGCGCATTGATTCGGAGACGTTTTAAAGGATGAGAGTCTTTATCTTGCCTGCAAGACATTTTAAACGCACATTCTACCCCCAAGGTTGTCGGTGTTTTAGACTGGCAACCTACTAAGGGCAGTACCCGAAGTAGATGAATGTGGCCTCGCCGAGATCGGTAACTCAAAGGAAGAGACGCGTGGCACACAATTTAGACAGGTTCGGGCCGCAAGGTGCGTAATACCCTACGTCCTGTATGCCGCGTGGTTCTAGATTGATTGGGTGCGATTACAAGATGATGCAATCTGATGCGTATGAGCGAGATGATCTAGAGAGGGGTCCCTGCCTCGCCTTATATAGTCCGGGAGGCAGGGTTACAAGTCGGTTCAGGGAGAGAGTACTAGTCGAGTACGTCTAGGAGTCCTCTATACAGTGCGGGACTTGTACAGCTTCCTATCCGAGTACTTCTCCTCCGTAGTCCTTGTGCTTCACGCCAACAGATGCCGTGTAGCGCAAGTCGAGTAGTCCCAGGGGCCCACCGAGTAGTCGGTCCTGGTACCCACTAAGGTAGTGGGCCCAGGGAGGTCCATACGACAAGCCCCCGAGTACTTTGTAGTCGAGAAGGATAGCTTCGAGTAGTCTTGACGGCCTTAACGAGTAGTCCTCAAGTGTCCCTGAGCGCTACAAGCCAAAAGTCCTCAAGAATAGTTGAACCATCCCGAGGCTGAAATGTACTCCAGTTGATGTTTGAGAAATCCTGAAGTCTTCTCGAGTAGTCCCAAGCGTCCCCGAGTGCTGCCCTTGAAGGTCTTCAACAATGCCCGTGTTGTCTTGAAGCCAAAACTGATATGGAAGTGCGATTGCAAAATCGCACTCCATATGGAGTAGCCCCTGAGCCTTAGGTTGAGTTGTAGACTCTGGCTGAGAGTCCATCTGAAGTTTTGGCAAGAATGCCCCGTAAAATCCGGAGAAAAAACCGAAGGACACGTGGCACGGAGCCCCCGAGCCTTGAGTCGAGTACTTCCTCTCGAATTGAAGGGTCATCTTGTAGAATGTGTCCTGAGTTGCTCTTGAGTCTTGTCGCTACCCAGGAAGTTGAATAGAAGTAGCCGAGCCCCCGAGATGAGGCGCGTCGACTAGTAGAAGTTGAAGAGTCAGGCGCCGCCGCTGAGTCAGCCGTTTGGAGACTTATCCATTCGGCCGTTGGAGGAGCCGTTGTAGACTTATAAATAGGAGCCGAAACCCTTAGGGTTTTTCACCCCACGCATTTGTAGCCATTCCTAGCAGATCGTGCCAGAAACCACTGCCAGTGCGCACTGCCGCCGTTCAGGGGAGCGTAGATCCGAGCGCGCCGCCACCGGGAACCACCGCCAGAGCCCCCGAGCGAATGCGAGTGAAGACAACTTGCACTTGGAGAATGAAGACCTCGCCATCGAAGGCCCTGAAGACCGCCGGTGGGAAGAAGAGGTCTCACAAGGAGGCCGCTGGATCTGTCGCGGGGACATCACCGCCGGTGTCTCCGCCACGACCAGATCCAAATCGGGAATGGAAGAAATCCAAGGCCAATACCGAGGATCTGCTGGCGCTTCTCAATAGTGGATTCCTGCGGGAAAAAGAGGTTGACATGTGGAGAGCCACTGCAGGGGATCCGTACCCCATGGAGAAGAACCCGGACGAGATTCCCATGTTCACCCGGTTCGCGGAGCGAGGACTGTCTCTTCCGGCCAGCGACTTCTTCAAGGGGCTGCTGGGGTACTACGGCATCGAGTACCTCAACCTCAACCCTAATGGTATCTTCCACACCTCCGTCTTCGTGCACTTCTGCGAAGCTTTCTTGGGGATCAAGACCCATTGGGTTCTGTTCCGAAAATTCTTCCGACTGAAGCCCCAACCCAGCGCCAACAATCCCCGAGTAGTAGAGAGAGCCGGGATCCAAATGCGTGAAGACGCCGCAGAGCAATACCTCTCCTACAAGCTGATCGACTCCAACCAAGATTGGAAGTCGAAATGGTTCTATATCACGAACCACCACCCGGAGCTGCCGAAGCCGAGCGGGAAGCAGCCGAAGCACCGGCCGTGGTGGAACTCGGAGCCCACGATGCAGGAGGGTATCCAACTACCCGAACTACTGGTGAAGATTAAGGCTTTGAGAGAAGCCGGGCTAAGGGCCGAACATGTGGCCTTCAGCTTCATGAAGCGAAGAGTGTAGCCGCTGATGGCTCGCGACACCCTCGGGTACCAGTACACCGACGACGACGACACATCGCGGATGCCCGGTGATGAAGTAGACAACGACGACATTGTCGACAGGCTGGGGGGATCTTCAAAGATATGCCGGTGTACACGTCGTGCCCCATGCTTGAGTACTCCGTCGTGCGCCCACCAAATGAGGTCGGTAGCCGTACCCATTGTCGAGTACTCGTTATGGAAGAGTAGTCATAGCTGACGTATTGTGCTTCTTGCAGGATGACTTGGTGAAGTTCGTCTCCGAGCCGGCGTCGCCTCCTCAACTTGTCGAGGTCCCGGAAGAAGGGAAGGCCAAGGCCAAGGAGTAGCGCGAGGTTGGTGAAGGAGACGACACAGTAGTCGTCGAAGACACATCCGAGGAGGACGACGATGAGGAGATGCTGCAGGAGTGCTTCCAGCTGCGGTCAAGATTCAGCCGCCCTGGATTGCCGCATATTCCTCTCGTTCAGGATCCGCCGACTAGCCTGGAGGCTTGCTCGCGCCGCCAAGGAGGCCGCGCAACGTGGCCCACAAGCGCGTGGCCAAGAAGTTGAAGGTCACTGAGACCATGTCCCAGGAGGTAAGCTTCCTTGTTTAGGGTAGTCGAGTACTTATGTCTCGATGTTGTGTATTGATGACGAAATTCCCTTGCTCACAGGAGATGCCGCCTTCCGACCCCGTTGAGTAGGGTGACGAAGGCGATTCGGACACAGTGGGAGAGCCAGCTGGAGCCAGCCGGAGCCCAGCCCCCACTGTAGATGAACTCTTGGCGCAGTTGTCGCGCCAGTCCCCTGTTGCTGAGGGGAGCTCAGAACCTACTGGTGCTGTCACTGAAGAGGCAGTGGCTACTAAGGCGCAAGAGGAAGCGCCTGCCGAGGCTGGACTGGTCGACATTGCCAGCATCCTCGGCGCCCCAACCGTGACGGTAGTCCGATCGAACTTGTAAGTGGTGATCCTTCCCGAGTAGTACATTAGATTTGGTAGTCGTACTGGGTTGACAACCAGCTTGTGTACTCTGCAGGAAATCGACGGACTTAACCTGGGAGGAAGATGAACCCGCCACAGCGGTGGCTGGAGAAGAAACCGCGCCGCCCGCTGAGGAGTCCGCTCCCGCCCCTCAGGCAGAATCCGAGGTGCCGGCCGTGGAGGCTACCTTGCCCGAGGCCAGCATCGTAGAGGGTGAGTACTCTTCTCAGGTGCAAGTAACCCCGGAGAGTAGTCGTAGCCACCAGGTATGACTGATCCACTTGTCCTTTGGTTGACAGGCGTCGAGGCTGAAGGAAGTGCTATCCCGTCGGCGGCGCCCGTTGAAGACTTGGCACCAAAAACCCAGGGGGCTGCCGAAGGAGCCCCTGAGCCGATGGAGGTGGCAGTTGAAGAAGCCGCCGCGACAGCTGGAGGGGAACGCGACGACGTGTCACCAGAGCAGGCTCTGGAAGTAGTCGTTCGCTCGCCAGAGATCTAGGACGTGGAGCCAATCTGCTCGGCGCCAATGTCCGGGGCCGCGACGAGTAGTCGTGGCAAGATCAAGCTGTTGGCGGATGACCTAGTCGACCCAGCGACGGTAGCTCGTCACCTGGAGGCGGTGCGCCAGGCCGAGCAATTGATGAAGGTGAGTAGTCGACACCCTTGAGTAGTCAATCCTTTAGTGTTGAGTACCCAGTTAACATCTGTTGTCTGTTGCAGGACATCGCGGAGAGGTCCCGGCAGAAGTCCGACATGCTCCAGGGGTACGGCGACACGGTACTCCGGGCTGAGGCCTTAGAAGAGCAGCTTGTGAAGGCCCGGAAGCACGCCGCCGCGATGCAGTCGAAACTGGACAACACCTTCGCTCACTATCATAACGAAATCCAAGACATGCAGGCGAAGAGCGACGAGCTGGTGCGGAAGAACAAGTCTCTCCGTAACAAGAATAAAGGTACACGACTGCCTTGTCGGGTACTTATTGATAGTAGCTTGAGGTAGTCTAACCCACTTTGCCTTGTTGATTGCAGAGCTTGAGACCCGCGTCGACCAGCTGAAGGCTTAGGAGACCGACATGAAGAACCTCTTCTACCGGGAGAAGGAGGCCCGTGAGGTACTGGAGTATGATTATAAGCAGCTTGCTTACGAGTGCGACAAGCACATGGAGCTCCGCATTGCGTCGGATCGTGACCTCGTCAACTGCTACAAATCTTTGCAGAAGCTGAACGAGGACTGCGAGAAGCTGCGGGCTCAACTGAAGGAACTTGAGGAAGCCGTGCTCCCCATCGCGAGGCTGCTGGTGCCTCACCCTGGCGGTCCGAAGATAGCTCCTTTGGTGGATCGGCTGAGGGAAGCCCCCAGCCGCTTGGAGACCTACGTCAAGCACTTGACAAAGTCAATCCCCAATCAGGTTCTAGCCTTCATGAAGTCGTACTTCCTGAAGCTTCCGGTTGACGTGGTCGTCGGCAGACTCGCCGCCAACTGCACGGACGAGCAGTACGCAGAGCTGCTAGAGCAGATGGCGCCCATTGCTGGACAAGTTGCCGAGAAGCTCAATCTCCAGTAGTCCTGTCAAGTTAGCTCGTAGAAATAGTTGTGTACAAACAAAGTTGTAATAAACTTGTTTAAGTATGAATGAAGGAAACTTCCATAGATGAGTACTCGTTATCGCGATCTGTGAGTGCGGAGTCCCATCATGGAGTCGTCGCGAGTAGTCGTACTCACCAGTAGTCCCGTTGAGGGAAAGAGACAGTAAAGCAGTTGATGGATAATCAAACTTTATTACTGAAGAAGTACACCTGGATGGCCAGGGCTGTTGTTACAGAGTAGTCGCCAGGACCCGGAGGCCGCCTACTGCTAAGTAGTGCTAGGGCGTATAGCCGCTTACAGCAGTAGATCCGTTAGTAGCCGCGTGGGCTGGATCTAGGAGTACTTGGTCTCTTAGTAGACCACTGCTGGAGTCCTTTGTCGCTCGTTGCAGCCCAAGACCCGTTAGTAGCCGCGTGGGCTGGATCCTGGAGTGGAGTAGTCCGGAGACTAGAGCCTGGACCCGGAGGCTGCTTACGGCGAAGGGGTCTTTGAGTAGTCGTATAGACTGGAGCCCCCGGTGTAGTCGTGTAGACTAGGCGTAGAATCGACAGAGTTGGTCGATGTTCCATGAGTTGTTGACATCTTCTCCTTCGAGCGTCTAGAGGCGGTAGGAGCCTGGTCCGGTCACCTTTGCAACTGTGAAGGGACCTTCCTAGGGCGAGCTGAGCTTGTGTAGTCCTTCCGTGTTCTGGATGCGGCGGAGGACAAGATCGCCAACGTTGAAGGAGCGTTCCTTAACGTTGCGATTGTGGTAGCGTTGGATACCCTCTAGGTATCTTGCTGATTGGACGAGGGCGGCACAGCGAGCCTCTTCGAGTCCGTCGATGTCAACTCGTCTGCTGTCTTCGGAGATGCCTTCGTCGTATTGCTCCACTACTGGTGAATCCCACATGACATCAGCAGGGAGGATTGCTTCGGAGCCGTAGACCAAGAAGTACGGGGATTGTCCTGTTGGCTTGGAGGGTTGAGCATGCAGCCCCCAGAGTGCATTGGGTAGTTCCTTGATCCACTTGCCTCCTTTGGTGTTGGCAGCATCGTGTAGCCGCTTCTTGACAGCGTCGAGCACCATCCCATTGGCGCGCTCGACTTGTCCATTGGCCCGAGGATGGGCAACTGAGACATATTGGACGTCGATCCCGCTATTCTCGCAGTACTCCCAGAACTGGTGATTGTTGAAGTTGGAGCCCAGGTCTGTGATGATGCGATGGGGTAGTTTGTAGCGATGCACGAGTTCATCTAGGAAGTCAAGTACTCTGTCAGCCTTGGGGCATGTAACCGTCTTGACCTCGATCCACTTGGTGAACTTGTCGATGGCCACCAGTACTCTGTTGAACCCACCTGGCGCAGTTGGGAGTGGCCCAATCATGTCGAGCCCCCAGCAGGCGAAAGGCCAGGTTGGCGGTATGGGGACTAGCTTGTAGGCCGGGACGTGTTGTTGCTTGGCGAAGTATCGAAACCCTTGGCACCTTCTGATGAGTTCTTCAGCGTCACCCAGAGCTGTGGGCCCATAGAAAGCCCGTCGGAAGACCTTGCTGACCAGCGTGCGTGAGGACGCGTGGTTGCCGCAGACGCCTTTATGGATCTCCTCCAAGATGTCCTTGCCTTCTTGTCGGGGAACGCACTTCATGAGTACTCCGGAAGATGCGCCCCGCCTGTAGAGCTTGTCTCCGACGAGGACGTAGGACTTGGCCCGGCGGATGAGTTGCTCGGCCAAGTTCTTGTCCGAGGGAACCTTCTGCTCGCTGAGGTAGTCGATGAAGGGCTGCCTCCAGTCCACGTCGATCATCATGACCTCCTGGCCAGCCGGGGGATGCGCTGGGTCAGTGGTCGGTGGCGCCGGCTCCAGGATGGATGGCGCGTGAAGCTCGTGGACGAAGACACCCGCTGGTACTTGAGCGCGAGTAGAACCAAGCTTTGACAGTACGTCCGCTGCAACGTTGTTGTCGCGGACGGTGTGGTGGAACTCGAGACCATAGAACTTGTTCTCGAGCTTGCAGACTTCTAGGCAGCAGGCATCCATGTTCTCCTTGTTGCGGTACCAGGACTTGTTGACTTGGTTGATGACCACTGCGGAGTCGCCGTAGACTAGTAGCCGCTTGATGCCCAGTGAAGCCGCGAGGTGGAGCCCGTGTAGCAAAGCTTCGTACTCGGCTTCGTTGTTTGAGACCTTCCAGAAGATCTGCAGGACGTACTTGAGTTGTTCCCCCATTGGAGAGATCAAGAGTACTCCTGCACCTGCGCCCTCGAGGTTGAGTGAGCCGTCGAAGTACATCACCCAGTGCTCTGGGCGCTCGGTTGGAGTAGGTAGCTGATTCTCCCGCCACTCCGCCATGAAGTCGACTAGTGCCTGCGACTTGATGGCTGTGCGTGGCTTGAAGTCAATGTTGAGGGCGCCGAGTTCGACGCCCACTTGGAGATTCTTCCGCAGCATCTTGGTTCCGCAGATGTCGCCGAGCGGGTAGTCGGTGACGACGGAGATCGAGTACTCCCGGAAGTAGTGTCGTAGCTTCCGCGAGGTGATGAGCACCGCGTACGTAGCTTCCGTACCGGGCCGGTAGCGTGCCTTGGATTCTGATAGGACCTCGCTGACAAAGTAGACTGGGCGCTGGACTGGATAGGCGTGGCCGTCTTCCTGCCGCTCGACGATGATGGCAGTACTGACCATGTGAGTAGTCGCAGCTAGGTAGAGCAGTAGTTGCTCGCCTTTGCGAGGATCCGTGAGGACTAGTGGCTTCGATAGGAAGTCCTTGAGCTGGGCAAGGGCTTGGTCCGCCTCTGGAGTCCACACGAACTTCTCTTGGTGTTTGAGTAGTTTGAAGAAGGGGAGCCCCCGTTCTCCAAGCTTCGAGATAAATCTGTTCGAGTCCGCCATGCACCCGGTCAGCTTCTGGACGTCTTTGATGCACATGGGAGCTTTCATGCTGGTGATGGTGGAGATCTTCTCAGAATTGGCTTCGATGCCGCGATGGCTGGTGATGAAGCCGAGTAGTTTGCCCGACGGTACGCCGAAGACACACTTGTTCGGGTTGAGCTTCCAGCGGTACTAGCGCAGGGATGCGAAAGTCTCTTCAAGGTCATCGATGAGCATGCTGGAGTTTCTGGTCTTGACGACCACGTCATCCACGTAGGCTTCAACGTTCTTGTTGAGTTGCCTCTTGAAGCAGGCCTGGATAGCTCGTTGGTATGTGGCGCCAGCGTTCTTCAACCCGAAGGAAATGGTCGTGTAGCAGTACGCGCCGAACGGGGTGATGAACGCGGTCTTCTCCTGGTCTTCTTCCTTGATCGCGATCTGGTGGTACCCGGAGTAGCAGTCGAGGAAGCAGAGCAGGTCGCAGCCCGCCGTGGAGTCGATGACTTGGTCGATCCGCGGCAACCCGAAGGGGTCCTTGGGGCAGTGCTTGTTGAGGTCGGTGTAGTCGAATCACATCCTCTACTCGTTCGAGTTCTTCTTGCGGACGAGGACGGGGTTGGCGAGCCACTCAGGATGGAAAACTTCTTTGATGAATCCAGCCGCGAGTAGTTTGGCAAGTTCCTTCTTGATGGCGTCCCGTCTGTCGTCGGCGAAGCGGCGGAGGTGTTGTCACTTCGGGGTAGCTTTAGGATCGACGTTGAGTGAGTGCTCAATCAACTCCCTGGGCACCCCTGGCATGTTCGCTGGTTTCCACGCGAAGATGTCGCGGTTAACCCGGAGGAAGTTGATGAGTGTGTCTTCCTATTTGGGGTCAAGGCCTGCCCTGATGGTGGTGGTCTTGCTGTTGTCACCTGTCCCAAGGTCAATTGTCTTGACCAGAACCTCCTCGGCTGGCTGAGGCTTGTTAGCTTTATCCGACTTCTCTGGGATGTTGGGTTCACTTGGGGCAAGCTTTTTCGACGCAGCGTAGATCTCCATCATTGCATTGGGTACTTGATTTGTGGAGGCGATCTCCACAGCTTCCGTGTCGCAGTCGTGTGATATCTTCAAGTCCCCTTGCAGCGAGAGTACACCTGCTAGACTTGGCATCTTGTGTACCAAGTAGGTGTAGTGGGGTACTTCCATGAACTTGGTGATAGCCGGTCTGCCGAGGATGGCATGGTAGGACGTCTCGAAGTCCACAACTTCGAACTTGATGTACTCGGTACGATAGTTGTCCTGAGATTCCCCGAAGGTAACTGGTAGGACCACTGAGCCTAGTGGGATAGTCGCGTTCCCGGGGACGATGCCGTAGAAGGGCGAGGTGCTCTTGGTGAGCATGTGGGTGATGTCGAGCTTCATCTTCTTCAAGGTCTTGGTGAAAAGGATGTTAAGCCCGCTTCCACCATCGATGAGGACCTTGTTGAGCTTGGAGCCCGCGACCACCGGTTTCAGAACCAGTGGGAACCACCCTGGTTTGGAGAAGCTGGTCCATTGATCCGTGCGGGAGAAGGTAATGGGTACATCCGACCATCTGAGAGGGTTGGAACCGTTGGTTCAATGCTCATGACTTCTCGACGGGTAGCCTTTTGGACCCGTCTGCTGGGTAGTCTGCCAAAGAGGACGTTCACCGTCTTGTCGGGTTCCTGGAAGTCGTCGTTGCCTTCATCGTTCTTCTTCTTTCCTTTCTTGTCATGAGGGTGCCGCGGCTCTGGAGTATCCTTGAGTGCTCACCTGAGTTGGTAGCACTGCTCGGTGGTGTGGTTGCCGTCCAGATGCCACGGGCACTTCTCCTTCAGCAAGTCTTTGAAGCCGTTGGAGGTCTTCTTCGAGTTCTCCTTCGCAGGGCGCTGGATAGCCGTGACAGTGTTGTCTGGCTTGCACTTGCGGTTGGGACCCGAGTAGTTGTTGTTGTTGCGACCGCCTTGGTTTCCGTTGTTGCTGCTGCCGCCGCCCGTGTTCTGCTTGCTCTTGCCACAGATGGCATCGTACTTGGCGTTGGCCTTGTCTTCTTCATCAGCCTAGGACGTGATCATGTCCTTGAGATGGGTGATGGAGCTGGGGCGGCGTCGACCGAAGTCTTCGAAGGTACGACGGTGGTAGAGACCGTCTTGTAAGAGGTCGATGACCTCCTTGTCGGTGACGTCGACTACAGTGGCGCGCTTGTCGAAGAAGCGCCGCATGTACTTGCGAAGGGTCTCGCCTTGTTCCTGCTTCACCATAGCCAGGTCCATGCGAGTATGCGAGCGGCCCATAGCGCTCGCGAAGTTGCTGGTGAACTGCTCCTTCAGCTGGTCCCACTTGTCGATCGAGTACTTTTCGAGTGACTCGAGCCATGTGAGTGGGGCTTGGTCCAGGCAGAAGGGGAAGTAGAGGCACTTGGTGTCGTTGTTGCCACCAGCGTTCTCGATGGAGAGGGCGTAGCACCTGAGCCACTAGATGGGGTCTTGCTTTGCGTCGTACTTGGTGATTCCCAGAGGTTTGAATTTTTCCGGGAAGAGCAAGTTGCGAAGCCTAGGAGAAAAGGCGGGGAAGCCGTCGTTGTCGCCTGCGGTGGCGGACTTCTTCTGCCGCAGTTCTTCAATCTTCTGGTGGGCACCGAAGCCGCCCTGAGAGGCTCCGGAGGCGTGGCTATTCGCGTGGCGTCGTCCGCCGCGATCGCCTCCGCCACCGGCCCTTCTGTTGGCCCCATGATTGGAGCTTCCGCTGTCGCTGCCTCCGCCGCCAGGGTCGCGATGAGGGACGATCTCACGATCACCGCCAGCAGCTGCAGCGCTGTTGCCACCTTGAGAGGGTCCGCCGGCCGTTGCACGAGTACGGTTGGGATTGGCTGGCAGCTCGACTTGAGTACGGTTACGACCGAGGTCCGCGCTGCGACTT
Organism: Cenchrus americanus; assembly: GCA_947561735.1. NCBI lineage: Eukaryota > Viridiplantae > Streptophyta > Magnoliopsida > Poales > Poaceae > Cenchrus > Cenchrus americanus. Next base: position 94,948,799 of record OX387241.1, on the reverse strand, counting down.
GTGGCTTCGTTGTCGCGGTTCCTGGCGGGGGCGGCTGCGCGACCCTGTTGTCAACTCGCATGAAGTAAGCGTCTTCTGCAAGCTTGGCGATGACTTCTCCTGCACGCATCCCCTGAGCTTGGCGTGCGATCGCTGTGATCGACATGAGGCATTGCTCCGGGGTAGTGTGTACCCTACTCTCGACTTGGTCGAGAGCCTCTGCGAGGTTGCGGATGGGGAGGTTGTCTCGAAGACGCCGGCGTCGTTCGTTCCGCTTTCTGTTACGCTCACGTCGAGCGTCCCTGTTGGCGTCGGTCTCATTCGCGGGCGCGTCAGCAGTCAGCTCGTCTACAGAGATGTCTTCAAGGTATCGGTCGCTTGCTGTCCCTGAGGGTCCTGGCGTGTCGCCGGCAGCCATGAAGACTTGGCGGTCGGGGTTGCCAACACTGGAGTCAGAACTCGCCACCTCTGTTGGGGTGTACTCCACAGCTCGAGCGAGTGGTGTTCCCTCCTGGAAGGGAAGCGAATCAAGGTAGGCAACATAGTGTGTGTTCCCATTCGTCAGGTCAGCAGGCTTGCGGTCCGGCCAGTAGACGAATCTGCCGGCGGGTGTAGATGTTATAACCAGCCCGGAAACCGGTCCTGACAAGGGTTGCTCAGTAGAGTTGTCCTCTGACTCGGGATCCTCAGGGTCCGACCCGAAGTCAGACTCATACGTGGAGTCCGAGTAGAAGCCGAAGAGGGGGTTGGAGTCCGAGGCGTGGCCGGGGGCAGTGTCGGAGTCCGAGTCATACTCGGGTACGGGCTCCTTGCCGGCCCGGCGTGTAGAGGGAGCCTTCGTGTGGGCCCTGCTAACGTTGCGAGGGCCACACGTGAAGCGCTCGCGGGGTGGGGGTCCACATGCGATGGCTGAGTAGCCGGCTCGCATATGATAGCCCACGGGGACGTTGAGCACGAGTTGGAGGCGGATCCAAGCTCGAAGTCGGCGTGTTGGTCGAAAAGCGAAATTTCGCCGAATTTGCCGGTGAGTTCGCCCGTGACTACTTCGGGAAGTGTCACGAGGCCGGTCTCCGGGTTGGGCGGCATGGTGAGGCGGCGTTGGAAGGATCCGGCGCCGTCAGCAGTGCAGACCTAGGCACCGAAGACGAAGGTGTCGCCGCGGTTGAAGGCGACGGTTGGCTTGATGTAGACGGAAGCCGTCGAGTTCGCCATGTGATCTCGGGCGAGATCCCCTACCTGGCGCGCCAGCTGTCGGTGTTTTAGACCGGCAACCTACTAAGGGGAGTACCCGAAGTAGATGAATGTGGCCTCGCCGAGATCGGTAACTCGAAGGAAGAGACGCGTGGCACACAATTTAGACAGGTTCGGGCCGCGAGGTGCGTAAAACCCTACGTCCTGTATGCTGCGTGGCTCTGGATTGATTGGGTGCGATTACAAGATGATGCAATCTGATGCGTATGAGCGAGATGATCTAGAGAGGGGTCCCTGCCTCGCCTTATATAGTCCGGGAGGCAGGGTTACAAGCCGGTTCAGGGAGAGAGTACTAGTCGAGTACGTCTAGGAGTCCTCTATACAGTGCGGGACTTGTACAGCTTCCTATCCGAGTACTTCTCCTCCGTAGTCCTTGTGCTTCACGCCAACAGATGTCGTGTAGCGCAAGTCGAGTAGTCCCAGGGGCCCACCGAGTAGTCGGTCCTGGTACCCACCGAGGTAGTGGGCCCAGGGAGGTCCATACGACAAAGGTGACGGTTGGGAGTAGATAGAATTGCCAACAATCCAACAATACCTCCTAAGATTCTTAACTTGTGGCATAATTAGTCTAATGAGGAATAAAACCTAATGAGTGTACGTGGTGCAAGGTGTGTATGCACATGAGAGGAGAGCATATAAACGAAGACAATGTTTTCACCTAGTTCTAAACACCATGTTTACAATTAGGTTGCCGAATTTCTCCATAGCCATAAAGGTTTATTTATCAAGGGTTGAAACACCATGTCTATCCTTAAATCAATAACTCTTATAGCACAAGAAAAATTAAGCGCATTGCAGAGCTTATAAACTAAACAATGCAACATGAAAACGTATGAAAAGCTAGCAAGGTGTATCGAACTTAATGATGATGGTCCGCAATCATGTTTAAACACCATGTTTACACAAGATAACAAAAGGAAAATACCCAGCTGGAGCATTAACATGGATATGAAAGCATACATCACTGAGCCTTAAAACAACCAAGCCAACTATATGCAAAACATGTACATGCAAAGAAACATCACGTTGATAACAAAATGCAATGCATGCAAATAAATAAATATGAGCATGAACATGATGGTGGTTCTAAAAAGAAAACTAAACTTAGATTAATAACCACAATTTGATCATCATAAGATAGTGCCATTCTTTATTTTCTCTAAGAAAGTAGTAAAAATATAAAGAAACGGGTTGCCTCCCGAAAAGCGCTTCATTTAACGTCATAGAGCTAGAATTTCTCACATACCTTCTTTTCGTCGCATAGCCATGGCCCTTCATGCAAGAAGAAAAGGTACCAATGCAGCTTTAATTTACTTCCCATGTTGTGCTTGATCACTTATAGAAGACTTGCCCAATGCATCCTTTTGTTTCATCGCTATCTCCTTCTCTATCATCCTTCGGTGCTGCCTTCACTCCATGAATTTTTTCTTTAATGTCCAGGACAGAACGTATACCCAAGCTCTACTCCATTGCACAGTGCACAAAATTTACTTTCCAACGAGTCTTTATTTGGCCAAATTGGACTCCGGACAAGAGAGTTACGTCTGTTTTACTTCGGCGATGAAATATGTCCTGAAATTTCAGAACGCACAACGCTCAATGTTTTCTCCATAACTCCTTGCACGGGTCTTCAAACTTGTTGGTTCTTGATGCGTTGGAATGGTAACTTGATGGAGCTTCTGGATATCCCATTTTCTTCATTTTTACACCTCTGAACAAGCTCTCAAATTTATGAAGACAGCAGCATCCATTGCGGGGGATTTGGAGAGGATGATGATTTATCTAGCAACTCTTTTAGGCATGACTTCTTTTTTAATTATTCGAGCCTTGTCTACATGGTTAGTGAAGCCACACAAAGCATGATCGAGATTTTTTAAGGTCATTAGCTTGACTAAGCGCAAAGCATGATCGAGATTTATGAAACTTATTGTAAACATACGCATCCATAATTAACACCACATGCGAATTGTAGCAACAAGTCAAGGTGTAAATAAAAGAAGCATATATTTCATGCATAGCACTTAGCTCATCATTAGGCAAAGGTTCTTTAGGTGTGAGATTAATTGGATCAAACATAAATGTTTCCTTTTTTTCATTCCCAAGAAAATCTAGCCTATCAACATCATCATTATTGCCACAAGGCATAGAATTTAATCTATCATTTATTCTATTGGTTGAGCATGGGTATTTGAATTTATTATCATCAATACCAATAACATCTTGAGATTTCAGCACGTACCTTGGCCTTAGAGCTTTTTCAACAAGAGTGATATTTGGTTCATCTAGCGGTGTTGAAGGCGAATCAATCTCAACGAGTGAACGTGTCTCTTTGTTACCTTTTTGCACCCCCTCCATCTCATCATGTGGAACGTGTAATCCATCAACTAAATTTGCATTTGTCTCTTCTTTGAAGTCTTCATTATCAACCAACTCTTCACCTTCAAAGTCTTGTGTGTTGCTTTCTTTATCTCTCGTGTACCAAATGTCGTCAAGATCGCTCTTCGTTGATTCACTCTTTTATTCATCCTTGAGTGTTTCCATGTCTTGATTTGCTAGTGTGTAGGCTTCAATAGCACACAAGCTATCACCTTGTGGGGAGGAGCCTTCTTGGAGTACTTGCTCTATGTCAACTCCTTCCCATTCATCTTCTAGCTTGAGTCCTATCTCCTCCCATTTATCCTTTGAGTCACTAGGCTCGTCACGATGTACTCTTCTCTTTCTTCATCATAAATCCTTGAGTTGTCAAACCGGTCAATCCATCCTTCATTTCCTTCTTCTCTTTCCTTTTCAAATATCTTTCGGATCGACTCTCCACTCATCTCTTGATCAAATATATCTTCCACAAGTTTGGCAACGTGTCGGCGTTCCTCCTTCCTTCGGTAGTTGATTAGTGGGGCAAAATCAACTTGAATCCAACCAGATTGATTGAACTCTGCCAATGGTCTAGCATTCCACATACTTCGGCATACATTCATGTTAGTTTCAACATTTTTAACATTCGAAATGACTTCTCTTACCTTGGGAAGTGGATCTTCAATTTCTTGTATGGTCGGTTCATCTTCCTTGACCTTCGGTTCATCTTTTTCAGAAATTTCAGCAAGCACCTCGGGCTTTCTTTTGTCGTTTTGCTCCTCTCGACAACATCTTTGCCAATCTCGTTGCGTTCTTTGTCCATTGCTTATCCTTTGTAAGATTTATGCGGCTTCAATAATTGTTTTATCCATTTTATCATTGCCTGTACACATGCTTACAAAATGAGACAAGTCAGGGGTTAGTGAAAAATAGAAGGTATGCAACATCAAGTCACCGGAAAATCCCAAGTTCGGGCCTCGCTCAAGTAGTTCATTAAAACGGTCTCATGCTTCATCAATTCCTTCATCCTCACCTTCCTTGAAAGTGAGCACTTGCCTCCTTAAGTCTTGGACCTTGCTTATGGGAAAGAACTTCAAAAGAAACTTCTTCACTAGCTCATCCCAATTTCCTTTTGCTTCAATGGACGCAACTGTGTACCATCTTCGCGCTTCATCTTCGAGAGAGAATGGAAAGATTCCACTTGAACCAAGCGGCCGGAACTCCTTCTTGTTGCACTGTGTTGCATATCGTCGTGAATTCCTTAATGTGTCTATATGGGTTGTCATCCTCTAATCCTCTAAATGGTTTTGTCGCCACTAACTTGATGATTCCAGGCTTCACTTCCTAGTGGGTTGTAGCAAGCGTGAAATCTGATTTTTGCATCTCAATGTCTTCCACTGACGGCATTGCTAGCTCCCTTAGCGACATCTCTTCGTCTTCCAATGGTGAGGTGAACAAATCCATCTAGGCACAAGAAAAGTAGAAAGAAAAAATTCTAGAAAATAAGGGTTAGATGTTAGTAGTCAACAAAATTAATACTAGATTGAACGTAGCAAACTGGCTTGCTCCCCGGCAACAGTGCCAGAAAAAGGGGCTTGTTGACGGATAAAACTCGTATTCACCTACGATCTGCATGCGTACGGACCTACACCTTTTTCACCACGGGGTGACCCCCAAGGTTCTTGTCAATCCGCGGAGCAAGGGGATTGCTAGCGCTTAACCAAGTACTAATCTAGTTGATGGGAAACCTTTGAAAGGGGTATTAATCTAAAGGTAAAGACAATCTAACCTAAGTTGATCAAACAAATCTAAGGTTAAACTAGATGGTAAAGGGTGGACACAAGAGAGAGATTAAGATAGATAAGCGTTTCCTCCCTAGGGTTTAGGATCACATGAACATGCATCTACTACATGAAAAGGGTGTTGCCTACACTAGCTTCATGGCGATTATGCGGCCGCTAAGCCTTTTCTCTAAATTGTACTATCACTACGCAAGGTAATCAAACACTTTCACGTATAACCGCATCTATGCCTAAGCATCTGAGAACCGGAGCGTCCGAGGACCGGTGGATGGTTGCTCCTGGCTGTGATGAGTGATTGACAACGTGGTGTGGACTGACTCTTGGCCGAGTATTGTAGGTGCAGGTTGCGGCTTGATTTGCGTTGGTGCAGGTGAAGAGTGGGCGCGAAAGGTCTATGCCTTGCGGGGCCTCCGAGGAGTGGAGAGACAAGTAGGCCTGACTCGAGGGACCCAATGGCCAGCGGGGTCAAGTGCGGGCCGCATGGTGGCAAGAAAAGCAAGACGAAGTCGTGGATTGGAGCCGGTGTAGGGTAGCGGCTCACGACCGGAGTCTGCACGTGGGGTTTGTGGCGGTTCACCAGAAAACTGTCGGGTTACTTGGTTGAGCCACGAAACCAAGACCGGAGGTTCGGCGGGCGGAGACGGGATCCTGGCGCACTGAGAAGCTTCGATGCCGGCGGACGCATGGCGGGATCGCAGGGCTTGCATCGGGAGGACGCGGTCTGCGGCAACGGCATGGCCGTGCGATGAAGAGGAGTGCTACATGACCTATTTGCCCCTGAGGGGTTGTATCACAATTTAAGTGCGAGGGGTAGTGTGGTCTTTTGCCTGGCTCGGAGGGGACTCATATATATTAGCTCTAGGGTTTCCAGGCAAACTATCCATCCAGACTGCTTCTCATTTCCTTACTCTCTAGGGTTAGATTTTTCCTCCGTTTGTAAAGAATCTAACCTCCGAGTGAATGGAAGCTTTCATGGTTGCGTCGATTCACGGTTTGTAGCTCGTTGGATTTTCGTGTCTTTTTTGAGCTATTTTCGTCAGTTTTTCGTGCGTGACTTGTTCCTTTGATTCTGAGGTGTTTGGGCTCGAATTTGTTGTTGGGAATCATGGATAGTTGCCTCGTGCATCTTTGTGCTTGATCTTGATCCCCCAAACTTCGAGTTCGGCGTCTGATTGAAGGATTTCGGTTGGGTCCTAGGTTTTTGGTTGGTTTCGGTGGCGATTCGATTCCCGGCGATTTTAGGTTGTTTGAGGACCCAAGTTTTGGGGCATAGCATCCACTAGGGACGCTTCACATCTTCCCCAAATCTTTCCTCAAGAGCTTCAGCTGTTTGGGAGATCCATGGACGAGTAAGAGCTTTGGTGGTTTCGGTTTCAGGTTCGGACTGCTGTTCTCGTGCCTGGTGGAACGTCCGCGGGGTGCTCGCGGACTGTCCGCGTGGAGTAGTTCGTCCAGGTGTTCTTTGTGTTCGTCGCGTGTTCTTGAGCGCTTTGGTTTCGATCCGGTTGGCCAGTTGCTTTTGACCGGAGGGTGTTTGGCGGACCGTCCGCCCGGACGTCGTGGACTGTCTACACGGCACGAGTTGCTCGCGAACCATCCGAGGATGTGGTACAGACCGTCCGCGTGTCGAGGTGCTGGTTGGGTCGTTCTGTTCGTGTTTAACGGACAGTCCGCCGTGGGTCGCGAACCGTCCGCACGGTGACCCTGGACCGTCCGCCCCAGGGTCGCGGACTGTCCGCCAGGGCTCCTGCAGGACAGCTAAGTCATTTGCTTATTGCTTCGTGCTTCCACTTTGGGATCATTTGGGTTTGTTCCTAGGGTTGGTAGGACCGTTGTGACTACGTGACCTTGGCAAACTCGTGTGGGAATCCGTAGTTGTGAATTTGGGGTATAGGCCGAGTTCTCTCTTAGGAGAAGAATTTTTATCGGCTCCCATTCACTCCCCCCCTCTCTGGTCTCCTAATCGGTCCTTCAGCATCCATAGGGTTAAGCTAATCACCACGATTACCACAAACCCTACTAAGACCACATGTTGAGCAAACATATGTAAACAAAGCATACACGAAGACATAGACCATAAAGCATTGATTGGCATAAGGTTCATGTATAGATTACATATCATGCATCCATCTAACCCTAGGGACGAACGGAGACATTACCCCATCATCTTACACGGATTGAAGCACATAGGGGTGATGGAGACTCCGGAGAAGGTCGTCGATGAAGATGGCGGAGATGAAGCTTGGGAACACCCCTAGGCCAGCGGCTTGGAGTCCTCCTCTTGCTTCCTTCCCTCCGCCGGCGTTGATCCTTGTGACGAGCTCATCCAACTCTCTCCCTCATCTTGCGGTGGTGGTTTTCTGGTGAATGACGTCGGTAGAATTGTTTGTTCGATGTGGCGGCCGACGGCAACGGAGGCAATAAATAGACAAACACCTAGGGCAAAGGGGGAGCCGAACAGGGCCCGAAGTGGGCTGGGCCGGTCGGCCTAGGCCCATTTCGGCCTGGTTCGGCCCCAGTTTCCTCCCCGGTTGCTTCTTGCATGATTTCTTATTTGTGTGCACTTGCATGTGGGCCTTTGATGTCGTTTCCTTCACGGTTAAGGCTTGAATCCTTGCTATGCAAGCTTCGCTGTTTTCTGGTTGAGTCCCTAAAGACTTGCATGTTGACGCTTCGGTCCTCAGGTCATTTGGAGTCATGTTCATCGCGTGTCTTGACTCTTGTCGGGCTTCATGATCTTCTTCCAAAGTGCTTGGTGAACTTATCCCGAAAGTCTCCTCTTTAGCGTAGATTTCCTGCGTAAACAATGAACTCCAAAATCGACATGCAAGAGTGAACTTGTTATATATGGGGGGTTAGTTCCAGTGGTTAGAATAATAAATCAATACCAACATTAAAGGTAAACTCATAGCTAGGTTGACGGAAATTCACCGTCAACATCTATCAATGATACTCCTGTTAAGATTTTATTTGATTCTGGAGCTACCCAAAGTTTCATAAGTGAAAACCTATTAGGCAAATTAGGTTTAAGGGGATCGCATACCAAATCGGCTTATAAAATTATCACGCCAGGTGGAAACATCTCTTCTCACATAGTAACTTTTGGAGTTCCTTTAAAGTTGGGTAGTAAGAATATTCAATCAAATCTTATAACCATAACTTTGGAAGGCATGGATGTTATCTTGGGTATGGACTGGATGACCCAACATAAGGTGGTTCTAGATTTATCAGATAGAGTTGTAGAGATCAATTCTCCTACGGTCGGGCACACTACCTTGTGCCTACCTTTCAAGGACGGTAGAGACTCTTGTGCCTATGTGACCATTATCTCCCCTCTTGATGAAATTCTAGTAGTGTGCGTGTATCCAGATGTCTTTCCAGATGAGTTGCCTGGTATGCCACCAGACAGAGATGTCGAGTTTGTAATTGAACTCCAACCGGGTACCGCACCCATTTCTAAACGACCTTACCGTACGCCTCCCAAAGAACTAGCCGAACTGAAAAACCAACTCCAGGAGCTGTTAGATAAGGGTTATATTCGCCCGAGCTCTTCTCCTTGGGGTTGTCCCGCTCTCTTTGTCAAAAATAAGGATGGTAGCTTGAGGCTATGTGTGGATTACAGACCGCTCAATGCAGTAACCATCAAGAATAAACATCCTCTTCCCCGAATCGATGTTCTTTTTGATCAATTGGCTGGAGCCAAAGTTTTCTCCAAGATCGATCTTCGTTCTGGTTACCACCAAATCAAAATTCGACCTTGTGACATTCCAAAAACTGCTTTCATCACTCGTTATGGTCTTTACGAGTTTTTTAGTGATGTCCTTTGGTCTCACAAATGCCCCAGCCTACTTCATGTACCTAATGAACTCCGTGTTTATGACGGAGCTCGACAAATTCGTAGTGGTCTTTATCGATGATATCCTTATCTATTCCAAAAATGAGAAGGAGCATGCCAAACATCTCTGAATTGTCCTTCAGCGTTTGGGAGATCATAAGCTTTATGCCAAGTTCTCCAAATGCAAATTATGGTTGAATAGTGTGAAATTTTTGGGCCACACTATTTCCAAAGATGGTATCTCTGTAGATCCTAGCAAAGTCCAAGAGGTGATGGATTGGAAACCACCTAAGTCCGTACACCAAATCCGTAGTTTCTTAGGTTTGGCGGGTTATTACCGTCGTTTCATTCCAGACTTCTCTAGAATCGCCAAACCTATGACTGAACTGCTCAAGAAAGGAGTGAAGTTCGTGTGGAGCGAAGCATGTTAGAAAGCCTTCCACACCTTGAAGCAACACTTAACTTCAGCCCCAGTGCTAGTGCAACCAGATAATTCCAAACCTTTTGAAGTTTTCTGTGACGCGTCAGGCACGGGTCTCGGTTGCGTTCTTATGCAAGAAGGCCGAGTCATTGCCTATGCTTCATGGGCACTTCGACCTCATGAGATCAATTATCCTACCCATGATCTTGAGTTAGCCGCTGTTGTCCACGCTCTCAAGATATGGAGACATTATCTGATGGGTAATTGTTGTATTATCTTCACTGATCACAAGAGTCTCAAATACATCTTTACTCAGTCAGAACTGAATATGAGGCAAAGGAGATGGCTTGAGTTGATTAAGGATTATGACCTAGAAGTGCACTATCACCCCGGGAAAGCAAATGTTGTTGCGGATGCCCTTAGCCGCAAAGTTCACTGCAATCATCTAGAGATGGAGCCAGTTAGTGACCCTTTATGTGAAGAAATGAGAAGGCTCAACTTGGAAGTAGTAGAGCAAGGAAATCTTTATGCCTTAGCCGCTGAATCTAATTTTTATGATAGAATTATCACTGCTCAACGTAATGACAAAGACATAAAAATCATCAAGCAGAAGCTAGCAGAGGGAGATCCTAAGTATACATGTTTCTAGAAGGATCACAAGGATGTCATCTGGTTTGGAAAATGTCTTGTGGTTCCGGTCAACCCAGAGATTCAGAAGACAATCCTTGATGAGGCTCATATGTCCAAATTCTCTATTCATCCCGGCAGTACCAAGATGTACCAAGATTTGAAACAGAATTTCTGGTGGTCCAACATGAAGGTTGATATAGCCAAGTATGTAGCCGAGTGTGATACTTGCCACCGGGTGAAAGCAAGCCATTTGAAATCGGCAGTTGTACTCCAACCGTTGTCGATACCCATGTGGAAGTGGGATGACATTAGTATGGACTTCATTGTGGGTTTACCCCTGACAACTAGAAAGAAAGATTCTATCTGGGTTATCGTGGACAGACTCACCAAGACCGCCCATTTCATTGCAGTTCATACTACTTATTCAGTGCAGCAATATGCAGAGATACACATGGAACAAATTGTCGGGGACCGCCCTAGGGGTCCCCTTAAACAACGGGGAATCCTCACTTAATCCCGGTATCAAAACACGCTAAGCCTAACCGTGCAGGAAACTAACCATACAGGACTTAGCCTATGCGGCAGGACTCCGGAAGCCCACCAAGACGGCCCGACCAGAAGACCCCTCGAGCAGGCTCCGCCTCGTTCGAGGGGCGACCCCCTCCTCGAAACGGACTCCGCCCCGTTCGAGGGGCGACCCCTTCCCTCGAGCGGTCCCGCCCGCTCGAGGGCTCGCTCCCCCTCGAGCGAGTCTCGTCTTGCTCGAGGGTCCGCCCCGCCCTCGGGCCGGGGCCCGCCACGCTCACGGGCGCGCGCGCACGCGTGCGCCGGCCCGCTACTTAGGCATTTAACGCCCGACGCCGCGGGGACGGCGCCATCATGCGCCCCGGGCTCACGCCCCGGTGCCGCCGCACCAACTCCCCGAGGGAGGAGCCCATCCCCGCCCCCGTGGGATGGACCGTGCGGTACGGCCGGTGTCGGTCCCGTGACACCGCGCGCCCACCGCCGCATGCGGCTAACGCGCCCGACCCTCGAAAGAGGGCCGGGCGCACCCTCGATTCACTTTCACGTGACTGCGGGTTAGGGGTGAGGGGCGCTAGGCGGTGGACGGCCATCCCGGCCACCGTAACGCGCGCGGCCGCCGTACCCACGCGTGCGGGCGCACGCCCGACTCCGCGAGCGCACGCCCGGGCACCGCGGCAACCACTCCACTACCGCAGCTCATTGGGAAGGAACGCCGTTCGCCCCGCTCCCGTACCCCGTACCGGCCCATCATCGGCACCTCCCTCGAAGCCTATCAGAGGACGCCATCGCCTTCTGCCGCCTCCTACCCTCGAACCGCCGCTGTTCGGGTACGAGGTAGGCCATCATGGCCGGATCGCGGCGAAGATCGTCCGGACGGCCGCCCACTCTACGCCGTAGCGCGACGTGCTCCCTCACGTAGCTAGGTAGCGCGGCGTGCGTGTAACCCGTCGCCCCCTTGGCCTATAAAAGGGGGAGGCGAGCCCCCAGCCGCGGGGGGGACGAATTCAGAGGAACACGACACATCGTGCACTCACTCTCTTATTCTCCCACAACATCTTCATCCACTCTCCCAGGGACTTGGAAGCCAAGCTTCCTCTCCCGCCTCGCTTGTATTTGCCCCACTACAAGCACCCCTGGTGCTGAGCAATATAGTGCTACGAGCACGCCCCTGCTGGACGTACGGCCCCCTCGGCCGGAACCAAGATAAAACCTTGTGTCATTTGTTGCTTAGCACCGACCATTGAGGGATAGACCTAGGCGTTATCTACTGGTTAGTGTCGGGACCATATTCCGCACCGACACAAATAGTTCGTTTGCATGGAATTCCAAAGGCCATAATCTCTGATAGAGGAACTCAGTTTGTAGCTTGTTTCTGGGAGCAGTTGCATGAGTTCTTAGGAACCAAGTTGATTCGTAGTTCCAGCTATCATCCGCAGACCGATGGTCAGACGGAAAGGAAAAATCAGATTTTGGAAGACATGCTACGAGCAAGCATCTTGCACTATGATAAGAGTTGGGATCAGTGTTTGTCCTTGGCAGAGTTCTCTTACAACAATAGCTATCAAGCTAGTTTGAAGATGGCACCGTTTGATGCTCTTTACGGACGAAGATATCGCACCCCATTGAACTGTTCAAAAGATGGGGAAAGGACACTCTTTGGTCCTAATTTAGTTAAAGATGCCAAAGAAAAAGTGCAAGTGATAAGGGAAAATTTGAAGATGGCTCAGATGAGGCAAAAGAGTTATCATGATAAGGGAACGACACCCCGACACTTTGAAGTGGGAGATTATGTGTACCTAAAAGTTTCCCCCACCAAAGGTGTGCAAAGGTTCGATGTTAAAGGGAAATTAGCTCCGCGCTACATTGGACCGTATGAAGTCATAGAAGTATGTGGGCCAGTGGCTTATCGTATTCAATTACCGGAACGATTTTCCGCAGTCCACAATGTGTTTCATGTGACCCAATTAAAGAAGGGAATGCCTGTGCCAGAAAACGAAGTAATCATAGAAGCTAATGCTTGGATTGAGCCCGATTTCTCGCTCATCGAGCATCCACTAAGATTGTTGGACCAAAAGGAGCGAAAGACCCGAAGACAAGCCGTACGAATGTACAAGATACAGTGGAGTCATCACACGGAAGAAGAAGCGACTTGGGAGACGGAAGAATACCTCAACACCAAGTACCCGGGCTTCCTGCAATCTCGAAACTGTGAGTTTCTCCTGCCTATCTTGTTTTTCTTAAATCGAATCTCGGGACGAGATTCCGTTTAAGGGGGTAGGCTGACACCCTAGGTTTTTAATTAACCTTAATTGTCAGTCAACCCTGCTGACAGTGGTCACATCACAGTCAACTTGGGTCCAACCCTAATGACACCATTGATCAAGTGGACACACATGTGTGGTCAACCCTTGGTCAAAGTCTTGGTCAAACCCCACCTAAACCCTAGTGACCCTGGATGTCTTCCGGAACTTTTGTCGCGTTCTCCAAAATTCACCTAAACACTTAAAAATCTACCTTTATGAAAGTTGTCCAGTTTGTTGAGGGACACAACTTTCATGCAGATTGACATTTCAAATTTTGAGTGGAAAAAGATGAAAAACTTGCCCAAATGACAGTACCTCCTATTCATGGACACAGATTGACATTCAAAGTTGGCAAGCTTCTTTTGCAAAATCTGTTGAGAAAAACCCCATATGGCCTTTGTGAAAGTTGTAGGTGGTATTGAGATCTACAACTTTTGTATTCAAAGTTTTGTGCACTTCTATACAAATTTTTGGAGTTATTTAATTTCAAACAGTGGACCAGCAAAATGTTCAGGCCAGGGCGCCGCTGTGTCGCGACGTCGCGCGAGCCCGCGCGCGCCGCCGGCCTTGGCGTCCGCGCCACGCGCGCCCCGAGGCCCCGCCGACCGAGCGTGTCGCCTCGTCGTCGCGCGCGTACCCGCGCCGCGCACCGGCGGACCGCCGGTCCGACCCGCGCGCCCACCGTACGTGAGCTCGGTCGAGACGCCGTCGTACCACGGCGGCATCTCTGTCGCCGACGTCACGCGCCCACGAGCCGCACTATTTAAGTGTCGCCCGCCCCTCCCGCGCGCACCATTGCCGAGTCGTCCGCCATTGATCGCCGCCCGGTGAACTTCCCCTCCGCCTTCACCCAGTGCTTTCCAACCGTCCTAAACTCCTCCCGAGAACCCGTAGAGGCTTGCACCGTCGCCCGTTGCCCGGCATTGTGTCTCCCTCGTCGGAGCAGCAGCAAGCTACGGCCACCACCGCAGACCACTGTCGCGCGCCCTCGCCGGAGCTGCGTCCGCGCCGTCCAACCCCTCCAACCGACCCTAGGTGAGCCACTGGACCTCTCCCACCTATCCCCGGCCGAGAGCGCCGTCGGTCTCACCGGATTCCGGCCGGCCGCGCCGCCCCCACGGCCAAGGGTGGCATTGCAAGCCCCTGAGTCTTTCCAGGGTGTTTTCCGTAAACCAGGGGCGTTGTTGTGAGGTTTCAGTTCTTTGTAAGGTCCTCAGTGCAAAAGTGTAACTTCAATAGTATAACACATTTGCTGATTTTTGTAAAATCTCTAGAAAATCGTAGAAAATTCAAAAAAATGCAAACTAAATTTTGCTAGATTTCTGGTCAGGAGCACTACAACTTTTGGCATGAAAAATAGAAATGTGAAAAATCTAGATCTGTGATATCTCAAAACCCTTAAGTCCTCTTTATCTAATTTTTGGGTATGTTGTGTGTGATGTTATGACTAGCTCCTATGCCAAAAATTGCACAAAGTTATGATGTAAATCTTTTATATGAATTGTTTTACTTTTATGCAGAATCTGTCTAGATAATTTTTGTAGCTAAAAATAATTATGTTTTTGTGCCCAACTTCTGCAAGCTGTCTTATTATGCCAAGTTACACCTCTGGTGAATTAATCACAACTTTTGCATAATCATAAGTAATTATTCTTAATATATGCATGTTTTCCTTTGTAATTTAATAATACAAGATCAGTAGTAGTTCTAGGTGTACTTGCTGCTTTCCTAGGATGGTTTAGGACCAGAGAACATGTGTGAGGAAGTTTGGAGCATTTGGATGCTTATTTATTTTTGTATGCTTTTGACTTGTTTTACTAAGCTAGCTTTTGTTATTTTCAAAATAATTAATTTTCTAGCTTTCCAAGCATTGCAAGTGTGTTTAGTGGCTTAGTATAGGTGTTATGATGCTTGAGAAACCCTCCACTGAATTTTTAGTGATTATTGTTTAAATAAAAGCTTTGGAGACTTTTAAAGATTAATGTTTCGTTAAATATGAAAGATGCTTTTTATTCTTTATACCCCTTTTTGTGAAATGGTCGCACAGCTTAATTAAGATCCAAGAATACACCCTTGTTGTTTAAAGAATTAGATGTAATCAATTATCCTTTGTACACACCTTCACTAGTAAAAGGTGAAGTATTAAACCTTCACATGAAATAACGAGTATAAAAGGAAACATTAATTAAGTGTTTGATTAAAAGAATAAAACACTTATCAATAATAACCTTCATGAAAATAAATTAATAATTAATTATTTATTAAAGTGAATATGGCCAACAAGAGTTGGATAAGAACCTTGCATTGCATTCTGTGTAGATCTTCCTGACGGTGACTACTCGCTTGTGCCGAAAGCTGAGGAAGGAGAAGCGGAGGCTGCACTGCAGTACATGGAAATACTCGAAGACACCGAGGGTGCTCAGGCTAACTTTGCTGACGAAGGCAAGCCCCCGGTGCATATAACCCAGTTTTTCAAATTTGATATACCACTATCTATGGATGCTTGTGCATTTAAGTTCAAGAGTTGTATGGAACCTTAGATGCATGATCCCTAGGTACCTGTGTCCTTACTAGGTACCTGTGTCCTTACTAGTATGATAGGTCGATAGCTGCTAAGCTATAGGACCGTTACAAGTCGGGTGATGATGTCACTGGCGAGAATAGGTTCCTAGGTAGGAATCATAAGATCTCCTTAAATGGATTTCTCATGTGGTAAGAGCATGGGATATGGACTCCAGTCCAATGGCTATTGTGGGTTAAGTGTTTGAACGTACTAAGCACTTGTGGGGAATGGGACTGGTAAGCCTAGTACCTTAATGAGGCGGTGAGAGATCCTACTATTACTCATCGTGGGATACGTCTCACGGCTAGCTACCGGTGGTGTATGGTGAGTCTGGGTGCCTCGCGGGGTATACCGGATAGCCTGCACCAAAGACTGTAAGATTCGATCCCGACCCGAAGAGTTTTGGGAACCCCTTGGTGGTTGTCCTCGCAGGGGCATCCCACCGTATGTTTAGGTCTACCTTGCAAGGTTTGAATCAATCGATTGTCGGCCTCTCACCGTTATCTGAGACTACTTACTCCACTAGCCATGAGATCCCTAATGATGGAAGTTGGTGAATATTATGCTTGATTAATTGTATTGCACAACATTGTCGTATGGACCTCCCTGGGCCCACTACATCGGTGGGTACCAGGACCGACTACTCGGTGGGCCCCTGGGACTACCCGGCTTGCGCTACACGGCACCTGAAGGCGTGGAGCACAAGGACTACACAGGAGTAGTACTCGGTTAGGGAGCTGTACATGTTCCGCACTGTATAGAGGACTCCTAGACGTACTCGACTAGTACTCTCTCCCTACTCCGACTTGTAACCCTGCCTCCCGGACTATATAAGGCGAGGCAGGGACCGATCTCCCTCATCCAATCTCATCTCATACAACCCACGGCGCACAACTGCACCATCGTGTAATCGTGCCCTATCAATCCAGAGCTACGCAGCATACAGGACGTAGGGTATTACTCACCTCGCGGCCCGAACCTGTCTAAATTGTGTGCCACGTGTCTCTTCCTTCGAGTTACCGATCTCGGCGAGTCACGTTCATCTACTTCGGGTACTCCCCGTAGTAGGTTGCCGGTCTAAAACACCGACAAACATTGCTTGCACTAGATGGCTAACTTAGAGAAGAATAAACGCACTAGAACTTGTGCTAAAATTGAAAGTAAGGACATACTCTTTGTTACATTTCAGCAAAAGAAACCCAGTGGCCAAAAGCCTTTCATGTCTAGAGTTGGTGAAGTAGTGATCACCGACGGGTAAGTCTTGCTGAGTATTAGTATACTCAGCCTTGCTGTAATCTGTTGCTCCAAGTAATGCCTTTGGTGATGTGTGGCCCGGAGAGATCCCGCCCGGCTCGGAGCTAGAGTGGGCGGAGGACGACGAATGAAGGCATCATGGCTGGCCTCCTGCGGTGTTCTCGCTTTCCGCTTAGTTTAATTTTGCTGTTTCAAAAACTCTGAACTATGTTGTTATGTCAAAAACTTCGGTTTGTAATAATTAAACCCTTCGGGGTGAATTTCTATTGTTAATTATGTTGTATCTCTGGACTTGCCTTCGCGTGAGTTTTAATGCATATATGTCGATCCTTGTTGTTATTTAAGTGATTTACCGGGCATTAACCCGGCGACTAACGACAGGATGATACTTTATTATTGCTTAATGACCAAAGTGGATTGGTTTAGGCGATAGTTTGTATTTTCCTGGGCGGGTTGTCACAACCTCTTCCATGTAAATACAATACACATAGTACTAATTCCAAAAAAGCTCGATGCAAAGTGTGTCACTGACTTTCGGCCCTTTAGCCTCACTCATTCCATTGCCAAATTGCTATCCAAACTTCTTGCAAACAGATTGGTGCCAGAACTGAATGACTTGGTTTCTCGGGCATAGAGTGTTTTCATCAAGAAGAGGTGCATTCAAGACAATTTTCTTTACACCCAAAATCTTATTAAATCCCTGTACAGATCAAAGCAAGTTGGCATGTTCCTCAAACTTTACATTGCTAAAGCTTATGATATAGTAAGGTGGGACTACCTATTGGAGGTACTGGAACAATATGGTTTTGAGCCACATTGGAGAGGGTGGGTGTTTGCTCTTCTGTCAACGACATCTACTGCTATACTACTTAATGGGGCTATGGGTAGATGGTTCAAACACTTCGCTGGTCTCAGACAGGGGGATCCTTTGTCACCTCTACTCTTCATTCTAGTCATGGAACCACTGCAACGCTTGCTTGAGTTAGCCACAAAAGAGCAACTGTTGTCACCAGTCAATAATAGCGCAATAAAGCTAAGAGCAAGTTTATATGTTGATGATGCAGCAATCTTGCAGCACATCCTAAACCCAGATCTTAGACACTTTTGGACATGTTTCTGGCCTAGTTACCAATCAGTCTAAGTGTGTAGTGTATCAATCAGGTGCGAGGACTGTGATGTTACTGAGTTGATGGAAGGTTTTAGCTGCCCAATTGTTAATTTTCCATGCCACTTTACTTTCGACCATTGCACAGAGTTGAAATTCTGCCACTTATCAACAAGATGGAAAACAGGTTGTCCACATGTAAAGGCAAGTTCCTCAATAAGCCAGGGAGATTGAAGCTACTCGACATTGTTTTGTCGTCGATGTCAATGTATTTCCTCACTATTTTTCCTCTGAAAAAATGGGCAGTCAAGAGAATTGACATAATTAGGAGAGGGTTTTTATGGAAAGGAGCAGAACAGGCCCAAGGAGGGCACTGTCTGGTTCGATGGACCAGAGTTCAAGAGCCATAGAGGCTGGGAGGTCTTGGAGTTCTAGACTTGTGAAAGTGCATCTAGACCCCTAAGTGGATTTTGGTGAATTAAATGATAAAGTGATTAAAGGTCTAACAGATTTGTCTAAGATTGTGAACAGGTTTTATTTATATATTCATGAGTTATTGTTGGAATATTCATTGTGAATGGATATTATATGGCTCACATTAGAGAAGACAAATATATGAGTGATCCTAAGGCATAGTGGCAAATATCAAGCAATAAAGGAAGAAAAATATTAGGGATATTTTGAGAAGGTCAATTCATGGTTTCCATTAAATATGGTAGCTTGATTAAAGCACAAGGATCATAGAAAGAGAAGATGGTAATCCTCTAATTTAAATGCAAGGCTTCATGTGGTAATTGAAAGAGGACACAAGGATGAGTGTAGACTTTATGGTCCATAATTGGAAGCTTGCATATTCGTTGCCAATCGAGAACAAGAATTTGAAGTAGGATTTCAAATGGAGAATAATTGTGGATGAAGCAAAATAAAACTCAACGTGGATTGGGTAAGTGATGAAGAGATCAACCGAGATGACTAGGGCGAGGGAATAAGCAATCTTTGGGGCCTTAGCTAAGCCGTCGTTAGTGTTTTGCTAAGGTGAAGTTCTAGTATCCGTGGGGTCTCTAAGTATCATATCCAAGCCTTAACCGAGGGAAAAGAAATGCAACTCATCTATATGTTATGATCGGCAATATGGAGTGACTTGTGAATCCAAGTGTGCATTCTTATGCAAGGTGGAAAGATCCTAAGTTACTAGCTCAAGTATGAACGTGCTCAAGACATAGGCTAAGTTGAAAGCCCTCAAGTGAAAATTGTTCATGTATGGCAAGATCGGAGACATTCAAGCTCAAGAGGTTGTCACAGTGTTTTTATTTAACCTTGAGTATAGCTATGTCGTACTATCAAGAGGGTTGCAACATTAACGAGTCGACCAAAGTCAAAGTGCTCATTAGTTGACCTAAGTGAGAAATAGCCTTGAGAGCCTAAGAGTGTTCTAATTAACCCACCTAACCTAACTTAAGCCACTTCGTCTCCTTAGTGAAGTGTTGGAGTGAAAGAAAGGGTTTTGGAAGTGCTTCGGGCCTGATCAGTCTGACCGGTCGGGGCACTGGTCTGACTGGTGCCTCTAGCTCAACGGCTAGTTTTTCGAACAGCGGTCTAACCGGTGTGAGGCACTGGTCTGACCGGTGCCGCCTGACAGCTAACGGTTAGTTTTCTCCTTTAAGGGGTATAAATACCCCAAACCTCCTATGGTGGAGGAGTGTTGTTCTTGTGACTTTGCTGAGCTCCTAAGCCATTTCTTGCAAGCCCTAAGCCTTAGTGGCTCTCCCCAACCTCCCTTTGTGAGATTTGTGGATTCAAGCCATATCTTTGAGTTGGGTTGAGAGAGTGAACTCAAGAGCGTCTCTGTGAGCTAACAAGAGCATTCCCATTGCTTGAGCACTTCGATTTCGCATCTACAAGCTTTGAAGCATTTGTTACTCTTGGAGGTTTGCCTCCTAGACGGCTAGGCGTCGCCGACTAGCTCCCAAGGTTGTGGTGAGCAGCGGCAAGTTTGTGAGGGTTGTGATCTTGCCTCTTTGTGAAAAGATTGCCTTAGTGGAAAGGAGGAAAGTGGTTGAAAGAGACCCGACTTGTTGTGGGAAAGTTCCCTTACAAGCTCCTCAATGGAGACGTAGCCTTTCCTTAGTTGGAGGTAAACTTTGGGAAACAAATCCTTGTGTCTCATTGTGGTTTGCCTCTCTAAGTTGATTTCTAGCATATTTGATTTGCTTTCGCTTCGATCTACTTGGGTGTGCTATTTGTGTGTGTAGGGATCATTACCCTGCTTGTGATCATCTACCAAGGCCACTCACCAAGTTTGTTTCATGATAGAAGTCAAGAGAAGCTTGAAGCTATTTTTGCAGGTGCTCTATGCTATACTGGTCTGACCGGTGCAAAGCAACGGTCTGACCGATGCCTCCTGTGAAGCATAGTCAGTGACCGGTCTGACCGGTCATCACCACCGGTCTGACCAGTGGACACTGATAGCTCAAGTTTTTGGGGAAGAAAAGTTAAAGTTGGTCATCACGCCTATTCACCCCACCCTCTAGGCGACATCAAGGTCCTTTCAATTGGTATCAGAGTCAAGTGCTCCGATTCGAGCTTAACCGCTTGGAGTTTGACGATTTTGACAACTCGTGAGGTAACATTTGAGCTTTCTAACTCTAGATGGCTCAAACTATGCATCTTGGTCAATTCATGTACTCAATTGTATTAGGACAATGGGTCCACTTCCCGAGAAGGTTGTTGTTGCTAGCATTCTACCTCCTCACATGCGTTGGTCGTCGCATCATCATCATCCACCTCGAGCAGCTCTTCAGATCCGCCCATGACTCCCACTCCAAGGATCCAGAAAGACTGGGGAGAGGAGGAGGGAGTCGGAAGTCGAGAGCTGCCCCGTGCCGGTGTGGTGCCTCCGCTCTTCCTACCACCGTGGAGAAGGAGCCACCGCCTGGTCCCTGCTCATGCGCACCACTTCCGTTAAGGGAGGCGAATCAAATCGAGGGAGGAGAGGAGAGGCGGCCATCCCATCATGTCCTCCATTGTAGGGCTACCGTCGGCCATCCCGCTACCGTCCAATCATCTCCTCCGTCGAGTAGAGAAAAGTAGGAGACGGCCACCCCTACTACTCCGGAGCCGTCGGGGTAGGGACGGGCAGAGGAAAAGGCGCCACAGCAGCCGGTGCTCCTCCGTCGCGGGCCTCTTCTCCCGTTGACGGCCGAGACGGTTGTGCGTCATGACGTTGCCGAGAAAGTGGCTCCCCGTTGGGGCTGCGCCGCCGCGACGTCATGGCTGCACCTCCTGCAACGAGATGGGGCAGCTCAGCGGAGTTTTCCCAGACGGCGTATACAGGCGGATCGTGGACGAAGGCACGACGGAGAGGCTGCGGGAGGATCTTGTGTACCAGAGCAGTGGGGCTGCAAGCTACAGGAACAACTTCAGAGGTGTCGACAGTGCACGCGCTGTGGCCGGCGGGCGCATGTAGAAGAAGGGGGCGGAGGCAACACCAGCATAGGGAGAAGGGGCGGAGGCAACGGTGGGGCGATGAGGCGGCGCGGCCGGCCGAGGCAGAGAAGGGGTGGAAACGATGGTTGACGCATCACGACAGCGGCGACCGGTGGCAAGCTTCGCAATGCTGCACAGGGGCTTGGGCGGCTGAGTGCAGGGGCGCACCACCGGCAACTTGCGATGAAGGTGTGCGAACAGATAAAGGAAATAGAACAGGAGAAAAAAAAAGAGAAATGGAGAAAGGAAGCAGAAAAAGCTCATGGTCCGGTTCATGGCAGGGAAGAGATAAAATTTTTTGATGGCAATGTGGTCTTTCTCTTGTTTCCCCTTTGTCTTATCATCGTATCTGAAGTGCGGTTCAAATTCGTTTCAAAATATATCTATCCATTTGCTGGGAGAGAATTGGAGAAGAGATATGTGAGACATATTTTTAAAGTAAACAAAATTGCGATCAATGTACTTGATGCATTATCTATCGAACTATATGAATGTGGATGTGAAAATTAGAAAAAAGGCATTTTAACTTTATACATAACATAATTGTGAGACATATTTCTCCTTTTTCTTGACTTTATTAATACCTTCATCCGGCAGTGTAAACACGTGTATCGCACACACAACTTAATGTGCACTGTTTGTCCTAAGACACCCTCTTCGCTCTTAAACTAAAGCCTAAATAAACCTAGTCCGAGAGTCGTCGATCACCAGAGCTTCAAGCTGAACTTGCAGTCCATGCTCTTGACCCCGACGCTGCCCTCGGTGGCGAGCCTGTCCAGCACGAGGTCGCACCGTACTCGAGGCGTCACCTTCGCCGTCGTGACGGGCCCGACCTTGACCCGCACGGGCACTTCGCCGCGGAACACGAGCGGGAGCTCCCCGGCGCCGCCGCCGCCGTCCCCGCCAGTCGTCACGTGGCGAATCGCCTCCACGACGCCCGTCCCGCGGAGCCTCGCCTCGCCCATGGCGACGCGCACCGTCGCCGCGCCGCCGTGGCCCTGGTAGAACGCCGGGAGGGCGCCCTCCGAGAGGCGGTACCCGCGGAACCACACGGAGAGGCTCGACCCTTCCTCGTAGAGTATCCCGATGCGCCGGTTCGGATTCTCGAACCGGACGGAGGCGTCGAACCGGGCGCGCGCCGTCAGGTCGTCGTCCATGCCGAACGCCGTCACGTTGAGCGCCGAAACGCTGTACCGGGGGAGCTTCGGGTCCAGCGCCAGGTACAGCGCGCCGAGGAGCGAGGCGGCGACCGCTGCGGCGGCGAACAGGCAGCAGGCGAGCCGGCAGCAGCACCCGCCGCGCGTCTTCTGCTTCTTCTTCTTCGGTGGGTGTTTGCTCGTCGCCGCAGTGGGAGGTGTCGTCTCCAGCGCCGGCGGCGGGGGGTAGTGGCCGGCCTCGAGGTCCACGTCCACTTCGTAGATCGTCTCGAGACGTGCCATGGCTTTGTTCTTAACTGTTTGCTACGTCGTCGGGCGGCAGCTTAAATTTGCATGCAGAGTTGATGGCTTAAGGATCGCACAATAATTGATCGAGGGGCTTCTCTGATACTTAAGGAGCGAGATGATGGTCTGTTGTGCCTGAAATCCGAAAGGGAAGTGGTCACTCGTGTATTCGGAGTCGGAGGGCGGATTGCCGGCGCGCCCCGCGTAATCACTCGATCCAGATAGAAATCGGTAAAGATAAACATAACCACCGATGTCAAACATGAGCAATAGTGCTGTTCGACGTCTTCAAGGAAGGATCATGTTCTTCGATGATTTACTTAGTTTTTGAGCCGCACAGGGAACAGTGACATTCTTCTCCCATTTGTGTGTCATCAGACTGTCCACAGCAATGTAGTGCATCTGCAAACGCAAAAGCCCCTTTTGAGCAAAGGAAAGATGGTTGGGGTCACCCAAACCATCGAGGTCTCTAGAAATGTGGGAAGCCTGTCCTGCATCCTCCGGCATTTCGCTCCCGCGTCGCTCGGGAGGACAACAGAAGGAGGCAGCGGGGTGGAGGCAGTAGCTGTAGAGCCCGTCCGCAGTGCTCCCTCCACGGAGGAGACCAGAGGGCCGCAGAGAGCTCCAGGCACTACTCGAGTCAAGAGGGAATCATGTATGAAGAGGGGAAGCGGAAAGCGGAGGAGAGAGGCGGAGTAGGGGAGCCCGTCCGCCGCCGCCGAGAACCTCGATTCGTCATCCTACATGCCGATTCGAAGCCATCTGCCGTCGATTTGTCGTCCCACTAGCTCGATTTGGCTGCTTCCCCCTCGGCGGCGCCGACACGGCACTTGCGAGAGACGACGGAGGAAGGGGCTAGTCGGTGCGGAACTCGCGTCGAGCGTCACTAGTCCCGCCGCCGAGCCCACCCTCTTGGTCCCTGTTGCATCCGCCGCTGTGGAGGCGGCCGCGGTGTCGCGGCGGTGAAGACGGTCGGGGAAGGAAGTGGCCGCGGGGGTGGAGAAGTCGGCGGGGGAAGGAGATGGCCGCGGGTTGGATGCGGCGGCCGGGAAGAGGAGGCGGAGGCGACAGCAGGCCCGTCCCCATGGGCGTGCGACCTGTGCACTTGAACAGGGCCTCCAAAAGTGTGGGGCCTCAAGATTACTAGTTTGCATGCATACTTAATTACTTAATTATCAGCAAACCGGTGCACTCAGGACATTCCTTTCTCTCGCTCAATCGTCTGTTCTATTTTTTCCATGTACCATGCAAATAGCTCATATTTTATCCTAGAAATGACGAGCAGCCATGTGCCTAATTTTCCCCACCCACTTGTTTTTTTCCTTTTGTGCGCCAGTATTTTTTAAGTGTAATGCCCTTATTTACTCTAGCCTATATGACATGATATCTTAAAGAATGTTTTCAAGCAACATAAGCGATCATCACTTTTTAGGTGACTGTACGAAAAATCTTATTGTATATAATATTATTATTACTATAAAGTCTTGTTCAGTTTCCATCTCAAAACTTTATCACACTGAAAGTCTGGACACATGCATGACATATTAAATATAGACAAAAATAACTAATTACACAGATTGCTCGTAAATCGAAAGACAAATCTTTCAAACTTAATTATTCTATATTTTAATAATAAAATACTGTCAGCATGTGCTAATGGTAGGTTAAAAAATTTGTCTTGTGATTTATATGGATTTTTAAAATTAGTTTTTCATTAGTATCCAAACACACTTCTTCGACATCTATCCCATAAAGCATTCAATGTGACAAAAAACTTTAGACCTAAACAAGACCTAGAGCCTATTCAGTTCATATAAAGAATAGTGTTCGACTGGTACATTGAATAGTGTTGTGTGAGAGGAAATAAGTCGAAAATTAAACCGAGATAAGCCGAACAGACTCCTAAATTAGGGCGTGAACTTGAATGTCGAACAAGGCCTATATTTTTTGCGGGGCGGCCCTGGCGACAGTTGGGGAAGAGGCGACGGACGTGAGGTGGAGGCGGACGCACAGTGTTGGCAAGGGAGGCAGGCGGTCGCGGGTGAAGATGGGGGAGAGGAGAAAGAATACACGTGTGTGGGGGACCAAAGGCTGCGAACTACAAAATGAAGATGGAGATGCGAGAGTTGTTGAAGCGATACAATGTTGCTCTGTTGCTCATTTTGAGTTTGGGGAGTGGATGAGGAGATTGCTGTCTGAGTTAGGTTCTTTTGAATTCGAAGTAATTATCATTTGTGAGTCAGGTTCTTCTGAATTCGAAGTAAAAAAACACCCTGCTGCTGGTTCAAACGGCAGTAGATGATAGTATATCTTCCAAAAATCATAAATTTTTCATATGAACACAAATGGATATAAAATTTATACGGAAGTTGTAAATTTCAGTGACATCTACAACTTATAGTTCAAATTTTTTCATTTAAAATCATTTTGATGCTCAAATATCCTTGTGCAAGCAATGAGCTGTCTGAAAGTGGGACCATAAAAAACTCTTTTGCCTATCGCTAGCTTACATAATGCATAGGTGCAGTACAAGGATAAATTTGCTGCGTAAGATAAAAAAACGTTTAGCACACGGGCTGCCCTGGGCATAGGATGGTCATTGGGGATGGATTCAGATCAGATATGCACGGAGACGAATTCGGATGTTACTATTTAACATTTTATTTCGAATTTGGATACGAATACGAATATTATCGAATACGAATACAAAACGGATATTTCGAATTCGCATTCGCATTCGAATACTTACTCGATTTATAGCATAGAGTTATAATGAGTATCAAATTTATTTGTTGATGATTTTATAATGGATCAAATCATGTTAGAAGTAGAGAGTAAATTATGATCATTATACATAATAGATATCTTATTGCAAATAACATACTAAATAACAAATTAATTAATTAATTAATATATCACAATAAATATAAAATAAGTAATTTTGTAAATATATAAATATCTTTTATTAGTAAAAATAAGTACATAAATAATTTAAATATAATTTACTTATTTGCTAAATAATATAATGTATTTAAAATTACTATGATTAGTCAAAATTAATTAAAAATATCATTATATAATTTAGTAATATTAGGTTAGCATAATTAGTTAGTTTTCATATGTATATAATTTTAATAGTTAAAATGGTGTAAATTAATTACTTTACTAGCAATATTAAAATTAACATCATTTTTAATTTTTAATTAGTATTTAGTAATATAAAAAAATTTAGATGATTTCTATGGGTACTTTAATTTTGCAGATACAAATAATGTCGGATATGTCGGATTTTTGTCGAATAATTCGGATAATGTCGAATTCGGATAATATTGAATATCGGATTCGAACACATCCATCTGACATCATATTAAAAACGAATACTGATACGGATATCCATATTAACATTTTTAGCGGATACGAATACAGATAATTTGGATTTCCAGACATCCGAATCCATCCCTAACGGTCATCACTCATCAGTCAACTGCAATTTAGCATCTCAGACATCAACATAGTGAACAATGGAAGGGCAGTACCAAGAACAGTGCATTGCATTGGATTGGGTAAACAGATAAAACGACATGGTTCCTGCAAGCGTGGCCCCAGGCTCACAACAACAATGGACAAAAATTTTGCGATGCAAGAGATTAACCCAGAGTACAAGTTAGACTCAATACAAAACATCTAGTATTTGGGCAACTTTATTTCCTCATTCATTCAGCTGGACGAAGGGGTAAACATATGCTCTTACAGAGGAATCGAGAACGACTTCTTCAACTTCTCTACCTCCAAATAAGCATTAGAGTAAGGGAGGAACTCCGAGAAATGGCTTTGCATCAGATCGTTGATGGCCGTTGCGAGCTTTGGAATCTCCATGATCTCCTCGTTGGTCAGCTTCCGGACAAACCTGGCTGGGCTACCAGCCCAGAGTTCACCGGTCGGAATCCGCCTTCCAGGGGGCAGGACAGAGCCAGCCTCAAGGATTGAGTTTGTTTCAACCAGTGAACCTTCCATAAGGATTGAGTGCTGACCAATGATGCACTCGGGCTCGATGGTGCATGATCGCAGCAGAGAGTAGGCGCCCACTGTCACATACCGGTCGACAAGAGTCTCAGCTGGAAGTCCTGTAAACAACAAAATTTTGGCCAACCTTACTTTATAGTACTAGCTATCACCAGAAAATACAGGTTACATACATAGTGTGGACATAGAACATATATCAAGAACAAAGTTGCCTAAACATGCAAAGAGAAGGCAGAATCGTGTCC
The DNA here is from genome assembly GCA_947561735.1 of Cenchrus americanus. NCBI lineage: Eukaryota > Viridiplantae > Streptophyta > Magnoliopsida > Poales > Poaceae > Cenchrus > Cenchrus americanus. The sequence continues at coordinate 94,921,583 of OX387241.1, read as the reverse complement.
GTTGGATAGAAGATCGAAAAGTAGTTAACTCAATGATGGGCAAGCGGGGACTCAGGCGTCAATTTTCCAAAAACAAAATGGCATATGTGGATTTCTTTTATTAAACAGCATTGCTTATATTTGCAACTCCTGCAATTTTCTGTTAAAATAGTAAATATGCTATTAGTCATGATAAATTCAAATGTCAGTACTCACTAACCAAAGTTTGTGGGCATGTATTTAAGTAGTCTCACAGATTATATATGATGTATAATACATGATGACTTCCAAGACAACAGAAAGTTCAGCAATGAATATTAACACTAGGTGTCCAATCCAGCTAACTGAAGTAGCAATTTCCTTATTATAGCAAATACTTCCTCCGGTTTGGGTCAAACATTGGGAATATAAAATGATGAATAACTTTTACGTCGTTGAATTTAGAAATGTGAAAATCATATCAATAGATTTGTTTTGAAAATCATTTTCATAAAAGTATACATATATAACTTTTTAATAAATATTTTTATAGAAAAGAGAAGTCAAAATTGTGTTCTGGAGACCGTGTCGCTGTCCTAAACGACTTCTTTTACCAAACCGGAGGGAGTACTTACTAGCACAGCTTATAACAGAAGTCAATATATTATCATGATAATTATCGATAAGGTATCCTGATTACTCAAAGAGACTTATTGTTTATAATAAATTATACATACAAACATGACAATATGACATTAGGCGAAAATGAATCAAGATACACTGGTACAGCAGATATCAGAGATGACATTCATGTTTAAGGGCATGTGTCCAGTATAAAAAAACAGGTTAGCATTAAATTTAATTTACAGGACTTAACACCAGAATCCTCAGTTCAATATGCACATAGTATCACACATGTCGGCATCACTTGGCCCTCCATCCTATAAAAAATCAGACGAACTTCCCAGGATATTGTGATCAGAATTTAAGACGCGACTAACGTGGTAACATTAAGCCACTGATGAACCCAAGTATGTGCAGATTAGCTCACTAAGCAGTTAATAGTGTTGAAATGTGTTCCAGATAATAAATCAGGGAAATCTGGCAGAACAATCAATGAAAGCCTCACAATTCAACAACCTAAGCAATATATTTCCTCCAGTCGCAACTCACAAATAACTGAATAAGTGGTGCTTTGTCCAACGACACGGTCTCAAAGGCACAATTCTGACTAACTTTCTGTTGTAATATATTTATGAAACATAACAAAAACATACTTTAATCAACTCTTGGCATTTACCCATCATTTTCAAATATCCAAAGTAAACACAGAGGAGGTAATTTGTAAACAAAGTTTACAACAGTTAACTGCATGCAACCCAAAGTTTACAACATGTGACTGGATGGCGTAGCATGAAATAAACAAATTTTTCAATGCTAAATCTTGAATCAGCACTTTCAGCGCCTGCCTGCTTCTTTGTGACCTCATGCGAATAAGCAACTAATAAAAAATAGATGCCAAATATCACCAACTGGTTCTGCTAGTTGTATTGCTACAGAAATTCCAAGTGTGAAACCATGATAAGTACTTATCAAAGAAATAAATGGTCTTGTCTGCCACATCAAGAGATCACAGTTCAGTTACAACTAAAATATTGTGGCAATTAGTTTATGGCTGCTAATGTTTGTGTTTTCCTTCTGGCCTTTATTTAGATTATTGCCCTTGCCAAAACATCTAATTACCACAGTTTTCTAAAATCTGAGGGGGTTTTATCTGTTTACTGCAAAATATGGTTCTTTTTTACCAGGAAACAGATACAATGGGTCTGAAGAGGGAATTCTTGGACACAACTAGAATGGGCCCAACGGATTCTTGGACACAACTAGAATGGGCCCAACGGAGGGGGGTTTGGGTTGTGCAGTCAAGACTGATGAAGGATGAGGAGAAGAGGGCAACAAAGTATGTAATGTCAACAAGATAGACACATCTAATGGCAATGAGGCCCAAGTTAACAGGAGTTACACAAGACAAAACAGCAGTCTTCTAGTAATATATTTAGGTGGACTAAATGTTTCAGTATGAAAGAGTAAATTACATTGGAGCTCCCTGCATCACATAGCTCCATTGACCGGAAGCACATTTTCCAGTCCCTAAACCCTATACAGCTTGCACCATCCATTATAAGTTCACCTCCAAAACATTACATGGAAACTCCGGTAACAGGCTAAAAAAGTAGATCTTCACTAATGTAAGCAAAATATTTAAGTTAATTTGAAGTATGAGAAGAAGCGGCACTATTACCAGCCATTTTGATATGGTCTTATGAGGATAACAGAACAATGAAGTAGATAGATAACCACTAGATGTGGCTTCTTTTCATTCAATGAAACAGCTTGAAACCACACTCAGGCAACATAGTTAACACAGATCATTTTTCCATCTAAATGAATCAAAGGTTATTTTTATGCACAAGTGCACGACTAATGTAACTGGACAGGTCCATCTACAGAAGCATCCTTGCACAGCTGCACTAGAGCAGAGGAAACAAACATGGAAGCTCGGTTCTACTTGCAAGGCACACAATGGTTCCTATCACCCCCAAGCCCAAGCTGCGCAAGGCGTCATCAAATTACTAAACACGCACAATTCCTCACTTGAACAACCGAAACCGAATTGGAACCAGACCCACAGCGTCCAAGATCACATCAGCAATTAAGGAAGCAGTCACAACCGGCCAGATCTGCATTCGGGAAGGTTCCAGAGCCGAATCGAGTGAGGAATGTGACCTGTGGGAGCCGCCCATGCGGCGTGGAGGACGCATCTCTCCTGGACGTTGGCGCAGAAGCCGAGCGTGATCTTGTTGAGGTCCCCCCGCAGCACCGCGCCGCTCCAAACGGAGGCGCCATCGTGGACGGTGACCTGGCCGGCGAGCACGGCCTCGGGGGCGACGTACGCGTCGACAGCCACCTTAGGCAACCACTGTCCCAGCGGCACAAACTGCCGCTGCCCGCGGTAGTCCCACCGCACCCGATCCGGGCCCGCCGCGGCGGCCGCGGCAGCGCTGGAGGGCGGCGGCGGGGCGGACGGCGCGGCGGGGGCGGTGGAGGTGGCCGAGAGGAGGCGCCGGAGGGAGGGCGCCGCGGCGACGGCGGAGGAGGAGGCGCGGCGGGAGAGGCGCGAGAGGGAGGCGGCCGCCATGGTGGTGGTCGTCGGAAGTGGTGGAGAGGTGTGGCCGTGCGCGTGAGGGGGAGTGGGCGGAGGGTGTGAGGGCGGAGGGACGTTGACGAGCTGCTGTGATCTGGGGTCTTGCGTAAAATGGGCTTTCGCAACATGTTTCTCTTAGCACAATATTTAGTGGGCCGTATTTATCATTTAGATTCATTTGGAGATTTTTTATTTATCCATTTTGCAAAAATATACTACCGTTTCGAAATTTAGCAGTTTTGACCACCAAGGGCGCCACACCGGTTGGAGTCTAACCGCCGTGGCCCAAGCAAGGCGACAGGCAGCAGCCCATGCAGCCGTCGTGGGCCACGGCGGTTGTTTTTTTTTAATTTTGTAAACGACCTCAAATGGAAAAACTACAAACACGAAAGTTGTGTCTTAAAAAGTTATGAAACTTTGTAGTTTACAACTTTTTCATTTGATGTCGTTTAGAGCCTTAAAAAGCAATTTATACTCGTCTAGGTATAACATGGGATAAAGAAACTGAGTGTGGACACATGTGATTGTGTAGTGTAGTGGTAAGGCAGGTTTCGCGCGAAGTGAGAAGTTGTGAGTTCCAACCCCTGTAGCATCGCGGTTTTGTGCGAAAAATGAGCGACTTGCGGCAAGTGGTTGGTTAGTGGGTCCTCCGCTAAAAATATTTTTTTTCTATCATTTTAACGTAGTTTTCAGGCTCATGCCGTTTCCAAAAGCTGGTAGGAGGTCCGCCATGGGCCACGACAGTTGGTGGTCAAATCTGATAAATTTCAAAACGGTCGAATAATTTTGCAATAAATAAATAAATAAATATAAATAAAAAATTCTTATTTGGATTACTTGACAATTGAAAACTCTTATCGTTCCATACTTGTTTCCAATTCTATTTGCAGGTGGGTTATATCACAAAATTTCATTGGATGCAGGTGGCGGGTGGTTATTTTGCCCCTACACTTTGGATGAACATCTTGTGATCTTGATAAAAAAATCCGAATTTGCACAAAATAGCTGGTTTACACCTGATGTGTTCCCATGTTCTTCATGGGTTCAAAACGATATCCATGTCCATGTTACAAGCATTTCGACAGGATTTAATTTACCGACATGTTATGTGCAAACCTTCTCATGATAGATAAAGTTTCTTTTCAACATATATTCTGAAGTAGCTACATGATCTCCATAAAAGTTATTGTAAGTATCATATACTAAAAAAGTCAATAATCTCAACATGATATAAAAGGTTGTTTAAATATTTCTTTTTGAGATAAGTTTAGGACTTAGGTGTGCATTTTGGGACTTTGGGGACCCAAATGATACCTTATGCCAAGTTTAGAAACCTAGACTAGATGTACGTTCTGGGAGTTTGGGGACCCAATGACACCCTGTGCCAAGTTAAAGATCCGTTTGTGAATTTATCTCTTTGATTTTTTTTCTTTATATGAAAAGCAAATTCCTTTTTTTTCAGGAGTTGTCACCTACTCCTATTATTTGAAGGAGTAATATTCACCGAATCTGCTACCTAATTTTACTTCGGTTTAATTAGAGTTGTTTAAATACTAGCTACAAACAAAGGATGCTTATTCACCGAACCTTTACCAAGGTCCCGGTGATCAAGCCGCTTTGGTCTAGTGGAGTAAGAAAAAACAAAGGTTTGGTTCAGCTCGTTTTGGTCGTGTGTTTTTGCGCCGGTGGCACTTTGGGTTTATGTTGTGTTGTATTGGCTATCTTTGTTGTTGGTCGTGTTGTTTTCCTTTTCCTCTCTGTTGTTGGTCGTGTTGTTTCCTTTTTCTTCGCACTTCGGAGGTTCTTCAGAGGTTGTGTGCTTGTAGCTCTCTTTCGCTTAATGAAATACATGCTGTAAACGTTTTTCTAAAAATAAAAAAAACAAAGGTATGGTCAAAGAAAACTGAGATATGATCACAACCAAAAGACCCGAATTCGATTTCTCGTACGAGCGAATTTACAAAACTTATTAAAAAAGAATTTCCTCGTCCAGATTTGATGATTTACTTCTTTTATTTTAGTGAAAATCGAAGTGATCTTAACCCACCGACTAAAAACTCCCGACTTATTTTTTTTTTAAAAAAACAAAAGCTAGTCTCGGAGAAGAGAGGTCCGTATCAGTCCTTATGATAGGACGTCGCAGTCCTTATGTGCATGCTTTCCTAGCTGATTACTGGCCTTTTGCTGCACTGATAAGGCATAACCACAAATCGTGATTCGAGTTTCGCTACGAGTACCTCTCAATGCTGTGTATAGGAGTGTGATATGGTGCTGCTAGTAGCTTTGGCAGCCAAAGGCTGTGAGGGAAATAAAACGAAGCAAAGCTGAAACCGACAGGAGAAACCTGTGGGCTCTACAATCTACAACAGACCAAGGACTACATTAAATACACCAAAAGACATATATTCAAAGCAGTAAATGTAGGTATTAATCACACAATTCTGTTTACATCACGAGCCAAAACGTGCTACAGGAGTTGGGACAATTACTTTTTGCTTTTTTTGCGTCAAAACAAACCCAAAGAGAAACAGACAAATTTCCTGGATGGTGAAGGAAGCGTCAACGTGCCTATTTTTTCGTTGCGTGTGGGCTGTAGCGCCGTTGAAATGATCACGAGCTCGGGCGGCCTGAGACAGTGAGAGCTGTTCGCGAATATGAGAAGTTGGCGTCGGTGAGAAATCAGAGGCAAGGATGGCGATCGGATCAGTCCGAACAGTCTCGCTAGTGTCGCTGTTGGGCGCAGGAGCAGTTCCGAATTCTCCAGATGAGCTGCTCTCGAGAGCTGCTCTCGAAGTCTCGAGTGAGCAAAGCGGACAACGGAGAGTACACCCACCGGCCACTGCACCACCGTCTGAACAGAGGAAGAAGAGCGCCGGACCGCCGGTGGGTTAACGAAGGGTGTGATTCGATCGTATTCGAGTTGGTGGTCCAAATAAAAGATCGGAAACAGTGGCTGCTCAAGCTATGTTCCGGCTATGTATCCCACATCGATTCAAACCGCTCGGACAGGCGTTGTTTAGTTTGCTAAAAGTTCTAACGTTTTTTTTCTCTCCATCGCATTGGAGTAAATATGCCAAAACACATATGTTCAAAGTATTAAATATAGATAAAAAATAACTAATTTCAATGTTTTGATGTACTTTACGACAGCTTAGTTATGCATGGCAGGATAATATTTACCTACAAACGAAACATGCTAGTTCAAAATGTTAAAAAGGCAAATTTTCCTACCAACAGAACAAGAATCAACAGACCCAAGACGCGGTCGTCTGAAATCGATGCACAACCAAGCGCACAGCTTGAGAGAAGAACAGAGAAATCTAGCAAATCCTCTTGATAATTTAATACAGACGCACTGCAGCATCAACCAGATTGTTCGCTGCAGTCAAATCAGACAACATACTCCAACTAGCGAGCAGGAATCACATATACTACCACTAGTACTAGTAGATGGATCGGGGAAGGAAGCGACGAGACGAGAGGAGAGGAGACTTGAGGGAGGGGCGCGAAGAAGGAACCGTCGAAGCCTGGCGGCGGCGGCTGACGGCCGGGGCGGAGTGGAGTGGAGAGCTTCTTTAGCCGGCGTAGATGTGGACCCCGATGGCGATGAGGAAGATGGTGATGAGGGCGAAATAGAGGACGGCGTGGACGAGGATGGCGATGCCGCTGGTGTGCATGGTGCCGAACCCGACGATGCGACCGTGCGCGGGGAGCTGGAATAGCAGGCCCGGCGTCAGCAGCACGAACAGCACCGTCGCGATCACCACTGGGCCCCAGTCCGCCATGGGTGCCTTCTCTTCCTCTCTCGATGGGCTGGCTCTCGGACCCGCCTCGCCTCCCTCTCGAGCGAGCCTTGGTTCCCGGAAGCAGAGAAGATGGGGAGTAATTAATGGCCGGTGGGTGAGGAGTGTGCGGGAGACGTTGCGTTTATGTAGGAGCATCAGCTAGGAAGCGCTGGCCGTGTCACCACTCACTAGCACGGTAGCACCAGCACTCCCCGGCAAAGCAAACTGGCTGGGCGAGGCACGATCGATGGGCGGCTGACCTGCGGGCCCAGCATACGTTTCCGCCAAGCGAGGTGGACACGTGCGCGGACGCGCGGCGGGTCCAGCGGCCCGGCTTTCCTGCTACTCCACCGCGTGACCTGGCTGGGACGCGCGTCTCCCGAACTGAACAGAAGCCGCGGCGCCACTGGGCCGCGGGACCCACCTGTCATTCGCATGGAAGCGTGGGGCCCGGATGAGGACGAGCACGAGACGAGATGGAGCGGCGGGCAGCGTGGCACGGGCACGTGAGCCCCTCGGTCTCCGTTTCGCACGGGGGAGGGAGGCGTCGTTCCCCTGACGGCTCCGGGCTCCCTCGTGTGGTGGCCTTTTCCAAAATCAAATCCTAGGGGCGGTGGCGCGCGGTGAGGCTGCTTCCCTCGCCGTGCGCGTACGTAACGAGGAGTTGCGTGGCGCGGGCCGTGCCGATGCGAGCGCACCCGCCCCCGTCCCGTTGCGTCGCGGCGCCGCTCGGGTTGGCTGTTTGTTTCGGCGTGCAGGCGCCGTGGCGCGAGTTCACCGGCGCGCTGCCACCGGTGGTGGATCGTACACGCTGGTAGTGGTAGGTGCTCCTGCTGCTGTTGCCTTTACGTTCCACGCCTCCGGAAAGAGGTAGCCACCTGCCTGGCCGGAAGGATCTATCATCTAGGCCAGATGCACCGGTGTGCACGGCTGCTGCACGTATTCTACAGTTGACACACTAAAATTTGACGTCGCCGGTCCTCTGATGGTGGAAAGCATCCAGGCCTGACGTGAAAAGGGAGAAGGATTATCTGATCGATCTGATGATCCGCGCGCGGAATAAAAACAGTCAGTGATAGCTTTTGGTTTTCGTGCTTTTCACCAAGTGCGAAGAAAAGGTCGATCCGCGCTGCTGAGAAGGCGATCCAGATCGATCATTGGCGAGGATGCTTTGCTTCCGGGTTTCAGCAATCAGGATCGAGCTTCCTTCCTTTCGTGACAGAAAACGGGAAAGTATGCAGGCCGGATAGTTGGGGAATAAAAGACTTTGTTGGAGGAATAATGCGCATGTAAATCGACAGCCTGTTTGTTTGGCTGGTGGCCGATGGTTGGTGCTGATTTGTTCCGAGAGAAAAGTACTACTGGTTGGTGACGGGTTTGTTCTGAGAGAAAAGTATTGTTGGCTGGTGGCTGATAAGCCAAACAAACAGGGCGCAAGTTCACGCAGACGTGCACTCTGCCTTTCTTGTTCCTAGGCATGTAAAAGGTTGAGCTGTGCGCCTCGCATGTTCCTCGGCCGTAGCAGGCGGTTGTTCGGATCGACCGACCGACCGACATTGCTTGGGCGCTTCAAGGCGGACCCAGTGTTCGCTGCCCAGCGTCCTGGCCCGTTCGCCCTTCGCCGCGACTACGCGAGGACAGGAACCGAGGAACGGGCGGTGGAACCGGCACGTGAGCATGCGTCGAGCATGTGTGAGCGCGGCTGCGAGGGGGTAGGTGGCATGGTGGCGGCGTCTCGCCTCCAAGTAAAAATGTGTCCGGTAGGTCGGGTCGCAAAGGAAAGCTTTCTACCAGATTTGGAGCTAGCCGGCGGAAAGGTAAAGGCCTGATCAGCCTGATGATGAGATCTGCTGAGTAAACCAGGCAACTTTTTAAAATTCGCTCCCTAACTACGCGCCGCTGGCCAAGGAAAGAAGCTTCGGCTGCCACGGAGAGAATGATATATGATGCCTTGTCTCAAGCTTTCAGCAACGAGTAGTCGAAAGGACGACTTATCCCGGGCTGGGTTTTATGCCTTTACCTCCCTCCCGTCTGAATGATCTGATCTACCACCACCTTGCAAGAGCGCGCGCGACTTCCGCTGGTGGAAATGGGATATTAGCATAGTATCTCAACAAATCAGGCTCATCATGCAGTCGTAGTGCATGTTTCTCTCGTTAATTACATTTCCTGCTAAATGCGCCGTCGTAGTATGCATTGTCCAGCCGGCCGGAAAGAGGCCATTCTTGTTAGCATCAAAATTGCACCTGTAGGTGCCTTTTCAAAGTGGCAACTTTTTTTCTTGAAAGGACACGTCAAATATGCTTTTAAAATGATTGATTTTCTTGGGTGCGCACGACCATTTTTTAATTTTATCCTTTTTTTAATTATTTTTAAAAATAACCCTTGACAAATATTATTTTGCACCTGGTGACCCATTTGGCCGCGCCTGGCGGCATGGCGCGGCAGGCAGCCTTTGCCGCGCCACATGTAGCGGCGCGGCCAGAGGCCACGGCCCGGCCGCCGCGGCCCATGCGGCGGGCGTGGGCCGGGCCCGCCGCGCCACATGCGTCGGCGCGGCGGCGGCCGTGCCATCCCGCCCGGCGTGGCAACGCCGAGTCACCGGGGCCCGCGGCCCCTTTCTTCCCCCTCCTCCCTTTCTTCCTCTCCCAGCCGCGCTCGAGCCGCCCTCTCCCCCCCCCCCCCAATTCCGGCCCCAAATCAGTGGCTTTGGGGTGGGAAAAGTGGGGGAAATTGTTCTCCGCGTCCTTGTGAGGTATTCCCCTACTTCTCTCCCTCTTTTACCGTTGCATTTTGTAGATCGGAGGAGATGTTTATGACATAGGGTTAGCTCTAGAAATTTGAAATTTAGACGAAATGCAATTTGTTTTAATGTAAATGATGATTAGTTCATACGCAGTAGTATCTCTGCCCGTGTTATTAACGTGTAGAACATGTTGCATGAATCGATTTAATGATGTTATTGGTGTCAAATGTTTAGTGTAGTTGATAATGGGTGTAGCTATTACATGGATGCATGTTTATTAGTGGGAATACCTAACAATTTTGTTGAATAAGACAATATGCATAATGTGCACATACATCTATATATATATATATATAACTAATTGAGATAAATTTAATTTTTGTTGAACACTATTCTAATTTTGCATATATATTTATAATAAATTGTCTATTCTAGTACTATGTAGTTATGAAACAAGGTAGTTCATGAAGTTCTTTAAATTTTGTAGATGGATTGTTTAGTTCGCATGTTTCATGGGGGGCTAGTTAAAGAAAATGGAGAGTTTGAGAATACGACAGAGTATGTAGAAACATTTGATGGTCCGCCAACCTTTAAGGATGTAGTTGATTGTGCAATGGTCAACTATGGAGTTGGAATGCATGAGTTGACATTTAGAGGTCGATTTTATTGTGGGAAGGCTAGAGCTCATTATGTCTTGATGAGCTTGTCAAGTGAAGAAAATTGGAATCGGTATAAGAAGGTAGTTGGTCAAGCTAATGTGTCATGTTTGGAGGTTGTGGTAGATATTACTCGTGGGGCTAGTGGTAATGTTAACATGAATGAGGAAGTGCCGTTTGAGGTTCAAAATGGTACACAAGAGTCTACAATTTTAAAGGAGGACTTAGGTTGTAGGGAACCTCGTCGGGAGGTTGGGATGATGAATGATGATTTTCCCAATGATTGTTTTGAGCGGGAGGAAGAAACCATGGACGATGATGATATATCTAACAACTCTGAAGAAGGTGAGTCTGAAGATGAGTCTGATGAGGAGGATGTGGAAGAGCAAAATGATGCCAATGCACATACGGCTGAAGCACTCCTTGGTTTAAGTGAGGTTAACTTGGATGGTGTTCAACATGATGATGTTGGAGGACCCTCGGTGAACCATACAACCTTTGAAAGGGAAGTGCACATAAGTAGGCCGCCAGTCAACTCTAGAAATGGTGAAAGTGAACAACACGTACCTAGGCTCCCAGACAACACTAGAATTGGTGAGAGTGATGACCACTACACCCAAGCTAAGTACGAATTTGGACTCCCTTCTGTTCGCAATGACAGTGACTTGAGTAGGATCGATAGAGCCATTTGTGATTCTACTATGTTGTTCACAGAAGGAATAATTTTTACCACTAAGTCTGAGATACATGAGAAAATGTTGTTTGACTCCCTTGATGAACTTAAGTTTTTCTTGGCTGATTATGCAGTGAAGCATTATAGGCCTTTCACTGTAGTCCATTCGGACAGGAATCTTAGGTATGAAGTAATGTGCAAACAAGGGTGCACGTGGCATGTACAGGCACGACTGCAGAGAGGGACAGGGAAATGGAAGATTACAAAGGTTGGGGAACCTCACACATGTCGTTCGAGTCAGGTGAAGGGAGTTCACGCACAATTGACTGCAAGTTACATTGGAAGATGTATCTTAGGCGTTGTTCGTGACAATAGTGATGTGACGGCCAGCAGTTTGATAGAGCAGATATTGATGTTTGCTGGATATCGTGTGAAGTATTCTAAGACATGGCGGGCTAAGCAACATGCAATTGCCTTGCTTTGGGGCGATTGGAAAGAGTCATATGCAAAAATCCCAAGGGTCTTGAGAGCCATGAACCACTTCAATCCTGGGGTTAAATGGTTCCCTTACATGACCGGGTTGCGTGTTCTTGATGGTTGTGTTTTGAAGCCCGTCCTTATACGTGTTTTTTGGTGCTTTCCATAATGTCAAGTGGCTTTCCAACGCTGTCGTTCGGTGATACTTGTAGACGGAACCTTCTTGACCGGCAAGTACAGAGGTACACTCATGATGGCAGCTGCTGTAGATCCTGAACAACAACTTGTGCCTTTAGCTTTTGCCTTGGCCGAGAGTGAGAATGACGACAGTTGGTCATGGTTCATGAGGCTCGTTCGCATTAACATACTTGGTCCAATGCGACAGGTATGTATGATCTCAGTCGGCACCATGGTCTCATCAAATGTGCGAGCGACCACCTGGATGAGTATCAACCACTTGTTCATCGGTGGTGCATTAGGTACTTTGCCGCCAATATGTGGTGTCGTCAAAAGAACAAGGAGGTAATAGGAAAGTTAAAGTTGCTGGCATCAGTACATACGGAGGACAAATTTAAGGAACTGCACAAAGACTTAGTTAAGCACTTGAACGAGAAAGCTAAAGATTGGTTGGAGTATGAAATGGAGGATAAGGACAAATGGGCTCAAGCATATGATGAGGGGGGTATGTGTTGGGGTATCATGACAACAAACTATTCTGAAAGTGTCAACAACATATTTAAAGGAATAAGAAGTAGACCCGTCTCGGGGATCATTGAATACTGTCGGTGCGGAATGTAGTCCCGACACTAACTAGTAATGAGCACTGAGATCTGCCTCTCGATGGGCCGGTGCTAACAACTAATGACACTGGGTTTATCCTGGTTCCGACCGGGGCCGTACGTCCAGCAGTGGTGTGCTCGGGGCACTATATTGCTTCGCACCGTGGTGCTCGTAGAGGGGGCTACAAGCGTGGTGGGAGAGGAGGCCTGACCTCCAAGTCCCAGAGGTATTGATTGAGGCAAGTGCCAATATCGTGGTGAAGGCGGAGAGCGTGTACGTGATTGCTGTCCCTCGTCCCCCCTGCGGCTGGGGGACTGCCCCTCCTTTTATAGGCCAAGGAGGGAGTAGTTTACATGCGTGCCACACTATTTTCATACGTGTGGAGGCGTGGCGCGCATTGCCATGGAGCTGACGGCCGTCCTGGCGAATCCTGCTCCACTCGGGGCGTCGTGGCGCGTCCTGTGCTCGTACAGGAGCAGCTTCGAGGGTGGCAGCGTAGTGGTTGGTTGTCCGGCCGCCGCCCGCGGGCCGGTTCGAGGGTGCCGTCAACGGGGTGTCCGTACGCGGCACAGTGGCGGTCATGGCGATGTCCCGTCCCCGTGCAGTCCAACAGCGTCGGGGATGTCGTCACAGTGCCCGGCGTGGCGCTGCAGGGGCGGGGATGGCCGCACAGGGCTGACAGCGATGGGGAAGACCGCTCCCGTCGGGCTGACGTCACGGAGTAGCCCTGTGTAGTCACGGGAAAAGCATTAGAGGGTTCCGCCCCCCCCTTTGAGGGCTCGGCGCGTTAGCCGTACCGGAGTAGGCAACACAGTGTCACGGGGCTGACACCGGCCTCATCGCACAGTGTTAGACAGTGGCAGGGATGGCCTTCCCGGGGAGTCGGTGGAACAGTGCTGGGGCGTGATTCCCAGGCATGTCAGGGTCGTGACGTGCGTCCTGTGGTGTCAGAGAACTAAATGCCCGTAAACGGGGAGCGGGGAAGACGTGCGTGCAGGTGCCCTCGAGCGAGGCGGTCCTCGCCGAGGGGGCGTTGAGCCCTCGAGCGAGGCGGACCTCACCCGAGGGGGCGTTTAGCCCTCGAGCGAGGCGGACCTCGCCCGAGGGGGTGTTGGGCTCTCGAGCGAGGTGGACCCTGCCCGAGGGAGCGTTTAACCCCCGAGCGAGGCAGACCTCACCCGAGGGGGCATCCGCCGTACCACCCTAGCGGGCCGCGGGGGCCACCAGGGTCGTGATCGTGTCGTGCGCGTGTTTTAGGTTCGTGGGTTAGTTCATGTTTTGCGTTTTTTGCGGGTTTTAAGCGGGTTTCCCCTGTTTATTTCGGGGACCCTTATGGCTGTCCCCGACAGTAGCCCCCGAGCATCTGCGGATGTACCCGTTAGGGTCCCGCAGATGCTGACGCTTGCTAATGGGACATTCTTCCCCCCTGGTTGCTAATGCTGTTCCGTGGGGCCGCATCAGCGGACCCGCGGATCTAGCCCCCAAAGCCATGCAGGAGCGTGAGTGCTCCTGTGGGGGTTTTTTCGCGAGACCCTCCAGCGTGTGGGGAATTTATTTCAACCGGCATCGACAATGTTCCAGCCGGCCTCGGTGCACCACGCACACATGTCTGGCGGCCTGCGTTCGGTGCTTCCTAGGAGGTGTAGCCTTGCGTCGAGCCCCTAAGCCTGGGCCCGTTCGAGGCGATCGGGACGAGCTCTCCGACTTGTATTTGAACACTCCCTCGCCGTCCCTCCGCGGGACGAAGGGTGATGTTTCCGCAACCCCCATCGATCGGGTCGCGGATTGCGGATTCCTCGTCGAGCTGTTATCGGGTGATTCAAGTGGACGCTCATGCCCCTTTCGATAAGGGTTGGCTCGTGGTCCGGAGACTCGTCCATGAAAGCGCTTGCGCGGGTTTGCTAGGTGGGGCTCGGTCCCGTTCTCTAGGGACCGAGGGCGCGGAAGCTCTCCCTCGATGGGATCCCCCCGACTAGCTGCCCTCGCTGGCTCTTGAATACGACATGTGGGGTGCCCTCGAGCCGGTGGGCTCGAGGATAGGCTCAAATGCGCGCGCCCTCGTCGTCCCTGACTCTGTCGATCTGGGGCGCCTGTTTCGAACCCTTCGAGGGTCAAGCTTCGAACCCCCCGATCGCAGGGGCCACCGCGGGGTGGCAGCTGGGTGCCCCCGACTTTTTGCATCTGCAGGACTCGAGGGCTCGAGGTCAGACTGGCCCACGAGCCGCTGATCAGTAATCCTCGCGAATCGAGGGCACCTGTGGCGCCTACTCTTGCTGAGCGGGCTTCGAGACCACTGGTCGAAAATTGCACCCTTCGAGGGTCAGGCTTTTGGAGCCTCGTGCTCGGGCCGCTCGAGGGTCATCCTTACTTGGTAAGGGATCGGGCCATTTAATGCCCACAGTCGCGGCTGCGGGCGCGCCTTTTCAGGCGCCGCGGCTGCACGCGTAGTGGGCGACGTGGGCGGGCGGACGTGACGGCCCACCGCGGCTCTTCGGTTGCCGCGCCGTAATGATCGCGCGCGTGCGTGCACCTGGCCACTCCGGTCGTGGTGGGCCCCGCCTGTCAGTGACGGGGCCGCTCACCTGCAGTTAATGCGTGCAGAGTGTGACAACCCACCCAGGAAAATACCGTACTAACGCCTAAGACCGATCCTCTTTGGTCATTAAGCAATAGTAAAGTATCATCCCGTCGTTGGTTGCCGGGTTAACGCCCGGTAAATCACTTGGACATCGAAGAGAGGATCGACACATGCATTAAAACTCACGCGAAGGCGAGTCCAGAGTACAACATGAATTAAACATTTTATTACAAACCATTGTTCAAGATACGGAGTAAAGGTTCAGAGTTCGGAAATACAACGGAAATAATTTAAACTAGCGCAACGGTGAACATCACAGGAGGCCATCCGTGAGGTCCTTACTTGTCGTCACCCTTCTGATCAAACACACCTGCAACAACAGTTTTAAAGCAAGGCTGAGTATACTAATACTCAACAAGACTTAACCGTCGGGTGATGACTACATCACCAAACTCTAGACATGAAAGGCTTTTGGCCGGTGGAGTTTCTTTTGCTAAACAGCTGCTAAGAGTAGATCCTTACCTTCAATCTTTTAGCACAAGTTCTAGTTGATTACCATTTCTAAGTGTGCCAACTAATTCAATCAAGAATTGGACAAGCAATTAATTCATCCAACAATATTCCTCGAGTTCCATCATTATGGGATATCATGGCCAGTTGAATAAGCAGTCTCGGATAACGGTGAGAGGCCGACAATCGATTGATTTAAACCTTGCAAGGTAGACCCAAACACACCGGTCGGCCGCCCCCGCGAGGACAACTCCCCGGTGCCGTCCCCATAAATCTTCGGGTTGGGATCGAATCTTACGGTCCCCGGTGTAGGCTATCCGCATACCCCGCGAGATACCCGGAGTCACCATACACCACCCTTTCCGGTAGCTAGCCGGTAAGGAGATTTCTCAAGAGTAGTAATAGTAAGATCCCGTGCCGCCTCATTAAGGTACTAGGCTTACCGGCCCCATAACCGACATGTGCTTAGTACGTTCAAAAGCTTAGCCCACATGCCCACTGGACCGGAGCCCGATCCCATGCTCTTACCACATGAGCAATCCATTTAAGGATATCTTATGATTCCTATCTAGGAACCTATTCCTGCGAGTGACGAACATCACTCTGTCGGTGTTTTAGACCGGCAACCTACTACGGGGGGTACCCGAAGTAGATGAATGTGACTCGCCGAGATCGGTAACTCGAAGGAAGAGACACGTGGCACACAATTTAGACAGGTTCGGGCCGCGAGGTGCGTAATACCCTACGTCTCGTATGCCGTGTAGCTCGGATTGATAGGGCACGATTACAAGATGGTGCAATAGTGCGCCGTGGGTTGTATGAGATGAGATTAGATGAGGGAGATCGGTCCCTCGCCTCGCCTTATATAGTCCGGGAGGCGGGGTTACAAGTCGGAGTAGGAAGAGAGTACTAGTCGAGTACGTCTAGGAGTCCTCTCGCGCAAAGGCGGAACATGCACAGCTTCCTAACCGAGTACTACTCCTGTGTAGTCCTTGTGCTCCACGCCTTCAGGTGCCGTGTAGCGCAAGCCGGGTAGTCCCAGGGGCCCACCGAGTAGTCGGTCCTGGTACCCACCGAGGTAGTAGGCCCAGGGAGGTCCATACGACAAGCCCCCGAGTACTTTGTAGTCGAGAAGGATAGCTTCAAATAATCTTGACGGCCTTAACGAGTAGTCCTCAAGCGTCCCTGAGTGCCACAAGTCAAAAGTCCTCAAGAGTAGTCGAAGCATCCCGAGGCTGTAATGTACTCCAGCTGATGTTTGAGCAATCTTGAAGTCTTCTCGAGTAGTCCCAAGCGTCCTTGAAATCTTCCTTTGAAGGTCTTCAAGAAAATGCCCATCTTGTCTTGAAGCCGGAGCCGTCATGGAGATGCGATTTGCAGAACCGCAATCCGCGTGGAGTAGCCCCCGAGCCTCGAGCCGCGGGCTCTGGCTGAGGATCTATCCGAAGTCTGGGCAAGAAAATCCCGAAAAATCCGGAGAGAAAAAACCGAAGGACACGTGGCACGGAGCCCCCGAGCCTTGAGTCGAGTACTCCCTCTCGAATTGAAGGGTCTTCTTGGAGAATGTGTCCTGAGATGCTCTTGAGACTAGCCGCGTCCCAGGTAGTCGAGTAGAAGTAGCCGAGCCCCCGAGGTGAGGCGCGTCGACTAGTAGAATACGAAGAGTCACGCACAGCCGCTGAGTCAGCCGCGCGTGGACTTATCCGGCCGCCCGTTGCGGGGGCGATTTGGCTTATAAAAAGAAACCGAAACCCTTAGGGTTTTCCACCCAAGTGAGCCGCAGTCATTTCCATTTGAATCTTGAAGTAGATCCACTCCAGCGCCCACTGCCGCCGTAGTAGATCCGAACGCATCGCCACCCGAGAGTTTGAGGGTAGCCCCCGAGCGGATTCGAGTGAAAACTCCTTGTACTTGGAGAATGAAGCCATCGCCGTCAAAGACGTCGAAGGCCGGCGGGAAGAAAAGGAGCCATGCAGAGGCTGCCGCGGCCGGCGCCGGAGCAGCGCCGCCCACATCTCCACCGCGCGCTGACCCAAGCCGCGAGTGGAAAAAGTCGAAGGTGAAGACGGAGGACTTGCTGACCCTGTTGAACAGCGGGTTCATCAGGGAGAAGGAGATCGACATGTGGAGATCCGCCGCAGGAGATCCTTATCCAATGGAGAAGGCCGAAGACGAGATCCCGATGTTCTCGCGCTTCGTGGAGCGCGGTCTTGCGCTACCAGCAAGCGACTTCTTCAAGGGGCTTCTCAGGTACTACGGCATCGAGTACCTCAACCTGAACCCCAACGGCATCTTCCATACATCTCGTCTTCGTCCACTTCGCGAAGCCTTCACGGGAATCAAGCCGCACCGGGTTCTCTTCCGAAGTTCTTCCGCGTGAAGCCGCAGCCCAGCGCCTCCAACCCCAGAGTAGTCGGAGGGGCCGGGATCCAGCTAAGGGAGGATGCCGCGGAGCGTGCACCGCGTACAAGCTCGTGGACTCCAACACCGACTGGAAGACGAGATGGTTCTACATCACGAACCGCCACCCCGAGCTACCGAAGCCGAGCGGACGGCAGCCCAGGCACCAAGAGTGGTGGAACACGGAGCCCACCATGCAGGAGGGGATCCAGCTCCCGGAGTTGCTAGCGCGCATCAAGACTCTGCGGGATGCGGGACTGAGGGCCGAACACGTGGCCTTCAGTTTCATGAAGCGCCGGATCCAGCCGCTGATGGCGCGGGATACGATGGGCTTCGAGTACACCGGCGACAACGACACGTCGCGGATGCCGGGAGGCGAGCTCGACGACAATGACATTGTCGAGAGATTGACGAGGATCTTCAAAGACATGCCACCGTACACGGCGTGTCCGGTCGAGGAGTACTCCGCCGCGCGCCAGCCCAACGAGGTGAGTAGTCGTACCCCCTCGTCGAGTAATAAGTACTCGCAGTGAAGTTGCTGACGCCTTGTGTCCTTTTCGCGCAGGATGATGTGAAACGGTTCGTCTCCGAGCCGCAACCGCCACCAAGCGGGATCGAGATCCCGGCGGTGGAGAAGGTGAAGGAGCGCCGAGTAGTCGGAGACGGCGACGACACCGTCATCGTGGAGGATACCTCCGATGACGATGATGAAGATGAAGACACGCTGCAGGACCGCTTCCAGTTGCGGTCGAGGTTTAGCCGTCCAGGCTTACCTCATGTGCCACTTGTACAAGACCCGCCGGCTAGCCTGGAGGCTAGCCTTGCTGCACCGCCGCGGAGGCCGCGCAACCCCACCAAGAAGCGGGTGGCGAAGAAGATGAAGGTCTCAGAGACCACGCCTCCGGAGGTAGTCTGTCTTGAGCAGAGTGGTCGAGTACCCTGTAATCGAGTACCTTGCTGACGAGTAGTCGTCTGTTGTGTGCAGGAGGTACCGCCAACGGAGCCTGTCGAAGAAGGCGACGAAGGCGTGTGGGACCCGGTGGGGGAACCGGCTGGAAGCCGAAGTCCAGCCCCTACTGTCGAAGAAATCCTGGCGCAGCTGGAGCGCCAGCCCCCTGCTCCGGAGGAGAGCGGAGTACCCGCGTCCGCCGCCGTTGGAGAGAGGGAAGCCGCAAGGACGCGGGAAACGTCTGCGCCGGCCGCCGCCACCGTGGAGGAGGCGGTAGGCGAAGAGGCGGAGGAAGAAACGCCCGCCGAGGGTGGACTGGTTGACATCGCCAGCATCCTCGGTGCTCCGGCCGTGACTATCGTCCGGTCGAACTTGTAAGTACCACGCCTTCATGAGTAGTACTCGGCCGTAGTAGTCGATTTTGTCGACGACCCTCTCGTGGATACTTCGCGAGAAAATCCACGGACTTGAGGGCGGGACGGGGAGGAGCCCGCGACGGTGGAGGCGAAGAGGCCGCGCCGTCCGTCGAGGAGCCCGCTCCTGAAGCCCAAGTCACGACCGAGCCCCCGGCCGCCGAGCGCCGCCGCCGCGAGGCGGTCGTAGTCGAAGGTGAGTACTCTTCTTGAAACTCTAGAGCTCCAGAAGGACTAGTCGTAGGCACTGATGCGCGTGTTCCTTGGTGACAGGCGCTGAAGGAGGTGTCATCCCTGCAGGGGTGCCCATGCAGGAGTTGACACCAGGAGCCCCGGAAGCTGCAGTAGGAGCCCCCGAGCCCGTGGGGGAAACCGTCGAGAAGTCCGCCGAGGGGGAGGCGGCTACCACGTCGCCAGGGGTTGCCCTGGAGGTGGCAATCCGATCCCCCGAGATCCAAGACGCGGAGCCTATCCGCTCAGCGCCGATGACAGAGGCTACATCGAGTAGCCGCGGCGGGATTGAGCTGCTTGCCGACGATCTTGTTGAGCCGGCGGTGTTGGCGCAGCACTTGGAGGCGATGCGGCGAGCCGAACAGTGGATGAAGGTACGTAGCCGTTGCCTCCCGAGTAATCAATCCTTTGCGTTGAGTACTCTGCTTGACTTGAGCTTGTCTTGTGCAGGACGTCGCGGAGCGATCCCGCGAGAAGTCGAATCTGCTGCAAGGTTACGGCGAAACCGTGCTCCGAGCAGAGGCCCTGGAGGAGCAGCTCGTGAAGTCGAGGAAGCACGCGGCCGCCATGCAGTCGAAGCTTGACGCCGCCTTCGCCAAAGTACCACAATGACGTGATGGACTTGCAGGCGAAGGGCGACGAGCTGGTGCGGAAGAACAAAGGCCTCCGCAACAAGAATAAGGGTATGTCTCTTGACTTGTCGGGTACTTGTTGGAAGTCATCAAGCTCTGACCCGTTGTTGTGTTCCGGTGTTGCAGAACTCGAAGGCCAGGTGGAGCAGCTGAAGGCCTCGGAGGTCAGCATGAAGAATCTCTTCTACCGGGAGCAAGAAGCCCGCCAGGTACTTGAGCTCGACTACAAGGAGGGCGGCCTTCGAGTGCGAGAAGCACATGGAGCTGCGGATTGCATCTGATAGAGATCTCGTCAACTGCTACAAATCTTTGCAGAAGTTGAACGAGGATTGCGAGGCGCTCGGGCCCCGCCCGAAGGACCTTGAAGAGGTCGCTCTCCCGATCGCGAGGCTCCCCGGTGCCGCACCCGGCGGCCCCAAGATCGCTCCGTTGGCGGATCGACTTCGTGAGGCGCCAAGCCGGCTGGCCGCCTACGTCAAGCACATGGCCGGGTCGATCCCGAAGCAAGTGCGGCCTTCATGAAGTCGTACTTCCCGAAGGCCCCGGTGGAGGTAGTCGCCGGCGGGGTAGCCGCCAACCGCTCGGATGAGCAAGACGCGTAGCCGGCCGGAGCGGATGGCTCCCATCGCGGAGCAGGTAGCCGAGAAGTTGAACCTCCAGTAGCCCTGCATAGATAGCTAGTAGCCGTAGTTGTACAGGAAACAGTTGTAATGAACTATTCATGTATCAATGAAATGTGATGTTCCATCAATGAGTACTCGTAACCGCGATCTCAGAGTGCGGAGCGCCCATCGTGGAGTAGGTGCGAGTAGTAGTACTCGGCTTAGTAATCCCGTAGCAGGGAGTAGACAGTAAAGAAGTTGATAAACAATCAAGCTTTATTACTGAAGAAGTACACCTGGGTGGCCAGGGCCGTAGTTACAAGTAGTCGCCTGGACCCGGAGGCCGCTTACGGCTAAGTGGCGGCCGGGAGCGGGTAGCCGCTTGCGCCGAGTGATCCGTAGGTAGCCGTGTAGGCCGGATCGCGGATCCGTAGGTAGCCGCGCGGCCGGATCTTGGAGTGTGGTCTCTTGGTAGACCGTCGCTAGAGTCCTTGACGCTCGTCGCGACCCGTGTCCGTAGGTAGCCGCACGGGCTGGACCTGGAGGGGAGTAGTCCGGAGACTTGGAGCCAGGACCCGGAGGGTCGCTTGTGGCGAGGGGTGTTGATGTAGTCGTGTAGACTTGAACCCCGGAGTAGTCGTATAGACTAGGCGTAGAATCGACAGAGTTGGTCGACGTTCCACGAGTTGTTGACTTCTTCGCCTTCAAGTGTTTGGAGGCGGTAGGAGCCTGGCCCGGTCACCTTAGCCACGGTGAAGGGGCCTTCCCAGGGGGAGCTGAGCTTGTGAAGTCCTTCCGTGTTCTGGATACGGCGGAGGACAAGATCTCCAACGTTGAAGGAGCGTTCCTTGACGTTGCGATCGTGGTAGCATCGGATACCCTCCGGGTACCTTGCCGATTGGACGAGGGCGGCACGGCGAGCTTCTTCGAGGCCGTCGATATCAACTCGTCTCGTCGTTTTTTACGAGACGCCTTCGTCATAGTGTTCCACCGCTTGGCGAGTTCCATATGACATCGGCGGGGAGGATGGCTTCGCAGCCGTAGACCGGAAGTAGGGGGATTGCCCCGTTGGCTTGGATGGTTGAGTCCGCGGCCCCCGCAGTGTGTTGGGTAGTTCCTTGATCCACTTGCCCCCTTTTGAGTTAGCGCGTCGTGTAGCCGCTTCTTGAGGGCGTCGAGCACCATCCCATTGGCGCGCTCGACTTGTCCGTTGGCCCGTGGATGGGCGGCCGAGACGTATCGACGTCGATTCCCGCCGTTCTCGCGGTACTCCCGCAGCGGTGGTTGTTGAAGTTGGACCCCGTGTCCGTGATGATGCGGTGGGGTAGCCCGTAGCGGTGTACGAGTTCATCCGGGTAGTCGAGTACTCTGTCGGCCTTGGGGCATGTGACCGGCTTGACCTCGATCCACTTGGTGAACTTGTCGATAGCCACCGGTACTTCGTTGAATCCTCCCCGGCGCGGTTGGCGGTGGCCCGATCATGTCGAGCCCCCGGCGGGCAAAGGGCCGGGTTGGCGGTATGGTGACTAGCTTGTAGGCGGGGACGTGTTGCCTTGCTTGGCGAAGAACTGACATCCTTGGCACCTTCTGACGAGTTCTTCGGCATCGCCCAGGGCTGTGGGCCAGTAGAAGGCTCGCTGGAAGGCCTTGCTGACCAGCGTGTGTGAGGACGCGTGGTTGCCGCAGACGCCCTTGTGGATCTCCTCCAGGATGTCCTTGCCTTCCTCGCGGGGGACGCATTTCATGAGTACTCCTGAAGATGCGCCTCGCTTTTAGAGTTTATCGCCGACGAGGACGTAAGACTTGGCGCGGCGGATGAGTTGTTCGGCTGCGTTTTTGTCGGAGGGGACCTTCTGCTCGCTGAGGTAGTCGATGAAGGGTTGCCTCCAGTCCACGTCGATCATCATGACCTCTTGTCCAGTCGGTGGGTTAGCCGGGGACGGTGGTCGGTGGCGCCGGCTCCGGGATGGATGGCGCGTGAAGCTCATGGACGAAGACGCCGCGGGTACTTGGGCGCGGGTGGATCCGAGCTTCGAGAGGACGTCCGCCGCAACGTTGTTGTCGCGGACGATGTGATGGAACTCGAGACCATAGAATTTGTTCTCGAGCTTGCGGACTTCTAGGCGATGGCGTCCATGTTCTCCTTGTTGCGGTCCCAAGACTTGTTGACTTGGTTGATGACCACCGCGGAGTCGCCGTAGACTAGTAGCCGCTTGATGCCAAGTGAAGCCGCGAGGCGGAGCCCGTGTAGGAGGGCTTCGTACTCGGCTTCGTTGTTTGAGACCTTCCGGAAGATGCGGGACGTACTTGAGTTGTTCGCCCGTTGGAGAGATCGGGGAGTACCCCTGCGCTGCGCCCTCGAGGTTGAGTGAGCCGTCAAAGTACATCACCCAATGCTCGGTCGCACGGTGGGAGTAGGTAGGCCGGTTCTCCCGCCACTCGCCATGAAGTCAACTAGAGCTTGCGACTTGATGGTCGTGCGTGGCTTGAAGTCGATGGTGAGGGCGCCGAGCTCGGCGGCCCACTTGGAGATTCTTCCAAGTGGCGTCCTCCGGTTCCTCGGGATGTCGCCGAGCGGGTAGTCGGTGACGACGGAGACGAGTACTCCCCGGAAGTAGTGTCGTAGCTTCCGCGAGGTGATGAGTAGAGCGTACGGGAGCTTCGCACGGGCCGGTAGCGAGCCTTGGACTCTGATAGAACCTCGCTGACGAAGTAGGCGGGCGCCCCGGACCGGTAGGCGTGGCCGCCTTCCTGCCGCTCGACGACGATGGCGATGCGACCACGTGAGTAGTCGCAGCTAGGTAGAGCAGTAGCTGCTCGCCCTTGTGAGGAGCCGTGAGGATTGGCGGCTTCGACAGGAAGTCCTTGAGCTGGGCAAGGGCTTGATCCGCCTCTGTGGTCCACACGAACCTCTCGTTGTGCTTGAGTAGTTTGAAGAAGGGGAGGCCCCGTTCTCCTAGCCTCGAGATGAATCTGTTCAATGCCGCCATGCACCCCGTCAGCTTCTGGACGTCCTTGATGCTCGTGGGAGCTTTCATGCTGGTGATGGCGGAGATCTTCTCGGGGTTGGCTTCGATGCCGCGTTGGCTGATGATGAAGCCGAGTAGTTTGCCCGAAGGGACGCCGAAGACGCACTTGTTCGGGTTAAGCTTCCAGCGGTACTCGCGTAGCGATGCGAAGGTCTCTTCAAGGTCGTCGATGAGGGTACCGGAGTCCCCGGTTTTGACAACCACGTCATCCACGTAGGCCTCGACGTTCTTGTTGAGTTGCCGCTTGAAGCGAGCTCCGGATGGCTCGTTGATAGGTGGCGCCGGCGTTCTTCGGCCCGAATGACATGGTCGTGTAGCGATGCGCCAAACGGGGGTGATGAACGCGGTCTTCTCTGGTCCTCTTCCTTGATTGCGATGCGGTGGTACCGGAGTAGCGATCAAGGAAGCAGAAACGGTCGCGGCCCGCCGTGGAGTCGATGACTTGATCAATCCGCGGCAGCCGAAGGGATCCTTGGGGCGGTGCTTGTTGAGGTCGGTGTAGTCGACGCACATCCTCCACTCATTCGAGTTCTTCTTGCGGACGAGGACGGGGTTGGCGAGCCACTCAGGGTGGAAGACTTCTCGGATGAAGCCGGCCGCCAGGAGCTTGGCGAGCTCATTCTTGATGGCGTCTCGTCTGTCGTCGGCAAAGCGTCGGAGGTGTTGTCGCTTGGGGGTGGCCTTTGGATCGACGTTGAGGCAGTGCTCAATCAGCTCCCTGGGCACTCCTGGCATGTCCGCTGGCTT
Source organism: Cenchrus americanus (assembly GCA_947561735.1). Taxonomy (NCBI): domain Eukaryota; kingdom Viridiplantae; phylum Streptophyta; class Magnoliopsida; order Poales; family Poaceae; genus Cenchrus; species Cenchrus americanus. Next base: position 94,897,212 of record OX387241.1, on the reverse strand, counting down.
CCACGCGAAGATGTCGCGGTTAGCCCGAAGGAAGCTGATGAGCGCGTCTTCCTATTTCGGGTCGAGGCCGGCTCCGATGGTGGTGGTCTTCTTTGGGGTCGCCCGTTCCAAGGTCGATCGCCACGACGAGTACCTCCTCGGGTGGCCGAGGCTTGTTGGCGGTTGTCGGACTTCTGCGGGATGTCGAGTTCGCTTGTGGCAAGCTTCTTCGACGCGGCGTAGACCTCCATCATCGGCCGGGTACTTGGTTTGTTGAAGCGATCACCACGGCCTCTCGTATCGCGATCGTGAGAGATCTTCAAGTCCCCCCGGAGGGAGACTACACCGGGCCGGGCTTGGCATCTTGAGCACCAAGTAGGTGTAGTGGGGCACCACCATGAACTTGGCGATGGCCGGTCGCCGAGGATGGCATGGTAGGAAGTCTCGAAATCCGCGACCTCGAACTTGATGTACTCGGTGCGGTAGTTGTCCCGAGACGCCCCGAAGGTAACTGGCAGAACCACTGAGCCCGGTGGGATAGCCGCGTTGCCTGGGACGATGCCGTAGAAAGGCATGTTGCTCTTGTCGAGCATGGGGGTGACGTCAAGGTTCATCTTCTTCAAAGTTTTGGTGAAGAGGACGTTGAGCCCGCTTCCGCCGTCGATGAGCACCTTGTTGAGCTTAGAGCCCGCCACCGTTGGTTTCAGGACGAGAGGGAAACGTCCTGGTTCGGAGAAGCTGGTCCATTGGTCCGCGCGGGAGAAGGTGATGGGTGTCTCTGACCACCTGAGGGGGGTCATAACCGCTGGTTCAATGGACATTACTTCACGGCGAGTAGCTTTCTGCTCCCGCCTGCTGGGTAGTCCGCCGAAGATGACGTTGACGGTCTTCTCGGGTTCTTGGAAGTCATTGTCGTCGCCGTCCTTCTTCTTGTTCTTTTGATCGTGAGGGTGCGGTGGCTCCGGCGTATCTTTGAGCGCATGCCTGAGCTGGTAGCACTGCTCGGTAGTGTGGTTGCCGTTTGGATGCCACGGGCACTTCTCCTTCAGCAAGTCTTTGAACCCGCCGGAGTTCTTCTTCGAGTTCCCTTTCTGAGGGCGCTGGATAGCCGCGACAGTGTTGTCTGGCTTGCGCTTGCGGTTGGAACCCGAGTAGTTGTTGTTGTTGTTGTTGTTGTTGCGGCCGCCTTGGTTTGGATTGCTGCCGCTGCCGCCGCCTTGGTTCTGCTTGGACTTGCCGCGGATGGCGTCGTACTTGGCGTTGGCCTTGTCCTCTTCATCCGCCCAGGATGTGATCATGTCCTTGAGGTGGGGAATGGACCTGGGGCGGCGACGACCGAAGTCCTCGAAGGTGCAGCGATGGTAGAGCCCGTCCTGGAAGAGGTCGATGACCTCCTTGTCGGTGACGTCCACGACGGTAGCGCGCTTGTCGAAAAAGCGGCGCATGTACTTGCGGAGGGTCTCGCCTTGTTCCTGCTTGATCATGGCTAGGTCCATGCGAGTACCCGAACGGCCCATGGCGCCCGCGAAGTTGCTTGTGAACTTGCTCCTTCGGTGGTCCCACTTGTCGATTGAGTGCTTGTCCGGGGCGACTCGAGCCACGTGAGTGGGGCTTGGTCCGAGCGAAGGGGAAGTAGAGGCACTTGGTGTCGCTGTTGCCGCCAGCGTTCTCGATGGAGAGAGCGTAGCATCGGAGCCACTGGATGGGGTCCTGCTTCGCGTCGTACTTGGTGATCCCCAAAGGTTTGAACTTGTCGGGAAGAAGCAGGTTGCGAAGCCGGGGTGAGAAGGCGGGGAAGCCGTCGCCTTCCGCAGCGGTGGTCGACTTCTTCTGCCGCAACTCCTCGATTCTCTGGCGAGCATCGTACCCGCCGTGGGAGGCACCGGAGGCGTGGCTATGCGCGTGGCCACGGCCGCCGCGGCTGCCGCCGCCTCCCGGCCTTTCTTGTTGGCCCCATGGTTGGAGCTGCCACCGTCGCTGCCGCCGCCGTCGGGGTTGTTGCCGCCACCACCGGCGGAGCACGGTGGGGAACGACTTCTCGGTTGCCGTGGTCTTGCCGTGAGGGTCCGCCAGCATTGGAGCGGCGGCGGTTTGGGTCAGCTGGGAGGTCAGCTCGAGTACGGTTGGGACCAGGATCAGCACTGCGACTAGTAGCTTCGTTGTCGCGGGGCTTAGCTGGGAGAGGTTGGCTGACTCTGTTGTCGACCCGCATGAAGTAGGCGTCTTCAGCGAGCTTGGCGATGACCTCTCCAGCGCGTATGCCCTGAGCCTGACGCGCGATCGCTGTGATCGACATGAGGCACTCGCTCGGGGGGTGGTGTGTACTCGCTCTCGACCGCCTCGAGAGCTTCCGCAAGGTTGCGGATGGGAAGGTTGTCTCTGAGCCGCCGGCGCCGTTCGCTGCGCTTCCTGTTGCGCTCGCGTCGGGCATCCCTGTTGGCGACGGTCTCGTCTGCGGGTGCATCGGCAGACAGCTCGTCTGCGGAGATGTCTTCCAGGTATCTGTCTTCAGCCGTGCCTGCGAGGGTCTCGGGGTGTCGCCGGCGGCCATGAAGACTTGGCGATCGGGGGGTACCCAAGCTTGACTCAGAAGGTGCCACCTCAGTTGGTGTGTTTGAGTCAGCCTGGGCCAAGGGTGTTCCCTCCTGGAACGGTAGTGAGTCGATGTAGGCGACGTAACGTGAGTCCTCCTTTGTCGCTTCGAGCGAGGTTTGCGGTCCGGCCGGAGAGACCGTATCTTCCGCCGGCGTCGATCTTATAACCGGCCCGCAGGCCCGGGCACGACAAGGGAAGCTCAGAGGAGTCATCTTCCGACTCGGGCTCCTCAGGATCCGACCCAAAGTCGAATTCGTAGTCCGGGTTCGAGTAGAACTCGGAGAGAGGGCTGGAGTCCGAGACGTGGTCGGGGACGGCGTCGGAGTCCGAGTTGTACTCGGTTACGGGCTCCTTGCCGGCCCGGCGTGTTGAAGGAGCCTCCGTGCGGGCCCGGCCCCGGGGACGCGGGGGCCACGCGCGGAGCGCTGGCGTGGTGACGGGGCCGCCTGCGATGGCTGAGGAGCCGGCTCGCATGCGACGGCCCATGGCGACGTCTGGTTCGAGTTGGAGACGGACTCGAGCTCGAAGTCAGCGTGGATGTTGGAGAGCGAAATTTCGCCCAACTTGCCGGCGAGCTCACCTGTGACAACTTCGGAAAGCGTCACAAGGCCTGTCCTCGAATCGGGCTGCATGATCAGGCGGCGCTGGAAGGAGCCCGCGCCATCAGCAGTGCAGACCCAGGCGCCGAAGACGAAGGTGTCGCCACGGTTGAAGGCGACGGTTGGCTTGATGCGAACGGAAGCCGTCGAGTTCGCCATGTGATCTCGAGCGAGAGCCCCTACCTGGCGCGCCAGCTGTCGGTGTTTTAGACCGGCAACCTACTACGGGGGGTACCCGAAGTAGATGAATGTGACTCGCCGAGATCGGTAACTCGAAGGAAGAGACACGTGGCACACAATTTAGACAGGTTCGGGCCGCGAGGTGCGTAATACCCTACGTCCTGTATGCTGCGTAGCTCTGGATTGATAGGGCACGATTACAGGATGGTGCAATAGTGCGCCGTGGGTTGTATGAGATGAGATTGGATGAGGGAGATCGGTCCCTGCCTCGCCTTATATAGTCCGGGAGGCAGGGTTACAAGTCGGAGTAGGAAGAGAGTACTAGTCGAGTACGTCTAGGAGTCCTCTGCGCAGTGCGGAACATGCACAGCTTCCTAACCGAGTACTACTCCTGTGTAGTCCTTGTGCTCCACGCCTTCAGGTGCCGTGTAGCGCAAGCCGGGTAGTCACAGGGGCCCACCAAGTAGCCGGTCCTGGTACCCACCGAGGTAGTAGGCCCAGGGAGGTCCATACGACACACTCGACTTCTATCGGTCCTATAGCATAGCAGCTATCGGCCTAGCAGACTAGTGATAGAGCATAGGTACCTAGGGATCATGCATCTAGGGGTTTCAATTCAATTCCTGAAACGTAAGTGCACAATCATAGCAAACATAATTGCATAATTTTAAATGACAGGGTTAATGATCAGGGGCTTGCCTTCGCTGGCAAGGTTGGCCTTGGGCCCTTCTGGACTTGGGTCCAGGTCTTGAGCTACGTTCACGCTCGGCAGCTCTTTGTCGGCACCTTCGTCTCCTCCTTCCGGCACGAGCGTACGTCTACCGGCGGAAAGATCTACACGAAGATGCAAATGCAAGATTTATTCGGCGGTTTATACTTTCATCACTTACGAACCATTTTGACAATCAAGGGGTGTAATTGTTGGGCACATTCACCTAGATAAGAATACATTCAACATACTCTTCCATAAAGGAACAATGCGCAACTCTTTGTTAATTATCCTTTTTGATGGTGACTGTGTACATATATATGTAAACAATTTAATTTAAGTTCACCAACAGTAGTGGGTAGGTACATTTAACCTTTTTAACATGATTTGCAGCCACACTCAAGTTACATGGGTGGTTGGGTGGTTTCTCCCCTTTATTAAGCCTTTAATGACCTATATAACCTTTTATCCATGGGATTAATCAATAGAATTCAGTGGAAGGGTGTATTAACTACTAAACACCCATAACAAGCATATAGATAGTGTTTCTCTTTTAGTAAGGTTATTGGTTGTACATGGGTTATTCTTTTACTGCACAATTGAATATAGTTTTCTTTATACTTGTCATTTCATGTGAAGGCTTTAATCATTTTCCTTTCACAAGTAAGGATATAACCATATTTTTATCCGTGAATTAATTCCTCATTAGCAATGAGAACTAATTATCCTTTAATTAAATTAGATAATATTTTCAAAAGGGAAAAGAATTAAATAAGGGCTTTTCCTTATTTAATTTCTCTTTAATAGAAAAAGGGCTTTGAAGCTCTTTATTAAGCAATTAAATTACCAAAAATTAAAGGAGTGTTTCTTAAGCCTATTAGCATCTATACTGGTCCATTGGACCCACATGTGAGTGTTGGAGGCTAGGAAATTAAATATTATGGAAAATAACAAAGGTTATCTAGTGATTCAATTTAAATGCATATAAAAAAATAATTAAGCATCAAAATGACCTAAAATTTCTTGTGGATGCTCTCTGGTCCTAAACAAGCTTAAAAAACCAACATGTTCACATGGAACCTCTACTGATCTTGTTTTATTAATTTACCAAGGAAAACATGCATAAATCAAGAATAATTATTTCTGTTAATCCAAACATCATGATTAATTCACAAGATGTGTACTTTGGTATTACAAGACAGTGTGAACAAGTTGGGGTCAAAAACATAAATATATTTAACATGAAAAATCATTTATGCAGTTCTGCCAGAGATAGAACAACATTTTTATAAAAAGATTTACATTATAACTTTGTGCAATTTTTGGCATAGGAGCTAGTCATGACCTAACACACAATATATCCAAAAATTAGCTACATAGGTTCTATGGTTTTTGAGATATTGCAGATCTAGGGTTTTCACATTTGTATTTTTCATGCAAAAACTAAAAGGAATCAGCTCAGGTCAGAATAACAAAAGTTGTAGTATAAATCACCATGGATCCAACAAAATTGGTTTCACATTTTTCTGATTTTTCTGTGATTTTCTACGCAACTTACAAGATTCAGCAATTCAGTTCAACTATTGGAGTTACCTTCTTGCAATTAGGCCCCTGAGAAGTTTTTCCCCTTTGCAATTGGGCCCTTGGGCACCGGCCGGCGGCGCTCTGGCCGAATTCCGGCGAACCGGCGGCCGGGTCCCGGCCGGCGCGGGCGAGGGGCGGTCCACGGGTCCCCGGGGCCCTATTCCTTCGCTCGGACGGGGCGGAGGGAGGGCGGGTGATGGCCCACGGCGGCGCACCCGGCTGCCGGCCGCGGCGGCCGCCGTCCGGCGAGGGGCGGCGCAAAGCGGGGCGAGGGGTGGCGGCTTGAGCCTCTACGGATCCTAGAAGGGGTACCGAGGGGTCGGTCGACCGTGAGGGCGAGAGGAGGCGGAGCTCGGCGAGCGGTGGCAATGGAGGCGGCGGCGGAGCAAGGCGGGCTCGCCGGCGTGCTAGCGCGCGAGGAGGGCAACGGAGAGGCTTTATAGGTGCGAGAGGCGGTTCCACGGTGGCTCCACTCGAGCCGAGGAGGGAGGTGGCCGCGGCGGCCGGCGCGTGCGGCGACGCGGGCGGCGCGCGGCGCGAGGCGGTCGGCGTGAATGGCGACGCGGCGCGTGGCATGCTCGGGCTAGGAGCTACCTCGGAGTCCTCCCGACCTCGGGACGCGCGGCCTCGGGCGGCGCAACGCGTTGGGAAGGCGCGCGCGGACCCGAAGTCGAGGGTGCGGTTGGCCGGCGGCGCGCGCGCTCGGCGCTCCGGCCGCCGCGACATCGCGTTCCGACCTGAAATATTTCTGACTGGCCCTGTTCAAGCGAGGTTTTCTCCAAACATTTGAATAAAAGTGCCCAAAGTGATGAATAGGAAAGTTGTAGATCTAACTACCCTCTACAACTTTCGTAAAGGCCGTCTAGTGTTTTTCTCAACGAATTTTGCAGGAACGTCGTGCCAACTTTGAATGTCAGCCTGTTCTGGAAAACAGGGGGTACTGTCAATCGATCAAGTTTTTCACCAATTTCCACCCAAAATTTGAAATGCCAATCTACAGGAAAGTTGTGTCCCTCAACAAGATGGACAACTTTCATGAAGGTAGATTTTGAAGTGTTTAGGTGAATTTTGGAGAACGCGGCAAAAGTTCCGGACGCAATTCACTGACGTCAATGGTCAAGCGGGGTTTGACCGTGTCTTTGACCAAGGGTTGACTACGGGTGTGTGTAGGCTCGGTCAAGGGGTTCAATAGAGTTTGTTGGCGGGGTTTTCGGGTGATGACCCAGGTTGACCTAGGTTTGACTGGTTTGACCCGGCTGATCCGGTCATTAGCGTTAATGACGGTAATTGAAAACCTGGGGCGTCACAGTCTACCCCCCTTAAGAAGAATCTCGTCCCGAGATTCGAAATTACAAGGGGAGGTGAAGAATGATTCTGGGATAGAAGTGTTACCCATGATATTCAGTTGGCTTTGCTCCACTTGAGGGCTTGGCTCGTTGTTGTTGATAGCAGATCCGGGGTTCTGCTTCTGCTGCTGGGGCTTCTGCTGTCTGGGTTTCGGGCACTTATTAACAAAATGCCTGGGCTGTCTACAATTGTAGCACAAACGGGGAGGAAGGTCTTTGAGTTCGGAGATCGGTTGCTAGGCCTCCTGGATAAGGCAGAGCCTCTTCTTCTCCTTTTGCTTTGCCCTCTTCGTGGTTCGCGAAGGTGTTGCACTAGCAGGGGATTGAGTGGCACTACTAGGGTTACAGCTTCGCTTGCCTTCACGCGGACAAGTCTCCGTACAGGTAATTTCTCACTCACTTACATCTATCTCAGATAATACTCGCTTGTTGCCTCGGATTGCATCCTCTTCTACTCTAAGATCCATTGGTAGTCGAGACGGTGGTAATATGGAGTCGGAGGCTTGGGGTTGGTCTTGATTAACATACTCCTCCAACAGATTGAACAAACGGGCTTGTTCGACCATAGAGGCAGATAAGGACTGAGAGAGACTGTCTGCCAAACTAATCTGATAGGGTTTCCCATAACGTCCTTGGATGATATTAGACACCATCTGGTTCAGCATAGAATTCTGCCCTTCTAACAGTTGAGTTGCGCCGACAATGGCGTTTATGTCACCCTGGGTAGGCACTTCGGGTGAACAGGGCTTGGAAGGTTGGATCTCTTGTTGCATCGGCGGCATCTGCGGTAGTTGCTGAGCCATCCGTTGCTGTGCTTGCAGGAGTTGCGCAACACCTCGGTATGTGCTGCTACGAAAGCTTCGGCCAACATCGTGGGCGGCGGTTGCGGACGATCGCCACTACCCGATGCTTCAAAATCATTGGGGTTATTCCATGCCGGTCGGAACATCTGAAATTTGAGTCCCTAATTAGCGCATGATCGGAATCTCACCCAAGCTTATAATTCGGACATATTGTACGAGACTCGTTCACGGTAAGCAATGCAAACCGGACATCCCAACAGTCACAATATCAAATTGGTAAAACTTTGCCTACACACATCCCATGATCGGGAATGCAGATGGAACAAAAAGGTACCAGGTGTGTCCTCTTACTACCTCATTGCCGTTCATGAGGAAGCGGACGATGAATGTGCACATGCACAGCTAATAGCAGACATAATCCTCCTACGATACAGAGGTACATCCCTAACAATGTCCAGCGAAACGACTCGAGCTCTTCTGAAGACGGAGTCATGGGTGACAGCTTGGATTGATTTCTGCTTTCTGTCTACTCCGAGCTTCTTCTTGACGTCGGAATTGAGGACGGAGAACAGTTTGCTCGAGAGGATCGAAGTAGGTGGAAGAAGAACAAGAACAGTGATACCGCCGGGCTCTGATGGAAATGGAGCTTTTGTATCGACGGTTCCGGTTAAACGGTTCCATTTTATAACCGCTGTGAGGCTGTAACGGTCAGTTGACCCAGTCGGTTATCTGGTGTAGGCAACATGGCGCTCAACAAGGTCAGCTCACGCGATCTCGGCGTCGTGAATACGGTTGCGGAAATCGAGGGTAGAGCAACGTCATGGCGTCGTATGACCGTGACACTGATGACGAGGGGGCTCAACGGTCTAAATAATCGGCCGTAATGGGGCGCAGAACGAGAAAAACTCGGTGTACTACGCTTCACACTTGTGATAGCGACACTGAGGAGCGTAGCATAAAGCTTCGATCGATCCTGGGCGTACTTCCTTGTTTGACTTTGAGAATTTGAAGCACGGACCAAGAACAAATACACGAGGGATAACTTTCCCATGTTGACTATTCGAGAACCTTGACTGCTCGAGAAAATTTCTACGTCTAAGACTTCCGCTTGGCTAGCAGGAAAGGAATTGATGCTGCAATATCGTTGAGATTCACGGCAAGGGACCAATTGGTCAAGGATTCCCAATAGGCCATTACAAGGAAGGAGGGCTAATGACAGAGTTCCACAAGCTCTTGTACGAAAGGTGACTTCAAGTGGGAACTTCAAGGAGTAATCTTGCTCACACCTTTACTTCTTTCGCAAATTTTGGGTTTTGACAACTCATTGTTTTGAAAGTGCATTACCTTTCAAGTTGATGCAATGCGTATGCTTTCGCAGTATGGTGCTTATGATGCATGTTAGAACGACTCGGTTACCCAGATGCGTGAGTGATTGGAAGGGCAATTAATAGCGGGGAGAGGATTTGTGTGACGAGTTGCTATCTCACAGCCAAGATACCTAGTGCGCTCCTAGTGGCAGTCGTGTGGCTGCAGCGCACATGATACTCTAGGTTCCGTCGCGGCACCTTAGACTATGGGTAACAACATCACCAAACGAGAGAGGTAGAGTAGGGGTACGGAGTTTCATGTGAATGCACGTTAGTATACCCATGCTTCTCATGTGCATATGCCATGCAGCGCATGCTCAAAAACCACATTTTGATTAAACCACCAGGTTTGAGCAAGACCGAAAAGAACAAGTTCAGGATTAAGGAATCGATTGGATCTTTGACTGGCACAAAAAATTCGTGGAGTACGGATCTTGATTGATCACAACTTAGCAGGATTAATGCCGTACGAACATCATTGCTGAAAGAGATGTTTAATCAAGGCAGTACATCGATGAGAGTTTTCCGAATTACCAACAACATTTAGGGTTACAAGGCAGACTAGCTGCAATGACAAGGTTCCTAGTTCTACCGACAGCGATAGCTGACCAAAGTGGTCATGGTACATTAGGATTCCTCACAACACTGGATTTTATTCCTGACAGACCAACTTCCAAAGGTGGGATTTCCCACTCTGAAAGTCTACGGTGACTCAGGTCCAGACTCAATTCCAGATTCACCCTGGATATCTTCAACCTCTTCTTCTTGCGCTGGTCCAGGAATGACAGGTTCTGGGGGTGGAACGGCTAGAGCTTCCAATTGATTTTCTAGTTCAAGCATATACTGATCGTTATGCTGCAACAAGAAATTCTGCTCATGTATGATCTCGGTTAACTCTTGTATCTTTGCCTTGTCCTTGCGTCTTTCCTTCTTGAGAGTAGCGATCATTGCTCGGGCTTCCTTCAACGCTTGAGCTGAACACTCCACTTCCTTAACTTTGTATCTATAGATTTGGTGTCTATAGAATACGCTTTCTCCCACCATTCGTTGGTAGGTGTCGTACATGGCTTCTGAAAAGCGGACTGAGGTGACGAGATCAGGGCTATAGTGAGAGTTGCTCTGGACTGGGAGGATAGTTTCTCGTTCACCACCCGGCGCAATGTGTCGCTCGGGTACCGGAATGACTTTAGCTGCAGAATTGGCTATCTCGGCAGGGTGCTTTCCATAGAAAGTTGTAAGTGCTTCGAGAGCAGCCTTCTGCACTGTGTCGGACAAGTTTCTTCCGTGTGCCGTACACTCCCACTCATCCCAAGCAGGATTGGTCGGGCATGCTGAAATCTTCACCTTTACTTCACAATGAAGGAGTTGGCCTGTGGTCATGATCTCACGTGTCGAGTACTCTGGGTAAGTGGTGTATCCAAAGTCCTTCAGGGTGTCCCACAAAAGTGCAGGAAAACCACCCTCCTCGAGGTAGTTCACGGGAGTCCATGATTCCACATCAACCGACGTAGAGCCAGCGTTGTCCATCTGGACATAATGACAAAAGTGAGAATCAGGTGGGTGCGAGTGTACAAAGGTAACTCAATCCACGAGTACGGGTAAGGTCAAGGTATGGGGTAACCATGCATACTTAAATACCATCGTATGCTAAGCTCGAACGGGCAGGCATACCAACGATACATGGTCTGGCAATCGGGGACCGAACATCCTACTCAAAACCAGAGTTCAACACTTCCCTAATTGGCGTAGCAACTTAGCAAGGTTATGAAACTTAAGTTGGGTACTCAAGGTTGAGCTAGGGAACTAGAAAGGTGCTGAACCAAGCAAGGTTCAAAGGTTCTAGGGGGATGTCAAGACAGGGTTGACTACCAAGCATAACTTGCGGTAGACCAAGGTATGATCATGAACTTTGACGCGCGGAAACTGGATTGGATTGAAGCGGCCTAGGTTAAGATCACCTAGACGAAAGATTTTTGGACAAGAACAGCAATTTAAGCAGCACTTTTATTAAATTTAAGCATGACAACACATCTACACCTAAAGAGGCCAAACAGAACAAAACACGCTATCACTAATTACTCCAGAGGGCACGGATACAGACGTGAGTTCAGGTTAGGTTCTTCTCGATTTTTAACATGATGCAAGGCGTCTTATTCGTCCTCACAAGGCAATCAAGCCAAAACTCGGAGTTAGTGCCGGTGGCATGGCACATACGCGTATCTCCCTATAATAACTAGTCGTGATCTAGTCGATGCTGACTTAGCGACTTACGAAACGAGGTTAGTGTACCTGCAGAAGATCACATAATACAACGAACCTTTCATGCCAGCACTCATGAAAGCGTCCACATACATTACCGTTCACTATAGAAACGGCACCCATGCGTTAAGCCGCTGCATGGACAACGTCCTATTTAAGACTCTGACGCGACGTGAGTGCCCATTGGAATAGGCCTCACTCATCCCTCACGGACTTTCCCGTGGTACCATCACGTATGGCAAAACGTGACGAGACTCAAACGCGACGTGACACCCATTGGAATAGGTCCCACTAGTCCCTCACAGGACTTCCCTGTGGTACCATCACGTATGGCAAAACGTGATGAACTAGTATGGTTGTGCAAGAATGTAAGTCTGACATAAAGTAATGTGCTGGGAGTTAGCAAAATAAACCATAGATTAATAAGCCACCTGAAAGAAACCAAAAATTCCCTCTAGGGCCTCTCGGACTAGTTTATCCTTAACGGACCAACGTGTTTTGCAATTCAAACAATCTTGGCAAATTTTATTCGGAAATCATGTGATTAGAGTTGTCAATTAAACTCTGGTGCATGTAGTCGCTCTGATACCAGCTGTGACAACCCGCCCAGGAAAATACCGTACTAACGCCTAAGACCGATCCGCTTTGGTCATTAAGCAATAGTAAAGTATCATCCTGTCGTTGGTTGCCGGGTTAACGCCCGGTAAATCACTTGGACATCGAAGAGAGGATCGACATATGCATTAAAACTCACGCGAAGGCGAGTCCAGAGTACAACATGAATTAAACATTTTATTACAAACCATTGTTCAAGATACGGAGTAAAGGTTCAGAGTTCGGAAATACAGCGGAAATAATTTAAACTAGCGCAACGGTGAACATCACAGGAGGCCATCCGTGAGGTCCTTACTTGTCGTCACCCTTCTGATCAAACACACCTGCAACAACAGTTTTAAAGCAAGGCTGGGTATACTAATACTCAGCAAGACTTAACCGTCGGGTGATGACTACATCACCAAACTCTAGACATGAAAGGCTTTTGGCCGGTGGAGTTTCTTTTGCTAAACAGCTGCTAAGAGTAGATCCTTACCTTCAATCTTTTAGCACAAGTTCTAGTTGATTACCATTTCTAAGTGTGCCAACTAATTCAATCAAGAATCGGACAAGCAATTAATTCATCCAACAATATTCCTCGAGTTCCATCATTATGGGATATCATGGCCAGTTGAATAAGTAGTCTCGGATAACGGTGAGAGGCCGACAATCGATTGATTTAAACCTTGCAAGGTAGACCCAAACACACGGTCGGCTGCCCCCGCGAGGACAACTCCCCAGGCCGTCCCCATAAATCTTCGAGTTGGGATCGAATCTTACAGTCCCTGGTGCAGGCTATCCGGCATACCCCGCGAGATACCCGGAGTCACCATACACCACCCTTTCCGGTAGCTAGCCGGTAAGGAGATTTCTCAAGAGTAGTAATAGTAAGATCCCGTGCCGCCTCATTAAGGTACTAGGCTTACCGGCCCCATAACCGGCATGTGCTTAGTACGTTCAAAAGCTTAGCCCACATGCCCACTGGACCGGAGCCTGATCCCATGCTCTTACCACATGAGCAATCCATTTAAGGATATCTTATGATTCCTATCTAGGAACCTATTCCTGCGAGTGACGAACATCACTCGACTTCTATCGGTCCTATAGCATAGCAGCTATCAGCCTAGCAGACTAGTGATAGAGCATAGGTACCTAGGGATCATGCATCTAGGGGTTTCAATTCAATTCCTGAAACGTAAGTGCACAATCATAGCAAACATAATTGCATAATTTTAAAAGACAGGGTTAATGATCAGGGGCTTGCCTTTGCTGGCAAGGTTGGCCTTGGGCCCTCCTGGACTTGGGTCCAGGTCTTGAGCTACGTTCACGCTCGGCAGCTCTTTGTCGGCACCTTCGTCTCCTCCTTCCGGCACGAGCGTACGTCTACCGGCGGAAAGATCTACACGAAGATGCAAATGCAAGATTTATTCGGCGGTTTATACTTTCATCACTTACGAACCATTTTGACAATCAAGGGGTGTAATTGTTGGGCACATTCACCTAGATAAGAATACATTCAGCATACTCTTCCATAAAGGAACAATGTGCAACTCTTTGTTAATTATCCTTTTTGATGGTGACTGTGTACATATATATATGTAAACAATTTAATTTAAGTTCACCAACAGTAGTGGGTAGGTACATTTAACCTTTTTAACATGATTTGCAGCCACACTCAAGTTACATGGGTGGTTGGGTGGTTTCTCCCCTTTATTAAGCCTTTAATGACCTATATAACCTTTTATCCATGGGATTAATCAATAGAATTCAGTGGAAGGGTGTATTAACTACTAAACACCTATAACAAGCATATAGATAGTGTTTCTCTTTTAGGAAGGTTATTGGTTGTACATGGGTTATTCTTTTACTGCACAATTGAATATAGTTTTCTTTATACTTGTCATTTCATGTGAAGGCTTTAATCATTTTCCTTTCACAAGTAAGGATATAACCATATTTTTATCCGTGAATTAATTCCTCATTAGCAATGAGAACTAATTATCCTTTAATTAAATTAGATAATATTTTCAAAAAGGGAAAAGAATTAAATAAGGGCTTTTCCTTATTTAATTTCTCTTTAATAGAAAAAGGGCTTTGAAGCTCTTTATTAAGCAATTAAATTACCAAAAATTAAAGGAGTGTTTCTTAAGCCTATTAGCATCTATACTGGTCCATTGGACCCACATGTGAGTGTTGGAGGCTAGGAAATTAAATATTATGGAAAATAACAAAGGTTATCTAGTGATTCAATTTAAATGCATATAAAAAAATAATTAAGCATCAAAATGACCTAAAATTTCTTGTGGATGCTCTCTGGTCCTAAACAAGCTTAGAAAACCAACATGTTCACATGGAACCTCTACTGATCTTGTTTTATTAATTTACCAAGGAAAACATGCATAAATCAAGAATAATTATTTCTGTTAATCCAAACATCATGATTAATTCACAAGATATGTACTTTGGTATTACAAGACAGTGTGAACAAGTTGGGGTCAAAAACATAAATATATTTAACATGAAAAATCATTTATGCAGTTCTGCCAGAGATAGAACAACATTTTTATAAAAAGATTTACATTATAACTTTGTGCAATTTTTGGCATAGGAGCTAGTCATGACCTAACACACAATATATCCAAAAATTAGCTACATAGGTTCTATGGTTTTCGAGATATTGCAGATCTAGGGTTTTCACATTTGTATTTTTCATGCAAAAACTAAAAGGAATCAGCTCAGGTCAGAATAACAAAAGTTGTAGTATAAATCACCATGGATCCAACAAAATTGGTTTCACATTTTTCTGATTTTTCTGTGATTTTCTACGCAATTTACAAGATTCAGCAATTCAGTTCAACTATTGGAGTTACCTTCTTGCAATTAGGCCCCTGAGAAGTTTTTCCCCTTTGCAATTGGGCCCTTGGGCACCGGCCGGCGGCGCTCTGGCCGAATTCCGGCGAACCGGCGGCCGGGTCCGGGCGGGCGCGGGCGAGGGGCGGTCCCCGGGTCCCCGGGGCCCTATTCCTTCGCTCGGACGGGGCGGAGGGAGGGCGGTGATGGCCCACGGCGGCGCATCCGAGCTGCGGCCGCGGCGGCTGCGCCGTCCGGCGAGGGGCGGTGCAAAGCGGGGCGAGGGGTGGCGGCTTGAGCCTCTACGGATCCTAGAAGGGGTACCTGAGGGGTCGGTCGACCGTGAGGGCGAGAGGAGGCGGAGCTCGGCGAGCGGTGGCAATGGAGGCCGGCGGCGGAGCAAGGAGGGCTCGCCGGCGTGCTAGCGCGCGAGGAGGGCAACGGAGAGGCTTTATAGGTGCGAGAGGCGGCTCCACGGTGGCTCCACTCGAGCTGAGGAGGGAGGTGGCCGCGGGCAGCCCGGCGCGTGCGGCGACGCGGGCGGCGCGGGCAGGGCGGTCCGGCGTGAATGGCGATGCGGCGCGTGGCATGCTCGGGCTAGGAGGCGCCTCGGAGTCCTCCCGACCTCGGGACGCGCGGCCTCGGGCGGCGCAACACGTTGGGGAAGGCGCGCGCGGACCCGAGAGTCGAGGGTGCGGTTGGCCCGAGGCGCGCGCGCTCGGCGCTCCGGCCGCCGCGACATCGCGTTCCGACCTGAAATATTTCTGACTGGCCCTGTTCAAGTGAGGTTTTCTCCAAACATTTGAATAAAAGTGCCCAAAGTGATGAATAGGAAAGTTGTAGATCTAACTACCCTCTACAACTTTCGTAAAGGCCGTCTAGTGTTTTTCTCAACGGATTTTGCAGGAACGTCGTGCCAACTTTGAATGTCAGCCTGTTCTGGAAAACAGGGAGTACTGTCAATCGATCAAGTTTTTCACCAATTTCCACCCAAAAATTGAAATGCCAATCTACAGGAAAGTTGTGTCCCTCAACAAGATGGACAACTTTCATAAAGGTAGATTTTGAAGTGTTTAGGTGAATTTTGGAGAACGCGGCTAAAGTTTCGGACGACATTCGCTGACGTCAATGGTCAAGCGGGGTTTGACCGTGTCTTTGACCAAGGGTTGACTACGGGTGTGTGTAGGCTCGGTCAAGGGGTTCAATAGAGTTTGTTGGCGGGGTTTTCGGGTGATGACCCAGGTTGACCTAGGTTTGACCGAGGTTCTACTGGTTTGACCCGGCTGATCCGGTCATTAGCGTTAATGACGGTAATTAAAAACCTGGGGCGTCACACAGAGCTTGCGATTCGGGGAACGTGGCTCCATGGATCTATAAGTACGGGGGGAGGGAGAGGCGAGTTTTTACCTCAGCACTTAGCGCCCGTCGCCTTCGTCTCCCTCGCTTCCGACTCAGAGCAGTGCGCGCGCCCCTTCGTCTTGCGTAGTTGTTCGCTTCGCCTCCCCGCATTCCTTCACCGACCGGCATGGCTCCCCCGCAGTCCATCACTGTGATCGTCCCGTTGTCGTGGCCTCGCTCGACGACGACGAGGTTGGCCTTGAGTGAGCTGGTAAATGCCGGCTAGCTGGCGGCGAACGAGGACGGGCAGCCCGCGGCGTGGATCGACCCGCCGGCGACGGACCGGGAGCCCAACCCGCCGTTCAGCTACGTCGTTAGCTTCATCCGCTTCCACGAGCGCGGCTTCGCGGTGCCGGCGAGCCGTTTCCTGCGCGGGATGTGCTACCAATATGGCGTAAAGCTGCACAACTTCGCGCTGAACGCAATCTCGCAGGTGGCCACGTTCGTCAGCGTGTGCGAGGGATTCTTGGGGATCCCAGTAAACTGGGATCTCTGGGTTCACCTCTTCTGCGCGGAGCTGCATATGCTCACCACACCGGAGCCGAAGACGCACCTCGCGGTGCGTGCCGGTGGCATGACGATCTCGCTGCGGGAGACACGCAGGGAGCTCTACATCCCCTGCATGATGACCTCCAACAACGCCGAGTGGGAGCGGGGGTGGTTCTACCTCCGCAACGACGAGCCCGACCTTCCGCCCTGGACCGGCAAGGTTGTGAGGGAGAAGGCCGATTCTTGGTGGCACGGCGTGTCGCCCTCTTCGTGTCAGGATCGGCTGGACTCAGCTTTGCAGGCGCTGAAGAGTCTGGCGGACGCCGGGTTGGGCGCAGCCTCGGTCCTCGCGAACCTCCACCACCGACGGATCATCCCCCTCATGGAGAGGCGGCTCTGTATTTTCGAGATGCATGAGGAGGCCGACCCCGTGGCGCTGGCGCAATCGCGCCTGCTGCCCGATCTCCTTCCACGGGAGTACGCGACCACGAGGGCGAGGCGCACCGTCAACCTCAAAGCCGTCAGGAACGACGACGCCGCGCTCTGGTCGTTCGTCATGCTCCCCTACATCCCGTTGGTGAGTGGATTCCCGCCCCCCTTCTCTCTATTGATCCGCGGGGCGTCACCGTGACTCGGAGTTTCACTCGCCCTTTGCAGGTGATGGCCGTGGACGCCGCCCGCGGGCCGGTTCGAGGGTGCCGTCAATGGGGTGTCCGTACGCGGCACAATGGCGGTCATGGCGACGTCCCATCCTCGCGCACTCCAACTGCGTCAGGGATGTCGTCACAGTGCCCGGCGTGGCGCTGCAGGGGCGGGGATGGCCGCACAGGGCTGACAACGACGGTGAAGACCGCTCCCGCCGTCCTGACGTCACAGAGTAGCCCTGTGTTGTCACGAGAAAAGCATTCAAGGGTTCCGCCAGCCCCGTTCGAGGGCTCGGCGCGTAAGTCATACCGGAGTAGGCGGCATTGTGTCACAGGGCTGACACCGGCCTCATCGCACAGTGTTACACATGGCAGGGATGGCCTTCCCGGGGAGTCGGTGGAACAGGGCCGGGGCGTGATTCCCAGGCGTGTCAGGGTCGTGGCGTGCATCCTGTGGTGTCAGAGCACTAAATGCCCATAAACGGGGGTAGGAGCGGGGACGACGTGCGTGCAGGTGCCCTCGAGCGAGGCGGTCCTCGCCGAGGGGGCGTTATCCCTCGAGTGAGGTGGACCTCGCCCGAGGGGGCGTTTAGCCCTCGAGCGAGGCGGACCTCGCCCGAGGGGGTGTTGGGCTCTCGAGCGAGGCAGACCCTGCCCGAGGGAGCGTTTAACCCTCGAGTGAGGCGGACCTCGCCCGAGGGGGCATCCGCCGTGCCACCCTGGCGGGCCGCGGGGGCCACCAGGGTCGTGATCGTGTCGTGCGCGTGTTTTAGGTTCATGGGTTAGTTCGTGTTTTGCTTTTTTGCGGGTTTTAAGCGGGTTTCCCCTGGTTATTTCGGGGACCCTTATGGCTATCCCCGACAAATACTCATTTTCAATGAATATTTTGTGAACAGATGGCGGAAGGCACGCGATTTGTTGGATGGGGGGGGGTAAAATTGGATCCTTTGCAGATGGCATAATGTATGATGCTGCTTTAAGATCTGTGAACCAACATGCAGAAGCATATGGTCCAGACAGAATGATTTATTCTGTTTGAGGTTCCTCTACTGCTAATGTTGGAGGGGAGAGTCATGGCGGTCGACACTATAGAGTGGACCTCCGGGCCGGTACTTGCACCTGTTGGACAACAACTTGCAAGGCTTGCAAATGAGGTAGGAGTGGCCATGGAACATGCAAGTGCATCCGAAAGTGGAGCCCTATGCAACTTTGCAGAGGTAGTATTAGTTTTCAAAAATTTAATGCTTAAGTTTATCCATATTTTGAATATGTCTTCAATTTGTACCAAATGCATGGTGTAGAAGGTTCGGAGGAGCTCCAGGCGTATGGCAATGAAGTTGAATTGCATAGCGGCCCCAGATGTTGCCCACGGCGGCAATGTTCAGGGCACTTCTTCAGGATCCTGCCGTACTCCAGTTCACCATGGGGCTAGAGAGCTCGACAAGGACCCCATCTCGAAGCACTGCTCGCACCACGTCGACATCTGCGGGTTGTGTTGTTGCTAGTGGCAGCCGTGGTCGTGGTAAGGAAATCGCCACCCCTAAGCCAAGTGATGAGGACGATGGAGACTCCTCCTCCTCCTCACATGCAGCTGCTAGTGAGCGTGGAGACCCCACGTACGTAACAGAGATTCTGATGGATGTCCTGTTTGATGCCCCACCCGCTACTCAGACACAAGGAGAGTCGACGAGTCAGGTAATGAATCTAAAAATTTCCTTCTAAGTCGCCTTTTGTTAATACCTTGCAATTTATAGTGTTGTGTCCAATTTTTGTAGCCCCACCCACCTCCTGCGAAGAAAGACCGTGGCTGTCGTCCACGTGGGCCCGCAGACGTTGGGAGTCCCAACGTCTTGGACATAGAACCGGGTAGGGAACATTGACCTAAACAAATTTTCAGCCCTGAGGACCAAATCCACCGTCGTTGTTGATCTTATGGACCATATGTGATGTTTGTGTGTCAGACTATGTTTGAATGTATGCACTTTGTGTGTGTCGTTGAACTTATGGACTATGTAGGAGCATGTGTTGGCCTTAGGATGTTGAACTTACGGACTTTCTGTGATGTTTGTGTGTCGGACTATGTTTGAATGTATGCACTTTGTTTGGAACTATGTTTGGTGAATGGGATTCTGCAGGTGCGTCGAGTTGAGAGGGCAGCAGAAACCAGAAGAAACTTCTGTTTGTGGCTGGCATCAGGCTTGCCGCGCTGTTGCGCATTGCGCGACAACGTGTGACTGCTGCGCCACCCTCTTGGGCGCAACAATCCTGGGCAACATGGGTGAAGGATGTCGACCATTACCCAGGATTGCCGCGCCACAAGGGACGGCGCGGCAAGGAGACATTGCCGCGCCATGGCGCCTGGCGCGGCAACTCTACCCTGCCGCGCTTAAGTTGAAAATGAATCAGTATGCGCCCCCGCCAAGATCCAAATCGACCGAGCGGCGCAGCAACATCAAACCGCCGCGCCATGCTCGACGGCGCGGCTATGTTGCCCAACCACGCCATGCGGTGTGGCACGACAGAGGAGGTCACCAGGTTCCGTTTCAAGTGACGTCACCATGTAAGCTCTGCCGTGCCATGCACGATGGCGCGACAGTTTGAAGCAGCCGCACTGCTCGATTTTTGGCCTCGGGGTCCGCGCCACCATACTGGTTGTTTTCGAACTTAAGCGCAGCAGGGCGGTCTTGCCGCGCCAGGCGCCAGGGCGCGGCAAGGTTTTGTTGCCGCACCTTCGCCTGTGGCGCGGCAGTTTGAGCATACGTTTTGAAATTTGCGCTTTACTACATATCTTTGGTTTTTTAGATCAAGAGATTTTGTTAATACGATTCCATGACCCTCACAGGAGTGATGTTCGACCATGCCATGCTTGCACTTGCCATCTCTCCTTGGCACTGCAAATGTACGTCTCTTCCGTCCTAGTTGCCCAGTGAAGCGAGCGCTGTAGCGAGCACAACCTCATGTGTCTTGTGAGGCATGAGGCTGTTGGGACTAGGAGCACCCCGTGGCCACTGTAGCCATGACCCGTCGAACACTGGGGTCCGAGAATCCAATCCCACATCGATTTTGAGAAATGAGGTCCACCACACCTACCTCTCTATATATGAGGAGGGTAGCCTCCACTCATCACTCACCTCCAATCCTCACAGGCAACCTCCACTCCTACCTCACCTCCATTCCTCCAGTCGTTTGAGAGTGTTAGTCGCCCGAGATGGCAAGAGGGTTTATGGATGTGAGGAGGGCCATGGAAGCCATGGAGGGGGCATACCCAAATGATCAAATAGATCCATACTCAGTTTGAACAAGCTGCCAAAGGGTGAGATCCCCCAGAGTGCCATTGTGGCATGAATGCGGGATGCAAGGTCTCCCGTGAAGATGAAACATTTGGCATGCATTTCTGGTGCTGTCAAAACATCGATCAAGCTAAAAAGGAGCTTGCGGCATTTGTCGTATGGACCTCCCTGGGTCACTACCTCGGTGGGTACCAGGACCGACTACTCGGTGGGCCCTTGGGACTACCCGGCTTGCGCTGCACAGCACCTGAAGGCGTGGAGCACAAGGACTGCAGAGGAGAAGTACTCGGTTAGGAAGCTGTACATGTCCCGCACTGTATGGAAGACTCCTAGACGTACTCGACTAGTACTCTCTCCCTACTCCGACTTGTAACCCTGCCTCCCGGACTATATAAGGCGAGGCAGGGACCGTTCTCTAGGAACGCAACACATCTCATACAACTCACGGCGCTCTATTGCATCATCTTGTAATCGAGCCCAATCAATCCAGAGCCACGCAACATACAGGACGTAGGGTATTACGCACCTCGCGGCCCGAACCTGTCTAAATTGTGTGCCACGTGTCTCTTCCTTCGAGTTACCGATCTCGGCGAGGCCACATTCATCTACTTCGGGTACTCCCCTTAGTAGGTTGCCTGGTCTAAAACACCGACGGTGGCGCGCCAGGTAGGCGCTCTCGCCCGAGATCACATGGCGAACTCGACGGCTCTCGTCTGCTTCAAGCCAATCGTCGCCTTCAACCGCGGCGACACCTTCGTGTTCGGCGCCCGGGTGCACGCTGGCCGACGGCGCGGGCTCCTTCCAGCGCCGCCTAACCATGCAGCCCAACCCGAAGACCGGCTTCGTGACTCTTCCCGAAGTTGTCACAGGCGAACTCGCCGGCAAGTTCGGCGAAATTTCGCTCTTCAACCACCACGCTGACTTCGAGCTCGAGTCCGTTTCCAACTTGAACTCGACGTCTCCATGGGCCATCGCAGGCGGTCCCCTCACCTCGTGAGCGCTCCGCGCGCGGTCCCCGCACCCTCATCCGGGCCCGCACGGGGGCTCCCACTTCGCGCCGGGCCGACAAGGAGCCCGTACCCGAGTACAACTCGGACTCCGACACCGCCCCAGGTCACGCTTCGGAGTCCAGCCCTCTCTCCGAGTTCTACTCGAACCCCGGTTACGAGTTCGACTTCGGGTCGGACCCTGAGGAGCCTGAGTCGGAGGACAACTCCACTGAGTTTCCCTAGTCGGGGCCGGCCTCTGGGCTGGTTATAACATCCACACCGGTCGGGAGATTCGTCTACTGGCCGGACCGCAAACCTGCTGACCTGATAATTGGAGACTCACGCTACGTCGCCTACATCGACTTGCTACCATTCCAGGAGGGAACACCACTCGCCCAGGCTGACTCAAACACACCAACTGAGGTGGCACCTTCTGAGTCCAGCCTTGGCACCCCCGATCGCCAAGTCTTCATGGCTGCTGGCGACACCCCAGGGCCTTCAGGCACGGCTCAAGACAAGTACCTGGAAGACATCTCCTCCGATGAGCTCTCTGCCGATGCTCCCCCGAACGAGAACCCTGCAGACAGAGACGCTCGACGCGAGCGCAACCGGAAGCGCAGCGAACGTCGCCGGCGCCTCCGCGACAACTTCCCCGTCCGCAACCTTGCGGAAGCTCTCGAGGCGGTCGAGAGTAGAGTACACACTACCCCTGAGCAATGCCTCATGTCGATCACAGCGATCGCACGCTAGGCTCAGGGCATACGCGCTGGAGAAGTCATCGCCAAGCTAGCTGAAGATACCTACTTCATGCGGGTCGACAATAGAGTCAACCAACCTCCTCCAGCCAGGCCCCGCGACAACGAAGCCACAAGTCGCAGCGCCAACAACGGTCCCAACCGTACTCGAGCTGAGCTCCCAGCCGAGCCCAACCGTCGTCGTTCCAACGCCGGCGGACCTCCACAGCGTGACAACAGCAACCGCGAGGTCGTCCCCCACCGCGCTCCGGCCGGCGGAGGCGGCAACGACCCCGACGGCGGCGGCGGCGATGGCGGAAGCTCCAATCATGGAGCCAACAGGAGGGCCGGTGGCGGCGGCAGTCGCGGCGGCCGAGGCCACGCGAACAGCCACGCCTCTGGCGCCTCGCAAGGCGGCTACGACGCCGCCGAAGATTGAGGAGGCTGCGGTGGAAGAAGTCGACCCCGCAGCGGGCGGCGACGGCTTCCCCCGCCTTCTCACCTCGACTTCGCAACTTGCTCCTCCCCGACAAGTTCAAGCCTTTGGGGATCACCAAGTACGATGCGAAGCGGGACCCCATCCAATGGCTCGGGTGCTACGCCCTCTCCATCGAGAACGGCGGCGGCAACAATGACACCAAGTGCCTCTACTTCCCCTTCCGCACGGACCAAGCTCCACTCACATGGCTCGAGTCGCTGGACAAGCACTCGATCGACAAGTGGGACCAGCTGAAGGAGTAGTTCACCAGCAACTTCGCAGGCGCCATGGGCCGATCGGGTACTCACATGGACCTGGCCATGATCAAGCAGGAACAAGGTGAGACCCTCCGCAAGTACATGCGCCGCTTTTTCGACAAGCGCGCAACCGTCGTCGACGTCACCGATAAGGAGGTCATCGATCTCTTCCAAGACGGTCTCTATCATCGCCACACCTTCGAAGACTTCGATCGTCGCCGCCCCAGGTCCATCCCCCACCTCAAGGACATGATCACGTCCTGGGCGGATGAAGAAGACAAGGCCAACGCCAAGTACGACGCCATCCGCGGCAAGACCAAGCAGAACCAGGGCGGCGGCAGCGGCAGCAACGCGAACCAAGGCGGTCGCAACAACAACAACAACAACTACTCGGGTCCCAACCGCAAGCGCAAGCCAGACAACACTGTCGCGGCTATCCAGCGCCCTGCGAAAGGGAACTCGAAGAAGAACTCCGGCGGTTTCAAAGACCTGCTAAAGGAGAAGTGCCCGTGGCATCCAAACGGCAACCACACCACCGAGCAGTGCTACCAACTCAGGCATGCACTCAAGGATACGCCAGAGCCACCGCACCCTCACAACCAAAAGGGCAAGAAGAAGGACGGCGACAACAACGACTTCCAGGAACCTGACAAGACCGTCAACGTCCTCTTCGGCGGATCGCCCGGGCCGGGCGGGAGCAGAAGGCTACCCGCCGCGAAGTCATGTCCATTGAGCCAGCGGTCCCGACCCCTCTCAGGTGGTCGGAGGTACCCATCACCTTCTTCCGCGCGGATCAATGGACGAGCTTCTCCGAACCAGGACGGTTCTCCCTCGTCCTGAAGCCAGTGGTCGCGGGCTCCAAACTCAACAAGGTGCTTATCGACGGTGGAAGCGGGCTCAACGTCCTTTTCACCAAGACCTTGAAGAAAATGAAGCTCGACATCACTCACATGCTCATCAAGAGCAACACGCCCTTCTACGGCATCGTCCCCGGCAACGCGGCTATTCCACTGGGCTCAGTGGTCCTGCCAGTTACCTTCGGGGCATCTCGGGACAACTACCGTACCGAGTACATCAAGTTCGAGGTCGCGGACTTCGAGACTTCCTACCACGCCATCCTCGGCAGACCGGCCATCGCCAAGTTCATGGCGGTGCCCCACTACACCTACTTGGTACTCAAGATGCCAAGCCCGGCTGGTGTACTCTCCCTTCAAGGGGACTTGAAGATCTCTCATGACTATGACACAGAAGCCGTGGAGATCGCCTCCACGAACCAAGTACCCAACGCGATGATGCAGGTCTATGCCGCGTCGAAGAAGCTTGCTACAAGTGAACTCGACATCCCAGAGAAGTCTGACAGCGCCAACAAGCCTCAGCCACCTGAGGAGGTACTCATCAAGACGATCGACCTCGGAACAGGCGACCCCAGCAAGACCACCACCATCGGGGCTGGCCTCGACCCCAAATAGGAAGACGCGCTCATCGGCTTCCTTCGGGCTAACCGCGACATCTTCGCGTGGAAGCCGACGGACATGCCGGGAGTGCCCGGGGGAGCCGATTGAGCACCGCCTCAACGTCGATCCTAAGGCCACCCCCAAGCGACAACACCTCCGACGCTTTGCCGACGACGGACGGGCGCCATCAAGAAGGAACTCGCCAAACTACTCGCGGGCGGCTTCATCGAGAGAAGTCTTCCATCTCGAGTGGCTCGCCAACCCCGTCCTCGTCCGCAAGAAGAACTCGAACGAGTGGAGGATGTGCGTCGACTACACTGACCTCAACAAACACTGCCCCAAGGACCCCTTCGGGTTGCCGCGGATTGATCAAGTCATCGACTCCACCGCGGGTTGCGACCTGCTCTGCTTCCTCGACTGCTACTCCGGGTACCACCAGATCGCGATCAAGGAAGAAAACCAAGAGAAGACCGCGTTCATCACCCCGTTTGGCGCATACTGCTACACGACCATGTCTTTCGGGTGGAATCACGCCAGCGCTACCTACCAACGAGCTATCTAGGCCTGCTTCAAGAGGCAACTCAACAAGAACGTCGAAGCCTACGTGGATGACGTGGTTGTCAAGACCAGAAACGCCAGTACCCTCATCGACGACCTTGAAGAGACTTTCGCATCACTGCGCGAGTACCGCTGGAAGCTCAACCCGAACACAACAAGCACTGCCCCATGGACCCCTTTGGGTTGCCACGGATTGATCAAGTCATCGACTCCACGGCGGGCTGCGACCTGCTCTGCTTCCTCGACTGCTACTCCGGGTACCACCAGATCGCGATCAAGGAAGAAGACCAGGAGAAGACCGCATTCATCACCCCGTTTGGCGCGTACTGCTACCCGACCATGTCCTTCGGGTTGAAGAACGCCGGCGCCACCTATCAACGAGCTATCCGAGGGCACAGCTCGGGGGGCAACTCAACAAGAACGTCGAAGCCTACGTGGATGACGTGGTCGTCAAGACCGAAACTCCGGTACCCTCATCGACGATCTTGAAGAGACTTTCGCATCCTGTGCGCGAGTATCGCCGGGAAGCTCAACCCGAACAAGTGCGTCTTCGGCGTACCTTCGGGCAAACTACTCGACTTCATCATCAGCCAGCGCGGCATCGAAGCCAACCCCGAGAAGATCTCCGCCATCACCAGCATGAAAGCTCCCACGAGTATCAAAGATGTCCAGAAGCTGACAGGGGGCATGGCGACCGAACGCATTTATCTCGAGGCTAGGAGAACGGGGGCTCCCCTTCTTCAAACTACTCAAGCATCAAGAGAAGTTCGTGTGGACTCCAGAGGCGGATCAAGCCCTTGCCCAGCTCAAGGACTTCCTATCGAAGCCACCGATCCTCACGGCTCCTCACAAGGGCGAGCAGCTACTGCTCTACCTCGCTGCGACTACCCACGTGGTCAGTACCGCCATCGTCGTCGAGCGGCAAGAAGACGGCCACGCCTATCCAGTCCAGTGCCCAGTCTACTTCATCAGCGAGGTTCTATCAGAGTCCAAGGCCCGCTATCAGCCTGTGCAGAAGCTCTTGTACGCAGTACTCATCACCTCGCGGAAGCTACGACACTACTTCCAGGAGTACTCGATCTCCGTTGTCACCGACTACCCGCTCAGCGACATCCTGCGGAACCAAGATGCTACTGGAAGAATCTCCAAGTGGGCCGTCGAGCTCGGCGCCCTCACTATTGACTTTAAGCCACACACAGCCATCAAGTCGCAAGCACTAGTCGACTTCATGGTAGAGTGGCGGGAGAACCAGCTACCTACTCCCACGGTGCGACCAGAGCATTGGGTGATGTACTTCGACGGCTCACTCAACCTCGAGGGCGCAGGTGCAGGGGTACTCCTGATCTCTCCAACGGGCGAACAACTCAAATACGTCCTGCAGATCTTCTGGAAGGTCTCAAATAACGAAGCCGAGTACGAAACTCTTCTACACGGGCTCCGCCTCGCGGCTTCATTGGGCATCAAGCGGCTACTAGTCTACGGTGACTCCACAGTGGTCATCAACCAAGTCAACAAGTCCTGGGACCGCAACAAGGAGAACATGGACGCCTACTGCCTAGAAGTCCGCAAGCTCGAGAACAAGTTCTACGGTCTCGAGTTCCACCACATCGTCCGCGACAACAACGTTGCAGCGGACGTCCTCTCGAAGCTTGGATCTACTCGCGCTCAAGTACTAGTGGATGTCTTCGTTCACGAGCTTAACGCGCCATCCATCCCGGAGCCGGCGCCGCCGACCACTGTCCCAGCCCATCCACCAGCCGGGCAGGAGGTCATGATGATCGACGTGGACTGGAGGCAACCCTTCATCGACTACCTCAGCGAGCAAAAGGTTCCCTCAGACAAGAACTTGGCTGAGCAGCTCGTCCGCCGTGCCAAGTCCTACGTCCTCGTCGGAGACAAGCTTTACAAGCGGGGCGCATCTTCCGGAGTACTCATGAAGTGCGTCCCTCATGAAGAAGGCAATGAGATCTTGGAGGAGATCCACTAGGGCGTCTGTGGTAACCACGCGTCCTCACGCACGCTGGTCAGCAAGGCCTTCCGGCGAGCTTTCTACTGGCCCACAGCTCTGGGCGATGCCGAAGAACTCGTCAGAAGATGCCAAGGATGCCGGTACTTCGCCAAGCAGCAACACGTCCCAGCCTACAAACTAGTCACCATACCGCCAACCTGGCCCTTTCCCTGCTGGGGGCTCGACATGATTGGGCCATCGCCAACGGCGCCGAGGGTGGTTTCAACAGTACCGGTGGCCATCGACAAGTTCACCAAGTGGATCGAGGTCAAGCCGGTCACATGCCCCAAGGGCGACGAGTACTCGACTTCCTGGATGAACTCGTACATCGCTACGGACTACCCCACCGCATCATCACAGACCTGGGCTCCAACTTCAACAACCACCAGTTCTGGGAATACTGCGAGAACAGCGGGATCGACGTCCGATACGTCTCAGTTGCCCATCCACCGGCCAACGAACAAGTCGAGCGTTCCAATGGGATGGTGCTCGACGCTCTCTAGAAGCGGCTACACGACGCTGCTAACTCCAAAGGGGGCAAGTGGATCAAGGAACTACCCAACGCACTCTGGGGGCTACGGACTCAGCCGTCCAAGCCAACGGGGCAATCCCCTTACTTCCTGGTCTACGGCTCCGAAGCAATCCTCCCTGCCGACGTCATATGGAACTCGCCAGCAGTGGAGCACTACGACGAAGGCGTCTCAGAAGACAGCAGACGAGTTGACATCTACAGCCTCGAAGAAGCTCGCTGTGCTGCCCTCGTCCAATCAGCAAGGTACCTAGAGGGTATCCGACGCTACCACGATAGCAATGTCAAGGAATGCTCCTTCAACGTTGGTGATCTCGTCCTCCGTCGCATCCAGAACACGGAAGGACTACACAAGCTCAGCTCCCCCTGGGAAGGTCCCTTCACCGTGGCAAAGGTGACCGGGCTGGGCTCCTACCGCCTCCAGACACTTGAAGGCGAAGACATCAACAACTCGTGGAACGTCGACCAGCTCTGTCGATTCTACGCCTAGTCTACACGACTACTCCGGGGTTCAAGTCTACACGACTACATCAACACCCCTCTGCCGTAAGCGGCCTCCGGGTCCTGGCTCCAGTCTCCGGACTACTCCTCTCCAGGATCCAGCCCGCGCGGCTACCTACGGATCCTGGGCTGCGACGAGCGTCAAGGACTCTAGCAGCGGTCTACTAAGAGACCATGTACTCCAAGATCCAGCCTACACGGCTACTTACGGATCTACTGCTGTAAGCGGCTACCCGCTCCAGCACTACTCAGCTGTAAGCGGCCTCCGGGTCCAGGCGACTACTCTGTAACTACGGCCCTGGCCATCCAGGTGTACTTCTTCAGTAATAAAGCTTGATCGTTCAATCAACTTCTTTACTACCTACTCCCTCCAATGGGACCACTACCGCCAAGTGCGACTACTCGCATTCACTCCACGATGGGGACTCCGCACTCTGGGATCGCAACTACGAGTACTCATTGCTGGAAATTCTCTTCCATTAACACTTAAGCAATTCATTACAATTGTTTTTGTACAACTTTTGGCTACTAGCTATCTATTACAGGGCTACTAGAGATTAAGCTTCTCAGCTACTTGCTCCGCGATGGGAGCCATCTGCTCCAGCAGCTCCGCATACTGCTCATCGGAGCAGTTGGCGGCTACCCCGCCAGCGACTACTTCCACTGGGGCCTTCGGGAAGTACGACCTCATGAAGGCCAAGACCTGCCTTGGGATCGACCTCGCCATGTGCTGCACATAAGACGCCAGCCGGCTTGGGGCTTCCTTGAGGCGATCCACCAGTGGAGCAATCTTGGGGCCGCCCGGGTGCGGCACCAAGAGCCTTGCGATTGGCAGCGCGGCGTCCTCAAGCTCCTTCAGTTGGGCCCGCAGCACCTCGCAATCTTCATTCAACTTCTGCAATGATTTGTAGCAGTTGACAAGATCGCGGTCAGATGCAATCCGGAGCTCCATGTGCTTCTCGCACTCGAAGGCAAGTTCTTTGTAGTCGAGCTCGAGTACCTGGCGGGCTTCTTGCTCCCGGTAGAAGAGATTCTTCATGCTCGTCTCTGAGGACTTCAGCTGCTCCACCTGGCCCTCAAGCTCTGCAACACAGTAACAGTACAGCGGGTCAGACTATCTCTCGACCTCCAACAACTACCCGATAAGTCCAGCGGCGTACCTTTGTTCCTGTTGCGGAGGCTCTTATTCTTCTGCACCAAGTCGTCGCCCTTCGCCTGCAACTCTTGGACATCATTGTGATATTTGGCGAAGGCGGCGTCGAGCCTAGACTGCATGGCGGCCGCGTGCTTCCGCGACTTCAAAAGCTGCTCTTCCAGCGCCTCAGCCCGGAGCACCGTGTCACCAAAGCCCTGCAGCATGTTGGACTTCTCGCGGGACCTCTCCGCGACGTCCTGCACAGACAACACACGTCAACAAGTACTCAACGACAGAGGATTGACTACTCAGAAGCTACGGCTACTTACCTTCATCCACTGCTCGGCCTGGCGGATCGCCTCTAGGTGCTTGGCCACCGTTGCCGGGTCGACAAGATCGTCCGCGAGCAGCTCTATCCCGCCACGACTACTCGCGGTGGCCTCCGTCATCGACGTAGAGCGGATGGGCTCTGCGTCCTGGATCTCCGGGGAGCGGATAGCCACCTCCAGAGCGACCTCTGGCGACGTGGTGACCCCCTCTCCTCCGGCCGCCACGGCGGCTTCCTCGACGACTTCCTCCATGGGCTCGGGGGCTCCTCCGGCAGCCTCCGGCACGCTTGGTGTCGACTTCTGCATTGGCACCCCCGCAGGGATGTCACTCCTTTGGGCCTCGGCACCTGTCAAATAGAAGACAAGTGTATTAGCGACCACGACTACTCCTCGAGGAGCTCTACAGCTTCAGAAGAGTACTCACCTTCGACTACGCTGGCCTCCGGCAACGGCGCTTCGGCAGCCGGCAGCTCGGGCACCGCCTGGGAAGCAGGAGCGGACTCCTCGGTGGGCGGCGCGACTTCTTCCGCCACCACCGAAGAGGGTTCATCCCCCTCCCAAGACAGATCTGTCGATTTCCTGCAGAAGCACACACAATTGGTCGTCAGTCAACCTCGACTACTACAACAAGTACTACTCGGGAAGATGCAGTACTTACAAGTTTGACCGGACTATTGTCACGGCCGGGACACCGAGGATGCTGGTAATGTCTACCAGTCCACCCTCGGCGGTGCCTCCTCCTGCGCCCCTGCAGCTACCTCCTCCTCTGCAGCAACGGCGGCTGGCGCAGTACCCTCCTGTGCTCCCGTAGCCACCACCTCTTCAACGGCGGCGATTGCGGGCTCCGTGCTCCCCTGCGGAGCAGGGGGCTGGCGCTCCAACTGCGCCAAGAGCTCCTCGATAGTGGGGGCTAGACTACGACTTTCAGCTGGCTCCCCCACTGTGTCCCATCCGCCTTCGTCGCCCTCCTCGACGGGCTCCGCTGGCGGCACCTCCTGCATACAAGGAAGACTACTCATCAGCAAGCGTACTCGTACGATGGGTAATCGACTACTCTAGTCAAGACATCTTACCTCCTGTGGCGTGGTCTCTGAGACTTTCAGCTTCTTTGTCACCCGCTTGCGGGCGGGGTTGCGCGGCTTCCGTGGCGGCGCAGCCAGGCTAGCCTCCAGGATAGCCGGGGGGTCTTGCACAAGAGGCACATGAGGTAAGCCTGGACGGCTAAACCTCGACCGCAACTGAAAGCGGTCCTGCAACGTCTCGTCGTCGTCGTCGTCGGTGGTGTCCTCCACGATGACGGTGTCATCGCCTTCGCCAACTTCTCGCCGCTCTTTGTCTTTGGCCTTCCCTTCCTTCGGGATCTCGATCCCATGAGGGGGCGGCTGCGGCTCGGAGACGAACTTTTTCAAGTCATCCTGCAAGACACAAGACATCAGCACGTCTACTCCAAGCAAGGACTACTCGACTAAGGGAGTACGACTACTTACGTCCTTTGGTGGGCGCGCGGTGGAGTACTCCTAGACGGGGCACGCCGTGTACGGCGGCATATCCTTGAAGATCCGCGTCAACCTCTCGATGATGTCGTCGTCGTCCATCTCGCCTCCGGGCATCCGCGACGTGTCGTCGTCGCTGGTGTACTCGAAGCCCAAGGTGTCGCGGGCCATCAGCAGCTGCACCCTCCGCTTCATGAAACTGAAGGCCACGTGCTCGGCCCTCAGTCCAGCCTCTCTGAGCACCTTGATGCGTGCCAGCAGCTCGGGAGCTGGATCCCTTCCTGCATGGTGGGCTCCGTGTTCCACCACTCGCGGTGCCTGGGCTGCCTTCCGCTCGGCTTCGGCAGGCCGGGGTGGTGGTTTGTGATGTAGAACCACCTCGTCTTCCAATCGGTGTTGGAGTCAACGAGCTTGTACGCCACGTACTGCTCCGCGGCGTCTTCTCTCAACTGGATGCCAGCTCCTCCGACTACTCTTGGATTGGTAGCACTCGGCTGCGGCTTCACCCGGAAAAACTTTCGAAAGAGGATCCAGTGCGGCTTGATACCAAAGAAAGCCTCACAAAAATGCACGAAGACCGCGGTGTGGAAAATACCGTTAGGGTTCAGATTCAGGTACTCAACTCCATAGTACCCGAGGAGGCCCTTGAAGAAATCGCTAGCCGGGAGCGCGAGTCCGCGCTCCACGAACCGCGCAAACATTGGAATCTCGTCTTCGGCTTTCTCCATCGGATATGGATCTCCGGCAGTGGCCCTCCACATATCAACCTCCTTTTCCCGGATAAATCCGCTGTTCAGGAGGGCCAACAGATCTTTGGTCTTCACTTTTGACTTCTTCCACTCGCGGCTTGGATCGACCCGTGGTGGAGACATTGGCGGTGCTGTTCCAGTGGCAGCCGCGGTGGTTTCTTCGCGGCCCCTCTTCTTCCCGGCGGCCTTCGCAGACTTCGACGGTGAATGCTTCATTCTCCAAGTGCAGGGCGTCTTCACGCGCATCCGCTCGGGGGCTACCCCTAAAAGCTCTGGGTGGCGGCGCACTTGGATCTACTAAGGCGGTAGCGTGCGCTGGAAGTAGATCTACCTCAGATGGAATCTAAATGACTGCAGCTCGGATGGGTGAAAAACCCTAAGGGTTTTGGCTTCTATTTATAAGTCAAACCGGTCCTCCAACGACCAGAACGATAAGTCCGCGCGCGGTTGACTCAGCGGCTGCGCGTGACCCTTTCTACTAGTCGACACGCCTCACCTCGGGGGCTCGGCTACTTCTACTCGACTACCTGGGCAGCGGCAAGGCTCAGGAGCGTTTCAGGACACATTCTTCAAGATGACCCTTCAATTCGAGAGGAAGTACTCGACTCAAGGCTCGGGGGCTCCGTGCCACGTGTCCTTCGGTTTTTTCTCTCCGGATTTTTCGGGATTTTCTTGCTAAGACTTCAGATGGACCCTCGGCCCGGAGCCCTCGCGGCTCAACCTAAGGTTCGGGGGCTACTCCATATGGAGTGCGATTTTGCAATCACACCTCCATATCAGCTCCGGCTTCAAGACAAGACTGGCATTTCTTGAAGACCTTCGAAGGCAGCACTCGAGGATGCTTGGGACTACTCGAGAAGACTTCAAGATTGCTCAAACATCAGCTGGAGTACATTCCAGCCTCGGGATGCTTCGACTACTCTTGAGGACTTTCGACTTGTAGTACTCGGGGACGCTTGAGGACTACTCGTTGAGGCCGTCAAGACTACTTGAAGCTATCCTTCTCGACTACAAAGTATTCGGGGGCTTGTCGTATGGACCTCCCTGGGCCCACTACCTCGGTGGGTACCAGGACCGACTACTCGGTGGGCCCTTGGGACTACCCGGCTTGCGCTGCACAGCACTTGAAGGCGTGGAGCACAAGGACTGCAGAGGAGAAGTACTCGGTTAGGAAGTTGTACATGTCCCACACTGTATGGAAGACTCCCAGACGTACTCGACTAGTACTCTCTCCCTACTCCGACTTGTAACCCTGCCTCCCGGACTATATAAGGTGAGGCAGGGACCGTTCTCTAGGAACACAACACATCTCATACAACTCACGACGCTCTATTGCATCATCTTGTAATCGAGCCCAATCAATCCAGAGCCACACAGCATACAGGACGTAGGGTATTACGCACCTCGCGGCCCGAACCTGTCTAAATTGTGTGCCACGTGTCTCTTCCTTCGAGTTACCGATCTCGGCGAGGCCACATTCATCTACTTCGGGTACTCCCCTTAGTAGGTTGCCGGTCTAAAACACCGACAGCATTGGCAGTAAGTGATACTGTTAAGTAGCATTCTAGCAACTTCGTGGTGTTCATTTCTGACTTTGTATCTACGTGGCCTATATTGAAGGGAAGCAGTAGATCTGTTGCTCCAAAGGTGACGAGGGACATGTGCCATGCATGCCACTGCAAACTTGTGTGACTTAAATTCCCTAAGACATGGTAGGATTAGTTATAGCACATGTGCCATGCATGCCACTGCAAATTTGTTATGTAAGAGAAATGTCTAATGAAATAGCAATGGCAACAGTGTTGAAAAAACAATTTGTACTTCTATAAACTTTTCAGTTTTTGCAGTTGAAATGATGCGTCACTGAAAAGGCTAGAGATTCCAAGGACCCTAGGATTTCATGAGTGCATTGGTTTTTTCAGGGTGTTGTTAAATCAAATGTTGTACATGACATATTGGCTCACTGAAAAGGCTAGGGAATCCAAGTAGGCTATTGTTTCATGACTGCAGAGGCTTTTTTTCAGGGTGTTGTCAATTCAAATTTTAAAGCACACGTACATGACATATCATGTCCATCACTCAATAGGTTAGGGATTCCAAGCAGGTTGGGGTTTCACGATGGGGTTCTCAATTGAAAGCTGCAAATGTCATAAGGAAGCTTACACAACAATTACAACACTAATAATTTACTGGTAGGAGAACTGTCCGGATAACATAGAGACAAAACCACTCAATTCCTGGGAAGGCATGTAGTAGTTCCCAAACGGGGGTGGAGGTGGCGGGGATGGACTTGACGGTGGACTGTTCTTATGTGACATCTGCAGGTGCATAGCACGTCGTCGCTAGATGGTGGATCGGGAGGAGTAAGTGCCTCCACGAGCTCATGCTTCAGCTTCTCGATGCGTCCTTCTAGGTACGTGATGTACTCTTCATATGGATGAATAGCTGGCGGATCGACCCATTACGAGAAACCGCAGTTTTTCGGGTCATACGAGTACCGCAAATAACAATAGTATGTTAGTTACCTAAATAAAATGATGGAAATACTCGTGGCAGTGTTGCTTACCCACGCACGTGGACAGTGCCAAAAGCGACGATCGGAGTAGTAAAGTCCAACTCCCTCATAAACTTGCATTACACACAACTCATGTGCATGCATCTTGGCCACTTCACTGGTTTCTTCGAATCATACGGTCTAACATCCCACAAAGATCGGAAATAACTCTTCTCTCTTGGTGGGAAGTACTCCTTACATTCGGGATCTTGTTCTGTCCACAAGTCAGGACCGAGAGAACTATCCTCACCTGACAAAGGATCCATTGCTGGTTATTGTGAACAACAATGGTTAATTGAAGGGTGACATATATAGGGAAAGAGAAGAAGTGGTGGGCCATTCGATCCGCGGGAGAAAACACACCCTACCCCCTACTCTACTACATTTGATGTGAGTACAAGAAAACACACCCTACACCCTACCACGACTATATAAAGAGCGACGGCGACCGCAGTACTGCCACACCTTGCAGGCTCCTCCCTCTCCCCACGGGCTCATCTTCTGTCTTAGGTACATTTCCTCTCTTTTTAATTTAATGTAATCTGTTTAACTACTTCAAAATAATGTCATTAGTTTGGAATTTTAGCAAGAAATTTTTAATTTCTTTCTAAAATACTTTTTAAAAGGAGTTTACTTAGTTTATTTAATTTAGAATCATTATGTTGTGTTAGAACATATGCATGATATCGTTATGTTTTGTCATGTTCATTTTGTTAACAATAACTAGAGATGTCTACTGCTGCTGCCGGAGGGGGGAGGATGGTAATTGTCGGGGACAGCCATAAGGGTCCCCTAAATAACCAGGGGAAACCCGCTTAAAACTCACAAAAAACGCAAAACGCGAACTAACTCACGAGCCTAAAACACGCGCACGACACGATCACGACCATGGTGGCCCTCGCGGCCCGCCATGGCAGCACGCCGGAATGCCCCCTCGGGCGAGGTCCGCCTCGCTCGAGGGCTGAACGCCCCCTCAGGCGGGGTCCACGTCGCTCGAGGGCCCTCACACGCACGCCGCCCCCGCTCCTGCTCACACGCACGGGCATTTAATGCTCTGACACCGCAGGACTGCGCCACGACCCTGACACGCATGGGAATCACGCCCCGGCGCTGTTCCACCGACTCCCTGGGGAAGGCCATCCCCGCCACTGTGTAACACTGTGTGGTAAGGCCGGCGTCAGCCCCGTGACACTGTGCCGCCTACTTCTGTACGGCTAACGCGCCGAGCCCTCGAAGGGGGGCCGGCGGAACCCTCAAATGCTTTTCCCGTGACTACACAGGACTACGCCGTGACGTCGGGCCGGCGGGAGCGGTCTTCCCCGTCGGCCGCCGGTCCCGTGCGGCCATCCCCGCCACTGCAGCGCCACGCCGGGTACTGCGACGACATCCCCAGCGCTGTTGGAGCGCACGGGGACAAGACGTCGCCGTGCCTGACACTGTACCTCGTACGGACCCCGTTGACAGCACCCTCGAGCTGGCCCGCGGGCAGCGGCCGGACAGCCAACCTCTACACCGCCACCCTCGAAGTCGTTCCTATACAAGCACAGGACGTGCCACGACACCCCGACTGGAGCAAGGTTCGCCAGGACGATCGTCAACTCCGTGGCACTGCTCGCCACGCCTCCACACGTAGGAGAATAGTGTGGCATGCATGCAAACTGCTCCCTCCTTGGCCTATAAAAGGAGAGGCAGTCCCCCAGCCGCAGGGGACACGGGACGACGGATAGCAATCACACACACGCTCTCCGCCTTCAGCACGATATTGGCACTTGCCTCAATCAATACCTCTGGGACATGGAGGCCCGACCTCCTCTCTCGCCATGCTTGTAGCACCCCTCTACGAGCACCACGGTGCAAAGCAATATAGTGCCCCGAGCACGCCACTGCTGGACGTACGACCCCGGCCGGAACCAGGATAAAACCTAGTGTCATTAGTTGCTAGCATCGGACCATCGAGAGGTTGATCTCAGCGCTCATTACTAGTTAGTGTCGGGACTACATTCCGCACCGACAGTAATAGTGGTGGTGATCCGAAGGGGAAAAACACAAATACAACACCTGATCCAAAGAAAATGACCAATTTTGAAAGAGGCATTCTTCGTTATCTGCAAGGAAAAACTGCAGATGCCATTGCAAGAGGAGAGGACCTCCCTTGGAATGGTCTTTATGCTCCGAGTGGTATTTACGGTCCTGCAACAAACCAGTCTGTTGCTAATCCACCAACTAAAACAGGTACCAAGAAAGATAAACATTCGTCATCGCATCACAAGAATGCTAAATATTGGGACTTTGTTTGAGGTCGTTGTCTTTGACCATGCGGTGTTATAATATTTGAACTACTATTTCGTTTACATCATGCTAGTGTAATATTGTTCTAGAAAAACTAGATCCTGAATGTGTTGTAATAATGGAACTAATATTCCTAAATTTGTTTTTTCTCTAATCTCCTGCACCATTAATAAAATGCATGCAGAACTACATCACATAACAAAGTGTTCACTTCATACAACACAACCAAACACACTTTTTCAATGAAAAAATTGTCCACTACAACACATACAACTGACACTTGAGGACCATTCATCATCAACTACATCACATAACAAAGTGTTCACTTCATACAACATAACCAAACACACTTGTTCATTGAAAAAATAGTGCACTACAACACATACAACTGACACTTGAGCACTATTCATCATCCTCCCACAATCCTCTTACCTTTTCTGTCGGCCTCTACCTTTCTAGCCGCTTCATCCCTCGACCTATCCCTGGACCTCTCTATCAATGGCTTCCACTCCTCTTCCTTTTTCCTCCTCTTCTCACTCTTCTCCTCTGCAGTCAACGGACGTATTCCCCGTTCTAAGAACTTCTCCCTGTTACAACGCCAATATGCCACAATTTTCTCGTAGTTGGCGTAACCAACTACAAATTGTAGCTCCACTCCAGTTTCACGAACCATCTCATCACAAATTGGACCACTTAGATCCTCCTCTTCCGGTAAGGGCACACCATATTTTGCTCTTATCTTGTTTCTAATAGTTTCAGTTTTAAATCTCCTCCCAGGTTCAGAAGTTCATCCCAACTCTAACATTAACTCACGACGACCAAGAAATTGCTCCCAATGACAAGTACGCCCCTCCTGCAAAATATAAGGCCATATCATACAAAGTTAAATCGAAATGAAGACAACAACGACGATAGTGCTAACAAAAGCAAAGAAGTTCACATCATGCTCACCCAAAAGTCTCCATATGCATTGCCACAAAACATTCCGAAACCTACCTCAGATGGCACAACACCTTCCGTGGCTACTAGCCACACTTGCACCGTGAAGGTGGATAGCTAAGGCAAGACCAAGGCTTCGTCCCGGACTCGAACTCTTTCACTTCAGATTCGGTTGGCCACTCCGATCTTGGTCCATGTATGTATTCATTGAAGTCACACCTAGGCCACCCACTCTGAAATGCACAACAACCATTAATAACAATGAGTCATGCACATTTATAAAACTCAAATTATAACAAGGATATACTTTTTACTTACAAGAGTTTTTAGGGAGCAACGAAAGAATGGTGTAAACTTATTTGGGGCCTCACTGTTTGGCCGTTGAAGATACGCACGCACTCCACAATCACACAATGGAGGGTTGTTAACTCGCTCAATGGCGGCCAACTGCTTCTCCTCATAGGTCATCGGTGGAGGATTCGGTGGAGGACGAACCCATCGTTGAAACTCATGAAATGGCTTCAAGACATGACTCGCATATGGGAAGAGATGTATCCTAGGATCAAACTTGTCGGGCCCGTCTATCCACTGCAAGAAATAACAAGGAGCTGCCGGGGGTGGTTCTTCCCTAATCCAACAACAGTAGAAGGCTTTACCAGCAGTCCTAGCACACCTAGACTGTTTCACATAAGCCGGAACACCACATAAACAATTGTGTACAAGGAGAGCTCGAGGCACATGAGCGTTTTCATCCCACTCTTCGGGAAACCTTCCTTTACCCCTAACAATGGCACAATAACGTGGGTTTTGGTGGCTCATGTCTACTACTCCTGCAACCAATGTTATTAAAATGAACAATTTCAAATATGGTACAACAACATATGTAACATTAACAATATTAAAAATCAAACCTACACTAAAGCATGTAGTAAAGCAACGTATTTTCAACATAACAATAGATGGCAAAATGTTTAATGAAACTACCCAAAGCATCACTTTCAACACATCCAACATCTAACACATCACAATTTCAAATTATTGTCAAACCCTAGCTCACCTATACATGCAAAATCCGGCAAAATTAAGTGCTAAAACTGAGATTAAATAAGGGCAATACCTTCCTAAGGATACAGAGATCGATTCCCCACACTATCCCCACCACAATTCGCCGGATTTGGGGGCGTGCCGGCCAGCGGCGGCGGCGCCTGATGCAGGCGGGCTCGGGTAGAGGAAGAAAGGGAGGAGGAGAAAGAAAGGGGCCGCACGGGCCCTGTTGACCCAGCGCTACCGCGCTAGGCAGGGTGGCGCGGCAAGCCCGCCGCGCCGGGTGCATGTGACGCGGCGAGGCCCGGGACCCACACCCGCCCCGTGGGCCGCGGGCCGGCCGCGTGGCACCGCTGCCGCGCCGCTGCATGAGGCGCGGCAAAGGCTGACTGCCGCACCACGCCGTCAGGCGCGGCCAAAAGGGTCACCGGGTGCCAATAATATTTGCCAGAGAGTATTTTTGAAAATAATTAAAAAACGGTTAAAATTAAAAATTTGTCCGGTGCGCGCGGCACTCGATCTTCTCTCAAGATCATGCGATGCTTCTCCACGGTCGCTAAGTACTACTGCAGCACGGCCTGAATGTACTCGATCTTCTCTCAAGATCATGCGATGCTTCTCCACGGTCGCTAAGTACTACTGCAGCACGGCCTGAATGTACCCTGGAGAAATCCAGTGATCGTTCGAGTAGACGCGCGGTGTGTTTCGGTACACTACAATGCAACGGCGCCGTTTTACTGATCCCTTTTATGTGCGCGTGAAGGAATCATGAAGCTTGCACAACTATCAAGTCACGTACCCTCCCTTTCGGCTTTGGGTTGCTTGGGTACGAAACTAGTACGGAGATACGATAGGATAGTTATGGGCTTTGTGGCTGGCGTTGTCCAACAACTACGAATTACCCTCACCCCAAAGAAATCAACTCGGAGCTGCATACTGCAACTTTATTAAAAAAAAAACTGCATACTGCACGGACAAGAAAACTCCGAATTGCATCGTATAGACAGACAAAGGAGTCCTTTCTACTTTTCTGAATTGCTGATGTGAGATATGTAGCCGTAAGGCTACGGCGGAGCGCTCTCGATCTGCTGCCACTACCATGCGAGGACGCCAACGACGTGGCGGCGACCAGCCATCCAGCCACCGCAGTCAGCTTGTGTAGATCGCCTTTGCCACGGTCAGCTGATGAGGCGAAACGTAACACGGAGCAGTTGCCGTTCTGCTATACTGAATCGGGAAGGACGCACATCAGAAACCAAAACCGACCACCCCGCACGCTTTGCTCACGACTCAATCCCCGTCGTATCCCTGCTGCTCGTCGTAATCATAAGCGCCATTGTCACGGGACCGTCCCGGAAGCGATTGGGAGCCGTGAGACGAACATGCATGCGCAGGTGTTCTGCCCAAGTGGAGTGGAGTGGAGCTGGATCTGATTCCGTCGGAAATTCAGAGCTCACGACAGATCGAGCATCCCCAGTTCCTAACCCCGAGTGATTTACCTACATGCCATTAAAAAATATGGTGGTTACACACGTGGCATGAAAAGTTTGGTAGACACCTGTGTGCCATGTACTCAACTTTTGTTTACCCACATGCCATTCCGTCCGCCTTCAGTTAGAACTTAACGGTTTCATGGCTCTGACATGTGGAACCCACGTATGGAAAATACGATTTTGCCCCTATGGGCCCACTACCCATCTCCTTCTCCTCCGTTCTTCTCCTGTACATGGCAGATGCCCGCCACAAATATCATCTGTCGCCGTCGAGGGGGTGGCCCGCCCGTGCCCAGCCGCGCTTCCCCGTTCCTCCTCGTCACCACGGGGGCCGACCGCGCCCCTCCCCACGCCCGTCGAGGGAAGCTGCAGACGAGGACGGTCGAAGCAGCTGCACGCACGGAGGAGGGGGGCTCCTAGCAGAGTATCGGCGGGGGCGGCACGAGCTCAAGCGGCTGCGGCCTGCGGGGAACCCGGCCATGAAGGACTTCTCGTCCGCTCACACGACCAGCTCCGCCTCTCTCCTAGATGGAATCCTTCTCTCCTTCATTTGGCCATGGGAACGATTCGATGCATAATAAATTCAATTAAATTAAGATTGCTAGGTGCTTGATTTGGTAGCCCATGGATTCAATTGAGCACGTACTTGAGACTGGTGGCTGCGAGGGCTGTGAGCCGCCGTGCTCATGCCGGATGCCGCCGGTGGTGTCGGCCGCGCGCGCGCCCACCGTCGGCCGAGAGCAAGGGTGAAGTCGGCGCTCGCCGGCCGCCGCCGCTCGCCCCCCGGCGAACCTCGACCCGACCTCGATCCACGCCGGCATCGGGGAAAGGAGATGGGTAGGAGGAAGATTGGCCGGCGCGGGCGAGCGCCACCGCGGCCGGCCGGCGCAAGCGAGCTCCGCCGCGCGCGCGGCCGGCGCGGGCGAGCTCCGCCACGCGAAGGCTGGGCCACCCGGCCGGTGAGGACCTCAGGCGGACGAAGCCGTAGACGCCCGGTCCGCCACTGATGGCGAGGGGCAGAGCAGCCATGGTGGTGGCAAGCAGGAAGCAGCGGCAGAAAGGAGGAGGAAGAATTG
Source organism: Cenchrus americanus (assembly GCA_947561735.1). Taxonomy (NCBI): domain Eukaryota; kingdom Viridiplantae; phylum Streptophyta; class Magnoliopsida; order Poales; family Poaceae; genus Cenchrus; species Cenchrus americanus. The sequence goes on along the minus strand of OX387241.1, from coordinate 94,855,917 downwards.
GTGGGGCCTACAGGGTAATATGGTCATTTCACCTGTCTATTTGACACCGTCAGCTCAAGATATAGACGGAATGGTACGTGGGTAAACAAAAGTTGAGTACATGGCACACAGGTGTCTACGAAACTTTTCATGACATGTACGTAACCACCGTATTTTTTAATGGCATGCAGGTAAATCACTCCCTGACCCCGCAGCGCACGCACCCGCCGCCCAAAACACAACAGAATCGCGTGCCGTAGAGCATCGCCGGATTCGGCCATTCAGGAGCAGAGGATCATCCCATCGAGAAAGCATGACGAGAAGACACAAGGAACACCACAGCAAGTAGAGGAATTGTTTCAGTAGCTACTTAGATTGGAATTGGATTAAAGAGCAAGCACTTGTTCCTGCAGACACAGCCTACTACAGAATCGAATTACAGATGGAGATGGCCTATTCCATAGACACGATCGAGAGCACGCAGCAGCTAGCAGTACAATCTGAATCAGTACTAACACCACGCACTTGCTGGAGGAGGGGGACGAACAACAGCTGGCGACGCCATGCTCCGATCCGATCTGGATCGACAGGCCGCCTATCCGGTGTAGATGTGGACGTGGAGCGCGAGCGTGAGGATGGTGAAGGCGGCGAAGAAGATGAGGGTGTGGACGAAGATGGCCTTGCCGTTGGTGTGGAAGCCGCCGAAGTCGACGTGGCGGTGTGTGCCCGGGAGCTCGCAGAGGAGGCCCGGAGACAGCAGCACGAACAGCACCACGCCCACCACCACGGGGCCCCAGTCCGCCATCGATCCGATCCGAGAAGCAGCTAGCGCTGAGAGGGAGGGAGGCTCGGCGAGCGGAGCCTGAGTACGTTGTGTCCGAGTGCTGGAGGAGGAGAGTGGAGTGTGTGTGGTTTATGGACCGAGGCTCTGGTGTGGAACTTTGGGTAGGAGGTGGAGGAATCAGAAGAAGGGGAAAGCGGCCGTGCGTGGAAGGAGCGTCACGCGCACGATTTGCGTTGCTGGCGCGATTCGATGCCGCCGCGGCGAGAGAAATCTCTCTCATCAATCAGGTCGGCTCCACCGCCCACCGACGGACGGACGGCCAAGCCACCCAGCCGAGGATGGAATGGGGAAGAGGACAACGCTCACCCTGGCCCACCTGTCTGCCGCTGGCGCCATGCCATACTAGCGGCCGAGAGCCCCGACTCGTTTCCTGAGCACGTTGCGGGCGGCGGGGTCACGTCACGTGCGAGCGGGGCGTCGCTCGTGCTCCAGCCTCGAGCGCGCTGCGCTGCTGCGCGAGGACTAGCCGTTTGAAGCGAGCAGAACACTCCCCTCGCCAGGTTACAATGACACGACCTGGAAACGAAAACGGTACTGTATTGGATCACATCCATAGAGAGCATTATGTTTCGATGTGACTAATTGCAGAATTAAACAATAGTCTGTACTATGCCGATCCAACATTCCAACGATCATTACATACTTCATGTAATCTTTGCACCTTCGCCCAAATCCAAACCTCAAATCTTAACACGATCCATTACTATGAATTTACGAACTCTGCCTATTCTGATAATCTCCGCAAATCTCGGTCGCAGCAAAGCTCAAGTGACACATAGAAGCAAATGCTTTTTTTTTCGACCATGCTCTCCTTACCATACTTTAAACACGGCACCATTCTTCTGAAGTGCAATAAAAATGATTTTTTTCTTTTTTTACATTTTTCTTTCTTTTTTTTCAAAAATATATGGTCCGAAAAAAATTTGCAAAACTATACATCTGGCGCCGTGGGGCACGGCGTTAGGGGTAGGAGGCGCACGGTGCCGTAGCACCTCCTGCCGCCGTGAGCCACGGCGGTAGGGCCCAGTCTCTTTTCAAAAATTTCAAAAATTTGTATTTTTTTGTTTGAACTCGGATGGAGGTAAACTTTATATGAAAATTTTAGCTTTCGACGAGATCTATAACTTTGTAGTTCAAAGTTTTTTCCATTTGAAGTCATCTACATAGTCAAATAATCAATATACTATCTAGATCTCGGTTTTCCTATTCAGATCTAAGTTTTCAATATATGTTCAAAAAATTGTAAGTTTTTTGCATGAACTCGGATAAAGGTAAACTTTATATGAAAATTATAGCTTTCGACAAGATCTACAATTTTGCAGTTCAAAGTTTTTCTATTTGAAGTCATATTCATACTCAAATAATCGATACACTATTCAAATCTGAAGACTGCAAACTGAGATCTGGATAGTTTATCGATTATTTGACTATGAAGATGACTTCAAATGGAAAAACTTTGAACTAAAAAGTTGTAGATCTCGTCGAAAGCTACAATTTTCATATAAAGTTTAACTCCATCCGAGTTCAAACAAAAAAATACAAATTTTTGAAAATAGAGGACCCCTACCGCAGTGGCTCACGGCGGCAGGAGGTGCTACAGTACCGCGCGCGTGCTACCGCCGTGAGGCACGGTGTTAGGTGCCTAACGCCGCCCCCCACAGCGCCCAGATGTATAGTTTTGCAAAATTTTTTGCAGACCATATTTTTTTGCAAAATTGAGGTGGAAAAAATTGTAAAAAAAATCAATAAAAATGAGATGAAGTATTGCAGCTATATACCATTGTACCGAGATGAGGAAACCACGATAACTGAAAAGGGGTACAAAAAATGACGACAGAGCAAGGTTTGAAGGTCAACAATGAGCAGATGGTAACTTGTTCATTACTCATTGGACAGGGAATTGAAATCTCCTCTTGCAGCAGGCCAGGGTCCATAACCCCAGCAATCCGAGTTGGAAATGCATCCAGAATCCACTGCCTCAGGTTTAGCTATCCAACGAACTTGAGATCTGTAGGCCTCCTTCCGGTGAAGACCTCGAGCAACATGATCCCGTAGCTGAATACAGTACGTGACTCTTTCGTGATGCTTTCCCTATTGACGTACACGTTGAACACAATTGAGCACAAAAAAATGACATTAGCCAAATACATCAAATTAATGGCATGAATTATATAGGTGTAACGATAATAACAAACATATACATGTACCTGGAGCCATGCAGCCGATTGTCCCTGGCAAGCTCACGGATGTAACGGAGGTTTCATCCCCTAGCAGCATTTTTGCAATACCAAAATCTGCGACATGGCCGATGAACTCTTCATCAAGTAGGACATTGCTCGGTTTCAACTTTCAAGTCGCAGTGCAAGATCACATCGGAGTGATGCTGATGTAGGTATTTCAGTGCCATCGCCACGTCCAACATGATGTCTAGCCTCTTTAGTAGAAGGGAGTGTATCAGGTCCAAACCAGCCTCATGTCCAAAACAACGACTGCCTGCCCTTGTTAGTTTCATCCTCTTTCGCAAATCACCCCCTCCCCTATCCACTCGAGCACAGGAATCGCCGCCGCCCCTACGTCGCGCCGCCACCAACCCGTTGGTTGCGCTGCTGCCTCTTCGATGCGCCCACACTTCTTCATCGCGTCGCACCTCCGTTCTGGGAAAGTCATCCCCGACCGCACCCACCGCGTCGTCCGCCCAGGAGGAGGGCGACGGAGAGCGGTGAGGGCTAGCCGACGCAGATCCACTTCAGGTGACTCGCGGGCGTCCGTTGATTCGCGCGCGTAGGAGTATAGGTCGTCCCTGCGCACGTCATCCGCTACCTCGGCCGCCACCCGGCCGTAGAACCCGGACGCTATCACCGCCATTGCCGCCATTGCTGTGGGGGAGCACACAGCCAAGAATCCAATCCCGTGGATCCTGCCCAATTTATTGTTAATTCCGGCAAGCAAACTGGCAACGGCCAAGGAATGGAATGGAGAGATGCTCACGAGCAGAGGCGCTCCTCGAAGTCGACGGCGAGGTCCTTGAACATCGCGTGCCTGGCATCCAGCATCTCCGACACCTAGCAGGTGTAGTTTTCGATGGCGGCTAGGATGCACTGGATGTGGCCGTTCATCTCCGCCGACCCCATCTGCTGTCGAAAGAAACCAGGAGAACGCCGGACAGGGTGTCGCCGACGAGCACTGGATCTTCCTGCTCTCAAACGAACAAGGAGTCTGTTGTTTTTGGTGCTGCAAAACTTGGCAGCATTTTCTGCATATTGCTCGAGAATATAAAGGAAAACAAGAAACAGAAAATGGGGAGCTATTCTCCCGGGACGTGAGCGTGCACGTCGCTACAAGCTGCGCCATCCTGCAGCTCCCGCGCACGACACCCTGTAGACGCGGACGCGCCCCGCATGAACACAGCATGCGTCAGGCTCTCAAAGCATACACCAGAACGTGCAGCTAACAGCTAAAAAAATGACTAACTGAAACTATGTACATGAGGTGATTGGTTGAGGGTTAATTTCCAACATTTCCCCCCTAAGCCTTGATCAGATCACCTGGAAGTCCTTGACGCCGATCATGATGCACAGCTCCTGGAACCGCACACGGCCGAGCACCTTGGTCAATATGTCCGCCGGCTGCGAGGTCGTCGGAGTGTAGCTAATGATGATGGTGCCCCCGTCGACACACTCTCTGATGTAGTGGTACCGTATAGCAATGTGTTTTGATCTGTCATGGAAGACGGGGTTCTTAGTGAGAGCTATGGCGGACATGTTGTCCACCTTGAGATCGGGCGCTGCAATCTTCTCTCCAATGATGTCGTTGAGCAGACGTGCAAGCCAGATCGCCTGACACGCAACGGTAGCCGTTGCAATGTACTGTGCCTCGCATGAGGACAGAGCAACAACCTTCTGCTTGGAAGACTGCCAAGTGATTGGACTGTTGCCGAGGAAATAGATGACGCCGGTTGTGCTCTTCCGCGTGTCGATGTCGTCGGCCATGTCTGCGTCGCTGTAGCCGGTGAGCTTCAAGGCACAATCCTTCTCCTTCCTGGCGTAGTGGAGTCCACAGCCCCGTGTGCCCGCCACGTAACGCAGTATGCGCTTCACGGCGACAACATGCTCCTCGTGGGGCTGCTCCATGAACCGGCTGAGGTATCCAACAACAAAGGCCAGGTCTGGCCTAGTATGGAGCAAGTACCTCAGCCCTCCAATGACACGCCTGTACTCCGTGGCGTCGGTCATAGGCGTGGTGCTGTTCTTATTGAGCTTGAGACGTGACTCCATGGGTGCCTGAGCCGGATTGCAGCCCAGCAAACCACTCCGCTCCGGGAGCTTCTCAGCATACGCCGCTTGACGAAGAGTGGTGCCGGTCTTATCCTGATGAACCTCAATGCCCAAATAGTAGGTAAGCAGACCGAGATCACTCATACGAAATACCTTCTTCATCTCCGCCTTGAACGCCATGATGTCGTCATTCCCGTGGCCAGTGATGATCAGATCGTCGACGTAAACACCGATAATGAGCCGAGACATGCCACTACTGCGTGTGTAGACGCAATGCTCAGAGCTGCTCCTCTGGAAACCAAGCACCAACATTGTGGCGTCGAGCTTGGCATTCCAGGCCCTGGGAGCTTGCTTGAGGCCGTACAACGCCTTTATCAAGCGCAAAACCTTCTTCTATGCACCCTTGATGACGAAGCCAGGTGGCTGTGCGACGTACACCTCTTCCTTGAGCTCACCGTTGAGGAACGCGCTCTTGACGTCCATGTGGTGGACTTCTCACCCCTGGTGTGCAGCTAGAGCCAGCATAAGTCGCACTGCCATGCGTGCAACAGGGGCGAAGACCTTGTCGAAATCAACACCGGCACACTGGACGTACCCCTTGGCAACGAGGCGAGCCTTGTGGCGGATGATGTTCCCGTGCTCGTCGCGCTTGACTTTGAATACCCACTTCAGACCGATCGCCCGGTGACTAGCCGGCAACTCCACGAGCTCCCAGGTGTTGTTGTTGACAACGGAGTCCATCTCCTCGGTCATGGCCGCCCGCCAGCTTGCCTCCTGTTCTGCTGCAGCAAAGGTGGGCAGCTCCTCTACAGACGTGAAGTGGAGTCGACCATAGAGCTCCCGCTCAATGAACCCAGGTACTGCTGGTGCACCGAGGATGGTGTCGAGAGCACGGAATCGGAGCGGCGCGTTTCGTCGTGGTCGGCATCAAGGTCCAGTTCGTCGAACTGAGGTGTCAGGGTGCTCGAAGTCAAGCCAGCTAGTGCAGAGGACGGAGTGTGCAGCTCGCCGCTTGGTGTCGGTGTGGCGGCCACTGGTGAAGGAGCATCAGATGATGCAGAGCCGCCGTTCTCCTTCAATGGCGTGGTGCGCACCACCTCCTCCGTGTAGTCGATGACGAACGGCTCCTGATGACCAGAGTTGTTGATGTCGGCTAAGCTCCACTTCCACTCGCCTTCTTCACTAAACACAGCATCCCTCGAGACGACGACACGCCTGGAGTTGGGGTCATAGAAGCGGTACGCCTTGGACCCGCTCTCGTAGCCGACGAAGATCACCGGTGTGCTGCGGTCGTCCAACTTCTTCAAGCCAGGACGTGTGTTCTTGACATGCGCAAGACAGCTGAATGTGCGGAAGTAGTGCACAGGCGGCCGCTCTCCATGCCACGCCTCGAACGGAGTCTTGCCGTCGAGCGCCCGCGTTGGCGCTCGGTTGAGGATGTGAACGGCAGTGGAGACCGCCTCCCCCCAGAAGTACCCGGGCAGATGCTTGGCCTTCAGCATGTAGAGCCATCGCCACGACACTCTAGTTCCGGCGCTCAACCACCCTGTTTTGCTGTGGGGAGTACGGGGCGGTGAGCTGTCGGTGGATGCCCCGCTCTGCACAGTACTGTCTGAACTCAGTGGAGGTGAATCCCCCCACGGTCGGTGCGGAGCGCCTTGAGCTTGTGCCCCGTCTCCACCTCCACAACGGCTTGAAAGTTCTTGATGGTGGCGGTGACTTGATCTTTGCTCGGTAGGAGAACTAGCCACATGTAACGGCTGAGGTCGTCGACGAGCAGAAGAAAATACTGGTTGCTGCTCGATGTAGTAGGTGTGATGGGGCTGCATAGGTCGCTGTGAACCAAGTCGAGGATGCCGGCGGCTCGTCGTTGGGCTTGTTCCTGGAAGGGGGAGCGACAGTGCTTGCCGGCAAGGCAGGCGTCGCACACCTGTTCAACTTGCTCCAGCGGAGGTAGACCCCGGACCATGTCGTGGTGGGCGAAGCGTCGCAGGGACTGGAAACCGAGGTGGCCATACCGGGCGTGCCAGCGCCAACCGCCTCGGTGCTCCGCGCGGAGAGACACACCGGGCGCCCAATGTCGAGCTTCAGTAGGTAGAGGCGCGTTGGTGACCTTACCACCCGCGCCAGCAGCTTCCGCCCAGGCTCGAAGGTCTTGAGGACGCCGGCATCCATGACGATGCGGCACCCGGCCTCCTCGAGTTGGCCCAAGCTGATGATGTCCGTCGTGAGTCACGAGATGTAGTACACTCCGGTGAGGGCGTGGTGCTCCCCGTTCTTGCAGTTGAAGACGACGGTGCCCCGGCCTTCGATCTCCACCACAGAGTTGTCGCCAAAGTGCACGGTTCCATGGATCCCGCGGTCGAGCTCGGCGAAAGCCCCGCATACGCCCGTCATGTGGTTCATGGCTCCACTGTCGAGGACCCATTGATCGGGCTCTCGATCTGCGCGCGGACCGAGTTGGGCGAAGACCTTCTCCTCCTTGATGTCCACGAAGCCGGTCGTCGGTGGCGGCGGCAGTGAGGAGGCAGGGGAGGAGGCGATGGATCGGGCGTTGACCTCCACAGGGACGGACGCCAGGGCCATAAGAAGCATGGGCTAGTCCTCCTCCGCCTCACCATGGGCCAGGTGGGCCTCCGCCTTCTTCTTGGGCTGGTTAGGGCAATAGCGAGCCCAATGACCGGTTTTGTGGCACTTGAAGTAGGGTGAAGCCGGCTGTGACAGAACCGCTCAAATTAATTCCATATTATTGCCTAAACCACTCCTCTTGGCCATTAAGCAATAATATAGAAGTAACTTGTCGTCTCTGCCCGGTCAAACCCGGTAAATCACTTACATCACAGGATCACCAATTGTACATCAAACTCACACGAAGGCGAGTCCAGAGATAAACAAGTCACAAATTATTACATAACATCCTTCAAAGGTTTATTATTACAAACCAAGTCTTTTGCATAAAGGTAAATAGTTCAGAGTTCGAAACACAGCGGAAATAAAGTACTACATGACATAAGCAACATCACAAGAGGCCATCTGTGATGCCACTAAGCACTGTCATCCTCCCACTCGTATTCCCAACCGGGTGGGAGAGAACCAGGCCACGGAAAGCCATCGTCACACACATCATCACCTGAAAAGCATCAACAAAAGCAAGGCTGAGTATACTAATACTCAGAAAGACTTAACCGTCGGGTGATTGGAGAATCACCAAACCTCTAGACATGCAGGGCTTTATGGCTGGTAGTTTGTTTTGCTGAAAAGTAACAAAGAATATGTCCTTACTTTCAAATTTTAGCTCCAAATTCTATTCATTTACCCATTACTAGATTAGCCAACTAATTCAAGAATGGGTTGTACAATACAAATTAAACAAGTATACAAATTCCTTCTCAATACCATCATTAAGGGACATAGAGTGGATGGTTAAGCAGTCTCAGATAACGGTGAGAGGCCGACGATCGATCGATTAGTAACCTTGCAAGGTGGACCTAAACATACGGGAGAATGCATACCCCAAGAATGCCAAACAAAACCAAAGGGGTGGGGTATACACCAACCAGGCGGTTCCCAACCGTCCTCAGTTTGGGATCAAGTCCACAGTCTCTGGTACAAGGTTATCCGGTCTGGTATCTGACTGTCCGGATCCACCTATGTACCACTGCCTAGTATCTGGGGATTACTCCCGGGTGTAGTGGTAGAGAGTTCCCTTGCCGGATCAGGAAAGTACTAGGCTTACCTGTCCCATTCCCGACAAATGCCTAGTACATTCAAAAGCTTAACCACTGACATCTACTGACCGGAGTCAATCCCATGCTCTTACCACATGAGCTGATAAGTTTAGCAATCTTATGATTTCGACATAAGAGACCTATAGCTCGCGAGTGACGGTCATCACTCGACTTCTACCGTGGTCTTAAGCATGGCAACTAGCGACCTGACATGCTAGTATTTGAACATAGGAACCTAGGATCATGCATCTAAGGTTTCAATTCAACTCCTGAACGTAAATGCACAAGCATTGCATAAAATGAAAAGTTGCAGGAGTTTAACAAAAGTAGGTTATGCTCCGAGGCTTGCCTTCACTGGCAAAGTCAGAAGCGAGATCCTCCGAACTTTGGTTCGGGTCTTGCTGCACTTCCACCTCGTTCACTTCTCCCTCAGCTGGTTCCCCTCCAGACTCAGGCACCATCTCGTAGTTTCCGTCGGGAAGTTCTATACGACATGCAGATGCATTATGATTCAAGTATACAAACTTAAGAAGTTAAATTCAGTTCTGAATTCAGAGGTAAACATAGGTGTTTTTGTTGGCCATATTCACCTTAACAAGTTTCTAAATAAACTTTTCTTCACTAAGGACAAGTGGATGTGTGTGAAACTTTATTCTTGTTTGATGGTGATTGTGTGCACATCTAAGTTCATTAGTTAAGTAAACTTCACGAAAGTGTTTTGGGGCTGTCCAGAGATGGTTTTATAAATTTCAAGCTTGAAATTAAGCTGTAGATGGTGATATGTCTGTTTTTCCTTTACTTGTTCTTTTAAAGCTGGATTACTAGGAATTTCAATTCTGACCAATGTATACACAAACTGACCACGAAATTTTACCAGCGTGCACATAACAGCAATACCTCAGTTTCGACCAAACATGGGGCAAAACAAAGCTATAAAACAATTATGATAAATGTAACAAGTTTAAGCTACTAGGAGCATGAATGAATCATAAAACAAAATATACATAGAATCTGAGGCTATAACTTGGCACACAACATGATAAAGGCATATTTAGCTCACACACCAAAAATTACATCCATTGCTGCAGTAGAAATATGGATTTGAATTTAACTCAAACTAACCACCATAAATTAGCAGGGCAATCTACAAATGTCAAAAATTGATCTCTGATTTATGACAGATACTAATAAGCATTGCAGAGCTACAACAGAAAGTTGGAAGGCATTTGATCAACAGATAAATCTAAACAATTCATAAATGGAGAACAGGCTGAAATCAATATAAATTCATAACTGAAGATATACACATGATTTGAGTGCCATTTTTCTACACAATGCTAGGAATGATAATATCGACAACATATCCAAAATTCACATCCAGAGCTTTTATACATTTCAAGTTATCTCAAATTTATTCAAACTGAACAATTTAAGATCATTTAAAAACTACTCTGAAATTTGAAAACTTCCTTTCTAGAAAAGTTAGGTTTCTTCACAAGGATTCCAAAACAGTTGAGTTTGCATTTTTCCGATTTTTCTACCATTTACTACGTAATTTACAAGGTTCAGGATTTTGAATCTAGGGTTTAAGATTCTTTTTACAGTTAGGCCCTTGGTTCTCATACGCAGGCCCCTGGGAAGATTTCAATCCTCGCAAGGAGGTCCCCGGCGGCGGCGCAAGACCGGCCGGCGGCGAGGGACGACCGGGCTCCGGCGAGTAAGCGGCTAGGGTGGGGTTTGGACTCACCCTCGGGCGATTGGCGGGGTTGGTTTGGCGGAAAACGGCTCCGACGGTCGGCGGCGAGGGAGTATGACGCCCCAGGTTTTTAATTACCGCCATTAACGCTAATGACCGAATCAGCCGAGTCAAACTGGCCAACACTGGTCAAACCTAGGTCAACCTGGGTCATCACCTCGAAAACTTCGCCAAAGAACCCTATTGAACCCCTTGACCAAGTCTACACACACCCGTGGTCAACCCTTGGTCAAAGACACGGTCGAACCCCGCTTAAACATTGACGTCAGCGAATGTCGTTCGGAACTTTTGCCGCGTTCCCCAAAATTCACCTAAACACTGCAAAATCTACCTTTATGAAAGTTGTCCATCCTGTTGAGGAACACAACTTTCATGTGGATTGGCATTTCAAATTTTGAGCGGAAAAGGGTGAAAAACTTGATCGACTGAAAGTACCTCCTGTTTACCGGGGCATGGCGGCATTCAAAGTTGGCACGACGTTCCTGCAAAATCCGTTGAGAAAAACACCGTACGGCCTTTGTAAAAGTTGTAGAGGGTAGTGAGATCTACAACTTTCCTATTCATCACTTTGTGCACTTCTATTCAACTTTTTGGAGTTACGTGTGTTCAAATAGGGTCTCAGGAAAACGATTCAGGCTGGTCGACGCCGGTGCCGCGCCGCACCGCGACGCCGCGCGCGCGCGCGCGCGCGCGCCCCCCGCCGCGCCCGCGCCAGCCCCTCGCTCGCCTCGGCGTCCGCGCCCAACCCTCGCGCCTTCCCAACACGGCTCGCCTTCCAATGACCGCACCCCGAGGGCCGGCCGAGGCCGCTCGCGTACGGCGCGCTAGGGTCGAGGTACCCCGCGTCTCGTCGCAGTGAAGGCGCACCCTTCCCCCACCTACAAAGCCGCATGCAGCGGGTTGTCTGCGCACGCCGCAAGCCACCGCCCCGGGCTTTGCGGAGTCCCGCCGTCCGGTCCACACCTCACCAACCATTGCGCCGACACACCTCCCCTAGGTTACCTGCGTGCTAACCGCGCCGCCCACTGCTCGTCCTCGGCCGGAGGCTCGCCGGAGCAAGAGCTCCGGGCGGCCGCCGCCGGGAGCCGCGGAACACACCGCCGGCCGCCCTTCCTACCCCTTCCGAGCACGCAAATCGGGCCCTAGGTGAGCCCCGAGGTCCCCCTCTCTCTCCCCACCGGTTCCGGCCGCCACCTCGCCGAAATTTCGGCCGGACCGCCGCCGGCCGCCCCGGGGGACCCGATTGCAAAGGGTCAACTCTTTCTAAGGGTCTGAGTGCAAGCCAGGGGCGTATATGTAAGAGTTTAAAACTTTCCAGGGTCCCTGCTGCAAAGTGAATCTTAAATAGTATTAGTGCTTTCGCTGAATCTTGTAAAATCTGTAGAAAATCATAGCGAAATCAGAAAAATGCAAAACCAATTTTGTTGGATTTGTGGTGAAATATCCCACAACTTTTGTTATTCTTTCCTGAGCTAGTTCCTGTTAGGTTTTGCATGAAAAATAGAAATGTGAAAAACCTAGATCTAAAATATCTCAAAATCTATACATTTTCTGTATCTAACTTTTGGATATGTTGTGTGTTATGGCATGTCTAGCTCTTGTGCCAAAAATTGCACAAAGTTATGATATAAATATTTTTATAAAAATGTTTTTCCTTTTCTGTAGGATCAGCATAAATGATTTTTCTAGCTAAAAATATTTAGTTTTTTGCAACCAAATTTCGCATACTGTCTTTTAATTCCAAAACACACCTCTGGTGAATTAATCGAAATTTTATAATTAGAGAAATAGTTATTCTTGAATTATGCTTGATTTACTTTAAAAATGCATAACTCAAGTTTCATAATAGTTCTAGATGTATGGGCTGCATCACTAGGCTAGTTTTGGACCATATAACATATGTGAGAAGTTTTGGATCATTTTGTTGAGTATTTATTTTTGGGTGCATTTACCTTGTCCTTCTAGCTAACTTTTGTTATTTTCAAAAATAATTAATTTCTAGCTAACCAAAGCATGCATGTGTGTCTAGTGGCTTGTTATAGGTGTTTAGTGAGTAACACACCCTTCCACTGAATTTTAGTAATTAATTTCATGAGTAAAAGCTATGAGGGTCATTAAGGGCTTAATAGTCGTTAAATGGGGAAAATCACCAACCCATCTTTAAATAACCTTGTGAGTGGTTGTACATCATTTTAAAAGGCTAAATGTATCCACCCACTACTGATTGTGAAGTTAAATTAAATTATTTACGTATATATGTACACAGTCACTATCGAAAAGAATAGTTAATAAAGAGTTGCGTATTGTTCCTTTTTGGAGGGGTGTGCTGAATGTATTTCTTATCTAGGTGAATGTGTCCAACTAATGCACCCTATGGTTGTCATCTATTGTTTGTGATTAATTAAATTAAAATCATCAAATAAGTCTTGCATTTGCATCCTCGTGTAGATCTTCCCGACGGTAGATATACGCTCGTGCCGGAAGGAGGAGACGAAGGAGCTGACGAGGAGCTGCATTACGTGGACGTAGCTCAAGACCTGGACCAAAGTCCAGAAGGGCCCAAGCCAACCTTGCCAGCGAAGGCAAGCCCCGGATCATTAACCCCGTCTTTTAAACTTATGCAATTATGTTTGCTATGATTGTGCATTTACGTTTCAGGAGTTGAATTGAAACCCTAGATGCATGATCCCTAGGTACCTATGCTCTATCACTAGTATGCTATGTCGATAGCTGTTATGCTATAGGACCCGGTAGAAGTCGAGTGATGTTCGTCACTCGCGAGAATAGGTTCTTATGTTGGAATCATAAGATCTTTATAAATGGATTGCTCATGTGGTAAGAGCATGGGATTTGGGCTCCGGTCCAGTGGCTTTCGTGGGCTAAGCTTTTGAACGTACTAAGCACTTGTCGGGAATGGGACCGGTAAGCCTAGTACCTTAATGAGACGGTGTGGGAACTTACTATTACTACTCTTGAGTAATCACCTACCGCTTTGCAACCGGGAGGTGGGTACATGTGTGAAACTGGGTGTACTGGGTGGGACATGCCAGATAGCCTTGTACCCGGGACTGTAAGATTCGCTCCCAACCCGAGGATTTTTGGGAACAGCCTGGTCGGTGTCAGCTCTATTGGTGCACCGCTCCGTGTGTTTAGGTCTACCTTGCAAGGTTTAAATCAATCGATTGTCGGCCTCTCACCGTTATCTGAGACTGCTTAATCAACTGGCCATGATATCCCGTAATGATGGAACTTGGTGAATATTATTGTATGAATTAATTGCTTGTACAATTCTTGATTGAATTAGTTGGCACACTTAGAAATGATAATCAACTAGAACTTGTGCTAAAATAATGAAAGTAAGGACATACTCTTTGTTGCTTTTCAGCAAAAGAACTCCACCGGCCAAAAAGCCTCTCATGCCTAGAGTTTGGTGATGTAGTTATCACCCGACGGTTAAGTCTTGCTGAGTATTAGTATACTCAGCCTTGCTTTAAAAATGTTGTTGCAGGTGTTGTTTGGCCTGGTGAGATTCCACCCGGCTGGGAGCTGGAATGGGTGGAAGGGGACGAGTGATGACATCACGGATGGCCTCCTGTGATGTGTATCGTCGCGTTAGATTATTTATTTCCGCTGTTTCCGAACTCTGAACCTTTACTTCCTGTCAGGAACAATGGTTTGTAATAAATTGGATTTAGTCCGTGTTGTACTCTGGACTCGCCTTCGTGTGAGTTTTAATGCATGTGTCGATCCTCTGTATGATTTCCAAGTGATTTACCGGGCGTTAGCCCGGTAACCAACGACTGGATGATACTTTACTATTGCTTAATTACCAAAGGGGATTGGTTTTAGGCGGTAGTATGGTATTTTCCTAGGCTGGGCACGGGCGTGTGGGGCGCGGCGCGTGGCCGCGGCGACGCGCGCGCGCACGGCGCGGCCCGACCGTCGGCCGCGCACGCGCGGGTGGGCGTGCGGGGCGCGAGGTCGTGGGCCCGGCCACGATGACCGACGCGTGGTCCTCGCCGTGACGGCTTACGGACGGCGGGCGGTGTGAGCCGGCGTGCGGCACGGTGCGGCGCCGCCGACGCGACGTCATGCGCGGAGCGCGTTCCGGCGTCCCAGCCCAAAAACAGTTCGCTGTACCCCCGATTCAAACTCACAAATTTCGAACTAAAGTTCAAAATCACCAAATACGAAAGTTGTAGACCAGCTAACCTTCTCCAACTTTTGTAAAGGCCGACTGATTAATTTCTCAACCGATTTGGAGATAATCATCCTCGAAGTTACAAATTTGTATGGCTTGGTCAAACTGTTTAGCAGGGCTTTGGCTGAGTTTTTGAGGGCTCAAACCTCAGAATTTGAAATGCCAGTAATGGAGTGAAATGTGTTCCCGGAAAAAGTGAGTAACTTTGGTGTTGGTCATTGAAGTTCTGTATTGAAATTTTGAGAACGCGCAAAAAACTAATCCAGCATATAAGGAGCACTTGGGCTTTGACCGCGGTTTAGGGTGTTGACCAAGGTTCTTTGTACAAAAGTGTGACCCACAATGTTAAACATGATTAGAGGCTAATTCACCTTGATTAATAAAGCTAGGTGATGTCATAATCACAATAAACATCAGGGATGTTACACCGACGGCTTGTTCGGGTCACGGAACTCACCGCGTCCGCCACCGCTCTTGCCGCGGCGATTCTTCTGATCCTTATTCTCACCGGAGCTTGAGCTACCGCGCCCGCCGTCCTGCCCCTTGGTCCTCTCCAGCCACTCCTCATGGGTGAGGAGTAACTTTCTAGTGGAGGAGCTGGGCGGAGGCGCCACTTCCTCCTCCGCGTCGTCGGATGACTTGAGTGTGCCTGTGATCTCCTCGATGGAGAGATTCGAAATGTCAACGGAAGCCTCCATTGAAATGACAAGCTGCTTGTACCTCGGCCTGACAACGCGCAGAAACTTCTTGGTGGCTTTGGAATCCGGCTCCGGATCCCCAAGATCCGCCATACGTTGGACGATGCCGGAAAAGTGGAGCGCGAAGTCCTCGATGGCTTCCCGGTCGCAGAGCTTGATCGTCTCATACTCCGCGCGCAATGTCTGCGCCATCACAACCCTCCGCCGTTCGTCGCCGAGGCGGAGAGTTTTGATTGCCTCCCACACCTCCGACGCCGTCTCCTTGATGGCAAGCGCAGGGATCATCTCCAACGGGACTGCGCTGTAGATGGCGTCGAGGGCGGTGCGGTCTTCGTGGAAATCGCCGTTGCCGAACTCGATCACATCCCAGAGGTCTCGGGCTTGGAGCTTCAATTTCATCCGCATCGACCATTCGACGTAGTTCGTCTTTGTGAGCTGCGGCCAAGAGCCCGAGCTACCGGAGTCGCAGACGACGCGCTCGACGACGCGTTCCTGAGGCATGTCCGCGTTGCGGTGGCGCGAGCGAGGTCGGCGTGGAGGGGATTTGCTCAGGAAACCGCAGCCGGACGGCTTCTTGCCGTCAGGGTCGCCGGACGGCCCCGGCTTCTTCTCCGGTGGTGGGGACTTGCCGGTGGGGATGCGCGGCGGTCTGGCACCGCTTGACTTGGGCGGTGGCAAGGTCATGGCGACCGCCCAGGGACCTTAACCGCTCTGGTACGAAATGTCCAAAGAAACCAGGAGAACGCCGGACAGGGTGTTGCCGGCGAGCACTGGATCTTCCTGCACTTAAACGAACAAGGAGTCTGTTGTTTTTGGTGCTGCAAAACTTGGCAGCATTTTCTGCATATTGCTTGAGAATATATAGGAAAACAAGAAACAAAAAATGGGGAGCTATTCTCCTAGGACGTGAGCGTGCACGTCGCTACAAGCTGCGCCATCCCGCAGCTCCCGCGCACGACGCCCTGAAGACGCGGACGCGCCCCGCATGAACACAACATGCGTTAGGCTCTCAAAGCATACACTAGAACGTGCAGCTAACAGTTAAAAAATGACTAACTGAAACTATGTACATGAGGTGATTGATTGAGGGTTAATTTCCAACATCTGCTCCTCTACCTCCGCCGCAACCACGACCATCGTCTCGTCCCCCTCCGTCTTCGTCGCAGTGGCGAGTCCGGAGGACGCCGGCGCTCCCTTGGCTTGTCATGTCCACCTCGTTGCTCTGCAATGCATGCAGAGTGGGGGGATTTAGAACTCATGAGCAAAACAAACTTTAGTAAAATCTGACGAATTGTGCTCATGGCTCGAAATCGGACCAATTCGACAACTGGATTGCGACCACGCATCCACAGATTGCCAAGTCAGGACTCAAATCCAAGACCAACCACTAGTGACCAACTCGAAAGTTCAAACTAAATCACACGCCCCTTGAAACGCAAGCAAAACACTCCTCGATCCGCCGCGGGGGGGGGGGGGGGGGGGGTTCTCCCCCCATGGCCGGCAGCAAACCGCAGCCCCGCGCGTGAGAAGCTCCGACCAGGTCCCGCTGAACACGTCCTCCTCCTCCCCATGAATCACGACATCACCGCCCGTTGTCTTCATTCCGACGGCCCCGCCGCAGCCTTCGTTCGTCGGGGTCGCAACCGGCCCGTGCGACATGTTCGTCGTCAGAAACGAGCGCAGCATGCTGGAGGTGTCGTCTGGGCTCATGGCCACGGCGCCGCCGTCGTACGGGATCACCGGCGAAGAAGGGGCGGCAACGATTCCTGTGCTTGGGTGGATAGGAGAGGCGTGATTTGCAAAATAGGATGGAGCAGGCAGGCGTTGTTTCATAAAATGCTCCTAGCTCTCTACCGAGTCTTTGGATGAAGATCTGGCGGTCCTGGTCAAAGCTTTCATAGTTTGCATAAGTAAACTGGTTTGCACATGATACGCTCCAGAAACCCAAAGTTTGGCCTGATTGCCTGAGTACAAAAGTGTTTCTACGCTCCCATTGCACATGTATTGAAGAACCAGTGCTTTGGAATCCGGAAGGGAACATGTGCTAATTATCCTCACCAAGTTGCGGTGTCGAGCCATGCACAATGTTTGCAAAGAGGTTTTTCCTCTACTGGCAGGTGCAACTGCCTTTATCATGCGGCTTGTGGTGCTTCGCGATTTGTGTACAAGTCAGCTACCGTTTCTCACGAGAAAATGAGGAGAACACCTTCGGCCACACCTGTGACTCTCCTTCACATTCACTGATTTCATCCCTTCTCTCCACTTTCTCTCTCTCCTTCCGCCACTCCATCCCACCACTGTTCCCCTCTCTCATCCATGGCTGACCGCCGCAGCCACCTCCGGCACCCGCCGCGGCCACCTCCGGCCACCCGCTCGGGCGCGGCCATCCCGCGGAGGCGAAGGCAGTAGCCGTGCGGCCATCTCCTACATCACCGACCGCCGCGACCATCTCCTCCATCACCTTCCGCCGCGGTCATCTCCTCCATCACCAGCATCTCCTCAATCGCCGGCCAACCGCTATGGAGGTGGACGCGTCCATCTCGCCATCCCCTGTCTCTGCGAGGCGAGAAAAAGAGGCGAACTCACGAGTAGCAGATGCAAAAGCAGTCAACCGGCCTTGGACGCATGTCGAGCAAAGCATGAATCACGGATGTTGTCCAACGGTGGGGTGATAAGGGCAGGTGCAACTACTAGTTGTGGGAAGTATTTTCCGTAATGTTTGGCACTCAACGTCGAAGCTCTTTAAGGCCCGCTCAGATTCCACGTTAAGAAATTTGATTGCAAGTTGCAACCGTTAAGCCATCACTCAGTTGGCCCTTGAAAACTTTCCCAAAACCCCCAACATCGATAAGGTTCTCCCCACTGAAATGTCTAGTAGTATCATGGTATGATACAACAAAGATCTTGTTAACAACATCAACCTTCAAAGGGGGCTGAGAGTAGATCCCTCCTCTGATTTCTTAAATTTTCATTTGAAGATTAGTTACAAGACAATAACAGCATGATACTAGGAAGAACATATTTCAAGATGTGGAGTTTGAGTTTCGTAAAGTGAGAGTCGCTTGCACATGGTGAGAATCCTAGATGCGGCAGACCACAGAGAGCTTCATTCCCCATCAAAGAGTCAGGAGTAATTTGAGAAAACACCACCTGTTGGTATCTGACCTTCGAGCTTGTTGAATGAAAAGTTCAAGTCCCTAAGGTAAGTGAGTCTGGCCAAGGAATTCGGTATTGTTCCAGAAAGAGAGGTGTCAGACAAATCTAGTGTCACTAGGCTAGTTAACTTGCTCAATGAGTCTGGTATTGAATCTTGAAACATATTATGTGAAAGGTTGAGGTAGGTTAGCATTTGGAGTTCACTTAGAGCAGCTCCAACTGTTTGGCAAAATAACTTGGTATCTATAAAATTTTGGCAAAATAAGAAAAAAATCAACTCCAACAGTTTGACAAAACAACTTGGCATTAATACTAATTCCTCCCCCTCCCAGGCACATATATGCGCGTGTGAGATTTTGGCATCGCGATTTACATATCGGTTTTCTGGCGCTGGCGCCAGGCTTCCCCCACGCGCTTTTCTTCTCCCTCGGCCCCACACACTTTTGTAAGTGCAATCAAGCCCTAAGTGGGTTTTAGTGAATTAAGTGACAACTTGATTAAAACACTGTAAAACCCCAGATTTTCACAGAAAACCCGAATCTCTGTACCATTGCAATAGTCCCTGGATCAGTGGCTATCGCGTACAGAACATGTCACAGATAAATACACAAAGTCATACATCGCATCACATGAGAGTAAAAGTACATAATTTATTTCATGTCCACTATGGAGTACATCATTACAAGCCTCTTGGCTGAATAAGAGTGAAATTCTACGCAATGGTAGCTAGCATCTCAGAAGGGTCTCCATATTTTATTCTTCTTGCCACATGCATCCTTGAGCGAAGCGACGCATCCCTCAGTCGTACCATCCATCGACGTTGTTGTCGTACTCGGGCTCGTACCCTGCACACCCAAAGTCTACCCCCAAGGAGTGGGATAGGTCCACGTCACCAACTGTATGCAACTTTAAGTGGCCTAACATCTGAAGGGAGAAAAAGAGACAAGGAAGCGGCTCTGGTTTCCTATGCAGCAGTAGCAGCAGAGTATAATCAAGATATCTCCATCAAGTTCCCAAACCCAAAGCTCTCAACACAGCTCAGAACAACCTGGTCACCCAGGGCCCCGTCTCCACAACCTACTCCTGTCTAGGGTCGATGCGGGAACTTCCTCTCCTCGCACCTCAATGGTTGCAATCGGATCAACGAGGTAGATGGAGCCTCTCTCCTCTAACCGACTGCAACCACGGCTCACCATACACTCATCTATAGGGGGAAGGTAGAAATCCCAAAACATGAGGAACGAACATGTATTCTAGGCATTGTCCATGACTGAGGACACGACTATAGCTATAGATCGAACAACTCTGCAGAGTCTGTACACCTGTACCCATCCCAGAATGGCACCCAGCCGGTGTACGGCCGACCGAGCCCATCCTACCGTGTGAACTCTTGGTAGTTACGGTCCCATCTGGCATCCGGCCCTCAAAAACTGAGGACCATGTGTGGTTCGAGGACCGGTGGATGGTCGCTTCATGGTGTGATGAGTGATTGACAACGTTGTGTGGACTAACTCTTGGCTAAGTATTGTAGGTGCTGGTTGCGGCTTTACTGGTGTTGGTGCAGGTGAAGAACAAGCACGAAAGGTCGTCGCCGGTGAGGCCTCCAGGCGTGGAGAAGACAAGTAGGCTTGGTTCGAGGGACTTGGTGGCCAGCGGAGTCAAGTGCGAGCCGCATGGTGGCAAGAACAGCGGGCCAAGGTCGTCGACGGTTTCTTGGTTGAGCCTCAAAACTAAGGTCGAGCCGGGACTACGTGGGAGCCGAGTCATGAGTGGTGATTGGCGGGGGCTACACCGAGTTCGCGGGGTTTGCAGTGGTTCACCAGAAAACCACTGGGTTACTCGGTTGAGCCACAAAACCGAGGCCGAAGACTCGATGAGGAGGTGTGTCCACCCAGGCCAGTTCAACCGCCCAGGAGGGGCGGTCAGACCGCCAGGGCCGGTCAGATCGCCAGGGCCGGCCTAACCGCCCAGGGGGGCGGTCTGACTGCCCTGGTCGCTGGCACCTAGATGCTTCGAAGCGGAGGACACGCGTCGGGATCGCAAGGCTTGCGTCGAGGCATGTATAGATGGTTCGGCGTTGTTCCTCAAGGTGGTGAAGTGTTTTTCCCGTCCTTTTTTGTGGTGATTTTCAGAGCTCTTTGTTGTGCTTTTCTTAACCTAGAGAGACGATTTGTTCGATTCCTCTTGATTGTGAGCGTTTCGGGTCAATTCCTTTGAGGTAGAGGTTGCCCAGGAGGTAACCTAGCTATTCCCGAAGTTTCGCTGCAATCCGTGGAGTGATTCGGGAGATCGGGCGATGGGAAGTTGAGGTGTGACCCGCGGGTAGGTTTTCTGGAAGGGGCGGTCTAACCGCCTGGGGGAGGGTCTAACCGCCTTGGGCCTTCCAGGTCGAGGTTTTGATTTCGCCGAATTTTCCTCTGTGAGTTTGTTCGCCTTGATCAGAGGAGCGTTCGGGTGAAATTTCGGGTCGTTTTCGTGCTGTTTGCTAGGAGTTCTTGCATGGAGTTCTTTGCTGGGTACAGGAGGTTAGACCACCCTTGGTAGCCGGTCTAACCGCCCCTGGTAACTAGCATGGCCTTGACCAGATATCTCTATTGGTGAAACCGTGGTGCGTTTTGGTGCTCAGAGGAGGTGTTTCAGAGGATTTCTTGGTTGCCTGGTGGAGGCGGTCTAACCCCTCCATACCCGGTCTAACCGCCCCTCTGGACAGCCGGCTTCCGAGTTGTTTCCGCTGTTGAAGGACCGATACAGCGAACTAGAGAGGGGGGGGGAGTGAATGGGAGCCGATAAAAATTCTTTTCGAAGGAGATGGAAACTCCAACAAGATGAACACGGCTTCCAACACACGTCTCCGAATCACTACCCAAGTTGGCCAAGCCCACGTAGCCACTGGAGTGCCACTAGACCTAGGAACCACCACACAACCTTCCGACCCGAGAACGCAGCGGAACACCAAACCTCGAGTCCACTGACCAACACGGTCGGACGGTGAGCACCACCGGTCAGACCGGTCCCTGCTGGTGAAACTTGGCGACTTCCACAGAGTGACTCCACACCGGTCAGGCCGGTGCAACACACCGGTCAGACCAGTCACAATCAGAAAGTCCCAAAACACCAAACAGGCCAACCGAGCTCCAAACCGACCCAAACTCGAAACAGCAGCAACACGGGACAACAGCAAACACACACAAACGTTCACCCGAGGAAAAACCCAACAAGGGTTGCACCGGTCAGACCGGTCAAGAGCACCGGTCAGACCGGTGTAGCCTGGGCAGCTCGGGATGAACAACACCCGCAGGTCAACTCCTCCAAATCCAAACTTCGATCTCCCGAATCGCTCCATGGACTTGAACAAGACTTTGGGGACAATAGGAACACCTCATGAGGAGTCCATAGCCATGATTTTGTCCACCAAAACTTGCAATTTCAAGAGGAATCGAAGAAATCCCGCCAAAAACTCCTCTAACCTTAGAACACCGAAAACCCCAAAATCGAGCCCCTTAACTCATGGATTTGGGAGGGGAATCACAGCCCAAAGAACCACGAAGAGATCCCACAAATTTCCCCCATCAAATCCTGAAGAGCAAGGTCCCGAAAACACCCCAAGAAAACCACCAAGAAAGGGCTCCGAAAATCACCACCAAGAACAACCGGGAACAACACAGCAAGGCCTTGAGGAACCACGCCGAATCATCTATACATGCCACAGAGGTTCATACAAGGTCTAGCTTGCCGCCTGATCATCCAACCCTCTCACAAGATCTCACAATGAAGCTCTAAAAGCTAGTCCTATGGAAATCCTAAGAAAATAGGAAGGGAAAATAGGAAAGCAAATGAACTAGGGTTCCAAGAGATTTTCTGCCATCCTCTCACCTCATGGGTTATACGGAGGCAACCGAAAGTCTAAAATACCCTTTCCTAACAACTAGGGATATAAGCCCCTCAAGGGTGGTTTTGGAAGTCTTCAAGTTTTCCATCGGATGGATGCCCGGTGACCGCAACCTGCTTAGCCTCGACGCAAGCCTTGCGATCCCGACGCGTGTCCTCCGCTTCGAAGATTCCGGACTGCGTCGTCGCACACCGGTCAGATCGGTGCTCCTCACCGGTCAGACCGGTCTGGCGCTGCTGCAGCACCGTCTTCAGTTCGTCGGTCTTGGCTTTGTGGATCAACCAAGGAACCCAGTGGTTTGCTGGTGAACCACTGGAAACCCCGCGAACTCGGTGTAGCCTCCGCCAATCGCCACTCATGACTCGGCTCCCACGTAGTCCCGGCTCGACCTTGGTTTTCAGGCTCAACCAAGAAACCGTCCATGACTTCATCTTGCTGTTCATGCCACCATGCGGCCCACACTTGACCCCGCTGGCCACCGGCTCCCTCGAACGAAGCCTACTTGTCTTCTCCACACCTGGAGGCCTCACCGGCGACGACCTTTCACGCTTGTTCTTCACCTGCACCAACACCAGTCAGGCCACAACCTGCACCTGCAATACTTAGCCAAGAATCAGTCCACACAACCTTGTCAATCACTCATCACACAAGGAAGCGACCAACCACCGGTCTTCAAACCACACATGGTCCTCAATCTCCCCCCTTGATGAGTGCATTGACAACACCCACATAAAGTAACAGGAGAGAAAAGAAAAAGAAAAGAAACAAACAAAAAGAAACTCCAACAAGCGATCGAAAGCCATACAAAGGCAAAGAGCAAGATCACTTGAAGAAGACAAGTCTCAGACCCCTTAGGCAAGGGCAACGGCTCAACACGTCCGAGACAAAAGAAAGCTCAAGCAAAGAGCGCAAACCACCAAACCAAAGCTCGAAAAACCACAAAGAGCTCCCCTGCACACATGCAAGCTCCCCCTGAACCAATGCAACTCCCCCTGGATGAATGCATGCAAACCACTTGAAAACAGGGCAGCTGCAACAACTTCAGCTTACACCGGTCAGACCGGTCACCACCACCGGTCAGACCGGTGCCCAACATGTGCACAGGACCAGCACTCTGACCGGTCAGACCGGTGACCTCGACCGGTCAGACCGGTGCACACCAGAGCCCAGAAATGGCTCGACACCACCTGAAAACCTTCTAAATGCATCCAGCAAGCCATTTCATTTCAAGCTCAAACTTCTCACCCTTGTTGACAATGCATGAATCAAGCCAAAAATGCAAAACTTTCAACCTAGAGCTTCCCAAACAGACAAAATTCAACATAGGATGCTACACATGTCCAAATGAGCAAGTTAGATACTCTATAGCTTCTTATTGACATCAACTACAAGATCACCAAGTTTCACAACCATTGGACGAAGCTAAGATGGATTTGGGCAATTTTGCGAAAAATTTGCCTTTCATGAGCAAAGTCCTAAACATGATCAAAACATATCCAAATGGCAAAGCCACACAAACTTCAATCTAGGACAGCCATTCTAATCATAAGACCACCACAAACACCCACAAGCACCTCATGTCATGTCAAAGCCACCGAGCCATGTGCCTACTTCTATGTATGAGACTTCTCATTGGTAGACATCATGCAACGGTTTAGCACCCAAAGCAAATTAAATTTAGCACATATGACATGGGAGCACATTTTCCAAGCATTTTAAATTTCATTTTCAGATTCATAGTTGGTACATGAAATGTCTTTGCGACAAAAAGGAACTTAGGCCCCTCCACAAGATAAAGCAAGAGGGCTAAACATTCATGATGGCAAATGAGCCTTTGGCCCCATATGATCAATAAACTAGCTATCCAACCACAAATTAAGCATAACCAAGCCACTAAAACATGTCAAGATCGTATAAAAGCATTTACACATGATAGAGCATACATGTGACACTATTTCAAAAAACATAGCCATCAACCATGGATTATTCATCAAGATCATCAAGAGCTAAGCCAAACTAACCATAGCATACCAAGCAAGATCACAAAGACATATATCTCATTCCATGGTGAACAATGTATATGCAAGAAGCTTTTCCTAACCAATGCATATGATACAAAATGCATGCAATCTAAGATACAAGGATGCCTATACATCATGTTACATATGCCATGCCAAATGCAAGAAATGCACAAAGGAAACTATACATATGCTACAAAGGAGCTCCCACACACCCAACTCAAGAAATCATACACACACCAAGCTCCCCCCGAAAACGAGTGAAAGTTGCTTGATCTAGAGGTTTGGTGAAAATATCGGCTAGTTGGTCATGTGTGGGTACATGTATCAAAGCTGTCTTTCCTTTCTCTACGTTATCTCTTAGAAAATGATACCTCACTTCTATGTGCTTGGTTTTGGAATGGAGCACTAGGTTCTTTGCAACGCTTATGGCACTGGTGCTATCACATTGAAGTGGGACATGGGTATACTCCTCACCAAAGTCACTCATGGTGTCTGAAATCCAAAGGAGCTGAGAGCAACAACTAGCAGTGGCAACGTACTCGGCCTCGGTAGTGGATTGAGAAACACTCGACTGTTTGCGGGAAGACCAAGACACCAAAGAGGAACCCAAAAACTGGCAAGTCCCAGAAGTGGACTTCCTATCCAACCGACACCCGGCAAAATCCGCATCCGAAAAACCATGAAGCGCCAAAGAAGAGGACGCGGAGTACCAAAGGCCCAAGTCGGGAGTGTGACACAAGTACCTGAAAATTCGCTTCACCGCTCGCCGATGCAAAGTCCTCGGAGACGCTTGAAAACGAGCGCACAGACATACCGAGAACTGGATGTCCGGCCTCGTCGCTGTCAAGTAGAGGAGTGACCCGATCATGCTTTGGTACTCCTTCTGGTCCACGTGTTCACCTTCTTCGTCCGCATCAAGAGCTGTAGTTGTACTCATCGGCGTTGTCATCGCCTTGGAATCCTCCATCTTGAACTTTCGCACAATGTCCTTGGTGTACTTAGCTTGGTGCACAAATGTTTCTTCCTTTGATTGCTTGATTTGTAGCCCGAGGAAGAACTGCAACTCGCCCATCATGCTCATCTCAAATTGCCTGCTCATATCCTCTGCAAAACATGCAACAAGAGAGTTAGACGAGCCACCAAAGACAATATCATCCACGTACACCTGCACAATCAGGATATCTCTGCCCTGCCTCAATAGAAACAAGGTCTGATCGACCTTCCCCTTCTCAAAACATCTCTCAAACAAGAACCCCCTCAACCTACCATACCAAGCTCTAGGCGCCTGCTTCAACCCATACAGCGCCTTCCTCAACTTGTACACCCGGTGGGGGTACTTCTCACTCTCAAACCCCGGAGGTTGCCTCACATACACTTCTTCCTCCAACACACCATTTAGGAAAGCACTCTTCACATCCATTTGGTGTAGCTTGAACCCTTTAGCCACGGAAAAGGCTAGAAGGATCCTTATCGCCTCCAAACGGGCTACGGGAGCAAAGGTCTCCTCGTAGTCGATCCCCTCCTTCTAACTGAACCCCTGAGCAATAAGCCTTGACTTGTTTCTCACAACTTCACCTTTCTCTCCCTCGTTGTTCTTCTTCCACACCCACTTTGTACCAATCGGCTTACACCCTGGGGGAGGGTCAACCAACTCCCAAACCTTATTCCTTTCAAAGTTCTCCAACTCCTCATGCATCAAATTAACCCAATTGTGATCAGATAGTGCGTGTCCAATGTCTTTGGGCTCAAAAGTAGCAACAAATGCAGCATGAGCGAAATGAGAATTGTTTCGAACCCTCGACCGTGTAGTGCGTTCATTCATGTCGTCGATGATCCTTGAAGCTGGGTGATCCACTTGTACTTGTTGGTGAGGTTCCCGCCTCGATGCTACCTCCCCCTCAACATCAGCTTCTCCTCGTTCTTGATTTGTCGTCGTAGGTGTAGTAGAGGGTCCGTCCATCACCGTAGTCGAAGTAGTGGGTACATGTTCAGCTGGGGGCACCACACCGCCATCTTCATCCTCTCCATGTTCATGCTCCTCCTCCTGAAAGATCTCCTCGCCAAGCTCATCATCACCTGCTCACTCAAAGACAAGCTGACTACGTGGCTCTGTCTCGTCGAAGGTTACCTCGCAAGTCTCCACGATTTGGTTAGTTTCAAGATTGAGCACACGATATGCTCTAGAGTGAGATGCATAGCCAAAGAAAATACCATCGACAGACCTAGCCTCAAACTTATCCAACTTCTTGCCTTTCTTCAGAATGAAACACTTGCTACCAAAGACATGGAAGTGACTCACCTTGGGTGTGCGACCATGCATCAACTCATAGCATGTCTTCTTCTTGTGCACTCTGAGGTAGATCCTGTTTGACACATAGCACGCGGTATTCACCGCCTCAGCCCAATACCTCCTTGGAGTCCTATGCTCATCAAGCATCGTCCGAGACATCTCGCAGAAGGTCCTGTTCTTCCTTTCCACAACACCATTCTGGGGAGGCGTATACGGACTCGAAAACTGGTGCTCAAGACCCAAGTCATGGCAAAAGGTTTCAAAACGAGAGTTTCTGAATTCCGAGCCATTATCACTGCGGATAGCTCGTATGGCATCTCCGTGCCTCTCGTTCCTCAACCTCAAGACTAGATCTCGAACAAAACCAAACGTCTCCCCCTTATCCTCAAGAAAGGACACCCACACATACCGAGAATAGTCGCCCACCACAACAAGGACATACCACTTCCCACCCGCAGATCGCACACGAGCTGGGCCAACAAGGTCCATATGGAGCATCTCGCATGGACGCTCAGTCATCACCTCGGTGAGAGGCGGGTGAGAAGAGGCTACCATCTTGGCATGCTTACACGGCGCACAAACCAACTCTTTCTCAAGCCTCAACCGTGGCAATCCTCGGACCAAATTGAGTTTACTCAAGCGAGACAAAAGGTCAAAGCTCAAGTGACCCAACTTCCTATGCCACTTCCACAACTCACTTGAAGAACCAGCCAAGAAACAATGCTCCACTCCCGAAGACTGAGAAAAATCAGCACGAAACACCTGACCCTGTTGACGGTGAATTTCCGTCAACCTAGAGTACTTGTTATACATTGGTTTCGATTATGATTTGCAACTAACCCACCACTAGGCATACTAATGATATAACAAGTTCACACTTGCATGTCGATTTTGGAGTTTGTTGTTTACGCAGGAAATTAACGTTAAAGAGGAGACTTTCGGGATAAGTTCATCAAGCACTTCAAGAGAAGATCATGAAGCCCGTCACAAGTCAAGACACGAAGTGAACAAGACTCCAAACAACCCAAGGACCGAAGAATCAACACGCAAAACTCCGGGGACTTGGATGTTTACCAACGACATTAACTCAGCCCGAGAGATATTCTCGCAGCTCAGGACAGCATGATCTTTCGGTACAGATTCGGAGACTTAAACGGCCTTTAATGGCAAAAGTTTGACTACCAAAGTTGTGGGCCTCGACAATACCTTCGATTTGGACATGTGGAAGGCCCAATTCGGATAAGGGAGCTAGGAGATATAGCCCCCGAAATCCCTGCTGCGCAGTCAGTCCAAAATCAGAACAGATTATCTTCCAAGGCCGATTTGGAGATCTTATCTTCGTTTTTAAGGAAAGAAATGAATACCAAAGTTGAAGATAATTTCGTGGCACACAACCTGGACACCGAATTTGCATTATTTGGAGTTCGTACGTGGGAGATATGGCCCTGGCAAGGAATACCGGCCGACCGGCCACACCGGCCGACCGGCCGTACCCACCGCCGACCGGTCCGGTGCCGCCGCACCTCCGTCTTCGGTTCTCCGTCTTGGCTTTGTGGATCAACCAAGGAACCCGGTGTTTTCTCGTGAACCACCGAAACCCCGCGAACTCGGTGTAGCCTCCGCCAATCTCCACTCATGACTTGGCTCCCACGTAGTCCCGGCTCGACCTTGGTTTTGAGGCTCAACCAAGAAACCGTCCACGACTTCATCTTGCCGTTCATGCCACCATGCGGCCCGCACTTGACCCGCTGGCCACCGGTCCCTCGAACGAAGCCTACTTGTCTTCTCCACACCGGAGGCCTCACCGCCGACGACCTTTCGCGCTTGTTCTTCACTCCGCACCAACACGAGTCAAGCCGCAACCCGCACCGCGCAATACTTAGCCAAGAATCGCTCCACACAATGTTGTCAATCACTCATCACACAAGGAAGCGACCATCCACCGGTCCTCGAACCTTAGCTACCGTGTTTTTCGGCGTATGATATCCGCTACTCCCATGTAATCCATCAACATACCGTGTCCATCATAGGTCTAGTCACGAATACCTTCGCGTAAGGATGTGACGAGAGGAGAAAGGGCGAAACCGTGGTCACAACCCCCGGTAGATTGGTTTACCGCTTTCGTGTAGTAGATGCATACCATGTTATCCTAGATCCTAGGGAGGGAACGCTATCTTTCTTAATCAATTTCTTGTTCACTCCCATTACCATCTAGTTTAACACTAGATTTGTTTGATCAACTTAACTTAGATTAACTTAGGTTAGATTGTCTTTATCTTTAGATTAATCTCTCTTTTCAAAGGTTTTCCATTCAACTAGATTAGTACTTGGTTAAGCGCTAGTAATCCCCTTGCTCCGCTTGGACGACAAGAACCTCGGGGAATCCCGCAAAAAAGGGTGCAGGGTCCGTACGCTTGCGGATCGTAGAGGATACGTCTTTATTCGTCAACAAGCCCTTTTTTCTCGCGCCGTTGCCGGGGAGCAAGCCGCCTTGCTACGTTTAATCTAGTATTAATTTTGTTGATTACTAACACCTAACCCTTATTTTCTAAAAAAGAAAAAAAAATCCTTTTTGTTTTTCTTTTCTACTTTCTTGTGCCTAGATGGATTTGTTCACCTCACCATTGGAAGACGAAGAGATGTCGCTATGGCCACACGCCGTCAATGGAAGACATTGAGATGCAAAAATCGCATTTGGCGTTTGCTACAACCAACTATGAAGTGAAGCCTGAATCATCAAGTTAGTGGCGACAAAACCATTTAGAGGATTGGAGGATGACAACCCATATAGACACATTAAGGAATCACGATGTTATGCAACACTGCAACAAAAAGGAGTTCCTACGCTTTGGTTCAAGTGGAATTTTTCCATTCTCCCCGAAGATGAAGCGCGAAGATGGTACACACTTGCGCTCCGTTGAAGCAAAAGGAAATTGGGATCACCAGTAAAGAAGTTTTTGAAGTTCTTTTCCATAAGCAAGGTCCAAGACTTAAGGAGGCAAGTGTCACTTTCAAGCAAGGAGGGGATGAAGGAATTGATGAAGCATGGGACCGTTTTAATGAACTACTTGAGCGAGGCCCGAACTTGGGATTTTTCCGTGACTTGATGTTGCATATCTTTATTTTCTACTAACCTCAACTCGTCTCTATTTTGTAAGCATGTGCGGTGTTGATCAGAAAATCCACAACCTAGCCATGAGTTTACCTCGGTGTCGGGCATACCCTCTTATACCTATCCATTGGCATTAACCCCGTGGTATAACAAGTTCACGTGTGCATGTCGTTTTTGGAGTTTAATGTTTATGTGATTTCAGGTGTTGAATGCAAGACTTTCAGATAAGTTCTGTCAAGCACCTCATGACAAGACTTTTAGTCTCCGAACAAGTCATGCAATGAAGCAAAACTAACTCAAGAAGCCTAGACCGATCCCAGAAGACAACAACCTGTGACCCCACTTGGGGTAAGGCTGTTTAAGACAAGAGTTGAGTCCAATTCGAGAGAAACCGACGACATGGACCTATGCATGCAAGGGGGAAGCAATTCAGAAAGGTGAACCGACCTCAGCAAAGGAGCCCGCGGCCGGGCCTAAATGGGGCCTGTGCCTACGCCTGGGCCCGAAGCTTCTACTGTGCCCATTTAGGGCCCAATTGCGACGCCTTTGCCCTGAAGGCCGATCGGCTATTTATAGTCCCCCGACCGAGAGCCACGAGAGAAGAAGTCGTATTCCGCCGCCGAGAGCAGAGAAGCGGAGGGACACCAACTTGAAGATGAGGTCGCGGAAGCGTCTAGGGAAGCTCGGCCGACGTGAACCTTGCATGGAAGCACACGGCTGAGTTCTAGAGCGAGGATCAAGATCGGTGGAGGGCCCCGTGGTGATCTCTTGGCTCATGCATAATCATTCATGGTGAAGCTCTGTAAGTGAATCCGATTTCTAGCCGATTAAGTGCCTTCATGATTTTGGATTTCTTCTTGGTTTTGCTTCTCTACGATCTAGTCTATAGCTAGATTACATAAAGGTGCTCTTGTAGCCGCGGTGGCTAGGAGGTGCATACCGGACCGGCCAAGTGATTTCAACTTGTTCTATCGAACTCGCCCCCAAGCTCCCGCATGAACAGGATACGTTGTGACAGACCCGGGGTCTCGGTGCGCGATGTTTTCTGAGCTCTGAGCGGGGAAGGCCACGATTTAAAGATGCTTTTAATGAGATTCGCTTCTTCTATCTTCATCTATCTTGTTTGGAGCTACAACATAAGCATGATCTAGATTCTCTAGATTGGTTATCTCTCGCTTTCTTGTTACCCTTAGTAGATTAGATTAGATTCGTTTTCTTTAAGAGTTAGTAGATTAGATGCAACTTACTTTCATAAGATAGCTTACCTTGCTTTACTAGATTGAATCCTTGCGTTGCACATTGTTCCACGGATTCGATACCTCGGGTTCACCACTCGAGGGAAGAAGGGTCCCTTGACTACGATGAGACTTGTCCGCTTGCAAGTCACAAACGAACTTTTGATACAACTATTAACCGTCAACAAGCCCTTTTTCCGGCGCGTTGCCGGGGAACAAGCAATCAAGATCCCATCTAGTATCGCTTATCTTTCAAGCTGATTTTCTTTTGCATCTCTTATGTTTGATCATCCTCAAAAGAAAAAAATTCAATCTAATCTAGTTTTGATTAACCCCAGTTTTTATGTTTAGACTTTTGTTTTATTACTAACCCTAACCGGGAGATGGTTGGCTACCTCTCCAAGAAACCCAAACTTTTTTGTGGATGATCCAGAAAACTTGCTGTGCAAAGGTGACGTGCAACACAAGCTCGAAGGACCATCAAAATCTCCAAGGGAATCACCTCCTCCAAGTCAAGACGCTCGGAAGGCCGTTCAAATCAAGAGGAGGATGGAGAAGATGGAGATGGAGAAAGAAGCTCAACACCTAAAGGCCGCCAAGGCAAGATCCACATGCGGGTGTTCATCGTGATGAAGATGTTAGAGACGCAAGTGGGACAACTTGCCGACAACCGATTGGTGACAAAGAAGAACATCCGAGACAACTCCAAGGTCCCAAGACGGCGAAGGCTACTCGAACTCATTCAGGAGAGATGAAGGACTGCCACTCAAGAGACCATGAAGATCACGACCGAAGGACCGAGTTCGAGATGCCGAGCCACAAGGAAGATGTTGCATCCGTCAAGACCAAAGGACAAAGCCACTCGTGAAGACCAAAAAAAAATGACTAAGCCAAAGTGGGTACCCAAGATTGCAACGCCCACAAAGGGCGCTGATCCGAGTAATCAAGTGAAGAAGTCTAGCCATGGACTATAAACGAAGCGCTAGGCGGGAGGCAACCCGTTTCGTCGAGTCAAGAATAAGCTGGTCGAGGACAACCCGATTCCAGGTTTTTCAAGTCTTTTTAAATTTAATTCAGTTCTGAATTTTACTACGCAAAACCTTAGACTTAGAATGGTTGAACAATATTAGAGACATAATTCTTGGTTGAATATTTTGCTTGATCATAAACCCTTACATGAACCATCCTATGTGCTTGTTTGATTCTTTTCTTTTCGAGAAACCACAACCAAAAAAAAAATTTCAGAACCAAACTCAACCTTTCATCCTCTTTATGATGTTGTATGATTTGTTTTTCATGCTAAAAACACACGAGTAGAGCCACGACTTGTATCTAGATGTTGTTTAAATTTCAGCATGTGGTAGGACTCGCGTGAACCTAGAAACTTGATTTTTGGTTGGTTTAAAAATCCATATCCTTAGTTTCTCTAAGATTAGAATTTTTCTAAGCCTCACTTAATTTTATTTCATTCAAAATCTCTCTCATCTAATCGAAATTAGGACTTAAACCTATGCCCCTGATGATCAAGCTCTGGGAAAAGCTTGCTCTCAACTAACGGAAGGCAAACTATACCGGTGAGACCGAAATCGACGTAAAAATAAAATATTTTCGACTTGCATTTGTTTTTAATGGTTTAAAAACTTCTCTAAAATTATGTTCGAGCTCTTGCATGGCTCGAAAAATATTTTAAATTTCGAATTAGAGGAGTGCTTAACTCAACACACCCACTGGAGGCAAATAGTAATCATGCATGCACCATTGGATTCCTTTCATCAACTTTCACCAATTCCACACGCAAGGACAAGCATGGTGGGCAGCAAGCATCAACTTTTAGGAATTTCATGGTGGCATGTGAAGCAAGTGGAGCTAGGGAGCATGGACATGACCCAAAACATGAAGCATCAAGTGGAAGGACCAATAGTGGACGAGCGGCGGAAGTGTGCAACTCGTGGAGCACGCTTTGGTGAAAGTTGCAGAGGTGAAATGATCGTGCCGAAGAAAGACGAGACGGGAGGAGCACCGAGGCCGGCCTCACGTACATGCGGAGCCCCCCGCTCCCGTTTTAAAAGGCAAGCTTCCCTCTCCTTCCTTTGTTTCGTGTGTTCAAGTTTGTGTGCTCAAAACCTCCGTAGACATAGCTAACCTTCCCAAGCTTGATAAAATTTCAAAAAAAAAAAATCCACATCCTTAATCCACTCAAAGTCCGTACTCCAAAATAATATTTGTGTACTTAAGTTGCCGGTGAAAAACCCCGATATATATTTGTGAGGGAGAGTGCCGCAATCAAGGAAGAAAACTACAAGTCTTTTCACCGAAGAAGAAGGGATCATCGTCGCTTCAAGCCATCATCGACAACCTCTTCGAGGAGGCGCTCGCTCTCCGAGCATCCCTGAGTATGGAGGAGGACACGGTGACCGCCGAGGAGGAATCACACTCTTCTCCTCGGTGGCATGAGGGCCACACAAAACTCGTTTATTAGGTTTTCCAAACTTCAATAACGTATGTGGAGGAGCCGCTCGTCCAACCTCGCCGCTTGACACGATCATCCGCTCCACTCCATGTGCTCCGCGTATTCCGAGGGGTATGTCATCATGATCGAGGAGGAGAAGAAGCTCGCTCGCCTTAAGTAGAGGCTTGTAGAGAACGTCGACATCGACGACCAAGCTCTCCACATATTGGGTTTCACACCTGCGACACCGTGCAATTCTCTAGCGGAGTGCTTCCGCAAACACCCACAAGAAATTCGCTCAGGAAATTTTCATGACCATGGCGCATAACCTTGATGAAGGAGTGCCGAGTCTCTCATTCCGTTGGAGGGAGCCCATAAGAGGAGAAGAAGGAAGACACCGTCGAAGGGTAACCTTGACTGATGCTATTTCTAGCACTTTGATGGGGTAATCTCCTTTCATCCATGGGTTGGGTACGATCTTGAGATGTAATCACACTTTGTTGGATTATCTATCTATCATCTTGTGCCGAAAATACTTTAATGCTTAAGGCTAGCAACCATGCCGTAAAGGGAGTAAGGGCTCCACTGCTTCTTGGACCCATTCAACACAATCCCCGATAGATCGCATTGGTTTTCATGATCGAAACGATTGCATGTCTAGTATCGTAGACCCATGGGCGAGTGTCTCCTATTTTCAAAAGGAGCTCCGAAACAAGTATGTGCATGAAGGCACATGGGAAGGTTTTTGGAGATGATCATGAAGAGACCATCAACGAAGAAATACTATCCCGAACCCCATCATCCAAGTGTGTCACTTTTGTGCAAGTGGATTTTTGGGGAGAATAAGAGAGACATAGATAACCAACACCTTAGGCTGAATTGATTTACTCGCAGCCAATCAACCCTACTCACCTATGATCAACCTAGGCAGAGCAACATCGTGATTCGTGGAGATCTAAGTTGTTACCTCTCCATGTTGACTATCTCTTTAAAACCGGGTATTGCAAGGAACCCAAATCATCTCCTACCCGGGACTTCCTAGAATATATGAAGAAAGGAAAATATAAGAGTGAAGATGAGAGAGGAGGCTTACAAGTGGCCTAGGTGAATTTGCCCTTCCGATTGGAAGATTAAGACTTTCTTGGAGGGGAAGAAGATCGTTAGAGGAAGGACTTCTTGTGCCGGCGAAGAAAAAATAAAGGAGAAGAATTATAGGAGAAGGATCTTCTATGGCCCAAGAATAAGGTGCACAACAAAATTATGTCCCACCATTGGGAGGAACCCCAAGGCCGCCGAGTTACTACGGTGGTGTACCAATGCAAGCATGGGGAGTGGGTGCAACATACCCCCACCATTTTTTGCGTGCCCAACGTAGCCTTTGCAGAGCCATTTGCACACCTTCCTCGACCACAACAAAATGGAGCCACCATTGGAGGATACGCTGCAAGGAACATGCAAATTATTGCAGCCATCCAAACCAATGCAAACCAAATGGGTGAAGGAAATGCAAACGTCGCTTATGTGCTTGGACACCTTCACCCAAGACCATTTCTGACAATTCATAGGAGGAGTGGTGCATTCCTATTGCAAGTAAGGGTACAACAACCAAGACTTTCAATATCAACCACCGCGAAGATTAGAGAGAGGAGGAGCTTTAGTTATCTTTCTCCTTTACCCCCTTTTCTTAATTTTCAGCTCGTTTGCGCCTATGTTTGCGTAGTGTTTTCAGCTTTGCTTTAATTTTCAGTTTTTAGTTTAATTTTCAGCATGTATCTTAGTTTTTATTTTCATCATGAATAATGTCACCACCAAGCTTTTACCTTTTGGTAAAGTTACAAAGTTTGTGCCATGATGATATATGATAATAATTGCCGCTTTGTTTATCTTTGTAATTGGTTTATGCATGTTTGAACTAGTGCTCTCTTAAAAATACAAATCTGAAATTATCTAAATGCTAGCTCAATCTTCAGCGGAGGTTATGGATAAAATAAAGACTCCATAGTGTTTATGTGCTCTCAAGTTATGAATAGATTAAAGATGTCTTTTATGTTAAAAAATCTTGCTAACCTTGTCATGAATATCACTTGTGTGTTGCTCAACCTATCCGCAGCCTTATATATATTTGAGTGCATAAACTTTAGTGTACAAGATTTATTTTTGAGTGAGTTATTGCAGGCCATGATTTCTCTCGCCCGAGACTAAGAAGTCGGGCTGGGTTCCGTTTTTGCGTATCTATCTTTATGCTAGCCTTTATCCGTGCATTGTGTATCCCCGCACGTGATCTCACAAACTTCGCCGATATCCACCCTTGAACCAAATATCATCTTTCGTGATTACCTCCTTGACCACAACCTATCGTTGAGAATGGATCATCAATTCAAGGAAGATCGCAAGACTAGTGCCAACGTTGAAGACTTCAAGTATCTCTCCAAGGAAAATATTCCGGCACCTACCTTATTTTTTTTTCGCCTCTTTGCTCTCGAGGACGAGCAACGTCTAAGCATGGGGGAGGAGGTAGGTAATGGCAAGTGCCTTTAGAGTTCAAAAGGGAGTATTTTTTAAAAAAAATATATATAAAATGATGAAAGAAAAAAATTCGGCGATGTACGTGACTTCCTGCTGTGAAGAAAGAAAAAAAAACATATATACATATAAGAAAGAAAGAAAGAAAAGAATGAGAAATATGAGAAAGAAAAAAAATATATATGAGCGTAAAGTGAACTCCCGTTCTCTAAGAGTGCATTCAAGGCTTCAAGTTAAAAAGATCCATTCTCATTTTCCAACCATGTGCACCGATAACGAGGACTTCTTTGTGCTCCTCGGGATCACTTTTTGCCATTTGCACATGTCCACTCATCTAAAAGTGTGTGTATTTTTCTCTTTCCCTCCTTGATTAACATTATTTTCCAATGACCTTTTTGACGAGTCTCGGTAAGACCATGAGAAGCTTGTCTTGTTTGACAACACCTCATTTATAAAATCTTGATAGGACTAAACTTTCCCAAAGCTCCATATAAAGCCTACCACATATATATGAGAGGGAAAGGAGTAGAATATATAGGCTTGAGAGACAAGAGATGAGAGTTTATGAGCAATACACGAGATGATTTAAATTTGTGAACTTGGTTTAGCTCTTTTCTTTATCTCGTTCTTCATTTCAAAAATTCGAGATCCATTTAAAACTTTGTGAGCATGTTAATACTTGTGGGATAAGCTTAATAAGAATCTACCCTCCGTGGAGATGAAGGCTAGTACATTATGGAACTTTAATGAATTAATATTTTGAGAGCATTATGTTTTTCTCATGTATGATCAAATGCAAAGTTTAAACATTGTTTAGCAATGATGATATCCATCGAAGGCTTACTCGAGGACGAGCAAGGTTTGGGTTATTGGGGAGATGCTGATGGTGAAAATCCGTCAACCTAGCCATGAGTTTACCTTTCCTGTTGGCATAAATTTTATACCTTATCCATTGGTACTAACCCCCGTGGTATAACAAGTTCACGTGTGCATGTCGTTTTTGGAGTTTAATGTTTATGCAGGGATTTAGTGTTGAATGCAAGACTTTCGGGATAAGTTCATCAAGCACCTCATGACAAGACTTTGAAGCCCCGAATAAGTCATGCAATGAAGCAAAACTAACCCAAGAAGCCGGGGGACTCGATCCGAGAAGACAACAAACTCCAGGACCTCGACTTCGGTAAAGTGTCAAGCTTGCAAGACAAGGAGTTGAGTCCAATTCGAGAGAAACCGACGACATGGACCTACATGCGGCATGGGGGAAGCATCCAGAAGCAAGGGAACCGACTCCTCGGCAAAGGACTCGGCGGCCGGGCCTACCGGCCTGTGTCGGGCCGCCCAGTCCGTGGCCGGCCTGTGCCCATTTAGGCCCAATTGCGACGCCTTGCCCTACGTCGACCTGGGCCATTTATAGTCCCCCGACCGAGAGCCACGCAGAAGAAGTCGTATTCCGCCGCCGAGGAGCAAGAGAAGCTTCGAGGACACCAACTTGAAGATGAGGGTCGTGCTAGTTGCCTAGAGCTCGGCCGACGTGGGAACCTTGCAGCCGGGAAGACCACGGCTGAGCTCCTCGTGAGCGAGGATCAAGATCGAGGGAGGGCCCTTGGCAGGATCTTGTTCATGTAATCATTCATGGTGAAGTTTGTAAGTGAATCCGATTTCTAGCGATTAAGTGCCTTCTCGATGATTTTGATTTCTCTTTCTTGGTTTTGCTTCTTCTACGATCTAGTCTATAGCTAGATTACATAGGTGCTCTTGTAGCCGCTGCGGGCTAGAGGTGCATACCGACCGCCAAGTGATTTCCAACTTGTTCTATCGAACTCGCCCTAAGCTCCCCGCATGAATAGGGATACGTTGTGACGGTAACTGGGAATCTCGAAAGGCGGATGTTTTCGTAGCTCTATGGGAAGGCCACGATTTAAAGATGCTTTTAATGAGATTCGCTCTTCTATCTTCATCTATCTTGTTTGGAGCTACAACATAAGCATGATCTAGATTCTCTAGATTGGTTATCTCTTGCTTTCTCTTGTTACCTCTTTAGTAGATTAGATTAGATTCGTTTTCTTATGAGTTAGTAGATTAGATGCAACTTACTTTCATAAGATAGCTTACCTTGCTTTACTAGATTGAATCCTTGCGTTGCACATTGTTCCACTAACATTCGATACCTTGGGTTCACCACTCGAGGGAAGAAGGGTCCCTTGACTACGATGGGAGACTTGTCCGCTTGCAAGTCACAAACGAACTTTGATACAACTATTAACCGTCAATCGTGCGTGATATAATGGATAAAACAATTAGTGAAGCCGCACAAATCTTACAAAGGATAAGCAATGGACAAAGAACAATACGAGATCGGGCAAAGATGTTGTCAAGAGGAGCAAATGACAAAAAGCAAGCCCAAGGTGCTTGCTGAAATTTCTGAAAGATGAACCGAGGTCAAGGAAGATGAACCGACCATTCAAGAAATTGATGGATCCACTTCCCAAGGTAAGAGAAGTCATTTCTTTGGATGTTAAAAATGTTTAAACTAACATTAATGTAGGCCGGGCATGTGGAATGCTAGGACCATCGCGAGTTCAAGCAATCCTGGGTTCAAGTTGATTTCGCCCCACTAATCAACTACCGAAGGAAGGAGGAACACCGACACGTCGCCAAAGTAATTGAAGATATATTTGATCAAGAGATGAGTGGAGAGTCGATCCAAAAGATGTTTGAAGAAGAAAGAGAAGAAGGAGATGAAGGATGGATCGACCTATTTGACAACTCAAAGATTTATGATGAAGGAAGAGAAGAGTACAACCGTGATGAGCCTAGTGACTCAAAGGATAAATGGGAGGAGATAGGATTCCAAGCTAGATGATAGCTTGTGTGCTATTGAAGCCTACACACTAGCAAATCAAGACATGGAAGTACTCAAGGATGAAGGAAAGAGTGAATCAACAATGAGCGTATCTTGACGACATGTGTACATAGTAAAGATAAAGAAAGCAACATACAAGTCTTTGAAGATGAAGATCTCGTTGATAAAGAAGACTTCAAAGAAGAGATTAATGCATACATAGTTGAAGGATTACATGTTCCACATGATGAGTTGAAGAAATTGCAAGATGGTGATGAAGAGGCACCACACTTGTTGAGATCGATTCGCCTTCAACACCGCTTGATGAACCAAATATCACTCTTGTTGAAAAATCTCTAAGGCCAAGGTACACGCTGAAATCTCAAGATATTACTGTATTGATGTTGATAAATTCAAATACTCATGCTCAACCAATAGTATGAATGATACGCTTAATGTCCGTGCCTTGTTCCAATAGTGATCATGTTGATAAAGCAGATTTTCTTGAGAATGAAAAAGAGGAAACATTTAAGTTTGATCCAATTAATCCCACACCTAAAGAACCTTTGCCTAATGATGATCTAAGTGCTATGCATGAAACATATGCTTTATTTACATCTTGACTTGTTGCTACAATTCACATGTGGTGTTAATTATGGACGCGCGTATGTTTACAATAAGTTTTGTAAATCTCGATCATGCTTTGCGCTTGGTCAAGCTAATGACCTTAAAGAATCATATGTCGGGAAAGGCCCAATTTTCACTAACCATGTAGACAAGGCTTGAATAATGAAAAAAAAAGGAAGTCATGCCTAAAAGAGTTGCAAGATAAATCATCAACCTCTCCGAATCCCGCTGATGGATGCTGCTGTCTTCATCAATTTGAGAGATTGTTCAGAGGTGTACAAATGAAGAAAATGAGACATTCAGAAGCTCCATCGAATTACCTTTCCAACCGCATCAAGAACCAACAAGTTTGAAGACCCGTGCAAGGAGTTATGGGTCAGAAACATCGAGCGTTGCGCGTTCTGAAATTTCAGGACAGATTTCATTGCCGAAGTAAAACGGACGTAACTCTCTTGTCCGAGTCCGATTTGAGCATATAAAGACCTCGTTGGAAAGGAAATTTTGTGCACTGTGCAAATGGAGTAGAGCTTGAGTATACTCTCTGTTCTGTACATCAAAAAAATTCATAGAGTGAAGGCAGCACTAAAGGATGATAAAGAAGGGAGATAACGATGAAACAAAAGGATGCTTTGAGCAAGTCTTCTATAAGGACTGCTGTCAACATGGGAAGTAAATTAAAGTTGCATTGGTACCTTTATTCTTGCATGAAGGGCCATGGCTATGCAACGAAAAGAAGGTATGTGAGAAAGTCGAGCTCTATGACTTTAAATGAAGCGCTTTTCGGGAGGCAACCCGTTTCTTTATGTTTTTATTCCTTTCTTAGAGAGAATAAAGAATGACACCATCTTATGATGATCAACTTGTGGTTATTAATCTAAGTTTAGTTTTTTTAGAACCACCATCATGTTCATGCTCATATTTATTTATTTTCATGCATTGCATTTTGTTATCAACATGATGTTTCTTTGCACGTACATGTTTTGCACATAGTTGGCTTGGTTGTTTTAAATACTTAATGATGTATGCTTTCATATCCATGTTAATGCTCCAGCTGGGCATTTTCCTTTGTGATCTTGTGTAAACGTGGTGTTTAAACATGATTTCGGACCATCATCATTAAGTTCGATAAACCCTTGTTAGCTTTTCATATGTTTTCATGTTGCATTGGTTAGTTTATAAGCTCTCAGTTGGCGCTTAATTTTCCTTGTGCCATAAGGGTTATTGATTTAGGGATAGACATGGTGTTTTAACCCTTGATAAGTAAACCTTATGGCTATGGAAAAATTCGGCAACCTAGTTGTAAACATGGTGTTTAGAACTAGGTGAAAACATTGTCTTTGTTTATATGCTTTCCTATCATATGTGCATACACACCTTGCACCACGTACACTCATTAGGTTTTTATTCCTCATTAAACTAATTATGCCACAAGTTAAGAATCTTAGAGACATTGTTGGATTATTGGCAATTCTATCTACTCCCAATCGTCACCTTCTGGGTAGAATGTGCATTTAAAATGTCTTACGTGCAAGATAAAGACTCTCACTACAAGGAAATTGAAGGATGGCTAAGAAGTGCTTTGTCTTTCTTCCATGACTAGCAAAATGCTAAGCATGGGGGAGACCCCGAATCTTCAACACGGAAGTGCAACATGACACTCTAGAAGATAGAATGATAGCATCGTTAACATCTCCGGATCAATGCGCAAGAAGCCACCAATCTCATCAAAATTCTGGCATGGTCTCGGAAGGGAAAACACTGGATATTTTTGGATATTTAGAAGCAAGATGAAGTTACGATTCCAACAAATCAAGAATCAAGATAATCTGAGGTTCCTACAAGCGGTTATGCCCGAATCACCGAGTGCAATACGTCCTGAAATCAGTTTTGGACAGTACGCGCCGGGTTAAAACGGACATAGCCCCCTTGTTTGAACTCCGTTTTCGATGAATGACCACACGTTGGAAAGGTAATTTCATAAACTTTTCAATAGAGCTATATTTCGATATATTTTCTGTTCTGGACAGAGGGGGAAATCCATGAAAAAGAGGACAACAAGGAGATGATGAGAACAAGAAAGAGGAGATGGTGATGACAACATTGAAGAGAAGGGTGACCAATGACTCCATTAAGCATACAAGATCAAATTCAGAAGTTTAGAGCATTAATAAATCAAGACAAAGCAAAAGCAAGACTATATGGAGATGCTCAAGAAGGCAACGAAGAATTACAAAGG
Organism: Cenchrus americanus; assembly: GCA_947561735.1. Classification (NCBI taxonomy): domain Eukaryota; kingdom Viridiplantae; phylum Streptophyta; class Magnoliopsida; order Poales; family Poaceae; genus Cenchrus; species Cenchrus americanus. Next base: position 94,814,057 of record OX387241.1, on the reverse strand, counting down.
ATGGTAACATCTCCATGGACCTTCTCTTTGCAAACACAAATGCTTGTAAGTATGCCTTCAACCTCAACTAGGTGCAACCTTTTGTTTTTCTCTTCAAACAATAACATGGCTACTAGGAGGACAACCTAGGTTTCTTTTTTTACTTTCAATAGATAGGCATGACCATGTGTTCACCTCGATGTTCTATATCGCTCATGCTACTTTAAAGATTTACGAAAAGCCGTCGCTTTGTTTTACCTACATGAAGTTATACATGTCTTGGCTAATTGCTCTCTATAATATGATCCGAAATTAATTTAAATACCGGCTCTTTTATTTGTGGAGGTGAAATGACTATGCTCTACACCCACATACATATCTTTGATCTTTGTTTTAAGTTTATGGATAGCCGAATAACTTGTTGTTTTTATGAAAACTTAACTTTTATGCTATCTACATATTTGTGATGCTCTTGCAAAGTTCTACCTACCAAAGCCATATACATATATGTTTTATGATAACAAAACCTCGTAGATTGCAAACATATGTTTTGAGTTGGATTAGGATTGATTTCTATGGTTCGAGACTAAGAAGCCGGTCATTCCTTTCGTGTAACTTTTTCATGCTAGCCTTTTTGTCCATGCATTATGGGTTTTCACATCGAAAATTTCACAAACTTCGCTGGGCATCCACCCTAAAAACCAAAAACATCTTTTGTGATCACCTCCTCGTCCACAACCCAATTTGAGTATGGAGTACAATTTCGATGGAGATTCAAATATTCCGCAAGATTATGGAATTTATACTTACTTTACTGGGCCATTTCCCCTTCCTTTTTATGCTCGAGGACGAGCATCGTTCAAGCATGGGGGAGGAGTCATTCTATGACACAAACGCTATGTAAGTATTATGTTGCAAAAAGTTTTGAGGAGCAAAAAAAGAAAAAAAATGAAGAAGAAAAATGAAAGAAGAAAAAAATTATTATGATGAGAAGAAAAGAAAAATAAGGAAAAAGGAAGAATAAATGAAAAAAGAGAAAGAAAGAAAGAGAGAAAAATGAGAAGGAAATAAAATAAAGAAAAAAATAATAAAGATGCTCCTCGGATCTTTTTCTTCTATAAGTTCTCAAGTGCCTTGATGACAAATCCATACTCAAATCTTCCAACCATGTGCAATCACAACGAGGACTTCACTCGTGCTCTAGGATCATCCATTTGCCACTTGCACATGTCCACTTATCTAAATGTGTGTTTCATCCTTCTATTTCCAACATTTATTTTCCATGGCCTTTTTGACGAGTCTCGATAATTCCAATAGATCTCTCTCTTAATTTGACAACATTTCCCTGGATGTATGTTTTGCTAGGATTGTTTTTAACCTTCAAGCTCCACATAAGCCTTCCACTATCACATATGAGTAGAGTAGGTTGAAAATAATCTAGTATATGCTTGAGTGACTTGATGAGATGAGTGTTCCATGAGCTCTTGCAAGAGATTTTCACTTATGTTGGATATGCATCTTTGAAAATCTTCCATGTGACAAGGTAATGATTTGAAGTTCACTTAAGTTTGAGAGCATCGTGTTAAATGTGGCTTGTTCTTTATTGTTAGTCTATCTTCCATAATGAAAAAGAAGCCATTACACTTGAACCTTAAAAATAAATTTTTAAGAGAGAGCAATTTGTCTCGTCATGAATGACTATGTGGATAACATTGGAAGGCAACGCTGATTTCCTTTTTAAGCGAGGACCACTTACCGAGGACGAGCAAGGTTTAAGCATGGGGAGATGTTGACTAGAATTTCCGTCAACCTAGAGTACTTGTTATACATTGGTTTCGATTATGATTTGCAACTAACCCACCACTAGGCATACTAATGATATAACAAGTTCACACTTGCATGTCGATTTTCGAGTTTGTTGTTTACGCAGAAATTAACGTTAAAGAGGAGACTTTCTAGATAAGTTCATCAAGCACTTCAAGAGAAGATCATGAAGCCCGTCACAAGTCAAGACACGAAGTGAACAAGACTCCAAACAACCCAAGGACTGAAGAATCAACACGCAAAACTCCGGGGACTTGGATGTTTACCAACGACATTAACTTAGCCCGAGAGATATTCTCGCAGCTCAGGACAACATGATCTTTCGGTACAGATTCGGAGACTTAAACGGCCTTTAATGGCAAAAGTTTGACTACCAAAGTTGTGGGCCTCGACAATACCTTCGATTTGGACATGTGGAAGGCCCAATTCGGACAAGGGAGCTAGGAGATATAGCCTCCGAAATCCCTGCTGCGCAGTCAGTCCAAAATCAGAACAGATTATCTTCCAAGGCCGATTTGGAGATCTTATCTTCGTTTTTAAGGAAAGAAATGAATACCAAAGTTGAAGATAATTTCCGTGGCACACAACCTGGACACCGAATTTGCATTATTTGGAGTTCGTACGTGGGAGATATGGCCCTAGCAATGAAGGATCAAGGAATCAGAAAATCTGGTCGATTTTATGGAAACCAAGTTTGCTTCTCTCCCAAGGAGGATCTCGTGCAAGGCAAGGTGGAGCACGCCCAAAGGCACTCCAAGGACATAAATACGGCCCCTAGGCGCCCCAAGATGGTGACTCATCGAACAAATCATCCTACCAACGCCAATCACCTTAAAACCGCCGCCGCAAGATGAGGGAGAGAGTTAGATGAGTTCGTCGCAAGGATCAACGCCTACGGAGAGAAGGAAGCAAGAGGAGGACTCCGTGCCGCTGGCCTAGGGGTGTTCCCAAGCTCCATCGCCGCCATCTTCATCGACGACGTTCGTGAGTTCCATCACCCCTATGTGCTTCAATCCGTGTAAGATGATGGGGTAATGTCTCCGTTCATCCCCAAGATTAGATGGATACATGCTATGTGACCGCTTAATTGATTCGTGGTTTCAATCTATTATTTTCTTCATGTTGATGATACTTTGATGATTAAGGTTAGCTACCGTGTTTTTCAGGCATATGATATCCGCTACTCCCATAGAATCCATCAACATACCGTGTCCATCATAGGTCTAGTCACGAATACCTTCGTAGTGACAAGACGAGAGGAGTGGAAAAGGGCGAAACCGTGGTCACAACCCCGTAGATTGGTTTACCGCTTTCGTGTAGTAGATGCATACCATGTTATCCTAGATCCTAGGGAGACCCTTATCTTTCTTAATCACTCTCTTGTGTTCACCCCATTACCATCTAGTTTAACACTAGATTTGTTTGATCAACTTAACTTAGATTAACTTAGGTTAGATTGTCTTTATCTTTAGATTAATCTCTCTTCAAAGGTTTTCCATTCAACTAGATTAGTACTTGGTTAAGCGCTAGTAATCCCCTTGCTCCGCGGATTGACAAGAACCTTGGGAATCCCGTGGTGAAAAAGGTGTGAGGTCCGTACGCTTGCGGATCGTAGAGGGATACGTCTTTTATCCGTCAATGTACCCTCTGTGAACGTCCATACGTACAAGGTCCCTCGAGAGTCCAAGATCCGAGAACCACTCCGGCCGAAACAACACCTCAAAAAACCCTCATCCAACAACCCCGGACACAAAGCAGATTGTACCCCAACATTGAACAAGAGCTACACGCCCGAGTGATCTTGTCACTCACTTTCGATCTCACCTTCTCGAAAGCACACGCCCACGCCCATTGTCCCCAAAAGTGATGTACTCTTGTCACCATCGTGACGAGACTTGAGAACTACCCCTATCTCCCACGGCCATATGCCTCGAGCAAACCGTGAGTCAATCAACCAAATGTTCTTCAAGTCTCCCAATTCGAAATTCAAAAACGAGACGTGAGCGAAGAATGACTCAAAGACCGGGGTTAGTACCAAAAGAGTAAAAACTCGCTGCCGAGCCATTTGCTCGAAAGTGGGGTTAGCACCAACCAAAGCATCTCTCCTACCAAAGCTACCTCCACTAACACCACCACCGTAACCACCCCGAGGGAACCACCCTCTCCTCGCCCGGAGAAGGACCAAACCACGAAAGAGAACCCGTGGACCGTCCCTCCTCTCCTTCTCAAAGCTACTACCTCCCATCCCCGTTGTGAACTCGAGGGGGAGAACGCCTAGCAACCCGACCACCCGCAACCCCCCCCCAAACCCCAACCACCGAACCACGACCTCCAAACAACCCTCGCACCGTACGAGCACGAAACCCAAACGCCCGTCTGTGCTCGCACGGCTCCGATTCGCGTTCCACACCCGTCCGACCGAAGTGTGACCGCGCCAGCGCACCTCCAACAGCCTTCCGCTCTCCCCAAGCCCGAACGTCCTCACACTCGCCTTAGCCCCCGGGCATTTGCACACGAGGCTCAAGTACACCATCGAAGGGGTGGTACTTGTCCTTGTTAGCCCACTCCTTCGCCATTCTCTCCTCTCGCTTCCTCTTGAAGCAAAGCTCATCCTTATGGCCATCTCTCCCACAATAGCCACAATGGAACCTCACAAGCTTAGGCTTAGGCTTGGGATGTGGTCGCTTACCAGGCTTTCCACCAACTTCCTCCACCGTCACTCCGGGCACGAAAAACCGAGAACCGAGAACCCAACCGGGTAACCGAGAACCGAACCGAAGTAACCGAACCGACGGCTTTGCTTCTAATTCGTGCTCCCGCATCTCAGAACCGCCGAAATAACCGGGTTAATTCGGTTCCGAGGGCTCGGTACCGAAATAACCGAACTAACGAAATATATATTAGCACGGGCCAAAATACCGAGTAAAGGTGATTGTTATGTTTGATGCTTGTGGAACATTGCTTGTTTGCATTAGAATTTGACACATATATGTGTCGTCGCTTTTATGCTTATTGCTCCTTAAATTGTCTATGTTGGGTGCATAAAAAAGAGATGAAATCTTGTCAAAATTTGCATTTGAATGTGCTATTTTTTATGTTTTGAAAATTTCGGTTCCTTTCGGTTAGAACCGAAACCGAACCGAATTACCCGAAACCGAAAAGCCTCGGTTCCGAGTTCTCTGAGGAACCGATCGGTTCTAGGTTCGCTGGTAACCGAATTAACCGAATAACCGAAGAACCAAACCGATCGGTTTCGGTTAACCGAATGCCCAGAGTGATCCACCGGTTTCCCCTCACTAGCCTTCTCACTTTCTTTCCCAAAGATCACTTTCCCCGAAGTGCTCACAAACTTGATAGGCTTTTGTAAATCATTTGTGGGTGTAGGAAACATGGGTGGAGCTGAGGTTGTGTCTAGTCAGTTCCTAAGATGGTTAGGTTTTGGGGGGAAATCATTTTTGTGGTGGTTTTTTGGTGGCTCCGGGATATTCTCTCCACTTCCCTCACCAACCTTGTTTGCCCCAAGTCCCTCACCATCCTGCCTCTTAAACGCCTCGATCATCATCCTCAACTGAGGCTCATGACCAGACAACCAACCCATCAACTTTCTCAAGTCATCATTCTCATCCTGCAAACGATCAACATAATGTGCAAGTTCCAAATTTTTCAAAGCATGCATTTCACAGGTAGAGCATCATGTAGGCATGGGTTCCTTCAATTTAGCCTCAAATGAACTAGTGTAAGCATGCATCTCATCAATCTTAGCATGCAAAACAGGGCAAGAAGTGCAAGCACCTAGCAAGGCAGGTCTAGACTTAAGCTCAGCCACTTCAACCCTAAGCACATCTAGTTCCTCACACTTGGAGGCATGCTTCTCCTTAAACAAAGCAAGATCAGCAAGAAAGATGGAGCAATCAGCACAATCAACCTCATCAGAAACAACAGGGCTAGCCTTAAGGGAATCAATCTCAAGCTTGCTATCAAGCACCTGTGTTTCTAGCTCAGCCACTCTAGTCCTAGCATCCTCGAGTGAAGCCCTAAGCTCTTTTCTCATTTTCTTGGCCTCTCTAAGCATGTCATCACGGTTATCAAGCAAAGAGCCAAGCCTCTCATTCTCCTAGCGCAAGAAGGGAAGTTCATCACGCACCTCGTCGTCGGAATCGGAGTCCGAGTCGCTCTGTGTGCTCTTCTTGCTGCCGGAGCTCAGCGCCATGGTGGTGCGAGGCCGTCTCTCGCGAGCGGCTCGGCTCCCTGCTCAGGTTCTTGGACGACTTCTTGCTCTTGCGACGATCACCTTCATCCTCACTGCTGCTCGAGCTCGAGGTGGAGTACGCGGAACTGGAGTTGACGTCGCTCGCTCCAACCATCGCTCGGGCCTTGCCTTGGCTCTCCTTCTTTCTCAATCGTCGCTCGTCCTTGTACTTGTTCTTGTGCTTGCTCTTGTGGTCGCGCCTCGACCGGTACTTGCCATCGTTCCTCGGCTTGTGCTTGTAGCCGTCCTTGTTCTCGACCTTCTCCGGGCAGTCGGCGATGAAGTGTCCTGGCTTGCCGCACTGGAAGCATGTCCTCGTGTTCCTCCTCATGTTCACTCGGTTCTCGTGCAGCCTCTCGAACCGCCTTGTCAAGAGCGCCAGCTCATCCTCTCCAAGCTCGTCGAACTCCTCATCTGGCATAGACATCAAGGAGGAAAAAGAGAACATCCTGGTGGATGAGTTAGTGTTAGCCTTTCCTTTCGAACCACCAACGAGGGCAAGACTATGGGAATCAGTCGGTCCCTCGAGCTTGGCAGTCATGCCCCTATCCACCTCAGTTGACTTGAGCTTCAAGAACAGCTCGTTCACCGTCAGAGTGTCATACTTCTCCGACTCCACAATGGCCTCGAACTTTCCGCCCCAAATTGTATGATCCAAAGAGTGTAAGAGCTTGACCGCTCTATCATGATCATCGTACGGGAGCACGTCCACATTGGCCCTCATGTTGTTCACAACCATCGTGAACCTCTGAAACAAGGCATCGATGGACTCACTGGGGCGATGAGTGAAGTTCTCATACTCTCTCCGGTAGGTCGCATACATCCGTTCCTGAACCTGGGCATTCCCAACATGAGCCTCCTTCAACACCGCCCAAATCCTACAAGCCAAGTGCTCGGTGTGCACCCGATCGAACTCAGGCTGACACAAAGCACGAAACAAGTAGTCGACCGCCTTATTGTTGGCGTCGAATGCGTCCCTCGATCTGGAGCGAGGAAGTCCATCAGCCGGACATAGCTGTGTCCACCGTGACATCCCAAAGGATCGACCCTTTCCGCAGAAACGCACCCATCCGCTTGCTCCACATCCGGTAGTTCTTGCCATCGAAGTGTGGAGGACCCGAACCCCGTTCACGGTACGCCATCCTTGGATCTTAGACTGGTTAGAGTCAATAAAGACCCGAACCGGCTCTGATACCACTTGAAGGACCGATACGACGAACCAGAGAGGGGGGAGTGAATGGGAGCCGATTTCTTCTCGAAGGAGATAGAAACTCCTACAAGATGAACACGGCTTCCAACACACGTCTCCGACTCACTACCCAAGTTGGCCAAGCCCACGTAGCCACTGGAGTGCCACTGGACCTAGGAACCAACACACACACCCTTTCGACCCGAGAACGCAGCGGAACACCAAACCTCGAGTCTTCAGACCAACACCGGTCAGACCGGTGAGCACCACCGGTCAGACCGGTCCCAGCTGGTGAAACTGGGCAACTTTCACTAAGTGGCTCCACACCGGTTAGACCAGTCACAGCCTGAAAGCCCCCAAGGCACCAAACAGGTCACCCGACCTCCAAACTGACCCAAACTCGAAACAGCAGCAACAGCAAACACACCCAGACGTTTACCCCAGCAAAAACCCACCGAGGGTTGCACCTGTCAGATCGGTCAAGAGCACCGGTCAGACCGGTGTAGCCTGGGCAGCTCGGGATGAACAGCACCCGTGGGTCAACTCCCCTAAATCCAAACCTCGATCTCCCGAATCGCTCCACGGACTTGAACAAGACTTTGGGGATAATAGGAACACCTCATGAGGAGTCCATAGCCAAGTTTAATCCCACCAAAACTCATCCAAAAAGGAGGAATCAAAGAAATCCCTCCAAGAGCACCACAAACCCTAGAACTCGGAAAACCCCAAAATCGAGCCCCTTTACTCACGGATTTGGGAGGGGGATCACAGCCCAAAGAACCACGAAGGGTTCCCACAAATTTCCCCCATCAAATCCCCAAGAGAAAGGTCCCGAAAACAACCCAAAGGAATCACCAAGAGAGGGCTCCGAAAATCACCACCAAGAACAACCGGGAACAACACACCCAAACCTTGAGGAACCACGCCGAATCATCTATACATGCAACAAAGGTTCATACAAGGTCTAGCTTGCCGCCAGATCATCCAACCCTCTCACAAGATCTCACCATGAAGCTCTCAAGCTAGTCCTATAGAAATGCTAAGGAAAATAGGAAGGAAAATAGGAAAACAAATGAGCTAGGGTTCCAAGAGTTGGCTGCCATCCTCTCACCTCTTGGGTTATATGGAGGCAACCGAAAGTCTAAAATGCCCTTTCCTAATAACTAGGGGTACAAGCCCCTCAAGGGCGGATTTGGAAGTCTTCATGTCTTCACCATCGGACGGATGCCCAGCGACCGCACCCTGCGTAGCCTCGACGCAAGCCATGCGATACCGACGCGTGTCCTGCGCCGAAGTCTCGGACGCGTCGTCGCACACCGGTCGGAGCCGGTGCTCCCAGCCGGTCGGCCGGTACCCACGGTCGGGCGGTCGGACCCTTGGTCGGGCCGGTGCGGGTGCTCTTGCAGCTCCGTCTTCGGTTCTTCGGTCTTGGCTTTGTGGATCAACCAAGGAACCTAGTGGTTTTCTGGTGAACCACCGGAAACCCCGCGAACTCGGTGTAGCCTCCGCCAATCTCCACTCATGACTCGGCTCCCACGTAGTCCCGGCTCGACCTTGGTTTTGAGGCTCAACCAAGAAACCTTCCTTGACTTCATCTTGCTGTTCATGCCACCATGCGGCCCGCACTTGACCCCGCTGGCCACCGGGTCCCTCGAACAAAGCCTACTTGTCTTCTCCACACCTAGAGGCCTCACCGGCGATGACCTTTCGCGCTTGTTCTTCACCTGCACCAACACCAGTCAAGCCGCAACCTGCACCTGCAATACTTAGCCAAGAATCAGTCCACACAACGTTGTCAATCACTCGTCACACAAGGAAGCGACCATCCACCAGTCCTCGAACCACACATGGTCCTCAGTTGGGTGAAGACCTTCTCCTCCTTGATGTCCAAGGAGCCGGTCGCCGGTGGCGGCGGTGAGGAGGCAGGGGAGGAGGCGATGGATCGGGCGTTGACCTCCACAGGGACGGACGCCCGGGCCATAAGAAGCATGGGCTGGTCCTCCTCCGGCTCATGGGCCAGGTGGGCCTCCACCTTCTTCTTCGGCTGGTTAGGGCAATAGCGAGCCCAATGACCGGTTTTGTGGCACTTGAAGCAGGGTGAAGCCGGCGGCTTGTTCGGGTCACGGAACTCGCCGCGTCCGCCGCCGCTCTTGGCGTGATGATTGTTCTGATCCTTCTTCTCACCGGAGCATGAGCTACCGCGCCCGCCGTCCTGCCCCTTGGTCCTCTCCAGCCACTCCTCATGGGTGAGGAGTAACTTTCCAATGGAGGAGCTGGGCGGCGGCGCCACTTCCTCCTCCGCGTCGTCAGACGACTTCAGTGTGCCTGTGATCTCCTCGATGGAGAGCTTCGAAATGTCAACGAAAGCCTCCATTGAAATGACAAGCTACTTGTACCTCGGCCTGACAACGCGCAGAAACTTCTTGGCGGCTTTGGAATCCGGCTCCGGATCCCCAAGATCCGCCAGACGTTGGACGATGTCGGAAAAGCGGAGCGCGAAGTCCTCGATGGCTTCCCGGTCGCGGAGCTTGATCGTCTCATACTCCGCGCGCAATGTCTGCGCCATCACAGCCCTCCGCCGTTCGTCGCCGAGGCGGAGAGTTTTGATTGCCTCCCACGCCTCCGACGTCGTCTCCTTGACGGCAAGCGCAGGGACCATCTCCGACCGGACTGCGCTGCAGATGGCGTCGAGGGCGGTGTGGTCGTCACGGAAATCGCCATCGCCGAACTCGATCACGTCTCAGAGGTCTCGGGCTTGGAGCTTCAATTTCATCCGCAGCGACCATTCGACGTAGTTCATCTTTGTGAGCTGCGGCCAGGAGCCCGAGCTACCGGAGTCGCAGACGATGCGCTCGACGACGCGTTCCCGAGGCTTGTCCGCGTCGCGGTGGCACGAGCGAGGTCGGCGAGGAGGGGATTTGCCCAGGAAACCGCGGTCGGATGGCTTCTCGCCGTCAGGGTCGCCGGACGGCCCCGACTTCTTCTCCTGCGGTGGGGACTTGCCGGTGGAGATGCGCGGCGGCGTGCCGCCGCTTGAATTAGGCGGTGGCAAGGTCATGGCGACCGCCCAGGGGCCTTAACCACTCTGGTACCAAATGTCGAAAGAAACCAGGAGAACGCCTGACAGGGTGTCACCGGCGAGCACTGGATCTTCCTGCACTCAAACGAACAAGGAGTCTGTTGTTTTTGGTGCTGCAAAACTTGGCAGCATTTTCTGCATATTGCTTGAGAATATATAGGAAAACAAGAAACAGAAAATGGGGAGGTATTCTCCCAGGACGTGAGTGTGCACGTCGCTACAAGCTGCGCCATCCCGCAGCTCCCGCGCACGACGCCCTGAAGACGCGGACGCGCCCCGCATGAACACAACATGCGTCAGGCTCTCAAAGCATACACTAGAACGTGCAGCTAACGGCTAAAAAAATGACTAACTAAAACTATGTACATGAGGTGATTGATTGCGGGTTAATTTCCAACATCTGCTCCTCTACCTCCGCCGCAACCAGGACCATCGTCTCGTCCCCCTCCGTCTTCGTCACAGTGGCGAGTCCGGAGGACGCCGGCGCTCCCTTGGCTCGTCATGTCCACCTCGTTGCTCTGCAATGCATGCAGAGTGGGGGGATTTAGAACTCATGAGCAAAACAAACTTTAGTAAAATCTGTCGAATTGTGCTCATGGCTCGAAATCGGACCAATTCGACAACTGGATTGCGACCACGCATCCACAGATTGCCAAGTCAGGCCTCAAACCCAAGACCAACCACCAGTGACCAACTCAAAAGTTCAAACCAAATCGCACGCCCCTTGAAACGCAAGCAAAACACTCCTAGATCCGCCGCGGGGGAGGGCTCCCCCCGTGCCCGGCAGCGAACCACAGCCCCGCGCGTGAGAAGCTCCGACCAGGTCCCACTGAACACGTCCTCCTCCTCCCCATGAATCACGACGTCACCGCCCGTTGTCGTCATTCCGGCGGCCCCGCCGTAGCCTTCGTTCGTCGGGGTCGCAACCGGCCCGTGTGACATGTTCGTCGTCAGAAACGAGCACAGCATGCTGGAGGTGTCGTCTGGGCTCATGGCCGCGACGCCGCCGCCGTACGGGATCGCCAGCGAAGAAGGGGCAGGAACGATTCCTGTGCTCGGGTGGATAGGAGAGGGGGTGATTTGCAAAATAGGATGGAGCAGGCGGGCGTTGTTTCATAAAATGCTCCTAGCTCTCTACCGAGTCGTTGGATGAAGATCTGGCGGTCCTGATCAAATCTTTCATAGTTTGCACAAGTAAACTGGTTTGCACATGACACGCTCCAGAAACCCAAAGTTTGGCCTGATTGCACATGTATTGAAGAATTAGTGCTTTGGAATCCGGATGGGAACATGTGCTAATTATCCTCACCAAGTTGCGGTGTCGAGCCATGCACAATGTTTGCAAGCGGTTTTTCCACTACTGGCAGGTGCAACTGCCTTTATCATGCGGCTTGTGGTGCTTCGCGATTCGTGTACAAGTCAGCTGCCGTTTCTCACGAGAAAATGAGGAGAACACCTTCGGCCACACCTGTGACTCTCCTTCACATTCACTGATTTCATCCCTTCTCTCCACTTTCTCTCTCTCTCTCCTTCCGCCACTCCATCCCACCACTGTTCCCCTCTCTCATCCATGGTCGACCGCCGCAGTCACCTCCGGCACCCGCTGCAGCCACCTCCGGCCACCCGCTCGGGCGTGGCCATCCCGCGGAGGCGAAGGTGCCAGCCCTGCGGCCATCTCCTACATCACCGACCGCCGCGACCATCTCCTCCATCACCGACCATCGCGGTCATCTCCTCCATCACCAGCATCTCCTCAATCACTGGCCAACCGCCATGGAGGTGGCCGCGTCCATCTTCGCCATCCGCTGTCTCAGCGAGGCGAGAAAAAGGAGGCAAAATCACGAGTAGTAGATGCAAAAGCAGTCAACCGGCCTTGGACGCATGTCGAGCAAAGCATGAATCATGGATGTTGTCCAACGGTGGGGTGATAAGGGTAGGTGCAACTACTAGTTGTGGGAAGTGTTTTCCGTAATGTTTGGCACTCAACATCGAAGCTCTTTAAGGCCCGCTCAGATTCCACGTTAAGAAATTTGATTGCAAGTTGCAACCGTTAAGCCATCACTCAGTTGGCCCTTTAAAACTTTCCCAAAACCCCCAACACTGATAAGGTTCTCCCCACTGAAATTTCTAGTAGTATCGTGGTATGATACAACAAAGATCTTGTTAACAACATCAACCTTCAAAGGGGGCTGAGAGTAGATCCCTCCTCTGATTTCTTAAATTTTCGTTTGAAGATTAGTGACAAGACAATAACAGCATGATACTAGGAAGAACATATTTCAAGATATGGAGTTTGAGTTTCGTAAAGCGAGAGTCGCTTGCACATAGTGAGAATCCTAGATGCGGCAGACCACAGAGAGCTTCATTCCCCATCAAAGAGTCGGGGAGAAATTTGAGAAAACACCACCTGTTGGTATCTGACCTTCGAGCTTGTTGAATGAAAAGTTCTAGTCCCTAAGGTAAGTGAGTCTGGCCAAGGAATTCGGTATTGTTCCAGAAAGAGAGGTGTCAGACAAATCTAGTGTCACTAGGCTAGTTAACTTGCTCAATGAGTCTGGTATTGAATCTTGAAACATATTATGTGAAAGGCTGAGGTAGGTTAGCATTTGGAGGTCACTTAGAGCAGCTCCAACTATTTGGCAAAATAACTTGGTATCTATAAAATTTTGGCAAAATAAGAAAAAATCAACTCCAACAGTTTGACAAAACAACTTGGCATTAATACCGATTCCTCCCCCTCCCAGGCACATATATGCGCGTGTGAGATTTTGGCATCGCGATTTACATATCAGTTTTCTAGCACTGGCACCAGACTTCCCCCACGCGCTTTTCTTCGCCCTCGTCCCCACACACTTTTGTAAGTGCAATCAAGCCCTATGTGGGTTTTAGTGAATTAAGTGACAACTTGATTAAAACACTATAAAACCCCGGATTTTCACAGAAAACCTAAATCTCTGAACCATTGCAATAGTCCCAGGATCAGTGGCTATCGCGTACAAAACATGTCACAGATAAATACACAAAGTCATACATCGCATCACATGAGAGTAAAAGTACATAATTTATTACATGTCTATTATGTAGTACATCATTACAAGCCTCTTGGCTGAATCAGAGTGAAATTCTATGCAATGGTAGCTAGCATCTCAGAAGGGTCTCCATATTTTATTCTTCTTGCCACATGCATCCTTGAGCGAAGCGACGCATCCCTCAGTCGTACCATCCATCGACGTTGTTGTCGTACTCGGGCTCGTACCCTGCACACCCAAAGTCTACCACCAAGGAGTGGGATAGGTCCACGTCACCAACTGTATGGAACTTTAAGTGGCCTAACATCTAAAGGGAGAAAAAGAGACAAGGAAGCGGCTCTAGTTTCCTATGCAGCAGTAGCAGCAGAGTATAATCAAGATATCTCCATCAAGTTCCCAAACCAAAAGCTCTCAACACAGCTCAGAACCACCTGGTCACCCAGGGCCCCGTCTCCACAACCTACTCATGTCTAGGGTCGATGCGGGAACTTCCTCTCCTCGCACCTCAATGGTTGCAATCGGATCAACGAGGTAGATGGAGCCTCTCTCCTCTACCGACTGTAACCACGGCTCACCATACAATCATCTATAGGGGGACGGTAGAAATCCCAAAACATGAGAAACAGACATGTATTCTAGGCATTGTCCATGACTGAGGACGCGGCTATAACTATAGATGGAACAACTCTGCAGAGTGTGTACACCTGTACCCATCCCGGAATGGCACCCGGCCGGTGTATGGCCGACTGAGCCCATCCTACCGTGCGAACTCTCGGTAGTTACGGTCCCATCCGGCATCCGGCCCTCAAAAACTGAGGACCATGTGTGGTTCGAGGACCGGTGGATGGTCGCTTCTTGGTGTGATGAGTGATTGACAACGTTGTGAGGACTGACTCTTGGCTAAGTATTGTAGGTGCAGGTTGCGGCTTTACTGGTGTTGGTGCAGGTGAAGAACAAGCATGAAAGGTCGTCGCCGGTGAGGCCTCCAGGTGTGGAGAAGACAAGTAGGCTTGGTTCGAGGGACCTGGTAGCCAGTGGAGTCAAGTGTGGGTCGCATGGTGGCAAGAACAACGGGACGAGGTCGTGGACGGTTTCTTGGTTGAGCCTCAAAACCAAGGTCGAGCCGAGACTACGTGGGAGCCGAGTCATGAGTGGCGATTGGCGGAGGTTACACCGAGTTCGCGGGGTTTGCAGTGGTTCACCAGAAAACCACTGGGTTACTCGGTTGAGCCACAAAACCGAGGCCGAAGACTCGACGAGGAGGTGTGGCCACCCAGGCCGGTTCAACTGCCCAGGAGGGGCGGTCTGACCGCCCTAGTCGCTGGCACCGAGATGCTTCGAAGCGGAGGTCACGCGTCGGGATCGCAAGGCTTGCGCCGAGGCTAAACAGGTTGCAGTCGCCTGACATCCATCCGATGAAGAAAATCTGAAGTCTTCCAAATTCGCCCTTGAGGGGCTTGTATCCCTAGTTATTAAGTAAGGGTAGTTTATTCTTTTGGGTGCCTCCATATATACTCTTTGAGGGGGTGGATGGCAGCCAACTCTTGGGACTCTAGCTCATTTGTTTTTCCATTTTAGTTCTCATTTTCCTCTAGTTTTCTAGGACTAGCTTGAGAGCTTCATGTGAGATCTAGAGAGAGGGATGGATGTATGGGTGGCAAGATAGACCTTGAACGAACCTTCATGGTATGTATAGATGGTTCGGCGTTGTTCCTCAAGGTGGTGAAGTGTTTTTCCCTTCCTTCTTTGTGGTGATTTTCGGAGCTCTTTATTGTGCTTTTCTTGGCGGAGTTTTGAGGACGATTTCTTGGGGATTTTATTGGGTGTCACATATGAGGATCTTGTGCCTCTTTGGCTGGTGACTTTGCCCCCAAATCTCCCTTGAATCGGACTCGATTTGGTGGTTTTTTCGAGTTGGGTGAGTTCTTAACCTAGAGAGACAATTTGTTCGATTCCTCTTGATTGTGAGCGTTTCGGGTCAATTCCTTTGAGGTAGAGGTTTCCCAGGAGGTAACCCAGCTATTCCTGAAGTTTCGCTGCAATCCGTGGAGTGATTCGGGAGATCGGGCGATGGGAAGTTGAGGTGTGACCCGCGGGTAGGTTTTCTGGAAGGGGCGGTCTAACCGCCTGGGGGGGGGGGTTCTAACCGCCCTGGGCCTTCCTGGTTGAGGTTTTGATTTCGCCAAATTTTCCTCTGTGAGTTTGTTCGCCTTGATCAGAGGAGCGTTCGGGTGAAATTTCGGGTCATTTTCGTGCTGTTTGCTAGGAGTTCTTGCTTGGAGTTCTTTGCTGGGTACAGGAGGTTAGACCGCCCCTGGTAGCCGGTCTAACCGCCCCTAGGCCCCTAGGTGAAGTTTTGGTTTTCGCCAAGATTTCTTGGTAGCTAGCATGTCCCTGACCAGAGATCTCTGTTGGTGAAACCATGGTGCGTTTTGGTGCTCGGAGGAGGTGTTTTAGAGGATTTCTTGGTTGCCTGGTGGATGCGGTCTAACCGCCCCACATACCCAGTCTAACCGCCCCCTCTGGACAGCCGGCTTCCGAGTTGTTTCCGCTGTCGTGGGTGCGTAGGAGTTGAGGTTGCTGGTAGTGTTTGTTCCTAGGACCAGTAGCACTCCAGTGGCTACGTGGTTTTGGTAAACGGAAGGTAGAAGTGCAGAGCGTGTGATTTTGGGGGTTCGACCAAGCGAGTTCATCTTGTTGGAGTTTCAATCTCCTTCAAGAAGAATTTTTATAGGCTCCCATTCACTCCCCCCTCTCTGGTCGCCCAATCGGTCCTTCAACTGGTATCAGAGCCAGTTCGGGTCTATATTGACTCTAGCCAGTCTAAGATCCAAAGATGACATACCAGGAACGGGGTTCGGGTCCTCCACACTTCGATGGGAAGACCTACCAGATGTGGAGTAAGCGGATGGCGGCGTTCCTCTGTGGAAAGGGTCAGATCCTTTGGGATGTCACGGTGGACAACAACTATGTCCAGCCGATGAACTTCCTTGCTCCAGGATCGAGGGACATGTTCGACGCCAACAACAATGCGGTCGACTACTTATTTCGTGCTCTGTGTCATCCTGAATTCGATCGGGTGCACACGGAGAGCTTGGCTTGTAGAATCTGGTCAGTGTTGAGAGAAGCTCATGTTGGGAATGCCCAGGTTCAGGCTCGGATGTATGCGACTTACCGGAGAGAGTACGAGAATTTCACTCATCTCCCCTGCGAGTCCATCGATGCCTTGTTTCAGAGGTTCACGGTGGTTGTGAACAACATGATGGCCAATGTGGACGTGCTCCCGTACGATGATCATGATAGAGCTGTTAAGCTCTTACACTCTTTGGATCGTACGATTTGGGGCGGAAAGTGTTAACACCAAAAATTGGTACAGGAAAGGGACTGACTTGTGGGCCGAGTTTGGTAATAACGAAATGCCATTCGGTAGGAAAAATCTCCTCAGAGGATTCAGTAAAGATGCTTGCGGTCGGCAATACGCTATCATTCGACAGAAGGACTGTTTGCTCTTTTAAAAGGAAGTTTTCGGGAATGCGTGATGACGTGGCCCGAATATAAGAAAGGACGAATTGATGACGGGTACGAGATGAACATTGGCGCGGAGCATTATTTTAGGTATCAAATGTTGTACTCGTAGTCGAACAGGAGTCATGTTAGGACAAGGGTATAAATATAAACCCTTGATGTCTGTAATAGGGATCGAACATCTACACAACAAAACCGACCCCGTGCCAAACTTCGAGTCCTTTAGTCGAGTCGTCGAGTTCTTTGAGAGGAGTCATCGATCCGTCGACCTCCGTAAGTACCGGCAACCTTGTATCACGTCTAGTATCATGCGGTGGATTTAGACCGTGATGCAAGTAGTCTTGTTACCTTGCTTAGTATCATGCGGTGGATTTAAGCTTGGTTCAAGAGGGTTTCCTATTAGATCACGAGCCATGCGGTAGGCTAAGATCTAGCTCGAAGCTAGTTATCGGCTCTATTAGATTTGGCAAGATCTAATAGATTCATTAAGTGACCATATGTTGCTTTGGATTTTGCTTTATGTTTAAATTCATGTAACACTCTTTTTCCCAATCTAGATCGATTACTTTCGGCTTTACCTTTTTGAGATCCATGTGATGTGCTTTCAAGTCTTTGTTTATTATAAAGGATCAAGTGCTCTCAATAGCCGAATTTAGATCAATCTAGATTGTCACGTGTTGCGGGTTCAAGCTTTGACTTTTCAAATGTTTGTTTCTTCTTCACAGAACCCGGATCGGCTGTACAGCTATATTTGGTAATGCTACCACAAGTGAAACGTGTTCATAAGTTTGTTTTAAATAATGTATGCTTTTAGCCTTCCATACTTAGATCGTATCATGCGGTGGATTAATCTATTTGTGGTTGGTGGCTTGGTTTCAAACAAGTCGTATCATGCGGTGGATTAACTTGTTTGGTGTCATGCTCGACGGGTTTGAAAGTACCTGGACATGCGGTAGACTAGTGCTTTTGGCCTATGCATGCTTGTTTACTTCATGTTTATAATCATGCTTTCACCTTATTTATTTTTATCGTTATTTATCCTCGCAAGTCGGTCATGTCCACGTGCGAATAATGATGTTTAAACAAAGACCGATCTTTTGTCATGCTTACGTCATGCATTCGGCTATATCCTGGTTTCATGTTTTAAAGCTCCCGAATGATATTTAAACTACTGACAGATAGCTTGTTGTAGCTATATGTCATTTTAATTGGCTTTCTAGCCGTAAATACGAAACTGTCTGGTACCACCCGGCAAGTTCCAGGTTTTATCTAACTATTTTTCATCCTTTGCCAGTTTCAGGAAAATTGACTGGCACGCTTCGGATCCGGCACGTGTGTTAAGCTAGCTTCGTTCGGCTTGCTGTGTGCTTGGCGCGAGGTGCTGATTTTTGCGTCAACACACTTTTTGGCACGCCCGGTGGGACCAATCTAGCTGATTCAAGATGCCTGATATTCATGATGTCATGGATGTCACCATGGATGACCTATCTTCAGAACAGCAGATATAGTTGAAGGATGCCATTGACTAGTTTCAGCAAAAGTGTTTAATGTCATTTGGCAAGAACAGAAGTGGTGTGCCGTATCTCAAATCTGACATGCCAAGGGTTCTATTACCAGGGGAACCTGACACCACGTCTGCTGAGGAGAAACTGGAAGCTATGAATGCTTTTCGGCAAACTATGGAAAGCATAATGGTCAAACATCATACTGCTTTCTTGACTATGTTCAAACAGATGATGGTTGGAGTCTTTGGCCCAGGTATGGAAAGGACGCTTGGTCGTGTATCACCTCAAGCATCTACTGTAGAGGTTGGAGAAACTAGTGTTGCTGTCAATAGCCAACCAGCTCGAGATGCAAGTGCTCAGCCGCCTTTGCAAAGTATAGGACGACAACCAGTCCAACCTCCTCTACAAAGTATGAGAAGTCAACCACTCCAGCCGCCCCTACAAAGTACTGGGGGTCGTCCGGTCCAACAGCAGAACCCTTATCAGGCAATGCCTAACAGGCCTACTTATGGAGATTTGGCATTCGGTTCTTCTGGAGTTCCACCCAACTCTACTTATAGAATAGCCCCAGCAAACAATAGGCTACAAAAGAATATGTATGGAGAGGGGTATTCGGAATTCATGGATTACGGCGCCATTGATGCTTTCCCAAATCCTGGTTATGGTGCAGCTGCAGGAATGCCTACTGGACCTACTGGAAGGCCAGGGGATCAAGATGCTAATGTTGATCTTATGGTACAGAAAATGACCGATGTCTTGCAAAATCAATTCGGCCTGAAACCCAAGATGCAAGGGCAAGTTTATACACCTCCTTTCCCAGAATGGTACCACAGGGTGGCTTTGCCACGCAGGGTGAAACCTCCGTCAGATTTCACAAAGTTCTCTGGGCAAGATGATACTAGCACTGTGGAGCACAAAGCTCGATATTTGATGCAGCTTGGAAAAGCTTCAGCTGATGAAGCATTCAGGATCAGATACTTTCCCTTGTCACTGACAGGCCCAACTTTCACATGGTTTGCTTCTTTGCCTGCTCAATCAAACTGTTCCTGGAAGGATTTGGAACAGAAGTTCCATGCTCATTACTTCCTTGGTAGTAATGAGAAAAAGCTAATTGATCTAACTACCCTGCGACAGAGGCACAATGAAACGCCCATGGAATTTCTCAGGAGGTTCAGAGAGACTAAAAGCGTGTGCTTCTCTTTGAATCTGCTAGATGATCAATTGGCTGACATGGCTATTGCGGGTATGTTACCAGCTATTCGGGAGAAGCTATTCAGCATGGAGTTTGATAATATTGGCCAACTGTCACACAGATTGTCATTGATGAGCAACCAAGCTTATGGCTTCAGGAAAGACTCCAGGTTTGCCAAACACAATGATATAGCTGACATCTACAACCAATTCCTCAAAAGAGCTGATCAAGGGGAAGAAGTTGATGATGATGATGAGGAGATAGTCGCAGCTGAGATGGTGTGGGGCAAAGAGCCACTGACAGTGAACCAGAGATGGATCAAGCAAGCCAAGGGCACATATGACTTTGATGTGACCAAGGCTGACAAGCTCTTTGAGTTCCTTGTAAAGGAAGGCCGAATCAAGTTGCCAGAAGGGCATTCTATGCTTCGGCCTGATGGAGTTAAAGAGAAAAGATATTGTGGGTTTCACGACAGGAATTCTCACTCCATCAACGATTGCAGGGTTTTCAGGATGAGGATCCAGAAGGCTATCCAGGAAGGCCATTTGAAGTTTGATAATAAAATGAAGTTGGATGGTAACCCTTTTCCTCAAAACATGGTTGGGTTTTCTGTCAATATGGTGACCGCTGAGGAAAAAGGGAAAGTGAAGGTCTTAACTTCAGCAAGAGCAAAGCAGGATGGATCAGTTGACCCTGCTCGGCAAATAACAGTGGAACAAGCCCACAAAGAAGCGCCTTGCATCCTGAAAAGCCAAATGGAGGTTGGGGAATCTTCTAAATCCAAGCCCAGGGTGACTACGTGTATTCTCCTTAACAAGTGACAGCGTCAGCAAAAAGAACGCTACCAGAAACAGAAATATGAGGAGGAGAACCGGAGGTTTGAAGAGGAAGCACACAGAAGAGAACAGGAAGAACATGCACGAGAACAAGAGCGTGTGCATTGGGGATGTGCGTTCTTCAGGCACTGCTGGAATGAGGGTTTGAAACTCCCCACGTTGAACAATTGTTCTGAATGCAGTGACAAATACACTGAGTATAGGCAGGATACTGTCAATCGCCAATCCGTCCATGAAAGAATTGGAAGGGTATACCCTAGTGACAGTCGGCTCATAAAAATAAATGAAGTTGATGATCACCCAAGAAAAAGATATGCTGATCAAAAATGGGTTGATCACGAAGAGCGGGAGCGTGAATATGTCTGGCAGGAAGGATAATGGTGCCCATTTGGCTTGAGGAGAAGCCAAAAGAGAAGAATTCAGCGCTTGAGAAATCAGGAGTTGAAACAAGCAGGGATCTAGAGGAAGCAGGTGTGGCATCCAAAGGATAAGCCTGATGGATCTGGTCGTTCGGCTCCAATATGCATGGTATGCTTCTTGCCGAATGAGTTCATGCTCCAGCTAATCAGGTTGTGCAGGAAGAAGCGTCACCAGACATCAATGAAGATGTGCAACTTGGGCTAATGGCACAGCTGATGTTGACCAAGCAAGCGACCTTTGACAAGCCGGCCAAGAATCGACATATGAGGCCGCTGTACTTGAAGGGACATGTCAATGGCAAGCCATTGACCAAGATGTTTGTTGATGGTGGAGCTGCGGTCAATGTGATGCCATACACCACGTTCAGAAAGCTTGGCATGGGCCCTGGGGATTTGACGCCAACAAGTATAATTCTGAATGATTTTGCTGGGAATCCTTCAGACACCAAGGGCTGCGTACATGTGGACCTGATGATCGGGTCTAAGACTTTTCTCACGACCTTCTTTGTCATTGAGGGCAAAGGGGCATATAGCTTGCTGCTTGGACGGGACTGGATCCATGCAAATTGCTGCATCCCATCTACCATGCACCAACTGTTGACGCAAAACGTGCACCAGGCGCCAAACACACAGCAAGCCGAACAAAGCTGGCTTCACACGCGCAAAGAGTAAAAGACGTGCCAGTCAATTTTTTCCTGAAAATTAACAAAAGACAAAGCAGTTAGATACCAAAACTTGGAACTTGCCGGGTGGTACCAGACAGTTCCATATTTACGGCTAAGAAGCCAGATGGGATGACACATAGCTATAGAAAGCTATTTGCCAATGAACTACAACCATTCGGGAACTCGCAAAAGGGAAAAAGTAATATTGCCGAATGGATGACGTAAGCATAACAGCGATCGGTCTTTGTTTGAACAAGGATGTACATGCATGAAGCCATGACCGATCCCCATGAAGATTAGCATTAAATAAATGAATAAGGTAAAGCACGGACATGATCATGTAATAAACAAGCATGCATAGATCCAAAGCACTAGTCTACCGCATGTCTAGTTACTTTAAAACCCGTCGGGTACGATATCAAGCAAATCTATCCACCGCATGATACAACTTGCATGAAAAAACCGTACCACTTTCCACAGATAGATCTATCCACCGCATGATACAATCTA
Organism: Cenchrus americanus; assembly: GCA_947561735.1. NCBI lineage: Eukaryota > Viridiplantae > Streptophyta > Magnoliopsida > Poales > Poaceae > Cenchrus > Cenchrus americanus. The sequence continues at coordinate 94,792,056 of OX387241.1, read as the reverse complement.
AATATGGAAAGCTAAAAGCACACATTATTTAAAGCATGAATAACGCACGTGTTCTACTCGTGGAGATACATAACCGAATACGGTGAGCAGGCCGATTCGGGGTCCATGAAGAAGGAACAAACATTACCAAGTGAACAAATCTATCGATTGATTTGAAAATCTAATCCACCGGATGACTAGCTCCAAAGCAACCCAAAAACCGCATCTACCGCATGATACCGGCTCTTTCAAGATTTATACAAACATTAGCAAGCTTGAACCCGCAACACGTAACAACCTAGATCGATTCGGTTTCGGCTATCGGAAAGCACAAGATCCACGTGTTAAAACATGAAATCTACTCGAACAAGGATCGTAAAAGAGGTAAAGCCGATCCAAACCCATCTAGATTGGGCAAAAGAGTGTTACATGAATTTAAACATGAAGCAAAATCCAAAGCAACACGTGGTAACTTAATGAATCTATTAGATCTTGCCAAATCTAATAGAGCCGATAACTAGCTTCGAGCTAGATCTTAGCCTACCGCATGGCTCATGATCTAACAAGAAACCCTCTTGAACCAGGCTTGAATCTACCGCATGACACGAAGCATGGTAACAAGACTACTTGCATCAGATCTAAATCCACCGCATGATACTAGACATGATACAAGGTTGCCGGTACTCACGGAGGTCGACGGATCGATGAACCCTCTCGAAGAACTCGACGACACGACAAAGGACTCTAGGGTTTGGCGTAAGGCCGGTGTGTATTGAAGAATGATTGTTTTTTGTTACATGCATTCAGGGGTCATATTTATACCCTGTCAAGTACAACTTCGAATGGATTCGTTGCCTAACTTATCTCTAAGCTTGATCGCCTATCCATCCATTCGCTCTCCCTGATTGAGCCACGTCACCGTCCAATCCCGCAAAATCAGCTCTACTGTTCCTTTGCCGAACTGGAGCAGATAGCCGACCGCAGATCTCTTTGCCGAATATCTCTGAAAAGATCCTTCCTTCCACCAGACGGACTCTTTATCGAACCGGACCCACAAGTCAGACTCCTTACCAAATTTTGGTGTTAACACCAACAACTTATTCAATGGGTAGATGATGATATAGAGGTGGTCCAGGCAGATGATTCAGTGAGCGTGGCTAACGTGGAACCATCCTTCTGGGAGTATCATGGTATAGATTGCTTCTCAGGTAAGGACTGGGGTGAAGGTCCTATTGAACTAGTCAGCAGTGATCAACAGCCGATTCAAGCAGTGGGCTCTTATAGCAATTTTTATTGGATAATCCAATTGATGGAGCTGATGGAAAGTTAGGTCGTGGATTCATGTTGGCTGACAAGTTGGAAGAAATTGATATTGGAGATTGTCGTATGGACCTCTCTGGGCCCACTACCTCGGTGGGTACCAGGACCGACTATTCGGTGGGCCCCTGGGACTACTCGGCTTGCGCTACTCGGCACCTGAAGGCGTGGAGCACAAGGACTACACAGGAGTAGTACTTGGTTAGGGAGCCGTACATGTTCCGCACTGTATAGAGGACTCCTAGACGTACTCGATTAGTACTCTCTCCCTACTCCGACTTGTAACCCTGCCTCCCGGACTATATAAGGCGGGGCAGGGACCGATCCCCTCATCCAATCTCCTCTCATACAACTCACGGCGCACCATTGCACCATCTTGTAATCGTGCCCTATCAATCCAGAGCTACGCAACATACAGGACGTAGGGTATTACGCACCTCGCGGCCCGAACCTGTCTAAATCGTGTGCCACGTGTCTCTTCCTTCGAGTTACCGATCTCGGCGAGTCACATTCATCTACTTCGGGTACTCCCCGTAGTAGGTTGCCGGTCTAAAACACCGACAGAGATGGGGATAAGACAAGGCCGACATTTATCAGTGCTAACTTAGATTCAAGTTTCAGAGAAGGATTGATCAAGTTATTGAAAGAATATAAAGATTGCTTCGCTTGGGATTATTCCGAGATGCCTGGTTTGGATCGTTCCATTGTTGAGCATCGGTTGCCAATCAAGCATGGTTTTAAACCTTACAAGTAACCTCCCCGAAAGATCTACAAGGATGAAGTATTGGCTGACGTGAAAAAAGAAGTTGAGAGATTGATCGAAGCAAATTTCATTCGGCCATGCAGATATGCGGAGTGGGTCTCTAACATTGTCCCTGTTTACAAGAAAAACGGGAAGATGAGAGTTTGCATAGACTTTAGAGATTTAAACAGAGCTACTCCCATGGATGGATATCCAATGCATGTTGCTGATTTGTTGGTTGATGCCGCTGCTGGACATAAAGTTATTAGTTTCATGGATGGCAATGCAGGGTACAATCAAATTTTTATGGGAATAGAAGATATATCGAAGACAGCCTTCAGATGTCCTGGACATATAGGCCTTTTTGAGTGGATTGTTATGACATTTGGGTTGAAAAATGCCGGTGCAACTTACCAAAGAGCCATGAATTATATTTTTCATGAGTTGATCGGCAAAATTGTTGAGATATACATTGATGATGTCGTGATCAAATCTTTGAATCATGAATCACACTTGGATGATGTGCGGAAAACTCTAGAGTGCACCTGAAAGCATGGGTTAAAGATGAACCCGAACAAGTGTGCCTTTGGGGTTTCAGCTGGAGAATTCTTGGGATTTTTGGTGCATGAAGGAGGAATAGAAGTTGGCAAGAAAAGCATGAAAGCTATTGATAAAGTTGTTCCTCCAACCAATCTCAAGGAGTTGCAATCATTGCTTGGCAAGATCAATTTTGTGAGAAGATTCATTTCAAATTTGTCACAAAAGGTGTTGCCTTTCTCTCCGCTGTTGAGGATCAAGAAAGATCAGAAGTGATGAACAACAAAAGGCTTTCGATGAGATCAAGCAGTACATGAAGGAACCACTAGTGTTGGTACCTCCACAATTGAACAAGCCTTTCAAGTTGTACGTGGCGGCCGATACCCAAACTATTGGATCGGCCCTTATACAAGAATTTGAGGGAATGGAACGGATAGTCGCGTACCTTAGCCGGAAATTACTTTATCCTGAAACAAGGTATTCGGCTGCGGAGAAGCTTTGCTTGTGTGTTTATTACTCATGTACGAAGTTTTGGCACTATTTGTTGAATGCCGAATGCGTTGTATATTCAAAGTTTGATGTAATTAAACACATGTTATATATGCCAATTTTCAATGGAAGGATTGGCAAGTGGATTTTAGCTTTGTCTGAGTTTGAATTGAAGTTTGAATCAGCAAAAGCTGTTAAAGTCAGATTATTGCTGATTTCATTACTGAACATCGTGATCCATCAATTGATTTGCCTGAAATCACTCCTTGGGATTTATATTTTGATGGATCCTCACGTGGCAAAGGTGGTGGTGTAGGAATTTTATTAATTTCACCCAGAGGTGAGATGTTTGAGTTTGCTATCCCTATTCAACCTACTGTCACAAATAATCAAGCTGAATATGAAGCATTGCTTAGAGGGCTTCAATGTTTGAAAGAAGCAAAGGCTATTTCAGTTGAAATTTATGGAGATTCAGAGCTAGTTATAAAACAATTGAATGGACAATATGAGTGTAGAAATGATATCCTGAGGAATTACTATGAGGAGTGCAAGGAAATCTTGAAAATTTTTCAGTTAGTAATTCTACAACATATTCATAGGGAACACAATGAAGAGGCAAACAGGTTGGCTCAAAGTGCTTCGGGTTACAAAGAAAACCAAGAAGTGTTTGCCAGCGATTTTTGTGCTTTCGGGAGTGATCTAGCAGAAGATGATTGGAGAAAGGAAATTGTCGATTATCTGGAAAATCCATCCCGAAAGGTTTCTAGGAAGCTCAAGTATAAAGCTATAAAATTCGTTCTTCTTGATGGGCGTTTATTTTACAAATCATTAGATGGGGTGTTGTTGCAATGCCTGGGTCAAGAAGAAGCAAAGAAAATGATGAGTGAAGTGCACGATGGGCTGTGTGGAGCGCATGAATCGGCTTACCGTATGAAATGGGTTATCAGACACACTGGATGTTATTGGCCGACGATGCTGGATGATTGCTTTGAGTATTACAAAGGTTGTCAAGATTGTCAGAAGTTTGGGAATATCCAACGAGTTCCAGCATCAACTTTGAATCCTATTATCAAGCCATGGCCATTCAGAGGATGGGGTATAGATTTGATTGGACAAATAAATCCTCCATCCAGCAAGGGGCATAAGTTTGTGCTTTTGGCAACAGACTATTTCACTAAATGGGTTGAGGCAATTCCATTGAAGAAGGTAACATCAGAAAACATGGTTGAGTTTGTTAAAGAACACATCATTTACAGATTTGGAATTCCTCAAACAATTACAACTGATCAAGGAGCTCAATTTGTATCTTCAGAGTTTAGGGAATTTGCTGAAAGCATGGGAATCAAATTGTTGAATTCTTCTCCTTATTATGCCCAAGCTAATGGTCAGGCAGAGGCTTCTAATAAGATTATGATCAAGATTATACAAAAGAAGATTGATCAAAAGACAAAGAGGTGGCATTCGGTACTCAATGAGGCCTTGTGGGCTTACCGAATGACTCCTCATGGGGCTCCAAAAACATCTCCTTATGAGTTGGTTTATGGGCATCATGCTGTTTTGCCCTGGGAAATACAATCAGATTCAATGAGAGTAATTTTGCAAAAGGATTTGAGTTCCAAAGATTACAGTGGCTTAATGATGGATGAGTTAGAGGATTTGCATATAATTCGTCTTAAGGCCCTGGAAAATATTGAAAAGAACAAGATGCAAGTTGCTAAATATTACAACAAGAAAGTAAATGTCAAGCAATTTGCAGAAGGAGATTTTGTTTGGAAAGCATTACTGCCGATCGGGACTAAGTACAATGCGTTCGGCAAATGGTCCCCGAATTGGGAAGGTCCTTTTCGGGTAGTTATATGTACACCTGGAAATGCTTATATCTTGAAAACTTTACTAGGAGAGGAGTTTACTGCAGCTATAAATGGACGATATTTGAAGAAATATTATCCTAGTATTGAAGTTGATCGTTGATTACAAGCACCAGGATTACAAGCATCGAAACACGAAACGGCGTAGGCGTTCGGGAAAGAAGCCGCTTTTAGAACAAAAAAATCCTAACAGAGGAGATGGCCGATACTGAAGTGTATTGCCCTTAGCACAAAAATATTCTACATTACAAATGTTTCTTGCAGGCTTTTATTTGACAACCCAGCTACTTAAGATTACAAGAGGGTGGGAAGTAGAAGGCCTGGAGGAAGAAGCGAAACAACCTGGAAGCTTCGGGGGTTGCCATGACTTGCGGCTTCCATTAGGCTATCCCAGGAAGCCTTCGAGTTGTTGTACCTGTTAGAAACATCTCAAGAAGGGAACAGTTGTTGAATGTGAGATCTGAGCTTAGACGTGGGAATCAGATGAAGATGAAGATCTTACCCCCTATCAACGCCTCCAAGCTCATGTGGCGTTCGCGTTCGGCACTGCAGCGGGTGGTGATATCTCGCAGGTTGTGTTCTATATGCCGAATGCAGCGGTGCAGTTGGTGGTTGGTCCTCTGTTCCGGCGTGGCGTTTTCTTCTTCAGTGGAGGAATCGGAGAAGATGTACTCGGGAACCTCTTCAGTTCCAAAGATTTCCTCAGGAAGCAAGTCAAGGCTGAAAAAACAGAGAGGGGTGAATCATGAGATTGCAATCAAGAGAAAAAGAAAGGATTGACAGAAAACTTACTCTCGAATGGTGCGCTTCTTTGGTGGGGCGCCGCACTCCTTGATGGGCTGCTTTCCCTTGTCCACCATGGCCTTGGGGTTTTTTCTTCTGGAACAGGGAGAGAAGATGTGAGGTGATGGAAGTGTATGCGAGTGGATTTGCAGGCACCAAGGGGGCTATTTTATTAGCTGTGAGAGCGCATTGGGAGTGATGACTGGTTGGCGTACATTATGGGAATACCAAATGGCAGGGTTTTCTCTCCGAATGCGAAGGTTTTTTCATTGAACAGTGTTTATGGTTCCCGGATTGAGGATTTTCTGCTGATTCTGTGCCAAGGGGCAGGAGTTTTTTGCGTGTTCGGCTAAGATAAAGTTTCCAAATTCGTTCAAAAACAGCAAGGATTCGCATCCACAAGCAAAAGGGGATCATCACAATACAAACGCAGGAATTAAAATTTTATTATCTATTGCCGAAATTCCAAACATCTTTAGTACCAACTAGTCAAAAAGCCTGTTCAGCACAGACTGGGGATGGATGGAGTCGGCAATGGCGTCGCCGTGGCCGTCGAGGCGCTCCAGGATGACCTCCGGCGCGCCGCCCTGGAAGCCGCGCGGCTGCGTGGAGTAGTCGACGCCGGTGTGAGTCGCCATGGCGGCCAGGTCTAGAGTGGTGCCGAGAAGAACGCCATGGAGGGCCACCTCATCGACGCTGTCTTCCACCGCGGTAATGCGGGCTGCCGGCGTGTCCCCGGGGGCATTCATCTTGTCCGCCAATTGCTTCACCAGCGTTTTCAGCCAGTTGAGCTCAGCGTCACGGTCTGCAGCATTGCGAAACAATGATGGTTAGTTCAAAGTTGAGTTAAATTAAAACAAATCAAAAGATTTACCGTCGATGGTCTCCAGTAGCTGCTTGCGCTGGTGCTCCCATTCGAGCTCGGCGCTTCCGACCTTCTTGGAAACATCTTCCAGCTCGCGCCGGGTTTCATCGCGCTCTGCCTTGAACCGGAGGGCGTCGCGCTCATCGTAGCGCGAAGGAGAGAAAGGGTAGCTGGAAGATCCCGAGGAGTCGCCCGGCATGGCCAGAGTTGTGGCCGGTGCGGGAGCCGGGTTCCATTGGATGAGGCTGGAAACACGAAGAAAATCGTCAGTGACAGAAAAAAAATCTAGAGAAAGCTGTAAAGGAAGTTGATGATCACCGCCTCCGACGAGCGCCAGCGCGGCTTCCTTCAGCCTCGTTGCTGGCCCGACGCCTGTTGCTGCTGCCCTCCATCGAGTTTTTTGGGAGTACTAGTGCTGGAGAAGGGAAGTTTAGTTTGGCAAAGGCTTGAAGACAGAGGACTTGGTGAAAGACTAGGGGTACCCACAGTTCTTATTTATGGGACTGGCAAAGAGATCGTGGTGCATATCCTGAGAAATTTGGGAGGTGGACAGCTTCCTTAACCGAATCGTCATCGGATCGTTTGGAATTCAAGCTGAGTCATATTCGGTTGATTGGCTCAGTTGAGTTGCGGTCGGATCGCTGTTCGGGTCTAGTATTGTTTGACCAGAGTTGCCAAATGGGTTGTCTAAAGTTACTCACAAGGCAAGACAAAAAGTAGAAAATGAAATTTATGGTAAACAAAATTACAAGGATGATCAATCATTCAGCTGCAAATTGTTTGACACAATCAAATGTGCAAGTACTTTGAGATTACACTAGAAGCATCTGATATCATATTGTTGATATTCTCTAGCAGTTTTTGATCAGCTTCCTGAGTGTTAGACAGAGTGGAGAGTTTTGTCTTGAGTTGGTTTGATTCAATCAGGGCTGTTGAAGCTTCCTTTTGGATTTTCTCTATTAATACGGGGAGTTCGGCTATCTTTTTCTTATCAGCCTCGATTTCAGCTGTCAGATTCTTCAATTCAACTTCTAGTGCAGCTTTCCTGGCAATCTTCAACTCAAGTGCAGGCTGCAGTTCAGCCAACAATTCCTTGTTGCTCTAGATTTGAGCCTGTGACTCTTTCACGAATTGTTTGGCTTTAGCTCTCTTTTGTTCCAGGACTGGTCGGGAGGATTGGTTCTTCAAGGCTCTCCTCACTGCTGCAAAGTGATTGTCCAGTTGAGAGATGGGCTCTAAAGAGGCTTTGATATCGTCAGGAAGCTCTTGATTGATGGATTCAAGCACTTCTTCTAGAAGATCCACATCCCTGACTTGGTCTTGGATATCTTTTTGCAGCAAAGAGAGGATTTCTCTCAGTTTTGCCTGGTTTTCCTCTGACAGAGCTTGGCTTGAAGATGCCTCATCACCTTTCTCGGCAGCTAAATCATCCATAGTGAATGAAAAGCTTAGTGGTGATGCAGCCTGACTCTGAAAAGAAGGACTTGCCGAATTAAGGATGATTTATTGAATGAAAATGATAGAATTGAATGCCCATACTTACCTCATTCCTGGCCTCCTGAATTGGAGAAGGGATTTTTTCAGGCTCAAGAGGAAGTTCCTGGGTGATCAGCTGAGGAGGAGCTTGAGGAGTCCCTAGTAAAGCTGAAGCTTCTAACTAAGGATAAGCTGTTGAAGTCCTTGGTAGATTTGAAGCTTCTGGCTGAGGTAAAGATGGATCCATCTCTGATGGAACTGGAACTTCTACTTGAGAAGGGGATTGAATCCCTGGTAAAGTTGAAGCTTCTGCTTGAGGAGAGGATGGCAGTTTCCTTGGTGAAGGTGGATTCGAAGCATGTTGAGGAGAAGAACTCCCCACAGGTTGGTTCACCAGTGTTTCCTCTACAAATAACAAATAGAGAGTTAGTGCCAATGGTCTTTGAAAAGAAGTAAAATGGTGAAGACCTTACCAGCAGATGGGGCATTGGCAGATTCTGTAGTAGTTGATGGTTGCTGGACTCTAGTGTGAAATTATACAAGACGAAATTATCAGAAGGAGTGGTTTTATGCTAAGGAAGGGAAAGATGTTAACCTCAATAAGAACTCTTTTGGATGTTCTTTTCTTCTTGGCAGCTGGAGGAGCAACCAGGGATGGAGCTTTCCTCTTATCAGAAGCTGAACTGATAAAAGTTGGGTCTGATGTGACATATCTGGACATCAGTTGAGCCAAAGTTGTGGATTTGAATCCCAAGGCAGAGATTGGGCCTGCAGCATTGTAAGAAATTGTCCTAGCTCAAGGGGCAGGCACTGTATTCTGCAAGAAGTGGCAAAGAATCATGATCAGTAAGGAAGGACATGCTTGAGAAAAGAAGAAAATAAGTGCATTGCCTCTGAAGTTGGCTGGAAGTCAGGCATTAGCTCAAGACAAAAAGAATGTACTGGCTCACTGAAGATGTGATCATGGAGTTCTTGCCACCAGGAAATAAAAGAGGGATGAGCTATTGATATTGGTAAAAAGGGCCAAGTATAAACAGTTGGGCTGCATTGATACTCAAAGACTCTTCTGGCTTGCTTGTTTTCCTTGATTTCCTCTCTGGGCTTGAGGAATTCGTGAAGGAATAGCCCTGGAGGAACTTGGCCACATCCTAGCTGTCGGGCCATCATGTTTGGTTGATAGTATTCAAAGGTGCTTTGATTTTGCCTTCCTCCACTGAATTCTACTGGCAGGATGCATGGATGGATGAAGATGTTGAAAATTTCTATGGATCTTACATCATTACATCCATTCTCGAAATTGAATTCATAAGGGAGGGTCAAGTTGTCATTGTTCAGATAAGGAAGCCAAAGGGGATTGGTGAAACCTTTGAAGAAAAGCTCAAAGAGTTGGCTGATGTTCTGGTCAATGGATATGGTTGAGGCAGCTTCTCCATAAGTTTGGCATCCTTTGGTAATCTGAACTTCTCCTTCCTTATAGTTGGATGAAGGAAAATGCCGGTTGTTGAGATCAATACCAACGATCTGGTGCATGTATAGCTGCAGCCACATTTGAACAAACCAGCAGGGGCTATTAACACAAGAGATCTTATGGCTGGTGTGCATCAAGAAAGTGGTCTGATGAAGCATATGGTATACACTCCCTAGGAGGTATTTCCCCAGGGGAATGAGATGACCAGCAGCCAAATCTTCAGCCATTGCAATATGGTTTAGGGTTGGCTCATTGGCTTTACCACAGAAGACGAATATGCATAGCCACATGTTCAGGAAGGCCCTGTACTCAACTTCGGATAGAGGGCCATCAGACATATGATTCTAGATATACACTTTATATCCAACTCCTGTTTTCACTCTTTGCCTGGTGGAGCCTTTGTATTTGTAAGGATACATGGATCCTTTAATATCAAGGCCGGTCATCATATATACATCGGCCAGAGTAGGAGACATTGGTCCATGACCAAAGAGGAAAGCATTGACACCATTTGACCAGAAATGACAGGCTGCAGTCAGGAGATTCTCATTCTTGGGAGTTTCGGCCGAAGATAACTCCAAACACTGGGCAATGCAGAGGCTGTCCCAATTGCCGGTTTTTGCACTGTCATCATCAAGTATCCTCTTATACCAGTTTCTCCAACCTGCAATTGGGGGCAGGGGCCAGTGCTTGAAGGTGTCTTGCCACTCATGGGGTCTCGATAAAGCTGCTTTAAAGGGGATTCTCTAAGATTCGGCTTCGATGAACTCGAGAGGGTCAGAGGTTCCCACAGGTCCGAGGAAGTAGGATGGTGATTTGTCCTCAATGGGAATCAAAATCTCGGTGGCTAGAGCCTACTAAAAAAAGGCAGAAGAAAAAATCTAAGATGGGAATCGAAAAGGTAATACCGAATGGATTTTAAGGGAATGAGATTTACCTAGAGAGCTTGATCTTGGTCCGCCATTGAAGATTTGAGCTTGGGGGATTGATGACTTAGGGTTTGGATCTGAGCGGAGGCTCCGACGGATTGCAAGAGGAATGAATAGGTGTTGAACGGATTTAGCTCAGAGACGTTGGGCATTTATGGTCAATTCCGGAATAAAATCACTTTTATCCCGTAATTGAAGGGGCATATGTTAACACCAAAAATTGGTACATGAAAGGGACCGACTTGTGGGCCGAGTTTGGTAACGAAATGCCATTCGGCAGAAAAAATCTCCTCAGAGGATTCGGTAAAGATGCTTGCGGTCGGCAATACGCTATCATTCGGCAGAAGGACTGTTTGCGCTTTTAAAAGGAAGTTTTCGGGAATGCATGATGACGTGGCCCGGATATAAGGAAGGGACGTATTGATGACGGGTACGAGATGAACATTGGTGTCGAAGCATTAATTTAGGTATGAAATGTTGTACTCGTAGTCGACCAGGAGTCGTGTTAGGACAAGGGTATAAATATAAACCCTTGATGTCTGTAATAGGGATCGAACATCTACACAACAAAACCGGCCCCGTGCCAAACTTTGAGTCCTTTAGTCGAGTCGTCGAGTTCTTCGAGAGGAGTCATCGATCCGTCGACCTCCATAAGTACCGACAACCTTGTATCATGTCTAGTATCATGCGGTGGATTTAGACCGTGATGCAAGTAGTCTTGTTACCTTGCTTAGTATCATGCGGTGGATTTAAGCTTGGTTCAAGAGGGTTTCCTGTTAGATCACGAGCCATGCGGTAGGCTAAGATCTAGCTCGGAGCTAGTTATCGGCTGTATTAGATTTGGCAAGATCTAATAGATTCATTAAGTTACCATATGTTGCTTTGGATTTTGCTTTATGTTTAAATTCATGTAACACTCTTTTGCCCAATCTAGATCAATTACTTTCGGCTTTACCTCTTTGAGATCCATGTGATGTGCTTTCAAGTCTTTGTTTATTATAAAGGATCAAGTGCTCTCAATAGCCGAATTTAGATTAATCTAGATTGTCACGTGTTGCGGGTTCCAGTTTTGACTTTTCAAATGTTTGTTTCTTCTTCACGGAACCCGGATCGGCTGTACAGCTGTATTTGGCAATGCTACCACAAGTGAAACGTGTTCATAAGTTTGTTTTAAATAATGTATGCTTTTAGCCTTTCATACTTAGATCGTATCATGCGGTGGATTAATCTATTTGTGGTTGGTGGCTTGGTTTCAAACAAGTCGTATCATGCGGTGGATTAACTTGTTTGGTGTCATGCTCGACGGGTTTGAAAGTACCTAGACATGCGGTAGACTAGTGCTTTTGGCCTATGCGTGCTTGTTTACTTCATGTTTATAATCATGCTTTCACCTTATTTATTTTTATCGTTATTTATCCTCGAAAGTCGGTCATGTCCACGTGCGAATAATGCTGTTTAAACAAAGACCGATCTTTTGTCATGCTTACGTCATGCATTCGGCTATATCCTGGTTTCATGTTTTAAAGCTCCCGAATGATATTTAAACTGCCGACAGATAGCTTGTTGTAGCTATATGTCATTTTAATTGGCTTTCTAGCCGTAAATACGGAACTGTTTGGTACCACCCGGCAAGTTCCAGGTTTTATTCAACTATTTTTCATCCTTTGTCAGTTTCAGGAAAATTGTCTGGCACGCTTCGGATCCGGCACGTGTGTTAAGCTAGCTTGGTTCGTCTTGTTGTGTGCTTGGCGCGAGGTGCTGATTTTTGCGTCAACAGAAAGTTCGAGGATATTTTGGAGTCAGAGAAGTATGACACTCTGACGGTGAACGAGCTGTTCTCAATGCTCAAGTCGGCTGATGTGGATAGGGGCATGACAGCCGAGATCGAGGGCCCGACTAACTCCCATAGTCTCGCCCTCGTCGGTAGTTCGAAAGCAGAGGCTAACACTAACCCATCCACCAGGATGTTCTCTTTGTCCTCTTTGATGTCTATGCCAGATGAGGAGTTCGACGTACTTGGAGAGGATGAGCTAGCGTTGCTAATGAGGAGGTTCGAGAGGCTGCACGAGAACTGGGTGAACATGAGGAGGAACACGAGGACATGCTTCCAGTGCGGCAATCCAGGACACTTCGTCGCCGACTGCCCGGAGAAGGTCGAGAACAAGGATGGCTACAAGCACAAGTCAAGGACGGATGGCAAGTACGGGTTGAGGCGTGACCACAAGATCAAGCACAAGAACAAGCACAAGGACGAGCGACGATCAAGGAAGAAGGAGAGCTGAGGCAAGGCCCGAGCGATGGTGGGAGCAAGCGACGTCGACTCCAGTTCCGCGTACTCCACCTTGAGCTCAAGTAGCAGTGAAGATGAAAGTGATCGTCGCAAGGGTAGGAAGTCGTCCAAGAACCTGAGCGTGCTGAGCTGCTTCGCTAGAGACGGCTTCTGCACCATGGCGCTGAGCTTCGGCAGCAAGAAGAGCACACAGAGCGACTCGGACTCCGACTCCGATGACGAGGTGCATGATGAACTCCCCTTCTTGCATCAAGAGAATGAACGGCTTGGCTTGTTGCTTGATAATCATGATGACATGCTTAGAGAGGCTAAGAAAATGAGTAAATAGCTTAGGGCTTCGCTTGAGGATGCTAGGACTAGAGTGGCTGAGTTAGAAACACAAAACTTGGATGCTAAGCTAGAAATTGATTCCTTGAACCTGTTTTTTCTGATGAAATTGAATGTACTGATTGTCCTATTTTCCTTGCTGATCTTTCTTTGTTTAAGGAAAAGCATGTCTCCAAGTGTGAGGAACTAGATGTGCTTAGGGTTGAAGTGGCGGAGCTTAAGGCTAGACCTGCTTTGCTAGGTGCTTGCACTTCTTGCCCTATTTTGCATGAGAAAATTGATGAGATGCATGCTTATACTGTTTCTCTTGAGGCTAAATTTAAAGAACCAATTCCTACATCTTGCTCTACATGTGAATTGCATGCTTTAAAGAATCTGGAACTTGCACATTATGTTGATCGTTTGCAGGATGAGAATGATGAGTTGAGAAAGTTGATGGGTTGGTTGTCTGGTCATGAGCCTCAATTGAGGATAATGATCGAGACATTCAAGAGGCAGAATGGTGAGGGACTTGGGGCAAACAAGGTTGGTGAGGGAAGTGGAGAGAATATTCCAGAGCCACCAAAAACGCACCACAAAACTGATTTCCCTCCTAAACCTAACCATCTTAGGAACTGACTAGATACAACCCCAGCTCCACCCATGTTTCCTCCACAAACAAATGATTTCCAAAAGCGTATCAAGTTTGTGAGTACTTCGGGGAAAGTGCTCTTTGGAAAAGAAAGTGAGAAGGCTAGTGAGGAGAAACCAGTTGAGAAGTTGAGTGGAGAGAAACCAAGTGAACAACCCCAATCTAAGCCTAAGCCTAAGCTTGTGAGGTTCCATTGTGGCTATTGTGAGAAAGAGGGTCACAAGGATGAGTTTTGCTTCATCAGGAAGCGTGAGGAAAGGATGGCAAAGGAGTGGGCGAACAAGGATAGGTACAATCCTTCCCATGGTGTACCTAAGCCTCGTATGCCACTGCCCAGGGGTAAAGCTGTGGTGAGAAGTGTTCCGGCATGGGGAGATGCGAGTTCCCGCAACCGGGGAGGTTTTCTGGACAGGGCGGTCAGACCAGCCTGGCAAGGCGGTCAGACCGAACCTGCCCAGAGGGGGGCGGTTAGACCGGCCTGGCTAGGCGGTTCAACCGCCCCCCTAGAATTCTGGGCGGAGTGGTTTTCGAGGTGGTGAGTCGAGTGGTTTCAGTTCTGGAGGCAGTGGTGCTGGTGGTTGGTCTGGAGAGTCTGCAGGTGGTCAGTTTGCTAGGCGTTCTCCCCCTCGTGCTCAATACGGGTATGAGAGGAGTCATAGCTTTGAGATGGAGAGGAGGGACGGTCCACGGTCTTCCTTTCGTGGTTTTGGTTCTCCTCCAGTTAGAGAGGGATGGTTTCGTCGTAGTGGTTTTCGTGGTGGTATCTTTGGTAGGAAAGATGTTTTGGATTGTGCTAACCCCACTTTTGAGCAAATGGCTCGGCACTGGTTTTACTCTTTTGGTACTAACCCCAGTGCTGAGTCGTTTGTTCGCTCATGTGCTCGTTTTTGAATTTCATGTGGGAGACTTGAAGAACATTTGGTTGATTGACTCTCGTTGCTCGAGGCATATGACCGGAGACAAGGGGTGGTTCTCAAGTCTCATCCCAGTGGTGACAAAGAGGTACATCACTTTTGGGGACAATGGGCGTGGGCGTGTGCTTTCAGAAGGTGAGATTAAGGTGAGTGACAAGATCACTCTCAGGCGTGTTGCTCTTGTTCAATCGCTTGGGTACAATTTGCTTTCTGTGTCCCAGCTGTTGGATCAGGGTTTTGAGGTGTTGTTTCGGCCGAGTGGTTCTCGAATTTTGGACTCTCGAGGGGACCTTGTCTGAATGGTCGTTCCCAAGGGTCAGGTGTTTCGAGTTGATTTTTCTCTGTCTTCTGGTGTTGAGCGTTGCTTCATGGATGGTTCTTCGAGTGAGTTGTGGAAGTGGCATAGGAAGTTGGGTCACTTGAGCTTTTACCTTTTGTCTCACTTGAGTAAACTCAATTTGGTCCGAGGATTGCCACGGTTGAGGTTTGAGAAAGAGTTGGTTCGTGCTCCGTGTAGGCATGCCAAGATAATAGCCTCTTCTCACCCGCCTCTCACTGATGTGATGACTGAACGTCCATGCGAGTTGCTCCATATGGACCTTGTTGGCCCAGCTTGTGTGTGATCTGCGGGTGGGAAGTGGTATGTCCTTGTTGTGGTGGACGACTACTCTCGGTATGCGTGGGTGTTCTTTCTCGAGGATAAAGGGGAGATGTTTGGTTTTGTTTGAGATCATGTCTTGAGGTTGAGGAACGAGAGGCACGGAGATGCCATACAAGCAATCCGCAGTGATAATGGCTCAGAATTCAGAAACTCTCTGTCGTATGGACCTCCCTGGGCCCACTACCTTGGTGGGTACCAGGACTGACTACTCGGTGGGCCCCTGGGACTACCTGGCTTGCGCTACACGGCACCTAAAGGCGTGGAGCACAAGGACTACACAGGAGTAGTACTCGGTTAGGGAGCTGTACATGTTCCGCACTGTATAGAGGACTCCTAGACGTACTCGACTAGTACTCTCTCCCTACTCCGACTTGTAACCACCGCCTCTCCGGACTATATAAGGCGAGGCGGGGACCGATCTCTAGCATCCAATCTCCTCTCATACAACTCACGGCGCACTATTGCACCATCTTGTAATCGTGCCCTATCAATCCGAGCTACGCGGCATACGGGACGTAGGGTATTACGCACCTCGCGGCCCGAACTGTCTAAATTGTGTGCCACATGTCTCTTCCTTCGAGTTACCGATCTCGGCGAGTCACATTCATCTACTTCGGGTACTCCCCGTAGTAGGTTGCCGGTCTAAAACACCGACAGCTGGCGCGCCAGGTAGGGGCTCTCGCCCGAGATCACATGGCGAACTCGACGGCTTCCGTCCACTTCAAGCCAACCGTCGCCTTCAACCGCGGCGACACCTTCGTGTTTGGCGCCTGGGTCAGCACTGCTGATGGCACGGGCTCTTTCCAACGCCGCCTGACCATGCAGCCCAACCCGAAGACAGGCTTCATGATGCTTCCTGAAGTCGTCACAGGCGAACTCGCCGGCAAGTTCGGCGAAATTTCGCTCTTCAACCACCACGCTGACTTCGAGCTCGAGTCCGTCTCCAACCCAAACTCGACGTCGCCATGGGCCATCGTATGCGAGCCGGCTCCTCAGCCATCGCAGGCGATCCCCTCATCTCGTGAGCGCTCCGCGCGCGGCCCCCGCACCCTCAGCCGGGCCTGCACGGGGGCTCTCACTTCGCGCCGGGCCGGCAAGGAGCCCGTACCCGAGTACAACTCGGACTCCGACGCCGCCCTCGATCACGCTTCGGACTCCAGCCCTCTCTCCGAGTTCTACTCGAACCCGGACTACGAGTTCGACTTCGGGTCGGACCCCAAGGAGCCCGAGTCCAAGGACAACTCCACCGAGCTTCCCTTGTCAGGGCCAGCCTCTGGGCTGGTTATAAAATCCACGCTGGCCGGGAGATACGTATACTGGCCAGACCGCAAGCCTGTTGACCTGATAAAGGGAGACTCACGCTACGTCGCCTACATCGACTCGCTACCGTTCCAGGAGGGAACACCCTTAGCCCGGGCTGACTCGAGCACACCAACTGAGGTGGCACCTTCTGAGTCCCGCCTTGGCACCCCTGATCGCCAAGTCTTCATGGCTGCCGGCGACACCCCAGGACCTTCAGGCACGGCTCAGGACAAGTACCTGGAAGACATCTCCTCCGACGAACTCTCTGCTGATGCTCCATCGAACGAGAACCCTGCAGACAGAGACGCTCGACGTGAGCGTAACCAGAAGCGCAACGAACGTCGCCGGCGCCTCTGCGACAACCTCCCCATCCACAACCTTGCGGAAGCTCTCGAAGCGGTCGAGAGCAGAGTACACACCACTCCTGAGTAATGCCTCATGTCGATCACAGCGATCGCACGCCAGGCTCAGGGCATACGTGCTGGAGAGGTCATCGCCAAGCTCGCTGAAGACGCTTACTTCATGCGGGTCGACAACAGGGTCAACCAACCTCCTCCGGCCAGGCACCGCGACAACGAAGCTACTAGTCGCAGCGCCAACAACGGTCCCAACCGTACTCGAGCTGACCTCCCAGCCGAGCCAAACCGACGCCGCTCCAACGCCGGCGGGCCTTCACAGCACGACCACGGCAACCGAGAAGTTGTCCCCCACCGCGCTCCGGCCGGTGGCGGCGGCAACGACCCCGCCGGCGGGGGGCGGCGGCGACGGCGGAAGCTCCAACCATGGAGCCAACAAGGAGGCCCGGCGGCGGCGGCGGTCGCGGCGGCCGAGGCCACGCGAACGCCCACGCCTCGGTGCCTCACATGGCGGGTACGATGCTCGCCAGAAGATTGAGGAGCCGCGGAGGAAGAAGTCGACCACCGCCGCCGAGGGCGACGGCTTCCCCCGCCTTCTCACCTCGACTTCGCAACTTGCTCCTCCCCGACAAGTTCAAGCCTTTGGGGATCACCAAGTACGACGCGAAGCGAGGATCCCATCCGGTGGCTCGGTGCTACGCCCTCTCCATCGAGAACAACGGCGGCAACGGTGACACCAAGTGCCTATACTTCCCCTTACGCTCGGACCAAGCACCACTCACATGGCTCGAGTCGGCCCGGACAAGCACTCGATCGACAAGTGGGGACCGACCGAAGGAGCAGTTCACAAGCAACTTCGCGGGCGCCATGGGCCGGTCGGGTACTCGCATGGACCTGGCAATGATCAAGCAGGAAGAAGGCGAGACCCTCCGCAAGTACATGCGCCGCTTCTTCGACAAGCGTGCTACCGTCGTCGACGTCACCGACAAGGAGGTCATCGACCTCTTCCAGGACGGCCTCTACCACCGCCGCACCTTCGAAGACTTCGGTCGTCGCCGCCCCAGGTCCATCCCCCACCTCAAGGACATGATCACGTTCTGGGCGGACGAAGAAGACAAGTCCAATGGCAAGTACGACGCCATCCGTGGCAAGACCAAGCAGAACCTGGGCGGCGGCAGCGGCAGCAACGCAAACCAAGGCGGCCGCAACAACAAAACAACAACAACAACAACAACAACAACAACTACTCGGGTCCCAACCGCAAGCGCAAGCCAGACAACACTCTCGCGGCTATGCAGCGCCCTGCGAAGGGGAACTCGAAGAAGAACTCCGGCGGCTTCAAAGACCTGCTGAAGGAGAAGTGCCCGTGGCATCCAAATGGCAACCACACTACCGAGCAGTGCTACCAACTCAGGCATGCACTGAAGGACACGCCAGAGCCACCGCACCCTCACGATCAAAAGGGCAAGAAGAAGGACGGCGACAACAACGACTTCCGGGAGCCGGACAAGACCGTCAACGTCCTCTTCGGCGGATTGCCCGGCGAGGGCGGGGAGCGAAGGCTACCGTCGTGAAGTAATGTCCATTGAACCGGCGGTCCCGAGCCCCTCTCGGGTGGTCGGAGGTACCCATCACCTTCTCCCGCGCGGACCGGTGGACCGGCTTCTCGCGAACCAGGACGTTTCCCCCTCGTCCTGAAGCCAGTGGTGGCGGGCTCCAAGCTCAACAAGGTGCTCATCGATGGTGGCAGCGGGCTCAACGTCCTCTTCACCAAGACCTTGAAGAAAATGAAGCTCGACATCACCCACATGCTCACCAAGAGCAACACGCCCTTCTACGGCATCGTCCCCGCAACGCGCTATTCCCTAGGGCTCGGTGGTCACCGCGATTACCTTCGGGCGTCTCGGGACAACTACCTGTCGGCGCGGAATATGGTCCCGACACTAACCGAAGAGATAACGCCTAGGTCTATCCCTCAATGGTCGATGCCAAGCAACAAATGACACAAGGTTTTATCCTGGTTCGGCCGAGGGAGCCGTACGTCCGGCGAGGGGCGTGCTCGTGGCACTATATTGCTCGGCACTCGGGGTGCTTGTAGTGGGGCAAGTACAAGCAAGGCGGGAGAGGAAGCGTGGCTTCCAAGTCCACGGGAGAGTGGGCGAAGATGTCGTGGGAGAATAAGAGAGTGAGTGCACGGTGTGTTCGTTCCTCCGAACCTCTTCCCCCCCCCCCCGCGGCGGGGGCTCGCCTCCCCCCCCCCCCCTTTTATAGGCCAAGGGGCGACGGGTCACATGCACGCCGCGCTACCTAGCTACGTGAGGGAGCACGTCGCGCTACGGTGTAGAGTGGGCGGCCGTCCGGACGATCTTTGCTGCGATCCGGCCATGCGGCCTACCCCCGTACCCGAACGGTGGCGGTTCGAGGGTAGGGAAGGCGCGGATGGCGGTGGTGTCCTGCGATGGGCTTCGAGGGGAGGTGCCGATGATGGGCGGTACGGGGAACAAGGGCGCGGGCGAACGGCGTTCCTTCCCAATGCGTTCCGCGGCGGCGGAGTGGTTCTTTGCGGTGCTCGGGCGTGCGCCTGCGGTGCGGGCGTGCGTCGGCACGCGTGGGTACGGCGGCCCGCACCGTTACGGTGACCGGGATGGCCATCCCGGCACGGGCGCCCCTACCTAACCCCGCGTAGGGTCACGGGAAAGTGAAGTCGAGGGGTGCGCCGGCCCCCTTTCGAGGGTCGGGGCGCGTTAGCCGTCTTCGTAGTGGGCGCGCGGTGTTACGGGGAGCGACACCGGCCGTATCGCACGATCCATCCCCCACGGCGGGCGGGGATGGGCTCCTCCCCGGGGAGTTGGTGTGGCGGCACCGGGCGTGAGCCCGGGCGCATGATGGCGCCGTCTGCCGGCGTCGGGCGTTCAATGCCCAAGTACGCGGGGCCGGCGCACGCGTGCGCGCGCGCCGTGAGCGTGGCGGGCCCCCGGCCGAGGGCGGAGCGAACCCTCGAGCGAGTCGAGACCTCGCTCGAGGGGGGCGATCCCTCGAGCGGGGCGGGATCGCTCGAGGGAAAGGGTTGCCCCTCGAACGGGGCGGAGCCCGCCCAAGGGGGAGCGCGTCCTCGAGCGAGGCGGAGCCTGCTCGAGGGGTCTTCTCCGTGGGCCGTCTCGGTGGGCCGTCGGGATCCCGGCGTGGGCCGTGTCCTGCATGGTTAGTTACCTGCATGGTTAGGCTTAGCGTGTTTTGATACCGGGATTAAGTGAGGATTCCTCGTTGTTTAAGGGGACCCCTAGGGCGGTCCCCGACAAGAGCCCCCGAGCATCCGCGGGTTTGCCATTGAGGCTCCCGCGGTGCGGGGAACCTACCGATAGGACGTTCTTCCCTCCTTGTTTGCGAACGCTTTCCGTGGGGCCGCGTCGGCGGACCCGCGGGTCCGCCCCCGAAGCCTGCGAGGGTGTGGGTTCTCGTGCGGGGGTTACCCGCGAGAACTTTGGTCGAAAGGCGTGGCACATATGCCAACCGGCATCGGCGGTGTTTCGGCCGGCCGGGGGTGCACGCTCCCCTGTCACCTTTCTCCCGGCGGGTGCAATTTCAAGGAGGTGTAGCCGCGCGTCAAGCCCCGAGCCTTGGCCCGTTCGAGGCGATCGGGTCGAGCCTGACGACTTGTTTTTTAACGCGCCCTCGCCGTCCCTCCGCGGGACGGAGGGTGAGGTCTCCACGACTCCCATCGAGCGGGTCGCGAATCGCGGATTCCTCGTCGGCCGCTAGCGGGTGGTTCAAGTGGACGTCCATGCCCCGTTCGATAAGGGTAGAGGCCGCGCGGTCCGAAGACACGTCCATGGAAGCGCTTGCGTGGGTTTGCTAGGTGGGGCTCGGTCCGTTCGCTGGGGACCGAGGGCACGGAAGCTCTCCCTCGGTGGGATCCCCCGGCTAGGCGCCCTCGGCGGCTCTCGAACACGACATGTGGGGCACCCTCGAGCCGACGGGCTCGAGGAACGGCTCGAATGCGCGTGCCCTCGTCGTCCCTAACTGCGTGATGCGGGGCGCCCGTTCGAACCCGTCGAGGGTCGGGCTTCGAACCTCGATCGGTAAGGCCGTGCGGGGCCGTGCATGGACGCCCCGTCTTTTCGCGTTTGCGGCCGTCGAGGGGGTCCGCGCGAGTCGGCCCTCGAGGTTCTTGTTGGCGGCACGGCGCGGTATGAGTGCTTTCGGTGTCTCTCTATTTCAAGCGTGACACAGGCGGTCCCTTCACGCGCGTGCCTCCCTTTGGAGGGTTGACATTGTCTCGGCCGGGGCCGGGCCGCTCGAGGGTTTTGCGTGGCGTGGGTGCCCGCCGGCTGTCGCTCTACATCGAGCGGGTGCCGGGCGACCTTCTCACGCCGATATCCCATCGAGGGTCGCCTCTCGTTTGGAGCCGAGGGTCATGCCGCTCGAGGGTCTCACGTGGCATGGGTGCTCGCGGTTGCATCGCTCTACATCGAGCGAGGTCCCGACGGCCTTCTCACGCCGATATCCCATCGAGGGTCGCCTTTGTTTTGAGCCGGGGGGGTCCGCCCCGCTCGAGGGTGCTCCTTGCTTGGCAAGGGACCGGGCATTTAAATGCCTCGCGGTCGTGGCCGCGGTTTTGCCGGCGCGGGCGCGCCTTTTAGGCGGCGGCGGCCGCGCGCGCGCGTAGTGGGCGGCGCGGCGAGGGCGGACGTGACGGTTTTGCCTCGGTTGCCGCCGGTCTTTCTTGTAATGATGACCCCCTGCGAGTGTTTTAGCCGCCGCGGTCGTGGTGGGGCCCGCCCGTCGACGCGATGGAAAGATTCCTGCCCGGTTAATGCGGCGGGCGTCCGCTCCGGAGAGCTCGCCCGTCGCCCCATAAACCGGCGGGGGGGGAGGGGGACGGCCGCTTTTTTTTTACCTTGGCATCTTACCACTTTCGGTCCCCCGTCCCTTCGCCTTCGTCTCGCTCTCGCCACCGCGCGATCTCGCCATTAGAGCTCTTTTCCCGTTTCCTTGTCCTCCGCCTTCGCACTCCTTCGTCCCCCTCATGGCGCCGCCTCGCCCTTCCCATTAGGATCCCGGAGCCGTACGCACGGGAGAGGTCGGCCAGTGACCCCGGCTCGCCCGGGGCGAGCGGTCGTCGCCGACCGGTGTCGGCCAACGAAGAAGGGCGCCCGGCGGAGTGGATCGTGCGCCGGCGGCGCATCACGAGCCCAACCCGCCGGAGGGCTATGTGGTGAGCTTCGTCCGCTACCACGAGCGTGGCTTCAATGCGCCGGCGAGCACCTTCATGCGGGCAATGTGCTACCACTACGGGGTGGAGCTGCATAATTTCGCCCCCAACGCGATCTCTCAGGCGGCCACATTCGTGGGCGTCGCGAAGGGCACCGGGGATCCCGATTAAGTGGGAGCTGCGGGGTGCACCTTTCCGCGCGGAGCTCGTCACGCGGCCCACGACGGAGCCAAGGACCCGCCACGCGATGCGCGCGGCGGGATGTCGCTCGCCTGCGGGGGGGGCTCAAGGATGTCTACATCCCCCGCACCATGACGACAAACAACGCCGGCCGGGAGCGGGGATGGTTTTATCCGCGCAATGCCGAGCCCGGCCTTCCCCCCCCCTACACCCGGCGGGTGTTCAAGGAGAGGCCCGCCTCCCGGGGGGTGCGGGTGTCCCCACCCCCGAAGATCGGACGCGGCGAGGAGTCGGTCTTTGGGCGCGGCGCGCCGGCGACCGAGGAAGCACGGGGCCGACCGCGATGGGCGTCCTCGCCTTCCCTCCACCATCGGCGGGTTGTGCCTGCGATGGAGAGGCCGCTGCGCATCTTCGAGAGATGACGAGGCGGCCAATCCCGTCGACCCGGCGAGGTCGCGGATGCTCCCGACGCCCCTTGAGCGGCCGTATGCGCTTGCCCGGCGCGGAGTGCCGTCGACACCCGGACGCCGCCGATGCCGAGGGGCGGACCCCGGTGGGACATCGAGATGCTCCCCATCGGCCCGTTGGTGAGTGTGGTTCTCGATTTCGTTTTGGTTCTTTAGCGTTGCCTTTGCCTCCTGACACGCCTTTGTCGCTCCCGTGTACGGTCGGTGAAGTTCAACACCGCCAAGTCCGTTCCACCCACCCACGACTCCCGTGCGCTCGGCCGGGCGGCGCGGCGGGAGCGACGAGAGCGGGCGGCGCGCAAGAGGGAGCACGCGAGGCGGCGCCGCGCGCGCCGCGACCAACGGTCCACGGAGTACGGCGGCGCGAGGAGCCGGGGCTCTCCTCCCCGGATATCGAGGGAGCCCTCGTCCTCGGAGCAAGACGAGGAGGAAGAGTACGAGGGGGAGGGCCCTTCAAACGGTGGCGGCTGCGCCCCGTCGCCGGAACCCGCGCGGCGTCGGGCGGCGGCCGCCGGGGCGAGCGCACCGGCGCCCGCCGCCGAGCACTCGTCATCGGGGGCGGCACGCGCGCGGAGGTGCCGGCGCGTGCCGCGGAGGCACGCGCGGCGGACGCGCGCCCGCACGCGCGTCCAGCGTGCCGCGCGCGCGGGGAGCGTGCGCGCGCGCGCGGCGTCATCGTCCGGGGCGCGTCGGGCGGGCGTGCGCGCGCGCGCGGGCGAGCGTGCCCGCGCGCGGTGGCGTCTTCGGGGGGTGCGGCATTGGGCGCGCCCGCGCACGGGGCGGGCGTGCCCGTGCGTGCGGCGGCGCCGTCGGGGGGGAGGCGCTGCGCGCGGCGCGGCCGGCCCGCGCGCCGGCCTCTTCCCGCGAGGCCTCGAGGAAAAGGAAACGGGCCTTTTCCTCCACGAGTTAAGGAGCCTTTCGTCCTCCTTCGTTTGGTTTGGTTTCTTTGGTGATTAGGTGCTCTAACCCTCCGTTCGTGCTGCGCGCAGGGCGGTGCCAACCGTTCCTCCCTCTTGCACCGGCCAAGGTGCCGAGGACGGACGCATCGATCCCCACCCGCGGCGCTCGTCGAGGGGGTCGCGCCCCGGGACAAGCGTGGCGGCGGGCACTAGCTCGCAAGGCCCGGCGGGGCCTCGAGGCCCGGGCGGGCGGATCGCCCGCCGCGGTGCGGCCGGCGGTCGGGGGGGCGGCCGGCGCCGGTCGCCACGGAGGCGCGGCGCGGCGGCGGCGGCGGTGGTGGTGGAGCCCGCGGTGGCTCGCCACGCGCGGAGGAGGTGGAGGCCGGGCGCAACCGCGGGAGCGCCGGGTGGATGCGGCGTACCGCCGGAGGTGGCGGCCACGGCGGCGGCGCGGCGGGCGCCGTGGCCGCGGAGGCGTGGGTGGAGGTGCGGCGGAGGGCGGCGCAAGCGGCTGCGCCCGCCGGCGATTTGCGGGGCGGAGGTGGTGGAGCTCTCGGACGACTCCCCGCCGCACGGGTGGAATCGGTGGGCCGGCGGCCCACGAACTCCCCGAGCACCACGAGGGGGGCCCTCGTGAGGCGGCACGAGGGTCACATGGTGGTGGGGGGCCGAGGACACGGTGCCGAGGCCTCGTCCTCCCACGCCGGCCGCCCCCGCCCGGGTGGGGGGGGGGGCCGTGGAGGATCCCCCCTGCGTTCGCCGATGCCGGGGGGGGGAGCGGGAGCTACGGGGCGAGCTCCGGAGCCACCGGCGCCACGCTCAACCGCGCGCTGAGCGAGGCGCTGCAAGTCCACGGCGGCCCGGCCTGGCTTGTCTTCCAGGTGAGCCACAGTTGCTCGTCCCACTTCCTTTTTCATCTCCGTGTGCTGCATTCAAGTCTTGACACTTACGAGATTTGATGTGTGGATGCCAGGAGCTCGAGCGTCGCGCCCACGACAAATACGACGCGTTCGACCGGGTGCACGCCGAGGCCCGCCAGCTCCGGGAGCGATGCAGTGCTTTCGACGCGCTTGCGGACGCTCTTAGGACGCCAGACAGCTGGCTGGCGTATCGGGCGATGGCGTGGTGCGACGAGCTCCCCGAGAGCTCGGGGGGGACACGCGCGCGTCGCTCAAGCCTCGGCGGATCCGCGCAGCCCTTGTTGATCGCGACGAAGCGGCCGTGGAACGCGCGTGCGGACACGGGATAAGACGCGGACGGCGGCCGCCAAGGCGGGGCGGAGGTGGCTACCGCTCGCGCCGAGACCCGGGAGCTCCGCACGTCGCTCGAGGGAGCGCGAGGCGCGGCGGCGCCAGGGCGAGGAGCGGGCGCGCGGGTTGGAGCGAGCGCGCCAAGGAGGCCGATGACCCGAGGACCGCCCTCGACGCCAAGGCCGCGGCCCTCGTTGCCACCGAGGAGCAGCTCCGGCGGGGAGCGCATCGCCCGCCGGTGGCTGAGGGGCGGCTCCGGCCGGGAGGAGCTGCGCCTTGGCGACGCCCGAACGGCGCCGGAGGCGGGAGCGCGTCGCGCGCGAGGCGGCGGAGAAGTCGCTGGAGGAGCGGAACGCCGCATTCTCCAAGGTTGAGGATGATGCGCTCGCGCTCAGCATCAGCAACGCCAGCCAGGAGCTGGCCCTCCGCGAGCAAGGCGAGACCGTCCAGCGTCTCGAGTTGGCGCTCGAGTCCGCGTGCCGCGACCTCGATTTGGAGAGGAAGCAAGTCGAGGGTGAGTCACTTTTTGACTTTGTTTGTTGGTTTTTTGCTTTAGAGGGTTCGTTTCTCCCTTTCTGATTTCTTGTCGTCTTGTTGATCCCAGGCTTGCGCACTGCCTTGGGGCACGCTGCTGGGCGAGCCGAGGCCCTGCAGGCTTCCTACAACTCCTCTGAGCAGGAGCTGCAAGAGCTGCGTGACGCGGCCCTCGAGACCTGCCGCGTCGTCGAGGAAGGCGAGGCCCGAGCCGGCGACTCGGCGGCCGGCCGCCCGCGCGCCCTCGGCGGCCACGTCACGGAGCGGATGCGCCGGGCGTTGTGCCTAGGCGTCCGCGGAAGGCCCTCGGAGTGGTGCGATCCCACTACAAGGTCAACCTCGAGGCGGCGGAGGAGGGCTACATCGTGCCCGAGGGCGTCGAGGACGAGGTGGCCATGGAGCGCGCGGACGCGCTTGCTGCTGACGCCGCCGGGTCGCTCGCCGAGGCCTTCGAAGAATTCCTCTTCCGGACGCCGCCGATGCTGCTGCTCCTCCTGCCTGAAAGCAGTTGGGCGCTAGGCCCATTTTTTGTTTACGTGTATCGTTCTGGCCTCGTGGCCTTTTGTAAATAAACAAATTGTCTTGTGAACATGAGCAGTTGCTGTAAATGAAGTTGCTTGTTTATTACGCTTTTTGTTTCTCCTTCTTCCGAGTAGATTCTAGTAAGGGGGGTTCGATTTTCGCGGGGGGGCCCGCCGGGTTGGAGGCGAGAGAGAAGGGCCATAGCCACGCGACCGTAGGCTATCTGCGGGCGGCACGCTCCTTCCGTTGTGCCGCCTACGCCTGTTCGAATCATGGCTCGAGGTTGAAGTAGGAAACAAACTTAGCGCGTGTGAGTTGTTTTTTTTTACTTTTGCGCGAAAAATGGGACCATTTTGGGGGGGGGGGGTGCCCCCCCGGTAGCCCGAGGGTAACTTGGGTTTCGGGGGAAAGCCGAGTTGCCCTTTTATTAGACACCGTAGTATTTACATAGTTGACACCAAGCGGGGCGTTGGCCATGTGATTTTACAACAACAAAAAATACTTGGAAAATCCTAGCTAAGGGTAGAAGCGACGTAGCCGTTGGATGTTCCAAGCGTTGGTGAGTTCTTCGCCGTCCTCGTTGGCCGGCTTGTACGTGCCGGCTTGAGCACCTTCACCACGACATAGGGTCCCTCCCATGGGGGCGATAGCTTGTGGCGCCCTCGGTTGTCTTGGCGTAGCCTTAGGACCCATCCCCTTCGGCGAAATCCCTCGACGTATCTTGCGTGCTTGGTAACGTCGTAGGACTGTTGATACCTTGCGGAGTGCATCAACGCCACGAGGCGTACTTCGTCTAGGCCGGTCCGGCGAGTCCTCGCGGGCTCGGCCCGGTTTAGCATCTTCGTCGTACCCTCGAATCTCGGGCGACCCATATTCCGAGGTCCGTGGGGAGGACGGCCTCCGCGCCATGGACTAGGAAAAACGGGGTGAACCCGGTGGCTGCGCTTGGGGTTGTCCTTAGGCTCCACACGGCTTCTGCCGGTAGTTCTTGGAGCCATTTTCGGCCGCATTTGTTGAGTGGTCAAGGGTCGGGGGCTTGAGGCCTTGCAGAATCATGCCGTTGGCACGCTCCACTTGGCCGTTGGTCCGTGGGTGTGCCACGAACCGCCCAATCTACGCGGATGTGGAACTTGTCGCGAGAACTCCAAAAACTTCCCGGCCGTGAAGCGGGACCCATTGTCCGTGATGATGGAGTTTGGCACTCCAAAGCGGTAGACGATGTCGGTGAAGAACGTGACCGCTCTGCTCGGCCCTCAAATTCGTGATGGGGCGCACCTCCACCCATTTGGAGAATTTGTCAATCGCGACAAGCGGGTGGGTGAAGCCCCCGGCGCCTTCCGCGGGGCCCGACGATGTCCAACCCCCACACGGCCAACGGCCATGTTACGGGGATCGTTTGCGGGCGTGAGCGGGCAAATTGGACTTGCGGGCGTAGGGCGGCACCCTTCGCGGGTGCGCACAATTTCGGCCCGGCATCCGCGACCGCGGTAGGCCGAAGAAGCCCCCGGCGGAACGCGTTGCCAACGAGGGTGCGCGGCGCGGCGTGGTGGCCACGGATCCCCGCGTGGATGTCCCGTAGGAGCTCGCGCCCCTCGGGAATGGGTATACACCCCGGCCGGAGGATGCCCACGATGCGGCGCGCTTGTACAGCTCGCCGTCGACGAGGGTGAATGACTTGGCCATCCTGGCGATGCGCCTGGCTGTGGCCCGGTCTGCGGGGAGTTCCCCTCGAGCAATCCAGGCGATGTATTTTTCCCGCCAATCCGCCTGGACAGGAGCCGGCTCTATATCCATTGCATCAACCTCGTGGGAGCCGTACCCCTTGAGAAGGGAGAGTACGTACGCCTCGTTCGAGGGGTCCTCTTCCATGGGTTCCGCACCCGCCGGATTCGAGGGAGCCCCAGGGGTCCGCCGTCGCTCGAGGGGTAGGGCTCGAAGGTGACCGAGGGCCGCGCGATGTCGCGCGCGAGCGTTCGGGGGGGAACGGTGATCCGCCCGGACGCTATTTTTGCCGGCTCGTTCGCTTCCTCGTTGTACCCCGGCGGGGTACATGATTAAGCTCGATGCCGTAGAACTTGTCTTCGAGGGCCCGCACGGCTTTGCGGTAGGCCTCCATCTTGTCATCGTGGCGGCTCGCGTTCTTCATGACTTGATCGATCACGAGTCGCGAGTCCCCTCGAACGTCGAGGCGCTTGACGCCCAACTCAATGGCGATTTTGAGGCCGCGAGAGAAGGGCCTCGTATTCCGCCATATTGTTAGATGCGGGGAAGTGGAGGCGCATCGCGTAGCGCATGTGCTCCCCGAGGGGTGACACGAAGAGCGAGCCCGCGCCCGCTCCCTGTCTTCATCACCGATCCGTCGAAGAACAGAGTCCGACACTCGCTGGAATCCGAGGGGGGCGGCGGGTGCGTGTCCGTCCACTCGGCCGACGAAATCGGCTAAGATTTGCGATTTGATGGCCTTGCGCGGAGCGTAGGCGAGCGTCTCGCCCATCAACTCCACGGACCACTTGGCATTGCGCTCGCCGCGTCGGGGTTGCGAATGATCTCTCCTAGCGGGAAGGAAGAGACCACCGTAACTGGGTGGGCCTCGAAGTAGTGGCGGAGCTTGCGCCGCGCGAGGACTACCGCGTACAACGGCCACGGACCTGGGGGTAGCGCGTCTTCGTGTCCGACAGGACTTCGCCGATGTAGTAGGGCGGCCTCTCGCACGGGCAAGGCGTGTCCTTCCTCCGTGCGCTCCACGACGATCACGGCGCTGACCACCTGGGTGGTTGCGGCCACGTAGAGCTGCAGGGGTTCGCCGTCTCGCGGCGGCGTGAGGATTGGAGCGTGCGTCAGAGACGCCTTCAGCTTGTCAAGCGCGTCCTGGGCCTCGGTGGTCCAGGAGAAGCGTTCGTGCTTCTTGAGCAGCCGGTAGAGGGGCAGGCCCTTCTCACCGAGCCTCGAGATGAAGCGGCTTAAGGCGGCGAGGCACCCCAACACCTTCTGCACCCCTTTGAGGTCCCGAATTGGACCCATTCGCTCGAGGGCTGCAACCTTTTCAGGGTTGGCCTCGATTCCCCGCTGGGAGACGATGTACCCTAGGAGCATGCCCCGCGGCACTCCAAAGACACATTTTTCGGGGTTTAGCTTGACCCCGTTGGCCCGTAGGCAGCTGAACGCGACGCCAAGGTCGTTAACCAGGTCGTCCGCCTTCCTAGTCTTGACGACGATGTCGTCCACGTAAGCCTCGACCGTCCGCCCGATATGGTCCCCAAAAACGTGCTGCATGCAGCGCTGATATGTTGCGCCCGCGTTTCTGAGGCCAAAAGGCATCGTGACGTAACGAACGTCCCGAACAAGTGTGATGAACGAAGTCGCGAGCTGGTCGGACTCCTTCATTTTTATTTGGTGATATCCCGAATAGGCGTCAAGGAAACGAGTAGTTCACACCGCCGTGGAATCAACGATTTGATCTATGCGTGGCAAAGGAAAAGGAACTTTTGGACATGCTTTATTGAGGCCGGTGTAGTCTATACACATCCTCCACTTCCCATTTTTCTTTTTTACAAGCACGGGATTAGCTAGCCACGTAGGGTGGAACACTTCCTTGATGAATCCGGCCTCGAGGAGCTTCCGCAGCTCCGCTCCGATCGCCCGTCGCCGCTCCTCGTCGAAGCGGCGCGCCGCCGCTGCGCGCCGCCGTGAGCGTTAGGCAGATATCAAGGGAGTGCTCGGCGACCTCCCTCGGGATGCCTGGCATGTCCGAGGGGCTCCACGCGAAGACGTCGGCGTTGGCGCGGAGGAAGTCGACGAGCACTGCTTCCTATTTAGGGTCGAGGGTCGAGCTGACCCTCAACGCCTTGCCCTCGGGGGCCGACGGGTCGAGGGGGACCCCTTTGGTTTGCTCGGCGGCCTCGAAGGTGCCGACGTGCTTGGCGGCGGAGCTGAGGTCGTCGTTGACCATCTTCTCCAGGCGTGTTCACCGGCGCTTCATCCAAGGCTAGTGCCTCGCATGTTCCACGCACTCGACGTCACAGTCGAATGCGTGCTCGATCGACGACCCGACGGTGATGACGCCGTTTGGACCCGGCATCTTCATCTTCGGTGTACGTGTAGTTGGGGACCGCCATGAACTTGGCATAGCATGGTCGCCCAAGGATGGCATGGTAGGCCCCTTTGAATCCCACCACCTCGAAGGTGAGGGTTTCTTTGCGGAAATTCTTGGGGGTCCCAAACCGGGACGGGCGGATCGATCCGCCCGAGGGGTTGAACCTCGCTTGCCGGCGCGATGCCGTGAAACGGCTTCGTGCTGGGCCGCAGCTGGTCCAGCCCAATCCCCATCGGGGCGCAATGTATGCGCGAAGAGGATATTGAGGCTACTGCCTCCGTCCATAAGGACCTTCGAAAACCGGGCGTTCCCAATGATGGGATCGACCACCAGTGGGTACTGGCCCGGGTTCGGGATGCGGTTTGGGTGATCATCCCGGCTAAAGGTGATGGCGTCCTCCGACCAGTTGAGAAAGGCCGGAGGTGCCCTCTCTGCGGCGAGGACTTCGTGCCGTTCCTTCTTGCGTTGCCGGGTCGACATGTCGACGCAGGGTCCCCCAAAGATGAGGAACACATTTTCGACGAGCAGGGAAACCACCCGCGTCGCCATCGCCCCCCATCTTTCTTGGCCTCTCGCCTCCTTCGCGGCGGCACGGCCGTAGAACTTCTTGAGCATGTCGCACTGCTCAAGAGTGTGTTGCATCGGGGTCTTGTGGTAGGGGCATGGCTTCTTCATCATGTCGTCAAACACCCCCGGGCCTCGAGGAGCCGGTCGAGGGCCCCGTCGGGCCGGGTCAACGGCGAGGGCCTCGGCGTTGCCGCCGTTGCGCCCTCGCTCACGCGCCTCGCGGCGCGGCTTCTTCCCCCTTCTTGCCCCGCT
This sequence comes from Cenchrus americanus, assembly GCA_947561735.1. NCBI lineage: Eukaryota > Viridiplantae > Streptophyta > Magnoliopsida > Poales > Poaceae > Cenchrus > Cenchrus americanus. The sequence goes on along the minus strand of OX387241.1, from coordinate 94,761,146 downwards.
TGTCGTTGCGGCGCGGCTCCTTGGACCCGCCGCCCTCCGCGGGCGTGTCCTCGGAGCGCTTGCCCTTCTTGCCGTCGAAGATCGCCCCCACGGCCTCCTCTCCGAGGCGAAGCCGGTGGCAATGTCGAACGGCTCGTTCGAGTCCGTGGGCGGGGGCTGCTTCCCGGACTCGCGCACAAGGTCCCGCACGTGGTGCCCTCGAGGAACGCGTGCACGATCTCGACCGTGCCACGCCGGGGAGCTCCGTGCGGCGCTTGGAAAAGCGCCGTATGAAGTCTCGCGGCCGACTCGCCGGCTTCTCGCGTGCGGGGAGCGCAGATCCCGTGAGTTCCCGTGGCGCACGTACGTGCCCCCGGAAGTTGCCCACGAACGTGTGGACTAGATCGTCCCAGTTATGGATCTGGCTGGCGGGCAAGTGCTCTAGCCATGTCCGGGCCGCGTCGCCCAGGTGCAGGGGCAAGTTGCGGATGATCACTTCGTCGTTAGTGGCCCCGCCCAGCTGACAAGCTAGGCGGTAGTCGTTGAGCCAGACGCGGGGGTCCGTCTCCCCGTTGTACTTGACGATTGTCGAGGGCTGACGGAAGCGCTGGGGGAACGCCGCCGTGCGGATCTCCCGGCTGAACACACGGGTGCCCGGGGGCTCCGGCGTCGGGGAGCGATCCTCACCGCTGTCGTAGCGTCCACCCCTTCGAGGGTGGTAACCCCTAGCCGCTCGCGCGTCCGCCTTGCTGGTGCGCCTGGCGTTGATGACGTTGCGGGCATCGCCATCCAGCGCCCTGCGCGTGTCGAGGAGCCGTTCCTTGGCCGGCGTGCGTCCCTGGTCAGCGGGTTGACCCACGTGCACCGAGGGTTCGCCTCCTGGTGCAGGATCATCACCCCGTGCGTCCCCCCCGTTGGCGGATGCGTGAGGGCGAGCTCTCGGCCCGCTGGACGGCCGCTTGCTCAAGGAGGGTCTGCACCTCGCGGTGCATGTCTCGAGCCTCGGGGGTCGAGGGTGCCGGCATGGCCCGCAACAGCGTCGCGGTGGTGACGAGCTTCTGGCTTGCTCGTGGCGGGACGTCCGCGTTGTCCGCGTTGGGGACGGGGTTAAGGCGGTCACGGACTTGTCGGCCCGGCTCCCGCGTGCGTTCGCCGCGCGCGGAGGCCTCCCCCGCCATCGAGGCGCGGAGCGGCCGCATCGTCCGCAGTCCTCCTGCCGCCTTGGCCTCGAGCTCGCGGGCTTGGGCCAGCGTGCGTCGACGTCGGCCCCGGCGAGAGCACTTGGCCCCCGGCCGGGGCGCGCGGCGATCCCCGGGGCAGCGTGACTTCCCCCGTCCCCGGCGCCGCCGCACGGCGGCGTTGGCCGGGTCGTTGGTGATGACGGCGCAACACTCCCACGTGGGGTCGTAGCTCCCGTGCCGGGAGTCATCGGGAGCGGGCCCAAACCGTAGTCCGTGGCGTCGAGGAAGCGCCCGAATGCGGACCGGGTCCGCACGCCGGAGAAGTCCCACTCCGCGTACCCGTGGCGGTTGGCGGGTGGCATCGTGTCGACGGAGCCCCGGGGACGACTCGTCCGCCTGGCCGAGGTGCCGGGATCCCGGGCGACGAAGACGTGACGGCCGAGTGGAACCCGGCGCATCGTCGTGTTCACGTTGGCGTTATGGGCCGTCGTGGCGCCACGCGACCCCGATGGGGATGCGCGGTCGAGACCGCACGCGGTCCCGCCGAGGCGGTGGCGGTCGTCGTGACGGTGGGCGCACCGCGTTGGGCGGCGGCTCACTCGCGCCCGCCGCCGCTCGGACCGCGCCCGACGCGAGCGTAGCCCGGAGCGACGACGGCGTCGCGGCGTTGATGGGCCCGCGGCATCCGTGCCTCGCGGGCGCCGCGCGCCGTGTCGTGCGTGCGGCGGAGACCAGAGCGGACCTGGCCTCGTGCTGCGCGCGAAGCTCCTCACGATTGGTGAGGCGCATGAGATAGCTGTTCCCCATGGCCTGGAAGTTCAAGTCTCCGAAGCGGATCTCGAACCCGGCCGGGAGAGGGTCCGAGCTACCCATGTTGTAGCTCGTAGCACGGTACTCAGTGCGAATCACCATGGAGGGGGTTGGCGAAATGACCTTAGGCGCTCGTGTGCCCCACGGCGGGCGCCAACTGTCGGCGCGGAATATGGTCCCGACACTAACCAGTAGATAACGCCTAGGTCTATCCCTCAATGGTCGATGCCAAGCAACAAATGACACAAGGTTTTATCCTGGTTCCGGCCGAGGGAGCCGTACGTACAGCAGGGGCGTGCTCGTGGCACTATATTGCTCGGCACCGGGGGTGCTTGTAGTGGGGCAAGTACAAGCAAGGCGGGAGAGGAAGCGTGGCTTCCAAGTCCCTGGGAGAGTGGCTGAAGATGTCGTGGGAGAATAAGAGAGTGAGTGCACGGTGTGTTCGTTCCTCTGAACCTCTTCCCCCCCCCCCCCGCGGCTGGGGGCTCGCCTCCCCCTTTTATAGGCCAAGGGGGCGACGGGTTACATGCACGCCGCGCTACCTAGCTACGTGAGGGAGCACGTCGCGCTACGGTGTAGAGTGGGCGGCCGTCCGGACGATCTTTGCTGCGATCCGGCCATGCTGGCCTACCCCGTACCCGAACAGTGGCGGTTCGAGGGTAGGAAGACGGCAGATGGCGGTGGTGTCCTCTGATGGGCTTCGAGGGAGGTGCCGATGATGGGCGGTACGGGGGGAACGGGCGAGGGCGAACGGCGTTCCTTCCCAATGCGTTCCGCGCGGCGGGGAGTGGTTGCCGCAAAGTGCTCGGGCGTGCGCCTGCGGTGCCGGGCGTGCGTGCGCACGCGTGGGTACGGCGGCCGCACCGTTACGATGGACCGGGATGGCCATCCACCGGCCTGGCGCCCCCTACCTAACCTGTAGGGTCACGGGAAAGTGAAATCGAGGGTGCGCCCAACCCCCTTTCGAGGGTCGGGCGCGTTAGCCGTACTGTAGTGGGCGCGCGGTGTTACGGGACTGACACCGGCCGTATCGCACAGTCCATCCCCCACAGTGGCGGGGATGGGCTCCTCCCTGGGGAGTTGGTGCGGCGGCACCGGGGCGTGAGCCCAGGGCGCATGATGGCGCCGTCCTGCAGCGTCAGGGCGTTAAATGCCCAAGTACGGGGGGGCCGGCGCACGCGTGCGGGCGCGCCCGTGAGCGTGGTGGGCCCCCGGCCGAGGGCGGAGGCGAACCCTCGAGCGAGTCGAGACCTACTCGAGGGGGGGCGATCCCTCGAGCGGGGGCGGGATCGCTCGAGGGAAAGGGTTGCCCCTCGAACGGGCGGAGCCCGCCCGAGGGGGGAGCGCGTCCTCGAGCGAGGCGGAGCCTGCTCGAGGGGTCTTCTCCGTGGGCCGTCTCGGTGGGCCGTCGGGATCCCGGCGTGGGCCGTGTCCTGCATGGTTAGTTACCTGCATGGTTAGGCTTAGCGTGTTTTGATACCGGGATTAAGTGAGGATTCCCCGTTGTTTAAGGGGACCCCTAGGGCGGTCCCCGACACTACCGTACCGAATACATCAAGTTCGAGGTCGCGGACTTCGAGACCTCTTACCACGCCATCCTCGGCAGACCGGCCATCACCAAATTCATGGCGGTGCCCCACTACACCTACTTGGTACTCAAAATGCCAAGCCCAGCCGGTGTACTCTCCCTCCAAGGGGACTTGAAGATCTCCCACGACTGCGACACAGAAGCCGTGGAGATCGCCTCTACAAACCAAGTACCCAACGCGATGATGGAGGTCTACGCTGCGTCGAAGAAGCTTGCCATAAGCGAACTCGACATCCCAGAGAAGTCTGACAGCACCAACAAGCCTCAGCCACCGGAGGAGGGACTCGTCAAGACGGTCGACCTTGGAACAGGCGACCCTAGCAAGACCACCACCATCGGGGCTGGCCTCGACCCCAAATAGGAAGACGCGCTCATCAGCTTTCTTCGGGCTAACCGCGACATCTTCGCGTGGAAGCCAGCGGACATGCCAGGAGTGCCCAGGGAGCTGATTGAGCACTGCCTCAACGTCGATCCTAAGGCCACCCCCAAGCGACAACACCTCCGATGCTTTGCCGACGACAGGCGGGACGCCATCAACAAGGAACTCGCCAAGCTACTCGCAGCTGGCTTCATCAGAGAAGTCTTCCATCCTGAGTGGCTCGCCAACCCCGTCCTCGTCCGCAAGAAGAACTCGAACGAGTGGAGGATGTGCGTCGACTACACCGACCTCAACAAGCACGCCCCCCAAGGACCCCTTCGGGTTGCCGCGGATTGACCAAGTCATCGATTCCACGGCGGGCCGCGACTGCTCGCTTCCTCGATTGCTACTCCGGGTACCACCAGATCGCAATCAAGGAGGAAGACCAGGAGAAGACCGCGTTCATCACCCCGTTTGGCGCGTACTGCTACACGACCATGTCCTTCGGGTTGAAGAACGCCGGCGCCACCTACCAACGAGCTATCCAGGCCTGCTTCAAGCGGCAACTCAACAAGAACGTCGAGGCCTACGTGGATGACGTGGTTGTCAAAACCAGGGACTCCAGTACCCTCATCGACGACCTTGAAGAGACCTTCGCATCACTACGCGAGTACCGTTGGAAGCTCAACCCGAACAAGTGCGTCTTCGGCGTCCCTTCGGGCAAACTACTCGGCTTCATCATCAGCCAGCGCGGCATTGAAGCCAACCCCGAGAAGATCTCCGCCATCACCAGCATGAAAGCTCCCACGAGCATCAAAGACGTCCAGAAGCTGACGGGGTGCATGGCCGCGCTGAACAGATTAATCTCGAGGCTAGGAGAACGGGGCCTCCCCTTTTTCAAACTACTCAAACATCAAGAGAAGTTCGTGTGGACTCCAGAGGCGGATCAAGCCCTTGCCCGGCTCAAGGACTTCCTATCAAAGCCACCGATCCTCACGGCTCCTCACAAGGGCGAGCAGCTACTGCTCTACCTAGCTGCGACTACTCACGTGGTCAGTACTGCCATTGTTGTCGAGCGGCAAGAAGACGGCCACGCCTACCCAGTCCAGCGCCCAGTCTACTTCGTTAGCGAGGTCCTATCAGAGTCCAAGGCCCGCTATCAGCCTGTGCAGAAGCTCCTGTACGCTCTACTCATCACCTCGCGGAAGGTACGACACTACTTCCAGGAGTACTCGGTCTCCGTCGTCACCGACTACCCGCTTGGCGACATCTTGCGGAACCAAGATGCTACTGGAAGAATCTCCAAGTGGGCTGTCGAGCTCGGCGCCCTCACTATCGACTTCAAGCCACGCACAGCCATGAAGTCGCAGGCACTAGTCGACTTCATGGCAGAGTGGCGAGAGAACCAGTTACTACTCCCACCGTGCGACCAGAGCATTGGGTAATGTACTTCGATGGCTCACTCAACCTCGAGGGCGCAGGTGCAGGGGTACTCCTGATCTCTCCAACGGGCGAACAACTCAAGTACGTCCTGCAGATCTTCTGGAAGGTCTCAAACAACGAAGCCGAGTATGAAGCCCTCCTACACGGGCTCCGCCTCGCGGCTTCACTGGAAATCAAGCGGCTACTAGTCTACGGCGACTCCGCAGTGGTCATCAACCAAGTCAACAAGTCCTGGGACCGCAACAAGGAGAATATGGACGCCTACTGCCTAGAAGTCCGCAAGCTCGAGAACAAGTTCTATGGTCTCGAGTTCCATCACATCGTCCGCGACAACAACGTTGCAGCGGACGTCCTCTCGAAGCTTGGATCCACCCGCGCTCAAGTGCCAGCGGGTGTCTTCGTCCACGAGCTTCACGCGCCATCCATCCCGGAGCCCGCGCCACCGACAACTGTCCCAGCTCATCCACCAGCTGGGCAGGAGGTCATGATGATCGACGTGGACTGGAGGCAACCCTTCATCGACTACCTCAGCGAGCAGAACGTCCCCTCCGACAAGAACGCGGCCGAGCAACTCGTCCGCCGCGCCAAGTCCTACGTCCTCGTCGGAGACAAGCTTTACAAGCGGGGTGCTTCTTCTGGAGTACTCATGAAGTGCGTCCCCCGTGAAGAAGGCAAGGACATCTTGGAGGAGATCCACAAGGGCGTCTGCGGCAACCACGCGTCCTCACGCACGCTGGTCAGCAAAGCCTTCCGGCGAGCCTTCTATTGGCCCACAGCTCTGGGCGATGCCGAAGAACTCGTCAAGAGGTGCCAAGGATGTCAGTACTTTGCCAAGCAGCAACACGTCCCAGCCTACAAGCTAGTCACCATACCGCCAACCTGGCCCTTTGCCTGCTGGGGGCTCGACATGATTGGGCCTCTACCAACTGCGCCAGGAGGACTCAACAGGGTATTGGTGGCTATCGACAAGTTCACCAAGTGGATCGAGGTCAAGCTAGTCACATGCCCCAAGGCTGACAGAGTACTCGACTTCCTGGATGAACTCGTACACCGCTACGGGCTACCCCACCGCATCATCAGAGACCTGTGATCCAACTTCAACAACCACCAGTTCTGGGAGTACTGCGAGAACAGCGGGATCGACGTTCGATACGTCTCAGTTGCCCATCCACGGGCCAACGGACAAGTCGAGCGCACCAACGGGATGGTGCTCGACGCTCTCAAGAAGTGGCTACACGACGCTGCGAATTCCAAAGGGGGCAAGTGGATCAAGGAACTACCCAATGCACTATGGGGGCTACGGACTCAACCATCCAAGCCAACGGGGCAATCCCCCTACTTCCTGGTCTACGGCTCCGAAGCCATCCTCCTTGCCGACGTCATATGGAACTCGCCAGCAGTGGAGCACTACGACGAAGGCGTCTCAGAAGACAGCAGACGAGTTGACATCGACGGCCTCGAAGAAGCTCGGCCGCGCCGCCCTCGTCCAATCAGCAAGGTACCTAGAGGGTATCCGACGCTACCATGATCGCAACGTCAAGGAACGCTCCTTCAACGTTGGAGATCTCGTCCTCCGCCGTTTCCAGAACACAGAAGGACTTCACAAGCTCAGCTCCCCCTGGGAAGGTCCCTTCACCGTGGCAAAGGTGACCGGGCCGGGCTCCTACCGCCTCCAAACACTTGAAGGCGAAGACATCAACAACTCGTGGAACGTCGACCAGCTCTGTCAATTCTACGCCTAGTCTACACGACTACTCTGGGGTTCAAGTCTACACGACTACATCAACACCCCCTGGCCGTAAGTGACCCCTCGGGTCCTGGCTCCAGTCTCCGGACTTCTCCTCTCTAGGATCCAGCCCGTGCGGCTACCTACGGACCCTGGGCTGCGACGAGCGTCAAGGACTCTAGCAGCGGTCTACTAAGAGACCACACCCCAAGATCCGCCACGCACGGCTACCTACGGATCTACGATCCAGCCTACACAGCTACCTACGGATCAACTGCTATAAGCGGCTACCCGCTCCAGCGCTACTCAGCTGTAAGCGGCCTCCGGGTCCAAGCGACTACTCTGTAACTACGGCCCTGGCCATCCAGGTGTACTTCTTCAGTACTAAAGTTTGATCGTTCATCAACTTCTTTACTGCCTACTCCCTACAACGGGACCACTACTGCCGAGTACTACTACTCGCATCCACTCCACAATGGGGAATCCGCACTCTGAGATCGCGACTACGAGTACTCATTACTGGAAAATTTCTTTCATTAATACTTAAACAATTCATTACAATTGTTTTCCTGTACAACCATGGCTACTAGCTACCTATTACAAGGCTACTGGAGGTTCAGCTTCTCAGCTACCTGCTCCGCGATGGGAGCCATCTGCTCTGCATACTGCTCATCCGTGCAGTTGGCGGCCACCCCGCCGACGACTACCTCCACTAGGGCCTTCGGGAAGTACGACTTCATGAAGGCCAAGACTTGTCTTGGGATCGACCTCGCCATGTGCTTCACGTAGGTGGCCAGCCGGCTCGGAGCTTCCTTGAGGCGATCCACCAGAGGAGCAATCTTGGGGCCGCCCGGGTGCGGCACGAGGAGTCTTGCGATCGGCAGTGCGGCTTCTTCGAGCTCCTTCAGTTGGGCCCGCAATGCCTCGTAGTCTTCGTTCAACTTCTGCAAGGATTTGTAGCAGTTGACGAGATCTCGGTCAGAAGCAATCCGAAGCTCCATATGCTTCTCGCACTCGAAGGCGAGTTCTTTGTAGTCGAGCTCGAGTACCTGGCGGGCTTCTTGCTCCCGGTAGAAGAGGTTCTTCATGCTCGTCTCCGAGGACTTCAGCTGCTCCACTTGGCCCTCAAGCTCTGCAACACGACAACAGCACAGCGGGTCAAATGACTTCTCGACCCCAACAAGTACCCGATCAGTTCAGCGGCGTACCTTTATTTCTGTTGCGGAGGCCCTTATTCTTCCGCACCAAGTCGTCGCCCTTCGCCTGCAACTCTTGGACGTCGTTGTGGTACTTGGCGAAGGCGGCGTCGAGCTTCGACTGCATGGCAGCCGCGTGCTTCCGCGACTTCACAAGTTGCTCTTCTAGTTCCTCGGCACGGAGCACCGCGTCGCCATAACCCTGCAGCAGGTTCGACTTGTTGCGGGACCGCTCCGCAACGTCCTGCACAAGACAACTCAAGTCACAAAGAGTACTCAACGACAAAGGACTGGCTACACAAAGGCTACGGCTACTTACCTTCATCCACTGCTCGGCTTGACGGATCGCCTCTAGATGCTTGGCCACCATCGCCGGCTCGACGAGATTGTCCGCGAGCAGCTCTATTCCACCACGACTACTCGCGGTGGCCTCCGTCATCGGCGCAGAGCGGATGGGCTCTGCGTCCTGGATCTCGGAGGAGCGGATAGCCACCTCCAGAGCAACCTCTGGCGACGTGGTGACCGCCTCTCCCCCGGCGGACTTCTCGACGACCTCCTCCAGGGGCTCGGGGGCTCCTTCCGCAGCCTCCGGGGCCTCTGGTGTCAACCTCTGCATTGGCACCCCTGCAGGGATGTCACCACCTTCAGCTTCAGCGCCTGTCAAAGAGATGACAAGTGCATCAGTGCCTACGACTACTCCTCAAAGAGCCTTCTAGCTTCAAGAAGGGTACTCACCTTCGACTACGCTTGCCTCCGGCAACGGCGCCTCGGCAGCCGGTGGCTCAGTCGTGGCTTGGGTAGCGGGAGCGGCCTCCTCGGCGGGCGGCGCGTCTTCTTTCGCCACCGCTGAAGAGGGCTCATCTCCCTCTCAGGACAAATCCGTGGATTTCCTGCAGAAACACTCACAGATGGTCGTCAGTCAACATCGACTACTGCAACAAGTACTACTCGTAAGAATACAGTACTTACAAGTTCGACCAGACAATTGTCACGGCCGAAGCACCGAGGATGCTGGCGATGTCGACCAGTCCACCCTCGGCGGGCGCCTCCTCCTATGCTCCCGCGGCTACCGCCTCCTCCACAGTAGCGACGGCCGGAGCAGTTCTCTCCTGCGCTCCTGAGGCCACCACCTCTTCAACGGCGGCGGCCACGGGTCCCGTGCTCCCTTGTGGAGCTGGGGCTGGCGCTCCAGCTGCGCCAAGATCTCTTCAACAGTGGGGGCTGGACTACGACTTCCAGCTGGCTCCCCCACTATGTCCCACACGCCTTCGTCGCCCTCTTCGACGGGCTCCGTTGGCGGCACCTCCTGCATACAAGGAAGACTACTCGTCAGCAAACGTACTCGTACAACGGGTACTTGACTACTCTGCTCAAGACAACTTACCTCCTGAGGCGTGGTCTCTGAGACCTTCAGCTTCTTCGTCACCCGCTTCCTGGCGGGGTTGCGCGGCTTCCGTGGCGGCGCGGTCGGGGCTAGCCTCCCGGGGCTAGTCGGGGGGTCTTGTACCAGAGGAACATGAGGCAAGCCCGGGCAGCTAAACCTCGACCGCAGCTGGAAGTGGTCCTGCAACGTCTCCTCGTCGTCATCGTCGTCGTCGTCGGTGGTATCCTCCACGATGACGGTGTCATCGCCTTCACCGACTTCTTGCCGCTCCTTCGCCTTCTCCTCCCTCGGGATCTCGATTCCGCTCGGAGGTGGCTGCGGCTCGGAGATGAACTTTTTCAAGTCCTCCTGCAAGACACGAAGACATCGGCACGACTACTCCAAGCAATGACTACTCGACTAAGGGAGTACGACTACTCACCTCCTTAGGCGGGCGCGCGGCAGAGTACTCCTGTACAGGGCACGCCGTGTACGGCGGCATATCTTTGAAGATCCGCGACAACCTCTCGATGATGTCGCTGTCGTCCAGCTCGCCTCCGGGCATCCGCGACGTGTCGTCGTTGCCGGTGTACTCGAAGCCTAAGGTGTCCCGAGCCATCAACGGCTGGACCCTCCGCTTCATGAAACTGAAGGCCACGTGCTCGGCCCTCAGTCCCGCCTCCCTGAGCACCTTGATGCGTGCCAGCAGCTCGGGAAGCTGGATTCCCTCTTGCATGGTGGGCTCCATGTTCCACCATTCACGGTGCCTGGGCTGCCGTCCGCTCGGCTTCGGCAGGCCGGGGTGGTGGTTCGTGATGTAGAACCACCTTGTCTTCCAGTCGGTGTTGGAGTCGACAAGCTTGTATGCCAGATACTGCTCCGCAGCGTCCTCCCTCAACTGGATGCCGGCTCCTCCGACTACCCTTGGGTTGGTGGCACTTGGCTGCGGCTTGACGCGGAAGAACTTCCGGAAAAGCACCCAATGTGGCTTGATCCCGAGGAAGGCTTCGCGGAAGTGCACGAAGACCGCGGTGTGGAAGACGCCGTTGGGGTTCAGATTCAGGTACTCGATCCCGTAGTACCCGAGCAGCCCCTTGAAGAAATCGCTGGCCGGGAGCGCAAGACCGCGCTCCACGAACCGCGCGAACATGGGGATCTCGTCTTCGGCCTTCTCCATTGGATACGGATCTCCAGCAGCGGCCCTCCACATGTCGACTTCCTTCTCCCGGATGAACCCGCTATTCAGAAGGGTCAGCAGATCCTCCGTCTTCACTTTGGACTTCTTCCACTCGCGGCTTGGATCAGCCCGCAGTGGAGACATGGGCGGCGCTGCTCCGGTGGCAGCCGCGGCGGCCTCTTCGCGGCCCCTCTTCTTTCTGGCAGCCTTCGACGTCTTGGATGGTGATGGCTTCATCCTCCAAGTGCAGGGCATCTTCACTCGCATCCGCTCGGGGGCTACCCTAAAAGCTTTGGGTGGCGGCGCACTTGAATCTACTACGGCGGCAGCAAGCGCTGGGAGTGGATCTATTTCAGATGGATACGGAATGGCTGCAGCTCGAATGGGTGAAAAACCCTAAGGGTTTTTGGCTTCTATTTATAAGCCAAACCATCTCCACAACGGGCGACTGGAAAAGTCCACGCGCGGCTGACTTAGCGGCTGCGCGTGACCCTTCGTATTCTACTAGTCGACGCGCTTCACCTCAGGGCTCGGCTACTTCTACTCGACTACCTGGGAAGCGGCTAATCTCAAGAGCATCTCAGGACACATTCTTCAAGATGACCCTTCATTTCGAGAGGAAGTACTCGACTCAAGGCTCGGTGGCTCCGTGCCACGTGTCCTTCGGTTTTTTCTCTCCGGATTTTTCGGGATTTTCTTGCCAAGACTTCAGATGGACCCTCAGCCAGAGCCCGCGGCTCAACCTAAGGCTCGGGGGCTACTCCATATGGAGTGCGATTTTGCAATCGCACCTCCATATCAGCTCCGGCTTCAAGAAAAGACAGGCATTATTTGAAGACCTTCGAAGGCAGTTTTCGAGGATGCTTGGAACTACTCGAGAAGACTTCAAGATTCCTCAAACATCAGCTGGAGTACATTCCAGCCTCGGGATGTTTCGACTACTCTTGAGGACTTTTGACTTGTAGCACTCAGGGACGCTTGAGGGCTACTCGTTAAGGTCGTCAAGACTACTTGAAGCTATCCTTCTCGACTACAAAGTACTCGGGGGCTTGTCGTATGGACCTCCCTGGGCCCACTACCTCGGTGGGTACGAGGACCGACTACTCGGTGGGCCCCTGGGACTACCTGGCTTGCGCTACACGGCACTTGAAGGCGTGGAGCACAAGGACTACATAGGAGTAGTACTCGGTTAGGGAGCTGTACATGTTCCGCACTGTATAGAGGACTCCTAGACGTACTCGACTAGTACTCTCTCCCTACTCCGACTTGTAAATCTGCCTCCCGGACTATATAAGGCGAGGCAGGGACCGATCTCTAGCATCCAATCTCCTCTCATACAACTCACGGCGCACTATTGCACCATCTTGTAATCGTGCCCTATCAATCCAGAGCTACACAGCATACAGGACGTAGGGTATTACGCACCTCGCGGCCCGAACCTGTCTAAATTGTGTGCCACGTGTCTCTTCCTTCGAGTTACCGATCTCGGCGAGTCACATTCATCTACTTCGGGTACTCCCCGTAGTAGGTTGCCGGTCTAAAACACCGACACTCTCCTTTTGAAACCTTTTGCCATGACTTGGGTCTTGAACACCAGTTTTCGAGTCCGTATACACCTCCCCAGAATGGTGTTGTGGAAAGGAAAAACAGGACCTTGTGTGAGATGGCTCGGACGATGCTTGATGAGCATAGGACTCCGAGAAGGTTCTGGGCTGAGGCGGTGAATACCACGTGCTATGTGTTGAACAGGATCTACCTCAGAGTGCATAAGAAGAAAACCTGCTATGAGTTGATGCACGGTCGCACACCCAAGGTGAGTCACTTCCATGTCTTTGGTTGCAAGTGCTTCATTCTGAAGAAAGGAAAGAAGTTGGATAAGTTTGAGGCTAAGTCGGTTGATGGCATTTTCTTTTGTTATGCATCTCACTCTATATCATATCGCGTGCTCAATCTTGAAACTAACCAAATCGTGGAGACTTGAGAGGTAACCTTCGACGAGACACAACCACGTAGTCAGCTTGTCTTTGAGGGTGCAGGTGATGATGTACTTGGCGAGGAGATCTTTCAAGAGGAGGAGCATGAACATGGAGATGATGAAGACGGCGGTGTGGTGCCCACGGCTGAGCATGTACCTACTACTTCGACTACGGTGGTGGAGGGACCCTCTCCCACACCTACGACGACGAACCAAAATCAAGGAGAAGCTACTGTTGAGGGGGAGGTAGCATCAAGGCGAGAACCTCCCCAGTGAGTACAAGTGGATCGCCCAGCTTCAAGGATCATCGGCGACATGAATGAACGTACTACACGGTCGAGGGTTCGGAACAATTCTCATTTCGCTCATGCTGCATTTGTTGCTATTTTTGAGCCCAAAGACATTGGACATGCACTATCTGATCATAATTGGGTTAATTCGATGCATGAGGAGTTGGAGAACTTTGAAAGAAATCAGGTTTGGGAGTTGGTTGACCCTCCCCCAGGGTGTAAGCTGATTGGGACAAAATGGGTGTGGAAGAACAATGAGGGAGAGAAAGGTGAAGTGGTGAGAAACAAGTCAAGGCTTGTTGCTCAGGGGTTCAGTCAGAAGGAGGGGATTGACTACGAGGAGACCTTTGCTCCCGTAGCCCATTTGGAGGCGATTAGGATCCTTCTAGCCTTTTCCATGGCTAAAGGGTTCAAGTTGCATCAAATGGATGTGAAGAGTGCTTTCCTGAGTGGTGTGTTGGAGGAAGAAGTGTATGTGAGGCAACCACCGGGGTTGAGAGTGAGAAGTACCCCCTCTGGGTGTACAAGTTGAAAAAGGCCCTGTATGGGTTGAAGTAGGCGCCTAGAGCTTGGTATGGTAGGTTGAGGGGGTTCCTGTTTGAGCGAGGCTTTGAGATGGGAAAGGTCGATCAGACCTTGTTTTTACTCAGGCAGGGCAAAGATATCCTAATTGTGCAGGTGTACGTGGATGATATTGTTTTTGGTGGTGTTGACGGATAAAAGACGTATCCCTCTACGATCTGCAAGCGTACGGACCCCACACCTTTTTCACCATGGGATTCCCAAGGTTCTTGTCAATCCACGGAGCAAGGGGATTACAAGTGTTCGATCTACCTTTACACTCTAGATACTCAAACCCTAAATATGGTTAAACTAGAAAACAACTAAACTACACTAGAGAGAATGATTAAGCAATCAAGATAAAAGACACTCACTCATGGGTCTACAATACTAGAACATGCAATCACTTAAAGACATGAAAACCAACCTAATCTATCGGGGTTGTGACCACGGTTTCGCCCTTTCCCTCCTCTCGTACTGTCACTATGCGAAGGTATTCATGACTAGACCTATGATGGACACGGCGTATTGAATGGATCCAAGGAAGCATTGGAGCTCTACTCCCTTTACGACATGGTAGCTAACCTTAAGCAATAAAGTATATTCAACACAAGATGATAAATAGATAATCCAACAAAGTACGATTACATCTCAAGATCGATTACAACCCATGGACGAATAAGGAGATTACCCAATCAAGGTGCTAGACATAGCACCGTTGATCATGGTTTCCCTTCCGACGGTGTCTTCCTTCTTCTCCACTTGTGGGTGCTTGCTTCGAGGTGGTTGATCCCCCTCCGGAGATCTCCTTCCTCTCTCTCTAGCTTGTGGATGGCCTCCTGGTGCGAATGGCTCTCCCCCTGTCGAATGGCGGCGCCTCCAGGGTTTTAGGGTTGAAGATCCTTCGGGTGCATGGAAAGGGGGGCCAAACCGACTCCCGGAGTGGGCTGGGCCGGCCAGCCTGGGCCGACCGGCCTAGGCCCATCTCGGACAGGTTCGGTCGCCCCTTCGCTCCCGTGGGTCCTTAGGTGATTATGCACTTTGCCCCCTCCACTTGCATGATTTTGACGATGTCATCCTCGCGTCCAAGATGGAGGTTCTCCGCGCATGAAGTTCGGTCTTTTACGTTTCAATCCCCGGAGGTGTTCCTTCGTAGCACTTCAGTCCTTGCACCATTGGAAGTGATTTCATCAAGCTCATGAACATGAACAAGACTCCGTAAATGCTCCTTTGAACTTGTTGCGAATCCGTCCTTTATGTCCATGTTTTCCTACATAAACATAACACTTTCAAATGCATGCACATAGATGAACTTGTTATATGATTAGTGTGCCTAGTGGCGGGTTAGTTCCATAATCAAATCCAAACCAAAGTGTAACGAACATGCTTGGTGTACCAAAATACACCGTCAATAGGTGGCTCGTCTAACTCTCTTGTTGCAAGGTTTGCAGAGGATATGAGCAGGGAATTCGAGATGAGCATGATGGGTGAGTTTGTGACGCCCCAGGTTTTTAATTAACCCTAACAGCCGGTCAAAGTAGTCAACAGTGGTCAAAGCACGGTCAACCTGGGTCCTCACCTCGAAAAATTCACTAACCTACCCTAGTGACCCCATTTGAATAGTAAACACACTTGTGGGGCCAACCCTTGGTCAAGGGCTCGGTCAAACCCCTTGCCACCCTAGTGTCCATGGGTGTCTGCCGGAACTTTTGCCGCGTTCTCCAAAATTCACCTAAACACTTAAAATTCTACCTTTATGAAAGTTGTCCATCTTGATGAGGGACACAACTTTCATGTAGATTGGCATTTCAAATTTTGAGAGGAAAAGATTGAAAAATTAATTGCAAGATAGATTTCACTGTTTGCCAATACAGGCTGACATTCAATGTTGGCATTCAAATAAATGAAATTCTGTAAGAAAAAACCCTATATAGCCTTTGTAGAAGTTGTTAAGGGTAGCTAGATCTACAACTTTGGTATTCATTACTTGGTCAACTTCTATAAAAAATCTGGAGCAAATTCATTTAAGAAACAGCACCAGCAAACCATTTCCAGGCCGAGCCCGCACCCCCGAGGCCGCGCGCCGCCCAAGGCACGCTCTTCCCGAGCCGTTCGCACCCCGACGCGCCCCCGCCCGAGGACCTCCGGTCCGCGCCGCCGTACGCGCGCGCACGCCGCGCACCGCCGGTCCGTCGGTGGCGTCGCCGCCGTACGTGCGCCGCCCAAGCCTCGTAGCACGGCGGGGCATCTTCGCCGTCACCCGCTGTCATCCACGGACACCCCGAGCCGCATATAAAAGGCTGTTGCTCCCCCTCTGCGTGCCACCCCGAGCCCCACCGTCGCCATTGCCGCCGCCGCCTGGAGCTTGTGCTTCCACCCGCGCTCGCCGCCGCCGCCCCGCTCCGGTAGCTCCCTTAGGCACCCGTAGACCTCCCCAAGTCGCTTGATTGCCCAGCGCAGCGCTTCCTCACCGCCTTCCCCGAGCCGCCGCGGCCACCGCCGCCGGCCGCCCCTCCGCCCCAACGTCGGCCACCTACCGCTCCTAGGTGAGCATCCGGTCGAGCCCGGCGGCTTGCCCGGCCGGGAGCGCCGCCGGCTCTCCGGAGTTGGCCGCTGCCGCGCCGCCCTCCTCGGACAAGGGCCGGATTGCATCGATTTTGATCTGTGTAGGGTGTTTTGTGCAAAAGTTAGGACCTGTTTGTTGTAAAGCCTATCTAAGTTTTCTTGCAAGTCAGTCCAGAGCCTTAGAAAATTCCTATAAAATTGTAGAAAATTTAGAAAAATGCCAAACCAATTTTGTTGGGTTCAGGGAGAGAAATCCCACAACTTTTTTTATTCTCACATGGCCTGATTCTAAATATTTTTAACATGAAAAATACAGATGTGAAAAACCTAGATCTATCATAACTTTCAATCTACAACTCCTCTGTATCTTAATTTTGGATATGTTGTGTATCTTGTTAGGACTAGCTCCTGTGCCAAAAACTGCACAAAGTTATGAAGCTAATCTTACTAAATAAATTGTGGTCCAATTCTACAGAAACTGCCTAGATGATTTTTCTTGCTAAGTATATTTATGTTTTTGTGCCCAACTTGTGCACACTGTCTTGTTATGTCAAAATACACCTCTTGTGAATTAATCATGATTTTTGGCTTAACAGAAATATTTATTCTTAATTTGTGCATGTTTTCCTTTGCAAATTAATGAAGTAAGATCAGTAGAGTTTCTAGGTGAACATGCTGGTTCCTTAGGCTTGTTTAGGACCAGAGAGCATGCATGAGAAAGTTGAGATCCTTTTGATGCTTATTTATTTTTGTATGCATTTAATTTGAATCACTAGCTAGCCTTTGTTATTTTCAATAGTATTTAATTTCCTAGCATCCAACACTTACATGTGGGTCCAATGGACCAGTTTAGGTGCTAATATGCTTAATAAACACTCCTTTAAAGTTTTGGTAATTTATTGCTTAATAAAAAGCTTTAAAGCCCCTTTAAAGGAACAAAGAGAAATTAAATAAGGAAATTCCCTTTTTAATTCATTTACTTTTTGGAAAGTATTACCTAATTTAATTAAAAGTTAATTAAATATTCTTGCTAATAAGAAATTAAGTCATGAATAAACATATGGTTCATGCCCTTTCTTGTGAAAGGAAAAGGGCCACATATTCACATGCAATAACAAGTACAAGAAACCTTTAGTCAATTGTGCAATAAAAGAATGACTCATGTACAACTAACAACCATCCTAAAAGAGATGTACTACCTAGATGCTTGTTAAGGTGAATATGACCAACAAGAATTGGGCAAGATAACAGCCTATAACATCACCTAAACCTTGCATTGCATTCCGTGTAGATCTTCCGGACGGTGATTACTCGCTTGTCCCAGAAACCGAGGAAGGAGGAGCAGAAGCTTCGCTGCAGTACGTGGAAGTGCTCGACGACGCAGAGGGTGCCCAGGCTAATCTAGCTGACGAAGGCAAGCTCTGGTGCATCTAACCTAGCTTTCAAATTCTTTATTCAATTATCTATGGATGTTTGTGCATTTAAGTTCAGGAGTTGAATGGAACCCTAGATGCATGATCCCTAGGTACCTTTGTCCTTACTAGTATAATAGGTCGATAGCTGCTAAGCTATAGGACCGTTACAAGTCGAGTGATGACCTCACTCGCGAGAATAGGTTCCTAGATAGGAATCACAATATATCCTTAAATGGATTGCTCATGTGGTAAGAGCACGGGATTTGGTCTCCAGTCCAGTGGTTATGTGGTTTAAGTGTTTGAACGTACTAAACACTTGTCGGGAATGGGACCGGTAAGCCTAGTACCTTAATGAGACGGCTAGGGATGGAACTGTCACTACTCTTGGGGATTGCCTCACGGCTCGCTACCGGTGGTGTATGGTGATTCCGGGTATCTCGCGGGGTATGCCGGATAGCCTGCACCAAAGACTGTGGCCTTTCATCCCGACCCGAGGATTTTTGGAAACGGCCTGGGAAAGTTGTCCTTTCGGGGGCATCCTACCGTGTGTTTAGATCCACCTTGCAAGGTTTAAATCAATCGATTGTCGGCCTCTCACCGTTATCTGAGACTACTTACTCCACTAGTTATGAGATCCCTAATGATGGAAGTTGATGAATAATATGCTTGATTAATTGTATTGTACAACCTTTTTTGTACTAGTTGGCCAATGTAGTAAAGATTAAAACTACTAGAACTTGTGCTAAAATCTTGAAAGTAAGGACCTACTCTTGTTACTTTTCAGCAAAAGCAACCAATAGCCAAAAAGCCTTTCATGGTCTAGAAGTGGTGAAGTAGTGATCACCGACGGGTAAGTCTTGCTGAGTATTAGTATACTCAGCCTTGCTATAATGTGATCCAGGTAATGCTTTCGGTGATGTGTGGCCCGGAGAGATCCCGCCCGGCTGGGAGCTGGAGTGAGTGGAGGACGACTACTGAAGGCATCATGGATGGCCTCCCGTGGTGTTGCCGCTTCCGTTAGTTTATTTCCGCTGTTTTCAAAACTCTGAACTGTTTCCTTATGGCAAAAACTGTGGTTTGTAATAATTAAACCCCTCGGGGTACGAATTTGGGTATTAATGATGTTGTATCTCTAGACTCGCATTCGAGTGAGTTTTAATGCATATATTCGATCCTTGTTGCTTTTCAAGTGATTTACCGGGCGTTAACCCGGCAACTAACGACAAGATGATACTTTATTATTGCTTAATGACCAAAGTGGATCGGTCTTAGGCGATAGTATGGTATTTTCCTGGGCGGATTGTCACAGTTGGCATCAGAGCTTATATGCACCAGAGATTATTTAATAACCTTAATCACTGGTTTTTGAATAAAATATGCCAAGATTGTCTGATTTTCCAATATACGTTGGTCCGCTAAGGATAAACTAGACCGAGAGGCCCTAGAGGGAATTTTGGGTTCTTCCAGGTGGCTTAATTAACTTATGGTTTATTTTTCTAACTTCCAGCACATTACTTTATGTCAGACTTACTTTCTTGCACAACTCAACTAGATAAGCCACGTGTTTTATACGTGTGCTGTTCCACATCACGGGAATTGCGAGGGTTGATGGAGTGATCCATTCCACGGATCCCATCTTCTCGTCTGTTCATGAGTTGTGTGTCGCCACATGTTTCATACGTGTGCATTCTGCATGTCGCTCATGCGAGGCAAGGATACACTCCATTCAAACGGAGGGTGTCCGAGGTTGGACGCTGTCCATGCAGCGGCTTAACGCATGGATGCCGTTTCTATAGTGAACGGTAATGTATGTGGACGCTTTTGTGACGTGCTGGCACGAAAGGTTAGTTTTCTGCAGGTACATAACAGCGCTTCGTTAGTCGTTAAGCGAGTACCGTATAGCTCTCGACTAGATATTATAGGGAGAGACGAATAAAAGCCTTGCCACCGGCACTAACTCCGATTTTTGGCTTGATTGCCATGTGAGGTCGGATAGGACGTCTTGCATGCATATTAAAAATCGAAACAACTAAAATGGACCCGAAAACTAAATTTCCATATGCTCTCTAAGGAAGATTTTGCTAGTGTGTGCTCTTATAAATTAGAAGTACCTCTCATACCTAGCTGTCATGCTGCCAAATTTTTTTTGAAAAAGTTTGTTTACCTTGTGCTAGGTTAATTAAGCCAAATTGTTAATAACAGTGGTCCCTTAACTAGTTATCTTGTAATCGCAAGTCTCAATCCTAGTTCCTTTTGGGTTGGTTTGCACTTCCTAGGCACATCTAGGTCTTGTATCGTCCACCTTGTCTTCCTTGTTCAAGCTCAACCTTAAAAATTTAATATGTGTTACAGAACTTTGTAGAACCGGGGAAACTTGGGAAAGATTTGAGGTTTCTGGATTTTTGGTTATGAATTTTTATTCACAGCTACCAGAACTTCACCGTTTGACATGCCGTTCTCTTTGAGACCTGACATGTGTTACATTTTTGTACAGATGGCTTTCCCCGTGTTTCAAGAGTTCGACACTGACGGTACGATCCGTACCAATGGGTTGCACTGGGAGGGTTTTCCACGCCTTGCGTGGGAAGCACTCAGCGCCGCAGGCTACCTCACACCACCAACTTATGAGGTGTCCGAGTTCGAGCGCTATGGCGTTCCCCGTTGCCAAGTGATCGTCACTGTTCTACCACACCCGGACCACGCTGACTAGTTCGACTTGAGTTTTATCTACTGGGGATTTATCACTCACGAGGCCGTTGAGTCAGCCACCCTCAGAGTGCTGACAGACTTCTGTGACTACAACCCCACTATGGTAGCTCTCTCTCCGTTTGGATTGTTTCCTGTTGTGAGTCCTCACGACCCAGCATGGTTGGACCGTATGGATCACCTACGGGAGCTGTTGACACTAGCAGAGCCGTTGGATGTTACTCAGACGCTAGCTCGTTGTCTGAACGTGGTCTTCACACTTCAGGGGCTGCGCTATAACACCGCAGCGATTATTGGGCAGCGTTTGGAGGCATCTAGGCGTGATTGGAAGCAGCTATCAGAAGCACATCAGCAGCTGAACTTTACACTTACTCAGGTGCAGCAGGAGAATGACAGGCTGCGTGCTAGGAGATTCCAGTTAGAGCTAGAGAGAGGCGACCGCCTGCAGAGGATTGTAGATTTGGAGGCAGAGAATCATAATCTAGAGGAGAATGCCAATGCGTATGAGATTGAGAGGTTGACGCTACTTCAGAACATTGCTGATATGCAATAGTAGGTAGAGGAGGCCGAGGTACAGGTGGCAGCCTTGCAGGCTATAGTGGCCTTACGGCCCACGCCCCCGCAGTACGGGGCACACCCAGAGGAGCGAGCGAGGGTCATCGCGGTCTGGATCAGACAAGCCAGGAAGGACCACTATTTCCGACTCCCCCAGCTTCGCCTACGTACAATGGTGCTTCGGTGGGCAACTAGGTTGCCGACAACAAGAATAAGAAGGATGTCGATCCTGTTGAGTTATCTTGAGGTGTTTAGAGTAGTTGACTTGTTAGCACGTCTTCGTGCCGAGTAACTGCTTGTACCGTGTCATGTCATGTTGTATTCAAATCCGAGAGTTGTAGTGTCCTTGGACCTTGTTCCATCTTGTTGCATGGGTGTTTTAAATTGAAATTCATTGTCATTTATAAATTGAAGCTTTATTGCATATGATTACCCATTTCTGGATAAATTGATGCAGTATTCACGCGTGTCGAACCTTACAATTTGCATAAGCATTGGTAAACCAAAGCATTTCTAGGGGCATCACTCATTTGCCCAACGTTTAAGTACTCGTTCGTATACCACCTTCGTTGGTACTCGAAGTGACAATAATTGTCCGAGAGTGAATGTGGGCTCGTGTTATTCGGGTGATTGCATCCCTAACCGTGTTGAAGAACGATTCTATGAATCTTTGTGGCTACGTGATACTACTCGGCTGTTGCTGCCCTCATCATATAAATGCTAATGAGTTGTGGTTATGTATGATCATGCTTTTCATCATGTTGGAATAAGCTTTTGAGTATGTAACTAATAAGACTCGCATTTCAGATGGTGGGAACCACGCGCAGCTCGCCCAACGATTTTGGAGCGAATGGTAGCGGTGACTTGCCGCCACCATCGCCCATGACACCGTCGGAGGCCTTCATGGCCACCCAAACTGAGGTGATGCACCAGATCTTGCAAACGCAGCAACAGATCGCCCAGCAGATGAACTGAGGGCCGCCACACGAGGCCAACCACGAGGGGCCTAATCAGGTCACCACGTATGCCTAGTTCATCACAATGAAGCCGCCAACCTTCGCTAAAGCAGAAGACCCCCTGGAAGCTGAGGCTTGGATCAAGGCCATAGAGGCAAAATTCTCTGCCTTTGTGCTGCCTTGCTCTGAGGAGAACAAAGCTAACTTCACAGCGCTGCAACTGCGGTGAGAAGCTTTGATGTGGTGGGACCATTTCAAGTCAATGCAGCGAGGACACGCTATAACTTGGGATGAGTTCAAGCAAGCCTTCAAGAGCCACCACATTCCCAAGGGACTGGTGGATAGGAAGATGAGGGAGCTGTTGGCCCTCAGACAGGGATCTGACACAGTGTATCGCTATGCTCAGAAGTTTAACAGCCTGTGCCAGTATGGCGGGCATCACGTTGATACTGATGCTAAGAAGATGGAGAGGTTCCGTGACGGGCTGGATGGCAAGTTGTACGAGCGTCTGAACCTGCTCGAGCCAGCAAACTTCCATGAGCTAGTGAACAAGGCTATCTCCCAAGAGGATGCTATGAAGAAGGCCCACGGGGACAAGAAGAGGATGCCTGGTTTCACCCCGGGTAGCGGAACGGGCAAAAAGTTTCGCTTTGTGAAGAAAAACGTTCCATGCCCATCCCAACAATCTTCAACTGGACGCTGGACGATGAAGCCACCTCAGAGCAAGCCCACAGGGAACTTCCAGTTCCGCAATGCTCAGCAGCAGGCTCCAAAGCCTAATGCACCTCCTCGCAACGTTGGTGATCGTCGTTGCTACAACTGTGGCCATCTAGGGCATTACATCAGTGAGTGTCCCAAGCCCAG
The DNA here is from genome assembly GCA_947561735.1 of Cenchrus americanus. Classification (NCBI taxonomy): domain Eukaryota; kingdom Viridiplantae; phylum Streptophyta; class Magnoliopsida; order Poales; family Poaceae; genus Cenchrus; species Cenchrus americanus. The sequence goes on along the minus strand of OX387241.1, from coordinate 94,738,438 downwards.
GCAGATCAAGCCCAGCCCGCAGAATCAAGGTGCAGGAAACAAGCCTGCCACTCCAGCTAAGAAGCCTATGGTGCAAGTACGCCAGGGCAAGCTAAACTTCACCGCCATGAGCGATATTCCAGAAGGAGCTTCAGTGCTCATGGGTACATTCTCTATCAGCGACAATCCTGTTAAGATTTTATTTGATTCAGGAGCTACCCATAGTTTCATTAGTGAAAAACTAATAAGCAAATTGGGTTTGAAAGGTTCTCATACCACTTCCGCTTATAAGATAATTACTCCCGGAGGGCGAATCACCTCTAATATCTTAATCCGTGGAGTAAGTTTGGGATTAGGTAGTAAAATCATTCCAACAAACCTTATCGTCATAAACTTAGTTGGTATGGATGTTATCTTGGGTATGGAATGGATGAACCAACATAAGGTAATTCTAGATATATCAGATATGGTCATAGAGATCAATTCTCCTACGGTCGGGCACACTACCTTGTACCTACCTTTCAAGGACGGTACCGATTCTTGTGCCTATGTGACAATTATCTCCCCTCTTGATGAAACTCCAGTAGTGCGCGAGTATCCGGATGTCTTTCCTGATGAGTTGCCGGGTATGCCACCAGACAGAGATGTCGAATTTGTAATAGAACTCCAACCGGGTACCGCACCCATTTCCAAAAGACCTTATCGTATGCCACCCAAAGAGTTAGCCGAATTGAAAACTCAACTCCAGGAATTGTTAGATAAGGGTTATATTCACCTGAGCTCTTCTCCTTGGGGTTGCCCTGCTCTCTTTGTCAAGAAGAAAGATGGTAGCTTGAGAATGTGTGTAGATTACCGACCGCTCAATGCAGTCACCATCAAGAACAAATACCCTCTTCCCCGAATCGATGTTCTTTTTGATCAATTGGCTGGAGCCAAAGTCTTCTCTAAGATCAACCTTCGTTCTGGTTATCACCAAATCAAGATTCGACCTTGTGACATTCCTAAAACCGCTTTCTCCACTTGTTATGGTCTTTATGAGTTCTTGGTAATGTCTTTTGGTCTCACAAATGCCCCAGCCTACTTCATGTACCTCATGAACTCCGTGTTCATGACGGAGCTCGACAAATCCGTCGTGGTATTTATCGTTGATATTCTCATCTATTCCAAAAGCGAGAAAGAACACGCCAAACATCTCCGAGTTGTCCTTCAGCGTTTGCGAGATCATAAGCTCTATGCTAAGTTCTCCAAATGCGAATTCTGGTTGAACAATGTGAAATTCTTAGGGCACACCATTTCCCATGATGGTATCTCCGTAGATCCTAGCAAAGTTCAAGAGGTGATGGATTGGAAACCACCCAAGTCCGTCCACCAAATCCGCAGTTTCCTAGGATTGGCGGGATACTACCGCCGATTCATTCCTGACTTCTCTAGAATCGCAAAGCCTATGACTGAACTACTCAAGAAAGGAGTGAAGTTCGTGTGGAGCGAAGCATGTGAGAAAGCTTTCCACACCTTGAGGCAACATCTAACTTCAGCCCCAGTGCTAGTGCAACCGGATAATTCCAAACCCTTTGAAGTCTTTTGTGACACATCAGGCACGGGTCTCGGCTGTGTCCTTATGCAAGAGGGCTGAGTCATTGCTTATGCTTCACGGGCACTTCGACCTCATGAGCTCAATTATCCTACCCATGATCTTGAGTTAGCGGTTGTTGTCCATGCTCTCAAGATATGGAGGCATTACTTAAAGGGTAATCGTTGCAATATCTTCACTGATCACAAGAGTCTCAAACACATCTTCACTCAGTCAGAGTTGAATATGAGACAGAGAAGATGGCTTGAGTTAATCAAGGATTATGATCTAGAAGTGCACTATCACCCGGCAAAGCAAATGTTGTTGCGGATGCTCTTAGCCGCAAATATCACTGCAACCATCTAGAGTTGGAGCCAGTTAGTGAACAATTGTGTGAAGAAATGAGAAGGCTCAACTTAGAAGTGGTACCGCAAGGGAGTCTTTATGCCTTGACGGCAGAATCCGATCTTTATAATAGAATTGTCACTACTCAGCGCAATGACGAAGACATTCAAACCATCAAACAGAAACTAGCAGAGGGAGATCCCAAGTACACTTGTTTCCAGAAGGATCACCAGGATGTGGTCTGGTTTGGGAAACGTCTAGTGGTTCCCGTTGATCCGGAAATTAAGGAGATCATCCTAGATGAGGCTCATAAGTCCAAATTTTCTACTCATCCTGGTAGTACCAAGATGTACCAAGATCTGAAACAGAACTTCTGGTGGTCCAATATGAAGGTGGATATAGCCAAGTATGTAGCCGAGTGCGATAGTTGCCACCGGATGAAAGCAAGTCATCTGAAGTCGGCAGGTGTACTCCAACCCTTGTCGATACCTATGTGGAAGTGGGACGATATTAGTATGGATTTCATTGTGGGTTTACCCCTAACAGCTAGAAAGAAGGATTCTATTTGGGTAATCGTAGACAGACTCACCAAGACCGCTCACTTCATTGCTGTGCACACCACTTATTCAGTACAGCAATATGCATAATTGTATATGGATCACATCGTTCTTTTGCATGGCATCCCAAAGACTATAATCTCTGACAGAGGAACTTAATTTGTAGCTCGTTTTTGGGAGCAACTACATGAGTGTTTGGGAACCAAGCTAATCCGTAGTTCCAGTTATCATCCGCAGACCAATGGTCAGACGGAAAGGATAAATCAGATTTTGGAAGATATGCTACGAACCAACATCTTGCATTTTGACAAGAGTTGGGACAAGTGTTTGTCTTTGGCAGAATTCTCCTACAACAATAGTTATCAAGCCAGCTTGAAGATGGCACCGTTCGATACTCTTTACGGACGTAGATGCTGCACTCCTCTAAATTTCTCAGAGGCCGGAGAGAGAACACACTTTGGTCCGGATTTAGTTAAAGATGCAGAAGAGAGAGTGCAGGTGATAAGAGAGAATTTGAAGATGGCACAGATGAGGCAAAAGAGTTACCATGACAAGGGAACCGCACCTCGACACTTTGAAGTGGGAGATTATGTGTATTTGAAGGTGTCCCCCACCAAAGGTGTGCAAAGGTTCGGAGTCAAGGGAAAGTTAGCTCCGCGCTACAATGGACCCTATGAGGTTATAGAAGTATGTGGACCAGTGGCTTACCATATCCAATTGCCAGAACGGTTTTCCGCAGTTCACAATGTGTTCCATGTAACTCAATTGAAGAAGGGGATGCCTGTGCTGGAGAATGAAGTTATCACAGAAGCTAATGCTTGGATCGAGCCGGATTTCTCGCTCATCGAACACCCGTTGAAGGTACTAGACCAAAAAGAGCTAAAGACCCGAAGGCAGACCGTACGGATGTACAAGATCCAATGGAGTCATCACACGGAAGAAGAAGCAATGTGGGAGACGGAAGACTATCTCAACACTAAGTATCCAGGCTTCCTACAATCTCAAAACCGTGAGTTCTTCTCCCCATCTCTTCGTTATCAAATCGAATCTCGGGACGAGATTCCGTTTAAGGGGGGTAGGCTGTGACGCCCCAGGTTTTTAATTAACCCTAACAGCAGGTCAAAGTAGTCAACAGTGGTCAAAGCATGGTCAACCTGGGTCCTCACCTCGAAAAACTCACTAACCTACCCTAGTGACCCCATTTGAATAGTAAACACACTTGTGGGGCCAACCCTTGGTCAAGGGCTCGGTCAAACCCCTTGCCACCCTAGTGTCCATGGGTGTTTGCCGGAACTTTTGCCTCGTCCTCCAAAATTCACCTAAACACTTAAAATTCTACCTTTATGAAAGTTGTCCATCTTGATGAGGGACACAACTTTCATGTAGATTGGCATTTCAAATTTTGAGAGGAAAAGCTTGAAAAATTAATTGCAAGATAGATTTCACAGTTTGCCAATACAGGCTGACATTCAATGTTGGCATTCAAATAATTCAAATTCTGTAAGGAAAAACCCTATATAGCCTTGGTAGAAGTTTTTATGGGTAGCTAGATCTACAACTTTGGTATTCATTACTTGGTCAACTTCTATACAAAAATCTGAAGAAAATTCATTTCAAAAACAGCACCAGCAAACCATTTCCAGGCCGAGCGCCCGCGCGCGCGCGCGTCGTCGGCCGCCGCCGCAGCCGCCCGGTGTCCGCGCCCGCGCCCCCCGAGGCCGCGCGCGCCCAAGGCACGCTCCGCCCGAGCCGTTCGCACCCCGACGCGCCCCCTGCCCGAGGACCTCGAGTTCGCGCCGACGTACGCGCGCGCACGCCGCGGACCGCCGGTCCGTCGGCGGCGTCGCCGCCGTACGCGCGCCGCCCGAGCCCCGTAGCACGGCGGGGCATCTTCGCCATCAAGCGCCGTCATCCACGGACACCCCGAGCCGCATATAAAAGCCTCGTTGCTCCCCCTCCGTGCGCCACCCCCGAGCCCCACCGCCGCCATTACCGCCGCCGCCTGGAGCTCGTGCTTCCACCCGCGCTCGCCGCCGGCCAGCTGCTCTGGTAGCTCCCTTAGGCACCCGTAGACCTCCCAAGTTGCTTGATTGCCCAGCACAGCGCTTCCTCACCGCCTTCCCCGAGCCGCCGCGGCCACCACCGCCGGCCGCCACCGAAACCCCTCGCCGGCCGCCCCTCCACCCCAACGCCGGCCACCTACCGCTCCTAGGTGAGCATCCGGTCGAGCCCGGCGGCTTGCCCGGCCGGGAGCGCCGCCGGCTCGCCGGAGTTGGCCGTTGCCGCGCCGCCCTCCCCGGCCAAGGGCCGGATTGCATCGATTTCGATCTGTGTAGGGTGTTTTGTGCAAAAGTTAGGACCTGTTTTCTGTAAAGCCTATCTAAGTTTTCTTGCAAGTAAGTCCAGAGCCTTAGAAAATTCCTAGAAAATTGTAGAAAATTCAGAAAAATGCCAAACCAATTTTGTTGGATTCAGGGAGAGGAATCCCACAACTTTTGTTATTCTCACATGGCCTGATTCTAAATATTTTTAACATGAAAAATACAGATGTGAAAAATCTAGATCTATCATAACTTTATATCTACAACTGCTCTGTATCTCAATTTTGGATATGTTGTGTATCTTTTTAGGACTAGCTCTTGTGCCAAAAATTGCACAAAGTTATGAAGCTAATCTTACTAAATAAATTGTGGTCCAATTCTGCAGAAACTGCCTAGATGATTTTTCTTGCTAAGTATATTTATGTTTTTGTGCCCAAGTTGTGCACACTGTCTTGTTATGTCAAAATACACCTCTTGTGAATTAATCATGATTTTTGGCTTAACATAAATATTTATTATTAATTTGTGCATGTTTTCCTTTGCAAATTAATGAAGTAAGATTAGTAGAGTTTCTAGGTGAACATGCTGGTTCCTTAGGCTTGTTTAGGACCAGAGAGCATGCATGAGAAAGTTGGGATCATTTTGATGCTTATTTATTTTTGTATGCATTTAATTTGAATCACTAGCTAGCCTTTGTTGTTTTCAATAGTATTTAATTTCCTAGCATCCAACACTTACATGTGGGTCCAATGGACCAGTTTAGGTGCTAATATGCTTAATAAACACTCCTTTAAATTTTTGGTAATTTATTTCTTAATAAAAAGCTTTAAAGCCCCTTTAAAGGAATAAAGAGAAATTAAATAAGGAAATTCCCTTTTTAATTCATTTACTTTTTGGAAAGTATTACCTATTTTAATTAAAAGTTAATTAAATATTCTTGCTAATAAGAAATTAATTCATGAATAAACATATTGTTGATGCCCTTGCTTGTGAAAGGAAAAGGGCCACATATTCACATGCAATAACAAGTACCTGAAACCTTTAGTCAATTGTGCAATAAAAGAATGACTCATGTACAACTAACAAGGCAAGATAACAGCCTATAACATCACGTAAACCTTGCATTGCATTCCGTGTAGATCTTCCGGACGGTGATTACTCGCTTGTCCCAGAAACCGAGGAAGGAGGAGCAGAAGCTTCGCTGCAGTACGTGGAAGTGCTCGACGACGCCGAGGGTGCCCAGGCTAACCTAGCTGACGAAGGCAAGCTCCGGTGCATTTAACCTAGCTTTCAAATTCTTTATTCAATTATCTATGGATGTTTGTGCATTTAAGTTCAGGAGTTGAATGGAACCCTAGATGCATGATCCCTAGGTACCTTTGTCCTTACTAGTATAATAGGTCGATAGCTGCTAAGCTATAGGATCGTTACAAGTCGAGCGATGACCTCACTCGCGAGAATAGGTTCCTAGATAGGAATCACAATATATCCTTAAATGGATTGCTCATGTGGTAAGAGCACGGGATTTGGGCTCCGGTCCAGTGGTTATGTGGGTTAAGTGTTTGAACGTACTAAACACTTGTCGGGTATGGGACCGGTAAGCCTAGTACCTTAATGAGACGGCTAGGGATGGAACTGTCACTACTCTTGGGGATTGCCGCACGGCTAGCTACCAGTGGTGTATGGTGATTCCGGGTATCTCGCGGGGTATGCCGAATAGCCTGCACCAAAGACTGTGGCCTTTCATCCCAACCTGAAGATTTTTGGAACCGGCCTGGGAAAGTTGTCCTTTCGGGGGCGTCCTACCGTGTGTTTAGATCCACCTTGCAAGGTTTAAATCAATCGATTGTCAGCCTCTCACCATTATCTGAGACTACTTACTCCACTAGTCATGAGATCCCTAATGATGGAAGTTGATGAATAATATGCTTGATTAATTGTATTGTACAACCTTGTTTGTACTAGTTGTCCAATGTAGTAAAGATTAAAACTACTAGAACTTGTGCTAAAATCTTGAAAGTAAGGACCTACTCTTGTTACTTTTCAGCAAAAGCAACCAATAGCCAAAAAGCCTTTCATGGTCTAGAAGTGGTGAAGTAGTGATCACCGACGGGTAAGTCTTGCTGAGTATTAGTATCTCAGCCTTGCTACAATGTGATCCAGGTAATGCTTTCGGTGATGTGTGGCCCAGAGAGATCCCGCCCGGCTGGGAGCTGGAGTGGGTGGAGTACGACTACTGAAGGCATCATGGATGGCCTCCCGTGGTGTTGCCGCTTCCGTTAGTTTATTTCCGCTGTTTTCAAAACTCTGAACTATTTCCTTATGGCAAAAACTGTGGTTTGTAATAATTAAACCCCTCGGGGTACGAATTTGGGTATTAATGATGTTGCTTTTCAAGTGATTTACCGGGCGTTAACCCGGCAACTAACGACAGGATGATACTTTATTATTGCTTAATGACCAAAGTGGATCGGTCTTAGGCGATAGTACGGTATTTTCCTGGGCGGGTTGTCACAGAGTTGCAGTTCTTCCTCAGGCTACAAATCAAGCAATCAAAGGAAGGAACATTTGTGCACCAAGCTAAGTACACCAAGGACATTGTGCGGAAGTTTAAGATGGAGGACTCCAAGGCTATGGCGACGCCGATGAGTACGACTACAGCTCTTGATGCGGATGAGGAAGGTGAACACGTGGACCAGAAGGAGTACCGAAGCATGATCGGGTCACTCCTCTGCTTGACGGCGACCAGGCCGGACATCCAGTTCTCGGTATGTCTGTGCGCTCGTTTTCAAGCATCTCCAAGGAATTCGCATCGGCAAGCGGTGAACTGAATTTTTAGGTACTTGCGTCACACCCCCGACTTCGGCCTTTGGTATTCTGCGTCCTCTTCTTTGGCTCTTCATGGTTTTTCGAATGCGGATTTTGCCGGGTGTCGGTTGGATAGGAAGTGCACTTCTGGGACTTGCCAGTTTTTGGGATCCTCTTTGGTGTCTTGGTCTTCCCGCAAACAGTCGAGTGTTGCTCAATCCACTACCGAGGCAGAGTATGTTTTCGTAGCTAGTTATTGCTCTCAGCTCCTTTGGATCACATACAACATGAGTGACTTTGGTGAGGAGTATACCCATATTCCTCTTCAATGTGACAGCACCAGTGCCATAAGCGTTGCAAAGAACCCAGTGCTCCATTCCAAAACAAAACACATAGAAGTGAGGTATCATTTTCTGAGAGACAATGTAGAGAAAGGGGAGATAATCTTGATCCATGTACCCACACATAACCAACTAGCCGATATTTTCACCAAACCCCTAGATCAAGCAACTTTCACTCGTTTGCGGGGGAGCTTGGTGTGTGTTTGGTTTCTTGAGTTGGGTGTGTGGGAGCTCCTTTGTAGCATATGTGTAGCTTTCTTTTATGCATTTCTTGCATTTGGCATGACATATGTAACATGATGTATAGGCATCTTTGTATCTTAAGTTGCATGCATTTTGTATCATATGCATTTGATAGGAAAAGCTTCTCCAATATACATTGGTCACCATGATGTGCTATATATGATTGTGTGAGCTAGTTTGGTATGCTATGGTTAGTTTGGCTTAGCTCTTGATGATCTTGATTTATAATCCATGGTTGATGGCTATGTTTTGAAAAATATCACATATGTGCTCTCTCATGTGTAAATGCCTTTATATGATCTTGACATGTTTTAGTGGCTTGGTTATGCTTAATTTGTGGTTGGATAGCTAGTTTATTGATCATATGGGGCCAAAGGTTCATTTGCCATCATGAATGTTTAGCCCTCTTGCTTTATCTTGTGGAGGGGCATAAGTTTCTTTTTGTCGCAAAGACATTTCATGTGCCATTTAAGAATCTGAAAATGAAATGTAAAATGCTTGGAAAATGTGCTCCCATGTCATATGTCCTTAATTTAAATTTGCTTTGGGTGCTAAACCGTTGCATGATGGCTACCAATGAGAAGTCTCATATATAGAAGTAGGCACATGGCTCGGCGGCTTTGGCATGACATGAGGTGCTTGTGAGTGTTTGTGATGGACTTATGATTAGAATGGTTGTCCTAGCATGAAGTTTTTGTGGCTTTGCCATTTTGACATGTTTTGCTCATGTTTAGGTTTTTGCTCATGAGAGGGTAAATTTTCGCAAAATTGCTCAAATCCTTTTTAGCCTTGTCCAATGGTTGTCAAACTTGGTGATCATGTAGTTGAGGTCATTACGAACCTGTAGAGTATCTAACTTGCTCATTTGGACATGTGTAGCACCTTGTGATGAAATTTGTATATTTGAGAAGCTATATGTTGAAACTTTTCACATTTTGCCTTCATTCATGCATTGTCAACAAGGGGGAGAAGTTTGCGCATGTTTTGGGCACCTGGAATCATTTGGAAGGTGTTCCAATTGGTACGGGCAAATTTTGTGCAGTTTGGTGCAGGGCCAGTCACATGGCGCGGTCTAACGGCCCCCCAGACGGTCAGTTGTGTGGTAGGCGGTCTAACCGCCTGGTGCAGGCGGTCTAACCGCCCTGGGAAAAGTGAGTAGGTTTTTGCTCTTTGTTGCATTCTCGTGTTGCATTACTGCATTGGTTCAGGGGGAGTGTGCTTTGGCTCAGGGGGAGCTCTTTGTGGTGTTCGAGCTTTGGTTTGGTGGTTTGCGCTCTTTGCTTGATCATGGTTTTGTCTCGGATGTGTCGAGCCGTTGCCCTTGCCTAAGGGGTCCGAGACTTGTCTCTTCAAGTGATCTTGTTCTTTGCCTTTCTTTGGCTTTCGATCGCTTGTTGAAGTTTCTTTTTATTCGTTTCTTTTGTTTTCCTTTTCTCTTTGGTTACCAAATCTTGTGTGTTGTCAATTCACTCATCAAGGGGGAGATTGAGGACTATTTGTGGTTCGAGGACCGGTGGATGGTCGCTTCCTAGTGTGATGAGTGATTGACAACGTTGTGTGGACTGACTCTTGGCTAAGTATTGCAGGTGCAGGTTGTGGCTTGACTGGTGTTGGTGCAGGTGAAGAACAAGTGCGAAAGGTCATCGCTGGTGAGGCCTCCAGGTGTGGATAAGACAAGTAGGCTTGGTTCGAGGGACCCAGTGGCCAGCGGAGTCAAGTGCGGGCCGCATGGTGGCAAGAACAGCGGGACGAGGTCGTGGACGGTTTCTTGGTTGAGCCTCAAAACCAAGGTCGAGCCGGGACTACGTGGGAGACGAGTCATGAGTGGCGATTGGCAGAGGCTACAACGAGTTCGTGGGGTTTGTAGTGGTTCACCAGAAAACCACTGGGTTACTTGGTTGAGCCACAAAACCGAGGTCGAAGACTCGACGAGGAGGTGTGGCCACCCAGGCCGGTTCAACCGCCCAGGAGGGGCGGTCAGACCGCTAGTGCTGGTCAGATCGCCAGGGTCGGTTTAACTGCTTAGGGGGGCAGTCTAACCGCCCTGGTCGCTGGCGCAGAGATGCTTCGAAGCAGAGGTCACGCGTCGGGATCAGAAGGCTTGAGTCGAGGCTAAGCAGGTTGCGCTCGCCGGGCATCCGTCCGATGAAGAAAATCTGAAGTCTTCCAAAATCGCCCTTGAGGGGCTTGTATCCCTAGTTATTAAGTAAGGGTAGTTTAGTCTTTTGGGTGCCTCCTTATATACTCTTTGAGGTGGTGGATAGCAACCAACTCTTGGGACTCTAGCTCATTTGTTTTTCCATTTTAGTTCTCATTTTCCTCTAGTTTTCTAGGACTAGCTTGAGAGCTTCATGTGAGATCTAGAGAGAGGGATGGATGTATGGGTGGCAAGCTAGACCTCGTACGAACCTTCATGGTATGTATAGATGGTTCGGCGTTGTTCCTCAAGGTGGTGAAGTGTTTTCCCGTCCTTCTTTGTGGTGATTTTCGGAGGTCTTTGTTGTGCTTTTCTTGGCGGAGTTTTGAGGATGATTTCTTGGGGATTTTGTTGGGTGTCACGTATGAGGATCTTGTGCCTATTTGGCTGGTGACTTTGCCCCCAAATCTCCCTTGAATCGGACTCGATTTGGTGGTTTTCGAGTTGGGCGAGTTCTTAACCTAGAGAGACGATTTCTTCAATCCCTCTTCATTGTGAGCATTTCAGATCGATTCCTTTGAGGTAGAGGTTGCCCAGGAGGTAACGCAGCTATTCCCGAAGTTTTGCTGCAATCCGTGGAGTGATTCGGGAGCTCGGGCGATGGGAAGTTGTGGTGTGACCCGCGGGTAGGTTTTCTAGAAGGGGTGGTCTAACCGCCTGGGGAGGGGGGGGTGGGGGCGGTCTAACAGCTCTGGGCCTTCCAGGTTGAGGTTTTGATTTCGCCGGATTTTCCTCTGTGAGTTTGTTCGCCTTGATCAGAGGAGCGTTCGGCTGAAATTTCGGGTCGTTTTCGTGCTGTTTGCTAGGATTTCTTGCTTGGAGTTCTTTGCTGGGTACAGGAGGTTAGACCGCCCCTGGTAGCCAGTCTAACCGCCCTTAGGCCCCTGGGTGAAGTTTTGGTTTTCGCTAAGATTTCCTGGTAGCTAGCATGGCCTTGACCAGAGATCTCTGTTGGTGAAACCGTGGTGCGTTTTGGTGCTCGTAGGAGGTGTTTCGGAGGATTTCTTGGTTGCCTAGTGGAGGCGGTCTAACCGCCCCCCATATCCAGTCTAACCACCCCCTCTAGACAGCCGGCTTTCGAGTTGTTTCCTGGTAGTGTTTGTTCCTAGGACCAGTAGCACTCCAGTGGCTACGTGGTTTTGGCAAACGGAAGGTAGAAGTGCGGAGCGTGTGGTTTTGAGGGTTCGACCGAGTGACTTCATCTTGTTGGAGTTTTAGTCTCCTTCAAGAAGAATTTTTATCGGCTCCCATTCACTCCCCCCCTCTTTGGTCGTCTAATCTGTCCTTCAAAAACGGTCCCCCCTTAGAAGGGACGGCACCAGATCTGTAAAATGCCCCCGTGTGGCCACACAGGAGTTGCTCTGAGAGGGTGGTCTCACCTCCACCGCTCCCCCACGGATACCATACTATACTCCTGGCATGTATGGTTCCGCACTTGCCGAGCTCAACTCGGCCCTAACCCCACGCTCGATGAGGTGGTGTGTACGAAGGTCCTATCGATAAGTTGATCCACTCGGTTTCACACCGGGGCGAGCTCATATCCTCCAAGCGCAAGTAAAACCCCAACACCTAGGCTCCGAAAACTGTCAAAGTAGGGATATACTGAGGAATGCACCCCTATCCCCGATCCCAGATCGGTTGACTCGAGCTCACCCCCGCCAAAGTACCCAAAAACGCCTTCTACTGCCGGTTTCTACCCCACTCACGCCAAGAACCACTATTCCCATCCCAACACATGCATCGTGAAGCTCAGCGTAAATACACGCTTATAAACATATTAGTAGGTCAATCAAGGACAAGATATTTAAAGTAGGCAGTGCAAGGTTCAGCAACATGCATATAAAGTAAAGCGCTAACCAACTATATTGCAATGTCTATAGGTTTCCAAAGTCAGTCGGGCGTGAACCTGGGGTCGGGTAGTCCTCCTCAGCAAAGTCGTCGGCGTAGTCATACTCCGGGATCAGCTCCTCGGTTCCAGCTGCTCCTATTAACACGTAAAAGAAAATAAACAACGGTCCTAATGCAATTAACTCCAAAAGAACAACAATTAAGAGGCAAAAAAGGGCAAACACTAGCCTAGAACGGATTTTAAGATTTTAGAGAATTTCTGGAAAATGGTTTTGTATTTTTCGGGGCAAAAATGGATTTATAAAGATTTTCCAAAGATAAAATAGTTTTCTAGAAATAAAATATGCATACACAATAGCATTAACTATTGGCTGTCTACTGGCGGGCTCTGGCGGCTTAAAGCTGGCGGTTAGATGGTTGCAGGCCAACTATAGATGCTGAGGTGGCTGCCACGCAGGCGCCTATAAGCCGACTGCAGCCCATGTGGCAGGCTTTCGTGGCGCTGACGCGAGCAGCGCAAGGGATCCCGGGTGCAGCCATCTGCGGCTAAACGCGGTGCAGGCGCTAGTGTGGCTCGGCTCTGGGTGGCCGGCCGCACGAGATCCGCCTGGATCTTCTGTGGCCACGACCATGTGTGGCCCAGCGTGCCCGCCTAAAACCCCCTGGGTTTTAGAGCGCCCTAGAGGTGCTCGACGGTTTGCCCCAAAGAAAGGCGGCTCGGCCGCATCTCGCCGGCGGCGAGGTTTCCCGACGGTAACTCGTCCCGTCCCTCAACACGATAGGCACGGCTCCACAATGCACCTAGACAAAGAAAGAAACGGCCTTTGGTCGGGCGTTGGCACACGACGTCGAGACGATGCGGCGCGACGGCTCGGCACGGGGAGGTTGACGACGCGGTGGCGGCGTTTGCGCGGGCGTGGGCATGGGGGCGTCCAGAAGCTCGGCGCGTACGTGGGCGAAACTGGCGAGGCTAAAACGTTCCAAAGGTCAAGGCTTTTATCCCTTGCTCGGTCGCGCACGGCGGCTCGGCCATGGCAGAGCTCGGGTTGGCGTTCACGGCGGCGGAAAGAAGCAAGCGCTCACGACCGATGGCGTCCAAAGGCGCACACTTGGACGGCGGCGGGAACACGTGAGGGACCCTAAAGGCTCTGCCTTTACCCTGCACGCGCGCGTGGACTAAGGCAACCGCGCGGCAAAAGCCGCGGCGGCGCGATGAGCGGGTCAGTGGCTTCGGTGCAAGGGCAAACGGGGCCAAAGGCCCGACCTTGCCTCTCACCTAGCAGGCGCGCGTGCGTGGGTGCATGGGCACGCAGGTGAGCGCTAGAGCGCACGTGTGCGCACGCCAGTGTCACGACCACGACGGCAGCCGAGACGATGACGGTGACACGGCAGCCCGGATGGCTAACGCGTGAAAGGAACAAGGGAGGAAAAATGAGTGGGGCTGCACGCGAGGCGACGACGGTGGCGTCACCTGCAAAGAACTTTCCCAGCCTAGCTCGATGGCCGACATCACCAGCGGTGAGCGCGGCAGCGCGGTGGCGAACAGTGGTGTGGTGCGTGCTTGCCGGCGCGGAAGGAGACGACTACGCGGTGTAGAGGAAGTAGAGGAAGGCGGCACGCGGTGACGACCCGGTCCGGCTCCTCCTTCCCGGACGGCTCCAGCTTGGCGAAGACGGCGCGCTCCCACAGACGGACCCCCCACCTCCTGCTCCTCTTCTCACCCTCCTTCTTGACGTCGCCGGCGGCGGATTGGGGAGGGGAAACCCCAACTGGCTAGGGTTCGAGCCTCAGGCCGCGCCGGTGCTTTTATAGTGGCGGTAGGTAGGATGGACGACGGATGCGGCTCTGGGACGTGTGGATGGCATCCAGGGCGGCGGCCATGGCCACACGACTGGGCCTTTCCACAGCGGCGGCGTGGCTGTGAGAGAGGGAGGAAGGGGAAAGGGGAAAAAGGAGGGCGTTGAGGTGGCAGATGACAAGCGAGGCCCGTTGGTCAGCGGCTCAGGCGTTGGGTGTGCTGGCGGCGGTTCGGCAATGCGCGAGTTGGGCCGCAGCTGGGCCGAAAGCACACGCGGATTGAGAAGGAGGTTGGCGGCCCGCGAAGGGGCAGGAAGTCTTCCTATTAAACTTAGCCCTATAAACTTATTTAATTCAAACTTGAATCCACTCAAACAAATCCAAATAAAACCAAATGAAAACCCAACTTCTCAGACTAGCATTTTATAAGTCCTAATATTATTGCTTGAATTAAATTAAAATCTAAGACTTTAGGGAAGGGAAAAGGAAGACATCCTTAATGGTTTCATATGAATTCTCATTCAAAGCAAGTTTTTGAAATTCCACATTTTTACAATCAAGCAAAAATCAAGGATGTTACAAACACTAACACTCTTGTAAAGCATGTGAGCAGGTTGTTGATTATTGATAAATGATATTTATGTGTAAGATCATGCATTTGGCTCATATTGCTAATAAGACAAGAGTGGATCATGGAAATATACATGGAATGTTTGCAAACATACTAAAGATGAATGTCATGATATGGATAGAATGTTCTTCCCATTGGACTTTACATAAGACATACAACAAGTGATCCTAAGCTAAAGAAAAGCAAATATAGAGGCATGATTATATATGGTACTTGGTTGGCCTCTCTATGTTGAGCAAAGAATTTTGTAAAGAAAGGAGAAGCTTGTTTTATAATAATGGGAGAACTAAGTCAAAGTTGAGTATGGCATCAAGGGGTTTCACTATTGATACAAGATGGAACTTGATAACCTATACTATGAGTTTACCGAGTACAATATCAAGTGGATCTCACTCTTACATCTTATGAAGAATATTGACTCGTACAAAGAAGCTATTTGAAAGACTTCAAGTAGAGTGTTGACAAAAATTATGTGGTTATCCATATTATGATGGACCGATAAATAGAAGTTTGCAAAGCAAGAATAAATGATGTCAATCAAAGGACAAACTTTTTGAGTGGCATCTCAAATGAAATTCTCTCTATGGTGCAAGGCCTGACTCAATTATGGCAGGGATAAGTGATGAAGATATCAAGATGGCTAAAACGAGGAACTGAGCAAAGGCTATGGATAGTGACCAAAAGCAAAGTGGCTAGGGTGAAGTTGAGAGCGTCAAGGATTTGCCTACCGAGGAAAGTGATAAATTGCATCTAGTGTCATGATTGATGAATTGGAGTGGCTTATGAATTCAAAGTGGTTAATTCTCTACTCTATGGAAGAATTCTAAATTACTAGCTCAAGGTGGACATGGTCAAGCACATACATATATCTACACATCTTTAACATGTGCCTTGGGTTCTCGCACTTAATGGAAGAAGGGTCCCTTGACTACGACGGGGGATTTGTCCGCTTGCAAATCTATATGAACTTTGATACGAATATACACTGTCAATAAGCCCCTTTTTCTGGCGCCGTTGTCGGGGAACAAGCAATCAAGATCCAATCTAGTATCACTTTTTTGTGAATATTTTCAGTTTTTCCTTTTATTTTCTTTTGCATCTCTTAATTTTGATCATCCTCAAAAAGAAAAAAAATCAATCTAATCTAGTTTTTGACAAACCCTAATTTTTTTTTAGATTTTTGTATTATTGCTAACCCTAACCGGAGATGGTTGGCTAGCTCTCTGAGAAACCCAAATATTTTTGTGGATGATCCAGGAAAACTTTACAGGCAAAGGAGACGTGCAACACAAGATAAAGGGTTGGAAACCCTGGATTCAAAAGCCGAAGTCGAAGGACCGTCGGAATCTCCAAGGGAATCACCACCTCCAAGTCCAAAGGAACATCAACCTCAACCGCCACCCATGGGAGAACAACCGCAACTAGAGCGCAAGATCGAGCTATGCACCCCGGACGTCGTTGATCTACCTACCAAAAACCTTCAAGATGCTGGAAGGCCGTTCAAGATCAAGGTCTCAACTATCTGCATGGTGCAACACTCGCCTTTCACCGCTTTGCGTTGGTTCCACACTTTGCTGGCGGAGTCAAACCAAGATTGGGAAGCATTGATGAGGAACTTTATGGAATTTTATTCGCCGACCAAGACTCAAAGTTTGCGCAACAAGGTTGATACGTTTGTTCAATTTCCCATGGAGACGATCGAAGAAGCTTTGGAGCATTTGAATGAATACATGCAAGTCGAATTCCTTGAGTGGCATACCGATTTCCTTAAGAGGAGGATGGAGAAGATGGAGGTAGAGAGAGAAGCTCGAGACCTAAAGGCTTCCGAAGCAAGATCCACATGCGAGGAGCGTGAGGAGTACGACCATGTCCAAGGTAAACTCCGATTTAATGCAAGTTCATCCATTCAAGATTTGGTTCCTCTTTATACACAATTGAAGGACTTTATGGACGAGCAAGCTAAGATCAACAAGGATGCCTTCACTAAGTTTGAGACTATGGAGAAAATATTAGAGAATTTGGATGGAAAGGTGACGGAGGTCGGAAGCTCTATACGTGAAGTGTTCATTGTGATGAAGATGCTAGAGATGCAAGTGGGACAACTTGTCAGGCACCCGATGGGTACCAAAGGAGAATTTCCACCCCAAGGTCTCGAGAAGGCGAAAGCTACTCAAACTCATTTGGGAGAGATGGAGGATCACACTAAGGAGACTACGAAGATTATGACCGAAGGACCGAAGTTTGAGATGACGAGCCACTACATGAAGGAAGTTGTTGCATCCATCAAGACCAAAGGACAAAGCCAGCCTGTGAAGACCAAAAATATGACTAAGCCAAAGAATAAGCCCGTGCCCAAGATGGTGGGGAAGTGGGTATCCAAGATTGCAACGCCCGCAAAGAGCTTTGATCTGAAGTAATGAAGTGAAGAAGTCTAGCCATGGACTATAAATGAAGCGCTAGGCGGGAGGCAACCCGTTTCGTCGAGTCAAGGATAAGCTACGGGAGGACAACCCGATTCAAGATTTTTCGAGTCTTTTCAAGTAAGTTAGTTTTGAAATTTTGCTACGCAAGACATTAGACTTAGAATGGTTGAATAATGTTAGAGACATAATTCTTGGTTGGATATTTCATTTGGGTCATAAACCCTTTACATGAGCCATCCTATGTGTTATTTGCTTCTTTTCGAGAAACCAAAACCAAAAAAAATCAAAACCTATCCCAACCTCTCATACTCTTTATGACGTTATGGTTGACTTGTTTTACATGCTAAAAACACACAAGTAGAGCCACGCCTTGTACCTAGATGTTATGTAAATTTCAGCGCATGGTAGGACTCATGTGGACCTAGAAAACATGACTTTTTGTTGGTTTAAAAATCCATATCCTTGGTTTATCTAGAGTTAGAATTTTGTCTAAGCCTCATTTAATTTTATTTCATTTAAAATCTCTCTCATCTAACCAAAACTGAGAACCTAAACCTATGCCCCCATGATCAAGCCGGGAAACACTTGCTCTCAACTAATGGAAGCAAACAATACCGATGAGACCAACATAAAAGTAGTCGGAAAATATTTTCGACTTACATTAGTTTTTAATGCTTTAAAAACTCCTCTAAATTTATATTTGAACTCATTGCAAGTTCTGAGTTTACTTCTATTTTTCGAAATTAGAGGAGTGCTTAGCTTTAAAACATGCTTAGAGGGAGGCAATGTAGTTAACTTAACCATACATGCACCATGATGCATCACGGGATGCCCCTCCAACAACTTTCATCAAACCACATGCAAATGACAAGCATGGGGGGGGGGGGGAGCCAAGGCTTTGTTTTGCAGGAATATCATAGAGGCATGAGAGGCAAGGGAGCATGGAGGTGACTCAAAGCAAAATCATCAAGTGGAAGGTGCAACCCCGTGAAGCACGCGGTCACGAAGCAACAAAGCAAGCATGAGTGCACAGGAGATGAACCGAGCCAGGAGGAACAGAGAGGCCCCTAGGATGATCGGACCATACCGGACGGCCTACCCCTTCGAAAGCCCCTCGGTGCCCGTCTTCCTTAGGTAAGTCACTTGCCCAGTTCCTTGTTCGTGTGCTCAAGTTTGTAGTTCAGAACCACCTTAGACTTAGCCATCCATCCCGTTTGTTTCATTCAACAAAACACATCCTAATTCCACTCAAAGTCCATACTCCAAATAATATTTGTGTACCTTGTTACCGGTTGAAAACCCTGGATATATATTTGTGTGAGAGAGTGCAGCAACCTTGTGGAAGAAAGCTACAAGTCTTTTCACCAAGAAGAAGGGATCATCATCGTCCAAGCCATCAACAACTTCTTCGAGGAGGCACTCGGTTTCCGAGTCTCCTCGGAGTATGGAGGAGGACATGGCACCACCGAGGAGGAACGATACTCTTCTCCTAAGTGGGATGAGGGCCACACGAAGCTCGTCTATGAGGTTCACCGAACCTCAAGGACGTACGGAGGAGCCGCCCATCCCACCTCGTCACTCGACACAATCATCCACCCCCCTCCATACGCTCCATGGTATTCCGATGGATTTATCATCATGACAGAGGAGGAGGAGAAGAAGCTTGCTCGCCTTGAGTAGGGGCTTGTAGCGAACGTCGACTTCGACGACCAAGCTCTCAAACTATTGGGTTTCGACACAGATATTTATTACATGTTGGGACACCGAGGTTGGGTGCAATTCTCCAATAGAGTGTCGGCAAACACCCATAAGGAATTCACCTTGGAAATTCTCATGACCATGGCGCCTATCCTTGATGAAGGAGTGCCGAGTCTCTCATTCCGTTTGGAGGGAGTTGAACAAGTGGTTCCCTATGTATATTAAGGAATTACTTGGTTTTCGAAAGGGAGCCCCGGAACAAATGGATGTGCATGGAGACACATTGGAAGATTTTTGGAGTACGATCGCGGGAGAAGCTCACCGGCAAAGAAATAGTATCTGGAACCCCATCATCCAAGTGTTTCACTCATGGAAGTGTAAGAGGATTTTGGGGAGAATGAGAGAGACCAAGATAACCGACATGGAGGTGAATTGGCTTTACTCGGCTTTGATTGCCAAGCAGCCAATCGACCCCACTTACCCTATGATCAACCAGTGGTGTTGTGAAGCAACATCGGGTTCAGGAGATATTGGTTCGGGGCTTTACCTCTCCATGTTGGCTATCTCTTTGAGACCGGGAATTACAAGGAACTCGAAGCATCTCCCACCCGGGACTTCCCTTGGATTTGAATATATGAAGAAAGGCAAGTACATAAGTGAAGATGAGAAAGGAGGCTTTAAAGTGGCCAAGGTGAATTTGCCCCTTCAGGATGAAAGATTAGACTTTTCTTGAAGGGAAAGAAGATTGGTTAGAGGAAGGACTTCTTGTATCGGCGAAAAAAATAAAAGAGGAAGGATGTCACACCCGATTTTCCGAAGGAAACCAAGTGCATACCTATATGCATGCCAGGATCAAGTTTCATGCATATAGTGACATAAAAGTGTATACAGAAACAGTATCACGTAAGAAAAAGAAAGATTATCAGAGATTTACGCTTAATCCTGGAAACGAAGGATCCAAACATCACAGGCAGTCGACTGGGGGTTGCGTACGCCTAGCACCAGCAACAACTTCACAAGACTTCAGAGTAGCATCCTTTTTCTGAGCAACAATGTTTATAGCAAGGGTAAGCACTTGTCGTACTCAGCAAGTGTGGGGAGAAACATGAATGCAAAGGCTTTATAGTGGACTGGGCTATAAGCATTTAAGCAATTTTAGTTGGTCAAATTTTTCTTAGCACCTGCTTACTAATAAAGTATAAGTTTATACCAACCCACATTAAGCATAAGGTAAGAGATACGCCATAAGCACATGGCAAGCATAACCAGAGAATAGGATTTAAGTCCATCTTTAAGTTTAATTATCATGTGAGGGTCCAGGCCGCTCTTGACCATGAGCACAGCTAATCGATTAGTTTTACACTCTGCAGAGGTTGTACATCTTTACCCACAAGTCGCGTAGGAACTCCGAAGAGTTTTGCACCCAACCATGTTGTGCAAAAGCAGGCACAATACCACACTACCGAGGTGTGGCTGCATAGGGACGCTACGAGGCCTTTACAAAGAGTCCTCCCGTGCGTATTAGTCCATAGTAGTATGTCATAGAGGCTATCTTTCGTACCACACTTCTATTACGGACGGTCAGCCATAGAGTCTTCCGTTCCAACACCGCTCCGGAATAGAAGAGCCATAAAAGCATTCCTCCGTCCCCAACCTACTATGCGAGTAATAACCACACAAAGACTTCCCTAATTACTCGGCCAAGACTAGAGCCATATAGTCCTTGTAGTTGCACTGTTGTCCTGGGTGGTCGCTCCATGTTCCGATTAAACATAAGATCTTGTATTAAGCATCCAAAGATATAACATAAATGTATAACATGATTCATCCTTATTGTTCATTAAAACCACCATAACCTAGGTATAGCAACTAAGAATAGCTACCCAACATAAATGTAAACCCAGGTTAACAAGGAATGATCATAAAGACTAGGTAATCCTTAATAGGAACCCATCAAAATTAATGCAAGCAAAGCAATGAGTGATTAAATATAGTTATTAGGACAAAAGATCAAGGACACACTTGCCTTTAATCAAACTAGTTGCTCAAAATGTCTTCAGCTCTCGCTCTTCAAACTTCTCAAACGGCGTTCACTCTAAGCGTATCAATCATCGGGCACAAACATACACAAAGAAAACAAACAAACATATACTAAGAACAAAGCACCAATCAAAAGAAAACTTTAAAAGAACGCACTAAAGGATAGAATCGATTAAATGGATCACTAAAGCACACAAACCGTGCTTAGAGGAAGAAATGCTTGGTTAACTTTAAAGAGATGGTCGCGGAAGATTGAGCAAGGACCGAAAAGATCACACTTAGATTGAGCTGAGAAAAGAACGTCTAACGAACGTTTTGCATATATGATAAAACAAGGCTATGAGCTAGGTTCATTTTAATTAACAAAACAAATATAAAAGATATTTCAGAAATAAAATACCCTATGTTGACATTAATGCCATATTAAACTTTATTTACAAAACCGGCGTAAAGAACTAGTCAAGTTTTATTAATAAAGATTCATATATGAATTTAACCGATTAAACATTTAATTTAGAAAAACTAAACTATATGAACAATCTAAACGAAACTTTGTAATTCGAGTAGATCATATTATTATTAAAAACATTATGGTATTGGCATTAATCAAATTAATATCTATTGTAAAAGCCGATGTAAAAGACTAATCAAATTTTTAATTAGAAAAGATTAATTAACTATTAAACAAATTAACATTTGGTTTACGAAAACCGATATAAAGATCTAATTAACTTTTATGTACAAAAACATGTGATAGAAACATTAATCAAATTAAATTTGCTTATGAAAAACGATGTATAGATCTATATTGCTTTTATTTATCAAAGGCATGTATAACTAGACATTAATCAAAATTAATATTAATTTTATTTTCAGAAACAAAACATGGTGAAAACACACCACTAACGCGTGCTTTGCATAATTATGAATCTAACGCAACTTGAACGGATTAAAACGGAGCTAAAACATGAAAGATATGGGTGAAACAAGATTGAAAAGGAACTATTCGCGATTAACTATAGATTTTAGGGGCTAGCAAAGAAGATTCGCAAGACACATCAAACAGTGCTCGGAAAAAGGATAAAACTCAGGGTTAGATCTATAAAAGAGCATGGGTGGGCTTTATGTGTGAAAGTGGGCTCTTTGGAGGGGGTTATCTGCAGATTGGTTGAGACACAAAAATAGATCTACGAATTACCAGAAATTACAGGGGGTCATGTGCAAATCGACCTTTCTTCTTCCTCTATCCAAACCGGTCAGGGACAGAGAACAGGGAGAGCACCCCCACCGGTGGCTCTGGTGGCCTAGGGCGCTGGCGCTCCGGGCGACGAGAAGCTCGACCGAGGCTAGGAACTGATAGAGGAGATCAAGGGGAACTCGATGGGGGGCTCACCTCGGGCGGAGGACGACGGGAGCGGCTGGATTTCACGGTCAACGCCGCGGTGGCGAGCTGGTCTGGTGGCGGTTTGGTGTGCAGGCGGCGGTGTCGAGCGATGCACGGGCGGCGGCGCAAGGCACACGCGAGGGCGGCGCGGGGAGGCGGCGCGCTAGGGCTCCGGCCTCCTATTTATGGGGGCGCACGCGCGGGCGGCGGCCTCCCCGGCGGCGGCGCGATCCGGGTCCGGATGGGCCCCGCGCGGGCCTGCGGCGGCGGAGCGGGTTGGGTCGGGCCTCTAGCTCGGCCCAATCCGGTAGGGTAGATTTGCTTTTTTTTCGAAATATTTTTCAGTGCAAAAAAACAAATCTAGGAAATGCCCAGAAAATGTTTAGAGGCACGAAAAATACCCAGAAAATTCTGAAAATTCCAGGAAAATTCCTAGAGATAGATTAAGACATGAAAAATCCAAATAAAGCATTTGGGGCTCATGAAAAAAGATTTTAGAGCCTTCTAATAAATAGAAATAGCTCAAGAAAAATGAGAATAAATTCTAGAAAAATCCGGAAAATTCTCGGGAGAGTTTGGACAGCT
Source organism: Cenchrus americanus (assembly GCA_947561735.1). NCBI lineage: Eukaryota > Viridiplantae > Streptophyta > Magnoliopsida > Poales > Poaceae > Cenchrus > Cenchrus americanus. The sequence goes on along the minus strand of OX387241.1, from coordinate 94,715,671 downwards.
CCTAAACGCATTTTTGAAACCTCTTGCACTCAAGAACCACTAGATGCATCGGCATGAATGCAACACACATAGCTTTTTATTTAATTTAGAAAATCAAGCAAAGGATTTTTCCTATACTATATTCCCTATAAAGAAAATAAATGTTGGAAAAATTTTAAAATTATGAGAAAATCGTTATTTAATTATTCTCTCTATTCACATCTTGAAATTGGAAATTTCAGGGTGTGACAAATCTACCCCCCTAAAAGGAATCTCGTCCCGAGATTCGGAAAAGGCTAGTAAGAGACAAGGGTTTATTCCGAACTCTTTTCATATCCTCCAGCAATATTCTTCCTTTCATATTACAGAAAACTTTCCACAGCCTAACTTATATTATCATCCTTAGGTATTGGGGGTCTTGTCTTGTTTGTGTCGTTGTCGCCATTCCCTCTTAAAATGACGATCTAGAAATTCCTTCGGGCATCTGTTGATAAAGTGTCCACCAGCTTTGCAATAAAAACAAGCTTTACTTTCCCAAATATTCCGACGATTCTGTGGTGTCTCATAAATCACTGGTATTGTGACACCATGAGGATATTCTAGATATGCATCTTCATTGTGATCTTCAGGAAAACCTTGGGCTTGAGACAAATAATATAGGTGAGAATTGTTATTGGCTTCCCCTGGATATCCCCTTTTTCTCTTCTTACTCATGATCTCCTGTAGTTTGCTTTCTAGCCCAATAGCTTTGTTGATTAAATCTTATAGACTGGAGTATTCATGTAAGCTTAGTATACTTTCAAGATTTTCATTCAACCCTTTGATGAAATGCTCTCGTTTCTTCTTATCACTTTCAGCTGATCTTGGGGCATACAGAGATAACTGAATAAACTTATCCCCGTACTCAGTTACCATCATCTGTCCCTGCTTTAAGTTAAGGAACTCCTTCCTCTTGAGCTTCATCACACTCACAGGAGTATGGTGTAAGATAAAGTTGTCTTTGAATTCCTTCCACACAATACTCTCAGGTTGCTCATGTCCATTGATGTAAGAATTCCACCACTCTGAAGTTGCTCCTATAAGTTGCCAAGATGCATACAAAGCTTTTTCCCCATCATTGCATTGTACCCTATCTAGCTTCTCTTCAATTGTCTTGATCCAGTCTTCAACTTCTAAGGGATATGTGGTACTAGAGAACGTTGGTGGCTCAGTCCTCATGAACTCTGCATACTTATCATCCGAGGGTGGAAATGACAGCGCATCTTGGTTGTATCCATAGTCATCATTATTCTCATATCTTTCTCCTTGGTTAACTTCTTCTTGGTTTTCCATCTGGTTGGTAGGTAAAGATATGATCAGAAGGGAACAAGAGTAGTGCAAAACGAGTGGGGGAGAACAAGGAGGTGGGAGGTACAAAAGAAGAACCCAACTAAGCAACTGATGTTATTGTGGATGTAAGACCCACAATACACCAACACTCACTTCAAAGAACCAACACAATCAATATCATAAAACCAAGCATCATCATGCAAACACACAATTCCACCAATCAAGGCATAGCTAAGGGAATGATACTACACGTTGTTAATTAAGTCAAAGGGTATCCTCCTAATAGATCAGATGTATCTCCCAGCAAGGATATCCATAAATAATGGATTTTTCCCAGATCAAGGGGGCCGAAATTGTGAGTTCATCCCAACTTGAATCACCTCAATCAGAGGTTTAGAACTCGAGATATGAATTAAGCAAGATGGCTATGTCAGCAGTGTTGGCAGATTCTGAATGCTCCACTAATTCGTATGTATCTCCATGGATACAAAACGAATACTTCTGAATTTTGGACATAGTGAAGCTGATGAAATTCCTGAACTACTCCAATTGGTTTTGCCTCAATCGGAGGTCCATATCCCGAGATATAAAATAATGAAGGTAACTAGGTCAGCAGGGTTTACAGATTCTGATAGCTCCAATGTTTCGGGCATAGCTCTTGGAACATGCACTTGATAGGGCTGAATTTTTGATAAAAATTCACTTATAACATTTAGGAACTAACCCAACTGGTTTCATGTCGATCGGAGTTCTGTAGCTCGAGAAAGAATTAAAACAGCGCTGATGTGTCAGAGAGCTGCGCGAATAGATAGAATGTTAAGGGCAACATTTCTACCAATAAATCAAGGGGGTGTTATTGCTTGAGAGAATGGGCATGCGAGAACAAAGAGATGTTCAAGGAGAGTGAAGATAAATATATAAGAATTCATGGTATGGAGATAAGAAGATGGTTAAGATATGAGACCATTCATCAGAGAGATCAAGGATAAGGTAAGGAGGGACTTTTGATCAAAAGAATCCTTTGGAAACATCCGTTGCTAACTAGGCTTATGTCCTACAGTCGATACTGCTCTGATACCACTCTGTCACACCCGATTTTCTGAAGGAAACCAAGTGCATACCTATATGCATGCTAGGATCAAGTTTCATGCATATAGTGACATAAAAGTGTATACAGAAACAATATCACGTAAGAAAAAGAAAGATTATCAGAGATTTACGCTTAATCCTGGAAACGAAGGCTCCAAACATCACAGGCAGTCGACTGGGGGTTGCGTACGCCTAGCACCAGCAACAACTTCACAAGACTTCAGAGTAGCATCCTTTTTTTGAGCAACAATGTTTATAGCAAGGGTGAGCACTTGTCGTACTCAGCAAGTGTGGGGAAAAACATAAATGCAAAGGCTTTATAGTGGACTGGGCTATAAGCATTTAAGCAATTTTAGTTGGTCAAATTTTATTAGCACCTGCTTACTAATAAAGTTTAAGTTTATACCAACCCACATTAAGCATAAGGTAAGAGATACGCCATAAGCACATGGCAAGCATAACCAGAGAATAGGATTTAAGTCCATCTTTAAGTTTAATTATCATGTGAGGGTCCATGCCGCTCTTGACCGTGAGCACAGCTATTCGATTAGTTTTACACTCTGCAGAGGTTGTACATCTTTACCCACAAGTTGCGTAAAAACTTCGAAGAGTTTTGGACCCAACCACGCTGTGCAAAAGTAGGCACAATACCACACTACCGAGGTGTGGTTGCATAGGGACGCTACGAGGCCTTTACAAAGAGTCCTCCCGTGCGTATTAGTCCATAGTAGTATGTCATAGAGGCTATCTTTGGTACCACACTTCTATTACGGACGGTCAGCCATAGAGTCTTCCGTTCCAACACCGCTCCGGAATAGAAGAGCCATAAAAGCATTCCTCCGTCCCCAACCTACTATGCGAGTAATAACCACACAAAGACTTCCCTAATTACTCGGCCAAGACCAGAGCCATATAGTCCTTGTGGTTGCACTATTGTCCTGGGTGGTCGCTCCATGTTCCGATTAAACATATGATCTTGTATTAAGCATCCAAAGATATAACATAAATGTATAACATGATTCATCATTATTGTTCATTAAAACCACCATAACCCAGGTATAGAACCTAAGCATATCTACCCAACATAAATGTAAACCCAAGTTAACAAGGAATGATCATAAAGACTAGGTAATCCTTAATAGGAACCCATCAAAATTAATGCAAGCAAAGCAATGAGTGATTAAATATAGTTCTTAGGACAAAAGATCAAGGACACACTTGCCTTTAACCAAAGTAGTTGCTCAAAATGTCTTCACCTCTCGCTCTTCAAACTTCTCGAACGGCGTTTCACTCTAAGCATATCAATCATCGGGCACAAACATACACAAAGCAAACAAACAAACATATACTAAGAACAAAGCATAAATCAAACGAAAACTTTAAAAGAACGCCCTAAAGGATAGAATCGATTAAATGGATCACTAAAGCACACAAACCGTGCTTAGAGGAAGAAATGCTTGGTTAACTTTAAAGAGATGGTCGCGGAAGATTGAGCAAGGACCGAAAAGATCACACTTAGGTTGAGTTGAGAAAAGAACGTCTAACGAACGTTTTGTATATATGATAGAACAAGGCTATGAGCTAGGTTCATTTTAATTAACAAAACAAATATAAAGGATATTTCAGAAATAAAATACCCTATGTTGACATTAATGCCATATTAAACTTTATTTACAAAACCGGTGTAAAGAACTAGTCAAGTTTTATTAATAAAGATTCATATATGAATTTAACCGATTAGACATTTAATTTAGAAAAACTAAACTATATGAACAGTCTAAGTGAAACTTTGTAATTCGAGTAGATCATATTATTATTAAAAACATTATGGTATTGGCATTAATCAAATTAATATCTATTGTAAAAGCCGATGTAAAAGCCTAATCAAATTTTTAATTAGAAAAGATTAGTTAACTATTAAACAAATTAACATTTGGTTTACGAAAACCGAGATAAAGATCTAATTAACTTTTATGTACAAAAACATGTGATAGAAACATTAATCAAATTAAATTTGCTTATGAAAAACGATGTATAGATCTATATTGCTTTTATTTATAAAAGGCATGTATAACTAGACATTAATCAAAATTAATATTAATTTTATTTTCAGAAACAAAACATAGTGAAAACACACCACTAACGTGTGTTTTACATAATTATGAATCTAACACAACTTGAACGGATTAAAACGGAGCTAAAACATGAAAGATATGGGTGAAACAAGATTGAAAAGGAACAATTCGCGATTAACTATAGATTTGAGGGGCTAGCAAAGAAGCATATAGATCTACGAATAGCATGGATGGGCTTTATGTGTGAAAGTGGGATCTTTGAAGGGGGTTATCTGCAGATTGGTTGAGACACAAAAATAGATCTACGAATTACCAGAAATTACAGGGGGTCATGTGCAAATCGACCTTTCTTCTTCCTCTATCCAAACCGGTCGGGGACAGAGAACAGAGAGAGCACCCCCACCGGCGGCTCTGGTGGCCTAGGGCGCCGACGCTCCGGGCGACGAGAAGCTTGGTCGAGGCTAGGAACAGATAGAGGAGATCAAGGGGAACTCGATGGGGGGCTCACCTCGGGCGGAGGACGACGGGAGCGACTGGATTTCACGGTCAACGCCGCGGCGGCGAGCTGGTCTGGTGGCGGTTCGGTGTGCGGGCGGCGGTGTCGAGCGAGGCACGGGTGGCGGCGCGGGGCACGCGCGAGGGCGGGGCACGGGGAGGCGGCGCTCTAGGGCTCGACCTCCTATTTATGGGGGCGCGCGCGCGGCGGCGGCCTCCCCGGGCGGCGGCGCGATGCGGGTCCGGATGGGCCCCACGCGGGCCTGCGGCGGCAGAGCGGATTGGGTCAGGCCTCTGGCTCGGCCCAATCTGGTAGGGTAGATTTTCTTTTTTTTGAAATATTTTTCAGTGCAAAAAAAACAAATCCAAGAAATGCCCAGAAAATGTTTAGAGGCACGAAAAATACCCAGAAAATTCCGAAAATTTCAGGAAAATTCCTAGAGATAGATTAAGACATGAACAATCCAAATAAAGCATTTGGGGCTCTTGAAAAAAGATTTTAGAGCCTTCTAATAAATAGAAGTACCTCAAGAAAAATGAGAATAAATTCCAGAAAAATCCGGAAAATTCTCGGGAGAGTTTGGACAGCTCCTAAACGCATTTTTGAAACCTTTTGCACTCAAGAACCACTAGATGCATTGGCATGAATGCAACACACATAACTTTTTATTTAATTTAGAAAATCAAACAAAGGATTTTTCCTATACTATATTCCCTGTAAAGAAAATAAATGTTGGAAAAATTTTAAAATTGTGAGAAAATCGTTATTTAATTATTCTCTCTATTCACATCCTGAAATTGGAAATTTCAGGGTGTGACAAAGGATAGGAGAAGGTTTTTCCATGGCCCAAGAAGGAAGTGCGCAACAAAATTATGTGCCACCATTTGGAGAAATCCCGGTGCCGCCGAGTTTCTACGGTGGTGTACCAATGCAAGCATGGGGGAGTGGTGCAGCCATGTCCCCACCAAATTTTGCGGTACCCAACGTAGCCTTTGCGGAGCCATATGCACATCTTCCTCAACCACAACAAAGTGTGGCCATCATTGGAAGATACGCTGCGAGAAACATGCAAATTATTGCAGCCATCCAAACCAATGCAAACCAAATGGGTGAAGGAAATAAAACATCGCTTATGAGCTTGGACGCCTTCACTTAGCACCGTCGGGACAATTCATAGGAGGAGCGGTGCAATCCTATTATGAGCAAGGGTACAACAATCAAGATTATCAATATCAACCACTGGTGGAAGATTACAGAGAGGAAGAGTTTTAGTTAATCTTTCCTTTTTCTTTAATTTTCAGCTTGTATGTGCCTATGTATGTGTAGTGTTTTACGTTTTTATTTCAATTTTTAGCACGTGTGTTAGTTTTTATTTTCATCATGAATAAAGTCACCACCTAGTTTTTACCTTTGGTAATGTTACAAAGTTTATGCCATGATGATATATGATTATAATTGCCGCTTTGCTTATCTTTGTATTTGTTTTATGCATGATTAAGCTAAACCTCTCTTAAAATACAAATCTGAAATTATCTAAATGCTAGCTTAATCTTTAGCGAAGGTTATGGTAAAAAAAGACCCATAGTGTTTTATGTGCTCTCAAGTTTTAGATGGATCAAAGATGATTTATTTTTGCTCTTAAAAGTAATGCTAACCTTTTCATAAATACAACATGTTGCTCTACCTATCCAGAGCCATATAAATATTTGAGTGCAAAAACTTAGTATACAAGGTTTATTTTTGGGTGAGTTATTTCATGCCATTATTTCTCTGGCCCGAGACGAAGAAGCTGGTCATTCCGTTTTTGCGTATCTATCTTGCTAGCATTTTATCCGTGCATTGTGTATCCCCACATCGAAGATTTCACAAACCTCGCCGGATATCCAACCTTAAAACTAAAATATCATCTTTTGTGTTAACCTCTTTGACCACAACCTATCATTGAGTATAGATCGTCAATTCAAGGAAGATCGCAAGATGGTGCCATGATTGAAGATTTCAAGTATCTCTCCAAAGGAAAAATATTTCTAGTACCTACCTTATCTCTATCACCTCTTTGCCCGAGGATGAGCAAACGTCTAAGCATGGGGGAGAAGGTAGGTACAATGCAATTTTAGAGTTCAAGGGGAGCAAATAAAAAAGTGAAAGAAAGAAAGAAAAAGAAAAAAGTGAGTATAAAGAAAGAAAAAATGATGAGAAAAGAAAAAATAATATGAGTATGTATGATATAAAAATAAAATAAAGTGAACTCCCCGGTTCTCTAAAGCGCATGAGGAATTTCAAGGTTTCAAGATTAAAAGATCCAAACTCATTTTTCCAACCATGTGCAATCCGATAAGGAGGACTTCCTTTGTGCCTCGGGATCACTCTTTGCCATTTGCACATGTCCACCTATCTCAAAGTGTGTGTATTTTTCTCTCCCCCTCCTTGATTTAACATTATTTTCCAATGACCTTTTTGATGAGTCTCGGTAAGACCATGAGAAGCTTGTATTGTTTTGATAACATCTCATTTATAATATCTTGGTAGGACTAAAACTTTCCCAAAGAGCTCCATATAAAGCCTACCACATACATGATTTTTATGAGAGGGAAAGGAGTAGAATAAATAGGCTTGAGAGACAAGATGAGACAAGAGTTCATGAGAAATATGCAAGGTGGTTTAAATTTGTGAACTTGGTTTAGCTCTTTTTTATCTCATTCTTTGTTTCAAAATTTCTGAGATCTATTTGAATTTTGGGAGCATGTGATCTTGTGGGATAAGCTTAATTAATAATCTACCCTCCGTAGGGATGAAGGCTAGTACATTATGAAACTTTAACGAATTAAACTTTTGAGAGCATTATGTTTTCTCATGTATGATCAAGTTCAAGGTTTAAACAATGAAGGGCAATGATGATATCCATCGAAGCTTACTCGAGGACGAGCAAGGTTTAAGTATGGGGGAGATGTTGACGATGAAATTCCGTCAACCTAGCCATGAGTTTACCTTCGGTGTTGGCATGAGTTTTTTATCTTATCCATTGGTACTAACCCCCTTGGTATAACAAGTTCGTTTGTGCATGTCGGTTTTGGAGTTTAGTGTTTATGAAAAATTATAGTGTTGAAAGCAAGACTTCTGGGATAAGTTCACTAAGCACCTCATGACAAGACCTTGAAGCCCAGTACAAGTCAAGCAATGAAGGAAACATGACTCCAAGAAGCCCAAGGACCAAACCCGAGAAGATGGAAAACTCTGAGGACCCAGTCAGAAAAATGCCGAATCTTGCGGAACAAGGAGCGTCATCTAAACCGAAGAGAAACTGACGTCAAGGGCCCACATGTAGGTGGGGGATACTCTAGAAGACTAAAGAAGCAACACCGGGCAAAGGAGGCCGCGGGCTGGGCCGAAGTGGGCCTAGGTCGGCCGTCCCAGCCCACTTCGAGGCCTAGTCGCCCGCCCCCTTTGACCTAGCCACCTCTTGGACTATTTATAGCCCCCTGGCCAAGAGCCACACATCAATTCATTCGTCATCCACCGCCGAGGAGCAGAGAAGCTTGAGGGACACCATCTCAGAGAGGAGGGTCGTCCTAGTTGTCTAGGGTCACCCTAGCCGATGGGGAAACCTTGCATGGAAGGATCAAGATCAAGGTAGGATCCCGGTGGTGATCTTGTTCATGCAATCATTCATGGTGAAGTGTTGTAGTGAATCCGATTTCTAGCGATCAAGTGCGTTGTCGATGATTTTGTTCTCCCTTGGTTTTGCTTCTTCCCGAATCTATACTTAAGATAGATTGCATAGGGTGATCTTGTATCTGCGGTGGCTAGAGGTGCATATCGTACCGACCAAGTGATTTCAACATGTTCTTATCGAACTCTCCCTAGGCTAACCTGCACGAATAGGGATGCGTTGTGACAGAACGGTGGCTCCAAAAGGCGGGCGTCTTCGGAATCGGATCGGAGGCCACGATTTAAAGATGCTTTTAATGATATTCGCTTTTCTATCTTCATCTATCTTGTTTGGAGCTACAACATATGCATGATCTAGACTCTCTAGATCGGTTATCTCTTTGCTTTCTCTTGCTACCTCTTTAGTAGATTAGATTAGATGTGTTTTCTTGATGATCTCTTAGATTAGATGCAACTTGGTTCTTCAAAGATAGCTTTCCTTGCTTTACTAGATTGAATCCATGTGTTGCACATTGTTCCATGGATTCGATACCTTGGGTTCTCACACTTAAGGGACGAAGGGTCCCTTGACTATGACGGGGGATTTGTCCGCTTGCAAATCCATATGAACTTTGATACGAATATACACCGTCAACAAGCATATTAGTTTAATTGGTGCAGGTTAAAAGAAGAAGTAAAATTGCAAGTCAATCAACTGCTTGGCCATAGGAAATGTTAGACCAAGTTGAAGCACAAGAAAAGATGAAGAAAAACTTCCAAGCTTCAACGCAAACTCCAAGGGCCAAACATCCCTACTTCTTTGAAAAGTGAAGGACCTAGAGGTCTTGGGAAATTATCCGGAGGTTCCAGAAAATTGGTGCAGGAACCCAACCTCCAGGAAATTCTTCGGAGGTTCTGGGTTCTGGGAATTCAGACCTATAAATCTTCTAGAATCAGGGTGATTGTTAGCAACTAAAGATTCATGAAGACATGCCTGCATCAAGAGCTGATAGAGTCTTGAAGGAAAACTTCAATTGGACTGACTGGCAAAACCGGTCTGACTAGTTTGCCAAACCGATTTGACTGGTTCTGGCCCAGTGCAGCCGACTAAGTAATGTACTTAAAGATTAACTCAAGAAATTCAAATAAATATTATCATCTCTTGTTTAGCATCATACAAACACTATCTTGGTGATAGTAAGTACTCTTGGCACAATTTCAATATTTGTAAATTATTTTTCTCTTGTGCCTTGACCAAATTGTGAAGTGACCTCCCCTAGTTCATTAAATTGACTAAGGGGAGATCACTCTACAAGTTGTGTCTTTGAGACTAATGCTTTCATCTAGTGATTCTTGTGGTCTCAAATTGAGAGCTTGTCTCTCTCCATGGAGTGTGCTATGATCTTTGAGTCCAATGTGGTAATATTGACCAAATCTTTCTCTTTGGATTATGAAACAGACCTTAAGCATAGCTACTCACCATAATATAGTTTAAATTCCTTGAGTTGGACTTATTTGTCAAAATGGTACATGTGACCCTAGTCGTTCACATTATTTTATATGCTCCACAAACAAAGGGAATTTGATTTATGTTGTGAGGTTTCAATTTTTGGTGGACCTCTTGTCTCTCTAACCCAAAAGGTCACTAAGAATTGAAACTAGTGCTTGTGCTATTTAAGTGTCTCTCTCATGTTGTGAATAAAAGGTCTATCAAAATGAGAGTTAGAACTTGGACCTAACATGGCATTGCACAAGTCAAGGAAAATTACAATTCACCAATGTAAAAATGTGATAAGCTAGAGGCAAAGGTATGGTTCACACTCACTCCTTTTCTACATTTATCATCTATGTTTTATTCATGCCAGTGTGTGCATTTTTTTAGCATGTGTTCTATTCAAGGTCTCTCATGTGTGACTATTGGATGTTTAATTGATGCCTACCTTTAGATTGACTTTATGTCAAATGTTTGTCTTATTGTGAAAGGCATGAGTTAATTATGCCAATATAGTCCTAAAACATGTGTAGCCACATGTGTGCGTGACATAGGATAGATTTTTTTAAAAAACTCAACTTGCATGATAGGATTTGTGTGAATTTTAAAATATTTTGATTTTGGTCCTTATGACCCGATCGACCCACTTGTTACTGTGGTTAGCCTTGCTTGATTGATGGCTAGTCACAAGTGGTGAGATTTTCTTAAGTCTAACATATTCTCCATATCTATCTCTCTCTCAAGTTTCTTGGAAGTATCAAGGAGCTTTTTGACCTTAATGGAAAAATCTTTCTATGGGATTTATCTAGTGACCAAAGTTCATTGCTTTATCTCTTTACCTCACTAGATTTGTCTTAAAAGGAAAAGGAGCAAAATTCATTCAATATCTTATCTTTTCCTCTAATCATCTCTCACGGAGAAAAAGGGTTACTTTTGGGTAAAAAGTTGAAGCTTCATGTTTTTCAGAGAAGGAACTAGTATCTGGACATATCTTGAACTTACCTCTCATATTAGTTCTCAAATCAAGCTTGAATTATCCAGATCTTAACTTCACCTGGTTTCCTAAGGGAAACAGGTCTGACTGGTTTGCCCTAGGTCCACCCCTTTAAGGGTATCCCACTTGGAATATTCCCTATCCATCCTCATTTCACTCCCACCAGGCCATCCACGACCCTACTCTTCTCTATCCCGAGCTCCTCCTTCCTCACTCTCCTCACCATGGGTTCTTGAGGTTGGACCAAGGAGAAAGTTTCCCCTTTGGAGATTAAGGGCTATAGGTGCTAAACTTCGGCTTGACCGGATTGGAGACTGTTTTTGAAGCTTTACTCATCGTCTCCCATCCTCTAAAGGTACTTCAAAGTTCTCTTTGCCCGATCTCTTAGCTCCATGCATATCTCTCGGATTCCTTTGAGCAATCATCAACTAGTATGCCCAGGAAGCTATCTTTAAGTTTTGAATCAATTTGGATGGCTACATTTTGAGGACCGGAGAATCCGAGGACCGGTGGATGGTCACTTTTGGTTGTGATGAGTGATTGACAACGTGGTGCGGAATGACTCTTGGCTGAGTATTGTAGGTGCAGGTTGCGGCTTGATTTGCATTGGTGTAGGTGAATAGAGAGCGCGAAAGGTCTATGCCTTGCGGGGCCTCCGAGGAGTGGAGAGACAAGTAAGCTCAGCTTGAGGGACCAGGTGACCAGTGGGGTCGAGTGGAGGCCGCATGGTGGCAAGAAAAGCAAGACGAAGTCGTGGACAGGAGCTAGTGTAGGGTAGCGGCTCATGACCGGAGTCTGCACGCGGGGTTTGCGGCGGTTCACCACAAACCATCAGGTTACTTGGTTGAGCCACAAAACCAAGACCGAAGGCTCGGCGGGCTGAGACGGGATCCGGGCGCGCCGAGAAGCTTCAATGCCAGCAGACACATGGCGGGATCCAGCACTTGCATTGGCAGGACGCGGTCTGCAGCGACGGTGTGGCCGTGCGATGAATATGAGTGCTACATGACCTACATGCCCCTGAGGGGTTTGTGTCACAACTTAAGTGGTAGTGGTAGCATGGTCTTTTGCCTGGCCCAGAGGAACTCATATATATTAACTCTAGGGTTTCCAGGAAAACTATCCTTCTGGACTGCTTCTCATCCGTTTGTAAAGAATTTGACCTCCGAGTGAATGGAAGCTTTCATGGTTGCGTTGGTTTCCCTCTTTGTAGCTTGTGTGATTTTCATGTCTTTTTGAGCTATTTTCGTTGGATTTCCGTGCACGGCTTGTTCCTTTGAATCTGAGGTGTTTGGGTTCGGATTTGTTGGTGGGGATCATGGATAGTTGCCATGTGCATCTTTGTGCTTGATCATGACCACTCAAACTCCGAATTCGGCCTCCGATTGAAGGATTTTGGTTGGAAACCTAGCTCTTTGTGCGAGCTCGGTAGATTCTTGATTCCTCTCGATTCAGTGGGTTTGAGGCTACAAATTTTTATGTAGCATCTCCTAGAGGCGCTTCATCTTCACCTATGATCTGGTAGCAATCCATTGGTTGATTTGGGAGATCAGGTAAAGGGAAGGAGGTGTTGACCTTCAAGAGTGTTGTGGACAGCCATAGAGGTCCCCTAATAATGGGGAAATCAACCCTCTTTAAAAATAACAAGTGATCAAACTCGGAACTACAAATCACGCCCTGCATGGCTACAGCCCAAGTCAAAGAAAGCCTCGCGGCCCATCAAATAGCTAGCCTCAGCACCCCTCGGGCAAAACTCCGTCTCGCTCGAGGAGCAGGCGTCGCACCACGAGACCCCCGCCTCGCTCGAGGGCTTGATGGCCCCTCGGGCGAGTTCCCGCCTCGCTCGAGGGACCCATCCCCTCACGTGAGGCTCCGCCTCACTCGAGGTCGCCCTCGACCCACGGCACCATACCTACTCCCCCGATCGGAGCATTAAATGCTCTGACGCATGGCGGGCGCCCGGGTCAAAGGCGAATCCCCGTCACGCCGGTCCTCTGACACCGCCTGGGAATCAGATCTCGACGCTGTTCAACCGACCCACACTGTGCAGCCATCTCCGGCATTGTGCGGGTGCTATGCGGGAAGACCGGTGTCATTCCGTGACACTGTGCCGCCCACTCTCGTACCTCCTCCATGTCGCGCTCCTCAGAGGACGACGACACCCTCGAAAGGGGTACGACCACCAACTCCACTCCCGCCCGGGATGATGCCGTGATGTAAGACCGACGGAGCGCGTCTTCTCCGTCACCTCCGGTCCTGTGCGGCCATCCTCTCCACTGTACCACCATCCCGGGCACCGCAGGGTCATCCCCAGCACTGCGGGAATCGAGGTCGACGGGACACCGCCACGTCTGCCGCTGTGCAGCTTCCGATCCCCCGTCAGCCAAACCCTAGAATTGGTATACGGATGACGATCAAACAAGGACTCTAGTGCTACTACCCTCGAAGCCATCCCTGGAAAGGCACAGGAGCCACCACGACGCATGCCAGGGGTAAGATTCACCAGGACGGACATCGAATCATCGGCACTGTACGCCATGCCGCCACACCGCACCTAAAGTCCCGCGGCACGACTGTAAGCTACCTCCCCTTGGTCTACAAAAGGAGGAGGCAGCCCCTAGCCACGGGGACGACAGATAGCTCACTCACCCGCTTTTCCACCTTCATGTTTGATATTGTCATTTGCCTCAATCAACCCTCAGGGACCTGGAGGCTCCTCCACCTCTCCCGCCTAGCTTGTAGCCCCCTCTACGAGCATCATGACGCCTTGTAATACAACGCCCTGAGCTCACCCCTGCTAGACGTATGACCCACGGCTGGAACCAGGATAAACCCCGTGTTCCAGTGTTGCTTAGCACCGGCCATCGAGAGACCGATCTCAGCGCATCTACTAGTTAGTGTCGGGACTACTTTCTGCACCAACAGTTGACGCGCCAAGTAGGGGTCTCGCGCTGAGATCAGCTCCCCACCAGCAGTCTCGATGGTGATTCGCAGTGAGTTCAGGTCCAAGAGGTACTCCATGGACAGCTCAGACCCTTTTCCAGCCAGATTCAAAATCCGGTTCGGGAGCCTGAACTTTCAGGCCACAGGAAACGGCTACCTCATGCCACCAACCGCGACGAGCTGCACCTGTGGCGATCGACTGGGCCGGGCCCAATGCCCGCCACGCCTGCTACTGACGCTCCGGCACCCGCCCAAGCGGCTGTTGCGAGCACCTTGACGCCTCGGCGCCACCGGCGCTCAGGCCAGTGCTCGTGCCAGGCATGTATGGAGCGGCACCGGGATGCACGCGCCGTGACATGAGGCGACGCGCCTGTTGACGGAGCAACGACGCCCATGGTGGAGCACACGGCTGCGGGGCCGCATTTCCCCTATGTGATGCGCAACGCTACAGCGACGTACGCCTGATTCGTGCCACCACCTGCTGGCGGTCCGGAACCTCATCGCTACCACCAATGATGAGTCATACCACGACTCGGCCAATGAGCTGCCGCCAACGACCTCACACGGGTATGCTGAGTAGGACTTCTCCGGTGTACCAGATCCGGTGATGTTCCACCAGTTCCTTGACACCGCAGGCTATTAGTTCGGCTGCTTCGACGACTCCATTATCGAAAGCTATGAACATGTCAACGGCGCAAACGAGATGGGAGTAGGCGCTGGAGACGCGCCCCAGAACCCGGGGCCAAGCGCACTTCCCAGCTCGATGGGGGGGGGGGGGGCGCCAATGTCGCCGCACAACTGGCACAAGCCCCGGGGATTGAGGCCAATCTCACGGAAGAATACTGGTAGGTGTGGCTCATGCGCGCCACCCTCACAGGAGAGGCCTCGGCGCGTGGCAAACGCGCACGAGAGCTAGACAGGCAGGCCCGCAAGCGCATCAACGCCGACTTCAATGTCGACGACTAGCACACACCGTCGCGAGAAAGCTAGAAGCTCATCGCTGCGGCAATGCTGCTCCTGGCCATGCCCAAACCCTAGACGCCCGAGGCACGCAACCTGCACCGCGAGGCGCAGGCCCTCATCGAGCAGGCGGCCGTGCAGCAGGCCGAGAGCTCGGTGTCCTGCATACACCATCATCCCAGCATGTGGGACGACGGCGACACACAAGGCAAGGAGGCGTCCATCCACGCGGGTGGCGCCATGGGGCAGCCAACAAACCAAGGCAGGACGACAATTAGGGAGCGGATCCTCGACACGCGCGGTCAAGCCTAGGACGGTGACGCCCGCAACGTCATAAATGCCAAGAGGAAGGGTGACGCGGAGGCGTGAGCGGCAATGGGCTACCACCCTCGGAGGGGTGGACGCTACGACAACCGAGAGGTTTGCTCACCGACCCCCTGGGAATCCACGTGTTCAGCTGGGATATCCGCATAACAAGCTTACCTCAACACTTCCGCCAGCTTACCACCATCACCAAGTACTCGGGGGAGAAGAACCCTCGAGTGTGGCTCAACGACTACCTCCTGGCTTGCCAGCTGGGCGGTGCCACCACCGATGCGGTGATCATCCGCAACCTGCCACTGCACCTCGCAGATTCGGCCCGGACGTGGCTCGAGCACTTGCCACCCAGCCAGATCCATAGCTAAGATGACCTAGTCCGCACGTTCATGGGGAACTTCCAGGGCACGTACGTGCGCCCCGGGAACTCATGGGACTTGCGGGCATGCACCAAGAGGCCCGACGAGTCGCTCTGGGATTTCATACGACGCTTCTCCAAGTGCTGTACTGAGCTCCTGTTGATGGTTAATAGTTGTATCAAAGTTCATTTGAACTTGCAAGCGGACAATTCATCCATCGTAGTCAAGGGACCCTTCTTTCCTCAAGTGTGAGCCCAAGGTATCGAATCTGTGGAACAATGTGTAACACATGATACAATCTAATAAAGCTAAGAACACTTTGTTCTTGAAAAGGGGTTTTGCATCTAATCTAAGGAAACACCGAGAAAACCAATCTAATCTAAGAAACACTGGAGGTAGAAAGAGATAGAAAGGGATAGGTAAAACCAATCTAGAGAGATTGGATTGAGCACTTGTTGAAGTTCCAAGCATAGATGAACAAAGCAAATCGAATATCATACAAAGCCTCTTTAAATCATGGCTTCTGTTCCAACTTTGAAGACACATGCCTTTTGGAGCCACCGTTCTGTCACAACGCACCCCTATTTGTGCGGGTTAGCCTAGGGCGAGCCCAAAGGACAAGATGAAAATGCTCGGTAGGTCATATATGCAGCTCTAGCCACCATGGCTACAAGAACATCCTATGCAATCTATCTGGAATTGATTGGAGAAGAAGGAAACCCAAGCGAAGACAAAGTCGTAGTGAAAGCACTTGATCGCTAGAAATCGGATTCAAACTTGCAAATTCAACATAAGAGTATAATACATGGACAAGATAACCACCGGGATCCTACCTCGACCTTGATCCTAGCTCCGGGAACTCCGACGTGGTCTTCCATGCAAGGTTCCCACGTCGGCTAGGGGAACCCTAGTCAATCATCTCGACCCTCTCCTCTCCGGAACGGTGTCACTCCCTTCTCTGCTCCTCGGTGGCAGATGACGAAAGAATTCCTCCGTGGCTCTTGGAGAGGGAGCTATAAATAGTCCGAATAGCAGCTAGGTCAAAGGGGGTGTCGAACCGGGCCCGGAATGGGCTGGGCTGGTCGGCCCAGGCCGGCCGGCCCAGGCTTGTTTCGGACCCGCACTACAAGGTTTTCCCCCTATTGCAACAAATCCCTTAGGCAACACCACTATTTTGGTTGCAATAGGGGGTACTATTGCACGAAAACGGTGATTTGGTTGCAATTTGTGTGTGTATTGCAACACAAAATTTGAGTTGCATTATTTATTTGTTCGGTTGCAACATGTTGACGCTAATGCACCCTTTTTTAGGATTTCAGTTGCATTTGGTTGGAAATAATGCCACCCCAATTTTGTGTTGCATTAGCATTCCTTACGTTGCAACAGAAAGTTGCTATAGCCACCATACTAGGGATGGTTGCGTTTGAACAAGTATGTCGCAACGTAGAATTTTGGTTGCAAATATATCTTTGCGATGTTGCAACAAGTTGGCGCTAATGCACCCATTATTCAGAATTGTGTTGCATTTGGTAGGAAATATTGCTACCCTATTTCTGCGTTGCACTAGAAATTCGGGTGTTGCAATATAAACTTGCTATGGCTACCATACTTGGGTTGGTTGCGTTTGAACGGCCTTACGCAACGTCTTATTTGGGTTGCAAATATCTCTTTGCGTTGTTGCAATACAAGGAAGGCTACTGCTTCGTTTCTAGCCTCAAGGAGGAATATTGTGTACGTATTGACACAAAATTTGTTTTGATGAAAAAATCTGCTATGGGGTTGTAGCGAAATTTAAAATGCGATTTAATAAATAAATTTTATTATGAAAAATCTGAATTTTAACAATATGGTATAGACTATATGTACCATGAAAAAAAGAGAGGATTTGTTTAGATGAAAAAATTGTGTGCTATGGGGATGTGGGCTAAGCCAGACCACAATAGGCTCAACCGGCGAGCGTAAAGCCCAGCGAGCAGGAGCCCGAGTGGACCGGCCAGCCCATTAAGCCCCATAGTGCAAGTAGCAAGCATTAGTTGATGATGGTAATACGGAGTTCGAAAGCGCAGGCACGCCTCTCCTTTTAAGCTGGGATACGCCCTTCTCAGTTTACGGGGTGACACTAAATGTACTGGAGACTAGGATGTGAAAATGTCAAATGGGCCGATGAGAGTAATAAAAACAAGGATATGCCGGCCTAAATCGTCTATAACTTTCAGCTCCCCCACCCCCAATACACTGTTTCTCCCAACCATCCCCCTCGTCGGCTCTGACCGTCGCGTCCACATCGAGATGCCCCGCATCGTGGTTTCCCCTGCGGCAAGCGGCGACGGGCCGGCCGAGTGGCCGCATCGAGCCTTCCCGGACCGGCGGCGGGCGCGGACGAAGGGGCCGCGGCGCGTAACACGCCCGAGCGGCCGCCACGGCATGCGGGGCCGCATCGAGGGGATCCTGGAGAGCGGCGGCGGCGGACGGCGGGGCCGTACCGAGGGTTTTCAGGCGAGCGGCGGCAGCATACGGAGGTGCCACTACTCCACCACGTAGAAGCGCGATGCACGCGGGCGGTTCAAGTGTTCCACACCACCTACCTCGTCATCCTCCGGTATGGTCGGCGGCACCCCAACCCTGTCGTCCTCTGGTACGGACGACACTGCCACCTCCTCGTCGTCGTCTGACGGCCCGCATCGCCAAGTCAATCCATCCGGTAAGGGTAAGCAGGCCCTAGTCGGATGCAAGCGTTCCAGAAGAGAAGTGAGGTACACTACCCTACCCTCTTTGATTTTCCAGGAATCGTGCGACTCTTTTTGCAATTAGAAAAATGTTAGTAGTTCATAGTAATCAAAATTTCATACTAGATAATGATAATTGTGTTTTTGTGTGGATCCATCTCACCCCATACTAGATAATGATAATGATAATTGGCTTGAATTCTTGCCATCTTTTGCTGTGAATCTGACCTGTGTACATTTGATCACAATCTCGAAAACAAAGCCGCCCAAATGAACGCAAGTTGTCCCATTTAGTAGGTTAGGCCTTTTCTGGCAGGTAGTCGGGGGATCACGGGTAAATTGGTATACATTATGAGTCAAGAGATTGAATTGGCTGTTTTAAACTGAAAAACAGCAAATTGTTTTGTTTGGTCAGGCTAGTGAACACTGCTAATCAGGTGAGGATCATCATTCCAGACTCGGATGATGAGCATGACAATAGCAAGAAACCGTCTCCATCGAAAGCTTCGGGATCATCGAAAACAAAGGTGCATTTTTTGACTATTTTGCTGCATTGGCCACATACTCGTTGTAACACATTTCATGTTAGTAACTTGTGTTTGTTGTCCGCCATAGCAAATGCCCTTGCGCCAAATGGTTCAACAGTCGAAGGAGCGCTTTGATGATTTGCGGGAGCGAGATTGAGAACCTAAGCGTCGACATTGCTGGAACGCAGGAAGACATGGAGATGACCCTGAAGGAATTCATGGAGACTGTTGCTGACAAGTTAGAAGTGATGGCGAAGAAGATCCGCAAGCTTCAGGATAAAGTCAATCGCAAGTAGTAGTAATCTAGCTTAGTACGTAACATAACCAGGTCCTAGGTGAATGTTATGCAGATGCTGGTGAATGGTCTAAGAATGGATGTGTATGTGGCAACATCTAAGTATGCCAACATCTAAGTATGCATCTTCGTATGTCTATGTGTTTGGATCTGGATGAGCCCTTGCAAAATATTTGAACTTATGAGTGACACAAATTGAAATTTGTTGGGTCCTGTCATGCATATTTGGACTAACCATATGTCTGTTTTCAGAATTGCGACATGCTATTGTTTATGCTATTCATGTGTATATTCACAAAGCATTGTGATCAACAATTTGGAGACTCTTCACTAGAACTCCTGAATTTTGTGTATTATTGTTAGCCTCAATAGTAGCCGATCAGAAAAGAAAAATAATGAATTACGCATATGTTGAAAACCCTGAGAAAGGTAATACTACGTACAACCTCAGAAATATTGAAACGAGGTATTCCTTGGTTGTACTAAAATTTTGTCTATCGTGTATGTATTGCCACGATCAGATAGGGGCTCTTCCGATCTGGACCATTCCAAAATTCCGTCTTCGACAACCTGGTTCTTGTTGCGGAGATCTCCACGAGGGCCTTTAGGGGATCAATCTCCACGGCGATCTCCACGTGATTCTTGTTGCGGAGATCTGAGCGGCGCTACGGCCTCGGCCGGTACGTACCGATGTCTTGATCTCGTATATATATTCAATCGTTCGCTGCATATATATGCATATTGGTATATATATCGTGATCAAGGTCGATTGAAACATGAACAATGCAGATTAACTAATGGCATCAGACGAAGATCGAAGTTGGATGCGCTTGCCTCGACACTCAGCGGATTAGCAGAACAATTTTCGAATTTTTTTGCAAAAATTTACGGCCTCATCAGCGCGAGGTGGATCTATTATGTGTCCATGTAATTTTTGTCAATGCATGATCAGACATTCGACCGTGCTTCCCATTCAAATTCATTTACTCAATAGTGGGTTTGCTGATTGTTTCATCGATGCTGGTAACATTCAAGACCAAACTAATACTTCATCTCAGGGTCCTGTGAATCAAGATGTTACTGCTGATCTCAATAATCATGATGCAGTACCTACAGCTGATGATACAACACATTTATTTGTAGAAGACGATGAAGAAGATGGTTTGAATGATAACCCTGCTGCCACCAATACTCTGATTAGAAACATTATCAGTGGCACTATACATCATGGACAAACCAGAGATGAGGAAGAGGCAGATAAGCAGGCAGAGACCTTTTTGAAACTATTAGAGCAGGCAAAGAAGGAATTGTATCCAGGATGCAAAAATGCAACGAAGGTCTCTTTTATTATGGAGCTTTTTCAGGTAAAGTGCATGTATGGCTTAAGTAATGCGTCATTGGAGGCCATACTTAAGCTCTTTGGAAAGGTTCTCCCTGACCGGCATTGTATTCCTGACTCCTTGGATAAAGTGCAAAGGGTGATTCGAGACCTGGGCTTGGACTATGTCAAGATACACGCATGCCAAAATGATTGTGTGTTATTTTTTGATAAATACGCAAACCTGGAAACATGTCCCATTTGTAAGGATTCAAGGTGGAAAGTTGTAGATAAAACCTCTGGTAATAATTGCAGTGCAGTGGGCGCTACTTTTGTTAAGAAGCGGTTACCAGTTAAAATCCTACGCTACTTTCCTCTTATTCCTCGGCTGCAAAGAATGTATATGTCAAAGCAAATGTCAAAGGATATGCAGTGGCACAAGAATGAATTGGTGAATGATGGGAAAATGCGTCACCCTGCTGACTCAAAGGCATGGAAGCACGTGGATTCAGAGTTTAAATGGTTTTCAGAAGGAGGAGGTCGTAACGTTAGGCTGGGTCTTGCTTCTGATGGGTTCAATCCCTTTGGCATGCAAAGTCTTACGTATTCCATTTGGCCTGTCATCCTGGTTCCTTACAATTTGCCTCCATGGATGTGTCAGAAACAATCTAACTGGATTTTTTCAATGTTGATTCCTGGTCCAAAATCTCCTGGAATGGATATTGATGTATATTTGAGGCCCCTGATACTGGAGCTCAAGGAGCTTTGGAATAATGGTGTTAAAACAAGAGATGCAGGGACTAAGAAGAATTTTAGATTGCGTGCTATACTTCTTTGGAGAATTAATGACTTCCCAGCCTATGCTATGTTGTCTGGTTGGAGCAATAAAGGAAAGTTTGCATGTCCATACTGCCACAAACATACTGAGTATTTGTGGTTGAAACATGGGCGGAAGCACTGCTACATGGCACATCGACGTTTTTTGGCCCCTGACCATCCATGGCGCAACAATGCGGTTAGCTTCAACAACAAGGTCGAAACCAGGGAGGCACCAGAACCACTATCTGGTGCACAGGTACTTGAGCAGTATTCTACTTTTGAACAAGTAGAATTTGGAAAGACATTGTTATCAAAAAAAGGAAGCGTGACGAAGACAACAGATGGCACAACTGGAGGAAGAAGAGTATTTTTTTGAGCTCCCTTACTGGTCTTCTTTGCTCATCAGGCATAATTTGGACGTGATGCACATTGAGAAAAATATATGCGAGAGCATACTAGGCACTCTGCTTAAATTGGATGGCAAATGTAAGGACGGGGAGAATACTCGGCTTGACATGGAGCATCTACGGATACGACCAGATCAGCACCCTGTGATTAAAGATGATAAGTATACCTTGTCATCAGCCTTGTACGAGTTAGATAAGGATGCCAAGGAAAGTTTGTGTCATTTTCTATATGGAGTGAAGATGCCTGATGGGGTTTCCTCGAATATAAGAAGATGTGTTGATGTAAAGTCACGTAAGGTGTCAGGCTTGAAAACGCATGACTACCATCTAATTCTACAGAAACTTTTACCCTTAGTGGTGCGTAGGATTTTGCCAGAAGCTGTTGTCATTGGATTGATTCAGCTTAGTAATTTCTTCGATGCACTATGTTCAAAGGAGTTGGTGGAATCGGAATTGGACGAGCTTAGCCGTTCAATTAGGGGAGGCTGTTTGTGGACTTGAGATGATATTCCCACCGCATTTTTTGATATCATGATCCATTTGCCTGTTCATCTAGTCGAAGAAGCTAAACTTGGGGGGCCAATGTGTTACGGATGGATGTACCCGGTGGAACGGTACCTACGCACTGTGAAAGGATATGTGAGGAACAAGGCTCACCCCCGAAGGTTCAATTGCTGAGGGATACATACTCGAGGAGTGCCTTACATTCTGCTCAAGATTCTTGGACGTGGACACCAAAGACAATCGTGTTGATCGACATGAAACGGTTACTGTTAATGAGCCACCATCTGGTTTGAGCATTTTTTCGGAAATGGATTACAAGAGAGGACAGACGGTTGAAGAAATACCACCAAATGAGTTTCGGAAGATGAGGCACTACATAATTTGCAATTGTGATGAAGCTAGACCATATGTCGAGTAAGATGCACTACTCAACATCATTATTGCTTTTAATTTTAAATATCAAACTAACGGTAATATTCTTTTGTGTGCAGCGAGCATTTGGAATAACTGAGGGCACATGGATCCAGAAATCTTGATAAGCGACATGAGGCTCAACTCGTAAGATGGTTTGAAAGCAAGATCACAGGTTTACGTGCTAGAGGGGAAGTAAGTTCAGATTTGTTTGCACTTGCTCAAGGACCGGATCCCCGACCTCGTACATTGAATAGATGTCATATCAACAATTGGCTATTTCGTACCGCTAACATCGAGAGAACCCTTGTGACACAAAACAGTGGTGTGCTTGTCAAGGGTGAGGCAGAAGGCACAAATTGGTATGGGGTGATTAAAAGAATGATCTCACCGGAATTCCCCGGACAAAAAGAAGTTATTCCGTTCCGGTGTCACCGGTTTGATGTGCCTCTTGTCACAAGTACCAACAGAGGCAAAGGATACAGTAAAGATAAATATGGGGTCATTGACATCGATACTACTCGACACAAGTTTAGCAATGAACCCTATATTCTGGCAACACAGGCAGAACTGGTGTTTTATGTGAATCTGGTGGACAAACTTGGCTGGAGCAGTGTTATTTCAATGAAACCAAGGAACTTGTTTGCCATGCCTGAATTAAGATCTCGAGGACTCACTTGCTGTGGGTATCGAAGGTATTAATTTGCTCAGTGAACACCAGGTTTTGACAAATTGGTCTAGATCGGACATGGAAGGCACAACCGGCAATGTCTCAGTTATTAATCAGGTTCGGGCCGAGGCGGTTGATGAACCAGACGATGAAGTATTTGATGTTGATGATGAACATGATGCAGATGACACGTACATTGATGATGGAATTGTTGCAACAATAGTTCAAGATGCCCAAGATGATGAGTTTTTCAATTGATACTTACTCGACCGTAGTCATGACTTCTATGTTGCCATTATTTACTACTTCTGGAAGACTTTTGCATAAATCTTAATATTTAAAATAAGAATCTAAAAATTGGTATTGGTATGACAAACAAAAATAGGGGGCCTTAGGGCAGGCCAGGTCACCAACAGGCTCTACCGGCGAGCGTGAAGCCCAGCGAGCGGGAGCTCGATGTGCCGGCCAGCCCAACAAGCCCGGAGGTTAGTAGAGAGGAAGCAGTGTTCAGAGGAGTTCGGGATGGCAAGCACGCCTCGCCTTTTAAGTTGTGGTGCGGCCGCTTGATGTAGCGGTGTGGCACTAAAGATTATGCTGATGTGCTGCTGTGCAGCGCTTCCCACACACCGGGAAGTAATAAGGACAAATGGGCCGACCCACTCTCGGACTGCAATCCTTTTCTAACAAAAGTGCACATTGATAATTTGCATATGTGCTGTTCCTTTTAATATGTTGATATAGAAAATAAAAAATTGACTCACAAATGATAAAAATTAATCTTTAGTAAATCAACAAATAATTAGAGTAATATGGAAATTATCTGTCAAAATTGCCCAAATAAACAAGGCCTCTTAGTTTCAATCCATCACTGAATTACTAGTAATATGTACACAGATACTTGTTCCGAAAACCAAGAAATTCTACTTGCTACTTTTGGTTAGTACATTAGTTATATGATTCTACAAATTAGCATCTGGCAGAAATCGGTAACCATGCTTGATCTCAAGCTGATTAGCAATCTCAAAAGACAGAAATGCATCCTTGGAGGCGTATTTCACCTGCCATTCGTGCAACACCCTCAAACCCCAATGCCTGTGGTCCACATTTCTGTCCTTGTACAGAGGTAGCTCCAGTACTCGATTTCCAATCTTCTCCAGTGAAGACCTGTAACCATTTCGGTACAGATGGCTATACTTGTCATCAACGTCAGAAACAATCAGTTGAAGGTCTTTCCAATTAGAAGTCTTGACACCGCAGTCCTCCTGTAGGCGTTTAACACCGTTGGTGATATGCGCTCCGACAAAGATGTGGCCTTCCTCGCTGAGAAACTTGCTCAGGACATCAGGAAGCTTGTAGCCGGCATGGTGCACCTGGTAAATAAGGCAGCGCGACCCGACACACAATTGCAACAATGCGAGCTTGTACCCGCCACTGCGAAGCTCAATCCACTCGGTGTCCAATCCAACGAGCAAATGTTTTGGAGGTGGGCTACCTTTGATTTCGTTGATGTACTCCACCACTACTCCCGCGTCGCAAGTGACGGTGGTCTTGATGCTCGGGTACCGCTCCTTGAAGAATTCAACCTCGTGCATCGTAGTTGGGGGCGGTCCCTGCTTCTCCGAAAGTCGTGGACGGACGACGGCGGGGCGCCATTCGTCCCACTCCCAGCCACTGCGATCTTAAACGTCGGCTGGATCAACGGCGGCCTCCCACGGGTTCACGGCGACACGCTTGCCACCCTGTAGTCCCAATCCAATAAAACAAAGTTCCGAATCTTCAACCACGTGACAAATCCACGACTAGAAACTCATTGTGCCTTGCAGGACTAACCTTCGAAGTGACGCTCTCTGCTGACGCGGTCGGGATTGCTCCGCCCGCATCACCTAGGTTACTGTGGAGGCCGGCGGTGGCGGTTGCCTCTACGGCATCCCCCTTCTTGTGGGGCGCTGCCGTCACCCGATGCGTCGCTTCGAGTCATCGCCGCCGTTTGGAGGTCGCTTGCGATGGCGGTTGCCGAGATTGCAAGCTTCGGGGGTCGCCGGCAATGTGGCAGGCAAGAAAACCCCTTCTCCTTCGATAAGACAGTGGGGGGGCGGGGTAGGGAAGAGGCTAAACTAGTATATTCTATGCTGACGTTTCGGCTTCATATACGGGTCAAATCGACGTGGTGGTTGCCGAAGCAATGGGCATGGAAAGATTTGAGGACAACCGGCAAGACGAAGGGGCGGCGGTTCCTAATTAACTGCTACACGCACGCGTACCTGTGGAGTCGTCGTCTGGCCGCAACGCTTCACCTGCACCGGATAGTTGCATGCAAAATCACACTAAGGGTGTGATGTCTGAAAAGGTTTGCGAAAACCTTTGTATCGCAAAGTAGATCCAAACTATGTATTTAGTTTTAGATTTCATCTACATTTACTACTCCATGAAGGTGCACCATTAATTATAAATATTAAAGTAAGTTATTTTCAAAACTACTTTCAAAATCTGTAGCTAAATATGGATTAAGTAGGTTCATTAGATTACACAAAGTTACACTTACATGTGAAAAGGTTTTACAAATAAATTTTATTTAGTGTTCCATTTATGAAAGATTCTTGGGGCTAATTTTATTTAGATGCGAACGGAAGAAGGAACGCAGCGCTGCGCCTCGCGATCTCCCACGCGTTCAGTCCTACGTACACTACTCGAGTACCCTGGATGACTGTTCAACGAAGCTCCTAGCCTCCTACTGAGCACGTGTCAGGTGCTGTGACGGGTGACAAGACGGCACGGGGGGCCGGAGTTTGCTTCGTACACCCGACCACGCCCACCCCGAAGCAGTGAACAAGAAATCGCAATGGCACAAACAAGGAACAATGCGACGAAGTTCGATTTCCTCGGCCACGAGGGGCCGATACAGATTAATCTTACAAAGGTGAGTTACAGGCCGCCAATGTCGGGGGCGGCGCCGTCGCGAAGCACGCCGTCGATGTCAACCCCCGCGGCGGCGGCATCGGCTGCAATGGGGAAGTGCAGCGCGTAGTGCCGGTGCTGATCCGACGGTAACGGCCACTCCGGCTGCAGATCAGCCAAGGGAAACTCGACTTGAATGTCCACCGTCGCGAGCGCGCGGGCGGCTCCCTGGCACGCACCGGCACACACCGCCTCCCGGACACGCCCGGGGAGCGTGCGAAGACCGGTCGGACAGCACGCGGAGCCCCGGGCCGACCACCGCGACGGCGACCTCCGCCGCGTGCGTAAGTTCATTGTGGCGATCCTCCAGATCGTTCAGGCAGCGGCGTAGCTCCTCCGCCTGCTCGCGGCGGAAAGATGCCTCCGCCTCCTCGGCTGACGCAAGAAACAATGGCAACGAGTCAAACAAGAGCCTAGTGGGCGGCGTGCACTGACGGAATACAGGAACTCACCAAAGCAGCGGGCCTCCACATCGGCCTTGGCGCTGCGAACTTCGGCTGTCTCCGTCTCGCCCGCCGAAGGGCGGTATGCATCGCATCCCGGGTCCCCTCCAGGTCCCGTACCTTGCGCAGCGCGACGTCTAGACGACACCGCGTCCTCGCCAGTTCCTCTGCCGAGTCCCGGGCCTCCTGACGAACGGGGGCGTCGCCCCGAGACGAGGAAAAAGACAAGCTCCAGGATTCCGACGACGAAGATCCACCGGACGGAGGCGCCGCACCGGCTGAAGGACCCGGGCCAAATGTCGCACTAGGAAACAGAAGAAGAATGACAACATCAGATCCTCGGCAAGCACAGGAAATTATGGAGACAGGAAACCCCCGGCGAGAAATCAACCGACGGAGACGCAGCGGGACCGACGGCGACGAACCACCAGGGGCCTCTTCTGCGGGGCGCTTCTCTCTGGCCATCGTTGCGCGCAGGGAGTCGAGGGGGGAGACGAACGGCTACTCAAGATCGACGAGAGCGGCGCGGTGCAAAGGAGCGGGATTGGAAAACACAGTGAGGCCCCGCGGTTATATAACCCACGTCAGGTGAAGCGGTTCCTATTCCGTTTGGCAACTGCATTCGTACCACTGCCGTGTGGGGCCGACAGATCAATGACTAAAAGGCAGAATATCCCATTGCAGGGACGCGACCCCACTCACTCGGCGGGGTGGCACGGTTACCAACGGTCAATGACGGGTCTACCCAGCCACTTGTTGGCCCACAAATCAATCTTCAACGAAAATTTGACTCTGGGTGACCCCATTTGTGGACAGAGTTGCGGGACCCACTTGTCGGTAGGATTGTTGCGCCAAACTGTCTGCCTGAACCCGCGAGAGATTTCCCCATTGGACAGAGTTGTGGGCCCCACCTGTCGGTGCCCAGATTGGGATGTGTTCTTGAGTTGTTCATGTTCATAATGAACTTGATCATTTGTATCGTTTAATCATAACTTCAAAGTTGTTTATATTTGTCAAATGACGTCCAAATCAGGAAATTTTTTTCCTACATTCTTATGACAACATAATCTAGATCATGGTGTCCACTGCATACCGTGTCACAACATCTGAGCAATCATAATTTAAAAATAGAACATTTTATAACTAGATTCAAGATTTTCAATCAGTAGACGACGTCAATTTGAAATGAGATGAATACCAAAGTTTCATAGCTCGTCGAGATGAACAATCTTTATATTTGTCGGATTTTGATTTGACGAAGTGGTCCTACACATTGTTCGTTAATCCTAGGTTCACTCTCATTGTTTAAGAAACTTGGTTGGAGACATGTCATTTTGTTCTACGTGATCGTACCCCTTCTTCAAATGAGAATCCAACCAATATAAAGATTGTTCATCTCGACGAGCTATGAAACTTTGGTAGTCATCTCATTTCAAATTGACGTCGTCTACTGATTGAAAATCTTGAATCTAGTTATGAAATGTTCTATTATTAAATTATGATTGCTCAGACGCTGTGACACGATATGTAGTGGACACCATGATCTAGATTATGTTATCATAAGAATGTAGGAAAAAATTTCCTGATTTGGACGTCATTTGACAAAATATAAACAACTTTGAAGTTATGATTAAACGATACAAATGATCAAGTTCATTATGAACATGAACAACTCAAGAACACATCCCAATCTGGGCGCCGACAGGTGGGCCCACAACTCTGTCCAATGGGGAAATCTCTCGCGGGTTCAGGCCGATAGTTTGGCGCAATAATCCTACAGGTGGGACCCGCAACTCCATCCACAGATGGGGTCACCCAGAGTCAAATTTCCGTAAAGACGGATTTGTGGGCCAACAAGTGGTTGGGTACATCCGTCATTGACCCTGTGATTCCGTGTCCTCCCTATGAAAGCGCAGTTTCCTTAAAACCCAATGAACCCTGCGACCCCCCAAATTCAATCTACAACATGATCTGGAGGCGGCGGTTCTTTTCCATCTCCCCTCATCCTCGCCGGGGATAATAGCGTCACACATCCAATTACCCACCGCGCGTGACGAACTGCAACCACTCCATGGAAAAGATCTCTACGGCTTGCTACGAGGCGTCGTCGAGGCTGCTGGAACTGCCGACGGAGCTGACGATTGACATCGTCTCCCGTGTCGCTGCGCAGTCAGAGGATGCCATTGTGGATCTCCGCAACCTACGCGCAACATGCAAGGCAATGTGCGTGGTGGGCGGCGCCGCCACGGTCGGACGACGCCTAGCCCTGAAACGCGTCCTGCGGCGTCGATTCTACCTTGGCCACGAGTATCGCGCGGCTCTCTTCAACACACTGGCCAACGTCGGCAACCCAGAGGCCTTGTTCCAAAGCGGCTTGCGCCGCGCAGTACTGGGGAACACACGTGGCATCACCACGCCGTGCCTCGACCAACTACGGGGCGCCGCGGAAGCGGGTCACAAGGAATCGATGTACGGCCTCTCCCTCTTCCTCTACAGACCCAACAGCGGTGAGGCCGACGACGACGAGGCCAAGCGGCTCCTGCGCTTGGTCGAGGCACCCCAAGAGGGGTCGACGGTGCTTCCTTGGATAAATTTGACTTGCACAAAACGCCGTTCCAGGATCATTGCGTCGATGTGGGACTACCTGCTTACAGATGCGAATGCGATTGCCGTGTCGCCGGTGCCGGCGCCGTACCTCGCCACGACGATTTGCAGTGTGCAGGTCGCGGGTGTGGCGACCACGCAGGATGGCATGCTTGGTACTCGTGGCGTAGGTTCTGCAGCGAGGAATGTAGGATCCGAAACGAGTGCGATTGGTTCTTCTACACACTCAAGGAAGCGTTAATGATCTGAAAGAAGGTATAAAAGTTGTGATTGCTGATATTTCTTGATAAATTTGTTCCACACATGATGCACCCTAAAAGACATTCTGGATTTCAGTTTACATGTTTGCGTTCTTTCTTGTGTTTTACAAGTTCAGCTGATTGCTAACATTGTTTCAGTGCACCGGATTTCAGTTATCATTTCTTCTGACATTTCGTTTAATGCTTTCTTCATTTTCAGGAAATATATCTGCCACTGACGAGGGACCTTGCAGAGAGGCTCTGGCGTCATTTCAGTCACATCTTTGAAGAAATCCAGCTAATAAACACAAAGCATGTCTCTCAAGTTGTGTCTTTCGACTATGTATGTGTCTTTACAATTGTGTCGGTGCGGAATATGGTCCCGACACTAACCAGTAGATAGCGCCGTGGTCTATCCCTCAATGGTCGATGCTAAGCAACAAATGACACAGAGGTTTTTATCCTGGTTCCGGCCGCGGGGCCGTACGTCCAGCAGGGGCGTGCTCGGGGCACTATATTACTTAGCACCGGGGGTGCTTGTAGTGGGGCGAGTACAAGCAAGGCGGGAGAGGAAGCGTGGCTTCCAAGTCCCTGGAAGGGTGGCTGAAGATGTTGTGGGAGAATGAGAAGTGTATGCGTGGTGTGTCAAGTGTTCTCTGTCGTCTCCGTCCTCCCCCCCCGCGGCTGGGGGCTCGCCTCCCCTTTTATAGGCCAAGGGGGCGGCGAGTTACATGCACGCCGCGCTATCCAGCTACGTGGGGGTGCACGTCGTGCTACGCTGTAGAGTGGGAGGCCGTCCGGACGATCTTCGCAGCGATCTGGCCATGATGGTCTACTTCATACCCGAACAGTGGCGGTTCGAGGGTAGGATGGCGGCAGCTGGTGGTGGCGTCCTCCGGTAGGCTTCGAGGGGAGGTGCCGATGATGGCCGGTACGGGGTACGGGGAGCGAGGCGAACGACGTTCCTTCCCAATGCGCTTCACGGTAGTGGAGTGGTTGCTACGGCGCCGGCGTGCGCCCCTGCACGCGCGGGTACGGCGGCCACGCCGTCACAGTGGCCGGGATGGCGGTCCACCGGCCTAGCGCCTCCACCTAATCCTGTAAGGTCACGGGAAAGTGAAATCGAGGGTGCGCCCGGCCCCCCTTCGAGGGTCGGGCGCGTTAGCCGTACTGTAGTGGGCGCGCGGTGTCACGGGACTGACACCGGCCGTACCGCACAGTCCCTTCCCACAGTGGCGGGGATGGGCGCCTCCCTGGGGAGTTGGTGCGGCGGCACGGGCGCGAGCCCCGGCGCATGATGGCGCCGTCCCGCGGCGTCGGGCGTTAAATGCCCGTGTACGGGGCCGGCGCACGCGTGCGGGGGCGCCCGTGAGCGTGGCGGGCCCCAGCCGAGGGCGGGACAGACCCTCGAGCGAGACGCGACCCGCTCGAGGGGGAGTGAGCCCTCGAGCGGGGCGAACCCTCGAGCGAGACGCGACCCGCTCGAGGGGGAGTGAGCCCTCGAGCGGGGCGGGACCACTCGAGGGAGGACGCACTCCTCGAACGGGGCGGAGCCCGCCCGAGGGGGAGTGCGCCCTCGAGCGGGGCGGAGCCTGCTCGAGGGGATTACTAAAGGAGCCGTCTCGGTGGGCCGTCGGAGTCCCGCGGCGTGGGCCGTATCCTGCATGGTTAGTCACCTGCATGATTAGGCTTAGCGTGTTTTGGTACTGGGATTTAAGTGAGGGTTTCCCCGTTGTTTAAGGGAACCCCTAGGGCGGTCCCCGACAGTAGCCCCCGAGCATCTGCGGGTTTGCCATTGAGGCTCCCGCAGATGCTGGAACCTACTGATAGGACGTTCTTCCCTCCTTGTTTGCGAACGCTTTCCGTGGGGCCGCGTCAGCGGACCCGCGGGTATAGCCATCGAAGCCCTGCAGGAGTGTGGGTTCTCCTGCAGGGGTTAACCGCGAGAGGTCAGAGAGACGTGGCACATATGCCAACCGGCATCGGCGGTATTTCAGCCGGCTTCGGGGGTGCACGCACCGCTGACACTGTCTCGGGCGGGTGCAATTTCAAGGAGGTGTAGCCGTGCGTCAAGCCCCCGAGCCTTGGCCCGTTCGAGGCGATCGGGTAGAACCTGACGACTTGTTTTTTAACGCGCCCTCGCCGTCCCTCCGCGGGACGGAGGGTGAGGTTTCTGCAACTCCCATCGAGCGGGTCGCGAATTGCCGATTCCTCTTCGAGCCGGTAGCGGGTGGTTCAAGGTGGACGCCCATGCCCCGTTCGATAAGGGTAAGCCGCGCGGTCCGGAGACACGTCCATGGAAGCGCTTGCGTGGGTTTGCTAGGGTGGGGCTCGGTCCCGTTCGCTAGGGACCGAGGGCGTGGAAGCTCTCCCTCGGTGGGATCCCCCCGGCTAGCTGCCCTCGCTGGCTCTTGAACACGACATGTGGGGCACCCTCGAGCCGACGGGCTCGAGGAACGGCTCGAATGCGCGTGCCCTCGTCGTCCCTAACTCTGTGATCTGTGGCGCCTGTTCGAACCCGTCGAGGGTCAGGCTTCGAACCTCTGATCAGTAGGGCCGTGCGGGGTAGCGCCTGGGCGGCCCCGTCTTTTCACGTTTGCGGCCGTCGAGGGGTCTGGGCGAGCCAGCCCTCGAGGTGCTGGTTGGTGGTACAACGAGGCACGGGTGCTTGCGGCTCCTGCTTTGTTTCAAGCGGGCCCTGGGTGACCCCTCTCACGCGTGTGCCTTCTTGTAGGGGGTTGACATTGTCTCGAGCCGGGGGCTCGTGCCGCTCGAGGGTTTTGCGTGGCATGGGTGCCCGCGGTTGCCTGCTCTACATCGAGCAGGTCCCGGGCGACCTTCTCACGTCGATATCCCATCGAGGGTTGACGTCATCTTGAGCCAAGGGCTCGTGCCGCTCGAGGGTTTTACGTGGCATGGGTGCACGCGGTTGCCTGTTCTACATCGAGCAGGTCCCGGGCGACCTTCTCACGCTGATATCCCATCGAGGGTCGCTTTTGTCCGGAGCCGGGGCCCGTGCCGCTCGAGGGTTTTACGTGGCATGGGTGCCCGCGGCCGCTCGCTCTACATCGAGCGGTGTCCCGGCGACCTTCTCACGCTGATATCCCATCGAGGGTTGCTTTTGTTTCGAGCCGGGGGCTCGCCCCGCTCGAGGGTTCTCCTTGCTTGGCAAGGGCCCTGGGCATTTAAGTGCCTTGCGGTCGTGGCCGCGGGTTTGCAGCGCGGGCGCGCCTTTTTAGGCGCTGCGGCCGCGCGCGCGCGTAGTGGGCGGCGTGGCAGGTGGACGTGACGGCTTCGCCTCGGTCGTTGCCCGTGTTTGCCGTAATGATGGCCCGCCTGCAGTGTTGTGGCCGCTGCGGTCGTGGTGGGGCCCGCCCGTCGACGCGATGGAAAGATTCCCTGCAGTTAATGCTAGTCGGGGCGTCCGCTCCGGAGAGCTCGCCCGTCGGCCTATAAAACTGCGGGGAGGAGGGGACGGCGGTTTTTTACCTTAGCGTCTCACCGTTTTCAGTCCCCCGCCCCTTCGCCTTCGTCTTGCTCTTGCCACTGCGCGGGCTCGCTGTTAGAGCTTTTTCTTCCGTTCCTTGTCCTCCGCTCCTGTTTTTCTTCGTCTTCTTCATGGCGCCGCCTCAGCCTCCCCTTAGGATCCTGGAGCCGTATGCCTGGGAAAGGTCGACGGTGACGCCGTTGGCCCTTGGCGAGCTGGTCGCCGCCGCCGGCCCCGGCGGCCAACGAAGACGGAAGTCCGGCGGAGTGGATCGTGCCGCCGGCTGCGGACCGCGAGCCCAACCCGCCGGAGGGCTATGTGGTGAGTTTCATCCGTTACCACGAGCGGGGCTTCACCGCACCGGCGAGCACCTTCATGCGGGCGATGTGCTACTACTACGGGGTGGAGCTGCACAACTTCGCCCCCAACGCGATCTCGCAGGCGGCCACATTCGTGGGCGTCTGCGAAGGCTACTCCGGGGATCCGGCGAAGGCGGGAGCTGCGGGTACACCTCTTCCGCGCGGAGCTCATCACGCAGCCTACGACGGAGCCAAGGACCCGCCGCGCGATGCGCGCCGGCGGGATGTCGCTTGCCCTGCGGGGGCAATTCAAGGACGTCTACATCCCCTGCACCATGACGACGAACAACGCCGGCTGGGAGCGGGGATGGTTCTACCTGCGCAACGCCGAGCC
Organism: Cenchrus americanus; assembly: GCA_947561735.1. Lineage (NCBI taxonomy): Eukaryota > Viridiplantae > Streptophyta > Magnoliopsida > Poales > Poaceae > Cenchrus > Cenchrus americanus. Next base: position 94,681,891 of record OX387241.1, on the reverse strand, counting down.
CGGCCTTCCCCCCTACACCGGCCGGGTGTTCAAGGAGAGGCCTGACTCCTGGGGCTACGGGGTGTCCACGCCCCAGCATCGGGCGCGGCAAGAGTCGGTGCTGGGCGCGCTGCAGTGACTGAGGAAGCACGGGCTGACCGCGATGGGCGTCCTCGCCTTCCTCCACCATCGGCGGGTCGTGCCTCTGAGGGAGAGGCCGCTCTGCATCTTTGAGATGACGGGGGCGGCCAACCCCGTCGACCTGGCGAGGTCGCGGATGCTCCCGACGCCCCTTGAGCGGCCGTATGCGCTCACCCGGGCGCGGAGCGCCGTCGACACCCGAACGCCGCCGATGCCTGAGGGCTGGACCCCGTGGGACCTCGAGATGCTCCCCCTCGGCCCGCTGGTGAGTCTGGCTTTTGATTTCGTTTTAGTTGGTCTTGCTTTCGTTTTCTGATGTGCCATTACCGCTCCTGCGTGCAGCTGGTGGAGTTCAACATCGCCAAGTCCGTTCCGCCCACCCCCGACTCCCGCGCGCGGGGCGGGCGGCGCGGCGGCGGCTAGCCGAGAGGAGGCGGCGCGCAAGAAGGCGCGCGCGAGGCGACGTCAAGCGCGTCGCGACCGGCGGTCCGCGGAGTACCGGCGGCGTGAGGAGCCGGGGCTCTCCTCCCCGGGGGACCGAATGGTGCTCGTCCTCGGAGGAGGACGAAGAGGAAGAGGCCGAGGGGGAGGGCCCCTCGGAAAGGTGGCGCCCGCGCCCCCGTCGCGGGAACCGGGCCGGCGGCGAGGGCGGCATTGCTCGGGGCGGGCGCACGGCGTCCGCCGCTAGGCCATCGACATCGGGAGCGACGCGCGCCGCGGAGGGGCCGGCGCGCGCCATGGAGGCGCGCGCGGCGAGCGCGCCCGTGGCGCGCGTCAAGCGTGCCCGCGTGCGGGGCGAGCGTGCGCCCGCACGCGCGGCACCATCGTCGTGGGGCGCGACGGCGGGCGTGTCCGTGCGCGGGCGAGCGTGCTCCCGCGCGCGGCGGCGCCTTCGGGAGGTGCGGCGTCGGCCGCGCGCCGCGCACGGGGCGGGCGCGCCGCGCGGACAGCGGCGCGCCGTCGGGAGGCGCTACCGCAGGCGCTGCAGCTGCACCGGCCTCGTCCGCAGAGGCCTCGAGGAAAAGGAAACGGGCCTTTTCCTCTTCGAGGTAAGGAGCTCGTCTTTTTCCGCTTGGTTTGGTTCGTTGGTGATGAGGTGATCTAACCCTCCGTTCGTGCCTGTGTAGGGTGGTGCCAACCATTCCCCCTCTTGCACTAGCCAAGGTGCTGAGGACGGACGCGTCGATCCCCACCCGGCGGCGCTCGTCGAGGGGGGTGCGCCCGGGGACAAGCACGGCCGGCGGGCACGGGCTCGCAAAGCCCGGGCCGGGGCCTCGAGGCCCCGGCCGGCGGATCAGCCCCGCCGTGGCGCAGCTAGAGGCCGCCGGGGGCGGCCGGCGTCGGTCGTCGCAGGGACACGGGGGCGCGGCGGCGGCCGTGGTGGAGGTGGAGCGGGCGCATCCTACGGGGCGCCCACAAACGCGGCTAGCCGCGGCCGGAGGCGGCGGCCGCGGCGCCGCGCGGTGCGCCCGCGGCCGCGGTGGCGCAAGTAGAGGTGCCGGCGGGAGGCGGCGCGCAGCGGCGGCGTCCGCCGTCCATCCCCGTGCGGAGGTGGTGGAGGTCTCGGATGACTCCCCGCCGCCCGGGTGGGCACTGGGCCCGCCGGCCCACGAACTCCCCCGAGCCCTAGGGAGGGGGCCCTCGTGAGGCGGCACGAGGGTCACATGGTGGTGGGGGGCCGAGGACACGGTGCCGAGGCCTCGTCCTCCCGCGCCGGCCGCCCCGCCCAGGTGGAGGGGGGCCGCCGAGGATCCCCTCGCGTTCGCCGACGCCGGGGGGAGCAGGAGCTCGGGGCGAGCTCCGGAGCCACCGGCGCCACGCTCAACCGCGCGCTGAACGAGGCGCTGCGGGTCCATGGCGGCCCGGCCTGGCGCGTCTTCCAGGTGAGCCATGGTCGTTCGTCCTTTTCCCCTTTCATTTCCGTACGCTGCATTCAAGTCTTGGCGCTTACGGGCTTCGATTCTGTGATTGCCAGGAGCTCGAGCGTCGTGCCCACGACAAGTACGACGCCTTCGACCGGGTGAACGCTGAGGTTCACCAGCTCCGAGAGCGGTGCAGCGCCTTCGACGCGCTTGCGGATGCTCTCGTGGACACCGGGGACGGCCGGGCCGGCGCACGGCGATGGCGTGGTGCGACGAGCTCCCGGAGAGCTCAGGGCAGGTGCGGCGCGCCGCTCGAGCCTCGAGCGGATCCGTGCAGCCCTCGTCGATCGTGACGAGGCGCTGTGGAATGCGCGCGCGGACCTAGAGAAGGCGCGGTCGCCGGCCGCCAAGCGGGAGGCGGAGGTGGTCACCGCCGCGCCGAAACGCTCGGGAGCTCCGCACGTCGCTCGAGGGGGCACAGCGCAAAGACCGCCAGCCGAGGAGCGGGCGCGCGGCCGGGAGCAGCCGCGCCAAGGAGGCCGATGACCCGAAGGCCGCCCTCGACGCCAAGGCCGCGGCCCTCGTCACCGCCGAGGACCAGCCTCCGCCGAGAGAGCGCCGCCCGCCAAGGGGCCGAGGAGCGGCCGCAGCGAGGGGCGGGTCGCCCTCGTCGACGCCCGTGCGCGCCGGGGAGCGGGAGCGCGCCGCCCACGAGGCGACGCGGAAGTCGCTAGAGGAGCGGAACACCGCGTTCTCCCAGGTCGAGGGCGAGGCGCTCGCGCTCAGCATCAGCAACGCCAACCAGGAGCTGGCCCTCCGCGAGCAGGGCAAAACCGTCCAGCGCCTCGAGCTGGCGCTCGAATCCGTGCGCCGCGACTTCGAGTTGGGGAGGAAGCAAGTCGAAGGTGAGCCATTGTTTGACTCTTGCTTGTTGGTTTTTTGTTTGGGAACTCGCATCCCCTTTTTCTGATTTCTTCTTGTCTTGTCGATTCCAGGCTTGCGCACCGCCTTGGGGCACGCGTCTGAGCGGGCCGAGGCGCTGCAGGCTTCCTACAACTCCTCCGAGCAGGAGTTGCGGGAATTGCGCGATGCGGCCCTCGAGACCTGCCACGTCGTCGAGGAGGGCGAGGCCCGAGCCGGCAGCTCGCCGGCCGCCGCCTACGCGCCCTTGGCGGCCACGTCACCGAGCGGATGCGCCGAGCGTTGCGCGCGGGGGTCCAGAAGGCCCTCGGAGTGGTGCGATCCCACTACGAGGTTAACTTCGAGGCGCTGGCGGAAGGCTACGTCGTGCCCGAGGGCGTCGAGGAGGAGGTGGCCATGGAGCGCGCGGATGCGCTCGCTGCTGACGCCGCCGGGTCGCTCGCCGAGGCCTTCGAAGAATTCCTCTTCCCGGACGCCGCCGATGCTGCTGCTCCTCCCGCCTGAAAGCAGTTGGGCGCTAGGCCCATTTTTTGTTTACGTGTATCAGAATTCTGGCCTCGTGGCCTTTTGTAAATAAACAAGTTGTTTCCTGAACATGAGCAGTTGCTGTAAATGAAGTTGTTTGTTTATCACGCTTTTTGTTTCTCCTTCTTCCTGAGTAGATTCTAGTTAGGGGAGTTCGATTTTCGTAGGGGGCCCGCTGGGTTGGAGGCGAGAGAGAAGGGCCATAGCCACGCGGCGTAGGCTATCTCTGGCTCGCACGCTCCTTCCGCTGTGCCGCCTGCGCCCTGTTCGAATCGTGGCTCGAGGTCGAAGTAGGAAACAAACTTAGCGCGTATGGGTTGTTGCGTTTTTTGCGCGAAAAAATGGGACCATTTTGGGGGGGGATGCCCCCGCAGTAGCCCCCGAGGGTAACTTGGGTTTCAGGGGAAAGCCGAGTTGCCCTTTTATTTGACTTGGAGCGTTTACATAGTTGACACCAACTGGGGCGTTGGCCATGTGTTTTTACAACAGAAAGTACTTGGAAAATCCTAGCTAAGGGTAGAAGCGACGTAGCTGTTGGATGTTCCAAGCGTTGGTGAGCTCTTCACCGTCCTCGTTGGCCAGCTTGTATGTGCCCGGCTTGAGTACCTTCACCACGACGTAGGGTCCCTCCCATGGGGGCGATAGCTTGTGGCGCCCTCGGTTATCTTGGCGCAGCCTTAGGACCAGATCCCCTTCGCTGAAATCCCGGCGACGTATCTTGCGTGCCTGATAACGTCGTAGGGATTGTTGATACCTCGCGGAATGCATCAAGGCTACGAGGCGTGCCTCGTCCAGCTGGTCCAGCGAGTCCTCGCTGGCTCGCTGGTTAGCACCCTCGTCGTAGCCTCGAACCCTGGGTGACCCGTATTCCAAGTCCGTGGGGAGGACGGCCTCCGCGCCATGTACTAGGAAGAACGGGGTGAACCCGGTGGCTCTGCTTGGGGTTGTCCTTAGGCTCCACACGACCGCTGGTAGTTCTTGGAGCCATTTTCGCCCAGATTTGCTGAGCTGGTCGAAAATTCGGGGCTTGAGGCCCTGTAGGATCATGCCGTTGGCACGCTCCACTTGGCCGTTGGTCTGTGGGTGTGCCACAGCCGCCCAATCCACGCGGATGTGGAACTTATCACAGAACTCCAAGAACTTCCGGCCCGTGAATTGGGACCCATTGTCTGTGATGATGGAGTTTGGCACTCCAAAGCGGTAGACGATGTCGGTGAAGAACGTGACCGCCTGCTCAGCCCTTAAATTCGTGATGGGGCGTACCTCCACCCACTTGGAGAATTTGTCGATCGCGACTAGCAAGTGGGTGAAGCCCCCGGGCGCCTTCCGCAGGGGCCCGACGATATCCAGCCCCCATACGGTGAATGGCCATGTTACGGGGATGGTTTGCAGGGCGTGAGCGGGCAGGTTGGTCTTGCGGGCGTAGAACTGGCACCCTTCGCAGGTGCGTACGATTTCGCTGGCGTCCGCGACCGCGGTAGGCCAGTAAAAGCCTTGGCGGAACGCGTTGCCGACGAGGGTGCGGGGTGCGGCGTGGTGGCCACAGATCCCCGCATGAATGTCTCGTAGGAGCTCGCGCCCCTCGGAAATGGGCACGCACCGTTGTAGGATGCCTGAGGTGGCGCGCTTGTACAGCTCGCCGTCGACGAGGGTGAACGACTTGGCCATCCTGGCGATGCGCCTAGCCGCGGCCCGGTCTTCGGGGAGTTCCCCTCGAGCGATCCAGGCAATGTATTTCTCCCGCCAGTCCGCCTGGACGGGAGCCGGCTCGATGTCCATCGCGTCGGCCTCGTGGGAGCCGTACCCCTCGAGGAGGGAGAGCATGTACGCCTCGTTCGAGGGGTCCTCGTCCATGGGCTCCGCACCCGCTGGGCTCGAGGGAGCCCCCGAGGGTTCGTTGCGGTTCGAGGGGTAGGGCTCGAAGACGACCGAGGGTTGAGCGATGTCACGCGCGAAAACGTTCGGGGGGACGGTGATCCGCCCGGACGCAATCTTGGCGAGTTCGTCCGCCTCTTAATTGTACCTGCGGGGCACATGGTTGAGCTCGATGCCGTAGAACTTGTCTTCGAGGGCCCGCACGGCCTTGCAGTAGGCCTCCATCTTGTCGTCGTGGCAGCTCGCGTTCTTCATGACTTGATCGATCACGAGCTGGGAGTCCCCGCGTACGTCGAGGCGCTTGACGCCCAACTCAATGGCGATTTTGAGGCCGCAGAGCAGGGCCTCGTACTCAGCCATATTGTTGGATGCGGGGAAGTGGAGGCGCACCGCGTAGCTCATGTGCTCCCCGAGGGGTGACACGAAGAGCAGGCCCGCGCCCGCCCCCGTTTTCATCACCGAGCCGTCGAAGAACAGAGTCCAGCACTCTGCCTGGATTTGTGGAGGCGGCAGCTGCGTGTCTGTCCACTCAGCGACGAAATCCGCCAGGATTTACGATTTGATGGCCTTGCGCGGGGCGTAGGCGAGCGTTTCGCCCATCAGCTCCACGGACCACTTGGCGATCCTACCCGCGGCGTCGGGGTTGCGGATGATTTCTTCTAGCGGGAAGGAGGAACCCACCGTGACCGGGTGGGCCTCGAAGTAGTGGCGGAGTTTGCGCCGCGCAAGAACCACTGCGTACAGCAGCTTCTGGACCTGTGGGTAGCGCGTCTTCGTGTCCGAGAGGACCTCGCTGATGTAGTAGACTGGCCGCTGCACCGGCAGGGCGTGTCCTTCCTCCGTGCGCTCCACAACGATCACGGCGCTCACCACCTGGGTGGTCGCGGCCACGTAGAGCTGCAGGGGCTCGCCGTCCCGTGGCGGCGTGAGGATCGGGGCGTGCGTTAGTGACGCCTTTAGCTTGTCGAGCGCGTCCTGGGCCTCGGTGGTCCAGGAGAAGCGCTCGTGCTTCTTGAGTAGGCGGTAGAGGGGCAGGCCCTTCTCACCGAGCCGCGAGACGAAGCGGCTCAAGGCGGCAAGGCATCCCAACACTTTCTGCACCCCCTTGAGGTCCCGGATCGGACCCATCCGTTCGAGGGCCGCAACCTTTTCAGGGTTGGCCTCGATTCCCCGTTGGGAGACGATGTATCCCAGGAGCATGCCTCGCGGCACTCCGAAGACACATTTTTCGGGGTTTAACTTGACCCCATTGGCCCGTAGGCAGTTGAACGCGACGCCAAGGTCGCCAACCAGGTCGTCCGCCTTCCTGGTCTTCACGACGATGTCGTCCACGTATGCTTCGACCGTCCGCCCGATGTGATCCCCAAAAACGTGCTGCATGCAACGTTGGTATGTTGCACCCGCGTTTCTGAGGCCAAATGGCATCGTGACGTAGCAAAACGTCCCGAACGGTGTGATGAACGAGGTCGCAAGCTGGTCGGACTCTTTCATCTTAATCTGGTGGTATCCGGAATAAGCATCAAGGAAACAGAGCAATTCGCACCCAGCAGTTGAGTCAACAATTTGATCAATGCGTGGCAAAGGAAAAGGAACTTTGGGACAGGCTTTATTGAGACTAGTGTAGTCTATACACATCCGCCACTTCCCATTTTTCTTTTTTACAAGCACCGGATTAGCTAGCCACGTCGGGTGGAACACCTCCTTGATGAATCCGGCCTCGAGGAGCTTCCGCAGCTCCGCTCCGATTGCCCGTCGCCGCTCCTCGTCGAAGCGGCGCGCCGTTGCTGTATGGCGCGAGCATTTGGCAGGATGTCAAGGGAGTGCTCGGCGACTTCCCTCGGGATGCCTGGCATGTCCGAGGGGCTCCACGCGAAGATGTCGGCGTTGGCGCGGAGGAAGTCGACGAGCACTGCTTCCTATTTGGGGTCGAGGGTGGAGCTGACCCTCAACGCCTTGCCCTCGGGGGCCGAAGGGTCGAGGGGGACCCCCTTGGTCTGCTCCGCAGCCTCGAAGGTGCCTGCGTGCTTGGCGGAGGAGTTGAGGTCCTCGTTGACCATCTTCTCTAGCGTGTTCACCAGCGCTTCGTCCAGCGCTAGTGCCTCTGCGTGCTCCACGCACTCGACGTCGCAGTCGAATGCGTGCTCGATGGACGACCCGACGGTGATGACGCCGTTTGGACCTGGCATCTTCATCTTCAGGTAAGTGTAGTTGGGGACCGCCATGAACTTGGCATAGCAGGGCCGCCCAAGTATTGCGTGGTAGGCCCCCTTGAACCCCACGACCTCGAAGGTGAGGGTCTCCTTGCGGAAGTTCTTAGGGGTGCCAAACCAGACTGGCAGGTCGATCTGCCCGAGGGGCTGAACCTGCTTGCGGGCGCGATGCCGTGGAACGGCTTCGTGCTGGGCCGCAGCTGGTCCAACCCGATCCCCATCAGGTGCAATGTGTGCGCGAAGAGGATGTTGAGGCTACTGCCTCCGTCCATAAGGACCTTTGAGAACCGGGCGTTCCCAATGATGGGATCGACCACCAATGGGTACTGGCCCGGGTTGGGGATGCGATTCGGGTGGTCTTCCCGGCTAAAGGTGATGACATCCTCTGACCAATTGAGAAAGGCCGGAGGCGCCCTCTCCGCGGCGAGGACTTCGTGTCGCTCCTTCTTGCGCTGCCGGGTCGACATGTCGACGGTAGGTCCCCCAAAGATGAGGAACACATTTGCGACGGCAGGGAAGCCGCCGGCGTCGCCCTCGCCCCCGTCTTTCTTGGCCTCTGCCTCCTTCGCGGCGGCGCGGCCATAGAACTTCTTGAGCATGTCGCACTGCTCAAGGGTGTGTTGCACTGGGGTCTTGTGATAGGGACATGGCTTCTTCAGCATGTCGTCGAACACTCCCGGGCCTCGAGGGGCCGGTCGAGGGCCCCGTCGAGCCGGGTCGACGGGGGCCGAGGGCCTCGGCGTTACCGCCGTCGCGCCCTTGCTCGCGCGCCTCTCGGCGCGGCTTTTTCCCCTTATTGCCCCGCTTGTCGTTGCGGTGCGGCCCCTTTGACTTGCTGCCCTCCGCGGGCGCGTCCTCAGGGCGCTTGCCTTTTTTGCCGTCGAAGATCGCCCCCACGGCCTCCTCCCCGGAGGCGAAGCTGGTGGCGATGTCGAACAGCTCGTTGGAGTCCGCAGGCGGGCTACGTCCCAGCTCCCGCACGAGATCCCGGCACGTGGTGCCCTCGAGGAAGGCATGCACGATTTCGGACTGCGCCACACCGGGGAGCTCCGTGCGGCCGCTTGGAGAAGCGCCGTATGAAGTCCCGGAGCCGACTCGCCGGGCTTCTCGCGTGGGAGCGCAGTCCCAAGAGTTCCCAGGGCGCACGTATGTGCCCTGGAAGTTGCCCACGAACGTGTGGACTAGGTCGTCCCAGTCATGGATTTGGCTGGCGGGCAAGTGCTCGAGCCATGTCCGGGCCGCATCGCCCAGATGTAAGGGCAAGTTGCGGATGATGACCTCGTCATTAGTGGCCCCGCCCAGCTGGCAAGCCAAGCGGTAGTCGTTGAGCTAGACACGGGGATCCGTCTCCCCGTTGTACTTGACGATCGTCGAGGGTTGGCGGAAGCGTTGGGGGAACGCTGCCGCGCGAATCTCCCGGCTGAACACGCGGGTGCCCGGGGGCTCCAGTGTCGGGGAGCGGTCCTCGCCGCTGTCGTAGCGCCCACCCCGTCGAGGGTGGTAACCCCTTGCCGCTCGTGCGTCCGCCTTGCTGGTGCGCCGGGCGTTGATGACGTTGCGAGCGTCGCCATCTAGTGCCCTGCGCGTGTCGAGGAGTCGTTCCTTGGCCGGCGTGCGCCCCTGCTCGGTGGGTTGCCCCACTTGTACCCCCGCGTGCACCGAGGGTTCGCCTCCCGGTGCAGCTTCGTCGGCGCGGGCATCCCCCTGCTGGCGGATGCGTGAGGCCGAGCTCTCGGCCTGCTGGACGGCCGCTTGCTCGATGAGAGTTTGCACCTCGCGGTGCATGTCTCGAGCCTCGGGGGTCGAGGGTGCTGGCATAGCCCGTAGCAGTGTCGCGGCAGCGACGAGCTTCTGGCTCGCCCGTGGGGGCACGTCTGCGTTTCCGACGTTGGGGACGGCGTTGATGTGGTCGCGGACCTGTCGGCCCAGCTCCCTCGCGCGTTCGCCGCGCGCAGAAGCCTCCCCCGCCATTGAGGCGCGAAGCAACCGCACTGTTCGGTACTCTTCCGCCAGCTTGGCCTCGAGCTCGCGGGCTTGGGCCAGCTGTGCGTCGACGTCGGCCCCAACAAGGAGCGCTTGGCCCCGCGGCCGGTGCGCGCGGCGATCCACCGGGCGGGTGTGACCTCCCCGTCTCCCGCGCCCACCGCGCCGGCAGCGGTGGCCGGGTCGTTGGTGATGACGGCGCAACACTCCCGCGTGGGGTCGTAGCTCCCCGGCCGGGAGTCGTCGGAGTAGCCGAACCGCAGTCCGCAGCGTCGAGGAAACGCCGAACGCAATCGGGTCGGGTACGCACGCCGAGAAGTCCCACCTCCGCGCAACCGTGGCGGTTGGCGGGTGGCATCGTGTCGAAGGAGCCCGGGGGATGACTCATCCGCACCGAGGTGCCGGGGTCCCCGGCGACGAAGACATGGCGGCCGGGCGGAACCGCGCATCGTCGTGTTCACGTTGGCGTTGTGGGCCGTCGTGGCGCCACGCAGCCCCAATGGGGATGCGCGGTCCGAGAGCGCGCGCTGTCCCGCCGGGCGGTGGCGGTCGTTGTGGCGGGCGTACGCGCGCCGGGCGGCGGCTCGCTCGCCGCCGCCGCCGCTCGGATCGCGCCCGACGCGAGCGCCGCCCGAGCGACGGTGGCGTCGTGGCGCCGACGGACCCGCGGCATCCGTGCTGCGCAGCACTGCGCCCGAGTCGTGCGTGCGGCGGGGGGTCCGAGCGCGCACCGCCGGCCCGACGCCGCGCGCGGAGTTCCTCACGGTTAGTGAGACGCATCAGATAGCCGTTCCCCGTGGCCTGAAAGTTCGGATCCCCCGAAGCGGATTTCGAACCCGGGGGAGGGGGTCCGAGCTACCCATGCAGTAGCGTGTAGCACGATACTCGGTGCGAATCACCATGGAGGGAGTTGGTGAAATGACCTTAGGCGCTCGTTTGCCCCACGGTGGGCGCCAACTCGGTGCGGAATATGGTCCCGACACTAACCGAGAGATAGCGCCGTGGTCTATCCCTCAATGGTCGATGCTAAGCAACAAGTGACACGCAGAGGTTTTTATCCCGGTTCCCGGCCGCGGGGCCGTACGTCCCGACAGGGGCGTGCTCGGGCACTATATTACTTAGCACCGGGGGTGCTTGTAGTGGGGCGAGTACAAGCAAGGCGGGGAGAGGAAGCGTGGCTTCCAAGTCCCCGGAAGGGTGGTCGAAGATGTTGTGGGAGAATGAGAAGTGTATGCGTGGTGTGTCAAGTGTTCTCTCGTCGTCTCCGTCCCCCCCCCCCCCCCCCCCGCGGGCGGGGGCTCGCCTCCCCCTTTTATAGGCCAAGGGGGGCGGCGAGTTACATGCACGCCGCGCTATCCGGCCTACGTGGGGGTGCACGTCGTGCTACGCCGTAGAGTGGGCGGCCGTCCGGACGATCTTCGCAGCGATCTGGCCATGATGGCCTACTTCGTACCCGAACAGTGGCGGTTCGAGGGTAGGATGGCGGCAGCTGGTGGTGGCGTCCTCCGGTAGGCTTTGAGGGAGGTGCTGATGATGGCTGATACGGGGTACAGGAGCAGGCAGAACGGCGTTCCTTCCCAATGCGCTTCACGGTAGTGGAGTGGTTGCTACAGCGCCCGGCGTGCGCCTGCACGCGCGGGTACGGCGGCCACGCCGTCACAGTGGCCGGGATGGCGGTCCACCGGCCTAGCGCCTCCACCTAATCCTGTAAGGTCACGGGAAAGTGAAATCGAGGGTGCGCCCGGCCCCCCTTCGAGGGTCGGGCGCGTTAGCCGTACCGTAGTGGGGCGCGCGGTGTCACGGGACCGACACCGCCGTACCGCACGGTCCCTTCCCACGGGGGCGGGGATGGGCGCCTCCCCCGGGGAGTTGGTGCGGCGGCACGGGCGCGAGCCCCCGGCGCATGATGGTGCCGTCCCGCGGCGTCGGGCGTTAAATGCCCGTGTCACGGGGCCGGCGCACGCGTGCGGGGCGCCCGTGAGCGTGGCGGGCCCCGCCGAGGGCGGGACGGACCCTCGAGCGAGACGCGACCCGCTCGAGGGGGAGTGAGCCCTCGAACGGGCGAACCCTCGAGCGAGACGCGACCCGCTCGAGGGGGAGTGAGCCCTCGAGCGGGGTGGGACCACTCGAGGGAGGACGCACTCCTCGAACGGGGCGGAGCCCGCCCCCGAGGGGAGTGCGCCCTCGAGCGGGGCGGAGCCTGCTCGAGGGGATTACTAAAGGGGCCGTCTCGGTGGGCCGTCGGAGTCCCGCGGCGTGGGCCGTATCCTGCATGGTTAGTCACCTGCATGGTTAGGCTTAGCGTGTTTTGGTACTGGGATTTAAGTGAGAGTTTCCCCGTTGTTTAAGGGAACCCCTAGGGCGGTCCCCGACAAATTGTGTCCTTGTAGAGCATGTTTTTGATGATCCTTAGTTGGTGTGGTGTCAACGTGACTCGGGTAGCTAGCCTGTGTAAACTCAGTTGTCATAAATATTACCCGTTGCTACCCGATCTTTATGTTTGTTACACATATTTGTGTGATGCATTTTACTCTGGTACAAATTTGATAAAGGGTTTATGGTAGTCTGCTAAAGTTTATACAAATATGACATTCATAAATTTACTCTGACCACATCAAAAAATGTGTAACCAATATACAATAACTTTGTGGAAAACAAGAAGTAAACTTTGTGGGACCCACCTGTCAGCTGGCCACACCAAAACGCATCCCTCAAATACGCCAACCGTTCAGAAAAAATGGGTAGCCAGCGATTTGGAATGTGGCGCCAGTTTTTTCCCATCCGAATTATTTAACTTTCGCCCAAACTACCGCGCAACCATGACTGGGGCCACCACGCCGGGTTACAAGAGTAAAAAGTCGCGCGTCTTTACTTTCCCTCCTGAATCCCCTCGCAAAACAAATCTACATCTCGGTCAGTTAGGGGCCGGGTAGACGATACGACTACCGCCGCCGCCGCCAAGCTGCTTCTCGCCGTACACGAGGATGCCGTCGTCGAGGGAGCCGGCAAGGGTGACCCCTACGTCCTCTGAAGCGCAGCGCACACCGTCGTCGGCCATGCTACCTAGAATGTTCACAACAACCCCTGGTGCGGCGATTGGTGAACCTACCGCCACCATGGCCCCAAGGCCTAGGGCGACGGGGGTGCTCTTTGGGTCATCATCACCTTCGGGCGACGATGAAGCACGCGTCGACGTGGACATAGATGCAGACCCTGATGTTTTACCTTCGTCTCAGGACGAGACGACCGAGGCCAGGTACGCTGTATCGTGGTTTGAGCTTTCCCCTCGTTCGTACTGCTTCCAACATCTCATGCATCTGTGCACGCACTGGTACCCTAGATTTCATGCATTTGATCACGTGATTTGCACACCAAATTTCTTCACATTTTATTGATATGACATCGAAATGAATGCGCAGATCATTAGATGATCAGTCCTGGACCGTATATATGATTGAGAAGGGTATAGATGGGGAGCCAGATACAACACATACTTGTCACCCTCGTGGTTCACAAATCACCCTACAAACCATAAACAACCGAAACAAAAACTCGTGGTATAGGATGAGGGACATTGTTTACTACAAGACTAGAATTCCCGACTCTCCGCGGAAGCAACACTCACCGAGATCGACTACGACGTCGACGTAGAAAGAATGAAACAGATTCACGAGGAGGAGATGGTGATCGATTAGTTATCTCCGGAGAGCCAATACCTATAAACCATACCATGGCCATAACACCTTTGAAATCCAAAAGTGCTTACATACATGCCGATGATGAAGAAGAAGTAGAAGAACGTGACTTAGATGAATACAAACTTTGGCTAGCTGATTTGCATCAAGAGAAGAAAGCCTTGGGTAAGATATGCTTCAGACCAAATATTTGTGTACTTATACTCCCGAATTTGCATGTTCGATCACATGAATGAAATTAATTATGGATTATATTTCAGAATTAAAAGACATTTTCAGGGATGACACAATCGATACATACAGAGAATACCTGAATGTTGCAGGACTACTTGAAGACATCGGTAATATCCCTCTCCTAATTTGCAAGCAAATTACCATTTTTTCTTAGACTACAAAATATGATCGGTCATCATATGCTACTAAATTCTCTGCAGAATGGTACGTGGACCCCACCTTCATTTTGCAACACAAGAATGAAATGAACCCAACACCTGCAGTGCAGCCTCCATCTCATGCTCGGCGTTGGAAACAGCAGGAGCAAGGATCTGGTAACATGTGTTCCATAGAAATTACCTGTCTGTGCATACAATTATTTTTTGGGTATTATCACATGCATGTTGTTCGCATGGAATAGGCTCACAAAAAGTTAAGAAAAGAGGACGCGGTCCCGTAAGAGCATTGATGGTAATCGCCAAGAGAATCAAGGCGGGCAAGCAGCAGTTGGACATTCAATTCTCTAAACATGGAGGACCGGTAGGTGATAACTACCACTCATTCGTTGATGAAGTGGTCGTGTATACAAGGAAAAGGGCTCCTATCATCGGAGTGAAATCATGGAAAAATGTTAGGGAAGAAGTCAGAAACGCAATAGCAACTGATGTATTGGTAATAATAGACTTTGCTTTTCAGTACAATTCAAATAAAAACTAACATATCAACTCACACAATATTTGAATGCTATTGTGATTATATAACAGGCAAAGTGGGACATGGAGGATAATGCTGAATCAAGGGAAAAGATATGGGCCATTGCTAGGGAGCGTTACAAAGGATGGCATTCAACTTTCAGTGCTACAGCCAAGACATACAACAGCTACCACCAGAGAATGTTACATAAGCCTACAGAATTAGATATTGTTGAATGGCACTATCTGTTGAAGTATTTCAGTACTGCTAAATTCAAGGTTTGTTCCACATTGTTAATTACGATTTCTGACCACTACATTTTTCATCCAAATGGCGATGTCTAAGTCTTTAAGATTTTTGTTCATAACTTTACATTGTATAGGAAAGGAGCACACAAAATTCTGCGATTCGATGCCAAGAAATGACAAGACATTTGTCAGGCGTTAAGCCTTATTCTCAGCGGAGCTATGAGAAGGTAATAACTGGAGAAGCACATCTCCAATCTGTCTTGCAGGATGAAGAACATTAATTTGTTATTTTCTTGGCATAACAAAGAGACCCAGAAACTGGTGAAGAGCCCGATAATATGGAACTTTGGTGGATAACTCACACTAACCAGGGGTCTTGGACAGACGAACAATCTAAAAATGTCTATGTGAGTTCTCAATGAATTAGTACATACATTACTATACATAGGCTTATGCAACTGTAGAATGCAACCAATCTCTTGTTCAACTAACTCCTCCACCTGTGCCTTGCAAATGTTAGGACACCTCAAGCGCCGTTATTGCCGAGGCGGAATCAAATGCGGACAACAACTTTGTTTCCCAAAAGGAAAAAAACGAGATGTTCCAAAAAAGCCTACAAGGAAGTCACGAAGTGCAAATCAACCAAGTTGCATGGAAACGGGTACCGGCAAAAAACCCAACTAGAAGGCATTTGCTCAATGCGGAGCGCGAGGAAAAAATTCGTAGGGAAGAGCTACGATGAGGAACACGTCGAGCTCATGGACGCATTTGGGCGCCTACAAGAAAAAATGTCGGGATTGGAAGAAGAAAGGGAAGCGGAAAGGAGAGAACATGCACGCCAACTTGAAGAAAGTGAAAAGAGAAGGCGAGAGCGGATCTACAACAGCTTAGGCAAGAGTTCCTATCAATGCCGCAAGCATCAAATGGACAATCACAAGTTCCACGGAGAATCGGTCAAGCTATTTGCATGAATGGGTTTCTTTCCTTGGGTTCTATATATGAATGTTTGTATCCTTTCGTAGGTTGACCGGCCAATATCCGTGCAACCAAGCCCAAGCAACAATGTCACGAATCCGCCGACGTGGCGGCGTTGCATCAATCACCCGAAGAAACAACCTTGTCGCCGAATCCGCGAGACAACGTGGCGGCGGAACCATCAATTCCTACATCCGGGAATGTACGACCGTACTCCGAGAATGTGCTCTCGTGTACTCGGGTTGTTCTCAAATTCACAACTTTTTACTAGTACATATCATCGATTCATCGATGAAATTACGCCTAATCTTGTCCTTCCAAATGATTGGTTCATAGGAGAAGGAATCAAGAAGTTCGAAAACAAGTATTTCGCAAAACCAGAAGCACTAAAGCTGGTGTTAACAATCCTGAAACACAATCCACCGTTAGACAAATTTCTTCTCAACAGCTACAGGTACAAGTTGCACAAAGGAGACGACAAGGCACCAAAAAGACATGAGGTGAAGCTTTTTTCAACAACTCTTACTGCTGTGAATGTAATTCATGTTTCAGCTGTCAAAGTGTGTTTATGGTTGTGGTAATTATTTGATGTCATTAAGCTATTTTTATGAATCACAATCAATCTTTGGTTTGCTATATGTTGTTGTTTCACAAATTCCAATATTAGAGATTAATTGATGCTAGCTTAAAAATTTTGTTGATTCTTTACAGGTGATGCGACCTCCTTGCATTGAATCCCCCTTTGCTGATCAAGTGCTGGGATCATCTCCAAGTCACAATTAGCAGACCAAGTTCTTCATGTCCTAGCAAATTTGTCTACTATGTGTTGAAACAATGTCCTGTGCCAAACTTTTCAGTATTTAAGTACTTCATGCGTCATGTAATTAACTCAGTGGATGGTTCAATGTTGGTTAATTAACTATAGATGCATAGTTCTATTAATCTGCTGATGTTAGTTAATGTTGCAATTAGTGTTGCTACATAAATGAGTGTGGCAGAATACACCATATGTTGCAAATGATAAATCATGATATCACAACCAGTGTTTTTCGTTGCCAAAAAGTAGTGTGGCAATAGTAAGGTGCACTTGTAGAACCTCTAAAACAAACGTGTGGTAATAAGAAATTCAACTTGTAGCGACACAAAAGGAACGTGGCAATAGTATGGTGTACTTGTAGCAACCCTTAATAGGAACGTGGTAATAAGAAGTTCAACTTGTAGCAACACAAAAGGAACGTGGCCATAGATAGTGCACTTGTAGCAACCCTAATAGAAACGTTGTAATAAAGACTTTAACTTATGGCAACCAACAAAATTTCGAAGCAATAATTGAGGACCACATATTACAACCAATCAAATTACGTGGCAATAGAGGATACCACCTATAGCAACGTAACCAATACTGTGGCATCAGACAATACTACCTATCGCATCGAAATCAACTTTTGTGGCAATAGAGGAGACCAATAGCAACTAACCAATTTGGTGGCACCAGACAATACTACATATTGCAACCAAATTACTTTCTTGGTAATAGACGAGGTTCAACCAATAGCAACCAAAGTCAGTGCGTAGCAATACTATAACTTGCAACGAAACAGAAACGTTGCAATTGCACCTTTGGCAACACCACAGATGTGTCGCAATAGTACACTTTGCAACCAGAACAAGCATTGTAAAAAAACCTAATTGCAATGTTGCGTTACGTTGCAACAAAAAAACTTTGGCAACCACTAGATGGGCAACGTCGTAATAACCTAATGCAACACGGCTTTTCGCAGCCCACGGTCCACGGAACAGTTTGGTTGCAATTGTGTCTATTGCAACCAAATATGGCATATTGCAACACATTTTGTGCGTTGCTTTAGGGGGGAAATCTAGTAGTGCCGGTTTCATCCCCGGTTGCTTCTCGTGTGATTTCTTATTTGTGTGCACTTGCATGTGGGCCTTTGACGTTGTTTCCTCTGTGGTTAAGGCTTCAATCCTTGCTATCCAAGCTTTGTCGTTTTCTGGTTGAGTCCCTAAAGATTTGCATGTTGACGCTTTGGTCCTCGGGTCATTTGGAGTCATGTTCGTCAAGTGTCTTGACTCTTGTTGGGCTTCATGATCTTCTTCCAAAGTGCTTGATGAACTTATCCCGAAAGTCTCCTCTTTAGCGTAGATTTCCTTCGTAAACAATAAACTCCAAAACCGACATGCAAGAGTGAACTTGTTATATACAGGGGTTAGTTCCAGTGGTTAGAATAATAAATCAATGCCAACATTAAAGGTAAACTCATGGCTAGGTTGACGAAAATTCACCGTCAACAGCTCCCGAGCGTTGCTCAGTCCGAGATCGTGCACGCCTTCCTCGAAGGTACTACCAGTCGGGACCTCGTGCGCGAGCTCGAGCGGAGCCCGCCGATCGACTCCAACGAGCTGTTCGACATCACCACTAGCTTCGCTTCCAGGGAGGAGGTGGTGGGGGCCATTTTCGACGGCAAGAAGGGCAAGCATGTGGACGACGCACCCGCGGAGGGTAGCAAGTCCAAGGTGACCCAAAAGAAGCAAAATCGGGCAAGAAAGGCAAGAAGCCCCATCGTGACGCGCATCCACAAGGGCGCGACGACGACGATGACGAGGCTCTCGTTGTCGACCCTGCCCGTAAGGGCCCTCGAGCCGCCCCTCGAGGCCCCAGCGTGTTGGACGACATGCTAAAGAAGTCGTGCCCGTACCACAAGACCCCGGTCAACCACACCCTCGAGTAATGCGACATGCTCAAGAAATACTATAGCCACGTTGCCACGAAGGAGGATGAGGCCAAGAAGGCCGGTGGTGACGGGGGTGCTGGTGGCTTCCCCGTGGTGGAAAACGTCTTCCTCATCTTCGGGGGCCGACGGTGGACATGTCTAGCAGCAACCGCAAGCACGAGGTCCTCGCCATGGAGAGGGCTCCTCCTTCCTTCCTCGATTCTTCGGAAGACTCCATCACCTTCAGCCGCGAGGATCACCCGAACCGCATCCCCAACCCGGGCTAGTACCCGCTGGTCAACAATCCCGTCATCGGCAACGCGAGGTTCTGCAAGGTGCTGATGGACGGTGGCAGCAGCCTCAACATCCTCTACGCCCACACTCTACGGCTGATGGGGATCGGCCTGGACCACCTGCGGTCCAACATGACACCCTTCAATGGCGTCGCACCGGGCAAGCACGTCCAGCTCCTCAGGCAAATCGATCTGCCATTCTGGTTCGGCACACTGGACAATTTCTGCAAGGAGACCCTCACCTTCGAGATGGTGGGGTTTCGGGGCACGTACCACGCCATCCTTGGGCGTTCGTGCTATGCCAAGTTCATGGCGGTCCTGAACTACACCTACCTCAAGACGAAGATGTCGGGACCGAAACGCGTCATCACAGTGGGCTCGGTGATCGAGCACGCATTCGACTGCGACGTCGAGTGCGTCGAGCACACCAAGGCCCCATGCACGTAGGATTGGCAGGACAAGTACCTTGCCTGATCGATCGAGGAGAACTCCCTTTGGATCGGATCGAGGCCAGGCGCATCGCCACGAAAGCCAAGGCATTCACCGAGATTGACGGCGGGCTGTACAAGCTCGTCGCGTCCTGCAGCGGTGCATCCCCATTCCCCACGGCTGGGAACTCATTCGAGACATCCACGTGGGCGTGTGCGGCCACCACGCGGCACCGCACACCCTCGTGAGAAATGCATTCCGCCAGGGCTTCTACTGGCCCACAGCGGTTGCCGACGCCAACGAGGTCGTGCGCACCTACGAAGGGTGCCAGTTCTATGCATGCAAGACACATCTCCCGACTCACGCTCTCTAGACCATACGTGTCACATGGCGTTCGCAGCGTGGGGGTTGGACATCGTCAGGCCCCTACGAAAGGCGCCCATGGGCTACACCCACCTACTGGTTGTCGTGGATAAGTTCTCAAAATGGATCGAGGCACGCCCAATCACCAACCTCAGAATGGAGTAGGCCGTGTCATTCTTCACCGACATCATCCACATGTTTGGAGTGTCGAACTCCATCATCACCGACAACGGCTCCCAATTCACCGGTAGGAAGTTCCTGGAGTTTTGCGACGACCACCACATCCGCATGGACTGGGCGGCCGTCGCACACCCATAGACCAATGGCCAAGTAGAACGTGCTAACGGCATGATTTTACAAGGTCTGAAGCCCAGGAGCTTCGACAGACTCAACAAGTATGGCCAGAAATGGCTTTAGGAGTTGCCATCGGTCATCTGGACTCTCAGGACCACTCCGAGCAGAGCCACGTGTTTCACGCAGTTCTTCCTAGTCTATGGCGCAGAGGCCGTCCTCCCCACGGACTTCGAATATGGATCGCCCAAGACTAAGGCCCACGATGAAAGTTCGAACCAGCGAGCCCACAAAGACTCGTTGGATCAAATAGACGAAGCCCGGTACATGGCCATGATGCACTCGGCAACATACCAGTAGGCGCTAAGGTCGTACCAAGCTCAGAAAATCCGGTGTCAAGACTTCAACGAGGGCGACCTAGTGCTAAGGCTGCACCAAGACAACTGAGGCCACC
Source organism: Cenchrus americanus (assembly GCA_947561735.1). NCBI lineage: Eukaryota > Viridiplantae > Streptophyta > Magnoliopsida > Poales > Poaceae > Cenchrus > Cenchrus americanus. Next base: position 94,662,012 of record OX387241.1, on the reverse strand, counting down.
ACAAGCTGTCACTGTAGGGGGAGGGGCCCTACGTCGTCGTCGAGGTGCTCAAGCCCGGCACGTACAAGCTGGCGAACAAGCAAGGGGGAAGTCCTCCCCAACGCTTGGAACATCCTGTAGCTATGGTTCTTCTACCCTTAGAAAGGATTTCCAAGTCTTGTTACACATACCCGATGCCCCAGTCGGCTGTACATATGTAAAGTTTTCTTTTGAATAAAGTCAAGGGTGACTCGGCTTTCTCCCCGAAAACCAAGTCCCCCTTGGGGGCTACTGCGGGGGGCACCCTCCTAAACGGTCCCATTTTTTCTCAAAAATCTTTACTTCAAAAGGCGCTAAGTATGTCTCAACCTGGGAGTTTGGCCGAAATGACGCGGGACGCGAACGACCGAAGGGCGAAGATGGGTGAGTCAGGGATAGCCCAAGCCTCCGGCAGGATATGGCCCTTCCCCTCACCACTTTGCCTATGAGCTACTCGTGAAAACGAACAATTCCAGCTGAAATTCGCCCAAGCAAAAGGAAGGGACAGAACGGCACAATCACAAAAAAACGACATTTAAATTACAAGTACTTCAAGCAAACTGTTTCTATTACAAAAGCCATACGACTTGCTTCCCAACTTACAACCTAAGGGCCTGAGTGCCCAACTACTTTCAAGGCTCGAGGGGCCCGGCGGGGGAGCGTTCGGGAAGAGGACCTCCTCGAAGTCGTCGGCGAGGATGTCGGCGGCAGGAGCAGCAAGCGCGTCCAGGCAGTTCGCCTTGGCCTCCGTACCGTCGTCGCCAAGCTCGTCGACAACGATGTAGCCCGTGGCCAATGCCGCGATGTCAACCTGGTAGTGCGACTGCACCATGCTGAGGGTCTTTTGGATCCCCAGGCGGAGCGCACCCCGCATACGTCGGGTGACATGATCGCCCAAGGCCCGGAGGCGACTCGCCACAGAGCTCCCAACTTGCCCATCGCCCTCGTCGACGCTCTGGCAAGCCTCGAGGGCCGCCTCCTGCAGAACCTCTAGTACCTGCTGGGAGGAATTGTAGGCCACCTGGAGCGCCTCCATCTGCGTCGTTGACGTCCCGAGAGTGGTCCGCAGGCATGAAAACAAAAGGTAAATAAGTTTAGAGCGGATCTCGGCAAATCCAAGCGGCAAACAAAGGATCGAGAGGGATGACTTACCATCAACCTACTTCTTCTCCGTCTCGAGGGCGACGTGCACGGTCTCGGCCGCCTGTTGCAACTCAAGGATGGTGGCGTCCTTCTCCTCGCCGGCATTCTGCAGCTCCTTGAACGACACAGCCTCTTGGACCAGCTCCCTAGAGAGTCGCGTGATCTCCGACTCCCGGAGTTGGAGTGTGGCTCGCACCTCCCCCAGTGTGGTGCGTTCCCGCTGAAGCTGGCCTTGCGCCTCCTCCCGAGCCAAGTGCTCGTGCTAGAGGGTAGCCTGTGCCTCCTCGAGGGCGGTCCGCTCCTGCTGGAGCTAGCTCTCCGCTTGCTGACACACACTCAGCTCTTGGCGAAGCTGCTCCTCCACCGCGGCGAGTGACGTGACCTTCTCCTGCAGGTCAGCACTCAGTTGTTCGGCCTCCTAGGACTTTTGCTCTGCCTGAGCCTGCCAGGACTGCACCCCCTCGAGGGTGGTGCGTGTCGTATGGACCTCCCTGGGCCCACTACCTCGGTGGGTACCAGGACCGACTACTCGGTGGGCCCCTGGGACTACTCGCTTGCGCTACACGGCACCTGAAGGTGTGGAGCACAAGGACTACACAGGAGTAGTACTCGGTTAGGGAGCTGTACATGTTCCGCACTGTATAGGGGACTCCTAGACGTACTCGACTAGTACTCTCTCCCTACTCCGACTTGTAACCCTGCCTCTCGGACTATATAAGGCGAGGCAGGGACCGATCCCCTCATCCAATCTCCTCTCATACAACTCACGGCGCACCATTGCACCATCTTGTAATCGTGCCCTATCAATCCGTAGCCTACGCAAAGACGAGACGTAGGGTATTACGCACCTCGCGGCCCGAACCCGTCTAAATTGTGTGCCACGTGTCTCTTCCTTCGAGTTACCGATCTCGGCGAGTCACAATCATCTACTTCGGGTACTCCCGTAGTAGGTTGCGGGTCTAAAACACCGACACCGGCGCGCCGGTAGGGGCTCTCGCTCGAGATCACATGGCGAACTCGACGGCTTCCGTCTACTTCAAGCCAACCGCCGCCTTCAACCGTGGCGACACCTTCGTCTTCGGCGCCCGGGTCCGCACTCGCGCGATGGCGCGGGCTCCTTCCGAAGACCGCCCGATCATGCAGCCCCGACTCGAAGACAGCCTTGTGACGCTTCCCGAAGTCGTCACTGAGCGAACTCGCCGCAAGTTCGGCGAAATTCGCCCGCTCTCCAACCACCATGCCGACTACGAGCTCGAGTCCGTCTCCAACTCGAACTCGACGTCGCCATGGGCCATCGCATGCGAGCCGGCCACTCGGCCCATCGCAGCGGCCTCCTCATCGCTCGAGCCCTCCTCGTGCGGCCCCCGCACCCTCGGCCCCGGCCCGCACAGGGGCCCCCACCCCCGCGCCGGCCGGCAAGGAGCCCGTACCCGAGTACAACTCGGACTCCGACGCCGTCCCCAACCGCGCTTCGGACTCCGCCCTCTCTCCGAGTTCTACTCGAACCCGGACTACGAGTTCGACTTCGGGTCGGACCCTGAGGACTCCGAGTCCGAAGACGACCCTACCGAGCTTCCCTTGTCGTGCCGCCCTCGGGCTGGTTATAAAATCAACGCCGGGCGGGAGATACGTCTATCGGCTCGACCGCAAGCCTCGCCGACCTCGGCAAAGGAGGACTCACGCTACGTCGCCTACATCGACTCACTACCGTTCCAGAGGGAACACCGCTAGCCCCGGCCGACTCCAACACACCAACCGAGGTGGCACCCTCCGAGTCCGGGCCCTTGGCACCCCCGATCGCCAAGTCTTCATGGCTGCCGGCGACACCCCTCGGACCTTCGGGCACACCGAGGACAGACACCGGAGGACATCTCCGCGCGACGAGCCGGCTCGGCCAATGCACCCGCACGAGACCGTCGCCATCGAGGATGCCCGACGCGAACGCAACAGAAGCGTAGCGAACGGCGCCGGCGGCTCGAGACAACCTTCCCATCCGCAACCTTGCGGAAGCTCTCGAGGGCGGTCGAGAGCAGAGTGCACACCACCCCCGAGCAATGCCTCATGTCGATCACAACGATCGCACGCTGTGCTCGGGCATACGCGCCGAGAGGTCATCGCCAAGCTCGCCGAAGAAGCCTACTTCATGCGGGTCGACAACCGTAGCCGCCCAACCTCCTCCGCCAAACCCCGCGACAACGAAGCTACTAGTCGCAGCCGCCAACGCCGGCCCCAACCGTACTCGAGCCGACCTTCCGGGCCGAGCCAAACCGCCGCCGCCTCAAGGAAACCGAGATGTTGTCCCCCACCGCGCTCCGGCCGTGGCGGCGGCAATGACCCCGACGGCGGTGGCGGGGCCGACGCGCGGCAGCTCCAACCACGGGGCCAACAAGAGAGCTGGAGGTGGCGGCAGTCGCGGCGGCCGAGGCCACGCGAACAGCCACGCCTCTGGCGCCTCGCACGGCGGGTACGACGCTCGCCAGAAGATTGAGGAGCTGCGGCGGAAGAAGTCGACCACTGCCGCTGAAGGCGACGGCTTCCCCGCCTTCTCACCTCGACTTCGCAACTTGCTCCTCCCCGACAAGTTCAAACCTTTGGGGATCACCAAGTACGACGCGAGCAGATCCTATCCAATGGCTCCGATGCTACGCCCTCTCCATCGAGAACGCCCGGCGGCAACAAGGCGACACCAAATGCCTCTACTTCCCCTTCGTCCGGACCAAGCACCACTCACATGGCTCGAGTCGGCCCGGACAAGCACTCGATCGACAAGTGGGACCGACCGAAGGAGGAGTTCACGAGTAACTTCGCGGGCGCCATGGGCCGTTCGGGTACTTGCATGGACCGGCCATGATCAAACAGGAACAGGGTGAGACCCTCCGCAAGTACATGCGCCGCTTCTTCGACAAGCGCGCTACCGTCGTCGACGTCACCGACAAGGAGGTCATCGACCTCTTCCGAGACGGGCTCTACCATCGCCGCACCTTCGAGGACTTCGGTCGTCGCCGCCCCGAGTCCATCCCCCACCTCAAGGACATGATCACGTCTGGGCGGATGAAGAGGACAAGGCCAATGCCAAGTACGACGCCATCCGCGGCAAGTCCAAGCGAACCGGGCGGCGGCGGGCAAAGAATGCAAACCAAGGCGGCCGCAACAACAACAACAACAACAGCAACTACTCGGGTCCCAACCGCAAGCGCAAGCCAGACAACACCGTCGCGGCTATCCAGCGCCCTGCGAAAGGGAACCCGAAGAAGAACTCTAGCGGGTTCAAAGACCTGCTAAAGGAGAAGTGCTCGTGGCATCCAAACGGCAACCACACTACCGAACAGGGCTACCAGCTCAGGCATGCACTCAAGGATACGCCGGAGCCACCGCACCCTCACGACCAAAAGGGCAAGAAGAAGGACGGCGACAACGACGACTTCCAAGAACCCGAGAAGACCAACAACGTCCTCTTCGGCGGACTGCCCAGCAGGCGGGAGCAGAAGGCTACCCGTCGTGAAGTGATGTCCATTGAGCCGGCGGTTCCGACCCCTCTCAGGTGGTCGGAGGTACCCATCACCTTCTCCCTCGCGGATCAATGGACCAACTTCTCCGAACCAGGACGGTTCCCCCTCGTCCTGAAGCCAACGGTGGCGGGCTCCAAGCTCAACAAGGTGCTCATCGACGGTGGAAGCGGGCTCAACGTCCTCTTCACCAAAACCTTGAAGAAAATGAAGCTCGACATCACCTCAATGCTCACCAACGGCAGTACGCCCTTCTACGGCATCGTCCCAGGCAACGCGGCTATCCCCCCGGGCTCGGTGGGGACCGCCGCTACCTTCGGGCGTCTCGGGACAACTACCGTACCGAGTACATCAAGTTCGAGGTCGCGGACTTCGAGACCTCTTACCATGCCATCCTCGGCAGGCCGGCTATCGCCAAGTTCATGGCGGTGCCCCACTACACCTACTTGGTACTCAAAATGCCAAGTCCAGCCGGTGTACTCACCCTCCAAGGGGACTTGAAGATCTCCCACGACTGCGATACAGAGGCCGTGGTGATCGCTTCAACGAACCAAGTACCCAACGCGATGATGGAGGTCTACGCAGCGTCGAAGAAGCTTGCCACGAGCGAACTCGACATTCCGCAGAAGTCCGACGGCGCCAACAAGCCTCGCCCACCCGAGGAGGTACTCGTCGGGACGGTCGACCTCGGAACAGGCGACCCCAGCAAGACCACCACCATCAGGGCCGGCCTCGACCCCAAATAGGAAGACGCGCTCATCAGCTTCCTTCGGGCTAACCGTGACATCTTCGCGTGGAAGCCAGCGGACATGCCAGGAGTGCCCAGGGAGCTGATTGAGCACTGCCTTAACGTCGACGCAAAGGCCACCCCTAAGCGACAACACCTCTGACGCTTTGCCGATGACAGACGGGATGCCATCAAGAAGGAGCTCGCCAAGCTACTCGCAGCCGGCTTCATCAGAGAAGTCTTCCATCCTGAGTGGCTCGCCAACCCCGTCCTCGTCCGCAAGAAGAACTCGAACGAGTGGAGGATGTGCGTCGACTACACCGACCTCAACAAGCACCGCCCCCGAGGACCCCTTCGGGTTGCCGCGGATTGATCAAGTCATCGACTCCACGGCGGGCTGCGACCTCGCTTCTGCTTCCTCGACCGCTACTCCGGGTACCATCGGATCGCAATCAAGGAGGAAGACCGAGAGAAGACCGCGTTCATCACCCCCGTTTGGCGCGTCGCTACACGACCATGTCATTCGGGTTGAAGAACGCCGGCGCTACATACCAACGGGCTATCCAGGCCTGCTTCAAGCGGCAACTCAACAAGAACGTCGAGGCCTACATGGATGACGTGGTTGTCAAAACCAGGGACTCTAGTACCCTCATCGACGACCTTGAAGAGACCTTCGCATCGCTACGCGAGTACCACTGGAAGCTCAACCCGAACAAGTGCGTCTTCGGCGTCCCTTCGGGCAAACTACTCGGCTTCATCATCAGCCAGCGCGGCATCAAAGCCAACCCCGAGAAGATCTCCGCCATCACGAGCATGAAAGCTCCCACGAGCATCAAAGACGTCCAGAAGCTGACGGGGTGCATGGCGGCATTGAACAGATTCATCTCGAGGCTAGGAGAACGGGGCCTCCCTTTCTTCAAACTACTCAAGCATCACGAGAAGTTCGTGTGGACTCCAGAGGCGGATCAAGCCCTTGCCCAGCTCAAGGACTTCCTGTCGAAGCCTCCAATCCTCGCGCCTCCTCACAAAGGCGAGCGACCTCTTGCTCTACCTAGCTGCGACTACTCACGTGGTCGATCTTGCCATCATGGTCGAGCGGCGGGGGAAGACGGCCACGCCTACCCGGTCCAGCGCCCAGTCTACTTCGTCGGCGAGGTTCTATCGAGTCTAAGGCTCGCTACCGGCCCGTGCGAAGCTCTGTACGCTTTACTCATCACCTCGCGGAAGCTACGGCACTACTTCCAGGAGTACTCGGTCTCCGTCGTCACCGACTACCCGCTCGGCGACATCCCGAGGAACCAAGACGCCACCGGGAAGAATCTCCAAGTGGGGCGTCGAGCTCGGCGCCCTCACCATCGACTTCCAAGCCACGCACGGACCATCAAGTCGCAAGCGCTAGTCGACTTCATGGCGAGTGGCGGGAGAACCGGCTACCTACTCCCCACCGTGCGACCGAGCATTAGGTGATGTACTTTGATGGCTCACTCAACCTCGAGGGCGCGGGGCGCGGGGGTACTCCCCGATCTCTCCAACGGGCGAACAACTCAAGTACGTCCTGCGGATCTTCGGAAGGTCTCAAACAACGAAGCCGAGTACGAAGCTCTCCTACACGGGCTCCGCCTCGCGGCTTCACTGGGCATCAAGCGGCTACTAGTCTACGGCGACTCCGCAGTGGTCATCAACCAAGTCAACAAGTCCTGGGACCGCAACAAGGAGAACATGGACGCCTACTGCCTAGAAGTCCGCAAGCTCGAGAACAAATTCTATGGCCTCGAGTTCCATCACATCGTCCGCGACAACAACGTTGCAGCGGACGTCCTCTCGAAGCTCGGATCCACCCGCGCTCAAGTACCCGCGGGCGTCATCGTCCATGAGCTTCACGCGCCATCCATCCCGGAGCCGGTGCCACCGACCACTGTCCCAGCCCATCAACCAGCTGGGCAGGAGGTCATGATGATCGATGTGGACTGGAGGCAACCCTTCATCGACTACCTCAGCGAGCAGAAGGTCCCCTCCAACAAGAACGCAGCCGAACATCTCGTCCGCTGCGCCAAGTCTTACGTCCTCGTCGGAGACAAGCTTTACAAGCGGGGCGCATCTTCTGGAGTACTCATGAAGTGCGTCCCCCGCGAAGAAGGCAAGGACATCTTGGAGGAGATCCACAAAGGCGTCTGCGGCAACCACGCGTCCTCACGCACGCTGGTCAGCAAGGCCTTCCGGCGAGCCTTCTGCGGCCCACGGCCACGGGCGATCTTTGAAGAACTCGTCAGAAGGTGCCAAGGATGTCGGTACTTCGCCAAGCGACAACATGTCCCGGCCTACAAGCTAGTCACCATCCCGCCAACCCGGCCCTTTGCCTCGCCGGGGGCTCGACATGATTGGGCCCCCGCCAAGCTGCGCCGGGGAGGATTCAACGGGGTACTAGTGGCTATCGACAAGTTCACCAAGTGGATCGAGGTCAAGCCGGTCACATGCCCCAAGGGCGACGAGTACTCGACTTCTGGATGAACTCGTACACCGCTATGGGCTACCCCACCGCATCATCACGGACACGGGGTCCAACTTCAACAACCACCGATTCCGGGGAGTACCGCGAGAACGGCGGAATAGACGTCCGTACGTCTCGGTTGCCCATCCACGGGCCAACGGACAAGTCGAGCGCGCCAATGGGATGGTGCTCGACGCCCTCAAGAAGCGGCTACACGACGCCGCTAACTCCAAAGGGGGCAAGTGGATCAAGGAACTACCCAACGCACTGCGGGGGGCCGCGGACTCAACCATCCAAGCCAACGGGGCAATCCCCCTACTTCCGGTCTACGGCTGCGAAGCCATCCTCCCCTGCCGACGTCATATGGAACTCGCCGGCGGTGGAGCACTACGACGAAGGCGTCTCAAAAGACGACGAGATGAGTTGACATCGACGGCCTCGAAGAAGCTCGGCTGCGCCGCCCTCGTCCAATCGGCAAGGTACCTGGAGGGTATCCGACGCTACCATGATCGCAACGTCAAGGAACGCTCCTTCAACGTTGGGGATCTCGTCCTCCGCCGCATCCAGAACACGGAAGGACTTCACAAGCCGAGCTCCCCACGGGAAGGCCCTTTCCTTGTGGCTAAGGTGACCGGGCCGGGCTCCTACCGCCTCCAAACACTTGAAGGCGAAGACGTCAACAACTCGTGGAACATCGACCAACTCGTCGATTCTACGCCTAGTCGACACGACTACTCCGGGGTTCAAGTCCAATCGACTGCATCAACACCCCTCGCCGCAAGCGACCCTCCGGGTCCTGGCTCCAGTCTCCGGACTACTCTTCTCCAGGGTCCAGCCCGTGCGGCTACCTACGGACCATGGGCTGCGACGAGCGTCAAGGACTCTAGCAGCGGTCTACCAAGAGACCACACTCCAAGATCCAGCCCGCGCGGCTACCTACGGATCTGCGATCCAGCCTACACGGCTACCTACGGATCACTTGCTGCAAGCGGCTACCCGCTCCAGCGCTACTTAGCTGTAAGCGGCCTCCGGGTCCAGGCGACTACTTTGTAACTACGGCCCTGGCCACCCAGGTGTACTTCTTCAGTAATAAAGTTTGATTGTTCATCAACTTATTTACTTCCTACTCCCTACGACGGGACTACTGAAGTCGAGTACCACTACTCGCACCTACTCCACCATGGGCGCTCCGCACTCTGAGATCGCGACCACGAGTACTCATTGTTGGAAAACTTCATTTCATTGATACATGAACAATTCATTACAAGTGTTTCCTGTACAACTACGGCTACTAGCTACCTATGCAGGGCTACTGGAGGTTCAGCTTCTCGGCTACCTGCTCCGCGATGGGAGCCATGCGCTCTAGCGGCTCGCGGCTGCGCTCATCCGGCAGCGTTGGCGGCTACCCCGCCGGCGACCACCTCCACCGGAGCCTTCGGGAAGTACGACTTCATGAAGGCCGGGACTTGCTTCGGGATCGACTTGGCCATGTGCTTGACGTAGGCGGCCGGCCGGCTTGGTGCTTCACGAAGTCGATCCGCCGAGGAGCGATCTTGGGGCCGCCGGGTGCGGCACCGGGAGCCTCGCGATCGGGAGAGCGGCCTCTTCAAGGTCCTTCAGGTGCCGGCCCGGAGCGCCTCGCAATCTTCATTCAACTTCGCAAAGATTTGTAGCGGTTGACGAGATCTCCGTCGGAGAGGCAATCCGCGGCTCCATGTGCTTCTCGCACTCGAAGGCAAGTTCCTTGTAGTCGAGCTCGAGTACCCGGCGGGCTTCCTCGCTCCGGTAGAAGAGGTTCTTCATGCTCAGCTCCGAGGCCTTCAGCTGCTCCACCTGGCTCTCAAGCTCTGCAACACAACAACGCAACAGCGGGTCAGACGCTCCTCGGCTTTCAACAAGTACTCGACAAGTCGAAGGATGTACCTTTGTTCTTGTTGCGGAGACCCTTGTTCTTCCGCACCAAGTCGTCGCCTTTCGCCTGCAGCTCGATGACATCATTGTGGTACTTAGCGAAGGCGGCGTCGAGCTTCGATTGCATGGCGGCCGCGTGCTTCCGCGACTTCACGAGCTGCTCCTCCAGGGCCTTGGCTCGGAGCACGGTGTCGCCGTAACCTTGCAGCAGGTTCGACTTCTCGCGGGATCGCTCCGCGACGTCCTGCACAAGACAAGCTCAAGTCAAGAAGAGTACTCAATGGCAAAGGATTGACTACTCGGGAGGCTATGGCTACGTACCTTCATCCATTGTTCGGCTCGCCGGATCGCCTCCAGGTGCTGGGCCACCGTTGCCGGCTCGACGAGATCGTCGGCCAGCAGTTCTATCCCTCCGCGGCTACTCGACGTAGCCTCCGTCATCGGCGCTGAGCGGATAGGCTCCGCGTCTTGGATCTCGGGGGGAGCGGATAGCCACCTCCCGAGCAATCTGCGGCGACGTGGTGACCGCCTCTCCCCGGCGAGGGCTTCTCGACGACTTCCGCTACAGGCTCGGGGGCTCCCCTGCGCAGCCTCCGGGGCCTGCGGCGTCAACTCCTGCATGGGCACCCCTGCAGGGATGTCACCTCCTTCAGCGCCTGCCAACAAACGACACGCAAATTAATGCCTACGACTACTCATCCTGGAGCTTTGTAGCTTCAGAAGGGTACTCACCCTCGACTACGACCGCCTCGGCGGCCGGCCCTTCGGTAGCCGGGGGCTCGGTCGCCGGCTTGGGCATCGGGGAGCGGCCTCCTCGACGGGCGGCGCGACTTCTTCCGCCACCGCCCGATGAGGGCTCGTCCCCATCCCGGCTCGGATCCGTGGATTTTACGCGAGAAGTATTCACAAAGGGTCGTCAGGCAAACATCGACTACTACATTTAGTACTACTCGTGAGGATATGGTACTTACAAGTTCGACCGGACGATGGTCACGGCCGGAGCACCGAGGATGCTGGCGATATCCACCAGTCCACCCTCGGCGGGCGTCTCTTCCTCCGCCTCTGCGGCTACTGCCTCCTCCCCGGCGGCGGCGGCCGGCGCAGACGTCTCCTGCGCTCCCGAAGCCACCACCTCTTCAACGGCGGCGGCCACGGGTACTCTGCTCTCTTCCGGAGCAGGGGGCTGGCGCTCCAGCTGCGCCAGGAGTTCTTCAATGGTGGGGGCTGGACTACGGCTTCCAGCCGGTTCCCCCACCGGGTCCCACACGCCCTCGTCGCCCTCCTCAACGGGCTCCGACGACGGCACCTCCTGCACACAAGGAAGGCTACTCGTCAGCAATGTACTCGAAACAATGGGTACTCGACTACTCCGCTCAAGACGACTTACCTCCTGAGGCGTGGTCTCCGAGACCTTTAGCTTCTTCGTTACCCGCTTCCTGGCGGGGTTGCGCGGCTTCCGTGGCGGCGCGGCAAGGCTAGCCTCCAGGCTAGCCGGAGGGTCTTGAACCAGCGGCACGTGAGGCAAGCCCGGGCGGCTAAACCTCGACCGCGGGTCGGAAGCGGTCCTGAAGAGTCTCTTCGTCTTCGTTGTCGTCATCGGAGGTATCCTCCACGATGACGGTATCGTCGCCTTCACCGACTTCGCGGCGCTCCTTCACCTTCCCCTCCACCGGGATCTCAATCCCGCTCGGTGGCGGCTGCGGCTCGGAGACGAACCGCTTCACATCATCCTGCGCAAGACACAGGACGTCAGCAACTCTACTACGTGTACTCACTACTCGACGAGGAGAGTACGACTACTCACCTCCTTGGGCGGACGCGCGGCGGAGTACTCCTCGACCGGACACGCCGTGTACGGCGGCATGTCTTTGAAGATCCTCGTCAACCTCTCGACGATGTCGTTGTCGTCCAGCTCGCCCCCCGGCATCCGCGACGTGTCGTCGTCGCCGGTGTACTCGAAGCCCAGAGTCTCCCGCGCCATCAGCGGCTGGATCCTGCGCTTCATGAAACGGAAGGCCACGTGCTCGGCCCTCAGTCCCGCATCCCTGAGCGTCTTGATGCGTGCAAGCAGCTCGGGGAGCTGGATCCCCTCTTGCATGGTGGGCTCCGTGTTCCACCAATCTCGGTGCCTAGGCTGCCGTCCGCTCGGCTTCGGTAGTTTAGGATGGTGGTTCGTGATGTAGAACCATCTCGTCTTCCAGTCCGTGTTGGAGTCCACGAGTTTGTACGCCAGGTACTGCTCCGCGGCATCCTCCCTCAGCTGGATTCCGGCCCCTCCGACTACTCTGGGGTTGGAGGCGGCCGGGCTTCGCTGACGCGGAAGAACTTCGGAAGAGCACCCAGTGCGGCTTGATTCCTAGGAAGGCTTCGCAGAAGTGGACGAAGACCGACGTGTGGAAGATGCCGTTGGGGTTCAGGTTCAGGTACTCGATGCCGTAGTACCCGAGCAGCCCCTTGAAGAAGTCGCTTGCTGGGAGCGCAAGACCGCGCTCCACGAAGCGCGAGAACATCGGGATCTCGTCCTCGGCCTTCTCCATCGGATATGGATCTCCTGCGGCGGATCTCCACATGTCGACTTCCTTTTCCCTGATGAACCCGCTGTTCAGCAGGGTCAGCAGGTCCTCCGTCTTGACCTTCGATTTCTTCCACTCGCGGCTCGGATCAGCGCGCGGTGGAGACATGGGCGGCGCCGCTCCGGTGGCGGCCGCGGCGGCCTCTGCACGACTCCTCTTCTTCCCGGCCGCCTTGGACGCCTTGGACGGCGACGGATTCATCCTCCAAGTACAAGGTGTCTTCACTCGCATCCGCTCGGGGGCTACCCTACAGGCCTCGGGTGGCGGTGCGCTCGGATCTACTACGGCGGCAGCAGGCGCTGGAGTGGATTTGCTTCAAGATTCAAGTGGAATCACTGCAGCTCGAATGGGTGAAAAACCCTAAGGGTTTTGGCTCTTATTTATAAGCCAAAACGGCTCCGTAACGGGCGGCTGGATAAGTTCACGCGCGGCTGACTCAGCGGCTGCGCGCGACTCTTCGTATTCTACTAGTCGACGCGCCTCACCTCGGGGGCTCGGCTACTTCTACTCGACTACCCGGGAAGCGGCTAGTCTCAAGCGCATCTCAGGACACATTTTTCAAGAAGACCCTTCAATTCGAGAGGAAGTACTCGACTCAAGGCTCGGGGGCTCCGTGCCACGTGTCCTTCGGTTTTTTCTTCGGATTTTTCGGGATTTTTTTGCCAAAACTTCGGATGGACCCTCAGCCAGAGCCCGCGGCTCGAGGCTCGGGGGCTACTCCATGTGGAGTGCGGTTTTGCAGGTCGCACCTCCATAACAGCTCCGGCTTCAAGACAAGACAGGCAGGTTTTGAAGACCTTCGAAGGCAGTTTTCGAGGACGCTTGGGACTACTCGAGAAGACTTCAAGATTGCTCAAACATCAGCTGGAGTACATTCCAGCCTCGGGATGCTTCGACTACTCTTGAGGACCTTGACTTGCAGCACTTGGGGACGCTTGAGGACTGCTTGCTAGGGCCGTCAGGACTACTCGAAGCTATCCTTCTCGACTACAAAGTACTCGGGGGCTTGTCGTATGGACCTCCCTGGGCCCACTACCTCGGTGGGTACCAGGACCGACTACTCGGTGGGCCCCTGGGACTACTCGGCTTGCGCTACACGGCACCTGAAGGCGTGGAGCACAAGGACTACACGGGAGTAGTACTCGGTTAGGGAGAGCCGTACATGTTCCGCACTTTGTATAGGGGACTCCTAGACGTACTCGACTAGTACTCTCTCCCTACTCCGACTTGTAACCACGCCTCCGGACTATATAAGGCGAGGCAGGGACCGATCCCCTCATCCAATCTCCTCTCATACAACTCACGGCGCACCATTGCACCATCTTTTAATCGTGCCCTATCAATCCAGAGCTACGCAGCATACAGGACGTAGGGTATTACGCACCTCGCGGCCCAAACCTGTCTAAATTGTGTGCCACGTGTCTCTTCCTTCGAGTTACAGATCTCGGCGAGTCACAATCATCTACTTCGGGTACTCCCCGTAGTAGGTTGCCGGTCTAAAACACCGACAGTGCGGTCTTCCTAGAGCCGGGTCTGCACCGCGACAAGAGGGGTCTCTTTCTGTGCCAGTGCGGTCTGCACCTCGGCCAAGGAGCACGTGCCTTCTGCAGCTCGCCATTCGCCGTCGCCAGCACCTCCTCCCTCTCTAGGAGCACGGCCTTCACCCTATCAACCGCGGTGGTGCCCTCTGCAGTCGGAGTACCCTGATTGAGGAGGGTGTCCTCCACGGCCCTTAGCTAGTACTCTAGACAGCCGTTATCATCCACGGCCTCGTACTGCCCCCGATACCAGTCGAGGTCCGAGCTCAGCTGGGAGAGGCGGTTGTACTTCTCGCGCGCCTGGCCCTGCAGCTCCTGCGGGCAGCAACCAAAGGGCAGAGAGACGAATCAAAACATGAACCACTCGGACGAGAAAGAAATGAGAAAGCGAGCTCCAATCAAGCGAAGATGCTCACCTCGAAGAGCTGGAACGACCAGCCTCCATGGAGTTGGAGCGCTCTGGTCAGAGCGGCGTTGAGGGAGGCACCGTGCGCGTGGAACTCCTGCCACAACGCCTGCTCGACCTGGGCCTCGTTGAAAGGAGTATGTGGCACCCCGGGGTGACGCAGCCCCTACTCCAACTGCGACGAGGCGGCGTCGTGTGCCGGCCGCTGTGACATCACACTGCCGTCATACCGCACCACTAGCACCTTAGGTGCGGGCTCGGGGGGCTAGCGCGGATGACCCTCCTCGATTAGCCCCTCCTGGGGGCGGAATCAACACCAGCACATGCCTCGATCGCCTCGCGGCCCATGATGGACTAGCTCTCCAAGCGAGCCCGCCCGCACCCTTGATGAGGGTCGCGGGAGACCAACGCCTGTGCGGCCACCGCCGCCACCCCCTCTTGCTGCGGCCTCACGGCCGCAGTTGTGGCGCGTGATGGATCGCCCGCCGCTGCCCATGGTGCCCTCTCCGAGCGTCGCTCGGTCGCCAAGGACGTCCTCAACTTGAGCGCCTTGACAGGCGCAAGGTCGGGGATGGCCGGCGATGCCCTGACAACGAAAGGAAGGGAGGGATGAGCGGCTGTGTCTCGAAATCGAGGGCGTGCGGGAAGGAATGCTACTTACCTCAAGCTGGAGAAGCCCCGCTTCCTCTTCCTTGAGGGCTGGGGGCGCCTCCACTACGCCTACTGTCACTTTCACGGTGCCTGCTGGCACCTCCACCGACGACCCGGTGACGGGCGACTCCGTGCCCGCCTCGAGGGGCAACTCCACGGCCGCCCCTCGGCCCGTGGGGATAGGGGCGCGGGTTCCCACCTATTAGAGGTGGTATGCTCCCCGTTGCTCTCCTCCTCATCCGAGGACGAGTTCGCCAACACCGGCGGAGGGGAGCGACCCTACTGCTCGCGCTGTCGGTACTCTTCGTTGTACTGGTCCAGGCGCTCTTGCCGCCTGATCCTCCTCTCCTTCGCAGTGGCCGCCCGGTCCCGCTCCTGCTGCTGCGCGGTGTGGCCAGTGGCCTGAGACCGAGGCGTCAGCAGGTCCGATCGGGCGGCGTGGATGTTCACCGCCTATGGGCAGAAACTGTCAGGACGAACGAAAAATGCGAAACAAGAAGCAAAAAGGGAAAGAAAAGCGGTGCTCACCGGTCCGACGTCGGGGAGCATCACGAACGACCCAAGGTCATCGTCGCTGTTTGGCACCACCTTGAGGTTGAACCGTGCCTCGCGTGTGTGGCTGCGTACCCCTTGGGGAGACACTCCTGCAGCAGCCGCGAGCGCGCCAACGACACAAGGTTGGCCGCGTTGCTCATCTCATATATGCGGAGCTCCCTCTCCATGAGGGGGATGATCCTCCGGTGGTGGAAGTTGGCGATGACGGACGTCACCCCCAGCCCGATGTCCGCCAGCTGGCACAGAGCGTTGGTGAAGGACTCGAGCCTCCGCAGCCACGAAGAGGGCGACATGCAGTGGAACCAAGAGTCGGGCTTCCCCATCAGCACTTTCCCGGTGTACGGTGGAAGGCCGGCGCCGTCGTTGCGGAGGTAGAACCATCCCTTCTCCCAGTATGTGTTGTTGGACGTCATGGTACATAGTAGGTACAACTCCTTGCGCGTGTCCCGCAACGCGAGCGTGAGGCCGCCGGAGCGAACCGCCCGACGTGTCCCCTTCTCGCGCCGTGGTGAGATTGTGGAGCTCTCCGCAGAAGAGATGGACCCAGAGGTCCCAGTTCGCGGAGACCCCTAGGAATCTCTCGTAGACGGCGACGAAGCAAGCCGCCTGCAAGATAGCATTAGGGGCGAAGTTGTGGAGCTCCACCCCGTAGTGGTGGCACAACCCCCGCATGAACCGACTTGCCGAGGAGTTGAAGCCGCGCTCATGCAGACGGACGAAGTTAACGACATAGCCCTGCGAGGGATTGGGCTCCCTGTCCGACGCCGGCGGGACCATCCTCGCTGGGTATGGGCCGTCGCCGGTCGGCGTCAACTGCCCTCCGTTCACCAACTCCTCCAGCGCCAGTTGGGTCACCGCCGACCAGGGCCACGGGAAAGGTTCCAACACTCAAATCGGAGGGGCCATGGAGGACAAGGGCGGAAGAGCAAGGATGACGGAGGAAGCACAAGGGGCGCGAGCAGATCCGAAGCGGCGGAGAGCGCGGTCGGGAGGAAGACGAGTTGCGTGGGGGATGGATGAGAATGGCAAGGTAAGGAGCCTCGCCTCTGCTCCCGCTTTTGATTTATAGGATCCTGGGGAGCAACATCCCTGAGGACTCCGCACACGGCGACAATTAGTGCGGCGGGAACCCGCGCGCTGACAAGCAGGCCCCGCCGCACCGAAGCGGTCACGCGCACATGCGAATGCCATGATTACGGCGCAGTAACCGAAGGGGCACAACGCCTCGTCCCGTCCGCCCCCACTTCGCCCAGGACACCTGCGATGCGCCACTTGAAAAGGCACGCCCACCCCGCACGATCCACAGCCTCGATCGCAACGCATTAATGGACAGGTTCCTTCCTGAGTAAGGATAACCCCCTCACGCAACTGGAGCCAAAAGCTCGAGAGTCGACCCTCCAAGGGTGCGATCAGCACCCTGATCTAAAACAGGCAGAGCCATGGCTCACTAAACAGACTCGAGGGTCCACAGAGGTCGGGCTCCTCGAACGCAGCGTTTATTGATTAGCGGTCTAAAGACCTGCTTGTCGAGGGCAGGCACCGCAGATGCCCCTCGAGAAGGGACCTACTGATCAGCAGTTCAGAGCCCCACCCTTCGTAGATGGGCACCACAGATGCCCTCGATCTGAGGGATTACTGATCAGTGGCTCAAGGGTCGACTCAACCGCGGCCTAACAGGCTCCACAAATCAAGCGAAGACGGGGGCACCTTAGTGTTGCCCCGCAAAGGCCCTACTAATCAGGGGTTCGAAGCCTGACCCTCAAAGGGTTCAAACAGGCGCCTCAGATTGACAGAGTCAGGGATGACCAGGGTGCGCACATTTGATCCTAACCTCGAACCCACAAGTTCGAGGGTGCCCCATAGTTCGTGTTCAAGGCCAACGAGGGCATCTACTCGAGGGACCCATCGAGGGAGCACTTTCGCACCCTCAATACCAATCGAACGGGACCGAGCCCTGCCTAGCTTACCCGCGTAAAACACTCTTATGGACGTTTCTCCAAACCACGAGCCGACCCTTATCGAACGGGACACGGACGTCCACTTGAACCACCCGTTAACAGCTCGACGAGGGACCCATGATTCGCGACCCGTTCGATGGGAGTCATGGACACCTCACCCCTCTGCCCCGCGAAGGGGCGGTGAAGGGGCGCACAGACAAGCCGTAGAGCTTGCCCCAATTGCCTTGGGTGGGCCCAGGCTCGGGGGCTCAACGCTCGGCTACACCTCCTGGACGTGCCCGAACGCAAGCAAACACCGATATGCGCGCATGGCACCGCCGAGGCCAGCTGAAATATCACTGAGGCCGGCTAAAATGAACGCCTCGCACGCCGGCAGCACGCTGCCGAAAACCTTGCAGGAATGCGCGCACTCCTCCAAGGCTTCGGGGGCTAGACCCGTGGGTGCGCTAGCGCACACCCACAGAACTGCACAACGCCCAGCAGGGAAGAGAGTCCCATCAGGAAGCACCAACCTTTGCAGGAGCCTACGGATACCGCTGCAAAGGCTCAGGGGCTACTGTCGGGGACAGCCATAGGGGTCCCCTAATAACGGGGGAAATCACCCCTCTTTAAAAATAACAAACGATCAAACTCGCCACTACAAATCCCGCCTCACTCGAGGGACCCAGCCGCTTGCGTGAGGCTCTACCTCA
This sequence comes from Cenchrus americanus, assembly GCA_947561735.1. NCBI lineage: Eukaryota > Viridiplantae > Streptophyta > Magnoliopsida > Poales > Poaceae > Cenchrus > Cenchrus americanus. Next base: position 94,643,846 of record OX387241.1, on the reverse strand, counting down.
CTCGAGGTCGCCCTCGACCCACGACACCGTACCTGCTCCCCCGACCGGAGCATTAAATATTGTGACGCATCGTGGGAAAAACAGAACTACTCAAATTAATTCCATATTATTGCCTAAACCACTCCACTTGGCCATTAAGCAATAATATAGAAGTAACTTGTCGTCTCTGTCGGGTCAAACCCAGTAAATCACTTACATCATAGGATCGACAATTGTACATCAAAACTCACACGAAGGCGACTCCAGAGATAAACAAGTCACAAATTATTACATAACATCCTTCAAATGTTCGTTGTTACAAACCAAGTCTTTTGCATAAAGGTAAATGTTTCAGAGTCTGAAACACGGCGGAAATGAAATACTAAACGACATAAGCAATATCACACGAGGCCATCTGTGATGCCACTAAGCACTGTCATCCTCCCACTCGTACTCCCAACCGGGAGGGAGAGAACCAGGCCACGGAAAGCCATCATCACACACATCATTACCTGAAAAACATCAACAATAGCAAGGCTGAGTATACTAATACTCAACAAGACTTAACCGTCGGGTGATTGGAAAATCACCAACTCTCTAGACATGTAAGGCTTTATGGCTAGTGGGTTGTTTTGCTGAAAAGCAACAAAGAGTATGTCCTTACTTTCAAATTTTAGCTCCAAATTATATTCATTTAACCAACTAATTCAAGCATGAGTGTACAATACAAATTAAACAAGTACACAAATTCCTTCTCAATTCCATCATTAAGGGACATAGAGTGGATGGTTAAGCAGTCTCAGATAATGGTGAGAGGCCGATGATCGATCGATTAGTAACCTTGCAAGGTGGACCTAAACACACGGGATAATGCATACCCCAAGAATGCCAAATAAAACAAAAAGGGGTGGGGTACACACCAACCAGGCGGTTCCCAACCGTCCTCGGTTCAAGATCAAGTCCACAGTCCCTGGTACAAGGATACCCAATCACGGTATCTGACCCAGATCCACACATGTACCACTGCCTAGAATCTGGGGATCACTCCCGGGATTAGTGGTAGAGAGTTCCCTTGCCGGATTAGGAAAGTACTAGGCTTACTGGTCCCATTCCCGACAAATGCTTAGTATGTTCAAAAGCTTAACCAGTAACATCAGTTTACCGGAGTCGATCCCATGCTCTTACCACATGAGCAGATAAGTTTAACAATCCTATGATTCCAACATAAGGCACCTATAGCTCGCGAGTGACTGTCATCACTCGACTTTTACCGTGTTCCTAAGCATGGCATCTAGCGACCTGTCATGCTAGTATTTGAACATAGGAACCTAGGATCATGCATCTAAGGTTTCACTTCAACCCTTGAACGCAAATGCACAAGCATCGCATAAAGGATTGCATAAGTTAAGAAAAGTAGGTTATGCTCTGGGGCTTGCCTTCACTGGCAAAGTCAGTAGTGAGATCCTCCAAACTTTGGTCTGGGTCTTGCTACACTTCCACCATGTTCACTTCTCCCTTAGCTGGTTCCCCTTCAAGCTTAGGCACTAGCTCGTAGTTTCCGTCGGGGATTTCTATACGATATGCAGATGCATTATTATCCAAGTACACAAACTTAAGAAATTAAATTCAGCTCTGAATTCAGAGATGAACATATGGTGTTTGTTGGCCATAATCACCTTGACAAGTTTTTAATAAACTTTTCTTCACCAAAGACAAGTGGATGTGTGTGGAACTTTATTCTTGTTTGATGGTGATTGTGTGCAGATCTAAGTTCATTAGTTAAGTAAACTTTACAAAAGTACTTGGGGCTGTTCAGGGGTGATTTGATGAATCCCAAGCTTTGAATTTAAGTTGCAGACAAGAATATTTCTGTTTTCCTTGTGTTCCATTCATTTAAAGCTCGATTACTTAGGAAAATTAATTCTGGTAAATATATGAACAAACTGACCACGAGGCTTTACCATCATGCATATATCAGAAACACATAAATACTGACCAGACATGAGGTAAAACAAAGCTACAAAATAAATATGATAAATGCAACAATTTAAAGCTACTAGGAGCATGAATAAATCATAAATCAAAATATACATATGATCTGAGGCTATAACGTGGCACACAACATGATAAAGAAATATTTAGCTTACACACCAAAAATTGGATCCATTACTGCAGCAGAAATATGGATTTGAACTTAACTCAAACTAATCACCATAAATTAGCAAAAAAATCTACACATGCCGACAATTCATCTCCTATTTATGACACATACTACTAAGCATTATAAACCAACTGTAGAAAATTGGATGGCATTTCATCAACAAATAAATTTAAACAATTCATACATGGAGAATAGGCTGAAATCAAATTAGCTTCATAACTGAAGATATACACATGATTTAAGTGCCATTTTTCTACACAGTACCATGAATGATAACATGAACAACATATCCAAAATTCACATCCATAGAAATTATATATTTCAAGTTATTTCAAATCTACTCAAACTTATCAATTCAAATTCATTTAAAAACTACACTGAATTTTGAAAACTCCCTTTCTAGAAAAGTTAGTTTTCTTCACAAGGATTCCAGAACAGTTGAGTTTGTATATTTCCGATTTTTCTACCATTTACTATGCAATTTACAAGTTTCATGATTTTGAATCTAGGGTTTAAGAATCCTTTTACAATTAGGTCCCTGGTTCTTTTGCTTAAGACCCTGGAAAGAATGCAATCATCGCAAGGATGTCCCTGGCGGCGGGGCAAGGCCGACCGGCGGCGGGGGGATGGCCGGACTCCGGTGTGTGAGCGGCTAGGGTTGGGTTTCAACTCACCCTCATTCGATTGGCGGGGTTTGCTCGAACGGAAACGGCTCCGGCGATGGCCGGCGGCGAGAAGGGCGGCAGATGGCCACGGCGTCCGCGACTTCGGTGAGCAGGCGGGTCAGCCGGCCAATGCGCATGCACATGAGGGGTCATGGGGTGTGGTTGGAGCCTAGGGTGGCACTTGAACTCGAGGAGGGGCGGTGGAAGGGGGGGCGCACCGGCGGGCTCCGTCTAGCGGCGATGGCGGGCGCGGCGGAGCAGCTCTGTGTTGCGCTCGAGCAAATGTGAGGGAGGAGAGGCGTGAGGGGCGTCGGGCGGGCCTATGGGTGCGCATGCACGCAAGGCGGCTCGGCCGGATGGGCCACGGCGCGTGGCGGCGACGGTGGCCTAAAGGCGCGGCCGGCCGGCGGCGGCGCGTGCGCGGGGCGCGTGTGCGCGTGGCTGTGGGCCTGGCCACTATGTCCGACGCGTGGTCCACACCGTGACGGCGTACAGACGGCGGGCGGTGTGGGCCTAGCGCGGGCGCGCGCTCTGGCGTTCTGGCCCTGTTTTCAACTCGTTGAAGCCCCCTTTGACCGACTTAAACTCAAGAATTTTGAACTAAAGTTCAAATTCGCCAAATACGAAAGTTGTAGACCAGATAACCCTCTTCAACTTTCATAAAGGCCTACCTATCAAAATCTCAACCGATTTGGAGATAAACTTGCTTGAAGTTACAGATTTTTATGGCTCGGTCAAACTGTCCAGCAGAACTTTGACTGAGTTTTTGATGGTTTAAACCTCAAAATTTGAAATGCTGGTAATTGAATGAAATGTGTTCCCGGAAAAACTAAGCAAATTTTGTATGGGCCGAATTTGAAGTTCTATTGAGAAATTTTGAGATTTGAGCAAAGTTCTAGGGATAGGTCTAGGGTTCAAAAGGTGTTTGACCACTATTAATTGCTTTGACTCGGTCAACTCATGATTAAGCTTCATTAGTGATTGAGATTAAGATTTAAACATCAGGGATGTTACAGCCTACCCCCCTCAATAAGGATCTCGTCCCGAGATCGGAATTCAAAGACAAAGGTTGGGGGGAAACACTTACGATTTTGAACTTGTAAGAATCCCGGATAATGAGTGTTAAGGTAGTGTTCAGTTTCCCATGTAGCTTCCTCTTCGGTATGATGACTCCACAAGATCTTCTACATGATCACTGATTTTCTCCTGTTTTTTTTTCTTTGTGTCAAGAATTCGCATAGGATGTTCAACTACGAAAGATCCGATTGTATCCATGCGTTGGCTTCATTGATAACCCTCATTTCGGGTTCATGGGCACACTTCCTTAATTGAGACACATGAAACACATTGTGGAGAGCAGACAAACCACTCCGGTAGATGAATGCGATAAGAAAGCTGGTCCACAAATTTTCATAATCTCATAAGGACCAATGTATCGTGGAGCTAATTTCCTTTTCACTCCGAACCTTTGTACTCCTTTTGTTGGTGAAACTCTCAAATACACCTTTTCACCAACTTGGTATTCCCTTATGGCTTTTCCCCTGTCATGGTAACTCTTTTGTCTCATTTGTGCGGCTTTTCGGTTTTCGTTTATCACTTCAACCATTTCTTCGGCTTCTTTAACTACATACTGGTCCAAAGAACGTCCGCTCTCCCGCTTGAGACCAATTCAAAGGGGTGCGGCATCTCCGCCCATAGAGAGCTTCAAAAGGTGCCATCTTCAAGCTAGCTTGATAGCTATTATTGTAAGAAACTACGCAAGGCTAAGCATTTGTCCCAACTCTTGTCAAAATGAATGATACATGCACGAAGCATGTCTTCGACAATTTGGTTGACTCTTTCTATCTGTCCATCCTTCGAGGATGATAGGCGGAACTACGGATTAACTTTGTTCCCAAGTTTTCATGTAAGCTTGTTCCCAAAACCGAGCTATAAAGCGAGGACCTCGATAAAAAATGATGGTCTTTGGGATTCCATGCAATTGCACTATGCGATCAAGATAGATCTCTGCATAGTCTTTGGTCGAGTAAGTGTTGTTGACGGCGATGAAATGTGCGGTCTTGGTTAACCTATCCACCACAACCCGGATAGAATTGTGATTCCTGGACATGAGTGGCAATCCCACAATGAAGTCCATACCGATGTCATCCCATTTCCAAGAAGGTATGGGCAAAGGTTGAAGAGTACCCGCTGTTTTTAAATTGCTTGCTTTGATTCCGGAACATGTTTCACACTCGGAAACATATTTTTCTATGTCAATCTTCATGTTGGACCACCGAAATTTCCTTTCAAATCTTGGTACATTTTACTACTCCCGGGGTAAATCGAGAATTTTGAGAGATGAGCCTCATCCAAAATTTCCTTCCGAGGGTAGGATCTTGGAACAACTAGACGTTGTCCAAACCAGATTGTACCATTTGGATCTTGTTGGAAGCATGTGTATTTCGGATCATTTTGAGACAATCTCTGTTTGATGGTTTTGATTCCCTCATCATTGGCTTGAGCCATTAATAATTTATCCCACAAAATAGATTCTACCGAGATGGTATTCAACATGCCTTGAGGGACAATTTCTAGGCGTAGTTTACCCGGCTCGCTACACAAGGTATCCCTATACGATTCGCGGACAAGCGGTTGCAATGAACCTTGCGGCGAGAGCAACCGCAACTACATTTGCTTTGCGGGGGTGATAGTGCACCTCGGGATCGTAATCTTTAATGAGCTCTAACCATCTTCTTTGACGCATATTCAAATCGGCTTGGGTAAAGATATACTTGAGACTTTTATGATCGGTGTAGATTTTGCAACGGGTTCCCATTATGTAATGCCTCCGGATTTTCAAGGCATGAAGAACCGCCGCTAACTCCGGATCATGAGTTGGATAATTCTTCTCATGTGGTCGAAGTGTTCGAAAGCATAAGCAATAACTCGGTTTTCTTGCATGAGGACACAACCCGGACACTGTGCCGTGGCATCACAATAAACCTCATATGGCTTGGATTTATCGGAGTTGAGCTAACAATGGGGCCGAAGTTATGTGTTTCTTTAGAGTTTGGAAACCATTCTCGCATTTTTCATCCCACACGAACTTGACTCTTTTCTTCAACAATTCGGTCATAGGTTTGGCAATTCGGAAAAATCTAGGACAAAGCAACGGTAATACCCGACTAACCCAAGAAAGCTTCTAATTTGGTGAACGGACTTTGGTGGATTCCGGTCCATCACTTCTGTACTTTACTTGGAGATGGTGTTCCCCAAGAACTAGGGGTGGGCGTTCGGGTTACCCGATATCGGCTTCGAGAAAAACACTACCCGCAAATTTGGGTACCCGCAAAAATCGGGTTCGGGTTCGGGTTACCCAATTTACCCGAAATCTATAATCAAAGTATACGATCAAACACACATAATTTTGCATAGACTAATAGTTTGTGTTGAGTTTCAATTACAAATGAGAAGAATAATATATTTAAGTTACTCATTCAAATTAACGAGAATTATATTTTAATAAAGTGACAATATCAAGTATTCAGCTAACAACATGTGAATAAATACAAAGAAAAAGGCAAATTTCGGGTAGTTCGGGTAGTTTGGGTACTGAGTGTATTACCCGAATTACCCAAACTAATTTCGGGTAATGACAATCACTATCCGAACTTGGGATCGGGTACCTCGGGTTCGGGTAATTCGGGTTCGAGTTCGGGTAATTCGGGTACGGGTAATGGGCATCGGGTATTTTGCCCGGGCCTACCAAGAACTTAACACTATCCAACTAGAATTCGCATTTGGAGAACTTGGCATAGAGTTTATGATCGCTCAAACGTTGAAGAACAATGCGAAGATGTTTAGCATGCTCTTCTTCATTTTTGGAGTAAATCAAGATGTCATCGATGAAAACCACAACGAATTTGTCTAGTTCGGACATGAACACCGAGTTCATGAGATACATGAAGTAGGCGGGTGCATTGGTAAGACCGAAGGACATAACCGGATATTCATATAGCCCATATTGTGTGGAGAAGGCGGTCTTAGGAATATCACAAGGCTGAATCTTTATCGATGATATCCCGACCAAAGATCAATTTTGGAAAAGACCTTTGCTCCGGCTAGTTGATCAAACGGTACATCAATGCGGGGCGGGGGGTATTTATTTTTTATAGCGACCGCATTGAGAGGGCGGTAGTCCGCACATAGCCTCAAACTCTTGTCTTTCTTTTTAACGAAGAGAGCGGGACATCCCCAAGGAGAAGAACTCGGGCGAATGAAACCCTTATCCAATAATTCTTGAAGGCCGGGTCTTCAACTCAACCCGACTCCTTGGGTGAGCTCTTTTTTGAAATAGGTGTAGTACCGGGTTGTAGTTCAATCACGAACTCAATGTCCCGATCCGGTGGCATACCCGACGGATCATTAGGAAAGACATCCGAATATTCACAAACCACCGGGATTTCTTCTAAGTTTGTAGCTATTGAGACATAGGCACTAGGGTTCAAGATTCCCTCAATGGTAGGTAAAGAGTTGAGGCACCGACAACGAGTGAATTGATTTCTATTCTCGATCAGCAATATCCATGGTTACTTTATGATGTGTCATCCAATTCATTCCCAAAATGACATCTATTCCATCTAGCCCCAAGGTTAAGAGATTTGTTTGAAAGACCTTGCTACCTAATTGAAAAGGTACACTCTTGACTAGTGTGTTGGAGGATATTTTCCCTCCGGGGTTGCAATCTTATACTCATTCTTAACTCGAAGCATATTTAGACACAAGTTGATCCGTGTACTCTGGTTCATAAAACTATGTGTAGCACGCGAATCAAACAAAATCTTAACAAGTTTGCCATGGATAGAAAAGGTACCCGTCATAACTACTACTCCCTCGGGAATTCCCACCATTGTGGTGAAGTTGAGACGACCTTGTTTGACTTGCATGGTCTGCTTCTTTCTCTTGTCCTTATTGTTCCCTCGATTTTGTTGCTTGGGGTGAGGACGGGTATTCATATAATGCCGGGTTTCCCATAATTGTAGCAACGTCCTTCATTGTTGTTGTGGGCAGGTGGAGGTTCATTGGGCCTAGCATTCTATTGCTGAAAATTTGGGGAACGGGAATTCCCTTGCTGCTGATTTTGGGGAGGTCTCACAACCCAACGTCCGAACGTTGGTTCCGCCGAGAATTTTGTGGAGTCTTCGAACTATGCGGAACTTGCGATTATGCGTGTTGTTAGAGTTGAACACGACCTTCCTTTTCTTTGCATTTACGCACCCTCTTCATTGCATCCCTCTCGGGATATGGCCGGGTCCAATATCTCATGATAGCTAGTCTTGATGGGGTTCGAGTTTTTCATAGAGCTCTAGATTAAGACCCCTACGAAGTGATCCATTTTCTTTGCATCCGCATCAACATAGTAGTCACCATGCGACACGGATTGTTCAATTTTCGTGCATCTTGATACACGAGTCGAACCTTGCCTCAAGTTCAATACCTCATTCAACCTCCTTTCCACCATCCCCTTAGGAATGTGATGGTACTTAAATGCAGTTTTTAATTCTGCCCAAGTAATCTCATGCTCATTTTGCTGCATCAACTTGAAATGATCCCACCAAAGCAGTGTCGGACCACGAAGATAAATTGCTGCAAATTTAACCTTTCACTCCTCGGAGCATGGCAAGGTGAGAACATCCAACTTGGCCTCAATAGCACGCAGCCAAGCATCGGCCTCTAATGGTTCCTCCGCTTTGTGAAAAAACGGCGGTTTTTCAGTGCGGGGAACTGAGCATAAGTAGCCACTCGAGGATCTTCATCTTGCTAATCATTACACCGTTGATTCATCTGTTGTTGATTATGCAAGATCTGGCGCATCATATCAGCTTGAGTAAGGAGGAAGGTCTCCATAGGCGTCATGTTCGGTGGGGGAGGTGGTGGCGGCGGATTGCTGCCACTAGCACCACTAAACCCATGGGGAGTACCGCGTGTTGATCCCACCATCTGAAAAATTTGTAATGCAGGTTAGCCACATATCCATAATCTTACCAATAGAAGCATAAACAAGAAGAACATGTGAAAAGTTTTCCATCCATGCACAAATTTTCAGAAAAGACAGCCACACACTCTGTCGTAGAAAATTCATATCTCGCAGCTCGATTATCAAAAGATGCTCAATTTTGGTCAGTAGTAGAAAATTTTCATACACTACAACTTTGGTATTCAACTGAACCATGAATTTTGACGTTCATGCCCGAAAAATTAAAATTGCATCTGTCTGTCCAGACTGAATTTCAGACAACAGCCAGCTACAAAAAAATTCATATCTCCCAGACTGTAAATGCAATGAGGCTGAAATTTTACGAGCATGCACACAAGGAAATTTCCAACAACTTTGTTATTCATTGCACAGCCCAGTTCTGACCATAAAGAGGTTCAAACTTCACAGTACATACTGCTGCACCCAGATCGCAGCAATCAGCTAGCAGACTTAATTACAACACATGAGCATAACCTTAGCAAGTCTTCACTCTAAGTTACATAGTGGTCAACTGGTAGCATCAGGCTACCCAAAAGAATACTCTTCTTACATTAGCCTATCCCATTCACAGACCAAAATTAGGCTACCTGTAAGAGTATGAACACAAGACTATCAACTAACTAGTAAGCACCACCACCACCCGAGGCAGCGCTAGCAGCAGGCGACCCAACATCCATCGGGTCCAGCGGTGGAGCCTCGCTATCGTCCACCCTGGACTGAGCGTCGTCTGGTTCACCCTCCATAGGGCCCGGGGCTGGTGGTGGAACAGGCTGCTGCAGCATCTGGATCATCTCGTTAGCAGCCTCCATGTCATGGTCCATGGCCTCAAGCTGACCATCCATGTCCACCAGTGCCTGGAGGTGAACAAACCTCTCGTCCTTCAGCTGCTCTAACTCCTCTCGCAGCTGCTCCCTCTGCTCCTGCAGCCCCACAATGGCATGGAAATGATCAGTGAGCACGTTGACCCACTGAGCGTCACGTGCCACCCAGTTGGCCTCATGGGCCTCCGGCTGTCCAACCCTCGGTCGTGCCTCGGCAAGGTCCCGCTCAAGGCCCATGTATCCAAACGAGAGGGAGCGCAGGTGGTGGGTATGCACTCCCAACTCTCCGGTGGAGGTGAGAGCGAGAGGTGGCCACCGCGATAGAAGCAACCTTGCGGAGAGCCTATATACGATGCGGCGCACCCTCGCGCCGAACCATCTCCTCCGGCGTGTCGAGTGGGCGCATACCGGCTAGAAGGTCGGCCATGTGCCCCATACGGTGCCTCCACGTGGGGTCCTCGGGGTCCACGGTCCCACCGGCGAGGTAGACACCTCGTCGGGGTGCTTGGTCGCGAAAGAGTTGAGCACTCCCAAGGCGGCCACTTCCGGTGTCTCCATCGGTCGGATGCTCACGACGTACGTGCTCGGGTCGGCCCACTCCGAGTGGTTCGGGTGGAGCGGCACGGTCACACGAACGCGGCGGCGGGGCACGCCCGGTGCGTGGTCGCCATCGCCTCGTAGGTCGAGGCGTAGGGTACCACGATGAGCGAAGGTGTTGACGGTGAAATTCCGTCAACCTAGCCATGAGTTTACCTTGAGTGTTGGCATGAATTTTATATATTATCCACTGGTACTAACCCCCGTGGTTTAACAAGTTCACTTGTGCAAGTCGGTTTTGTAGTTTAGTGTTTATGCAGGGTTTTAGCGTTGAAAGCAAGACTTCCGGGATAAGTTCATTAAGTACCTCATGACAAGACCTTGAAGCCAGGTACAAGTCAAGCAATGAAGTGAACACGACTCCAAGAAGCCCAAGGACCAAGCCCGAGAAGATGACAAACTCCGAGGACCTAGCCAGAAAAGTGTTGAATCTTGCGAGACAAGGAGCTTCATCCAATTCGGAGAGAAACTGACGACAAGGGCCCACATGCAGAAGGGGGACGATATAGAAGACTCGGGAAGCAACACCGGGCGAAGGAGGCCACGAACTGGGCCGAAGTGGGCCCAGGCCGGTCGGCCCAGGCCGGCCGGCCCAACCCATTTCGAGGCCCAGTCGGCCCCCACTTTGACCTAGATGCATCTCGGGCTATTTATAGCCCCCTGACCGAGAGCCACGCATCAATCAATTCGTCATCCACCGCCAAGGAGCAGAGAAGCTTGAGGGACACCATCTCGGAGATGAGGGTCGTGCTGGTTGTCTAGGGTCTCCCTTGCCGACGTGGGAACCATGCATGGAAGACCACGTCGGAGCTCCGGAGCAAGGATCAAGATCGAGGTAGGATCCCTGTGGTGATCTTGTTCATGTAATCATTCATGGTGAAGTTTTTATAGTGAATCCGATTTCTAGCGATCAAGTGCCTTCTCGATGATTTTGTTTCCTTCTTGGTTTTGCTTCTTCCCCAATCTATACTTAAGATAGATTGCTTAGGGTGCTCTTGTAGTCGTGGTGGCTAGAGGTGCATACTGGACCAACCAAGTGATTTCAACTTGTTCTTATCGAACTCGCCCTAGACTACCCGCATGAATAGGAATACGTTGTGACAGAATGGGGGTTCCGAAAGGCGGGCGTTTTCGGAATCGTACTGGAGGCCACGGTTTAAAGATGCTTTTAATGAGATTCGCTTTTCTATCTTCATCTATCTTATTTGGAGCTACAACATAAGCATGATCTAGACTCTCTAGACCGGTTATCTCTTGCTTTCTCTTGCTACCTCTTTAGTAGATTAGATTAGATGTGTTTTCTTGATGATATCTTAGATTAGATGCAACTTGGTTCTTCAATAGATAGCTTTCCTTGCTTTACTAGATTGAATCCTTGCGTTGCACATTGTTCCAAGGATTCGATATCTTGGGTTCACCACTCGAGGGAAGAAGGGTCCCTTGACTACGACAGTGGATTTGTCCGCTTGCAAATCCATATGAACTTTGATACGATATCCTACCGTCAACAAGCCCCTTTTTCTGGCGCCGTTGCCGGGGAACAAGCAATCAAGATCCAATCTAGTATCGCTTATTTTCAGTTTTTCTTTCTATTTTCTTTTGCATTTCTTAAGTTTTATCATCCTCAAAAAGAAAAAAATCAATCTAATCTAGTTTTTGATTAACCCTAGTTTTTCTTTTGTTAGATTTTTGTTTTTGCTAACCCTAACCGGAGATGGTTGGCTACCCCTCCAAGAAACCCAAACTTTCTTTTGTGGATGATCCAGGAAAACTTTACAGGCAAAGGAGACATGTAACACAAGCTAAAGGATTGGAAACCCTAGATCCAAAAGCCAAAGTTGAAGGACCGTCGGAATCACCACCTCCAAGTCCAAAGGAAGATCAACCTCAATCACCACCCATGGGAGAACAACCACAACCGGAGCGCAAGATCGAGCTATGCACCCCGGACATCGTTGATCTACCTATCATAAACCTTCAAGACGTCGGAAGGCCGTTCCAGATCAAGGTCTCAACTATCTGCATGACGATTGTGGGAGCTTTGGACAACTTGCTGGGCGCCCGATGGGTAACAAATAAGAATTTCCGAGACAACCCCAAGGTCCCAAGATGGCGAAGGCTACTCAAACTCATTCAGGAGCGATGGAGGATCACACTAAGGAGACCATGAAGATCACGACTGAAGGACCGGAGTTTGAGATGCCGAGCCACTACATGAAGGAAGTTGTTGCATCCGTCAAGACCAAAGGACAAACCCAGCCTGTGAAGACCAAAAAAATGACCAAGCCGAAGAATAAGCCCGTGCCCAAGATGGTGTGGAAGTGGGTACCCAAGATTGCAATGCCCGCAAGAGCGTTGATCTGAAGTAATCAAGTGAAGAAGTCTAGCCATGGACTATAAACGAAGTGCTAGGCGGGAGGCAACCCGTTTCGTCGAGTCAAGAATAAGCTACCGGGAGGACAACCCGATTCCAGGTTTTTCGAGTCTTTTCAAGTAATTAGTTTTGAATTTTACTACGCAAAGACAATAGACTTAGAATGGTTGAACAATATTAGAGACATAATTCTTGGTTGAATATTTTGTTTTGATCATAAATCCTTTACATGAACCATCATATGTTGTTTGCTTCTTTTTCGAGATACCACAACCAAATAAATTTAGAACCTATCTCAACCTTTCATCCTCTTTATGATGTTGTGGTTGACTTGCTTTTCATGTTAAAAACACACGAGTAGAGCCACGACTTGTAACTAGATGTTATTTAAATTTCAGCATGTGGTAGGACTCGCGTGAACCTAGAAATTTGACTTTTAGTTGGTTTAAAAATCCTTATCCTTGGTTTCTCTAGAGTTAGAATTTTTCTAAGCCTCATTTAATTTTATTTTATTAAAAATCTCTCTCATCTAATAAAAATTAGAACCTAAACCTATGCCCCCATGATCAAGCCGGGAAAAGTTTCCTCTCAACTAATGAAGGCAAACGATACCGTTGAGACCAACATAAAAGTAGTCGGGAAATATTTTCGACTTACATTTATTTTTAATGTTTGAAAAACTTCTCTAAATTTATATTTAATAGCTCTAATGTTATTTATTTTTTCAAAATTAGAGGAGTACTTAGCATTAAAGCATGCTTAGAGGGAGGCAATCTAGTTAACCTAACCATACATGCACCATGATACATCATGGGATGCCCCTTTAACATCTCAAACCACATGCAAGGACAAGCATGGGGGGCATCCAAGGCTTTGTTTTGTAGGAATATCATGGAGGCATGTGAGGCAAGGGAGTACGGAAGTGAGTCAAAGCGAAAACATCAAGTGGAAGGAATAATAATGCAAGCGAAGGAGTGGACGAGAACGTTTGGAAGGTGCACGCGGTCACGAAGCAAAATGTGTGCGCTAGAGAAGAACCGAGCCAAGAGGAGGAGAGAGGTAAGTCTCCCATCCAGCTCTTTGTTCGTGTGCTCTAGTTTGTAGTCCGGAACCACCTTAGACTTAGCCATCCACCTCATTTGTTTCGTGCAACAAAACACATCCTAATTCCACTCAAAGTCCAGGCTCCAAAATAATATGTGTGTACCTTGTTACCGGTTGAAAACCCCGGATATATATTTGTGAGGGAGAGTGGTTCAATCATGGAAGAAACCTACAAGCTTTTTCACCAAAGAAGAAGGGATCATCGTCGTCTAAGCCATCATCGACAACCTCTTCGAGGAGGTGCTCGGTTTCCGAGTATCCTCGGAGTATTGAGGAGGACACGGCACCGCCGAGGAGGAACCACACTCTTCTCCTCGGTGGCATGAGGGCCACACGAAACTCGTTTATGATGTTTACCAGACCTCAAGGACATATGGAGGAGCCACCTGTCCGACCTCGCCACTCGACACGATCATCCGCTCCACATCCATACGCTCTGCGGTATTCCAGGGGTTTGTCATCATGACGGAGGAGGAGAAGAAACTCGCTCGCCTTGAGTAGAGGCTTATAGCGAACGTCGACTTCGACGACCAAGCTCTCCACGTATTGGGTTTTCATACGGGATGCCGAGGTTGGGTGCAATTCTCTAATGGAGTGTCGGCAAACACCCACAAGGAATTCGCCTAGGAAATTCTCATGACCATGGCGCATATCCTTGATGAAGGAGTGCTGAGTCTCTCATTCCGTTTGGAGAGAGCCATTCGCACCAGGAGGCCATCCACAAACTAGAGAGAGAGGAGGGAGATCTCCGGAGGGAGATCAACCACCTCGAAGGAAGCACCCACAAGTGGAGAAGAAGGAAGACACCGTCGGAAGGGTAACCGTGATCAACGGTGCTATGTCTAGCACCTTGATGGGTTAATCTCCTTATTCATCCATGGGTTGTAATCGATCTTGAGATGTAATCATACTTTGTTGGATTATCTATCAATCATCTTGTGTTGAATATACTTTATTGCTTAAGGTTAGCTACCATGCCATAAATGGAGTAGAGCTCCAATGCTTCCTTGGATCCATTCAATACGCCATGTCCATCATAGGTCTAGTCATGATACCTTCGCGCAGTGAGTACGAGAGGAGGGAAAGGGCGAAACCGTGGTCACAACCCCTGATAGATTACATTGGTTTTATGTTCAAAACGATTGCATGTTCTAGTATCGTAGACCCATGGGCGAGTGTCTCCTATCTTGATTGAACAAGAGGTTCCCTATGTATTAGGGAATAGCTCGGTTTTCAAAAGGGAGCCCCGGAACAAGTGGATGTGCATGGAGGCACATGGGAAGGTTTTTGGAGTATGATCGCGGGAGAAGCGTAGCAACAAAGAAATTTTATCCGGAACCCCATCATCCAAGAGTTTCACTCATGGATGTGCAAAAGGATTTTGGGGAGAATAAGAGAGACAAAGATAACCAACACGGAGTTGAATTGGCTTTACTCGTCTTTGGTTGCCAGGCAGCCAATCGACCCCACTCACCTCATGATCAATCGGTGGTGTTGTGAAGCAACATCGGGTTCGGGAGATAATGGTTCGGGGTGTTACCTCTCCATGTTGGCTATCTCTTTGAGACCGGGTATTACAAGGAACCCGAAGCATCTCTTAGCTGGGACCTCCCTAAGATTGAATATATGAAGAAAAGCAAATATATAAGTGAAGAAGAGAGAGGAGGCTTTAAAGTGGCCAAAGTAAATTTGCCCCTATTGGATGGAAGATTAAGACTTTTTCTTGATGGGAAAAGAAGATTGGTTAGAGGAAGGACTTGTTGTGCCGGTGAAGAAAAATAAAAGAGAAGGATTATAGGAGAAGGATCTTCTATGGCCCAAGAAGGAGGTGCACAACAAAATTATGTGCCACCATTTGGAGGAATTACAGCGCCGCCAAGTTACTACGGTGGTGTACCAATGCAAGCATGGGGGAGTGGTGCAGCCATACCCCCACCAAATTTTGCGGTGCCCTACGTAGCCTTTGCGGAGCCATATGCACACCTTCCTCAACCACAACAAAATATGGCCACCATTGGAGGATACGCTGCAAGAAAACAAGCAAATTATTGCAGCCATCCAAACCAATGCAAACCAAATGGGTGAAGAAAATGCAAACATCGCTTATGAGCTTTGACACCTTCACTTAGCACCGTCGGATAATTCATAGGAGGAGAGGCGCAATCCTGTTATGAGTAAGGGTACAACAACCAAGACTATCAGTATCAACCACCGGCGGAAGATTAGAGAGAGGAGGACCTTTAGTTTAATCTTTCCTTTACCCCCTTTACTTTAATTTTCAGCTTGTGTTTACTTATGTTTGCGTAGTGTTTTCAGTTTTTTTTAAATTTCAGCATGTGTGTTAGTTTATTTTCAGCACGTGTGTTAGTGTTTATTTTCATCATGAATAAAGTCACCACTGAGTTTTTACCATTGGTAAAGTTACAAAAGTTTGTGCCATGATGATATATGATTATAATTGCCGCTTTGTTTATCTTTGTACTTGTTTTATGTATCATTAAGCTAATGCTCTCTTAAAATACAAATCTGAATTTATCTAAATGCTAGCCTAATCTTTAGCGGAGGTTATGATAAAAATAAAGACCCATAGTGTTTTATGTGCTCTCAAGTTTTAGATGGATTAAAGATGATTTATTTTTGTTCTTAAAAGTAATACTAACCTTGTCATAAATACCACTTGCATGTTGCTCTACCTATCTAGAGCCATATATATATTTGAGTGCAAAAACTTAGTATACAAGGTTTATTTTTGGGTGAGTTATTTCAGGCCTTGATTTCTCTGTCCCGAGACTAAGAAGCTGGTCATTCCATTTTTGTCTATCTATCTTATTGCTAGCCTTTTATCCGTGCATTGTGTATCCCCACATCGGAGATCCCACAAACCTCGCCGGATATCCATCCTTAAAACCAAATATCATCTTTTGTGTTTACCTCCTTGACCACAACCTATCGTTGAGAATGGATCATCAATTCAAGGAAGATCGATGGTGCCAAGATTGAAGATTTCAAGTATCTTTCCGAAGGAAAAGTATTTCTGGTACCTACCTTATCTCTATCACCTCTTTGCCCGAGGACAAGCAAACGTCTAAGCATGGGGGAGGAGGTAGGTACATGCAATGTTAGAGTTCAAGGGTGAAGGACCGATACGGGGAACCAGAGAGGGGGAGTGAATGGGAGCCGATAAAAATTCTTCTCGAAGGAGATGAAAACTCCAACAAGATGAACACGGCTTCCAACACACGTCTCCGACTCACTACCCAAATTGGTCAAGCCCACGCAGCCGCTGGAGTGCCACTGGACCTAGGAACCAACACACAACCTTCCGATCCGAGAACGCAGGGGAACACCAAACCTCGAGTCTACAGACCAACACCGGTCAGACCGGTAAGCACCACCGGTCAGACCGATCCCTGCTAGTGAGAGTTGGCAACTTCCACTAAGTGGCTTCACACCGGTCAGGCCGGTGTAACACACCGGTCAGACCGGTCCAAGCCTGAAAGCCCCCAAATCACCAAACAAGCCAACCGACCACCAAACTGACCCAAACTCGAAACAGTAGCAACACAGGACCACAGCGAACACACCCAGGCGTTCACCCGAGCAAAAACCCACCGAGGATTGCACCGATCAGACCAGTCAAGAGCACCGGTCAGACCGGTGTAGCCTGGGCAGCTCGGGATGAACAGCACCCGCGGGTCAACTCCCCCAAATCCAAACCTCGATCTCCCGAATCGCTCCACGGACTTGAACAAGACTTTAGGGATATTAGGAACACCTCATGAGGAGTCCATAGCCCAGTTTAATCCCACCAAAACTTGTCCAAAAAGGAGGAATCGAAGAATCCCGCCAAGAACACCTCTAACCCTAGAACTCGGAAAACCCCAAAATCGAGCCCCTTTACTCACGGATTTGGGAGGGGAATCACAGCCCAAAGAACCACGAAGGGTTCCCACAAATTTCCCCCATCAAATCCCCAAGAGAAAGGTCCCGAAAACAACCCAAAGAAATCACCAAGAGAGGGCTCCAAAAATCACCACCAAGAACAACCGGGAACAACACATCCAAACCTTGACGAACCACGCCGAATCATCAATACATGCAACAAAGGTTCATACATGGTCTAGCTTGCCGCCCGATCATCCAACCCTCTCACAAGATCTCACCATGAAGCTCTCAAGCTAGTCCTATGGAAATCCTAAGGAAAATAGGAAGGGAAAATAGGAAAGCAAATGAACTAGGGTTCTAAGAGTTGGCTGCCATCCTCTCACCTCTTGGGTTATATGGAGGCAACCAAAAGTCTAAAATGCACATTCCTAATAACTAGGGATACAAGCCCCTCAAGGGCGGATTTGGAAGTCTTCATGTCTTCTCCATCGGATGGATGCCCGGCGACCGCACCCTGCGTAGCCTCGACGCAAGCCTTGCGATCCCGACGCGTGTCCTCCGCTTAGAAGATTCTGGACTGCGTCATCGCACACCGGTCAGACCGGTGCTCCTCACTGGTTAGACCGGTACCCACCGGTCAGACCGGTCAGACCGGTCTGGCACGGCTGCAGCACCGTCTTTGGTTCGTCGGTCTTGGCTTTGTGGATCAACCAAGGAACCCAGTGGTTTTCTGGTGAACCACCGAAAACCCCGCGAACTCGGTGTAGCCTCCGCCATTCTCCACTCATGACTCGGCTCCCACATAGTCCCGGCTCGACCTTGGTTTTGAGGCTCAACCAAGAAGTAGTCCATGACTTCATCTTGCTGTTCATGCCACCATGCGGCCCGCACTTGACCCCGCTGGCCACCGGGTCCCTCGAACGAAGCCTACTTGTCTTCTCCACACCTGGAGGCCTCACCGACGACGACCTTTCGCGCTTGTTCTTCACCTGCACCAACACCGGTCAATCCGTAACCCGCACCTCGCAATACTTAGCCAAGAATCAGTCCACACAACGTTGTCAATCACTCATCACACAAGGAAGCGACCATCCACCAGTCCTCGAACCACACATGGTCCTCAATCTCCCCCTTGATGAGTGCATTGACAACACCCACACGAAAGTAACAAGAGAGAAAAGAAAACGAAAAGAAACGATCAAAAAGAAACTCCTACAAGCGATCGAAAGCCATACAAAGGCAAAAAGCAAGATCACTTGAAGAAGACAAGTCTCAGACCCCTTAGGCAGGGGCAACGGCTCGACACGTCCGAGACAAAAGAAAGCTCAAGCAAAGAGCGCAAACCACCAAACCAAAGCTCGAAAAACCACAAAGAGCTCCCCCTGCACACATGCAAGCTCCCCCTGAACCAATGCAACTCCCCCTGGATGAATGCATGCAAGCCACTTGAAAACAGGGCAGTTGCAACACTTTCAGCTCACACCGGTCAGACCGGTCACCACCACTGGTCAGACCGGTGCCCAACATGTGCACAGGACCAGCACTCACACCGGTCAGACCGATGACAAACAGAGCCCAGAAATGGCTCGAAACCACCTAAAAACCTTCTAAATGCACCCAGCAAGCCATTTCAAGCTCAAACTTCTCTCCCTTGTTGGCAATGCATGAATCAAGCCAAAATGCAAAATTTTCAACCTAGAGCTTCTCAAATAGACAAAATTCAACAAAGAATGCTACACATGTCAAAATGAGCAAGTTAGATACTCTACGGCTTCGTATCGATCTCAACTACATGATCACCAAGTTTCACAACCATTGGACGAAGGTAACATGGATTTGAGCAATATTGCGAAAAAACTTGCCTCTCATGAGCAAAGTCCTAAACATGATCAAAGGATATCAAAATGGCAAAGCCACACAAACTTCATGCTAGGACAGCCATTCTAATCATAAGACCATCACAAACACCCACAAGCACCTCATGTCATGTCAAAGCCACCGAGCCATGTGCCTACTTCTATGTATGAGACTTCTCATTGGTAGGCATCATGCGACGGTTTAGCACCCAAAGCAAATTAAATTCAACACATATGACATGGGAGCATATTTTCTAAGCATTTTTCATTTTATTTTCAGATTCATATACGGTACATGAAATGTCTTTGCGACAAAAAGGAACTTATGCCCCTCCACAAGATGAAGCAAGAGGGCTAAACATTTATGATGACAAATGAGCCTTTGGCCCCATATGATCAATAAACTAGCTATCTAACCACAAATTAAGCATAGCCAAGCCACTAAAACATGTCAAGATCATATAAGGGCATTTACACATGAGAGAGCATACATGTGACATTTTCAAAAACATAGCTATCAACCATGGATTATTCATCAAGATCATCAAGATCTAAGCCAAACTAACCATAGCATACCAAACAAGCTCACAAAGACATATATCTCATTCCATGGTGAACAATGTATATGAGAGAAGCTTTTCCTAACCAATGCATATGATACAAAATGCATGCAATCTAAGATACAAGGATGCCTATACATCATGTTACATATGCCATGCCAAATGCAAGAAGTGCACAAAGGAAAGCTATACATATGCTACAAAGGAGCTCCCACACACAAAGCTCACAAACCACCGGCTCCTCGAGGGGAGGCAAAAAGGACTCGACACCACCGGCAAAAGAGCAAAGGAGCACAAAACTCACAAGCTCCCCCTAAACTCATGCATTAAGGCCAAAAAGCATACAAAGCTCACCTTACACACATGAGATAGGGCAAAGAGCAAAAGAAACCAAGTGGCTTGACCAAGGCCACACACTCAAAGGTCACAAATACACTTACCGTTATCATTTCTTCACAATTCACTCATCCTTGTCCACCATCCCCGAAAGTGATGCACCTACATGTCACCACCGGGATATGAAGCCGAAGAACCACCCCCGATATCAACCAAATGTTCTCCTGGCCATCCACCTGCAACTCAAAACCAAGAGCGAGAGCGAGCAAACGACTCAACACTTGGGTTAGTTCCAAAAGTGTAAAACCAGTGCCTAGCCATTTGCTCGAAAGTGGGGTTAGCACAAACCAAACAATCTTTTCTACCAAAGCTACCTCCACGAACACCACCTCGATAACCACCATGAGGTAACCAAATCTCTCTACCTCGAGGAGGACCAAAGCCACAAAGGAAAACCCGTGGACTGTCCCTCCTCTCCATCTCAAAGCTATGGATACTCCCATCCCCGTATTGAGCACGAGGAGGAGAATGCCTAGCAAACTGACCTCCAGCAAACTTTCCAGACCAACCACCAGAACCACGACCTCCTGAACCAAACTTAGCATCTGTACGAGCACGAAACCCAAATTGCTGCCTGTCCAGGCCTGCACCGGCACCGGTCTGACCGGTGTAGCCCGACCAGCAGCACCTCCAACAGCCTTCCGCTCTCCCCAAGCCCGAACTGTCCTCACACTCGCCTTGGCCCTGGGCATCTGCACACGAGGCTCAAGTACACCATCGGAAGGGTGGTACTTGTCCTTGTTAGCCCACTCCTTTGCCATTCTCTCCTCACACTTCCTCTTGAAGCAAAACGCTCTCTTGTGACCATCCTTTCCACAAAACTCACAATGGAAATGGATTGATCTGGGGTTAGGCTTGGGATGAGGCCCTTCACAAGGCTTCTCACTTGGTTTCTCACTAGGCGTTTCACTTGCCTTCTCACTCGGTTTTTCTCTTGGTTGGTTTGGCTTGGATGCAAACTTGTCTTTGGGTGTGGGTTGTGGTGGAACTGAAACATTCCCAAATTTCCTTTCTCTCTCACCACTGCCCTCACCAACCTTATCAAACCCCAAGGCCCAACCGTCAAAGCGCTTACAGCTAGCAATCATCATACCAAGCTGAGGTTCTTGACTCGACAACCAACTCAGCGCTTCACGCAACTTATCATTCTCATCTTGCAAGCGACCAACACATTTTGCAAGATCCAAAGTCTTCATAGCATGCAACTCACA
Source organism: Cenchrus americanus (assembly GCA_947561735.1). Classification (NCBI taxonomy): domain Eukaryota; kingdom Viridiplantae; phylum Streptophyta; class Magnoliopsida; order Poales; family Poaceae; genus Cenchrus; species Cenchrus americanus. The sequence goes on along the minus strand of OX387241.1, from coordinate 94,622,218 downwards.
TGTAGAGCAAGAAGTAGGAATAGGCACTTTCAAATCAGCCTCAAGCGAGACAATGCGAGAACGGAGCTCAACAATTTTCTCATGCAAACCAGGGCAAGAAGTGCAAGCACCAAGCAAAGTGGGTCTAGATTGTAGCTCAGCCAACTCAACCCTAAGCACATCTAGTTCCTCACACTTTGAGGCATACTTCTCCCTAAGATTAGTCAAGTCATCTAGAAAAGCAGAGCAATCAGCACAATCATTTTCATCAGAAACAACAGGGCTAGCCTTAAGCGAATCAATTTCAAGCTTGCTATCAAGAACCTGTGTTTCTAGCTCAGCCACTCTAGTCCTAGCATCCTCGAGCAAAGATCTAAGCTCCTTCCAAAGCTGCTTAGCCTCTCTAAGCATGTGATTGCGGTTATCAAGCAAGTCAACCAACTCCTCATTCTCCTTGCGCAAAGAAGAGAGCTCATCACATACCTCATCCTCGGAATCCAAGTCCGAGGCGTCCTTCTGGCTTCTCTTGCTGCTCAAACTGCGAGCCATGCCGCAGAAGTCGTCCTTGAGGCTTAGGCATGTCACACAAAGGCCGTTGAGATACTTGCCGAGGTTCTTCTTCTTCTTCTTCTTCTTCTTCTTCTTCTTCTTCTTCTTCTTCTTCTTCTTCTTCTTCTTCTTCTTCTTCTCCTTCTCCTCCTCCTCCTCCTCCTCCTCCTCCTCCTCCTCCTCCTCCTCCTTCTTCTTCTTCTTCTCCTTCTTCTGCTTCTCCTGCTTCTTCTGCTTCTCCTTCTTCTTCTGCTTCTCCTTCTTCTTCTCCTCCTTCTTCTCCTCCTCCTTCTCTTCTCCTCCTTCTCTTCTCCTCCTTCCCTTCTCCTTCTCCTTCTCCTTCTCCTTCTCCTTCTCCTTCTCCTTCTCCTTCTCCTTCTCCTTCTCCTTCTGCTTCTTCTTCTTCTTCTTCTTCTTCTTCTTCTTCTTCTTCTTCTTCTTCTTCTTCTTCTTCTTCTTCTTCTTCTTCTTCTTCTTCTTCTTCTTCTTCTTCTTGTCATCCTCTTCGTCTTCATCACTTGAGCTTGAAGACGTGTCCTCGGAATCGGACTCGATGTCGCTCATCTCTTCATCTTCTCTCGAGACCGAGCCTTCTTCCCATGTTCATGATCCTTCTTCTTGGACTTCTTCCTCTTGTCCACGAACTTGTGCTTGTCGTGGTTGTTCACCTTCGGACACTCGGCGAAATAGTGTCCAGCCTTGCCGCATTTGAAGCATGTCCTTGTGTTCCTCCTCATGTTCACCCGGTTCTCGTGCAGCCTCTCGAATTGCCTCGTCAGGAGTGCCAGCTCGTCCTCTCTAAGCACGTCGAACTCCTCATCTGGCATAGACATCAAAGAGGACAAAGAGAACATCCTGGTGGATGGGTTAGTGTTAGCCTTTCCATTTGAACCACCGATGAGGGCGAGACTATGAGAGTCAGTCGGGCCCTCGATCTTGGCTGTCATGCCCCTATCCACCTCAGCCGACTTGAGCTTCGAGAACAGCTCGTTCACCGTCAGAGTGTCATACTTCCCCGACTCCACAATGGCCTCGAACTTTCCGCCCCAAATCGTACGATCCAAAGAGTGTAAGAGCTTGACCGCTCTATCATGATCATCGTACGGGAGGACATCCACATTGGCCCTCATGTTGTTCACAACCACCGTGAACCTTTGAAACAAGGCATCGATGGACTCACCGGGGAGATGAGTGAAGTTCTCGTACCCTCTCCGGTAGGTCGCATACATCCGTGCCTGAACCTGGGCATTCCCAACATGAGCCTCCTTCATTACCGTCCAAATTCTACAAGCCAAGTTCTCGGTGTGCACCTGATCAAACTCAGGCTGACACAAAGCACGAAACAGGTAGTCGACCGCCTTATTGTTGGTGTCGAAGTTGTCCCTCGATCCTGGAGCGAGGAAATCCATCGTCTGGACATAGCCTGTGTCCACCGTGACATCCCAAAGGATCTGACCTTTTCCGCGGAGGAACGCACCCATCCGCTTACTCCACATCTGGTAGTTCTTGCCATCGAAGTGTGGAGGACCCGAACCTCGTTCCTGGTACGCCATCCTTGGATCTTAGACTGGTTAGAGTCAACAAAGACCCGAACCGGCTCTCATACCACTTGAAGGACCGATGGGGCGAACCAGAGAGGGGGGAGTGAATGGGAGCCGATAAAAATTCTTCTCGAAGGAGATGAAAACTCCAACAAGATGAACACGGCTTCCAACACATGTCTCCGACTCACTACCCAAATTGGTCAAGCCCACGCAGCCACTGGAGTGCCACTGGACCTAGGAACCAACACACAACTTTCCGACCCGAGAACGCAGCGGAACACCAAACCTCGAGTCTACAGACCAACACCGGTCAGACCGGTCCCTGCTGATGAGAGTTGGCAACTTCCACTAAGTGGCTTCACACCGGTCAGGCCAATGTAACACACCAGTCAGACCGGTCCAAGCCTGAAAGCCCCCAAATCACCAAACAAGCCAACCGACCACCAAACTGACCCAAACTCGAAACAGCAGCAACACAGGACAACAACGAACACACCCAGACGTTCACTCGAGCAAAAACCCACCGAGGGTTGCACTGGTCAGACCGGTCAAGAGCACCGGTCAGACCGGTGTAGCCTGGGCAGCTCGAGATGAACAGCACCCGCGGGTCAACTCCCCCAAATCCAAACCTCGATCTCCCGAATCGCTCCACGGACTTGAACAAGACTTTGGGGATATTAGGAACACCTCATGAGGAGTCCATAGCCCAGTTTAATCCCACCAAAACTTGTCCAAAAAGGAGGGATCGAAGAAATCCCGCCAAGAACACCTCTATCCCTAGAACTCGGAAAACCCCAAAATCGAGCCCCTTTACTCACGGATTTGGGAGGGGAATCACAGCCCAAAGAACCACGAAGGGTTCCCACAAATTTCCCCCATCAAATCCCCAAGAGAAAGGTCCCAAAAACAACCCAAATAAATCACCAAGAGAGGGCTCCGAAAATCACCACCAAGAACAACCGGGAACAACACATCCAAACCTTGACGAACCACGCCGAATCATCTATACATGCAACAAAGGTTCATACAAGGTCTAGCTTGCCGCCCGATCATCCAACCCTCTCACAAGATCTCACCATGAAGCTCTCAAGCTAGTCCTATGGAAATCCTAAGGAAAATAGGAAAGCAAATGAACTAGGGTTCCAAGAGTTGGCTGCCATCCTCTCACCTCTTGGGTTATATGGAGGCAACCGAAAGTCTAAAATGCCCTTTCCTAATTACTAGGTATACAAGCCCCTCAAGGGCGGATTTGGAAGTCTTCATGTCTTCTCCATCGGACGGATGCCCGGCGACCGCACCCTGCGTAGCCTCGACGCAAGCCTTGCGATCCCGACGCGTGTCCTCCGCTTCGAAGATTCCGGACTGTGTCGTCGCACACCGGTTAGACCGGTGCTCCTCACAAGTCAGACCCACCGGTCAGACTGGTCAGACCCACCGGTCAGACCGGTCTGGCACTGCTGCAGCACCGTCTTCGGTTCTTCGGTCTTGGCTTTGTGGATCAACCACGGGACCCAGTGGTTTTCTGGTGAACCACCGGAAACCCCACGAACTCGGTGTAGCATCCGCCATTCTCCACTCATGACTCGGCTCCCACGTAGTCCCGGCTCGACCTTGGTTTTGAGGCTCAACCAAGAAACCATCCATGACTTCATCTTGCTGTTCATGACACCATGCGGCCCGCACTTGACCCCGCTGGCCACCGGGTCCCTCGAACGAAGCCTACTTGTCTTCTCCACACCTGGAGGCCTCACCGGCGACGACCTTTCGCGCTTGTTCTTCACCTGCACCAACACTAGTCAAGCCGCAACCTGCACCTGCAATACTTAGCCAAGAATCAGTCCACACAACGTTGTCAATCACTCATCACACAAGGAAGCGACCATCCACCGGTCCTCGAACCACACATGGTCCTCAAAGGGGAGCAAATAAAAAAATTTTGAGAAAGAAAAAGAAAAAAATGAGAAAAAGAAAGAAAGAAAAAGAAAGGAAAGTCAGTATAAAGAAAAAAAATGATGAGAAAAGAAAAAATATGAGTATGTATGATATAAAAATAAATAAAGTGAACTCCCCTGTTCTCTAAAGTGCATTTGGAATTTCAAGGCTTCAATATTAAAAGATCCAAACTCATCTTTCCAACCATGTGCAATCCGATAACGAGGACTTCCTTTGTGCCTCGGGATCACTCTTTGCCGTTTGCACATGTCCACCCATCTCAAGTGTGTGTATTTTTCTCTCCCCTCCTTGATTTAACATTATTTTCCAGTGACCTTTTTGACGAGTCTCGGTAAGACCATGAGAAGCTTGTCTTGTTTTGACAACATCTCATTTATAATATCTTGGTAGGACTAAACTTTCCCAAGAGCTCCATATAAAGCCTACCACTTACATATATGTTTTGATAGGGAAAGGAGTAGAAGAAATAGGCTTAAGAGACAAGATGAGATGAGAGTTCATGAGCAAGATCCAAGGTAGTTTAAATTTGTGAACTTGGTTTAGCTCTTTTTCATCTTGTTCTTTATTTCAAAATTTTTGAGATCCATTTGAATTTTGGGAGCATGTTAATACTTGTGGGATGAGCTTAATTAAATATCTACCCTCCGTAGGGATGAAGGCTAGTACATTATGGAACTTTAACGAACTAAACTTTTGAGAGCATTATGTTTTCTCATGTATGATCAAGTGCAAGGTTTAAACAATGAAGGGCAACGATGATATCCATCGAAGGCTTACTCGAGGACGAGCAAGGTTTAAACATGGGGGAGCTGTTGACAGTGAAATTCCGTCAACCTATCCATGAGTTTACCTTCGGTGTTGGCATGAATTTTATATCTTATCCATTGGTACTAACCCCCGTGGTATAACAAGTTCACTTGTGCATGTCGGTTTTGGAGTTTAGTGTTTATGCATGGTTTTAGCGTTGAAAGCAAGACTTCCGGGATAAGTTCATTAAGCACCTCATGACAAGACCTTGAAGCCTGGTACAAGTCAAGCAATGAAGTGATCATGACTCCAAGAAGCCCAAGGACCAAGCCCGAGAAGATGACAAACTCCGAGGACCTAGCCAGAAAAGTGCCGAATCTTGCGAGACAAGGAGCTTCGTCAAATTCGGAGAGAAACTGACGACAAGGGCCCACATAGAGATACGGGGAGTATATTGAAGACTCGGGAAGCAACACCGGGCGAAGGAGGCCACGAACTGGGCCAAAGTGGGCCCTGGCCGGCCGGCCCAGCCCATTTCGAGGCCCAGTCGCCCCCCCCCCTTTGACCTAGATGCATCTCGGGCTATTTATAGCCCCCTGACCGAGAGCCACGCATCAATCAATTCGTCATCCGCCGCCAAGGAGCAGAGAAGCTTGAGGGACACCATCTCGGAGATGAGGGTCGTGCTAGTTGTCTAGGTTCTCCCTAGACGACGTGGAAACCTTGCATGGAAGACCACATCGGAGCTCCGGAGCAAGGTCAAGATCGAGGTAGGATCCCGGTGGTGATCTTGTTCATGTAATCATTCATGGTGAAGTTTTTATAGTGAATCCGATTTCTAGCGATCAAGTGCCTTCTCGATGATTTTGTTTTCTTCTTGGTTTTGCTTCTTCCCCAATCTATACTTAAGATAGATTGCTTAGGGTGCTCTTGTAGCCGCGGTGGCTAAAGGTGCATACCGGACCGACCAAGTGATTTCAACTTGTTCTTATCGAACTCGCCCTAGACTACCCGCATGAATAGGAATACATTGTGACAGAACGGGGGTTCCGAAAGGCGGGCGTTTTCGGAATCGGACCGGAGGCCGCGGTTTAAAGATGCTTTTAATGAGATTCGCTTTTCTATCTTCATCTATCTTGTTTGGAGCTACAACATAAGCATGATCTAGACTCTCTAGACCGGTTATCTCTTGCTTTCTCTTGCTACCTCTTTAGTAGATTAGATTAGATGTGTTTTCTTGATGATATCTTAGATTAGATGCAACTTGGTTCTTCAATAGATAGCTTTCCTTGCTTTACTAGATTGAATCATTGTGTTGCACATTGTTCCACGAATTCGATACCTTGGGTTCACCACTCGAGGGAAATAGGGTCCCTTGACTACGACGGTGGATTTGTCCGCTTGCAAATCCATATGAACTTTGATACGATAATCTACCGTCAACAGAAGGGCGTCCCACAAAATGCGGGCAAACCCCTCAAAGTGCAGCCCGTCGGTACGGACTGAACCGTCAGGACGAACCTCTCAGAAAAGCCGTCCAGCCATCTGCATCACCAAAAACTCCCACTGGTCAGCGTGAGTTAAAAGATGACAGATTCTGTACAGTGCATAAAAATGCATGTAACTCAAAAACCGTTGAGTCAAAAATTCCCAAATTTCACCACATTATTGATGAGATACTTAGACACAAGTTTGGTATTCAAAGGTTGAGCTAAAAACAAAAGGAAAATGCTCAAACAGTTCAATATTCAGATTGCTGTCACCCAGAAATTCTAGCCAACAGCACTGCATTAAGCAGAGCATAACTCCAAATTCCCTTACTCAAAATTTTTGAATTTTGTACAGCAGAACCACAACAAGATTTAGAGCAACTTTGGTATCTAGCACTTTTCCAGGAAACTAGATTTTTGGGGCTGAAAAAAATTCAGAACTGAACTGCTCCAAAAAGACAACTAGATTAAGCCTTAGGAAAAAGATCTTAGCTTGAGTTTGGTTGATCCAAATTTCATGAAATTTTTACAACATGTACCTAAGAAGATTTGGAACCTTTGTCTTATAGATATTTTCTGGATAAAACTTGTTGTATTGATCGGAAAAAGAATTCCAGACCAGCCGCTTGATCACCTGATAACTAGATGGACCTTAAGTGCTTTTTGATAGATTTTGATCAAGACTTGACTTCTAGTTTAAAAGTTTAAGGTTGCTGTTCATTTAAAATTTTTAACATGATGCAAGCAAGACCTATGCGTCCTCAAGGCAATTCCTTGTCAACATCGAAGTTAGCGCCGGTGGAATGGCACAATATACGACTCTCCCTATAATAGCTAGTCGAAAGCTATTCATTTTTAGTTACCGTACCTAACGAATTGTGGTTAGTGTACTTGCAGAAAATCACATAACATCCCGAACCTTTCATGCCAGCACTCATGAAAGCGTCCACATAAATTACCGTTCACCATAGAAACGACATCCATGCATAAAGCCACTGCAATGGACAACGTCCTATTTAAGACTCTGACGCGACGTCAGTGCCCATTGGAATAGGTCTCACTCATCCCTCACGGACTTTCCTGTGGTACCATCACATATTACAAAACGTGACGAGACGCAGACGCGACGTGGCGCCCATTGGAATAGGTTCCACTAGTCCCTCACAGGACTTCCCTGTGGTACCACCACGTAAGAAAAAAACGTGATGAACTAGTATGGTTGTGCAAGAAGGTAAGTCTTGACAGAAAGTAATGTGCTAGAAGTTAGTCTAGATAAACCATAATTAAGTAGCCACTAGAAAAACCCAAAAACCTCTAGGGCCCCTCGGACTAAACAATCCTTAGCGTCCCTAATGTATTTTGGAAAACGCACCTTAATCTTGCAAGTTTTATTCTAAAACATGTTATTAAGGGTGTATTAAGACCTCTGGAGTACAAGTGAAGCTCTGATGCCAGCTGTGATAGAACCACTCAAATTAATTCCATATTATTGCCTAAACCACTCCACTTGGCCATTAAGCAATAATATAGAAGTAACTTGTCGTCTCTGTCGGGTCAAACCCGGTAAATCACTTACATCACATGATCGACAATTGTACATCAAAACTCACACGAAGGCGAGTCCAGAGATAAACAAGTCACAAATTATTACATAGCATCCTTCAAAGGTTTGTTATTATAAACCAAGACTTTTGCATAAAGGTAAATGGTTCAGAGTTTGAAACACAGCGGAAATGAAATACTAATCGACATAAGCAACATCACACGAGGCCATCTATGATGCCACTAAGCACTGTCATCCTCCCACTCGTACTCCCAACCGGGTGGGAGAGAACCAGGCCACGGAAAGCCATCATCACACACATCATTACCTGAAAAACATCAACAATAGCAAGGCCGAGTATACTAATACTCAACAAGACTTAACCGTCGCGTGATTGGAAAATCACCAACTCTCTAGACATGTAAGGCTTTATGGCTACTGGGTTGTTTTGCTGAAAAGCAACAAAGAGTATGTCCTTACTTTCAAATTTTAGCTCCAAATTATATTCATTTAACCAACTAATTCAAGCATGAGTGTACAATACAAATTAAACAAGTATACAAATTCCTTCTCAATTCCATCATTAAGCGACATAGAGTGGATGGTTAAGCAGTCTCAGATAATGGTGAGAGGCCGACGATCTATCGATTAGTAACCTTGCAAGGTGGACCTAAACACACGGGAGAATGCATACCCCAAGAATGCCAAATAAAACCAAAAGGGGTGGGGTACACACCAACCAGGCGGTTCCCAACCGTCCTCGGTTCAGGATCAAGTCCACTGTCCCTGGTACAAGTTTACCCGGTCACGGTATCTGACCGCCCAGATCCACACATGTACCACTGCCTAGAATCTGGGGATCACTCCCGGGATTAGTGGTAGAGAGTTCCCTTGCCGGATCAGGAAAGTACTAGGCTTACCGGTCCCATTCCCGATAAAGGCTTAGTACGTTCAAAAGCTTAACCACTAACATCTATTGACCGGAGTCGATCCCATGCTCTTACCACATGAGCAGATAAGTTTAACAATCTTATGATTCCAACATAAGGGACCTATAGCTCACGAGTGACGGTCTTCACTCGACTTTTACCGTGGTCCTAAGCATGGCACCTAGCAACCTGTCATGCTAGTATTTGAACATAGGAACCTAGGATCATGCATCTAAGGTTTCACTTCAACTCCTGAACATAAATGCACAAGCATCGCATAAAGGATTGCGTAAGTGAAGAAAAGTAGGTTATGCTCCGGGCTTTCCTTCACTGGCAAAGTCAGTAGTGTGATCCTCCGAACTTTGGTCCGGGTCTTGCTGCACTTCCACCACATTCACTTCTCCCTCAGCTGGTTCCCCTTCAGACTTAAGCACTAGCTCATAGTTTCCGTCGGGGAGTTCTATACGATATGCAGATGCATTATTATCCAAGTACACAAACTTAAGAAATTAAATTCAGCTCTGAATTCAGAGATAAACATATGGTGTTTTGTTGGCCATAATCACCTTGACAAGTTTTTAATAAACTTTTCTTCACCAAAGACAAGTGGATGTGTGTGGAACTTTATTCTTGTTTGATGGTGATTGTGTGCACATCTAAGTTCATTAGTTAAGTAAACTTTACAAAAGTACTTGGGGTCGTTCAGGGGTGATTTGATGAATCCCAAGCTTTGAATTTAAGTTGCAAACAGGAATATTTCTGTTTTCCATGTGTTCCATTCATTTAAAGCTTGATTACTTAGGAAATTAATTTTGGTAAATATATGAACAAACTGACCACGACGCTTTACCAGCATGCATATTAGCAACACATAAATACTGACCAAACATGAGGTAAAACAAAGCTACAAAATAAATATGATAAATGCAACAAGTTAAAGCTACTAGGGGCATGAATAAATCATAAATCAAAATATACATATGATCTGAGGCTATAACTTGGCGCACAACACGATAAAGATATATTTAGCTTACACACCAAAAATTGGATCCATTACTGCAGCAGAAATATGGATTTGAACTTAACTCAAACTAATCACCATAAATTAGCAGAAAAATCTACACATGTCGACAATTCATCTCCTATTTATGACAGATACTACTAAGCATTATAGAGCTACTACAAAAAATTAGATGGCATTTCATCAACAGATAAATTTAAACAATTCATACATAGAGAATAGGCTGAAATCAAATTAAATTCATAACTGAAGATATACACATGATTTAAGTGCCATTTTTTACATCGTGCCAGGAATGAGAACATGAACAACATATCCAAAATTCACATCTGTTAGTATTATATATTTCAAGTTATTTCAAATCTACTCAAACTGATCAATTCAAATTTATTTAAAAACTACATCGAATTTTGAAAACTTCCTTTCTAGAAAACTTAGTTTTCTTCACAAGGACTCCAAAATAGTTGAGTTGGTATTTTCCGATTTTTCTACCATTTACTACGCAATTTACAAGTTTCAGGATTTTGAATCTAGGATTTAAGATTCCTTTTAGAGTTAGGCCTTGGTTCTTTTGCTTAAGACCTTGGAAAGAATGCAATCATCGCAAGGATGTCCCTGGCGGCGGGGCAAGGCCAGCAACCGGCGGGGGACGACCGGACTTAGGCGTGTGAGCGGCTAGGGTGGGGTTTCAACTCACCCTCGTTCGATTGGCGGGGTTTGCTCGACCGGTAACAACTCCGGCGATGGCCGGCGGCGGGAAGGGCGGCGGACGGCCGCGGCGTCCGCGACTCCGGCGAGCAGTGGAGGGCTCAAGGGGTGTGGTTGGAGGCTAGGGTGGCGCTTGAACTCGAGGAGGGGCGGTGGAAGGCGGGGCGAACCGGTGGGCTCTGTCCAGCGGCGACGGCGAGCGCGGCGGAGCGGCTCTGTGTTACGCCCGGGAAAATGCGAAGGAGGAGAGGCGTGAGGGGCGTCTAGCGGGCCTATGGGCGTGTATGCACGCCAGGCCGGCTCGGCCGGACCGGGCCGCGCGCGCGTGGGCGGCGACGGCGGCCGAACCGCGCGGTGCGGCCGGCGTCGGCGCGTGTGCGCGTGGCCGTGGGCCCGGCCACTATGGCCGAGTGTGGTCCACACCGTGATGGCATACGGACGGCGGGCGGGGGTGGGCCCGGTGCGGGCGCCGGCGTGACGTCGCGCACAGCACGCGTGCTCCGACGTTCTGGCCCTGTTTTCAACTTGCTGAAGCCCCCTTTGACCGACTTAAACTCAAGAATTTTGAACTAAAGTTCAAATTCGCCAAATACGAAGTTGTAGACCAGATAACCCTCTCCAACTTTCGTAAAGGTCGACCTATCAAAATCTCAACCGCTTTGGAGATAAACTTGCTTGAAGTTGCAGATTTTTATGGCTCGGTCAAACTGTTTAGTAGAGCTTTGACTGAGTTTTTGAGGGTTTAAACCTCAAAATTTGAAATGCCGGTAATTGAATGGAATGTGTTCCCGGAAAAACTGAGCAACTTTTGTATTGGCCGAATTTGAAGTTCTATTGAAAAATTTTGAGATTTGACCAAAGTTCTAGGGATAGGTCTAGGGTTCAAAAGGTGTTTGACCACTATTAAGGGCTTTGACTCAGTCAACTCATGATTATGCTTCATTAGTGATTGAGAATAAGATTTAAAACATCAGGGATGTCACAGCGGGCACCTGGGTCAAAGGTGAATCCCCGCCACGCTGGTCCTCTAACACTACCTGGGAATCAGATCCCGGCGTTGTTCGACCGACCCGCACTGTGCAGCCATCTCCAGTGTTGTGTGGGTGCTGTGCGAGAAGGCCGGTGTGATTCTGTGACACTGTGCCACCAACTCCCGACCTCCTCCATGTCGCGCCCCTCAAAAGAGCACGACGACACCCTCGAAAGGGGTACGGCCACCAACTCCACACCCGCACAGGACGACGCTGTGACGTAAGACCGGCGGAGCGCGCCTTCTCTGTCACCTCGGTCCTGTGAGGCCATCCCCGCCACTGTGCCACCATCCCGGGCATTGCAGGGTCATCCCCAGCACTGTGGGAATCCAGGGCGACGGGACGCCGCCACGTGTGCTGTTGTGCAGCTTCTGATCCCCCATCAGCCAAACCCTCGAATTGGTGTACGAACGACGATCAAACAAGGACTCCAGCGCTACTACCCTCGAAGCATCCCTGGACATGCACAGGAGCCACCACGACACTTGCCAGGGGAAAGATTCACCAGGATGACCATTGAATTACCGGCACTGTGCGCCATGCTGCCATACCGCACCTAAAGTCCCGCGACACGACTGTAAGCCGCCTCCCCTTGGTCTATAAAAGGAGGTGGTGACCCCTTAGCCACGGGGACGATAGATAGCTCACTCACCCGCTTTTTTGCCTTCCCTTCGATATTGGCATTTTCCTCAATCAACCCTCAGGGACCTGGAGGCTCCTCCTCCTCTCCCGCCTAGCTTGTAGCCCCCTCTACGAGCACCACGGTGCCTTGCAATACAGCGCCCCGAGAGCACCCCAGCTAGACGTATGGCCCACAGCCAGAACCAGGATAAACCCTATGTCCCAGAGTTGCTTAGCGCCGGCCATCGAGAGATCGATATCAGCGCATCTACTAGTTAGTGTCGGGACTACTTTCCACACCGACAAAGAGGTCGGGCTCGGTTTTCTGTCTGCGAGCTTGGCAGACTGTCCGCGGATACTGTGCGAACTGTCCGCGAGGTGCCAGCCAGCTAGATGTTCATCATGTTTTTCGCGTGTTCTTGGTTCATTTCGTTTCGATTCATTCAGCTGTTGATGGATAAAAGATGTATCACTCTACGATCCGCAAGCGTACGGACCCCACACCTTTTTCACCACGGGATTCCCAAGGTTCTTGTCAATCCGTGGAGCAAGGGGATTACAAGCGTTTAATCCACAAGGACACACTAGTTACTAAAACCCTAACTATTATTAAACTAGAAAACAACTAAATTACACTAGAGAGAACGATAAACGATCAAGGTAGAAGACACTCACCCATGGGTCTACGAAACTAGAGCATGCAATCGCTTAAAGACATGAAAACCAATGTAATATATCGGGGGTTGTGACCACGGTTTCGCCCTTTCCCTCCTCTCGTACTGTCACTACGCGAAGGTATTCATGACTAGACCTATGATGGACACGACGTATTGAATGGATCCAAGGAAGCATTGGAGCTCATACTCCCTTTACGGCATGGTAGCTAACCTTAAGCATTAAAGTATATTCAACACAAGATGATAGATAGATAATCCGAAAAAGTGCGATTACATCTCAAGATCGATTACAACCCATGGACGAATAAGGAGATTACCCCATCAAGGTGCTGATCATGGCACCGTTGATCATGGTTTCCCTTCCGACGGTGTCTTCCTTCTTCTCCACGAGAGGGTGCTTTCTTCGAGGTGGTTGATCTCCCTCTGAAGATCCTCCTCCTCTCTCTCTCTAGCTTGTGGATGGCCTCTGGTGCGAATGACCCCCCCTCTGTCGAATGGCGGCGCCAAGGCTTTTTAGGGTTCAAGATCCTTCGGGTGCAAGGAAAACGGGACCGAACCGGCCTCCGTAGTGGGCTTGGCCGGCCGGCCTGGGCTGACCTGCCTAGGCCCACCTCGGCCCGGTTCGGTCGCCCCTTTCGCTCCGTGGGTCCTTATGCATTTATGTACTTTGCCCCCTCCACTTGCATGATTTTGATGATGTTATCCTCGCGTCCAAGATGGAGGTTCTCTTCGCATGAAGTTCGATCTTTTACGCTTCAATCCCCGGGGGTGTTCCTCGTAGCACTTCGGTCCTTGCCACCTTTGGAAGTGATTTCATCAAGCTCATGAACATGAACAAGACTCCGTAAATACTCCTTTGAACTTGTTGCGAATCCGTCCTTTATGCCCATGTTTTCCTACATAAACACAACACTTCCAAATGCATGCACAAAGATGAACTTGTTATATGATTAGTGTGCCTAGTGGCGGGTTAGTTCCATAATCAAATCCAAACCAAAGTGTAATGAACATGCTAGGTGTACCAAAATACACCGTCAACATCTCCCCCACGCTTAGCTCTTGCTCGTCCTCAAGCAAGTACTCGTAAAAGAACTTCGTCCAAGGTGTTGTAATCATGTACCACTTATCCTTCTTCACAAGTTAGTCAATCCTTTCATCTTTAATACATAAACACAAAGTAATGATCATCAAACTTAAACATGGGCGTTTAGAATCTTTACCACGTCAAGATTTACCCCACAACTCAAACTCTTCACTCGAAGTCTTCAATTTCAGCCATGCTTACTTCTTTGCTTCCATCGAAGGGTTTTTATGATTTTAAAAACAAAATTCCTGCAACAAGTATTAGACAAAAACCTTTCTCCAAGCTCTTTCAAGTCACTCATATGAGGTGGCTATCCTAAACCAATTTTATAAAACTCTCACCTCCCATAAGTCTCTCATATAACATGTAAAGTGGAACTATAGGTAGGGCTAGCGCAATCAACACAAGTATTGTCAAACTAAGAACTTCCTCTAATGGTTGTCTACCTTTCAAAGCCAATGATCATGAGAATTAACCATATGTAGGGATATCAAGGATGAGAAGATTTAGAATGGTGGACATGTGCAAGGGCATAAGAAAATTGTGACTACAAGGCACCGATGATGTCCTCGTTGTCGGATTGCACATGGTTGGAAAAAGAAAATGAAAGTTTCGTCTCTCAACAACGTGACATCCTTCCTTACACTTTATTTTTCTTTTCTTTCACTTGATCCATCCCTCTCATATCTTTATTGCTACCTCATCTTTCTCTTTTTCTTTTTCATATTTTTTCTTTCATTCTCATATATATTTTTTTTCTTTCTTTCTTTCTTTCTTTCTTTCTTTCTTTCTTTCTTTCTTTCTTTCTTTTCCATACTCATACTTTTCTCTTTATTTTTCTCTCTCTTGACAACTTTTCAAAGCTCTCAGCTCCTCTCTTTCTCGCATGCATACAATCTGAAATTTTAATTAAATCATGCTAGAGACGAGACAGAACTTTTGAAAGTAGGTTGTGTTCAAGGAATGCGATGTACAAAAGAGATATATTGGGTTGGGTATGGAATTCGGCGATGCACGGGACTTCCAAGGTGAAAGTCTCGTGACCGAATGAATGACGAGGCTAGCAATAAAAGATAAGCACAAGAACATGATCATTGCTTGAAATTAAAACTCCCAAGAGAGAAGGATCCTAGCCCAACTCATCGTGCTAATCACACTTATGGTGGAGCAAAAAATAAATTGACTTTGTATAGGATTTTTTTCTTACTCTCAACTTGGAAAAAAGAGGTTTTGCTAACCTTTATTACAAGGGTTTTAAGATAATTTTCAGAACTGAAATCCTCCAACTTTTAGCATTGAACATAGCACAACTAACATGTGAAGCTCAAGATCGAAGTGTGGTATGGGTACATTAAGTAGTAGCATTTCCACTAAGCACCACGGTAAACATTTTTCGAACCACACTCTTATGTTCATATATCAAGAATCAAAGATAAACAAACAAGTGAGTAAAGATAAGCAACACACAAAAAATATATAAAGACTCTTTTTATTTGGTTTTCTTTGACTCAACACTAATTTATGACACTTTCAAACTTGCAAAAATTTAAAACACACTCGAAAACTAAGACTCATTAAACTCTAAGACTCTCGCTTGAAGATTAAACCGAACCTAAAATTTTGAAACTCAAAAGCTAAGGCTAGCTAGCTAGCTCTCCCCCACGCTAAAAACATATGATGTCCTCGTCGTATCTTACAGAAATCCTAAGGGGAAAACTAGATCTAGTGGTACTTCAAGCAAGTATTGCACCACTTGCCTCTCATGTTTCCAACCATGCCAAAAAGTTTGCGCACGTTACGGTTAAGGAACTTGTAGTTGTCACCAACTACGTGCTCCAAATCCTCCATACGCTGCTTCATCGCTTCCATGGCTTGGAGACATTCATCGACCGACGTGTAGAGATCCCCGATGGATTGACGGCAAGTTCGACAACACATCAGATGCAATCCGAAGGGGTCTTCATCTCCATTGTCTCCACCGTCGTCGCCACCGTCGTCGCTACCTCCATTGTCGTTGCCGCTCTCGTTGCCATCGTTACCGTCGCCGTTGGGGCCTTCGGGAGTCCTCTCTTTGGGCTGCTCATCCCAAATGTAGAGGTCGTTATCATCTCTTCCGACGGCCGCCCACGAGCTCGGGCTACGATCGTCGGAGTAGTCGCTACCCCCATAATCCTTACGCTCCGGCGACGCCTCCTTGTAGTCTTTGCGCTTCATGCCTTGGATGCGTGCCAACCTTCGAACGGGCGTAGGGACCTTCTCTCCTTCGACGGGGTTGCGAGATGCAAGAGCTCCGGTCGGGACACGCGGGTAGCTTGAGCTCGCATCGCATCGCCTCCTCCATCGATGGATTCTTGGCTTCTAGCTTCAACTCTAAGCTCCATGGGGGCACAATGGCTGCTGCAAGGGTGCAAAATATTGCTTGGAGGGGTTGATTCCCGAGCTCCCAATTCGGCCAAATAAATAGTCCGAAGAGAAATACCCTGAAAACCTCATTTTTCCTTTTTTATACTTCCCTTAAAATTTTCTGACCAAAGAAGGAAGTCGAAAAGGAGCAATTCGGGCAAAAATCGGGGACGACGGCCGCCGGGACCCTCCTGGACCGGTCGGCCTGGGCCGGCCGGCCCACCCTGTCTCAGGTCCTGGGCCAGTCCAGTTTTTCGTGCACCGCCCTTTTTCACCTCCTTAGCCCATGGGAAAAAGTTGCCCAGTAAATATTCGCGAGAAACTCCAGAAAACTGAAAGAAAAACTATTTACAGAAATTTGTGCCTTGTTTTTCGTCCTAGGCGGGACGTTCAGGCTCTTCCTCCATGGTGAATACATCAACATGGTGAAGGGGCACAACGTCGGGTTCGTAGTAAACCTTAAGACGCTGACCATTCACCACAAATTGATCGCCGTTTATATCCATAATGGTTACCGCTCCGTTGGAGAACACCGAATGCACAACATAAGGTCCGTCCCACTTGCTTTGCAATTTCCCCTTTCCGAAGGTTTTAAACCTCGAATTGTAGAGGAGGACCTTATCTCCTTCTTTAAATTCTTTCTTTTTCAATCTTTTATCGTACCACCTTTTGATTCTCTCCTTGTATATGCTTGCATTTTCATATGCTTTCAAACTCAACTCCTCTAGCTCGCTTATTTGGATCCTTCGTTTTACCACCACGGCATCGAGATCGAGATTCATGTCTTTAATCGCCCAATAGGCTTTATGTTCCAACTCAACCAGAAGGTGGCAAGCTTTTCCATAGACGAATTGATAAGGGGCATACCTATCGTTGTCTTAAACGCCGTTCGATAAGCCCATAAAGCTCCGTCTAATTTCTTTGACCAATCTTTGCCTCCCTTCTCTATGGTCTTGTTGAGGATGCTTTTTAATTGCCTATTTGACGTCTCCGCTTGTCCGTTGGTTTGTGGGTGATAGGCCGTAGAAACCCTATGCTCAATTCCCAACTTGGACAAGCACTTTTTGAAATTCTTCCTGGTGAAGTGAGTTCCTCCATCACTTATCAAAACTCTCGGTGTACCGAAACAGGGAAAATCACATTCTTGATCATAGTAATGGACTCCTCCGTGGAAGCTTTATGACATGGTATACCCTCTACCCACTTGGATACATAATCAACCATGACTAGGATATACTCGAATCCAAATGAGTTTTTAAAAGGCCCCATGAAGTCTATACCCCATACATCGAATATGTCGATTTGTAGGTTGTATTTCAAAGGCATAGAATTTCTTTGAGAGATGTTTCCGGTTCTTTGACATTCGGGGCATGATGCAACATATCTTTTAGTATCTTCATGCATATCCGGCCAAAAGAGTCCGCTCGACCATACTTTTGCTTGGGTTCGAAAATGACTATAGTGCCCACCGTACTCCGCCGAGTGGCACTTCCTTAGAATCTCAACCCTCTCTTCTCTTGGCACACATCTTCTCATTACTCCATCATTGCCAAGTTTGAAGAGGTATGGTGCATCCCAAAAGTATTTCCTACTTTCGGAGATTATCTTCTTTTGAGAGTTTTTGTCTAGATGATCGAGGGGCATCTTCCGAATTTCTCGAATGATATCGATCATCCAAGTATCTTTATCAAGCACTCGATAGAGGTGATCATCTCTCATCTTATCTTCGATGGGCTCTTTATCATCTTGTCCACGATTCATCCTAGACAAATGATCGGCCACAACATTTTCCACCCCCTTTTTATCACGAATTTCAACATCAAACTCTTGGAGAAGAAGGATCCAACGAATCAAACGTGGTTTAGCTTCCTTCTTAGCCAAGAGATACTTGATGGCTGCGTGATCGGTGTAAACAATGACCTTCGAGTTCACGATGTAAGATCTGAATTTTTCGAAAGTGAATACCACCGCTAGCAACTCTTTTTCCGTAGTGGCATAATTTATTTGCGCCCCACTAAGAGTTTTGCTAGCATAGTAAATGGCGTGAACTCAGCCTTCCTTTCTTTGACCCAAAACCGCGCCTACGGCGTAGTCACTTGCGTCACACATGATCTCGAAAGGTTGGCTCCAATCCGGAGGTTGCATGATGGGAGCACTCACCAACGCATTTTTCAAGGTCCGGAATGCCGCTAGGCACTTCTCATCAAAGTCGAAAGCCACATCCTTTTGAAGAAGATGTGTTAAAGGCTTAATGATCTTCGAGAAGTCCTTAATAAATCTTCTACAAAATCCGGCATGGCCTAGAAAGCTCCTTAAAGACTTAACATCCATAGGAGGTGGGAGTTGCTCAACCGTCTCTACCTTAGCCTTGTCCACTTCAATTCCTCTCTCGGATATAACATGTCCGAGCACTATGCCTTGCTTAACCATGAAGTGGCACTTTTCCCAATTTAATACCAAGTCTACCTCCGCACACCTCGTGAGGACCTTTTCCAAGTTTGCCAGGCAATCCATGAACGTCTTCCCGTAAACGGAAAAATCATCCATGAACACCTCGACAATCTCCTCGATGAATTCCGAAAATACGGCCATCATGCAACGTTGAAAAGAGGCTGGAGCGTTGCATAGACCGAAGGGCATCCTTCTATATGCAAACGTTCCGTAAGGGCACGTAAACGTTGTCTTGTGTTGATCGTCCGGGTGAATGGGAATTTGCATGAACCCCGAGTATCCATCAAGAAAGCAAAAATAAGCATGGTTTGCTAACCTCTCGAGCATCTCGTCGATGAACGGTAGGGGGAAGTGATCTTTCTTCGTTGCTTTGTTAAGCTTACGATAATCAATACACATCCGCCACCCGGTCACGGTTCTTTGCGGTATCAATTCGTTCTTCTCATTCTTCACCACGGTCAAACCTCCTTTCTTTGGTACACAATGTACCGGGCTCACCCATTCACTATGCGGAACCGGGTAGATGATTCCGGCATCAAGTAACTTGATGACCTCTTTCTTTACTACCTCTCGCATGGCATGAGTTAGCCTCCTTTGGTGGTCCACTACAGGCTTACGTTGGTCTTCCATTGGTATACGATGAGTGCAAAAGGCTAGGCTAATACCTTTGAGATCATTAATCGAATATCAATCACCTTCCTATGTTTTTTCAATAAAATCAGCAACGCCTCATTTTCTTCGGGACTCAACTCGTCGCTCACGATGACTGGATAGGTCTTGTCGGGGCCCAAAAAATTATACTTTAATCTTTTGGGCAAAGGTTTAAGGTCTACCTCGGGCGCTTGTGGCTCCTCGGGTTTAATCTCTCCTATGTCTTCGAATTTTCCTTCCTCCACGCTTCCATCATGTGGCTCTAAGCCTTTTGTTGCTTCTTCTAGTTCTTCATCTTGTTGATCACTAATTTGATTTTCCATCGCTCTTTGCAGCGGGTCTCTAAGAGTTTCAACAAAACAAAGACTATCTATCTCTTCTACTTCTTCATCTTCGGGAGGAAAGGGTGTAAGGTGTTTAGAAGCGCGAAGAAAGTTATATGTGTACTTTGTTCCATTAAGGTTCATTGTTACTTTGCCTTCTCCGGCATCTAACACGGCATCAACCAACTTAAGAAAGGGCCTACCTAAGATTATGTGATCATGATTACTATGTTAAGCATCAATAACAAAGAAGTCGGTTGGTATATAATTTCTAGAGATTTTTACTTTCATGTTGCAAGCAATACCATCACCCATAATTATATTTGTTGATGTTGGAGCTAAGTCGGTTGATGTTGCAAGCAATACCATCACCCATGATTTTTACTTTCATGTTGCAAGCAATATCATGATTACTATGTTGCTTTGATAGTTCTACCATCACCCATAATTATATTTGTTGATGTTGGAGCTAAGTCTAGGTTGTGGTCTTGAACTTTATCGTGAATTTTAGAAGATAGGACACTTACTTGGGCTCCGATGTCGCATAAAGCCTTGCATTGAACTCCGTTGATCTCGCAACTCAAGTGTGGTGTCATCTTCTCTTCTTCTTCGGATCCTATTGCGTAGATTTCGGCGAGGCGAGTGTATGGTGATGCTTCGGGCTTGATCCCCATGATTCTCTTCACCTCGGCTATGTGTTCCGGATCCACCATGTCATCTCCAAAGAGCTTTTGAAAAATCTCACCGGTGGTTTCAAGGTCGTATGAATTCTCCGCTTTCTTCTCCGGTGGGAAATCCACTTCCAATGCTCTCGCCATTCCCTTTTGATTAGGGAACGGTCTTCTCTTGTCGAATACTTCTCCATAATCAATAGGAACCCAATCCATTGGTTCGAACCCCCTTAGTGGCTTCGCGCTTGACATGCTTCTCTTGTTCGCCTCATTCGGTACGGCGAAGTCGATGCTCGGGGTAGTTCTTGACTTGATGTGTTCTTGTTCAAGCTTTTCCTGTGATTGGTTCCTCTTTTGTGACTTCCGGGGCTGCCTCTTTAGAAAATTCAGCGCACTTCTTCTTCCTCGAGTTGTATTCCGGCTCTTCCGCAAGTCTTGTCTCCCAATCTCTTCGCATGGCAGCCGCTTTACTATTTTTTTGTAGAAGTTGGGCGGCTTCCGTGAGTGTTTTCTCCATGAGATCCCCACCTGCACACATTTCGACGTGTTGCATGCAACTAGGGGTTAGGGAAAAGAAAAATGTATGCAAGAGTACATCACCGGTGAAGCCGAGTTTTGGTCCTTGTTCGATCAACCCATTAAACCTATCCCATACTTGGTCTATCCCTTCCTCTTCTCCTTGCATGAAATTGATCACTTGCCTCCTTAGATATTGAACCTTGCTAATTGGAAAGAACTTCTCGCAAAACTTCTTTGTCAACTTGTTCCAATTGCCTTCAACTTCAAAGGACGCAAATGAATACCATGTCTTTGCATTGCCGGCAAGTGAGTAGGGAAAGAGATTCCATTTGAACCATTAATCGGGAACTCCTTCTTGACGCACCGTGTTGCATATCGTCGTGAAATCCCTTATGTGTCTATACGGGTTCTCCGTAACCATCCCTTCAAACGGGTTTGTCGCCACCATCTCGATGATCTTGGATTTAATCTCATACTTGGTCGCTTCGAGCTTCGAATCCGACTCTTGTACTTTTATGTCTTCACATCGAGGGCTAGCGTAATCCCTTAATGATTTCTCCGGTTCTTCCACGGGTTGATTAACGAACACCATCTAGATAATAAGATGAAAACAAAACCAAAAACTAAACAAGTGTTTTTCTAGATAATATATGTTAGATAAAGCAAACAAAAGATAAACTAAAGAGTATATAAAACTAAGTTAGATGCAAATCAAACGATGTAAACTAGCTTGCTCCCCGGCAACGGCGCCAGAAAAAGGGGCTTGTTGACGGATAAATGACGTATCCCTCTACGATCCGCAAGCGTACGGACCCCACACCTTTTTCACCACGGGATTCCCAAGGTTCTTGTCAATCCGCGGAGCAAGGGGATTACAAGGGTTTAATCCACAACGACACACTAGTTACTAAAACCCTAACTATTATTAAACTAGAAAACAACTAAATTACACTAGAGAGAACGATAAACGATCAAGGTAGAAGACACTCACCCATGGGTCTACGAAACTAGAGCATGCAATCGCTTAAAGACATGAAAACCAATGTAATATATTGGGGGTTGTGACCACGGTTTCGCCCTTTCCCTCCTCTCTTACTGTCACTACGCGAAGGTATTCATGACTAGACCTATGATGGACACGACGTATTGAATGGATCCAAGGAAGCATTGGAGCTCATACTCCCTTTACGGCATGGTAGCTAACCTTAAGCATTAAAGTATATTCAACACAAGATGATAGATAGATAATCCGACAAAGTGCGATTACATCTCAAGATCGATTATAACCCATGGACGAATAAGGAGATTACCCCATCAAGGTGCTGATCATGGCACCGTTGATCATGGTTTCCCTTCCGACGGTGTCTTCCTTCTTCTCCATGAGAGGGTGCTTCCTTCGAGGTGGTTGATCTCCCTCTGGAGATCCTCCTCCTCTCTCTCTAGCTTGTGGATGTCCTCTGGTGCGAATGACTCCCCCCTCTGTTGAATGGCGGCGCCCAGGCTTTTTAGGGTTCAATATCCTTCGGGTGCAAGGAAAACGGGACCGAACCGGCCACCGGAGTGGGCTGGGCCGGCCGGCCTGGGCCGACCGGCCTGGGCCCACCTCGGCCCGGTTCGGTCGCCCCTTTAACTCCGTGGGTCCTTATGCATTTATGTACTTTGCCCCCTCCACTTGCATGATTTTGATGATGTTATCCTCGCGTCCAAGATGGAGGTTCTCTTCGCATGAAGTTCGATCTTTTACGTTTCAATCCCCGGGGGTGTTCCTCATAGCACTTCGGTCCTTGCCACCTTTGGAAGTGATTTCATCAAGCTCATGAACATGAACAAGACTCCGTAAATGCTCCTTTGAACTTGTTGCGAATCCGTCCTTTATGTCCATGTTTCCCTACATAAACACAACACTTCCAAATGCATGCACAAAGATGAACTTGTTATATGATTAGTGTGCCTAGTGGTGGGTTAGTTCCATAATCAAATCCAAACAAAAGTGTAATGAACATGCTAGGTGTAGCAAAATACACCGTCAACATCAGCTAAGTGTTTTTGGTTGGAGCAAGTTTGGCACACCGTCTGCTTGGAGGTCGCAGACCGTCCGCACGACACAAGTTGCTCTCGAACCATCCGCGGGTAGGGTACAGAACGTCCGTAATTTCGAGGTGCAGTACTGGTTGTTCGGGGTTCTTTTCGGACCGTATGCCGTGTCCTCGCGGACCGTCTGCTAGGACACCGCGGACTGTCCGCCCTAGGCTACGTAGAGTTTCTATGTCCTTTGCTTCTTGAGTTTCACTTTTGGTTTGGGATTGTTTTGGGTTTGTTCCTAGGGTTGGTAGGTCCGTTGTGACTACGTGACCTTAGCACACTCGTGTGGGAATCCTTGGTTGTGAATTTGGGGCATAGGTTGAGTTCGACCTTCGGGAAGAATTTTTATCGGCTCCCATTCACTCCCCCCCCTCTCTGGTCACCTAATCGGTCCTTCAATTGGTATCAGAGCCGGAATCTGATCTTCGTGATTCTCACCAGTCTAAGATCCATAGATGGCGTACCGGGAACGAGGTTCGGGTCCTCCACACTTTGATGATACTAACTACCAGATGTGGCAAAGGCGGATGGCTTCTTTCCTCCGCTGCAAGGGTCAGATCCTGTGGGATGTCACGGTGAACATAGCTTATGTTTATCTTGTGAACTTCCTTGCTCCAGGATCAAGGGACATGTTTGATGCCAACAACAAGGCGGTCGACTACCTGTACCATGCTCTGTGTCAATCCGAATTCGACCGGGTTCAGACAGAGGACTTGGCGTGTAGGATTTGGGAGCAGTTGAAGAATGCTCATGCCGGGAATGCTCATATTCAGGCTCGGCTCTTTGCGACCTACCAGAGAGAGTACGGGAATTTCACGCATCTCCCCGGTGAGTCGATTGATGCCATGTTTCAGCGGTTCATGGTGATTCTGAACAACATGAGGGCTAATGTGGCCGTGCTCCCGTATCATGACCATGACAAGGCTATCAAGCTCCTGCATTCTCTGGATCGTACCGTGTGGAGTGAGAAGGTCGAGGCCATTCTTGAGTCGGAGAAGTATGAGACCCTCATAGTGGACGAGTTGTTTTCCAAGCTCAAGTCGTTCGAGGTGGACCGTGGGGTGCGTGCAAAGATCGAGAACCCGACTGACCCTCATAGTCTGGCTAGTGTCTGGTTCAAGGACTAATGCTAACATATCTTTGAGACACTTTTCTTTGTCTTCCCTTATGTCCATGCCAGATGAGGAGCTCGACGTGCTGGGAGAGGAGGACCTCGCGTTGCTGAGCAGGCAGTTTGAGCGCATGTACACGAACCGAAAGAAAGCTCGGAGGACCTCGGGCATGTGCTACCAGTGCATGAAGCACATGCACTTCATCGCCGAGTGCTGAAGGACCGATACGGCGAACCAGAGAGGGGGGAGTGAATGGGAGCCGATAAAAATTCTTCTCGAAGGAGATGGAAACTCCAACAAGATGAACACGGCTTCCAACACACGTCTCCGACTCACTACCCAAGTTGGCCAAGCCCACGTAGCCACTGGAGTGCCACTGGACCTAGGAACCAACACACAACCTTCCGACCCGAGAAACGCAGCGGAAAACCAAACCTCGAGTCTACAGACCCACACCGGCCGACCGGGTGAGCACCACCGGCCGGGACCGGTCCCTGCTGGTGAAACTGAGCAACTTTCACTAAGTGGCTCTACACCGGTCAGACCGGTGAGACACACCGGTCAGACCGATTGCAGCCTGAAAGCCCCCAAGGCACCAAACAGGCCAACCGTCCACCAAACTGATCCAAACTCGAAACAACACCAACACGGGACAACAACGAACACACCAAGATGTTCACCCGAGCAAAAACCCACCAGGGCCGGCACCGGCCGGGACCGGCCAAGAGCACCGCCGACCGGGTGTAGCTCGGGCGCTCGGGATGAACAGCACCCTCGGGTCAACTCCCCCAAATCCAAATCTCGATCTCCCGAATAGCTCCACGGACTTGAACAAGACTTTGGGGATATTATGAACACCTCATGAGGAGTCCATAGCCAAGTTTAATCCCACCAAAACTCGTCAAAAAAGGAGGAATCGAAGAAATACCGCCGAGAGCACTTCCAACCCAAGAACTCAAGAAACCCCAAAATCGAGCACCTTTACTCACGGATTTGGGAGGGGAATCACAGCCCAAAGAACCACGAAGGTTTCCCACAAATTTCCCCCATCAAATCCCCAAGAGAAAGGTCCCGAAAACAACCCAAAGAAGTCAGCGAGAGAAGGCTCCGAAAATCACCACCAAGAACAACCGGGGAAAACACATCCAAACCTTGAGGAACCACGCCGAATCATCTATACATGAAACAAAGGTTCGTACAATGTCTAGCAAGCCGCCCGATCATCCATCCCTCTCAACAAGATCTCTCCGTGAAGCTCTCTTGCTAGTCCTAAAGAAAACCTAAGGAAAATAGGTGGAAAATAGGAAAACTAATGAGCTAGGGTTCCAAGAGTTGGCTGCCATCCTCTCACCTCTTGGGTTATATGGAGGCAACCGAATGTCTAAAATGCCCTTTCCTAATAACTAGGGATACAAGCCCCTCAAGGGCGGATTTGGAAGTCTTCATGTCTTCACCATCGGACGGATGCACGGCGACCGCACCCTGCGTTGCCTCGACGCAAGCCATGCGATCCCGACGCGTGTCCTCCGCTTCTAAGTCTCCGGACTGCGTCGTCGCACACCGGTCAGACCGGTGCTCCTCACCGGTCAGACCGGTCCCCACCCGTCGACCGGTCCAGTGCCGCTTGCAGCCTCCGTCTTCGGTTCTTCGGTCTTGGCTTTGTGGATCAACCAAGGAACCCAGTGGTTTTCTGGTGAACCACCGGAAACCCCGCGAACTCGGTGTAGCCTCCGCCAATCTCCACTCATGACTTGGCTCCCACGTAGTCCCGGCTCGACCTTGGTTTTGAGGCTCAACCAAGAAATCGTCCATGACTTCATCTTGCTTCGTTCATGCCACCATGCGGCCCACACTTGACCCCGCCGGCCACCGGTCCCTCGAACGAAGCCTACTTGTCTTCTCCACACCCGGAGGCCTCATCGGCGACGACCTTTCGCGCTTGTTCTTCACCCGCACCAACACCCGGTCAAGCCGCAACCCGCACCCGCAATACTTAGCCAAGAATCAGTCCACACAACGTTGTCAATCACTCATCACACAAGGAAGCGACCATCCACCGGTCCTCGAACCACACATGGTCCTCAATCTCCCCCTTGATGAGTGCATTGACAACACCCACACGAAAGTAACAAGAGAGAAAGGAAAATGAAAAGAAACGAACAAAAAGAAACTCCAACAAGCGATCGAAAGCCAAACAAAGGCAAAGAGCAAGATCACTTGAATAAGAAAAGTCTCGGACCCCTTAGGCAAGGGCAACGGCTCGACACATCCGAGACAAAGCAAGGCTCAAGTAAAGAGCGCAAACCACCAAAACAAAGCTCGAAAAAACACAAAGAGCTCCCCCTGCACACATGCAAGCTCCCCCTGAACCAATGCACCTCCCCCTGGACGAATGCATGCAAACCCGGTCGAAAACAAGGGCAGCCTGCAAAGAACTTCGACTCACACCGGTCGACCGGTCATCACCACCGGTCGGACCGGTGCCCAACATGTGCACGGGACCAGCACTCACACCGGTCGACCGGTGCTCCTCACCGGTCAGACCGGTGTACAACAGAGCCCAGAAATGGCTCGAAACCACCTGAAAACCTTCTAAATGCATCTAGTAAGCTATTTCAAGCTCAAACTTCTCCCCCTTGTTGGCAATGCATGAATCAAGCCAAAAATGCAAAACTTTCAACCTAAAGCTTCTCAAATAGACAAAATTCAACAAAGAATGCTACACATGTCCAAATGAGAAAGTTAGATACTCTACGGCTTCGTATCAATCTCAACTACATGATCACCAAGTTTCACAACCATTGGACGAAGCTAAGATGGATTTGAGCAATTTTGCGAAAAAAACTTGCCTCTCATGAGCAAAGTCCTAAACATGATCAAAGCATATCAAAATGGCAAAGCCACACAAACTTCATGCTAGGACAACCATTCTAATCATAAGACCATCACAAACACCCACAAGCACCTCATGTCATGTCAAAGCCACCGAGCCATGTGCCTACTTCTATGTATGAGACTTCTCATTGGTAGGCATCATGCAACGGTTTAGCACCCAAAACAAATTAAATTCAGCACATATGACATGGGAGCATATTTTCCAAGCATTTTACATTTCATTTTCAGATTCATAATTGGTACATGAAATGTCTTTGCGAAAAAAAGGAACTTATGCCCCTCCACAAGATAAAACAAGAGGGCTAAACATTCATGATGGCAAATGAGCCTTTGGCCCCATATGATCAATAAACTAGCTACCAACCACAAAGTAAGCATAGCAAAGCCACTAAAAACATGTCAAGATCATATAAAGGCATTTACACATGAGAGAGCATACATGTGAATTTTCAAAAACATAGCTATCAACCATGGATTATTCATCAAGATCATCAAGAGCTAAGCCAAACTAACCATAGCATACCAAACAAGCTCACAAAGACATATATCTCATTCCATGGTGAACAATGTATATGAGAGAAGCTTTTCCTAACCAATGCATATGATACAAAATGCATGCAATCTAAGATACAAGAATGCCTATACATCATGTTACATATGCCATGCCAAATGCAAGAAATGCACAAAGGAAAGCTATACATATGCTACAAAGGAGCTCCCACACACAAAGCTCACAAACCACCGGCTCCTCGAGGGGAGGCAAAAAGGGCTCGACACCACCGGGAAAAAGAGCAAAGGAGCACAGAACTCACAAGCTCCCCCTAAACTCATGCATTAAGGCCAAAGAGCATACAAAGCTCACCTTACACACATGAGATAGGGCAAAGAGCAAAAGAAACCAAGTGGCTTGACCAAGGCCACACACTCGAAGGTCACAAATACACTTACCTTTATCATTTCTTCACAATTCACTCATCCTTGTCCACCATCCCCGAAAGTGATGCACCTACATGTCACCACCGGGATATGAAGCCGAAGAACCACCCCCGATATCAACCAAATGTTCTCCGGGCAATCCACCTGCAACTCAAAACCAAGAGCGAGAGCGAGCAAACGACTCAACACTGGGGTTAGTTCCAAAAGTGTAAAACCAGTGCCTAGCCATTTGCTCGAAAGTGGGGTTAGCACAAACCAAACCATCTTTCCTACCAAAGCTACCTCCACGAACACCACCACGGTATCCACCATGAGGTAACCAAACCTCTCTACTTGGAGGACCAAAACCACGAAAGAAAACCTGTGGATTGTTCCTGCTCTCCTTCTCAAAACTACGGATCCTCGCATCCCTGTATTGAGCACGAGGAGGAGAATGCCTAGCAAACTGACCTCCTGCAAACTTTCCAGCCCAACCACCAGAACCACGAACTCCAGAACCAAACCTCGCACCTGTACGAGCACTAAACCCAAACTGCTACTTGTCCAGGCCTGCACCGGTCTGACCGGTGCCCCTCACCGGTCTGACCAGTGTAGCCTGGGCAGCAGCACCTCCAACAGCCTTCCGCTCTCCCCAAGCCCGACCTGACCTCACACTCACCTTGGCCCTGGGCAACTGCACACGAGGCTCAAGTACACCATCGGAAGAGTGGTACTTGTCCTTGTTAGCCCACTCCTTCGCCATTCTCTCCTCACGCTTCCTCTTGAAGTAAAACGCTCTCTTGTGACCATCCTTTCCACAAAACTCACAATGGAAATGGATTGATCTGGGCTTAGGCTTGGGATGAGGCTCTTCACAAGGCTTCTCACTTGGTTTCTCACTAGGCGTTTCACTTGCCTTCTCACTAGGTTTTTCTCTTGGTTGGTTTGGCTTGGATACAAACTTGTCTTTGGGTGTGGGTTGTGGTGAAACTGAAACATTCCCAAATTTCCTTTCTCTCTCACCACTGCCCTCACCAACCTTATCCAATCCCAAAGCCCAACCGTCAAAGCGCTTACAGCTAGCAATCATCATACCAAGCTGAGGTTCTTGACTCGACAACCAACTCAGCGCTTCACGCAACTTATCATTCTCATATTGCAAGTGACCAACACATTCTGCAAGATCCAAATTCTTCATAGCATGCAACTCACATGTAGAGCAAGAAGTAGGAATAGGCACTTTCAAATCAGCCTCAAGCGAAACAATGCGAGAACGGAGCTCAACAATTTTCTCATGCAAACTAGGGCAAGAAGTGCAAGCACCAAGCAAAGTGGGTCTAGATTGTAGCTCAGCCAACTCAACCCTAAGCACATCTAGTTCCTCACACTTGGAGGAATACTTCTCCCTAAGATCGACCAAGTCGCCTAGGAAAGCAGAGCAATCAAGACAATCATTTTCATCGAAACAACGGGGCTAGCCTTAAGTGAATCAATTTCAAGCTTGCTATCGGGAACCCGTGTTTCTAGCTCGACCCACTCTAGTCCTAGCATCCTCGAGCAAAGATCTAAGCTGCTTCCTAAGCTTCTTAGCCTCTCTAAGCATGTGATCGCGATTATCAAGCAAGTCAACCAACTCCTCATTCTCCTTACGCAAAGAAGAGAGCTCATCACATACCTCATCCTCGGAATCCAAGTCCGAAGCGTCCTTCTGGCTTCTCTTGCTGCTCGAACTGCGAGCCATGCCGCAGAAGTCATCCTTGAGGCTTAGGCCAGTCACACAAAGGCCGTTGAGGTACTTGCCGAGGTTCGTCTTCTTCTTCTTCTTGTCATCCTCTTCGTCTTCATCACTCGAGCTTGAAGACATGTCCTCGGAATCGGACTCGATGTCGCTCGATCTCTTCATCTTCTCTCGAGACCAAGCCTTCTTCCCATGTTCATGATCCTTCTTCTTGGACTTCTTCCTCTTGTCCATGAACTTGTGCTTTTCGTGGTTGTTCACCTTCGGACACTCGGCGAAATAGTGTCCAGCCTTGCCACACTTGAAGCATGTCCTCGTGTTCCTCCTCTTGTTCACCCGGTTCTCGTGCAGCCTCTCGAACTGCCTCGTCAGGAGCGCCAGTTCGTCCTCTCCAAGCACGTCAAACTCCTCATCTGGCATAGACATCAAAGAGGACAAAGAGAACATCCTGGTGGATGGGTTAGTGTTAGCCTTTCCTTTCGAACCACCAACGAGGGCAAGACTATGGGAATCAGTCGGTCCCTCGAGCTTGGCGGGCCATGCCCCTATCCACCTCGGCCGACTTGAGCTTCGAGAACGGCTCGTTCACCGTCGAGTGTCATACTTCTCCGACTCCACAATGGCCTCGAACTTTCCGCCCCAAATCGTACGATCCAAAGAGTGTAAGAGCTTGACCGCTCTATCATGATCATCGTACGGGAGCACGTCCACATTGGCCCTCATGTTGTTCACAACCACCGTGAACCTCTCGAAACAAGGCATCGATGGACTCACCGGGGAGATGAGTGAAGTTCTCGTACTCTCTCCGTAGGTCGCATACATCCGTGCCTCGAACTCGGGCATTCCCAACATGAGCCTCCTTCAGCACCGTCCAAATTCTACAAGCCAAGTGCTCGGTGTGCACCCGATCGAACTCAGGCTGACACAAAGCACGAAACAAGTAGTCGACCGCCTTATTATTGGTGTCGAATCTGTCCCTCGATCCTGGAGCGAGGAAGTCCATCGGCTGGACATAGCCTGTGTCCACCATGACATCCCAAAGGATCTGACCCTTTCCGCGGAGAAACGCACCCATCCGCTTGCTCCACATCTGGTAGTTCTTGCCATTGAAGTGTGGAGGACCCAAACCCATTCCTGATACGCCATCCTTGGATCTTAGACTGGTTAGATCAACAAAGACCCAAACCGGCTCTGATACCACTTGTAGGACCGATACGGCGAACCAGAGAGGGGGGGAGTGAATGGGAGCCGATAAAAATTCTTCTCGAAGGAGATGGAAACTCCAACAAGATGAACACGGCTTCCAACACACGTCTCCAACTCACTACCCAAGTTGGTCAAGCCCACGTAGCCACTAGAGTGCCACTGGACCTAGGAACCAACACACAACCTTCCGACCCGAGAAACGCAGCGGAAAACCAAACCTCGAGTCTACAGACCCACACCGGTCAGACCAGTGAGCACCACCGGTCAGATCGGTCCCTGCTGGTGAAACTGAGCAACTTTCACTAAGTGGCTTTACACCGGTCAGACCGGTGAGACACACCGGTCAGACCGATTGCAGGCTGAAAGCCCCCAAGGCACCAAACAGGCCAACCGACCACCAAACTGATCCAAACTCGAAACAGCACCAACACGGGACAACAACGAACACACCAAGATGTTCACCCGAGCAAAAAACCACCAGGGCTGGCACCAGTCAGACCGGTCAAGAGCACCGGTCAGACCGGTGTAGCCTGGGCAGCTCGGGATGAACAACACCCTCGGGTCAACTCCCCCAAATCCAAATCTCGATCTCCCGAATCGCTCCACAGACTTGAACAAGACTTTGGGGATATTATGAACACCTCATGATGAGTCCATAGCCAAGTTTAATCCCACCAAAACTCGTCCAAAAAGGAGGAATCGAAGAAATCCCGCCGAGAGCACTTCCAACCCAAGAACTCAAGAAACCCCAAAATCGAGCACCTTTACTCACGGATTTGGGAGGGGAATCACAGCCCAAAGAACCACGAAGGGTTCCCACAAATTTCCCCCATCAAATCCCTAAGAGAAAGGTCCCGAAAACAACCCAAAGAAATAACCGAGAGAAGGCTCCGAAAATCCCCACCAAGAACAACCGGGGAAAACACATCCAAACCTTGAGGAACCACGCCGAATCATCTATACATGAAACAAAGGTTCGTACAAGGTCTAGCAAGCCGCCCGATGTCACACCTGTTTTTTCCAAAGAAAACCAAGTGCAAACCTATATGCATGCCAGGATCAAGTTTCATGCATATAGCTGACAAAAGTGAATAACAGAAACAATATCACGGAAGAAAAAGGGAGATTATCAGAGTATTACGCTATATCCTGGAAACGTAGGGATCAAACTTCACAAGCAATCGACTGGGGGTTGCGTACGCCTAGAACCAGCAACATCTTCACAAGACTTCAGAGTAGCTTCCTCCTTCTGAGCAACATTGTTTATAGCAAGGGTGAGCACTTGTCGTACTCAGCAAGTGTGGGGAAAGAATGAATGCAAAGGCTTTATAGTGGACTGGGCTATAAGCATTTAAGCAATTTTAGTTGGTCAAGATTTATTAAGCAACTATTTACTAGCAAGTATAAGTATATACCATCCCACGATTAAGCATAAAGATAAGAGATACACCATGAGCACATGGCAAACATAACCATAGCACATATCACAATTTAAGTCCATCTTCAAGTTCAATTATCATGTCAGGGTCCAGGCCGCTCTTGACCGTGAGCACGGCTAATCGATTAGTTTACACTCTGCAGAGGTTGTACATCTTTACCCACAAGCAGCGTAAAAGCTCCGAAGAACTTTGGACCCAACCATGCGATGCTGATCAGGCACCATACCACACTGCCGAGGTGTGGCTGCATAGGGACGCTACAAGGCCTTTACGAAGGTTCTCCAACAAGTTGTGACCCACAAGGTCCGGATCAGTTAGCAAGGTATAAAGTCCCCTAGCAGGTCGATAACCCACCATAAAAAGAATAACTCACCCAACCCCCTGCTAGAGCGAGTCCATACCCCGCAAGCATCGCCGATCCCTTGTCCTTATCGTGTAAGATCACCACAAGCTAAAGTTCCTAATTATTCAGCCAAGACCATTGCCCATTAGTTCTTGTGGTTGTACGGTTTTCCTGGGTGGTTCTCCATGTTCCGATTAATGCACAGTGATCTTGTATTAAAATTTTCATAAAGGAACATAGAGCATAAATGATAACCATGTTGATTATTACCAACCCAGTTGAGCACACTAAGCAATGTCTACCATCAATATTAACTAATAAAACCGGGTTCAAGATAATGGTCAAAAGAGGCTAGACATCCTTAATAGGAACCCATCAAAATTAATGCAAAGCAATGCAACAATGATTAATAAAGTTATTAGGACAAGAACAAGGACACACTTGCCTTTAACCAAAGTGTAGTTGCTCAGAACCTTCACCTTCACACTCTTCCAAGCTCTTGAACCACGAACAATGTTCACTCTAATCGCATCAATCATCAAGCAAAAAACATGCAAAACACACGAGTACAACTAAGAACAAAGCACCAATCAAAAAGGAAACTTTAAAAGAACGCACTAAGGACAAGCTCGATTGGATGGATCACTAAAGAACACAAAGTGTGCTTGGAAGGGAAAGGCTTGGTTAACTTTGAAGAGATGATCGTGGAAGATTGAGCAAGGACCGGAAAGATCACATTGAGATAGAGCTCAATTCTATTGGTTACGCAAGCGCAAGAAACGCTGAAACAGAACTAAGCTCGGAACTATCGTGAGATTATTATCAAACAACAAGAGACTGCGCTGGGCATATTTTAATTAAGAAATCATGTGAAAGAATATTTCAGAGAAATACTCTATGTTACCATTAAACAAGTTACATTTAATTAAAGAAATCGCGATAAACCTAATTATATTTTATTTATAACATTTGAGTAGAAATTATGTCAAATTAACAATTACTTTTAAAAAGATAAAGCAAGTATAAGACATCTAGGCGAGTAACTTTATGTCACGTGTTCATCTAAACA
Source organism: Cenchrus americanus (assembly GCA_947561735.1). Lineage (NCBI taxonomy): Eukaryota > Viridiplantae > Streptophyta > Magnoliopsida > Poales > Poaceae > Cenchrus > Cenchrus americanus. The sequence goes on along the minus strand of OX387241.1, from coordinate 94,588,525 downwards.
TATTTAATATTGAAAAGGCATTTATGATGTCATTAGGCATATTAACTTTACTATGAAAACCGATGTTTATCTCTAACATCTTTTATTTAGAAAAACTAGTTAGGAATAGGGATTAACCAATTACATCATGATCAAAGAAAACCGGATTAGAACCTAATCACTTTTATTTATAAAAGCATTGGAATAAGAATTAGTCAAGATTAACATGCGGTTTTAGTGTTAAAACAAGTAACAGGTGATACACATGCTAACGTACAATTTAAGGTGAAACGAACGAGAACGGTAGAAGTGAACTATCAAGCGCATAAGAAATCTTAGGCTAAGATCTAGGAAGACTAGCCTACAAAGAGAACTTGGATGAACAACTGACACACTAACCAAGGGTGAACTGATCTGACAGGTGAAGCAGATAACAGGGTAAACTCAAAAGAAAGATAGCTACGATAGATTAGGTACAAGAACACAGCTGATTCATAAAGAGACAACCTATATGGGATAGGATAGGAATGAACTAGGTATTGATGAACGAGATTCTAAGAGAAACGTAAAATAAGAGTGATAAGATTACTTGATAGGCAACTGAGCAGTGCAAACTACTCACACAGACAAAGCTACTAAGCTAAACAGAAACTCTAAGGCTTGATTAGATGCACACGGTTTAGCTTGGGCTAAAACTATAAAGGTTTAGAGCTTCTGATAAACTTGATCAAAAGAGATATTAGGATAGAGCGGACACCGAACGTCTAGCGAATTATTTGCATATGAGAGAGCAAGACTATAAGCTTAGGTTTATTTTAGTTAACAAAATATATGTAAGGATATTTCATAAATAAAATACCCCATGTTGGAATTAAAGTAAATTAAACTTTATTTGCAAAACTGGTGTAAAGAACTAGTCAAGTTTTATTTATAAAGATTCATATATCAATTAATCAATTAAATATTTAATTTAGAAAAACTAGACTATAGGAACAATCTAAACGAAACTTTGTAATTCGAGTAGATCATATTATTAAAAACAGAATTTATATTGGTATTAATCACAATTAACATTTACTTATAAAGCCGGAGTAAAAGCCTAATCAAGTTTTAATTATAAAAGTTAATAATCATTAAGCAAATTAATATTTGACTTATGGAAAACCGGGTAAAAGATCTAATTAGATTTTATTTACAAAAGCATGTGAGAGAAACTTTAATCGAATTAAATTTGATTATGAAAAACGGTGTATAGATCTATATAGTTTTTATTTATAAAAGGCATGCATAACTAGACATTAATCAAAATTAATATTAAATTTATTTTCAGAAAACAACATGGTGAAAAACACACTACTAACGCGTGCTTTACATTATTATGGACCTAACGCAACTTGAACGGATTAAAACGGAGCTAAAACGAAAAAGATATGAGCAAAACAAGATTGAAAGGACCTAGTCGCGATTAACCGTAGATCTCAGGGAGTAGCTGAAAAGATTCCCGAGACACGGTGAACAGTGCTCGTGAAGCTGGTAAAACTCGAGGTTAGATCCATAAAAGTGCTTGGGATGGATTGGACCTAAGGAATCTAAAGATTCTAGGGGGTTATCTGCAAGGTTGGCAAGACACAAGAAAATACCTAAAGATTACTAGGGAGGCGGGGACTTGAATGCAAAACAACCTTATCTTCAACCTCAGGACAGAACGAACAGGGAGCAACAGGGGGCGGCGGCGGCCCTGGTGGCCATGGGTGCCGGCGCTCCGGGCATCGAGGGGCTGAGCTTGGGCACAAAACGGATAGAGGAGGTCGAGACGAACACGATGGGGGGCTCACCTCGGGCGGAGGAGGACGGCAGCAGCCGGTATCAAACAAGGACGGACCGGCGGTCGGCCATGGTCACTGGTACTGTTCCTCCAGGTGACGGTGCTCCGATGCTCGGCTCGCGACGGGGAAACAGCGGAGGGGTGCGGCTCGACCTCACGGAGCTCCTGGAGGCGTCGGGTTGCTCCAGCAGCGCTCCCATGCGCCGAATCGAGTCGACGCCTGGCTCGACCGACGGTCTTCTGTAGCGGCAACGGTGCATGGTGGGGCAGGGGGTACGCGCGGCCTCGAGTGGCGGCTAGGACACGCAGGCAAGGGCGGCGGATTTATAGGGGCGCGAGTTCCCCTGGCGTGCATGGCACGGCGCGCACGAAGCGGAGGCGGCAGGGACATCGAGTCCTGTTCGGGCACGACTAAAGGAAGAAGATGACAAGTGGGGGCCACTCGTCAGCGGCTGCGGGAGGGGAGAGACAACGCAGCTTCACCGGGGCTAAGAACCGTGGCCGGGTTGCGAAGCTGGGCCGGGCCGCGGGCTGGGCCAAATGGTGAAGTGGGCTGCGGTTGCAAAAGTGGAGGACGAAAGAGCTGAGGGGCGACCGCCAGACTTCGTGAAACTGGGCTGAAAGTGGCCATGGGCCGAAAAGGAGGATGGGAAGAAATAAAAGAAAAAGAATTTCTTTTGATTTGAGAATTTTATTTCCGGGAAAAGAATAATCTAGAAATAGCTAGATAATTCATAAAAGCCACGAAAAATATTCTGAAAATCCCAAAAATTCTAGGAAAATTCCTAGAGACAGATTGGAACATGAACAATCCAAATAAAGTATTTGGTGCTCATGAAAAAGATTTTAGAGCCTTCTAATAAATAGAAATAGCTCAAGGAAAATGAGAATAAATTCCAGAAAAATCCGGAAAATTCTCGGAAGAGATTTGGACAGCTCCTAAACGCATTTTTGAAATCTTAAGCACTCAGGAAGCACCAAGATGCATCGGCATGAATGCAACACTCACAACTTTTTATTTGTTTCAGAAAATCAAACAAGGATTCTTCCTATACTATATTTCCTGTAGAAAAAAATAAATGTTGGAAAAATTTTAAAATTATGAGCAAAATTGTTATTTAATTATTCTTTCTATCCACATCCTGAAATTGGAAATTTCAGGGTGTGACACCCGATGATCCATCCCTCTCAACAAGATCTCTCCGTGAAGCTCTCTTGCTAGTCCTAAAGAAAACCTAAGGAAAATAGGTGGAAAATAGGAAAAATAATGAGCTAGGGTTCCAAGAGTTGGCTGCCATCCTCTCACCTCTTGGGTTATATGGAGGCAACCGAATGTCTAAAATGCCCTTTCCTAATAACTAGAGATACAAGCCCCTCAAGGGAGGATTTGGAAGTCTTCATGTCTTCACCATCAGACGGATGCCCGGCGACCGCACCCTGCGTAGCCTCGACGCAAGCCATGCGATCCCGACGCGTGTCCTCTGCTTCTAAGTCTCCGGACTGCGTCGTCGCACACCGGCCGACCGGTGCTCCTCACGGCCGACCGGTCCCCACCGGCCGACCGGCCGACCCACCGGTCGACCGGGTGCAGTGCCGCCGCAGCCTCCGTCTTCGGTTCTTCGGTCTTGGCTTTGTGGATCAACCAAGGAACCCGGTGGTTTTCTCGGTGAACCACCGGAAACCCCGCGAACTCGGTGTAGCCTCCGCCAATCCCCACTCATGACTTGGCTCCCACGCGAGTCCCGGCTCGACCTTGGTTTTGAGGCTCAACCAAGAAACCGTCCATGACTTCATCTTGTCGTTCATGCCACCATGCGGCCCGCACTTGACCCCCGCCGGCCACCGGTCCCTCGAACGAAGCCTACTTGTCTTCTCCACACACCGGAGGCCTCACCGGCGACGACCTTTCGCGCTTGTTCTTCACCTGCACCAACACCAGTCAAGCCGCAACCTGCACCTGCAATACTTAGCCAAGAATCAGTCCACACAACGTTGTCAATCACTCATCACACAAGGAAGCGACCATCCACCGGTCCTCGAACCACACATGGTCCTCAAGTGCCCGAAAGCCATGGAGGTCAAGCCCGAGCATAAGCACCGTCTGAGGACCGACCACAAGCACCGCTCGAGGGACGACTACAAGGGCAAGAACAAGTCCGAGCGGAGGCCAAGGAGGAGTGGTGGTCACAAGAAGAAGGAGCGGGCAATGGTTGCCGGCACAAGCAACATCAACTCAAGCTCCTTCTACTCTTCGTTGAGCTAAAGTGATGAAGATGAGAACCGACACAAGGGAAAGCGGTCGAGAAAGAACATCAACAGCCTGTGCTTCGCCGCTCAAGGCTTTTGCGGCATGGCACATAGCTCCGCAAGCAAGAAGAGCAACAAGGATGACTCGGGCTCCGACTCTGAGGAAGAGGTAAACAATGATCCATCCTTCTTGGTAGCGGAGAATGCTAGGTTGAATGACTTGCTTGACAACCGTGATGATGTGCTTGGAAAGAACAACAAGGAGAAGAGGGAGTATAGGTGTTTTCTTGGAGAGGCTAAGGAGAAGGTGGTTGAATTAGAGTCTGCTTGTTGATGCTAGGGCTCAAATAGATTCTCTTAAGTCTGCTCCTATGTTGACCAATGAGTCTGAATGCACTGATTGTTCCACTCTTCTTGGTGAATTAACTGTGCTTAAGGAGAAGTATGCCTCCAAGGTTGAGGAACTAGATGTGCTTAGGGTTGAGCTAGATGAGATGAAATCTAGACCCTCCTTGCTTGGTGCTTGCACTTCTTGTCCTATTTTGCATGAGAAGCTAGATGTTTCGCTTGTGTATGCTAGATCTCTAGAGGCTCAGCTAAAAGCTCCTATTCCTACATCATGCTCTACTTGTGAAATAAATGTTGTGAAGAATATGGATCTTGCACACTATGTTGATCGTTTGCAGAATGAGAATGATGAGTTGAGAAAGTTGATCGTTAGTTGTCTGGTCATGAGCCTCATTTGAGGATAATGATCGAGACATACAAGCGTCAGGATGGGGAAGCGCTTGGGGCAAACAAGGTTGGTGAGAATGAGGGGAAGATCGAAGATGTACCAGAGCCACCAAAAACCCATCACAAGAATGCCTTTGTTCCTAAGCCAAATCATCTTAGGAACCGACTAGACACAACCCCAGCTCCACTTGTGTTTCCTCCACAAACCGACAACTTCCAGAAACCCATCAAGTTCAAGAGTGACTTGGGAAATGAGTTCTTTGGGAAGAAGGGAGGGAAACCGAGTGAGGAGAAGCCGGAGCCCAAAGAGAACCCAAAACCAAAGCCAAAACCAAAACCCTTATATTGTGAACATTGTGGGAGGGATGGACACCTTACTGAGTTTTGCTTCAGGAGGAAGTGTGAGCAGAGGTTGACTAGAGAGTTGGCCAACAAGTGAGGACCAGGACCGTCCCGGTGGTTGATGGATGACCGCTCCTCAGTGATGAGTGATTGACAACGGGTGTTGGACTGACTCTTGGCTCAGTGCGCAGGTGTAGGCTGCGGCCTAGTTCGTGTTGTTGCAGGTCAAGAACGGGCGCGAAAGGTCTTCAGCCTTGAGGGACCTCCGGGAGAAGGAGAGACAAGTAGGCTCGGTTCGAGGGACCCGATGGACGGCGGGACTAGGTGCGGGCCACATGGTGGCGAGACGAGCGAGACAAAGTCATGGACGATCGAGCCGGTGCACGGTGCCGGGAGGCCGGGCCGAGCACGTGGGGTTTGGTGGTTTGCCCACAAAGCCATCGGAGGATGGTTTCTTGGTTTGGGCCTCAAAACCAAGTCCGAAGACCCAACACGACGGAGATGGGATCCGGGTGTGTCAGGAAGCTTCGAGGCAGAGGACACGCGGCGGGATCGCATGGCTTGCGTCGGGAGGACGCGGGGTGCGGCAAAGGCGTGGCCGTCCGATGGCAAGACGCACAAACATTACATAAATGCCCCTGCGTGGGTTGTATCGCCATTAGTTGAGTTAGGGGTAGTCGAGTCATTTCCCACACCGGTGGGACCCGATATATAAGCCATGAGTGTGTGTGGATGGCTCTCTCGCTCGACGACTTAGGGTTTCATTTCCCCCTCCTCTTTCTCATTTTCTTGGACTATTTTCTTCTCCATTTTCTCTAGGCTAGCATGAGAGCTTCATGAGAGATTTTTTGAGAGGGATGGATGCTAGGGCGGCATGCGAGACCTTGTGAATCTTTCCTCATTTGTATAGAAGATTCGGCGTTGTGAGTTTCGTGGTCTTTTTCGTGCTTGTTTTTGGTGCTTTTGTTCTTAGTGTGATTCCGCGGATTTGAGTGGGTTTCTCCCCGGATTTCTTTGAGGGAAACATGGATGGATGCCTTGTGCACCTTTGTGATTGATCTTGTGCCCTCAAACGCCGAGAAACCACTTCGATTCAAGGATTTTCGGTCGGAGCTCTAGCTTTTGGTGGTGCTCAAAGGATTCGCGATTCCCGATGATATAGGGAGTTAGGAGGCAAGATTTTTGGGCTATAGCATCCTTGTGTGACGCTTTTCAAGTCCCCAAACCCTTGTCTCTATAGCTTCTACCATTTGGGAAATCCGATGCTGATTTGGGGGAGTTGACTTTCGGGGTCGTGCGTTTTCTGCTCTGTCTGCACCTCGCGGACGGTCCGCGAGGACCAGGCGGACAGTCTGCGCCGTCCCTGTTCGTAGGGTGTTCTTCATGTTCTTGCTTCGTTTCGGTTTGATCCGGTTTTGTTTTAGGTTTTCGTTGCAGCCGGTTTGCGGACGGTCCGAGCTTCAATAGCGGACGGTCCGGGACCCGCGCGGACGGTCCGCCTGGCCTTTGCGGACGGTCCGTTTTTCTCGGGTCGGTTCTGGTAGTTCTATTTGCTTTAACGGACGGTCCGCGGCTCGGGCCGGACAGTCCGCGGCAAGGGTGCGGACAGTCCGCGGTACCCTGCCGGACGGTCCGCGTGGCCATCGCGGACGGTCCGCCCCCGCCCGGCCGGGACGGTCCGCCGTAGGCCGGCGGCCTTTGCTTCTTGGTTCGATTCCTTCCTCCTTTCGTGCTTCCGCGTGTGCTTCAAGGAATCGTTCCTAAGACCGGAGGTTGATCCATAACCTCGTTGTCTTGGCGATTGGTGTGTGATTCGATCCATCGCTTGTGTGTGACCGGGATTTGACTAGGGTATAGGCCGGGTTCTTTGAGAAGAATTTTACCGGCTCCGATTCACTCCCCCTCTCTAGTCGCCATCTGATCCTTCAATTGGTATCTGATCTTGGTGTCGGATTCTTTGCGACTTTGATAAGTCTTGAATCCTAAGATGGCGTACGTTGAGCGGGGCGGTCCGCCGCACTTCGATGGCAAGGGTTACCACAAGTGGGCGGCTCGTATGATGATCTTTCTTCGTGGCAAGTTGTTGGATTTCATTGTGCTTGACAAGACCTATGCTATTCCGGTCAACATCCATACTCTTATGGTGACCGATGCTGGTGCTAAGGCCAAGTATGAGGTAAATGCAAAAGCCGTTGATCACTTGATAACCATGTGAAGGCTCGCCTCTTTGTCTCTTACCGGTTGCAATATGAGAACTTCACTCAACTTCCCGGTGAGGACATTGATGCGATGTTTCAGAGGTTCACTGCCATCGTGAACAACATGAAGGCTAATATTGAGGATTTCCCTTACACTGAGCATGATCAAGCTTTGAAGCTCTTGCATGTCTTGGACCCAAATGTTTGGGGTGCTAAGGTTGAGTCCATCAAGGAGTCTGGGCAATATTTGACTATTGAGTTGGATGACCTCTTTTCTAAGCTCAAGTCGGCTGAGGTTGACAGGAAGTTGCAATCAAAGCATGAGGGCTCGACTGACCATAGTCTTGCTCTTGTGGGCGGATCAAAGGGCAAATCTAACCCTTCCTGTCGACAGTTTTCCTTGTCTTCTCTTATGTCTATTCCAGATGAGGAGTTTGATGTGCTGGGCGAGGAGGAGCTGGCCTTGCTCTCAAGGAGGTTTGATCGACTACATGAGAGCCGGAGGAATGCAAGGCGGAGCTCCCGGACATGCTACAAGTGTGGCAAGCGTGGACACTTCATCGCCGAGTGCCCGGAAGCAGAGGAGAACAAGTACAAGATGAGCGAGTACAAGGTGCACCCGAGGCATGAAGACAAGTACTCCTCCAAGGGCAAGCACTTCAGCAAGTCCAAGAGCACGGACAAGGACAAGCGGCGACCGAGCAAGGGCAGTTACAAGAAGGACAAGGCAAGAGCCATGGTGGCCGATGCAAGCGACGTTGACTCAAGCTCAAGCGACGCACAGTCAAGCTCAAGCAGTGAAGATGAAGACGCCGGGAGGCGCAAGGGCAAGAAGAGTGCAAGCCGGAACCTCAGTGGGTTGAGCTATGTGGCACTTGAAGGCTTTTGTGGGATGGCCCATAGCTCAAGCAGCAAGAAGAGCGAGAAGGAAGACAACGACTCCGACTCGGAGGATGAGGTAAATCGTGACCCTGACTCTTTGCTTGCTGAGATCACTAGGTTGAATGGCTTGATTGACAACCGTGATAGTGTGTTGAGAGATGCTAAGAAGATGAGAAAAGATCTTAGGGCTCAACTTGAGAATGCCAGTGAGAAAGTAGGAGAGTTAGAGTCCGAATTGCTTGAATTGAAACTTGAGAATGACTCTTTGAAACTTGCTCCTACTACTCCTAATGATGTTGAGTGTCTTGAATGTGATGCATGGTTGAATGAGATCAAGTTGCTTAATGAGAAGAATGCTTCCACTTTGGCTAAACTAGATGCTCTTAGGACTGAAAATGATGAGCTTAAGGCTAGACCCACTTTGCTTGGTGCCTGTAAATCATGTCCTACTATGCATGCTAAGCTTGTTGATGCTCGTTCTACTATTAGCACCTTGGAAGCTTCTTTGAAATCTCCTGTTGTCAATGCATGCACTAGCTGTGATGAAGTTACTTTGCGCAATCTTGAACTTACTTCTCATTTGGATGTCATCTATGAGGAGAATGATTATTTGAGGAAGGTGTTGGGTTGGTTGTCTGGGCAGGAACCTCAATTGAAAATCATGATTGAGGAGTTCAAGAGAGCTGATGGTCGTGGTTTGGGTTTTTGAGAAGTTGGGTGAGAAAGTGGGAGAGAACAGTGGGGAGAGTGTGTATGAGAAGTGTGTTGAGTCTAACCCCGAGTTTGAGGTGATCGGAGACATCCAAGTCCCACTTCCAAAAGCACCCAAGAACACTTTCACACCAAAGCCCAGCCACCTTTGCAACAAGCTTGACACAACCCAAGATCCACCTAAATTTTCACCCAAAACAAATGACTTCCAGAAACTCGTGAAGTTTGTGAGTGAGAAGGGTGAGAAACCTAGAGAGAAGCCAGAGCCAAAACCAAAACCCATCCCCTTCAGATGTGAGTATTGTGGCAAGGAGAGACACCTAGCAGAGTTTTGCTACAAGAGGAAGAGGGATGACAGGCTTGCTAGGGAACAAGAAAACCAGGACAGGTATCGCCAGTCTCATGGTATTCCTGAGCCTAGAGGGCCACTTTCACGTGGTGTGGGAAGTGTGAGGAGTGTTGGTAGAGTTGGAGCTCAGGGTGGTAGGTTCCCACAGAGAGGTGGTGGTGAGAGGTTTGATAGGAGAGATGATGGTGTGCGTGCTGGTGAGAGGTTTGGTCGGGCTCGTGGTGGTTTTGCTGGACGTCCCCCTACTCGTCCTCAATACGGGTTTAGGGGAGATGATCGCAGCTTTGGGTTCCAGAGGAACTACAGACCACGTTTTCCCCCTCGTGGTGCTCGTACTTCTTCCATGGGACATGGGAAGTTTGGTGGTAAGGGAATGATGTTTGCTAACCCCTCTTTTGAGCAGATGGCTCGACACTGGTTTAACTTTCTTTGTGCTAACCCCAGTGTCGAGTCACTAGCTCATTCTCGTTCTTGTTTCTGACTACAGGCAGGAGGCTTGGACAACATTTGGTTGATCTACTCCGAATGTTCCCGACACATGACCGGAGATAAGAAGTGGTTCTCCAGCCTCACCCCAGTGAAGGAAAAGATGTACATCACATTTGGGGGCAACGGACGAGGAAGGGTGATTTCGGAGGGTGTTGTGCATGTGAGTGACAAGGTAACGTTGAAGAGGGTTGCTCTTGTGAAGTCTTTGGGTTTCAATTTGCTTTCGGTTTCTCAGTTGCTTGATGAGGGTTTTGAGGTGCGTTTCAAGTCTGGTGAGTCTTGTTTGCTGGATTCTCGAGGTGATCTTGTCTGTATGATCATCCCCGAGGGTCGATTTTCGTGGCGATTTCTCTCGTTCTTTGGGTCCTGCTCGCTGTTTGATGGCCGGTCCTTCTTCTGATTTGTGGAAATGGCATAGGCGGTTGGGTCACTGGAGCTTTGATTTGGTTTCCCGCTTGAGTGGTCTTGACCTTGTCCGAGGATTGCCGAGGTTGAAGTTTGAGAAGGATTTGGTTTGTGCTCCATGTAGGCATGGCAAGATGGTATCCACTCCCCATCCACCCCTGACAGATGTCATGACCGAGCGTCCGACAGAGCTGTTGCATATGGATCTTGTTGGGCCAGCTCGAGTTCGCTCGGTGGGTGGGAAGTGGTATGTCCTTGTTGTGGTGGACGATTACTCTCGCTATGCCAGGGTGTTTTTCTTGGAAGACAAGAGTGAGACATTTGGTTTTGTTCGAGATCTGATTGTGAGGTTGAAAAACGAGAGGCATAGGAATGCAATTCGAGCTATCCGCAGTGATAATGGCTCAGAGTTCAAGAACTCTCATTTTGATGCCTTCTGTCGTGATCTAGGTCTTGAACATCAGTATTCGACCCCTTATGTGCCCCCCTCAAAATGGAGTTGTGGAAAGGAAAAATCGGACTCTTTGTGAGATGGCTAGGACGATGCCCGATGAGCACAGGACTCCTAGGAGGTATTGGGCTGAGGCGGTCAATACGGCCTGTCATGTTTCCAACAAGATTTTATTGCGAGCTTTCAAGAAGAAGACCTGTTATGAGCTTATGCATGGTCAGGCACCCAAGGTGAGTCATTTCCGAGTCTTTGGCTGCAAGTGCTTTATTCTTAAGAAGGGAAAACTCGACAAGTTTGAGGCTAGGTCTAGTGATGGAATTTTCTTTGGATATGCTAACCATTCTAGAGCCTATAGGGTGCTTAACCTTGAGACTAACAAAATCATGGAGACTTGCGAGGTAACCTTCGACGAGACAATGTCATGTACCTCTCTTGGCTTTGAATGTGCAGGTGATGAAGAGATGGCCGAGGACCTCTTTGAAGAGGAGAAGGATGAAGCTGGAGATGATGATGGAGAGAACCATGCGCCTGACGCTAAGTGTGTACCCACTACTTCCCCTACGACCACTACGGAGCGTGGACCGTCTACTTCATGGACAACGACGGTGCGACAAGAGGACCAGGCGAGAGAAGCTGAAGTTGAGGGGGAGGTGGTCTCGAGGCGTGAGGCTCTCCGGAGAATTCAAGAAGTGCATCCCCTATCGAAGATCATTGGGGACATCAACGAACGCACTACACGGTCAAGGTCTAGGAATTCCTCTCATTTCGCTCATGCTGGATTTGTTGCCACCTTTGAGCCCAAGGACATTGGACATGCTTTATCTGATGCAAACTGGGTCAATTCTATGCATGAGGAGTTGGAAAACTTTGAGAGGAACCAGGTGTGGGAGTTAGTTGAACCCCCTCCAAATTGCCATCCTATAGGAACCAAATGGGTTTGGAAGAACAAAGAGGGAGAGAATGGGATGGTTGTGAGGAACAAGTCCAGACTTGTTGCTCAGGGATATAGTCAGAAGGAGGGGATCGACTATGAGGAGACCTTTGCTCCTGTGGCACGTCTTGAGGCAATTCGAATCCTTCTAGCCTTTGCCGTGGCTAAAGGGTTCAAGTTGTTTCAAATGGATGTGAAAAGTGCTTTTCTGAATGGGGTCATAGAGGAGGAGGTGTATGTGAAGCAGCCACCGGGGTTCGAGAGTGAGAAGTATCCACACGGGGTGTACAAAGTTGAAAAGGGCTCGTATGGGTTGAAACGGGCGCCCGGGCTTGGTATGGGAGATTGAGAGGTTTTCCGGTGAGCGAGAGGGTTTGTGATGGGTACCGTGGATAGGACCTTGTTTCTCCTCAAGCATGGAAATGACTTGTTGATTGTGCAGATATACGTGGATGATATTGTCTTTGGTGGCTCGTCACATAACCTTGTTGCCAAGTTTGCAGATGAGATGAGCAGGGAATTCGAGATGAGCATGATGGGCGAGTTGCAGTACTTTCTCGGGTTGCAGATCAAGCAAGTGCAGGACGGAACATTTGTACATCAGACCAAGTACACGAAAGACATGTCGAGGAAGTTCCGATGCAAGATGTGAAGCCTATGTCGACACCCATGGGGAGTACGGCTACTTTGGATGCGGACGAGGACGGAGAACCGGGGACCGGCGGGAGTACGAGGAGCATGATCGGCTCCCTCCTCTACCTCGACGGCGACGAGGCCGACATACGGTTCGGTGTGTGTCCGTGCGCTCGTTTTCGAGCTTCGCCGAGGACATCACATCGACGAGCCGTCAAGAGGATTTTCAGGTACCTACAGTCTGCCCTTGGTCTTGGCCTTTGGTATTCTTCCTCCTCGACTCTTTCTCTTCATGGTTTTTCTGATGCGGATTTTGCTGGTTGTCGAGACGAGAGGAAGTCTACTTCTGGTTCTTGTCAGTTTCTTGGGTCCTCGTTGGTTTCGTGGTCTTCCCGTAAGCAGTCTAGTGTAGCTCAGTCTACCACCGAGGCAGAGTATGTTGCAGCCGCGAGTTGTTGTTCCCAGCTATTGTGGATCTCATACACTTTGAGAGACTTTGGTGAGGAGTGCACCCAGATCCCACTTCTTTGTGATAGCACCAGTGCCATAAGCGTAGCCAAAAACCCAGTGCTTCACTCCAGAACCAAACACATAGAAGTGAGGTATCATTTCTTGAGGGACAATGTGGAAAAAGGAACCATTGTGTTGAGTCATGTCCCTACCCAAGATCAGCTTGCAGACATCTTTACAAAGCCTCTCGACCAAGCTACATTTGTGCGCTTGCGGGGGGACTTGGGGTTTGTTGCCCTTTCTAGTTGATTCTTGGGGGATTTCCTTTTTGTACCATATGTATCATACCATGTTTACTTTGATGTATATACATGCTTTGCTTGATGTACAAACCATGGTAGGATAGCCATCTTGTTATATATCATGTTGCATTTGTATCATATTGCATTTTAGGATGATGAGCTTCTTTCATATGCCTTATTTGAGTCTCTGGCTATTTGTGAGATATTGGTCATATGTGTGGAGAAATGGTGATGTGAGGCTATGCTCTTGGAATATTTGAGATATATGTGTGGTGAGATAGCCCTTTTTGAAATAAATGGTAATCTTGACTAATGTTTGGTGAAATGTGCTCCACTCATGTGTAGTAGTGTATCCATGTCACATTTTGGTCTAAATGTGCTTTTCATGCTTAGATTGTCCTTGGATGTCTTTTTCTTGCATTTGGGCCAAAGGCCGAATATCATTGTGAATGTTTAGCCTATGTTGCATTCATGGGGGAGCATAAGCTTCTTTTTGCCGCAAAGGCACTTCATGTACCATGATATGATTTAATCTTGAAAAGAAGTGTGTATGCTCGAAAAATGCTTCATCCATCATGTCTATGCTTAAAATGTCTTATCTTTCACATATGGGTGCAAAACATGTTGCATGATGTTCACCAGTGGAGAAGTCTCCCCGAAGTGGACACATGGCTCATGAGCTTTGACATGACATGCTTTGCTTTATAGGTGTTTATAATGATCTTTTGCTGAGAATTTGATATCCTTGTATGATTTCTAAATGGTATGCATGTTTGTGGCTCAAGTGTGACATGGATAGGCTTTTACATGTGAAGCGAGTCTTCTTTTGGTAAAACTGCTTAAATCTGAAAATTTTGCTTTGTCACATGCTTGTATTTTCATATATTACTTGTGGCAATGCTCTGACTATGCTATGATTCATATGTGTGATCTTTGTCTCATTTTTAGCTTTTGACACTAGATTTGGCCTATTTGAGAAGCTCATGTAGATGTTTATATGCTTTGTTTTGCATTTCTGCATTTTCGCCTTGATTCATACATTGTCAACAAGGGGGAGAAGAGGTGAGCTTAATGAAAATTCAGAAGAGGTGAGCTAAAGTTTGGAAGTTTGCATCCACATGTTCAGGGGGAGCTTGCATTTGTTCAGGGGGAGCTTTCTTGCTGTTTTCGGTGTGGAGTTTGTGCTTTGCTCGGCTTGTGACCTTTCTTTGCCTTTCTTTGGTTTTGGTCATGAGTTGCGCTTCTTTGTTTTTCCGTCTCCTTACTTTCTTTCTCTGAATTTCATTTCGCGTTGCGTGTTGTCAATGTAGTCATCAAGGGGGAGATTGAGGACCAGGAGCGTCCCGGTGGTTGATGGATGACCGCTCCTCAGTGATGAGTGATTGACAACGGGTGTTGGACTGACTCTTGGCTCAGTGTGCAGGTGTAGGCTGCGGCCTAGTTCGTGTCGTTGCAGGTGAAGAACGGGCGCGAAAGGTCTTCTGCCTTGAGGGGCCTCCGGGAGAAGGAGAGACAAGTAGGCTCGGTTTGAGGGACCCGGTGGACGGCGGGACTAGGTGCGGGCCACATGGTGGCGAGACGAGCGAGACAAAGTCATGGACGATCGAGCCGGTGCACGGTGCCGGGAGGCCGGGCCGAGCATGCCGGGTTTGGTGGTTTGCCCACAAAACCATCGGAGGACGGTTTCTTGGTTTGGGCCTCAAAACCAAGTCCGAAGACCCAACACGACGGAGACGGGATCCGGGTGTGTCGGGAAGCTTCGAGGCGGAGGACACGCGGCGGGATCGCATGGCTTGCGTCGGGAGGACGCGTGGTGCGGCGAAGGCGTGGCCGTCCGATGGCAAGACCCACAAACATTACATAAATGCCCCTGCGTGGGTTGTATCGCCAGTAGATGAGTTAGGGGTAGTCGAGTCATTTCCCACACTGGTGGGACCCGATATATATGCCATGAGTGTGTGTGGATGGCTCTCTCGCTCCGCGACTTAGGGTTTCATTTCCCCCCTCCTCTTTCTCATTTTCTTGGACTATTTTCTTCTCCATTTTCTCTAGGCTAGCATGAGAGCTTCATGAGAGATTTGTTGAGAGGGATGGATGCTAGGGCGGCATGCTAGACCTTGTGAATCTTTCATGGTTTGTATAGAAGATTCGACGTTGTGAATTTCGTGGTCTTTTTCGTGCTTGTTTTTGGTGCTTTTGTTCTTGGTGTGATTCCGCGGATTTGAGTGGGTTTCTCCCCAGATATCTTTGAGGGAAATATGGATGGATGCCTTGTGCACCTTTGTGATTGATCTTGTGCCCTCAAACGCCGGGAAACCACTTCGATTCAAGGATTTTCGGTCGGAGCTCTAGCTTTTGGTGGTGCTCAAAGGATTCGCGATTCCCGGTGATTTAGGGAGTTAGGAGGCAAGATTTTTGGGCTATAGAATCCTTGTGTGACGCTTTTCAAGTCCCCAAACCCTTGTCTCTACAGCTTCTACCATTTGGGAAATGCGATGATGATCTGGGGGAGTTGACTTTCGGGGTCGTGCGTTTTCTGCTCTGTCTGCACCTCGCGGACGGTCCGCGAGGACCAGGCGGACAGCCCGCGTCGTCCCTGTTCGTCAGGTGTTCTTCGTGTTCTTGCTTCGTTTCGGTTTGATCCGGTTTTGTTTAGGTTTTCGTTGCAGCTGGTTTGCGGACGGTCCGAGCTTCAGTAGCGGACGGTCCGGGACCCGCGCGGACGGTCCGCCTGGCCTTTGCGGACGGTCCGTTTTTCTCGGGTCGGTTCTGGTGGTTCTGTTTGCTTTAACGGACGGTCCGCGGCTCGGGCCGGACGGGGTCCGCGGCAAGGGTGCGGACGGTCCGCGCACACTGCCGGACGGTCCGCGTGGCCATCGCGGACGGTCCCCGCCCCTGCTCGGCCGGATGGTCCGCCGTAGGCCGGGCGACTTTGCTTCTTGGTTTGATTCCTTCCTCCTTCTTTCGTGCTTCCGCGTGTGCTTCAAGGAATCGTTCCTAAGACTTGGGGTTGATACATAACCTTGTTGTCTTGGCGGTTGGTGTGTGATTCGATCCATCACTCGTGTGTGACCGGGATTTGTCTAGGGTATAGGCCGGGTTCTTCGAGAAGAATTTTTACTGGCTCCTATTCACTCCCCCCCTCTCTAGTCGCCATCCGATCCTTCAACAAGGATAGGTACCGCCCTTCTCGTGGTGTGTCTGAGCCTAGGTTGGTGCCGAGAGGTGAGGGTATGGTGTGTACCATTTAATTACCTCGAGAGAGGCGTGAGTTTGTGCCTCGAGGTGAGCCACCACATAGAGAAGGTGGTAGGCATGTTGGGTTTGGGCGTGGTGAGTTTGTTGGACGTTCCTTCGCTCGTGTCCAATACGAGTATGGGGGGAATGATCGTAGCTTTAGGTCCCAGAGGAGCTACGGGCCACGGTCTCCCCTTCGTGCTATGCATAGTCCTCCAAGGGGATGTGTGGGTGTTCCACCTAGGAGAGATAGGATGGATTTTGCTAACCCCACGTTTGAGCAAATGGCACGGCACTAGTTTGATTCATTTTGTTCTAATCCCAGTGCTGAGTCATTTGCTCACTCTCGCTCTCGTTTTTGATTTTGCAGGTGGGAGGCATGGAGGGCTTTTGGCTGATCGACTCCAGTTGCTCTCAACATATGATCGGAGATCGAAGGTGGTTCTCCAGCCTCACCCCTATGATGACCAAAGAGTACATCACTTTTGAGGATAATGAGAAAGATATGTGCTTTCAGTGGGCATGGTGAAGGTGAGTCTGTGACTGTTCGGCATGTTTCTCTTGTCAAGTCTTTGGGTTACAATCTTCTCTCTGTCTCTCAGCTTCTTGATGAGGGTTTTGAAGTCTGTTTCAAAATGGGCTGTTCTCGTGTCTTGGACTCTCGAGGCGATCTCGTGTGCACGATCATCCCCGAGAGTCAGATTTTCAGAGCTGATTTTTCTAGTGTGTTGGCTCTTGAGTTTTGACTTGTTGTCACGCTTGAGTGGGCTAGGATTGGTCCGAGGATTGCCAAAGTTGAAATACCAAAAAGATTTGGTATGTGCTTCCTGTAGGCAAGGTAAGACGGTTGCCACCTCTCATCCGCCTGTGACATCCGTTATGACAGAGAGGACATGCGAGCTATTCCATATGGACTTGGTTGGTCCAGCTCGTGTGTGCTCGGCGGGTGGGAAATGGTATGTCCTTGTGATCGTGGACGACTATTCTTGCTATGCTTGGGTCTTCTTCTTAGCTGACAAGGGGGAGACATTTGGTTTTGTTCGGGATTTGATCTTGAGGTTGAAGAATGAGAGGAATGGAGATGTTGTTCGAGCTATTTGTAGCGACAATGGCAATGAATTTAAAAACTCTCGTTTCGAAACCTTTTGTCGTGATTTGGGTCTCGAACATCAGTTTTCTTCTCCCTATGTGGCTTGTTAGAATGGTGTAGTTGAGAGGAAAAATCGTTTCCTTTGTGAGATGGCTCGAACGATGCTCGACGAGCATAGGACTCCGAGAAGATATTGGGCGGAGGCGGTGAATACCACTTGCCATGTTGGGAACCGAATTTTTCTGAGGGACTGCTTGAACAAGACGTTCTATGAGCTCATGCATGAGTGAGCACCTAGAGTAAGCCATTCCAGGGCTTTTGGTTGTCGGTGTTTTATTCTCAAGAAGGATAGGCTTGATAAGTTTGAGTCCAGGTCCTCCGATGGGATTTTCTTGGGTTATGCTAGTCATTCTCAAGCATTTCGTGTGCTCAAATGTGATACTAACCTAGTCATGGAGACTTGCGAGGATACCTTTGACGAGACACAACCATGCAATTTGTCTGTCTTTAAATGTGCAGGTGACGACAAAGTTGGCAAGAAGATCTTTGAGGACGAGGAGGATGATGCTGGAGAGGATGATGGTGATGGTGGTGAAGCTCCAGCCATGCATGTACCCTCTACTTCCACTACAACGACTATGGTGTACAACGCCTACGATCCAGCAAGATCAAGTGGAAGCGGCTGCTAAGGGGGATGTTGTCTCCAGGCGAGAGGCACCAAGGCGCGTTCAAGTTTATCATCCACCCTCAAGAATCATCGGCGACATCAATGAGCGTACGACACGGTCTAGGTCTAGAAATGCTTCTCACTTTGCTCATTCAGCTTTTGTTGCTACCTTTGAGCCGAAAGACATTTGACACACTCTATCTGATCCTAATTGGGTGAATGCCATGCATGAGGAGTTAGAGAATTTTGAGAGAAACCAAGTGTGGGAGTTATTGGAGCCACCACCAAACCGCAAACCTATTGGGACAAAATGGGTGTGCAAAAACAAAGAGGGAGAGAATGGTGAGGTGGTGAGAAACAAGTCAAGGTTGGTTGCTCAGGGTTATAGCCATAAGGAGAGGATAGATTTTGAGGAGACATTTGCTCCTGTAGCCCATTTGGAGGCAATCAGGATTCTTCTAGCCTTTTCTGTGGCTAAAGAATTTAGGTTGTACCAAATGGATGTGAAGAGTGCCTTCTTGAATGGGTTTCTAGAGGAGGAAGTTTATGTGAGGCAACCACCTAGGTTTGAGAGTGTTGAGTTTCCCCACCGAGTGTACAAGCTGAGGAAGGCCTTGTATGGGCTGAAAAAAGCTCCCAGAGCATGGTATGGCAGGTTGAGGGGGTTCTTGTTCAGCAAGGGGTTTGAGATGGGCAAGGTCGATAAGACTCTTTTTCTCCTCAGGCAGGGTGATGATATCATAATTGTTCAGGTGTATGTGGATGATATTGTCTTTGGCGGCTCCTCTCACTCTTTGGTTGCGAGGTTTGCAGAGAACATGAGCAAAGAATTTGAAATTTCCATGATGGGAGAGTTGCAGTTCTTTCTCAGGCTTCAGATCAAGCAGGTGAAGGAGGGAACCTTTGTGCATCAAGCCAAGTATACGAAGAACATCATCAAGAAGTTCAAGATGGATGACTCAAAGCCCTTGTCGACACCGATGAGTACGACTACAGCGCTCGATGCGGACGAGGACGGAGAGCCCATGGTCCAGAAGGAGTACCAGAGCATGATCGGCTCCCTCTTGTACTTGACGGCGACAAGGCCGGACATCCAGTTTTCTGTGTATCTGTGCGCTCATTTTCAACCGTCGCCGAGGACTTCACATCGGCAGGCCATCAAGCAGATCTTCAGGTATCTTTGATACACTCCTGAGCTCGGTCTTTGGTACTCAGCGTCCTTTTCCCTTTCGCTTCTTGGTTTTTCGGATGCCGACTTTGCGGGGTGTCGAGTCGATCGGAAATCGACTTCGGGTACTTGCCAGTTTCTGGGGTCTTGAAATGTTTCTTGGTCTGCTCGCAAACAATCTAGTGTAGCCCAATCTACCATAGAAGCTGAGTATGTTGCTGCCGCTAGTTGTTGCTCACAACTGCTTCCGATCACAAACACGCTGAGTGACTTTGGTGAGGAGTGTTCTCATGTACCTCTTACTGTTGCCAAAAACCATGTGCTTCACTCCAGAACCAAACATATAGAAGTGAGGTACCACTTCTTGAGAGATAATGTTGAGAAGGGAAACATAGACCTCATCCATGTACCAACAGAAAAGCAGCTTGCCGATATCCTAACCAAGCCTTTGGGCCAAGCTACATTTGCTCGTTTGCGAGGAGAGCTTGGAGTCATTTTTCCTTTTTGAGCTTCGGTTGGGAGGGTTGATGTAAATATGCATGTTGCATTTTCATCTCTGTACCATATCATGTTTGCATCTTTTTATCATAGACTGCATGTGTATCATATGCCATGGAGATGTGCATCTTTCATATGCATTGA
This sequence comes from Cenchrus americanus, assembly GCA_947561735.1. NCBI lineage: Eukaryota > Viridiplantae > Streptophyta > Magnoliopsida > Poales > Poaceae > Cenchrus > Cenchrus americanus. The sequence goes on along the minus strand of OX387241.1, from coordinate 94,568,792 downwards.
TCACCTTGATATGCTAGAAATGAGGTCGTGACTTTGCTTGTGATGCTCATGAGATGTATAGCTATGCTCTTGGTAGCTTTGGGATAAATATGCTTGTGTATGCTTTCCTTTTATAAAAATGTTATATGATCCTCTCTTGTGAGTAGAATGCCTCTCATGTTCCAATTGGGTGCTTATGGCTATATCTTGCTTAATTTGTGCTTGGAATCATGTTCTTTTCATTTGGGATCAAAGATCCATTTATCATCATGAATGTTTAGCCTACATGCTACCTTGTTGAGAAGCCTAAGCTTCTTTTTGCCGCAAAGGCACTTCATGTACCATGCTTAATTTGTAAATCATGAAAATGGTATGTGAGATGCCTATGCTTGAAAATTTTGCTTCCATGTCATAAATGCTTTAAATTCCTTATCTTGGGTGCTAAACCATTGCATGATGTTCACCAATGAGAAGTCTCATATCTAGAAGTGGACACATGGCTCGGTAGCTTTGACGTGACATGAGATAGATTGTAGGTGTTTGTGATGACCTTGTGATGAGAATTTGTGACCTTGCATCAAGTCTGTGAGTTATATGTTGTTTGTGCTCATATTGACCATGTTTAGGTCTTATGCTCATGAGAGGGAAATTTTGTGAAAAATGCTTCACTTTGATCATGGCTATGCCACTTGCTTGTATATCCCTTTCTATCCTGTTGGCGATGCTTCTGCTCCAATTGTGGCTATCTTGCTTATCTGTGTCTCATTTTTAGCATGTTGTAGTGCTCTTTGTATATTTGAGAAGAACATGCTTGCCTTTGTAGACTTGATTCATGCATTACCAACAGGGGGGGAGTACCCAATTCTTATTTCCATGGAGAATTTTGCACCAAGGGAAGGAAAATTGGGAGAAATGCATTTGTTCATGGGGAGCTTGCATTCATGCATTTGGGAGCTCTTTTTCGCCTGTTTTTTAGTTGTGCTCTTTTGCCGATGGTGCCGAGCCCTTTTGCCTCACCTTGAGGAGTCGGTAACTTTCGAGCATTTTATCTCAGTTATGTCGAGCTGTTGCCCTTGCCTTAGGGGACTGAGATTTTTCTCTCTCAAGTGATCTTTTCTTGGCTTTTTTTGGCTTTTGATCACTTGTTTTGAGTTTTTCGTTCGTTTCTTTTCTTTTTTCTTTTCTCTGAATTGGTTACTTGTGTGTGTTGTCAATGAACTCATCAAGGGGGAGATTGAGGACCGGAGCGTCCGAGGACCGGTGGATGGTCGCTCCTGGCTGTGATGAGTGATTGACAATGTGATGTGGACTGACTCTTGGCCGAGTATTGCAGGTGTAGGTTGCGGCTTGATTTGCATTGGTGCAGGTGAAGAGCGAGCGGAAAAGGTCTATGCCTTGCGGGGCCTCCGAGGAGTGGAGAGACAAGTAGGCTCGGCTTGAGGGACCCGGTGGCTTGTGGGGTTGAGTGCGGGCCGCATGGCGGCAAGAAAAGCAAGACGAAGTCGTGGACAGGAGCCAGTGCAGGGTAGCGGCTCATGACCAGAGTCTACACGCGGGGTTTGCGACGGCTCACCACAAAACCGTCAGGTTACTTGGTTCAGCCACAAAACCAAGACCGGAGGCTCGATGAGCAGAGCCGGGATCGGGGCGCGCCGAGAAGCTTCGATGCCGGCGGACACGTGGCAGGATCACAAGGCTTGCGTTGGGAGGACGCGGTCTATGGCAACCGTGCGGCCGTGCGATGAAGATGAGTGCTAAATGACCTATATGCCCCTAAGGGGTTTGTATCACAACTTAAATGCTAGGGGTAGCATGGTCTTTTGCCTGGCTCGGAGGGACTCATATATATTAACACTAGGGTTTCCAAGCAAACTATCGTTCTGGACTGCTTCTCATTTCCTTGCTCCATAGGTTTAGATTTTTCATCCATTTGTAAAGAATATGACCTCCAAGTGAATGGAATCTTTCATGGTTGCGTCAATTTTCCTCTTGTAGCTCGTGTGATTTTCATGTCTTTTTGAGCTATTTTTGTTGGATTTTTGTGCGCACCTTGTTCCTTCGATTTTGAGGTTTTTGGGTTCGGATTTGTTGGTGGGGATCATGGATAGTTGCCTCGTGCATCTTTGTGCTTGATCATGACCCCTCAAACTCCGAATTCGGCCTCCGATTGAAGGATTTCGGTTGGAAATCTAGCTCTTTGTGTGAGCTCGGCAGAATGATGATGAGGAGAGTGATGATAACTACAAGATGTAATTTAGGCATGGAAAAGCACCTGCTGAAAGGACCTTGATGCCGCCTAGAGGGGGGTGAATAGGCGGGACGACCAAATAAAACCTTTTCCCCAGAAACTTGAGCTTCACTGGCACAGGCGGTTAGACCGCCCCTACCAGGCGGTTAGACCGCCCCTGATGTGCTGAACCACAGGGGGCGGTTAGACCGGGTCCAGGGGCGGTTAGACCGCCCTGGCTAGTAAACCTGCAAAAACAACTCAAGTCTTCTCTTGACTTCTAGCACGAACTTAAGTTCTTGAGTAGCTCCTGTAGATGATCACGAGTAGGGTAATAATACATGCACTCAAAGACAAGCACACCCAAGTAGGTCGAGCGTAAGGAATGTAAATATGCTAGAGATCAAAACGAGTGAGGCAAACCACAAAGGAGAGACGAGGATTTGTTTCCCGAAGTTCACCGCCCACAAAGGAACGGCTATGTCTCCGTTGAGGAGGTTGTAAGGGAATTCTCCCACAACAAGTCGGGTCTCTTTCAACTGCTTTCCTCATTTCCACTAAGGCGATCTTTTCCACGAAGAGGCAATATCACAGCCCTTACAAACTTGCCACTGCTCACCACAACCTTGGGAGCTAACCGGCGACGCCTAGCCATCTAGGAGGCGAGCCTCCAAGAGTAACAAACGCTTCAAAGGCTTTCCGACGCGAATCACAAGTGCTCAAGCTATGGGATGCTCTTGCTCAGCTCACACAAGCTCACAAAGGCTTAAACTCTCAACCCAAGACAAGGATATGGCTTGAATAGCAAATCTCACAAAGAGAGAGTTGAGGAGTGTTTCTTTGGCTTTGGCATATGAAAAACAGCAGGGGAAGCACCTCAACAACCCTAGAAACAGCAGCTCCAACAAGTGGAGCTCGAGGGGTACTTATCCCCCTCACAAGGAAAACTAGCCGTTAGTTCTCTAACAAAGGCGGTTAGACCGCCTGGCCAGGGCGGTTAGATCGCCCCCAACAGTCGGTTTGAAAAACTAGCCGTTGGGCTGCCAGGGGCGGTTAGACCGCCCCCTTGGGCGGTTAGACCACCCTGGGCAGAGAGAGCTCAAAAACCCTTCTCACTTCTCTTTAGCACTTCCAACACGAGTTGAAGTCGCAAAGGCTGGGTTAGAGGTTTGTTAGACTACTCAGGGACTCTCTCAAGGCTAGTTATCACTTAGGTCAACTAATGAGCACTTTTGATATTTTGTCTTAGAGCTAATGTTGCATCCCTCTTGATAGTACGGCATACCTAAAACTCAAGAATAAATATAAAATCGGTTGATCACTTGAGCTTGTAGATCTTCAATCTTGTCGTACTTTTGTAATTCCAATATGAGGGCTTTTAACATAGCTGATGTCTTGAGCAACTCCATACTTGAGCTAGTGACTTAGGATTTTCCCTTTTTGCATCAGAGTGAGCACTTTAATCCTTAAGTCACTCCATATTGCCAATCATAACATTTTGATGTGTTGCATTGCTTCCCTCGGTTAAGGCTTGGATATGATACTTGAAGACCCCACGGATGCTAGAACTTCACCTTAGCAAAACACTAATGGTGGCCGGGCCAAGACCCCAAAGATTGCTTAGTCCCTCACCCTAGACACCTCAGTTGATCTCTTCATCACTTACCCAATCCACTTTGAGTTCCTCTTTGCTTCATATGTTTGTTCTTGTTTGACAATGAATATGCAAGCTTCCTTTTAAGAACCATTAAGTTTACACTCATCCTTATCCTCTTTCAATTTTCACATGAAGCCTTGCACTTTAGCTTGATAGAATCACCAACTTCTTTTTGAATGATCCCCTTTTTATTTTAGTCAAGCCACCACTCTCTTTGGAGACATGTATTTCATCTTCACAAAATATCCCCAAAATATAAGTCCATTTATTGCTTGACATTAACCTTTGCGCATAAAGGATTATCCATGTATTTGTCTTTTCCAATGTGAGACATATAATATTCATTCACAAATAAATACTCCAATAATTGCTTATCAATTTCAAGATAAACCTGCTCACAAACTTAGACAAATACATTAGTCCTTTAATCGTTTTGTCATTCAATTCACCAAAACACGCTTAGGGGCCTAGATGCACTTTCAATCTCCCCCTTTTGGTGATTGATGACAACTCGATTAAAGCTTTACAAAATAAATCAATTAAGCGCAATTTTAATTCTTAGATAAGCTCCCCCTCAATGTGTGCTTTGAATGAAATGTCATAAATTTGGCCTCAAATGCCAAAAGCACATATTAGAATGACAACAATAGAGCTCCCCCTATATCTTAGAATTAGTGGAGTGCAAAAAGATGTGTGTGACAAAATTAAAAATAAAACCGTGATGCATATGGCATGACAAGCACTCAACAAAGAGAGGTGTGGGCTGTTTGGGCAGGGGCGGTCAGACCGGGGTTGCAGGCCGGTTAGACCGCCTCCCTCATTCAGCCTACAAAAACAATCATCAAACAACCTATGCATCACAAAATATCACAAGTGTCACTTAAGATACATAAATAAATTTTACACACCCAGTAGCACTCATACAAATACTCAAGTCCACAAGATAAAGTAGAGATCCATTTATTACAGACTAAGTCTCACTCTCAACTCACAGGGGTAGGGCGGTTAGGCCGCCTTCTAGGGGCGGTTAGACCGCCCCCAACAGAACAGCTACAAACACAAAGCTTTAATCCATCTCTTCTCCCCCTTTGTCATCAAACATCCATAAAGGGCCTGGAGAAAGAAATGCTGCTGCCAAATCACTACCGCTACCACTGATCCCATGTGTCGCCTCCGGTGCTCGGATTTGCAACTAGGCACACACAAGAGAAACTAGGATATAAAAGAGCTATATATGGATGAATTTCAGAAATAGAGACACGAGTGAATTTTCCATACCATAGGAAGTGGCAGGCTGATCAAAGAATTCATGTGAAACACGTGCCGCCCACTCATCAGTTGATGGAGGAGGAACCCATGGAGTTGGGGCAGTAGTGTCACCTTCAAACATAGAATTAAAACCAGTAGGGGTGGAGGAGAAGGAGTCGAGGAGGAAGATGCACCAATGTCTGATCCAAAGTTGCTCCCATACTGATTGTAAAGATCGGAGTTGAGAAAGACATTCACCCTATCATCCACAGAGGCTATCTCAACCTCTGGAGGGGATGGTGAGATGGGAGACCTAGGTGGCTGACAACCGGCCTGATTGTGTAAAGCCTTCATTGTATCCCTCATCTTCTTATTCTTCTTGCTTTCATCTTGCTGAGCAACTTCAATGTCTCTCTGTGTTTTACACATACCAAGGACGATACTGATTAGTTTGCGAAGAGGGGACGTGTGCTTTTTCTCTTCCTACTAGGGGCGGGTTGAACCACACCCAGGCTGATATGCCTCCCAGCTGCGCAGCGCTTCCCTTTCTTCATAAATTTCTTGCTCCTCTTGCTGATCATCCTTTGGAGAGGTCACCCTCACTGTCCTACTGGGTTTGGGTTGCAAAGGGCGATGCTTCGTATCATTTGGATAAGACCTTTGTGTCACTTTCTTGATAATGTAGCTAATGTAGGGACCATAGCTACACAAGCTTTGTGGATTTTCAGAGGAGTTCTTTATTCTTGCCACAAAAAGTCTCCAACATGAAATGCCGGCTCACCGGGCTTCATAGCCACCATCAAGATCCTCTGAAAAGCAGTGATATCTGAGGTGTTGCCATCCCTAGGAGTGAGGGTCTTTCTGAATAGACGGTTGAGGATAGAATAGTATGTATATAGGCCTTTCACATGTCCCCAACTGTCCCTTGCATTTCTGGGATGCATAAAAGCCATCTTTTTGCCTCAAGCGGACCCTCATCATGAAGAAACCTAGCAAACCCATCATCAGGTAACCTGAATAGAGTGAGAAAGTTGGAGAAAGAGAGGTGGTGACTCTCACCCTCAGTCATCCAAAACATGTCTCTGTCACTCTGCCCATCCTCTTTTGGCACATAGCCAAAATACACTGTCGCATAAAACTGGGCAATGAGTTCTTTGTTACAATGCTGCTTGAACCCCATGAGGACCTTAATCCCTTTAGCATCACAGGCCTGAATTACCTCATCAAAGATAGGATTATTCTTCCTCTCCATAAACTCCCAATCCACATACTGAGCATCATTAGTGATTTTTTACTTTCTACCAGTGATGATAGTTGTGGTGTAGTAGTCCTGCTGAAACATGGTACGAAACCTGTAATCTGTAGCAGTCCTCTCCTCACTAGTTGGATTAGTTCTTCTCAAGGTCACTACAGTGTCTGCCATCCCTGCCTGATAATAATCAACAGGCCTTCTGTAGGAAGGATAGTTAGGCTCCCTAATGTATGGCCTACCAAGATGCTGCTGCTGACCACCTTGCTGCTCTTCTTCCTCATCCTCTTCCTCAGCACTATCATCATCACTATCATTGCCTCCACCTGCAACTCCCCGATTACGCCAGCTGAGCTCAAAGTTGAGAGAGGGATCCTCAACATCATCATCGCTACTCTCCACCCTATCACTCATCTCAATGTCATCCCCATAGTAGACAGGAGGTGGTGGCGGTCCTCTTGGCCTCAAATTGACGCTAGGACCGGAGGATGTTCCGGCATCGCCACTGCCTCTTTTCTTCCTTTTCTGAGCACTTGCACCCTTCAGCACTGCTGTTGTCCCTGGTTCACAAGATGTGAAATAGAAGTGTGTGAGACACCAGGAACAAGATTGGCTAGAATGAGCATCGAGGCTTGGCAATCCAAAGCAATTGGCACAAAATTGGCCAGGCCGGTTAGACCGCCCCTGCTAGTTTTGAGCCAATGGCTTCTTTCAGCCAAACATAGCAATGCAGATATTTGAATATGAAATTACTATTCATGGGACGACCCTAGAGTGATTGAGATTAAAGTATATGCAGAAATCACAATTTGGACAAACATTGCGTGGGGCGGTTAGACCGCCCCCTACAGTCAACCCAAATTTTGAGTTCATGACAATGTACTAAAGAAAATGGAACCAAACTCTACGAATGTCTTATAGGGGTTGCCAGGAGATGTTCTGCCAAAGGATATTCAAAACTACTCATGGAGTTGATAGATCGGGTAGAAACAACATCTGAATACCTTTGGAGCGATGAAACTGGGATGAAATCCAAAGAACCCGGTTGGGAACCGGTTTAGCCGCCTTAGTGGAGTGCTTTCCACGGATTGGATTTGATTTCTAGGGGTGGAATCTTGAAATCACCATGGGAGGGTGTGAGAGCTTGAGGAGGAAGAAGGGGTTGAAGTTCTGGACGAAATGGACTGTTCTCGGCCGTTGGAGAGAGATGGGATTGAGTGGATAGGGATAAGGGGGGTGTAGTGTCACGGGTTGGGGTAAAAACAGAAAATCCGTGGTACCCGGTCTAACCGGGTAGGGGACCCGGTTAGACCCCCCCTCCCCCCCCCCCCCCCGCAGACTCAGCAGATCGAGTTAAAGATATAGGGTTTGGTCCCTCTTTTCCACATAGGCCCCTAGGATACCTAAAATTTCACTTAGAGAGGAATAGGAGGGCAGGAGCGAAAACTTGGAGGGGTGGTCTTACCAAAAATTCCTCCAGAGACCCCATATCGGTAGTACGGAGGTGGGGTCGGAAGTACCGAGAATTTCCATACTTTTGGACAGAGAGCTCTAGTTCCGCCCTAGGGTCGGTAGTTCCGAAAAACACTTTTTCAGTATTAGTGGATTTGATCCTTTATTTCCATGAAATATTTGGATAAAAGATATATAGAAGAATTCGATCCAAAAATCACCAATCTTAGAAGAACTTGAGATAATCCAAATAACTCATACTCTTGATTCTTCCAAGATTGTTTGAGAGAGAGAGATAAAGATATGGATTTAGGGATAATATGGACTTGAGTAAAGTATCACCACTTGTGACTAGCCATCAGACAAACACAGAGAACTACATTCACAAATGGATCAATAGGGTCACAAAGACCAAGAACCAAGTATATTTTTAAAATTAAGCACACTTCCTACACATGCTAGTTGGATTTTTTGAAAAATCTATCCTATGTCACGAAGTGCATGCATCCACTTCAAATGAATAGCTTTTCAAGAATATTTGACTCATACCTCCATCCTCGAGACATAAAGACGAGTGATAGTAAGGTATCAACCAAATATCTAGAGTATCCCACAAAGATTCATTTGAGGCAATTACAAGCTTAAGAAGGAATACTAGCATGGTATTATGGCCTAGATGCATTTCGGTAAACAAACAAGTTCATGATGACATACCTTTGCCTTTAGACCATTTGAATTTGTGCATAAGTAAATATTTAGGAACAAGTATCTCTTACTTGATTATATGAGATTTATTGATGGAGTCAAGAGCTTGCTTAAGATGCACAAACATATGAGACTACAAGATCACTAGAAGAAAGTGTTAGTCCCACAAATGACACAACCTTTGAAGTAAACTCCCCCTTAATTAGTGCTTAGAGAATTTTGAATTTCTCAAACTTAGCACGTAATTCAATCAAGAATAGGGGAGATTGCTACAAAGGTATGTCTATGGCATAAAAAGGTTTATAAAAATGAATCATGCTGATAGTCTCATTACCACCGCCTTGGAATCACCAAAACGCTGACAAACTGCTCCAAGTCGGGTTACCCGGGCACAGGTTCCGGGTCACCTGCCACTCTCCAGAAGTGCACCGAGTCACCCTGTCACAGGTGCCGGATCACCTGCCAAATACACTTCTGGGGGGCAGGCGGTTAGACCACCCCCAGGGGGCGGTTAGACCGCCCTGCCCTTCCTTGGTCATTTTGGTGATCTTTTAGTTCTAGATCCTTTATAGGCCTATATTTTACCTATGTAACACCCTGCAGAGCTTAACACACCAAATGCTCTTCTAGAGAGCCATTAGGAGCATCGAATGGCATGTGATAGTGAAATTATTGAACGTGTCAAGGTCACTTCCTCATGCTTCACAAACCTAAGTCTAGTGATTCGTGAGTGTTCACAAAGAGCTAAGAGTGACCAAGGCACAACTTAAGTACTAGTTACCGAGATTGCATTGGTTGTGTGAAGTTCACTTTCTAGTCCATCTCATGGCATGTTATCAAGTAACCAATTCTTTCTTCATTGCCATGACTTCAATGCAACTCGATTTACCTACAAGCTCAGCAAGCACTTTTTGGTACCCAAACCTTGTTGGGTCCTACAAGATTAGTCACAATGTGCTTTGGAATCCATATGGCCCTTGTACTAACTTGAGGTGAACCAATCAACCTCATAGTACAAGTGTCCACCTTGTCATTCCTAAGCTTATGAAAATCATAATGACCAAGGTTGGAATGAGGAGTGTTACCATTCGGGCAATCGTTGCCCAAGTGACCCTTCTCTCGACATGTGTAGCAATTACGGCCTTTGGCACTTCTAGGCTTGTGATCCATTTGCTTGTCTTGTCTTGGCTTGCATGGAGGCTTCTTGCTTGAAGGGTGAACTTTATTCTCCTCGCTGCGGTGGTTCTTCATAGTGCTGGCCAGACCCGGTCTAACCGCCCTGGGGGCGGCCAGACAGCCCCTGGTCAGTGCTGCTCGCCTGTGTGCCATCCGCAGCCGAGTGACCCTTCTCTTTGCATATATAACACAATCTCCTTCCAGTTGATCTTCTTTTCTTCTTGGAGATTGTTTCTTGAGCCTTGATCTTGGTGGGGCAATGTGGAGTGCCATGTCCTTTTTCTTTTCTTGAATGTTGCCCTTGATAATCTTGATATGTTGTTGAGGAGTTGAGCTTGTGATGGTTGAACCCTTCTCAAGCTTCTTCACCACGTCATCATGGTTATCTTGAGAAGGTTGCACTTGGCTTTCTTCCTTCAACACATACAAGTCTCTTTTAAGCTTTTCAACCTCTTGCTTGAGTTTATCATTTTCTTGGGCAATGAGTGTCGGTGTTTTAGACCGGCAACCTACCAAGGGGAGTACCTGAGGTAGATGAATGTGGTCTCGCCGAGATCGGTAACTCGAAGGAAGAGACACGTGGCACACAATTTAGACAGTTCGGGCCGCGAGGTGCATAATGCCTTACGTCCTGTATGCTGCGTAGCTCTGGATTGATTGGATGTGATTACAAGATGATGCGTAAAGAGAGAAGAGGGGTCCCTACCTCGCCTTATATTGTCCGGGAGGCAGGGTTACAGGTCGGTTTAGGGAAAGAGTACTAGCCGTGTACGTCTAGGAGTTGTCTACACAGTACATGGTATGTATAGCTTCCTATCCGAGTACTTCTCCACCATAGTCCTTGCGTCTCACGCCATCAGGTACCGTGCGGCACAAGTCGGGTAGTCCCAGGGGCCCACCGAGTAGTCGGTCCTGGTACCCACCGAGGTAGTGGGCCCAGGGAGGTCCTTACGACAAGCCCCCAAGTACTTTGTAGTCGAGCAGGATAGCTTCGAGTAGTCTTGACGGCCTCGACGAGTAGTCCTCAAGCATCCCCAAGTACTACAAGTCGAAAGTCCTCAAGAATATTTGAAGCATCCCGAGGCTGGAAGGTACTCCAGCTGTTCTCTGAGTAATCCTGAAGTCTTCTCGAGTAGTTCCCAAGCGTCCTCGAGTTCTGCTCTCAAAGGTCTTCAACAATACCCGTGTTGTCTTGAAGCCGAATTTGATATGGAAGTGCGATTGCAAAATCGCACTTCATATGGAGTAGCCCCCGAGACTTAGGTTGAGTCGTAGACTCTGGCTGAGGGTCAATCTGAAGTTCTGGCAAGATTATCCCACAAAATCCGGAGAAAAAACCGAAGGACACATGGCACGGAGCCCCCGAGCCTTGAGTCGAGTACTTCATCTCGAATTGAAGGGTCATCTTGTATGTAGAAAGTGTCCTGAGTTGCTCTTGAATCTTGTCGCTATCCAGGGAATTGATTAGATGTAGCCGAGCCCCTGCGATGAGGCGCATCGACTACTAGAAGTTGAAGGGTCAGGCGCTGCCACTGAGTCAGCCGTGTTGAGACTTATCCATCTGGCTGTTGAGGAGCCTCCTATTGACTTATAAATATAAGCCGAAACCCTTAGGGTTTTCGCCCCACACACTTGCAGCCATTCGGAGCACATCTCGCTTAGAATCCGCCGCCGGTGCACACTGCCACCTCAGTGTAGATGAAGGACCGATACGGCGAACCAGAGAGGGGGGGAGTGAATGGGAGCCGATAAAAATTCTTCTCGAAAGAGATGAAAACTCCAACAAGACGAACGCGGCTTCCAACACACGTCTCCGACTCACTACCCAAGTTGGCCAAGCCCACGTAGCCACTGGAGTGCCACTGGACCTAGGAACCAACACACACGACCTTCCGACCCGAGAACGCAGCGGAACACCAAACCTCGAGTCTACAGACCCACACCGGTCAGACCGGTGAGCACCACCGGTCAGACCGGTCCCTGCTGGTGAAACTGAGCAACTTTCACTAAGTGGCTCTACACCGGTCAGGCCGGTGAGACACACCGGTCAGACCGATGGCAGCCTGAAAGCCCCCAAGGCACCAAACAGGCCAACCGACCACCAAACTGACCCAAACTCGAAACAGCAGCAACACAGGACGACAACGAACACACCAAGACGTTCACCCGATCAAAAACCCACAATGGCTCGCACCGGTCAGACTGGTCAAGAGCACCGGTCAGACCGGTGTAGCCTGGGTAGCTCGGGATGAACAGCACCCGCGGGTCAACTCCCCCAAATCCAAACCTCGATCTCCCGAATCGCTCCACGGACTTGAACAAGACTTTGGGGATATTAGGAACACCTCATGAGGAGTCCATAGCCAAGTTTAATCCCACCAAAACTCGTCGAAAAAGGAGGAATCAAGGAAATCCCGCCAAGAGCGCTTCCAACCCAAGAACTTAAGAAACCCCCAAAATCGAGCACCTTTACTCACGGATTTGGGAGGGGAATCACAGCCCAAAGAACCACGAAGGGTTCCCACAAATTTCCCCCATCAAATCCCCAAGAGAAAGGTCCCGAAAACAACCCAAAGAAATCACCGAGAGAGGGCTTCGAAAATCACCACAAAGAACAACCGGGAAAAACACATCCAAACCTTGAGGAACCACGCCGAATCATCTATACATGAAACAAAGGTTCGTACAAGGTCTAGCAAGCCGCCCGATCATCCATCCCTCTCAACAAGATCTCTCCGTGAAGCTCTCTTGCTAGTCCTAAAGAAAACCTAAGGAAAATAGGTGGAAAATGGGAAAACTAATGAGCTAGGGTTCCAAGAGTTGGCTGCCATCCTCTCACCTCTTGGGTTATATGGAGGCAACCGAATGTCTCAAATGCCCTTCTCTATCAACTAGGGATACAAGCCCCTCAAGAGCAGATTTGGAAGTCTTCATGTCTTCCCCATCGGACGGATACCCGGCGACTGCACCCTGCGTAGCCTCGACGCAAGCCATGCGATCCCGACGTGTGTCCTCCGCCTCGAAGTCTCCGGACTACGTCGTCGCACACCGGTCAGACCGGTCTGCCGCTGCTGTAGCTCCATCTTCGGTTCTCCGGTCTTGGCTTTGTGGATCAACCAAGGAACCTAGTGGTTTTCTGGTGAACCACCGGAAACCCCGCGAACTCGGTGTAGCCTCCGCCAATCTCCACTCATGACTTGGCTCCCACGTAGTCCCGGCTCGACCTTGGTTTTGAGGCTCAACCAAGAAACCGTCCACGACTTCATCTTGCTGTTCATGCCACCATGCGGCCCGCACTTGACCCCCGCCGGCCACCGGTCCCTCGAACGAAGCCTACTTGTCTTCTCCACACCCGGAGGCCTCACCGGCGATGACCTTTCGCGCTTGTTCTTCACCCGCACCAACACCGGTCAAGCCGCGGCCGCACCCGCAATACTTAGCCAAGAATCGGTCCACACAACGTTGTCAATCACTCATCACACAAGGAAGCGACCATCCACTGGTCCTCGAACCACACATGGTCCTCAATCTCCCCCTTGATGAGTGCATTGACAACACCCACACGAAAGTAACAAGAGAGAAAAGAAAAAGAAAAGAAACGAACAAGAAGAAACTCCAACAAGCGATCGAAAGCCAAACAAAGGCAAAGAGCAAGATCACTTGATGAAGACAAGTCTCGGACCCCTTAGGCAAGGGAAACGGCTCGACACATCCGAGACAAAGCAAAGCTCAAGCAAAGAGCGCAAACCACCAAATCAAAGCTCGAAAAACCACAAAGAGCTCCCCCTGCACACATGCAAGCTCCCCCTAAACCAATGCACCTCCCCCTGGACGAATGCATGCAAGACACCACTTGAAAAAGGGCAGCTGCAACAACTCAGCCCTGACCGGTCAGACCGGCCAACACCACCGGTCAGACCGGTGTGCAACATGTGAACGAGCCGGCACTCACACCGGTCGGACCGGTGACCCCGACCGGTCGGACCGGTGCACAACGAGAGCCCGTAAATGGCTCGAAACCACCCGAAAACCTTCTAAACACGTCCAGCAAGCCATTTCAAGCTCAAACTTCTCCCCCTTGTTGGCAATGCATGAATCAAGCCAAAAATGCAAAACTTTCAACCTAGAGCTTCTTAAATAGACAAAATTCAACAAAGAATGCTACACATGTCCAAAAGAGCAAGTTAGATACTCTACGGCTTCGTATCGATCTCAACTACAAGATCACCAAGTTTCACAACCATGGGACGAAGCTAAGATGGATTTTGGCAATTTTGCGAAAAACTTGCCTCTCATGAGCAAAGTCCTAAACATGATCAAAGCATATCAAAATGGCAAAGCCACACAAACTTCATGCTAGGACAGCCATTCTAACCATAAGACTATCACAAACACCCACAAGCACCTCATGTCATGTCAAAGCCACCGAGCCATGTGCCTACTTCTATGTATGAGACTTCTCATTGGTAGGCATCATGCAACGGTTTAGCACCCAAAGCAAGTTAAATTCAGCACATATGACATGGGAGCATATTTTCCAAGCATTTTTCATTTCATTTTCAGATTTGTAAATAGTAAATGAAATGTCTTTGCGACAAAAAGGAACTTATGCCCCTCCACAAGATGAAGCAAGAGGGCTAAACATTCATGATGGCAAATGAGCCTTTGGCCCCATATGATCAATAAACTAGCTATCCAACTACAAATTAAGCATAGCCAAGCCACTAAAACATGTCAAGAGCATATAAAGGCATTTACACATGAGAGCGCATACATGTGACATTTTTCAAAAACATAGCCATCAACCATGGATTATTCATCAAGATCATCAAGAGCTAAGTCAAACTAACCATAGCATACCAAACAAGCTCACAAAGACATATATTTCAATCCATGGTGAACAATGTATATAAGAGAAGCTTTTCCTAACCAATGCATATGATATAAAATGCATGCAATCTAAGATACAAGGATGCCTATACATCATGGTACATATGCCACGCCAAATGCAAGAAATGCACAAAGGAAAGCTATACATATGCTATAAAGGAGCTCCCACACACAAAGCTCACAAACCACCGGCTCCTCGAGGGGAGGCAAAAAGGGCTCGACACCACCGGCAAAAGAGCAAAGGAGCACCAAACTCACAAGCTCCCCCTAAACTCATGCATTAAGGCCAAAGAGCGTACAAAGCTCACCTTACACACATGAGATAAGGCAAAGAGCAAAAGAAACCAAGTGGCTTGACCAAGGCCACACACTCGAAGGTCACAAATACACTTACCTTTATCATTTCTTCACAATTCACTCATCCTTGTCCACCATCCCCGAAAGTGATGCACATACATGTCACCACCGGGATATGAAGCCGAAGAACCACCCCCAATATCAACCAAATGTTCTCCGGGCTATCCACCTGCAACTCAAAACAAAGAGCGAGAGCGAGCAAACGACTCAATACTGGGGTTAGTTCCAAATGTGTAAAACCAGTGCCTAGCCATTTGCTCGAAAGTGGGGTTAGCACAAACCAAACCATCTTTCCTACCAAAGCTACCTCCACGAACACCACTACAGTAACCACCATGAGGGAACCAACCCTCTCTGCCTGGAGGAGGACCAAAACCACGAAAGAAAGCTCGTGGACCATCCCTCCTCTCCTTCTCAAAGCCATGACTCCAACCATCCCTGTAGTGAGCTCGAGGGGGAAAATGCCTAGCAAACTGGCCTCCAGCAAACTTTCCAGACCAACCACCAGAACCACGACCTCCAGAAATAACCCTCACACCTGTACAAGCACGAAACCCAACCGCTGCTCGTCCGGGCCTCGCACCGGTCCGACCGGTGCTCCACACCGGTCCGACCGGTGTAGCCCGGGCGAGCGGCACCTCCAACGCCCTTCCGCTCTCCCCAAGCCCGAACTGACCTCACACTCGCCTTGGCCCTGGGCAACTGCACACGAGGCTCAAGTACACCATCGAAAGGGTGGCACTTGTCCTTGTTAGCCCACTCCTTCGCCATTCTCTCCTCACGCTTCCTCTTGAAGCAAAACGCTCTCTTGTGACCATCCTTTCCACAAAACTCACAATGGAAACGGATCGATCTGGGCTTAGGCTTGGGATGAGGCTCTTCACAAGGCTTCTCACTTGGTTTCTCACTAGGCGTTTCACTTGCCTTTTCACTCGGTTTTTCTCTTGGTTGGTTTGGCTTGCATGCAAACTTGTCTTTGGGTGTGGGTTGTGGTGGAACTGAAACATTCCCAAATTTCCTTTCTCTCTCACCACTGCCCTCACCAACATTATCCAATCCCAAAGCCCAACCGTCAAAGCGCTTACAGCTAGCAATCATCATACCAAGCTGAGGTTCTTGACTCGACAACCAACTCAGCGCTTGACGCAATTTATCATTCTCATCTTGCAAGCAACCAACACATTTTGCAAGATCCAAATTCTTCATAGCATGCAACTCACATGTAGAGCAAGAAGTAGGGATAGGCACTTTCAAATCAGCCTCAAGCGAAACAATGCGAGAACGAAGCTCAACAATTCTCTCATGCAAACCAGGGCAAGAAGTGAAAGCACCAAGCAAAGTGGGTCTAGATTGTAGCTCAGCCAACTCAACCCTAAGCACATCTAGTTCCTCACACTTGGAGGCATACTTCTCCCTAAGATCAGTCAAATCAGCTAGGAAAACAGAGCAATCATCACAATCATTTTCATCAGAAACAACAGGGCTAGCCTTAAGCAAATCAATTTCAAGCTTGCTATCAAGAACTTGTGTTTCTAGCTCAGCCACTCTAGTCCTAGCATCCTCAAGCAAAGATCTAAGCTCCTTCCTAAGCTTCTTAGCCTCTCTAAGCATGTGATCGCGATTATCAAGCAAGTCAACCAACTCCTCATTCTCCTTGCGCAAAGAAGAGATCTCATCACATACCTCATCCTCGGAATCCAAGTCCGAGGCGTCCTTCTGGCTTCTCTTGCTGCACGAACTGCGAGCCATGCCGCAGAAGTCGTCCTTGAGGCTTAGGCCCGTCACACAAAGGCTGTTGAGATACTTGCCGAGGTTCTTCTTCTTCTTCTTCTTGACATCCTCTTCGTCTTCATCACTCGAGCTTGAAGACGTGTCCTCGGAGTCGGACTCAATGTCGCTCGATCTCTTCATCTTCTCTCGAGACCGAGCCTTCTTCCCATGTTCATGATCCTTCTTCTTGGACTTCTTCCTCTTGTCCATGAGCTTGTGCTTGTCGTGGTAGTTCACCTTCGGACACTCGGCGAAATAGTGTCCAGCCTTGCCGCATTTGAAGCATGTCCTCGTGTTCCTCCTCATGTTCACCCGGTTCTCGTGCAGCCTCTCGAACCGCCTCGTCAGGAGCGCCAGCTCGTCCTCTCCAAGCACGTCGAACTCCTCATCTGGCATAGACATCAAAGAGGACAAAGAGAACATCCTGGTGGATGGGTTAGAGTTAGCCTTTCCTTTGGAACCACCAACGAGGGCAAGGCTATGGGAATCAGTCGGTCCCTCGAGCTTGGCAGTCATGCCCCTATCCACCTCAGCCGACTTGAGCTTCGAGAACAGCTCGTTCACTGTCAGAGTGTCATACTTCTCCGACTCGACAATGGCCTCGAACTTTCCGCCCCAAATCATACGATCCAAAGAGTGTAAGAGCTTGATCGCTCTATCATGATCATCATACGGGAGCACGTCCACATTGGCCCTCATGTTTTTCACAACCACCGTGAACCTCTAAAACAAGGCATCGATGGACTCACCGGGGAGATGAGTGAAGTTCTCATACTCTCTCCGGTAGGTCGCATACATCCATGCCTGAACCTGGGCGTTCCCAACATGAGCCTCCTTCAACACCGCCCAAATCCTACAAGCCAAGTGCTCGGTGTGCACCCGATCGAACTCAGGCTGACACAAAGCACGAAACAAGTAGTCGACCGCCTTATTGTTGGCGTCGAATCTGTCCCTCGATCTCCGGAGCGAGGAAGTCCATCGGCCGGACATAGCCTCGTGTCCACCGTGACATCCCAAAGGATCCGACCCTTTCGCGGAGGAACGCACCCATCCGCTTGCTCCACATCTGGTAGTTCTTGCCATCGAAGTGTGGAGGACCCGAACCCCGTTCCTGGTACACCATCCTTGGATCTTAGACTGGTTAGAGTCAATAAAGACCCGAACCGGCTCTGATACCACTTGAAGGACCGATACGGCGAACCAGAGAGGGGGGGAGTGAATGGGAGCCGATAAAAATTCTTCTTGAAGGAGATGAAAACTCCAACAAGACGAACGCGGCTTCCAACACACGTCTCCGACTCACTACCCAAGTTGGCCAAGCCCACGTAGCCACTGGAGTGCCACTGGACCTAGGAACCAACACACACGACCTTCCGACTCGAGAACGCAGCGGAACACCAAACCTCGAGTCTACAGACCCACACCGGTCAGACCGGTCCCTGCTGGTGAAACTGAGCAACTTTCACCAAGTGGCTCTACACCGGTCAGGCCGGTGAGACACACCGGTTAGACCGATGGCAGCCTGAAAGCCCCCAAGGCACCAAACAGGCCAACCGACCACCAAATTGACCCAAACTCGAAACAGCAGCAACACGGGACGACAGCGAACACACCAAGACGTTCACCCGAGCAAAAACCCATAATGGCTCGCACCGATCAGACCGGTCAAGAGCACCGGTCAGACCAGTGTAGCCTGGGTAGCTCGAGATGAACAGCACCCGCGGGTCAACTCTCCCAAATCCAAACCTCGATCTCCCGAATTGCTCCACGGACTTGAACAAGACTTTGGGGATATTAGGAACACCTCATGAGGAGTCCATAGCCAAGTTTAATCCCACCAAAACTCGTCCAAAAAGGAGGAATCAAGGAAATCCCGCCAAGAGCGCTTCCAACCCAAGAACTCAAGAAACCCCCAAAATCGAGCACCTTTACTCACGGATTTGGGAGGGGAATCACAGCCCAAAGAACCACGAAGGGTTCCCACAAATTTCCCCCATCAAATCCCCAAGAGAAAGGTCCCGAAAACAACCCAAAGAAATCACCGAGAGAGGGCTTCGAAAATCACCACCAAGAACAACCGGGAAAAACACATCCAAACCTCGAGGAACCACGCCGAATCATCTATACATGAAACAAAGGTTCCTACAAGGTCTAGCAAGCCGCCCCATCATCCATCCCTCTCAACAAGATCTCTCCGTGAAGCTCTCTTGGTAGTCCTAAAGAAAACCTAAGGAAAATAGGTGGAAAATGGGAAAACTAATGAGCTAGGGTTCCAAGAGTTGGCTGCCATCCTCTCACCTCTTGGGTTATATGGAGGCAACCGAATTTCTAAAATGCCCTTCTCTATCAGCTAGGGATACAAGCCCCTCAAGGGCAGATTTGGAAGTCTTCATGTCTTCACCATCGGACGGATGCCCGGCGACCGCACCCTGCGTAGCCTCGACGCAAGCCATGCGATCCCGATGCGTGTCCTCCGCCTCGAAGTCTCCGGACTGCGTAGTCGCACACCGGTCAGACCGGTGCTCCTCACCGGTCAGACCGGTCCCCACCGGTCAGACCGGTCAGACCCACCGGTGTTGACGGTTAATAATTGTATCAAAGTTCGTTTGTGACTCGCATGCGTACAAGTCTCCCGTCGTAGTCAAGGGACCCTTCTTCCCTCGAGTGGTGAACCCAAGGTATTGAATCCGTGGAACAAATGTGTGACGCAAGAGTTGATCTAGTAAAGCCAAGTAACTTCAATCTTTGGTAAAAGAGAAACCCTAATGCATCTAGATAAGAACACAAAACAAAGATAAATCTAATCTACTAAAGACCGGAGAAAACAAAGTAAGATTGGGTAGATAAACCGATCTAGAGGGATCGGGGTAAGCCTTTTGTTGAAGTTCCAAGCAAGAGAAGAAGTAGCAAATCGAATCTTAATAGAAGCCTCTTTAAATCGTGGTTTCCCGTCCAAATCCGAAAACATCCGCCTTTCGAGACCCCCGTTCGTCACAACGTATACCTATTCATGAGGGGAGCTTAGGGCGAGTCAAAAGACAAGTCGAGATTCTTTCGGAAGATCCGTGTGTACCTCTAGCCACCGCGGCTACAAGAACACCCTATGTAATCTATCGCGCGAATAGAATTGGAATAAGCAAAGCCGATCGAAAAACGAAATCTTCGAGGAAACACTTGATCGCTAAGAAAAGATTCAACTTGATAATTCAACTATGACAATGATACATACACAAGATCACCACCGGGATCCTTCCTTGATCTTGCTTCTAGCTCCGGGAACTCCGACGTGGTCTTCCATGCAAGGTTCCCACGTCAGCTAGGGAAACCCTAGTCAACTAGCTCGACCCTCTCCTCTCCGAGATGGTGTCCCTCTCTTCTCTGCTCCTTGGCGGCCGATGACGAATTCTTCTCTGCGAGGCTCTCGGTCAGGGGGCTATAAATAGCCCGATTGGCGACTAGGGCAAAGGAGGGGGCATTTGGGCCCTAAATGGGCCTGGGCCGACCGGACTGGGCCGGCCGGCCTGGGCCCATTTAGGCCCAGCCCGAGGGCTCCTTCGCTCCACGTCGGTTCCCTTGCTTCCTGGATGTTTCCCCCTTCTGCATGTAGGTCCATGTCATCGGTTTCTCTCCGAATTGGACTCAACTCCTTGTCTTGCAAGATTCAGCATTTTCTGATCAGGTCCTCGGAGTCCGTCGTCTTCTCGGATCAAGTCCCCGGCTTTTTGGAGTTAAGTTTTCTTCATTGCATGACTTGTACGGGGCTTCAAGGTCTTGTCATGAGGTGCTTGATGAACTTACCCCAAAAGTCTTGCATTCAACACTAAAACCCTGCATAAACATTAAACTCCAAAACCGACATGCACACGTGAACTTGTTATACCACGGGGGTTAGTACCAAAGGATAAGGTATAAAACTCATGCCAACACCGAAGGTAAACTCATGGCTAGGTTGACGGATTTTCACCGTCAACATCTCCCCCATGCTTAAACCTTGCTCGTCCTCGAGTAAGCCTTCGATGGATATCATCATTGCCAAACAATGTTTAAACTTTGCACTTGATCACACATGAGAAAACATAATGCTCTCAAAATTTTAATTCATTGAAGTTCCATAATGTGCTAGCCTTCATCTCTACGGAGGGTAGATTCTTATTAAGCTTATCCCACAAGTATTAACATGCTCACAAAGTTTAAATAGATCTCAGAATTTTTGAAATAAAGAACGAGATAAAGAAAAGCTAAACCAAGTTCACAAATTTAAATCATCTTGTATATTGCTCATGAACTCTCATCTCACTTGTCTCTCAAGCCTATATATTCTACTCCTTTCCCTCTCATATATATATGTGGTAGGCTTTATATGGAGCTTTGGGAAAGTTTAGTCCTAACAAGATTTTATAAATGAGGTGTTGTCAAAACAAGACAAGCTTCTCATAGTCTTACCGAGACTCGTCAAAAAGGTCATTGGAAAATAATGTTAAATCAAGGAGGGGAAAGAGAAAAATACACACACTTTTAGATGAGTGGACATGTGCAAATGGCAAAGAGTGATCCCGGGGGACAAAGGAAGTCCTCGTTATCGGATTGCACATGGTTGGAAAATGAGAATGGATCTTTTTAACTTGAAGCCTTGAATGCACTCGTAGAGAACCGGGGAGTTTACTTTACGCATATTTTTTTTCTTTCTCATATTTCTCATTCTTTTCTTTCTTTCTTTCTTCCTTTCTTTCTTTCTTTCTTTCATTCATTCATTATATATATCTTTTTTTTCTTTACCTTGAAAGTCATGATTATCACTGGATTTTTTTTCTCATCATCATTTTTTTATATTCCCCTTTTAACTCTAAAACTGCACCGTACCTACCTCCTCCCCCATGCTTAGACGTTGCTCGTCCTCGAGCAAAGAGGCGAAAAATAAGGTAGGTACCAGAGTATTTTTCCTTGGAGAGATACTTGAAATCTTCAATGTTGGCACCGTCTTGCGATCTTCCTTGAATTGATGATCCATTCTCAACAATAGGTTGTGGTCAAGGAGGTAATCACAAAAGATGATATTTGGTTTAAGGGTGGATATCCGGCGAAGTTTGTGAGATCACCGATGCGGGGATACACAATGCACGGATAAAAAGGCTAGCAAAAAGATAGATACGCAAAAATGGAATGACCAGCTTCTTAGTCTCGGGCCAGAGAAATCATGGCCTGCAATAACTCACTCAAAAATAAATCTTGTACACTAAGGTTTATGCACTAAAATATATATAAGGCTTTGGATAGGTTGAGCAACACACAAGCGATATTTGTGACAAGGTTAGCAATAATTTTGAGCATAAAAGACATCTTTAATCTATTCATAACTTGAGAGCACATAAAACACTTTGGGTCTTTATTTTAATCATAACCTCCGCTGAAAATTAAGCTAGCATTTAAATAAATTCAGATTTGTATTTTTAAGAGAGCACTAGCTTAAACATGCATAAATCAATTACAAAGATGAACAAAGCTGCAATTATAATCATATATCATCATGGCACAAATTTTTATAACTTTTCCAATGATATAATCAAGGTGGTGTCTTTATTAATGATGACATGAAGTTGAAATACAAACTGAAAATAAACAAACATGCTTGCTGAAATTTAAATAAAAACAGAAAATACTACGCAAACACACATAAGCAAAAGCTGAAAATTACAGAGAAAAAGAAAAGAAAAGAAAACTAAAGTTCCTAAATCTTCTAGTCCTCCGCCGGTGGTTGATGTTGATGATCTTGATAATAATACCCTTGCTCATAATATGATTGGACACTTCCTCCGACGAATTGATTTGGCTCCACAAGGTGAAGGCGTCCAAGTTCAAAGGCAATATTTGCGTTGCCTTCACCAAGTTGAGCTGCGTTAGCTTGGATGGCTGCGATGTTTTGAGCATTTCTTGCAGCATACCCTCCAATTATGGCCATGCTTTGTTGTGGTTGGGGATGATGAGCGTAGGACTCCGCGAAGTTAGCGTTGGGCACAACATAATTTGGTGGGGGTACCGGTGCACCACCCCCCCATGCTTGCTCTTGTGGCCCTCCGTAATAACTTGGCGGAGGAGGGATCCCGCCGAATGGTTGCACATTGGGTTGTGCTCCACTCGCTTGTGCGGAGGATGTTCCCTCCTCTACGATTCTTCCTCTTTTGTTCTTCCTTGCAGGGACAAGTAGTCCCTCCTCCAACCAATCTTCTCTCCCTTCGTTGAAAAGCCTAAGCCTCTCGTTGGGAAGGGGTAGGTTCACTATGGCCAACCGATAACCTCCTCTCTCATCTCTACTAATGTATTTGCCTTGCCACAAATACTCAATGCCGAGAGAGGTACCACGCAAAAGGTGGTCGGGGTTTCTTGCGATCCCCGGCCGCAAGGAAAAGGCCAACATGGAGAGGTAACACCCCGAACCAATATTACCCGCCCCCGATGTTGCTTCACAACACCAACGGTTGATCATGAGGTAAGAGGGGTCTATTGGCTGCCTGGCAATTAAAGCCGAGTATAGCCAATTCAACTCCGTGTCGGTCACCTTTGTCTCCTTCATCCTCCCCAATACCCTCTTGCACATCCAAGAGTGAAATATCCGGATAATGGGGTTGCGGATGCAATTGCGTTGTTGATGGGCTTCTCCGGAGATCATATTCCAAAATCCCGCTAACATGCCGGTGGCACGTCAACTTTCTCCGGAGCTCCCTTGTGGAATCCAAGTAGCTCCCTAACGTGCTCGTAGGGAACCACTTGTTGGACTCCCTCCAAACGGAATGACAAGCTTTGCACCCCATCATCATAAACGATGGGTGCAATAGTCATCAAAATTTCCAAGGCGAACCCCAAGTGGGTGTCCACCGATACTCCGTTGGAGAACTGCACCCATCCAAGGTGCCCCAACATATAGTATATGTCAGTGCCAAAACCCAAGGTGTATAGTGCTTGGTCGTCGAACTCGACGTTGGGCACAAGCCTCTTCTCAAGGTTATAGAGCCTCCCCTCCTCCTCCGCCGACAAGATGATGAAGCCGTACGAAGAGTATGTCGGGGTGTAAGGAGGTGGCGCGGTTGAGCGGGTCGATCGTCGTGGTGGCGCGGGCTGCTCCTCCGTGTGCCCACGAGGTTCGGTAAACCTCATGGAAGTGCTTCTTGCAGCCCTCATACCACCAAGGAGGAGAGCATCGTTCCTCCTCGGTGGTGCCGTATCCGTCTCCATGCTCCGGGGAGACTCTGAAACCGAGTGCCTCCTCGAAGACGTGGTTGATGACGGCTTGGATGACGACGAACTCTTCTTCTTGGAGAAGAGACTTGTGGTCTTCTTCCACATGGTTGTTGCACTCTTTTCTTCAACTAAAATTCCGGGTTGCAACCGGTAACTAGGCACTTAAACTCTTTGCTTCGGATGTGGACTTTGAGTAGATTAAGGATGTGGATTTTTCTTGAGCTATCAAGCTTGGGAAGGTTGGCTATGTCTACGGAGATTTTGAGCACACAAACTTGAACACACAAACAAGGGAAGGAGAGGGAAGCTTGCTGCGCAAAAACGGGAGCCGGGGGCTCCTTATGTAGGTGAGGCCAGCCGGCCTGGGCCGGCCGGCCGGGGGCCTCCCGGCTCCTCCCCGCCTCGTCTTTCTTCCGAGCACGATCATTTCGCCTCCGCAACTTTCCCCGCCCGCGTGCTCCACGAGTTGCACCGCCCAAACGCTCTCGTCCACTCCTTTTCTTGCATTATTGGTCCTTCCACTTGATGCTCCATGCTTTGGGTCATGTCCATGCTCCCTAGCTCCACTTGCTTCACATGCCACCATCAAATTCCTGCAAAGTTGATGCTTGCTGCCCACCATGCTTGTCCTTTGCATGTGGAATTGGTGAAAGTTGATAAAAGGGAATCCAATGGTGCATGCATGATTAATTCAAACTAGATTGCCTCCATTAAGGTGTGTTTAAGGTTAAGCACTCCTCTAATTCGAAATTTAAAATATTTTTCAGAGCCATGCAAGAGCTCAAACATAATTTTAGAGAAGTTTTTAAACCATTAAAAACAAATGTAAGTCAAAAATATTTTTCGATTACGTCGATTTCGGTCTCACCGGTATAGTTTGCCTTCATCGGTTGAGAGCAGACTTTTTCCCGGCTTGATCATGGGGGCATAGGTTTAGGTTCTAATTTTGGCTAAATAAGAAAGATTTTGAATAAAACAAAATTAGAATAGGCTTAGAAAAATTCTAATCCTAGAGAAACCAAGGATATAGATTTTTAAAACCAACCAAAAGTTTTGATTTCTAGGTTCACGCGAGTTCTACCACGTGCTGAATTTTTTTTATTAACACATAGATATAAGTCCTGGCTCTACTCGTGTGGTTTTAGCATGAAAAATAAGTCAACCTCAGCACCATAATGAGGGTGAAAGGTTGAGTTAGGTTCTGAAATTATTTGGTTGAGGTTTCTCGAAAAGAAAAGAACAAACAAGCACATAGGAGGGTTCATGCAAAGGGTTTATGATAAAGCAATCATTCAATCAAGAACTATGTCTCTAATATTGTTCAACCACTTCTAAGTCTAATGTCTTTGCGTAATAAAACTCAAAAACTAAATTATTAAAAAGACTCGAAAAACCTGGAATCGGGTTGTCCTCCCGGTAGCTTATTCTTGACTCGACGAAACGGGTTGCCTCCCGCCTAGCGCTTCGTTTATAGTCTATAGCTAGACTTCTTCACTTGATTACTCCGGATCAACGCTCTTTGCGGGCGTTGCAATCTTGGGTACCCATTTTGGCTTAGTCATTTTTTTGGTCTTCACAGGCTGGCTTTGTCCTTTGGTCTTGACGGATGCAACAACTTCCTTGTGGCTCGGCATCTCGAACTCTGGTCTTCGGTTGTGGTCTTCATGGTCTCCAGTGTGACTCTTAACTCCGGAATGTGCTTGAGTAGCCATCGCCGTCTTGGGACCTTGGAGTTGTCTATGAAATTCTTCTTTGTTACCCATCGGACGCCCAGCAAGTTGTCCCACTTGCGTCTAGCATCTTCATCACGATGAACACTTCACATGTGGATCTTGCCTTGGCAGCCTTTAGGTGTTGAGCTTCTTTCTCCATCTCCATCTTCTCCATCCTCTTCTTGATCTTGAACGGCCTTCCAGCGTCTTGACTTGGAGGTGGTGATTCCCTTGGAGATTTCGACGGTCCTTCGACTTCACTTTTGAATCTAGGGTTTCCACCCCTTTAGCTTGTGTTGCATGTCACCTTTGCCTGTAGAGTTTTCCTGGATCATCCACAAAAAAGCTTGGGTTTCTTGGAGAGGTAGCCAACCATCTCCGGTTAGGGTTAGCAATAAAACAAAAATCTAACAAAAGAAAAATTAGGGTTAATCAAAGCTAGATTAGATGTATTTTGAGGATGATCAAAGTTTAGTAGATGCAAAAATAAAAACAAAAAGAAAACTGAAAATTACGAAAAGGCAATAAAAAATCAAATCTTGATCACTTGTTCCCCGGCAACGGCGCCAGAAAAAGGGGCTTGTTGACGGTTAATAATTGTATCAAAGTTCGTTTGTGACTCACAAGCGTACAAGTCTCCCGTCGTAGTCAAGGGACCCTTCTTCCCTCGAGTGGTGAACCCAAGGTATCGAATCCGTGGAACAAATGTGTGACGCAAGAGTTGATCTAGTAAAGCCAAGTAACTTCAATCTTTGGTAAAAGAGAAACCCTAATGCATCTAGATAAGAACACAAAACAAAGATAAATCTAATCTACTAAAGACCGGAGAAAACAAAGTAAGATTGGGTAGATAAACCGATCTAGAGGGATCGGGGTAAGCCTTTTGTTGAAGTTCCAAGCAAGAGAAGAAGTAGCAAATCGAATCTTAATAGAAGCCTCTTTAAATCGTGGTTTCCCGTCCAAATCCGAAAACATCCGCCTTTCGAGACCCCCGTTCTGTCACAACGTATCCCTATTCATGCGGGGAGCTTAGGGGCGAGTCAAAAGACAAGTCGAGATTCTTTCGGAAGATCCGGCGTGTACCTCTAGCCACCGCGGCTACAAGAACACCCTATGTAATCTATCGCGCGAATAGAATTGGAATAAGCAAAGCCGATCGAAAAACGAAATCTTCGAGGAAACACTTGATCGCTAAGAAAAGATTCAACTTGATAATTCAACTATGACAATGATACATACACAAGATCACCACGGGATCCTTCCTTGATCTTGCTTCTAGCTCCGGGAACTCCGACGTGGTCTTCCATGCAAGGTTCCCACGTCGGCCTAGGGAAACCCTAGTCAACTAGCTCGACCCTCTCCTCTCCGAGATGGTGTCCCTCTCTTCTCTGCTCCTTGGCGGCCGATGACGAATTCTTCTCTGCGAGGCTCTCGGTCAGGGGGCTATAAATAGCCCGATTGGCGGCTAGGGCAAAGGAGGGGGCATTTGGGCCCTAAATGGGCCTGGGCCGACCGGACTGGGCCGGCCGGCCTGGGCCCATTTAGGCCCAGCCCGAGGGCTCCTTCGCTCCACGTCGGTTCCCTTGCTTCCTGGATGTTTCCCCCTTCTGCATGTAGGTCCATGTCATCGGTTTCTCTCCGAATTGGACTCAACTCCTTGTCTTGCAAGATTCAGCATTTTCTGATCAGGTCCTCGGAGTCTGTCGTCTTCTCGGATCAAGTCCCCGGCTTTTTGGAGTTAAGTTTTCTTCATTGCATGACTTGTACGGGGCTTCAAGGTCTTGTCATGAGGTGCTTGATGAACTTACCCCAAAAGTCTTGCATTCAACACTAAAACCCTGCATAAACATTAAACTCCAAAACCGACATGCACACGTGAACTTGTTATACCACGGGGGTTAGTACCAAAGGATAAGGTATAAAACTCATGCCAACACCGAAGGTAAACTCATGGCTAGGTTGACGGATTTTCACCGTCAACAACCGGTCAGACCGGTCTGCCGCTGCTGCAGCTCCGTCTTCGGTTCTCCGGTCTTGGCTTTGTGGATCAACCAAGGAACCCAGTGGTTTTCTGGTGAACCACCGGAAACCCCGCGAACTCGGTGTAGCCTCCGCCAATCTCCACTCATGACTTGGCTCCCACGTAGTCCCGGCTCGACCTTGGTTTTGAGGCTCAACCAAGAAACCGTCCACGACTTCATCTTGCTATTCATGCCACCATGCGGCCCGCACTTGACCCCGCTGGCCACCGGGTCCCTCGAACGAAGCCTACTTGTCTTCTCCACACCTAGAGGCCTCACCGGCGACGACCTTTCGCGCTTATTCTTCACCTGCACCAACACCGGTCAAGCCGCAGCCTGCACCTGCAATACTTAGCCAAGAATCAGTCCACACAACGTTGTCAATCACTCATCACACAAGGAAGCGACCATCCACTGGTCCTCGAACCACACATGGTCCTCAGTAGATCACAGATCCAAGCGCGCCGCCACCGGAAGCTACCGCCGTAGCCCCCGAGCGAATGCGAGTGAAAACCCAGTGCACTTGGAGAATGAAGCCCTCCTCGTCCAAGAGCATGAAGACCGCCGGTGGGAAGAAGAGATCCCGAGAGGAAGCCGCTAGATCTGCCGCAGGGTCAAAGCTGCCGGTGTCTCCCCCGCGTCCAAATCCCAACAAGGAATGGAAGAAGTCGAAGGCCAAGACTGAGGACCTGCTGGCGTTGCTCAACAGCGGATTTCTTTGGGAGAAAGAGGTCTACATGTGGTGCGCCGCCGCGGGAGATCCGTACCCGATGGAGAAGAATCCGGATGAGATCTTGATGTTCACGCGGTTCGTGGAGCGCGGGTTGGCTCTCCCGGTGAGCAACTTCTTCAAGGGGCTCTTGGAATACTGCGGTATCAAGTACCTCAATCTCAACCCCAATGGTATCTTCCAAACCTCCGTCTTCATTCATTTTTGCGAAGCCTTCTTGAGGATCAAACCCCACTGGGTACTCTTCCTGAAGTTCTTCCGCGTGAAGCCCCAGCCGAGCGCCAACGACCCCCTAGTAGTCAGAGGAGTCGGCATCCAGATTTGTGAGGACGCCGCGGAGCAGTACCCGGCGTACAAGTTGATCGACTCCAACCAAGATTGGAAGTCGAAGTGGTTCTACATCACCAACCACCACCCGGAGCTGCCGAAGCCCAGCGGGAAGCAGCCAAAGCACCGGCCCTGGTGGAACACCAAGCCGACGATGCAGGAGGGTATCCAGCTACCCGAATTGCTAGCGAAGATCAAGGCTTTGAGAGAAGCCGGGCTGAGGGCTGAGCATGTGGCCTTCAGCTTCATGAAGAGGAGGGTGCAGCTGTTGATGGCTCGCGACACCCTTGGCTACCAGTACACCGGCGACGGCGACTCGTCGTGGATGCCCGGCAGCGAGATCAATGACGACGACATCATCGACAGGCTAGGTAGGATCTTCAAGGACATGCCGGCGTACACGCCCTGTCCAGTCCCGGAATACTCCGCCGCACGCCCACCGAACGAGGTCAGTAGTCGTACTAAGTGTCGAGTACTGATTATGTAGTAGTAGTCGTGCTCACCCAGTGTGCTTCTTGCAGGATGACATAGTGAAGTTTGTCTCCGAGCCGGCTTCGCCTCCTCGACTTGTCGAAATCCCAGAGGAAGGGAAGGGCAAAGCCAAAGAGCGCCGCGAAGTCGGCGAAGGAGACGACACTGTTTTCGTTGAAGATACATCGGATGAAGATGACGAGGAAACGCTTCAAGAGTGGTTCCGGCCGGCTCAAGATTCCACGCCCCGCTCGACCGCCACCAACGTCCCTCTCATCCAAGATCCTCCGACTAGCTTGGAGGCTAGTTTTCCTGCGCCGCCGAGGAGGCCGCGCAACGTGGCACGCAAACGCGTGGCCAAGAAGCTCAAAGTCACTGAGACCACATCCCAAGAGGTAAGCTTCTTGAGTAGGGTAGTTGAGTACTTATTTCTCGATGTTGTGTATGCTGACGACGAACTTCCATTGCTCGCAGGAGATCCCGCCTTCCGACCCCGTAGACCAAGGGGACGAAGGCGGCCCCGGGAGAGCCGTGGGGGAGCCGGCTGAGAGAAGCCGGAGCCCAGCCCCCGCCATGACAGAAACCGTGCCGCAGGCGCCAGTCGCTGAGGGTAGGACCCGCCGCCGTGGGGCGCGCGCGGCCGAAGAGCCGGCGGCCATGCGGCCGAAGAGGAGGCGCTTGCTGAAGCTGGACTAGTCGACATCGCCAACATACTTGGCGCCCGAACCATGACAGTAGTCCGGTCGAGCCTGTAAGTGAAGATTTTTCCTGAGTAGTACATGTGGTTTGGTAGTCGTACTTGGTTGACAACCAGTTGTGTACTCTACAGGGAATCCACGGACTTGACCTGGGACGAGGACGAACCCAGCGCGGCAATGGCGGAAGAGGATTCCGCGCCAGCCGCTGAGGAGTCCGCTCCCGCCCCCAAACGTAAATCCGAGGCACCGAGGCCGCCAGCCGGCGCCCGCCGCCGGGGGCCAGCGTTGTAGAGGGTGAGTAAACTGCACGAACGCAGTAGTCCTCGAGGAGTAGTCATAGCCGTCGTGGGAGACTAATCTGAATGTCTTCTGTTGACAGGTGCCGAAGCCGAAGGAAGCACCATCCCCGAGGAGGCGCCTATTGAAGGCTTGGCGCCGGAGTCCCAAGGAGTCGCCGGAGCAGCCCCCGAGCCGGCGGAGGTAGCTAGCGGAGGAGCCCCCGCGATGACCGGAGAGGAGCACGTTTATGTACTGCCAGAGTCGAATTTGGAAGTAGTCGTCCGCTCACCGGAAATCCAAGATGCAGAGCCGATCCGTTCGACGCTAATGTCTGGAGCCACCACGAGTAGTTGTGGTGGGATTGAACTCCTGGCAGACAACCTTGTCGACCCGACGGCAGTAGCGCGGCACTTGGAGGCAATGCACCAGGCCGAGCAATGGATTAAGGTGAGTTGTCGGTATCCTTTAGTAGTCAATCTACCATAGATGCTGAGTACCCAGGTGACAGCTGTTGTCTACTATAGGATGTCGTAAAGAGATCCCGAGAAAAATCTGACATGCTCCAGGGATACGGCGACGCAGTGCTCCGGGCGGAGGCCTTGGAGGAATAACTCGTAAAGGCCCGGAAGCACTCCGCCATGCTCCAGTCGAAGCTTGACGGCGCCTTCACCCAATATCATAACGAAGTCCGGGACATGCAGGCGAAGAGCGACGAGCTGGTGCGGAAGAACAAGTCACTCCGCAACAAGAATAAAGGTACGGTGCTGTCTCGTCGAGTACCCATTAGAGATGTCGTGCGGTGGTCTAAGCCCATGTTGACGGTGTATTTTGGTGCACCTAGCATGTTCATTACACTTTGGTTTGGATTTGATTATGGAACTAACCAGCCACTAGGCACACTAATCATATAACAAGTTCATCTTTGTGCATGCATTTGGAAGTGTTGTGTTTATGTAGGAAAACATGGACATAAAGGACGGATTCGCAACAAGTTCAAAGGAGCATTTACGGAGTCTTGTTCGTGTTCATGAGTTTGATGAAATCACTTCAATGGTGGCGAGGACCGAAGTGCTACGAGGAACACCCCCGGGGATTGAAGAGTAAAAGATCGAACTTCATGCGAAGAGAACCTCCATCTTGGACGCGAGGATAACAGCATCAAAATCATGCAAGTGGAGGGGGCAAAGTACATAAGTGCACGAGGACCCACGGAGCAAAAGGGGCGACCGAACCGGGCCGGGTGGGCACGGGGCGGCCGGCCCGAGCCGGCCGGCCCAGCCCAGTTCCGGCACCGGTTCGGTCCCGTTTTCCTTTCCCTCGAAGGATCTTCAACCCTAAAAGCCCCGAGGCGCCGCCAACACAGGGAGAGGAGTCATTCGCACCAGAAGGCTATCCACAAGCTAGAGAGAGAGGAGGAGGATCTCCGGCGGGAGATCAACCACCTCGAAGGAAGCACCCTCTCGTGGAGAAGAAGGAAGACACCGGCGGAAGGGAAACCATGATCAACGGTGCCATGATCAGCACCTTGATGGGGTAATATTCTCATCCGTCCATGGGTTGTAATCGATCTTGAGATGTAATTGCACTTTGTTGGTTTATCTATCTATCATCTTGTGTTGAACATACTTTAATGCTTAAGGTTAGCTACCATGCCGTAAAGGGAGTAGAGCTCCGATGCTTCCTTGGATCCATTCAATACGCCGTGTCCATCAAAGGTCTAGTCATGAATACCTTCGCGTAGTGACAGTACGAGAGGAGGGAAAGGGCGAAACCGTGGTCACAACCTTGATAGATTAGATTGGTTTTCATGTCTTTAAGCGATTGCATGCTCTAGTATCGTAGACCCGTGGGCGAGTGTCTTCTACCTTGATCGTTTATCATTCTCTCTAGTGTGTTTAGTTGTTTTCTAGTTTAATAGTAAGTTAGGGTTTTAGTAGCTAGCGTGTCGTTGTTGATCAAACGCTTGTAATCCCCTTGCTCCGCGGATTGACAAGAACCTTGGGAATCCCGTGGTGAAAAAGGTGTGGGGTCCGTACGCTTGCGGATCGTAGATGGATACGTCTTTTATCCGTCAACAAGCCCCTTTTTCTGGCGTCGTTGCCGGGGAGCAAGCTAGTTTACATCTTTTGATTTGCATCTAACTTAGTTTTATATTTTAGTTTATCTTTTATTTGCTCTATCTAACATATACTATCTAGAAAAACACTTGTTTTGTTTTTGTTTTTGTTTTTATCTTATTGTCTAGATGGAGTTCGTTAATCAACACGTGGAAGAACCGGAGAAATCATTAAGGGATTACGCTAGCCCTCGATGTGAAGACATAAAAGTACAAGAGTCGGATTCGAAGCTCGAAGCGACCAAGTATGAAATTAAATCCAAGATCATCAAGATGGTGGCGGAAAACCCATTTGAAGGGATGGTTACGGAGAACCCATATAGACACATAAGGGATTTCACGACAATATGCAACACGGTGCGTCAAGAAGGAGTTCCCGATGAATGGTTCAAATGGAATCTCTTTCCCTACTCACTTGCCGGCAAAGCAAAGACATGGTATTCGGTTGCGTCCTTTGAAGTTGAAGGCAATTGGAACAAGTTGACAAAGAAATTTTGCGAGAAGTTCTTTCCAATTAGCAAGATTCAACATCTAAGGAGGCAAGTGATCACTTTCATGCAAGGAGAAGAGGAAGGGATAGACCAAGCCTAGGATAGGTTTAATGGATTGATCGAACAAGGACCAAAACTCGGCTTCACCGGTGACGTACTCTTGCATACATTTTTCTTTTCCCTAACCCCTAGTTGCATGCAACACGTCGAAATGTGTGCAGGTGGGGATCTCATGGAGAAAACACTCACGGAAGCCGCCCAACTTCTACAAAAAGTTAGTAAAGCGGCTGCCATGCAAAGAGATTGGGAAACAAGACTTGCGGAAGAGCCGGAATACAATTCAAGGAAGAAGAAGCTTGCTGATTTTTCTAAAGAGGCAACCCCGGAAGTCACAAAAGAGGAGCCAATCATGGAAAATCTTGAACAAGAACACATCAAGTCAAGAACTACACCAAGCATCGACTTCTCCACACCAAATGAGACGAACAAGAGAAGCATGTCAAGCGCGAAGCCACTAAGGGAGTTCGAACCAATGGATTGGGTTCCTATTGATTACGGAGAAGTATTCGACAAGAGAAGACCGTTCCCTAATCAAAAGGGAATGGCAAGAGCATTGGAAGTGGATTTCCCACCGGAGAAGAAAGCTGAAAATTCATACGACCTTGAAACCACCGGTGAGATTTTTGAAAAGCTCTTTGGAGATGACGTAGTGGATCCGGAACATATTGCCGAGGTGAAGAAAATCATGGGGATCAAGCCCGAAGCATCACCATACGCTCGCCTCGCTGAAATTTACTCGATAAGATCCGAAGAAGAAGAGAGGATGACACCACACTTGAGTTGCGAGATCAACGGAGTTCAATGCAAAGCTTTATGCGACATCGGAGCCCAAGTAAGTGTTCTATCTTCTAAAATTTACGATAAAGTTCAAGACCACAACCTAGACTTAGCTCCAACATCAACGAAATTAATTATGGGAGATGGTAGAACTATCAAACCACTAGGTATTGCTTGCAACATGAAAGTAAAAACCTCTAGAAACTATGTACCAACCGATTTCTTTGTTATTGATGCTCACCATAGTAATCATGATCATATAATCTTAGGTTGGCCTTTTCTTAAGTTGGTTGATGCCGTGTTAGATGCCGGAGAAGGCAAGGTAACAATGAACCTTAATGGAACAAAGTACACATATAACTTTCTTCGTGCTTCTAAACACCTTACACCTTTTCCTCGCGAAGATGAAGAAGTAGAAGAGATAGATAGTCTTTGTTTTGTTGAGACCCTTAGAGACCCTCTGCAAAGAGCGATGGAAAATCAAATTAGTAATCAACAAGATGAAGAACTAGAGGAAGCAACAAAAGGCTTAGAGCCGCATGATGGTAGTGTGGAGGAAGAGAAATTCGAAGACATAGAAGAAATCAAACCCGAGGAGCCACAAGTGCCCGAGGTAGACCTTAAACCTTTGCCCAAGGGATTAAAATATGAATTTTTGGGCCCAGACAAAACTTATCCAGTCATTGTAAGCGACGAGTTGAGTCCCGAAGAAAAATGAAGCATGGCTGATTTTATTAAAAAACATAGGAAGGTGATTGGATATTCGATTAACGATCTCAAAGGTATTAGCCCAGCCTTTTGCACTCATCGTATACCAATGGAAGACCAATGTAAGCCTATAGTGTACCACCAAAGGAGGTTAACCCATGCCATGCGAGAGGTAGTAAAGAAAGAGGTTATCAAGTTACTTGATGCCGGAATCATCTACCCGGTTCCGCATAGCGAGTGGGTGAGACCGGTACATTGTGTACCGAAGAAAGGAGGTTTAACCGTGGTGAAGAATGAGAAGAACGAGTTGATATCGCAAAGAACCGTGACCGGGTGGCGGATGTGTATCGATTATCGTAAGCTTAACAAAGCGACGAAGAAAGATCACTTCCCCCTACCGTTCATTGACGAGATGCTTGAGAGGTTAGCAAACCACGCTTATTTTTGCTTTCTCGACGGATACTCGGGGTTCATGCAAATTCCCATTCACCGGAAGATCAACATAAGACAACATTTACGTGTCCTTACGGAACGTTTGCATATAGGAGGATGCCCTTCGGCCTATGCAACGCTCCGGCCTCTTTTCAACGTTGCATGATGGCCGTATTTTCGGAATTCATCGAAGAAATTGTTGAAGTGTTTATGGATGATTTTTCCGTTTATGGGAAGACGTTCATGGATTGCTTAGCAAACTTAGAAAAGTTCCTTACGAGGTGTGCGGAGGTAGACTTGGTGTTAAATTGGGAAAAGTGCCACTTCATGGTTAAGCAAGGCATAGTGCTCGGACATGTTATATCCGAGAGAGGAATTGAAGTGGACAAGGCTAAGGTAGAGACGGTTGAGCAACTCCCACCTCCTACGGATGTTAAGTCCTTAAGGAGCTTTCTAGGCCATGCCGGATTCTATAGAAGATTTATTAAGGACTTCTCGAAGATCACTAAGCCTTTAACGCATCTTCTTCAAAAGGATGTGGCTTTCGACTTTGATGAGAAGTGCCTAGCGGCATTCTGGACCTTGAAAAATGCGTTGGTGAGTGCTCCCATCATGCAACCTCCGGATTGGAGCCAACCTTTCGAGATCATGTGTGACGCAAGTGACTACGCCGTTGGCGCGGTCTTGGGTCAAAGAAAGGAAGGCCGAGTTCACGCCGTTTACTATGCTAGCAAAACTCTTAGTGGGGCACAATTAAATTATGCCACTACGGAAAAGGAGTTGCTAGGGGTGGTACTCGCTTTCGAAAAATTCAGATCTTACATCGTGAACTCAAAGGTCATTGTTTACACCGATCACGCAGCCATCAAGTATCTCTTGGCTAAGAAGGAAGCTAAACCACATTTGATTCGTTGGATCCTTCTTCTCCAAGAATTTAATGTTGAAATTCGTGATAAAAAGGGGGTGGAAAATGTTGTGGCCGATCATTTGTCCAGGATGAATCGTGGACAAGACGATAAAGAGCCCATAGAAGATAAGATGAGAGATGACCACCTCTATAGAGTGCTTGATAAAGATACTTGGATGATCGACATCATTCGAGCAATTCGAAAAATTCCCCTCGATCATTTAGATGTAAACACTCAAAGGAAGATAATCTCCGAAAGTAAGAAATATTTTTGGGATGCACCATACCTCTTCAAACTTGGCAATGACGGAGTAATGAGAAGATGTGTGCCAAGAGAAGAAAGGGTAGAGATTTTGAGGAAGTGCCACTCGGCGGAGTACGGTGGACACTATAGCCATTTTCGAACCCAAGCGAAAGTATGGTCGAGCGGATTCTATTGGCCGGAGATGCATAAAGATACTAAAAGATATGTTGCATCATGCCCCGAATGCCAAAGGACCGGAAACATCTCTCAAAGAAATTCTATGCCTTTGAAATACAACTTGCAAATCGACATATTCGATGTATGGGGCATAGACTTCATGGGGCCTTTCAAAAACTCATTTGGATTCGAATACATCCTAGTCATGGTTGATTATGTGTCCAAGTGGGTAGAGGCAATACCATGTCATAAAGCTTCCACGGAGGAGTCCATTACTATGATCAAGAACGTGATTTTTCCCCGTTTCGGTACACCGAGAATCTTGATAAGTGATGGAGGAACTCATTTCACCGGGAAGAACTTCAAAAAGTGCTTGTCCAAGTTGGGAATTGAGCATAGGGTCTCCACGGCCTATCACCCACAAACCAACGGACAAGCGGAGACATCAAATAGGCAATTAAAAAGCATACTTAACAAGACCATAGAGAAGGGAGGCAAGGATTGGTCAAAGAAGTTAGACGGAGCTTTATGGGCTTATCGAACGGCGTTTAAAACACCGATAGGTATGACCCCTTATCAATTCGTCTATGGAAAAGCTTGCCACCTTCCGGTTGAGTTGGAACATAAAGCCTATTGGGCAATTAAAGAGATGAACCTTGATCTCGATGCCGCGGTGGTGAAACGAAGAATTCAAATAAGCGAGCTAGAGGAGTTGAGGTTGAAGGCATATGAAAACGCAAGCATATACAAGGAGAGAATCAAAAGGTGGTATGATAAAAGATTAAAGAAAAAAGGATTTAAAGAAGGAGATAAGGTCCTCCTCTACAATTCGAGGTTTAAAACCTTCGGAAAGGGGAAATTGCAAAGCAAATGGGACGGACCTTATGTTGTGCATTCGGTGTTCTCCAACGGAGCGGTAACCATTATGGATATAAACGGCGATCAATTTGTGGTGAATGGACAGCGGCTTAAGGTTTACTACGAACCCGATGTCGTGCCCCTTCACCATGTTGACGTCTTCACCATGGAGGAAGAGCCCGAACGTCCCGCCTAGGACGAAAAACGAGGCATCAACTTCGTAAATAATTTTTCTTTTAGTTTTCTGGAGTTTTTCGCGAAGATTTGCTGGGCAAACTTTTTCCCATGGGCTAAGGAAGAAAAAAATAGGGCGGTGTGCAAAAACCGGACCGGCCCGGCCCCCGAGCGGGGGTGGGCCGGCCAGCCCAGGCGGACCGGCCCAGAGGGGCCCGACGTCTGATGACGCCGAATTTCGCCCGAATTGCTCCTTTTGACTTCCTTGTTTGGTCAGAAAATTTTAAGGGAAGTGTAAAAAAGGAAAATAAGGTTTCCAGGGCTTTTCTCTCAGGACTATTTATTTGGCCGAATTGGGAGCTCGAGGATCAAACCTTTCAAGTAATATTTTGCACCCTTGTAGCAGCCATTGTGCCCCCAAGGAGCTTAGAGTTGAAGCTAGAAGCCAAGAAGCCATCGATGGAGGAGGCGATGCGATGCGAGCTCAAGCTACCCGTCAAGAGGACCGCACGCATCCGTTGCGGAGGGAGTGTCCCGACCGGAGCTCTTGCATCTCGCAACCCCGTCGAAGGAGAGAAGGTCCCTACACCCGTTCGAAGGTCGGCACGCATCCAAGGCATCAAGCGCAAAGACTACAAGGAGGTGTCGCCAGAGCCTAAGGATTATGGGAATAGCGACTACTCCGACGATCGTAGCCCGAGCTCGTGGCGGCCGCCGGTAGAGTTGATGATGATTGGGATGAGCAGCCCAAGGAAAGGACTCCCGAAGGCCCCAACGGCGACGGCAACGATGGCAACGAAGGCGACGACAATGGAGGTGGCAACGACGGTGGTGACGATGATGGAGATTATGGCGACGACGACCCCTTCGGATTGCATCCGATGTGTTGCCGAGCTTGCCGTCAATCCATCGCGGATCTCTACACGTCGGCCGACGAATGTCTCCAAGCCATGGAAGCGATGAAGCAGCGTATGGAGGATTTGGAGCGCGTAGTTGAAGACGACTACAAGTTCCTTAACCGCAACGTGCGCAAACTTTTCGGCATGGTTGGAAACATGAGAGGCAAGTGGTGCAATACTTGCTTGAAGTACCACTAGATCTAGTTTTCCCCTTAGGATTTTTGTAAGATACGACGAGGACGTCGTATGTTTTAAGCGTGGGGGAGAGCTAGCTCGCTAGCCTTAGCTTTTGAACTTCAAGTTTAGGTTCGGTTTAATCTTCGTGTGAGAGTCTTAGTGTTTTTAATGAGTCTTTAGTTTTTGAGTGTGTTTTAAAATTTTTTGCAAGTGTCTTAAATTAGTGTTGAGTCAAGAAAATCAAATAAAAAGAGTCTTTATGATTTATGTATTGCTTATCTTTATTTACTTGTTTGTTTAATCTCCGATTCTTAATATATGAACACAAGTATGTGGTTTGAAAAACGTTTACCGTGGTGCTTAGTGGAATCGCTACTACTTAAAGTACCCATACCACACTTCGATCTTGAGCTTCACATGTTAGTTGTGCTATGTTCGATGCTAAAAATTGGAGGATTTCAGTTCTGAAAAATATCCTAAAACCCTTGTAATAAAGGTTAGCAAAACCTCTTTTTCCAAGTTGAGAGTAAGAAAAAATTCCTATCCAAAGCCAAGTTTTTTTCTCTCCACCATAAGTGTGATTAGCACAATGAGTTAGGCTAGGACCCTTCTCTCTTGGTGAGTTTTAATTTCGAGCAATGATCATGTCCTTGTGCTTATCTTTTGTTGCTAGCCTCGTCATATATTCGGTACGTGACCTTCACAATGAAAGTCACGATCGTCGCCGGATTCCATACCCAACCCTATACATCTCTTTTGTACATCGTATTCCTTGAACACAACCTATTTTCAAAGTTTCGTCTCGTCTCTAGCATGATTTATTTAAAATTTCAGATTGTATGCATGCGAGGAAAGAGAGAATTGAAAGCTTTGAAAAGTTGTCAAGAGAGAGAAAAATAAAGAGAAAAAGTATGTGTATGGAAAAGAAAGAAAGAAAGAAAAAAATTATGAGAATGAAGAAGGAAAAGAAAAAGATGAGGTAGCAATGAAGATATGAGAGGGATGGATCAAGTAAAAGAAAAGAAAAAAAATAAATAAAGTGTAAGGAAGGATGTCACGTTGTTGAGAGACGAAACTTTTACTCTATTTCCAACCATGTGCAATCCGACAACGAGGACATCGTTGGTGCCTTGAAGTCACAATTTTCTTTTGCCCTTGCACATGTCCACCATTCTAAATCTTCTCATCCTTGATATCCCTACATATGGTTAATTCTCATGATCATTGGCTTTGAAAGGTAGACAACCATTAGAGGAAGTTCTTAGTTTGACAATACTTGTGTTGATTGCGCTAGCCCTACCTATAGCTCCACTTTACATGATATATGAGAGATTAATGGGAGGTGAGAGTTTTATAAAACTTGGTTAGGATAGCCACTTTATATGAGTGACTTGAGAGAGCTTGGAAAAAGGTTTTTGCCTAATACTTGTTGCAGGAATTTTTGTTTTGAAAATCATAAAAACCCTCCGATGGAAGCAAAGAAGTAAGCATGGCTGAAATTGAAGACTTCAAGTGAAAAGTTTGAGTTGTGGGGTAAAACTTGACGTGGTAAAAATTCTAAACGCCCATGTTTATGTTTGATTATCATTACTTTGTGTTTATGTATTAAAGATGAATGGATTGACTAACTTGTGAGGAAGGATAAGTGGTATATGATTATAACACCTTGGACGAAGTTCTTTTACGAGTACTTTCTCGAGGACGAGCAAGAGCTAAGCGTGGGGGAGATGTTGATGGTGTATTTTGGTGCACCTAGCATGTTCATTACACTTTGGTTTGGATTTGATTATGGAACTAACCAGCCACTAGGCACACTAATCATATAACAAGTTCATCTTTGTGCATGCATTTGGAAGTGTTGTGTTTATGTAGGAAAACATGGACATAAAGGACGGATTCGCAACAAGTTCAAAGGAGCATTTACGGAGTCTTGTTCGTGTTCATGAGCTTGATGAAATCACTTCCAATGGTGGCGAGGACCGAAGTGCTACGAGGAACACCCCCGGGGATTGAAGCGTAAAAGATCGAACTTCATGCGAAGAGAACCTCCATCTTGGACGCGAGGATAACAGCATCAAAATCATGCAAGTGGAGGGGGCAAAGTACATAAGTGCACGAGGACCCACGGAGCAAAAGGGGCGACCGAACCGGGGCCGAGTTGGGCACGGGCGGCCGGCCCGGCCGGCCGGCCCCGGCCCGGTTCGGTACCAGTTCGGTCCCGTTTTCCTTGCCCTCGAAGGATCTTCAACCCTAAAAGCCCCCGAGGCGCCGCCAACACAGGGAGAGGAGTCATTCGCACCAGAAGGCTATCCACAAGCTAGAGAGAGAGGAGGAGGATCTCCGGCGGGAGATCAACCACCTCGAAGGAAGCACCCTCTCGTGGAGAAGAAGGAAGACACCGGCGGAAGGGAAACCATGATCAACGGTGCCATGATCAGCACCTTGATGGGGTAATCTTCTCATTCATCCATGGGTTGTAATTGATCTTGAGATGTAATCGCACTTTGTTGGTTTATCTATCCATCATCTTGTGTTGAACATACTTTAATGCTTAAGGTTAGCTACCATGCCGTAAAGGGAGTAGAGCTCCGATGCTTCCTTGGATCCATTCAATACGCCGTGTCCATCAAAGGTCTAGTCGTGAATACCTTCGCGTAGTGACAGTACGAGAGGAGGGAAAGGGCGAAACCGTGGTCACAACCCCGATAGATTAGATTGGTTTTCATGTCTTTAAGCGATTGCATGCTCTAGTATCGTAGACCCGTGGGCGAGTGTCTTCTACCTTGATCGTTTATCATTCTCTCTAGTGTGTTTAGTTGTTTTCTAGTTTAATAGTAAGTTAGGGTTTTAGTAGCTAGTGAGTCGTTGTTGATCGAACGCTTGTAATCCCCTTGCTCCGCGGATTGACAAGAACCTTGGGAATCCCGTGGTGAAGAAGGTGTGGGGTTCGTACGCTTGCGGATCGTAGAGGGATACGTCTTTTATCCGTCAACAGCCCACCTTGTTGATTGCAGAGCTTGAGACCCAGGTCGAGCAACTGAAGGCTTCAGAGGTCGACATGAAGAAACTCTTCTACTGGGAGAAAGAGGCCCATGAGGTACTTGAATATGACTATAAGCAGTTGGCTTATGAGTGCGACAAGCACATGGAGCTTCGTATTCCGTCGGACCGTGACCTCGTCAACTGCTATAAATCTCTGCAGAAGCTGAACGAGAACTGCGAGAAGTTGCGGGCCCAGCTCAAAGAACTCGAAGAAGCCGCACTTCCCATTGCGAGGCTACTGGTGCCTCATCCGGGTGGGCCGAAGATAGCTCCATTGGTGGACCGGCTGAGAGAGGCTCCCAGTCGTTCGGCGACGTCCGTCAAGCATTTGGTGAAGTCGATCCCCAATCAGATCTTGGCATACATGAAGTCGTACTTCCTGAAGGCTCCAGTGGATGTAGTCGCTAGTGGACTAGCCGCCAACTGCACTGATGAGCAGTACACGAAGCTCCTAGAGCAGATGGCGCCAATTGCTGAGCAGGTCACCGAAAAGCTGAACCTTTAGTAGTCCTGTAGGGTTAGCTTGTAGCAGTAATTGTATAAATAGAGTTGTAATGAACTTGTTTAATTATGAAATGAGAAAGCTTCTCAGAGATGAGTACTCGTTGTTGCAAGATGAGTATGCGGAGTTCTCATTGTTGAGTTGTCACGAGTAGCGGTACCCACCAGTAGACCCGTTGAGGGAAAAAGCAGTAAATCAGTTGACGGGTAATCAAACTTTATTACTGAGAGAAAATACACCTGGATGGCCAGGGCCGTTTTACAAGAGTAGTCACCAGGACCCGGAGGCCGCCTACGGCTAAGTGGTGCTAGGGCGTGTAGCCGCTTACAGCAGTAGATCCGTTAGTAGCCGTATAGCCTGGATCTAGGGGTACATGGTATCTTAGTAGACCGCTGCTGGAGTCCTTTGTCACTCGGAGCAGCCCAAGATCCGTTAGTAGACGTTAACGCTGGATCTTGGAGTAGAGTAGTCCGGAGACTAGTGCCTGGACCCGGAGGCTGCTTACAACGAAAGGGATCTTTGAGTAGTCGTGTAGACTTGAGCCCCCAGGGTAGTCGTGTAGACTAGGCGTAGAATCGACAGAGCTGGTCGATATTCCATGAGTTGTTAACGTCTTCACCTTCAAGCGTTTGGAGGCGGTAGGAGCCTGGTCCGGTCACCTTTGCAACTGTGAAGGGACCTTCCCAGGGCGAGCTGAGCTTATGTAGTCCTTCCGTGTTCTGGATGCGGCGGAGGACGAGATCACCAACGTTGAAGGAGCGTTCCTTGACGTTGTGATCGTGGTAGCGTCGGATACCCTCAAGGTACCTTGCTGATTGGATGAGGGCGGCGCAGCGAGCTTCTTCGAGTCCATCGATATCAACTCGTCTGCTGTCTTCAGATATGCCTTCGTCGTATTGCTCTACTGCTGGTGAATCCCACATGACATCGGCGGGAAGAATTGCTTCGAAGCCGTAGACCAGGAAGTAAGGCAATTGCCCCGTTGGCTTGGAGGGTTGAGTACGTAGCCCCCAGAGTGCATTGGGTAGTTCCTTGATCCATTTGCCTCCTTTTGAATTAGCAGCATCGTGCAATCGCTTCTTGAGAGCATCGAGTACCATCCCATTGGCGCGCTTGACTTGTCCATTGAACCGAGGATGGGCGACAGAGACATATCGGATGTCGATCCCGCTGTTCTCGCAGTACTCCCAGAACTGGTGATTGTTGAAATTGGAGCCCAGGTCTGTGATGATGCGATGGGTTAGCCCGTAGCGATGCACGAGTTCATCCAAGAAGTCGAGTACTCTGTCGGCCTTGGGGAATGTGACCGGCTTGACCTCGATCCACTTGGTGGACTTGTCGATGGCCACCAATACTCTGTTGAATCCACCTAGCGCAGTTGGGAGGGGCCCAATCATGTCGAGCCCCCAGCAGGCGAAGGGCCAGGTTGGCGGCATGGTGACTAGCTTGTAGGCTGGGACATGTTGTTGCTTGGCGAAGTATTGGCACCCTTGGCACCTTCTGACGAGTTCTTCAGCGTCGCCCAGAGCTGTGGGCCAATAGAAAGCTCGTCAGAAGACCTTTCTGACCAGCGTTCGTGAAGACGCGTGGTTGCCGCAAACGCCTTTATGGATCTCCTCCAAGATGCCCTTACCTTCTTTTCGGGGGACGCACTTCATGAGTACTCCAAAAGATGCGCCCCGCCTGTAGAGCTTGTCTCCGACTAGGACGTAGGACTTGGCGCGGCGGATGAGTTGCTCGGCCAAGTTCTTGTCTGAGGGAACCTTCTGCTCGCGGAGGTAGTCGATGAAGGGTTGCCTCCAGTCCACGTCGATCATCATGACCTCCTGGCCAGCCGGGGGATGTGTTGGATCAGTGGTCGGTGGCGCCGGCTCCGGGATGGATGGCGCGTGAAGCTCGTGGACGAAGACACCCGCTGGTACTTGAGCGCGAGTAGAGCCAAGCTTCGACAGGACGTCCGCTGCAACATTGTTGTCGCGGACGACATGATGGAACTCGAGACCGTAGAACTTGTTCTCGAGCTTGCGGACTTCTAGGCAGTAGGCGTCCATGTTTTCCTTGTTGCGGTCCCAGGACTTGTTGACTTGGTTGATGACCACTGCGGAGTCGTTGTAGACTAGTAGCCGCTTGATGCCCAGTGAAACCGC
The DNA here is from genome assembly GCA_947561735.1 of Cenchrus americanus. Taxonomy (NCBI): domain Eukaryota; kingdom Viridiplantae; phylum Streptophyta; class Magnoliopsida; order Poales; family Poaceae; genus Cenchrus; species Cenchrus americanus. The sequence continues at coordinate 94,524,900 of OX387241.1, read as the reverse complement.
GAGGCGGAGCCCGTGTAGCAGAGCTTCGTACTCGGCTTCGTTGTTTGAGACCTTCCAGAAGATCTGCAGGACGTACTTGAGTTGTTCGCCTGTTGAAGAGATCAAGAGTACCCCTGCACCTGCACCTTCGAGGTTGAGCGAGCCGTCGAAGTACATCACCCAGTGCTCTGGGCGCTTGGTTGGAGTGGGTAGTTGATTCTCCCGCCACTCCACCATGAAGTCGACTAGTGCCTGCGACTTGATGGCTGTGTGTGGCTTGAAGTCGATGTTGAGGGCGCCGAGTTCGACTGCCCATTTGGAGATTCTTCCAGTAGCATCTTGGTTCCGCAGGATGTCGCCGAGTGGGTAGTCGGTGATGACAGAGATCGAGTACTCCTAGAAGTAGTGTCGTAGCTTCCACGAGGTGATGAGCACTGCGTACAGAAGCTTCTGTACTAGCTGGTAGCGTGCCTTGGATTCTGACAGAACCTCGCTGACGAAGTAGACTGGGTGCTGGACTGGGTAGGTGTGGCCATCTTTCGACCACTCGACGATGATGGCAGTACTGACCACGTGAGTAGTCGCAGTGAGGTAGAGCAGTAGTTGCTCACCTTTGCGAGGAGCCGTGAGGGCTGGTGGCTTTGATAGGAAGTCCTTGAGCTGGGCAAGGGCTTGGTCTGCCTCTGGAGTCCACACGAACTTCTCTTGATGTTTGAGTAGTTTGAAGAAGGGGAGCCCCCATTCTCCAAGATTCGAGATGAATCTGTTCAGAGCCGCCATGCACCTAGTTAGCTTCTGCACGTCTTTGATGCACGTGGGAGCTTTCATGCTGGTGATGGCGGAGATCTTCTCGGGATTGGCTTCAATGCCGCGGTGGCTGATGATGAAGCCGAGTAGTTTGCCCGACGGTACGCCGAAGACGCACTTGTTCGGGTTGAGCTTCCAGCGGTACTCTCGCAGGGATGCGAAAGTCTCTTCAAGATCAGCGATGAGCATGTTGGAGTTTCTGGTCTTGACGACCACGTCATCCACATAGGCTTCGACGTTCTTGTTGAGTTGCCTCTTGAAGTAGGCCTGGATAGCTCGTTGGTAGGTAGCGCCGGTGTTCTTCGACCCGAAAGACATGGTCGTGTAGCAGTACGCGCCAAACAGGGTGATGAACACGGTCTTCTCCTGGTCTTCTTCCTTGATCGCGATCTGGTGGTACCTGGAATAGCAGTCGAGGAAGCAGAGCAGGTCGCAGCCCGCCGTGGAGTCGATGACTTAATCAATCCGCGAAAACTCTAAGGGGTCCTTGGGGCAGTGCTTGTTGAGGTCGGTGTAGTCGATGCACATGCTCCACTCGTTCGAGTTCTTCTTGCGGACGAGGACGGGGTTGGCGAGCCACTCAGGATGGAAGACTTCTCTGATGAAGCCAGCCGCGAGTAGTTTGGTGAGTTCCTTCTTGATGGCGTCCCGTCTGTCGTCGGCGAAGTGGCGGAGGTGTTATCGTTTCGGGGTAGCTTTAGGGTCGACGTTGAGTGAGTGCTCAATCAACTCCCTGGGCACCCCTGGCATGTCCGCTAGTTTCCACGCGAAGATGTCGCGGTTAGCCCGGAGGAAGTTGATGAGCGCGTCTTCCTATTTGGGGTCGAGGCCCGCCCCGATGGTGGTGGTCTTGCTGCTGTCGCCTGTCCCGAGGTCAATTGTCTTGACTAGAACCTCATCAGCTGACTGAGGCTTGTTGGCTTTGTCCGACTTCTCTGGGATGTCGAGTTCACTTGGAGCAAGCTTCTTCGACGCAGCGTAGATCTCCATCATTGCATTGGGTACTTGATTCGTGGATGCGATTTCCACGGCTTCTTTGTCGCAGTCGTGCGATATCTTCAAGTCCCCTTGCAGTGACAGTACACCCGCTGGACTTGGCATCTTGAGTACCAAGTAGGTGTAGTGGGGTACCGCCATGAACTTGGCGATAGCCGGCCTACCAAGGATGGCATGGTAGGACGTCTCCAAGTCCGCGACTTCGAACTTGACGTACTAGGTACGATAGTTGTCCCTTGTTTCCCCAAAGGTAACTAGCAGGACCACTGAGCCCAGTGGGATAGCCGCGTTCCCAGGGACAATGCCGTAGAAGGGTGATGTCGAGGTTCATCTTCTTCAAGGTCTTGGTGAAAAGGACGTTGAGCCCGCTTCCACCATCGATGAGTACCTTGTTGAGCTTGGAGCCCGTGACCACCGGCTTCAGGACGAGTGGGAACCGTCCTGGTTCGAAGAAGCTTGTCCATTGATCCGCGCGGGAGAAGGTGATGGGTACCTCCGACCACCGGAGAGGGGTCGGGACCGCTGGTTCAATGCTCATGACTTCTCGACGGGTAGCCTTCTGAGCCCGTCGGTTGGGTAGTCCGCCAAAGAGGACGTTGACCGTATTGTCGGGTTCCTGGAAGTCGTCGTTGCCTTCGACGGTCTTCTTCTTGCATTTCTTGTCGTGAGGGTGCCGTGGCTCTGGAGTATCCTTGAGTGCTCGCCGGAGTTGGTAGCACTGCTCGGTGGTGTGGTTGCCGTCCAGATGCCACGGGCACTTCTCCTTCAGCAAGTCTTTGAAGCCACAGGAGGTCTTCTTCGAGTTCGCGCTCGCAGGCACCTTGGATAGCCGCGACAGTGTTGTCTGGCTTGCGCTTGCGATTGGGACCCGAGTAGTTGCTGCTGCGACCGCCTTGGTTCCCGTTGTTGTTGCTGCCGCCGCCCGTGTTCTGTTTGCTCTTGCCACGGATGGCTTCGTACTTGGTGTTGGCCTTGTCTTCTTCATCAGCCCAGGAGGTGATCATGTCCTTGAGGTGGGTGATGGAGCTTGGGCGGCGACGACCGAAGTCTTCGAAGGTGCGACGGTGGTAGAGACCGTCTTGGAAGAGGTCGATGACTTCTTTGTCAGAGACATCGACTACGGTGGCGCGTTTGTCGAAGAAGCGCCGCATGTACTTGTGAAGGGTCTCTCCTTATTCCTACTTCACCATAGCCAGGTCCATGCGAGTACTCGAGCGGCCCATAGCGCCCGCGAAGTTGCTGGTGAACTGCTTCTTCAGCTGGTCCCACTTGTCGATCGAGTACTTCTCGAGTGACTCGAGCCATGTAAGCGGGGCCTGGTCCAGACAGAAGGGGAAGTAGAGGCACTTGGTGTCGTTGTTGCCACCTGCGTTCTCGATGGAGAGGGCGTAGCATCTGAGCCACTGCACTGAATCTTGCTTCGCGTCGTACTTGGTGATTCCAGAGGCTTGAATTTCTCTGGGAGGAGTAGGTTGCGAAGTCACGCAGAGAAGGCAGGGAAGCCATCGTTGTCGCCTGCCGTGGAGGCCTTCTTGCACCGTAGTTCTTCGATTTTCTGGCGGGCATCGAAGCCGCCACGTGAGGCGCCGGAGACGTGGCTATCCGCGTGGCCTCTGCCGCCGCGGTCGCCACCGCCCCCAGCTCTTCTGTTGGCCCCATGGTTGGAGCTCCCGCCGTCGCTGCCTCCACCTCCAGGATCGCGGTGAGGGACGACCTCTTGGTCACCACCAGCGCTGTTGCCACCCTGAGAGGGTCCACCAGCTGTTGCTCGAGTACGGTTGGGGTTAGCAGGTAGCTCCGCTCGAGTACGATTGCGACCGATGTCCGCACTGCGACTTGTGGCTTCGTTGTCGCGGTTCCTGACGGGGGGCGGTTGAGCGACTCTAGTGTTGACTCGCATGAAATAGGCGTCTTTCGCGAGCTTGGCGATGACTTGTCCCGCGCGCATCCCCTGAGCCTGATGTGCTATCGTAGTGATAGACATGAGGCATTGCTCTGGGGTAGTGTGTACCCGACTCTCGACTTGGTCGAGTGCTTCTGCGAGGTTGCGGATGTGAGGGACTCGCAGAGACGTTGGCGCCGTTCGTTCCGCTTTCTGTTGCGTTCACGTCGGGCGTCTCTGTTGGCGGCGGTCTCGTCGGCGGGCGCGTTGGCGGACAACTCGTCCGCTGAGATGTCCTCAAGGTATTGGTCAGGGACCGTCCCTGAGGGCCCTGGCGTCTCGTTGGTAGTCATGAAGACTTGCCGGTCGGGAGAGCCAAGGCTGGAGTCGCTGGTTGCCACCTTTGTCGGAGTGTGCTCCCCAGCTGGAGCAAGCGGTATTCCCTCCTGCAAGGGAAGTGAGTCGAGGTAGGCGACGCAGCGCGAGTTCCCTCCTGTCAAGTCTGCGGGCTTGCGGTATGGCCAGTAGAAAAATCTCACGGCGGGTGTAGATGTTATAACCAGGCCGGAAGCTGGTCCTGACAGGGGTTGCTCTGTGGTGTTGCTCTCGGACTCGAGCTCATAAGGGTCCGACCCGAAGTCGAACTCGTAGGAGGAATCTGAGTAGAAGCCGGAGAGAGGGTTGGAGTCCGAGTTGTAGCTGGGGGCGTTGTCGGAGTCCGAGTTGTACTCGGGTACGATCTCCTTGCCGGCCCGGCGCGAGGTGGGAGCCTTCGCGTGGGCCCTGCTGACGTTGCGGGGGCCTCGTGTGAAGTGCTCACGGAGTGGGGAGGCCGCACGCGATGGCTGGGTAGCCGACACGCATGTGATAGCCCACGGGGATGTCGAGTTCAAGTTGGAGTCGGATCCAAGCTCGAAGTCGGCGTGCTGATTGTAGAGCAAAATTTCGCCGAATTTTCCAGCGAGATTGCCCGCGACTACTTCGGGAAGCGTCACGAGCCCGGTCTCCGGGTTGGGCGACATGGTGAGGCGGCGTTGGAAGGACCCAACGCTGTCAGCAGTGCAGACCCAGGAGCCGAAGATGAAGGTGTCGCCGCGGTTGAAGGCGGCGGTTGGCTTGATGTAGATGGAAGCCGTCGAGTTCGCCATGTGATCTTCAGCAAGACCCCCTACCTGGCGCGCCAGCTGTCGGGGTTTTAGACCGGCAACCTACTAAGGGGAGTACCCGAAGTAGATGAATGTGGCCTCACCGAGATTGATAACTCGAAGGAAGAGACACGTGGCACACAATTTAGACAGGTTCGGGCCGCGAGGTGCGTAATACCCTACGTCCTGTATGCTGCGTAGCTCTGGATTGATTGGATGTGATTACAAGATAGCGTAATCTGATGCGTATGAGAGAGGAGGGGTCCCTACCTCGCTTTATATAGTCCGGGAGGCAGGGTTACAAGTCGGTTTAGGGAGAGAGTACTAGTCATGTACGTCGAGGATTCCCCTACACAGTACATGGTATGCATAGCTTCCTATCCGAGTACTTCTCCACCGTAGTCCTTGCGCCTCACGCCAACAGGTACCGTGCGGCACAAGTCGGGTAGTCCCAGGGGCCCACCGAGTAGTCGGTCCTGGTACCCACTGAGGTAGTGGGCCCAGGGAGGTCCATACGACAGTCTCATATCCTTGAAACCACTTGTAAGCTTAAGCCACAAGCTTGCTTTGGTCCCACATTCTCCCCCTTTGGAATAAAATCTCCAAAAAGTCCTAAAGCAAAAGGGTCCAAGGAAACTAGCAATACCTAGCATAGCTCAAAGGAGAGATGTTAAATACAAGGGAGAAAGTCGCATGAACCATGATCCATATGTATGATATCAATGAAGATACCATATGTAAGAATGACTAAGGTGGATCACAAGCTCATGAGACTAGCATGATACAAACTTAGCTCTCCCTAAGTGTGTGCACAAAAGGATACCACTTGTAAGACAAGGGTAGTGAGAAACAAGTGCACAACTACAAACTTGAAAGACATGGAAGCTTAGAGCATATTATGCAAGGAGGTAACTTAAAGGACAAGAGATAAAACAAATGGGTTCTTGTTACATTACCACTTGTAGATGTCACTTGTAATCTTTTGACCATTGCATACCTCCGGGGGATGATCCTCTTCACCTTGATAGCACCACATTGAGATGAGCCACTTGGAAATGATATCACTAGGTGACACTGAAGGATCGGATGGCGACTAGAGAGGGGGGGGAGTGAATAGGAGCCGGTAAAAATTCTTCTCAAAGAACCCGGCCTATACCCTAGTCAAAACCCGGTCACACACAAGCGTTGGAACGAATCACACACCAATCACCAAAACAACGAGTCCTAGAAACACACGCGGAAGCACGAATGAAGGAAGGAGGAATCGAACCAAAGAGCAAAGCAGCCAGGCTCTGGCGGACCGTCCGGACAGAGGGGCGGACCGTCCGCGCGGCCTTGCGGACCGTCCGGCCCGCCCTCGCGGACCGTCCGCGCCAACCCCGCGGACCGTCCGGCCGTACACCGCGGACCGTCCGTTAAAGCACACGAACACCGAAGCGACCCGAGAAAAACGGACCGTCCGCCGAGGCCGGCGGACCGTCCGCGCCACCCGCGGACCGTCCGCTACTCAAGCCCGACCGTCCGCAAACCGGCCGCAACAAAAAGCAAAAGCCAAACCGGATCGAAAACAAAGGCGCGCAAGAACACGAAGAACACGCGAAGAACACCGTACACGCGGACCGTCCGCCCGGTCCTCGCGGACCGTCCGCAGTGCGGACGGAGCCGAAAACGCCCGACCCCGAAAGTCAACTCCCCCAAATCATCATCGGATTTCCCAAACGGTTGAAGCCGTAGAGACAAGGGTTTGGGTACTTGAAAAGCGTCACACAAGGATGCTATAACCCAAAAATCTTGCCTCCTAACTCCCTAAATCACCGGAATCGCGAATCCTTTGAGCACCACCAAAAGCTAGAGCACCGAACGAAAACTCACGAATCGAAGTGGTTTCCCGGCGTTTGAGGGCACAAGATCAAGCACAAAGATGCACAAGGCATCTATCCATGTTTCCCTCAAAGAAATCCGGGGAGAAATCCACTCAAATCCGCGGAATCACACCAAGAACAAAGGCACCAAAAACAAGCACGAAAATAGCACAAAAGAGCTCCGAAAAGGCAATAAAAGAAATTCGGGAATAGAAAGATTGGCACAAGATTTAGAGGATGAAATCACTATGAATATCTTGTCCAATCGATTACAAGCCACTCCTAGAAATCAAATCTAAGATGGCAAAAAGCTCCAATCAAAGAGCCACTCTCCTCTCTCTCCCTCTCTCCCAAAGCACTCCAAAATGAAAGAGTACCGCAGCCTCTAGCCCAAGAGTTGGCTGAAATTTCAGCCCCCTCCTCCTATATATAGGCCCTCCGGAAGACCGAAGTGCCCCTACACTAGGAGTACAACACAAGCCCTCACAGGGGCATTTTGGTCAACACATGAAGTTCACCATCGGACGGCCGCGCATCCATCAGGCCTTCACGTCCTCCCGACGCAAGCACCTAGATCATGCCGCGTGTCGCCCGCCTCGAAGCTTCCCGACGCACCCGGATACCGTCTCCGTCACGCCGGGCCCTCGGGCTCGGTTTTGAGGCCCAAACCGAGAAACCCTCCTCCGATGGTTTTGTGGCCAAACCACCAAACCCCCGCGTACACGGCCCGGCCTCACCACGCCAAGCGTCGAGCCCGCCAAGCCTTTCACCTCCGGCGCCGGACGGCCTACTCGGTCTTGCCTCGTTCCTTGACTTGGCCACCACCGATGCACCGGCTCCATGTCCACGACTTCGTCTTGCTCTTCTTGCACCATGCGGATCACACTTGATCCCGTCGGCCACCGGTCCCTCGAACCAAGCCTACTTGTCTCTCCACTCCTCGGAGGCCCCGCAAGGCTAAGACCTTTCGCGCCTGTTCTTCACCTGCACCAACGCAAACCAAGCCGCAACCAACACCTGCAATACTAGGCCAAGAGTCAATCCACACAACGTTGTCAACCACTCCTCACGAGTGCATTGACAACACACCACATAAACAATAAGGTAAATACACAAAATAAAACACCCACAACACAACTCAACACTACACACACAAAGCTTCAAACCATCCGGTCAATCACTCATCACACACGAACCAAGGTACTTCTCAACTTGGTTCCTCAGACACCACTTGAAAGAAGCTTGCATAGAAGACACTTGGGGTACCACAAGGATTAGGAATGTATGAGTACATTTCCTTTGAACTTATAGAGACATAAGCTCGCAAGTACATGACTCAATAGCATGAAGCTCATATTGCTATATTCACTCTTTTAGAGATGTTACATCACATTGAGAGTGAAATAGCATTCTCTTAGAATGAATCACCGCACCGAACGCGTCACCAAGGGACTACATAAGATAAACTTGAAACAATGTTAGTCCCATAACCAAACCATAAAATGAGCTCCCCCTAAATGTGTGCAATTAGTGTTTGAATCACCAACCAAATGTATGCACATTGTTTATGACAACAAAAGGGAAGCTAACCCTATAGCTTGCTCATGATGCAAAGAGATATATATGAAAACATGCACCATGAAAGAACAAGTGTAGGTTTCCTACACACTAATCAATCCATGTAGGTTGCTCATGGGTTAGCACATGACACAAGCAACCTACCATATTTAAACATTGCAACAAATGCAACCTAAACAAGGCAATGGAGCTACAATGATACAAGAGATAGGTACTAGTTTCCATTACCTCAACCGGGGAACTTGGGCAACACATGTCCAATTTGCAAGCTTGGCTTATAGGCTTGAATCTTCTCATCTTGATTGTGCCAAGCCTCCCAAGTCCCCGCTTACAAGGCCTTCAAGTGGCCTTTGGAACCCAAACCATTTGAGGCCCCTTCATGTTGATGATGACTTCCTTGGGCACCCAAATGGGTTGGCTCCAACCCCGCTCCTCCTTCATCTTCCCAACCTTGTGTGCAACCACCATGCCATTAGCCTTCTTCTTGATGACGTAGGTGTTGCTCTTGGTCTTGTTCTTGCGGTTGGGCTTGGTGTAGATGAGGGAGCTCTTGATGGTGGGCTTCAACTTCTTCTTTTCGCCCTTGTCCATCTTCTTGACAAATTGAGGGCATTTGTAGAACTTGTGCCCTTCTCCATGACACTTGTCGCAAGTCACGGTTGCTCCCCCTAAACACATGCACTAGGGACAAAGAGCATACAAAGCTCACCCTAAACTCATGAGATAGAGAAAAGAGCACACCAAGCTCACAAGCTCCCCCTAAACACATGCACTAGGGACAAAGAGCATACAAAGCTCACCCTAAACACACGTGATAGAGCAAAAAGCAACCACCAAAGCACAACTCAGGCAAACACAGGAGACTCACCAAAGCTCCCCCTACACAAATGCAAACTCCCCCCGAACAAGTGGAGCAAACTCCCAAATTTTAAATGCGCTTTCAATTTTTCATTAAGCTCACCTCTTCTCCCCCTTGTTGACAATGTATGAAGCAAGGTGAAAATGCAAATGCAAAACAAAGCATATAAACATCTACATGAGCTTCTCAAATAGGCCAAACTTAGTGACAAAGGCTAGAAATGAGACAAAAAGCACATATATGGATCATAACAAAGTCAAAGCATTGCCACAAGTAATATATGGAAATATAGGCATGTGACAAAGCAAATTTTCAGATTTGAGTAATTATATCAAAAGATGGCTCACTTCAAATGTAAAAGCCTATCCATGTCACACTTGAGCCACAAACATGCATACCATTCAAAGATCATACAAGGATATCCAATTCTCAACTAAAGATCATTGCAAACACCCATAAAGCAAAGCATGTCATGTCAAAGCTCATGAGCCATGTGTCCACTTCGGGGAGACTTCTCCACTGGTGAACATCATGCAACATGTTTTGCACCCATATGTGAAAGATAAGACATTTTAAGCATAAACATGATGGAGAGAGCATTTTTCAAGCATACACACTTCTTTTCAAGATTACATCATTTCATGGTACATGAAGTGCCTTTGCGGCAAAAAGAAGCTTATGCTCCTCCATGAATGCAACATAGGCTAAACATTCACAATGATATCGGCCTTTGGCCCAAATGCAAGAAAGAGACATCCAAGCACAATCTAAGCATGAAAGGCATATTTAGACCAAAAAGTGACATGGATATACTACTACACATGAGTGGAGCACATTTCATCAAATTTAGTCAAGATTAGCATTTGATTCAAAAAGGCTATCTCACAACACATATATCTCAAATATTCCAAGAGCATAGCCTCACATAGCTATTTCTCCACACACATGACCAATATCTCACAAGTAGCCAAAGAAACTCAAATGAGGCATATGGAAGAAGCTCATCATCCTAAAATGCAATATGATACACATGCAACAAAGGTAGATATGTACATCAAAAGGAACATGATATATGACGGGATGCGAGACACAAATGTCAAACCTACCAAAGTCTATACATCATGATATATGATACAAATGCAATGCAGAATGCATAGGGAGACAAGAAACTTGACTTAACACCAATAAAGCTCACAAGGGAACACATCAACCAAGAATCGCTCCAAGTGAGAGAAGAGCCACCAAAGGTCCCAATTGAGTACCATAGAAAAAGTACCAATTGCAAAACCGCAAAGATCGCAATTGAATACCATAGAAGGAATATCAATTGGAGGATCACAAAGACTGCCCAAAAAGCCACAACCCTTCTTGGAATCAAATTCCCTATCAAAAGAAGCCAAGCTCCCCCCTCAACGAAGGGCAACTAACAAAGCAAAAGCTAGGAAAAGGAAGAGCAAGGAAAAACTCTAAAACCAACCGAAAAGAGGAACAACAACACAACTCGAAGACAAGGCAAGCCCAAAACTCCAAGGAAAGCTCACAACATGCTACACAATGCATTGATAATATCAAATAACATAAATAGAGCATTGTAACATGATTCCACAAATATGAATAAGCATGGGCAAGCAAGTATGTCAACAAGGTACAACACTAAACCAACATGATACCAAAGAACAACATGCCAAACAATATACAAGAACCGAACAAAGGCATGATACAAGATCACATGGATCTTCCACCAACATATATTACAAAGCTAGCATGACAAGATATACATGGGGGACAAACATGCTAACAGCAAAGGTACCATCGAGCTAGACAAAAAATGATATAGATGAACAACATGACATAACCGAGCAATCAACCATAAAGCATGACATGATGTTCATAAATATCACCCACCATAAAATCATACAAAGATAGCAAGATAGATATTCAAGATCACAAAGTTATCATGAACAAGGTGGCTAGCCTACCATGGTTTTCACACAAGCAAGACACAAGTATATACAAGAGAGTACAAGGGGAAAAGAAAACTCACTATACATGTGTACAAAGGCTTTCAAGAGCCATCCAAAACGGTGTGGAGAACCATCATGTCTCCATTGAGCTCATGTTCTTCAACCGCGTCTCCATACCTACACACAAGTAGACAAGAAAGACCGAGCCTTGGATCCCAAAGGGTTAGCAAGCACGTACTTGGGAATCCAAGATTTGGTCACACGGGTAAGTGGTGCACACAAACTATCATGTGGGTTAGCATGATGCAAATGCCGGTTGGAATGAAAAGTCTTTCGAACACCCTTGGAACCATGCCTCAAAGAAGTCACTCGCGATGAAAGTCGAGTGCTACCACAAGCAAAAAGGCAAAGATCCTTCGGGGTAGGAGAAGAACCAACACAAGCACCACGGGAAGCATGTCGCGGACCAACACAAGAAACACTAGAAGCATGTCCACGAGCATGGCCTAACTCACTAGAAATAGTGTCATAAAACCCGTCCACAAATCACGCCTTCTTAGGCTCACAAGTGTTCATGCCATGAGAAGGGCTATGAACAACCAAAGGCCTAGAGGCACCTCCTCGCCGTATTCTCCTTGCCCGGCGGTAGCAAAAGCTCTCTTGATGCCCATCCTTCTCACAGTGAGAGCAATGGTACAAAGGCCTATCGAGAGGCACGGTCCGAGTGGATGAATCACCATTCTCTTGTAAGTGGGAAGTCCCTTGGGACTTAGAGCATGAAGCATCAACCCCAACATCCAACTTGGTGCCCACATTAGAATCACACGTGCCATGAGAAAGGCTACATGGCTTCTTAAAAGCTTTGGCACGCACACGTCGCTCGTGCTTGACACGGCGAAAGCAAAACTCAACGGTATGCCCATCCTTCTTGCAAAAGGTGCATTGGAACCTCGGCTTGGGAGTATGAGTTCCAAATATGTGGGAGGCACCCTTTCCATTCAAATCACCTTGGGCAACACCGGAAGAAGCAACAAGCTTAGGAGTAGCTATGGGAGAGCTATCCAAAGCACTAGCACACTTATTAGCATCCAAAGACTCACACTCAAGAGAAGAAGTCGACTCCGGTTTAGAAGAAGCAAATTTAGAAGCATCAACATCGGAGTGACAAGAGAAGTGAGAATCCAAACCCTTGGCACAAAGACTCTTGCACCTTGTGCGCAAAACCTCATTTTGAGACTTGAGGCGCTCACAAGTACCACATGTCATATTTCTCAAGTTATTGATTTCTTCTTCAATGCATTTAGCATATGTGGTACGCAAGAGTTCATTTTCTTTCTCAAGGTTGGCACTCATCTCATCATGCTCAACCAACTTAGCGCTCATATCCTCGCGCATCTTTTTCAAAGCCAAAACTTCACTTTCCAAATCAATGCATGAGGTGCAAACGAAATCACATGAACAAGCAACATCATTTACATCTCGCAAAGCATTATCATCATTGCAAGAAGTATGGCAAGCATCCTCAACCAGCAACAAAGAACACTTGCTACAAGGCATGGATTTCATATCACAAATTTCAGCCCTAGCATGCTCAAGTTCATCTACACATGTGGTGTGAGTCAATTTTAGTTCATTAATTTCAGCAAGCAAAGACTCACAAGAAACACATGGTAGAGAAGCACTTGACTCTAACAAAGCAATCTTACTCCTAGCCATATCAAGTTCATCATTCAAAACAACACAAGAGTTGCAAGGCATAGAAGCATTGGATTTCAACAAGTCAATTTCAGATTGCAAGTTAGCAAGAGATGATCTCAATTCATCATTCTCAAAATCAAGATTGTCGCATGCTCTTCTAAAAGCTTCAACATGCATTTTGCGCCAACTAACTTCATATTTTAATTTCTCATTTTCAGCACACAAGGCATCGCAAGATTTGCAAGGCAAAGAAGCTTTGAAATTTAACACCTTGATTTCAGATTTCAAGCATGCAATGGAAGCAATCAAAGCATCATTTTTAGCATGCATGGTGCTACAAGAAGTGCAAGAATTCAACGCACGAGACCTCCAATGAGCCATACCACATTTCAACCTAGTAAGAGAGCATTTCATCTTCTCATTCTTCCTACGCAAGGCATCACACAAATCTATGTTTCTCCTATGCAAGTCTCCACAATCACACTCACAATCATCCAACCTATTGCATAGGATCAAGATAGCTTTGGCAAGTGTACCTTGGTTCATGCCTCCTAGCTTGTGGTAGAGCTTGCCTTTCTTGATGTCACCATCTCGATAGTCCTCGATGAGAGATATCATCTCCTCCACTTCGGCTTCCGCCTCAACCTCCATACTCCTCCTGCTCAAAGAACCACAAGGAGAAGAACTTGGTGCCATAAACAAAGTACCGGTTAGGATTAGCCGAAACCAAGCTCAAGGAACAAGCAACGATGCAAAGAAAGCACTCAAAAGGCCTCAATTCTCTAACAACTACTGACGAGTTCAATAGCAAAGGATCTTATCTTTTTCCCAAAATTTTACCACTGAACAAGGAGCACCAAAGATAGAGGCACAAAAAAATTCAGCTCAAGATAAGGTGAAATGAAGCCTAGAGAAAATCCAGAAGAAACAAGACAAAGCCGCAAGAGACATAAATGAGGATTTTTCAATTATCTTGTTGATTTTTTCTGAATTTTTGAAGACCCCAAAATGATCTTTAGATTATTTTGGATCACCTACAAATGGAGTCACGAAACCGCTGTAAAAATTTGAGCCAAAACGGAGCACCGAGCGAAAAGTTATGCCCGTTTTATCGAAGGTACCTCAAGTTATGGTTTTCCAAGGGCACAACTCCAAATCGTCGGACTCAAAACGTGCAAACCAAGGTCGCAAGCAAAAGCACCTCTTTCCTCTAGTCACCCTATGGATTCAAGACTTGTTAGAGTCAAAAGAATCCACAACCGGCTCTGATACCAATTGAAGGATCGGATGGCGACTAGAGAGGGGGGAGTGAATAGGAGCGGTAAAAATTCTTCTCAAAGAACCCGGCCTATACCCTAGTCAAAACCCGGTCACACACAAGCGTTGGAACGAATCACACACCAATCACCAAAACAACGAGTCCTAGAAACACACGCGGAAGCACGAATGAAGGAGGGAGGAATCGAACCAAAGAGCAAAGCGACCGAGGCTCGGCGGACCGTCCGGACAGAGGGGCGGACCGTCCGCGCGAGCCTCGCGGACCGTCCGGCCTGCCCTCGCGGACCGTCCGCGCCAACCCCGCGGACTGTCCGGTCGTACACCGCGGACCGTCCGTTAAAGCACACAGAACACCAGAAGCGACCCGAGAAAAACGGACCGTCCGCCGAGGCCGGGCGGACCGTCCGCGCCACCCGCGGACCGTCCGCTACTCAAGCCCGGACCGTCGCAAACTGGCTGCAACAAAAAGCAAAAGCCAAACCGGATCGAAAACAAAGGCGCGCAAGAACACGAAGAACACGGGAAGAACACTGTACACGCGGACCGTCCGCCTGGTCCTCGCGGACCGTCCGCCAGGTGCGGACAGAGCTGAAAACGCCCGACCCCGAAAGTCAACTCCCCCAAATCATCATCGGATTTCCCAAACGGTTGAAGCTGTAGAGACAAGGGTTTGGGTACTTGAAAAGCGTCACACAAGGATGCTATAACCCAAAAATCTTGCCTCCTAACTCCCTAAATCACCGGGAATCGCGAATCCTTTGAGCACCACCAAAAGCTAGAGCACCGAACGAAAACTCACGAATCGAAGTGGTTTCCGGCGTTTGAGGGCACAAGATCAAGCACAAAGATGCACAAGGCATCTATCCATGTTTCCCTCAAAGAAATCCGGGGAGAAATCCACTCAAATCCGCGGAATCACACCAAGAACAAAGGCACCAAAAACAAGCACGAAAATAGCACAAAAGAGCTCCGAAAAGGCAATAAAAGAAATTCGGGAATAGAAAGATTGGCACAAGATTTAGAGGATGAAATCACTATGAATATCTTGTCCAATCGATTACAAGCCACTCCTAGAAATCAAATCTAAGATGGCAAAAAGCTCCAATCAAAGAGCCACTCTCCTCTCTCTCCCTCTCTCCCAAAGCACTCCAAAATGAAAGAGTACCGCAGCCTCTAGCCCAAGAGTTGGCTGAAATTTCAGCCCCCTCCTCCTATATATAGGCCCTCCGAAAAGACCGAAGTGCCCCTACACTAGGAGTACAACACAAGCCCTCACAGGGGCATTTTGGTCAACACATGAAGTTCACCATCGGACGGCCGCGCATCCATCAGGCCTTCACGTCCTCCCGACGCAAGCACCTAGATCATGCCGCGTGTCGCCTGCCTCGAAGCTTCCTGACGCACCCGGATACCGTCTCCGTCACGCCAGGCCCTCGGGCTTGGTTTTGAGGCCCAAACCGAGAAACCCTCCTCCGATGGTTTTGTGGCCAAACCACCAAACCCCGCGTACACGGCCCGGCCTCACCACGCCAAGCGTCGAGCCCGCCAAGCCTTTCACCTCCGGCGCCGGACGGTCTACTCAGTCTTGCCTCGTTCCTTGACTTGGCCACCACCGATGCACCGGCTCCATGTCCACGACTTCGTCTTGCTCTTCTTGCACCATGCGGATCGCACTTGATCCCGTCGGCCACCGGGTCCCTCGAACCAAGCCTACTTGTCTCTCCACTCCTCGGAGGCCCCGCAAGGCTAAGACCTTTCGCGCCTGTTCTTCACCCCGCACCAACGCAAACCAAGCCGCAACCAACACCTGCAATACTAGGCCAAGAGTCAATCCACACAACGTTGTCAACCACTCCTCACGAGTGCATTGACAACACACCACATAAACAATAAGGTAAATACACAAAATAAAACACCCACAACACAACTCAACACTACACACACAAAGCTTCAAACCATCCGGTCAATCACTCATCACACACGAACCAAGGTACTTCTCAACTTGGTTCCTCAGACACCACTTGAAAGAAGCTTGCATAGAAGACACTTGGGGTACCACAAGGATTAGGAATGTATGAGTACATTTCCTTTGAACTTATAGAGACATAAGCTCGCAAGTACATGACTCAATAGCATGAAGCTCATATTGCTATATTCACTCTTTTAGAGATGTTACATCACATTGAGAGTGAAATAGCATTCTCTTAGAATGAATCACCGCACCGGAACGCGTCACCAAGGGACTACATAAGATAAACTTGAAACAATGTTAGTCCCATAACCAAACCATAAAATGAGCTCCCCCTAAATGTGTGCAATTAGTGTTTGAATCACCAACCAAATGTATGCACATTGTTTATGACAACAAAAGGGAAGCTAACCCTATAGCTTGCTCATGATGCAAAGAGATATATATGAAAACATGCACCATGAAAGAACAAGTGTAGCTTTCCTACACACTAATCAATCCATGTAGGTTGCTCATGGGTTAGCACATGACACAAGCAACCTACCATATATAAACATTGCAACAAATGCAACCTAAACAAGGCAATGGAGCTACAATGATACAAGAGATAGGTACTAGTTTCCATTACCTCAACCGGGGAACTTGGGCAACACATGTCCAATTTGCAAGCTTGGCTTATAGGCTTGAATCTTCTCATCTTGATTGTGCCAAGCCTCCCAAGTCCCCGCTTACAAGGCCTTCAAGTGGCCTTTGGAACCCAAACCATTTGAGGCCCCTTCATGTTGATGATGACTTCCTTGGGCACCCAAATGGGTTGGCTCCAACCCCGCTCCTCCTTCATCTTCCCAACCTTGTGTGCAACCACCATGCCATTAGCCTTCTTCTTGATGACGTAGGTGTTGCTCTTGGTCTTGTTCTTGCGGTTGGGCTTGGTGTAGATGAGGGAGCTCTTGATGGTGGGCTTCAACTTCTTCTTTTCGCCCTTGTCCATCTTCTTGACAAATTGAGGGCATTTGTAGAACTTGTGCCCTTCTCCATGACACTTGTCGCAAGTCACGGTTGCACCCTTCTCAAGCTTATTCACCATGGGATCACGGTTATCTTGAGAAGGTTGGACTTTGCTCTTCATGTCTTGAGAGATGTCCACTTGTTCTTCATCATTCTTGCCCTTGCCCATCAAGCTTGCCAACCTCTCTTGGATCCATTTGACTTCTTGCTTGAGCTCATCATTTTTTTTGCCTATGAGACAATCACATTTTTCTACAACAACATTCTCATTGCAAGATGGTGAGCAAGATTCATCAATTAAATCAATGCAAGAAGTTGAAGCATCTACCTTGGAGATAGGAATTGCACAAGGGATAGATGATTCATTAAGCTCAAAGAAATTACTTGTTTTAATCTCATTGCTCTGAAGCTTAGATTTTAGCTCATCACACTCCTTGCTAAGCAATTTGAATTTGCACAACAAATGTTCATAATTTGTAGCATGGGTTGCACTAAAGATCATTGAGAGCATTGAGTTCTTTAATTTCATTAGCTTGTTTCTCAAGAATTCCTTTTTGCTCATGGACAAGGTCAACAAGATCATCGAGAGAGGTGGTGTCGGATTCATCATCACTTACATTGCTCTCCATACCTTTGGCCATAAGGCACATGTGTAGTGATGACGGAGGACCTTGCATGAAGCGGGTGGTGAAGTTCTTTCTTGATTCATCACTTGAGGTAGAAGAACTTGATTCTCCACCACTTGTCCACTCACGAACGGTGATAGTTGCTTCTTGCCTTGGTCTCCTCTCCTTGACCACCTTCTTCTTGGGCTTATGCTCGATCTTGGTGAACTTGATGTGTTGATGATGACGCCCTTCTCTCAAGTAGAAGTTGTAGCCGTACATGTTGACTTTCTTCACATACTTGAAGATCTTCTTCATGTACTCAGCCACCATAGATTCAACCTCTTCATCACTTGAGGAATCTTCATCGTCACCATCATCACGATCATCCTCTCTTGAGCTTCCATGAGTAGCCATCCTACTCAACATCTTCTCTTGATGGCTTGAGAGAGCATGGCTTGTAGTTGGAGAGCATGGTTCTTGGGGCTTTTCTTGGGGCGCCTTCTTTGACTTGGGCATGAGTTGAAGCTCATGTGCCACGATCTTGCTCAAGATATGAGATGGCTTCAATTCTTCGAGCTTCTTCTCGTAGATGATTGCCTTTACCAAGTCATAATCGGGCTTCCGGAGACTTTGAAGGATCTTGTGGTTGATGTTCAAGTCCGTGATGTCCTTCACACCTAAAGCATTGATCTCATTGACAAGCACATTTAGGCGTGAGTACATAAATTCGACATTTTCATTAGCAAGTTGCTTAAAGCTATTGAATTCCTCAAGGAGACAATCGTAGCGTTCATTAGCAACTTCTTTTGAACCCTCATTTTGCTCCTTGATGGTTTTCCATAGCTCATGAGCATTTTCACAAGTAAAAACTCTATTGAAAACGCCTACATCTAAAGAGGACAAAATGATACTCTTAGCAATAACATCAAATTGCTTTTCCTTCCTAGTACCATTTTTCATGCCCTCACTGGTGACTCTCCAAACATCAAGGTCCTTTGCTTGGAGATAGGCCTCCATGAGAACCTTCCACCGAGGATAGCCCGTGCCATCAAAATGTGGAGCCAAACCTATGATATCCACCCCTTTCTTTCCTCTATAGAGCAACTCACTAGGCGGTGAAGCCTAACCGTTCCAATGAGCCGGTTTTCACAATTTACCAATCGAATTGGCGTTTCCTTGTGAAGGAAGTGAGTCCCGGCTCTGATACCACTTGTAAGGAATCGTATGCTCGTAACCTAAGAGGGGGAGGGGTGAATTAGGCAATCTTAAACCTTAACCTATGGCTTCACTAATTTTAAACAAAAGTAAACTATAACATACTATCTATATGTGCAACTAAGGTTGTTCTAGTGTGAAACTCCCATCCCAAAACAAGGTTTGCAACCTATAGCCAATCCTAGCATGATACTACTCTAGGAAAGTAAAGGCAAGCAAAGATTGCAATAGAGTAAATGCGGAAACGTAAAAGGGATGAGAGGAAGCAACCTCTTGACACGCGATTTATCCCGTGGTATCGGTAGACACTAAGCCACCCCTAGTCCACGTTGAAGCACCCACACAAGAGTATTGCTTCCCGGCCACCATGTCTCTCCCAAGAGCACCAACTTGACTTGCCACAAAGGCTAGCCACTTAGGCACTTGTCAAGCTCCCTTGGTCACCTTGATGCTGCCTCCACTAAGGAGCTTCTCCACCAAGGAAGGGGGTCTCCACGTCCCCCGCACAAAGTGTCCTCGCCGCTCCACACCAAGTCGGAGGGTCGATGACGATTTCCGGTGAGCCACTAAGGCCCCAAGGCTTCCGGCGAACCTTGTACAACTGGATTCACTCGAGAATCACCTCACAAGGTTGGCACAACCTTGCACTCACTCAGCTCTAAGCTAAGCCTAGCACTAAGCACATACACAAAGCATATGCAAGTCTAAGGATGAGAAATTAAGCACTTGGATGGATTGGATATGATCTTCAATGTGTCTTGAACTCCTCTGCACTTCCACACAATCCAGCAACCTCAAATGGGTGAGTGGAGGGGGTATAAATAGCCCAAGCCATCAAACTAGCCGTTGGCTAAAAGCTGCTGAAAAAGGTACCATCGGATGATCCGACGCTATACTTTTTCTGGGCGTCGGTTCATCTGGTGCCCCTCCCACGTCACATAGCCGTTCAGGTTCTCTGACACAACTGCTCTGACGCGATGCACCGACGGTGCGTCGGATCATCTAGTGCTGAAGACTCCGCGCTCAAGTCGCCTCTATTAGCTTCCACTCGACCGTCGGATAGACCGATGCTACCCCTTGACCAAGGCGTCGGATCATCCGGTGTTGAAGGCTTTGTCTTGGAGCGTCTCTGTATGAATTCAAACTGAGCGTCGGATAGACCGACGATGTCCCCACTCAGACCGTCGGATCATCTGGTGCTACTGTCTTCCTTGCTCTTCCTCTGCAACTCGTCCGACGCTACTAAATAATGGACCGTCGGTTCATCTGACGGTGCCTAGGGTTTCACCCTGTGCACCAACTCGTCCGACGATTGCACCGACGCTTGTTATTGAGGGACCGTCGGTTCATCCGACAGTATCTTTTCTTTTCCTTTTCTTGCTCGGTTTTGACCCTTTGTTTTGGCATTTTGGCATGTGGTTTTCTTGAATTCCTGGGACCTAGAAGTGTCTACAAAGACATGCTAAAACAATATGGTTAGTCCCAATGATCATGTTGTCATGAATCACCAAAATCAAACTTGAACTAATGGCATATGAGGCCATGTTCGCTACAGCCTCACTACAAACCAGGGAGTCACATGTGTTGTGCACGGAGGTGACATCCTTTCGCGTCAACAGCTTGTGAAGAAGACAATTACGAGCTTTTTCTGAAACAAATATTGGGTGTGTTTAGAGAATTATCTAGTTGCTATTTTAAGAGCTAAAATTTATCTAATGAAAACAACTCTTAAATGAAATACTATTTGTCATTTGTCATTTAAGGCCGACGTGCTGGGAGGGACGGACAAGGTCGCACCCGAATGGTCTTCGTCGCCACCAGCCACGTGAGAAGGAGGAAGTCGTCCGCCGGGGAGGGGGCAGGAGGAAACCGCCGCGGAGACGAGGTGCAGAGTCTTCTGTGTGAGTCTAGGTCCCTACACTGCGTCGGGGAGGTAGGGAAGGAGCAGGAGCACTGGGGCGTGATGCAGCATCGACGGGCGGCGCGTCGGGCATGACGAGCTTGCTCTCCACCACTTTTGTGCCTCCGAGCCGCCCCGCCAGTCTACAGGGCGCCCGCGTGTGGCTCAATGCCTCTGGCCGCCCGCCACCAGCAGGGAGTAGAGGACCACGGTTGCCGGTTGAACGGATGGTGACCATGGGGATGTCGAGCTTCGAGCACGGGAGGGAGGAGGAGTCGCGTGTTGGTGGAGGAGGCCATCGTCGGGTAGGAGGAGGTCGCACGGTGTCCGCCGCAGGGGCACCCTCCATGGAGATGTAATCCAGTGATGAGGCAACATTTTTCGGGGTTGGCGACGTCGACGGGAAATGGCGGGCCGGATCCAGTGGAGGCAGTGCGTGGTGGCACCTCAATGGAGGGAAGTGGCGGCACGGGTGGAGGAAGGCAGCGGCGTGGGTGGGGAGCAAGTCACCCGTCTTGGGACGGGTGCGAGGAACGAGGAGGCGAGTAGCGCGGGTGGATCCGTGCATTTTCAGTGGGTCCCACCCTAAATAATCCCAAATAGCATCTCTTGAGGGGATAATTTTTTTAGGCTAGTTGCAAATAATCCTAAAATAACCAACTGTTTTTTGCTTATTTGGGCTAAAAAAGAGGTGAGTAGAAAATAGCTTAACAGAATGATGCGGTGAAAAAAACAAATCTAATGCAACTAACAAAAAGTGTTGTGTGACGCAAAACTTGTGTCATCCAGAGTATTGAGAATAGTGTTTATTCCGGATGTGCAACCTGATGAGTTTGGCTACTATTAGCATGTTCGATCACCTTTAATTTCATGACTAAAACTAGTCAGGCTAAAAAAATCACCCACCGTGTGGAAGTAAGGGCTAAAGTGTATTAAAAGAGCATTAAAGTCTCTATTTCTCTCTCCCTTTCTCTTTCTCTCCTCTCCCTCTCTCTTCTCTCTTCTCTACCACGGTGGGCATGTCATGGAGCTATTGGCAGCATGCATGTGGTCATTAATGAGGAAAGAGGAAGTGGACATATTAGTCCCTTTCAGCTCCCCCACCTCCTACTAGCAAAGTTTAGCCCTCAAGACTAAGAGGGTATTTGAATCCCTTTAGTCACCTGATTAGAGTTTAGTCACACTAAAACTTTTTAGTCAGCTCCCTATTTGGATGATGACTAAAATTAGTCAACATTAATTA
This sequence comes from Cenchrus americanus, assembly GCA_947561735.1. Lineage (NCBI taxonomy): Eukaryota > Viridiplantae > Streptophyta > Magnoliopsida > Poales > Poaceae > Cenchrus > Cenchrus americanus. The sequence continues at coordinate 94,502,909 of OX387241.1, read as the reverse complement.
TTTTTAACATTAAATTGTTCTTTCCCCTCCTTTCTCTCTCCTCTCCTATCTCTTTGTGGGTCCACATAATTAATAGGAGGAGCAATTAATTAGGTGAGAGAGGAAGTCACCGGAAGTTGGGTGAGGGGTGACTAGAGACTAAACTAGTTTTAGTCACCCTTTAGTCAGAGATGTTTGGAGGTTTAGTCACTTTGGTGCATAAAATTAGTCTCTAGTCACCCATAGATCTAAACACCCTCTTAGACTCTATGTAGAAGTTTGCACTGTAAGTGCCCTTACGACTTCAACAAACGAGAGGGGTAATAATTGACAACTTTGTTAGGCTTGAGGGTGTTTGGATCCCTTTAGTCACCTGACTAGAGTTTAGTTAGACTAAAACTTTTTAGTCAACCCATGTTTGGATGGTGACTAAAATTAGTCAGCTTAACATTAAATTATTCTTTCTCTCTCCTTTTCTCTCCTCTCCTATCTCTTGTTGGGTCCACAAAATTAATGGGAGGAGCAATTAATTAGGTAAGAGAGGGGCTTTTAGTCACTAGAAGTTGGGTGAGGGGTGACTAGAGATTAAACTAGTTTTAGTCACTATTAGTCAGGAGTGTTTGGAGGTTTAGTCACTTTGGTGACTAAAATTAGTCACTAGTCTCTAGTTACATATGGATCCAAACACCTTATAATTTTAATCTCACTTTAGCCTCACCTGTTGGAAGTTTAGCTCCTGTCAGAGGCTAATTTTGGTCAGGCTAATCTTTTACATACGAAATTGGGCCAATATTGCAGGCAGCTAACGGGTCCACGTCGCCCGTTAGCCCGCGAGCCGTTCGATTCGCGCAACTCGTAGCGTCGACCGTCCGATCGGCGTCGATTCGGACCTCGCATGTTAACCCGCGAATCCTCGCGTACCCGGCCATCCCTTTGCCTGTCCGCCTGCCCCACCGCGTGCCGGCCGGCGACCGCTACTCTTCCTGTAGCACGCTCGGCGCTTGCATCCTCCGTCGTCCGCCTGCCGCGCCACCTACCAACCACATCGACCCGGGCCCTTCTCCCTTGATGCCATGGCTGCCATTGCACTGTTTGCGTTGGCGCTGTCAATGTCCGCGCAAGCTGTTGACGCTGCCATGGCGACTGAGCGCCGGAGTAGGAACTCTTTAATCATCCCTTCACCAGTACCATGAGCCCTACCTCATCTTCCTCTCCCGCAGTCTTCAATCCTCGACAATGACAACACCATCCCTTCCTCCTCCTCCTCCCGATGACCCCATGTCACTTTCTGAGTTGTTGCAACCGTCTGCAGGACAAGCACATTGCTTGTCTCATCAGGTGTAGGGTCATCGTCGATGCAGTTGTGCATCATCTCAACTGGAGATGCGCATTTACACAAAGGTCCAGGTCAATTCCCTTGCCCACCCGCAGAGAGTGCACATCAAGTGTTCGATATATGTCCTCAGAACTCAAAGGAACAGCTCAGTGGTATATCATTTCCATGTGGATTATCTAATCATTTTTATTTGGATTACACCTCATTTGTACTATAAGAATTAGCCATATAATAAAGGCAAAATAGGCGCTTCTGTCCCCGAACTTTGCGCTGGAGGTCAATTTCGTCCCCAAACTTTCAAAAGGGTCAATATAGTCCCTCAACTATTGTTTTCACGTCGAACTCGTCTCCATGCTGATGTGGCATTGCATGCTTGCATAATATCAATATATAATGTCATTTTTACCCTTGGCATGAGACACCCGTTTTCAACTGACGTGAGCTGTTTATTCTGCAATGTTTTGCATGCATGGGAGATTGGCAATGTTCAAAGCTAGCATGATGTTACTGTTTGAAATTTGTAAAAGCATTTTGATTGTGGCCGGAATGTCTTAGTAGATGAAGTGTTTAAGGCTAGCACAGCTAGCGACTGCATTAATCCGGTTATTAGAAATACTTGAAGTAGCACCAGGGCAAACTGTTACACGAATTTGTGTCCATAAAAGAGGGGGGTTAGAACTTGTTAAGCTTGCCGCTAAATTTTACCAGCGAGCTTGACCATATATAGGTGAAAGAACAACATGATTGCAGAATAAAACTGCTCCAATCTGTTGAAGGATGGGTGTCTCATGATAAGGGCAGAAATGACATTATACATTGATCTTATGAAAGTATGCAGTGCCACATCAGCATGGGGAGGAGTTTGACCCAAAAACAAAAGTTGAGGGACTATATTGACCCTTTTGAAAGTTTAGGGATGAAATTGACCTCTAGAGCAAAGTTTGAGGACAAGAACGCCTATTTTGCCGATAATAAATGATTTCTGATGTAGGAATTAAATCAGTAAGCTCATTAGTCCTTTTACCTCTTCAAATGCCTTACTACAGACTACATTGCAAGATGAATTATGCATTTGGGAAAAAATGTTGTTTTAGCAATATGATGCTTAGAAAATTACATGGTTTAGATGATAACTGGAGTACAAAATTACTTAAGATATCTGAAGCATATGAACCTTCAGTTCCACATATAGTTAGTATTAATCACCTCCTTTTCTCTGTTATTTAGACTTTTGTTCTCTACAGACCAAAGATCTCCTCAAATATTTAATGGTAATTCTACAGTTTGCCTGTTTTCGGAAATCCATTATCACCAAATAATACTATCTTTGATTACTAATGCTTTGGAATACAATATTTTCAATGAGCTGCAAAAGTGAAGTCACAGATAATTCTAGACATTAAAATTGGACCACAATATGTCGTTGAGTGATGTTCCTCTTGTTGGGGAAAATGACCTTCGGAAGCTCTGTCCACATCCAGCCAGGCTGACGGATTCGGCTCGCACGCAGCTTCGGCTAACACGAGGGAGTCCTGGCGGCACTGGTCTAACGGAAACACTAATGCTACTCGAGTTATGTGAATTTTGTTGTGCAGGGGCGGCCTATCTGAGCGGTGCTGGCCTTCGGCACCGAAGGCACGGGCGGCCGTGTTTCGGCACCGAAGGTCTGGAAAAGCCAAAAGCGCTGCACATCGAGAACACTTCGGCCCGGGGCTGGAGGCAGCCCAGGCGGGACGTCCCTAAAGGCACGACGCGACCGGGCCGAGATCTTTGGCTGTTTCGGCGCCGAAGGTGCGGTGCGCTGCGACACGTGGCCACGGCGAACGTGCAAAGGAGGCGCGTACAAGGCAGAGACAAGGGGCGCCGCGTGTAGAGGTGTCTCGGCCGTACGAAGACACGCTGGAGGCTTGTACGACACCGGGAGTTACTGTTATGCCCTTGTAAAGTGTTTAAATACGTTTGTCAGGAACGAAAAAGGTGTAATTGAGGCAAATGACCATACCCAGGGGACTCTTATAAATAGTGAACCCCTTGTAATGGAACGGACACACCGTAACGAGAAGAGAGCACCGAAGGCTACTGCTAGTCTTTCGGTCTTCGGTCTGCTAAGAGTTTCGTTGTTGCATTTCCTGTTCTATTAAGTATTTCCTCATTTCCTTTCCTCGTCTAGAGTAGTGGAAGTAGCCTCGGGGCAGTAGCGAAGGAAGAGTAACAGTCATGGGGCTGTTGTGTCGGCGTCCACCTTCAGGCCCGATTTCCACCAACAGTTTGGCGCCCACCTCGTCGAAGAATTCAAGACCGCTTGGCAAGGACCCAATCGGCAGGCGCCGAAGCCACCACGGCTTAGGCGTCAACCCCTCCGCTAGCACCGGAACCCGCCAACCCCTCAGCTTCGGCGGGGACCGGTGCCGGGCCGAGCGCTCCGGAGGTCGAGCACACCACCTCGGGGATGTTCGAGGTCAGCCTCGAGGGGCTGGGGGCTTCGGCGCAAGACATCAAGGCCTTCCGAAGGATCCGGGCTCTCATCGCGGGCAAGACCGTAGCGGCCCAGCAAGAGCAAGAGATGCTGTTGGGGAAGTTGGTCTTCGGAAGCATCGCCCTTGCCCGCCCACGCTGGAAACCTTCGGCCTGCATACGGCTTCGGTCTCGCGAAAAAACCCTTCGCTGCACGAGCACTAACGAAACACTGATGCCGCTTATGCCTTATGAGTTTTGTTGTGCAGGGATGATCCATTGTGGCTGCGCCCACCTTCGGTGCCGAAGGTGCTAGCGGCTGTGCTCCGGTGACGAGGGCCCAAGAGGGCCAGGGTCGGAAAGCGCTGGCCCGGGACGTCGCGTCCGGGGCCGGCGGCGGCGCGGACGAAGCATCCGAGGAGGCCCAACGCCCCCGGTCCCGGGGTCGCTACTTCGGCACCGAAGGTGCCGACGATCTGGACATGTGGCCACCGCCAACGTGTAAAGTGGGCTCCGGTCGGGGCGCGAGAGACAAGGGCGGCCGCGTGTAAAGGCGTTTCGGCCGTACGAAGACACGCCGGAGGCCCGTACGACGCGGGGACTTCTCTGTTATACCCTTGTAAAGTGTTTAAAGCGGATTGTCAGGAACGGAAAAGGTGTAATTGGGGCAAATGACTATACCCAGGGGTCTCCTATAAATAGTGAACCCCTTGTAATGAAACGGACACTCTGTAATGAGAAGAGAGCACCGAAGGCATTTGCCAATTTTTGGGTCTTCGGTCTGCAGAGTATTTCCTTGTTACCCTTTCAGTCTTGTTAAGTTTTAGCATTTCCTTTCCTCGCTCAAGTAGAAATAGAAACCTTGCGAGAGTGAGCGAAGGAAGGGAGAGAACTCAGGGGGCTGTTGTGTCGGCGTCCACCCTTCGGGCCCGACTTCCACCAACAGTTTGGCGCCCACCTCGTGGAAGATCTCAAGACCACATGGCCAGGACACGTTCGGCAGGCGCCGAAGCCGCAACGGCTCAGGCGGCGACCCCTCCACTCGTGTCGGAGCCCACCAACCCATCCCCTTCGGCCGTCCAGCCTTCGGCGGGAACCGGTGCCGGGCCGAGCGCGCCGGAGGTAGAGCACACCGCTTCGGGGATGTTCGAAGTCAGCCTCGAGGGGCTGGGGGCTTCGGCGCAAGACATCGAAGCTCTCCGAAGGATCCGGGCCCTCGTCGCTGGCAAGTCCGTGCCGGCCCACCCTGAGCAGGAGACGCGCCCATCCTCCTCGCAGATGCAACCATCCCAGCACCAGGATGCGGCTCCACCCCACACCTCCTCCGACGCCATCAACTTCAACATCAGGCAGGCTGAGCGCTACCTCGCCATGCTGCAAAGCCAGATCGCCGGCGCGACGCCGCCACAGCAAGCTGCTCCGACGCCGCCTGCACCGACACCGACGCCCGCCGCGCATCGCTGCGCGGCGGCCCCGGCGAAGATGCCCTCGGCTCACCCTGCAGGCCATGCAAGCTCAGCTGGATCAATGGAGGCAGCAGAAGGATACCTCCGAAGGACAAAGCATAGGGCACCGCCAAGACAGGGGGCAGATGCACGAGCACTTCACTCCCGACGACGCTCCACTCCGTAACGTGGTCCCGGTGTCCCCGCTCTCGGTCGAGCTTGAGAGCGCGCCGTGGCCTCGTCGATTCAATGCCAACACCCTGCCCCAGTATGACGGAGACTACGATCCCAAGGAGTTCCTGATGAAGTTCGAAGCGGCGGTTGAGTCTAACGGAGGTGACGCCACCACAAAGGCGAAGGCCCTCGTACTCGCGCTCAAGGGAGAAGTCCAGTATTGGTATGCCAACATACCGAAGGGGCACATAACATCTTGGTTACGATAGCGGAACAAGTCGCTCTCCGGCTTCAAAGGCATGCGGGTCGAAGAGCTAGACTCCAACGACCTCGTCAACATGTGTGTCCGAGGGGGACCGCGAGTCGCTACAAGAGTACATGCACAGGGTTGTCAAATTGACAGCACGAGCGCCCACGGTGTCCGAAAGCAGCATCATCGACGCCATCGTCGGGGGCCTGAGGGTTGGAAACTGCCAAGATGTGCTTGACAGGGTCAAGCCAAAGTCTCTGCAAGAGTTATTTGAAGTCATGCAAGAATACTGCAAGTCTGACAAGGGCCGCCGCCGAAGGATCGACCGAGCGAACGCAGCAAAGAAGCAGAAGCAACAAGGGCAGTGGGACCAATCGAAGGGGTGGCATAACCAGCCGCCGAAGCAAGCGAACCGTCAGATCAACAACGTGTCTGCGCCCCCCGATCAGCACCAGAACAAGGGCGGCGGGCACAAGGGCGGATACAAGCATAACGGGGGCCGAAGCCACGGCAACATAGCCGGCGCCGGCGGGCGGCGGTGAGCGGTTTTTCTGCTGGCTCCACGGGATCGATGCCCAGCACCACACGCACCAGTGCCCTTCGGCGGTCAAGATGAAGATGGAGTGGGAGGCGGAGGAGAAGGCGAAGGCGGCGAGCATGGCCGTGAACCATGTCATGAAGTACCAAAATGCGGGCCGGTTCGGGGCCCCGCCACCACCATACCATCACCGGCCCTACCAACCTTCGGCACCCCGCACATGCTTTCCACCCACCACAGCCTTACGCATCCCCCGCGCCGCAGTTGCTCCCACCTCCTCCACCGCTCACGCAACAGCCTTCGGTCTTCGTGCCTTCGTGGCCGAACCCAGCTACCCAACACCAAGCACACTACACCCATAACCAACCCCCACCCCCACCCCCACCAAAGCAAGAGATCCCTGACCCCAGCAGCTCGGGGATGACGGGCATGCTCAACATCATCAATGCGATCTCCGGCGGATCCAATGAGCCGACCCACGAGACAAAGAGGCAGCGCCAAGACTACTACCGAAGCGTATCACATATTTGCTCCGGCAAGTATTTTCACCTGCCATGGTCCCATGTCTCCATAACCTTCACGGCAGCTGACATCCCGCTGCAGCACTACCCTCACAAAGTACTACTTCGGCAACGACGTGGGGAGGATCCTCGTCGATAACGGCAGCTCAGCGGATATCCTGACCTGGCAGTGTTTCACCGGCATGGGGTTCAAGAAGGAAGACACCGAAGAAGGCGAACACCCACCTGTACGGCTTCGGCAACAAAAAAAAATCGAAGCCCTGGGCAAAATTGATGTCAATGTATCCTTCGGCCAAGACGCCACCATGAGAACTGAGGTCATAACATTCGATGTTGTGGACTTCGCGTACCCGTACAACGCCATCTTCGGCCGGAACACCATAAACAAGTTCGCGGCGGTTATCCACCAAGGGTACCCGCTAATGAAGATACCAACGGCGGCGGGAGTAATATCGGTCTACGGCGGCCGGGGAGGAGGCCCGAAGAGCCGAGCGCAACACTTCGGTCCACAACGGACAAGTCCATGTTATCAATGAAGACGAGAGCAACGAAGCCTGCGGTGGCGAAGAGCACAAGGCCGAAGCCCAAATGAGGCGGGTCCATGAAGGGGGCCGAAGCCGAACGCATGAAGGCCGTCGACGTCACAAAGACAGTCCCCTTATGCGCGGATGTGCCAAGCAGAACCGTGATGATAGGCGCTGAGATCAGCGCAGAAGACGAAGGCCGACTCTTGCAGTTCCTTCGTAACAACCAAGATGTCTTCGCATGGTCCAAGTCTGACTTGACAGGCGTTCATCGCTCGGTCATAGAGCATGCGCTCAATACTGACCCAAGAGTTAAACCGAAGTTGCAGAGGCAGCGGCCCATGTCGGCGGATAGAGTCAAGTCCGCGGAGGCCGAAGTGCAAAAGTTGCTCGACGCAAGAATCATCAGAGAAGTCCAATACCCCATCTGGGTGGCAAACGTGGTCATGGTACCGAAGAAGAACGGCAACATGAGAATGTGTATTGACTTCACTGAACTCAACAAGGCATGCCCGAAGGACCCCTTTCCACTGCCAAGGATCGACGTCATTATTGATCAGGCCGCCGGCTGTGACATGTTGAGCCTCCTAGACTGCTTCTCCGGCTATCACCAAGTGTGGATGCGAAGGGAGGACGAAGCAAAAACCGGATTTACAACCCCCTTTGGTGTCTTCTGCTTCGTCAGAATGCCCGAAGGCTTGCGCAACGCCGGGTCCACCTTCAACCGCATGATGAAGCTGATCCTGGGCAACCAGCTGGGGCGCAACGCTTCGGCGTACGTCGACGACATCGTCATCATGAGCGAGAAAGAGCAAGATCACATTGCAGATCTAACCGAGACCTTCGACAACATGAGGCAAAATGGCCTCAAGCTTAACCCAGAGAAATGCATCTTCGGCATCCGGAAAGGGCAACTGTTGGGCTGCATGGTTTCTAAGTGGGGCATCCAGGCAAACCCCAAAAAATCGAGGCCCTACGAAGGATGCAGCCCCCAGCCACCCGAAAGGAAGTCCAAAGGCTTACTGGCAGAATCGCCTCGCTGAACCGATTTATCTCAAGAGCCGTCGAGCGAAGCCTGCCTTTTTTCAAGGTCCTCCGAGCAAACTCAACCTTCCAATGGGGCCCAGAGCAGCAGCAAGCCTTCGATGAACTCAAGAAATACCTTGAAGATGCTGCACTCATGACCAAGCCGTCACCGAAGGCCGACCAGCTGTTGTACATTGCGGCAACCGACACAGCAGTTAGTGCAGTGCTCGTGGAAGAGCGCGAGGGGAGGCGGATGTCTCGAGGCAATTTCCTATATACTATGTCTCCGAAGCTACGAGCGGCTCAAAGGCGCTCTACTCCGAAATGGAAAAGATGGCATATGCGGTTGTGATGGCAAAAAGGAAGCTTTGGCATTACTTCCAGAGCCACAACGTCTCGGTACCCACAGCTTTCCCCCTTCGGGACATGTTCGAGAACAAGGAGTCAACAGGCAGGATGGGCAAGTGGGCCTCAGAATTGGCGGAGCATGTCATAAGCTTCGTCGCCGCCGGCGCAATAAAATCTCAAGTCCTCGCTGACTTTGTAGCTGATTGGACGCCTTCGGCGCCGAAGGGGGAAGCAGTAGTCATAGAGCCAATATGGGAAGTCCAGTGTGATGGCGCATACTGCCACCTTGGTTCGGCGGCCGCAGCGGTCTTAAAGTCCCCTTCGGGCATCAAACTCCGATATGCCTTGCGGCTGAACTATGACAACTGCACAAACAACGTGGCAGAGTATGAAGGCCTGCTGCTCGCACTTCGGAAGGCCAGGGCTGTAGGTGCCAGAAGGCTCGTCATCCTGACGGACTCTGAGCTTGTTGCTTCCATATTGGGAAAACCTACAAGGCAAAGAACCCAGATATGATGAAGTACCTACAAGCCGTCCGAAGCATGGAAAAATTCTTCATCGGTATCACAGTGAGAAGTTTTCCCAGGAATCATAACAAGGAGGCCGATGCTATTGCGAAGGCAACCGCACTGCTTGAGCCCCTGCCACCAGATGTTTTTTATGAAACAACCACATCGAGGTCCGCAGTTGACGAAGCAGCACCCCCCAAATTTGTGAACGCCATTCAGAGCGAGGACTGGTGCGCCCTGTCGGTGTTTTAGACCGGCAAACCTACCAAGGGGGTACCCGAGGTAGTAGATTGTGCGGTGGGGATCGTGATCGGGAGACCGAGAACTCGAAGGTACGCATGAGGACACGAGACACAAGATTTATAAAGGTTCGGGCCGCCAAGGTGGCGAACCCTACGTCCTGTTTGGGGGATCAAGTATGGCGCCATGCGCTTGGTGTTGGGTTGTCCCCGGAGGGATTGGGATGTGCGGCTAGGTACCCGGCCCTCCTTTATATAGTCCAGGGGGCGGGTTCCTAGTCGGTTACAAGGCAGGAGTCCTAGTACGATTACACAGAGCGAGTCCTAGTAGGAGTACAGGAGAATTCTACTAGGAGTCCGTCTTCTACTATTCTTCCTTCCTTGCACGAGTACCCGGGGTGTATGCCCGACAAACCCCCGAGCACGTTGGAGTCGAGAGTAGTAGTTCGAGTAGTCTTGAAGCCTCTTCGAGTAGTTCTTGAGCGTCCTCGAGTACTGCTTGGAGAAGTCTTCAATAGTACTTGAACTGCAGCGAGGCTGGAAGGTGGTCCAGCTCATCAGTCTTGAAGTCGAGATTTATATGGAAGTGCGATTGCAAAATCGCACTCCATATGGAGTAGCCCCCGAGCCTTAGGTTGAGTTGTAGACTCTGGCTTAGGGTCAATCTTGATTCTGAATTTTGTCTTGAAAAAATTGAACGATGGGTGTAGCATAGTAGCCCCCGAGCCTTGAAATGATTAGGTAATCAATCCAAGGGTCTTCAGTGTTCGCGAAAGCCATCATCCGAGTACTCTTGCAGCGTGTAGCCCCCGATATAAGAGAGCCATATGAGCCACGTCGAGTAGTGATTGGTGAGAAGCCCCCGAGCTTGAGAGCGAGCGAAGCATGCTGAAGTTATCTTCGAGTAGTATGTGAAATGCAGCCCCCGAGTTAGAGAGATTCCAAGTAGCAGTTTGGCGTCGAGCCGTGGAGCTTGAGAAGTAGTCGTGCCGTCAGAGCGGACTTTAGGTGCGACCAAAGTCGACTTTAGATGCCGGCAGAGCGGACTTTAGAATGCGACTTGAAAACCGAAGTCGACTTTGTGCCGCGCGGAGCGGACTTTGAGATGCGACTTGAAAACCGAAGTCGACTTTGTGCCACGCGGAGCGGACTTTTAGATGCGACTTGAAAACCGAAGTCAACTTTAGTTGTCGCGCGGAGCGGACTTTGATATGCGACTTTAGAAGTCGACTTTAGTTGCCGCGCGGAGCGGACTTTGAGATGCGACTACAATAGTCAACTTTGCGCCGCGCAGAGCGAACTTTTGAAATGCGACTTTGGAAGTCGACTTTAGGTTGCCGCGCAAAGCGGACTTTAGATGCGACTGCAGTAGTCGACTTTGTGCCACGCGGGGTGGACTTAAGATGCAAAAAACGAAAAGCACTTTCCGGAAAGCCAAAGCGAATGAAAAATCAGAGAAAACGAGTAGTTTTGCCGCCGGAGCGGGCTTAAGATTGCGACCGAAGTCAGCTTGTGCCACCGGAGTGGGCTTGAGTACCTGAGCCATGGATTTCAGACCCAAGGTACGATTGCCGCCGGAGCGGGCTTGTGCCACCGGAGTGGGCTTGGATGCGACCGTTAGCGTCGACTTGTGCCACCGGAGTGGGCTCGGGTGCGACCGTTAGCGTCGACTTGTGCCACCGGAGTGGGCTTGAGTACCTGAGCCATGGATTTCAGACCCAAGGTACGATTGCCGCCAGAGCGGGCTTGTGCCACCGGAGTGGGCTTGAGTACCTGAGCCATGGATTTCAGACCCAAGGTATGGTTGCCACCGTAGTGGACTTGAAGATGCGACCGGAGTCGACTTGCGTACTTGGGCCATGGATTTCAGACCCAAGGTACGGAGCGCGAGTACTTAGGGTACTTGGACCCATGGTACAGAGCATGAAGACCACGTGCAGCTAGGTTCCATCGTCGCCAGGACCCGAGGGCCGCTTACAGCTAGGTTCCATCGAAGCTTACACAAGTAGTATGCCATCGAAGCAGGCGAAGATGCGACCGGAGTCGACTTTAAGTTGCCGCATGGAGCGGACTTTAGAATGCGACTTTAGAAGTCGACTTTAGATTGCCGCGCGTAGCGGACTTTAGAAACTGCCTCCTAGGGATATCCCCCGAGTTGATGAAGTAGGCTCGTGGCGACTTGATTGATATACCCCAAGAGTAGTCAGCAGAGTGTAGCTCCCGTGAAAACCCGCCGAGAAGCATACACAAATGAGTAGTCGGCAAGTAGTCCTACATGATGAGGATAACAAGCCAAGAGAACAGTAATCATTTAGATAAATGACTTAGGCTTCTTTGCTGAGCGCACCGATGATGAAGCCGTGGCGATCGGCGATGGAGCCGCGACGGTTGTTGTTAAAGTTGACTAGTCAGAGTTGATTCCGACTAGTTGTTGGGGGCGTCACTGCCGTTCTCGACTAGTTTGGAAAACTAGTCGAGATGAATGGTCGACGCGATGCGACCAGGGAAGATGACGTTGTGGCGGCGCGCGTCGTACTCGAAGTAGAGACAGTGTTGCCGCGAGACAAGTAGTCACCACGTACGGTGTGGCTGAAGTAAAGCCAGTGTGGCCGCAAGACGAAGTCGCGGCGCACGGAGTAGTCGACGATGAGCCGCGTGGCGGGCCGCGTGGCGGGCCGCGTGACGGGCCGCGCGACGTGCCGCACGACGTGCCAAGGCACCCGGCCGTGCGGCGCGGGGGAAGTAGTCGACGACGAGCCGCGCGACGATCCGCAAGACGAGCCGCGCAACGTGCGAGGCACCGGACGCGCGGCGGAGGCGAAGTAGTCGACGACGAGCCGGAGTAGTCGACGATGAGCGCCGCGACGAGCCGCGTGAAGGGCCGCGCGACGTGCAGAGGCACCCGGACGCGCGGCGGAGACGAAGTAGTCGACGACGAGTACGGAGTATTCGACGATGAGCGGCGCAACGAGCCGCGTGACGGGCCGCGCGACGTGCCGAGGCACCGGACGCGCGCGCGGAGGCGAAGTAGTCGACGACGAGCACGGAGTAGTCGACGATGAGCGGCGCGCGCGAGCCGCGTGACGGGCCGCGTGACGTGCCGAGGCACCCGGACGCGAGGCGTAGTCGAAGTAGATCGCTGCAGCCGGGGGAGTGGATACGAGTACTCGCGGTGCACGGCGAGGCCGACGTAGAGCGCGTGCGGCCGGAGACGAATAGTCACGGCACGGCGAGGTCGACGTAGAGCGCGTGCGGCCGGAGACGAGTAGTCACGGCGCACGGAGAGGTCGACGTAGAGCGCGTGCGGCCGGAGACGAGTAGTCGCGGCGCACGGCGAGGTCGACGTAGAGCGCGTGCGGCCGGAGACGAGTAGTCGCGGCGCACGCGCGAGGTCGACGCAGCCGCTTGTTCGTGTGCGTGTAGCACAATTTGGAAAATTGTGTTGCTTTTGACGGAGTGTGGACTTGTAGCATCTTTGTCATGATCCGCGTGGAGTATAGCTTCCATGGTCTTCACGTGCGGCATGTGATACGGCATGGTAGCAAATTATGCCTACCATTGAATTCGTTGTCCCACACAAAAACGAGAGGTAGCACCGTACTGCCGGATGCTGTTTTGTTTCCGGAGTGATTCACAATAGTCGATAGGGAGACCTTGCCTTGTGCTTCCACCTGACACGTGCTCCAACCTGTACTTGATGGAGTAGGACACGGCCATAGGCCCAAGTTGCGGTTTTCATGCAGACTTGGTGGCCGGATTGCCCTCAGACTCGGCAACTTCCTGCGTGTGAACAGCGTCATGAAATTGATTCCGATGAGTTGGAGTCGACGACGTTCAACAACTACGCGCTCCAGTAGATTGATTTGAGGACGAGGTGACATGAAATTGATTTCCGTGTCGGCCTTGGACTTGCATCGAAATTTCGTCGAGCCGAGGAACAGAGTGCCTGATCGTCGTTTGTGGTGCTGATGGCCGCATAGATTGATTTTGATGACGAGAGGTCCTTCGAATTCGTCCGGTGGTGATGATCACCCCTACCTGGCGCGCCAGCTGTCGGTGTTTTAGGCCGGCAAACCTACCAAGGGGTACCGAGGTAGTAGATTGTGCGGTGGGGATCGTGATCGGGAGACCGAGAACTCGAAGGTACGCGTGAGGACACGAGACACAAGATTTATAAAGGTTCGGGCCGCCAAGGTGGCGAACCCTACGTCCTGTTTGGGGGATCAAGTATGGCGCCCTGCGCTTGGTGTTGGGTTGTCCCCGGAGGGATTGGGATGATCGGCTAGGTACCCGGGGCGGGAACCTAGTCGGTCATCCCAATCCCTCCGGGGACAACCCAACACCAAGCGCAGGGCGCCATACTTGATCCCCCAAACAGGATGTAGGGTTCGCCACCTTGGCGGCCCGAACCTTTATAAATCTTGTGTCTCGTGTCCTCACGCGTACCTTCGAGTTCTCGGTCTCCCGATCACGATCCCCACCGCACAATCTACTACCTCGGGTACCCCCTTGGTAGGTTTGCCGGTCTAAAACACCGACACGCCCCAATAGTAGCAGCACTCAAGGGGTATTATGAGGCCGAAGATGGAGTCACCGCCAAGAGGGTGGCAATCAGGGCGAGGAACTATCACCTTGTCGACGGCAACTTGTACCGAAGAGGGGTGTGCGCTCCACTATTAAAGTGCATATCGGTCCCCAGGGGAAGCGGCCTATCGTCGTATGGACCTCCCCGGGCCCATTACCTCGGTGGGTACCGGGACCGACTACTCGGTGGGCCCACGGGACTACCCGACTTGCGCTACACGGCACTCGAAGGCGTGGAGCACAAGGACGACACGGGGAGTAGTACTCGGTTAAGGCTCCGTACACGTTCCGCGCCTTTGTATAGAGGTCTCCTAGACGTACTCGACTAGTACTCCTTCCCTACTCCGACTTGTAACCACCGCCTCCCGGACTATATAAGGCGGGGCGAGGGACCGATCCCGGGGATCATCTCGACCTCACCTCATCCAACTCACGGCGCACCATTGCACCATCGTGTAATCGTGCCCTATCAATCCCGAGCTACGCGGCATACGGGACGTAGGGTATTACGCACCTCGCGGCCGAACTTTGTCTAAATTGTGTGTCACGTGCCTCTTCCTTCGAGTTACCGATCTCGGCGAGTCACATTCATCTACTTCGGGTACTCCCCCGTAGTAGGTTGCCGGTCCAAAACACCGAACGGTGGCGCGCCGGGTAGGGGCTCTCGCTCGAGATCACATGGCGAACTCGACGGCTTCCGTTCACATCAAGCCAACCGTCGCCTTCAATCGTGGCGACACCTTCGTCTTCGGGGGCTTGGGTGCACGCAGCTGGCGATGGCGCGGGCTCTTTCCGGCGCCGCTTGATCATGCAACCCGACTCGAGGACGAGGCCTTGTGACGCTTCCCGAAGTTGTCACGGGCAAGCTCGCCGGCAAGTTCGGCGAAATTTCGCTTTCCAACCTCCACGGCGACTTCGAGCTCGAGTCGAGTCTCCAACTCGAACCCGACGTCGCCATGGGCCATCGCATGCGAGCGGGCTCCTCGGCCATCGCGGGCGGTCCCCTCTCCACGTCGGCGCTGCGTGCGTGGCCCTCGCGTTCCCGGCGGGCCCGCACGGAGGCTTCTACGCCACGACGGGCGGCAAGGAGCCCGTGGCCGAGTACAACTCGGACTCCGACGCCGTCTCCAGCCGCGTCTCGGACTCCGACCCTCTCTCCGAGTTCTACTCGAACCGGACTACGAGTTCGACTTCGGGTCGGACCACGAGGAGCCCGAGTCGAAGACAACTCCTACGAGCTTCCCTTGTCGGGGCCGGCCTGCGGGGCTGGTTATAAGATCAACGCCGGCCGGGAGATACGTCTGCGGCCGGACCGCAAACCCTGGCGAGGCGACAAAGGACTCACGCTACGTCGCCTACATCGACTCGCTACCGTTCCGGGAGGGAACACCACTAGCCCAAGGCGACTCAAGCACACCAACCGAGGTGGCACCTTCGAGCCAAGCTTGGGTACCCCCGACCGTCAAGTCTTCATGGGCCGCCGCGACACCCGGGAACCTCGGGCACGGCCGCGGACAAGTACACGGAGGACATCTCCACGGACGAGGCTGCCCTGCGGTGCCCCTGCGGACGAGACCGACGCCGGCGGGGACGCCGGCGCGAACGTAACGGGGAAGGCGCAACGAACGACGCCGGCGGCTCGGGGGACAACCTCCCCATCCGCAACCTTGCGGAAGCTCTCGAAAGCGGTCGAGAGCGAGTTCACACCACTCTGAGCGATGCCTCATGTCGATCACGGCGATCGCACGGCGAGCTCGGGGCATACGGCCGGGAGAGGTCATCGCCAAGCTCGGCGAGGAAGCTTACTTCATGCGGGTCGACAAGAGAGTCGGCCAACCTCCCCCGGCCAAGCCTCGCGACAACGAGGCTACTAGTCGCGGTGTTGACCCGGGTCCTAACCGTACTCGGGGCGACATCCCAAATGAACCAAGCCGTCGACGCTCCACCGGCGGCGGACCCTCACGACAAGACAACGTCAACCGAGAACTCGTCCCCCACCGTGCCTCGGCCGGTGGTGGCGGCAACGACCCGCCGGCGGCGGCGGCGGCGGCGGCGGCTCCAACCACGGAGCCAACAAGAGAGCTGGGGGCGGCGGCGGCCGCGCGGCCGTGGCCACGCGCATAGCCACGCCTCGGCGCCTCTCACGGCGGGTACGATGCCCGCCGAGAGAATCGAAGAGTTGCGGCGAGAAGAAGTCGACGGCCGCTGCCGAAGGCGACGGCTTCCCGCCTTCTCACCCCGGCTTCGCAACTTTGCTCCTCCCCGACAAGTTCAAGCCTTTGGGGATCACCAAATACGACGCGAAGCAGGATCCCATCCGGTGGCTCCGATGCTACGCTCTCTCCATCGAGAACGGCGGCGGCAACGGCGACACCAAGTGCCTCTACTTCCCCTTACGCACGGACCAAGCCCCACTCACCTGGCTCGAGTCGGCCGGACAAGCACTCGATCGACAAGTGGGACCAGGTCGAAGGAGCAATTCACAAGCAACTTCGCGGGCGCCATGGGCCGTTCGGTACTCGCATGGACCTTGCCATGATCAAGCGAGGAACAAGGCGAGACCCTCCGCAAGTACATGCGCCGCTTCTTCGACAAGCGCGCTACCGTCGTGGACGTCACCGACAAGGAGGTCATCGACCTCTTCCGGGACGGGCTCTACCATCGCCGCACCTTCGAGGACTTCGGCGGCGCCGCCCCAAGTCCATTCCCCACCTCAAGGACATGATCACGTCCGGGCGGATGAAGAGGACAAGGCCAACGCCAAGTACGACGCCATCCGCGCCAAGTCCAAGCGAGAACCAAGGCGGCGGCGGCGGCGGCAACCCAAACCAAGGCGGCCGCCAACAACAACAACAACAACAACTTCTCGGGTTCCAACCGCAAGCGCAAGCCGGACAACACCGTCGCGGCTATCCGGCGCCCTCCAAAAGGGAACTCGAAGAAGAACTCGGCGGGTTCAAAGACCCTGTCGAAGGGAGAAGAGATGCCGTGGCATCCAAACGGCAACCACACCACCGAGCGGTGCTACCGGCTCGAGGCACGCGCTCAAGGATACGCCGGAGCCACCGCACCCTCACGATCGGAAGAACAAGAAGAAGGACGGCGACGACTTCCAAGAACCCGAGAAGGCCGTCAACGTCCTCTTCGGCGGACTACCTGCGGGCGGGGAGCGAAGGCTACTCGCCGTGAAGTGATGTCCATTGAACCGGCGGTTATGACCCCTCTCGGGTGGTCGGGGAGACGCCCATCACCTTCTCCCGCGCGGACCAATGGACCGGCTTCTCCCGAACCCGGGGACGCTTCCCTCTCGTCCTGCAACCAACGATGGCGGGCTCTAAGCTCAACAAGGTGCTCATCGACGGCGGAAGCGGGCTCAACGTCCTCTTCACCAAGACTCTCGGGGAAGATGAACCTTGACGTCACCCCCATGCTCAACAAGAGCGGCATGCCTTTCTACGGCATTGTCCCGAGCAACGCGGCTATCCCATCGGGCTCGGTGGTGCGCCGATTACCTTCGGGGCGTCTCGCGACAACTACCGCACCGAGTACATCCAAGTTCGAGGTCGCGGACATCGAGACTTCCTACCATGCCATCCTCGACGGACCGGCCATCGCCAAGTTCATGGCGGTGCCCCACTACACATACTTGGTACTCAAAATGCCAAGTCCGGCCGGCGTACTCTCCCTCCGGGGGGACTTGAAGATCTCTCACGGCCTGCGATACGGGGCCGTGGTGATTGCTTCGACAAATCAAGTACCCACCCCAATGATGGAGGTCTACGCCGCGTCGAAGAAGCTTGCCACAAGCGAACTCGACATCCCGGAGAAGTACGACGGCGCCAACAAGCCTCGGCCACCCGAGGAGGGTGCTCACCAAGACGGTCGACCTCGGAACGAGCGACCCCACCAAGACTACCACCATCGGGGCTGGCCTCGACTCCAAATAGGAAGACGCGCTCATCGGCTTCCTTCGGGCTAACCGCGACATCTTCGCGTGGAAGCCGACGGACATGCCGAGTGCCCGGGGGGAGGCCGATCGAGCACGCCTCAACGTCGACCCAAAGGCTACCCCCAAGCGACAACACCTCCGACGCTTCGCCGGGCGACGGACGGGATGCCATCAAGAAGGAGCTCGCCAAGCTACTCGTGCTGGCTTCATCGGAGAAGTCTTCCATCTCGAGTGGCTCGCCAACCCCGTCCTCGTCCGCAAGAAGAACTCGAACGAGTGGAGGATGTGCGTCGACTACACCGACCTCAATAAGCACGCCCCAAGGACCCCTTCGGGTTGCCACGGATTGATCAAGTCATCGACTCCACGGCGGCTGCGACTGCTCCGCTCTCCTCGGCTCACTCCGGTACCACCGGATCGCAATCAAGGAGGAAGACCGGAGAAGACCGCGTTCATCACCCCGTTTGGCGCGTCTTGCTACACGACCATGTCCTTCGGGTTGAAGAACGCCGGCGCTACTTACCAACGGGCCATCCGGGCACAGCTTCAAGCGGCAACTCAACAAGAACGTCGAGGCCTACGTGGATGACGTGGTTGTCAAAACCGGGGACTCCGGTGCCCTCATCGACGACCTTGAAGAGACCTTCGCGTCGCTACGCGAGTACGGCCGGAAGCTCAACCCGAACAAGTGCGTCTTCGGCGTACCTTCGGGCAAACTACTCGGCTTCATCATCGGCCAACGCGGCATCGAAGCCAACCCCGAGAAGATCTCCGCCATCACCGGCATGAAAGCTCCCACGAGCATCAAGGACGTCCGGAAGGCGACGGGGTGCATGGCGGCATTGAACGAGATTCATCTCGAAGCTAGAGAGACGGGGTCTCCCCTTCTTCAAACTACTCAAGCACCACGAGAAGTTCGTGTGGACTGCGAGAGGCGGACCAAGCCCTTGCCCGGCTCAAGGACTTCCTGTCGAAGCCACCGGTCCTCACGGCTCCCTACAAGGGCGGCAGTGGCTGCTCTACCTCGGCTGCGACTACTCACGTGGTCGATCTTGCCATCGTCGTCGAGCGGCGGGGAAGACGGCCACGCCTACCGGTCCGGCGCCCGGTCTACTTCGTCGGCGAGGGTTCTATCGAGTCCAAGGCTCGCTACCGGCCCGTGCGAAAGCTCCTGTGCGCTCTACTCATCACCTCGCGGAAGCTACGACACTACTTCCCGGGAGTACTCGGTCTCCCGTCGTCACCGACTACCGCTCGGCGACATCACGAGGAACCCGGACGCCCCCTTGGAAGGATCTCAAAA
The DNA here is from genome assembly GCA_947561735.1 of Cenchrus americanus. NCBI lineage: Eukaryota > Viridiplantae > Streptophyta > Magnoliopsida > Poales > Poaceae > Cenchrus > Cenchrus americanus. Next base: position 94,483,730 of record OX387241.1, on the reverse strand, counting down.
TGGGGCTGTCGAGCTCGGCGCCCTCACCATCGACTTCAAGCCACGCACGGCCATCAAGTCGCGGGCTCTAGTCGACTTCATGGCGAGTGGCGGGAGAACCGGCTACCTACTCCCACCGGTGCGACCGAGCATTGGGTGATGTACTTCGACGGCTCACTCAACCTCGAGGGCGCGGGCGCGGGGGTACTCCCCGATCTCCCCAACGGGGGGAGACAACTCAAGTACGTCTCGCGGATCTTGCGGAAGGTCTCGAACAACGAAGCCGAGTACGAAGCCCTCCTACACGGGCTCCGCCTCGCGGCTTCACTTGGCATCAAGCGGCTACTAGTCTACGGCGACTCCGCGGTGGTCATCAACCAAGTCAACAAGTCACTGGGACCGCAACAAGGAGAACATGGACGCCTGCGCCTAGGAAGTCCGCAAGCTCGAGAACAAATTCTATGGTCTCGAGTTCCACCACATGCGTTCGCGACAACAACGTTGCGGCGGACGTCCTCTCGAAGCTCGGATCCACCGCGCCCAAGTACCGCCCGGGCGTCTTCGTCCATGAGCTTCACGCGCCATCCATCCCGGAGCCGGCGCCCCCGACCCTTGTCCCGGCTAACCAACCGGTGGGCGGGGAGGTCATGATGATCGACGTGGACGGAGGCAACCCTTCATCGACTACCTCGGCGAGCGAAGGTCCCCCTCCGAGCAAGAACGCGGCCCGAACAACTCGTCCGCCGCGCCAAGTCTTACGTCCTCGTCGGCGACAAGCTTTACAAGCGAGGCGCATCTTACGGAGTACTCATGAAATGCGTCCCTCGCGAAGAAGGCAAGGACATCTTGGAGGAGATCCACAAGGGTGTCCGCGGCAACCACGCGTCCTCTCGCACGGCCGGTCGGCAAGGCCTTCGGCGAGCCTTCTGCGGCCCCACGGCCACGGGCGATGCCGAAGAGCTCGTCGGACGGTGCCAAGGATGTCGGTTCTTCGCCAAGCGGCAACATGTCCCTGCCTACAAGCTAGTCACCATACCACCAACCGGCCCTTTGCCTGCCGGGGGCTCGACATGATTGGGCCCCGCGCCAACCGCGCCGGGAGGATTCAGCCGGCATGCGGTGGCTATCGACAAGTTCACCAAGTGGATCGAGGTCAAGCCGGTCACATGCCCCAAGGCCGACGAGTACTCGACTTCTGGATGAACTCGTACACCGCTATGGGCTACCCCACCGCATCATCACGGACACGGGGTCCAACTTCAACAACCACCGGTTGCGGGAGTACCGCGAGAACGGCGGAATCGACGTCGGATACGTCTCCGTCGCCCATCCACGGGCCAACGGACAAGTCGAGCGCGCCAACGGGATGGTGCTCGACGCCCTCAAGAAGCGGCTACACGACGGCCCTAGCTCAAAAGGGGGCAAGTGGATCAAGGAACTACCCAACGCACTGCGGGGGCTACGGACTCAACCATCCAAGCCAACGGGGCAATCCCCCTACTTCTGGTCTACGGCTGCGAAGCCATCCTCCCTGCCGATGTCATATGGAACTCGCCGGCGGTGGAGCACTACGACGAAGGCGTCTCGGAAGACGCCGGACGAGTTGATATCGACGGCCTCGAAGAAGCTCGTCTTGTGCCGCCCTCGTCCAATCGGCAAGGTACCTCGAGGGTATCCGACGCTACCACGATCGCAACGTCAAGGAACGCTCCTTTAACGTTGGAGATCTCGTCCTCCGCCGTATCCCGGAACACGGAAGGACTTCACAAGCTCGGCTCCCCACAGGAAGGCCCCTTCACCGTGGCTAAGGTGACCGGGCCGGGCTCCTACCGCCTCCAAACACTTGAAGGCGAAGAAGTCAACAACTCGTGGAACGTCGACCGGCTTTGTCGATTCTACGCCTAGTCTACTCGACTACTCGGGGTTCAAGTCTACACGGCTGCATCAACACCCCTAGCCGCATGCGCCCCTCTGGGTCCCGGCTTCCAAGTCTCCGGACTATTCTACTCCGAGTCCGGCCCGTGCGGCTACCTACGGACCACGAGGCTGCAATGAGCGTCAAGGACTCTAGCGGCGGTCTACCAAGAAGACCACACTCTAAGATCCGGCTCGCGCGGCTACTTACGGATGCGCGATCCCGGCCTACACGGCTACCTACGGATCACTCCCTGTGGCGGCTACCCGCTCCCGGTACTACCCGGCCGTAAGCGGCCTCACGGTCCGGCGACTACTTGTAACTACGGCCACGGCCACCCGAGTGTACTTCTTCGGTAATAAAGTTTGATTGTTCATCAACTTCTTTCTCGCCTACTCCCCTACGACGGGACTACTAAGCCGAGTACTACTACTCGCACCTACTCCACGATGGGCGCTCCGCACTACGAGATCGCGGCTACGAGTACTCATTGATGGAACTTCACATTTCATTAATATATGAGATAGTTCATTACAAGCTGCTTCCTATACAACTACGGCTACCAAGCTATCTACGCGAGCTGCCGGAGATTCAGCTTATCGGCTACTCGCTCCGCGATGGGAGCCATACTCTCCGACAACTCTGCGTCTTGCTCATCCGAGCCGGTTGGCGGCTTCTCCGCCGGCGACTACCTCCACGGGGCCTTCGGGAAGTACGACTTCATGAAGGCCGGCCTGCTTCGGGATCGACTTGGCCATGTGCTTCCACGTAGGCGGCCGCCCGGCTTGGCGCCTCACGAAGTCGATCCGCCAACGGAGCAATCTTGGGGCCGCCGGGTGCGGCACCGGGAGCCTCGCGATCGGGAGGGCGGCCTCTTCCGGGTCCTTCGGTTGGGCTCGGAGCGCCTCGCGATCTTCGTTCAACTTCGCAAGGGATTTGTAGCGATTGACGAGATCCCGGTCGAGATGCAATTCTCAACTCCATGTGCTTCTCGCACTCGAAGGCCGGCTCCTTGTAATCGAGTTCAAGTACACTGCGGGCTTCTTGCTCCCGGTAGAAGAGATTCTTCATGCGATCTCCGAGCCCTTCGGACGCTCCACACGGTCTTCGAGTTCGCAACACGGGAACACAACAACGGGTCGAGCTTGATGACTCCTAACAAGTACCGAGCAAGTCAAGAGACATACCTTTATTCTTGTTGCGGAGGCCTTTATTCTTCCGCACCGGATCATCGCTCTTCGCACACAAGTCCATCACGTCGTTGTGGTACTTGGCGAAGGCGGCGTCAAGCCTCGGCTTGCATGGCGGCCGCGTGCTTCTTCGACTTCGTGAGCTTGCTCCTCCAAGGCTTCGGCTCGGAGCACGGTGTCGCCGTAGCCTGCGGCATGTTGGACTTCTCGGCGGGATCGCTCCGCGGCGTCTCGCACAATACAAGCTCAAGTCAAGCAGTACTCTACGCAAAGGATAGACTACTCGGAAGGCAACGGCTACGTACCTTCATCCATTGTTCGGCTCGCCGCATCGCCCTCCGGATCTGCGCCCGACCGCCGGCTCGACGAGATCGTCGGCCGACAACTCGATCCCGCCACGGCTACTTGTCGTAGCCTCCGTCATTGGCGCCGGCGGATAGGCTCCGCGTCTTGGATCTCCGGGGCCGGATCGCCACCTCCGGGGCAGCCCCTGGCGACGTGGCGACCGCCTCCTCCTCGGCGGACCTCTCGACGGCTTCCCCCATGGGCTCGGGGGCTCTGCGCTGCCGGCCTCGGGGCCTCGGTGTCAACTCTCGCACGGGTACCCCTGCGGGGGATGTCACCACCTTCGGCGCTCGTCACCAAGGAACACGCGCATCGGCATTCTCGACTACTCTTTTTTGGGGCTCTACGGCTTCGGGAAGAGTACTCACCTTCGACTATGGCCGCCTGCGGCGACGCCGCTCGGCGGTGGGGGCTCGGTCGCGGCTTGGGCCTACGGAGCGGGTTCCTCGGCGGGTGGCACGGCCTCTTCCGCCTCTGCCGCCGCGGGCTCCTCTCCGTCCCGGCTCAAGTCGGTGGATTTTCCGCACAAGTATCCACAAAGGTTCATCGATACAACATCGGCTACTACAATGAGTACTACTCATGAAGTGTGGTACTTACAAGTTCGACCAGGACGATAGTCACGGCCGAGCACCGAGGGATGCCGGCGATGTCAACCGTCCACCCTCGGCGGGCGTCTCTTCTTCCGCCTCTTCGGCTCTCGCTCCTCCACGGTGGCGGCCGGCGCGCCGGCCTCCGCGCCCGCGGCTTCCATCTCTCCAACGGCGGCGGCCGCGGGTACTCTCGCTCCCTCCCGGGCGGGGGCCGGCGCTCCGGTTGCGCCGAGCTCTTCGGCGGTGGGAGCCCGGACTTCGGCTTCCGGCCCGGTTCCCCCACCGTGGGCCACGTGCCCTCATCGCCCTCCTCCACGGGCTCCCGGCGGCGGCCTCTCCCGCACATGGGGATAACTACTCGTCGGCAAAGCCGTACTCGATCATTGGGTACTCGACGTCTTCTGCTCAAGATGACTTACCTCAAGAGCGTGGTCTACGAGACCTTCATCTTCTTGGCTACCGCTTCTTGGCGGGGTTGCGCGGCTTCTTCGGCGGCGCGGCAAGGCTAGCCTCCGGAGCTAGCCGGAGGGTCTTTGGACGAGAGGCACATGAGGCAAGCCCGGACGGCTAAACCTCGATCGCGGTGGGAAGCGATCTGCCGACGTCTCCTCGTCCTCTCCGTCATCGGAGGTATCCTCCACGATGACGGGATCGTCGTCTCCGACTACTCGGCGCTCCTTCACCTTCTCCACCGCTGGAATCTCAATTCCGCTCGGTGGTGGCTGCGGCTCGGAGACAAACCGCTTCACATCGTCCTGCATCAAAGAGACACAAAGGCGTCAGCAACTCTGCTACAAGTGCCTACTACTCGACGGGCGGGTAGGCCGGCTACCTACCTCGTTGGGCGGGCGCGCGGCGGAGAATTCCTCGACGGGCACGCCGTGTACTCCGCATGTCCTTGAAGATCTTCGACAACCTCTCGACGATGTCGTTGTCTTCAATCTCGCCCCCGCATCCGCGACGTGTCGTCGTCGCCGGTGTACTCGAAGCCCATCGTATCCCGGCGACGGCGGGCCGGATCCGACGCTTCATGAAGGCGAAGGCCACATGCTCGGCCCTCGGTCACCGCATCACGCGGGCCTTGATTCTTCCCGGCAACTCCGGGAGGCCCGGATCCCCTCTTGCATGGTGGGTTCGGTGTGCAGTTTCGGCGTACCTGGGCCTTAAGGCGTTCGGATTCGTCCAGGGTGAGCTGATACCCGCGCCGGGCGAAGAAGGTGTTCATGAAGTTTTTCGCGAGATTCTTCGAGAGCACCGGGAGCTGACCGACTTCTAGCTCCGCGTCGCTAGGCCACTCGAAGTTCTCCTTCGTAAGACGACGGAGATCGCCCTTGCTGATCGTCTTCTCCGAAGATGGACGGTCCGATGGCATCAACGAGCACACCGAGTACGCCAACGTACGAACCCCCACCGCAGCCGCGAGCTCTCCGAAGATCTTCGTGTTCACCGAGAGGAGGTCGAAGCAGGCGTTGACCCACTCATAGAATGACTCAACGGAGCAGTGGGGGAGCGGGACTGGCGGCGCGCTTAGATTGCATTGATCCAGCAGCTGCAGAATGTCATCGCGAAGTCTTTCATTGCCTCTCGATGTGATCTACGCGGCATCACTGCTGCTCAGCCTCGCTTGCCTCTTTTCGCACCTCCTTACCAACTTGGCCTCTTGTCGGCAAGCCGAACGCGCAAGTCCCTCCTTGGCGCCGCCGTGACTTCCACATCGCGGCGTAGCGTGTTGACGGAGGGCCTCGGAGGATTTCGCCAAGCTCTTCTTTGCTGCGCCCTTCCGGCACCGCTCCGGCTCCGCGCGTCCCGCCGCCCTTCCGGGCCCGACACTCGTTTCTAGCGTCGACGGCGGCCACCGACCTCTCCCCGCCTCCTTGCTCGCTCCAAACCCCTTCGGGAGAGGCACCGCGACGCAACGAAGGCCTCGCAGACAGTCCCCACACGCCGCCGTGAGCTCCGCGCGTGAGCTTCCGAAGTATTCCTCCTCGTGTGGTATGGCGAAGCTCGCCCCGCTTCTTCCGCAAACTCTGCGCTCATGCCCGCCGCTAGTCGCCACGAAAGCGGACCGGCTCCCGCCAATTAGCTTGGCTTCGGCAGGGACTTGGAGGCGAACAGCGGCGGCCCGTCTTCAGCGCTCACCCCGATAGCCGCTTGCTCTCGGGCTCCCTCGTCTCCTCCTCCACTTCGGAACGACATCCTTTTTCTCGGAAGCAGGGGCCGAAGGGGAGGCAGACTGCTCGGTGTCGTCGGAGGACGAATCGGACGAACTGCTGGAGGTGGAGCTGGGTTCATCTTTTTCCTGTGGGGCTTCGGCGCCGAGGGCGACGGGGCTTGGCTTGCGCGGCGCGTCACCGACGGAGGATACGATGCGAACGTCGCTGTCGTCGTCGCTGTCCTTCTCCTGTGGGCTGAGCGGGACAAGTAGCGGCCCGGTAGCACCTTGCCCAGCTCCCGCCGGAGGCATGTCCGGAGGCGCGGCAGCGCGCAGCGGGACAGCGGCTATCACGCCTTCGACGAGACCCGTCTCCACGTCGATGATGCGGGTCCTCTTGGCGGACGGGGGGCGAGTCCGCCGCCGCCCGCCCGTCTCTTCCGGCTTTCCCTTCGGCGGCCGCAAGGGCCGCGCGGCGCGCTCCCTCCCCCGCCGGCCTCGCGAGCGCGCGCGGCGAAGTCGCCGTTTCCTCAGCGTCCGCTTCGGCGGCCGCAACCGCTGCGGCCTCTTCTCTCGGCCGCCCGCGGTGCTTGGCAAAACCGGCGCGCTCAGGCGGAGTGATCTTGAAAAATTCGAAGATACGATTCGTCCGGGACCCGTTCAGCTCCGCGACGGTGTCCTTGTACTCCTTCGGCGAAACGGGGCCAAGGATGAAGTCCCCGTGCGCCTCAACCTTCCTTCTCCTCAACACTGCAGGAAAGCAATCCAAACTTGGACGTTGATTGCCTCGCTAAGGACGCAAAGAACAAAACAACTCAATGAAGGGTGCAAAGTAACTTACAATCGGCCGTAAAGCCGAAAACCTTCGTCCAATCGGGGCAGGGGATGCCCCCGATGTCCTCAGCCCACTCGTCCTCGGCCACAGACCAGCCATCCACCAGCGGGCACACGGGGATGCTGCGGTACTCCTCCACGATGTCGCGGGTACCGTACCTCCGCGCGAACCGGCGCAGCATCATCACGAACTCGTCACCCTCCGGGCACGAAGGGTTCTTGGCGTAGGATTCATGAAGGGGCGGGAGTTCCTTCGTCGCCAGCGGGTGAGAGCCTCCGGAGGCGGGCGGGCTCAAGGTGTAGTAGAACCAGTGCTGCTGCCAATCCGTAGGCCACTTGTTTCGGTAGGCGTGACCGAGGCTCTCACCACACCTCGCCTTGTAGGAGAAGTTGAGACAAATTAACCGGCGCCCTTCTCCACGGATTGGTCTCCTCCTCCTCAAACCGTCCGCCGCCGATGGTGCACCCGGTGCGCCGAAGCAAACCTTCTGGCGAGGGCTTGATCTTCGTCGTCCGGCATATCCACATGTACACCGACGGGGGCCGCGCATGGCGTTCGGTGTGAGCCGGGTGCGGTGGTAGATGTCGGCGGCACGAGGATGTCGACGACCGGCGGGTGCAAGGAAACCGAAGTCCCGCATACAAGCAGTCGCGGAAGATGACAACTTCGTTGTCCCGCGGTCGCGGTACGCTCCCGGCCAGGCTCGCCAGCCCCAATCATGCGATTCTTCACAAGCGACTCCACGTCGGTCTTGTCGATCAAGCTTCGGCCGAACATGTGTGTTCGCGATCTCTCGTGCGACAAAGATCGCGTCTCCGCTTCGCGCTATGAATGCTAACTAAGCGCGAAGTGGAAATGGAAACGAAGGCCGGAGGAAGTCTTACAACGGACCTTCGGGTGCTTCTCGCCGTCGTAGTCTTGGGGTCGCAGCTCGCAGCGTGGGGGCGTCTCCTAAAGGGCGGCCTCCCCCGTTTTATAGCATGAGTCCCGATAATCGCGCCGACGACGACCGAAATTACCTTTTTACCCAATAACAGCCCCTCTCAACGGTCATTTTGGCAGAGGGCAGCGCACGTCTTTTCGGGACGCCATGTCAGCGTGGGCCGTCCGGGGGAGTTCCGAAGACCGATCTTCACCCGTTTAAGGCCGATCGTAAGTTCCGCCCCTACGCAGGTCGCACGGCCCTCACCGACGAGGGGCTACCGTTGGGGAAGTTGGCCCTCGGAAGCATCGCCCCCGCCCGCCCACGTTGGAAACCTTCGGCCTACATACGGCTTCGGTCTCGCGAGAAAACCCTTCGCTGCACGAGCACTAACGAAACACTGATGCCGCTTATGCCTTATAACGCGCGTTCAGTTGCGTATTGCTATCCTTGTGGCGGCGCCTACCTTCGGCGCCGAAGGTACTGGATGGCCGTGCTCCGGCGACGAAGGTCCGAGAGGACCGGGGACGGAGCGCGGCGGCGCGGGACATCGCGTCCGGGGCTGGCGGCGGCGCGGGCGAGGCATCCGAGGAGGGCGCGACGCCCTCGGTCCCGAGGTCGCTACTTCGGCGCCGAAGGTGCGGCGATCTGGACACGTGGCTGCGCCAACGTGTAAAGTGGGCTCCGGACGAGGCGGAGACAAGGGCGGCCGCGTGTAAAGGCGTTTCGGCCGTACGAAGACACGGCGGAGGCACTGTACGACGCGGGGACTTACTGTTATACCCTTGTAAAGTGTTTAAAGCGGTTTGTCAGGAACGGAAAAGGTGTAATTGAGGCAAATGACTATACCCAGGGGTCTCCTATAAATAGTGAACCCCTTGTAATGAAACGGACACAGTGTAATGAGAAGAGAGCACCGAAGGCATCTGCTGGTCTTTCGGTCTTCGGTCTGCTGAGTATTTCCTTGTTTCCTTTACTGTTCTGTTAAGTTTAGCGTTTCCTCTCCTCGCACAAGTAGAAGTAGAAGCCTTGCGGAAGCAAGCGAAGGGAGGGAGAGAACTCAGGGGGCTGTTGTGTCGGCGTCCACCCTTCGGGCCCGATTTCCACCAACAGTTTGGCGCCCACCTCGTGGAAGAACTCAAGACCACATGGCCAGGACACGTTCGGCGGCGCGCGAAGCGCAGCGGCTCGGGCGGCGACCCCTCCACTCGTGTCGGAGCCCACCAACCCATCTCCTTCGGCCGTCCGGCCTTCGGCGGGGGCCGGTGCGGGCCGAGCGCTCGGAGGTAGAGCACACGCTTCGGGAATGTTCGAAGTCGACCTCGAGGGGGCTGGGGGCTTCGGCGCAAGACATCGAAGCTCTCCAGAAGGATCCAGGGCCCTCATCGGCGGCAGAGTCGTGCCGGCTCACCACGAGCGGGAGACGCGCCCATCCTCCTCGCGGATGCAACCATCCCGGCACCGGGACGCGGCTGCGCCGCACGCCGCTCCGACGCCATCGACTTCAACATCCGGCGCGGGACGGCGTTACCTCGCCATCGCCGCAAAGCCGGATCGCCGGCGCGACGCCGCCACGACAAGTCGCTCGGCGCCGCCCGCACCAGCGCGGACGCCGCGCGCGCATCGTTGCGCGGCGGCCCGGCGGCACGCTACGGCTCACCTGCCGGGCCATGCGGGCTCGGGCTGGACCAATGGAGGCGGCGAGAAGGATGCCTCGAAGGGCAAAGCATAGGCCACCGCCAAGACGGGGGCGGGCGCACGAGCACTTCGCTCCCGACGACGCACCACTCCGCAACGTCGTCCCGGTGTCCCCGCTCTCGGTCGAGCTCGAGAGCGCGCCGTGGCCGCGTCGGTTCAATGCCAACACCACCGCCGGTATGACGGAGACTACGATCCCAAAGAGTTCTCGATGAAGTTCGAGGCGGCGGTAGAATCCAACGGGGGCGACGCCACTACGAAGGCCAAGGCCCTTGTGCTCGCGCTCGAAAGGAGAAGTCCGGTATTGGTATGCCAACATTACGAAGGGGCATATTACATCATGGTTCCGAGCTGCGGAACAAGGCTGCCATCCGGCTTCAAAGGCATGCGGGTCGAAGGGCTGGACTCCAACGACCTCGTCAACATGTGTGTCCGGGGGGACCGTGAATCCTTGCAAGAGTACATGCACGGGGTTGTCAAACTGACGGCGCGTGCGCCCACGGTGTCCGACGGCATCATCGACGCCATCGTCGGGGGCACGAGGGTTGGAAAGCTGCCAAGATGTGCTCGATAGGGTCAAGCCGAAGTCTTTGCAAGAGTTATTTGAAGTCATGCAAGAATGCGCAAGTCAGACAAAGGCCGCCGCCGAAGGCTCGGCCAGGGCAAATGCGGCAAAGAAGCGAAACAACGGGGGCGGTGGGACCGGCGAAGGGGTGGCAAAACCGGCGCGCCGAAGCAAGCGAGCCGTCGGATCAACAACGTATCCGCGCCCCCCGACCAGAACCAGAACAGGGGCGGCGGGCACAAGGGCGGATACAAACATAACAAGGGGCCGAAGCCACAACAGCATAACCAGCCGCAGCGGGCCGGTGGTGAGCGGTTTTTCTGCTGGCTCCACAGAATTGATGCCCAGCACCACACGCACCAGTGCCCTTCGGCGGTCAAGATGAAGCTGGAATGGGAGGCGGAGGAGAAGGCGAAGGCAGCAGGCATGGCCGTGAACCATGTCATGAAGTACCAAAATGCGGGTCAGTTCAGGGCCCTGCCACCACCATACCACCACCAGCCTTACCAACCTTCGGCACCTGCGCATGCCTTCCACCCACCACAGCCATACACACCTTCCGCGCCGCAGCTGCTTCCGCCTCCTCCCCCCCCGCGCAACAGCCTTCGGTTTTCGTGCCTTCGTGGCCGAACCCAGCGGCCCACCACCAAGCACACTACACCCATACCCAACCGCCACCTCCGCCCCCACCAAAGCAAGAGGCCCCTGACTCCAGCAGTTCGGGGATGACGGGCATGCTCAACATCATCAATGCGATCTCCCGGCGGATCCAATGAGCCGACGCACGAGACAAAGAGGCAACGCCAAGACTACTACCGAAGCGTGTCGCATATACTGCTCCGGCAAGTACTTTCACTTGCCATGGTCCCACGTCCCCATAACCTTCACGGCGGTGACATCCGGTGCACGGCACTACCCTCACAACGATCCGCTCGTCATAAGGGCCAACATCGGCAAGAACACAAAGTACTACTTCGGCAACGACGTGGGGAGGATCCTGGTGGATAACGGCGGCTCGGCGGATATCCGACACTGGCGGTGTTTCACCGGCATGGGGTTCAAAAAGGAAGACTTGAAGAAGGCGGAACACCGTTGTACGGCTTCGGCAACAAGAAAATCGAAGCCCTCGGCAAGATTGATGTCAATGTGTCCTTCGGCCAAGACGCCACCATGAGAACCGAAGTCATAACATTCGATGTTGTAGACTTCGCATGCCGTACAACGCCATCTTCGGCCGCAACACCATAAACAAGTTCGCGGCGGTCATCCACCAAGGGTACCTGGCGATGAAGATGCGAGCGGCGGCGGGGGTGATATCCGTGTATGGTAGCCGGGAGGAGGCCGAAGAGCGGCGCAACACTTCGGTCCACAACGGACAAGTTCATGTCATCAACGAAGACGAGAGCAACGAAGCCGCGGTGGCCGAAGAGCACAAGGCCGAAGCCCAAATGAGGCGGTCCATGAAGGGGGCGAAGCGCGAGCGCATGAAAGGCTGTCGACGTCACGAAGACGGTCCCCTTATGCGCGGATGTGCCCGGCGGAGCCGTGATGATAGGCGCGAGATCGGCACGAGAAGACGAAGGCGGCTCTTGCGGTTCCTTCGCAACAATCAAGATGTGTTCGCATGGTCCAAGTCCGATTTGACAGGCGTCCATCGCTCAATCATAGAGCATGCCCTCAACACCGACCCAAGAGTTAAGCCGAAGGCTGCGGAGCGGCGGCCGATGTCAGCGGACAGGGTCAAGGCTGCGGAGGCCGAAGTACAGAAGTTGCTCGACGCAAGAATCATCAGAGAAGTCCAATATCCTATCTGGGTGGCAAACGTGGTCATGGTGCCGAAGAAGAACGGCAACATGAGAATGTGTATTGACTTCACTGAACTCAACAAGGCATGTCCGAAGGACCCTTTCCCATTGCCAAGGATCGACGTCATTATTGATCAGGCCGCCGGCTGCGACATGTTGAGCCTCCTAGGCGCTTCTCAGGCTATCACCAAGTGTGGATGCGAAGGGAAGACGAAGCGAAAACCGGATTCACAACCCCCTTCGGCATCTTACGCCGTCGGAATGCCGAAGGCCTACGCAACGCGGGTCCACCTTCAACCGCATGATGAAGGCGATCTTGGGCGACCGGGCAGGGCGCAACGCCTCGGCGTACGTCGATGACATCGTCATCATGAGTGAGAAAGAGGAAGATCACATTGCGGATCTAGCAGAGACCTTCGACAACATGAGGCAAAACGGCCTCAAGCTCAACCCGAGAGAAATGCATCTTCGGCATCCGGAAAGGGCAATTGCTGGGGTGCATGGTTTCCAAGCGGGGCATCCGGGCGAACCCCCAAAAGATCGAAGCCCTACGAAGGATGCGGCCCCCGGCCACTCGAAAGGAAGTCCAAAGGCTCACGGGCGAGAATCGCCTCGGCCGAGCCGCTTCATCTCAAGAGCCGCCGAACGAAGCCTTCCTTTCTTCAAGGTACTCCGAGCAAATTCAACTTTCCAATGGGGCCCGGAGCGGCGGCAAGCCTTCGACGACCTCAAGAAATACCTTGAAGATGCGGCGGTCATGACCAAACGCGTCCCCGAAGGCCGAGCTGCTTGTTGTACATTGCGGCAACCGAGCACGGCGGTTAGTGCGGTGCTCGTGGAAGAGCGCAAAGAGGCGGATGTTCGAGGCGATTTCCTATATATTATGTCTCCGAAGCTTCGAGCGGCTCAAAGCTCCTCTACTCCGAAATGGAAAAGATGGCATATCTTGTCGTAATGGCAAAAAGGAAACTTCGGCATTACTTCCCGAGCCACAACGTTTCGGTGCCCACGGCTTTCCCCCTTCGGGACATGTTCGAGAACAAGGAGTCGACGGGCGGGGTTGGGCAAGTGGGCCTCGGAAGCTGGCGGAGCACGTCATAAGCTTCGTCGCCCCCGGCGCGATAAAGTCTCAAGTCCTCGGCGACTTCGTAGGCGATTGGACGCCTTCGGCGCCGAAGGGGGAAGCAGTGGTCATAGAGCCAATATGGGAAGTCCAATGTGATGGCGCATACTGCCACCTTGGGTCGGCGGCCGCAGCAGTCTTAAAGTCCCCTTCGGGCATCAAACTCCGATATGCCTTGCGGCTGAATTATGACAATTGCACAAACAACGTGGCAGAATACGAAGGCCTGCTGCTCGCGCTTTGGAAGGCCAGGGCTGTAGGTGCAAGGAGGCTCGTCATCCTGACGGACTCCGAGCTTGTTGCCTGCCATATTGGGAAAACCTACAAGGCAAAGAACCGGATATGATGAAGTACCTACGAGGCCGTCAGAAGCATGGAAAAGTTCTTCATCGGTATCACGGTGAGAAGTTTTCCCGGGGAACCATAACAAGGAGGCCGGCATGTGCTCACACCACCTCGGCACCGCAGCATTGGTGCAAGGCGTTTCCGCCCCGGGGCTTCTACGGCCTTCGGCGATGGCGGCGGACGCTCATGACATTGTGCGCCATTGTCCGAGTGCCGCCGCCATGCGCCCTACGGCAAGTTCGCTTCCAACGAGATACGATGGCCCACCACCGGTGTGGCCCTTCGCTCGGTGGGGGGCATTGACATCGTCGGCCCGCTACCCACGGCTCCGGGGAACTATACTCACGCGGTTGTGGCGGTTGAATATTTCTCCAAGTGGGTTGAAGCGAAGGCCGTTCTTTCGAGCATCACATCGGCAACCATTCAGAAGTTCTTCTGGCAAAACATAGTGTGCCGCTTCGGTGTCCCTCACGAGGTCACAGTGGATAATGGCAAGCAGTTTGACAGCGCGGAGTTCAAGGAATTCTGCGCATACTTGGGAACGAAATTGTGCTTCGCTTCGGTCTACCACCCACAGTCCAACGGGGCGGTCGAGCGGGCCAACGGAATCATCTTCGCTGGCATCAAGAGGAACATCAACCGACTTACCCAAGAGCAAATGGGCCGAAGAACTACCGAAGGTAGTGCGGTCCCACAACACCACCACATCCAGAACTACCCAGTTCTCCCCCTTCAAGCTGGCACATACGGGGAGGAAGCCATGCTGCCCGAAGAACTGTGCCTGGGCACCTGGAGGAGTACACCTTCCGAAGACGAAGACCTCAAGGCTTCGGTTCAGAACATCGAGGAGGTCCGCTTACTGGCAGCCGAAAACCTCTTGGCCTACCAAGACGAGACCCGAAGGTGGAAAAATAAGAAGATCAAACCGAAGCTCATTCGGTCAGGGGACCTAGTGCTACGCAAGGTGCCGAAGGGCAAATCAAAGGGCAAGATGCAAGGGAAATGGGAAGGCCCGTTCATAGCAACGGCCACCGCAAACGAAGCAGCCTTCAAACTGCGTCGGCTAACGGGCGACGAAGAGCCATACACCTGGAATGTGGATATGCTTCAGAAGTACTTCGTCTGAAGCAGCCGCGAGTTCTTAGCATAGTCTTTGAGTTTCAATAGTTTCTCTTTCCTTTAAGTCAAGATACCGACTTTGTATCCTATGTACATTAAAGTAGTGGGGGATGTACTCTTTTCCTCACGGGGGAAGCTTCGTGGTTCCTCCCCGGATCCGCGAAGTGTGAGGTTTTTAATGAGGCGGCCCTTTGTATCCCTTTGATTTCTGACATGTAATATAAGTCAGCATTCCCCCATCCCTTCGTGTGCAATTTACCTTCTTTTTAAAGAATGCTCTCGCCACTCTATCGAAGCTAGGCCACCGCCTCCGGGGGGCCCTAGTCTCACGTGGCCTTCACCGCTGTGATAGTAACGGCCTTGGCGCGGATCACCTTAGGGGCACGCACACCAAGCCCGTCACTTATTGTCTTGACCGAAGAGAAAACCGCTTGAAGCGGGCGGGGCCACGATTCGGCCGAAGTAAGCGCACGCCCGGGAGCGATGCGTCGGTCTCGAGTTGACTGAAGAGAAACCGCTGAAGCGGGCGGGGCCACGATCGGCCGAAGCTAAGCGCACGCCTGAGCGATGCATCGGTCTCGAGTTGGCCAGAAGAGAAACCGCTTGAAGCGGGGCACGGCCACGATTCGGCGAGAAGTAAGCGCACGCACCGGAGCGATGCGTCGGTCTCGAGTTGACCAGAAGAAAAAACCGCTTGAAGCGGGGCACGGCCACAACCCCGCCGAAGTAAGCGCACGCACAGGAGCGATGCGGCGGTCTCGAGTTGACCGAAGAGAAAACCGCTTGAAGCGGGGGCACGGCCACGGTCGGCGAAGTGAGCGCACGCCTGGGAGCGATGCGTCGGTCTCGAGTTGACCGAAGAGAAAACCGCTTGAAGCGGGGCACGGCCACGATTCGGCCGAAGTAAGCGCACGCCTGGAGCGATGCGTCGGTCTCGAGTTGACCGAAGAGAAAACCGCTTGAAGCGGGGCACGGCCACGATTCGGCCGAAGTAAGCGCACGCCTGGAGCGATGCGTCGGTCTCGAGTTGACCAAAGAAAAAACCGCTTGAAGCGGGGCAAGGCCACGATTCGGCCGAAGTAAACGCACGCCTGGAGCGATGCGTCGGTCTCGAGTTGACCGAAGAGAAAACCGCTTGAAGCGGGGCAGGGCCACGATTCGGCCGAAGTAAGCGCACGCCTGGAGCGATGCCTCGGTCTCGAGTTGACCGAAGAAAAAACCGCTTGAAGCGGGGCACGGCCACGATTCGGCCGAAGTAAGCGCACGCCTGGAGCGATGCGTCGGTCTCGAGTTGACCGAAGAAAAAACCGCTTGAAGCGGGGCACGACCACGATTCGGCCGAAGTAAGCGCATGCCTGGAGCGATGCGTCGGTCTCGAGTTGACCGAAGAGAAAACCGCTTGAAGCGGGGCAGGGCCACGATTCGGTCGAAGTAAGCGCACGCCTGGAGCGATGCGTCGGTCTTGAGTTGACCGAAGAGAAAACCGCTTGGTGCGGAGCAAGACCACAAGGTGGCCAGAGCAAACGCACGCCTGCAGCAGCGCGTTGGTCTCGTTTTTGTCCAAAGGAAAAACACTTAGTACAAAACAAGGCCGCGACTGGGCCGAAGTGAACGTACACTCAAAGTAGCCCTTCGGTCACGTCCTAGACCGATGAGTAACCCGCCTCGCGTGGTCTACACCACAAATTTGGATCGAGAAGGCGAGCCATTACACGTTAACTCTAAAGGCGAAGCGCGGTGCCGCTCCATCCCAACGAACTCAGGGTTTTTCTCGATCAAGCACGCAGCACGAAAAAGATAGGCAAAAACACCTCTCGTCCACACTTTCAACTTACAACGTCCATCGTGAAAAACAATATAACTTTACAAAACGAATAACAGTGTAGTTACAACACATACTGCCTCGAACAATAAATGTACAAAGTCGTAGTCAGACATCCGCTTCGGGCCTGCCGCGAACACTTCCGGGGGGGAGTCCCGAAGTTCTGTGCTTCAAGTCTTCGCGCCAGCCCGTAGCCACGTTTAACGATCAATCCTCGTTTAGTACATCCTCACAGATCTCGTCGATCAGCCGAAGATATGCCATGTCTATGATCTCCAAAGCCATTTCCCGAAGCTCGTTGTCGGTAGGCATCCGCCCTGCGCCGAAGTCGGGGTCAGAGTCTATACGAAGGGGATCCCTCCGTCTCCACCTTCACCGCTGCGAAGCTTGCCGACGAGGTGTTAGGAATTAAGTATACATACTCGGGCGGCCAAGGGACCCCCTCTTCAATCGGCTCCATTTTTGGAACGACCCCTTCGGCCACGAAGGGGTCCACTAACTTACGCTTGGCCGCTCTACGGGCGGCCCGCTCTCTAAGAATGGCATCCCGACGCGCGGGATCCCTTGAAAACTCAGCGAAAAAGCGCTTAGCCACTTCGTTGTGAAGGCGGTAGCGCTCCGCTCGGTACGACAAAAACTCTGCATTCGAAACATTAGGATGGCGGATGCTAAACTTCGTCCACACGTTCGGCGCGACAAAAAGTGAGTTAAGGGGCAAAGTTGAGTTGCTCGCACCTTCGGCCCTCTGCGCAGGAGCCACGGAAGGAACACAACGCGGAGATACGGGTGCATCGGTTTACGTTACCAAAATTTCATCCCTTCAAGGCGAGGCCGGTTCACTCCTTTACAAACACTAGCCCGACGCGCTTCACACCTCGGCACCTTCGGCGACGACGGGGCCTCGCTCGGCACGGTACTAGCTTCGGTGGCCTCGACCGGCGCGGCGCGGCCCGCGCGCCGCCTCCGTGGGCCCCTCGCCGCCCGGTGAACCGGCCGCAAGCAGCGTAGCCTCGAGCTGCGCCGCATGCGCCACCTCCGAAGCGTCCGCCGCAACGTGCGTCCTCCGGGGGGCTGCGGCCGCCACGGCATCAGCGAGGGCGGGCGCGGCCTCGAGAAGGTCCCTCGCGGCCGCCTCGGTCTGCCCCCCTTCAGCTACGGGTCCCGGCGCGCCGCCCCCGTGCCCTTCTTCGGAGGTAGGAGCCGTCGTGTCTCCGGCGGCACCAGCTTCGTCCACGGGTGCGCCAGCGGTTTCACCTCCCTCCTGCACCGCGGTTTCGGAGCCCGGGGCGGTGATAAGAGGAACGCCGGGCATGGCGATCCAATCTCCGTCCATCATGAACTGGCACAGGGGTGGAGCGCCGCCGTATCGAGCCAGGAGACGATCATAGACGCGTGATTGCAGCCGAGGCCTTATCTGCAAAACACCGAAGGCAACGTGTTAAACTATCTACGAAGATACGCCTTCAGAAAAAGGAAGGCGCAGTTTCGGCGTACCTGGGCCTTAAGGCGTTCGGATTCGTCCAGGGTAAGCTGATACCCGCACCGGGCGAAGAAGGTGTTCATGAAGTTTTTCGCGAGATTCTTCGGGAGCACCGGGAGCTGACCGACTTCTAGCTCCGCATCGCTAGGCCACTCGAAGTTCTCCTTCGTAAGACGACGGAGATCGCCCTTGCTGATCGTCTTCTCCGAAGATGGACGATCCGGGGGCATCAACGAGCACACCGAGTACGCCAACGTACGAACCCCCACTGCAGCCGCGAGCTCTCCGAAGATCTTCGTGTTCACCGAGATGAGGTCGAAGCAGGCGTTGACCCACTCATAGAATGACTCAACGGAGCAATGGGGGAGCGGGACTGGCGGCGCGCTTAGATTGCATTGATCCGGCGGTACACGGGAATGTCATCGCGAAGTCTTTCGGCGCCCCGGATGTGATCTACGCGGTACCGCTCCAGCGTTTCGTTCAGCTCACTTGCCTCCTTCTGCACCTCGGCCAACTTGGCCTCTTTGTCAGCAAGCTGAACGCGCAAGTCCTCCTTGGCGCTGCTCAGGACTTCTACATCGCGGCGCAGCGTGTTGAGGAGAGCCTCGGAGGATTTCGCCGAAGCCTCTTTCTCTTGTTGCAGCTTCCGGCACCGCTCCTGCTCCGCAGCCAGTCGCCCTTCCAGCTCCGACACTCTGTTCTCTAGCGTCGAGACGGCGGCCACCGACCTCTCCTTCGCCTCCTTGCTCTCCTGCCTTCGGGAGAGGCACCGCGACGCAATGAAGGCCTTCAGAGACAGGTCTCCGCACGCCGTCGTGAGCTCCGCGGCGGTGAGCTTCCCGAAGTATTCCTCCTCATGTGGTATGGCGAAGCTCGCCCCGGCTTCTTCCAGAAACTTGCGCTCATGCCCGCCGCTCGTCAGCCCCAAAAAGCGGACCGTCTTCCCGCCAATTAGCTTGGCTTCGGCGGGGACTTGGAGGCGAACAGCGGCGGCCCGGGGCTCTTCAGGCGTCACCCGATAGGTCGCCTTCTCTCGGGCTCCTCGTCTCCCTCCTCCTCCACTTCGGGAATGACATCCTTTTTCTCGGAAGGCGAGGGCCGAAGGGGGAGGCGGATCGCCGTGTCGTCGGAGGACGAATCGGACGAACTGCTGGAGGTGGAGCTGGGTTCATCTTTTTCCTGTGGGGCTTCGGCGCCG
Source organism: Cenchrus americanus (assembly GCA_947561735.1). Lineage (NCBI taxonomy): Eukaryota > Viridiplantae > Streptophyta > Magnoliopsida > Poales > Poaceae > Cenchrus > Cenchrus americanus. The sequence continues at coordinate 94,464,644 of OX387241.1, read as the reverse complement.
ACGGCGACGGGGCTTGGCTTGCGCGGCGCGTCACCGACGGAGGATACGATGTGAACGTCGCTATCGTCGTCGCTGTCCTTCTCCGGTGGGCTGAGCGGGACAAGTAGCGGCCCGGTAGCACCTTGTCCAGCTCCCGCCGAAGGCATGTCTGGAGGCGCGGCAGCGCTCAGCGGGACGGCGGCTAACACGTCTTCGTCGAGACCCGTCTCCACGTCGACGATGCGGGTCCTCTTGGGGGACGGGGGCGAGTCCGCCGGCCGCCCGCCCCCGTCTCTTCCGGGCTTTCCCCTTCGGCGGGCACCGTGGGCGCGGGGCGAGCGCGCTCCTCTGCCGGTCTTCGCGGCGCGCGCACGGTGAAGTCGCCGTTTCCTCAGCGTCCGCTTCGGCGGCCGCAACCGCCGCGGCCTTCTTCTCGGCTGCCTCGCGGTGCTTGGCAAAACCGGCGCGCTCAGGCGGAGTGATCTTGAAAAATTCGAAGATACGATTTGTCCGGGACCCGTTCAGCTCTGCGACGGTGTCCTTGTACTCCTTCGGCGAAACGGGGCCGAAGATGAAGTCCCCGTGCGCCTCCACCTTCCTTCTCCTCAACACTGCAGGAAAGCAATCCAGTCGATCAGCATTTCGTTCGCTAAGGACGCAGCAATAAACAACTCAACGAAGGGTGCAAAGTAACTTACAATCGGTCGTAAAGCCGAAGACCTTCGTCCAGTCAGGGCAGGGGATGCCCCCGATGTCCTCAGCCCACTCGTCTTCGGCCACGGACCAGCCATCCACCAGCGGGCACACGGGGATGCTGCGGTACTCCTCCACGATGTCGCGAGTACCGTACCTCCGCGCGAACCGGCGCAGCATCATCACAAACTCGTCACCCTCCGGACACGACGGGTTCTTGGCGTAGGATTCATGAAGGGGCGGGAGTTCCTTCGTCGCCAGCGGGTGAGAGCCTCCGGAGGCGGGCGGGCTCAAGGTGTAGTAGAACCAGTGCTGCTGCCAATCCGTAGGCCACTTGTTTCGGTAGGCGGTGACCGGGCTCACCACGCCTGCCTTGTAGGAGAAGTTGAGACAGCGGGACCGCGGTCCTTCTCCACGGATTGGTCCCCCCTCCTCCTCGAAAACCGTCCGCCGGCCGATGGTGCACACGGTGCGCCGAAGCAAACCCTTCGGCGGAGGGCTTGATCTTCGTCGTCCGCATATCCACATGTACAACGACGGTCGCAAAGCATGGCGTTCGGGGGTGAGCCGGTGCGGGTAGATGTCGAAGCACGGAGGATGTCGACGACCGCGGGATGCAGTGGAAACCGAAGCCCCGCATACAGCAGGTCGCGGAAGATGACAACTTCGTTGTCCCGCGGTCGCGGCACAGTCTCCCGGCCAGGGGCTCGGCCAGCCCCGATCATGCGATTCTTCACAAGCGACTCCACGTCGGTCTTGTCGATCAAGCTTCGGCCGAACGTGTAGGTCTTCGCGATCTCTCGTGCGACAGCATCGCGTCTCCGCTTCGGCGCCATGAATGCTAACTAAGCGCGAAGTGGAAATGGAAACGAAGGGGCTGGAGGAAGTCTTACAACGGACCTTCGGAGCTCTCGCACGTCATAGTCTTGGGGTCGCAGCTGCAGTGTGGGGGCAGCCCAAAGGGCGGCCTCCCCCTTTTTTATAGTGATGAGTCCCGATAATCGCGCCGACGACGACCGAAATTACCTTTTTACCCAATAATAGCCCCTCTCAACGGTCATTTTGGCAGAGGGCAGCGCATGTCTTTTTCGGGACGCCATGTCAGCGTGGGCCGTCCGGGGGAGTTCCGAAGACCGGTCTTCACCCGATTAAGGTCGATCGTAAGTTCGGCCCTACGCAGGGTCAGGACGGCCCTCACTGACGAGGGGCTACTGTTGGGGAAGTTGGTCTTCGGAAGCATCGCCCTTGCCCGCCCACGCTGGAAACCTTCGGCCTGCATACGGCTTCGGTCTCGCGAAAAAACCCTTCGCTGCACGAGCACTAACGAAACACTGATGCCGCTTATGCCTTATGAGTTTTGTTGTGCAGGGATGATCCATTGTGGCTGCGCCCACCTTCGGCGCCGAAGGTGCTAGCGGCTGTGCTCCGGTGACGAGGGCCCAAGAGGGCCAGGGGCGGAAAGCGCTGGCCCGGGACGTCGCGTCCGGGGCCGGTGGCGGCGCGGACGAAGCATCCGAGGAGGCCCGACGCCCCTGGTCCAGGGTCGCTACTTCGGCACCGAAGGTGCCGACGATCCTGGACACGTGGCCACTGCCAACGTGTAAAGTGGGCTCCGGTCGGGGCAGAGACAAGGGTGGCCGCGTGTAAAGGCGTTTCGGCCGTACGAAGACACGCTGGAGGCCTGTACGACGCGGGGACTTACTGTTATACCCTTGTAAAGTGTTTAAAGCGGATTGTCAGGAACGGAAAAGGTGTAATTGGGGCAAATGACTATACCCAGGGGTCTCCTATAAATAGTGAACCCCTTGTAATGAAACGGACACTCTGTAATGAGAAGAGAGCACCGAAGGCATTTGCCAGTTTTTGGGTCTTCTGTCTGCAGAGTATTTCCTTGTTACCCTTTCAGTCTTGTTAAGTTTTAGCATTTCCTTTCCTCGCTCAAGTAGAAATAGAAACCTTGCGAGAGTGAGCGAAGGAAGGGAGAGAACTCAGGGGGCTGTTGTGTCGGCGTCCACCCTTCGCGCCCGACTTCCACCAACAGATGCGTCCGTCTTCGTCGCAAGCGCATCCGTCCTAGCAGCAGGACGTGGTTCCACCGCACACCACTCCTGACTCCATCGACTTCAACATCAGGCAGGCTGAGCGCTACCTCGCTCTGCTGCAAGGCCAGATCGCTGGCACGTCGCCGCCGCAGCAAGCCATTCCTACGCCACCTGCCCCAACACCGACGCCTGCCGCGCACGCTGCACCGGCGGCTCAGCAGCATGCCTGGCACACCCTGCAGGCCATGCAGGCTCAGCTAGATCAATGGAGGCAGCAGAAGGACGCATCCGAAGGGCAAAGCATCGGCCACCGCCAGGAGAGGGGGCAGGTACAGGAGCACTTCGCGCCCGATGACGCACCGCTTCGCAACGTCGTCCCGGTGTCCCCGCTCTCAGTTGAGCTCGAGAGCGCGCCGTGGCCCCGTCGTTTCAACACCAACACTCTGCCCCAGTACGACGGTGACTACGACCCCAAGGAGTTCCTGATGAAGTTCGAAGTGGCAGTGGAGTCCAACGGAGGCGATGCCACAATGAAGGCAAAGGCTCTCGTGCTGGCACTCAAGGGAGAGGTTCAGTATTGGTATGCAAACATACCGAAGGGGCACATAACATCCTGGTTCCAGCTGCGAAACAAGTTGCTGTCCAGTTTCAAGGGCATGTAGGTCGAAGAGCTAGACTCCAATGACCTCGTCAACATGTGTGTCCAGGGAGATAAAGAGTCACTGCAAGATTACATGCACAGGGTTGTCAAGATGACAGCACGCACGCCCGGGGTGTCCGAAAGCAGCATCATCGACGCCAACGTTGGGGGCCTAAGGGTTGGAAACTGCCAGGATGTGCTTGATAGAGTCAAGACGAAGTCTCTGCAAGAACTCTCTGAAGTCATGCAAGAATACTGCAAGTCCGATAAAGGCCGCCACCGAAGGCTTGACAGGGCCAATGCGGCGAAGAAGCAAAAGCAACAAGGGAAGTGGGACCAACCGAGGGGGTGGCAAAATCAGCCGCCGAAGCAAGCAAATCGTCAGATCAACAACGTATCGGCACCCCCTGACCAGAACCAGAACCAGAGCGGTGGTGGGCACAAGGGCGGATACAAGAATGGCAGAGGGCCGAAGCCGCAGCAGCAAAACCCGCCTCAGCGAGGCGGCGGTGAGCGGTTTTTTTGTTGGCTCAATGGGATCGACGCCCAACATCACACACACCAGTGCCCCTCGGCAGTCAAGATGAAGTTGGAGTGGGAAGCTGAGGAGAAGGCGAAGGCAGCAGGATTGGCTGTGAACCATGTCATGAAGTACCAAAATGCGGGCCAATTTAGGGCCCTGCCACCACCATATCATCACCAATCCTTCCAGCCATTGGCACCCGCGCATTCGTTCCATCCACCGCATTCATACACACCTTTGGCGCCGCAGCTGCCGCCGCCCCCTCCCATGCACGCGCAGCAATCTTCGGTATTTGTGCCTTTGTGACCGAACCCAGCCGCCCACCATCAAACGCACTACGCCCAGCCACCCCCACCACCTCCACCAAAGCAAGAGGCCCCTGACTCTAGCAGCTCGGGAATGATGGGCATGGTCAACATCATCAATGCAATCTCCGGTGGATCCAATGAGCCGGTGCACGAGACGAAGAGGCAACGACAAGAGTACTACCGAAGCGTGTCGCACATCTGCTCCGGCAAGTATTTCCATTTGCCATGGTCCCACATCCCAATAACTTTCATGACAGCTGATATTCGGCTGCAACACTACCCCCACAATGACCCTCTCGTCATAAGAGCAAACATTGGCAAGAACACAAAGTACTACTTCGGCAACGATGTGGGGAGAGTCCTGGTGGACAACGGTAGTTCAGCGGATATATTGACCTGGCAGTGCTTCTCCGGCATGGGCTTCAAAAAAGAAGACTTGAAGAAAGCAGAGCACCCGCTGTACGACTTTGGCAACAAGAGGATCGAAGCCCTGGGCAAGATTGACGTCAATGTGACCTTCGGTCAAGATGCCACTATGAGGACGGAGGTCATAACCTTCGATGTTGTTGACTCCGTGTACCCGTACAATGCCATCTTCGGTCGCAATACCATCAACAAGTTTGCAGCGGTCATCCACCAAGGATACCTGCTGATGAAAATACCAACGGCAGCTGTGGTGATTTCGGTGTACGGTAGCCAGGAGGAGGCCCGAAGAGCCGAGCGCAACAAATCAGTGCGTAACACGCAGGTCCATGTCATCAACGAAGATGAGGGCAACAAAACTGCGGTAGCTGAAGAGCAGAGGGCCGAGGCGCAAATGAGACAGTCCATGAAAGGGGCCGAAGCCGAGCGCATGAAAGCGGTTGATGTCACGAAGACAGTCCCCTTGTGCGCGGACGTGCCAAGCAGGACCGTCATGATAGGCACCGAAGTCAGCGCGGAGGACGAAGGCAAGCTCTTGCAGTTCCTTCGTAACAACCAGGATGTGTTCGCATGGTCCAAGTCGGATTTGACGGGTGTCCACCGATCGGTCATAGAACATGCTCTGAACACCGACCCGAAGGTCAAACCGAAGCTGCAGAGGCAGCGGCCGATGTCGGGTGACAGGGTCAAGTCCGCGGAGGCCGAAGTGCAAAAGCTGCTCGACGCGAGAATCATAAGAGAAGTACAGTACCCAGTCTGGGTGGCCAACGTGGTGATGGTGCTGGAGAAGAATGGGAACATGCGCATGTGTATTGACTTCACAGAGCTCAACAAGGCATGCCCGAAGGACCCCTACCCGCTGCCAAGGATTGACGTCATCATTGATCACGCAGCTGGATGTGGTATGCTGAGCCTCCTGGATTGCTTGTCTGGATATCACCAGGTGTGGATGCGAAGGGAGGATGAAGCTAAGACCGGGTTCACAACCCCCTTCGGTATTTTTTGCTTCGTCAGGATGCTAGAGGGCCTTCGCAATGTTGGATCAACCTTCAACCACATGATGAAGCTGATTCTGGGCAACCAGCTGGGGCGCAACACCTCGGTTTATGTTGATGACATCGTCATTATGAGTGAAAGAGAAAAATCACATTGCGGACCTGACCGAGACCTTCGACAATATGAGGCGAAACGGCCTCAATCTTAACCCAGAGAAGTGTATCTTCGACATCCGGAAAGGGCAATTGTTGGGATGCATGGTCTCCAAGCGGGGAATTCAGGCAAACCCCCAAAAGATCGAAGCTCTACGAAGAATGCAGCCCCCGAGCAGCAGAAAGGAGGTCCAAAAAAGGCTCACAGGCAGAATAGCATCGCTAAACCGCTTCATCTCCAAGGCTGCTGAGCGAAGCCTACCCTTCTTCAAGGTGCTTCGTGCGAACTCAACATTTCAGTGGGGCCCAGAGCAATAGCAAGCCTTCGATGACCTCAAGAAATATCTCGAAGACGCAGCAGTCATGACCAAACCATCGCCGAAGGCTGAGCTACTGCTGTACATTGCAGCAACCGACACAGCAGTTAGTGCAGTACTTGTGGAAGAACGGAAGGAGGCAGATGCTCTAAAGCAGTTTCCCATCTATTATGTCTCTGAAGCCTTGAGCGGCTCCAAACTCTTTTACTCCGAAATGGAGAAGATGGCATATGCCGTGGTGATGGCAAAAAGGAAGCTTCGGCATTATTTCCAGAGCCACAATGTATCAGTCTCCACAGCTTTCCCTCTTCGGGACATGTTAGAGAACAAGGAATCCACGGGGAGAATGGGCAAATGGGACACAGAGTTGGAGGAGCATGTCATAAACTTCGTTGCTCGCAGTGCAATAAAATCCCAAGTCCTCGCTGAATTTGTAGCCGACTGGACGCCTTCGGCACCGAAGGGGGAAGCCATAGTAACAGAGCCAGTGTGGGAGGTCCAATGCGATGGTGCATATTGCCATCTGGGGTCAGCGGCAGCAGCAGTCTTAAAGTCCCCTTCGGGCATCAAGCTTCGTTATGCCCTGCGGCTGAACTGTGACAACTGCACAAACAACATGGCAGAGTACGAAGGCTTGCTGCTCGCGCTTCGGAAGGCCAGGGCCGTGGGAGCAAGGAGGCTTGTCATCTTGACAGACTCTGAACTCGTCGCCTGCCACATCGGGAAAACTTACAAGGCAAAAAAACCAGATATGATGAAGTATCTGCAGGCTATTCGAAGCATGGAGAAATTTTTCATCGGCATCACAGTGCGAAGCTTTCCCAGAAACTACAACAAGGAAGCCGATGCTATTGCGAAGGCAACCGCTCTGCTTGAACCTTTGCCCCCGAATGTGTTCTACGAGACAACAACTGTGAGATCTGTCGCTGACGAAGTGGTGCCCCCCAAGTTTGTGAATGCCATACAGAGCGAGGACTGGCGCGCCCCAATAGTAGCGGCGGTCAGGGGTTACTATGAAGCCGAAGATGGCGTCACCAATAAGAGAGTGGCCGTCAGGGCGAGGAACTACCACATCATTGATGGCAACCTGTACCTAAAGGGGGTGTGCGCCCCATTGCTAAAGTGCATATCAGTAACCGAAGGCAAGCAACTACTTCATTAGATCCACAATGGCATGTGCTCACATCACCTCGGCACGAGAGCTTTAGTGCAGAAGGCTTTTCGCCAGGGTTTCTATTGGCCCTCGACGGTCGCAGACGCACATGACATAGTGCGCCAGTGTCCAGAGTGTCAGCGCCATGCGCCTTACTGCAAGTTCGCATCAAATGAAATACAGCTGATACCACCGGTGTGGCCCTTCGCTAGATGGGGTATTGACATCGTCGGCCCGCTACCGACGGCACTCGGGAATTACACTCACGCTGTGGTGGCGGTCGAATACTTCTCCAAATGGGTTGAAGCGAAGCCATTATTGAGCATTACTTCGGCCACAATACAGAAGTTCTTCTGGCAGAACATCGTGTGCCGCTTCGGTGTGCCGCACGACGTCACCATGGACAACGGCAAGCAATTTGACAGCACCGACTTCAAGGAATTCTGTACGTATCTGGGGACCAATCTGTGCTTCGCTTCGGTCTACCACCCGCAGTCCAATGGGCGGTGGAGCGGGCAAATGGAGTCATCTTCGCCGGTATAAAAAGGAATATCACCGATCTGCCCAAGAGCAAGTGGGCCGATGAGCTACCGAGGGTGATCTGGTCCCACAACACCACTACATCCAGGACCACTCAGTTCTCGCCGTTCAAGCTGCTGTACGGGGAAGAAGCCATGTTGCCCGAAGAACTGTGTCTGGGCACTTGGAGGGACACCCTCTCCAGCGACGAAGACCTCAAAGCTTCAGTCTGGAACATTGAGGAAGTGCGCTTGCAAGCAGCAGCGAACCTGTCGGCATACCAAGATGAGACCCGAAGGTGGAAAAACAAGAAGATCAGACCGAAGCTCATATGGTCAGGGGATCTGGTGCTGCGTAAGGTACCGAAGGGAAAGCTGAAAGGCAAGATGCACGGGAAGTGGGAAGGCCCATTTATAGCAACCGCGACTGCGAATGAAGCAGCATTCAAGTTGCGTCGGTTGACCGGTGAAGAAGAGCCTTACACTTGGAATGTGTACATGCTTCAGAAATACTTCGTCTGAAGTCGCCATGAGCAGCTAGTGTAGTTTGAGTCGTAGCAGTTCCTTTTTCTCTTTCGTTGTGTTCAGGAGTTTGTAACATATGTACATTAAGTAGGGGGGACGTACTCTTTTCCTCACGGGGGAGGCTTCGTGGTTCCCTTCCGGACCCACGAAGCGTGAGGTTTTTAACGAGGCGGCCCCTTGTATCCTGTTTCTGACGTGTAATATAAGTCAGTGTTCCCCCAACCCTTCGTGCCCAAATTTTTTCATTTTTTAGCATGATTTCACAACGATTGCCGAAGCTATGCTACCCCCTTGAGGGTGGAATAGTCTTCGAGGTGGCCTTCGGCGGGGTAAGTAACAGCATGGGCACGGACTGCATTGAGTGCGCCCGAGCCAAGCCGTCACTTATCATCGTGACCGAAGATGAAGTCCGCTTGTTGCGGCGTAAGGCCTCGATTTGGCCTGAGTAAGCGCACGCCTGGAGCGTGGTGTCGGTCCCGATTTGACCGAAGATGAAGTCCGCTTGATGCGGCGTAAGGCCCCAGTTTGGCCTGAGTAAGCGCACGCTTGGAGCGTGGCGCCGGTCCCGATTTGACCGAAGATGAAGTCCGCTTGATGCGGCGTAAGGCCCCGATTTGGCCTGAGTAAGCGCACGCTTGGAGCGTAGCGTCGGTCCCGATTTGACCGATGATGAAGTCCGCTTGATGCGGCGTAAGGCCCCGATTTGGCCTGAGTAAGCGCACGCCTGGAGCGTGGCGCCGATCCCGATTTGACCCAAGATGAAGTCCGCTTGATGCGGCGTAAGGCCCTGATTTGGCCTGAGTAAGCGCACGTGAGGGCGCTGCGTCGGTCTCGACTTGACCGAAGGTGAAGCCCGCTTGATGCGGCTCAAGTGCCACGATTTGGCCTAAGGAAACACACGCCTTGAGCATGGCGTCGGTCCCAATTCGAACGATTTGGTCTTTGTGAAAGCACATCAAATGCGATACGATCGATCCAGTTGTGTCCGGAAGGAAAGCGTGGCGGCACTTCGTCTGGATACGACTAAGGGATGGCTTCGTTCGAGAGAGATGCAAGGATAGTGTCACTGGCCGAAGGCAGCACTACTCCTAGTAAAAGTCACGATGACGGCGCAAAACGCACATGCAGGAACGAAGGGGACAAATGGTGGTCACAGACACCGTTGTCTATCCTCTCATCACATTTTGAATATACAATGTACTTCGGTACAACAGTGTAACATTACACTTTGAAACAATAATACAATCACAGTACATTTACAAGTCAGTTGGCGTTGCGCCGCTCCAACGTGCCACGAACACTTCCGGGGGGGAGTTCCAAAGTCAATCGCTTCAAGTCTTCGCGGCAACTCATGGCACAAACCAAAGTCACGACCAGCCAGCACCACCGAGCGATCAGTCTTCGTTAAGAACATCTTCGCAGATCTCATCGATTAATCGAAGGTACGCCATGTCTATGATGTCCAGCGCCATCTGCCGGAGCTCGCTGTCGGTAGGCATCCGCCCTGCGCTGGAGACGAGATCATAGTCAGTGCGCGGGCGATCACTCCGTCTCAACCTTCGTCGCCGCAAAATTGTCCGACGAGGTGTCAGGAATCAAATACACATTTTCGGGCGGTCCGAGGACCCCCTCTTCGATCGGCTCTGGTTTTGGAACGACCCCTTCGGGCACGAAGGGGTCCACTAAGTTTCGCTTAGCCGCCCTACGGGCGGCTCGTTCTCTAAGGATGGCCTCCCGGCGCGTGGGATCCTTCGAAAAATCCGCAAAGAAACGCTTAGCGGCTTCGTTGTGGAGACAGTAGCGTTCCGCGTGATACGACAAAAATTCGGAGTACGACAGGCCTGGATGACATATACTAAATTTCGTCCATACATTTGGCGCAACGAAAAAGAGTTTAAAGGCAAAGGCGAGTCACTCGCACCTTCGGCTCTCTGCGCAGGTACCAATGAAGGAACCTGCGCAGAGATACCTTACATTAGTGTTTTTACAAAATCACGGCTCCAGAAGGAAGCACTTTGTTTGTTTACAAGGTCAAGCTCGGTGCGCTTCAGACCGCAGCTTCTTCGGTGACGACCGGGGCCTTGACTGGCGCGGCGGCTGCGTCGGCTGCAGGCTCCGCGGGGTCCTCGCGCCCGGGAGAGCTGACGGCTAACAGTGCGGCCTCAAGCTCCACGACGTGCGCCGCCTCTGAAGCGTCTGCTCCGGCGTTCTCTTCGGTGATGACGGCGGCCGCGACGGCCTCGTCGGGCACGGGTGCAGAGTGAACTTCGGGGACGGGGGCGACTCCGGGGGAGGCAGGCGCAGGAGGAACGACCTCCTCGGCAGCCTCGGTACGCTCGACTTCGACCGAAGGTCCTGTTGCCCTGTCCACGCGCTCCTCTTCGGTTGTTGGCCCCGTCGTCTCTTCAGCAGCGCGAGACCCATCGCCGGGAGCGCCGGTCACCTCGCCCTCTTCCCTTGCAGCGGCTTCGGGATCTCCGGAGGTGATAAGGGGAACCCCGGGCATGGTGATCCAGTTGCCCTCCGTCATGAACCGGGGCAAGGGAGGGGTGCCGCCAAATCGAATCCAGAGGCGTTCGTAAACGCGGTCTTGCAGCCGAGGCCTTATCTGCAAAACACCAAGAGCAATATGTCAGAATGGGTGCAAGGAGACACCGCAAATGGAGTTTTAAAGTGAGAACAGAAGTGGCTTCGGCGAACCTGAGCACTCAGACGAACGGATTCGTCCAATGTGAGGCGGTACCCGCGCTGGGCGAAGAAGGTGTTCATGAAATTCTTGGCGAGGTTTTTCGCGAGCACTGGGAGCTGTGCGACGTCGAGATTCGTGTCGGTGGGCCACTCGAAGTTATCCTTCGTCAGCCGCCGGAGATCGCTCTTGCTGATTGTCTTCTCTGAAGAGGAGCGATCTGCAGGAACCAGTGAGCACACAGAGTATGGCAATGTGTGGACCCCCACCGCGGCCCCAAGCTCTCCGAAGATCTTCGTGTTCATCGCGACGAGATCGAAGCAGGCATTTACCCACTCATAAAATGCCTCGACGGAACACTGGGGGGACGGGATAGGCGGCGCACCAAGGTTGCACTGCTCCAGCAACCCCAAGATGTCAGTACGAAGGGCTTCGGCGCTCCGGATATGATCCACGCGGTACCGCTCCAGCGTGCCGCTCAGCTCGCTCGCCACTTTTCGTGCTTCGGCCAACTTGGCCTCCTTGTTGACGAGCTGAGCGTGCAGGTCCTCCTTGGCGCTGCTCAAGGTCTCCACGTGGAGGCGCAGTGCTTCAAGGGCAGCTTCGGAGGATTTCGCTGCATCTTCTTTCTTTTGCTGTAGCCTCTGGGTGCGCTCTTGCTCAACAGCCAGCCGCCCCTCCAGCTCCGCCTCACGATTTCGAAGCGAGGTATTCGCGGCAACCGACTCCTCCTTCGCTTCTTTGCTCTCTTGTTCCAGCCTTCGGGTGAGGCATCGGGATGCGATGAAGGCCTTCAGGGTTAGATCACCGCACGCAGTAGTGAGTTCGGCCGCGCTAAGCTTCCCGAAGTACTCCTCATGAGGAATAGCAAAGCTCGCCCCTGCCTCTTCCAGGAATTGGCGTTCATGTCCGCCGCTTGTCAGGCCCAGGAAGTGAATCTTCTTTCCACCGATCAGCTTGGCTTCGGCAGGAACTTGAAGGCAGACAGCGGCGGCTCGAGGCTCCTCCGGTGTCACCCGATAGCTACTGCTGTCGGGCTCCTCTACTTCATCTTCCTCGGCGGCGGCGACAAAATCATCCTTTTCGGCACCGTGGCCGAAGGGGAAGCGGACTGCTCGGTACCGTCAGACGAGAAGCTGGACGAACTGGTGGAGGTGAAGCTGGATTTGTCTTCGTCTTGAGGGGCTTCGGGGCCGAAGGCGGCAGGGCTGGGCCCGCGAGGGGCGTCACCAACAGAGGACATGATGCGGATGTCACTATCATCGTCACTGTCTTTTTCCTTCAGGTTGAGGGGGACGAGCAGCGGCCCGCCGGCCTCTCTCCCGGCCCCAGCCGAAGGCGCGGCCGAACGCAGCGGCACGGTGGCAATCACATCCTCAACGAGGCCGGTCTCGACGTCGATGAGTCGGGTCCTCTTGGGTGATGGGGGAGAGTCCACCGGCCGCCCGCCGCGTTTCTTCCGGGCCCTCCCTTCGGCGGTGGCAGTGGCCGCAGCGGGGGGCGCCCATCCTGCCAGTCTTCTTCGGAGCGGCGCGTGGCGAAGTCGCCGTCTCGTTGGTGTCTGCTTCGGCAGCAGCAAGCGCGGCAGCCTTCCTCTCAGCTGCCTCACGGTGTTTGGCAAATCTGACGCGTTCAGGTGGATTGATCTTGAAAAACTCGAACACCCAGTTTGTTCGAGATCCATTCAGTTCTGCGACGGTGTCTTTGTATTCCTTCGGCGACACAGGATCGAGGATGAAATCTCCATGAGCCTCCACCTTCCTCTTCTTCAGCACTATGGATAAGCAATTTCAAACACTCAACACTTAAAGCATCCGAAGCATAAGAAAAAAGTAAAAACCCACCGAAGGACACAAGACTACTCACGATCGGAGGTGAAGCTAAAAGCCTTCGTCCAGTCGGGGCACGGGATGCCACCGATGTCGTCCGCTCAGGCGTCGTCGGTCACAACCCAGCCGTCCACTAGTGAGCACACCGGGATACTGCGATATTCCTCCACAATATCGTGTGTGTTGTACTTGCGCGCGAACCGACGAAGCATCATCACAAATTTGTCGCCTTCGGGGCATGAGGGGTTCTTCGCGTAAGATTCATGAAGGGGTGGCAGCTCCTTCGTGGCCAGGGGGTGAGACCCTCTGGGAGAAGGGGGGTTCACCGTGTAGTAGAACCAATGCTGTTGCCAATCCGAGGGGCACTTGTTCCGATACGCAGTCACGGGGCTCACCACACCGGATTTGTATGAAAAATTTAGACAGCCGAACTGGCAGTCTTTCTCCACGGACTGGTCCCCCTCTTCTTCGAAGACCGTCCGCCGCTGGTGATGCACTTGATGCGCCAAAGCGAACCTCTCGGCGGAAGGCTTGATTTTTGTGGTCCGACATATCCACATATACAACGACAGACGAAGGATAGCGTTCGGCGTGAGCTGGTGCAAGTAGATGTCGAAATACCGAAGGATGTCGACGACGGCGGGGTGCAGGGGAAACCGAAGCCCCGCGTACAGTAGGTCGCGGAAGATGACGACCTCGTTGTCATGCGGCCGCGGTACAGTTTCCCGGCCAGGGGCTCGGCCGGCCCCGACAATGCGGTTCTTCACCAGGGAGCCCACGTCGGTGTTGTCAATCTGGCTACGGCCGAACGTGTATGTCTTCGGGATCTCCTTCGCGACAGCATCGCGTCTCCTCTTTGGGGCCATGTATGCAATCTAAGAGCGGAGTAGAAACAAAAGCAGCGGGGGCCGAAGGAAATCTTACGACAATGCCTTCGGAGCTTTCACACGTCGTGGATGCAGGTTGTGGCCGCGGTGTGGGGCAGCCCAAGGGTCAGCCTCCTTTTTATAGTAAATCAGCGCCGATAATCGCGCCGGTGACAAGCAAATTTACCATTTTACCCCAACGACAACCTCTCACAACGGTAAAATTCTCAAAGGGCAGCACGCGTCTTTTACTCGGATCTGCGTTAGTGTGGGCCGTCCGTGGGAGTTCCGAAACCCGTTTTCACCCTGAGAAGAGTTGGTCGTAAGTTCGGTCCATCTTGAGGACGGGACGGCCCTCACTGACGAGGGGCTACTGTTGGGGAAAATGACCTTCGGAAGCTCTGTCCACGTCCAGCCAGGCTGACGGATTCGGCTCGCACGCAGCTTCTGCTAACACGAGGGAGTCCTGGCGGCGCTGGTTTAATAGAAACACTAATGCTACTCGAGTTATGTGAGTTTTGTTGTGCAGGGGCGGCCTATCTGAGCGGTGCTGGCCTTCGGCGCCGAAGGCACGGGCGGCTGTGTTTCGGCACCGAAGGTCTGGAAAAGCCAGAAGCGCTGCGCATCGAGAACACTTCGGCCCGGGGCTGGAGGCGGCCCGGGCGGGACGTCGCTAAAGGCACGACGCGACCGAGGCGAGATCTTTGGCTGTTTCGGCGCCGAAGGTTCGGCGCGCTGCGACACGTGGCCACGGCGAACGTGTAAAGGAGGCGCCGTACAAGGCAGAGACAAGGGGCGCCGCGTGTAAAGGTGTCTCGGCCGTACGAAGACACGCTGGAGGCTTGTACGACGCCGGGAGTTACTGTTATTCCCTTGTAAAGTGTTTGAAGCCGTTTGTCAGGAACGAAAAAGGTGTAATTGAGGCAAATGACCGTACCCAGGGGACTCCTATAAATAGTGAACCCCTTGTAATGGAACGGACACACCGTAATGAGAAGAGAGCACCGAAGGCTACTGCTAGTCTTTCGGTCTTCGGTCTGCTATGAGTTTCCTTGTTGCATTTCCTGTTCTGTTAAGTATTTCCTCGTTTTCTTTCCTCGTCTAGAGTAGTGGAAGTAGCCTCGGGGCAGTAGCAAAGGAAGAGTAACAATCAGGGGGCAGTTGTGTTGGCGTCCACATTCGGACCCGATTTCCACCAACACCTCTACTACCTTGGTTCCACTACATTTGGATTGCAAATACACTATGACAACTACATCTTTGTGTAACTGACAGTTTTGTGATTTTTTCTTTCTACATTGCATATCTTTACGACACACACATATTTAATTAAAGCTCCGAATGTTGCAGCTTGATTAAAGTCTAGGTGGGGTTTATCTGATACGGAAGTGTCATGATTATTGTCATTGTAAAAGGAGAAGGGTTATCTTTTGCACACATCCTATAGAGTCACTGTTCGCAATCAGGTCATATATGATGAGGGCGATGACAAAGCTTGTAGGTAAAACTCAAACTCTTGCGTATATCTGCTATATAGTCCTACTCGACGTTTCAAAATTAGTTTTTTTGGATGGAAAAGAAAGTACTCTTTAATTAGTATTTGCAAAAATGCATCGGTACATGAAGCCTGTTAAGTGAAAGACCCACTTAGTTCATTCATTCAAGAACCGCATCTAGCCATGGCAATGTGCAGCTTGTTCGTTCGGCTGGTGGCTGATGGCTGGTGCTGCTTTGTTCTGAGAGAAAAGTACTGCTGGCTGGTTGGTGATGGCTGATTTATTCTGAGAGAAAAGTACTGTTGGCTGGTGGCTGATAAGCCAAACGAACAGGGCGGTGGTACATGTACATCGAACTAGAAAGAGGAGTTTAATATTCCTGGTGACATCGACACAGAATGTTCCTGAGGTAGCTACTCACTACTAAGCTTGCAAATTATTCTTTGGAGAGAAGAGTGTATGCGCCATCAGCATAATGTCAAACTTACATGATCAAGCAAGGAATCGACACTGACCTCGCAAAAAAAGGGGGGCAAAGAACGAACTGAACGTATTTTGAACTCCTCTGCTGGTTGCAAACTCCTGTTATGCTGACTGGCTGAGCAAGGTTGAAGTATAATGGAACCTCACCAAAGGGCAATGGTGGAGCGTCCCCCCAAAAAAAAGGACAATGGTGGAGCGTGGCAAGGGTTTTTTCTAGTTTTAGTCTCTATGACCCAAACATGCTCTATATCTCGTGAGGTAACGACTAGGGATAAGGATTTGGGTTTTTGGAATTCGTTCAATCCGCAACAAACAAAATTCGTGAAATTTCGACTGAATTTTGAACTAAAAAGTGAATGTTTGGACAAAGAAAATGAAATTCGATCAAACAGTAATTGTGATCACCATGGAAAAAAATTGAAACTTCACAAAATTCGTCAAATTTCATCAAAATTTTGAACCTAGTGATGACGGCTTTAAGCAATAATTTGCAATGACATACTCATATGTTTTCTTTTCGGTCTGGACGACAAACCGATCAGCTCTTAGCTCACCAGCGAAATACTCCCTTTGTCCACAATAAGTGCATTTGGAGGACAAGCACACATACCAATGCAGCTACTAAATTACCAAAATACCCCTACCATGTTTGAGAGGATAGAATCAGAAACTTGACATTGCACGCAATGCCAACTTGTGCTGGACATGCAGGAAGAAGAAATCAGTAGAAGGAACCAGAGCCTTCTAGCCTGTTCAGTCACAGCCCGGTAGGAGGGCTTCACGTTTTTTTATTTGCAAAGCTGAAGTAAGTACACAACAGGCTGCCAAGCTGCTGTATTGAGCGTTTATTTTGGGAAAACTTTTGAATCCTATAAGTGCAGTCAATGTGGGAAGGGAATAGGCCAGTTCGTTCGAGGACGCCAACACACTCTTCTTTCTTACCACAAAGGCCGGCAGGCCGCCATAGTATTCAGTCCTCCTACCAGTCCACTACGCTCGGTGATGCGAACGTGTGATCGACACGTGGTGCGCGTTCAACTAGGCAAGCAAGAACTACTCCTAGACACGTACGGGCCGCCACATGTGGCGCATGCGAGATACCTGCGCTCCCCTCCGGTGACAAGGACAGCTGCCAACCGCCGCCGCGCAATTTCTGGACGCTTCCATTCTACCCGCCGATCCACGCCACTCCCCACTATCCGATTCTGCTCGTTCGTTCGATCCAAAGGACAATGTGACCGTCGCCAAGAACCTCTCTGAATCCGTGACGCCGACGTGAATGCTTTTCTCCACTTCTGGAATCGGAAAGAGGCGTGCGGTCCGCGCAGCTACTTGCTATTATTTGATTGCTTAATCGATTGGTCGGGAGCTAGAGCTTGCTCGTCCGCTCCTCCATTCCTTGCGGATCGCCATGGACCTGCCCAACGGCAACGGGCGAGACGACGCCCCGGTTCCGAATGGAGGCGTCGGCACGGAGGAGACGGCCGGGAGGAGGAAGGTGGAGCTCGTGCGGGAGGCCATCCATGGCGGCGTCCCGGAGGAGAAGAGGATGGATGGCCAAGGGGAGAAGGAGATGCCGGCCAAGATGTCGTCGTTGCTCACCAAGGTAACATACAACATACGCGCCCGGATTGTTACTCATTTGAGTGTCCGGATTATTGCTTCAGCCTGCAGAGAGCTGGTGCTGACAGGATTGCCTCTTGATTTGAACAGCCAGATGCGTTGGAAAGAGATCCAGATTCGGACCAGAACAGAGGCGGAACCACCAGCAAAGAGGTGGAGCTAGCCGACATCGCCAGGGACCTGAACAAGATCAAGAGGCAGAACACGGTGACCCACCTCCTGCTCGGCGCCGTCATCGTCCTGACGGCGGTGTGGCAGGTCAACGAGGTGTCGTTCCTCCTATGGGTGCAGAGGAAGCTCAGCAACCCGTTCAAGTCCCTCGGGGACATGATCAAGGGATCCCTCAAGCTCAAGGGGAGGAGGCCCGTGATCGAGTCGTCGCCACTGCCGCCGGTCGGCGTCCCAGACATCAGCCGGGCCGACCTGCCGTTGTTCGTCATCGGCAGCACTGAGGACAGGTAGTAACCACTTGCTGCGTGGTGATGCTAAGAAAGACAGGGTTCGTCGCGATTGAAGTCCGTTTTTTTCTTTGTTCAGTTTTTGTCTGTTCATCAAAGTTGAAATTTAGCAGCTAGCATTGCAAGAATGTCAAGAGAACGTGTTGTTTGCCACTAGTTCCATAAGCTCATTCGTTTTCCGGGATCAATTCTGATCAGAATGGATAAATACAACAAGAAAATCATAGTTATTATAAGAGATCCGGATTTATTCCGGGTCAAAAATTAATTTGCTCATGATAGGTACACCAAGGGCGCGTTTGCGGAGGTGGGCTGCGCTCTCGGGCTGCAACTTCCCCTGTTTGCGGCTTTGGCTCGCGAGCGAGGCCGTCCCTCAGAAGCCAAAATCGACACCGGAGCCTGGCTCATGGGGAACGCCAATTTTCTGCGTTTCTCCAGAGTCAGGCCGGCTGTAGCACGTGTGCGCTCGCGTGGGCCGGTGGGCGCGTTCAAGTCACCTCCCCACCGTGCTTTGACTGATGCGGCGGCGCGACGCTGGGTGGCGGTGTGGTGCGGCGCGACGCGAGGTGGCGGCGCGAGCGGCCGTGCGTGACGGCGGTGGAGCTCGAGCTCGGGCTCCGCGCGGAAAGTCGCCGGCGCTCCGGCTAGGGGTGCCACGCTGCCGTTACCGGCACGCGCGACGGCGCACCGGCTCCACCCGGGCTCTCCCCCATAAGGGCCGCCGGCCGCTAGGTAGGAGCACCGGGCACCAACGGGCCGGGGAGGGCGCGGGCAGCCAAGGAGGAGTGCGGGACGTCGCCGGCTGCGGGCGGTCCGGAGGCGGACGCCGAGTCCCGCGGCCACCTGCGGCGCGGCGACGCCCCCCATGACTGTTGACGCGAAATCTGCACCTAGCGCCAAGCACACAGCAAGCCGAACAAGCTGGCTTCACACGTGAAGAGATCACAAGACGTGCCAGTCAATTTTTCCTGAAAATTAACAAAAGACAAAGTAGTTAAATTCCAAAGCTTGGAACTTGCCGAGTGGTACCAGACAGTTCCATATTTACAGCTATAAAGCCAAATGAGATGACATATAGCTATAGAAAGCTATCTGCCAGCAAACTGAAACTATTCGGGAGCTTTAAAAAGGAAAAAGTAACATAGCCGAATAGATGACGTAAGCATGACGATGAATCGGTCTTTGTTTGGACAAAGATGCACGTGCGCAAGACCGTGACCGATCCCCGTGGTGATCAACATTAAATAATAAATGAAGTAAAAGCGCGAGCATAAATATGTAATAAACAAGCACGCATAGGCCCAAAGCACTAGTCTACCGCATGTCTAGGTACTTTAAAACCCGTCGGGTACGACACCAAGCGAATCTATCCATCGCATGATACAACTTGTTTGGGATCGTGCCACCTTCCACAAATAGATCTATCCACCGCATGATACGATCTAAATATGGAAAGCTAAAACATACAATATTTAAGGCATAAATTATGCACGTGTTTTACTCATGAAGAACATAACCGAACACGACTGAACAGCCGATTCGGGGTCCATGAAGAAGGAACGAACATTACCAAGTAAGATAAATCTATCAGATTGATTTGAAATCTAATCCACCGGATGATTAGCTCCAAAGCAACCCAAAAACCTGCATCTACCGCGTGATACCCAGTTCTTTCAAGATTTATACAAGCTTTGGGAAGTTTGAACCCGCAACACGTAACAACCTAAATCGATTCGGTTTTGGCTATCAAAAAGCACGTGATCCACGTGTTATTGAAGCTATGGACACGAACTTGACTCGCATAAGGATCATCGAAAGGGATAAAGCCGATCCAAACCAATCTAGATTGGGCAAAAAGGTGTTACATGAATTTAAACATAAAGCAAAAACCCAAAGCAACACAAGGTAACTTAATGAATCTATTGAATCTTGCCAAAATTCAATAAAACCGATAACTAGCTTCAAGCTAGATCTTAGCCTACCGCATGGCTCATGACCTAACAAGAAACCTTCTTGAACCAAGCTTGAATCTACCGCATGACACTAAGCATGGTAACAAGACTACTTGCATCAGATCTAAATCCACCGCATGATACTAGATATGATACAAGGTTGCCGGTACTCACGGAGGTCGACGGATCGATGAACCCTCTCGAAGAACTCGACGACACGACAAATGGACTCTAGGGTTTGGCGTAAAGCCGGTTTGTATTGAGAATGATTTCGTCTATCTGTTACATACATTCAGGGTTCATATTTATACCCTGCCAAGCACGACCTTGAATGGATTTGATACCTAATTTATCTCTAAGCTTGATCGCTTATCCATTCATTCGTCATTTCCGCTCGGGCCACATCACCATATAATCCCGCAAAATCAGCTCAACAGCTTCCTTGCCGAACGGAAGCAGATAGCCGACCGCGGATTTTTCTACCGAACGCATCTGAAGAAACCTTCCTTCCGCCGGACGGATTTCTCACCGAGCTGGACCCACAAGTCAGACTCATTACCAAATTTTGGTGTTAACACATGCCCCTTCAATTACGGGATAAAAGTGACTTTATTCCGGAATTGACTCCAGCCACCAACGTCTTCAAATCGAATCTGTTCAACACCCGTTCTCTCTCTTCGCAATCCGCCGGAATCTTCGTCTAGATCCAAACCCTAGACCCCCTCTTTCTGAGCTCAAATCCCCAATGGCGGCTCAAAATCAAGCTGCTTAGGTAAATTCCTCCACCATAAGCTTCATTCGGCATTCAGATTTTCAATTTTTACCTGAAATTTCTTCTCCGCTTTCCCTCAGGAGCTTTCCACCGAGCATTTAATCCGTACTGAGGCCAATTCAAGATCCTACTTCATTGGTCCTGTGGGAGTTTCTGATCCTCGCGAATTTATCGCAGCTGAATCCCAAAGGATCCCCTTTAAAGCGGCTCTAACCAAGCCCTCTCAGTGGCAGGATGCTTTCAAGAACTGGCCCTTACCCCCAATTGCAGGCTGGAAAAATTGGTACTAGAGAATCCTCACAGATAAGAGTGCCAGGACCCAAAACTGGGATACCCTCCGCATTGCTCAATGCTTGGAGTTGTCTTTGGCCGAGACCCCCAAAAACGAAGACCTCTTAATAGCAGCTTGCCACTTCTGGTCAAATGGCGTCAACGCATTCCTTTTTGGTCACGGCCCAATGTCCCCGACTCTGGCCGATGTGCGCATGATTACCGGCCTTGACATTACAGGATGTGTTCGTCCCTGGGATTTCAAAGGTTCCACAAGACAAACAGGGGTGAAACCAGGGAGCGGATACAAAAATTATATCCTGAACCATATGAAGGACGGCCCCCTTGGTGAAGTCGAATACAGGTTATTCCTGAATATGTGGCTGTGCAGGTTCATCTTCTGTGGTAAAGCCAATGAGCCTACCCTGAATCACATTGCAATGGCTTCACACTTAGCCAATGGTAATCGCTTTCCTCTTGGGAAATACCTCCTGGCAGTGTGTACCACATGCTTCATCAAACTGTCACCCAAATGTACACCAGCCAAAGGATAGCATGTGTCAACGGTCCTTGGTGGTTTGTCCAAATGTGGCTGCAACTGCACATGCACCAGATTATCGGTGTTGATCTGAACACCCGGCTCTTCCCTCCATCCAATTATCATGAAGGGGAACCCCAAGTCACCAGATGATGCCACACCTATGGAGAGGCTGCTTCAACTGTTCTCATCAAGCAGAATGTCAGCCAGCTCTTCGAGCTCTTCTTCAAAGGCTTCCAAAATCCTCTTTGGCTCCCTTATTTGGATAATGAAAATTTAACTCTCCCTTGTGAGTTCTCCTTCAAAACTGAACGCCAAGATGGAAGATTTCTGGAGATCCTTAATATCATCATCCACCCATGCATTCTACCGGCTGAATTCAGTGGAGGGAGGCTAA
Organism: Cenchrus americanus; assembly: GCA_947561735.1. Classification (NCBI taxonomy): domain Eukaryota; kingdom Viridiplantae; phylum Streptophyta; class Magnoliopsida; order Poales; family Poaceae; genus Cenchrus; species Cenchrus americanus. The sequence continues at coordinate 94,443,005 of OX387241.1, read as the reverse complement.
ACCACAGTACTTATGAATACTATCAGCCCAACATGATGGCTCGGCAACTTGGATGTGGCCAGATGCCCCCGATACTGTTTCTGCATGAATTCCTCAAGCCTAGAGAGGAAATCGAAGAGCTTACCCAGACCAGCAGGGTCTTTCAGTATGTGTGCAGTCCAACTGTTTACACTTGGCCCTTTACACCTACAACAGTAGCTCACCCCACCTTCAACTCCTGGTGGCAAGAATTCCATGACCATATCTTTAGTGAGCCTGTGCATTTGTCTGTATAGAACTGATGCCTGATTTTCAACCAACCTCAGAGGTAATATGATTAATCCTTAAATCAGACATTTCCTCCTCTAACCATGATCCTGATGTTTACTTTCTTTATCCACAGAACACAATGCCTGCCCCTCTAGCCAAGGAGATTGCTTACAATGCAGTGGGCCCAATCTCAGCATTGGGATTTAGATCACCAACCCTGGCTCAACTGATGGCTAGATATGCCACAACAGATCCAACTCTGTCCAGCATTACTGCTGACAGGAGGCAAGGCTTGTCTCTGATTGCACCTCCAAATGCTAAGAGGAGAAGAACCATCAAGAAAGTCCTTGTTGAGGTAAAATTTCTTCCTTTCTTGATCACAGGATTACTCTTTTCTGATAAATTCTGTCTCATGCAATTTCAGACTAGAACTCAGCAATCCTCAGCTCCAGAACCTGCCAATGCTGCATCCACTGGTATGACTTTTATCACTCTTTTCCCTTGAGGATCAACACTGGCACTCATCCTTGATCCGGTGTTTTCAGAGGAAGCAATGGTGGACAATCTTGTGGATGTCCCAGTATCTCAACAAGCAAGTCCACCCTGGGCTGAGCCACCTGTCCAAGTAGAGATCTCATCTTCATCAGAGACTCAATCACCCCCTGCTCAGACAGAAACACGAACCTCTCCAGAGGTAAATTTTCCAATCCAACCGGAACCATCAAGTCCTCCAAGGACTCAATCACCCATTGGCCAGGCATAAACATCAACCTTAGCAGAAGTGAACCCATTTCCTCTCTAGCCAGAAGCTCCCGAGTTACCAGAAATTGCATTAGCACCCTCTCACATAGAAGCTTCAGCTTTGCCTGGAGCACTCTCTTCACCAGTGGCTCCGGAAATTTCCCCTGAGACTGAACAAAACCCTGTTCCAGTTCAGGAAATCAGACACGAGGTACTTATTTGCATTTAACCCTGCTATCTTTTAGTTCCTGATACCCCTAACTCGGCAATGTTACTCTTTTAGGATCAGGCTCAGTCACCATCAATCCCACCAATGATGAACAATCCAATTGCCGAGACGAGGGAAAGGGTACCTCAAACTTTGTCAGAGGAAGTGCAAGAAAAGCTCAAGGAGATTTTTGCCTGGCTGCAAAGAGACGCGCGAGATCAGTTCAAAGATCTTGATCACTTTGAAGAAATGCTTGAACCCATCAGCCGGGAGCTCCCTGAGGACATCAATGCCTCACTTGAATCCATCTCCGGTCTGGAAATTCATTACGTGCCCATAAGATGAGCTCTGAGAAAGGTTTCCTCCCGCCCAGCTGTTGAACAGAAGAGGGCCAAAGCTGAACAAGCCGTGAAGGGAGCACAATCTCAGACTGAGAGTCACAAAGATACATTGGCCAATCTGCAAGCTGCTCGTGAATTGAAGATCGCCAGAAAAACCGCATTGGAGGCAGAACTGAGAAGTCTGTCAGCATCCTGTCCGACGCCCAGAAAGATTTTCAAGAACGGATGGAGAACTTTCACCAAGCAACATCGAATGCCTGCAATGTAATTGCGAAATATTTGAACATCTAGATGTTTCAATCGATGTGTAGCCGAACTGGTCGCTCTTGTATCATTTGCTCTTGCAATTTTATTTCTCTTTTCCTCTGCACATCCTTAACTGCAACGCTGAACGACCCATTCGGTAAAGAAATGCAAATACCCGAACGGCACTTTGACTTCTTTCAGCCGAGCCAGTCAACCGAATACGACTCAGCCTTGAACTCCAAACGACCTGACGGCGGATTGGTCAAGGAAACCTCTCCACCTTCCAATTTTCTTGGGATATGCGCCACGATCCAGAGCCACGACCTGAGGCCACGATCTGTCTTGCCAGGCCTATAAATGAAAACCGTAGGTGCCCCCAGCTCTCCACCAAGCCTTTAGCTCTCAAATCTTCGCCAATCTCAAGTCTTCTTTTTCCAACCAGCGCAAATCCCAGAAGCATGGCGAGCAGCAACAACCGGCGCCGCGCCGCTGATGAGGCGGAGGGGAGCCGCGCCAGTGCGCGCCGGAGGCAATGATCGTCAATTCTTCTTTTACGATTCATCTTTGATCCCCTTTTGTTTTTGACAATCATCCTTGTTTCAGGTTGATTCAATGGAATCCATCCTCTGCACCGGCTGGTCAGCCCTTACCGGACGACTCCTCGGAGTCCGACCATCACTCCCCCGTGCCCTACGGGGAACTTGACGCACTCCGCTTCAAGGCGGAGCTGGAGGTGGCCCAGCGCGAGCTGGAAGATGTCTCCAAAAAGGCTGGCATAGCTGAATTGGAGTGGGAAGACCAGCGCAAGCAGCTGCTGGAGACCATCGACGGTACGGCTCCGAAACCGCTCTTTGATCCAATCCGGCCTTTGATGCTAATTGTCACACCCTGAAATTTCCAATTTCAGGACGTGAATAGTGAAAACAATTAAACAATGATTTTCCCATAATTTTAAAACTTTTTCCAACATTTATTTCCTTTTCAGGGAATATAGTATAGGAAAATTCATTGTTTGATTTTCTAAATTAAATAAAAGTTATGTGTGTTGCATTCATGCCGATGCATCTAGTGGTTCTTCAGTGCAAAAAGGTTTCCAAAATGCGTTTAGGAGGTGTCCAAACTCTCCCGAGAATTTTCCGGATTTTTCTGGAATTTATTCTCATTTTTCTTGAGCTATTACTATTTATTAGAAGGCTCTAAAAATCTTTTTCATGAGCACCAAATGCTTTATTTGGATTGTTCATGTCTTAATCTATCTCTATGAATTTTCCTGGAATTTTTGTGATTTTCGGAGTATTTTTCGTGCCTCTAAACATTTTCTGGGCATTTCCTGAATTTGTTCTTGCACTGAAAAATATTTCGAAAAAAAGAAAATCTACCGGATTGGGCCGAGCCAGAGGCCCGACCCAACCCGCTCCGCCCTGTCCGCCCGACCCGACCTCGGTCCCGCCAAGGCCCATCGCGAGGCCTGGCCTCATGGTCGGGCGCCGCCGCCGGCCGCTAGCCTTGGCGTGCGTGCGCGCCCGGGCCCCCGTGCCCCGCGCCCTATAAAGGCGGCGCCCGAGGACGACCCCCGCGCGTGTGCCCCGCGCGCCGCCCCCGCCGCGCCCGCGGCCGCGCCGCCACCCCTGCGCGGGAGCCGAGCCGGCGAGCTCGCCGACCGCCGCCGGCCACCTCCCGATTCGGCGCATGGAAGCCTCGATTGGAGAAACTGCGACCGCCCGAAGCTCCGCGACATCGAGCCGCGCCTCCTCGGCCTCTTCCCGCGACCGGAAGCACCGAGCACCACCGCCGCGTGAAGCCGCCGCCGGCCGCCGTGGAGGTCCGCCACCGGCCGTCGCCGAGCGCCGCTGTCCATGCTCGATTCGTCGCGGCCTTCACCCGATGGACCAAACAGATGCCAGGAGGAGCTTCGCCTGGAGAAGTCGCACGCACTCCACCATAGGGATCGGTCATCCCGAGCTCCACCAGGCGGAACACGCCACTGCCTGCTCGTCGATCTCGTCCGAAATCCGGTCGCTACCCTTCATCTCCAACGATGGTGAGCACACCCATGAAATTCCCTTGATCTCCTCTCTCCGTTTTGTGTTTCACCCGAGCCCCTAGGTGTCCGGGACCTCGCCGATTTGATGCTCCAGGAGCTCCTGCACGCTCCTGTACGCCTTGAGCCCCTGTCCGTTCCTGCCTGGAGGTTGAAGAGATAAGGTGGTTTTCCTTTTAGGTCCCTAGGTTTCTCCAAAATAGATCCCTATTGTTTGTGTCTTGCACCTTTTATGGAAAACCCCCTAGAATAATCCCACCATTCGCACATAAATCCCACCCGACCCTTTTACAGATCTAACCCTGAACTATATCACTTTTGCAAGCACTGTGTAATGTTTCTTGTGAGTTTTATCTGCTACTCCCTGAGATCTATAGTTAATCGTGTATAGGTCCTTCCAATCTTGTTTAATCCATATCTTCCACGTTTTAGATCCGTTTTAATCCGTTCAAGTTGCGTTAGGTCCATAATAATGCAAAGCACGCTTTAGCAGAGTGTTTTCACCATGTTTTGTTTCTGAAAATAAAATTAATATTAATTTTGATTAATGACTAGTTATACATGTCTTTTCCAAATAAAAGCTATATAGATCTATACATCGTTTTTCATAAGCAAATTTAATTTGATTAATGTTCATATCACATGTTTTTGTACATAAAAGTTAATTAGATCTTTATCTCGATTTTCGTAAACCAAATGTTAATTTGTTTAATAGTTAATTAATCTTTTCTAATTAAAATTTGATTAGGCTTTTACAACGGCTTTTACAATAAATATTAATTTGTTTAATGCCAATACCATAATGTTTTTAATAATAATATGATCTACTCGAGTTACAAAGTTTCGTTTAGACTGTTCATATAGTTTAGTTTTTCTAAATTAAATGTTTAATCGGTTTAATCAATATATGAATCTTTATTAATAAAACTTGACTAGTTCTTTAAACCAGTTTCGTAAATAAAGTTTAATATTGCATTAATGTCAACATAGGGTATTTTATTTCCGAAATATCCTTTATATTTGTTTTGTTAATTAAACTGAACCTAGCTCATAGCCTTGCTCTCTCATAAATGCAAATGGTTCGTTAGACGTTCTTTATCAAGCTTTATCTAAGTGTGATCTTTCCGGTCCTTGCTCAATCTTCCACAACCATCTCTTTAAAGCAAACCAAGCCTTTCTTCCTCTAAGCATGGTTTGTGTGCTTTAGTGATCCATCTAATCAAGCCTATCCTTTAGTGCGTTCTTTTAAAGCTTTCTTATGATTGGTGCTTTGTTCTTAGTATATGCTTGTTTGTTTGCTTTGTGTATGTTTGTGCCCGATGATTGATGCGCTTAGAGTGAACGCCGTTCGAGAAGCTTTGAAGAGCAAGAGGTTGAAGAGTTTCTGAGCAACTACTTTGGTTAAAGGCAAGTGTGTCCTTGATCTTTTGTCCTAAGAATTATGTTTAATCACTCATTGCATATGCTTGCATTAATATGATGGGACCCATGTTTAAGGTTTGACTAGTGTTATTTATCTTGTGCCTTGATCAAACGGGTTTATCTTTATGTTGGGTAGTTATGCTTCGTTGCTATACCTTGGGATATGGTGGTTTTAATGAACATTAATGATGAATCATGATATACCTTTGATGCTATATATCTTTGGATGTTTAATACAAGACCATATGTATAATCGGAACATGGAGAACCACCCAGGAAAACAGTGCGACCACAAGACATATGGCTCTGTCTTGGCTTATTAATTAGTGAACTGGGTGTTAGGTATGCTTTACCTGATAAAGGTTGGGGGCTGGCGGGTAGTGGCGTATGGACCTGCTCGGGCGTAGGTGTGGGCTTAGCTAAGACACGGTACTCGTCCGGGAGCTTTATACGTTGCACTGACCAGGTAACCTAGCGGGCAGCCTACATCTGGGGATCTTTGTAACGGCCTCGTAGCGTCCCTATGCAATCACACCTCGGTAGTGTGGTATGATGCTTGGCCGGCATCACATGGTTGGGTTTAAAGTTCTTCGGGACATTTACGCGACTTGTGGGTAAAGATGTACAACCTCTACAGAGTGTAAAACTAACTAGTTAGCCATGCTCACGGTCAAGAGCGGCCTGGACCCTCACATGATAATTGAACTTGAAGATGGACTTAAATCGTGTTCTCTGGTTATGCCTGCCATATGCTTATGGCGCATTTCTCATCTTTATGCTTAATTGTGTGTTGGTATAAACTTATACTTTATTAGTAATCAGGTGCTAATAAAACTTGATCAACTAAAATTGCTTAAATGCTTTGAGCCAGTCCACTATAAAGCCTTTGCATTCATATCTTTTTCCACACTTGCTGAGTACGACAAGTGCTCACCCTTGCTATAAACATTGTTGCTCAGAAGGAGGAAGCTACTTTGAAGTCTTGTGAAGATGTTGCTGGTGCTAGGCGTATGCAACCCCCAGTCGATTGCCTGTGATGTTTGGTGCCTTCGTTTCTAGGATTAAGCGTAAATCTCTGATAATCTTTCTTTTTCTTACGTGATACTGTTTCTGTATTCACTTATACGTCACTATATGCATGAAACTTGATCCTGGCATGCATATAGGTATGCACTTGGTTTCCTTCGGAAAATCGGGTGTGACAGAGTGGTATCAGAGCTGTATCGACTGTAGGACGTAAGCCTAGTTAGTATTGGTCGTTTCTTGATGCCTCTTTTGTTCTACAATCCCTCCTTACCTTATCCTTGACCTATCTCATGAATTATCTCACATCTTAACCCTATTTTTTTATCTCCATACCATGAATTCTTGTATATTTATCTTCACTCTCCTTGAACATTTCTTCGATCTCGCCTGTGCATTCTTTCAAGCAATAACACCCCCTTGATTCATTGGTAGAACCGTTACCCTTGATATTCCATCTATTCGCGCAGCTCTCCGACACATTAGCGCTGTTTCAATTTTATCTCGAGCTACAGAACTCCGATTGACACGAAACTAGTTGGGTTAGTTCCCAAATTTCATAACAAATTTTCTGTCAAAAATTCAGCCCCATCCAAAACTTATCCTGGGAGCTATGCATGAAACATGGGAGTGGTCAGAATCTGTAAAATTCTGCTGACCTAGTTACTTTCAATATTCTATATCTCGGGCTATAGACCTCCGATTGAGGTAAATCCAATTGGAGTAGTTCAGGAATTTCATCAGCCTCACTCTGTCCAAAATTCAGCAGTATTAGTTTTGTATCCAAAGAGATACCTACGAATTAGTGGAGCATTCAGAATCTGTCAACACTGCTGACATATTCATCTTGTTTAATTCGTATCTCGAGTTCTAAACCTCCGATTGAGGTGATTCCAGTTGGGATGAACTCGTAATTTCGTACTCCTTGATCTAGGAGAAATCCATTAGTTGTGGATATCCTTGCTGGGAGCTACATCTGATCTATTAGGAGGATACCCTCTGACTTTATTAACAACGTGTAGTGTCGTTCCCTTAACCATGTCTTGTTTGGTGAAGTTCTGTGCTTGTATGATGATGCTTGGTTTTATGATATTGTTTGAGTTGGTTCCTTTGAAGTGAGTGTTGGTGTATTGTGGATCCTATATCTGCAATGACATCAGTTGCCTAGTTGGGTTTCTCTTTTGTACCTCCCACATCCTTGCTATCTCTCTCTGCTCTAATGAAGGACATCATAAGAAGGAATTGAAGACAACACCAATGTCAACAAGCAAATGCTACTGCCACCATCGTCAGGTAAAAGTGAGCGAGATGAAGAAAAGACGACCTCACTCTACTTTCTTTCCCACCTTGAGCTTGCTCCTATCCCATCTAACTCACTCTGATGAAGACCCCAATGAATAAGGCAAGATGAGGAATAAAGATTTCACACTGATCAACAAAAGAGGATGACTTCCTACCTACTTCGATCACAATGTTTTTGTATATCTCCCTCCTCCTTGCTTTTTCTTTCTTCGAATCTCGGGACGAGATTCCGTTTAAGGGGGGTAGATTTGTCACACCCTGAAATTTCCAATTTCAGGATGTGAATAGTGAAAACAATGAAACAATGATTTTCCCATAATTTTAAAACTTTTTCCAACATTTATTTTCTTTTCAGGGAATATAGTATAGAAAAATTCATTGTTTAATTTTCTAAATTAAATAAAAGTTATGTGTGTTGCATTCATGCTGATGCATCCAGTGGTTCTTCAGTGCAAAAAGGTTTCCAAAATGCGTTTAGGAGGTGTCCAAACTCTCCCGAGAATTTTCTGGATTTTTCTGGAATTTATTCTCATTTTTCTTGAGCTATTTCTATTTATTAGAAGGCTCTAAAAATCTTTTTCATGAGCACCAAATGCTTTATTTGGATTGTTCATGTTTTAATCTATCTCTATGAATTTTCCTGGAATTTTTGTGATTTTCGGAGTATTTTTCGTGCCTCTAAACATTTTCTGGGCATTTCCTGGATTTCTTCTTGCACTGAAAAATATTTCGAAAAAAAAGAAAATCTACCGGATTGGGCCGAGCCAGAGGCCCGACCCAACCCGCTCCGCCCTGTCCGCCCGACCCGACCTCGGGCCCGCCAAGGCCCATCGCGAGGCCCGGCCTCATGGCCGTGGCGCCGCCTCCCGCCGCCGGCCTTGGCGTGCGTGCGCGCCCGGGCCCCCGTGCCCCGCGCCCTATAAAGGCGGCCGCCCGAGGCCGACCCCGCGCGTGTGCCCGCGCGCGCCGCCCCCCGCCGCGCCCCGCGGCCGCGCCGCCGCCCCTCGCGGGGAGCCGAGCCGGCGAGCTCGCCGACCGCCGCCGGCCACCTCCCGTTTCGGCGCATGGAAGCCTCGATTGGAGAAACCGCAACCGCCCGAAGCTCCGCGACGTCGAGCCGCGCCTCCTCGGCCTCTTCCCGCGACCGGGGGAAGCACCGGAGCACCACCGCCGCGTGAAGCCGCCGCCGGCCGCCGTGGAGGTCCGCCACTGGCCGTCGCCGAGCGCTGCTGTCCATGCTCGATTCGTCGTGGCCTTCACCCGATGGACCAAACAGACGCCAGGAGGAGCTTCGCCTGGAGAAGTCGCACGCACTCCACCGTAGGGATCGGTCATCCCGAGCTCCACCAGGCGGAACACGCCACTTCCTGCTCGTCGATCTCGTCCGAAATCCGGTCGCTACCCTTCATCTCCAACGATGGTGAGCACACCCATGAAATTTCCTTGATCTCCTCTCTTCGTTTTGTGTTTCACCCGAGCCCCTAGGTGTCTGGGACCTCGCCGATTTGATGCTCCAGGAGCTCCTGCACGCTCCTGTATGCCTTGAGCCCCTGTCCGTTCCTGCCTGGAGGTTGAAGAGATAAGGTGGTTTTGCTTTTAGGTCCCTAGGTTTCTCCAAAATAGATCTCTATTGTTTGTGTCTTGCACCTTTTATGGAAAACCCCCTAGAATAATCCCACCATTCGCACATAAATCCCACCCGACCCTTTTACAGATCTAACCCTGAACTATATCACTTTTGCAAGCACTGTGTAATGTTTCTTGTGAGTTTTGTCTGCTACTCCCTGAGATCTATAGTTAATCGTGTATAGGTCCTTCCAATCTTGTTTAATCCATATCTTCCACGTTTTAGATCCGTTTTAATCCGTTCAAGTTGCGTTAGGTCCATAATAATGCAAAGCAAGCTTTAGCGGAGTGTTTTCACCATGTTTTGTTTCTGAAAATAAAATTAATATTAATTTTGATTAATGACTAGTTATACATGTCTTTTCCAAATAAAAGCTATATAGATCTATACATCGTTTTTCATAAGCAAATTTAATTTGATTAATGTTCATATCACATGTTTTTGTACATAAAAGTTAATTAGATCTTTATCTCGGTTTTCGTAAACCAAATGTTAATTTGTTTAATAGTTAATTAATCTTTTCTAATTAAAATTTGATTAGGCTTTTACAACGGCTTTTACAATAAATATAAATTTGATTAATGCCAATACCATAATGTTTTTAATAATAATATGATCTACTCGAGTTACAAAGTTTCGTTTAGATTGTTCATATAGTTTAGGTTTTCTAAATTAAATGTTTAATCGGTTTAATCAATATATGAATCTTTATTAATAAAACTTGACTAGTTCTTTACACCGGTTTCGTAAATAAAGTTTAATATTGCATTAATGTCAACATAGGGTATTTTATTTCCGAAATATCCTTTATATCTGTTTTGTTAATTAAAATGAACCTAGCTCATAGCCTTGCTCTCTCATAAATGCAAATGGTTCGTTAGACGTTCTTTATCAAGCTTTATCTAAGTGTGATCTTTCCTGTCCTTGCTCAATCTTCCACAACCATCTCTTTAAAGCAAACCAAGCCTTTCTTCCTCTAAGCATGGTTTGTGTGCTTTAGTGATCCATCTAATCAAGCCTATCCTTTAGTGCGTTCTTTTAAAGCTTTCTTATGATTGGTGCTTTGTTCTTAGTATATGCTTGTTCTTTTGCTTTGTGTATGTTTGTGCCCGATGATTGATGCGCTTAGAGTGAACGCCATTCGAGAAGCTTTGAAGAGCAAGAGGTTGAAGAGATTCTAAGCAACTACTTTGGTTAAAGGCAAGTGTGTCCTTGATCTTTTGTCCTAAGAATTATGTTTAATCACTCATTGCATATGCTTGCATTAATATGATGGGACCCATGTTTAAGGTTTGACTAGTGTTATTTATCTTGTGCCTTGATCAAACGGGTTTATCTTTATGTTGGGTAGTTATGATTTGTTGCTATACCTTGGGATATGGTGGTTTTAATGAACATTAATGATGAATCATGATATACCTTTGATGCTATATATCTTTGGATGTTTAATACAAGACCATATGTATAATCGGAACATGGAGAACCACCCAGGAAAACAGTGGTACCACAAGACATATGGCTCTGTCTTGGCTTATTAATTAGTGAACTGGGTGTTAGGTATGCTTTACCTGATAAGGGTTGGGGGCTGGCGGGTAGTGGCGTATGGACCTGCTCGGGCGTAGGTGTGGGCTTAGCTAAGACACGGTACTCGTCTGGGAGCTTTATACGTTGCACTGACCAGGTAACCTAGCGGGCAGCCTACATCTGGGGATCTTTGTAACGGCCTCGTAGCGTCCCTATGCAATCACACCTCGGTAGTGTGGTATGATGCTTGGTTGGCATCGCATGGTTGGGTTTAAAGTTCTTCGGGACTTTTACGCGACTTGTGGGTAAAGATGTACAATCTCTGCAGAGTGTAAAACTAACTAGTTAGCCGTGCTCACGGTCAAGAGCGGCCTGGACCCTCACATGATAATTGAACCTGAAGATGGACTTAAATCGTGTTCTCTGGTTATGCCTGCCATATGCTTATGGTGCATTTCTCATCTTTATGCTTAATTGTGGGTTGGTATAAACTTATACTTTATTAGTAATCAGGTGCTAATAAAACTTGATCAACTAAAATTGCTTAAATGCTTTGAGCCAGTCCACTATAAAGCCTTTGCATTCATATCTTTTTCCACACTTGTTGAGTACGACAAGTGCTCACCCTTGCTATAAACATTGTTGCTCAGAAGGAGGAAGCTACTTTGAAGTCTTGTGAAGATGTTGCTGGTGCTAGGCGTACGCAACCCCCAGTCGATTGCCTGTGATGTTTGGTGCCTTCGTTTCTAGGATTAAGCGTAAATCTCTGATAATTTTTCTTTTTCTTACGTGATACTATTTCTGTATTCACTTATATGTCACTATATGCATGAAACTTGATCCTGGCATGCATATAGGTATGCACTTGGTTTCCTTCGGAAAATCGGGTGTGACACTAATCACATTTTTCTTGCACTTTGCAGCCCGTGACGCCGAGCTCAACCAGCTAAAGATGCTGGTGGAGCAATTGGTTGACAAGGTGAATGCCCGCGGAGATACGCCGGCGGAGCGCCTTGCTGCGGTGGAGCACCGCATGGACGAAGTGGCCACCCATGGCATCCGCTTGGGCACCACTTTGGGCGTGGCCGCCATGGCGACGCACACTGACGTCGACTACTCCATCAGGCCGCGCGGCTTCCGGGGCGGCGCGCCAGAAGACATCGAGGAGATCGAGATCATCTTGGAGCGCCTCGATGGCCACGGCAACGCCATTGTCGAATTCACTCATCCCCAATCTGTGTTGAACAGGCTCTTTGACTAGATTGTATTAGGGATGTTTGATATCGGCAATAAATAAAGAACTTTTGATTTCTGTGCTTGCACTGCGATGATTTTTCTCCATGTTTGCATCCATGAATTTTGTTTTTTTCTCAAACGGATTCGGGAACTTGCTTGAGCCGAACACGCGAAAACAGATGCCCCTTGGCGCAAAATCCGCAGAAGATCCTCGAATCGGCAATCCATAAGAACTGTTCAAACGAAAACCCTTCGCATTCGGGAAGAAAACCCTGCCGCTTGGTATTCCAACAGTGCACGCTGGCCAGTCATCACTCCCAATGCACTCCCTCGGTCAATAAAATAGTCTGCTGAGATGCCCTGCAAATCCACTCGCACACTCATCCATCACTTCTCATCTCCTCCCCTGTCCTTAGAGGAAAAAACCCCAAGGCCATGGACAAAGGCAAGCAACCCCAGGAGAGCAGCACTCCGAAGAAACGCACGATTCGAGGGTGAGTTTTCCCTTGATTTACTCCTTGTTTTCTCATATGATTTCGTGCTTTACCTCCTCTATACCTTTCCTTTTTCAGCCTTGATCTGCTTCCTGAGGAACTCATCGGGACCGAAGACATCCCTGAGTACATCTCCTCTGATTCTTCCCTCGAAGCAGAGGATGCCACGCCCGAGCAGAGAACCAGCCATCAACTGCGCCGCCGCGTTCGGCACTTGGAGCATGACCTCAGGGACATCACCGCTCGTTGCCAGGCCGAGCGCGAGCGTCGCATGGCTTTGGAGGCATTAGTGGGAGGTAAATGTTTCTAGTTCTTTCTTAACTTCGCGTTCACATCTGGAATTTTGCCCCCAATAACCGCTCCTCTGCTTCAGATGTCTTTGATAGGTACAACAACCTGAAAGCGGCTTGGGACAGCTTGGTGGAGGCAGCAAATCATGGTCACCCCCATGCATTCCAAGTTGCCGTCACGGTGGTCCTGGAGCAACTGAAGAGGGAGCAGCCGAAGAAGCAAAGAAAAGATTGAATCATACTTTCGCTTCTTCCTCCAGGCCTTCTGCTTCCCGCCTCCTCGAAGTCTTGATCACCAGGGTTGTTGGATGTAAACCTGCAAGAAGCAGTTGTAATGTAGTTTTGTGCTAAGGGCAATGCATGTAGGCACTGGCCGTTCCTTCTGTTTGTGAATTTTTGTTCTAAAGGCGGCCTTGTTCTTGAGCGCCGGCTATTCCTGTATCAGATGCATGTAACCCCACTGCTGGTGATCACCGATCGATTTCAATACTAGGATAATATTTCTTCAAATATCTCCCATTTATTGCAGCGGAAAATTCTTCTCCTAGTAAAGTTTTCAATATGTATGCATTACCAGGGACGCATCTGACCATGCGAAAGGGTCCTTCCCAGTTAGGGGACCATTTGCCGAATTCACTGTACTTGGTTCCAATCGGCAGTAACGCTTTCCAAACCAACTCTCCTTCTGCAAATTGCCTAACTTTTACTTTCTTGTTATAGTACTTGGCAACCCGCAGCTTGTTCTTTTCGATATTTTCCAGGGCCCTAAGACGGATCATGTGCAAATCTTCTAGCTCATCCATCATTAAGCCACTATAATCTTTGGAGCTCAAATCCTTCTGCAAAACCACTCTCCTCGAATCTGATTGTATCTCCCAAGGCAAAACCGCATGGTGTCCATAAACCAATTCATAAGGAGATGTTTTTGTAGCTCCATGAGGGGCCATTCGGTAAGCCCATAACGCTTCACTAAGTACCGAATGCCGCCTCCTTGGCTTCTGGTCGATCTTCTTTTGTATAAGCTTGATCATGATCTTATTAGAAGCCTCTGCCTGACCATTAGCTTGGGCATAATAGGGAGAAGAATTAAACAATTTGATTCCCATGCTTTCGGCAAACTCTCTGAACTCCAGGGACACGAATTGGGCCCCTTGATCAGTTGTGATTGACTGAGGGATTCCAAACCGATAGATGATGTGTTCCTTGACAAATTCAACCATGTTTTCCGACGTCACCTTCTTTAGTGGAATTGCCTCAACCCATTTAGTAAAATAATCTGTAGCCAAAAGCACAAACTTATGCCCCTTGCTAGATGGTGGATTAATCTGGCCAATCAAGTCTACACCCCAGCCCCTGAATGGCCATGGCTTGATAATGGGATTTAACGCTGATGCGGGGACCCTTTGAATATTTCCAAACCTCTGGCAGTCTTGACATCCCTTGTAATACTCAAAGCAGTCCTCCAGTATCGTCGGCCAAAAGCACCCAGCTTGCCTGATAACCCATTTCATGCGGTAGGCCGATTGGTGTGCTCCACATATCCCATCATGCACTTCACTCATCATCCTTTTGGCTTCTTCTGGACCCAGGCATCGTAACAACACCCCATCTAATGATTTGTAAAACAAATTATCATCCAGAAGAACGAATTTTATGGCCTTGTACCTGAGCTCCCTAGAGACCATTCGGGATGGATCTTCCAAATAATCAACGATCTCTTTTCTCCAATCATCCTCCGCAAGATCCGTTCCCAGTGCACATATGTCTGCAGCAAATGCTTCTTGGCTCTCTTTGTAACCAGAGGCGCTCTGAGCCAACCTGTTCGCTTCTTCGTTATGTTCCCTAGGAATATGCTGTAGAGTCACCAACGGAAAGCTCTTCAAGATTTCCCTGCATTCTTCGTAGTAACTCCTCAGCGCTTCACTTTTACATTCGTATTGGCCGTTCAATTGCTTGATCACCAACTCTGAATCTCCATAAACCTCAACCGAAACGGCCCCGGCTTCTCTCAAATATTGAAGCCCCCGAAGCAACGCCTCGTACTCAGCTTGATTGTTTGTAACAGTGGGCTGTATAGGGATAGCAAACTCAAACATCTCACCTCTAGGCGAAATCAGCAAAATCCCTACTCCCCCACCTTTACCACATGATGACCCATCAAAAAATAAAGCCCAAGGAGTAATTTCAAACCATGCTTTTGGGTGCACTCCAAGGTCCTTTTCACATCTTCCAAATGTGTGTCATGACTTAGGGACTTGATCACGACATCATTAATGTAAATTTCAACAACTTTGCCGATCAACTCGTGAAAGATGTAATTCATGGCTCGCTGATAAGTTGCACCGGCATTTTTCAACCCAAATGTCATGACTATCCATTCAAACAGGCCTATATGACTAGGACATCTTCTATTGCCATAAAAATTTGGTTGTATCCCGCATTGCCATCCATGAAACTGATAACTTTGTGCCCAGCAGCGGCGTCAACCAACAAATCGGCAACAGGCATGGGGTAACCATCCATCGGAGTAGCTCTGTTCAAATCCCTGAAATCTATGCAGACCCTCATCTTTCCATTCTTCTTGTAAACAGGGACAATATTAGAGATCCACTCCGCATATCTGCATGGCCGAACGAAGTTTGCATCAAGTAATCTTTCAACTTCTTTCTTCACATCGGCCAATACTTCATCCTTGTAGATTTTCCGGGGTGGTTGCTTGTATGGTTTAAAACCAGATTTGATTGGCAACCGATGCTCAACAATGGAACGGTCCAGTCCAGGCATCTCCGAATAATCCCAGGCGAAGCAATCTTTATATTCCTTGAGTAGCTTGATTAATTCCTCCCTGAAGTCTGATTGCAAGTTTGCGCTGATGAATGTCGGCCTTGGTTTGTCACCGCTTCCAATGTCAACTTCCTCTAATTTATCGGCCGACATGATTCCTCGTCCCAATTTGCCATCAGTACCATCGACGGGGTTATCCATTAAAAATTGCTATAAGAGCCGACTGCTTGAATCGGCTGTTGATCGCTGCTGACAGGCTCAATAGGACCTTCTCCCCAGTCTTTCCCTGAGAAACAGTCAATGCCTTGATACTCCCAGAAAGCTGGTTCCATATTTGCAACGCTCACGGAGTCATCTGCTTGGACCACCTCAATATCATCATCTACCCATTGGATGAGCTGCTGATGCATGGTAGATGGGACGCAGCAGTTGGCGTGAATCCAGTCCCGTCCAAGCAGTAGGCTGTAGGCTCCTTTACCTTCGATAACAAAGAAGGTTGTGAGCAGTGTCTTGGACCCGATCATCAGATCCACGTGGGCGCATCCCTTGGTGTCTGAAGGATTCCCGGCGAAATCATTCAGTATTATGCTTGTAGGTGTCAGATCGCCAGGGCCCATGCCAAGTTTTCTGAAAGTGGTGTACGGCATTACATTGACCGCCGCTCCACCTTCGACAAACATCTTGGTCAATGGCTTGCCATTGACATATCCCTTCAAGTATAGCGGCCTCATGTGTCGATTTTTGGCCGGTTTGTCGAAGACGGCTTGCTTGGCCAGCACCAGCTGCGCCATCAGTCCCTCAATCTGCTCATCGTCCAAGGATGCCTCTCCTGCACAACCTGATTAGCAGGAGCCATAAATTCATTCGGCAGAAAATATACCATGCACACCGGATCCGAACGGTTTGACCCTTCAGGTTTATCCTTTGGACGCCACACCTGTCTTGTCTGGATCCCGGCCTGCCTCAGTTTACGGTTCCTCAAGCGTTGAACCCTCCTTTTCTGACTCTTTCTTAGGCCAGGCGGGCACCATTGCCCCTTTTGCCAGATGTACTCGTCCTCGTCTTCCTCTTGATCAGCCCACCTTAAATCAGCTTCTCTTCCTGGGATGATCAATGATTTCAATTTTTTAACGCCGATCCTTGCTAGGATGTATCCTTCCAATTCTTTCATGGACGGATCGGTGATTGGCAGTCTCCTGTCTATACTCAAAATACCTATCACTGCATTTAGGGCAATTTCTCAGTGTGGGAAGCTTCAACCCTTCGTTCCAGCAGTGCCTGAAGAATGCACACCCCCAGTGCGCGCGCTCCTGCTCGCGCGTATATTGCTCTAGATCTCTCTTGCGTGCTTCCTCTTCGGCCCTGCGCCTCTCCTCCTCGTACTTTCGTTTCTGGTAGCGCTCTCTTTCCAGCTGGCGCTGCCATTTATTGAGGAGGATACGCGTGGTCACCCTGGGTTTGGCTCTGGATGATTCCCCGATCTCGACATGGCTCTTGAGAACGCGGGGGGCCTCACCATGCACCTGCTCCAAGGTCACTTGACGTTCTGGGTCTACTGCTCCATCCTGCCTTTCCCTAGTTGAAGTCAAGACTTTGACCTTGCCCTTCTCCTCGGCTGTCACCATGTTGATGGAAAAGCCTACCATGTTCTGAGGAAAAGGGTGGCCGTCCAGTTTCATCTTGTTATAAAATTTGAGATGTCCCTCCTGGATAGCTTTCTGGATCCTCATCCTGAAGACCCTGCAGTCGTTGATGGAGTGCGAGTTCCTGTCATGGAAGCCACAGTAACGTTTCTCCTTTACTCCATCGGGACGAAGCATGGAATGCCCTTCGGGAAATTTGATTCGGCCTTCCTTCACCAGGAGCTCAAACAGCTTATCAGCTTTAGTGATGTCGAAATCATAGGTGCCTTTGGTCTGTTTGACCCAGCGCTGATTCGTGGTCAACGGTTCTTTCCCCCACATGATTTCGGCCGCAGCCACATCCTGGTCATCATCAGAATCCTCCGTTTGGTCGGCTTTGTCCAGAAACTGATTGTAGATATCCACCACGTCGTGCTGTTTGCCGAACCTGGCATCTTTCTTGAAACCGTAGGCTTGGTTGCTCATCAATGACAGCTTTTGGGACAGTTGGCCCAGGTTATCGAATTCCATGCCGAACAGCTTTTCATGCACGGCCGGCAGCATCCCGGCAACGGCCATGTCAGCCAACTGGTCATCTGGCAGATTTAGCGAAAAACACATGCCCTTGACTTCCCTGAACCTCCTGATGAACTCCAAGGGCGTCTCACTGTGCCTCTGCTTCAGGGTAGCGAGGTCGATCAGCTTCTTCTCTGCGCTGCCGCTGAAATAGTGGGCGTGGAATCTCCGTTCCAGCTCTCTCCATGTGCTAACTGATTTAGGGGGCAAAGATGAAAACCATTGGAACGCCGCGCCCGTCAGTGACATGGGGAAGTATCTGACCCTGAATGCCTCTTCAGATGAGCACTCCCCGAGCTGCATCAAGTAGCGAGCAATATGCTCCGTCGTGCTCGTGTCATCCTGCCCGGAGAACTTTGTGAATTCCGTCGGAGGCTTTACTCTTGGCGGCAGGATCACGTTGTAGTACCATTCCGGGAACGGAGGCGTGTAGGCAGGTCCTTGCATTTTTGGTTTGAGGCCGAATTGATTCTGCATCAAGTCGGCCATCTTCTGTGCCAGGATATCATCCTCCTGCGTGCCCGTAGCTGGTCCGTAACCCGGATTCGGGAGAGTATCGATGGCTCCGTAGTTCCCCACCTCGTGGTAGCCTCCGCCGTATAAATTCCTCTGCAGCTTTGTTGCTAGGCCGGAGCAATCCTGTAGCCGGAAGCAAGCGGGGCTCCAGGCGAGCCGAATGCCAACTCCCCGTACGTGGGCTGGTACGGGTTCGGGCACGTTGCACGGGTTGACTCGCGCCGCCCTGCGGTGGTGGGCCGGACCGGTCGCCCTCTCGCGGCTGCGGTGGGGGGGCCGAACGGGCCGACCTCCGGCACCTTGTGGAGGAGGGCCGGAAAGCTTGGCTCCCCGGCGCTGCGGAGGAGGCCGGGCCGGGCCGGCTCGCAATGGCGGTTGAGAACTGGACTCGCCCATCTCCATGGTGCCTCCTTGAATGGGTGTTTTATTGAACACCTGCTCCATGCCTGGACCGAAGACAGCCACCATCATTTGTTTGAACGCACCCAGGAAAGCTCTATGGTGCCTGCTTTGGATGTGGTCCGCGGTATCTCGGAACACTTGCATGCATTCCTCCCTTTCCTGCTGGGTTGTAGCGTCACTCTCCCCTGGCAACAACACCCTGGGAATCTCATTTTTTAAGTATGGGACGCCGCTCCTGTTCTTCTTGAATGATAGCAAACACTTCTGTTGGAACTGATCCACGGCATCCTGCAGCTGTTGCCGCTGTTCCGGAGAGAGGTCTTCGATGTTGACATCCATGATATCCCCGATGTCAGGCATCTTGATTTTCGGCTGTGGTCCCACTGGGCGTGCCAAAAAGTGTGTTGATGCGAAATCTGCACCTAGCGCCAAGCACACAGCAAGCCGAACAAGCTGGCTTCACACGTGAAGAGATCACAAGACGTGCCAGTCAATTTTTCCTGAAAATTAACAAAAGACAAAATAGTTAAATTCCAAAGCTTGGAACTTGCCGGGTGGTACCAGACAGTTCCATATTTACGGCTATAAAGCCAAATGAGATGACATATAGCTATAGAAAGCTATCGCGACAAAGAACCGAAACTATTTGGGAGCTTTAAAAAGGAAAAAGTAACATAGCCGAATAGATGACGTAAGCATGACGATGAATCGGTCTTTGTTTGGACAAAGATGCACGTGCGCAAGACCGTGACCGATCCCCGTGGTGATCAACATTAAATAATAAATGAAGTAAAAGCGCGAGCATAAATATGTAATAAACAAGCACGCATAGGCCCAAAGCACTAGTCTACCGCATGTCTAGGTACTTTAAAACTCGTCGGGTACGACACCAAGCGAATCTATCCACCGCATGATACAACTTGCTTGGGATCGTGCCACCTTCCACAAATAGATCTATCCACCGCATGATACGATCTAAATATGGAAAGCTAAAAGCATACAATATTTAAGGCATAAATTATGCACGTGTTTTACTCATGAGGAACATAACCGAACATGGCTGAACAGCCGATTCGGGGTCCATGAAGAAGGAACGAACATTACCAAGTAAGATAAATCTATCAGATTGATTTGAAATCTAATCTACCGGATGATTAGCTCCAAAGCAACCCAAAAACCTGCATCTACCGCGTGATACCCAGTTCTTTCAAGATTTATACAAGCTTTGGCAAGCTTGAACCCGCAACACGTAACAACCTAGATCGATTCGGTTTTGGCTATCAAAAAGCACGTGATCCACGTGTTATTGAAGCTATGGACACGAACTTGACTTGCATAAGGATCATCGAAAGGGATAAAGCCGATCCAAACCAATCTAGATTGGGCAAAAAGGTGTTATATGAATTTAAAAATAAAGCAAAAACCCAAAGCAACACAGGGTAACTTAATGAATCTATTGAATCTTGCCAAAATTCAATAGAGCCGATAACTAGCTTCAAGCTAGATCTTAGCCTACCGCATGGCTCATGACCTAACAAGAAACCTTCTTGAACCAAGCTTGAATCTACCGCATGACACTAAGCATGGTAACAAGACTACTTGCATCAGATCTAAATCCACCGCATGATACTAGATATGATACAAGGTTGCCGGTACTCACGGAGGTCGACGGATCGATGAACCCTCTCGAAGAACTCGACGACACGACAAATGGACTCTAGGGTTTGGCGTAAAGCCGGTTTGTATTGAGAATGATTTCGTCTATCTGTTACATACATTCAGGGTTCATATTTATACCCTGCCAAGCACGACCTTGAATGGATTTGATACCTAATTTATCTCTAAGCTTGATCGCTTATCCATTCATTCGTCCTTTCCGCTCGGGCCACGTCACCATATAATCCCGTAAAATCAGCTCAACAGCTTCCTTGCCGAACGGAAGCAGATAGCCGACCGCGGATTTTTCTGCCGAACGCATCTGAAGAAACCTTCCTTCTGCCGGACGGATTTCTCACCGAGTTGGACCCACAAGTCAGACTCCTTACCAAATTTTGGTGTTAACAATGACGAGCGGCGTCGGGTGGTGCCCGAGCGCGGAGGCGTTGCGACGCACGTCGAGCCCCACGCCGCGGCGGCGGCCATGGCGGGCGCAGGGCTCGTCCAACGCGAGGAAGGGCGTTGTCGAGACGTCGTCGAGGTGGTGCAGATGTCTAGGGAGCCCAAGTGATGGCTAAGCTCGCCGGCGGCCATGGTTCGTAGAGACTTACGCCAGGTGCTCGATGAAATGCCGATGAGGATAGAAAGTTTCATGGGCAGTGGTAAACATACCTGTAGCTAGTGAAGATTACCCAGATCTTTTTTGTGCAGCAAAGCAAACACAATCCCAACAGAACCAGGCTAGATTGGGCCAGGGGGACAAACATGCGACATTGCACCATTGCAGTCGTGCTCTGGCTGGCCTGGCCGTGACGGACGGGCCGAGCCAGCCTCAGCCACCCTCGCAAACGCACCCCAAAAGGCTCGGAATCAATCCAATAGTCAAGAGGTGTGGAACCAATCCGGCTCTACGGTATCTTGTTTTACCTATCATTATTGGTAAATTAATTTTTGATCCGGAATAAATCCGAGCTCTTATCATAATTTTCTTCAAACATTTATTATTCCGGCCGGATTGAATCCCACGTAAGCGAACAAGCCCTTAGTATTTTTTAATAGCGCACCTGGATTGAATTTGAACGGAAACTGCATCACTTCTTGCGAGCATGTACTCGCTCTTACGTTTCTTGGTTCGATTTGAGAGCCAGTGTACTCAAGCTTTGAACCATTATTATGCTCGCAAGAAGTGAACCGAGTGACGGTAATGTTATAACTGTGCTATGAATGATTGTTCCCCGCCAGGTTCGAATGCCTGTTCCTCAGGAGTCAAGAGTATCTCTGTTATCCATGATCATCATCCGTCTTCTTCTGTTCGTGTGGCTGGATGTTGGTGCTGATTTGTTCTAAGTTGGTTGTTGAAGACGATTTGTTTTGAGAGAAAATTACTCTACTAAGTTGATTGTTGGTTCTGATTTGTTCAGAAAGAAAATTACCAGTGAAGGTCTACTAGCTGGTCTCTGGTCCTTTCTGAGAGAAAAAAAAAGTACGGTTGACTGGTTGGGGCTATTGGAATGTTGACATCGAAGTAATCAACATTTCCAATGTAACTAAAATTACATTTTTTTTGAAGGAAGCTAAAATTACATTTTAAAAAACTGATTTGTTTTGAGAGAAATTACTGTGTGACAGTTGACTGGTTTGCTAACTGGTCTTTTCTATAGAAAAGTAAAGTACTGCTGATTAGTTTTTCTCTTTTCTGAGAGAAAAGTACTGCAGATTAATTTTTTTTATAGCATAGTACCGCTGATTAGTTTGATAAGTCAGACTGACCGTGCGTGAAGCTGAACGGAATGTTTACGTTGAAGTAATTAACATTTCCAAAGTTACTCTGAACGGTATAAACATTTCCAAATGAAACGTCCTCATATACAACCCTTTAAAAGTCGAGAAGGCACATGAACACAGAACGTCTTGCACCAAAATAATCCATACCATGGGGTATTATTGTGTCAGTGGTTCATTTACATGGTTCAGCGAGATTAATTTTCTGATGCGCATAGTGGAAGTCATTTGGTAACTTCTCCCAGCTTCGGCGGCAGAGCCATTTTGAAACTGCCGACTTCATACGGATCATACTCGGCGGTAGGGCCATTTTGAAACTGCCGACTTCGTATACGAAGCGGAAGACCAACGACTGTACTTTTGATTGATGATGCATGTTAATCTATCTATAACAAATATATAAGTGAATCACTCCAAGTTAGATTTCTCTCAACATGTGAGCATTTCACGTCACCATCTACTATACGTCATGTCACTATCCACTACACGTCATGTCATCGAGCAGATCATTTATCTATGTTTTCAAGTGATTTTTATGACTAATAGCATGTATTTGTGAGTAGCACACCATAAAATTTTTGCAGCTGAAATACATGTAGGATCAATTATTCAAGAATGATTTCACTCTCAACAAAATAACATACTTTCATATATAATGTTGTTTACGAATGAATGTCGTCATTGAATCACTTTGATGTTTCTACTTTCACATTTCACATTAAAATTTTGTTTAAAAATTTCCTCAGCAACACGCGGGGTATTACCTAGTCCATTGTAAGGATTCAGATGCTCATAACCTAAGAGGAGGAGGGGTGATGATGAGGGTCCGGATTAGGACCCCCTTTGACCGCGAGATAATCACTCACGGGACGGAGCCTTCTGACACCATTGACAATGTGAAGGCCAAGACTGACAACGTGAAGGCCAAGATTCAAGACGAGGAGGACTCAGGACCCCTATCAGTGCCATCACTGGCAATACGTCTTGCTCCCGACCAGTTGGGAGCATCTCCGACCAGTTCCCTACTAGAGGGACCCCCTCCGAGCAATCTCCGCCTCGCACGACAAGCCGCTCGTTCGCACGAGCAGTTCTCGTCTCCGATTGAGGCGTGGGCCACGACATGCGGCGCGAACCCGAGACGCAAATGTCTTCACCGCGACGAGTGGGGGACCAATTCCCCACGCCATGCAAACACAACAGCTGGTGGCCGGTGCGAACAGCTGGCCTCGACAGGAGCCTTAATACGGCTCTGCTCGGTTGCGCAGCCATCACATCGCCATCATCTCTAATTCTGCAGCACGCAACCTCTGCCCGAGGCACTCAAGCACCCCCTACGACGAGCTCGGGCCTACGGTTAGGTCTTAACGTGGCAAGCTAGTCCAGTGCTCGGACAAACCGAGTCACCGCCAAACTACTAGGAAGGAGCGCCAAGCGTCCCACAGTGAATAGCCCCGCCCGGCCACACGACGGCTTCCACGACAAGGCAACACAACTCCACTTCAATGCGCCCTGACGGACAGCGACGCGCGAGGAGACATCTCAGTGACCGACACTGTAACTCTTATTTGTTCCCCTTGTTACCCCTCCCCTTGCATCAATAAAAGGGAGAGGAGGGCAACCGTTACAAGGGTTGGATAGCCGACGAACCAAACACCCATTCTAAGGGACCTAGTGTTGATGTTCCTTAGCCTCACCACTAAGATGGTACAAACGGAAACAATGACAGAAATGCTTGTTGGCGCCTACAAGCTGAAAGGACCTTGTGATGCCTAGAGGGGGGGGGTGAATAGGACCACTTCAAATTTTTGAAACAAATGCAGCGGTTGAATGATCTGTCGGTACTACCGACGTGGTGCCGGAACTACCGACGGGGTCGGTACTTCCGGTACCAGGTCGGTACTACCGACAGAATTGAGTTGACTAAAATGAAATTTGAATTCAGCAGTGATTCTAGCAATTCTATTTGAATCAAAGTCTTAGTTTAGAGGCTAAGAACCACCTGCAACCACAAAGATGAGTTGGAATGCAACCAATTTATAGATCGGGCTAAAACAAGTTCTACGGTTAGAGAGAAACAAAGAATTCAAGCAAGCAAATGGAGACACAAAGATTTAATCCGAAGTTCACACCCACAAAGGATGCTACGTCTCCCTTGAGGATCCCACAAAGGGAGGGCTATCACCAAGAGCCTCTTTTCCTCTTCCAACCCCCACAAATAAAGATTGGTGCACACTAAGAATTCTCCACTAAGGAGAGGGTAATACAAATGATCCCGGGTGCACCACACAAAGAGGGCACTCAACGGGTGACGCCTAACCATCTAGAGGCAAGCTTCAAGAGTAACAAATGCGAATCGAAAAACCCGGAGATGCTTCAAGTGCTCTTGAGAAGGGGAGAAACGATGGGGCTCTCAAAGCTTGTGCAATCCTCACTATGAATCACTTCTCCACTCAAACTCTAGCTCAAGGGAATCAAATATTGGCTCTAGAGAAGAGGGGAGAGGTGGAGTGAATGCTCAAAGAGGTGTTTGTCTCGTGGTTGGTCAGCAATGAGTGAGGAGGGAGAATGTGACAACCCCACCCGAGATAATTTCGTACTATCACCTAAACCGCTCCATTTGGTAATTAAGCGATAATAAAGAAGTATCCCGTTGAGTGTTTCCGGGTTAACGCCTGGTAAATCACTTGATATCACAGAGAGGATCGAACGTATGCATTAAAACTCCCACGAAGGAGAGTCCAGAGTGCCTAACAAATTAACCATCACATCCCCGTAGGGTCCATTATTACATAGTTCTTTGACATGAAAGTAAATGGTTCAGAGTTTATTGAAAACATCAGAAGATAACTAAACGGTATGATCACATCATAGGAGGCCTGTCCATGATGCAATCATTCTTCGTCATCCACCCATTCCAGCTCCCAGCCGGGTGGAAGTTCTCCGGGCCACACATCATATGCATTACCTGGAACAACATTTATAAAGCAAGGCTGAGTATACTAATACTCAGCAAGACTTACCCGTCTAAAAGAAAGACTTTACCTCTAGTCATGCAAGGCTTTTGGCTTGTGGGTTTGTTTGCCAAAAAGCTACTAGGTAGTGAATCCTTACTTTCGATATTTTAGCTCATGTTCTAGTAGAAGTAATCATTACTAGATAAGCAACTATTGCAATCAAAGTTGTACAAACAATTAATCAAAGTAGTAATCTTCGCAAAGTTCCATCATAAAGGGATATCATGGCCAGTCGGGTAAGTAGTCTCATATGACGGTGAGAGGCCGACAATCGATTGATTCATAACCTTGCAAGGTGGACCTAAACACACGGGAGGTGCCCTCACCAAGAGTTCACCAACCAGGCGGTTCCCGTCATTCTTTGGTTTGGGGATAATAGCTCACAGTCTTAAGTACAAGGTTTATCTGGGCTACGCCACTAAGGTCACCCAGCCTCACGCATGCACTCGGGTGGCGAGCCCGGGGCCGCAACCCTAAGTGTAGTGATAGTAAAACCCCGTACCGCCTCATTTAGGTACTAGGCTTCTCGTACCCATTTCCGACAAGTGTTTAGTACTTTCAAACACTTAACCAACGAAGCCATTGGACCGGAGCCCAAATCCCATGCTCTTACCACGTGAGCAATCCATTTAACCAATAAAGTGATTCCAAAAAGTAGATCATATTCTCGCGAGTGACGAACATCACTCGACTTGTTCCGGATCCTTAAAGCATAGCAACTAGCGACCTAACATGCTAGTAAAAGATCATAGGTACTTATGGATCATGCAACTAGGGTTTCATTTCATCTCCTGAACGTAAATGCACATACAATAACAATAAGTAAATTCAAAAGTGTAAAGAAACACATAGTTTAATGAATAAACCGAGGCTTGCCTTTGTCAGCACAAGCAGACACACAAACTTCCGGACTTTGGTCCGGGTCTTGCTCTACGGTCACGTAGTTCACGTCTCCTCCTGCTCCCTCGTCCTCGTCAGCTGGCACGAGCGTATAGCTACCGTCGGGGACTTCTACACGGAGAATGCAAATGCAAGACTTAATTGGCAGATTGAGTTAATTCATCCCAAAATCACTTTTGGCAACCATGGGGTGCATGGTTGACCACATTCACCTAGATAAAGATACATTCAGCTACTCTTCCTATAAAGGAGCATTGTGTGATGCTTTATTAGCTAGACTTTCTAATGGTGGCTGTGTACATATATATACAAATGAATTAAATTAATTCACATAATAAAACAGTAGCAACAGCTACAAGTGATATAGGGTTGGCCATAATCACTTTAAAGAAAGCATTTATACATTTACTCATTTAAAGCAAGCACAAAAAGACTATACAACACTTTCATGATGGTGATTGTATACACATCTATAAAGAATATTTTATTTAAATACAAACAGCAAGGAATTTACTCTTGCACCACAAGTTTACTTTCCTAACTCATTTATTTAACTTATGCACAAAAGGATGTATTTTTCCTATTTTTCCTTTACTAGATTAATCTAGTTTGCACTTCTTTAATCAACCAATCATGCTCCAAACTTGTCCAACAGCGCCCACTGGTCCTAATGACCAGGAGACGCACCTCTGGACAGCAAGAAACTGGTTTTGCACCCAAGAATTTCAATGCACATAAAAGATAGCTTTTCTAGCTAGCAAATAGAGGATTAAGCATATTAAAATAAATATAACATAAATGAACCCAAACTTGCTCCTACACATGCTTTGGTCCAAAACAAGTCTAAGGAACCAACAAACACACCTATAGCCCTTAGGGATCTTGCTATATCTATTTGTGATTAAAAACAAGCATAAATCAGGAAATAATATTTCTAACAGAGATAAAATCATGGTAAATTCACCAAGGATGCATTTTGATATAACATGAAAATAGCCAGAAGTTGGGATCAAGAATAATTATATTTTAAGCTACAAAAATCATCTAAGAAAATTTATCAATATCACAAGATAATTTATATAAAAAGATCCCTTCAATAACTTTGTGCAAAATTTGGCACATAACCTAAACATGCTAGTTCCCACAACATATCCAAAATCCAGCTTAAGATCATGTGTTGATTTTGCAGAATCACAGATCTAGGTATTTTACTTTCCAATTTTTCAAGAAAAAACTATAGCTTAAAAGAATATACATGTTTCAGAAAAGTTGTAGTTTTGGTTACACAGAGCACAACAAAATTGGATTTGCAATTGTTGGATTTTTCTTTGATTTTCTACGGATTTTACAAGGTGCAGCTGAAACACAAAAGGGAGTGAAGATCCTAATTACTTCCAGGCCCTTTGAAGACATAAAAGCCCACAACCATACCCTCGGTTTGTGCCAAGGCCCCTAGAAGTTCTTGGGACCTTGCAATGCGGTCCTCAAGCCCGGCCGGCGGCGGAATCCGCCGGACTCCAGCGAGGCCGCGGCGGGAGAGGTTCGATGACGGGGCGGGGGACGATGGGGTACCCAGCCGTGACTGATTGGTGGCCGGAATCAGGATTAGGCAGCACCGGCGAGGGGGGGTACGGCGGAGCCACGGCTCGGCGGTCGCCGCGGGCGCAATGCCAGCGAGGGGACAGCACGGCCGGAGCAACAAGCGGTCGGGCAAGCTTTAGCATGCGTTTGAGGGCCGGTTCGAGGGGTTAAAAGACCGTGCTGGGGGTCGGGAGGTAGAGCTCCGCGTCGGCATCAATGGTGCCGGCGGCGGCTCTGGTGTGGCTCGCGCGAGGTGTGGGGCTTACTGCCTTTTATAGGCGGCCGTCACTTGTAAGGCGGTTCACGAGACACGTCTGTGGCATGGGCGTGGGTACAGCGACGTGCATGGCCGGTACAGCAGCGTCGCCGTTGGGCGGCCGGCGGCACGGTCGGCGCGGCGTGGCCGCCGGACGCGCGACGCGTGGAGCGGGGGATAGGGCGGGGAGGCGGTTCGACGAGGGTGGCCCCACGGCGCACGGACCGGCGGGTGGTAGGCCGCCTCGGCGTCCGGGCCCAGGGGTCCCACGGCGGCAGAGTGCGGCAGGGCGCACCGACGTCGCTCGGCACGAGCCCTAGAGCGCTGGTGCCAAAACAATTCGGACTGACCCACTTTGACCAACAATTTCTCCAAAAATTCAAACTGAAGTACCCAAAGTGATCTATACCGAAGTTGTAGATCTCTTGATCCTCTACAACTTTTACAAAGGGCGTATGGCTTTTTTCTCAACCAATTGTGCACAAAATGCATGCCAACTTGGCTACTTTCTGGGCGCCAATGAACAGTAACTACAAGCGTTGACCAAGCTTTTTCACGCATTTCCACTCCAAATCTCAAATGCCATTCAACATGAAAGTTGTGTTCCTCGACAAAATACACAACTTTTGCGTTGGGAGAATTTGAAGTGTTTAGGTGAAATTTGGAGAACGCGGCAAAAGTTTCGGCTGACACTGGAGGACAATGGGGTGTTCAAGGGGTTTGACTAGGGTTTTGACCAAACCTTGACCACTAGTTGACCAAGGTGTGTCATTAGGGATTGTAGGTGATGTTTTCGAGGTGATGGCCCAGGTTGACCGTCGTTTGACCAAAGTCAATGCAGTTGACCGGTTCGTTAGGGTTAATAAACCCGACTGAAAACCTGGGGCGTCACAGAGAAGGGGGTTTTTATACTACAACTCAAAAACAAGTCGTTACTGTGCTGGCGGTACTACCGACACGGTGTCGGTACTACCGAGGGGTTTCCCAAAAACCCAACAGTGAGGCCATATCGGTAGTTTCGACACTAGGTCGCTACTACCGACCCCCTAGCTAAAACTCACCAGTGAAGCCATATCGGCACTACCGACCTGGTGTTAGTAATACCGACAATGGCTGAGAGTTTGAGATAAGATTAGCAAAAAATGCACGTGTCAACTCTAGGCTCTTCTCACTCACTTGGGTTATCTCCTAGAGCACTTTTAGCATCTCTTGGCTATCAATTCGTATCCCCCTTTATAGTACGGTGTTTCCTATACTCAATTTCAAAATCAAAAGTAAATTAAGTCTTGATTCAATATGAAAACATCGACTTGGAGTTGGGGGCCTTCCTTTGGTCAAAACCATGAGTTTCATTCACTTAAGTTCTGCACACATCTTGATCAAGCATTAAATACCACAAATTGTGCTTGTCACTATCACCAAAACAATTAGGGGTCAAGATGCACTTTCAATCTCCCCCTTTTTGGTGATTGATGACAACCACAATTCGTTTTTATAAAAGATGTATGTATCCAATAATTTGAAAATGAAACTCCCCCTAAATGTGTGCTTGAACTTTAATGCCAATCAGACACTTAGAAGACTTTGCACTCTCAAATTGCATACACAAGTGCATAAGTGTGATATATAAATCGTGATGCATATGACATGATATACAAACCAACAAAGTGAGAAATAACAAGCATCAACCATCACAAGTAGATAGACGAGGTTCCACACTAGCACAAATAGGTCTTACAAATTTAAAAAGTTCTAGGTTCTTCACCAACCATCACACCACACAAATAAGTTCACACATGTTCACAATCCTAAAATAGATAGATAGATAAACATGGAGATACACACCACCTCCACATGGATAAATTGTGAGCACACTCCCCCTTTGGCATCAAGCGCCAAAAAGAGGATTAGACTACGGGGCATAGGCCGAAGGGAGCGAAATCCCCGCGGCGGTGCCCATGGAGAGGTTGACACCAGGAACTCAGGAGGCTACTGGAGGAGCCCCCGAGCTAATGGAGGTGGCCGCCGAAGAGGCCACCACAGCAACCGGAGGAGAGGAGGCCACTGCGCAACCAGAACCTGCTCTGGAGGTGGTCGTCCGCTCCCCGGAGATCCAAGACGCGGAGCCCATCCGCTCTGCGCCGATGACCGAAGCCGCCACGGGTAGTCACGGCGGGGTAGAGCTGCTGGCGGGTGACTTGGTCGATCCAGCAACGGTGGCTTGGCATCTAGAGGTGGTCCGCCAAGCCGAGCAGTGGATGAAGGTGAGTAGTCGTAACTCCTGAGTAGTCAATCCGTAAGCGTTGAGTACCCATTCGATGTATATTGTCTGTGCAGGACGTCGTGGAGAGGTCCTGCGAGAAGTCCAACATGCTTCAAGGCTTCGGCGATGCGGTGCTTCGGGCGGAGGCGCTGGAGGACCAACTCGTGAAGTCTCGGAAGCACGCGGCCGCCATGCAGTCCAAGCTTGACACCACCTTCACCAAGTATCACAACGACATCCAGGAGATGCAGGCGAAGAGCGACGACTTGGTGCGGAAGAACAAGTTGCTCCGCAACAAGAACAAAGGTACACCACTTGTCCTGTTGAGTACTTGTTGGAGGTCGAGAGGTAGTCTAATCCTCTGTGCTTTGTCGCTTGCAGAGCTTGAGACCCGGGTTGAGCAGTTGAAGACTTCAGAGACGGATCTGAAGAATCTCTTCTACCGGGAGCAGGAGGCCCGCCAGGTACTCGAGTTAGATTATAAGGAGCTTGCCTACGAGTGCGACAAGCACACGGATCTTCGTATTGCCTCCGATCGTGACCTCGTCAATCGCTACAAATCGTTGCGAGCCGAACGAGGACGCGAGGGGGGCCGGCGGGCCCACCGAAGGAGCTTGAAGAAGCCGCGCTCCCCATCGCAAGACTCCTGGTGCCTCATCCTGGCGGCCCCAAGATAGCGCCGCTCGTGGATCGACTGAAGGAAGCCCCCAGCCGGCTGGTGTGACAACCCGCCCAGGAAAATAAGGTACTATCGCCTAAGACCGATCCACTTTGGTCATTAAGCAATAATAAAGTATCATCCTGTCGTTAGTTGCCGGGTTAACGCCCGGTAAATCACTTGAAAAGCAACAAGGATCGAATATATGCATTAAAACTCACTCGAAGGCGAGTCCAGAGATACAACAACATTAATATCCAAATTTGTACCCCGAAGGGTTTAATTATTACAAACCATAGTTTTTGCCATGACGAAATAGTTCAGAGTTTTCGAAAGTAGCGGAAATAAGCTAACGGAAGCGAAGACACCACGGGAGGCCATCCATGATGCTTTCAGCAGTCGTCCTCCACCCACTCCAGCTCCCAGCCGGGCGGGATCTCTCCGGGCCATACATCACTGAATGCATTACCTGGATCAACACATTATAGCAAGGCTGAGTATACTAATACTCAGCAAGACTTACCCGTCGGTGATAACTACTTCACCAAATCTAGACCATGAAAGGCTTTTTGGCTACTGGGTTGCTTTTGCTAAAAAGTGACAAAAAGTAGGTCCTTACTTTCAAGATTTTAGCACGAGTTCTAGTAGGTTTAATCTTTACTACATTAGCCAAGTAGTACACACAAAGTTGTACAATACAATTAATCAAGCATAGAGTTCATCAACTTCCATCATTAGGGATCTCATGACTAGTGGAGTAAGTAGTCTTGGATAACGGTGAGAGGCCGACAATCGATTGATTTAAACCTTGCAAGGTAAACCCAAACACACGGTAGGCTGCCCCTGAAAGGACAACTTTCCCAGGCCGTTTCCAAAAATCCTCGGATCGGGATCGAATCTTACAGTCTTTGGTGCAGGCTATCCGGCATACCCCGCGAGATACCCGGAGTCACCATACACCACCGGTAGCTAGCCGTGAGAGCGAATCCCAAGAGTAGTAATGGTAGGATCCCTCGCCGCCTCATTAAGGTACTAGGCTTACCGGTCCCATACCCGACATGTGCTTAGTACGTTCAAAAACTTAACCCACATAACCACCGGACCGAGCCCGCATCCCATGCTCTTACCACGTGAGCAATCCATTTAAGGATATATTATGATTCCTATCTAGGAACCTATTCTCGCGAGTGAGGTGATCACCCGACTTGTAACGGTCCTATAGCTTAGCAGCTATCGACCTATCATACTAGTAAGGACAAAGGTACCTATGGATCATGCATCTAGGGTTTCATTCAACTCCTGAACGTAAATGCACAATCATTCATAGATAATTGAATAAAGAATTTTAAAACTGGGTTAGATGCACCGGAGCTTGCCTTCGTCAGCTAGGTTAGCCTGGGCACCCTCGGTGTCGAGCACTTCCACGTACTGCAGTGAAGCTTCCACGACACCTCCTTCCTCGGTCTCCGGGACAAGGGAGTAATCTCCGTCCGGAAGATCTACACGGAATGCAATGCAAGTTTAGGTGATGTGATAGTTTGTTGTCTTATCCAACCCTAGGTTGGTCATATTCACCTTAAAAAGCATCTATCTAATGTTTCTCTTTTAGGAAGGTTATTGGGTGTACATGGGTTATCCTTTTATTGTACATTTGAGTAGGGGTTTTTATTATACTGTCATTTCATGTGAAAGCTTTAATTCCTTTTACTTTCACAAGCACGGGTATAAATAATATTTTTATTTATGAATTACTTTCTGATCAGCAATGGTAATTAATTACCCTTTTAATTAAATTAGGAAATACTTTCAAAAAGGAAAAAGAATTAAATAAGGGTTTTTCTTTATTTAATTTCTCTTTAATATTAAAAGGGCTTTTATGCTTCCTATTAAGCAATTAAATTACCAAAAATTAAAGGAGTGTTTCTTAAGCCTACTAGCACCTATCCTGGTCCATTGGACCCACATGTGATGCTTGGATGCTAGGAAATTAAAGATTATGGAAAATAACAAAGACTAGCTAGTCATTCAATTTAAATGCATACAAAAATAAATGAGCATCAAAATAATCCAAACTTTCCCATGCATGCTCTCTGGTCCTAAACAAGCCTAAAGAAGGAGCATATCCACATGAAAACTCTACTGATCTTAGCTTATTGATTTACAAAGGAATTCATGCATAAATCAGGAATAAATATTTCTGGTAGGCCAAAAATCATGATTAATTTACAAGATGTGTATTATGACATTACAAGACAGTTTGCACAAGTTGAGCTCAACAACATAAATATATTTAGCAAGAAAAATCATTTATGCAGATTCTGCAGAAATGGAAAAACATTTTTATAAAAAGATTTACATCATAACTTTGTGCAATTTTTGTCATAGGAGCTAGTCATAACCTAACACACAACATATCCAAAAATTAGCTACAGAGGATTTATGGTTTTTGAGATATTGCAGATATAGGGTTTTCACATTTGTATTTTTCATGCAAAAACTAACAGGAACTAGCTCAGGCAAGAATAACAAAAGTTGTGGTATATTTCACCATGAATCCAACAAAATTAGTTTTGATTTTTTCAGATTTTCTATGATTTTATACGCAATTTACAAGAATCAGGAAATCACTTTTACTATTGGAGTTCACCTTTTGCGGCAGGGACCCTGCAAAGAAATGTTTATTTGCAATGTGGCCCCTGGGCCGCCGGGCAGCGGCGGTCCGGCCAAATTCTGGCGAGCCGCCGCCGGGCTTGGCCAGGGAAGGGCGTGGGGAGGGGCTAGGGGTCACTGGGGCGCGATTTGGGGGGCTCGGCGGGGCGGGGAGAGGGCCGGTGAGGGGCGGCGCCGGCGGCCGGGCCGGGGGCCGCCGCGGCTGCCGTGCCGGTGAGGTGGGGGGTCCGGGGGAAAGACGGCACGTCGGCGAGTTCAGTTAGGTGCAAGGGAAGGTGGTAAAAGCGTTTATTTGGACTTCCGGCCGGCGGGCCCTGGAGCTCACCGCGGCTGCCATCAATGGCACCGGCGGCGGCTCGGCCTCGGGCGGCGCGGGGTGAGCAGGGCGGTGCCCCTTTATGGGCGGCCGGGGAGCCTGCAAGCGACCACAAGGGACCCACGACGCGTCTAGGAACACGCGCTGGCCTCGGGAGGAGCGAACAGCAGGGGACGACACGGAACGGACTAGCGGTCCGTTGGGGGCGTTCGCCGCCGGTCGGCGCGCGGCGCGAGGAGGAGGGGGGGGGACTTCGAGACCGTCTTGGGACGCGCGTGGCTTCGGGGAATGAGCCTCGGGAAGGCGCGAGGGGGCTCGGACGCCGAGACGGCGCCGGCGCGCGCATGGCGCGGCGTGTGCGCGGGAGCGCGTCCGCGGCCGATTTCTATTCGGTGTGCCCCTGTTCGAACACAATTTTCTCCAAAATTTTGAATAAAAGTTGACTAAGCTTTGAATACGAAAGTTGTAGATCTAGTCACCCTCTATAACTTTCAAAAAGGCTATAGGGTGTATTTCTCAACGGATTTTGCAGGAATGTCGTGCCAACTTTGAATGTCGCCATGTTCTGCTAAACAGGAGGTCCTGTCAGTCGATCAAGTTTTTCGCTGATTTCCACTCAAAATCTGAAATGCCAATCTACATGAAAGTTGTGTCCCTCAACAAGATGGACAACTTTCATAAAGGTAGATTTTGACGTGTTTAGGTGAATTTTGGAGAACGCGGCAAAAGTTCCGGACGACATTCGCTGACGTCAACGGTTAAGCCGGTTTTGACCGTGTCTTTGACCAAGGGTCCACTACGGGTGTGTGTAGGCTTGGTCAAGGAGTTCATTAGGGTTCACTGGCGAGGTTTTCGGGGTGATGACCCAGGTTGACCTAGGTTTGACCGGTGTTTGACTGGTTTGACTCGGCTGATCCGGTCATTAGCGTTAATGATGGTAATTAAAAACCTGGGGCGTCACAGCTGGCGGCCTACGTGAAGCATCTGGCGAAGTCGATCCCGAACCAGGTGCTAGCCTTCATGAAGTCCTACTTCCCGAAGGCGCCCGTGGATGTAGTCGCTGGCGGGCTAGCCGCCAAATGTACCGACGAGCAGTATGCGGAGCTGCTGGAGCAGATGGCGCCCATTGTGGAGCAAGTCGCCGACAAGCTTAATCTCCAGTAGTCCTGTAATAGTTAGCTCGTAGCAATTGATGTACAAAAACAATTGTAAAGAAATTGTTTAAGTATTAATGAAGAAAAGTTCCATCAATGAGTACTCGTAGTCGCGATCTCAGAGTGCGGAGTCCCATCGTGGAGTTGTCGCGAGTAGTGGTACTCGGCAGTAGTCCCGTTGAGGGAAGTAGACAGTAAAGAAGTTGATGAACGATCAAACTTTATTACTGAAGAAGTACACCTGGATGGTCAGGGTCGTAGTTACAGAGTAGTCGCCAGTACCCGGAGGCCGCCTACGGCTAAGTGGTGCTAGGGCGAGTAGCCGCTTACGACGATGAGACCCGTAAGTAGCCGTGTAGGCCGGATCTAGGAGTACATGGTCTCTCGTAGACCGCTGCTAGAGTCCTTGTCGCTCGTCGCAGCCCAGGATCCGTAGGTAGCCGCATGGGCTGGATTCTGGAGGAGAGTAGTCCGGAGACTAGTGCCTGGGCCCGGAGGCCGCTTACGGCGAAGGAGTAGTCCAGAGACTAGAGCCAGGACCCAGAGGCCGCTTACGGCGGAGGGGTCTTGATGTAGTCGTGTAGACTTGAGCCCCCAGGGTAGTCGTGTAGACTTAGGCGTAGAACCGACAGAGCTGGTCGATGTTCCACGAGTTGTTGACATCTTCGCCTTTAAGTGTCTGGAGGCGGTAGGAGCCCGGCCCGGTCACCTTTGCAACTGTGAAGGGACCTTCCCAAGGGGAGCTGAGCTTGTGTAGTCCTTCCGTGTTCTGGATACGACGGAGGACGAGATCTCCAACGTTGAAGGAGCGTTCCTTGACGTTGCGGTCGTGGTAGCGTCGGATACCCTCCAGGTACCTTGCTGATTGGACGAGGGCAGCGCAGCGAGCTTCTTCGAGTCCATCGATGTCGACTCGTCTGCTGTCTTCGAAGACACCTTCGTCGTAGTGCTCCACTACTGGTGAATTCCATATGACATCAGCAGGGAGGATTGCTTCGGAGCCGTAGACCAGGAAGTAAGGGGATTGCCCCGTTGGCTTGGAAGGCTGAGTACGTAGCCCCCAGAGTGCGTTGGGTAGTTCCTTGATCCACTTGCCTCCTTTAGAGTTAGCAGCGCCGTGTAGACGCTTCTTAAGAGCGTCGAGCACCATCCCATTGGCGCGCTCGACTTGTCCGTTGGCCCGAGGGTGGGCAACTGAGACATATCAGACATCGATCCCGTTGTTCTCGCAGTACTCCCAGAACTGGTGATTGTTGAAATTGGAGCCCAGGTCTATGATGATGCGGTGGGGTAGTCCGTAGCGATGCACGAGTTCATCCAGGAAGTCGAGTACTCTGTCAGCCTTGGGGCATGTGACCGGCTTGACCTCGATCCACTTGGTGAACTTGTCGATGGCCACCAATACTCTGTTGAAACCACCTGGCGCAGTGGGTAGTGGCCCAATCATGTCGAGCCCCCAACAAGCGAAGGGCCAGGTTGGCGGCATGGTGACTAGCTTGTAGGCTGGGACGTGTTGCTGCTTGGCAAAGTATTGGCATCCTTGTCACCTTCTGACGAGTTCTTCAGCGTCTCCCAGAGCTGTGGGCTAGTAGAAAGCTCGCCGGAAGGCCTTGCTGACCAGCGTACGAGAAGACGCATGGTTTCCGCAGACGCCCTTGTGGATCTCCTCCAAGATGTTCTGCCTTCTTGTCTGGGAACGCACTTCATGAGTACTCCAGAAGATGCACCCCGCTTGTAGAGCTTGTCTCTGACGAGGACGTAAGACTTGGCGCGACGGATGAGCTGCTCGGCCAAGTTTTTGTCCCAGGGAACCTTCTGCTCGCTGAGGTAGTCGATGAAGGGTTGCCTCCAGTCCACGTCGATCATCATGACCTCCTGGCCAGCGGGCGGATGCGCTGGGACAGTGGTCAGTGGCGCCGGCTCCGGGATGGATGGCGCGTGAAGCTCATGGACGAAGACACCCGCTGGTACTTGGGCGCGAGTAGAACCGAGCTTCGACAGAACGTCCGCTGCTACGTTGTTGTCGCGGACGATGTGGTGGAACTCGAGACCATAGAACTTGTTCTTGAGCTTGCGGACTTCTAGGCAGTAGGCGTCCATGTTCTCCTCGTTGTGGTCCCAGGACTTGTTGACTTGGTTGATGACCACTGCGGAGTCGCTGTAGACTAGTAGCCGCTTGATGCCCAGTGAAGCCGCGAGGCGGAGCCCGTGTAGGAGAGCTTCGTACTCGACTTCGTTGTTTGAGACCTTCCAGAAGATCTGCAGGACGTACTTGAGTTGTTCGCTCATTGGAGAGATCAGGAGTACCCCTGCACCTGTTCCCTCGAGGTTGAGTGAGCCGTCGAAGTACATCACCCAATGCTCTGGTCGCACAGTTGGAGTAGGTAGCTGATTCTCCCGCCACTCCGCCATGAAGTCGACTAGCACCTGCGACTTGATGGCTGTGCGTGGCTCGAAGTCGATGGTGAGGGCGCTGAGCTCGACTGCCCATTTGGATATTCTTCCAGTAGCATCTTGGTTCCACAGGATGTCGCTGAGCGGGTAGTCGGTGACGACAGAGATCGAGTACTCCTGGAAGTAGTGTCGTAGCTTCCGCGAGGTGATGAGTAATGCGTAAAAAAACTTCTGCACAGGCTGATAGCGTGCCTTGGACTCTGACAGGACCTCGCTGACGAAGTAGACTGGGCGCTGGACTGGATAGGCGTGGCCGTCTTCTTGCCGCTCGACAACGATGGCAGTACTGACCACATGAGTAGTCGCAGCGAGGTAGAGCGATGGCTGCTCGCCTTTGCGAGGAGCCGTGAGGACTGGTGGCTTCAATAGGAAGTCCTTGAGGCCGAGCAAGGGCTTGGTCCGCCTGCACGGAGTCCACACGAACTTCTCTTGGTGCTTGAGTAGTTTGAAGAAGGGGAGCCCCCTTCTCCAAGCTTCGAGATGAATCTGTTCAAGGCCGCCATGCACCCGGTCAGCTTCTGGACGTCTTTGATGCACGTGGGGGCTTTCATGGTGGTGATGGCGGAGATCTTCTCGGGGTTGGCTTCGATGCCGCGCTGGCTGATGATGAAGCCGAGTAGTTTGCCCGAAGGTACGCCGAAGACGCACTTGTTCGGGTTGAGCTTCCAACGCACTCGCGCAGGGATGCGAAAGTCTCTTCAAGGTCATCAATGAGGGTACTGGAGTTTCTGGTCTTGACGACCACGTCATCCACGTAGGCTTCGACGTTCTTGTTGAGCTGCTTCTTGAAGCAGGCCTGGATAGCTCGTTGGTAGGTAGCGCCGGCGTTCTTCAACCCGAAGAACATGGTCGTGTAGCAGTACGCGCCAAACGGGGTGATGAACGCGGTCTTCTCCTGGTCTTCTTCCTTGATCGCGATGCGGTGGTACACGGAGTAACGGTCGAGGAAGCGAGGAGCGGTCGCAGCCCACCGTGGAGTCGATGACTTGATCAATCCGCGGCAACCCGAAGGGGTCCTTGGGGCAATGCTTGTTGAGGTCGGTGTAGTCGACGCACATCCTCCATTCGTTTGAGTTCTTCTTGCGGACGAGGATGGGGTTGGCGAGCCACTCAGGATGGAAGACTTCTCTGATGAAGCCGGCCGCAAGTAGTTTGGCAAGTTCCTTCTTGATGGCATCCCGTCTGTCGTCGGCGAAACGTCGAAGGTGTTGTCGCTTGGGGGTGGCCTTAGGATCGACGTTGAGGCAGTGCTCAATCAATTCCCTGGGCACTCCTGGCATGTCCGCTGGCTTCCACGCGAAGATGTCGCGGTTAGCCCGGAGGAAGTTGATGAGCGCGTCTTCCTATTTGGGGTCGAGGCCAGCCCCGATGGTGGTGGTCTTCTTCTGGCGTCGCTTTGTCCGAGGTCGATCGTCTTGACTAGAATCTCCTCAGCTGGTTGAGGCTTGTTGCCTTTGTCAGACTTCTCAGGGATGTCGAGTTCACTTGTAGCAAGCTTCTTCGACGTGGCGTAGACCTCCATCATCGCGTTGGGTACTTGATTTGTAGAGGCGATCTCCACGGCTTCGGTGTCGCAGTCGTGCGAGATCTTCAAGTCCCCTTGGAGAGAGAGTACACCTGCCGGACTTGGCATCTTGAGCACCAAGTAGGCGTAGTGAGGCACCGCCATGAACTTGGCGATGGCCGGTCTGCCGAGGATGGCATGGTAGGATGTTTCAAAGTCCGCGACCTCAAACTTGATGTACTCGGTACGGTAGTTGTCCCGAGATTCCCTGAAGGTAACTGGTAGGACCACTGAGACCAGTGGGATAGCCGCGTTACCGGGGACAATGCCGTAGAAGGGCGTGTTGCTCTTGGTGAGCATGTGGGTGACGTCGAGCTTCATCTTCTTCAAGGTCTTGGTGAAAAGGATGTTGAGCCCGCTTCCACCGTCGATGAGGACCTTGTTGAGCTTGGAGCCCGCAACCACTGGCTTCAGGACGAGAGGGAACCGTCCTGGTTTGAAGAAGCTGGTCCATTGATACGTGCGGGAGAAGGTAATGGGTACCTCCGACCACCTGAGAGGGGTCGAGACCGCTGGTTCAATGCTCATGACTTCTCGACGGGTAGCCTTTTGCTCCCGCCTGCTGGGTAGTCCGCCGAAGAGGACGTTGACAATCTTGTCGGCTTCCTGGAAGTCGTTGTTGTCTCCGTCGTTCTTCTTCTTGCCTTTCTTGTCGTGAGGGTGCGGTGGCTCTGGAGTACTCTTGAGTGCTCGCCTGAGTTGGTAGCACTGCTCGGTGGTGTGATGGCCGTCCAGATGCCACGGGCACTTCTCCTTTAGCAAGTCTTTCAAGCCGCCAGAGTTCTTCTTCGAGTTCTCCTTTGCAGGGCGTTGGATAGCCGCGACAGTGTTGTCTGGCTTGCGCTTGCGGTTGGGACCCGAGAAGTTGTTGTTGTTGCGACCGCCTTGGTTCCCGTTGTTGCCGCTGCCGCCGCCCGTGTTCTGCTTGTTCTTGCCACGGATGGCGTCGTACTTGGCGTTGGCCTTGTCTTCTTCATCCGCCCAGGACGTAATCATGTCCTTGAGGTGGGGGATGGACTTGGGGCGGCGACGACCGAAGTCTTCAAAGGTGCGGCGATGGTAGAGGCCGTCTTGGAAGAGGTCGATGACCTCCTTGTCGGTGACGTCGACTACGGTAGCGCGCTTGTCGAAGAAGCGACGCATGTACTTGCGGAGGGTCTCGCCTTGTTCCTGCTTGACCATGGCCAGGTCCATGCGAGTGCCTGATCGGCCCATGGCGCCCGCGAAGTTGCTGGTGAACTTGCTCCTTCGGTGGTCCCGCTTGTCGATCGAGTGCTTGTCCAGCGACTCGAGCCATGTGAGTGGAGCTTGGTCCAGGCAGAAGGGGAAGTAGAGGCACTTGGTGTCGTTGTTGCCGCCAGCGCTCTCGATGGAGAGGGCGTAGCACCTGAGCCACTGGATGGGGTCCTGCTTCGCGTCGTACTTGGTGATCCCCAAAGGCTTGAACTTGTCGGGGAGGAGCAAGTTGCGAAGTCGAGGTGAGAAGGCGGGGAAGCCGTCGTTGTCGCCTGCAGCGGCTGACTTCTTCCGCCGCAGCTCCTCAATCTTCTAGCGGGTGTCGTAGCCGCCCTGTGAGGCACCAGAGGCATGGCTGTTCGCGTGGTCTCGACCGCCGCGGTTGCCGCCGCCGCCGGGCCTCCTGTTGGCTCCGTGGTTGGAGCTACCGTCGTCGGCTGCCGCCGCCGTCGGGGGTCACGACCGCCGCCGGCGGGGAGCACGGTGAGGGACGACCTCGCGGTTCTTCGTTGCCACCCTGTGATGGTCCACCGGCGTTCGCGCGCAGTACGGTTGGGGGGGGCCGGGAGCTCAGCTCGAGTACGGTTGCGACCGAGGTCAGCACTGCGACTTGTAGCTTCGTTGTCGCGGTTCCTGACGAGAGGAGGCTGGTTGACCCTGCTGTCGACCCGCATGAAGTAGGCGTCTTCAGCGAGCTTGGCGATGACTTCTCCAGTGCGTATACCCTGAGCCTAGCGTGCGATCGCTGTGATCGACATAAGGCATTGCTCAGGGGTAGTGTGTACTCTGCTCTCGACTGCTTCAAGAGATTCCGCAAGGTTGTGGATGGGGAGGTTGTCTCTGAGCCGCCGGCACCGTTCGTTGCGCTTCCTGTTACGCTCACGTCGAGCGTCCCTGTTGGCGGCGGTCTCATCTGCAGGTGCGTCGACAGACAGCTTGTCTGTGGAGAAGTCTTCTAGGTACTTGTCTATAGCCGTCCCAGATGGTCCGGGGGTGTCGCCGGCAGCCATGAAGACTGGGCGATTGGGGTTGCCAAGGCTGGACTCAGAGCTCGCCACCTCGGTTGGAGTGTACGAGTCAGCCCAGGCAAGTGGTGTTCCCTCCTGGAACGGGAGCGAGTCGAGGTAGGCGACGTAGCGTGAGTCTCCACTTATCAGGTCTGCGGGCTTGCGGTCTAGCCAGTAGACGAATCTTCCGGCAGGCGTGGAGGTTATAACCGGCCAAGAGGCCAGCCCTGGTAAGGGATGCTCAGTAGAGTTGTCCTCGGACTCGGGATCCTCTGGGTCCGACCCGAAGTCGAACTCGTATGCGAAATCCGAGTAGAACCCGGAGAGGGGGTTGGAGTCCGAAGCGTGGCCGGGGGCGGTGTCAGAGTCCGAGTTGTACTCGGGTACGGGCTCCTTGCCGGCCCGGCGCGAAGAGGGAGCCCTATGCGGGCCCTGTAGGGGTTGCGGGGGCCACGCGTGGAGCGCTCGCGGGATGGGGGGACCACATGCGATGGCTGAGCAGCCGGCTCGCATGCGATAGCCCATGGAGACGTCGAGTTCGAGTTGGAAGCGAACTCGAGCTCGAAGTCAGTGTGATGGTTGAAGAGCGAAATTTCGCCGAACTTGCCGGCGAGTTCGCCTGTGACAACTTCAGGAAGCGTCACGAAGCCGGTCTCCAGGTTGGGCGGTATGGTGAGGCGGCGCTGGAAAGATCCCGCGCCGTCAGCAGTGCAGACCCAAGCGCCGAAGACGAAGGTGTCACCGCGGTTGAAGGCGACGGTTGGCTTGAAGTAGACAGGAGCCGTCGAGTTCGCCATGTGATCTCGGGCAAGGTCCCCTACCTGGCGCGCCAGCTGTCGGTGTTTTAGACCGGCAACCTACTAAGGGGAGTACCCGAAGTAGATGAATGTGGCCTCGCCGAGATCGGTAACTCGAAGGAAGAGACACGTGGCACACAATTTAGACAGGTTCGGGCCGCGAGGTGCGTAATACCCTACGTCCTGTATGCTGCGTAGCTCTGGATTGATTGGGTACGATAAAAAGATGATGCAATTGTACGCCGTGAGATGAGATGATGAGAGAGGGGTCCCTGCCTCGCCTTATATAGTCCGGGAGGTAGGGTCACAAGTCGGAGTAGGGAGAGAGTACTAGTCGAGTACGTCTAGGAGTCTTCCATACAGTGCGGGACGTGTACAACTTCCTAACCGAGTACTTCTCCTCTATAGTCCTTGTGCTTCACGCCATCAGGTGCCGTGCAGCGCAAGCCGGGTAGCCCCAGGGGCCCACCAAGTAGTCGGTCCTGGTACCACCGAGGTAGTAGGCCCATGGAGGTCCATACGACAGAGGCCCTTCAATCATCATAATCATGTGGAGAGTGGGCCGCCGGAGGATTGTCGTCGTCGTCGGTCTCATCACCACCAAAGTCCTCATCATCGATGTCGGCTGGGGGAGCTCCATACATCATGGATGTGTCATCGTAGATCTCCCAAGGGTTGTAGAAGGTCGGTGGAGGAGGGAAGTCCATAGGCTCGCGGACGGGAGAGTGCTTGATGTTGTGTTGAGCGAGCAAGGCCTTATGACGAGTCTCCAACTTGATGAGCTTCTCATCAACATGCTGCCGGTGGGCACGAATTTCTTGTGCATTGTGCTTTCCCACATTTAAGCAAGCGAAGATGCCCTGAGAAAGAAAGTTGAAGATGCTCTTGTTCTTGCTCGGGGGAATGGTGCCTCTAGATGCGGATGGTCTAAGTGAAGAGGTGGGTGGCTCATAGGTAGATGGGCCATCGGAGGAGGTCCCACCCACGGTGGCGGGACGAGGAGGGGCATGCTTGCCCAACCTGAGGAGACGCTCAATGTTGCCCTTGTTTGGCTTGTACCATGAGTGAGGCTTATCAGTGAGAATATCAACTCCAGTCACCTCACATATCATCTTGAAAATCCAAGGAGCATAGTGACAACTCTTGTTTGCAGACACAGAGCACACAATGATCTTCTCCCAAATGAAATCAAAGATATTAAAAGCTTCTTTCCCCGGTGCCATCCTCACAAGAATTTCGTTGGCTACGTTGGAGATGTTGGAGTTGTCACCGATCTTAAAAGTGAGGGTATAGCGGAAAAGTTAGTTTAACATCCTATAAACCGGTTTCATGCCATGAGTAGTACCAAACTCCACTTTGCCAAACATGGAGTCATACATGAAAGCCATCTCGCTATCAAGCGGAAACTCTCCACCATGAAGCTTGGGGCGACTGAGATCCTC
Source organism: Cenchrus americanus (assembly GCA_947561735.1). Lineage (NCBI taxonomy): Eukaryota > Viridiplantae > Streptophyta > Magnoliopsida > Poales > Poaceae > Cenchrus > Cenchrus americanus. Next base: position 94,399,611 of record OX387241.1, on the reverse strand, counting down.
TTCACCAAAACCAAGTATTTGGGCAAAGCGCTCATAGGAGACGGAGAGGGGCTTGCCTTGTAGGAGCCAATGGAAAGACTTTGTCTCGTGACAGATATAGAGATTTGGATAGAACTGGGCGACAACTTCTTCATTCCAATCATAGTTGACTCCCATGATGTTGGTCATCCCCTTGGCATGACAAATGTCAATGGCTTCATTGACCGCAGGAATGTTAAGGGACCTTAGGGAGTCCCAATTGATGGACTTCATGTCAATTGTCATGTTTTCTTTGCTAAGAATCACGAACTCATACCAATCCGCATTGAACTTGAGCCAGAACCGGATGTCCGCATCAAATTCCTTTTGCCAAAGAGCGGGATCGGTGTACCTCTCCTTGTACACATTGTGAGATCCACTAGTATAGTCTACCATCTTGAGAATGCCCATCATAGTGGCCGGACGAGGAGGCTTTGATGGCCTAAGGACAAAGGTAGAGAGCATGTCCAAGGAGATGTCTTCATAGTCATCATAGTGGTCATCCGGTTGATGTGCTTGCTTGGTGCGGGCACGGTGACCTTGGCCAGTGGAGCGACGAGGAGCAGCTGGTGGATTAGTGCGACCACGCCCACGTGGACCTTGAGTACTTGCGCCCACCTTCCTCTTCCTTTGAGCAAGAGGGACATCATCCTCATCGGAGTATTCTCTAATCACTTGCTTGCCGGCACGACCCATCTGAAGAATGAGAAAGTTTGCATAAGATGGATGTGTAGGAAGTGAGAAGAGGTGGCTTGAATCAAGGACTTATGCCCGGTTGATAGCACCCCATCGGTACTACCGACACAGGGTCGGTACTACCGATGGGGGCCGAATCCGAGCAAGAATTCATAGAACAACAGATTTAGCCACTCAAACTCTATGAGATCATTGGTAGGAGTTCTAGGATGGATAAAACGATGATTCCCTAAAGCATTCCCCCTAGGAGCAACTGCATTGAGAGATCGATTGACGAGGATTTGAATGAGTACCTTGAGGCTTTTCCCGCACGAATCGATGAACTCCCGGCGAGGATCGGATGTTCCGGAGGGTGGAGAATCTAGTGGAATGGCTAGTTTGAAGTTTGCACGGTTGGATTTGGACATCTCCTCACGGATTTGAGAGAGAGGAGGAGAGGGGCGGCACCAACGGTTGAAAAGAAATAAGAACCCTAGGTTCTGGTTCGGGGGTATTTATACCCCAACGAGGGTTATCGGTAGTACCGACACGGGCTCGGTACTACCGAGGGGTCGAAGAAATTGAGACAGAGAGTCCTTATCGGTAGTACCGATGTACTGCCGGTTCTACCGAGGGTGGTCGGTAGAACCGACACTGTGTCGGTTCAGCCTTGAACAGCCGAAATTCCAACAGTGAGCTCTTATCGGTACTTCCGACCTTTTGTCAGTTGTACCGTCAAAATTAGCAGATTTTGAGAGATGATTGAGAACTTAAAAGAGATTGGTTAGAGTAGAAGAACTATGGACATGTAGAGCACCCATAGAGGTTGGTGACCAGTCACAATCAATCAATCGAAGCTATAATCACCAACCACTATGTGAAGATCCAAAAATTTTTGCAAGACACACAAAGGGAAGAAAATAAAGCATTTTGCTTTCTATCTAGGCAACAATCAAATTTGTGTGCAATAGATCAAGCCAAGTTACGAGAATCCAAGATGTTTAGCTCACTCCTCAAAGCACAAAACCTTTGCTCGTCTAGAGGCTTAGTGAAAATATCGACAAGTTGCCTCTCGGTGCTCACATGACGTAGAGCAATATCTCCCTTAGCCTCATGATCCCTTAAGAAGTGATGTCTAATGTCTATGTGCTTTGTTCTAGAGTGTTGGACTGGATTGTTCGCTAGTTTGATAGCACTCTCATTGTCACACAAGAGTGGAATCTTACTAAACTTGCAACCATAATCACTCAACGTTTGCTTCATCCACAAGAGTTGTGCACAACAAGCACCGGGCGCCACATATTCGGCTTCGGCCGTGGATAAAGCAACCGAGTTTTGCTTCTTTGAACTCCATGACACCAAAGACCTACCAAGAAATTGGCAAGTCCCAGTAGTGCTCTTTCGATCTACTTTGCAACTGGCATAGTCCGAATCGGAGTAGCCAAGCAAATCAAAAGTGGAGCCTTTGGAATACCATAAGCCTAGGTTAGGAGTGTGAACCAAATATCTAAAGATTCTCTTAACGGACATTAGATGACACTCTTTAGGATTTTCTTGAAATTTTGCACACATGCACACACTAAGCATTATATCGGGCCTAGATGCACAAAGATAAAGGAGGGAGCCAATCATTGAACGAAATACCTTTTGGTCGACCGACTTCCCTTCTTCATTGAGATCAAGATGTCCGTTAAGTGTCATTGGTGTCTTGATGGGCTTACAGTTGGCCATGTCAAACCTCTTGAGCATATCTTTTACATACTTGGATTGACACAAGAAAGTCCCTTCCTTCATTTGCTTGATTTAAAAACCAAGAAAGAACTTCAATTCACCCATCATAGACATCTCGAATCTCTTGGTCATGATCCTACTAAATTCTTCACAAAATTTGTCATTAGTAGACCCAAAGATAATATCATCAACATAAATTTGACAAACAAAAATATCTTTTCTGTTTCATTGAATGAAGAGAGTAGAATCGGCTTTGCCTATCTCAAAGCCGTTCTTGAGAAGAAAATCCTTAAGGCATTCATACCATGCTCTAGGAGCTTGCTCGACCCTGTAGAGCGCCTTATGGAGGTTGTACACATGGTTGGGAAATCTTGAATCTTCAAAGCCCGGTGGTTGCTCAACATACACTTCTTCTTGTAGGGGTCCATTCAAGAATGCACTCTTTACATCCATTTGATGAAGCTTGAAATCATGATGAGTAGCATAGTCCAAAAGGATACGAATTGACTCAAGCCTTGCTACTGGAGCATAAGTCTCTCCAAAGTCCAAGCCTTCAACTTGAGTGTAACCCTTGCCAACAAGCTTTTCCTTGTTCTTTGTGACAACACCAAATTCATCTTGCTTGTTCCTAAAAACCCATTTGGTGCCGATCACATTTTGCTTGGGTCTTGGTACCAACTCCCACACTTCATTTTTCTTGAAGTTGTTCAATTCTTCCTCCATGGCAATAATCCAGTTCGGATCCCCAAGAGCTTGTTCCACACTAAGAGGTTCCATAGAGGAGACAAACGAGTAGAATGCACAAAAGTTTGTCAACCTTGAGCGAGTTGTCACCCCTCTTTGGATGCTTCCAAGAATGTTGTCCACAGGATGATCTCTTTGAACCATTTGATGTACTCTTGGGTGAGGTGCCAGAGATTGACGTTGGATAGGTCCATCATCATCATCTTCAACTTGTGGAGCTTCGTCTTGAGCTTCATCACCTTGTTCTCCCCCTTGATCAAAGCCCCGTCCATGATCGTCACCATAGACTTGACTTTCATCTTAATGATCTTGAGAACTTGATGGTTCCACTCTTGTTGATGATGGTGGATCTTGATTGTTTGTGTCAACCATATCTTGTACTTGAATCTCACGAGGCATCACTTCACCGGTCCCCATTCTAAAGATAGATACGCTTGGGGGCTCTTCATCATCTACAAGGTTTTCACTAACTTGCTCTCATTGAGAGCCGTTGGATTCATCAAATTTCACGTCTACCGTGGTTTCAACACAACCTGCCAGGGCCGATCGCACCTGCCAGGCCGGTCGTGCCTGGTGGTGCGGCCATGCCTGGCTCGTGTGGCATGTTGGCTCCATTTCTCCCCTAAATGTGTACCTGCCCATAAAAATTGCAACACAACTCGTGGAACTTTATTAGTATAAAAAATATGCATGAAACTTGTTGTATACTCCTCTCGAACCTGAGGTTTTGACGGTCGGACCTTTGTTGTAAGGACCGTCAACACCTGGGTCTGACACCCTCTCCCTACCAGTTTGTCACCCCTACTACAAACAACCCTAGCACGGGGACACGACAGTTCGACACTAGATGTAGGGTATTACTCCTCAGAGGCCCGAACTAGTATAAATCTCATTGTCACTTGTACTAACCATCTGAGCCTGACACACGATTGACACAAATTTACTGTCCGACGGACCCCGACAGTCAGCGCGCCAGGTAGGGGCACATTGTGTGTCTCGACGAACTTCACCAGCAGATCGGATGGAGGGTCGTAGGGTTCCGTTGACCCCTGGGGCCACATTGCGCTTCGACTCCCTCGGCTTCGTCTACATCGGGCCGATGGAGTCCATCGCCTGGTGTACCTTCGCCCGGACACCTCGTCCCAACATCCTGACGGGGGCTGTGGCACGCGCGGCATTCGTCCGAGGCTTCTCGGATGAGACGATGATGGCCATGTTGGGGCCGAACCCAACGTAGGATCGTTTTAGGCTCGTCGCCTACTACCTCACCGATCTCACCTTCCAGGCAAGCGGAGACGAGCCGCTTGTTTGGGGGCGTTCATGGAGCGGTACACCGCCATGTACCCCCATGGACAGCCCAGCCTCCCGGACGATCCAGTGACAGCCTACTTCAACAAATTGCATGCAACTGACGCCGCCTCCGCCTTTGTGATGACCCGGAGGACACTGAACACGCGGCCACACGACCCCACGCGCGAATGCAACGTCTGTGTGGCCTAGGCCTCAAGCAGTTCCAACTCGGAGCCGGCGCCGCGTCACTGCGCCACCAATGCCCAATGACGGGCACGACTCGACGAGCTCGCGGAAGCCAGGCGCCAGCTCAACGAAGGGCTAGCCATCCTCCACCGGGAACTGGGGTAGGACGCAGAGCCTCACGACCGACAGGCCACACAGATGTTCCCGGTGCAGGAGCAGCCCTGTGAGGGGAATGACGAGCGGCAGGAGCGCCACCCAGCTGCCGAGCAACCTCAAGCCCGCGCCCCGACACCGCCGGCCCGAGGACGTACGCATGACAACGACTGACACACAAACGAGGGCACGAACATCAACGCCAACACCGACGGTGATGCCCCACCTCTCTTCTGGCAGGCATCGCAGAACCTTGCCGCTGCAGCCATGTTGTTGTGTGGCTGTCCGGAGGCAGCGACCTCCGAGGGAAGGCGAGTGCACCAGCAGCTGAAGGCGCTGCTCGAAGCAGTGACAGCACAACAAGCGGAAAGCTCCACTTCACGCCAGCGGTCCGAACCCGCCTCCCTCTCGGCATCAGGACCGCGGGGAAGGGGGCAGGGCTGCGGCGTTGGTGGTGAAGAGCCGACTCGGGCCGGGCCGTGACGCGCGGAACACCATTAAGGCTCGCCAACGGGCCAGGAGTGTCGACAATTATCGTGACAACCGCTCGTGCACCACGACGACCAGGGGCGCGGACGACGCCACGACAGCGACGACGACCGTGACCGCAGCTGGTCGCCGAACCATAGGGGTCCACGAGCCTTTTGCCAGAGCGTCCGGGATGCGACATTCCCCTCGCATTTCCGAGCTCGACCAACGTACCTAGGTACGACAGGGACACCAACCCCAACGTGTGGCTCGAGGACTATCGGCTCGCATGCCACGCGGGAGGAGCGACAGACGACCTCTTCATCATAAAGAACCTGCCGCTCTACGTCGGCGACTCCACGCGGACGTGGCTCGAGCACCTGCCACGCGACAAGATCAACAGCTGGACCGACCCGCACCGAGTCTTCGTTGCGAATTTCCAAGGCACTTACACGCGCCCCGGCAAGCAGTGGGAGCTGCGCAACTGCAAGCAGCAACCGAGAGAGAGCCTGCGCGAGTACATCCGACGCTTCTCCAAGCACTGCACCGAGCTTCCTGGCGCAACCGACAACAATGCCATCTCAGCATTCTAGAATGGCATGACCTGCACCTCCCTCATCCACCGACTTGGACGCCACATGCCTCATATGACCCAAGAGCTCCTCGACATCATGAGCAACCACACAGACGGTGAGGAAGCGGTCGACGCAATGCTCAACACCCCTCAAGGCAAGGGGAAGCAAGTCGTGGACCACAGCGACGGGACGTCATCATGCTTCGAGGAGGAGGAGGAGCAGCAGAAGAAGAAGAAGAAGAAGAAGAAGAAGAAGAAGATGATGAAGAAGAAGAAGAAGAAGAAGAAGGAGAAGAAGAAGGAGAAGAAGAAGAAGAAGAAGAAGAAGAAGAAGAAGAAGAAGAAGAAGCAGAAGGAGAAGGAGAAGAAGAAGAAGAAGAAGAAGAAGAAGAAGAAGAAGAAGAAGAAGAAGAAGAAGAAGAAGAAGAAGAAGAAGAAGAAGAAGAAGGAGAAGAAGAAGAAGGAGAAGGAGAAGAAGAAGGAGAAGGAGAAGGAGAAGGAGAAGGAGAAGAAGGAGAAGGAGAAGGAGAAGAAGGAGAAGGAGAAGGAGAAGGAGAAGGAGAAGGAGAAGGAGAAGGAGAAGAGAAGGAGGAGAAGAGAAGGAGGAGAAGAAGAAGGAGGAGAAGAAGAAGGAGAAGCAGAAGAAGAAGGAGAAGCAGAAGAAGCAGGAGAAGCAGAAGAAGGAGAAGAAGAAGAAGGAGGAGGAGGAGGAGGAGGAGGAGGAGGAGGAGAAGAAGAAGAAGAAGAAGAAGAACGACAAGTGTCATCGCGCTGACAACTTGGTCGCAGTGGTGGAGCTCAAGGCGTCACGCCCTAAGGGCAAACCAACCAAGCCCAGTCCACCAAAGGATCACTTTGAGAAGCTCTTGGACGCGTCGTGCCTGCACCACGAGGTCCCCGTCAAACACGCGCTCAAGGACTGTCGGCTCATCAAGAACTATGTCAACGACACCCTCAAGCCAAGGGCGCCAGATCCACCTAAGAAGGGAGGGCCATCCCCTGACAACGACGATGACACGAGGGCTATGTACCTAGGTGAAGATGGCGCGGTGCACATGATCTTTGGTGTATCTCCGGCAAGACCTTCGAGGTGGCGCGAGAAGCTCATCCGACGAGAAGTCTTCAACGATGCTGCGAAGCCGTTCTACCTGAAGTAGTCGGAGGTTCCGATAACCTTCGACCGCAAGGACCATCCCGACCATGTGCCTCATCCAGGATCCTACCGGCTAGTGGTAGCTCCCCTATTCAAGTCCAAACGGGTCCACATGGTCCTGATGGATGGGGGAAGCGGGATCAACGTGCTCTATGCGTCAACGCTTGACGACATGGGCATCCCGTGGTCCCAGCTGCGGCCGTCGACCGCACAATTCCATGGGGTCGTCCCTGGAATGGGGGTGCTCCCTATCAAGCAGATCGATCTACCCGTCACGTTTGGGGACTTGTGAAAATTACGCACCAAAACCCTCTGTCGGTGTTTTAGACCAGCAACCTACCAAGGGGAGTACCCGAGGTAGATGAATGTGGCCTCGCCGAGATCGGTAACTCGAAGGAAGACACACGTGGCACACAATTTAGACAGGTTCGAGACGCGAGGTGCGTAATACCCTACGTCCTGTGTTGACGGTGAAAATCTATCAACCTAGCCATGAGTTTACCTTCGGTGTTGGCATGAGTTTTATACCTTATCCATTGGTACTAACCCCCGTGGTATAACAAGTTCACGTGTGCATGTCGGTTTTGGAGTTTAATGTTTATGCAGGGTTTTAGTGTTGAATGCAAGACTTTCGGGATAAGTTCATCAAGCACCTCATGACAAGACCTTGAAGCCCCGTACAAGTCATGCAATGAAGCAAACTTAACTCCAAGAAGCCGGGGACTTGATCCGAGAAGACGACGGACTCCGAGGACCCGACCGAAAAGTGCCGAATCTTGCAAGACAAGGAGTTGTGTCCAATTCGGAGAGAAACTGAAGACATGGACCTACATGCGAAGGGGGAAACATCCGGGAAGCAAGGGAACCGACGTAGAGCAAAAGAGGCCTCGGGGCCGGGCCTCGGATGGGCCCGGCCCGCCGGCCCCGATCCGGTCGGCCCAGCCCATTCCAGGGCCCATTTGCCCCCTCCTTTGCCCTAGCCACCAATCGGGCTATTTATAGCCCCCTGACCGAGAGCCACGCAGAAGAGAATTCGTCATCGGCCACCGAGGAGCAGAGAAGAGAGGGATACCATCTCGGAGAGGAGAGGGTCGAGCTAGTTGACTAGGGTTCCCCTAGCCGACGTGGGAACCTCGCACGGAAGACCACGTCGGAGTTCCCGGAGCTAGAAGCAAGATCAAGGAAGGATCCCGGTGGTGATCTTGTGTATGTATCATTGTTATAGTTGAATTATCAAGTTGAATCTTTTCCTAGCGATCAAGTGTTTCCTCGAAGATTTCGTTTTTCGATCGGCTTTGCTTATTCCAATTCTATTCTCGAGATAGATTACATAGGGTGTTCTTGTAGCCGCGGTGGCTAGAGGTACACGCCGGATCTTCCGAAAGAATCTCGACTTGTCTTTTGACTCGCCCTAAGCTCCCCGCATGAGTAGGGATACGTTGTGACAGAACGGGGGTTCCGAAAGGTGGATGTTTTCGGATTTGAACGGGAAACCACGATTTAAAGAGGCTTCTTATAAGATTCGATTTGCTACTTCTTCTCTTGCTTGGAACTTCAACAAAAGGCTTACCCCGATCCCTCTAGATCGGTTTATCTACCCAATCTTACTTTGTTTTCTCCGGTCTTTAGTAGATTAGATTCGTTTCGTGTCTTTTACTTAGATGCATTAGGGTTTTATCGAAGATTGAAGTTACTTGGCTTTATTAGATTAAGTTTTGCGTCGCACATTTGTTCCACGGATTCGATACCTTGGGTTCACCACTCGAGGGAAGAAGGGTCCCTTAACTACGACGGGAGACTTGTATGCTTGCAAGTCACAAACGAACTTTGATATAATTATTAACCGTCAACAAGCCCCTTTTTCTGGCGCCGTTGCCGGGGAACAAGTGATCAAGATTTGATTTTTTATTGCCTTTTTGTAATTTTCAGTTTTCTTTTTGTTTTCTTTTTTTGCATCTACTAAATTTTGATCATCCTCAAAATACATCTAATCTAGTTTGTCTAACTCTAGTTGTTATAGATTTGTTTTTACTTTCTAGTTTTTGCATACTTTGTTTATTGCTAACCCTAACAGGAGATGGACGGCTACCTCTCCAACAAACCCGATAATTTTGTGGATGATCCAGAAAAACTTTACAGGCTAAGGAGACGCAAAGCACATCAAGCTAAAAAGCTGGATTTTGTAGATTCGGAGTCGGAAGACAAAGGATCGCAGGAATCTCCGAAGAATTCACCACCTCAAAGTCCTCGGGAGAATCGACTTCCACCGATGGGTGACCAACCACCGCAAGAACGCAAGATTGGGGAGCTATGCACCCCAGACATCATCGACCTACCAATCTTGAACCTCAAGGAGATCGGAAGACCGTTCGAGATCAAGACCTCAACAATCCGCATGGTGCAACATTCACCCTTCACCGGTAAAGAGGATCCGAACCTTCACCTCCAAGCATTCATTCAACTATGTCAGACTTTCAACATGGATGGGGTGACTCAAGACCAAATGAGGGCATAGCTTTTTCTGTTTTCACTTCTCGGGAAGGCTTTGCAATGGTTTCACTCTCAACCGGCGGAGACGGTGCAAAATTGGAACACGTTGATGAAGGCTTTCATGAAGAAATACTACTCACCGGGTAAAACTCAAAGCTTGCGTAATATGATTGCCACCTTTGTTCAATATCCTACGGAAACTATCTCGGAGGAATTCGAGCGCTTCAACGAGTACACCGGGCGGTTCCACATCACAAGTTCCCGAAGGAAGACCTCGTGCAAAAGTTCTATCAAGGACTCACCATGGCGTCAAGGACGATCATCGATGCATCGGCGGGAGGATCCATCATCGAACTTACACCGACGGAAGCTTTCACTCTATTCAAGAAGGTCGCGGATAATGACACATGGGCGTCATCCGGGCGCCTACATCCGGTTCAACCCACGGGGAACGTCAAAGGAGTCTTGCAAGTGGAGAAGGAGAACATACTTGAAGGCAAGATCGACTAGCTCATGAGGAGGTTGGAGAAGATGGAGATGGAAAAGAAAGAGGCTCAAGACTTGAAGGCCGCCGAAGCAAGGTCCACATACGAAGAATGTGGAGAGTATGGCCATGTCCGTAAAGATTGTCCGGAGGAAGCCAAAGTGCTCGACTACATGAGGAAGGGAGAATTGCCGAACTTCCGCTACGGGCAAGGTAGGCCTCAATTTAATGCAAGCTCATCTATTCCTAACGCGGTTCCGCTTCGTATACAATTGAAGGAGTTCATGGATGAGCAAGCTAAGATCAACAAGGACACCGTCACCAAGTTCAAGACCATAGACAAGGTGTTGGAGAACATCGATAGCAAAGTGACGGAGGTCGGAAGTTCCAATCATCAAGTGCTCAACATGATGAAGATGCTCGAGACGCAAGTTGGACAACTTGCGGGGCGCCTCACTAATGATGAAGGGAAGCTTCCGGGACAACCCAAATGTCCCGAATCGGCGAAGGCCATTCAAACACGTTCGGGGAAGGAGACCGAAGATCCGAACGTTTCGCGGGAGCAAGGAAGCTTAAACCATCCACCGAGGTGGAAGGAGTTGCTAAAGAGAAGGTTACGGGGATCGTCACCGAGGAACCCGAATTTGAGATGCCGGAGGAAGACACGAGGATACCGCAACTCAAGCCACGCTTCTTCCGAGGTAAACTTGACAACCACTTTGAGAAGTTTGTGGAAGTTGTGCGTAGACTTAGCATCAACATGCCATTACTAGATGCCCTACAAGTACCTACATATTCTCGTTACTTTAAATACATACTTGCAAATAAATATGAGATAGCAACACTCGGGGTAGATCATGTTAAGATGTCCGAGGAGTGTAGTACCGCTATTGCTAATGGGCTAGAGAAGCAAAAGGACCACGGGTGCCCTACAATTCCATGTTCGGTTGGTTCTTTCAACTTCGAGAAGGCGTTATGCGACCTTGGAGCTAGTGTAAGCGTCATGCCGAGGGATGTGTTTGAGAAGCTACGCCTACCAATGGAGCCTACGGGAATATGTTTGGAGTTGGGAGACAACTCCATTCGCTATCCCTTGGGCATTGCTGAAGATGTACCCGTGAAGGTCGGACACCACTTCATCCCCGTCGACTTCGTTGTGCTCGAGATGGGAGAGAGGGAGAAGCCGCCGCTCATCCTAGGGAGGCCTTTCCTCAAGACCGTGGGAGCTACTATTGATGTTGGCAAAGGGGAGATCACATTCGACATCAACGGAGAAAGGAGTTCCTTCAAGTTCCGTCCAAAAATCGAGGCATGCAACATGATTGGAGTGAAGGGAGAACCAAAACAAACGGAGGGGCTGAAAAGAAGAAGGAGCCGAAAAAATGAACGTAAAGAAAATCAAAGAAGGTGTTGCATCCGTCAAGACAAAGGAAGAGAAGCTGCCTGTGAAGACCAAAAAAATGACTAAGCCGGAAGACAAGCCCGCGCCCAAGATGGTGCGGAAGTGGGTACCCAAGATTGCAACGCCCGCAAAGAGCGTTGATCCGGAGTAATCAAGTGAAGAAGTCTAGCTATAGACTATAAACGAAGCGCTAGGCGGGAGGCAACCCGTTTCGTCAAGAATAAGCTACCGGGAGGACAACCCGATTCCAGGTTTTTCGAGTATTTTTAATAATTTAGTTTTTAAGTTTTATTACGCAAAGACATTAGACTTAGAAGTGGTTGAACAATATTAGAGACATAATTCTTGATTGAATGTTTGCTTTATCATAAACCCTTTGCATGAACCCTCCTATGTGCTTGTTTGTTCTTTTCTTTTCGAGAAACCTCAACCAAATAATTTCAGAACCTAACTAAACCTTTCACCCTCATTATGGTGCTGAGGTTGACTTACTTTTCAGGCTAAAACCACACGAGTAGAGCCACGATTTATATTTAGGTGTTAATAAAATTCAGCACGTGGTAGAACTCGCGTGAACCTAGAAATCAAAACTTTTGGTTGGTTTTAAAAATCTTTATCCTTGGTTTCTCTAGGATTAGAATTTTTCTAAGCCTATTCTAATTTTGTTTTATTCAAAATCTTTCTTATTTAGCCAAAATTAGAACCTAAACCTATGCCCCCATGATCAAGCCGGGAAAAGTTTGCTCTCAACCGATGAAGGCAAACTATATCGGTGAGACCGAAATCGACGTAGTCGAAAAATATTTTCGACTTACATTTATTTTTAATGGTTTAAAAACTTCTCTCAAATTATGTTTGAGCTCTTGCATGGCTCTGAAAAATATTTTAAATTTCGAATTAGAGGAGTGCTTAACCTTAAACACACCTAAATGGAGGCAATCTAGTTTGAATTAATCATGCATGCACCATTGGATTCCCTTTTATCAACTTTCACCAATTCCACATGAAAAGGACAAGCATGGTGGGCAGCAAGCATCAACTTTGCAGGAATTTCATGGTGGCATGTGAAGCAAGTGGAGCTAGGGAGCATGGACATGACCCAAAGCATGAAGCATCAAGTGGAAGGACCAATAATGCAAGAAAAGGAGTGGACGAGAGCGTTTGGGCGGTGCAACTCGTGGAGCACGCGGGCAGGAAAGTTGCAAAGGCGAAATGATCGTGCCGGAAGAAAGCCGAGGCGGGGAGGAGCCGAAGCCACCCGGGCCGGTCGGCCCAGCCGGCCGGCCTCCCCTACTTAAGGAGCCCCCCGGCTCCCGTTTTCCTGCAGCAAGCTTCCCTCTCCTTCCTTTGTTTGTGTGTTCAAGTTTGTGTGCTCAAAACCTCCGTAGACATAGCCAACCTTCCCAAGCTTGATAGCTCAAGAAAAAATCCACATCCTTAATCCACTCAAAGTCCACATCCGAAGCAAAGAGTTTAAGTGCCTAGTTACCGGTTGCAACCCGGAGTTTTAGTTGAAGAAAAGATTGCAGCAACCATGTGGAAGAAAACCACAAGTCTCTTCTCCAAGAAGAAGAGTTCGTCGTCGTCCAAGCCGTCATCAACCACGTCTTCGAGGAGGCACTCGGTTTCCGAGTCTCCCCGGAGCATGGAGACGGATACGGCACCACCGAGGAGGAACGATGCTCTCCTCCTTGGTGGTATGAGGGCTGCAAGAAGCACGTCCATGAGGTTTACCGAACCTCGTGGGCACACGGAGGAGCAGCCCGCGCCACCACGACGATCGACCCGTTTAACCGCGCCACCTCCATACACTCCGACATACTCTTCGTACGGCTTCATCATCTTGTCGTCGGAGGAGGAGGAGAGGCTCTCTAATCTTGAGAAAAGGCTTGTGCCCAACGTCGAGTTCGACGACCAAGCACTCTACACCTTGGGTTTTGGCACCGACATATACTATATGTTGGGGCACCTTGGATGGGTGCAGTTCTCTAACGGAGTATCGGTGGACACCCACTTGGGGTTCGCCTTGGAAATTTTAATGACTATTGCACCTATCCTTGATGATGGGGTGCAAAGCTTGTCATTCCGTTTGGAGGGAGTCCAACAAGTGGTTCCCTACGAGCACGTTAGGGAGCCGCTTGGATTCCACAAGGGAGCTCCGGAGAAAGTTGACGTGCCACCCGCATGTTAGCGGGATTTTAGAATATGATCTCCGGAGAAGCCCATCAACAACGCAATTGCATCCGCAACCCCATTATCCGGATATTTCACTCTTGGATGTGCAAGAGGGTATTGGGGAGGATGAAGGAGACGAAGGTGACCGACACGGAGTTGAATTGGCTATACTCGGCTTTAATTGCCAGGCAGCCAATAGACCCCTCTTACCTTATGATCAACCTGGTGTTGTGAAGCAACATCGGGGGCGGGTAATATTGGTTCGGGGTGCTACCTCTCCATGTTGGCCTTCTCCTTACGGCCGGGGATCGCAAGAAACCCCGACCATCTTTTGCGTGGTACCTCTCTCGGCATTGAGTATTTGCGGCAAGGCAAATACATTAGTGGAGATGAGAGAGGAGGTTATCGGTTGGCCATAGTGAACCTACCCCTTCCCAATGAGAGGCTTAGGCTTTTCATCGAAGGGAGAGAAGATTGGTTGGAAGAGGGACTCCTTGTCCCCGCAAGGAAGAACAAAAGAGGAAGAATCGTAGAGGAGGGAACATCCTCCGCACAAGCGAGTGGAGCACAACCCAATGTGCAACCATTCGGCGGGATCCCTCCTCCGCCAAGTTATTACGGAGGGCCACAAGAGCAAGCATGGGGGGTGGTGCACCGGTACCCCCACCAAATTATGTGGTGCCCAACGCTAACTTCGCGGAGTCCTACGCACATCATCCCCAACCACAACAAAGCATGGCCATAATTGGAGGGTATGCTGCAAGAAACGCCCAAAACATCGTAGCCATCCAAGCTAACGCAGCTCAACTTGGTGAAGGAAATGCAAATATTGCCTTTGAGCTCGAACGCCTTCACCTTGTGGAGCCAAATCAATTCGTCGGAGGAAATGTCCAATCATATTATGAGCAAGGGTATTATTATCAAGATCATCAACATCAACCACCGGCGGAGGACTAGAAGATTTAGGAACTTTAGTTTTCTTTTCTTTTCTTTTTCTCTGTAATTTTCAGCTTTTGCTTATGTGTGTTTGCGTAGTATTTCCTGTTTTTATTTAAATTTCAGTAAGCATGTTTGTTTATTTTCAGTTTGTATTTCAACTTGATGTCATCATTAATAAAGACACCACCTTGATTATATCATTGGAAAAGTTACAAAAATTTGTGCCATGATGATATATGATTAAAATTGCAGCTTTGTTCATACTTTGTAATTGATTTATGCATGTGCTCTCTTAAAAATACAAATCTGAATTTATTTAAATGCTAGCTTAATTTTCAGCGGAGGTTATGATTAAAATAAAGACCCATGGTGTTTTATGTGCTCTCAAGTTATGAATAGATTAAAGATGTCTTTTATGCTCAAAAATATTGCTAACCTTGTCATAAATATCACTTGTGTGTTGCTCAACCTATCCAAAGCCTTATATATATTTGAGTGCATAAACCTTAGTGTACAAGATTTATTTTTGAGTGAGTTATTGCAGGCCATGATTTCTCTGGCCCGAGACTAAGAAGTTGGTCATTCCGTTTTTGCGTATCTATCTTTTTGCTAGCCTTTTATCCGTGCATTGTGTATCCCCGCATTGGAGATCTCACAAACTTCCCCGGATATCCACCCTTAAACCAAATATCATCTTTTGTGATTACCTCCTTGACCACAACCTATCGTTGAGAATGGATCATCAATTCAAGGAAGATCGCAAGACGGTGCCGACATTGAAGATTTCAAGTATCTCTTCAAGGAAAAATATTTCCGGTACCTACCTTATTTTTCGCCTCTTTGCTCGAGGACGAGCAACGTCTAAGCATGGGGGAAGAGGTAGGTACGGTGCAGTTTTAGAGTTCAAAGGGGAGTATTTTAAAAAAAATGATGAATGAAAAAAAAATCGGCGATGTACGTGACTTCCAAGGTGAAGGTCTCACAAGAAGAAAGAAATATATATATATATATATACAATGAATGAAAGAAAGAAAGAAAGAAAGAAAGAAAGAAAAGAATGAGAAATATGAGAAAGAGAAAAAAAATATATGAGTATGCTTAAAGTGAACTCCCCGGTTCTCTAAGAGTGCATTCAAGGCTTCAAGTTTAAAAGATCCATTCTCATTTTCCAACCATGTGCAATCCGATAACGAGGACTTCCTTTGTGCCTCGGGATCACTCTTTGCCATTTGCACATGTCCACTTATCTAAAGTGTGTGTATTTTTCTCTTTCCCCTTCTTGATTTAACATTATTCTCCAATGACCTTTTTGACGAGTCTTGGTAAGACCATGAGAAGCTTGTCTTGTTTTGACAACACCTCATTTATAAAATCTTGTTAGGACTAAACTTTCCCAAAGCTCCATATAAAGCCTACCACACATATATGTTATGAGAGGGAAAGGAGTAGAATATATAGGCTTGAGAGACAAGTGAGATGAGAGTTCATGAGCAATATACAAGATGATTTAAATTTGTGAACTTGGTTTAGCTTTTCTTTATCTCGTTCTTTATTTCAAAAATTCTGAGATCTATTTAAACTTTGTGAGCATGTTAATACTTGTGGGATAAGCTTAATAAGAATCTACCCTCCGTAGAGGTGAAGGCTAGTACATTATGGAACTTTAATGAATTAAAATTTTGAGAGCATTATGATTTCTCATGTATGATCAAGTGCAAGGGTTAAACATTGTTTGGCAATGATGATATCCATCGAAGGCTTACTCGAGGACGAGCAAGGTTTAAGCATGGGGGAGATGTTGACGGTGAAAATCCGTCAACCTAGCCATGAGTTTACCTTCGGTGTTAGCATGAGTTTTATACCTTATCCATTGGTACTAACCCCCGTGGTATAACAAGTTCACGTGTGCATGTCGGTTTTGGAGTTTAATGTTTATGCAGGGTTTTAGTGTTGAATGCAAGACTTTCGGGATAAGTTCATCAAGCACCTCATGACAAGACCTTGAAACCCCGTACAAGTCATGCAATGAAGCAAACTTAACTCCAAGAAGCCAGGGACTTGATCCGAGAAGACGACAGACTCCGAGGACCTGACCAGAAAAGTGTTGAATCTTGCAAGACAAGGAGTTGTGTCCAATTCGGAGAGAAACTGACGACATGGACCTACATGTAGAAGGGGGAAACATCCAGGAAGCAAGGGAACCGACGTAGAGCAAAGGAGGCCTCGGGGCCGGGCCCGGATGGGCCCGGCCCGGCCGGCCCAGTCCGGTCGGCCCAGCCCATTCCAGGGCCCATTTGCCCCCTCCTTTGCCCTAGCCGCCAATCGGGCTATTTATAGCCCCTGACCGAGAGCCACGCAGAAGAGAACTCGTCATCAGCCGCCGAGGAGCAGAGAAGAGAGGGACACCATCTCGGAGAGGAGAGGGTCGAGCTAGTTGACTAGGGTTCCCCTAGCCGACGTGGGAACCTTGCACGGAAGGCCACGTCGGAGTTCTCGGAACTAGAAGCAAGATCAAGGAAGGATCCCGGTGGTGATCTTGTGTATGTATCATTGTTATAGTTGAATTATCAAGTTGAATCTTTTCCTAGCGATCAAGTGTTTCCTCGAAGATTTCGTTTTTCGATCGGCTTTGCTTATTCCAATTCTATTCTCGAGATAGATTACATAGGGTGTTCTTGTAGCCGCGGTGGCTAGAGGTACACGCCGGATCTTCCGAAAGAATCTCGACTTGTCTTTTGACTCGCCTTAAGCTCCCCGCATGAGTAGGGATACGTTGTGACAGAACGGGGGTTCCGAAAGGCGGATGTTTTCGGATTTGGACGGGAAACCACGATTTAAAGAGGCTTCTTATAAGATTCGATTTGCTACTTCTTCTCTTGCTTGGAACTTCAACAAAAGGCTTACCCCGATCCCTCTAGATCGGTTTATCTACCCAATCTTACTTTGTTTTCTCCGGTCTTTAGTAGATTAGATTCGTTTCGTGTCTTTTACTTAGATGCATTAGGGTTTTATCGAAGATTGAAGTTACTTGGCTTTATTAGATTAAGTTTTGCGTCGCACATTTGTTCCACGGATTCGATACCTTGGGTTCACCACTCGAGGGAAGAAGGGTCCCTTGACTACGACGGGAGACTTGTACGCTTGCAAGTCGCAAACGAACTTTGATATAATTATTAACCGTCAACATCCTGTATGTTGCGTGCCTCTGGATTGGTTGGATGTGATTACAAGATGATGCGTAATCTGAGAGAGAAGGGTCCCTACCTCGCCTTATATAGTCCGGGAGGCAGGGTTACAGATCGGTTTAAGGAGAGAGTACTAGTCATGTATGTCTAGGAGTCCTCTACACAGTACATGGTATGTATAACTTCCTATCCGAGTACTTCTCCACCATAGTCCTTGCGCCTCACGCCATCAGGTACCGTGCGGCACAAGCCGGGTAGTCCCAGGGGCCCACTGAGTAGTCGGTCTTGGTACCCACTGAGGTAGTGGGCCCAGGGAGGTCCATACGACAAGCCCCGAGTACTTTGTAGTTGAGCAGGATAGTTTCAAGTAGTCTTGACGGCCTTGACGAGTAGTCCTCAAGCGTCCCCGAGTACTACAAGCCAAAAAGTCCTCAAGAATACTGGAAACATCTCGAGGCTAGAAGGTACTCCAGCAGATATCTGAATAATTCTGAAGTCTTCCCGAGTAGTCCCAAGCGTCCTCGAGTGCTGCTCTTGAAGGTCCTCAAAAATACCCGTGTTGTCTTGAAGCCGAAGCTGATATGGAAGTGCGATTGCAAAATAGCACTCCATATGGAGTAGCCCCCGAGCCTTAGGTTGAGTTGTAAACTCTAGCTGAGGATCCATCTGAAGTTCTGGCAAGATTATCCCGCAAAATCCGGAGAAAAAACCGAAGGACACATGGCACGGAGCCCCCGAGCCTTGAGTCGAGTACTTCCTCTCGAATTGAAGGGTCATCTTGTATGTAGAATGTGTCCTGAGTTGCTCTTGAATCTTGTCGCTACCCAGAGAATTGATTAGATGTAGCCGAGCCCCCGAGATAAGGCGCATCGACTACTAGAAGTTGAAGGGTCGGGCGTTGCCGCTGAGTCAGCCGTCTTGAGACTTATCCATCCGGAAGTTGAAGGGTCGGGCGTTGCCGCTGAGTCAGCCGTCTTGAGACTTATCCATCCGGTCGTTGAAGAGCCTCCTGTTGACTTATAAATAGAAGACAAAACCCTTAGGGTTTTTCGCCCCACGCACTTGCAGCTATTCCAAACAGACCTTGCCTAGAATCCGCTGCTTGGGCACACTGCCACCTCAGAGTAGATCACAGATCCAAGCGCGCCGCCGCCGGAAGCCACCGCCTTAGCCCCCGAGCGAATGCGAGTGAAAACTCAGTGCACTTGGGGAATGAAACCCTCACCGTCCAAGAGCTTGAAGACTGTCGGCGGGAAGAAGAGATCCCGAGAGGAAGCTGCCGGATCCGCCGCAGGGTCATCGCCGCCGGTGTCTCCGCCGCGCCCAAATCCCAACCAAGAGTGGAAGAAGTCGAAGGCGAAGACTGAGGATCTGCTACCACTGCTGAACAGTGGGTTTCTTCGGGAGAAGGAAGTTGATATGTGGCGTGCTGCCGCGGGAGATCCGTACCCCATGGAAAAGAATCCGGATGAGATCCCGATGTTCACGCGGTTCGCGGAGCGCGGGTTGGCTCTCCCAGCGAGCAACTTCTTCAAGGGGCTCTTGGAGTACTACGACATCGAGTACCTCAACCTCAACCCCAACGGTATCTTCCACACCTCCGTCTTTGTCCACTTTTGCGAAGCTTTCCTGGGGATCAAACACCACTGGGCACTCTTCCGGAAGTTTTTCCGAGTGAAGCCCCAGCCAAGTGCCAACAACCCCCGAGTAGTTGGAGGAGCCGGCATCCAGATGCGCGAGGATGCCGCAGAGCAGTACCTTGCGTATAAGTTGATCGACTCCAACCAAGATTGGAAGTCAAAGTGGTTCTACATCACCAACCACCACCCTGAGCTGCCGAAGCCCAGCAGGAAGCAGCCAAAGCACCGGCCCTGGTGGAACACTGAGTTGACGATGCAGGAGGGCATCCAGCTACCAGAACTGCTGGTGAAGATCAAGGCTTTGAGAGAAGCCAGGCTGAGGGCCGAGCATGTGGCCTTCAGCTTCATGAAGAGGAGGGTGCAGCCGCTGATGGCTCACGACACCCTAGGCTATCAGTACACCGGCGACGGCGACTCGTCACTGATGCCCGGTGATGAAATCGACGACGATGACATCGTCGACAGGCTGGGGAGAATCTTCAAGGACATGCCGACGTACACGCCCTGCCCCGTGCCCGAGTACTCCGCCGCGCGTCCACCGAATGAGGTCAGTAGCCGTACTCAATGTCGAGTATTGATTATGTAGTAGTAGTTGTGCTCACCCAACGTGCTTCTTGCAGGATGACATAGTGAAGTTTGTCTTCGAGCCGGCATCACCTCCTCGACTTGTCGAAATCCCAGATGAGGGGAAGGGCAAGGCCAAGGAGCACCGCGAAGCCGGCGAAGGAGATGACACTATTGTCGTCGAAGACACATCGGACGAGGATGACGAGGAGACGCTTCAAGAGCGGTTCCAGCTGCGGTCAAGATTCAGCCGCCCTGGACTGCCCAATGTTCCTCTCATCCAGGACCCTCCAACTAGCTTGGAGGCTAGTTTGCTTGTGTCGCCAAGGAAGCCGCGCAACGTGGCCCGCAAGCGCGTGGCCAAGAAGCTTAAGGTCACGGAGACCACATCCCAAGAGGTAAGCTCCTTGAGTAGGGTAGTCGAGTACTTGTTTCTCGATGTTGTGTATGCTGACGATGAAATTCCGTTGCTTGCAGGAGACCTCATAGACTAAGGGGACGAAGGTGACTGGGGTATGGTGGGAGAGCCGGCTGGAGCCAGCCGCAGCCCTGCCCCCACCGTGGAAGAACTCGTGGCGCAACTGACGCGCCAGCCCCCAGTTGCTGAGGAGAGAACTGAGCCGGCTGTGGCTGTTGCTGAAGAGCCAACGGCTACTGAAGCCGAGGAGGATGCACCTGCTGAAGCTGGACTAGTCGACATGGCCAGCATCCTGGGAGCCTCGACCGTGACAGTAGTCCGGTCGAGCCTGTAAGTGAAGATCTTTCCCGAGTAGTAAATGTGGTTTGGTAGTCGTACTTGGTTGACAACCAGTTGTGTACTCTACAGGAAATCCACGGATTTGACCTGGGATGAGGATGAACCCAGCGCGGTGGTGGCTGAAGAGGAATCCGCACCAGCCACTGAGGAGTCCACTCCCGCCCCTCAAGCAGAGTCCGAGGCGCCGGTCGTGGAGACTTCATTGCCACAGGCCAGCATTATAGAAGGTGAGTACACTGCTCGAACGCAGTTATCCTCAAGGAGTAGTCGTAACCGCCAAGGCTGACTAATCCTGTTGTCTTCTGTTGACAGGTGCCGAAGCTGAAGGAAGCACCATCCCCGAGGCGGTGCCTGTTGAAGGCTTGGCGCCGGAGTCCCAAGGAGTCGCCGGAGCAGCACCCGAGCCGGCGGAGGTAGCCAGCGAAGGAGCCCCCGCGATGACCGGAGAGGAGCACGTTGATGTACTGCCAGAGTCGAATTTGGAAGTAGTCGTCCGCTCACCGGAAATCCAAGATGCGGAGCCGATCCGTTCGGCGCTAATGTCTGGAGCCGCGACGAGTAGTCGTGGTAGGATTGAACTCCTGGCAGACGACCTCTTCGACCCGACGGCAGTAGCACGTCACTTGGAGGCGATGCGCTAGGCCGAGCAATGGATGAAGGTGAGTTGTCAATGCCCTTGAGTAGTCAATCTGCCGTAGATGCTGAGTACCCAGGTGACAACTTTTGTCTGCTGCAAGATGTCGTGGAGAGATCCAGACAGAATTCTGACATGCTCCAGGGGTACGGGGATACGGTGCTCCGGGCGGAGGCCTTGGAGGAATAACTCGTGAAGGCCCGGAGGCACTCCACCATGCTCCAGTCAAAACTTGATGGCGCCTTCGCCCAATATCACAATGAAGTCCAGGACATGCAGCGAAGAGCGACGAGCTGGTGCAGAAGAACAAGTCGCTCCGCAACAAGAATAAAGGCACGCGTTGTCTTGTCGAGTACCCATTGGAAGTACCTTGTAGTAGTCTGACCCGCCTTGCTTGTTGATTGCAGAGCTTGAGACCCGTGTCGAGCAGCTGAGAGCTTCAGAAGTCGACATGAAGAACCTCTTCTACCGTGAGAAGGAGGCCCGTGAGGTACTTGAATATGACTATAAGCAGTTGGCTTACGAGTGCGATAAGCACATGGAGCTTCGAATTGCCTCGGATCGTGACCTCGTCAACTGCTACAAATCTCTGCAGAAGATGAATGAGGACTGCGAGAGGCTGCGGGCCCAGTTGAGGGAACTCGAGGAAGTCGCGCTTCCCATTGCGAGGCTACTTGTGCCTCATCCAGGCAGGCCGAAGATAGCTCTGTTGGTGGACAGGCTGAGAGAAGCTCCTAGTCGTCTGGCGACGTACTTCAAGCACTTGGCGAAGTCGATCCCAAATCAGATCTTGGCGTGCATGAAGTTGTACTTCCCGAAGGATCCAGTGGATGTAGTCGCCGGTGGACTAGCCGCCAACTGCATGGACGAGCAGTACGCGGAGCTCCAGGAGCAAATGGCGCCAATTGCTGAGCAAGTCACCGAGAAGCTTAACCTTCAGTAGTCCTGTAGGGTTAGCTTATAGCAATGATTGTATAAACATAGTTGTATTGAACTTGTTTAAGTATGAAATGAGAAAACTTCTCAGAAATGAGTACTCGTTGTCGCAAGGTGTGTATGCGGAGTTCTCATTGTGCAGTTGTGACGAGTAGTCGTACTCGCCAGTAGACCCGTTGAGGGAAAAAAGCAGTAAATTAGTTGATAAATAATCAAACTTTATTACTGAGAGAAATACACCTGGATGGCCAGGGCTGTTTTACAAGAGTAGTCGCCAGGACCCGGAGGCTGCCTACGGCTAAGCAGTGCTAGGGCGTATAGCCGCTTACAGTAGTAGATCCGTTAGTAGCCGTATAGGCTGGATCTAGGAGTACATGGTCTCTTTGCAGACCGCTGCTGGAGTCCTTTGTCGCTCAGAGCAGCCCAAGATCCGTTAGTAGCCGTTGACGCTGGATCTTGGAGTAGAGTAGTCCGGAGACTAGTGCCTGGACCCGGAGGCCACTTACAGCGAAGGGGTTTTGGAGTAGTCGTGTAGACTTGAGCCCCAGGGTTGTCGATAGACTAGGCATAGAATCGACAGAGCTGGTCGATATTCCACGAGTTGTTGACATGTTCGCCTTCGAGCGTCTGGAGGCGATAGGAGCCTGGTCCGGTAACCTTTGCAACTGTGAAAGGACCTTCCCAGGGCGAGCTGAGCTTGTGTAGTCCTTTCGTGTTCTGGATGCGGTGGAGGACAAGATCTCCAACATTGAAGGAGCGTTCCTTGACGTTGCGATCGTGGTAGCGTCGGATACCCTCGAGGTACCTTGCTGATTGGATGAGGGCAGCGCAGTGAGCTTCTTCGAGTCCATCGATATCAACTCATCTGCTGTCTTCAGATATGCCTTTGTCGTATTGCTCTACTGCTGGTGAGTCCCACATGACATCAGCAGGGAGGATTGCTTCGGAGCCATAGACCGGGAAGTATGGTGATTGTCCCGTTGCCTTGGAGGGTTGAGTGCGTAGCCCCCAGAGCGCATTGGATAGTTCCTTGATCCACTTGCCTCCTTTGGTGTTGGCAGCGTCGTGTAGCCGCTTCTTGAGAGCGTCGAGCACCACCCCATTGGCGCGCTCGACTTGTCCATTGGCCCGAGGATGGGAAACTGAGACGTATCGGACGTCGATCCCGCTGTTCTCGCAGTACTCCCAGAACTGGTGATTGTTAAAGTTGGAGCCCAGGTCTGTGATGATGCGGTGGGGTAGTCCGTAGCGATGTACGAGTTCATCCAGGAAGTCGAGTACTCTGTCGGCCTTGGGGCATGTGACCGGCTTGACCTTGATCCACTTGGTGAACTTGTCTATGGCCACCAGTACTCTGTTGAATCCACCTGGCGCAGTTGGAAGTGGCCCAATCATGTCGAGCCCCCAGCAGGCGAAGGGCCAGGTTGGCGGTATGGTGACTAGCTTGTAGGCCGGGACGTGTTGTTGCTTGGTGAAGTATTGGCACCCTTGTCACCTTCTGACGAGTTCTTCGGCATCGCCCAGAGCTGTGGGCTAATAGAAAGATCGTCGGAAGGCCTTACTGACCAGCGTTGTTGACGGTTAATAGTTGTATCGAATTTCATTTAGACTTGCAAGCGGACAAGTCTCCCGTCGTAGTTAAGGGACCCTTCTTCCCTCGAGTGGTGAACCCAAGGTATCGAATCCGTGGAACAAATGTGTGAGGCAAAAATTGATCTAGTAAAGCCAAGTAACTCCAATATTTGGTAAAAGAAACCCTAATGCATCTAGATGAAAGACACGAAACTAATCTAATCTACGACCGGAGATAACAAAGTAAGATTGGGTAGATAAACCGATCTAGAGGGATCGGGGTAAGCCTTTTGTTAAAGTTCCAAGAAAGAGAAGAAATAGCAAATCGAATCTTATAAGAAGCCTCTTTAAATCGTGGTTTCCCGTCCAAATCCGAAAACATCCGCCTTTCGGAACCCCCGTTCTGTCACAATGTATCTCTACTCATGCGGGGAGTCTAGGGCGAGTCAAAAGACAAGTCGAGATTCTTTCGGAAGATCCGGCGTGTACCTCTAGCCACCGCGGCTACAAGAACACCCTATGTAATCTATCTAGAGAATAGAATTGGAATAAGCAAAGCCGATCGAAAAACGAAATCTTCGAGGAAACACTTGATCGCTAGGAAAAGATTCAACTTGATAATTCAACTATAACAATGATACATACACAAGATCGCCACCGGGATCCTTCCTTGATCTTGCTTCTAGCTCCGGAACTCCGACGTGGTCTTCCGTGCAAGGTTCCCACGTCGGCTAGGGAAACCCTAGTCAACTAGCTCGACCCTCTCCTCTCCGAGATGGTGTCCCTCTATTCTCTGCTCCTCGGCAGCCGATGACGAATTGTATGATGCGTGGCTCTCGGTCAGGGGGCTATAAATAGGTCGACCCAGCCCTATCCAGGGCCCGTTTGCCCCCTCCTTTGCCCTAGCCGCCATTCGGGCTATTTATAGCCCCCTGACCGAGAGCCACGCATCATACAATTCGTCATCGGCCGCCGAGGAGCAGAGAATAGAGGGACACCATCTCGGAGAGGAGAGGGTACTGGGTCGACCGGCCTGGGCCCATCCAGGCCCAGCCCGAGGCCTCCTTTGCTCTACGTCAGTTCCCTTGCTTCCTAGATGTTTCCCCCTTCTGCATGTAGGTCCATGTCGTCAGTTTCTCTCCGAATTGGGCATAACTCCTTGTCTTGCAAGATTCAACACTTTTCAGGTTAGGTCCTCGGAGTTTGTCATCTTCTCGGATCAAGTCCCTGGCTTCTTGGAGTTAAGTTTGCTTCATTGCATGACTTGTACGGGGCTTCAAGGTCTTGTCATAAGGTGCTTGATGAACTTATCCCGAGAGTCTTGCTTTCAACGCTAAAACCCTGCATAAACACTAAACTCCAAAACCGACATGCACACGTGAGCTTGTTATACCACGGGGGTTAGTACCAATGGATAAGGTATAAAATTCATGCCAACACCGAAGGTAAACTCATGGCTAGGTTGACGGATTTTCACCATCAACAAGCGTGCAAGAGGACGCGTGGTTGCCGCAGACGCCTTTGTGGATCTCCTCCAAGATGCCCTTGCCTTCTTCTCGGGGAATGCACTTCATGAGTACTCCAAAAGATGCGCCCCGTCTTAGAGCTTGTCTCCGACTAGGACGTAGGACTTGGTGCGGCGGATGAGTTGCTCGGCCAAGTTCTTGTCCGAGGGAACCTTCTGCTCGCGGAGGTAGTCGATGAAGGGTTGCCTCCTGTCCGCGTCGATCATCATGACCTCCTGGCCAGCCGAGGGATGCGCTGGATCAGTGGTCGGTAGCGCCGGCTTCGTGATGGATGGCGCGTGAAGCCTGTGGACGAAGACACCCGCTGGTACTTGAGTGCGAGTAGAACCAAGCTTCGACAGGATGTCCGCTGCAACATTGTTGTCGCGGACGACAAGGTGGAACTCGAGATCGTAGAACTTGTTCTCGAGCTTGCGGACTTATAGGCAGTAGGCGTCCATGTTCTCCTTGTTGCGGTCCCAGGATTTGTTGACTTGGTTGATGACCACTGCAGAGTCGCCGTAGACTAGTAGCCGCTTGATGCCCAGTGAAGCCGCGAGGCGGAGCCCGTGTAGCAGGGCTTCATACTCGGCTTCGTTGTTTGAGACCTTCCAAAAGATCTGCAGGACGTACTTGAGTTGTTCGCCTGTTGGAGAGATCAAGAGTACCCCTGCACCTGCGCCTTCGACCTTGAGCGAGCCATCGAAGTACATCACCCAGTGCTCTGGGCGCTCAGTTGGAGTAGGTAGCTGATTCTCCCGCTACTCCGCAGCGCCTACGACTTGATGGCTGTGCGTGGCTTGAAGTCGATGTTGAGGGCGCCGAGTTCGACTGCCCACTTGAAGATTCTTTCAGTAGCATCTTGGTTCCGCAGGATGTCGCCGAGTGGATAGTCGGTGACAACGGAGATCGAGTACTCCTAGAAGTAGTGTCGTAGCGTCCGCGAGGTTATGAGCACTGCGTACAGTAGCTTCTGTACGAGTTGATAGCGTGCCTTGGATTCTGACAGGACCTCACTGACGAAGTAGACTGGTCGCTGGACTGGGTAGGTGTGGCCGTCTTCCTGGCGCTCGACGATGATGGCAGTACTGACCACATGAGTAGTCGCAGCGAGGTAGAGCAACAGCTGCTCGCCTTTGCGAGGAGCCGTGAGGACTGGTGGCTTTGATAGGAAGTCCTTGAGCTGGACAAGGGCTTGGTCTGCCTCTGGAGTCCACACGAACTTCTCCTGATGTTTGAGTAGTTTGAAGAAGGGGAGCCCCCGTTCTCCAAGCTTCGAGATGAATCTGTTCAGAGCCGCCATGCACCCGGTTAGCTTCTGCACGTCTTTGATGCACGAGTGAGCTTTCATGCTGGTGATGGCAGAGATCTTCTCGGGGTTGGCTTCGATGCCACGGTGGCTGATGATGAAGCCGAGTAGTTTGCCCGACGGTACGTTGAAGACGCACTTGTTCGGGTTGAGCTTCCAGTGGTACTCTCGCAGGGATGCGAAAGTCTCTTCAAGATCGGCGATGAGCGTGTCGGAGTTTCTGGTCTTGACGACCACGTCATCCACATAGGCTTCGACGTTCTTGTTGAGTTGCCTCTTGAAACAGGCCTGGATAGCTCGTTGGTAGGTAGCGCCAGCGTTCTTCAACCCGAAGGACATAGTCGTGTAGCAGTACGCGCCAAACAGGTTGATGAACGCGGTCTTCTCCTGGTCTTCTTCCTTGATCGCGATCCAGTGGTACCTGGAGTAGTAGTTGAGGAAGAAGAGCAGGTCGCAGCCCGCCGTGGAGTCGATGACTTGATCAATTCGCGGCAACCCGAAGGGGTCCTTGGGCCAGTTCTTGTTGAGGTCGGTGTAGTCGACGCACATCCTCCACTCGTTCGAGTTCTTCTTGCGGATGAGGACGGGTTTGGCGAGCCACTCAGGATGGAAGACTTCTCTGATGAAGCCAGCCGCGAGTAGTTTGGCAAGTTCCTTCTTGATGGCTGTCGTATGGACCTCCCTGGGCCCACTACCTCGGTGGGTACCAGGACCGACTACTCGGTGGGCCCCTGGGACTACCCGGCTTGCGCTACACGGCACCTGATGGCGTGAAGCACAAGGACTACGGAGGAGAAGTACTCGGTTAGGAAGCTATACATGTCCCGCACTGTATGGAAGACTCCTAGACGTACTCGACTAGTACTCTCTCCCTACTCCGACTTGTAACCCTGCCTCCCGGACTAAATAAGGCGAGGCAGGGACCTTTCTCTAGCATCCAATCTCATCTCACAGCGCACAATTACACTATCTTGTAATCGTGCCCAATCAATCCAGAGCTACGCAGCATACAGGACGTAGGGTATTACGCACCTCGCGGCCCGAACCTGTCTAAATTGTGTGCCACGTGTCTCTTCCTTCGAGTTACCGATCTCGACGAGGCCACATTCATCTACTTCGGGTACTCCCCTTAGTAGGTTGCCGGTCTAAAACACCGACAGCTGGCGCGCCAGGTAGGGGCTCTCTCCCGAGATCACATGGCGAACTCGACGGCTCCTGTCTACTTCAAGCCAACCGTCGCCTTCAACCAAGGTGACACCTTCGTGTTTGGCGCCTGGGTCTGCACTGCTGACGGCGCGGGATCTTTCCAGCGCCGCCTCACCATGCCGCCCAACCTGAAGACCGGCTTCGTGACGCTTCCAGAAGTTGTCACAGGCAAGCTCGCCGGCAAGTTCAGCGAAATTTCACTCTTCAATCATCACGCTGACTTCGAGCTCGAGTCCGCTTCCAACTCGAACTCGACTTCTCCGTGGGCCATCGCATGCGAGCCGGCTGCTCAGCCATCGCACGTGGTCCCATCACCCCGTGAGCGCTCTGCGCGTGGTCCCCGCATCACCAGCCGGGCCCGTACGGAGGCTCCCTCTTCGCGCCGGGCCGGCAAGGAACCCGTACCCGAGTACAACTCGGACTCCGACACCACCCACGGCCACGCTTCGGACTCCAACCCCCTATTCGGGTTCTACTCAGATTTCGCATACGAGTTTGACTTCGGGTCGGACCCAGAGGATCCCGAGTCCGAGGACAACTCCACTGAGCATCCCTTATCAGGGCCGGCCTCTGGGCTGGTTATAACATACACACCGGCCGGGAGATTCGTCTACTGGCCAGACCGCAAGCCCGCTGACCTGATAAGCGGAGACTCACGCTACGTCGCCTACATCGACTCGCTCCCGTTCCAGGAGGGAACACCACTTGCCCGAGCTGACTCAAACACCCCAACTGAGGTGGCGGCTTCTGAGTTTAGCCTCGGCACCCCTGATCACCAAGTCTTCATGGCTACCGGCGACACTCCAGGACCTTCAGGGACGGCTCAGGACAAGTACCTTGAAGACATCTCCTCCGACGAGCTGTCTGCCGACGCACCAGCAGACGAGACCCCCGCCAACAGAGACGCTCAACGCGAGCGCAACGGGAAGCGAAGCGAACGGCGCCGGCGTCTCCGGGACAACCTCCCCATCCGCAACCTCGCAGAAGCTCTCGAGGCGGTCGAGAGCAGAGTACACACTACCCCCGAGCAATGCCTCATGTCGATCACAGCGATCGCACGTCAGGCCCAGGGAATTCGTGCCGGGGAGGTCATCGCCAAGCTCGCTGAAGACGCCTACTTCATGCGGGTCGACAACAGGGTCAACCAGCCTCCTCCCGCCAGGCACCGCGACAACGAAGCTACAAGTCGCAGCGCCAACCTCGGTCCCAACCGTATTCGAGATGAGCTTCCGGCTCAGCCCAACCGTACTCGCTCAAATGCGGGCGGACATCCACAGGGTGGCAACAGCAACCGCGAGGTTGTCCCTCACCGTGCTCCTACCGGCGGCGGCGGCCGCGACCCTGACGGCGGCGGCAGCGACGACGGAAGCTCCAACCATGGAGCCAACAGGAGGGCCGGCGGCGGCGGCGGCCGCGGCGGCCGTGCCCACGCGAACAGCCACGCCTCCGGTGCCTCACGGCGGCGGCTACGACGCCCGCCGAAGATTGAGGAGCCGCGGCGGAAGAAGTCAACCACCGGCAGCGACAACGATCGCTTCCCCGCCTTCTCACCTCGACTTCGCAACTTGCTCCTCCCCCGACAAGTTCAAGCCTTTGGGGATCACCAAGTACGACGCGAAGCAGACCCCATCCAAAGGCTCGTGTGCTACGCCCTCTCCATCGAGAACGCCGCGGCAAAAACGACACCAAGTGCCTATACTTCCCCTTCGCTCGGGACCAAGCCCCACTCACATGGCTCGAGTCGCCGGACAAGCACTCGATCGACAAGTGGGACCAGTCGAAGGAGCAAGCCACCGGCAACTTCGCGGCGCCATGGGCCGATCGGTACTCGCATGGACCTGGCCATGGTCAAGCAGGAACAAGGCGAGACCCTCCGCAAGTACATGCGCCGCTTCTTCGACAAGCGCGCTACCGTAGTCGACGCCACCGACAAGGAGGTCATCGACCTCTTCCAAGACGGCCTCTGCCACCGCCGCACCTTTGAAGACTTCGGTCGTCGCCGCCCCAAGTCCATCCCCCACCTCAAGGACATGATCACGTCCTGGGCGGATGAAGAAGACAAGGCCAACACCAAGTACGACGCCATCCGTGGCAAGAACAAGCAAAACGTGGGCGGCGGCGGCGGCAACAACGGGAACCAAGGCGGTCGCAACAACAACAACTACTACTCGGGTCCCAACCGCAAGCGCAAGCCAGACAACACTGTCGCGGCTATCCAGCGCCCTGCGAAGGAGAAGTCGAAGAAGAACTCCGGCGGCTTCAAAGACCTGTTGAAGGAGAAGTGCCCGTGGCATCTGAACGGCAACCACACCACCGAGCAGTGCTACCAGCTCAGGCATGCACACAAGAGTACTCCAGAGCCACCGCACCCTCACGACAAAAAGGGCAAGAAGAAGAACGACGGAGATAACAACGACTTCTAGGAACCCGACAAGACCGTCAATGTCCTCTTCGGCGGGCTACCAAGCAGGCGGGAACAAAAGGCTACCCGTCGAGAAGTCATGAGCATTGAACCAGCGGTCCCGACCCCTCTCAGGTGGTCGGAGGTACCCATTACCTTCTCCCGCGCGGATCAATGGACCAGCTTCTCCGAACCAGGACGGTTCCCTCTCGTCCTGAAGCCGGTGGTCGTGGGCTCCAAGCTCAACAAGGTCCTCATCGACGGTGGAAGCGGGCTCAACGTCCTTTTCACCAAGACCTTGAAGAAGATGAAGCTCGACATCACCCACATGCTCACCAAGAGCAACACAGCCTTTTACGGCATCGTCCCCGGGCTATCCCACTGGGCTCAGTGGTCCTGCTAGTTACCTTCGGGGAGTCTCGGGACAACTACCGTACTGAGTACATCAAATTCGAGGTCGCGGACTTCGAGACTTCCTACCATGCCATCCTCGGCAGACCGGCCATCGCCAAATTCATGGTGGTGCCCCACTACACCTACTTGGTACTCAAGATGCCAAGCCCGACGGGTGTACTCTCTCTCCAAGGGGACTTGAAAATCTCCCACGACTGCGACACAGAAGCCGTGGAGATCGCCTCTACGAATCAAGTACCCAACGCTATGATGGAGGTCTACGCTACGTCGAAGAAGCTTGCTACAAGTGAACTCGACATCCTGGAGAAGTCTGACAGCGCCAACAAGCCTCGCCCTACCGAGGAGGTCCTAGTCAAGACGATCGACCTCGAATGTGCGACTCCAGCAAGACCACCACCATCGGGGCCGGCCTCGACCCCAAATAGGAAGACGCACTCATCAACTTCCTCCGGGCTAACAGCGACATCTTCGCGTGGAAGCCAGCGGACATGGCAGGAGTGCCCAGGGAGTTGATCGAGCACTGCCTCAACGTCGATCCTAAGGCCACCCCCAAGCGACAACACCTCCGACGCTTTGCCGACGACAAGACGGGATGCCATCAAGAAGGAACTCGCCAAACTACTCGCGGCTGGCTTCATTAGAGAAGTCTTCCATCCTGAGTGGCTCACCAACCCTGTCCTCGTCCGCAAGAAGAACTCAAACGAATGGAGGATGTGCGTCGACTACACCGACCTCAACAAGCACTTCCCCAAGGACCCCTTCGGGTTGCCGCGGATTGATCAAGTCATCGACTCCACGGCGGGCTGCGACCTCGCTCTCCGCTTCCTCGATCGCTACTCCGGTACCACCAGATCGCGATCAAGGAAGAAGACCAGGAGAAGACCGCGTTCATCACCCCGTTTGGCGCGTACTGCTTGTCGGTGCGGAATATGGTCCCGACACTAACCAGTAGATAGCGCCTAGGTCTATCCCTCAATGGTCGATGCCAAGCAACAAATGACACAAGGTTTTATCCCGGTTCCCGTCCGAGGGGGCCGTACGTCCAGCCAGGGGCGTGCTCGTGGCACTATATTGCTCGCCACCCGGGTGCTTGTAGTGGGGCAAGTACAAGCGAGGCGGGGAGAGGAAGCGTGGCCTCCAAGTCCCCGGGAAGAGTGGGCGAAGATGTTGTGGGAGAATAAGAGAGTGAGTGCACGGTGTGTTGTGTTGTGCTCTTTACGTCCCCCCCCCCCCCCCGCGGCTGGGGGCTCGTCTCCCCTTTTATAGGCCAAGGGGGCGGCGAGTTACATGCACGCCGCGCTATCTAGCTACGTGGGGGTGCACGTCGTGCTATGCCGTAGAGTGGGCGGCCGTCCGGACGATCTTCGCTGTGGTTCGGCCATGATGGCCTACCCCGTACCCGAACAGTGGCGGTTCGAGGGTAGGAGGGCGGCAGATGGCGGTGGCGTCCTCTGATAGGCTTCGAGGGCGGTGCTGATGATGGCTGGTACGGGGCACAGGAGCAGGCAGAACGGCGTTCCTTCCCAACGCGCTCCGTGGTAGCGGAGTGGCAGCGCCCGGCGTGCGCCCGCGGTGCCGGCGTGCGCCCGCATGCGGGGTACGGCGGCCGCACCGCGCTTGACCGGGATGGCCATCCACCGGCCTAGCGCCCCCCACCTAACCTGTAGGGTCACGGGAAAGTGAAATCGAGGGTGCGCCCGGCCTCTTCGAGGGTCGGCGCGTTAGCCGACCGTAGTGGGCGCCGCGTGTCACGGACCGACACCGGCCGTACCGCACAAACCCATCTCCACAAAGGGCGGGGATGGGCTCCTCCCCGGGAGTGTGCGGCGGCACCGGGGTGCAAGCCCCGGCGCATGATGGCTCCGTCCCCGCGGCGTCGTGGCGTTAAATGCCCGTGAACGGGACCGGCGCACGCGTGCGGGGCGCCCGTGAGCGTGGCGGGCCCCCGCCGAGGGCGGAGCGTGCATCGAGCGAGACGAGACCCGCCGAGGGGGAGCGAGCCCTCGAGCGGGGCGGACCGCCGAGGGAAGACGCTGCCCTCGAACGGGGCGGAGCCCGCCGAGGAGGGAGCGCGCCCTCGAGCGAGGCGAGCCTCGCCGAGGGGTCTTCTAAGCGGGCCGTCTTGGTGGGCCGCCGAGTCCCGCCGCGTAGGCCATGTCCCGCACGGTTAGTTACCTCGCATGGTTAGGCTTAGCGTGTTTCGATGTCGGGGTTTAAGTGAGGGTTTCCCCATTGTTTTAAGGGGACCCCTAGGGCTGTCCCCGACGCAGCCCCCGAGCACCGCGGGTTTGCCGCTGAGGCTCCCGCGTATGCCGGAACCCACCGATAGGACGTTCTTCCCTCCTTGTTTGCGAACGCTTCCGTGGGGCCGCGCGCCGGACCCGCGGGTCTAGCCCCCGAAGCCCCGGCAGAGTGTGGGTTCTCCCCGCAGGGGTTGACCGCGAGAACTTTGGTCGTAAAGGCGTGGCACATATGCCAACCGGCATCGGCGGTGTTTCGGCCGGCTTCGGGGGTGCACGCTCCCCCGTCATCGTCGCCGCGGGTGCAATTTCAAGGAGGTGTAGCCGTGCGCCAAGCCCCCGAGCCTTGGCCCGTTCGAGGCGATCGGTCGAGCCTCGACGACTTGTTTTTGAACGCGCTCGCCGTCCCTCCGCGGACCCGAGGGTGAGGTCTCCACGACTCCCATCGAGCGGTCGCGAATCGCGGATTCCTCGTCGAGCTCGCTAGCGGGTGGTTCAAGTGGACGTCCATGCCCCGTTCGATAAGGGTAGGCCGCGCGGTCCGAGACACGTCCATGGAAGCGCTTGCGTGGGTTTGCTAGGTGGGGCTCGGTCCCGTTCGCTAGGGACCGAGGGCGCGGAAGCTCTCCCCTCGGTGGGATCCCCCCGCCAGCTACCCTCGCCGGCTCTCGAACACGACATGTGGGGCACCCCGAGCCAACGGGCTCGAGGAACGGCTCGAATGCGCGTGCCCTCGTCGTCCCTAACTCGTGATCCGAGGCGCCCGTTCGAACCCGTCGAGGGTCGCTTCGAACCTCCGACCGCAAGGCCGTGCGGGGCTGTGCCTAGACAGCCCCGTCTTTTCACGTTTGCGGCCGTCGAGGGGTCTGGGCGTGCCGACCCTCGAGGTGCTGGTTGGTAGCACGGCGTATGTGCTTTGTTTTAGAGGGTTGACATTGTCTCGAGCCAGGAGCTCGTGCCGCTCGAGGGTTTGCCGTGGCATGGGTGCCCGCGGTTGCCCGCTCTACATCGAGCAGGTCCCGGACGACCTTCTCACGTCGATATCCCATCGAGGGTTGACGTCATTTTGAGCCAAGGGTCATGCCGCTCGAGGGTTTTACGTGGCATGGGTGCCCGCGGCCGCTCGCTCTACATCGAGCAGTCCCGACGGCCTTCTCACGTTGATATCCCTTCGAGGGTCTCCTTTGCTTCGAGCCGAGGGTCATGCCGCTCGAGGGTTTTACGCGGCATGAGTGCCCGCGGTTGCCTCGCTCTACATCGAGCAGTCCCGGCGACCTTCTCACGCCCGGTATCCCATCGAGGGTCGCCTTGCTTCGAGCCGGGTCCGCCCCGGCGAGGGTGCTTCTTGCTTGGGAAGGGACCCGGCATTTAAATGCCTCGCTGGCCGTGGCCGCGGTTTTGGCAGCCGCGGCGCACCTTTTTAGGCGCTCGCAGCCGCGCGCGCGCGCGTAGTGGGCAGCGCGCGGCGCGGGCGTGACGGTTTTGCCCCGTTGCCGCCGGTCTTTGCCGCAATGATGACCCGCCCGCAAAGGTTATAGCCGCCGTGGTCGTGGTGGGGCCCGCCCTCGACGCGATGGGAAGATTCCCCGCAGCGACGCTAGTCGGGGCGTCCGCTCCGGAGAGCTCGCCCCGTCGGCCTATAAACCGCGGGGAGGAAGGGACGGCGGTTTTTTACCTTAGCTTCTCACCGTTTTCGCTCCCTCCGCCCCTTCGCCTCGTCTTGCTCTTGCCACCGCGCGGGCTCGCTATTAAAGCTTTTTCCTCCGTTTCCTCGTCCTCCGCCTTCGCATTCCTCCGTTCCTCCTCATGGCGCCGCCCTCGCCCTCCCGTTAGGATCCCGGAGCCGCACGCCCGGGAGAGGTCGACGGCGGACCCGCCCGCCCGGGCGAGCCGGTCGCCGCCGGCCCGCCGGCGGCCAACGAAGACGGCGTCCGGCGGAGTGGATCGTGCCGCCGGCGGCGCACCACGAGCCCAACCCGCCGAGGGCTACGTGGTGAGCTTCGTCCGCTACCACGAGCGTGGCTTCAACGCGCCGGCGAGCGTCTTCATGCGGGCGATGTGCTACCACTACGGGGTGGAGCCGCATAATTCTCGCCCCCAACGCGATCTCCTGTGCGGCCACATTCGTGGGCGTCTCGCGAAGGGTACCCGGGGATCCCGCTAATTGGGAGCTCGGGTACACCTTTTCCGCGCGGAGCTCGTCACGCAGCCCACGACAGGAGCCAAGGACCCGCCGCGCGATGCGCGCCCGCGGATGTCGCCGGCCCCGCGGGGGCGCTCAAGGATGTCTACATCCCCCGCACCATGACGACGAACAACGCCGCTCGGGAGCGGAGATGGTTTTATCCGCGCAACGCCGAGCCCGGCCTTCCCCCTACACCGCCGGTGTTCAAGGAGAGGCCCGCCTCCCCGGGGCTACGGGGTGTCCCCACCCCAAGATCGGACGCGGCAGAGCCGGTGGCCGGGCGCGCCGCAGCCGACCGAGGAAGCACCGGCCGACCGCAATGGGCGTCCTCGCCTTCCTCCACCATCGGCGGGTTGTGCCTCTGATGGAGAGGCCGCTCTGCATCTTCGAGATGACAGAGGCGGCCAACCCCGTCGACCTGGCGAGGTCGCGGATGCTCCCGACGCCCCTTGAGCGGCCGTATGCGCTCACCCCGGCGCGGAGCGCCGTCGACACCCGACGCCGCCGATGCCTCGAGGGGCGGACCCCGTGGGACATCGAGATGCTCCCCATCGGCCCGTTGGTGAGTGTGGTTCTCGATTTCGTTTTGGCTCTTTAGCTGTTGCCTTTGCCTCCCGACACGCCTTTGTTGCTCCCGTGTACCCCGGTGGTGAAGTTCAACACCGCCAAGTCCGTTCCGCCCACCCCCGACCCCCGTGCGCCGGCCGGCGGCGCAAGCCGGGAGCAAACAGGAGCGGGCGGCGCGCAAGAGGGAGCACGCCAGGGCCGGCAAGCGCGCCGCGACCGGCGGGCCGCGAGTACCGGCGGCGCGAGGAGCCGGGGCTCTCCTCCCCGGGACATCGAGGAGCCCTCGGCTCGGGACGAGGGCGAGGAGGAAAAGGCCGAGGGGGAGGGCCCCTCCGACGTGGGGCGCCCGCCCCGTCACCGAACCCGCGCCGGCGTAGGGGCGGCTTCGTCCGGGGCGGGCGCACCCCGGCGCCCGCCGCCGTGCAATCGTCATCGGGGGCGGCACGCGCCGCGAGGTGCCGGCGCGCGCCACGGAGGTGCGCGCGCGCGGACGCGCGTGCGCGCGGCGAGCGTGCGCGCGCGCGGGCGAGCGTGCCCGCGCGCGCGCGCGTCATCGTCGGGCGGGGGCGCGACGGCGCGCGGCGCGCGCGGGGCGAGCGTGCCCCCCGCGCGCGGTGGTGCCTTCGGGAGGTGCGGCGTCGGGCGCGCCGCGCGCGCATGGGGCGGCGTGCGCGCGCGCGCGGCGGCGCCATCCGGGAGGTGCTTCGGCGGGTGCGGACACCGCGCCGGCCTCGTCGCGAGAGGCCTCGAGGAAAAGGAAGCGGGCCTTTTCCCCTCTCGCGAGGTAAGGAGCCCGTCCTTCTTCGTTTGGTTTGGCTCGTTGATGACTAAGTGCTCTAACCCTCCGTTCATGCCCCGCGCGGGCGGTGCCAACCGTTCCTCCTCTTGCACCGCCCAAGGTGCCGGACCGACGCATCGATCCCCACCGGCGGCGCTCGTCGAGGGGGTCGCGCCGGGGACAAGTACGGCGGCGGGCGCGAGCTCGCAAGACCCGGCCGGGGCCTCGAGGCCCCCGGCCGGCGCATCAGCCCGCCGCGGCGCGCCCGTAGGCCGCCGGGGGACGGCCGGCGTCGGCCGTCACGGAGACGCGGGCGCGGCGGCGGCGACGGTGGAGGTGCGCCCGCGGTGGGCGCTACCGCGGAGGAGGTGGAGCGGGGCGCAACTCGCGGGAGCGCCCGCGGAGGTGGCGGCACGGCCGGAGGTGGCGGCCACGGCGGCACAACGGGCGCCCGTGGCCGCGGAGGGCGCGAGGGGGAGGTGCGGCGGAGGCGGCGCGAGCACCGCGCCCGCCGGCGACTTGCGGAGCGGAGGTGGTGGAGCTCTCGGATGACTCCCCGCCGCCCGGATGGAATCGGGGGGCCGCCGGCCCACGAACTCCCCCCGAGCCCCGAGGAGGGGGCCCTCGTGAGGCGGCACGAGGGTCACATGGTGGTGGGGGGCCGAGGACACGGTGCCGAGGCCTCGTCCTCCCACGCCGGCCGCCCCGCCCGGTGGAGGGGGCCGTGGAGGGATCCCCCCGCGTTCGCCGACGCCGGGGGGGAGCGAGAGCTGCGGGGGGCGAGCTCCGAGCCACGGCGCCACGCTCAACCGCGCGCTGAACGAGGCGCTGCGGGTCCATGGCGGCCCGGCCTGGCTCGTCTTCCAGGTGAGCCATGGTTGCTCGTCCCTCTTCCCTTTTTGTTTTCGTATGCTGCATTCAAGTCTTGGCGCTTACGGGATTTGGTGTATGGATGCCAGGAGCTCGAGCATCGTGCCCATGACAAGTACGGCGCCTTCGACCGGGTGAACGCTGAGGTTCACCAGCTCCGGGGCGGTGCAGCGCCTTCGACGCGCTTGCGGATGCTCTCGGGGACACCGACGGCCGGCTAGCGTACGGGCGATGGCGTGGTGCGACGAGCTCCCGGGAGAGCTCGGGCGGGGACGCGGCGCGCCGCTCGAGCCTCGAGCGGATCCGCGCAGCCCTCGTCGATCGTGACGAGGCGCTCGTGGAATGCGCGCGCGGACCTAGAGAAGACGCGGACGCCGGCCGCCACCCGGGAGGCGGAGGTGGCCACCGGCTCGCGCCGGAAACTCGGGAGCTCCGCACGTCGCTCGAGGGGGCGAGCGCAACGGGGCCGCCGTGCCGAGGAGCGGGCGCGCGGGTTGGAGCAGCGCGCCAAGGAGGCGGACGACCCGAAGGCCGCCCTCGACGCCAAGGCCGCGGCTCTCGTCGTCGGCGAGGAGCGGCTCCCGCAAGAGAGCGCCGCCCGCCAAGGGGCCGAGGAGCGGCCGCAGCGGGGGCGAGGCCGCCCTCGTCGATGCCCGCGCAACGGCGGAGCGGGAGCGCGCCGCCCACGAGGGGACGCGGAAGTCGTTGGAGGAGCGGAGCACCGCGCTCTCCAAAGTTGAGGACGAGGCGCTCGTGCTCGGCATCGCAACGCCAACCGGGAGGCGGCCCTCCGCGAGCGGGGGCGAAACCGTCCGGCGCCTCGAGCCGTCGCTCGAGGCCGTGCGCCGGACTTCGAGATGGAGAGGAAGCAAGTCGAAGGTGAGCCACCGTTTGACTCTTGCTTGTTGGTTTTTTGTTTGGGAACTCGCATTCCCTTTTTCTGATTTCTTCTTGTCTTGTCGATTCCAGGCTTGCGCACCGCCTTGGGGCACGCGGCTGAGCGGGCCGAGGCGCCGCAGCTTCCTACGACTCCTCCGAGCGGGGGAGTTGCGGGGAATTGCGCGATGCGGCCCTCGAGACCTGCCACGTCGTCGAGGAGGGCGAGGCCCGGGCCGGCGCCCTCCCGGCCGGCCGTCGCGTGCCCTCGGTGGCCATGTCACCGAGCGGATGCGTCGGGCGTTGCAGCTGGGTGTCCAGAAGGCCCTCGGAGTGGTGCGATCCCACTACGAGGTGAACTTCAAGGCGCTGGCGGAAGGCTACGTCGTGCCCGAGGGCGTCGAGGATGAGGTGGCCATGGAGCACGCGGATGCGCTCGCTGCTGACGCCGCTGGGTCGCTCGCCGAGGCCTTCGAAGAATTCCTCTTCCCGGACGCCGCTGATGCTGCTGCTCCTCCCGCCTGAAAGCAGTTGGGCACTAGGCCCGTTTTTTGTTTATGTGTATCAGAATTTTGGCCTCGTGGCCTTTTGTAAATAAACAAGTCGTTTCATGAACATGGGCATTTGATGTAAATGAAATCGTTTGTTTATCACGCTTTTTTGTTTCTCCTTCTTCCTGAGTAGATTCTAGTTAGGGGAGTTCGATTTTTGCAGGGGGGCCGGTGGGTTGGAGGCGAGAGAGAAGGGCCATAGCCACGCGGCGTAGGCTATCTCTGGCTCGCACGCTCCTTCCGCTGTGCCGCCTGCGCCCTGTTCGAATCGTGGCTCGAGGTTGAAGTAAGAAACAAACTTAGCGCGTGTGAGTTGTTTTTTACTTTTGCGCGAAAAATGGGACCATTTTTGGGGGGGGGTGCCCCCCGCAGTAGCCCCCGAGGGTAACTTGGGTTTCAGGGGAAAGCCGAGTTGCCCTTTTATTAGACTTGGAGTGTTTACATAGTTGACACCAACTGGGGTGTTGGCCATGTGTTTTTACAACAGAAAGTACTTGGACATCCTAGCTAAGGGTAGAAGCGACGTAGCTGTTGGATGTTCCAAGCGTTGGTGAGTTCTTCGCCGTCCTCGTTGGCCAGCTTGTACGTGCCCGGCTTGAGCACTTTCACCACGACGTAGGGTCCCTCCCATGGGGGCGATAGCCTGTGGCGCCCTCGGTTGTCTTGGCGTAGCCTTAGGACCGCATCCCCTTCGGCGAAATCCCTCCGACGTATCTTGCGTGCTTGGTAACGTCGTAGGGACCGTTGATACCTTGCAGAGTGCATCAACGCCATGAGGCGTACTTCGTCTAGGCCGGTCCGGCACGAGTCCTCGCGGGCTCGCCGGTTAGCATCTTCGTCGTAGCCTCGAATCCGGGCGACCCATATTTCAGTCCGTGGGGAGGACGGCCTCCGCGCCATGGACTAGGAAAAAAGGGGTGAACCGGTGGCTCGCTTGGGGTGGTCCTTAGGCTCCACACGACCGCCGGTAGTTCTTGGAGCCATTTTCGGCCGCATTTGTTGAGCCGGTCGAAAATTCGGGCTTGAGGCCCTCTAGAATCATGCCGTTGGCACGCTCCACTTGGCCGTTGGTCTGTGGGTGTGCCACAGCTGCCCAATCCACGCGGATGTGGAACTTGTCGCAGAACTCCAAGAACTTCCGGCCCGTGAACTGGGACCCGTTGTCTGTGATGATGGAGTTTGGCACTCCGAAGCGGTAGACGATGTCGGTGAAGAACGTGACCGCCTGCTCAGCCCTTAAATTCGTGATGGGGCGCACCTCCACCCACTTGGAGAATTTGTCGATCGCGACTAGCAGGTGGGTGAAGCCCCCGGGCGCCTTCCGCAGGGGCCCGACGATGTCCAACCCCCACACGGCGAACGGCCATGTGACGGGGATGGTTTGCAGGGCGTGAGCGGGCAGGTTGGATTTGCGGGCGTAGAATTGGCACCCTTCGCAGGTGCGCACGATCTCGCTGGCGTCCGCGACCACAGTGGGCCAGTAAAAGCCTTGGCGGAACGCGTTGCCGACGAGGGTGCGGGGCGCGGCGTGGTGGCCACAGATCCCCGCGTGGATGTCCCGCAGGAGCTCGCGCCCCTCGGGAATGGGTATGCACCGCTGGAGGATGCCTGACGCGGCGCGCTTATACAGCTCGCCGTCGACGAGGGTGAAAGATTTGGCCATCCTGGCGATGCGCCTAGCCGCGGCCCGGTCTACGGGGAGTTCCCCTCGATCGATCCAGGCGATGTATTTTTCCCGCCAATCCGCTTGGACAGGAGCCGGCTCGATGTCCATCGTGACGGCCTCGTGGGAGCCGTACCCCTCGAGGAGGGAGAGTACGTACGCCTCGTTCGAGGGGTCCTCGTCCATGGGCTCCGCACCCGCTGGATTCGAGGGAGCCCCCGAGGGTTCGTTGTGATTCGAGGGGTAGGGCTCGAAGACGACCGAGGGTTGAGCGATGTCACGCGCGAAAACGTTCGGGGGAACGGTGATCCGCCCGGACGCGATCTTCGCCAGCTCGTCCGCTTCCTCGTTGTACCGGCGGGGTACGTGATTAAGCTCGATGCCGTAGAACTTGTCTTCGAGGGCCCGCACGGCTTACGGAGGCCTCCATCTTGTCGTCGTGGCAGCTCGCGTTCTTCATGACTTGATCGATCACGAGCTGCGAGTCCCCTCGCACGTCGAGGCGCTTGACGCCCAACTCAATGGCGATTTTGAGGCCGCAGAGGAGGGCCTCGTACTCAGCCATATTGTTGGACGCGGGGA
The DNA here is from genome assembly GCA_947561735.1 of Cenchrus americanus. NCBI lineage: Eukaryota > Viridiplantae > Streptophyta > Magnoliopsida > Poales > Poaceae > Cenchrus > Cenchrus americanus. The sequence continues at coordinate 94,358,694 of OX387241.1, read as the reverse complement.
AGTGGAGGCGCACTGCGTAGCGCATGTGCTCTCCGAGGGGTGACACGAAGAGCGTGCCCGCGCCCGCTCCCTGTCTTCATCACCGAGCCGTCGAAGAACAGAGTCCAGCACTCTGCTTGAATTTGAGGGGGCGGCAGTTGCGTGTCCGTCCACTCGGCGACGAAATCGGCTAGGATTTGCGATTTGATGGCCTTGCACGGGGCGTAGGCGAGCGTCTCGCCCATCAACTCCACGGACCACTTGGCAATCCTGCCTGCCGCGTCGGGGTTGCGAATTATCTCTCCTAGCGGGAAGGAAGAGACCACCGTGACCGGGTGGGCCTCGAAGTAGTGGCGGAGCTTGCGCCGCGCGAGGACTACCGCGTACAGCAGCTTCTGGACCTGGGGGTAGCGCGTCTTCGTGTCCGACAGGACTTCGCTGATGTAGTACACTGGCCTCTGCACGGGCAAGGCGTGTCCTTCCTCCGTGCGCTCTACGACGATCACGGCGCTGACCACCTGGGTGGTTGCGGCCACGTAGAGCTGCAGGGGTTCGCCGTCTCGCGGCGGCGTGAGGATTGGAGCGTGCGTCGAGACGCCTTCAGCCTTGTCAAGCGCGTCCCGGGCCTCGGTGGTCCAAGAGAAGCGCTCGTGCTTCTTGAGCGGCGGTAGAGGGGCGGGCCCTTCTCACCGAGCCTCGAGATGAAGCGGCTTAAGGCGGCGAGGCACCCCAACACCTTCGCACCCCTTTGAGGTCCCGAATTGGACCCATTCGCTCGAGGGCCGCGACCTTTTCGGGGTTGGCCTCGATTCCCCGCCGGGAGACGATGTATCCTAGGAGCATGCCCCCGCGGCACTCCAAAGACACATTTTTCGGGGTTTAGCTTGACCCCGTTGGCCCGTAGGCACCGAACGCGACGCCAAGGTCGTTAACCGGGTCATCCGCCTTCTCGGTCTTGACGACGATGTCGTCCACGTAGGCTTCGACCGTCCGCCCGATGTGATCCCCAAAAACATGTTGCATGCGGCCGATATGTTGCGCCCGCGTTTACGAGGCCAAAAGGCATCGTGACGTAACAGAACGTCCCGAACGGTGTGATGAACGAAGTCGCGAGCTGGTCGGACTCCTTCATTTTTATTTGGTGATATCCCGAGTAGGCATCAAGGAAACAGAGTAGTTCACACCCGGCTGTCGAATCAACGATTTGATCTATACGTGGCAAAGGAAAAGGAACTTTTGGACATGCTTTATTGAGACTAGTGTAGTCTATACACATCCTCCACTTCCCATTTTTCTTTTTTTACAAGCACGGGGATTAGCTAGCCACGTAGGGTGGAACACTTCCTTGATGAACCCGGCCTCGAGGAGCTTCCGGCTCCGCTCCGATCGCCCGTCGCCGCTCCTCGTCGAAGCGGCGCAGCCGCTGCTGCACAGCGCGGGCGTTTGGCAGGATATCAAGGGAGTGCTCGGCGACCTCCCTCGGGATGCCTGGCATGTCCGAGGGGCTCCACGCGAAGACGTCGGCGTTGGCGCGGAGGAAGTCGACGAGCACGCGCTTCCTATTTAGGGTCGAGGGTCGAGCCGACCCTCAACGCCTTGCCCTCGGGGGCCGACGGGTCGAGGGGGGACTCCTTTGGTTTGCTCGGCGGCCTCGAAGGTGCCGACGTGCTTGGCGGCGGAGGGCGAGGTCGTCGTTGACCATCTTCTCCCGGCGTGTTCACCGGCGCTTCATCCCGGCGCTAGTGCCTCTGCATGTTCCACGCATTCGACGTCGCAGTCGAATGCGTGCTCGATCGACGACCCGACGGTGATGACGCCGTTTGGACCCGACATCTTCATCTTCAGGTACGTGTAGTTGGGGACCGCCATGAATTTGGCATAGCAAGGTCGCCCAAGTATGGCATGGTAGGCCCCTTTGAATCCCACCACCTCGAAGGTGAGGGTTTCCTTGCGGAAATTCTTGGGGGTACCAAACCAGACCGGCAGATCGATCTGCCCGAGTGGTTGAACCTGCTTGCCGGGCGCGATGCGGGTGAAACGGCTTCGTGCCGGGCCGCAACCGGTCCCGCCCCGATCCCCATCGGGCGCAAAGTATGCGCGAAGAGGATATTGAGGCTACGCGCTCCGTCCATAAGGACCTTCGAAAACGGGCGTTCCCAATGATGGGATCGACCACCGACGGGTAGCGGCCCGGGTTCGGAATGCGGTTTGGGTGGTCGTCCCGCTAAAGGTGATGGCATCCTTCGACCGCTTGAGGAAGGCTGGAGGCGCCCTCTCGCGCGGCGAGGACTTCATGCCGCTCCTTCTTGCGCCGGGTCGACATGTCGACGGTAGGTCCCCCAAAGATGAGGAACACATTTTCGACGGCCGGGGAAGCCACCCGCGTCGCCATCGCCTCCATCTTTCTTGGCCTCTCGCCTCCATCGCGGCGGCACGGCCATAGAACTTCTTGAGCATGTCGCATTGCTCGAGAGTGTGGTTCACGGGAGTCTTGTGGTAGGGGCATGGCTTTTTCATCATGTCGACAAACACCCCGGGCCTCGAGGGGCGGTCGAGGGCCCCGTCGAGCCGGGTCGACGGCCGAGGGCCTCGGCGTTGCCGCCGTTGCGCCCCGCTCGCGCGCCTCGCGGCGCGGCTTCTTCCCCTTCTTGCCCCGCTTGTCGTTGCGGCGCGGCTCCTTGGACCCGCTGCCCTCCGCGGGCGTGTCCTCGAAGCGCTTGCCCTTCTTGCCGTCGAAAATCGCCCCCACGGCCTCCTCTCCGGAGGCGAAGCTGGTGGCGATGTCGAACAGCTCGTTTGAGTCCGTAGGCGGGCTGCGTCCCAGCTCGCGCACGAGGTCCCGGCACGTGGTGCCCTCGAGGAACGCGTGCACGATCTCGGAGCGTGCCACGGCGGGGAGCTCCGTGCAGCGCTTGGAGAAGCGCCGTATGAAGTCCCGCGCCGACTCGCCGGCTTCGCGTGCGGGGAGCGCGAGGTCCCAGGAGTTCCCAGGGCGCACGTACGTGCCCCCGGAAGTTGCCCACGAACGTGTGGACTAGATCGTCCCGGTTATGGATGCGGGTGGCGGGCAAGTGCTCGAGCCATGTCGGGCCGCGTCGCCCGGATGCGGGGGCAAGTTGCGGATGATCACTTCGTCGTTAGTGGCTCCGCCCGACCGACCGAGCTAGGCGGTAGTCGTTGAGCCGACGCGGGGGTCCGTCTCCCGTTGTATTTGACGATTGTCGAGGGGGGCCGATGGAAGCGCGGGGAACGCCGCCGTGCGGATCTCTCGCCGAACACACGGGTGCCGGGGGCTCCGGCGTCGGGGAGCGATCCTCACCGCTGTCGTAGCGTCCACCCCTCCGAGGGTGGTAGCCCCTTGCCGCACGCGCGTCCGCCTTGCTGGTGCGCCGGGCGTTGATGACGTTGCGAGCGTCGCCATCCAGTGCCCTGCGTGTGTCAAGGAGTCGTTCCTTGGCTGGTGTGCGTCCCTGGTCAGCAGGTTGGCCTGCGTGCACCGAGGGTTCGCCTCCTGGTGCGGCTTCATCGCCCCGCGCATCCCCCTGTTGACGAATGCGTGAGGCCGAGCTCTCGGCCTGTTGGACGGCCGCTTGCTCGATGAGAGTTTGCACCTCGTGGTGCATGTCTCGAGCCTCGGGGGTCGACGGTGCTGGCATAGCCCGTAGCAGCGTCGCGGCGGCGACGAGCTTCTGGCTTGCTCGCGGCGGGACGTCCGCGTTGTCCGCGTTGGGGGCCGTGTTGAGGCGGTCGCGGACTTGTCGGCCCGGCTCCCGCGCGCGTTCGCCGCGCGCGGAGGCCTCCCCCGCCATCGAGGCACGGAGTAGCCGTATCGTCCGTATTCCTCTCGCGCCTTGGCCTCGAGCTCGCGGGCTTGGGCCGGCCGTGCGTCGACGTCGGCCCCGGCAGAGCGCTCGGCCCCCGCGGCCAGGCGCGCGGCGATCCCTGGGGCAGGCGTGACTTCCCCGTCCCCAGCGCCTGCCGCACCGGCGGCGTTGGCCGGGTCGTTGGTGATGACGGCGCAACACTCCCGCGTGGGGTCGTAGCTCCCGGTGCTGGAGTCGTCGGAGCAGCCAAACCAGTAGTCCGTGGCGTCGAGGAAGCGCCTGAACGCGACTGGGTCCGGCACGCCGGAGAAGTCCCACTCCGCGTACCCGTGGCGGTTGGCGGGTGGCATCGTGTCGACGGAGCCCAGGGACGACTCGTCTGCTGCTGAGGTGCCGGGGTCCCTGGCGACGAAGACGTGGCGGCCGGGGTTGAACCGGCGCATCGTCGTGTTCACGTTGGCGTTATGGGCCGTCGTGGCGCCACGCGGCCGATGGGGACGCGTGGTCCGAGAGCGCACGCGCGCCCGCCGGGGGCGGTGGCGGCCGTCGTGACGGTGGGCGCACCGCGTTGGGCGGCGCGCTCGGCCCGCCGCCGCTCGGACCGCGCCCGGCGCGAGCGTAGCCCGAGCGACGGCGGCGTCGCGGCGTCGACGGACCCGCGGCATCCGTGCTCGCGGGCGTCCGCGCCGTGTCGTGCGTGCGGCGGAGACCAGGGCGGACCTGGCCTGGCGCTGCGCGCGAAGCTCCTCACGATTGGTGAGGCGCATGAGATAGCCGTTCCCTGTGGCCTGGAAGTTCAGGTCCCCGAAGCGGATCTCGAACCCGGCCGGGAGAGGGTCCGAGCTACCCATGTTGTAGCGCGTAGCACGGTACTCAGTGCGGATCACCATGGAGGGAGTTGGCGAAATGACCTTAGGTGCTCGTTTGCCCCACGGTGGGCGCCAACTGTCGGTGCGGAATATGGTCCCGACACTAACTAGTAGATAGCGCCTAGGTCTATCCCTCAATGGTCGATGCCAAGCAACAAATGACACAAGGTTTTATCCTGGTTCCGGCCGAGGGGGACGTACGTCCAGCAGGGGCGTGCTCGTGGCACTATATTGCTCGGCACCGGGGGTGCTTGTAGTGGGGTAAGTATAAGCGAGGCGGGAGAGGAAGCGTGGCCTCCAAGTCCCTGGAAGAGTGGCTGAAGATGTTGTGGGAGAATAAGAGAGTGAGTGCACGGTGTGTTGTGTTGTGCTCTTTACGTCCCCCCCCCCCCCCCCCCCCCCGGGCTGGGGGCTCGTCTCCCCTTTTATAGGCCAAGGGGGCGGCGAGTTACATGCACGCCGCGCTATCTAGCTACGTGGGGGTGCACGTCGTGCTATGCCGTAGAGTGGGCGGCCGTCCGGACGATCTTCGCTGTGGTTCGGCCATGATGGCCTACCCCGCACCCGAACGAGGGCGGTTCGAGGGTAGGAGGGCGGCGGATGGCGGTGGCGTCCTCGATAGGCTTCGAGGGGAGGTGCCGATGATGGGCGGTACGGGGCACGGGGAGCGAGCGAACGGCATTCCTTCCCAACGCGCTCCGTGGTAGCGGAGTGGTTGCTACGACGCCGGGGCGTGCGCCGCGGTGTCGGGCGTGCGCCTGCACGCGTGGGTACGGCGGCCGCGCCGTTACAGTGACCGGGATGGCTATCCACCGGCCTAGCGCCCCCCACCTAACCTGTAGGGTCACGGGAAAGTGAAATCGAGGGTGCGCCCGGCCCCCCTTCGAGGGTCGGGCGCGTTAGCCGTACTGTAGTGGGCGCTCGGTGTTACGGGACTGACACCGGCCGTACCGCACAGTCCATCTCCACAGTGGCGGGGATGGGCTCCTCCCTGGGGAGTTGGTGCGGCGGCACCGGGGTGCGAGCCCCGGCGCATGATGGCTCCGTCCCCGCGGCGTCGGGGCGTTAAATGCCCGTGTACGGGACCGGCGCACGCGTGCGGGGCGCCCGTGAGCGTGGCGGGCCCCGGCCGAGGGCGGAGCGGACCCTCGAGCGAGACGATACCCGCTCGAGGGGGGAGCGAGCCCTCGAGCGGGGCGGGACCGCTCGAGGGAAGAGTTGCCCCTCGAACGGGGCGGAGCCCGCTCGAGGAGGAGCGCGCCCTCGTGCGAGGCGGAGCCTGCTCGAGGGGTCTTCTAAGCGGGCCGTCTTGGTGGGCCGCCGGAGTCCCGCCGCGTAGGCCATGTCCTGCACGGTTAGTTACCTGCATGGTTAGGCTTAGCGTGTTTCGATGCCGGGGTTTAAGTGAGGGTTTCCCCATTGTTTTAAGGGGACCCCTAGGGCTGTCCCTCCGCGAGCTGCTACACGACCATGTCCTTCGGGTTGAAGAACGCCGGCGCCACATACCAACGAGCTATACAGGCTTGCTTCAAGAAGCAACTCAACAAGAACATCGAAGCCTACGTGGATGACGTGGTCGTCAAGACCAGAAACTCCAGTACCCTCATCGACGACCTTGAAGAGACTTTCGCATCTCTGCACGAGTACCGCTGGAAGCTCAACCCGAACAAGTGCGTCTTCGGCGTACCTTCGGGCAAACTACTCGGCTTCATCATCAGCCAACGCGGCATCGAAGCCAACCCTGAGAAGATCTCCGCCATCACCAGCATGAAAGCACCCACGTGCATCAAAGACGTCCAGAAGCTGACCGGGTGCATGGCGGCATTGAACAGATTCATCTCGAGGCTTGGAGAACGGGGGCTCCCCTTCTTCAAACTACTCAAGCACCAAGAGAAGTTCGTGTGGACTCCAGAGGCGGATCAAGCCCTTGCCCAGCTCAAGGATTTTCTATCGAAGCCACCGGTCCTCACGGCTCCTCGCAAAGGCGAGCAGCTACTGCTCTGCCTCGCTGCGACTACTCACGTGGTCAGTACTGCCATCATCGTCGAGCGGCAGGAAGACGGCCACGCCTACCCAGTCCAGCGCCCAGTCTACTTCGTCATCGAGGTCCTGTCAGAGTCCAAGGCACGCTATCAGCCTGTGCAGAAGCTTCTGTACGCAATACTCATCACCTCGCGGAAGCTACGACACTACTTCCAGGAATACTCGATCTCCGTCGTCACCGACTACCCGCTCAGCGACATCCTGCGGAACCAAGATGCTACTAGAAGAATCTCCAAGTGGGCAGTCGAGCTCGGTGCCCTCACCATCGACTTCAAGCCATGCACAGCCATCAAGTCGCAGGCGCTAGTCGACTTTATGGCGGAGTTGCGGGAAAATCAGCTACCTACTCCAACCGTGCGGCCAGAGCATTGGGTGATGTACTTCGACAGCTCACTCAACCTCGAGGGCGCAGGTGCAGGGGTACTCCTGATCTCTCCAACGGGCGAACAACTCAAGTACATCCTACAGATCTTCTGGAAGGTCTCAAACAATGAAGCCGAGTACGAAGCTCCCCTGCATGGGCTCCGCCTCGCGGCTTCACTGGGCATCAAGCGGCTACTAGTCTACGGCGACTCCGCAGTGGTCATCAACCAAGTCAACAAGTCCTGGGACCGCAACAAGGAGAACATGGACGCCTACTGCCTAGAAGTCCGCAAGCTCGAGAACAAGTTCTACGGTCTCGAGTTCCACCACATCGTCCGCGACAACAATGTTGAAGTGGACGTCCTGTCGAAGCTTGGATCTACCCGCACCCAAGTACCAGCGGGTGCCTTCGTTCACGAGCTTCACACGCCATCCATCCCGGAGCCGGCGCCACCGACCACTGTCCCAGCGCACCCATTGGCTGGACAGGAGGTCATGATGATCGACGTGGACTGGAGGCAACCCTTCATCGACTACCTCAGCGAGCAGAAGGTTCCCTCGGACAAGAACTTGGCCGAGCAGCTCATCTACCGTGCCAAGTCCTATGTCCTCGTCGGAGACAAGCTTTACAAGCGGGGCGCATCTTCTGGAACTCATGAAGTGCGTCCCCAGGCAAGAAGGCAAGGACATCTTGTTGGAGATCCACAACGGTGTTTGCGGCAACCACGCGTCTTCCCGCACGCTGGTCAGCAAGGCCTTCCGGTGAGCTTTCTACTGGCCCACAGCTCTGGGCGACGCTGAAGAACTCGTTAGAAGGTGCCAAGGATGTCAATACTTCGCCAAGCAGCAACACGTCCCAGCCTACAAGCTAGTCACCATACCGCCAACCTGGCCCTTCGCTTGCTGGGGGCTCGACATGATTGGGCCACTGCCAACTGCGCCAGGTGGTTTCAACAGAGTATTGGTGGCCATCGACAAGTTCACCAAGTGGATCGAGGTCAAGCCGGTCACATGCCCCAAGGCTGACAGAGTACTCGACTTCCTGGATGAACTCGTGCATCGTTATGGACTACCCCACCGCATCATCACAGATCTGGGCTCCAACTTCAACAACCACCAGTTCTGAGAGTACTGCGAGAACAGCGGGATCGACGTCCGATACGTCTCAGTCGCCCATCCTTGGGCCAACGGACAAGTCGAGCGCGCCAACGGGATGGTGCTCGATGCTCTCAAGAAGCGGCTACACGACGCCGCTAACTCCAAAGGAGGCAAGTGGATCAAGGAACTACCCAATGCACTCTGGGGGCTACGTACTCAGCCCTCCATGCCAACGGGGCAATCCCCTTACTTCCTGGTCTACGGCTCCGAAGCAATCCTCCCTGCTGACATCATATGGAACTCGCCAGCAGTGGAGCATTATGACGAAGGCGTCTCTGAAGACAGCAGAAAAGTTGACATCGATGGACTCGAAGAAGCTCGCTGCGCTGCCCTCGTCTAATCAGCAAGGTACCTGGAGGGTATCCGACGCTATCATGATCGCAACGTCAAGGAACGCTCCTTCAACGTTGGTGATCTTGTCCTCCGTCGTATCCAGAACACAGAAGGACTACACAAGCTCAGCTCCCCCTGGGAAGGTCCCTTCACCATGGCAAAGGTGACCCGGTCGGGCTCCTACCGCCTCCAGACACTTGAAGGCGAAGACATCAACAACTCGTGGAACGTCGACCAGCTCTGTCGGTTCTACGCCTAGTCTACACGACTACTTCGGGGCTCAAGTCTACACGACTACATCAAGACCCCTCCGCCGTAAGCGGCCTCCAGGTCCAGGCACCAGTCTCCGGACTACTCCTCTCCAGGATCCAGCCCGCGCGGCTACCTACGGATCCTGGGCTGTGACGAGCGACAAAGGACTCTAGCAGCGGTCTACTGAGAGACCATGTACTCCAAGATCCAGCCTACACGACTACCTACAGATCTACTGCTGTAAGCGGCTACTTGCCCTAGCACCACTTCGTTGTAAGCGGCCTCCGGGTCCAGGCGACTACTCTGTAACTACGGCCCTGGCCATCCAGGTGTACTTCTTCAGTAATAAAGTTTGATCGATCATCAACTTCTTTACTGTCTACTTCCCTCAACGGGACTACCGCCGAGTACGACTACTCGCACCAACTCCACGATGGGGCTCCGCACTCTAAGATCGCGACTACGAGTACTCATTGATGGAACTTTTCTTTCATTAATACTTGAACAATTACATTACAAATGTTTTTGTACACATACTACTATGAGCTAACTATTACAGGGCTACTGGGGGTTAAGCTTTTTGGCGACTTGCTCCGCAATGGGCGCCATCTGCTCCAGCAGCTCCGCATACTGCTCGTCTGTACAGTTGGCGGCTACCCCGCCAGCGACTACTTCCACGGGCGCCTTCGGGAAGTAGGACTTCATGAAGGCCAGCACCTGGTTCGGGATCGACCTCGCCAGATGCTTCACATACGCCGCCAGCCGGCTGGGGGCTTCCTTGAGCCGATCCACGAGCGGTGCTATCTTGGGGCCGCCAGGATGAGGCACCAAGAGTCTTGCAATGGGAAGCGCGGCTTCTTCAAGTTCCTTCAGCTGGGCCCGCAGCGCCTCGCAGTCCTCGTTCAGCTTCTGCAATGATTTGTAGTAGTTGACGAGGTCACGATCGGAAGCAATGCGAAGCTCCATGTGCTTGTCGCACTCGAAGGCAAGTTCCTTATAGTCAAGCTCGAGTACACGGCGGGCCTCCCGCTTCCGTAGAAGAGGTTCTTCATGTCCGTCTCACGAGGTCCTCAATTGCTCCACCTGGGTCTCAAGCTCTGCAAAACAACAAGGCGCAGCGGGTTAGACTACCTCTCGACCTCCAACAACTACTCAACAAGTCAAGCGGTGTACCTTTGTTCTTGTTGCGGAGTGTCTTGTTCTTCCGCACCAAGTCGTCGCTCTTTCCCTACATCTCCTGGATGTCATTGTGATATTTGGCGAAGGCGGCATCGAGCTTGGATTGCATGGCGGTCGCGTGCTTCCGCGACTTCAAGAGTTGATCTTCCAGCGCTTCAGCCCGGAGCACCGCGTCGCCGAAGCCTTGCAGCATGCTAGACTTCTAGCGGGACCTCTCCACGACATCCTGCACAGACAACACATGTCAAATGAGTACTCAACAACAGAGGATTGACTACTCAGGAGTTAAGACTACTCACCTTCATCCATTGTTCAGCCTGGCGGACCGCCTCCAGGTGCCTGGCCACCGTCGCCGGGTCGACCAAGTCGTCTGCCAGCAACTCCACCCCGACGCGACTACTCGCGGCGACTTCAGTCATCAGCACAGAGCGGATGGGCTCCGCGTCTTGAATCTCCAGAGAGCGGACAACCACCTCCAGAGCAGCCTCTGGCGGCACGGTGGCCTCCTCTCCTCCGGTCGCCACGGCGGCCTCCTCGGCGGCCTCCTCCATCGGCTCGAGAGCTCCTTCATCAGCCTCCAGCACTTGTGGTGTCAAATTCTGCATGGGCACCGCCGCCGGGATGTCAGTCCCTTCGGCCTCGGCGCCTGTCAAGAAGAAGATAAGTGCATTAGCGACTACGACTACTCTATGGGGAATGCTAAAGCCTCAGCAGAGTACTTACCTTCGACCACGCTGGCCTCGGGCAATGCAGCTCCAGCAGCCGGCGCCTCGGACTCCGCCTGAGGGGCAGGAGTGGACTCCTCGGCGAGCGGCGCGGCTTCTTCTTCGGCCACCGTCGTAGAGGGCTCATCCCCCTCCCAGGACAGATCTGTTGATTTCCTGCAGAAGTACACAAATTGGTTGTCAATCAAGCTCGACTACTACACCAAGTACTACTCGGGAAGGCTCAGCACTTACAAGCTTGACCGGACTATCATCACGGTCGGGGCGCCGAGGATACTGGCAATGTCTACTAGACCAGCCTCGGCGGGCGCCTCTTCTTGCGCCTCCGTGGCCACTGCCTCTTCTGCAGCGACGTCAGCCGGTGCAGCGCCATCCTGCGCTCCCGCGGCCACCACTTCATCATTAGCAGCGGCTGCCGGCTCCGTGCTCCCTTGAGGAGCAGGGGGCTGGCGCTCTAGCTGCGCCAAGAGCTCTTCAACAGTGGGGGCTGGGCTACGACTCCCAGCGGGTTCCCCCACTGTATCCCACTCGCCTTCGTCGCCCTGGTCAGCGGGCTCCGTAGGCGGCACCTCCTGCAAGCAAGGAAGCTCAGGCGTCAGCAAGTGAACTCGAGGGACTAGTACTCGACTACACTAGTCAAGACGTCTTACCTCTTGAGGCGTGGTCTCTGAGACCTTCAACTTGTTTGTCACCCGCTTGCGGGCGGGGTTGCGCGGCCTCCGTGGCGGCGCAGCCAGACTAGCCTCCAGGCTAGCCGGCGGATCTTGCACGAGGGGTACGTGACATAGGCCGGGACGGCTGAACCTCAACCGCAACTGGAAGCGATCCTGCAGCATCTCCTCGTCGTCGTCCTCGTCGGACGTGTCCTCCACGATGACGGTGTCATCTCCTTCGCCGACTTCCCGCCGCTCCTTGGCCTTGGTTTTTCCCTCCTCCGGGATCTCTACTTCCTGAGGGGGCAGCTGCGGCTCGGATACGAACTTCTTCAAGTCATCCTGCAAGACACAAGACATCAGCGCGACTACTCACAAGGAATGGGTACTCGACTGGGGGGGTACGGCTACTTACCTCCTTTGGCGGGCGCGCGGCGGAGTACTCTGGGACAGGGCACGCCGTGTACGGTGGCATGTCCTTGAAGATGCGCGTCAGCCTATCGACAATGTCGTCGTCGTCGACTTCGCCTCCAGGCATCCGCGACGTGTCGTCGTCGCCGGTGTACTCGAAGCCCAGGGTGTCGCGAGCCATCAGTGGCTGCACCCTGCGCTTCATGAAGCTGAAGGCCACGTGCTCGGCCCTCAGTCCGGCTTCTCTCAGCACCTTGATGCGCGCCAACAACTCGGGGAGCTGGATCCCCTCCTACATCGTGGGCTCCGTGTTCCACCAGGCGCGATGTCTGGGCTGCTTCCCGCTCAGCTTCGGCAACCCGGGGTGGTGGTTCGTGATGTAGAACCATTTCGCCTTCCAATCCTGGTTGGAGTCGATGAGCTTGTACGAGAGGTACTGCTCGGCAGCGTCCTCCCGCATCTGGATTCCTGCCCCACCAACTACTCGCGGGTTGCTGGCGCTCGGCTGCAGCTTCACCCGGAAGAACTTCCGGAACAAGATCCAGTGGGGCTTGATCCCCAGGAACGCTTCACAGAAGTGGACGAAGACAGCGGTATGGAAAATACCGTTGGGTTGAAGTTGAGGTACTCGACGCCGTAGTACCCCAGGAGGCCTTTGAAGAAGTCGCTTGCCGGCAGTGCGAGTCCGCGCTCCGCGAAGCGCGCGAACATCGGGATCTCGTCTTCGCTCTTCTCCATGGGGTACGGATCCCCGGCGACGGCCCTCCAACTGTCCATCTCCTTCTCACGGATGAATCCGCTGTTGAGGAGGGTCAGCAAATCTTCGGTCTTCGTCTTCGACTTTTTCCACTCGCGGCTCGGATCTGGCCGCGGTGGAGATATCGGCGGTGCTGCCCCCGCGGCAGCCACGGCGGCTTCGTCACGGCCCCTCTTCTTCCCGGCGGTCATCGCGGACTTGGACGGCGATGGCTTCATTCTCCAAGTGCACAGCGTCTTCACGCGCATTCGCTCGGGGGCTACTCTGGCAGCTCTGGGTGGCGGCGCGCTCAGATCTACAGCGGCGGCTGCGTGGGCTGGAGATGATTCCGGCCAAGATCTATTCAAAATGACTACAACAGTGATGGGTGAAAAACCCTAAGGGTTTTGGCTTCTATTTATAAGTCAAAACGGCCCTCCAACGGCCAGATGGATAAGTCTGCGCTCGGCTGACTCAGCGGCCGCGCGTGACTCTTCATATTCTACTAGTCGACGCGCCTCACCTCAGGGGCTCGGCTACTACCACTCAACTACCTGGGGAGCGACAAGACTCAGGAGCATCTCAGGACACATTCTACAAGATGACCCTTCAATTCGAGAGGAAGTACTCGACTCAAGGCTCGGGGGCTCCGTGCCACGTGTCCTTCGGTTTTTTCTCTCCGGATTTTTCGAGATATTCTTGCCAAAACTTCAGATGGACCCTCAGCCAGAGCCTACGACTCAACCTAAGGCTCGGGGGCTACTCCATATGGAGTGCGATTTTGCAATCGCACTTCCATATCAACTTCGGATTCAAGACAATGCAAGCATTTTTGAAGACCTTCGAGGGCAGCACTCGAGGATGCTTGGGACTACTCGAGAAGACTTCAGGATTGCTCAGATATCAGCTGGAGTACATTCCAGCCTCGGGATGCTTCGACTACTCTTGAGGACTTTTGACTTGTAGTACTCGGGGACGCTTGAGGACTACTCGTTAAGGCCGTGAAGATTACTTGAAGCTATCCTTCTCGACTACAAAGTACTCGGGGGCTTGTCGTATGGACCTCCCTGGGCCCACTACCTCGGTGGGTACCAGGACCAACTACTCGGTGGGCCCCTGGGACTACCCGGCTTGCGCTACACGGCACCTGATGGCGTGAAGAACAAGGACTACGGAGGAGAAGTACTCGGTTAGGAAGCTGTACATGTCCCGCGCTGTATGGAAGACTCCTAGACGTACTCGACTAGTACTCTCTCCCTACTCCGACTTGTAACCCTGCCTCCCGGACTATATAAGGCGAGGCAGGGACCTTTCTCTAGCATCCAATCTCATCTCACGGCGCACAATTACACCATCTTGTAATCGTGCCCAATCAATCCAGAGCTACGCAGCATACAGGACGTAGGGTATTACGCACCTCGCGGCCCGAACCTGTCTAAATTGTGTGCCACGTGTCTCTTCCTTCGAGTTACCGATCTCGGCGAGGCCACATTCATCTACTTCGAGTACTCCCCTTAGTAGGTTGCCAGTCTAAAACACCGACAATGGCATCCCGTCTGTCATCGGTGAAGCGGCGGAGGTGTTGTCGCTTCGGGGTAGCTTTAGGGTCGATGTTGAGTGAATGCTCGATCAGCTCTCTGGGCACCCCTGGCATGTCCGCTGGTTTCCTCGCGAAGATGTCTCGGTTAGCCCGGAGGAAGTTGATGAGCGCGTCTTCCTATTTCGGGTCGAGGCCCGCCCCGATGGTGGTGGTCTTGCTGCTGTCGCCTGTCCCAAGGTCAATTGTCTTGACTAGAACTTCCTCAGCTGGTTGAGGCTTGTTGGATTTGTCCGACTTCTCTGGGATGTTGAGTTCACTTGGGTCAAGCTTCTTGGATGCAACGTAGATCTCCGTCATTGCGTTGGGTATTTGATTCGTGGCTGCGAGTTCCACAGCTTCTGTGTCGCAGTCGAAGGATATCTTCAAGTCCCCTTGTAGTGAGAGTACACCAGCTGGACTTGGCATCTTGAGTACCAACTAGGTGTAGTGGGCTACCGCCATGAACTTGGCGATAGCTGGTCTGCCGAGGATGGCATGGTAGGACGTCTCGAAGTCCGCGACTTCGAACTTGACGTACTCGGTATGGTAGTTGTCCCTTGTTTCCTCGAAGGTAACTGGCAGAACCACTGAGCCCAAGGGGATAGCCGCGTTCCCGGGGACGATGTCGTAGAAAGGCGAAGTGCTCTTGGTGAGCATGTGGGTGATGTCGAGCTTCATCTTCTTCAAGGTCTTGGTGAAAAGGACATTGAGCTCGCTTCCACCGTCGATGAGGACCTTGTTGAGTTTGGAGCCCGCGACCACCGGCTTCAGGACGAGTGGGAACCATCCTGGTTCAGAGAAGCTTGTCCATTGATCCGCGCACGAGAAGGTAATGGGTACCTCGGACCACCGGAGAGGGGTCGGGACCGCTGGTTCAGTTCTCATGACTTCTCGGCGAGTAGCTTTCTAAGCCCGTCGGTTGGGAAGTCCGCCGAAGAGGATGTTCACCGTCTTGTCGGGTTCCTGGAAGTCGTCGTTGCCCTCGTCGGCCTTCTTCTTGCCTTTCTTGTCGTGAGGGTGCCATGGCTCTAGAGTGTCCTTGAGTGCTCGCCGGAGTTGGTAGTAGTGCTCGGTGGTGTGGTTGTCGTCTAGATGCCACGGGCACTTCTCTTTCAACAAGTCTTTGAAGCCGCCGGAGGTCTTCTTCGAGTTGTCTTTCGTAGGGCGTTGGATAGCCACGACAGTGTTGTCTGGATTACGCTTGCGATTGGGACCCGAGTAGTTGTTGCTGCGACCGCCTTGGTTCCCGTTGTTGTTGCTGCTGCCGCCGCCCGTATTCTGCTTGCTCTTGCCACGGATGGCGTCGTACTTGGCATTGGCTTTGTCTTCTTCATCAGCCCAGGAGGTGATCATGTCCTTGAGGTGGGTGATGGAGCTCGGGCGGCAACGACCGAAGTCTTCGAAGGTGCGACGGTGATAGAGGCCATCTTGGAAGAGGTCGATGACCTATTTGTCAGAGACATCGACTACGGTGGCGCGCTTGTCGAAAAAGCGCCGCATGTACTTGCGAAGGGTCTCGCCCTGTTCCTGCTTCACCATTGCTAGGTCCATGCGAGTACCCGAGCGGCCCATAGCACCCGCGAAGTTGCTGGTGAACTGCTCCTTCAGCTGGTCCCACTTGTCGATCGAGTACTTCTCGAGTGACTCGAGCCATGTAAGCGGGGCTTGGTCCAGACAGAAGGGGAAGTAGAGGCACTTCGTGTCATTGTTGCCACCAGCGTTCTCGATGGAGAGGGCATAGCACCTGAGCCACTGCACTGGATCCTGCTTTGCGTCGTACTTGGTGATCCCCAGAGGCTTGAATTTCTCTGGGAGCAGTAGATTGCGAAGCCGTGTAGAGAAGGCGGGGAAGCCGTCGTTGTCGCCTGCCGTGGAGGAGTTCTTGCACCGAAGTTCTTCAATCCTCTGGCGGGCATCGAAGCCGCCACATGAAGCTCCGGAGGCGTGGCTGTTCGCGTGGCCTCGGCCACCGCGGTCGCCTCCGCCCCCGGCTCTCCTGCCAGCCCCATGGTTGGAGCTCCCGCCGTCGCTGCCTCCACCGCCAGGATCACGATGAGGGATGATCTCCCGGTCGCCGCCAGCGTTGTTGCCTCCATCTTTTTAACTCCAAAATGCCCCATCGAGCCACATCCATGCACTTCCTGCAGCAACAATAAGCAAACGGAGCTAGCTGGAATGCATAGCTTGTTAGCTCTAAACACAAATCCATCACTCACGATGAATTTGTTTCATCCTTTCCCATCCTTGCAATGAAGCAACACATCTTTAAAATCAGCATCGTTAACATATTGGGCTTTAATTGTTTCTAATCCAAAGATCTTGTCATCAAGTTGGTTCAGCAAAGTATATCTCCTAGACAAAGCATCAGCAATGACATTTTCTTTCCCTCTCTTGTGTTTAATAACATAAGGAAAAGATTCAATAAATTCAACCCAGTTAGCATGTCTACAGTTCAGTTTGCCTTGATTACGAATATGTTTCAAAGATTCATGATCAGAATGTATAACAAATTCTTTAGGCCACCAATAATGTTGCCATGTTTCCAATGTTCGAACAAGAGCATACAATTCTTTATCATAAGTGGAATAATTCAGAATAGGCCCGCTCAATTTTTCACTAAAATATGCAACAAGTTTACCTTCTTGTAATAAAACACCACCCAAACCAATTCCACTAGCATCACATTCAAGCTCAAAAGTTTTATTAAAATCAGGAAGTTGGAGAAGAGATGTATGTGTCAACTTATCTTTCAACATGACGAAGGCGTTCTCTTGTTTATTACCCCAACTAAAAGGCACTCCTTTCTTTGTAAGCTCATTCAACGGTGCAGCAATGGTGCTAAAGTCCTTCACAAAATGGCGATAAAATCCAGCAAGTCCTAGAAAACTCTGCACCTGTGTGATAGTCTTCAGTACAGACCAACCCTGTATAGCTTCAACCTTGGCTTGATCAACCTCAATTCCCTGTGGAGTCACAACATAGCCAAGAAAAGACACTCAATCGGTGCAAAAGGTGCACTTCTCAAGGTTACCAAATAAACGTGCATCCCATAAGGCATTAAAAATAGCACATAAATGATCAATATGTTTATCCATAGATTTGTCGTAGATCAATATATCATCAAAGTAGACTACAACAAATTTTCCAATGAAAGCACGCAAAACTTCGTTCATTAATCTCAAAAAAAGTGCTAGGTGCATTAGTTAACCCAAAAGGCATGACTAACCACTCATATAACCCAAACTTAGTTTTGAAAGTAGTTTTCCATTCATCTCCCAATTTCATACGTATCTGATGGTACCCACTATGTAAATCAACCTTAGAGAAAATAGTAGCACCACTCAATTCATCAAGCATGTCATCTAGACGTGGAAGAGGATGTCGATATCAGATAGTGATATTATTAATAGCTCTACAATCAACACACATATACCATGTTCCATCTTTCTTAGGTACCAAAATAACCGGAATAACACAAGGACTAAGAGACTCACGCACATAACCTTTGTCAAGTAGTTCTTGCACTTGTCGCTGAATTTCTTTTGTTTCCTTCGGATTTGTCCTATATGGTGCACAGTTGGGCAAAGAAGCACCTGGAATAAGATCAATTTGGTGCTCAATCCCTCGTATAGGTGGCAGCCCTGCTGGTATCTCACTTGGAAAGACATCAGAATACTCCTGCAAAATGTTAGCAATAGCAGGAGGCAAGGAATGTTGCATATCTTGAACTGAAAATAAAGCATCCTTGCATACCAAAGCATAGGCAACTAAAGTGGAAGCAATTAATTCATTAATATCAGATTTAGTAGCAAGCAAGCAATGTCCTTTCAATTTTATCCCATCTTTATTATTACCAACAGATTTGCTAATTTTATTGTTCTCAGTTTTAGCTTTTGCAGCATTAGCAATGTCATCACGCACAATAGCCTCAGAAGACATAGGAAGCAAAGCAATTTTCTTATCATGGTACATGAGAGAATACTGATTTGATCTACCATGATGTAAACAATCAGTATCAAATTGCCAAGGTCTACCTAATAGAATGTGACAAGCTTCCATAGGCACAACATCACACTCCACAACATCATGATATGAACCAATAGAAAAATTAATTCGTACCAGCCTTGTTACCTTTACCTTACCACTGTTGTTCAGCCAACGAATGTAATATGGATGTGGGTGTGGTTTGGTTGTAAGTGCAAGCTTCTCCACCATGTCGCTGCTAGCCAAATTGTTGCAGCTACCTCCATCAATAATCAAGCGGCAAGAACGCTCTTTAATCACACACTTTGATTGGAACAATGTATGCCGCTGGTTTTGCTCTGCCTTCTCTATTTGTGCACTAAGCACACGCTGCACAATGAGGCTCTCATAATGCTCAGCATCCTCTGTACCAATCTATTCGTCTAATGGCTCCTCTTTACCTGCACGTCAGTCGCAAGCAAAGCAAGTGTATCTTCATCAAAATCACTAGCAGAGGAACACCCACCATCATTTGTTACCACCATAACCCACTTGTTGGGACAATCACGCTGCACATGCCCTAATCCCTTGCATCAATGGCACTGATATCTCTTGCTCTACCTGTGGAGGCAACTGAAGAAGCACTAGCAGCTGGTTTTGGAGCAGATTTGGTTGCTGAATTTGTGGGATTACCACATGTCTTGCCACTGGAGGGAGGTGGTGGTGGTGCTAATCGACTCAGTGAGGACGATGGGGGAGGTGCACGCCCACTAAAAGAAGTAGTCGTTCGCTGCCATGGTGCTGATTTCCCTGCAGAAATGTTAGACCTTGCACTGGCATGTGGTCCCTACACTTCCTTTTCAGCTTTACAAGCAATATGAAAACAATCTGTTACGTTAGTATACTCTATGTATTCAACAATGTCCCGAATTTCTCTATTCAAACCGCCCACAAATCTAGCAATAGCAGGTTCATTTCCCTCCTCTATGTTACAACGCAACATGCCCATTTGTAATTCCTATTCTTCTACACTTTTAGTACCCTGTCTCAATTGTTGTAACTTATGTAACAAATCACGTGCATAGTAAGAAGGAACAAATCTAGCCCGCATGACCCGTTTGAAAGCATCCCAAGTTCGTGGTATATTATTAGGATTTTTCTTGCTATGTTCTATCCACCAAACAGAAGCAAAATCAGTAAACTCACTAGTAGCAGCCCTAACACGTGTATTCTCAGGAAATTCATGACATTCAAAATTTTGATCAACAGCAATCTCCCAAGTAATGTAAGTATCAGGATCATATTTACTGGCAAAAGGATGTATCTTAAATTTAATCTTACTGAAAGCATCATTATTAACATGTACGTCACGTCCTCAGCGGAATCCACCCATACCTCTACGATTAGTACGTAGCCGTCATCGATCCCAGTCTTCTTGTTCTGTATCAGCAACATAGTCTTCCCAATTGTCCTCGAAGGACTCATCCTTCTTGTCATCTTTCTTGCCATCAGCCTTCTTGCTATCAGTCTTCTTGCTATTCTCATCATACCCACCATTGATTTTAGCATACATCTCATCAAACCTGTGCACAAAAGAAGAAAGACTCATGTCCATATGAGCAATCCACTACGAGTCTCACCCCGCACCCCTGCCCAATACAAGGCGGGCAATTTGTATGGTAAAAGTCCACTGAAGCAAGGTCAATTGACGATCGGTCCTTAAGGGCTGAGAGCGAGCACTCCCCATCTCCATCACATCCGACACGCTGCTCGGGCGACAAGCCAGATCGCATCTCCCCAAGGTAGGCGTTCACAAGTAACCAAATGGCTCGCTCCCACCAAAAACACGTCAAGGAAGAACTCACCCAGAACTCACGCTAGAACACACCGAGATCTCCCACATCTCAGTCCAAGCCCCGAATACCATCCATAATCAAGCAATAAAAGTATGGATAGTAAGTATATGGGACTAGCTAGGGGTCTGTAGCTAGTCCCGAGGTAGGTAAAGCAAGGAAACATGATATATCAAATATCAAGGCGTGGATAAACAAATGGCTATGCAATCCATCAAATCAAGTATCATAAATATCGCACTAGCAACTAATAGCATGCATGGGTTCTACATGGTTGGGCGTGACATGACACCTGTGCGGTAGTCGTCGTAGAGTAGTAGAGGTTGAGCGTCCTCTCGGGCAAAGTCAGGGTAGACGCGTCTCCTCAGTCATCGCAGCTCGGGTCTTCAAACAAGAACACAGGCCTACACGAGATGCGACATGGAAAACTAAATAACGTGCATTCATCTAATGCAAAAACACCAATAAGAACCAATTTAGAAGATCTGAATAAACTCCAAAGTAAATACAAGCAGCACTGGTTTAAATAATGAAAATAAAGCAATTGGTTTTTATAACAAAAGTAGTTTAAACAAGTTAGTTTTCTATACTATAGAACAGGGTAGGAACCAGGGTTAGTTCATGGTCGGGTTAAAGGTCTCAAGGTTAAGATCCGTAGGTGATCATGTCCGTAGTCGAGAAGCGGAGAGGCTGAGATCAAGCATTTGCAAGGTACTAGCTCCTGGATGGTTAAAGCGGTAGCGCAAAGGATGATGATAGCAAAGCGAGATGGAGATAAACTAGGAAAGGCATTATCATGCCAAGGTATGTGGCGATAGCAGAGAGAGGATGAGAGGATCGACTAGCATCAATAAAAGGGGATGATGCAGCAAGGCATGCTCAAATGCACCAAGGGGCATGTACTAGCGAGGCGGCAACAACCAATGCTAAGTAACTAGGTTGCAATGCGGGGTTGCCGTGTGTGAAGCAGAGGCCTCTGCTCATGGCACGACCGTCCATCACGCGCGGCATCTTAGTTACGAGCACATGGTGCGGAACACGCTTCGCAGCACAAAGCAAAGTAGGGCGAGAGCGGGTATGCGAATTGTAGCAAAGCAGGCGCAAGGAAGGGTGACAAAGGTCCCTGGCTTGTCTGGGCGACGAGGTCGCTCACACGTGCGTGTCCACAGTGTCCCATGTCCACGACATGTTCACAGCGTGCGCGGGGCACTAGCGTCCCAGGGCCCGTGCAACGCCCGACGAATTGTTGACCGGCAAGCACAGAGGGTAGGTGCGGTAGTGTGGGGAAAGCGAATTAGAGAGCAGCAAGGCGGCACGTGTTGCATGGCAACAACGAGCGAAAATAAGACAATGGCTGGGCCACAACTTCTCGGCCCATCACAGCCAAGGTGATAAGAAAGAATGCGTCAGCGAGCGGCACCTATAAGGAAAGGCACGACTCGAAGGTCGGCAACACAAGGTGACGGCGGCTTGCGACAATGGTGAGTGCGTGTGGCATGGCCAGGACTAGGAATAAGCGGCTCGAAGGCCGGTCAGGCATTTCATCGAACAGATGGAGGGCAAGACAAAGATGCATGTTCAACAAGGAAACTATGATTGTTGATGTTCCAGGGCTCAACATGTTCAAGCACAGCACGAGGGTTGTCCCCATAGGAAAATGAGGTAGGGTAAAAGGACCTGGTTTGTGTGTGTTGCTCATCGGGGACTCGTGGACAGGAAGGTCATCCCGTCGAACATGTCGTGGGCGAGGTGGATGGATGGATGAAGGGGAAGCATGAAGATGGTGTGGATGTCCATGGAAACTGGGTGGAGACCTTCAGGACTCCGTGCTCGGTCTCGTAGTCGTGCACGGCATCGTGGTTCCACGCTTGGTGAAGAGGAAGCAGAACGACAACAACTTGTGGTTCAGGCATAAGATCGAAGAGGTTGCAGGCACAGGAAGGAAAGGCTGCAACCTTGGGCGATGGGCTGAGCAGTTGGTCGTGACCTGCAGGAGATGATCACGGCACAATGGCCGGCAATACAGAGACATCAAAAAGGAGAAAGATATGGTCGTTGAGGGCTCAAAGGCTCGCTTAGACATTTGATCGAACACCTACAGGGCAAGGCTAAAGCTGCTGGGGTTACTCACTGTGGGGGTCTGCGCAGAGGAGAAAGCGTGAGGGAGAAAGAAGAGTGGGAGAGGATGACACACAGGGTCCACCGGTCATGGAGAGAAAGAGAGGGGAGAAACCGGCGCGCGGTGCTGGGCCGCAAAGCTGGGCCGGCCTGTTGGGCAACGCGGGCTAAATCGGAACTTTGGGTTCTTGTTGGTCCGGGGTTGAGGAGGTAGGGGGTCTCTTGCAGACTTTGGGTGCAAAGCTGGGGCCCAAGTTAGAAGTTAGCTTTCCAAATAGATTTTGAATATATTTTGAATATAGCTTGAACTATATTTTGAATTTGATTTCTATTCAAATTCAAACAGCACACAAATGAACTCCAAATAAAATCCAAGAACTCCAAATCACAATTATACCATAATTTGAAAATTATTTTTATATGTTTTATATTATATGGAATTTTAAGATGAGATGTTAGCAAATAGGGATCAAATTTGGTCGCACACAAGTTCAAACAAAAAGTTTTAAATTTTTGCTAAAATTCACACATGGTAAATCATTCAAATTTCCGATATGTTACAGGATGGAAATCGGAGTAGTTATCCCACCAGGATTTAGCCGATCCCTTGAGTTGGTGTGTGGCGATGGCGACACACTCCTCGTCGGTGTAGTTGGTGAGGTCGAGCTTGGTCTCGATCACCCTCAACCAATCATCAGCGTCAAGTGGATCATCCGAGCAACTGAAGGTAGGAGGCTTCAGTCGGATAAACCTCTCGATCTTCTGCATGAGGTCTTCCTCTGGCGGACCTTGGAAATTTTCACCGTTGATCCGACGTTCGACGACTTCAACCATCCTCTGCAACAGCTGAGTCTGGTTTGCCAGCACCTCAACTATGTCGGGGCGATGTTGGTGGTGATTGTACCACTGGTTGACGGCCATGAACTTGCTGGACAAGCTCAGACTCATCCTCTTCTTCGGCAGCCGCGTTGAGGCGTGGGAGCAGACGTCCTGATCTTCTCATGGACGTTGCAACTTCTACCAAGGCTTAATAGGATTGATAAGGATACTCATACCAAGAAGTTGTAACTTCATTTCCGGAAGCCCGTCTCGAAAAACTCCAGGCTTGGAGCGATGGGTGACTGACCGGGAAGTCCTTCCCGAGTGTGCATGACTGAGGACAAAGTAAGGTGGGTCATTACAGGTGTGTTAACAATTTTTAATAAAATAATTTGTGTTCTCTACATTTTAATATTAATAATTGATAATGACATCCAAATAATTTTCAGATTGCTTCGAAGAATCTAAAGACAAGATCATCACCTTCTTTGAAAATGGCACATACCCTTAGATAGATAGCCTCTAAGGTGTTTTAGAAATTTTTATGCTCGGAGCGATGCATATTATTTGTTCCATAGCATCTTTATGTATAATAATATCTTTTTTATTATTCTTGTGCAGCCGTTAGAACTGAGCTGCATACGAATGTTACGACACACGACAATATCAAAGCTGTTGTTGCCACACATGTTGACGAGATTAAATACGATTGAGGAGTTCCAATTTTAGATTTTAGTTTATATATGTAACCTTTACACTTTCACAAATAGTAATATAATTGTTAGATTTTTAATCTAAATTGTTAGTTCTATGTGTTGCGGTTTTATGGTTTTGTATTAAATTATTTTTATATCATGTGCATGCCGCATGTGTACTTCCACTAGTACACTTAAATAAATCTACAATCCCTAGGAACTCTTGTTAGCTCATACAAACTCACTCGTGGCCTCGTGGACTCAGTTTATCAAAATTGGGCTGAACATTTTCTTGTCATCTTTTCTATCCAAAATTTAAACCTGTGACAAGGCCCAATCCGAACACAAAGTGGTTTTTCCACAACTGGGAGGTGCACCTCTCTTTATCATGCGGTGGTGGCTGCCTCGAGATTCGTACTGCAGCACATGTGAGTGGGACGATCAGCCAACAATCAATATATTAGTGTGCTAGCACGAATCTCGATGCATGATTGAACGGTTGGAGATAAGAAAAGGTGCACCTTCCGGTTGTGGGAAAGATTTTTCGAATCCGAACAGCACCATCTTCATCTCTCTCACTTCCAATCCGGTCCCAGGTGTCATCCATACTCCTCCCTTCCTCGCGAAGAAAGAAAACAGACGCGCTTCCCCTTCCTGGCCAGAACCCGTCCCTTTCCTTCTATCAGCCAAATCAGTGTGCATGTGTATCTAGACGCAGCACTGTCCACGTTCATGTGAAAGACATGGAAATCAAGCCTCGCGTAATCTCTCCATCCCTCATTTACTCCCCTTTATTGCTCCGCTCAATGCACGAGAAAATACTGTATAAAAAAAAGACGGCCGGCTTCCCTCCTTTCCCATTTGCCATGGCCGCCCATCCACATGCCCACCCCTCTCTCTCTCTCCTCTCCACAGAAACGAACCACCAACGCCATGGCAATCCCGTTTCGCGGGCCACTCCAACAAGCACGTGAGCATCGCTGCCCTCGTCCTCATCTCCGGTTCCCCTGATGAGCTCGTCGCCCTCTCTTCTTTTCTCCGTTAATTTCGTGGCGCATCAGCCCTACCTCTCTCTATCGCCGCCCACAGATGAATCATGATGCCGATTCGTCATCACCCACTCCCATTCGTGTGGAGTCGCTGCCTCGAGTTGATCCGTGGCCGCCCATCCCGTCGACGAGGGCCCCGTATGGCACGTTCGCCGTCGTTCCGCTGGTGGGAACCATGGCACCGTCCGCCCATGTGAAGCCGATGGACATTGCTTTCCTCACCACGTGTACAACTGCTGTATGGAGATATCGATCCATCCCTCTTCTCTGTTCTCCTCTCTTTTGTACATGTCGAGTAGTCAAGTTCCACCATGCGTAGCTGGTTCGTTGTTTGTCACGAAGACCCACACTCCTTGCTTCCCAGTCCTGTTTGTATGAGCCTGGTTGCCACTTTCCTGTGTCGCCTGGCGGCCTCCCCACGGACAAGTCGATCTCACACACGGCGCCCATCCTGAACAATCACCCCGTGCAGACCCTTGCCTGCGCCTCCCCGGCTGCTTGTCACGCGCCGAGCGCGGCATCCCGACCCTCTCAAGCCACGCCACCAAGGCACATCGCCCAAGCAATGCCATCCAACGGTGAGCCCCACATCGCACCACACGCTGTTGCCTACTGGTCATATCAAGCGCATCCTGCTCGCGTCTCTTCTCAGTGTTGTCCCTCTATGCATATTGTTGCGAAATTGTACTGGCCAAACCTGTGAGCTACACTTTTGTCACCCATAGCGCCGTTGCCAGTCGTCACTCCCATCATGCCAGCGAGCCGGCCAAAACCAAACCCCTAGGCTCCAGTTAGCACCCGTGCACCGCTTATCGTCCCTGCTTGCATATGGGCCAAGTTGAGTCACGAAGTCTGCCATCTGACATCCCTTGCAACGACCCATGCCTGGCGGCCTCGTGCGCAACCCAAGTGCTGTCACTGTAATGTCGCTGACAACCCAATCTCTCTACACCGTCGTCGTTGACACAAAGCTTGTGTGGTAGTTGTAACACTCAAAAGTCCATCGCAAAATCAATACCATGTAAGTTGGATGAATGCTAGGAGCAGCAAGTCGAAGTGGAGCCACCACATTTTGTGGAGGAAGGCAAGTCGCCTCCCTGTCATATTCAGGATCTTAATTCACGCTACTTTTATTTTGTATTGGATATAATTTGATTGGTTATGACTTATCTAATTTTTATCTCCAAACCTTTGAACAAATGGTTTAATTTTCTTTGTTTGGTAAAAAATGCTTAGTTGCTTAATTTATGGGATGGTAATATCAAAATTAGGATAATTTTTCTTTAAATAGAATGCGAAGAACCACCCAAGAAAATAGTACAACTACAACAATCACATAGCTCTGATCTTAACTGAATAATTATTAGATATATGTGCACTACTGGAGAATCCGCAATGTATATCGGTTGAGATACCCCCTTTAGTACCGGGTATGGAACCGATATTATTCATCGGTACTAATGGGTGAGGTACATTTGTACTAGGTAGCCACCCGGTATTAAGTGCTCAGCCTGTCAGCTCTCTGTCTTCGTCCGTCTCTCCCTCTTTCTTTCCTAATTCATCGGTACTAATGGGTGAGGTACATTTGTACCAGGTAGCCACCCGGTATTAAGTGCTCAGCCTGTCAGCTCTCTGTCGCCGTCCATCTCTCCCTCTTTCTTTTTCTTTCCTTTTTCTTCTTTTCTGTTCCTTCTCTTTTCCTTTATTTTCTTCAATCATTCTCACAAAGATTCACACGGTCAGAGTCATTCGCACAACAAGTTACAACAACAATTGGATTCAACCAAATCATTACAAAGCAAATCGCAAATGTATACCCAAATCGGAAATCACTACACAAAGAGAGTTCCAGATCCGCCGTGTGTCCAGCTCCTCCATGGCCCGGCTGCCTAGCTCCTCCACGCTGGCGTCGGCGTGTCTCCAGTTCTTCCTTGGCCCGGTCGCGTAGCTCCTCCATGGATCCAACCATTATGCGACTCCATCTTAGAGTCCGCCGCCGCGGCCTACAAGGCGGAGAGGCTGACACCTGCACTGCACATCGGCTCTCCCTCGGACGGCGGTGGGCTCCGCACTGCCGCATCGCTGGCGTGGGCGGCCTTCCCGCCGAAGGCTAGCTCCGCCGCCGTCGTGCTCCTCCCGCCGAGGCGGTCGTGCGCTCTAGGCCAGCTGGGAAGGCCGTCGTGTGTGCAAGCCTGGATTTGGCGCCGCTGGAGAGGAGAGGAGATAAGATAGATGCGTGTGAAGAAAGAGATAAGAAAAGGGGGGGCATGGGAATAGATATTGATGAGATGGGGAGACGGAGGCATCTGGTGGGTGATGCATTAGTACCATAGTACCGGGCTGTGTTATGGCTCGGTACTAAAGGGTCTGTGACCACCCGGTATGAAATGAGGGCTTTTATTACCGGGCCTCGCCCCTACCCTGTACTAATGGTTCCTCAAGGGGGTGCATTGGGGCTCTCTTTCCCCACCCAGTACTAATGCACCCATTAGTGTCGGGTGTAAAAATACGCGGTACTACTAGGATTCGAGGTCCAAGATATATAGTGGATTCTCTAGTAGTGGTGGTTGACCAATAGCTCAGTCCTCTCTTTGAGTAGTATACAGTTAAGGTGTTGACTCATTAGGAAGGGTTATAACCCACTTTGCTAATGAAACTCTAGCAAGCTACTAGTAATCTATGCTTCTTTGTATAAGCTTTGTAGTGGACCCCTAGCAGTCACTCCCCAAAGGAAGTGTTTTAAGGCGGGCGACATGGGAACACAAGTTGTGGTGAAAGTGTACAACCTTTGTAGAGAGTGTAAAACTGATATATCGGCCATGCTCACGATAAAGAGCGGCTTGAACCCTCACATGATAATTAAACTATATCAAAATAAATCATGATTCAATGATTTTGAGATAATGTTGGTTTTATATTGCTTAATTAGGTGGGTACAAAATTATATCTAATAATTAGGTGCCTGCTAATAAATTGTGATCAACTAAAAATGTTAAGTTGTACGCGTGTCAACCTCTCCTTGCTAGCCCTGCATTCCCCCCACTTGTCGTGTACCAACCATAAGAGTAATCACCCTTAAACTATTGTTTAGAAAAGCATGATGGTGGTGAGTACTTTAGCTACTTCGATGAATTCTAAGGTCTATGTTCACAAGTCAAGTGCTTGAGGAAGAAGCCGTTGCTGCAGCGTTCATGTTAAGTTATCGACAAATGATTACAGACCTTTGTGTCTATCTACCATATTGTAATAAAGTTATCCAATCCCTTGTTTAAGTTTTCAACACTCTTTTTATATAATCACTCATGATGCCAACATATGTGTGAGAACAAATCTTGGAGCACATATGCTATGCATTTGATTTTGTCCTCGAAATCAGGTGCGACAGAAGTGGCGTATGAGAGTTTTGTTGACTATGTGACACTAGCTTAGATAGAAATGGTCCAGATTTAAGGACTCAAATTCTTACCAAGCCAAGTATGCTCCCCAAAACATCTTATTTCTTCATAAAAACCTATTTTATTCTTTGTTTCTTATCAACTTTGGTCTATTTTTGCTTTCAAGTTTAGATTCTTGCTATGTTAGATGGTTAGGACCAAGTGGACTACTCGCAAAAGCACTCGAGGTCATCAGGTTCACATCGTCCCCTCTCAACCAGCTCCTCTCGCTCCACTTGTGGAAGAAGTTGAAAAGGATCCAAAATAGTTCTACTTCTACATGGAGGATGATCGCATTATGAAGATTGGTCCAGATGAAAATTTGGTGACTCGTAGCATAACCAGCAACACCTGTACCAATGGCTGAGGAACGGCCATCACCACCAGTTGCTCTTGCTTCATAATCGACAGCACCATACCTACCACCACTGGTGGAGATCTAGATGACTCCAATGATGTAACACCCAAAGTTCCATCACAAATACAATATAAGCAACATGGTGACTAGATTTAATTTTCTAAGGACTTAAATAAATTATCAAATAAATTTGGCCTTAAAATATTTAAATATCACTGGAATAATTTTAGAAGCAACAAGTGCTTATGCATCATATTTGGTTGCATAGTTTTTGTTTGATGAGTGGTTTTCTCTCTTTCTCCCGACCTTTTTTCCCCCGACCTGCTCGGCCAAAGCAGACCGCCGACCTCTTTTTCTCAGCGGCCCAGCTCCCTTTTCCCTCTCTTGCTCTTTCTCTCTCACTGGCAGATGGGGCCCAACCGTCAGGCTTTCCCCTTCTTCCGCAGCGGCAGAGCCACGCGTGCTATAATGGTGGCAGAGTCGCGCATGCTGTAATGGCCGCCGGGTGTTTCCCCTGTGTCAACCGCGCTCCTCCGCCTTCAAGCCCACCAACAAGGAGCACTGAAGCTCGTCCTTCACTCTCCCGCCTTCAATCCCCTTTCGTTTCTCCTAATCAAGCTGGCACCTTGTAGGTCGGTCGACGCTCCCCTCCCTTCCTGGCTCTATATAAGCATGACAAGGGCTCTTGTGTTACTCCTTTTCCTCACTCCCTCGAGCTTGCCACCCCAATCTTTGCACGCACACTGTTGTTGTTGAAGCTTTCAGCCACCACGCCGTTGTTGGCCGCCCAAAGCTCTTCACCGTCAGTGAAGTACCCCTTTGCCCTCTCTTCTATCTTCTCTCACGCACGTCGATCCAGTGCGAACAACCCAGATCCATTCAAGTTTGGAGTCAAGCCGGTCTCATACCGGTCAACCCAAGTCTTTTTGCTAAAGAAACCCCCAGCTTCCTTAGCTTCGCAAGTTGGTCCTTCCACCTAGAAAGATCCTTACAACTAAGTCCTTTTTTATGTTTAGGCCTCTGAGCTTCTTAGTTTTTCCAACCTGCAGTCCATCTTTGTTATTTTGCGCGTTGAACCTCCATTTTATACACGTAATTAGATATAGGACCTTAGTTTCTTTTAGTTTAGACCCTGGAAGCTTAGTTTCTTTACAGTTAGGCCCCTAAACCTTATTTTAAGCATATCTTTGTGCATATAGATCCGTTTTAAGTGTTTTTGGTGTTTATGCGATCGTCTCAGTGAGCTTGTTTTAATAGTGTGTTTGTAGTTTTTAGACATGTTTGATGTATGGTTTTATTTATTGTATGCTTTATTGTGTGCTCGTGGATCTCGTGCCTGTTTCAACTGAGCAGCCCATTGGAGTTGATCTGGAACAACTTTTTGAAGAAGAAGATGATTTTGTAGATGACAACAATGATGATGATGATGACTCTAGTAATGATGAAGATGGGAATAAAGTGATGAAGAACATGAGGATGTGGACATTGTTAGCTAGAAGATGAGATAGAAGGTGACAATTGAAAGGACCTTGATGCCGCCTAGAGGGGGGTGAATAGGCGAGATGACCAAATAAAACTTTTCCCCCGAAACTTGAGCTTTTCTGGCCTAGGCGGTTAGACCGCCCCTGTCATGCGGTTACACCACCCCTAGTGTACTGAACACCAAGGCGGCAGTTAGACCAGGTGCTGGGGCGATTAGACCGCCTCCACCCAGTAAACCTGCAAACAACTCAAGTCTTCTTTTGTCTTCTAGCAAAAACCTAATTTCTTGAGTGACTCCTATAGATGGTCACAAGCAGGGTAATGATCCCTGCACTCAAAAACAAGCACACCCAAGTAGATCGAGTGGAAGCAAAGTAAATATGTTAGAAATCAAAATGAGTGAGGCAAACCAGAAAGGAGAGATGAGGATTTGTTTCCCTAAGTTCACCGCCCACTAAGGAACGGCTACGTCTCCGTTAAGGGAGGTTGTAAGGGAGTTCTCCCAAAACAAGTCGGGTCTCTTTCAACCGCTTTCCTCCTTTCCACTAAGGTGATCTTTTCCACAAAGAGGCAAGATCACAGCCCTCACAGACTTACCGCTGCTCACCACAACCTTGGGAGCTAGCCGGCGACGCCTAGCCATGTAGGAGGCGAACCTCCAAGAGTAACGAATGCTTCAAAGGCATTCCATCGCGAATCACAAGTGCTCAAGCTATGGAATGCTTTTGCTCAGCTCACACAAGCTCACAAAGGCTTAAACTCTCAACCCAACACTAGGATATGACTTGAATAGCAAATCTCACAAAGAGAGGGTTGGGGAGAAGTTTCTTCGGCTTTGACTTATGAAAAACAGTAGGGGAAGCACCTCAACAACCTTAGAATCAGCAGCCCCAACAACTAGAGCCTGTGGGGTACTTATACCCCTCACAAGGAAAAAACTAGCCGTTAGAACTCTGGCCAGGGCGGTTAGACCGCCTGCCACTGGCCAGTTTGAAAAACTAGCCGTCGGCCTGCCAGGGGCGGTTAGACCGCCTTGGACAGAGAGAGCCCAAAAACGCTTCACTCTTCTCACAAGCACTCCAACACTTGTGAAAGTGGCAAATGATGGGTTAGAGGTTTGTTAGACTGCTCAGGAACTCGCTCAAGGCTAGTTCTCACGTAGGTCAACTAATGAGCACTTTTGATCTTTTGTCTTAGAGCTAGTGTTGCATCCCTCTTGATAGTGCGGCATCCCTAAACTCAAGAATAAATGTAAAACAGAGTTGATCACTTGAGCTTGTAGATCTTCAATCTTGCCATACTTTTGCAATTCCAACTTGAGGGCCTTTAACATAGCCGATGTCTTGAGAAAATCCATACTTGATCTAGTGACTTAGGATTTTTCCCTTTTAGCATAAGAGTGCACACTTTAATCCTTAAGTCACTCCATATTGTCAATCATAAAACATATTGACGTGTTGCATTGCTTCCCTCGGTTAAGGTTTGGATATGATATTTGGAGACCCCACGGATGCTAGAACTTTACCTTAGCAAAACACTAATGGCGGTTGGGCCAAGACCCCAAAGATTGCTTAGTCCCTCACCCTAGACACCTCGGTTGATCTCTTCATCACTTACCCAATCCACTTTGAGTTCGACTTTGTTTCATCCTTAATTAAGTTCCATTTGAAAATTCCACTTCAAATGTTTGTTCTTGATTGACAACGAATATGCAAGCTTCCTTTTAAGGACCATTAAGTTTACACTCATCCTTATGTCCTTTTTCAATTACCACATGAAGCCTTGCACTTCAACTTGAGAGAATTACCAACTTCTCTTTGTATGATCCCTTTATATTTTTAAGTCAAGCTACCACATTCTTTGGAGACATGTAATTCATCTTCACAAAACATCCCCAAAACATAAATCCACTTATTGATTGACCTTAACCAATGTGCATAAGGATCATCCATACATTTGTCTTCTCCAATGTGAGCCATATAATATTCATTCATAAAGAAATACTCCAATAATTGCTCATGAATATATAAATAAACTTGCTCACAAACTTATACAAATACATTAGTCCTTTAATCGTTTTGTCATTTAATTCACCAAAATCGACTTAGGGGCCTTGATGCACTTTCAACAACAGTGTTATTGCCAACAATGAAGATAATAATAACAATGGTGGTGATCAAGATGAGGACATACGATATCGTAGAGCAGAGTATCACACACACACTGATATTGCTCCAGATGGTCAGTTTTGTTCTTTGCTGGAGGAGTTGTTACAAGAGTTGGATCATACTGTGAGGCCCCTCTATCTCACTAGACACTATGTAGAGCCTAGCATGAGGGATTACTACACAACTGAGGTTCACGTTCGTGTCACTACGGGATATGGTGGGAGATGGAGGAGTCACTCATTGCACTATAGCACTACACCCTTTTCTATAGAGGCCTATTAATGATGCTGCTAGAAGAGCTTTGTGGTCCATCAGTAACTCATACTGTGGGCAGGTGCATGACATGGATTTCCGCTTTGTCCCCAGCCACATAAGTGGTAGTGAGGAAACAATTGTGCCAGTGGGTGATAACCGGGATGGCCGTTTTGATATCCTAGCTAGTGTTACTGCAACACTTAATACAGACCTTGAGGGTGCGACTACTGAGTTAGACATGACTCATGAGGAGCTGCAGAATGCACAAGCCATGATTGCTCAACTGGAGGCACAACTTGCAAGTCAGCAGCCACCAAAGGAGGCAACACCATTTTGTCCTACTGCATCACCTCCATGCAAGAGACTTCGCTACGGCGCACCAGAAGCTACCACTCGTCCTGGCTAGGCTAGGAGCTCAAGTTGCCTACCCTTTACTTGTTTTTGTTAGAACGTTCATGTGAGGACGATCGTTGTAATAAAGTTATAGCTTGAACCCATGTTTGTTTTGGAGTTTTTTGTTTGTGTGAGTTGTATTGTGGAGTGATAACCACAAATGCAACCAGAAAAATTTTGTTAAGTTAATAAAGTTAGTTGGGTATAAATCTAAGCTATCTTTCGTCTGATCTATCATACCAATCTGGTTTGTTCGCACCGCACTCTGACACAGCAGTACCATTTTATTTATATCTCAAGCTACAGAACTCCGTTTGATGTAAATCTAGTTGGGTTGGTTCACAAGTTTCGTGGATGAAAACACCATATATTTTGTATGTAGCGAGTTATGAACGAAACAGTGGGGTTAACAGAATTTTTAAACTTTGCTAACACAGTTTCTTTGTTCAATTTATATCTCAAGTTGTAGATCTCCGATTGAGGTGATTCCAGTTGAATTAGTTTTGTAATTGTGCACTTCATACCTTGGTAAAATTTCACAATTTTTGGGTAAATGTACTGAAAGTTACATCTGATTTACCGAGATCAATCAAATTTGTCATAGCGAGAAAGTTCATGCTGATTCCTCTTTTCAAGATTGTCACTTATTGCATCAGTTCAGTATTCTTGTTTGAAATACCTTTCTCTAACAATCAGATGGTAACCACTAGGTCAGGATGAGGTCAATTCGTTCCACCTATGAGACATGCTCACATTGCTAATCAACAAAATCAAGTGTCACCTCCCCTACTCAATCCGGCAATGGATCCAGTAATCAAGAAGTTCTTTGTATCTCAGATGCAGCTAATCCAAAACCTTACCGCTATTCAAAACATGCAAGCTCAACAGAACCAGCCCCCACTATCAGCACCACAACCACCCAGGGATAAGCAAAAGGAATTCATGAGCCACCGCCCTCCCACATACTCTCACTCAACTGATTCCTTAGATGCTAATGACTGGCTGAAAGTTGTTACTAAGAAGCTGGAAATGGCTCAGTGCAATGACTGTGAGATGGTCTTATATGCTACAGGCTGCTTAGAGGGATTAACATCTAACTGGTGGGATGCATACATAGCCGCACATGCTGGCAGGGATTCAAGGAGAGCTTCCGTGCACACCACATTCCTGTTGGTGTGATAAAGCTTAAACAGAGGGAGTTTATTGTCCTGAAGCGGCAACATGACTTGAATGAGTATCTAGATAAGTTCATTCAGTTGTTATGTTATGCACCTTATGAAGTCAATACTGATCCTAAGAGGCAGGAACACTTTCTAGATGGTCTGATAGGGCCACTCAACTATCAGCTGCAGAATGACACATTCGCTAAGTTCCATACATTTATGAACAAGGCTATAGGCCTAGAAAACAAATGCAAGGGACTTGGGGAGCAGAAGTTCAAGTTTCAGTCTCATGGGCAGTCTAGCAGCAACACTCGCCCCTGCTACAGCTCTCCACAAAGTTCTCAGTTCTGCTCTAGTGGACAGGGTGGAAGGTATCCTCAAGACTTGCAGTTGCATCGCTCATTTTAGCAACCCTAGCAGTTCAACCAATAGACATCCCGCACTCCTATCCTCAACAAAATCGCTTAGGCAATACCCCTGGCGCACTAGTGAAGAATACTACTCCGGTTCAGCCCAATGGTTGCTTCAAGTGTGGAAAACTGGGACACTATGCCAATAATTCTCGTAAGTGTGGAATGGAGACTCCACAGAAAGGCAATGGTCAGAAGCCAGGTCAGCTGTCGTCACAGGCTCGCACTGGAAATGCAAATACTTCAGGCAATAAGGCTCAAAAAAATTATATGTGTGGTAGAATGAACAACATGACAGTTGAACAAGCTCAAGATGCTACTGGAGTTGTGCTGGGTACGTTTCTCATCAACTTTGTACCTGCAACAATTCTATTTCATTCTGGAGCTTCACATTCGTTTATAACTGATCAGTTCGTAGCAAAGCATGGTATGCCTATGAGTCCTATGAAGACACCTTTGCTTGTTAGTTCCCCAGGCGGTGAAATGAAAGGCAGTCATTTATGCCCACAAGTAAATCTTAAAATCATCAGGATATACTTCCTATTTAACTTAGTAATCCTAGGAATGGATTGGTTAAGAAAATATGATGGGGTTATTCAATGCCGAGAGAAGTCAGTACTCTTAACCATTCCACAAGGAGACAAAACTAAGTTTGTTGCTACCCCGTCACCAACTGAAAGTGGGATAATATATTCAATGAAGGGAAAGGTTTTCAAAGGTATCAAAGTAGTAAATGAGTACCCTGATGTGTTTCAAGAGGATTTACTAGGTATGCCACCTGACCATGACATTGAATTCAGTATTGACCTTTTACCTGGCACTGTCCCTATATGTAATAGGACATATAGAATGGTTGTTAAAGATCTGGCTGAGTTAAAGAAACAAATAGAGGAATTGTTATGTAAAGGGTTTATCCATCCTAGCTCATCACCTTGGGGAGCCCCCACTCTCTTTGTAGATAAAAAGGATGGATCTAGGAGGATGTGCGTAGATTTTTGATCCCTTAACGAAGTCACAATAAAAAATAAATACTTTTTACCCAGGACGAGGATCTATTTGATCAAATGAGAGGTGCGAAAGTTTTCTCTGAGATAGATCTACTATCAGTTTACCATCAGTTGAAGATACAGTTGGAAGATATTCCTAAGACAACTTTCACATCTAGAGATGGCTTGTATGAGTTCACAGTGATGTCATTTGGGTTGACAAATACTCTAGCGTACTTTATGTATTTCATGAACAAGGTTTTTATGGAGTACCTTGACGTTTGCAGTAGTGTTCATTGATGACAAGTGTTCTCTCGAAGTGAGGAAGAGCATGAGGGACACTTGAGACTAGTGTTGCAAAAGCTTTAGGAACATCGGTTATATGCCAAGTTTAGTAAGTGCGATTTTTGGTTGAAAGAAGTTTCTTTCCTTGGACATATTATCACTGATGGAGGAATTGCAGTGGATCCAAGTAAATTTCAAGATGTGTTAAATTGGAATCCGCCTAAGAATGTGCCAGAGATTAGAAGTTTTCTTGGGTTGGCAGGTTACTACTGCCATCTAGGGGCACATTGCCCCTCCCCATTTCAAAACAAAAGTTTTCTCATGAAAACAACCCGCGTCACACTTTGTTGTCCCAAGGACGGAGAGGTCGGGGTCAACGACCATGCGACTAGACTCGCCCAAGCACTAATGCCTCTGCGGTTACACGTGTAAGGTCCTACGAGCAGTGTCTAGGTCTTTGGACCAACCCATCCATGCTCCTAGGGACGGGAAAAGAGCTACCTCGACCTATTCAAAAAATGCTTGAGCCTGACCCTCAACCTATCTAGATCCTCCGAAGGAAACTCAGGGGCTATTGGTCTAGGGGGGATCCCAACACGACTAAACACAGTTCATACTCTCGAGTCCTCAAACTTCGGTAGCTACGGGACGGAGTGAAACCTGCAATGTCCCAAGGGTGATCCTCTCGACCTAAGACCCTGAGCCTCTCGACAGAGGGGAAGGAAAAGGTATCGAGCGTCGAACGAAAAGAAAGAAACTCCTTGAAAGGACCTTGTGATGCCTAGAGGGGGGTGAATAGGATCACTTCAAATTTTTGAAACAAATGTAGCGCTTAAACACAGGTCGGTACTACCGTCGCTGTGTCGGAACTACCGAGGGGGCTCGGTACTTCTGGCACAGGGGCAGTACTACCGACCAAGCAGAGTAGACTAGGATGAAATTTGAAATGTAAAGCGAATCTAGCAATTCTACTTGAATCAAAGGTTGAGTTTAGATGTTAGGAACCTCCTGCAACCACAAATATAGATAGAAACGCAACAAGTATATAGATCGGGCACAAACAAGCTTCTAGGGTTAGTGAATTGCAAAGAACTCAAACAAGCTAGAGACAAGAGATTTAATCTGAAGTTCACTCCCACTATGTAAGCTACATCTCTGTTGAGGATACCACAAAGGAAGGGCTATCACCGAGAACCTCTTTGCCTCACCCAATCCCCACAAAGGAAGATTGTGCTTACTAAGAATTCTCCACAAAGGAGAGTGAGGACCATGTGTGGTTCGAGGACCAGTGGATGGTCGCTTCCTGGTGTGATGAGTGATTGACAACGTTGTGTGGACTGATCCTTGGCTAAGTATTGCAGGTGCAGGTTGCGGCTTGACTTGTGTTGGTGCAGGTGAAGAACAAGCGCGAAAGGTCGTTGCTGGTGAGGCCTCCAGGTGTGGAGAAGACAAGTAGGCTTCGTTCGAGGGACCCGGTGGCCAGCGGGGTCAAGTGCGGGCCGCATGGTGGCAAGAATGGCGAGAGGAAGTCGAGGACGGTTTCTTGGTTGAGCCACAAAACCAAGGTCGAGCCGGGATTTCGTGGGAGCCAAGCCATGAGTGGTGATTGGCGGAGGCTACACCAAGTTCGCGGGGTTTGCGGTGGTTCACCAGAAAATCACCGGGTTACTCGGCTGAGCCACAAAGCCGAGGCCGAAGACCGGGCGTGTCTGTCTGGCCAAAACCGGCTTGACCGATTTTGGGTCGCTTGGCGCCGGAAGCTTCGAGGCAGAGGACACGCATCGGGATCGCAAGGCTTGCGTCGAGGCTAAGCAGGGTGAGATCGCCGGGCATCCGTCCGATGGAGAAAATCTGAAGAATTCCAAAACCGCCCTTGAGGGGCTTGTATCCCTAGTTATTAAGTAAGGGTATTTTAGACTTTCGGTTGCCTCCTATATAACCCAAGAGGTGAGAGGATGGCAGCCATCTCTTGAAACCCTAGTTCATTTGCTTTTCTATTTTCCCTTCCTATTTTCTTAGGATTTCCATAGGACTAGCTTGAGAGCTTCATGGTGAGATTTTGTGAGAGGGTTGGATGATCAGGCGGCAAGCTAGACCTTGTTTGAACCTCCTTGGTATGTATAGATGATTCGACGTGGTTCATCAAGGCTTTGTTGTGCTGTTCCCGGTTGTTCTTGGTAGTGATTTTCGGAGCCCTCTCTTGGTGGTTTTCTCGATGTGTTTTCGGGACCTTGTTCTTGGGGATTTGATGGGGGAAATTCATGTGAACCCTTCGTGGTTCTTTTTCTTTTGATTCCCCACCCAAATCCGCAAGTTAAGGGGCTCGTTTTGGTGTTTTCGGAGTTCTAGAGATAGAGGTGTTCTTGAGGGTTGACTTTTGATTCCTCTTGATTGAGTGGGTTTTCGGGACCGAGCTTCTAGCCAAGGGTAGCCCACAAGGTACCCCATCTATCCCTAAAGTCTCATTTTGATCCGTGGAATGAATCAGGAGATCGATTGGTGGAAGGTTTGAGTTTTTTCCGCAGGTTGTGTTCTTCCCGACTGTCCAAGCCAAAATCGGCCTGACCGGTTTCCCAAACCGGTTTGACCGGTTTCACCCTGTGGGCTGTCGAGAAGGGTTTTTGAGCAAGGAAGTCCCTGTTGCGCTATGGCTTTTTTGTTCAGATGTGGAAAGGCTCTTGAGGTGTTTCAGGTCTTTGGGGAGTTTCTGGACAAAGTCGGTCTGACCGGTTTGCCAAACCGGTCTGACCGGTTTCCCCTACCTGCATGAGGCTAAGTCCAACAGAAGCGGTCTGACCGGTTTTAGAAACCGGCCTGACCGGTTTGGGCTGCCAGCAGCCGTGTCGTGTGTGTTTCCACTACGTGTGTGTTGTGGCTGTTGGTTGAGTCTTGCTCCTAGGTTCAGTAGCACTTCAGTAGCTGCGTGAACTTGGCACTTATTGCGGAGGTGCACGAGTGAAATCGGGTTCATAGGCCGAATTCTTGAATAGAATTTTTATCGGCTCCCATTCACTCCCCCCCTCTCTGGTTCGCCGTTTTGTTCCTTCAGAGGGATAATACAAACGATCTCGGGTGCTCCACACTCAACGGGTAACGCCTAACAGTCTAGAAGCAAGCTTCAAAAGTAACAAATGCAAAACGATGCCCGGAGATGCTCCAACCAAGCCCTAGCTCAAAGGAATCAAAGTGGAGCGAATACTCAAGTGAGTGTTTGTCCCATGGTAGGTCAGCAGCAAATGAGGGAGAAGAAGTGGGGTATAAATACCCACCCTCAAAAACTAGTTGTTACTATGCAGACACAACATTTATCGATACTACTGACCCCGGGTCGATACTACCAATAAGTGTCAGGAAATCCAATAGTTAGAGCTTACTACCGAGGGTCTGGCAAAAACTTGCCAGTGAACCCATATCGGTACTACCAACCCTAGGTCGGTACTACCGACAAAAGTTGAGATTTTGAGGAAAGAAGAGCAAAAGTGTACATCTCGGCTCGGTGTTCCTCACACTCACTTAGGTCATCTCTCTAAGCACTTTTACCATCTCAAAGCGGTCAATTCACATCCCCCTTTATAGTACGGTGTTTCCTATACTCAAATTCGAAATTAAAATGAAGTTAAGCATTGAAATGAGTTGAAACACCGAATTGGAGTTGGGGGCCTTCCTTTGGTCAAAACCATGTTTTTCTTTCGAGTAAATCCTGCACACATCTTACTTTAACAATTAAATACCACAAATTGTGTTTGTCATTATCACCAAAACACTTAGGGGCCAAGATGCACTTTCATTCCTACCTATAGGAGAACTGCGAGCTTATACAGCAAGTTATCAGTGCTACTAAATTGTTTCTTCTGTTTACTGCTTGTTATCGAGCCATCCTAGGTCTCCAGTCACAGAATCTACCACCATTTTGACAAACACGGTATACTCGATCTCGGTGTACCAGTGGGTCTCGTAGCCTCAATTGGATCAAATCATGATCAACTGGAACAAATCATCTATCAACTAGATCAAAAGGTTGTGTTCATCAAGAACACAAGTCTTTAAATGATGAACAGATGAAGAATACAAGAACATATCACTCAAACATGCAAGCACTACTTTATATGAAATAGATAAATAAATGAAGTAGATCAAAGTTATACAAAGAAAGAAGGATACAAGAAGCTCATACCTAGATCCCAATGAAGACTTGGAACCTGAAATAGAACTACTCTAGCCTACTCCCTAGCCTTGGAACCAAAATAAAAGAAGTGAAGAAAGTTGTATGTGGTCAAAAGTGAGATGGACATCTTCTATTTATAGGACATGAAGTTCACTGGGAAGCCACAAAAGCACCCTGGAATTGGTACCTTGGACCAATGAGAAGCGGCCATGTGGACGGTCGAGATCAACCAGCACAAGATCGGTTCGGCCGAACCCTTGTGGGCCCGGCTGGTCCACGCCTTCCTCCAGTTGGCTGACATGTGGGCCCTTGGGTAGATTCTAGGTGTGTATAACTTTTTGAGTTGGTTTGCTTCCCAAGTGGGCCCATGGATCCTTGTGAAGTCCACGTGTTGCTGTCTGATTCGCCGGAACTTGTCTCCCTTGGATCAGTGACGTGGCATTGACACATGGATCCCATGTGAGATGTGAATGCCACTCCTCAGCTGAGGTGGCATGACCTTGCAAATAAATGATGTCATTCTTACTCAAGGAACAAGTGAAACTACATTATTCTTAACTAAAATGTGTGTAAGAAATGCACTTTGCTCCATTCTTCTTGAGAATATTGACGGTTAAAAGAAGAACAATCATCAACACAACCTATCGGAGTTAATGAAGAACAACTTTTTGAAGAAGAAGAAGAAGAAGAAGAAGAAGAAGAAGATCAATTTTTAGGCGAGGAAGGCAAGTGGTCTTCTCCCCCTGCATGTTCTACTTTATCCTATATAATTGCATGATAATTAAGTTTACCTTTATGTTATTGCATAAATTTGATGGGAACACCTCTTTTAAGGACATACCTAGACTTTTACCCATAATCCTTGGAACAACTTGGTTTAAACAAATCTTTTGGGTAGATTATGCTTAGTTGCTTTAACTTGGGTTGGTGGTTATGGATCTTTTGATAGACAAAACTTTGGTTACATCAAGATAATGCTTTTGGTTAACACAAAAACACTTTATTTAATCAAAACATGGAGAACCACCCAAGAAAACAGTACAGCTGCAGTGTCAAATGGATCTGACTTTAGCTGATTAATTAGGTGTGCAAATTAACGGATGACCTTATCTGAAAGTAGAGGGGGATTGGGTTTGCAGGGGTATATAGCCCGGTCCTCTTGGGATAACATCCTTTGCTAAGGTGCTGACCACTATGGAGAGTTATGGTCCGCCCTGAAATGTAACTCTTGCAGGTTGTTGGTCTTTTGCATGCCTTTGTAAAACGCTTCATAGTGGACCGCTAGCCACTCACCTTGGAAGTGTTTAAGGGCCTTGCAAACCTGGACAACATCAGGGACACGAGTTGTGGGTAAATTGTAAACCTCTGCAGAGTGAAAACAGATCGATCAGTCATGCTCACGGTTAAGAGTGGCTTGGACACTCACATGGTAACTAAACTTAAAGATGGAATTAAATTGTGGCTTTTGGTTATGAAGATGTTGGTTTCTTATTGCTTAATAAGTGGGTTGGTATACACTTACATCTAGTAATTAAATGATTGCTAATAAAATATTGATCAACATTAAAATGCTAATCATTGCAAACCTTAGCCTATCTATGTTGGCATTACATCTTCCCCCATTGGCTTATTACCAACCATAAGTGTACTCACCCTTGCTTACCCGTTGTTCAGAGAAGAACAATGGGGAGGAGTATTACAATGACTACGATGAGTTCTGAGGCATGCGATCACCCAGTCAAGTGCCTGTGGAAGCTGAAGACAGAGTTGCTTCGTCTAGTTACCATTTGCTCGTGTTAAAGACCTTCGAGTCTAACATCTGAGTGTAATAAATATATTGTGATAAGTTATTAAATCTTTGTACGTTTTGAATATGTATGGTTTTTGGATATTTCACTCATGATGTCTATAATATGTGTGTGAACTTTATCCTAACGCATATATGAGATGCACTTGGTTTCTATTCGGAAATTAGGTGTGAAAGGTTCATCTCCATTTCAAGTGTTGTATGCTTAAGATATTCACCTGTGCTTGATGTTACTAGAGATGTGCTTCATCATTTTTTTAGTTTCAGAATAAAGAAAAATGCTATCGGTCAATCTGGAGCACTTGTACCCATTCTGCATTATTTTATCATGTGATTTAAAAGTTCTTAATCATATTTGCGAACATTGTCGTTCCTTTACATCTAGTGTGAAAATATTAAGCATCTTTAAATAGCTAATCTGGATTCAAGACAATTACCTTTCAATAGCAGTTCATTTGAACAAACATGTATTCTATAACCTAGCATGTGTTTATGGTTTGACATGCATATGGTTCTGTGTCCACAGTTTGCCTTGAAAAATTACAAATAAACCCTGGATGAGAACACAGTGGTACAATGAACATTGATCATCAGTGATAGTGATCATCAAGACCCCGTGATAAGAACACATCAATACTATATATCCAAAATGTGTAGTAGAGATCATCACTAGACACATTAGGTTATACATCAATTATAGGTCAGTTGTTCAGGTCACTTGCATTTGCAAGTTGACTGATTGTATGTTAATTGTTCAGGTCAGCTATTGGATCAAAAGATGTTTATATGTTTTAGTGTCCTTTACTTTTACTGTATCCCCAATAGATGATGAGTTGATGTTTACTTCTACATAATGGAATTCAAATGTATGCATTTGTGGTGAAGGTTAAGGGTCCAACGACTATATAGTTGGATGGTTCCTAAGTTTTTTTAGGTATTATTACTTACAATTGTATCCCCTAACATACAATGCAGTTGATTCATGCGACCTATTTTCATTATTATACTTCTTTTCATGTATGTAGCAGGTCATAATGTCTATCCATCCAAAATGTCTATAAATGTTGAATCTATTGTTGATTGAGGTAGATTTCTATATTTACTTCCAACATAAAATTTCTAGTAAATCACTCCAAACTTTTGTACACTAGATGCCCTCGAATAGAGAAAATCAATACCTTCTCAGCTGATGGGTCCCCCTCTTCCATCTCCCCGGAGAAAGAACACCTTGAACCAATGCTCGATACTTGCCCTTCGTTCCTCCCGCTCTCCTTTATTTCATCCTTCCCACTTTTCCCCTGCGTTTTCCATAATAGCCTCCTGGTGAATGCAAACGAAACTTCCATTACTTTATAAGATCTAATGTATCTTAAAAAATATTTTGAGTTGGATGGCAATACTTACCTGTCCTCTCCTGTTGGTGCCGATGTAATGCACCTGGATAGCTGAGATTTGGAAGGACATAACATATCTTAGTGGACTATAGTTTTTTGCTTTATAGGTAAACATAAAATAGACATGCCATTTTACTGAGCAATAAATAGTTCTGAATTTGACTCTATCAGTAACAAAATGAAACTGATACATATGACAAATGGTAAAAAAAACAGCATATCCAACAATTAATATCTCTCATTATGTAGGAAAAAAGTCCAATTTACTACATCCATGTTTGGGGTATGTCCAAATAACCCCCTACAGTAACAAGAGGTTTGCACCCCCTTACTTTTGCTAATCTGAGTCAAATCACACCTTCAACAAATAATTGAAAACGGTTTTCATGATTTGGCGGAATCAAAAACCTAATTTGCTGACTAGTATTGACACACCTGCAGCCCGTCCGTATCAACCCCTTTTCCCTATTGTGTCATTCTTCGCTGGCGGCTAGTCTGTGTGTTGTCGCGCGCGTGTGCATGGTTTCTGTGCACGGCGTGACAAGATAATCGAAGAGCATGTTTGGATCACCTTTAGCCCTATGACTAAAATTAGTCAGGCTAAAAAACTTTAGTCACCCCCCTGTTTGGAAGGAGAGGCTAAACTGCATTAAAAGAGCATTAATTACTTCAGATTTCTCTCCCCTAACTTCTCTCTCCTCTCCTTTTAGCCCCTTTAGCCCCTTTTAGCCCCTTTTAGCTCCTCCCACCCCAGCTAGCAAATTTTAGCCTCAAGGCTAAAATTAGTCTCACTTTAGTCCCACCCGTTTGGAAGATTAGCTCTGTTAGAGGCTAAAATTAGTCAGGCTAATTTTAGCCCCCTGTGATCCAAACATGCTCTAAGGAGCACGATAGCCAGGTGTGATTTGTTTGTGTAAATTTCATTCATTTAGATGTCAAGCGATTGGTTTCAAACTCACAATGCAGATGGTGTTTGTTATCCCGTACTAGCTTTTATTCCAACAGGATTCTGCATGGATGCTGGCAGCTGTAGTTTCTGCATTGTATGTTAGTGTCGACTAATTATTAGTTCCTAATAACCAGATTGCTACTAATTTCTGCCGTCCTGTCGTCCTGACTTGAGGTGCGCCAGATTGCATGGGCACATCGCAGCAGAGCATGGCAAAACCCCTAGGGCCCTTTGCTTGAGCACATGTACCGATCG
The DNA here is from genome assembly GCA_947561735.1 of Cenchrus americanus. Classification (NCBI taxonomy): domain Eukaryota; kingdom Viridiplantae; phylum Streptophyta; class Magnoliopsida; order Poales; family Poaceae; genus Cenchrus; species Cenchrus americanus. Next base: position 94,314,589 of record OX387241.1, on the reverse strand, counting down.
GCTGCTTCCCATGCAATGCAGCCATCGTTAAAAACTACTCCGTACTTGTAAACCGTTAAACGGAGTGGAGCACCGAGCACGAAGAGCATTCCTAGTTGCCCACTGCGTTCAGAGCTTCGCCCAACTAACTCCTCTCCTGTCTTGAGTGCTCCACGGGTCGCAACTCTGAACATTCGGTTGGCACATGTGTTACTCTCGCAACTGAAAAACGATGCAACATGCTCATCAGTTACACTACTAGAAAAGTGATCATCAGTGACGATCTGCTTGTGACGCTGCTTAATTTGGTCACAGAATGGTATGTATTCAATGACGAAGTCTTAAGTTTCGTCATAAGTTACGAGCGACGAAGATTTGGGTCAAAAAATAATGACGAAAATGAAAAAAACGTCACTGAATCGTAAAAGGAGATCGTCATAGATTAAAATTTGGTATGGTGTATGCTGATGACGAAATGAGGTGGTCACAGATTAGGTTTGTTATGGTCATAATTTAAGTAGTATCGTTTGGAACAACTAATGATGAATGAAATTGGTCACAGATTATGGAAAAATTGAAATATGTTAAAAAAAAGTGCTCCTGCGGAGCTTTGAACCAGGGACTAGTTGGTTTAGAAGAAGGAACCATACCACCGCAGTACTTGTTGTTTCATGTTGTGTACTTGCATTTAGTCTAATTATAAGTTTATTATTGAAGTTGAGAATAATGGGCCTGTCATTGATCATAATGGGCCCTGTGTAATGAGACCTAAGTTGTTTTGTACGTGCGGAATACGATCGTTCGCGAGTCAGAAGACGAGGGCGGCGGCAGTCGTGACTCAGGGACGAGCGGCGGAGTCTGGCGCGAGGAGCTTCGTGATCGTGACATCCTGCGCTCGAAACAGGGACAGAGGCGGTGTCTGGCGCGACGAGAGGCGTCTCCATCGTGGTTAGGACGTCGGCGGCGGCTGCAAGGTTTGAGGATTATGGTTGTTTGAATTTTTTTGTTGAGATATGCATAAGTGCTAGAAAGTTTAGTTCTTAAATGCAACTGTGACTTAATTTTTTTATCCCGAAATTAAGATTCAAAGTTTTGTTTATCAATTAATTGTTTAATTAAATTTGCAATTTTTTTGTATATGTGTTCAATTTAATCTGTTTTATTTTATCAATTGAATATGTTGTGTTTGTCAAAACAGATGGATAGAAATTGGATTTTTGGGAAACAATTCACACCTGCATATTTGAAAGGAGTTGAACAGTTTATGAATTTTGTTAGAGAAAGATACCCAGAAGACACAGAGATACGTTGTCCTTGCCGCAATTGTCTGAATAAAAAAGCGTGACCCCAGCATGATGTAGAAAACCACATACACATCTTTGGAATGTCAGCTACATACACCAGGTGGATTTATCATGGGGAGCCTGCAGATAGTACTGAAGCTGAGAGTACAGAGCAGCAGGATGTGGAAGGTGATCATGATTATGGGATTCATGTGGATGTGGACGATGATGATCATGTTGATGATCAGGATCTTGGAGTACCAGAGATGATTGGAGATCTGTATGCTCAAGCAGAGGCTGATGGAGAACAGCCTAGGTTTGCAAGAGTGCTCGAAGATGCAAAGAAGGCACTTAGCCCGGGATCTAGGCATTCAAAATTCTCATTTATGGTGAGGATGTTGTATATCAAGTCTCGTTATCGAATCAGCAATGCAGGATTTTCCACGATGATGAACTTGATCTCATCAGGATACCCTAAGAGTGAGTTGCCAAATTCTTATGATGAGGCAAAGAAATACCTTCGAGAGTTGGGCCTTGGATACGAAAACATACATGTGTGCAAGAACAATTGTGTGTTATTTCGGGTTTCGAAAACATCCAAGTATGCAAAGTTGAATGCGTGCCCAGTATGCGAGGAGTCCAGATGGAAAGACGAAACTGGGACCAAGCAGGTTCCACATAAGGTTCTGAGACATTTTCCACTCGTTGCAAGGTTGAAGAGAATATTTGCTTCAAAGCGGACTTCAGAGGAAACTCAATGGCACAAGAAAGTGAGGACGCCGGTGGACAATGTAATGAGCCATCCGAACCGATGGGGAGGCATGGAAGTACTTTGACAGTAAGGAAAAAGACTTTGCAGCTGAACCGAGGAACTTGAGGCTTGCCTTAGCTACAGATGGGTTCAATCCATTTGGCAACATGAGTACGCAGTACAGTATGTGGCCAGTGCTTCTGACTCCACTGAATCTGCCACCATGGGAATGTGTGAATCCTGCAAATTGCTTTATGTCATTACTCATCCCTGGTCCAAAATGTCCAGGAAAGGATTTTGATGTGTTCCTTGAGCCCCTAATTGAAGAAGCGCTAGAGCTATGGAAGGGTGTCGGTACCTATGATGCATGTACTTGGTAGGAAGTTTGACCTTTTTCGTTGTGCTATGGTGTATACATGATTATCCAAAGATTGAGCACGTTGTCCGGGGAGAACTACAAAAGGGTATTATGCATGTATTTACTGCGACAAGGATCCGTTGTCTCGGGCAATAAGGAATAAGGTATGTTATATTGGACATCGTCGATACCTTCCAAAGACACATGCATGGCGGAGAAGCTTGGCTTTCGACGGTAAGCGGGAAAACAAAGAAGCGCCACAGAGGTTCACTTTGAATGAGGTGGTAGAGGAGCTAGAGAAGGTGAAAGATGTGAGGCCAGGGAAGGAGATGAAGGAATCTGAACCCAGTGGGAAAAAAAGAAAGCGTAATGTGGGTCCAAAGATTTATAGCCGGAAATCTGCATTGTGGAGATTGCCTTACTGGAAACATTTGAAGCTTCCACATAATCTTGATGTGATGCACATAGAGAAAAACGTATGTGAAAACATTCTGTGCACATTACTCAATGTACCGGGGAAGACCAAGGACACACATAATGCTAGACTAGATTTGTTCGATATGGGTATCAGACATCATTTGCACTTACATGAGAAAGGGAACAACTCAGTTAGTGCTCCACCTGCTCCTTATGTTTTGGGGAAGGATCAAAAAGTCTAGTTTGGCAAGTTTCTAAAAGGTATCAAGTTTCCTGATGGATATGCTGCTAACCTAGCAAGATATATTAGTGAAGATGGATCGAGGGTGGTTGGAAAGCTGAAGACACATTCTTGCCACATACTCCTTCAAAGAATCATCCCTGCAGGACTTAGAGGACTGGTGCCAAAGGATGTGTATGAAGCAATTGCTGAGCTCGGGACCTTTTTTAGGGAGCTGTGCAGTAGAAATCTTAGGATTGATGTTGTGAAACGGCTGAAAGAACAGATTCCATTGATCCTATGCAAGCTTGAGAAAATATTTCCCCCTGCCTTCTTTGATGTGATGGTGCACTTGTGTGTACATCTACCCGACGAGGACCTTTGCTTAGAGGTCTGTTCGGTATGGATGGATGTACCCAATAGAAAGGCGTCTGGGCACTTTGAAGAATTTTGTAAGGAACAGGGCGAAGCCAGAAGGTTCAATTGCTGAGGCATATGTGGCAAGTGATACTTTGACGTTCTGTTCTAGGTACATGGAGGATATGGACACTAGATTCAACTCTGAGGATGATAGTGGCGGAGAGGATATGGAGGATATGGACATCTCTGTTTTTCAGCATGGTGTTACTCTAGTTGGAGGGTGTAGGGTCCAGTACATTGATGACGATGTTATGGATAAGTTAGTTTGGTATGTGCTACATAATTGTGAAGAGGCTGACGAATTTAAGGAGTAAGTATGAGTTTTAGTACATTCATATTTATTCTTGGATATAAATAATGGTTTGTTAAATGTACTTGTCCTTGCGGATTGTACGAGAGATGAGCTATTGCAGCAAGGAGCACAACTAAATAATGTTGATAGAATGGTTCAACAAGGATTTGCCAAGTGGTTTAGGCGCTATGTAAGTAACTACACATATTTTGTTATTTAATTCATATGTAATAATTCAAATAATTTATTTATTTTTTGCGACAGATTGAGAACAAACGCAAGGTTAATCCGGATTCGGTTAGCGAAGGATTGTGGGCAACCGTCATGTGGTCCATGCTTACGAGTCAAGTTTTCGGCGGCTTGCAAGATGAATGGTGTTCGATATAGCACGATCGATCGTGAAAAGTTTCCGCGGACACAAAACGGTGGTGTGATGACTCCAGGTGAACACAATGGCAACATCATAGATTTTTATGGAGTCCTTAAAGAGGTAATTGAGTTGCAGTATAACTCGAACCTTCAAGTTCGACGCACTGTAGTTATATTTCGATGCGATTGGTACAACCAAGAAGGCAAGGGGAAAGGCCTTCAAGATGACGGACATTACAAATCCATCAATGTGCAGTCATTATGGTACAAGACTGATCCTTTCATCCTATCGTCTCAATCAAAAAAGATATTTTACATTGGAGACACATCTTTAGGTAAAGACTGGCGAGTTGTGCAAAAATTTGAACATAGGAATATCTATGATGTTGCTGAAAAAGAAGAGGCCAGTCTTGAAGTGCATCGGGATGATTACCATTCGATATGCGAGCATGTGGTGGAAGAAGGAGATGATAACGAGCCATTGCATAATATTCAAGGTGGGGAAGTCACAATAATAGAAGGCAATTTACAAGAATTCATAAGAAACAAGAGGCAAGCTGCACTTATTGAAGAAGATAGCGATGATGAGGAAGATGACGACACAGTACTGCAGTACTATAGTGATGACAACATTGTTAATAATGATGATATGTCCCCAGATTCAGAAGATGAAGATTACTAGTACTTGAAAAGGTATGTTAGTTCCTAGTATGAATATTTGAGATCATTTAATGTATTTGTTTATCAGGCCATATATTGCATTGTAAAATCAGATTGTTTGACAAGAAAATTGCAAATATTTTGGTCACAGGAAAATTGCAAAAGACTTTGGTTCGCGGGGAAAGCTAATATTATATATTCATAGTCCACTATTATGCCAACAGATAGGTTACTTGTCTTACTACCACGTTGGACACTAGGAACCATATTTGATACTTGTCTTGTGTCGACAAAGGACACTGTTACCTAGCCACATTGCACTGACCAATTATATTTACAAGCAAAAGGAACTGGTTAGTTGCATAGTTGACACATGTAGGAACCATCACTCTTCTGGAATGCACTTCGTCTTCTTCTTTGCCTTGTCAGCAGCAGCTTTGAGTGCAGCTTGGAGTCTGTTGTACCTGTTCTTCTCCCTGTTGAGCTGAACGTCCAGCAGCATCACTTTCTCCTGTGAAGAGCACACCTCCTTCTGTAACTCCCAGAAGTCCATCTGATATGAAAATGAGCATTGGTAAGGCCACAATTATCTTATTAAATAATATTTTCTCCTTTCTCCTTGTCACATAAATTTGCCCACATCAGTAAACTCACCTTCTTCTCCTTCCTTGTCACATAACTAGTTTCTTCAGTTGTAGACTTAGAAGAGCAAGGGCTACTAGAAGCAATCACCAACTGTTTGTCCTTCTTGTTGCGGCGCTCGCTGACTCTCAAAGCGCGCTCTGCGGCACTGGTGGAGAGCGCGCCATGTGCGCTGGCCTGAAAATTTTGTGAACCACAATTCATTTGCTGAAGTTCTGATGAAGAAATGCAGGCTCAGATATTCTACTGATAATGCAATCTATTGAAGAAATGCCATATGTAGTCACTGAGTGCAGTATTAATCTCGAATTGAATCAATAACATAGATAAAATAAAAAAACTAGCTACAATCCTGCTACATCTGAAGAACATGAAACCCTAACCTACAAATTTCTGAAAATCTTCTGAGTAATCTGTTGAGCATGCGCAGTCCACATCATCTGATTCTAATCGAACAACCCATCAACAAGAAAAGGGGAAATTTGTGAAATCGAACCTTAGGTTTTGAAGGGGAAAATGTCGACCCGCCGGCGCGAGAGCGATTGGGGATGACCCCCTCGAACCCTGGCGGGACGTCAGGGACCCTTCCCCCCACGCCGGCGGTGGAGGCGGAGGGCTCGCGCACCACCACACCGCCGGGAGCCGGGATGAACCTCCCGGTCGCTGGGTCCCGGTTCTGGTTCGTCGCGCGAAGTGACTGCTCACGGTTCTTGATCCTCTTCGCCCTCTTTGCCATCTTCACACCGCCGGCGACTCCGACGGGAAGAGGAGAGCAAGGTGGTGCTGGTGGCGGAGGACGCGGCTGTGGAAGCGGAGGCGACGAGGTGTGAATGGTGACGATTTTGGGGACGATCGGGGGAAACCGCTTTATTAGATCTGGGGAGGAAAAGCGGCCCCTTCACGTGATAAATATAATTGATGACACCACAAAACCGAACTCCCCTATCTAGCCCAGTGGCAAGGCGCCCAACTTCTACCGCCACACCTCCCAGGTTCGAATCCTGTGGGAACCAAATTTTTTTTGTTTTTTCTTTTTTCCTTCCTTTCATATTTATTTTCCATTTCATTTATTTGAACTTTTTAGTGTTCCAATTTTTTAAAAATATAACACACAATTTTGAAATCATTGAGATGAAGAGGTTGTGCAAGCACTCACTATCACATACATGTCTCAGTACGACCCTTGTGCCTATGTGAGGGATCTCACCTCATGTGAGCTATGTGCATGATGACAACCTCCAAATCGCGTCTCAATTTTTCTGAGTGATCATGGATCCAAACTAAGAGGTTTTGGCACATTGTGCAATTTTCAGAACATTTTTACCTATTTTTCGAATTTTTTGGTTGATTTACTAAATAATTAATGTTAAAAATACCCTTAGGTGCCAAAATAATTCTAAAATCTTGCAAGGACACACTAATGTATTGTATTGTCATGACAAAAATTTTGAAATCATTCAGGTGAAAGAGGTTGTGCAAGCACTCACTATCACATACATGTCTCAGTACGACCCTTGTGCCTATGTGAGGGATCTCACCTCATGTGAGCTATGTGCATGATGACAATCTCCAAATCGCGTCTCAATTTTTCCGAGTGATCATGGATCCAAACTAAGAGGTTTTGGCACATTGTGCAATTTTCGAACATTTTTACCTATTTTTCGAATTTTTTGGTTGATTTACTAAATAATTAATGTTAAAAATACCCTTAGGTGCCAAAATAACTCTAAAATCTTGCAAGGACACACTAATGTATTGTATTGTCATGACAAAAATTTTGAAATCATTCAGATGAAAGAGGTTGTGCAAGCACTCACTATCACATACATGTCTCAGTACGACCCTTGTGCCTATGTGAGGGATCTCACCTCATGTGAGCTATGTGCATGATGACAATCTCCAAATCGCGTCTCAATTTTTCTGAGTGATCATGGATCCAAACTAAGAGATTTTGGCACAATTTTGAAAAAAAATAACTAAAGCAAAATTAGAAATAAACATTTGCTTAATAATACAAAATTACATCTTTTCAAAAAAATAGGGGTCCCTCAGGATTCGAACCCCGGGCTATGGGGAGCCATATAGTTCACCTAACCACTGCACTACGCTAGTATGTTCGTTATACATCAAGTGAGATATTTATTTAACCGGACATCAGCCAAATAAAAGGGCGGCAACAGTTGCGCCAAAACATTTCGGTTCATTCAACCCCGGAAATAATTGCGCCAAAACCACCTTTATTTGCCTCCTTCCCCCATTCCTCCTACCCAAACTCCCGACCCCATTCCTCTTACCGCTGCTGCCGCCGCCACAGGGACCCATCGCCGTCGGCGAGGTGGTTCCTCGTCCCAGGTGAGTTGTGTCTACGCCGCCTCCACCTATCCCTATCTCTCCAAGACCCAGCTGCCTATTTCCCCAACACCCTAACCACATCCGCCGCCGACGAAACCCTAACCACAGCGCCCACCGACGAGCAGGGCCTTCGATTTGGTTTCAGGCCACACCCCATCGATCTATCTCCCCTATATTTTTCTCCCCATGTTCCTCTATTTCTTCCCGAACCTTAACCTAACCACATCTGCAGGTCTCAAAGAGCTTCTTGGCTACAACATCGATGGTGGCAACAAGGGGTCAACGTAAGAACGCACCTGCAGGTTTGTGCAATACTACAACTTTCTTTGTGTCAGTAGATGCAAATTTATTTGTTCCTCAGTTACTTTCACCATGCTTCTGATGATAATCTATTTTCCATGAATGTTTGATGACACAAAAATAATAGATCTGTCTCACATATTCTCTGATTTCTCATAGATTTATAGGAGTGTTTGGGTTTGTCCTATATCTTGGGGATTAATTTTGTACGAGCCCACAACTAGTTGTACATCATATCTCAAAGCCTGGAAATCTAAACTTCTAAGTAGTGTTATTACCTCTCACCTATTAGTTGAAGCCTTTTAAATTTTCTAATACACCAACTTTCTTTTCCTTCAAAGAACCTACAATACCTGAGGATTATGAGAGAATCCGGGATAAACAAGTGGCGGAGAATCAAAGGGTCTTTGAAGCGCTCGGCTTGAACACAATTGCATCTGAATTTAATAACAACTTGCAACAATCTGCACAAAAGAAGGGGGGAAAACAGCAAACAAGGGAACACATAATGATGATTCATCATCATCCGAGTATCTCGTTGGTGAGGATGATCAAGGAGATAGTACTGATGATGATGACACTGAATCAATTGTTCAGCCAAATTCTGAGGTGCTTCTTCTAAATCTTCAAAGTAGTTGATGGACCATACTTCAAACATGCATATTGTTTAGTACATCCTATTTCTTATTAGATGTTTGATCTAGGTTTACATGTTGCCGATCCGAATTATGTTTTAGGAGTTACACCGCATTAATATTAAATGTTCAATATATGGTATTGAGCACTTATATATTGGATTGCAATAATTTTTTTCAGATCTCAATTATGCTCTTCGATTTACATTCATATTCTTTGACACACATTTCTTGACTAACATATGGTGTTCCTTGTTAATGCATATGACTTACATGAGAAATTATTTTCCCAGCTTCCCTCAACATATACGCGCAAAGTCCTGTCTCCAAAGATCAAGAAATCTAACCCCAGAATGGCGCCTGGAGTTAGGAACAGTAAGAGAGTGAGGGCAGATACTCAATCAGATGTGTTGCCTTCTGAATCTGCACCAAGAACGTCAAAAAGGCTTGTTGTACAGGATCGTACAACCCCTTCTGATGACAATGCAGCTGGACAGGAATGCAGTGGAACAGTTGCTAATGACAACACATCACAGGAAGGCAATGAGGCAGCTGGTCATGACAACACATCACATGAAGACAATGAGGTAGCTGCTCATGAAATTGCATTTGTAGATCGATATATTGGAGCTCCTAAGACCTTCCATTTTCTGAAGGCAAGTTATAATTTTTCATTTACTTATGTCATCTCTTTTGTTGTTGTTGAAGGTATTAAATTATTTAACCAAAAGAAAAAAATTCTCTTTTGTAGCTGCTGAACAGCGACGTCCTAGGAGGCCCAGACCACCTACAATGGGAAAGCAGCTTGACAACATGACCAGAGCTATGGGTAGGAGATTGCCCATAGTTGTTAAAGAAGGAAAAAGAAGGCCTCATGATCCTGTTCAAGCTGCCAAGTTAGCTTCAGAGGCTGGGGTCATCATTCGGGAGAGCATTCCTATCCTTCCACATTGGAAAGACTACAAGAAAGATGACACAATCTACAAAAACTTCGAGGGACAACTAGTTGTAAGTGCCTTAATTTATCCGTTTTAAACTTTTGCAACTATTGCTTCCTTCAATAACTCAAGATCCAACTCTAATATGTGTAGGGTCGATTGGCCATTAACACAAAAAATGCCCCAACAAAGGCAGTTGTGACTGATTTGATGCGCAATACAATAAAAAACCAACGTTATAGGCTAAAGAAGAAATACTTCAATGGTGTACCTGCAAATGAGATTAGGACAACTTCTCCTATTGCCTACATGACTGATGCACAGTGGAGGGCACTTGTTGCAAAGTGGACTGATCTAAAGAACATGGTATGTCTATCACGTCTTGCAACCTTCTTTCACTATCACTTCCCAAAGGATATTTTTTCATCCTGTGATACCTTCTACATTTATCATCCTCTTGTAGCAAACATGTGAAAGTAACAAGATCAACCGCAATCAAGTAAAGTATCATCAGGCTACGGATTCTCGCTGCTATGAGGCACACTTACATGCATATGTAAGGAAATCCTTATCTTTTCCACTTACATGCACTTTTCCACTAAACCAATTATTTTCAATTCCATCTGAGAATACTATGCTGTCATTTTTTTGCACAATGCAGATGCAGCGAAGAAACATGGTAGAACCCAGCGTAGATGACACTGAAGAAGTTGATGCGGTGGAAGCCTTCCAGACCTGCCACACAAGCTCTAAACGTGGCCTCAGTGACTTGGCAAGAGAGGCACTGGTAAGTGCAAAAACAATATGCCCACATGCCTCCTAGCCACAATTTAAATTATACCACATTTGGATTATGTGCATACATACTGTTTGGATTTGAATGATCTGGATTTGTTCCTTCGTGGAGAGGGTCCCATAGTTTAGTATATGCAATTTTTGGACCATAGTAATGCCATGTATGTGTGATCTTAAATTTGAATTTGTTTGTTCAATAACCTCGATTTCCCTTCCCGTCATATTAATTACTTCTATGCATTTTATCTCCATACTACAATGTGAATATCTGTCATGAAACATAAGTCTCTCAATATCTGTCATTAAACATAATATAATTAATATCTGTCATATTAATTGCTACTATGGATTTTATCTCCATACTATAATGTGAATATCTGCCACATATGCCACATATCACCTAATTGCCCTTGTTGCCACATATGTATACCTCAAATTAATTCCATTAATTGCCAAATGTAAAATTCCTATTGATCACATATATGTAACTCTGTCTTCATGATTTACAGACTGAAATGGAAGCTTTGAGGGCTGAACCTATTCCTGAAGGTGAAACGCCAGCATCCAGCATGCAGGTCGTAGCGAAGGTTCTCTCGCGACACAGCTCCAACCAATTCCTGAAGAGTGTCGGCTTAAAGACACCCACATCCTCCAAGTCAGCATCATCACATGAAAGTGAGCTTCGGGAGCAACTTGCAGCTCAAGCGACAGCAGCAGTTCAAGGAGAACTAGATGGCCTAAGGAAAAAAATTCAAGAAGCCGAGGAAGATCGGTCAAGGACACAGAGGGAGCTAGAGGAGTACATGAAAATTATAGAGAACAACACCAAGGAGATGGCCGAGACCAATTTGCTCCTCAAGAAGCTCTTGTCCCTCCATGGAAATGCATCTTCATCGACATGAACATAGCTGCTGCACACTTATGCTTTCAACTGCATGTTCACTTTCGCTACTCAGTAACTAGGTCGTGTGAGCAACTTTTCATTATGTTTGCTACTTTGTTTCATCAAACTATGTGATGCTTTGTGTACTCGGTGCCCCATCGTTGTATGCACACTTGTATGCCTTTGTGTTTCATTTGCAAATTCATATTAAATTAGTATCTGCAATTCGTGACCATTGTGGTTCCCGTACCGTGACGAAACTAGTTTGTAACCTGTGACGAATTGATGTTATATTTGTGACCAGTGTAATGGCAAATATGTGACCATTTTATATCAAAACGTGACGATGGCAAATAGCATCCTGTGACGATATAAACTAATCTTCTATGACGATTTCACAAACATGATGTCAGCTGCCACGTCATCGTTGACGACAGCTGCCACGTCATTCCTGACGTCACCGCCACGTCACATGCAAACGCCGTTAACGGAAGGTTATGACCAAAACATAGGATCAACCGTGACCAAATGGGATCGTCATAGATCCGTTAACGGCGCCGTCAGTAGTCGGGCGCACGGAAAATTATGACGAAAACGGAGTTAAATCCATGACAAATAACGTTCGTCATTGATTCAATTCACTTCCATGACGATAACGATTTCGTCACTGTTTAGAACCAAATCTGTGATGAAAAATCTCATTTCGTCACAGCGTTACAAATATGACGCCAATTCTGTGACCAATTGAAAATCGTCACAAAAACGTCACAAATGAGTTCCTGTGACCATTCTGGCGTCTTCAGTGACGTTGGTGGAACGTCATTGATGACAACATCCCTACTAGTGTTATCGACTTATCAGCATCACCTGGCACCAAACACTGCCATTTTTCTCTCACATTCTCTTCCATTCTAAGAAACTAAGAGCATGTTCGTTTGGCTGGTGGCTGATAGCTGGTGCTGGTTTGTCCTGAGAGAAAAGTATCGTTGGTCAAGTTCTTTGGTGGCTGGTTTGTTACGAGAGAAAAATCTCGTCGGGCCGGTGGCTGATAAGCCAAACGAAGAGGGCGAAGAGGGCGTAAGTAGAAATGTAGAATTTTGTCTTCTTCGCGCTTCTGTCACCGGTCCACGCCTACCGACATTCAGGATCACTTCAGAAGCGCATTGCCGGCTTCTAATTACTGCACTGATGAAGATCCGAACAGAACAATTCCATATCTGAAGCTTGGAAACACCAGCCATCCTACATTGCATTCAACAGCTTCTGGACTGCCACACTGGCTTCCAAGATTCACTTTCAGGCGGCAAGGATCTAGTGGACCAGTGGTATCTTGACCCTTGAGGCTGAGGAATCTGTTGTTCTAAACATCCCTGCTACCACCAGCTCTTCAACACACAAGTTCATTCAGTCATTAGCAGCTCTTGGAACACTACAGGCTCAGCTCCTCACAGCTTTCTATCTGGTGGTAGCTCTTGAACACACGATTTCATGCAGTCATTAGCAGCACCAATCTGTGTGTGATGACAGTGCCTGTCGGGGTTAGCAGCAGCTGGATTAGACCATGACAGTAATTACCAGCACTATCATCAGTGCTGGTGCAGCAGCACCAGTCTCTTTTACTACATGACAGTACCGGGGCACCAGGAAAAAGGTCAATAATGATGACGCTGTTGTTGCTGTAGAGGGGGGAAGGTACCTAGGCCCCGTTTGGTTCTCATAAGTAGGGTGACTTAAAGTGCAAAAAGTGTAAAATAAGTCACCTGTGAAACCAAACAGCTCTGACTTAAAGTGCTCCAACTTATAAGTTGCATAAGTAGCTCCACCCCTACTTAAAGTGACTTATTTCCACTTTTTCCTCTACCACCCTGTGTGGAGCCCACTGACTTATAAGTCACTGTAACCAAACAGGACTGACTTAAACTGGCGTGACTTATAAGTCGGGTGACTTATAAGTCACCCTACTTATGGGAACCAAACGGGGCCTTAACTTATTGATGAGAAAACATGGGGGAGGTGGGTCCCACTGGTGCAAAAAGGATTTCTGGCATGCGTACACGTACTTACGCAAACCACACACGCACAGCCACAGGCGTCGTATCTCAGAGGGGGGTACTTTTCCTGTTTGGTGGACGTGATTTTAACCCTCAGCTGCGAAATGGCCGAAATGCCCTCCCTGCTGCCTTGGTTAAGCTAACCGCGACAGTGGGTTACCGTCCTGGCTGGCATCCGCTTTCGCCCAAAACGGACCGAATAAAGTGCCGTATCGTACACTCGTATTATACATGTGTGATGTATGCTATTGTTGCGTATGGTGTGGGCCCCACTGCCGGGATATTTATGAACCCCACTGCCTTTCACATGCAGGTGCTCCTCTCTGTTACCATCACACCTCCCGCCAATAATTATTAACTTGTTTAATCAGAATTAAGCTAAAATACGCGTCTTCCAGCATCTGATCTTGCTTTGATAGTGAACTTAGTCCAGGTGGCGAAATGACAGCGAAGCCCTGTGCTGCTCTGAATTCTGAACCATGGTTAAGCTTATTTGGCATCAAATGAGGGCAAAGTTCAAAACTTGCTGGGGGAGCAAAACGGATCGGATTTTTTTTACTCCTACCATGCAGCAAGTGACCTACTTTTTTCCTACAAGTACCCCCACCACCAAATATATTTCGGTGAGTTTGACCGGGAGTTTGAGCAGAAAAAGGAAAACGAAAACGCCTGTATTTTAATCCCCCTGATAAATTTTGGGGGAAAATACAATTTTGGAGGCGCTCGTGGCTTCGAATCTCCTCCAATTCGCGCATCTACTCCAGCAGATTGGCGCAGGTACTTCCGACATCGATTCCCCTTCTCCTTAGCTTCCGATCGAGCTACGCTTTGCGGCGTGCGGCGGCGCGTAGTGCCAGATCGAGCCTTTCGTGGGGGGTGTGGCGGTACCTGCTGCGGGAGCACAGCACAGCACATCTCCCTCCCAAACCACCACACCGCAGCAAGCACCTCCGGCCCACGCGGCGCGCTTCTTGCGGCCGAGCGGGCCAGCAGCCGGCTGGCGGCGCGCTTCCGGTGGCTGAGCGGAGTGTAGCCTACCTGCTGCTGCCGGGCACCGCGCGGCCTGTTCCTGCCAGCCGACCCAGGAGATTTTCCACTGCCCCGGCGGCCGGCGCCCCGGGAGGCGGCAAGCTGGTAGGCAGGGCGCTGGTATGCCTCCCTCTCCCACCGTTGCCCCTCACTCTAGTTTCTAGATTTGGCCGTCGGGACACCCAAATCGCGCTCGTACTGCAGGCTGCATCGACGGGGGAAGATCCGGGTGCGGCCTCGTGCAGCCACACGCGAGGGGAGGCGACCATGGCGTGGGCGGTCGCCGATGAGAGGTCACTTCAACGTCGAGGCTTCGGGGGGTCGGATGAGGGTGTCGTTGGAGCACGTTTTCTGCGTTCTGGCATCTGGCCTTCAGGAAATAGGAAATGGGTTCGTATGAGGGTGTCGTTGGAGTTGCACCTAGGTTTGAGATTTTGTGGTTTTGTGAAGGAAAGCTTGTATCTTCCATGACGAAAACTTTGGGGTTCTAGGTGTCCTGTGCTGCAAGTCCCATTTCAGTGCAAATTTTAGCGGCTGGTGCTTCATTTTTGTGTCTGTTCTAGCCTTCTAGGACATTTCTAATGCTGTCACTTTTCGTGCAGATCTTGCTGTGGTAAAACGCACAGCTCCTGGATTGATCTGCAAGACCAAGCAGTGGTTGGTTTTGGGCTCTTCTGTTCCTGCTCAAGACTCAAGATCAACTGACTAATTGGCTGAAGCTGAAGATGAGTGCAGACCCAAGTACCCAAGATGCAATGGAGGAAGCTCTCAAAGCAAAGCATACAGCAGAGCGCAAATTCCATGCGCGTAACATCAAGGGTGCCCGGAGGTCAGCCATCAAGGCGCATAACCTGTGCCCAACACTTGAGGGCATATCCCAGATGATCTCGACTCTTGACGTTCACCTTGCGTCTGAGTCGAAGATTGATGGGGAAAGTGATTGGTACAGGATACTGTCTCTTACTGCCTGGGCTGATGAGGAGGAGGTTAAGAAACAGTACAGAAAGCTTGCTCTTCAGTTGCACCCTGACAAGAACAAGTCGGTTGGTGCAGAGGCTGCCTTCAAACTTATCTTAGAGGCGTGGAGTGTTTTGTCTGACAAGAGCAGGAAGATGCTCTATGATCAGAAGAGGAGAGATCATTCAGCCATCAATGGGACCAATGGTTTGCATGCTTGTGATTTGAAAGCCAATAAGCGAGCACGGAAAAATGCTGCAGCCGCTGCCTCAGCAGCAGTCGAGGCTACTACTCGCCCTTCAGGGGCTGACACATTCTGGACATCATGCAACCGCTGCAGGATGCAGTATGAATACTTGAGAATTTATCTGAACCACAACCTTCTGTGCCCAAACTGTCACCATGCATTCATGGCTGTAGAAACTGGATTTCCCTCCAATGGAACCAGTTCGTCATTCACCTGGACAACAAAGGTGCAGCAGCAAAAGAACCACACTACTGTTGATCATTCATATCAGTCAGCAAGCAGAACCTCAAGCATTCCAGGCACAGGACATCATGGAGCATACCAACAAGAGAACACTTATGAGTCTTACAACAGCCAAAGTTTCCAGTTCAATCAGTACCCCAAGACAACAGGTCCTGCTGCTGCAAATGGTTACAGTACACTGGTCTTAGAGAAATCGAAAAGAAAACATGAGGAGAACTACATATACAATTATTTTTCAAGTAGCAATGAGTATCCATCAGGGCGAGGACGAGATGCAAAGAGGAGACGGAATATTAATAATGGCTGTGCATATGCTTCTATGGGCAGTGATGCGGAGACTGTGGCTGCAACTGCAGGCATGCCTGTGATTGGTGATGAAGCGAGGGTTAATAGTATGTCAGGGGAAAAATTTAGATCTGCAGTAAGTGGAAGAAAAGCTAATGTCTTGAGGGAGATTTTCCAACTTGACACCCGAGCACTTCTTCTCGAGAAAGCTAAGGCAGCGGTTCGTGAAAAATTACAAGGCTTGAATATTTTGTCATCTAGTCAGTTTGCAGAGAAAAGGAAAACGGATGGAAGAGAGAAGCATGTCAAGAACAATATAAAGGTTAATGGCATCCTCTCTGACAATCCAATCAACAAATGCAAGAAATACAGTTCAAGAGATGTGGATGTCAAAATTCCTGCCACTGATGAATTTCCGGAACAGAAGCGTGTACCTGTGTCCATAGATGTCCCTGACCCAGATTTCCATGATTTTGACAAAGAGCGCACGGAAAGAGCTTTCAGCAATGATCAGGTGTGGGCTACGTACGACAGTGAAGATGGCATGCCTCGTCTATATGCAATGGTACAGAAAGTTATTTCAATGAAACCTTTCAGGATCCGAATGAGCTTCCTCAACTCTAAGTCCAACAGTGAACTGGCACCAATAAACTGGATCGCCTCAGGCTTCACAAAGACATGTGGTGATTTTAGGGTTGGAAGATACCAGATTGCTGAAACAGTCAACATCTTTTCTCACAGAGTTAGCTGGAGTAAAGGTCCTCGAGGAATTATCAGGATTATTCCAAAGAAAGGTGATACATGGGCTGTGTACCAGAACTGGTCTTCTGATTGGAATGAACTTACACCAGATGATGTGATATACAAGTATGAGATAGTAGAAGTGATTGACGATTTCACTGAAGAGCAAGGTGTGAATGTCATCCCGTTGTTGAAGGTAGCCGGTTTCAAAGCGGTGTTCCACAGGCATATGGGCCCTGATGTGGTCAGAAGAATACCAAAGGAAGAGTTTTTCCGCTTCTCACATCGTGTTCCTTCTCGTCTGCTCACTGGGGAAGAAAAAAATAACGCTCCTAAAGGTTGTCATGAGTTGGACCCTGCCGCTACTCCAGTCGACCTTCTTAAGGTAATTGAGGATGGTAAGGAAGAAACTTCACAGGGAAGTTAAGATTATAACTAAACTCCTCCAAACCTGCAACTACTAGCTAAGTAGCTAGCATGGCCAAAGTCTCAATATGCACTTCAAGGAACATGAGCTGTCAGAGTCACTTCTTGCCTTCAGGCTTAATCTGTCATCAAACTTCTGGCTGATGACGAGGACTGTACTCAAGGTCAAATCGTTAATGTTGAAGGCCTTTGACTGTTACTACCTAATTAGGCATTTCTGACATTTAATTGTATTGTAATATTATTGTCGCATAGAGAAAGAAACAATTATCGGGATGCTACTTATTGTGATGAGGCCCTTTTTCAAATGATGGCAGGCCTCATGACTTGGCCGCTGAGGTAGGTGTCACTCAGATACTCCTCTGTAAGGATATGCTGCAAGTCTAAGTAAGAGCGTAGTTTGAGGCCGCTGCCAGACTTTACTCTGTACCAGCACTCATTTACTTATTATGTTGTATTTTCCTTAATCCACAGTATTCTTCGTATGATTGGTGTATTCGGTCATTTTTGGTTAAATATTGCCTTCTCTGTGGTAATAATTACTTACTCCCTTTTATACTTATACAATATTACGTGCCATGAAATCAGGCAAATAGTATGTGGATATTCAGAGGTTAATCACACTTTCAATTTCACCTTGCCATTTTATCATTATGTTGAATTAGAGAAACAAATGCAAAACAAATTTGACTCATTTCCAGTTGTTGCCTATGTAAATCTGTTTTTAGCTGTTCTCTCTTTCCACTTTGCCTATGTAAATCTGTTTCTCGAAAGCAGTAATGGCCTGTATGGAAGTTTTCTAATTTTATCCACGTGTAGTTTACAGAGTCTATTTATTGACAGTCTGGTGGCCAGACTGGCAGACAGCTCTGGAATTTGACTTCAGGCTTAATCTGTCATCAAACTTCCAGAGCTGTTCCGATATTGTAGAAGAATATGTGAATTAAGCACTGTCGCATCGGTGTGGCAAATGGTTTGTTCTTTGTACCCTTGTAAAATTTAGGTTTACTATCTTTGCAAGCTGACGCAACACAGATTGCCATATTGTTGGCAATTACTTCCTCTGTTTCATATTATTGATTGTTTTGACTTTATTAGATTCATAGATGATATTATGCATTTAAGTATACACTATGTCTAGATACATAATGATATCTATGATTCTAGAAACCCAAAACGACATATAATTTGGAACAGAGGGAGTAGGAGCAACTCTCAATTCCAATTTATAGTTCGTGTGACTTTTTAACCCTAAGTTTGATCACCTATCTTATTCAAAAAATTGTGAAAATATCATAATTTTTGTTATGATTTGCTTTATTAATAAAAAATTCTTCAAAATGACTTAAATTTAATTATGTTTGCACAAGTTTTTTTTAATAAGACGAGCTGTCAGATTTAGAGTGAAAAAGTCAAATGATTAATAATTTGGAACGGAGAGAGTAGATTTTTACGATCCAATATTATCCATATGGGTGTCATCTTGCAATTGCAAGCTTAAACAAAGATGAGGGGAAAAAACAAAGATGCCACGGCAAAACACTAACACCATTATAAGCTGAAACGCCATTACAGTCTTGTGCAATCCTTCTAATGCTATAGTTGTTCGTATGTAGAGCTGGGACTTGGGTAGTGTCATGTTGGTCCCGCCCTCTCGTGCCTCATGCAGCATCATGGCGCGACAAGTTTTTACTAGGATCAAACACGATTTGTGGTGCGGTGGAACGTTTTCGTGTCATACCGGTCCAAGCACGACCTTCACAGTGATTAATTGTGACCATACGAGAACACAACATAATTATATTATGAATGATTATTATCATAATTTATACATGTAAAGTAGATTTGTGATGTACTTCCATGACAGTAGTTATATTAGGCTATATAATGCATATAACTAATGATATTAGAATGGTATAACGTACGGATTTGCTAATGGCTCATTTTCGTGCCGTGACGGCCTAAGCACGGCCCAAATTATGTGTCGTGTCGTGCCACCCATCGTGCTGAGATCCTGGACATTCATGTCGTGCTCACGACCCAAAATTTATCGTGTCATATCGTGCTCTGGGTTGTGCTTCGTGCAGCTCACAAATAGCACGGTCCAAATCCCGGCTCTATTCGTATGTCCATCTTGGTTTGGTACTTTGGTATACAAAAGGCTTCTAATGCAAGATTTGTTCACACAATCTTGTAGCCGGACAACGTTGTAACAGCCTAGCGAGCAAAATCAATTGCTTTACTTAACGTTCGATTAGCAGATGCGCGCAACTATGGGCTGATGCCCCACGCCCCTCATCAAGATCCAACAATGACAATGATGCCACAGATCGACAATCTGGTATTTATTCTAAAAATATATGAGATAGAAGACATTTCAGTTTATGACACCAGAGTCTTATCTGTATCACTAGAGGTCGAATTACCACCAGATATCTTGAGTGCACTTTGTGGACAGAGTTACACACGGCTACATCAAGCATTGCTGTCAGTACAGCTCCAATCAATTCATTTCAGTTCCCCTTCGTTTTTGCAATTTTTCGCTAACCAGATAGAAGATGAGAATAGAAAAGAAAATAATACAAGTCACCCATAATCGATCAAGTTGCAAAGCTGACTGAAGATGGCCTCCTAAACTTGGATGTACTGTACAATACTGCATTCAGAAGATCATTATCAGAAGTTGCACAACAAATATCTCAGAATATCAATGTGGCACAATGCATACCATTGTTTCCTCATGAACTGTCTGTAAGGGTACGCTTGGATGTACTGATGTACAATACTGCATTCAGAATATCATTATCAGAGTTTGCACAAAAAATATCTCAGAATATCAATGTGGCACAATGCAAACCATTGTTTCCCCTTATGAAAGCGTCACCGTATTTGTTCTTTAGCTGACCATTCACATACTCTTCAGTTTGCTCCATCGCGATGTTCATGTATCCATCTAGACAAGCCAGAATACCTGATTTGGATCAGAAAAGCTCCATTAGCATTATCGAACAAGCAATTAGTTTAACCAAATTCGTTTTTATTTTAATTTATTTATGCAATTAAAAATAGAAACAGAGACAAATTTATACTTCAGCATCTATGCGGCCCTCATCTATAAATAAGAGCACTACTTATTGGCCACCATGAATATCAAAAGACGAGAATTTGGAAATGAATTTTCCAGCATATTCTGCACTATTTAACATAACGGATATACTAGGAACATGGCACCACAATTTCTGTAGACATATGTTCTGCCTTATTTTAAAGATCTCTTAGAACAAGGAAATTAACATAGGTTGAATACTCACCACAAGTACACAGACTTGTAGTAACAGGACTCAACAGCAGAATCAGAGCATCCATCTTTTTGTTTGAAGTTGGAAAATACTACGAGTGTGGAACTTCTAAGTATCACATTATCATGTCTACTTCAACGATTGTTAAAAATAAATATACATCATAGGGTTACATACAACAATTATGAAGAGTATGAAACTGTACAATGCATCTAAACCATGATTCAAGAATATAAATGTATGGTAATCATGCATTGAGATCCACTGACAGCAGCAAATCTTCATGTGGTTATATGTTCACATTCCGATACAGATAGTTTAACAAACAAAACAAATACTCGTGATTCCATTTCGGGCATATTCAGTTTCCTCAATTAAAGATACACACATAACTGAAGAAATGGTTATAAAATCCATTATCTACCCATCTCTGGTAAAGAAGTTTGGGCATTGCTAGCGCCCGGACGTCCGATCCGGGCGCTAGCATCGGACACCTCCGTGACCGTTGAATGGGATCCAATCAATCTTCAGCCGTCCGATTCAAAGGCAGAGAGTAAATGTTGCGAGCATGTTGCGAGCCATTGCGAGCAATGTTGCGAGCGGGTTGCGTGCAACATCCAAATATCAGCGGGCTTCCTCCCTCCTCCTCCCATGTTGCGATCATATTGTGACTATGTTGCGACCATGTTGCGACTCGTGCTGCGTGCAACATCCAACATCAGGAGCTCTCCTCCCCATCCTCCTCCACACAAAACCCAATATCACATGTCTGTAACATTGAAACTCAACATCCGCAACATTAAAAATTAATGTTCGCAACACTCAACAACACATATCTGCAACATTGAGACTCAACATCTGCAACATCGAAAATTAATGTCTGCAACATCGGAAAATTTAGACCTAGTTTTGAAACATTCTCACGAGACACTCGCAACATGCTAAGAACACGGATGCAACACATGCACGACGATTTGCAACATAAACGAGAAACGATTTCATCGTGAAGACGAACAATTGCAACATGCCAAGAATATTATTGCAACACCAATATACAATAATTGCAACATCAAAAAGCAATGCAGCAAGGGAGATGAAGGATCTGTCCCGTGGCCGGTGAGCTCCGTGCCACCGACCATGGAGGAAGTGACAGCTCGCGCCCGGCCACACCCGACGACCATGGAGGGAGCGGAAGCCACCCGGCCGCGGCCCAAAGCGCGGGGAGCGGCGGACCGCACCGCCGACGAGCTCCCATCCATGGCCTGCGGCCCGAGCGTGCGCCGTGCGGCGGCGATGAAGCGAGCTCCCGTCCGACCCGCAACGAGCGTCCCCTCCAAGGCAATGCGTCCGGCGGCTCCGCCGCCGTGGCACCGACGAGCTCCGCCCCTAGACGCCGGGGGAGCTCGTCGCACGCCCGCATGCCCGGCCGCACCCTCGGCCATGGAGGCGGCGACCCCTGTGCCCCCGACCGTGCGGCTGTCGTGGAGGAGGGGGCGGCGGCTCGCGGGCCGGTCTCGGCGACCTCGGCTAGCCGCAGCCTCGGTCGCGCGCACGGCCGTGGAGGGCACACTGTTGGCCGACCGCCGCCGACTCCCTGCGCATCGGGAGAGAGAAAAAGGATAAAAGACAAATGATGTGCGGTGTTCTGTGGTTAGGAGAGCACCTGTGAAAGGATAAGAAGGAGTTCACATGGGCCCGCGTCCGATTCCTCCGGACGTCAGAGGCTAAGCATTTCCGAAGAAGTTTTCAATTTCTATCTAACATAGGTAGAGGAGACTAGAAAACACGATCCATGTGAACTGAAAAGAACGGCCTAATGAGTGTTTGGATCAATATACACTAGGTTATATGTTTGCAACAAGGGTCTTGCAGGCTAATGCTAATCCGTAATTTAATATCCATTACATGGGAGTCGTTATAAAAATGAAAAACATATCAATGATCATAACTACAATGTTAACCATATGTGAGTACTGAAAATCACAACTTTTGTAGCTCACAATTTTCTCCGGAACCAGCACAAATCGTACACTGATACGAGTTAATATTACTATGATTGATTTTTATGCAGTAAATCATAACACCATCCACGGCTTTGAAATGGTAAAATAATCCATCAGGCTAACAAGACAGTACAGGACAAGTTTATATGCATAACCAAATACCAAAGCTAAAATTCTGCAGGGGACTTGTTAAAAAAAATCAAATCTAAGAGGCCTTTCCTATGGTTTAACACATCTGATTAGGTGCGTCAAGATCACTTGAGCCAGACCAAATATCTCAAGGGGGTCACAAACACCATATTTTATTCGGTTGTCTCGCTCCGTCCAGCACAAGTTATCTTAAGGAACAATAAACAAAAATAGCTCAATTGTTGTAGACCACCTAATAATATTGAAAGCTCAGACCTATGGACAGCTAAACACAAGAAAGGGCCTAAATTTCCCCAGAAATTTAAGAACGGCTGGAGTTAAACAAGCATGACTGTGCCTCTCGATGTAGGGTTTGCAAAATTGCATGTAGATGCGACGAAAGGGGAGGGAACGGAGCGGAGGGCGGGGGAGGTGACCTCGGTAGTCGACGCCGGAGTTGAGCTTGACGACGACGGGCCGGCCCCTGATGGACTTGAGGAAGTCCGACGGCGTCTTCACCGCCCCGCCGCCGCCCGAGCCGGACTTGTCGCTGCCGCCGCCGCTGCTCATCTTGCGCGCTGGTGTCACCCTCCTCCCTCAGCCCCTGCGTTTGCGGATCGCGGGCGGGTGCGACCCATTTGGACTCCGGCCGGATTCTTCGTGCCGACCTCGCTCGGTCCACCCGTTTAGTCCGGGACCCACATGTCAGGGAAATTACCCGTCCACGTCCACAGGCCCCAGACGAGTCCAAATCGCTTTTGACTCGCACTCTCGTGTACCAGCGCGGCGGAAAGCACCTATCCAAGGCCGCCGACACGTCGGTCCCACGTAGGCATGCCCCCACCGGTCAGTTCGGCGTGTACGGCTCCCGGCGACGAACGTGTGGCCGTCTCTTTCTTACTCCCTTCCCATCTGAGCCACACATCTCGTAACGAAAAAAAGGCGCACCACCCGGCTCTCCCTTTCCGTGCCACTCACCCCCAAGCTCCAAACCCTCGCCGCCGCCGCCTCCGAGACAGCCGCCGCCACCATGGCCACGACGACCTCCGCCGCCGCGGCGCTCACCGGCGCCACCACCGCCGCCGCGCCCAGGCCGAGGCGCCGCGCGCACCTCCCTTCCGCCGCCCAGCGCGCCGCGCCCATCAGGTGCTCAGCGGCGTCGCCCGCCGCGCCGACGCTGGCCTGGGCTCCCCCCGCCACCCCGCTCCGTCCTTGGGGCCCCACCGAGCCCCGCAAAGGCGCCGACATCCTCGTCGAGGCCCTCGAGCGCTGCGGCGTCAGCGACGTCTTCGCCTACCCCGGCGGCGCGTCCATGGAGATCCACCAGGCTCTCACCCGCTCCCCCGTCATCGCGAACCACCTCTTCCGCCACGAGCAAGGGGAGGCCTTCGCCGCCTCCGGGTACGCGCGCTCGTCCGGCCGCGTCGGCGTCTGCGTCGCCACCTCTGGCCCCGGCGCCACCAACCTTGTCTCCGCGCTCGCCGACGCGCTGCTCGACTCCGTCCCCATGGTCGCCATCACGGGCCAGGTGCCCCGACGCATGATCGGCACCGACGCCTTCCAGGAGACGCCAATCGTTGAGGTCACCCGCTCCATCACCAAGCACAACTACCTGGTTCTCGACGTCGAAGACATCCCCCGCGTCGTGCAGGAGGCGTTCTTCCTCGCCTCCTCTGGGCGCCCGGGGCCAGTGCTCGTTGACATCCCCAAGGATATCCAGCAGCAGATGGCGGTGCCGGTCTGGGACACTCCCATGAGTCTGCCGGGGTACATTGCGCGCCTGCCCAAGCCTCCTGCAACTGAACTGCTTGAGCAGGTGCTGCGTCTTGTTGGTGAATCACGGCGCCCTGTTCTTTATGTTGGTGGTGGCTGCGCTGCATCTGGTGAGGAGTTGCGCCGCTTTGTGGAGATGACTGGAATCCCAGTGACGACTACTCTGATGGGCCTCGGCAACTTCCCCAGTGATGACCCATTGTCTCTGCGAATGCTTGGTATGCATGGTACCGTTTATGCAAATTATGCTGTGGATAAGGCCGACCTGTTGCTTGCATTTGGTGTGCGGTTCGATGATCGTGTTACGGGGAAAATTGAGGCTTTTGCAAGCAGGGCTAAGATTGTGCACATTGATATTGATCCAGCTGAGATTGGCAAGAACAAGCAGCCACATGTGTCCATCTGTGCAGATGTCAAGCTTGCTCTGCAGGGCATGAACACTCTTCTGGAAGGAATCACATCAAAGAAGAGCTTTGACTTTGGCTCATGGCATGATGAATTGGATCAGCAGAAGAGGGAATTCCCCCTGGGGTACAAAACTTTTGATGAGGAGATCCAGCCACAGTATGCTATCCAGGTTCTGGATGAGCTTTCGAAAGGAGAGGCCATCATTGCCACAGGTGTTGGGCAGCACCAGATGTGGGCGGCACAGTACTACACCTACAAGCGACCAAGGCAATGGTTGTCTTCAGCTGGTCTTGGGGCTATGGGATTTGGTTTGCCGGCTGCTGCTGGTGCTGCTGTGGCCAACCCAGGCGTCACAGTTGTTGACATCGATGGGGATGGTAGCTTCCAAATGAACATTCAGGAGTTGGCTATGATCCGCATTGAGAACCTCCCAGTGAAGGTCTTCGTGCTAAACAACCAGCACCTGGGGATGGTGGTGCAGTGGGAGGACAGGTTCTACAAGGCCAACCGAGCACACACATACTTGGGGAACCCAGAGAATGAGAGTGAGATATATCCAGATTTTGTGACAATTGCCAAAGGATTCAACATTCCAGCAGCCCGTGTGACGAAGAAGAGTGAGGTCCGTGCAGCAATCAAGAAGATGCTCGAGACTCCAGGGCCGTACCTGCTGGATATCATTGTCCCGCATCAGGAGCATGTGTTGCCTATGATCCCGAGTGGTGGCGCTTTCAAGGACATGATCCTGGATGGTGATGGCAGGACCGTGTATTGATCCGAGATTCAGGGAGCACCGCCCTTGCCTTTCTTTGACATGCATATGAGCTAGTACAAGAGTGGTTATGTCTTAACTATGCGATGTTCTCCTGTGTGTCATTTCTAGGGCGTCAACTCTGGACTCCATTTTCTAGTCAGCTTGTTTGATGTACTCTGGTATGGTAATGTTAAGTAGCTTGGAACCTTCTAGTTGTGTAGTCTGTTGTTTTCGTTCATACAGGCATATGCGTCATAAGAGATCATGTAAGTGCCTACAATAAATAAGGTAATAAGTGCTTCTATGCAGTGGCTTCTGAATTCTGTTCTGTAATCCTATGAAGTTCTTGACTTCCTTAGCTTAGTGTACATGCGACACGTACGTGTTCTGGAAAAAATATAATAAGCAATAAGTCAAAAACTTATATTTAAGTTAGGATATACACCTAAAAAGGATGGATTTTTGGAAAGAAAAATATCAAAACATGTTTTTAATTTAGTAACCAACAAAGTAAATATTAAAATTCTTCAAATTAAAAAAACATAACACATGCCAAAACTTGAAATGTTGTGATCCCATCATAGAGTAGTCAACAATATAAAGCTGGATGGATTAAGGAAAAACATACCATGCACATAAATATTTGAAATGGCCCCTGGATGGACTAAGGAAAAACATACCATGCACATAAATATTTGAAATGGCCCACTAATAAACTTTGTAACACCTTTTCATTAATAAGCATTAGAAGTTACCCTTAAGATAACTTGCGAGTCTCTTGAAAAGTAAAAAATAGCAGTGTTGGTAAATACTAAATTAAGATAATATATGACAACCAGTATAGGTTACAAATGATTCATGTAACTGGTGAGAACCCAAAAACAATTAATTAGACTTTGTTGCTTGGTTTATAATTATCGTCTGTACCTTATTTCCATATTCTGGTTGCAGTGTCCAGATTATTAATTAAAGCAAAAACATATTTAAGAACTTCCAATTACTACTGACAAAAAAGCAAAAGCATGTTAAACTAAACGTGAGCACTCGGATAGTGCATCTAAATAAAATATTTAACTGAGCAAACACCAGTACATATAACTTAATTACCTTATAATGTTGTAAGGTAGCCAGACATACTTTTGGAATCATCCATACGATGACAAGCAGACTTGTATCATATAGTGATGATATGAAAATTGCATTTAGATACCATGCTTTGCTTGCTTAATCTTACTCTGTGCTAAGCTTCGCTTGTTTCTTCCTGTTCAATTGGGAACTGCTAAAATGGAAACCTACAATCCTACTGAAGTCCACAAACACTAACCTGTCAACTATTTGCATTTTGTGACATTATAATGCTGACAACAAGATTCGACCATTCAAGTCCTGCTTGAGCTAGAGCATCACAAACCTGCTATATGAGTAGATAGTACTAATGCGTACTTTAAGTATCTACGCTCTGGTTTCAATCAAAAGCTGCATTCCCTAATCTTACCAAATCTAGCACTTAATCTCAACCCCTAAGGAGCCAGGAGCTTGCTCAAATATATGCCCAGAAGTGTTCTCTAAAATCGGTAGGAAATATACACTGCACAATAGGCACAAACAGAGTAACACCTGCACTGAACCATGCACAATCTGAATTTAGCTTGAAGTTTAGTGTATGCTTGAGCTGTAGAGACCATCCAACAATTTGGCCAACTCGAGGATTGTATCTACTTGCTTGTAATAAAGACTAATGGGCAGAATGTATAATTTGATCAACATGTACTTCTTCATTTCATTGTTATGGATTGCCACGTATATAAGGATACAGAAAGTAACCGGGCAAATTCCATGATACAAGAACTTGATGGTAGGAAAGAAATTGGATTTAGGTGGCTTATATGTCTCCAATAAGAAAGAAGGGAAACATGTGAAAATTAAATAATGGTACTTGAATCAAGAAGCTATTCCCACAACCAAGAACACGGCGCACCAACCGCCCCCCAAAACCTCACGAGGAATCTCCCAAATTCGCCCCCGCTCCCTCGCAGATCACAACACCAGCACGTGATTGGGTGAATCCCACCCCCCAATACCAATTCTCCAAGGCCGAGGCGTCGTTTCCTGGCCACAAAAATCATCTCTTTGATTTGGGACGGCGTCACCATAACCTCTCGCAGACCTCGCCAGCGTCTGGCCGGGGAGCAGCTCCGGCAAGCCGTCAAAAACGCGACACCGCCGTCGGCGCACACTCGCACCGCCTCTGATACAGGGAGTCAGTCAGTCAGTCAGGAAAGCAAAGCAAACCAATTTCAAAGGAGAGCACCGGGTCGGGGCCAGGTGCCGCCCGAGAAGATGTTCTCACCCTCCGGGAACGAGTGTCACCGCGTGCAGTCCCCACGCCGCTGCACCGCCCGCCATCCGCAGTGACCATGCCAGGGGAACATCCCACCGCGCCTGACACACCAGGTTGTAGTAGTAGGGAAATTCCAGCGGCTCCGTCCACGCGCCGCAATCCCGCAACCCGGGCACAGCACTGTCGAGGCCTCATACACTATCGCATTGCGCGCGTACGACGGCGTCTCGCCCTAGTGGCCATCTCCTGCCTTTGGAGGAGCATGCTACAGGGATGGTGGCGAGGAGTAGATGCAGGCAAAGGAGGGATCAAATCTCCAGCCCCCGGGTGGACATATGATGTAGCCGCCAGGGACGACGTAGGGACGGAAATTCTGCAGTCGTGATAGGTGAGGTTGAGGAACGCGTATTGAGAAAGGTCAGGTGTGGGTACGCCGCCGGGTATGAAACGACTGGGTGGGCCCAAGTGGGTATGAGAGGTGGGTAAAGCTGAGGTTGGGTGAGGATTTTTTTTTTGTTTTTGGCAGAAACGCTCTCCAAATTGCGGCACACACGTGATATTAAAAAAAATAACGTACAAAGTGTTTATCTAGCTATAATATGTTTGTATATTTAATCAAATTGGAATATAAGATGGCAAATGTAGAAACACTACTTTATGATCTAAAGCAATTGTCATCTACTAATTGTCAAAATAAATATGAAACACACTATATGTAAAGGACAAAAAGATTTAGTTTATAGTTCAGCGTTTTACAAGCGTTTTACAAGATGGAACACACTCGGAACCAATTTGAACAGGACCAAAGCATTCTCAGTATTAGAGTGTGAACAAATCAACCTAAGAGCTTATAGACGATGTGGTTGTACTTTTTTCAGGTTTATAACCTCTTTATTGGTGTATACAGAACCTGTTAGAGCAATATATGGCTCAATAGATTATAGGGAATTTGGTGATTCTGCCCTCTGAAGTTCAATGTGAATTTGCCCCTCTTTTCTCAATTTTCCGTTTTTGCCATTATTATTTTTGAACTGAAGCTGCCGTTTACCCGTCTGGTAGCTGGAGCAAGATTAAACCAAGTAAGAAAAGAGATAAACGTTTGGAAAATAGGGAAAGGACCTCACTACCCTTCTGTTATCCAATCAGACTTGTGTGTTGCGGCCAAACTGTCTTCCTCCTACAGGCATCGCACGCGATGGACATCAACAAACCAAATTGAGCGCGATGACGAGTGAAGTCGAGGCGGTGGCAGTGAAAATCAGGTGCCAGACTCCTGCGTCATGCTCTCCCACGGGAAATCGAGGCTGCGACCGGGGAAATTTGAGCACCGCGGCATAGTGTGACAACCCGTTCAGGAAAATACCATACTACTACCTAAATCAATCCACTTTGGTCATTAAGCAGTAATAAAGTATCATTCTGTCGTTAGTTTCCAGGTTAACGCCCGGTAAATCACTTAAATAGCAACAAGGATCGACATATATGCATTAAAACTGACACGAAGGCGAATCCAGAGATACAACATAATTAACATCCAAATTTTACCTCGAATGGTTTAATTATTACAAACCGAAGTTTTTGTCATCAAAACATAGTTCAGAGTTTTCGAAACAGCGGAACTAACTAAGCAGAAAGCGAGAACACCACGGGAGGGCAGCCATGATGCCTTTAGTCGTCATCCTCCACCCACTCCAGCTCCCAGTCGGGCGGAATCTCGCCGGGCCACACATCACCGAAAGCATTACCTGGATCAACAGATTATAGCAAGGCTGAGTATACTAATACTCAGCAAGACTTACCCGTCGGTGATAACTACTTCACCAAATCTAGACATGAAAGGCTTTTTGGCCACTGGGTTTCTTTTGCTGAAAAGTAACAAAGAGTATGTCCTTACTTTCAAGATTTTAGCACAAGTTCTATTGGGTTTAAGCTTTACTAAATTGGCCATATATAACAGACGAGGTTGTACCATACAATTAATCAAGCATAATATTCATCAACTTCCATCATTAGGGATCTCATAGCTAGTGGAGTAAGTAGTCTCAGATAACGGTGAGAGGCCGACAATCGATTGATTCAAACCTTGCAAGGTGAACCTAAACACACGGTGGGATGCCCCCGCGAGGACAACCACGAAACGGTTCCCAAAAATCCTCGGGTCGGGATAAAAGGCCACAGTCTTTGGTGCAGGCTATCCGGCAAACCCCGCGAGGCACCCGGTCTCACCATGCACCACCGGTAGCTAGCCATGAGACGCATCCCAAGAGTAGTGACAGTTAAATCCTTAGCCGTCTCATTAAGGTACTAGGCTTACCGGTCCCATTCCCGACAAGTGCTTAGTACGTTCAAACACTTAACCCACGATAGCCATTGGACCGGAGTCCACATCCCATGCTCTTACCACAAGAACAATCCGTTTAAGGAGATCTTATGATTCCTATCTAGGAACCTATTCTCGCGAGTGACATCATCACCCGACTTGTAACGGTCCTATAGCTTAGCAGCTATCGACCTAACTACTAGTAAGGACACAAGTACCTAGGGATCGTGCATCTAAGGTTCCATACAACTCCTGAACTTAAATGCACAAGCATCCATAGATAATTGCATAGTAAATTTTTGAAACACTGGGTTGAATGCACCGGGGCTTGCCTTCGTCAGCTAAGTTAGCCTGAGCACCCTTGGTGTCGTCGAGTACTTCCACGTACTGTAGTGCAGCTTCTGCTTCTCCTTCCTCGGCTTCCGGGACGAGCGAGTAGTCACCGTCAGGAAGATCTACACGGAATGCAATGCAGGATTCATGTGATGTGATAGATTATTTATTTTATCCAACTCTTGTTGGCCATATTCACCTTAACAAGTCATTATTTATTATTTTCTTTTTATGAGGGTTATTATGGATACGTGTTTTATTCTTTTAAATAACACTTTAATTAATGCTTCCTTTTTATAATTGTTATTTCATGTGAAGGTCTAGTATTTTTACCCCTCACTAGTAAAGGTGTGTACAAAATGATTATTTACAATTTAATTCTTCAACAGCAGGGGTGTATTCTTAACTTTTAATTAAGTTTGACAATACTTCACAAAAAAGGAACGAATTGAAAAGACATTTTTCCCAATTTAATCAAAGCTTTACTTTTTAAAGGGAACTCCAAAGTTTTTATTTAACATTAAATCACAAAAAAAATTCAGAGGAGGGCCTCTTAAGCTTCAACACACTCATACTAAGCCACTGCACACACATGCAACGCTTGGGAGGCTAGAAAATTATTTTTTTATAAAATAACAAAAACAAGCTAGACATTCAAGTTAAATGCATACAAAAATAAATAAGCATCAAAATGCTCCAAACTTTCTCATACATGCTCTCTAGTCCTAACCCATCCTAGAAAATCAGCAAGAACACCTAGGACTACTACTGATCTTGCTTTATTAATTTACAAAGGAAAACATGCATTTATTAAGAATAAATACTTCTATTCAACCACAAATTCTGATTAAATCACCAGAGGTGTATCTTGGCATAACAAGACAGCATGCACAAGTTGGGCACAAAAGCATAAATATGTTTAGCTACAAAAATCATCTAGGCAGAATCTGCATAAATGGAAAACAATTTATATAAAACGATTTACATCGTAACGTTGTGCAATTTTTGGCACAGAAGCTAGTCATAACATAACACACAACATATCCAAAAATTAGCTATAGAGGACTTGTAGATTTGGAGATATCTCATATCTAGGTTTTCACATTTATATTTTTCATGCAAAAATTATCAAGAAACAACTCAGGAAAGAATAACAAAAGTTGTAGGATTTTTCACAACGAATCCAACAAAATTGAGTTTGCATTTTTATGAATTTCTACGATTTTATACGCATTTTACAAGATTCAGCAATTCACAACTACTATTGAAGATGCACTTTTGCGACTAGACCCCTGGAACTTTCTGCAGTCTCTCAACAATACCCCTACTTCGCACAAAACTCCCCGTGAAGAGAAATGGGGACGCAATTGGATCCCTGGACCAAGGGGCGGCGCGGGCTCGCCGGAATCCATCGGTTCTAGCGGCGCTCCCGGCCGGGTAAGGGGCGGAGCTCGCCCAGAGGCTCACCTAGGCCCGGTGGGTGGCCGAAGTTGGGTGGAGGGGGTCGCCGGCGCGGGCGCTCGGCGATGGCCGCCGGCGGCGGCCGCGGCGGGTCGAATTCCGGCAAGGAGAGGGCGCACGGATGGAAAGACGAGGCTTGGGAAGGTGCTATGGGTCCTAGGGGGTGTGTTGGACTAGTTGACCGGCGGTGAAGGCTAGCGGAGACGCGAGCGCACGGCGGCGACGGCAATGGCGGCCGACGGGTCGGTGTGGCGCGCGAAGGCGGACGACGCTCGGGTTTTTATAGGAGAGGCCTCCCGTGATGTTGCCGTGACGCCGGAGATGCCGACGTAGCACGGCCACCTCGGCGCGCGCGCATACGGCGGGGGGTGCCGCCGACGGACCGACGGCGTCCGCGGCGAGCCCCCGGGCCGTACGGCGCGGCGCGCGACGCGAGGCCCGCGGGGGACTCGAGGAGTCTCGGGGTGCGGCGCACGGGGAAGGGCACGCCTCGGCGGCGCGCGGCCCTGGGGGGGCGTCGCGTGGCGCGGACACCGAGGGCCGGCGGAGCACGGCCGATGACGCGCGGCGCACGGGCGCGCGTGACGTCGTGGCGCGACAGCGCTCTGGCAGAAACGTTTTGCTGAGCACTTGTTTGAAAGCGAATAACTCAATTTTTTGAATAGAACTATACTAAACTTTGTATACAAAAGTTGTAGATCTAGCTATCCTCTACCACTTTGAAAAAGACTATATGGGGTTTTTCTCGATAGATTTTGTAGGAAAAGGTTGCCAACTTTGAATGTCACTCAATTGCCATGAACAGGAGATACTGACCTTTGAGCAAATTTTTCATGCTTTTCCACTCAAAATTTGAAATGCCAATTTACATGAAAGTTGTGTCCCTCAACAAGCTGGACAACTTTCATAAAGGTAGATTTTGAAGTGTTTAGGTGGAATTTGGAGAACGTGGCAAAAGTTCCGAAAGACATCTAGGGTTACTAGGGTTTGAGTGGGGTTTGACCAAGGCTTTGACCATGGGTTGGTCCCACATGTGTCCACTAGATCAAAGGTGTCATTAGAGTTGGCCGGCGAGTTTTTCGAGGTGAGGACCCAGATTGACCGTGATTTGACCACTGTCAGCCGGGTTGACCAACGATTAGGGTTAATTAAAAACCTGTGGCATCACACATAGTAAAGGGCCAGCCAGCTAGGGGTGGCGCAGGCCGCGTGATGCAGGGAGTCAGGCAGCAAGGGCGGCGTAGGCTCGGCGTGGCCGCACGGTGAGGCTGCGGCATGGGTGCGCTTCCAGGCGACATGGCCAAGCACAAGCGCGATAAGGTCTCGGCAGTGGCGAGTCACATAAAAGGATACGCTAGCCCTGCATACAATTTCTCGGTGATTTGATTTGGGAAAGACGAGAGCTACTTGTGGGGTGGATTGGGGGCGACGCAGGCTGGCGGGGCCGAGCTCGCCTATGCGGTCGTGGCCAGGCTCCATGTCTCCATGTCTGCCTGGGGCGAGCCCCACCGGGCATCGCGGCTGGGGCACACACCTGGGCGGGGCGCCGTGGCCGGTAGGGGGCGACCTCCCCGGCGGCATGGCCGAGGGTGCTCTCGCGGGCGGCACGCGGGCGCGCGGAGGGCGAGCCGGCACGTGCGGGAGTCGGCGACAGATGAAGGTGAGGAGCCGAGAAGGCATGGGACCGCGACGGCGATGGAGGCTCCATCTTCGGCGATTAGGAACCGTTCAATTTTTTTTCGAACGAAGAAGGGGGTGGGTCCAGCGGGTACACGACGTGGGTATGTGCGTGGTGGGTGAGAAAAACAATTTGTTTTTGGCAGAAACGTTCTCCAAATTACGATTTTTGGTACTTCATAGTCCTTCCACCCTATCCACTTCCAAAAATATATGACATGTGGGTCCGACGTGAGGGGTACGGTGGGACCGACTTAGGTGAGAAAAGTTTACGAGTGTCTTCGCTCCTTATAGTATAATAATAATAAAATATAAAATATATATAGAAGATAGATAAATAGATAGATAGATTTCTTATATACTAGTATATATGGTTCTCCTATAGTCAGATTCTAATTCAACATATGTTATGTAAAAGCAAGCGCAATTGTATATGAAAGGGGCTACAGTCCGCATGGCACCACCTCAATCAATCAGCTTGAGCTACACAAAGACAGGATCTCCAGACAATTTGTGCATATACTGTTTCTGGTGGAGCTTGGAGCTAGTAATTTTCACGTTGAGACTTGAGAGTTGAGACAATAAACCTGTGGCTTCAAAGTTGTCTCGTTTTTGGGCCCAACAACAGGGCTTTTTTATCCAGCCCAGAATGAAAGACACCGGGAGACTGGGGGACTTTCCACGACCCGGACGCTCAAGACACAGGAAGGCACATCTAGCTAAGCTCATTGACGAATTTTTTATTTTAATTGTATGTTTAATGATTTTTGCAAAAAAATGCTTAATTAAATTTTGCAAAAATATGTTTCAGCCAGTGGTTTACGGTAACTGTTAGCGAAAATCGTCGGATGAGATGGGGTGCTACATAGCTACACTGCCACCGCCATTTCATCCAGCAGTTGAATGCTATTTCACAAATTTTGTTACACGCAATTATTTTATAAAGTCATGGACGCCACATCCATTAAATTTCTTTTTCGTGGACCGGAACTAAAGAGAATCGGTGGACCGGAACTAAAGAGAATCGATTATCGATTATCCAATATAAAAATTGTTTGCTAGGCTAGTTCTCACCGAACGGGCCCTCCGGCTCTACAACGGCCCTTTGGCATCAACTACGATCTTCGGCTTCTTATAAAACTAGTAATTATGCCCGTATGTTGCTACCGAAAAAATATCATATACCCTAGCCTGATAAATCTATTACAATATTTGTATTATAGCTTGATCTATATCACACATCAGTTATTTGCAAAGTGGCATTAAATTATACTCAAACAATTTCAAGAAATATAGTATCAAAATAGATTGTAAAAATTGTACCTTTGCTCTTGTCCCCTCAAAATTCCCACAATTAGTAAATATGTGGACTTTAGCTATATTGTTCATATACGAATTGGATTTTGAATATCTAAAAATTACTTTATCTTCTATTTCTTTTTCCACGTCAAAAATATAAATGCGGGCTCTTGCTCATATTCTCTTACCCTACATCAATTTCAGGTGCCATGTAAAGAGATATGAATTCATATTCTTTCATTCCATTGAAAATCGTTTCCATAGTTTATGAAATTTTTTCAGCTCCATAGACAAATTTCACTATTTTCTAGTTTGTTTCATAAACTATGCAACTTCTATAGAATTCTCGATAACCGTATGACTTTGATTAACAAAATGCGTATTGCATCTAGTTTTCTTTTATAAATGACAACTAGACAATGCATCTAGATTGGACTGATTCTTTCTTCCTGTTTTCTTCGGCCTCTGTGCTTGCGACTAGCTTGTGTCGGACAGATCAGGCCCGCTTGGAGAGTAAAAAAAAAAGTGTCAGCAGCTCGTCGGACGTGGGGAGGCCGGGAGTTCAGTGGGCTTGGCTGGGCCCGATTGATGATGCGGGCACGGAAGAGCGGGTCAGACGTGGCCTGGGTTGTTTTCTCTAACTGCAATTTTATTTCCATTTTAGACGTAACCTACCATTTTCTGTCATTTTTCCGTGCGAATTCTCCCCGGCTTAATACGACAGACGAAAAAATAGGTAGAAACGACCGCTTTAATATTGGGTAGAGATCCCAAATCCGTTCGTCGATTTGACAATGTACATCAAAACGCTCCGATCCATGAGCGACGCGTCGATCGGCATGATTGCAGTATGTACAATTGTGCATCCCATGTACGCGCATTGCTCATCATACATTTCTCGCGGGGACGAATTGAAGGCACACGACGTCACATAAACAACGATGTGAACCGCAGCGACCGGGGGATGACTAATTAACGCGCGCTCGCTAGACCGCCCCCTAGTGATCGAATTCGGACCCACCCGCGTGCTGTGTTGTCCGTGCGTCTTGCTGTGCGCTCCGTGCGTCATCTCTCTTTATGACATCTCTTTATGACAGCACGTTGTATCGTTGGTGCATTCATATTCTTTTTCTTTATGGCTCGTTATTTTGGCGTGACGCACTACTTCCATGCATGCCTACCCCTCGTTGCATTCACCAGCTGTCTCATAAGAAACCAAAGACAACCCCCCCATGCTTATTTCTTTTACTTTCGCACTAAAAAGAAATGGGTTGAAAACTTATATGTATGCATATTTTTCATATCGGAATTTTTATTTTTTGAAAATATTATAATTTATTTTTATAAATTTGATGTATAAAGTTTGTTTAATAAACAATTTGATGTGCATAATTTTTTTGTTGCGACAATTTATGCGCATAAATTGTTCTCCAATAATAATTTATGCCCATAACTTTTTCTCTAACAACAATTTATATGCATAACCATTTTACTAAAGACAACTTATGCACATAATTTTCTCTGACGACGAGTTATGCGCATAACTTTCTTCGTAACGACGAGTTATGCGCATAACTTTCTTCCCTGACGACGAGTTATGCGCACATTTTTTTCCCTAACGACGATTTATATGTATAACTTTTTTTAATGATGAGTTATGCGCATAACTTTTCCCCTGACGATGAGTTACACAAATAACTTTTCCCCTGACGATGAGTTACACACATAACTTTTCCTCTGACGACGTGTTATGTGCATAATCTTTTCTCATAAAATAACTTATGTGTACAACAAGTTATGCGCATTTGTTATACATTTATGTAATATTTACTAGTACTTAGCATAGAAAATGATTGAAAAGGGAAAAAAAGAAAAACCAAACGAAAACAGGAGACAGCCCGGTGGACAGAGGGTGACAGAGGGTAACGGGAAAAGTAATGACCATTGGTGGGGCTTACACGTGGTTCAGCAGGAGACGTGGGTCTCTGGCTCTCCGTCTCCGCTTTCGGCAGGCAGCGGCACCCACGTGCGATCGGTCCGAGTGCTCCGCGCGGCCGAGTGTAGAATTAGTTTTTCGGCAGCTACCGTGCGACCGTAGGTTCGTGCACGTGTCAGCTCAATAGGGACCAGAAAAAATTGGTAAAGCTAGAGAGCGTATTCATTGTTTGCAAGCTGACATAGAATTTTTATTCCATTCCTACTTCTGTTTTGACAAATCTAGATTCGTATATACTTCATCCGTTCGGTAAAAAGTGTTCATTTTGGTTTCTTTTCGGTCAAACGATTTAAAATTTGATCAAGTTTACAATTAAGAGTATCAATATCAATATTTGATCAAGTTTACTATTTCAGTCTTGTCGTTCTTTTTGCCGAACACGAACCTCTTGGTCCCACCATATGTATCTGATCTGAATCCGTCCTTAGTACTAGGTAGAACTAGGTACTCTCTTGTATCGGGTCCACCAAAATAGTAATACATAGTACTACCTTATTGGTACCACCACTATTAGATTCTCATATTAATTACAAATACTCTAAAATCTCCCATTAAACAAAGGGAAAAAATACGATCCACCTTTGAAAAAAAAAACCACTCAAAAGGCTTGCTGATAGAGCAGGGCCGAGAAAGAAAGCATGCTGACCTCCTTAGTTAGATGCAAAATATGTGGTCTATTTGAGTTTTATAAAAAGGCTTGCTGATAGAGCAGGGCCGAGAAAAAAAGCATGCTGACCTCCTTAGTTAGATGCAAAATATGTGGTCTATTTGAGTTTTTTTAGAAATACACAGTACAATGTAAACGCTCGCAACACATACACACGCTCACATCTCTATGAATATACGTACGCAAACCTATCCCTATGAGCACTTTCGAAGGACTGAGCACCCGGCGGATCTGGAGATTCTCGAAGCCACCAATAGCGCCTCGTTGAAACCCTACTCCTATGAGCACTTTCGAATGATTGAGCACCCGGAAGATCTGGAGAGTCACCAATGGCGTCTCGTTGTCGACAGGAATGCTGCTTACCACTTAACGCACAACGTCGGGAAATCATAGGGAAATCCTAGGAAAAGGTGCGAGCACCAGAGGATTTGAACCATGGTAGGTAGCGTCCCACTAGACTGTCCTACTATTGGACTTCAAGTCAATTCGCGCCTATTTGTGTTGTTGCATCATGATGGTATACTCCATACTGAAAAAACTTGATGTTTTGGATAAGGTTTTAGTCAAACATTAGGAATATAAATTATGAATAACTTTAAAGTGGTTGAGTTTAAAATATGAAAATATACAAGTAGATTTGTCTTGCAAAATACTTTTATAAAAGTATACGTATTTCAGTTTTCTATAAATACCTTTAATAAAAATAAAAAAGTCAAAACTATGGTGTCACTATCAAGTTCCGAGGGAAGGGAGTATATGCACCCGACGTCGTTGGACAAATCAAATGTTGGGTGGGCTGAATGCCTGAATCCCGGGGCCCAATGTGTTCAAACGACCGACCCTTATGCGCAATCAGGATTCAATCTTCACGGCAATGATATGGCACAGTTTACAGTTGAACAGTTGGTGATCGATGAGCTCCTCAACGCATGCAAGACGAGCAGATGAAAGCTGATGCACGCTCCGTCTCTCCCTTGTTCCGTTCCAATCCGCTTTTCACCTTTTATCTCGCGACACGTTTCACTTTTCAGCTGCCGATCACCTCATGCATGCAGCATGCGTCTGACTCCCTCTTCATAGAGAGAACGGTTGCCTGCAAGCATGCCAGCGGAAAAGAGTTTCGTATATCAACATTTCTATATATTTTCAACAAGAAATTGCAAGTAGAACATTTCACAGGGTCAAACGAACTGAGCGTAGCCCAGCTAATAAAGGATCATTACAATGAAACTTACGTATATTTACTAGGTTTACTGGCGCTATATTTTTCCTAGATTTACATGCCAGCTGGTGCTTGTATATATTTTTCTAGATTTACGGGCGTTATTTTTTAGCGTGCAAGTAGTACGCCAGCGTGTGCGTTGATTAAAAAGAATCAGCAGAAAAAAATCGAGAACGTCTCATACACAATACTGTAGTCATATAAGTCTGTGCCGTGATGATGCAACAGCATTCTCTGTAGTCGTGCAAGCTCACGTTACTACTACACTGTACCACTGCAATGTCACCGATCTTTTTGTAATGATGCAGGCACGGTGGTCGCTGGCCAGTGGTTGGTTACAAATAAGGTGCGCCGGAGGTTAAAAATATCCAAATCCCAACATCCTCTGCGTCAGGAGCTGATCTCCTTGAGATGTTCGTCGTCGTTCGTGTGCGCGTGTTGTTGTTACGGAGATTTGGACCTCCGATCCATCGAACTTGTGAGCTATGGAAGTGCACCATGTGGTGTATGTCGGCTGACACATGTTGACGTGGCTGGACCATAGTCCACGGATGAAGCAAAAGGCATGGGTCCAAGTGTCCAACCGTCCAAGTGCTCCACTGCTCCCCCACCTTTTGGATAGCAACTAGCTAGTGAGTCATGAGTATTTTTTTCACGAAACTCTTTATATCTTTCCTACAATTCAAAGGAATAAGGAATATTTTTTGTGAAATTCCTACAATTCAAAGGAATATTTTTTGTGAAAAAAATACTCTCCAATAGCATCTTCAATTGGATATGGAAGAGTGAAATGCACAGACCCTCAAACTCTCAAAATGCACATCTAAGTCCTCAAACTTGCTAATCGGTTCACGTGAGGTCCAGATCACAGTTATCCTTATTAAACCACCAACGTGTCAAGCTGAGTAGATGGTGATGTAGACCTGGTATGTAGGACCCACATTTTTGCTCCACCATCTACATATTGTCTTCTTTGTCTGCCTCACCCTTCGTCTCTCCTCTTCAGCACCATCTCCGATGAACCCATGGGAGGCAGTGACACATCTTCGGCGTGACTAGTGGAGTGGTTGTGTGCATCTTTGATTGGGCGGCAACGAACGACGCAGAGCGGCCGACCCCATCCTTGTCGGCGGCCGGAATCTCATGTTGCCCCCTTTCTTCCTTGACACCGGCAGCGCGAATGACGACGACTTGCAGGAGGCAACCTGCGGGGATGGGTGGTAGCAGACGGGGACCAAGCCACGACTTCATTAGACAGAGACAATGATCGTTCGCGAATGGGGAACAAGACTGTGGCTCGAGCAGGGACCGAGCCCATGGCACGAGAAAATGGCGGTGGCGGCCGAGCACAGCCCCGAGCAAATGGCGGTGGAGGCCATGCACAGACGGGGGCCGAGCTCGTGGCCCAAGCGGACGGCAACGACAAGCTCGAGTAGGTCTCAGCGGGCAAGAGCTCCAAGAGAAAGGGAGAGAAAGAGAGGCGGATGTCGTGAGGTTGTGCCGCAACATGTTGGGAGGCCCTGCCCGCCGCCACACAACGCTCTTTACCGACCTAGATGTAGCACCGCCATGGCCAGCCGAGCAAGTAGTGTCGCCTCCGTCTGGTCTAGTGTGAGTACAACTATGGAAAAGGTAGTGGAAGGAAGGAGGTGGATCTGACATGTAGGACCCACATGTCTGGTCCACATCAAAATACAGTCATCTTGACACACTGGCGGCTTAACAAGGATGACAATGATTTGGATGTCATGTGAACCAGTTTGCAAGTTTAGGGACATATATGAGCATTTTAAGAGTGTTTGATGATGTGAATGACACCTATTGCGAAGTTTAGGACCGGTGGCGCATTTCACTCATATCCAAATATAGATATTCTCTATTCCATATTTCTCGCTAGCCAAAAAAGGAGAACGAGGATTACTCCATAGATTGCGCACAAGATGTAGAAAAGTTGTTGCAGAGTATAAAGATATAGAAAATAATTTTTACTCAAATGACTCTCCAAATGATGTTAGGAGTAGATTTTAGAAAAGTTCTTGAGGACCAGAGGGTCCGAGGACCGGTGGATGGTCGCTCCTTGGTGTGATGAGTGATTGACAACGTGGTGTGGGCTGACTCTTGGCCGAGTATTGTAGGTGCATGTTGCGGCTTGATTTGCGTTGGTGCAGGTGAAAAGCAGGCGTGAACAGTCTTAGCCTTGCGGGGCCTCTAAGGAGTGGAGAGACAAGTAGGCTTGGCTCGATGGACCCGGTGGCCAAACGGGATCAAGTGCGGGCTGCATGGTGGCAAGAAAAGCAAGACGAAGTCGTGGACATGAGCTGGTGTAGGGTGGCGGCTCACAAATGAAGTCTGCACACGGGCTTTGCGGCGGTTCACCACTAAACCGTCAGGTTACTTGGTTGAGCCATAAAACTAAGACTGGAGGCTCGGCGGGCAAAGACGGGATCCGGGCGCGTCGAGAAGCTTTGATGCCGGTAGACACGCGACGGGATCACGGGGCTTGCATCGAGAGGACGTGAACTGCGGCGAAGGCGTGGCCGCACGGTGAGAAATACCAAGTCTTGACCATATTGCCCCTAAGGGGTGTGTATCTTTAAAGTTCTAGGGGTAGCTTGGTCCTTTGCCCCCCCCGGAGAGACTTCATATATATAGCTCTAGGGTTGGATGGCAACTCATCCATCCAGACTGCTTCCTAATTCTTTTGCTCTATAGGCTAGTTTTTATTCACGATTTTGTAGAGAGTCTGACCTCTGGTTATATGGAAGCATTCATCGTTGTGTCGATTTCCTTCTCTTAGCTCATATGATTTTCGTGTATTTTTCGGGCTATTTTTGGGATTTTTGTTTATAACTTGATTCGTCGATTTGCTGGCGTTTTTGCTCAGATTTCTTTTAGGGGGTCATGGGTGGATGTCTTGTGCATATTTGTGTATGATCTTGACCCCTAAAACTACAGATTTGGCCTCCGATTCACTGATTTTGGTTGGAACCTTAGGTGTTTACTTGAGCTCGGTAGAATCTCGATTCCTCTCGGTTCAGTTGGTTTGAGGCCATAAATTCGCAGGGATAACATCTCCTAGAGACGCTTCATCTTCTCCTATGATTTGGTTGCAATCCACAGGTTGAATCATGAGACATGGTGAAGGGAAGGAGGTGTTGACCTAGTGGTTTTCGAGCTTGGGCTGTTATGTCTGCTCGTGGCGGATGGTCCGCCAAGCCCTCGCGGACAGTCCACGAGGAGGCAATTCGTCGCCGGTTTGTTCATGTTCTTACAAGCTCATTGTTTGATCTATTGAGATCTTTGGTTTTTGTTGCAAGCAGTTCACGAATGGTCCGTACTCAAGTGTCGGACGTTCCGTGGCAAGGCAGACGGTCCGCGAGTCCTGAACAAATGGTCCGCACTAGTCAGATTTTCGCGGGGAGGTTCTGTTAGCTCGAGAGGCAATTTCGGACTGTCCGCCAAGAGGGGGCAGACTGTCCGCCCCTGGCTGGCAGATTTGGCTAAGTTCTCTTGTTCTTTGATTTGTGCATCCACTAGTTGAACCAAGCATCACTCTTAGGGTTGGTAGGTTTGTTGTGACTATGTGACCTTGGCGATAATGTTCTCCATCGTGTGTGCTCGATTTGGAGTTGATTTTGGGGTATAGTCGAGTTCATCTTTTTTAGGTGAATTTTTATCGGCTCCCATTCACCCCCCTCTCTCTGGTCGCCTAATCGGTCTTTCAATTGGTATCATAGAAGGTTATGGCTCTTTGTGATTCTAACCAGTCTAAGATCCAAATATGGCGTACTAGGAAAGGGGATTGGGTCCTTGGCACTTTGATGTGAAGAACTATCAGATGTGGCAGAGATGGATGTCTGCTTTTCTTTGCGGCAAAGGACAGATACTTTGGGATGTGAAGAACACCGCCTATGTTCATCCCATAAACTTCCTTGCCCTAGGATTGAGGAATATGCACGACGCCAACAATAAGGTGGTCGATTACTTGTTTCGTGCTCTTTGTCGATCCGAAATCGATCGGGTTTATGGATAGGACATGGCTTGTAAGATTTGGGAGAAGCTTAAGGTGGCTCATGCTAGAAATAATTAGGTGAAGGCACGCTTGTTTGTGACCTACCAGATGGAGTATGAGAATTTTACTTATCTGCTCGGTGAGTCAATTGACACCATGTTCCAGCGCTTTATTGTGATTGTGAACAACGTGAGGGCTAATGTGGTCGTGCTTTCATATGATGACCACGACAGAGTCGTGAAGCTCTTGCATTCACTTGACCGTACCATATCGAGCGCAAAGGTTGAGGCCATTTTGGAGTCTGACAACTATGAGACACTCACCACGGTTGAGTTGTTCTCCAAGCTTAAGTCCATTGAGGTTGATCATGGTGTGAGAGGAAAGATCGAGAACCCGACTGACCCTCATAGTGTGCTTCTCATTTTTGGACCGAGGATTAACACTAACATGTCTTCCATGTTGTTCTCTTTGTCTGCTCTTGTCTCCATCCCAGAGGAGGAGTTTGATGTGCTTAGCGAGGAGGATCTCATGTTGCTGAGTAGGAGGTTCAAGCGCATGTACGTGACCCGCAAGAACACCTAGAGGAGCTTGGGTATGTTCTACAAGTGTGGGAAGCACGTGCACTTCATTGCTAAGTGTCCATAGGCCATGGAGAATAAGGTCGACCACAAGCACCATCCAAGGACCAAGCACAAGCACTGCTCGAGGAACGACTACAAGAGCAAGAACAAGTCCGAGTGGATGCCGAGGAAGAGTGGCGACCACAAGAAGATGATGAGGCGTGCGATGGTCGCTGGAGCGAGCGACCTCGACTCGAGTTCTTGCTACACTTC
This sequence comes from Cenchrus americanus, assembly GCA_947561735.1. Lineage (NCBI taxonomy): Eukaryota > Viridiplantae > Streptophyta > Magnoliopsida > Poales > Poaceae > Cenchrus > Cenchrus americanus. Next base: position 94,270,789 of record OX387241.1, on the reverse strand, counting down.
ATCAAGTTTGAGTGATGAAGAAGAAAATGGTGACCGGCATAAGGACAAGCAGACAAGCAAGAACTTCAACGGCTTGTGCTTCACCGCCCAAGGCTTTTGCGGCATGGCACATAGCTCCAGAAGCAAGAAGAGCCGAAAGGATGACTCCGACTCTGACTCCGAGTATGAGGTAAACATTGACCCCACCTTCTTGATAGAGGAGAATGCTAGGTTGAATGAATTGCTTGACAACCGTGATGATGTGCTTAGAAAGACCAACAAGGAGAAGAGGAAGTATAGGTCTTTGCTAGGAGAGTCTAAGGAGAAGGTGGTTGAACTAGAGCCTATGCTTGTTGATGCTAAAGTTTATCTTGAGTCTTCGAAATCTGCTCCTGTTAACCGATGAACCTGAATGCACTAAGTGCCCTGTTTTCCTTCGTGATTTGACTGTGCTTAGGGAGAAGTATGCCTCCAAGGTTGAGGAACTAGATGTTCTTAGGATTGAGCTTGACGAGCTGAAATCTAGACCTGCTTTGCTAGGTGCTTGTACTTCTTACCCTGTTTTGCATGCAAAGTTGGATGAATCTTGTGCTCGCATTAAATCCCTTAAGGCTGATTTGAAATCTCCTATTGCTACATCTTTCTCTAGTTGTGAAGTGACTGCTTTGAAAAACATTGAGCTTGCACATTATGTTGATCACTTGCAAGATAAGAATGATGAGTCGAGGAAGATGATGAGTTGGTTGTCGGGTCATGAGCCTCAACTCAAGAGATGATGAGGAGGCATACAAGATCTATGATGGTCAAATGCTTGGGTCGGATAAGGTTGTGGAGAGTAGTGGTGAGAAAGAGGAAAAGATAGGTGATATCCTAGCTCCACCACAAACCTTCCAAAAAACTCCTTTGAGCCTAAGCCAAACTCACTTAGGAACCAACTAGACACAACCCCAAATCGACTAGTGTTTCCTCCCACAAACGATTTCCAGAAACTCATCAAGTTCAAGAGTGACATGGGTAACGAATTCTTTGGGGAGAAGGGAGAGAAATGAGTGAGAAGCCACAATCCGTAGAGAACCCAAAGCCAAAGTCAAAAGCTAATCTCATTCCATTGTGACCACTGTGGGAGGGATGGGCACAAAGAGGAGTTTTGCTTTAGGAGGAGAAGGGAGGAGAGGTTTTCTAAGGAGAAGGCAAACAAGGATAGGTACCGCTCTTCTCGTGGTGTGCCTGAGCCTCGTGTTGTGCTTAGGGGTGAGGGTGTGGTGCCTACCATTCCTACTCAGGCTAGGCGTGTTGGGTTTGGGTGTGGTGAGTTCTCTTGACATTCCTTCACTCGTGGCCAATACGAGTATGGGGAAACGATCGCAGCTTTAGGTCTTAGAGGAGCTACGGACCACGGTCTCTACCTCGTGGTACTCGTAGTACTCCAAGGAGATGTGTGGGTGTTTCAACTAGGAGTGATAGGATGGATTTTGCTAACCCCACTTTTGAGCAAATGGCACGACACTGGTTTGAGTCTTTTTGTGCTAACCCCAGTGCTGAGTCATTTGCTCACTCTCATTCTCGGTTTTGATTTTGTAGGTGGGAGGCTTGGAGAGCATTTGGTTGATCGACTTTGGTTGCTCTCGAGACATGACTGGAGATCGGTGGTGGTTCTCTAGCCTCACCCTGGTAGTGTCCAAGGAGTACATCACTTTTGGGGACAATGGACGAGGTCAAGTGCTTTAGTGGGCACAGTGAAGGTAAGTGATAGTGTGACTCTTAAGCGTGTTGCTCTTGTCAAGTCTCTTGGGTTCAATCTGCTTTTAGTTTCCCAGCTTCTTGATGAGGGTTTTGAGGCCCGTTTCAAGACGGGCGCTTCTCGTGTGCTGGATTCTCGTGGCGGTCTTGTGTGCACGATCGTCCCTGAGGGTCAGATTTTTAGAGCCGATTTTTCTCAGTCAGTTGGCTCTTCTCGTTGCTTGGTTGTGGGTGTTCTAGTGGAGCTTTGGAAGTGGCATAGGAGGTTGGGTCACTTGAGTTTTGACTTTTTTGTCACAGTTAAGTGGGCTTGACTTGGTCCAAGGATTGCCCAGGTTGAAATTCCAAAAGGATTTGGTTTGTGTTCCGTGTAGGCATGGCAAGATGGTAGCTACCTCCCATCCGCTCCTGGCCACTGTCATGACAGAGCGTCCATGCGAGTTGTTCCATATGGACTTGGTTGGCCCAGCTTGTGTGTGCTCGGTGGATGGGAAGTGGTATGTCCTTGTGATAGTGGACGACTACTCACGCTATGCTTGGGTCTTCTTTTTGGCTGACAAAGGAGAGATGTTTGGTTTTCTCCAGGATCTGATCTTGAGGTTGAAAATGAGAGACATGGAGATGTTGTTCGAGCTATTCATAGAGACAATGGCATATAATTTTAAAACTCTCAATTTGAAACCCTTTCCATGATCTGGGTCTCGAACATAAGTTTTCCTCACCCTATGTTGCTTGTTAGAATGGTGTGGTAGAGAGGAAAAATTGTTCCGTTTGTGAGATGGCTCGAACGATGCTCGATGAGCATAGGATTCCGAGGAGATATTGGGCTGAGGCGGTGAATACCGCGTGCCATGTGGGGAACCGAATTTTTCTTCAGGATTTCTTGAAGAAGACGTGCTATGAGCTCATGCATGGGTGAGCACCTATAGTGATCCATTTTCGGGCTTTTGGTTGCCGGTGCTTTATTATCAAGAAGGGAAAGCTAGATAAGTTCGAGGCAAGGTCTTCCGATGACATTTTTCTTGGTTATGTGAATCATTATAGATCATATCGTGTGCTCAACCTTGACACTAAACAAATCATGGAGACTTGCAAGGTAACCTTCAATGAGACACAACGAGACACAACTTTGAGTGTCCAGGTGACGATGAAGTTGGCAAAAAGATCTTGGAGGACGAGGAGGATGATGTTAGAAAGGACGATAGTGATGATGGAGAAGCTCCAGCCGCACATGTACCCTCTACTTCCACTACTACGACTACAATTCAGGATGGTCCATCACCTACACCGACTATGATCCAGCAAGTACAAGTGGAAGCTGTTGTTGAGGGGGAGGTCGTCTCCAGGCGAGAGGCACCTAGGCGGGTACAAGTTGATCATCCTCCCTTAAGAATCATCAGCGACATCATTGAACACACTACACGGTCGAGGTCTCAGAAAATCTCTCACTTCGCTCATTCAGCTTTTGTTGCTTCGTTCATGCCGAAAGACATTGGACACACACTCTCTGATTCTAATTGGGTGAACACAATTTTTGATGGTCGATTTTGATACACCTGGCTATGAGTTTACCGTCAACATTTGCAGATATTTGATATCCTAACTAATGGTACTAACCCCCTTGATATAACAAGTTCGCACTCGCATGTGGTTTTTGGAGTATGTTGTTTACGTAGGATTTAAGCACTTAAAGGAGTATTTTCAGGTAAAGTTCATCAAGCACTTTATGAGAAGATCATGAAGCCCGTTACAAGTTAAGACATGAAGTGAACACAACTCCAAATGGCCCAAGGACCCAAGCATGAAGTTGTAAAACTCTAGGGACCTGGACAGAAGATGCAGGAACTTGCGCGACAAGTACCCTTATCAAAACTGTGGAGAAGATGACGTCAAGGACGCACATGCAGAATGGTGCAAATCAACAATTGGACAAGAAGCTTCAAGGAGTGAACTGAGCCAAAACGGGCCTAGGTTGGTCGACCCAAGCCGACCGTCTGAGCCCTTTTTCATGGTGGTTCAGCCACCCTTTGACCTAGATGCTCCTCGAGTTGATAAATAGCTCCTACCCCGAAGGGCAGCCGCATCCATTCAACAGACAGCTGCCAAATCGAAGGAGACAGGCCAAAGGAAGCCGAAGGCCGCCGCAAGTCCTCGAGTTGCCTAGGAGATGACCTAGGCCATGCCCTAGCCGCCATGGTTGGCCCTGCATGGTGAAGCCATGCTGGAGTTTCGGAGCCATGCCTTGAATCCATCAAGGCAATTGTACACCCTACATTCGATGGGTGATATAAATCATACGCTTTCCTTACTTTGATTTACTTCAGTGCATGTTTATTATATGTGTAGCTAGCATATGCCCTTAGTAGTAATAGAGTAATCATGGGGGTTAGTCTATCTCTTGAGGATACATCGTAGTAGTGCACGGACCGATGAACGCACCTAGTGTCGTTCGGTGATGAATATCTTCGCGTAGTTACAGTACGATGGAGGAGAAAGCACCAAGCAAATTGGTAATTTTGAGTAGGATCAATGGCGAGTACCATGGGAGTTGTGGCGCGGCTTACCAAGAGGAGAAGCTATGAGTAAGAGCGCTTGGTAGGGCATTTGAGGTAAAGCTTTGGGGAACCTTAGGCGTCAACACGCACCTTGCAAGGGCGTCCATGGGAAAGTTCTTAGAGACAACTCTTTATCATGGTAGGAGTTAGACTGGTTTCTCACCTTGGCCGGAGCGGCAATAAGAAGACGATAGGCTAGGGTCACCTTTTGTAGTGTGCCTTTATGGCTAGGTGGATGTGATCCATACATCCTTTCATGTTTGTATGTTATTATTTATGCAATCAATGCTTCATGGTTAGGTTAGACCGATAGGTTAGATGGAGAACCCTAGGTAGTTTGCTTGCGATCCACGGTTCGATATCTTGGGTCACCCCGAGTGAAGAAGGGTGACACATGATCCGTACGCTTGCGGATCAAAACACGACACGTGTTTCAACCGTCAACAAGCCCCTTTTTCTGGCACCGTTGCCGGGGATTGGAACTCGAACCCTAGGGAGATCTATCTTTCTTTTTAACTAACCCTAATTTTAGTATTGTGTTTCTTGTTTGTGTCCTTGAATGCAGGTAAAACCCTGGACACAAGGTGATCAAGGAGTTTTCAACATTCGGATTTCGACAAGTCCAACCTCACTCATTCAAGTCGATGGCTACTTGAAGATTTTCTCTTTAGTGGTAGGTGCTAACTTTGGTTAGTGGCCCAACATCTGCTATCAAGCCCCCACCCAAAGCAAACGAAGATGAATGAGGTATGCCTATGTGTCAATTAAGTTTTTAGACTAATGTCTTTTGGAGATTTGTTTCTTCGAGTTATAGGTTCGGAAACGACCATGTCAAGCACGATATATGATATAGAAGGATCCCATTGCCATCATGCTTATGCAATGATGGTAATGATTTTTGAAGCCAAGAGATGTGTGACATGGTGGCGTGGTGCCCTAAAAGACAAAAAGATGAAGTTCGCATGTACATCTTCGGGTCGAGATAATGATGTCATCAAGATGTTTGCATGAGCCTCAGCAAAAAGCATTAGATATATTTGGATTTTCAGAAGTCCCTCAAAGTCTACGTTCCAACGAATCAAGTGGCAAGGCAATCGGGTGTTTCTACAAGCGGATATGGCCAAATCACCGAAGGTTGCACATGCTGAAATTCTGGACAGCAAGCAATGCTGAAGTGAAACAGCCATAGCTCCCTCATTCGGACTCGGATTAAGATGAATGAGTACCCATTGGAAAGGTAATTTTATAAATCTTTCAATTGAACTAAATTTTGGTATATGTTCTGTTACGAATGCAGGGGTAAATCCACAAAGAAGAGGCAGCAGCAAGGCAATGACAACAAGATAGCGGAGATGGACACGGTGACAATAAAGAGAAGATGGGGAAACGGTTCCACCACACGTACATGATGAAATTCAGAAGCTAAGGATTAAAACAAAACCCTCCAGAGCATGGATAAATGAAAACACAAGGGGTACCACTCAACACATGATGATGTTGGGAGTGAACCATGACCGATTTCATAAGGAAACATCAAGCTGCATGGATACTTTGGATTCTCGCACAAAGAACCATGGCTTCACGACAATGGAAAGGTATGTGAGAAAGTCAAACTCTATGACTTAAAATGAAGCACTTTGTGGGAGGCAACCCGATCTTTTTATATATCTATATAAACTATGACAGTCTACATTGTGCTCTTCATTTGAAAACTTCAAGTAACATCGTATCATTGCTCTAATAAATGTCACAACCAAATAATATATGCTTTAATAGATATTGAGTGAGCATTTTGCTACTTGATTTTGGAAAACATGTAGACCCTTTTTTGTTTTTATTAGTGTTTAAGAGTCGTTTTCCTTTGTGTCTTTTTAGAGAAAAATATGAAGCATGATCCTTTTTTATTCTAAACTTGTGGCTAGATAACTTAGACTAACTTTTATTTTGGTTTAGATCACCACCATATCACACCATGACTTTTTGTTCATTCATCCCATGTTGCACTTCATTCCACGTTGTTCTCCACCCTTGCATTGTGTTTCATGTTGCATCTTATATTTATAACCCTTTTTGTGGAAAAAAAGAAACAACTTTACCTAAACCCTCCTATCAAACCACACCTAGAACCCAAGTCAACAAAGGAAGGATCAACTTGTGTCAAGTCGATTAAGTCTATGTCTATCCTTTTTCTAATTAAAATTTTGACTAGCCTCGTCCTAAAACCTTAGGGAAAACCCCTAATAACTTTAGTAATCCTAAAACCATAGGTTTGTTTTTCATCTGAACATCTAACCCTTGTTTTCTTTTCATTTTTCGAAACCACCTTAGATAGAATTTCTTCACCCGACTTGCCTTTTCAAAATTCTTGTCTTAAGACAAAAATATAGGATACCCATAAGCCATACCTTAAAACCTAGCATGCTTGATTAAGTCTTTTCATAAATTTTTTTGTTGATAAGACTCGTCTCCTCAAAGTGGCTTGCTTATCTATAAGCAATTCTTTTTGAGATTAAGAAACGGCACAACAACCTTTTCAAACATTGCTAACCTTTTTACTAACCCCTTGCATTTGCATTTTGCATCCACCTCATTTCATCATCCACCTTATGTTAGCTAGGTCCTTTCATGGAACTTTATGATAAATGCTTTTATGTTTACGATAATGCTTTTATCAAGCATATTTACTTTTGCAATCTTGTGTAAACATGGTGTTTAGACATGATTGGATACCACCATCATTCAGTTTATAAACCTTGCTTTCACATTGCATTGGTTGGTTTATAAATTTTGCAATGCGTCCTACTTCTCTTGCACTTTAAAGAATTATTAATCTTGGGATGAACATGGTGTTTTGACCTTGGTTGATAAACCTTTGTAGGAATGGAAAGTTTGGAAACCACTTTGTAAGCATGGAGCTTAGAATTTGGTGTAACCATTGTTTAGTTTATATCCCTTCCCTTCATTTGCATTTTTCACCTACACGCAAGTACACTCATTAGGTTCCTTCTTTTCCTTTTACTAGGTAAGCTATGGCACAAGTTAAGATATTAGGGATGCCTTTGGTTAGTTGGCAATTGTTTCTACTACCAACCATCACCCGGGAGTAGAATGTGCATTTGATTTGTTTTGCAGGTATGGTGAAGTGTTCCCATGAGTTCTTGACCAATTGCAATCAAGATCATTAGTCATCTACAAGGCTTGAGAGGCAAGTCGATATTTCCATCAAGGTTTGAGCACGTGTCCAAAGATGTACAATGGAAGAAAAGTTAATATTCAGAAGATCCTTCAAACCTTCTTTCCAATGCATCAAGAATCATCAATTTTGAAGAACAGTACAAGAAGATATAACATAAACATAGGGTGCAGCGTGTTCTAAAAATACTCGGTACAGATTGCATCGCCGGAGTAAAAATGGCACAACTCTCTTGTTCGGAACCTGTTTCACGCGAATGATGGCTCGTTGGAAAGATAATTTCATGAACTTCAACTTGGAGGGGTTTAAGTATATGTTCTGTTTTGGAAGTAAAATAAAACTTGTGAAAGATGAGGTAGCGACAAGAACGGCATGGAAGTTGGTGATGATGATATGATGAAGGGTTGGATCCATGGCTTGATGATAATAAGAAGAAGTTGAAGGACAACTGAGGTAACAAAGGCAAGGAAGTAAAGATGATTTGCAAACACATGACAATAGGGAATTACGAGCAGTTCAAGTTCTTCCACACTTAGCAACATGCTAAGCATGGGGGAGGATTTGAAGGAAGAAAAGGAAATAGCCACATAGAGTTCAAGGATCACCTTCACCACAAGATGCTCATCGTTCTTTTTCCATGTTAAGCACAATGCTTAAGCAAGGGGGGCGTCACACTGCACTTCACGACGAGCATCGAAAAGGACGGTAATTCGCCCTTAACTCTATCTTTGTTCATCTCGTTCTAAATGCTTGCACATATATGCTTTCAACCATAAACAACCTTTGTATCCCGAGTTTGTTAGTTTTACTTCTCAATCAATAACATGACTACTAGGAGGACAACCTAGGTTTGTTATTTTTACTTTTCAATAAATGAATCACCATCACTTTTGAGCTTACCACGATGATGTCATTTGTATGCCTTGCTTATGGAAAAGTGATGAAAGTTGTCGCTTTGTTTTACTTGCATGATGTTTTATATGACATGACTTTTTGCTCTCTATTAAAAGGAACTTAAATTGATTAAATGACTAATTTTTAAGACCCACATACTCTATCTTGCTATTTGATTTAAGTTTACCGATGACCTATGCCTTGCACTTGTTTCATTTGAATTTATTATGCTATGTACATTTGTGAATCTCTTGCAAGGCTCTACCTCCAAAGGCTATACACATACAAGTACTTTCATGATGTAACCCTTAGTTTGCAAACTTATATCTTGAGTTGGATTAGGATTGATTTCTGTGGTACGAGACTAAGAAGCTAGTCATTCCTTTGCGTATCTTTTTCATGCTAGCCATTTTTGTCCATGCATTGTGAGTTTCTACACCGGAAATTTTACAAATTTCACTGAGCATCAAAACACCTTTTTTGTGATTACCTCCATGACCACAACCCAAATTGAGTATGGATGATCTTTCAATAAATTTTTTGAAGATTTTCTGGCAAGAATTCAAGATATATAACTTATGGAAGGACTCATCAATGCACACAAGATCATGCAGAGTTTCGACATGGAAGATGCCCCTAGAGATTTCAGAAGATTTATATAGGAACACAAAGATTTTGTACTTCTTTAGCAGCCATAGGTCCCCTCACTTCTATGCTCAAGGACGAGCAATCATTTAAGCAAGGGGGGCGGAGGACTGCCATAGCAAGTACTATGTTTCTTAAAAGTTCGGAGGAGCATTAAAAAATTATGAATAAAAAAGAAAAAATGAATGTTGAATGAAAAAAAGAGAAGAAAGAAAAAAATTGGAAAAGAAAAAAACAAAAAACAAAGAAATAAAAATGCTCCTTAGTTCTTTTTAGATTTCATTTAAATCTTAGAGAGCTTTGGAGACAAGTCCATACTCAATCTTTTCCAAACATGTGCAATCCGATAGCGACAACTTCATTCGTGTATCGAGGGTCACCCATTTGCCACTTGCACATGTCCACCTTTCTAAATGTGTGTGTTCCATCTCTCTCTCTCTCTCTCTCTCGCCAATATTTATTTTCCATGATCTTTTTGACTAGTCTCGATAATTCCAATAGATCTCTCTCTTAGTTTGACAATATTTCAAGTATAATGTTTTGCTAGGATTGTTTTTACCTACCAAGCTCCACATAAGCTTTCCACTTTCATATATGAGTAGAATAAGTTGAGAATAATCTAGTGTAGGCTTGAGTGACTTGACGAGGTGAGTGTTTTCATGAGCTTTTGCAAGAGAACCTCACTTATGTTAGATGTGCAACTTTTTGAAGGAGACATGCCGAAGGAAGCCAACGGCCACCGCAAGTCCTCGAGTTGCCTAGGAGATGGCCTAGGCCATGCCCTAGCTGCCATGGTTGGCCCTGCGTGGTGAAGCCATGCTGGAGTACCGGAGCCATGCCTTGAATCCCATCAAGGCAATTGTACACTCTACATTCGATGGTGACATAAATCATATCTTTTCCTTACTTTTATCTACTTCGATGCGTGTTTATTCATATGTGTAGCTAGCATATGCCCTTAGTAGGAATAGAGTAATCATGGTGGTTAGTCTATCTCTTGCGGATACATCGTAGTAGTGCACAGAACTGTGAACACACCTAGTGTCGTTCGGTGATGAATATCTTCGCGTAGTGATAGTACAAGGGAGGAGAAAGTGCCGAGCAAACGTGTAATGTTGAGTAGGATCGATGGCGAGTACCATGGGAGCCGTTACACAGCCTACCAAGAGGAGCTATGAGTAAGAGCGCTTGGTAGGGCGTTTGAGGTAAAGCTTTGGGAGACCTTAGGCGTGAACATATACCTTGCAAGGGCATCCATGGGAAAGTTCTTAGAGACAACTCTTTATCATGGTAAGAGTTAGATTGGTTTCTCACCTTGGCCGGAGCGGCAACAAGAAGACGATAGGCTAGGGTCACTTTTGGTAGTGTGCCTTTATGGCTAGGTGGATGTGATCCATACATACTTTCATGTTTGTATGTTTATTTATTCTTTATGCAATCAATGCTTCATGGTTAGGTTAGACTGGTAGGTTAGATGGAGAACCCTAGGTAGTTTACTTCTGATCCACAGTTCGATATCTTGGGTCACCCCCGAGTGAAGAAGGGTGACACGTGATTCGTACACTTGCGGATTGAAATGCGACACGTGTTTTAACCGTCAATTGTGCATGAGGGGTTAGAGAATTTTGAGAGAAACCAAGTATGGGAGTTAGTGGAGCCTCCACCATATTGCAAACCTATAGGGACAAAATGGATGTGGAAGAACAAAGAGGGAGAAAATGAAGAGGTTGTGAGAAACAAAGCAAGGTTGGTTGCTCAGGGTTCTAGCCAGAAAGAGGGGATAGATTATGATGAGACATTTGCTCTTGTGGCCCGTTTGGAGGCAATTAGGATTCTTCTATCCTTTTCTGTGGCTAAAGTATTTAAATTGCACCAAATGGATGTGAATAGCGCCTTATTGAATGGAGTTGTTAGAGGAAAAAGTGTATGTGAGGAAAGCCCCAGGCTCTGAGAGTGTTGAATTCCCACACCGAGTCTTCAAGCTTATGAAGGCTCTTTATGGGCTGAAATAAGCTCCCCGAGCATGGTATGGTAGGTTGAGGGGGTTCTTATTCAGCAAGGGGTTCGAGATGGGCAAAGTAGATAAGACTCTTTTTTTCCTTAGGCAGGGTGATGATATCCTAATTATTCAGGTGTATGTGGATGATATTACCTTTGGTGGCTCGTCTCACTCTTTGGTTGCAAGGTTTGCAGATGACATGAGCAGAGAATTCAAGATGTCTATGATTGGAGATTTGTAGTTCTTTCTCGGACTTCAGATCAAGCAGACCAAGGAGGGAACATTTATGCACCAAGCCAAGTACAGGAAGGACATCACAAGAAGTTCAAGATGGATGACTCCAAGCCACTCTCGACACCGATGAGTACGACTACAACGTTGGACGCAGACGAAGATGGAGAGCCCACAGACTAGAAGGAGTTTTAGCGATGAGTTCTATCTTGTTGGCGATGCTTGTACAAAATTATGGGTTGTCTTGCTTGCTCTATGTCTCATTCCTAGCATCTTGTAGTGATCACTGTCTATTTCAGAAGCTCATGCTTGCATTTGTAGACTTGATTCATGCATTACCAACAAGGGGGAGAAATGTGCATCCAATTAAGTTTTGCATCAAGGTGGAGAAAACCTTTTCAGAGATGGATACTCCGTTCAGGGGGAGAACTTGAGTTTTGCACGCATTTGTTCAGGGGGAGCTTGCATTCATGCACTGGGAGCTCTTTGTGTCACCTTAGTTGTGATTTATGCTTTGCTCTTTTGCCGATGGTGTCGAGCCCTTTTGCCTCACCTTGAGGAGTCAGCATTTTGAGCATTTTCCTTGATTGTGTTGAGTCGTTGCCCTTGCCTTAGGGGACCAAAATTTGCTCTTTCAAGTGATCTGGTTTTTGGCTTTTGTTTGGCTTTTGATCACTTGTTTGAGATTTTTGTTCGTTTCTTTTCTTTTTCTTTCTTTCCTGAATTGATGACTATGTGTGTTGTCAATGCACTCATCAAGGGGGAGATTGAGGATTGAAGCATCCGAGGACCGGTGGAAGGTCGCTCCTTGGTGTGATGAGTGATTGATAATGTGGTGTGGACTGACTCTTGGCCGAGTATTGCAGGTGCAGGTTGCGGCTTGATTTGCGCTGGTGCAGGTGAAGAGCATGCATGAAAGGTCTTAGCCTTGTGGAGGCTTCGAGAAATGGAGAGACAAGTAGGCTTGGCTCGATGGACCCGATGGCTGAATGGGATTAAGTGCGGGCCGCATGGTAGCAAGAAAAGCAAGACGAAGTCATGGACATGAGTCGGTGCAGGGTGTCGGCTCACAACCGGAGTCTGCACGTGGGTTTGCGGTGGTTCACCACTAAACCATCGGGTTACTTGGTTGAGCCATAAAACCAAGATCGGAGGCTCGGTGGGCGGAGACGGGATCAGGCGCGTCTAGAAGCTTTGATGTCGGGAGACACGCGGTGGGATCTCGGGGCTTGCGTCGGGAGGACGCGGATTGTGGTGAAGGTGTGGCCGCCTGATGAGAAATATCAAGTCTTGACCATATTACCCCCGAGGGGTGTGTATCATCTTTTAAGTTCTAGGGGTAGCTTGGTCATTTGCCCCACCCAGAGAGCCCTCATATATATAGCTCTACGGTTGGATGACAACTCATCCATCCAGGCCGCTTCCTAATTCCTTTGCTCTATAGGCTAGATTTTCTTCATGATTCTGTAGAGAATATGACCTCTGGTTGAATGGAAGCATTCATCGTTGCGTCGATTTCCTTCTCTTAACTTGTGTGATTTTCGTGTCTTTTTCAGGCTATTTTTAGGGTTTTTCGTGCATCGCTTTATTTGTCAATTTGGAGGCGTTTATGTTCGGATTTGAAGGATCGGATGGCGACTAGAGAGGGGGGAGCGAATAGGAGCCAGTAAAAATTCTTCTCAAAGAACCCGGCCTATACCCTAGTGAAAACCCGGTCACACACAAGCGATGGATCGAATCACACACCAATCGCCAAGACAACGAGGTTATGGATCAACCTCAAGTCCTAGGAACGATTCCTTGAAGCACACGCGGAAGCACGAAAGAAGGAGTGAGGAATCGAACCAAAGAGCAAAGCGACCGGGCTGCGGCGGACCGTCCCGGCCGGGAGAGGCGGAGCGTCCGCACGGGCCACGCGGACCGTCCGCCAATGTACCGTGGACTGTCCGCACAGGTACGGCGGACCGTCCGGCCTGGGCCGCGGACTGTTCGTTAAAGCCAACAGAACCTCCAGAAGCGAACCCCGAAAAACGGACCGTCCGCGGGGAGCACGCGGACTGTCCGCCAGGCACCCGCGGACCGTCCGCCCGCTGCTGCGGACTGTCCGAAACCACTTCCAACCAAAACTCGAAACCAAAACGGATCGAAAGCGAAGCCGAGCAAGAACGCGAAGAACACTGTGCTCGCGGACCGTCCGCCAGACCCTCGCGTACCGTCCACCAGGCACGGACAGAACTGAAAACAGCCCGACCCCGAATGTCAACACTCCCAATCCATCACTGGATCTCCCAAACGGTAGAAGCTGTTGAGACAAGAGTTTGGGGACATGTAAAGCATCAACCAAGGATGCTATACCCCAAAAATTTCGTCTGCTAACTCCCTAAATCATCGGGAATCGCGGATCCTTTGAACACCACCAAAAGCTAGAGCACCGAACGAAAATCCTTGAATCGAAGTGGTTTCCCGGCGTTTGAGGGCACAAGATCAATCACAAAGATGCACTAGACATCCATCCATGTTTCCCTCAAAGAAATCTGGGGAGAAATCCACTCAAATCCGCGGAATCACACCAAGAACAAAGGCACCAAAAACAAGCACGAAAAAGACCACGAAATTCACAACACCGAATCTTCTATACAAACCAGGAAAGGTTCACAAGGTCTAGCATGCCGCCCTAGCATCCATCCCTCTCAACAAATCTCTCATGAAGCTGTCATGCTAGCCTAGAGAAAATGGAGAAGAAAATAGTCCCGGAAAATGAGAAAGAGGAGGGGGGAAATGAAACCCTAAGTCGCGGAGAGAAAGCTCATCCACACACACTCATGGCTTATATATCGGGTCCCGCCGCTGTGGGAAATGACTCGACTACCCCTAACTCAACTACTGGAGATACAGCCCACGCAGGGGCATTTATGTAATGTTTGTGGGTCTTGCCATCGGACGGCCACGCCTTCGCCGCACCCCTCGTCCTCCCGACGCAAGCCATGCGATCCCGCCGCGTGTCCTCCACTTCGAAGCTTCCCGACACGCCCGGATCCCATCTCCGTCGTGTTGGGTCTTCGGACTTGGCTTTGAGGCCCAAATCAAGAAACCGTCCTCCGATGGTTTTGTGGGCAAACCACCAAACCCCGCGTGCTCGGCCCGGCCTCCCGGCACCGTGCACCGGCTCGATCGTCCATGACTTCGTCTTGCTCGTCTCGCCACCATGTGACCCGCACCTAGTCCCGCCGTCCACCGGGTCCCTCGAATCGAGCCTACTTGTCTCTCCATCTCCGGAGGCCCCTCAAGGCGAAGACCTTTCGCGCCCGTTCTTCACCTGCAACGACACGAACTAGGCCGCAGCCTACACTGCGCACTGAGCCAAGAGTCAGTCCAACACCCGTTGTCAATCACTCATCACTGAGGAGCGGTCATCCATCGACCACCGGGACGCTCCTGGTCCTCAATCTCCCCCTTGATGAGTGCATTGACAACACACAACGCGAAATGAAATTCAGAGAAAGAAAGTAAGAAGAAAGAAAAACAAAGAAGCTCAACTCATGACCAAAACCAAAGAAAGGCAAAGAAAGGTCACAAGCCAAGCAAAGCACAAACTCCACACTGAAAACAGCAAGAAAGCTCCCCCTGAACAAATGCAAGCTCCCCCTGAACATGTGGATGCAAACTTCCAAATTAGCTCACCTCTCCTGAATTTGCATTAAGCTCACCTCTTCTCCCCCTTGTTGACAATGTATGAATCAAGGTGAAAATGCAGGAATGTAAAACAACGCATATAAACATCTACATGAGCTTCTCAAATAGGCCAAATTTAGTGTCAAAGGCTAGAAATGAGACAAAGAGCACATATATGGATCATAACATAGTCAAAGCATTGCCACAAGTAATATATGGAAATATAGGCATGTGACAAAGCAAATTTTCAGATTTGAATAATTATACCAAAAGATGGCTCACTTCAAATGTAAAAGCCTATCCATGTCATATTCGAGCAAAAAACATGCATATCATCCAGAGATCATACAAGGATACCCAATTCTCTACAAAAGATCATTGCAAACACCCATAAAACAAAGCATGTCATGTTAAAGCTCATGAGCCATGTGTCCACTTCGGGGAGACTTCTCCACTGGTGAACATCATGCAACATGTTTTGCACCCATGTGTGAAAGATAAAACATTTTAAGCATAGACATGGTGGGTAGAGCATTTTTCAAGCATACACACTTCTTTTCAAGATTAATTCATTTCATGGTACATGAAGTGCCTTTGCGGCAAAAAGAAGCTTATGCTCCCCCATGAATGCAACATAGGCTAAACATTCACAATGATATTCGGCCTTTGGCCCAAATGCAAGCAAAAGGCATCCAAGCACAATCTAAGCATAGAAATCACATTTAGACCAAAACGTGACATGGATACACTACTACACATGAGTGGAGCACATTTCATCAAATTTAGTCAAGATTAGCATTTGATTCAAAAAGGGCTATCTCACAATATATATATCTCAAATATTCCAAGAGCATAGTCTCACATAGCCATTTCTCCACACATATGACCAATATCTCACAAATAGCCAAGGAGACTCAAATAAGGCATATAAAAGAAGCTCATCATCCTAAAATGCAATATGATACAAATGCAACATGATATATAACAAGATGGCTATCCTACCATGGTTTGTACATCAAACAAAGCATGTATATACATCAAAGGAAAAACATGGTATGATACATATAGTACAAAAAGGAAATCCCCCAAGAATCAACTAGAACGGGCAACAAACCCCAAGTTCCCCCCGCATGCGCACAAATGTAGCTTGGTCGAGAGGCTTTGTGAAAATGTCTGCAAGCTGATCTTGGGTAGGGACATGGCTCAACACAATGGTCCCTTTCTCCACATTGTCTCTCAAGAAATGGTACCTCACCTCTATGTGTTTGGTTCTGGAGTGAAGCACTGGGTTTTTCGCTACGCTTATGGCACTGGTGCTATCACAAAGAAGTGGGATCTGGGTGCACTCCTCACCAAAGTCTCTCAAAGTGTATGAAATCCACAAACGAACTGGGAACAACAACTCGCGGCTGCAACATACTCTGCCTCGGTGGTAGACTGAGCTACACTAGACTGCTTGCGGGAAGACCACGAAACCAACGAGGACCCAAGAAACTGACAAGAACCAGAAGTAGACTTCCTCTTGACTCGGCAACCAGCAAAATCCGCATCAGAAAAACCATGAAGTGAAAGAGTCGAGGAGGAAGAATACCAAAGGCCAAGACCAGGGGCAGACTGTAGGTACCTGAAGATCCTCTTGACGGCCTGTCGATGTGATGTCCTCGGCGAAGCCTGAAAACGAGCGCACAGACACACACTGAACTGTATGTCTGGCCTCGTCGCCGTCAAGTAGAGGAGGGAGCCAATCATGCTCCTGTACTCCCGCTGGTCCACTGGTTCTCCGTCCTCGTCCGCATCCAAAGTAGTCGTACTCCCCATGGGTGTCGACATAGGCTTCACATCTTGCATCTGGAACTTCCTCAGCATGTCTTTCGTGTACTTGGTCTGATGTACAAATGTCCCATCCTTCACTTGCCTGATCTGCAACCCGAGAAAGTACTGCAACTCGCCCATCATGCTCATCTCAAATTCCCTGCTCATCTCATCTGCAAACTTGGCAACAAGGTTATGTGACGAGCCACCAAAGACAATATCATCCACGTATATCTGCACAATCAACAAGTCATTCCCATGCTTGAGGAGAAACAAGGTCCTATCCACGGTACCCATCACAAACCCTCTGCTCACCAGAAAACCTCTCAATCTCCCATACCAAGCCCGGGCGCCTGTTTCAACCCATACAGAGCCCTTTTCAACCTGTACACCCTGTGTGGATACTTTTCACTCTCGAACCCCGGTGGCTGCTTCACATACACCTCCTCCTCTATGACCCCATTCAGAAAAGCATTTTTCACGTCCATTTGTAACAACTTGAACCCTTTATCCACGGCAAAGGCTAGAAGAATTCGAATTTCCTCAAGACGGGCCACAGGAGCAAAGGTCTCCTCATAGTCGATCCCCTCCTTCTGACTATATCCCTGAGCAACAAGTCTGGACTTGTTCCTCACAACCATCCCATTCTCTCCCTCTTTGTTCTTCCAAACCCACTTGGTTCCTATAGGATGGCAATTTGGAGGTGGTTCAACTAACTCCCACACCGGTTCCTCTCAAAGTTTTCCAACTCCTCATGCACGGAATTGACCCGGTTTGCATCAGATAAAGCGTGTCCAATGTCCTTGGGCTCAAAGGTGGCAACAAATGCAGCATGAGCGAAATGAGAGGAATTTCTGGACCTTGACCGCGTAGTACGTTCGTCGATGTCCCCAATGATCTTCGATAGGGGATGCACTTCTTGAATCCACCGGGGAGCCTCACGCCTCGAGACTACCTCCCCCTCAACTTCAGCTTCTCTCGCCTGGTCCTCTTGTCGCACCGTCGTTGTCCATGAAGTAGACGGTCCACGCTCCGTAGTGGTCGTAGGGGAGGTAGTGGTCGTAGGGGAGGTAGTGGGTACACACTCAGCTTCAGCCGCATGGTTCTCTCCATCATCATCTCCAGCTTCATCCTTCTCCTCTTCAAAGAGGTCCTCGGCCATCTCTTCATCACCTGCACATTCAAAGCCAAGAGAGGTACATGGCATTGTCTCGTCGAAGGTTACCTCGCAAGTCTCCATGATTTTGTTAGTCTCAAGGTTAAGCACCCTATAGGCTCTAGAATGATTAGCATATCCAAAAAAATCCCATCACTAGACCTAGCCTCAAACTTGTTGAGTTTTCCCTTCTTAAGAATAAAGCACTTCCAGCCAAAAACTCGAAAATGACTCACCTTGGGTGCCCGACCATGCATAAGCTCATAACAGGTCTTCTTCTTGAAAGCTCGCAATAAAATCCTGTTGGGAACATGACAAGCTGTATTGACCGCCTCAGCCCAATACCTCCTAGGAGTCCTGTGCTCATCGAGCATCGTCCTAGCCATCTCACAAAGAGTCCGATTTTTCCTTTCCACAACTCCATGTTGAGGGGGCACATAAGGGGTCGAATACTGATGTTCAAGACCTAGATCACGACAGAAGGCATCAAAACGAGAGTTCTTGAACTTTGAGCCATTATCACTGCGGATGGCTCGAATAGCATTCCCATGCCTCTCGTTTTTCAACCTCACGATCAGATCTCGAACAAAACCAAATGTCTCACTCTTGTCTTCCAAGAAAAACACCCAGGCATAGCGAGAGTAATCGTCCACCACAACAAGGACATACCACTTCCCACCCACCGAGCGAACTCGAGTTGGCCCAACAAGATCCATATGCAACAGCTCTGTCGGACGCTCGGTCATGACATCGGTCAGGGGTGGATGGGGAGTGGCTGCCATCTTGCCATGCCTACACGGAGCACAAACCAAATCCTTCTCAAACTTCAACCTCGGCAATCCTTGGACAAGGTCAAGACCACTCAAGCGGGAAACCAAATCAAAGCTCAAGTGACCCAACCGCCTATGCCATTTCCAAATATCAGATGAAGGACCGGCCATCAAACAGCAAGCAGGACCCAAAGAACGAGAGAAATCAACCCTGAAAATCTGACCCTCGGGGATGATCATACATACAAGATCACCTCGAGAATCCAGCAAACGAGACTCACCAGACTTGAAACGCACCTCAAAACCTTCATCAAGCAACTGATAAACCGAAAGCAAATTGAAACCCAAAGACTTCACAAGAGCAACCCTCTTCAACGTTACCTTGTCACTCACATGCACAACACCCTCAGAAATCACCCTTCCTCATCCATTGTCCCCAAATGTGATGTACATCTTTTCCTTCACTGGGGTGAGGCTGGAGAACCACTTCTTATCTCCAGTCATGTGTCGGGAACATCCGGAGTCAATCAACCAAATGTTCCCCAAGCCTCCTGCCTGTAGTCAGAAACAAGAACGAGAATGAGCTAGCGACTCGACACTGGGGTTAGCACAAAGAAAGTTAAACCAGTGTCGAGCCATCTGCTCAAAAGAGGGGTTAGCAAACATCATTCCCTTGCCACCAAACTTCTCATGTCCCATGGAAGGAGTACGAGCACCACGAGGGGGAAAACGTGGTCCGTAGTTCCTCTGGAACCCAAAGCTGAGATCATCTCCTCTAAACCCGTATTGAGGACGAGTAGGGGGACGTCCAGCAAAACCACCACGAGCCCGACCAAACCTCTCACCAGCACGCACACCATCATCTCTCCTAACAAACCTCTCACCACCACCTCTCTGTGGGAACCTACCACCCTGAGCTCCAACTCTACCAACACTCTTCACACTTCCCACACCCCGTGGAAGTGGCACTCTAGGCTCAGTAATACCATGAGACTGGCGATACCTGTTCTGGTTTGCTTGCTCCCTAGCAAGCCTCTCATCCCTCTTCCTCTTGTAGCAAAACTCTGCTAGATGCCTCTCCTTGCCACAATACACACACCTGAAGGGGATGGGTTTTGGTTTTGGCTCTGGCTTCTCTCTAGTCTTCTCACCCTTCTCACTCACAAACTTCACCAGTTTCTGGAAGTCATTTGTTTTAGGTGGGAATTTGGGTGGATCTTGGGTTGTGTCAAGCTTGTTGCAAAGGTGGTTGGGCTTTGGTGTGAAAGAGTTCTTGGGTGCTTTTGGAGGTGGGACTTGGATGTCTCCAATCACCTCAAACTCGGGGTTAGACTCAACACACTTCTCATACACACTCTCCCCACTGTTCTCTCCCACTTTCTCACCCAACTTCTCAAAACCCAAACCACGACCATCCGCTCTCTTGAACTCCTCAATCATGATTTTCAATTGAGGTTCCTGCCCAGACAACCAACCCAACACCTTCCTCAAATAGTCATTCTCCTCATAGATGACATCCAAACGAGAAGTAAGTTCAAGATTGCTCAAAGTAACTTCATCACAGCTAGTGCATGCATTGACAACAATAGATTTCAAAGAAGCTTCCAAAGTACTAATAGTAGAACGAGCATTAACAAGCTTAGCATGCATAGTAGGACATGATTTACAAGCGCCAAGCAAAGTGGGTCTAGCCTTAAGCTCATCATACTCAGTCCTAAGAGCATCTAGTTTAGCCAAAGTAGAAGCATTCTTCTCATTAAGCAACTTGATCTCATTCAACCAAGCATCACACTCAGAGAATTCAATATCATCAGAAATAGTAGGAGCAAGTTTCAAAGAGTCACTCTCAAGTTTCAATTCAAGCAACTTAGACTCTAACACTCCTACTTTCTCACTAGCATTCTCAAGTTGAGCCCTAAGATCTTTCCTCATCTTCTTAGCATCTCTCAACACACTATCACGGTTGTCAATCAAGCCATTCAACCTAGTGATCTCAGCAAGCAAAGAGTCGGGGTCACGATTTACCTCATCCTCCGAGTCGGAGTCACTGTCTTCCTTCTCGCTCTTCTTGCTGCTTGAGCTATGAGCCATGCCACAAAAGCCTTCAAGCGCCATACAGCTCAACCCACTGAGGTTCCGGCTTGCACTCTTCTTGCCCTTGCGCCTCCCGGTGTCTTCATCTTCACTGCTTGAGCTTGACTGCGCGTCGCTTGAGCTTGAGTCGACGTCGCTTGCACCGGCCACCATGGCTCTTGCCTTGTCCTTCTTGTAGCCGCCCTTGCTCGGTCGCCGCTTGTCCTTGTCCTTGCTCTTGGACTTGCTGAAGTGCTTGCCCTTGGAGGAGTACTTGTCTTCACGCCTCGGGTGCGCCTTGTACTCACTCATCTTGTACTTGTTCTCCTCCGCTTCCGGGCACTCAGCGATGAAGTGGCCGCGCTTGCCACACTTGTAGCATGTCCCCGAGCTCCGCCTTGCATTCCTCCGGCTCTCATGTAGTCGATCAAACCTCCTTGAGAGCAAGGCCAGCTCCTCCTCGCCCAAGCATATCAAACTCCTCATCCGGAATAGACATAAGAGAAGACAAGAAAAGCGTCGACGGGAAGGGTTAGCTTTGCCCTTTGATCCGCCCACAAGAGCAAGACTATGATCAGTCGAGCCCTCATGCTTGGATTGCAACTTCCTGTCAACCTCAGCCGACTTGAGCTTAGAAAAGAGGTCATCCAACTCAATGGTCAAATATTGCCCGGACTCCTTGATGGCCTCAACCTTAGCACCACAAACATTTGGGTCCAAGACATGCAAGAGCTTCAAAGCTTGATCATGCTCAGTGTAAGGGAAATCCTCAACATTAGCTTTCATGTTGTTCACGATGGCGGTGAACCTCTGAAACATCGCATCAATGTCCTCACCGGGAAGTTGAGTGAAGTTCTCATGTTGCATCCGGTAAGAGACAAAGAGGCGAGCCTTCACATGGTTATCACCACCGTGAGCAACCAACAACTTCTCTCAAATTTGCCAAGCAAGATTCAAATGGCGAACATGCTCAAACTCTGGATCACACAAGCTTCTGACCAAGTGATCAACAGCCTTTGCATTTGCCTCATACTTGGCCTTAGCACCAGCATCGGTCACCATAAGAGTATGGATGTTGACCGGAATAGCATATGTCTTGTCAAGCACAATAAACTCCAACAACTTGCCACGAAGAAAGATCATCATACGAGCCGCCCACTTGTGCTAACCCTTGCCATCGAAGTGCGGCGGACCGCCCCGCTCAACGTACGCCATCTTAGGATTCGAGACTTGTTAAAGTCACAAAGAATCTGGCACCAAGCTCTGATACCAATTGAAGGATCGGATGGCGACTAGAGAGGGGGGAGCGAATAGGAGCCAGTAAAAATTCTTCTCAAAGAACCCGGCCTATACCCTAGTGAAAACCCGGTCACACACAAGCGATGGATCGAATCACACACCAATCGCCAAGACAACGAGGTTATGGATCAACCTCAAGTCCTAGGAACGATTCCTTGAAGCACACACGGAAGCACGAAAGAAGGAGGGAGGAATCGAACCAAAGAGCAAAGCAGCCAGGCTCTGGCGGACCGTCCGGCCAGGAGAGGCGGACTGTCCGCACGGGCCACACGGACCGTCCGCCAATGTACCGCGGACTGTCCGCACAGTACGGCGGACCGTCCGGCCGGGCCGCGGACCGTTCGTTAAAGCCAACGGGAACCTCCGGAAGCGAACTCGAAAAAACGGACGCGTCCGCGAGGAGCACGCGGACCGTCCGCCGGGCACCGCGGACCGTCCGCCCGCTGCGCGGACTGTCCGAAACCACTTCCAACCAAAACTCGAAACCAAAACAGATCGAAAGCGAAGCCGAGCAAGAACGCGAAGAACACTGTGCTCGCGGACCGTCCGCCAGACCCTCGCGTACCGTCCACCAGGCACGGACAGAACTGAAAACAGCCCGACCCCGAATGTCAACACTCCCAATCCATCACCGGATCTCCCAAACGGTAGAAGCTGTTGAGACAAGAGTTTGGGGACATGTAAATCATCAACCAAGGATGCTATACCCCAAAAATTTTGTCTGCTAACTCCCTAAATCATCGGGAATCGCGGATCCTTTGAACACCACCAAAAGCTAGGGCACCGAACGAAAATCCTTGAATCGAAGTGGTTTCCCGGCGTTTGAGGGCACAAGATCAATCACAAAGATGCACTAGACATCCATCCATGTTTCCCTCAAAGAAATCCGGGGAGAAATCCACTCAAATCCGCGGAATCACACCAAGAACAAAGGCACCAAAAACAAGCACGAAAAAGACCACGAAATTCACAACGCCGAATCTTCTATACAAACCAGGAAAGATTCACAAGGTCTAGCATGCCGCCCTAGCATCCATCCCTCTCAACAAATCTCTCATGAAGCTCTCATGCTATCCTAGAGAAAATGGAGAAGAAAATAGTCCTGGAAAATGAGAAAGAGGAGGGGGGAAATGAAACCCTAAGTCGCGGAGAGAGAGCCCATCCACACACACTCATGGCTTATATATCGGGTCCCGCCGGTGTGGGAAATGACTCGACTACCCCTAACTCAACTACTGGCGATACATAATGTTTGTGGGTCTTGCCATCGGACGGCCACGCCTTCGCCGCACCCCGCGTCCTTCCGACGCAAGCCATGCGATCCCGCCGCGTGTCCTCCGCTTCGACGCATAATCATCAGACCAGTCCCTGCTTAGAGATGTAGTATGTCGAGTCAAAGATATAAAGTCCACAATTATTTTTAGTATATTCTCTAAATTTCTTACCGATACCAAACTTATAAGTTGTAGAATTAATTAAATTTCTAGTAAAGTTACACGGCCCAGAACATGTTATAGAAGTTTCTTCTAAGGCACATCTTTAAACTTTTTTTGTAACATTGTATTGTTTCAGCCTATAAGAGATGATTTTTTTATAACAATTGGATAAATGAGAGCCATCCATCCAGAGAGATTGTGCAGTGGAAAGACGATAAAAGTTTCTAACAAGTACATAAAGAAAAGTACTAGTAATAAGGTAGGATAAAATACCATAAGTAAGTAGAACCAATTCTAATTTAATTTAGTGTACTTGTAATTAACGTGAGTCATCCATCTAATGAAATCCAATGGTGGAAGTACTGGTAGTAGGGTAGTAGCAGGAAGTAGCAATAATTTTACTTATTTATTAAATTGACTAATGGAAAAATCTTAATACAAGGTACTACCTAGTACCTTTCGGTAATATCCAAGTACCAAAAATATTTTTTAATTACATTCCTCAAATCAACAATCATACCAAATGATAGGTTCTAACCCGGCGTTAGAACGTAGGATGGCCCGATCTTCACGGCAGTAGGTCTTGAACTTGAAGAACGACAATGGGGTAACGGAAATAGGATGGTAACTTACTGGAATTCGAAGATATCTTGCTGAAGATCAGCGGGTAACTAGCTTTATACCTAGCCAAGGTTGGATGCGACCCAAACGACGGGGAGAGAGACACCGAAACCGCGAGGACTTCGACTCGATCTCCAAACGACCGCAGAACCACAACCGGAGCTAATCCACACAAGGTGAGGCAGCCGTACTGGAACTCACAAAGCATGAATTAGTGGACCTCAGAGAGATCTCTTCACAAGTCCGAGTAGAACAAGGAAGAACAAGGGTGTGAGTAAGGCACTCAGGCAGCTCGGCTGCGAAATCACTTGGATTATCTCAATTCATCAAAAGTTGTTTTTAGCTTACATATGGGGGGTATTTATACTAGGAACAACCCTCCTAGGTGGGTGGAAACACGAAAACAAACTAAATACGTCGCCAATGTGAAAGGATCTCCCGAGATGACCTTCTGAGTAGTTTTCGCGTGACTATTTGACTGCTGAGCAGTCTTCAATGTTTCGATCATAACTTCTTCTAGGAATCTTCAAATGACGTGGGACTAGATGCGTTGGAAAGCTAACTCGATTATCTTTCCAACGGTGTATAGTATGCTATGGGAAACTTTGTAGATTGGTACAGTTTAATGCCCGAACTTATGCTTCAGGAAACTGCCGAATGGATTGCCGAATGGATTGGGAAATTGCCGAATGGATTGTCGATTGCCGAATGGCCTTGCTGAATGACGAGAACTTTGCCGATATTAGCTTCGTGAACTTCGTCTTGATGATTCTCTTCAACGTACCTGAGAAGTATCAACATACAAGACTTAGGTAGCATAAAGTTATCATTAGAATTGAGTTTAAGTTCACAAAGTAGTGCGTGCACCTTTTGTTGTATCTTTTTAGCTCGGCTACGTGTGATTAGTCCTGCAGGTGTTGGTGTAGAGGTCGGCAAAGTGGTCGGAGTGGTCGATGACGCTGGCGTGTGCATATCATCCTCCCTTCCTTGAAAAGGAGTCGTCCTCGACTCTAACTCTTGTATTCCAAAGAGTTGTGCTAGGCAAAGGACTTGTACTGTGACAACAACGTAATCTTTGTCCTCCAACACAGCAAGGTGTTTCAATCTATAATCATACAGACCAAGTAGTAGCCTTGTAGGTGGAAACATAAATAATTTGAAGTCAAGTTTAGCTTTCACCTCGAATGGATTCTTAGAGCAAATAGTGAATGTTGAATGCCTTGGCATGGTCATATCATCCTCCCTCCCTTCAAGAAAAGTCGTCCGCGACTTTTGTTTACCCGAAAATAATCTAGACAAAGCGAGAGGGTGGATGCACATCATGATTCCAATAATCCTTTTCTTTGTTACGTTTTACTTGGTCCATTATGATTCAATTTCACAATATTAGCTTTTCCATGTATGAAATATTCTCTCACCCTTGGGAAAACTACAAATAGCTTAGAAGTTGGAAGCACAAGAATTTCTTGTAATCCAATTAATTGATTCATGTTATCATATTTCATCTTTGCAAGATCGAATATACCAAGAGACGTGGAAGAAGCATTCTTAACATTCTCATTGCATGATTCAATGATGTATTTGTCAAACTTTTCATCAAATCGATGTTGAGCATTCATGGTATTCCAAAAATTATTATGGCTTAAATGATTCATGAGTTTAGAAGCATACTGTCAACCTTAATGCTTCTGCAAGTGGGCGAGAAACTTTTGTGTGCATGATCCATGCTTTGCACATGTTTTCTTTCTTTCCATGGATGGAATGCACATGATGGTAGCATTAATTGTTTAAAATCACAAGCATCAAGTGATAGTTGTATCTCAAGAAATTTATCAATGTGTTTTTCACTCAATGGTTTTGACTCTAAACCAGCAAGCATGTCATATGTTACACAAATTGCATGAACTTGGAAGATATTTACAACATGATCTCCAATTAAAATAAAAGTAAACTTGCAACTATGAGCAGTAGTCAAATCACTCAAGGATGTCATCACAAAAATTTTCTCAAGTATTTTATCAATAAGGATAGGCATGTCAAGCATACACAAACAATCAGTAAGATATATCCTTGCAACCAAAGCAGTACATGTAACCAACCGAACAAGATGAAGCATGTTGGTATATGAGGTGTTGGAAGGATCATTCAAAGCACAGAGACTCTTATCAAAGTAAAATTCATTACTTGTTTCAACATGAGATCCAGTTAAATCAGCACAAAGGTTTTGATTATGTTTTATGGCTGAAACATTATTATCATGAGTATTCATTTCTTTGTTATCAAATTTATTTACATGGATAGTATCAGATATATGAGTGCAAAGTATTATATAAATGAACCACATCAAAGCATAGAAAAAATCATATATGACTGAACATTGCTTATCAACTTGAAAATTTTCAGCAAAGGTATGGTCATGTGACACTACAAAATCAGCACAGCTATCATGGTCAATTTCATTAGAAACATGTGCTTTATTAGAATTACTCACCACTAGACTTTGCAAATCCAAATCTGAATTATTTTCATTACCTTCATGAATTTGTGGTGGTCCAACAACCATGCATGACATTTCTGAAATATTACCACTTCTCTCGTCATGGTTCATGTTTTGGGAAGCAAAGAATTGATTCGGCTGAATGGAAACCTTCTCATCTCTCACAACAAGTATGGAGCTGTCATGAGCAGCCATCTTTTCCTCATTCCCATTGCAAACCTGCACATGTGAAAAGACAACTCTAAAAGTAGAGATGGGCGTGTTAGTTTCAAAAATATCCTCACATGTCTTGCATTCTATCTCTCTGTTTTTCAGTGGTGTATCCCTCACGCTCTCATTAGTGGTACTCTCAATATCATGGAGGGTGGAATCGCACAACTCTCTTTTGTATTCACTCTCTTTCCGTTTGGTTATGTGGCCTCTCAATTTCACATGGGTTTTGATGCACAATTACTTCGGTGTCCAATGGAACAACATATTTATATGTGTCATACTTCGTCATATTCTTCAATGGCATTGGGGCAGCGATTGTTGCAAAAGAATCAAGAGCTGAAGCACCCTCAAATGCTACTAAACTTGCATCACATGAAGGAGAAGCTTGAATTTGTATTGCCATCAATCTGAACATTATGTCGCTTGTCAGACAATGAAATTTCAGCATCACTATCCATTGCAATCACTTGATCTTCTTCATCAAATCTTGGGGGCTGATCATAATTAACTTCTTGATTTTTTTCATGAACCTGCATCACAAATGAAACAAAACTAGAAGAAGGTGTTATGATGTTAGTATTAAATAATTCCTCACATGAATCCTCTTCTTTTTCACTCATTTTGACAATGGGCTCACTCAATTCTTTTGAATCCCCTCTCCTAGCCATCATTACTAATCCCTCTTTTCCCGGTTTTTGGGTATTTTGCGGCTGTGGGGTTTTCTTTGGCTGTGGAAACTCTCTCTCAATATGTTTGTGGGTCACTCGAAAGTGTTTATCACTCTTTCGTTGTCTTCTTTTCAGATCATTCTTTAAAATCTCATGAGCACCTTCCCGATGCCATCTGCTATGACCAAAGAGACCACCATGAGAGTTGGTTGGGCTATGTCGTTGTAGAGCACGATGGCGTGGTGTAGATAGACGTTCATCTAACATCCTCTCCATGGCCTCCACAAATGAGTTTCCAAATTGATGTAACTCAGATCGCGTGATTGGTGATTCTTTTCCTCTATGTCCACCACGAACACTTGAAGTTGGTCCTGCCATGTTGGGGGCAGCAAGACAAGGTGGAAATATTATGTGGAAACAAACAATCTCACCTCTTACTTACCGAAGTTCTTAATTGATCTCAAGGACTGTGATGGTGCTGATGTGGCAGCCCCAACAGAGGTGGTAGAGAGGTCGTAAGGATTACGAATCGGAAGTCCCGGTTCAGGTTTTAAGGTGGAGCTATAGGTGGCTAACAAGGAGGGCTTACGGTACTGTCAACCAAGTGAAATAATGTGCTCAAAATATATGAATTGCTGCTATCAAGAACACCACTAAAAATATGCAATCTGAAAATTTCAGCAACACACAGCAACACGATTCCCCTTCAAACTCTCTTCTTCTTCTTTCTCTTTTTTTTTACTCTTACTTTCTCTTTTTTTTTCTCTTTTTTTTTCAGAACTCTCTTCTTTTTTTTTATACTAACAGGGATGCGAAAAAAAAACAAATGAACAACACAATATATATATAAATGATGCTGACTAGCAACTAGATGAACACAAACACAAGGAAAAACAGTACCGCCAAAGGGTTATAGGTAATTTTTATGGCTGCGGATCGTAGGATAAAACAAAATATATGTGATAAATGATCAAAGGGATAAATGTATGATGATGGTAAGACCTACCGTGTCAACGAAAGCTCGATACCGGATGATAGGTTCTAACCGGCGTTAGAACGTAGGATGGCCCGATCTTCACGGCGGTAGGTCTTGAACTTGAAGAACGACAATGGGGTAACGGAAATAGGATGGTAACTTGCGGAATTCGAAGATATCTTGCTGAAGATCAGCGGGTAACTAGCTTTATACCTAGCCAAGGTTGGATGCGACCCAAACGACGGGGAGAGAGACACCGAAACCGCGAGGACTTCGACTCGATCTCCAAACGACCGCAGAACCACAACCGGAGCTAATCCACACAAGGTGAGGCAGCCGTACTGGAACTCACAAAGCACGAACTAGTGGACCTCAGAGAGATCTCTTCACAAGTCCGAGTAGAACAAGGAAGAACAAGGGTGTGAGTAAGGCACTCGGGCGGCTCTACCGCGAAATCACTTGGATTATCTCAATTCATCAAAAGTTGTTTTTAGCTTACATATGGGGGGTATTTATACTAGGAACAACCCTCCTAGGTGGGTGGAAACACGAAAACAAACTAAATACGTCGCCAATGTGAAAGGATCTCCCGAGATGACCTTCTGAGTAGTTTTCGCGTGACTGTTTGACTGCTGAGCAGTCTTCAATGTTTCGATCATAACTTCTTCTAGGAATCTTCAAATGACGTGGGACTAGATGCGTTGGAAAGCTAACTCGATTATCTTTCCAACGGTGTATAGTATGCTATGGGAAACTTTGTAGATTGGTACAGTTTAATGCCCGAACTTATGCTTCAGGAAACTGCCGAATGGATTGCCGAATGGATTGGGAAATTGCCGAATGGATTGTCGATTGCCGAATGGCCTTGCTGAATGACGAGAACTTTGCCGATTCTAGCTTCGTGACCTTCGTCTTGATGATTCTCTTCAACGTACCTGAGAAGTATCAACATACAAGACTTAGGTAGCATAAAGTTATCATTAGAATTGAGTTTAAGTTCACAAAGTAGCGCGTGCACCTTTTGTTGTATCTTTTTAGCTCGGCTACGTGTGATTAGTCCTGCAGGTGTTGGTGTAGAAGTCGGCAAAGTGGTCGGAGTGGTCGATGACGCTGACGTGTGCATATCACCAAATTTAAAAATGTACTTAACAATCTTGTAACAAAGCTCATAATAAGAGAGAAATGCATATTAAAAAAGGTTTCTAGAAAGGAATTGGTTCTATTCAACTTGAATAACTTTAAGCATTTTGATAAATGTTTTCTTGTTAAGAGGATTGAATAAGCAGATAACTGCTTGAAGAAATAAAATATAACTATATCAGTGTGAACAAAACAGAGGTCTTGGCTATTTATAATGGTCTTCGAACAGATGCCATTTCTGTTGATGTTCGCCCAACTAGAAGCATGGTTTTTTCCCTACCGGAATCGGGCCGCAAACCTTGGGAACCGGGTGAACCGGTCCGGATCAGTTCTGGTTCCGACCGGTTTGGAACTCTAGAGTTCAAAAAATTTTTTGAATTCAAAAAATGAAAAAATTCCAAGAAAATCCCAAAAATACTTCTAGTTGCAACGAATTTAATGGTGTCAAAATTGTTTAATATTGAACAACAGTTCAACTTCTAATGCCCGCAAAAAGTACTAAATGCGCTAATATTTGAAAAAATATGACGCCATTAGATTTCACACACCTTGAAATATTTTTATAAACTTTTCTTTTATTTTCCGTTTTTAATTCAAATTTGAAAACACATCAAATTCTTCACTGATTTAGTTTTTTTGTTCAACTACTAGTTACTGGTTCAACTACCATTTACCGGTCAAACCGGTTCAGAATACCGATCGAACCGGTCTGCAAACTGAATGAACTAGGGATTTTGATTTGAATTTTGAATTTCTCCGATGTTTGGCGGTCTTCCGGTTGACGGTTTCGCATGAACGGTGGGGGGGGGGGGGGGGGGGGGGGGGGGGGGGGCACGACTAGAAGAGGCCCCTTACAATCCATGGTAGGGAACTGAAAATACTTAAATTGGGCACAAGTACAGCCGTACAAGAACAGACGATCACCGCAGGCATTTGTGACAAAACCAACCTCCTTTCAGTGGCTAGAGTCTCCTTACGAAAACATGCAGGGTACTACTAGTATCCAAACAAATTGGTCGGTGAAAGAATTTGTCACTGGTCGGTGAAAGAATTTGTCACTGACAGCTCATAGTGGAGGAGTTCAGGTGGCCACTTGAGCTTGCAGCGGGTTCCGACTTTGGCCGTGACGCAGCATTAGGGACAACGGCGCAACTTGCGGTTTATTTGGCTCCTTTCCCAAGTTGTGGTGGTGTAGTGTCTTGTTGTGTGTGTTGTTCGTGTGCGTTGTTTGTGTCATTGTGTGTGGTGGCGTTTGCTTCGGCACGTGATGTACGATTACTACTTCTTCTTAACTAACATGGTGGTGCTCCTGTCTTTAATTTTTTTAAAAAATAAACTACTGGTACTCCACATTAACTTCTCGAACGACACAAAGCGTCGCCTGCGGTGGCACTTCACCGACCTTACCGTCACAACATTAACTATTTGTTCAGGCAACCCAGAAGTAGTAAAAAAGAAATGCTCTCACTTTCCCGTCATCTAGGAGCCCTTTCTTTACGCTTCCTTTACGACTTGTTCTCCGATTTGATAGTCGTATTATTAGCAGCGGTTGGGAGTGGGAGGGCTCCGCAAGAAACTAGCTGTAAAAGAAAGATATTAGGTAGCTAGTATGTTGTGAAGTTGTGATGTTGGGCATGCTTCTAAACTAGGGGATCTCTTTTACGACTTGAGTCTTGTAAATTATTATCACAATGCAAATAAATAAATCGGATAATCAGCATTTTAAAAATAGCCGTAGGTATTGGCTATTCTCCAAATCGTATAAAATGTACAAATGAAAGAGATCAATTTTAAAATAGAAAACGTAAAATAGACATAATGTTTTCTTCATAACATATTTTCATGCAGTTGATGGTCAAAGTTACTTGTTGGGCACCATATGGGTTAAAAAAAATTGCGTTAATATATGGACAAGCTTCTTATGAAATAAACACGGTAAATAAACGGAATCTCAAAGCCATGATACCAGTACGAGTTTAACCTTTTTCATATGAAAATATTTACAAAAGAGATCTAAACCCATGTACAATGGCCCAAAGGACTTCTGTGCTTACTCACAAAAATGGGCAGTGCAGTCTCACTTTGGGACTTTAGAAGTTCCATGTTATTTTTGCATGGCCACCTAGTTTATTTAAGTATAAATTCATGGCTTTCTCGTGGTATATGTAAAGCGAACCATGTAGGAGTATACTTTGGGGCATGTTAAATAGCATTTAGTTAGTACATTAATATCCACCAGCTGTAATTTCTGTGCAACGTTCAAAAAATTGCATATGCCACAAAAGGCTGGCAATTGAATTCAGTGATCAACAAAAAGACAGAATTGTTGTTCTAGCCATGACCTGGACCCAGATGCAAAAACATGTCCTTGCTCACGCATTTCCAGTTCCCCTCCAAAAAAAGGGCCAAATCCACAATTAAAAGAATACTAGCAGAAGGTCTAAAAAAAATACTAGCAGATGAGACAGGGACAGAGGTGATTAGTTCCAATTCCAACGCATTTTGCCGTGCGGGCCGGCCGGCCTGACCCCCACTGACCCCGCCCGTCGTCCCCGCCCGCTAGCCGCTGGACCTTGCGGCGCGCGTTTACAAGTAGCAGTAGCTGTTGCAGCCCAGGCCATCCAAAAGTTACCCACACCAAAGGCCACAGCTCACCCCCAACGGGCGCAAGAACCCAAGAGCCCGGAGCCACACCACTCACTCACACTTCACCCGGGAGGCGTGACCGACTGACCGAGTGCGTTGCCGAGAGCAGAGCAAAGCAGAGCAGAGCGGGCGGAGCAGAGGAAGGAGAGCCATGGGCGAGGTAATGCCCTGCGCCTCCTTGGTCGCGATGCTCTGTCTCACTCTGAGAGAGATCTTGATGTGTGTGGTTTTGATTGTGTGCTGGTGCAGGAGGAGAAGGCCAAGGAGGAGGCGGCGGCGGCGGCCCCGGCCGACAAGGGTAAGGAGGCGGGGGAGAAGAAGGACGACGGGGGAGGAGGGGAGGAGAAGAAGGAGGACGCCCCGCCGCCTCCTCCGCCGCCGCCGGAGGAGGTGGTGATGCGGGTGTTCATGCACTGCGAGGGGTGTGCGCGCAAGGTCAAGAAGTGCCTCAAGGGATTTGATGGTAATGGATTTAGCTGTTCTCTCCCCTGCTTTGCTATAGTGCCGTTGTGTTCATGTTTTGTTTTTGTTTGTTTTTTTGGAACGGGGGAAGTGTTCATTGTTTGTTGGATTGATTTTTTCATTTCCGAGTTTGTAGGGCATTGCGCTTTTGGCTTGGTTCTTCTTGCACGCTTACGGAAATGATGTTTGAAATCTGCACAACTTTTTTGGTTGGAAATGTTTTGCCCTTGTTTATTTGAAATCCGGTTCCGATTTTTGAATGACGGAGTGGATTCTTCCAGTGGCTTTTGTAGTCTATCAGGTCGTTTAAAATGTAACAAGTGTTGCTTTGCTGCACCACTTTAAAGGAACGCTTATGCGCCTCTTTCACAAGGTGCCAGTTTGAAAATTTTGCCGTTTTTTTTCTGGGTCTGCTACCCCTTTTGCTCTTTGCACTTGTGCATCATGTTTCATATTCAGCAAATGGGCGCGTCACTTGTTGGTGGATGTTTTGTATTATTTTACCATTAGAGTTCAAAGTTTGAAATAAAAATTTGTAGTAGTTGAGCCTGAGCACTTTTTAAGCCAAATAATGTGGGCGTTTTAGTTAAATTTGATAGGTTTGGTGAACAAATGCTTGCCTGTAGGAGACCACTCTGCCTCACACGTGCATCCTGTGTTAGTGCTCAAACAATTCAGATCCCGAAATTTTAAACGCCCAATCAGATATCCCACACTGCAAACCATTGAATGTGTTGGTGTGACTTCATCAATTGAGTGTCCAAGCCTGAGCACTGATCTTGTGACATGCAGGTGTGGAAGATGTCAGTGCAGACTCGAAGGCACACAAGGTTGTTGTGAAGGGGAAGAAGGCAGCTGCTGACCCAATGAAGGTGGTGGAGCGTGTGCAGAAGAAGACAGGTCGCAAGGTTGAGTTGCTCTCGCCAATTCCACCGCCAAAGGAGGAGAAGAAGGAAGAGGAGAAAAAGGAAGAACCTGAGCCCCCCAGAACTGAGGAGAAGAAAGAGGAGGTGGTTCTCCTTACCTAGATAGTTCTCGAACATACTAGCATTGGCAAATTACTTCCAGCTTGGTGCAACATCAATTTCGCTTCCATTCTGTATTATTTTTTGTTTCTATGATTTGGAACTGACACATTGATGTTTTTGTTTTGTACCAAAGCCCATGGTGCTTGCTGTGGTGCTTAAGGTGCATATGCATTGCGAGGCCTGTGCGCAAGTGATCAAGAAGAAGATCCTCAAGATGAAAGGTACAGATTTGTTGCCACGTCTCCCTCTTATGGTCCCTCCTAATGTAGCTTTCTGTTAGTTCTCTAAAGTCTTGTTTCGTGATGGATGATGTTTTATATTTTAGCAAGTTACATTATGCTGTCATCCTTGGACCAATCAAGGATGATATGTCTGCCTGTGAAAACCTGATAACTGTTGCAATTTGTGCTTCAAACGATAGATGCTCTGCTTTGCTTCCCTTGTATATACCTGATTACTGTTGTTGCAATTTGTGCTTGTTAGGAGATATGCTCTATTTTTTCTCTTGTATATTGTGTTCGACCAACAGTTACACTTAACATGGGTTACTAGTAAAATATCACAAAAAATTCAAACAGATTTACTGCTTCAAATTCAACAAGCAGCACTAGTTTTCAAAAAAAAAACATTAGAACAGTGCAAATTTTATTGTATATTAAAGTAACCCCCCAAATAATTTGCATGTTATTCTGCAGGAGTGCAATCTGTAGAGGCAGACCTGAAGGCTTCTCAAGTCACTGTGAAGGGTGTGTTCGAGGAGGCCAAGCTAGCTGATTATGTGCATAGGCGCACCGGCAAGCACGCCGCTATTGTTAAGTCTGAGCCTGTTGCAGCTGAGAGTGGTGATGATGGCAACGGCAAAGATGACAAGGCAGCCGAAGGCGGTGAGGAGAAGAAGGATGATGGCAAGGAGGAAAAGAAGGATGGTGGAGACGCCGGTGGGGACGAGAAAGAAGCGGATAAACAGAAGGATGAAGGCAATGGTGGTGATGGCGAAGAGAAAGATAAGGACCCTGCAGCCGTGGCTAACCTGTATATGCACTACCCAAGATTCAACCACCCGAGTGGATACAGCTACGGCTACCAGTACCCACCTCAGCTCTTCAGTGACGAGAACCCAAATGCCTGCTCTGTGATGTGAGAAGGCCAGTAGGGGATTGACTTATCCCCTGATTTTGGAGGCGTAAATGCAGGTACAAAACCCTTGAGGGTTAGTGATATTGGCAGCTTGCTTCAGGAAATTTGAGGGTCGAGCTATTTTGGCTACTAGTTTAAACCTTTTGTCTTCTCTCCTTGGTTGAACTTTTTGTCTGGTACAAAGTAAACTCTGGGCTTGTTTGTGGACAACATGTTAATTATGTAAGTGTTAATGACTAGTAGGGTTTTGCGTTGTACCTTTTCAGCTTTGCATTTTCCCCCTTTTGTAAAAAACTGTATTATATATGCTAGTTTTGATATAGTTTGCGGCTGCTCAATAGTCGGTCGTCAGGAATAGATGTGGGCTTTCTCAGTTAAATTTGCTAGCGTCCATCGTAAAATCCAGCTGTAGTTTTTTCTTTTCGGCTTTTTTAATAAAGATTTTCTTTTCGGCTAACAATGCCCTGTTTGAGGAACATAATGTAATGTGGATTCATTTTCTTGCTCCCTTTCAATCTGACCCAATTCAGTGCCATTTTTTAACTTCTTCCTGTATGTAGGAGGGATTTTTGAAAGAACAGTGAAAATTAAGGATCGTCCCCGCTGTTTGCAATGGAGTAACAAAATTTCCAAGCCTCTCTATATCCCTGTGTCCGACGAAGTAGGATCGGTAACAAAGGAGGGAATAGAATTTTGACAATGGCCACCACTGGTGCCATGTGTGGTCAGGGTTCAAAGGTACTCTAGCAGTAGTTAGAGAGGAGAGAAGTGCATCTCATGTGCGTCTGGGTCCATCCATCCACCCATCACCCGGGCTCCCAGGGCACCATCATGGCTAAAAACACAGGGCACATATATAGAACCCAAGCAGTCGATCCCTTTCACCCTATTCCTTTTTCCCAAAAGAAATCCAGGTATCATAGGGCTAGTCCTATTCCTTTTTTCTCAAAAGAAATGCAGGTATCATAGTGCTAGTTTTCTTCCCAGAAATTTCACCAAACAACCCGTCACATCAAATTTCTTTTCACTGATTCGGAGTATTAAATGTAGATTAATGACAAAACTCATTCCACGACCCCTACCCTAATTTTCGAGACGAATCTAACGAGCCTAATTATGTCATGATTAGACAATGTCGTGCTACAATAAACAATCTCTAATGATGGATTAATTAGATTTAATGGATTCGTCTCGGAATTTCCGGTCCATTCGTGTAATTATTCTTGTAAAAAATCTACGCTCAATACACCTAATAGACTTTGAAAGGAGACCAAAAGTTTCATTCTGACAACTAAATAAGATAGCTTGGTGCTAGTAGAATCTGCTCAAACAAGAGGGGGGTTGATGGTGCATGGCTCCGCGTAGGGATGGATTCGGATCGGATACGCACGGATACGAATTCGGATGTCACTATTTACCACCTTTTATTTCGAATTCGGATACGAATACAAATATTATCGAATACGAATACAAAACGGATATTTCGAATTCGGATTCACATTTAAATACTTCCTCAATTTATAGTAATTGATCAAATCTTGTTACAAGTAGAGAGCAAATTATGATCATTATACATAATAGATATCTTATTGCAAATAACATATTAATTAATTAATTAATTAATTAATATCAAAATAAATATAAAATAAATAATTTTGTAAATACATAAACATCTTTTATTAGTAAAAATAAGTACATAAATACATTTAAATGTAATTTATTTATTTGCTAAACATGTATTTAAAATTACTATGATTAGACACGTCAAAATTAATTTAAAAATATCATTATATAATTTAGTAATATTAGGTTAGCATAATTAGTTAGTTGTCATTTATATAGTTTTAATAGTTAAAATGGTGTAAATAATTATTTTACTAGTAATATTAAAATTAACATCATTTGTAATTAGCATTTAGTAATATAAATAAATTTTAGATGGTTTCTATTGGTGCTTTATTTTTTGCGGATACGAATAATGTCGGATATGTCGGATTTTTGTCGAATATTTCGGATAATGTCGAATACGGATAATATTGAACACCGGATTCGAATACATCCATCAGACATCCATATTAAAAACGAATACGAATACGAATACGAATACGAATATCCATACAATCCATCCCTAACTCCGCGGTTGCTGCAAACGGCTTCCCTCTGAACCGCCGGCAGGAAAGCTGTAAAACATCCAGTCCAGTGGCCCTGCACTGCACTGCAGGTCTGTGGCCGTTTCTTGGCCCTGACGGTGAAACAGAAGAGGCATGGTGCCATGGAGGTAGGGTTGGGTGGTGGGATGCAGTGAGCCAGCGACTTGACCCTGCAGGCATGCCCATCTGCTCGTGTGGTGGCCTGGTAGTAGTAGTGGTAGCATCAAAGTCTCGTGATCTCCCCGCGCCCGCTCCCACTGCTCCGCACTCAATGCGGCTATAGTGTACCGTGTCGTCGGCCGTACGTACTACTAGTGTACAACCTCGCTCGATCATCCGGCCGGAGTTTACACTGTTCATTTTTTTTTCTCCAGAGTACATCGTCGGCACAGGATTAAAGGTAGAATCAACAAGACCATTTCATCCATTATATTTGAACTTTCTGTCGAAGGTATAGGATTAAATCTATTTTAACAATGGTTTGAGCTTGGTTTCTGTATAGAGTCCAAATTAATTAACAACCTTCGTATCAGTGGAAAAAACTATGGGACCGATGTTTGAATTTGGCCCTTTGACCAGGTATAAAAATTAAAAGCTGTTACAAAGATTGTGGTCAACTTGGCGCCCTCGGAGGGGTTTTGAAGTTTGTGGTGTTGGTAGAGTTTGTTATTGAAGTCGTTCACGTGGACGTTACAGTGTGGTGGATTCTGCTACCACTATACCTGGTCTACACACATGTGAGGGGAAGAAGCCCAAGGTGCAACCAACCACGGATGGAATGAGTAAGCGCTGGTCCTTCCTCTGCTGAGTGCTGACGACCAAACAGATCGATGAACGTGGAGCACTGGTACGTACAGGCAACTAGGCAAGTGTTGTCTGTTGTGTGTGTGCATATGCGTGCAAGAGTGTGCCCGTGTTGGCAGCAGCAACGTGAGAGTGCCGCAGCCGGGGTCCGGGCGTGCATGGAGCTACTAGCTGACGTGCATGCTGCTGGATAGAGATCGACGCTGCTGCTGGAGGGAGAACGAGCGGGAGCCGAGCGAGACTGCGGCCAAAAGGAAATCATCATTCATCTCTCCACCATCAGCAGGTAGCATGCGGTGGACAGATCGAGCTGTAGGAGAGCAGCTAGCTAGCGCGGCCCATATATGCGGTCGGTCGTGGCATCGTCCTCGACAGCGACGGCGGCCGGGAATGCTGCCGAGCGGCGATCGCTAGGCAATCCCTTGCCTTGCGCCGGCCGGCCCTATAGCTACCTGCTATAGCTGATGATGGACCACGCAAGCGGCCATAGCACAGCGCAGTGTGGTCCGGCCTCTAGCTTCCAGTATTTTGCAGAGCCGTAAGATCGCCAAGGATTTACGTGTCGGGCCGGGGGACGGCGGCCCGCCGGGTACTTACTTTCGCCGCCGGCCATTGATCGACCGGCCGCCCCGTGCACATAGACTAATCAGTGCAGGTCGATTTATAGGCGTGTGAAGGTTTTTCCGTGCGCTGAAAACGTGTGTGGTCGCCGGCCTGAATCCGGTACCGGCGACGTACCGCCGGTATGATGATGGCGATGACGCTGCGGAATCGCAAAGAGGACGAACGAATTTCGCCCTGGCAAAATGTCCTGGGATTCCCGTGTAGATATGCTTGTTGCTATGCTACTGCAATTGCCCGTGCCGCCAGTGGTGCCCTAGGCCAGGGCTGCTTAATTGCTACTGTGTCTGTGTGTGTACGCTCGTAGAAAAGGACACCGTTTGGGAATTTTA
Organism: Cenchrus americanus; assembly: GCA_947561735.1. Taxonomy (NCBI): domain Eukaryota; kingdom Viridiplantae; phylum Streptophyta; class Magnoliopsida; order Poales; family Poaceae; genus Cenchrus; species Cenchrus americanus. The sequence goes on along the minus strand of OX387241.1, from coordinate 94,232,040 downwards.
CTGATGATGATGCGATTCTTTTCTGCAGTGTTGTACCTACATACGTCACGGTTCTTGTGGCTACTGCGTACCACGCAAAACAAATCCCGTGTTTGTATAATTATTATGCATATTTCTTTAAAAAGGGAAAATAAAGAAAATGGGATGTATAACGAGCCTCGACAGTGGTGCTCGTGTTTTCTTGGATTTAACCGGCGCTTTTCTTTTAGTGACGGGCAACATGTTCGTCGACGGCGAGACGCTAGTATGACTTTGTCATTGTTTAAAGATGCTAAAAGAGATAGAATTGTGTGTATTCATTATTCAATTTGTAGGGGAGGAGTGAGATGATGTTGAGATTCTTTTCCGTAGTGTTAGTACATACATGTCGTTTCTTAGTTGTGAATGAAGTTTTTCTGTTGTCTAGTGGTAGAAGAAGGTGTTCAGCCTCCTGATTATCTGATTTGGATCCTATATACATCAAAATCTTTTATTTCTTTTCCATTAGTGTTCTAGGCTTCTAGTTCCTCGCCAAACTACCACATAAGAAACCAGTCATCCAATAATGCAAGCCTTTCTTTTTTCCTGCACTTTTGTTCTCTTTGCTTTATGGAATATATACTGTGTTTCAAAGAGTGGAAAATGGTGACCATCCGCATTGCCTCGCATGCATTGCAATGCGATGTTGGTGTACGATGATCTGAACATGCATGGCACCATTTTCGATGCACTAGATACGTATGTACGAGGTCAAGCACCGCATCATTGCTTCCTTACCTTGCCTGCTGATGAGTCGACTGATCGAGGCTCTCTCTCACGCACGACGACGACGACGACGGGTCTGTGTAAAGGAACGCTTCAGGGCCAACCAACAATGGACGAGTGAGCCTGATGTCTGATGAGTCGATCGAGAGGCTCTCTCTCCTCCCTCCAATCATGCATGATGATCCGCATAGAAAGACGCAGACAGGGCCACAGAGCCCCCAAAAGCATTTTGGCCCAAGTGAACAACTGCAGCACGGCCCATGATTTGACTGGGGGAAATCCCATCAGTTTCGGAGCCCTTTTTTCCTTTTGTGACAGAGGCAGGGCCCCCCGTGCGTGGCGTGGCGTGGCCTTGCTGGCCGTCCGAAAGAGGGTGACCGGATCTTGCTGAGTTGATGCCGACTTGGCAGTTGGCACCAATATATGATTGTTTCAGGAAGGCAAAATAGGCTTCTTGGTCCTTGAACTTTGCACAAAGGGTCAACTTCGTCCCTCAACTTTCAAAACAACCAATTTAGTCCCTCAACTTTCGTTTTTGGGTCAAACTCTTCCTTATACTAATATGTGGCTCCATATTGGTATGAAACTAATACAAAAGGTCCATTTTACCCTTGGCTCTCTTCTCTCTTCAATTTCCACCTTTATAATTTCAACAATGTACGATCGAAAATGAATATGAGGATACATATGTTTGCCTACGAATTATGAATACATACATGGAGCATGTATAAGTGTATAACATACCACGAGTATGTGAGCACATGTTGATTTTAGAACACACATTAAGTTGTAGTATACCAAAAAATTATGAGTAAATATAAATTGTTTGAGTACATATATTTTGCATATCAAATTCATACAAGCATATACATGACTTTAATTAGTATGGGTAGATACACTTTTTAGAAACAATATTTTGTGTTAGTTCTGAAAAATATATTATTAAATGTATGTATTAATTAAGAGAGTATGAGCACATACACGTTTGACAAAGATGAGCCAAGGGTAGAATGAATGTTTTGCATTAATCTAATGCTAACATGGAGCACCACATCAACACAAGGACGAATTTGACCCAAAAATGGAAGTTGAGGGACTAAATTGACCACTTTGAAAGTTGAGGGACGAAGTTGACCCTTCATGGAAAGTTTAGGGACCAAAGTGGCTATTTTGCCTTTCAGGAACGCCCTCCGTTGAGCTACTCTACTGCAGGATTTTTTACCGTCAGTAACCGCTCCAGTTACCGCGGTAACCGTTGTTACCGCTGGGGTACGGTAATGGTACCGAGCGGTTGCAACCGCTACCAAATTTCAAATTTGAATTTGAATTCAAAAAATGAAAAAATCAATAAAAATCTCCAAAAAATAGTTCATGATTTGTAGAGTCTGATGGTGTTGAAAGTTTTCAAATTTGAGTGCATTTGTTATTTATTTCCAGGTTTAGAAGTTGTAAAGAAAAAGTAAAAGAAAATTCATGGGCCGGCCCGTTAAGGCCTATGAAGCCCAAATGACCTGGATGACCTAGAAGCAGCTCCCAGCATGTCACACCCAGTTTTAAAGGCAAAACCGAATGCATAGATCACGTGTGCGCCAGGATCAAGTTACACACACGCTTAGACATTATGAATACCAAAATCAGTGCCACACGATTAAAGAGTTATTACAAACCATAGTCTTAAACGAAACTTAAATAACGAGTTCTCGCAGCGAACAAAATGCCTCCACAGGCAACTGATTGAAGACTACGCACACCTAGAACTCCTGGAAATCTCCTGGAAAATCTTCAAAGTTCTCCCGTACCGAGCGACAATCCGGTATTGTAGATGCAAGAGAATAAACAAGCGTGAGCACATGACGTACTCAGCAAGAGAGAACAACATAACATGCAAGGCCATATGGTGGATGGCTAAGGTTCAAGCAGTTAAGCATTTTAGTTAATCAAGTTTTATTAGCAACCTGATTACTAAAGAGTGTAAGTTCATACCAACCCAATTAATAAGATATAAGCATCATAAATAAAGAATAAAACAGCAATTTAAATATCAAAGTTCCATAATTTAATCATGTGAGTGTCCAGGCCGCTCTTGACCGTGAGCACGGCTAATCGATTAGTTTAACACTCTGCAGAGGTTGTACATCTTTACCCACAAGCAACGTAAAAGCTCCGAAAAACTTTGGACCCAACCATGCGGTGTTTGCAAGGCACCATACCACACTACCGAGGTGTGATTGCATAGGGACACTACATGGCCTTTAGAAAGGTTCCCTAGCAAGTTATGACCCACAAGGTCCGGATCAGTTAGCAAGGTATAAAGTCCCCTAGCAGGTCGATACCCCACCATAAAAAGAATAACTCACCCAACCCCCTGCTAGAGCGAGTCTATACCCCACAGTACCGCCGATCCCTTGTCCTTATCAGGTAAGACCATCCCAAGCTAAAGTTCCTAATTATTCAGCCAAGACCATTGCCCATTAGTTCTTGTGGTTGTACTGTTTTCCTGGGTGGTTCTCCATGTTCCGATTAATATATTAAAATGGTCTTGTAAAGTAAAAGATCATAAACGGAACATAGAATACTAAAAGTAACCAAGTTTGATTAATACCAATCCCAGTTGAGCATGCTAAGCAATAGCTACCACAAATTAATTTAATTCCCGGTAACAAGGCAAAGGTAGTAAAAGACTAGGCATGATCCTTAATAGGTTCCCATCAAATTAATGCAAGCGGAAAAGTAAAGACAGTGAGTTTAAATGCATGTTATGTAGGACAAGCGGGTATGCATCAACGAAGACTTGCCTTCAACAAAGCCTTGCTGCTCAAACTCTTGCACGACTTGATCTTCAAATCCCTCGAACGAATCGCTCTCTACGGTCCACAATCATCACATACAAGCATACAACAAGAACAAATAAGAAACAATCACCAAACAGATCAACATTAGCATAAAACTAATCTACGCTTCGAGACGAACGCGTGGACATAAAGAACGCTAAAATCGGAGCTAAAACGACCAAGTTATGGATTAAAGAAGGTGCAAGGGCTAATCTGCGAAGGTTTGAAAAGAAAAAGGGCTAAAATAAAGAAAAAGGACTGAACTGCAGGGAAACTTCTATGGTGGAAGGGTATATATGTGAATATCGGAAAACTTGGGGGGTTTTCCGCAAAACTGCCAGGGCTGGCGGGGGTTTGACTGGCTGACTCGAGCTGACTCGATCCAGATCCATTGGATCTAGATCTGATGGCTGCGGTGGCTTGCGGGTTTAAGAGATGGCGGGATTCGATCCGACACGTTGGATCTGGATCCAACGGCGCGGGACGCGAGCAAGTGGCGGGGCGGCGGGGTGCGTCGGCCGGCGGTGAATGGCGGTGGGCTCGCCGGCGAAACCCTATCTAGGGTTCCCGGGCTCGATTCGGTGCACGGAAAACACCTAGATGCAGCGCACGGAACAGCGAACCCATCAAGGGCGGCGCTAGCGGCTGGAACGTGGCGGAGACGGCACACGAAGCGGCGGCGCGGCTCGGGTAGCGGCAGAGCTCCGGCGAGCAACTGCGGGCGGTGTGAAGCTCGGGGTCGACGACAAGCAACGCCGGCGGGTTCCTGAAAGGATCGAGGCAATATGGCCTAGAGGGGGGGGGGGGGGGGTGAATAGGCCTGCACACAAAATTTAAACTTTTTCTCGCGAAAACATCGTCGTACTCCGAACCTCCGAGATTATTCTCGGAACCTCCGAACAAGGCAGCCTCCGAGAATAAACTCCGAACTTCCGGCAGCTGTTAGAACAAAGCATAAATAACTTGAGCTGCGAATAACTTGATGAAAACCAGATCTACTAAAATCTAGGAGGTACTTAGGACCTAGCAAGAAGATTTCTAAGCAAAGGACAAGCTAGGAAGGTACCACAAAGTTGATCGGGAGCAAACCCTAATAGATCTAGTCAAGAACAAGCATGAACAAGTAAGTAAACAAGATCAAGCACGAGACAAGGATTTATCCCGTGGTTCAGCTCGCCACAAAGGCTTGCTTACGTCCATGTTGTTGAGGAAGCCACAAAGGCTAGGGACCACAAAGGTCAACTCCTATCTTACACCTATCACTTTGGGTAATAGGTGGAGGCTTTCCACTAGAATCACAAAGGGTAATACAAACACCTTGGAGCTTCCAAAAATCGGTTTGGAGAGCTTCCAAGAACCTCTATCCGTCTAGGAGCAAGGCTCCAAGAGTAATAGATCCACCAAGCTTGCTAGGGTTCTTCCAAGTGCTCAAGTACCAAGGAGAGAGATTGGCTCACTAACTCACTTCAAGAATCCACTCTCAATCAATGCAAGGCAAGGATTTGGAAGAGAGTAGGTTAGGAGTGAATGCAAGGTGAGAGAAACAGCTTAGAACGTCGTTACGTGCGTGCAAAGGTGGGAGGAAGAAGATAACCGTTGGGGGACCAAGGGGTATAAATACCCCCGCATCCGGAAACAAGAACGGCTATATTCCAGAGTTCGGAACCTCCGAGAAAAATCTCGGAACTTCCAACTTTTGAAAACTCTGCAGACTGTAGCCCGTACGGTCGGAACCTCCGAGAAAAAGTTCGGAACCTCCGAACAACAAACAGCAGGGGCAAAACAGCTGCAGGACACTTCCCTTGGGGTGAGGATTAAGGTTTAAGAAAGATGGATTATGAGCACTTGAAACCACCCTAACTCACCATTAGTATCCCTCTTGATAGTACGGATTGCCCTATACTCAAATTCAAAAAGTAAAATAAATAAAACTCCTTCAAGTAGCATAGGCATCCTTCTTTAATCAGTTGAGGGGTCTCCAATCTTTCTTTTGCACCTGTGATAATAACTCTATGCTGCACAATAGACTCAAAGGCTCATTAGCTCTTTAATTGTGTGGTCAACATCACCAAAACCCTCATAGGGCCTGATTGCACTTACAATCTCCCCCTTTTTGGTAAATGTTGACAACCCAATTAAAGTTTACAATTTAATTTGAAAGATTGAGCTTTTGATGATTTGAGTACAAGTCTCCCCTCAATGTATGCATGTACCTTTTGAATAGGGTGAAATGTCTTAACTGACAATTAATTTGCATACATTGTGAGTAAAAGTGTCAAGAAAGTTGTACTCAAGCCATCGAGGGGTGCAAAAGAAGTGTAGCAGATAATACGTGATGCATATGCCATGTGAAAACAATCAGAGAGTTATCTGTCAGCAGAGTTCGGAACCTCCGAGAAAGTTTCCGGAACCTCCAGGAGTTGGAGCCTCCAGAAAAATTCTCAGAACCTCCGAGGTCTGCAACAGATACTCCAACAAACAACTATACACAAGCAGAGCAACAATATGACTAGAAATAGCAGCTAGATAAAGATAACAGCATCCAACACATCTAGCCCTATTACATCCATCACAAAGGTTTTAAAGTTTGCAAATCCCACAAATGACCATGACCAGAACCTGCTTGCCAATAGAGGCGAACTAAAAGCTTTACAGCAGTTCAACATTAACCACCAGGAGTTTATGAGAGAATAGTTAGCACTCTCATCTCACCAAAAGAACAAAAGAATTTCTGTTGTTAGCCAGCCACCAGAAGAAGCTCCAGGTCTTCAGATTCTCCTCAATCTTCATATCTCTCCCCCTTTGTCAACAGTTTAACAAAAAGGAGAGGAAAGAAGAGAGGAAGTGAGAATAGTACCTAGGTAAATCACTCCTCATCACTGAAGTCAGAGGCATCCTCCTCCGCTTCAGGGACTGTGCTGTCAGATCCAAAGTCAGAGCCAGATCCAGAGGACAAGTCTATGGGCCTTCTGACAGGTCTTCCAGCAGTGGCCTTCCTTCGTACCCTACCACCAGATGAAGAACCCATGGCCTTCTTACCAGCAGCCTCCTTCCTAAGTCTGGCCATCTTGGCACCGAGTGGCTCAGCATCTTCTTCATCTTCCTCAGAGTGAGCAGCAAGCGTATCTTCAGCCATAGGACTGGCAGGCTCATTCTCACCCTCCTCCTCACTAGTAGTATACTCTGGAAAATCAGGAAAGAGGGGTGGAGGATGGTGCATGGCATCGAAAGACAGCCCCTGGTGCTTCAGCAGCCTGTTCATATCCTCCCTGAGCTCAAACAGCTGATGTGATGTCCATCTGCAGTACCTCCAGGTGTCCCTCACCATGCCCCTCAGCTTGTGCAGTCCAGCAGGCATGGGTGCCTTGCTGGGTCCTTCTTCTCCTCCTTCCGGGACCGACCTTGTCTTCGCTTGGAGCTGGCCTTCTTCAGAATGTGCTCCTCCACCACATGCTGCTTCTTCTGATGCTGCCACTGTTTGACCTGGTAAGATGCATGCTCAACATCCTTCTTGAAGCTGACACCTGAGACTATCTCTATCATGTACATAATGTATGGAGCATAGGGTAGGTTGCACTTCCCACTTTCTGTCACTTCCATCAAGTTGTACCAGATAAATCTGCTAACAGAAAAGGGTCTTGCCCCTGGCAGCAACCTAGCTAGCAGATTTGGTGCAAATCTCCTAAGGCTGGTTGAGTCACTTCTTCCTTTTGGATATATGGTTTCCCTAAACATGTTGTTGAGCACATAGTACACAGATTTCAAGGCAGTGGTGGAGCCATCTGCCAGCTCATCATACTCATAGGTAGCAGCAATCTTGTTGGGGTTCATATGAGCCTCAAAGTGAATGATACCAGCCTCCCTGTCCTCCTTGCTGAATCCAAAAAGCCTAGCAAATGTGACAAAGTCAATCTTGTAGTGCACACCTTCAGTCATCCAATGTATGGTCTCCTTGTTGTCTTCATGGAAGAAGGTTGCATGAAACTGAGCTAAGACTTCTATGTTCCAGTCATACTTGAAGCTCATGATATCTCTCATTTTGTACTTGTCCACCAGCTCAAGTACATCTTCCTTTACTGGTTCCTCTGCTGCCTCTAGATGTGTAAAGTCAATCCACTTCATTTTGATCAGCTTCATCTTGGTATTCAGGACTGTCTCATAGAACTTGAAATGAAAAACAGACCAAAACCTATAGTCTATTGCTGCCATCTTGGGGTTCACATATGTATTCTCTTCTCTGGCCTTCTTGACCAAGAACCCTGCTCCATCATAATTGGTGTGCTCAATGTACACAAAATTATCATACTTCGTTGGAGGGTATCTCTTGAGCAGCCCCTTGTGATACTTCAGGTAGGTGGAGTCTATTTCCCCTAATGGCATGTCATCCTCAAGCTCTATGGAAATGGTCTTTCCCTCTGTGCCTCCATTGTCCTCTACATGAGCAGCTGACCCAGATCCTCTCCCTCCTGACAGACTGCCCCCTTTGCCTCTCCTAGGGGTTGCCTTCCCTCTGCTGCCACTGCCACCAACAGTTGCTCTTGCTGCAAGTTTGAAAGCTCTTTCACCATCAGGTGTCTCAAAAAGTGGCCTCTGCCTCTTGGTATATGTCTTGTCAGCAGGGGTGCCAGACATCTGCCAGGGAGAAACATGAGTAGCAGATAAGAGTGGGATCAGGACAGATAAGGACTGTGGATCAGGATAGGCATGAACTTCAATTGATTAATCTCCAGTGGAATTTTGAATCATAGACTGTCACTTGTTAGCACAGACTTCAGAACCTCCAAGGATTTTCTTGGAACCTCCGAAGTTAATGTACTGACAGAGGACAGTTTATTGATTCAACTTTTAACTGAATCTTAACCAAAAAGCAGACATGATAGAATTTTGGCTTACGACAGATATGAGATAAAGTGTTGCAGGTGAAGTGAAATTCAGTGGAACTTTGAATCAAGGTCAGCCTACAGTAGGTTACAGGGTTCGGAACCTCCGAGAATTTTCTCGGAACCTCCGAGACTCGTCAACCCTTCGCATTCGAATTTTGATTCAACTTTCAACTAAACCTAAACTACACTTGCATCACAGGCATTCAGGACAGGGCACAAGGCAACTTTCTACAATACCAAGATCTAGAATCCTAAGAACACATGGATCTAGGAACTAGGGTTAGGGTTTTGTCTGGGATTACCTTGATTGGGATGAAGAAGATGGAGAGTGATGATCTTGAGATCGACAACACAGATGCGTAGAGGCGCAGAACGAGGCTTCTTCCTTCTCCTCCGTACAGAACCGAGCGGATCTAGGTCTTCTGGAGCGGTTCCTTCCTTCCCCCTCAGCTGCGACCCATCAACGACGAGAGATGCACGGCCTCGCAAGTGTGACCCACGAGGAGCGCGGTCAACGACGGCGAGGGAAGCGGTGGCGGTGGCGCGGTGGAGGAAAGAGGTGCGGTGCGGTTGACATCGTGAGAGAGAAAGAGAGAGAGGGTAAACTGGATCTGAGAGAAATGACTGCGGTGAAAGGGAACGGCGGGTTTACCCTAGGTAAGGGAATATTCTCTTCAGATGCTTTATTCCTTTTAACTCCCCTTCAGTTGAGACTGAGCGCTAAGACTGTAAAGATTGGAACTTCCGATGATTTTCTCAGAGCTTCCGAGGCCCGGAGCCTCCAAATATTTCCTCGGAGCTTCCGAAACTTGAATTCCAGAGACAGTTAACTTTTACTCCTTTGAGATTTTGAACTTTCTATCAACTGAGATCCTTAGGTCATGGTACCCTTGACTCAAGTGGCTAGAAAAACAAGCAAACATACATACAACTATAGCCACTTAAGACAAGTTAGGGATAAGAAAATAGATTTTGAAAAACCTTTAAGATAGTGTTTTCACACACACTTTTTCAAACAAATTTTCAAAGAGAACTAACAGTTTGAAGCAAACAAATATGGCATGCTAGAGGTCAAACCACGCAATGAGAATCAAGAATATTTAGTTCATTCCTTAAGCTACAAAACCTTGACTCATCGAGAGGTTTAGTGAAGATATCGGCTAGTTGTTTGTCGGTGCTCACATGACTTAAAATGATATCTCCTTTGGCTTCGTGGTCTCTCAAGAAGTGATGACGGATGTCTATATGTTTTGTGCGAGAATGGCTTACGGGGTTGTTTGCAAGCTTTATGGCACTTTCATTGTCACACAAAAGTGGGATATGGGAAAAGTGACATCCGTAATCTTTTAAGGTTTGCTTCATCCAAAGTAGTTGAGCACAACATGCGCCGGCTGCAACATACTCGGCCTCGGCGGTGGAAAGGGCTACTGAGTTTTTCTTTTTAGAACTCCAAGACACAAGAGACCTACCAAGGAATTGGCAAGTCTCCGATGTACTCTTTCTATCTACTTTGCAACCGGCATAATCGGAATCCGAATAGCCAAGTAGATCGAAAGTGGAGCCCTTAGGATACCACAAGCCAAGGTTAGGGGTATGCACTAGATATCTCAAGATTCTCTTTACGGCCATGAGATGGCACTCTTTCGGGTTAGCTTGAAATCTAGCACACATGCACACACTAAGCATAATATCCGGCCTAGATGCACATAAGTAAAGAAGAGAGCCGATCATGGAGCGATATACCTTTTGGTCCACGGATTTCCCTTCTTCATTGAGGTCCATGTGTCCATTGGTAGGCATTGAAGTCTTGATAGGCTTTGCCTTGTCCATGTCAAACTTCTTTAACATATCCCTTGTATACTTGGTTTGACATATGAACGTCCCTTCTTTAGCTTGTTTGATTTGAAATCCGAGAAAGAACTTGAGCTCACCCATCATGGACATTTCAAACCTCTTTGTCATCACCCTACTAAACTCTTCACAAAAAGTTTCATTAGTACTACCAAATATTATGTCATCGACATATATTTGGCACACAAAAATATGACCATCAACTTTTCTAGTAAAGAGAGTAGCATCGGCTTTGCCTATCTCAAAGCCTTTAAGCAAGAAATCCTTAAGGCATTCATACCATGCTCTTGGTGCTTGCTTTAGCCCATAGAGCGCCTTATGGAGTTTGTAGACATGATTAGGACGCTTGGGATCTTCAAAACCCGGTGGTTGCTTAACATATACTTCTTCGGAGAGTGGTCCATTGAGAAATGCACTCTTGACATCCATTTGATAGAGCTTGAAGTCATGATGGGCAGCGAAAGCTAGTAGAAATCGAATTGCTTCAAGTCTTGCTACCGGTGCATATGTTTCTCCAAAGTCTAGCCCTTCAACTTGGGTGTACCCTTGAGCAACCAATCTTGCTTTGTTCCTAGTCACAATACCAAACTCATCTTGCTTGTTCCGAAAGACCCATTTGGTGCCGATGATGTTTGTGTTTGGTCTCTCCACCAATTCCCACACTTGATTTCTTTCAAAGTTGTTCAACTCCTCTTGCATGGCCACCACCCAATCCGGATCCTCAAGAGCTTGCTCTAACTTGGTTGGTTCAAGAGAGGAAACAAACGAGTAAAATGCACAAAAATTCTTAAGACGAGATCGTGTTGTTACCCCTCTCCTTATGCTCCCAAGAATATTGTTGTGACACCCTAAAAATTCCATCACTAAAATCAACTAGCAACTTAAATTAGTCTTAAGGATTTAAAGAATTTAAATTGCTATTTAAATTAATAAACTTAGAGACAACAAGTGTTTGTGCATCATCAGTTGGCTTGCATGGTTTTTGGTTGCTTGTGTGGTTTCTAAAAAGTTTATAAATTTTTGAGAAAAGGTTTGAAAGAGTTTTGATTTGAATTTCAAAAGAAATGTGATTTTAAAATGAAGTTTGAAAAAGAAAAAGAAAAAAAGGAAACCTTGCCGGCTCCCCTTTCAGCCCAAACGGCCCAGCGACCCGTCTAGCCTCCCCGCGCCGGCCCGCCTCTCCCTCTCTCTTTTTCTTTTTCTCTTGCTGTCGCTGACACCCGGGTCCCACCTGTCAGCCTCCCTTCCCCCCTTCCTTTCTTCTTCCCCCTGCTCACCGGCCGTCGCCGCAGCCACGCGGAATCCGCCGTGCCCCCGCCTTCTCCCCTTCCTTTCTCTCCCCTGCGAGCACGCCAATTAAGGCAATTAATCCCCCACTCAAATCCCCGGCCGTTTCCCCTTTTCCCCTTGCCTTCTTTACGCCCGGACGGTCCGCCGGCCATCAATGGCAAGCCGCCGGCCGCCCCGTCCCCTTCTCGCTTCGCCTTCCTCCCTGCGCCCCTACTTAAGCCCATGCTCGATTGCCTGCGCCCCCTTTGCACCCGCAGCACATCACTCCACGCACGTGAGCCCAATTCCCCAACGCTGCTGCCTTAGGAACCCGCCGCCGCCGTGCAAGCGCCGCCGTCGGTGAAGGATCACCTCCGCCGCCTCCCTTCACTTCTCTTTGGGTTCACCAGGGGCTCATCAAGCTCAATTGGCTGCAGGTTCGCGTCCTCGGAGCCTGTGGGCGCCGCGCCTCGTCCACGCCGGAGCGCCGCCCGTCCTGCCGCCGTTGCCAAGCCCCGCCGCCGTTGGATCCTCTTCGTCTTCGAGCTCGCCCGCTTCACCGTTTCACTGTGAGCAATAACCCCTGCCAAATTTCCCTTCCTTTCACGCACAGCAGCGCCTCCACGAGCTCGGCCGGGAGCGCGCCCGCGCCGCCCCCTTCCGGTGCCGACCGCCAGTGAGGCACGATCGCCCCCCTTGACCCCTTGGTCACGTGCGCATGCGCCCGCACTACGTTTTGCACCGGCCCGTGGTCGGAGAGGTGGCCGGGAGCGCCGTCCGGGGCCAACGCCGGCGAGCTCCCGCCGCGCGCCGCCGCTCTCCGGCGACGCCGCCGCCGCCCATCGCTTGCAAGCGTCCGGGGCCGTTCGATCTCGCGCGGATGGCCAGGATCGCGTACCCCTTCGTTTAAACGGGGGCGGTCCACCGTGGACCCGTGCACCGGGCGCACGGTGCGGTCCACGGCGCACGCGCGTGTCCGTAGCCGTTGGTTCTGAGATCCACGGTGCCGCCCTGGCGATTTTGATTAAGAGCCCCTGAGCTTTTATAGTTTTGCAAGCCGGTCCTTCCATCTTTGAGAATTCTTACGGATAGGTCCTGATTTTTACGTTTTAGCCCCTAGCCAGCCTAGATTTCTTTAATAAAGGTCCTTTCCATTCCTTTTAGCATTTAGACCCCTCTGTTTAATTTTATAATTATGTTTTAGCCCTGATTTTATTTATAAAAAGCCCTGTAAACTTAGTTTTCTTGCAGATAGGTCCCTGTAACTTGTTTTAATCATATCTTTCTCGTTTTAACTCCGTTTTCAGCGTTCTATATACCGAAATGATCGTCTCGACGAGTAGAATCTTTTAAACAGCAAATTTACCAGTTTTGTTACTATTTGGTGTACTGTTTATTTATTGTTTGTTGTTCATGTTTGACTCATAGATATCGTGCCTATTTCGTCTGAGCTCCCTGTCGGAGGTGATCAGGAAGAGCCTGTTTTCGAGGAAGATTTCACTCAGTTTGTAGAGGAAGGCAAGTGGCTTTCCCCCTCTGCATTATCTTTTTGAACCTATGTCACTGCATGCTAAACAATGTTTACTATTCATGTTGCTATGCATAAACCTGATGGGCAAACACCTAGTTAAGGACTTGACTAGATACTTTACCACTTAACCTTGATCAACCCTGTTTAAACAAATGCTTGGGGTAGATAAATGCTTAGTTTGCTTTACATGAGTTTGGTTATGCTTTGTTTATGTTATACACCTCAGTTTTGTTTATATAATGTGCTTATGCTTAAAACAAGATAACTTGAATTATAATCGGAACATGGAGAACCACCCAAGACAACAATACAACCACAGTCCACATGGCTCTGGCTTAGCCAAGTAATTAGGAAGTGGGTTAGCTGATAGCTCTTTCCCGAGAGGGGCACAGGGGGCTCGGGGTTGAAGGGGTATAGCCGGTTCTTTTGGGGTAGCGACCTTGGCTAAGGTGCGACCACTAGGGAGGGTTATGGTCCACCCCGGGTCAGAATCGTTGCGAGCTATTGGTTTCTCTTCTTTCCTTTGTAAAGGCTTCGTAGTGGACCCCTAGCCACTCACCTTGGAAGTGTTTAAGGGTCTAGCTAACCCGGGCAAGATGGGGAACACGAACTGTGGGTAAAGTGTACAACCTCTGCAGAGTGTAAAACTGATCGATCAGCCGTGCTCACGGTCAAGAGCGGCTTGGACCCTCACATGATTAATAAACTAAAAGATTAATGCAAATCATGGGTTTGTGGGTTTGGTTTGAGGTTTCTTTTAAGGATAAGTGGGTTGGTATACACTTACACCTAGTAATTAGGTGCTTTCTAATAAAACTTGACCAACTTATAAAATGCTTACCGTTGTGAACCATAGCCTATCCTTGATAGCCTTGCATTGTTTCCCCCACTTACTGAGCACCAACCATAAGTGTGCTCACCCTTGCTTACCGCTGTTCAGAGGAGAACGTCGGAGGCGAGGACGAGTACTGGAGTGACTACGAGGAGTTCTAGGGCATGCGGATCCCCCAGTCATCATGCCTGTGGAAGTCAAAGATGGAGCTGCTCGTCGCTTAGTTATCGTTGTGTTCGGACCTTCGAGTCCACCTCTCTGGATGTAATAATGGATATCGTACTGGTTTAACTCTTGAACGATTTATTACTGCAATGGTATTACTCTCGTTTTGTCTATCATGTGTGTGTAAAATGATCCTGGCGCACACGTGAGATGTATTCGGTTTTCCTTGTAAAATCGGGTGTGACAAAGTGGTACCAGAGCCGTGATGACTGTAGGTCGCAGCCTTAGTTAGAAATGGACGAAATTAAGGATTCATGTTCTAGAGAACCTTATCATGCTTCAAATCATCTTATTTACGCATTAAAAATCTAATTTAATTTTTGTTTATCATTTTAAACTGTCATTTTGATTTATTCTGTACTCTGAGATCAGTTTTGCTTTGACAGATGGCTAGAACCTACATGACCCCTCGCAAGAGCACTGGTGGGCGCTTTCCCTCTGGACAGCTGGCTCCTCGCCATCGTCTTGAGGATGTTGAGGAGGAACCAGAGGAGTTCCAGCTAGAGGTTGAGGTGGAGGAAGACCCAGAGGAGGTCCAGCCGGAACCAGATGAGGAGGATCCTGAGGAGGTTGAGATGGAGGAGGAGGAGCCAGATGAGCCGTTGGAATAGCCACAGCTGTACGATGGCACCGTGCTGGAGGCAGACGCTGATGGGGACATTGTGATTCCACCGGTGCCTGTGGCAAATGAGGAAGCACCCCTTGCACATGTTGATCCAGTGTCTGATGGTGAAGTAGGTGACTCGGATGACTCTAGTGATGACAGTGTAGGTGAGGAAGATGGTAACAATGCTGATGGCAACCCGGAGGAAGATGAGGATGAAAACCCCCGCTATCACGGAGCAGAATATCACAAACATTCCACTGAAGCTGAGAACGGACAGTTTTGCATTCTTCGTGGGAGGTTACCCGATGCACAGGATATACCATAAGGCCTCTCTACGTGACTAAGCACTTCGGCGAGCCGGGGAATGAGAGACTACTACACTGCGAGTCTACATCAGGAAGCCCCTGAATGATACAGAAGGCTGGAGGTATCGCTCATCTCACCACAACACGGCTCAGTTCTCCACAGATGATGCTGCGGTGAATGATGCAGCAAGGAGGGCACTCTGGTCAATCTGCAATGCAATTCGGGTGCAGCTGTTCCACTCAGAGTATCGCCATGTGCCTCGTCGTGCAAGTGGCACAGATGTGACTGTGGTGCCAGCAGGAGGCAATGATCGCATCGACATCTTGGCACGTGTGACTGCTGCCCGGAACACAGATCTGGAGGGGGCAAGTACTAAAATGAACAAGTATCATGAGGAGTTGCAGGCTGCTCAGGTGAAGATAGCACGTCTGGAAGCACAGCTGGCAGGACAGCGACTTCCTCAAGAAGTTATGACGTATCAGACCACAGCTTCCCCTCCGCGCAAGAGGCTCTGTTACGGCTCCGATGAAGCTACTACTTGTCTTGGCTAGGATCCTAGGATACTCACCCTTATCATTTACCTTTTCGCTAGATCGTTCCTGCGTGAACGTATTGCTTGTAATAATGAATGCTGTTTGCAAACATGTTTGAGTTGGATCTTTACTTGATTGTGAATTGTATGGTGGAGTGATGACCACTATGCAATCAGAATTTTTAAGTTAATTAAAGGATGGTTTGGGTTTTATCGGTTGTCATTGCTTAATCTCTTATGCAAGTTTGATTGGATCAAATCTGTTTTCGCAGTCATATGACATACCAGTAATGATTTGTTTATAACTCAATCTACAGAACTCCAAATGACATGAAAGCAGTTGGGTTAGTTCACAAATTTAGAGGATGAATTTCTGTCAAAAATTCAATGGTATACAATACATATTCTGGGAGTTATGCACAAAGTAATGAACATGTCAGAATCTGTAAATTTCTACTGATACAGTTGCACTGTTTGAATTTTATCTCGAGTTATAGATGTCCAAATGAGGTGATTCCAGTTGGGATAGTTCCATAATTTTATACATCATAATCTGGTAAAAATTTGTGGTCATTGGATAATTACACAGAAAGTTATACATAATTCTTTGAGGTCAACAGAATCTGTCCTAGCTGAAGAACATGCTGTTATTTCATTTTGAGTTATCCTCTTATGCATTGATTTGAGTACTGTTAACACCAAAATTTGGTAAGGAGTCTGACTTGTGGGTCCAGCTCGATGAGGAGTCCATCTGCCGGAAGGAAGGTTTCTTCAGATGCATTCGGCAGAAGAATCCGCGGTCGGCTGTCTGCTTCCGTTCGGCGAGAGAACAGTTGAGCTGATTTTTCGGGATTGAACGGTGACGTGGCTCAAGCAGGAAAAACAAATGGATGGATAAGCGATCAAGCTTAGAGATAAATTAGGTATCAAATCCATTCGAGGTTGTACCTGGCAGGGTATAAATATGAGCCCTGAATGTATGTAACAGATATACGTAATCATTCTCAATACAAACCGGCCTTACGCCAAACCCTAGAGTCCATTTGTCGTGTCGTCGAGTTCTTCGAGAGGGTTCATCGATCCGTCGACCTCCGTGAGTACCGGCAACCTTGTATCATATCTAGTATCATGCGGTGGATTTAGATCTGATGCAAGTAGTCTTGTTACCATGCTTAGTGTCATGCGGTAGATTCAAGCTTGGTTCAAGAGGGTTTCTTGTTAGGTCATGAGCCATGCGGTAGGCTAAGATCTAGCTTGAGGCTAGTTATCGGCTCTATTGGATTTTGGCAAGATCCAATAGATTCATTAAGTTACCCCGTGTTGCTTTGAGTTTTGCTTTATGTTTAAATTCATGTAACACCTTTTGCCCAATTTAGATGGGTTTGGATCGGCTTTATCCCTTTTGATGATCCTTATGCGAGTCAAGTTCGACCCTTTGGCTATTTTAACACATGGATCACGTGCTCCTTGATAGCCGAAACCGAATCGATCTAGGTTGTTACGTGTTGCGGGTTCAAGCTTGCCAATGTTTGTATAAATCTTGAAAGAACTGAGTATCACGCGGTAGATGCAGGTTTTGGGTTGCTTTGGAGCTAGTCATCCGGTGGATTAGATTTCAAATCAATCTGATAGATTTATCTTGCTTGGTAATGTTCGTTCCTTCTTCATGGACCCCGAATCGGTTGTTCAGCTGCATTCGGTTATGTTTCTCACGAGTAGAACACGCGTAATTTATGCTTTAAATAATGTATGCTTTTAGCTTTCCACATTTAGATTGTATCATGCGGTGGATAGATCTATTTGTGGAAAGTGGTACAATCTCCACGCAAGTTGTATCATGCGGTGGATAGATTTGTTTGGCATCGTACCCGACGGGTCTTAAAGTACCTAGACATGCGGTAGACTAGTGCTTTGGATCTATGCATGCTTGTTTATTACATGTTTATGCTCGCGCTTTACTTTATTTATTTATTTATTTAACGTTAAGCACCACGAGGACCGGTCATGATCTTGCGCACATGCATCTTTGTCCAAACAAAGACCGATCGCCGTTACGCTTGCGTCATCCATTCGGCTATGTTACTTTTCCTTCTTTAAGCTCCCGAATGGTTTCAGCTTGCTGGCAGATAGCTTTCTATAGCTATGTGTCATCCTATCTGGCTTTGTAGCCGTAAATATGGAACTGTCTGGTACCACCCGGCAAGTTCCAAGCTTTGGTATTTAACTACTTTGTCTTTTGTTAATTTTCAGGGAAAATTGACTGGCACGTCTTGTGATTCTTTGCACGTGTGAAGCCAGCTTGTTCGGCTTGCTGTGTGCTTGGCGCTAGGTGCACATTTTGCGCCAACAAGTACAACTATCTGAGATATGATTTTTCTAACGGTCAGATGGTAAACACCAGGTCCGGAGGAGGTCAAGACGTGCCGCCTGTGATCCGGGCACATATCGCAAATCGACAGAACCCAGCACCACCCCCACCGATCAACCAAGCAATGGATCCAAACATGCAGAGTTTACGGCGCAGCCGCGTATGCAACCGATTCATAATCTTACCAACACCGTGCGTAGATGCAAGCTCAACGTAACCGCCCACCACAACCGATCCCTCCGCCACCCCCGCCACCAAGGGACGAGCACAAGGAGTTCATGAGCCACCATCCTCCTACGTTTTCCCACTCGTCCGATCCACCGGATGCCGACGACCGTCGAAAACCATCATCAAGAAGCCGGAGATCATGCAATGCACCGACAGGGAGATGGTCCCGTATGCCGCCGGGAAGACTTGTGGGGCAAAGCCGCAGACCGGTGAGATGCGTACTCAACTGCTCATCCCAACAGGCAGAACATTACTTGGCAGGAGTTCTGTGACAACTTCCGTACTTACCACATCCCTTCAGGGGTTACTAAGCTTAAGCAGAGGGAGTTTTTGTCACTGAGGTAGGGCAATATGTCAGCGACCGAGTATCTGGACAAGTTCACTCACTTGTCACGCTATGCACCTGATGAAGTCAACACCGACCCAAAGAGGCAGGAAAGGTTTCTGGATGGCTTGATTGGTCCTTTAAACTATCAACTGCAGAGTCACATCTTCCCGTACTTTCGTACGCCGGTGAACAAAGCTATTGGGCCGGAAAGCAAGAGAAAGGAGATGGGTGAACAAAACACAAGTTTCGGCCTCATGGACGATCTAGCGACAACACCCGTCCTCGTTACGGTTTTCAGCAGAGCTCGACTCCATATCGTCCCGGTGGTCAAGGTGGGAGGTACCCACAGAACATGCAACTGCAAAGCACTCGTTTCGGCCACGCCGCTTCAATCCTCGGACACCCGCAGCTCCTACCCCTCACCGAGTCGTCCTAACAATAACTCGGGGCACACCCGTCGAAACACCAACCCCCGTTCAACCCGGTGGATGCTTCAAGTGTGGAGAGCCGGGGCATTATGCTAACAATTGTCCCAAGAGGCCGATGCAAACTCCGCAGAGACAAGTGGGAACAGGATCGGGCAGCCATCTTCACGGAGCTCGTACTCCACGATCACCCGACAAGAGAGGCCAGCAGAGTCATGTGCGTGGCCGAGTTAATCACGTATCGTGGAGCAAGCTCGAATGACGCCGCGTGGTATTGGGTATGTTTTTCGTCAACTCGTACCCGCTACCGTATTATTTGATTCGAGAGCATCACATTCATTTATAACCGATCAATTTGTGGCAAAATATAACTTATCTATATGCTCAATGAAGAACCCACCGATAGTTAGCACTCCGGTGGAGAAATGAAAACCGGTCATATATGCCCACAAGTAAAGATTAATATCATGGGGGTAGACTTTCTTGCTAATCTGGTAGTTCTAAAATCTTGGGGAATAGATGTCATTCTTGGGATGGATTGGTTACAAAAGCATGATGGAGTTATTCAGTGTCGGAAGAGGTCGGGCAGCTTAACTACTCCTCAAGGGGAGAGAGTAGAATATGTGAGTACACCCTCATCCAAAGAAAGGAGTTGTGAACTCGTTGAAGGCAAGGCCTTGGAGGATATAAGGGTAGTGAATGAATTCCCCGATGTGTTTCCGCAGGATTTGCCGGGTATGCCACCCGATCGTGACATTGAATTTAGTATTGAACTTATACCTGGTATCGCTCCCATATCTAAAAGACCATATAGAATGGATGTTAAAGATTTAGCTGAATTAAAGAAACAAATTGAAGAACTACTTAGTAAAGGGTTTATCCGTCCTAGTTCATCACCATGGGGAGCCCCCACACTCTTCGTTGATAAAAAGGATGGGTCTAGGAGGTTGTGTATAGACTATCGATCACTTAATGAGGTTACTATCAAGAACAAATACCCTTTACCTCGGATTGAGGATTTATTTGATCAGATGAGAGGAGCTAAGGCATTCTCTAAGATAGACCTTAGATCAAGGTTATCACCGCTTAAAAATCCGAGTGGAGGATATACCAAAGACAAAGCATTCACATCTAGATACGGGTTGTATGAGTTCACCGTGATGTCCTTTGGCTCGACCAATGCACCAAAGATACTTTATGTATTTGATGAACAAGGTATTCATGGAGTATCCGGATGAGTTTGTTGTGGTATTCATTGATGACATACCGGTATTCTCTCGGAGTGAAGAAGAACATGAAGAACATCTCGAGGCTTGTGTTGCGTGCTTCGGAACATCAGTTGTATGCCAAGTTCAGCAAGTGTGCTTTCTGGTTGAAAGAGGTCTCTTTTCTCGGACACATCATCACAGATGGAGGAATTGCAGTCGATCCAAGCAAGTTTTGAGATGTATTGAACTGGAGTCCGCCTAAGAATGTACCAGAGATCAAAATCTTCCTTGGGCTTGCAGGATACTATCGGAGGTTCATTGAAGGATTTTCTAAGATAGTGAAGCCACTTACCACTCTGCTCGAGAAAGGAAAAGAATTCAAGTGGGATGAGAAGTGTCAGGCTAGTTTTGAGGAATTGAAGAAGAGGTTGACCACAACACCTGTGTTGATCATGCCGGACATACACAAAGGGTTCGATGTATATTGTGATGCCTCTCGGCAAGGATTGGGATGGGTGTTGATGCAAGAAGGAAAGGTAGTAGCTTATGCTTCAAGACAGTTAAGGAAACATGAGCATAACTACCCTAGTCATGATCTTGAGTTAGCCGCAGTTGTTCACGCATTGAAGATTTGGAGACATTACATGATTGGAAACATGTGTAAGATCTTCACTGACCATAAGAGTCTGAAGTATATCTTTACTCAGAAGGATTTGAATTTGAGGCAAAGAAGGTGGTTGGAGTTAATCAAAGATTATGATTTGGATATCCAGTACCATCCAGGAAAGGCAAATGTTGTGGTAGATGCTTTGAGTCGGAAGGGACAGACTAGCATGCTGATAGGACACCTGCTACCTCAGGAGCTATGTTGGGAGATGGCACAACTCAACTTGGGAATAGTTGCTTTGAGTGAGACTTTGACATTAGAAATTGAGTCGACGCTTGAGCAGGATATCAGGAAAGGACAGCTTGATCGATGACAAGATTGCGTAATACGTGAAGTTGATTAAGTTAGGCAAAGTTCCGGAATTCAGAGAAGATGAGCAAGGAACAGTGTGGTTTAAGAACAGAATCTGTGTACCTGAGATCAAGGAGTGAGAGAAGCTATCTTGAAGGAAGCACACGATTCAGCTTACTATATACACCCTGGGAGTACTAAGATGTATCAGGACTTGAAACAGAGGTATTGGTGGTATGGGATGAAGAAAGATGTAGCAGCTCATGTAGCTCTGTGTGATGTGTGTCAAAGAGTGAAGGCTGAGTATCAAAGGCCAGCAGGATTGCTTCAGCCTCTAAAGGTACCTGAGTGGAAATGGGAAGAAACTGGTATGGATTTCATAGTGGGTTTACCTCGTACTCGTGATGGGTATGACTATTTGGGTTATTGTGGATAGATTAACCAAGGTAGACCTATACAGGAGTGAAGCTAGCTGAGTTGTATAATTCAAGGATAGTGTGTTTGCACGGGGTACCGAAGAAGATAGTGTCAGATCGAGGCACGCAGTTTACTTCACGGTTTTGGCAGAAGCTGCATGAATCGATGGATACAAAGTTAAACTTCGCTTCAAAGCATACCATCCTCGGACGGATGGGCGGACGGAGAAACAAATCCGATTCTTGAGGATATGTTGAGAGCTTGTGCGTTGAAGAACAAGTTGGCGCTTGGGATAAGAGTTTGCCTTATGCGAGAGTTTGCTTATAACAACAAACTATCACCCAAAGCATTAAAATGGCACATTTTGAGGCTCTGTATGGAAGGAAGTGTAGAACACCGTTGTTTTGGAACCAGACTGGTGAGAGACAACTCTTTGGACCAGACAGCATACGAGAAGCGGAAAAGCAAGTTGAAATCATAAGAGAGAATCTTAAAGCGACACAGTCACGTTAGAAGAGTTATGCTGATCCTCGGAGAAGAGAGGTGATTTTGGAAGTCGGTGATTATGCATACCTCGCAGTGTCACCTATTCGGGGATTACGAAGGTTTAATGTCGAGGGAAGTTATCACCTCGATTTATCGGACCTTTCAAGATTTTGGAACGGAAAGGAGAAGTAGCATACCGCTTGGAGTTGCCAAAGACAAGTTGTCGAGAGTTCATGATGTGTTCCATGTATCACAAGCTCGAAGAAATGTACAAGTGAGGTTAAGATAGAACCGCAGACAAGCTTAGACGATATTCAAATGGAGAATGACCTGACATACAAAGAATACCCTGTTAAGATCTTGGATATATCAGAAAGAGTTACCAGGAGTAAGATCATCAGAATGTGTAAAGTACAGTGGAGTCATCATACTGAGGAAGAGGCAACTTGGGAAAGAGAGGATGAACTTAAGGAAGACTTTCCTCAGCTGTTCTCTAAGTCTTCTGAATCTCGGGACGAGATTCTCTTTAAGGGGGTAGGATTTGTGACACCCTAAAAATTCCATCACTAAAATCAACTAGCAACTTAAATTAGTCTTAAGGATTTAAAGAATTTAAATTGCTATTTAAATTGAGCTCTAAAATATTAAACATAATTTAATAAACTTAGAGACAACAAGTGTTTGTGCATCATCAGTTGGCTTGCATGGTTTTTGGTTGCTTGTGTGGTTTCTAAAAGTTTATAAATTTTTGAGAAAAGGTTTGAAAGAGTTTTGATTTGAATTTCAAAAGAAATGTGATTTTAAAATGAAGTTTGAAAAAGAAAAAGAAAAAAAGGAAACCTTGCCGGCTCCCCTTTCAGCCCAAACGGCCCAGCGGCCCGTCTAGCCTCCCCGCGCCGGCCCGCCTCTCCCTCTCTCTTTTTCTTTTTCTCTTACTGTCGCTGACACCCGAGTCCCACCTGCCAGCCTCCCTTCGCCCCTTCCTTTCTTCTTCCCCCCTGCTCGCCGGCCGTCGCCGCAGCCGCGCGGAATCCGCCGCGCCCCCGCCTTCTCCCCTTCCTTTCTCTCCCCTGCGAGCACGACAATTAAGGCAATTAATCCCCCACTAAAATCCCCGGCCGTTTCCCCTTTTCCCCTTGCCTTCTTTACGCCCGGACGGCCCGCCGGCCATCAATGGCAAGCCGCCGGCCGCCCCGTCCCCTTCCCGCTTTGCCTTCCTCCCTGCGCCCCTACTTAAGCCCGTGCTCGATCGCCTGCGCCCCCCTTTGCACCCGCAGCACATCATTCCACGCACGTGAGCCCACCCCCCGCCGCCGCCGCCGGTCCCCGCCGCCGCCGTGCAAGCGCCGCCGTCAGTGAAGGATCACCTCCGCCGCCTCCCATCACTTCTCTTTGGGTTCACCAGGGGCTCATCAAGCTCAATTGGCTGCAGGTTCGCGTCCTCGAGCCCGTGGGTGCCGCGCCTCGTCCACGCCGAGCGCCGCCCGTCCCCGCCGCCGTTGCCAAGCCCCGCCGCCATTAGATCCTCTTCGTCTTCGAGCTCGCCCGCTCCACCGTTTCACCGTGAGCAATAACCCCCCGCCCACCCCCCCCTTCCTTTCACGCACGGCAGCCGCCTCCACGAGCTCGCCGGAGGGCCCCGCGCCGCCCCTTCCGTGCCGGCCGCCGGTGAGGCACGATCGCCCCCCTTGACCCCTTGGTCACGTGCGCATGCGCCCGCACTACGTTTTGCACCGCCCCGTGGTCGGAGAGGTGGCCGGGAGCGCCGTCCGTGGCCAACGCCGCGAGCTCCCACCGCTCGCCGCCGCCCCTCGGCGACGCCGCCGCCGCCCATCGCTTGCAAGCGTCCTGGGCCGTTCGATCTCGCGCGAATGGCCAGGATCGCGTACCCCTTCGTTTAAACGGGGGCGGTCCACCGTGGACCCGTGCACCGGGCGCACGGTGCGGTCCACGGCGCACGCGCGCGTCTGTAGCCGTTGGATCTGAGATCCACGGTGCCGCCCTGGCGATTTTGATTAAGAGCCCCTGAGCTTTTATAGTTTTGCAAGCCGGTCCTTCCACCTTTGAGAATTCTTACGGATAGGTCCTGATTTTTACGTTTTAGCCCCTGGCCAGCCTAGATTTCTTTAATAAAGGTCCTTTCCATTCCTTTTAGCATTTAGACCCCTCTGTTTAATTTTATAATTATGTTTTAGCCCTGATTTTATTTATAAAAAGCCCTGTAAACTTAGTTTTCTTGCAGATAGGTCCCTGTAACTTGTTTTAATCATATCTTTCTCGTTTTAACTCCGTTTTCAGCGTTCTATATACCGAAATGATCGTCTCGACGAGTAGAATCTTTTAAACAGCAAATTTACCAGTTTTGTTACTGTTTGGTGTACTGTTTATTTATTGTTTGTTGTTCATGTTTGACTCGTAGATATCGTGCTTATTTCGTCTGAGCTCCCTGTCTGAGGTGATCGTGAAGAGCCCGTTTTCGAGGAAGATTTCACTCGGCTTGTAGAGGAAGGAAAGTGGCTTTCCCCCTCTGCATTATCTTTTTGAACCTATGTCACTGCATGCTAAACAATGTTTACTATTCCTGTTGCTATGCATAAACCTGATGGGCAAACACCTAGTTAAGGACTTGACTAGATACTTTACCACTTAACCTTGATCAACCCTGTTTAAACAAATGCTTGGGGTAGATAAATGCTTAGTTTGCTTTACATGAGTTTGTTTATGCTTTGTTTATGTTATACACCTCAGTTTTGTTTATATAATGTGCTTGTGCTTAAAACAAGATAACTTGAATTATAATCGGAACATGGAGAACCACCCAAGACAACAATACAACCACAGTCCACATGGCTCTGGCTTAGCCAAGTAATTAGGAAGTGGGTTAGATGATAGCTCTTTTCCAAGAGGGGCACAGGGGGCTCGGGGTTGAAGGGGTATAGCCCGGTTCTTTTGGGGTAGCAGCCTTGGCTAAGGTGCTGACCACTAGGGAGGGTTATGGTCCGCCCGGATCAGAATTGTTGCGAGCTATTGGTTTCTCTTCTTTCCTTTGTAAAGGCTTCGTAGTGGACCCCTAGCCACTCACCTTGGAAGTGTTTAAGGGTCTAGCTAACCCGGCAAGATGGGGAACACGAACCGTGGGTAAAGTGTACAACCTCTCGCAGTGTAAAATCGATCGATCGCCCGTGCTCACGGTCAAGAGCGGCTTGGACCCTCACATGATTAATAAACTAAAAGATTAATGCAAATCATGGGTTTGTGGGTTTGGTTTGAGGTTTCTTTTAAGGATAAGTGGGTTGGTATACACTTACACCTAGTAATTAGGTGCTTTCTAATAAAACTTGACCAACTTATAAAATGCTTACCGCTGTGAACCATAGCCTATCCTTGATAGCCTTGCATTGTTTCCCCCACTTGCTGAGCACCAACCATAAGTGTGCTCACCCTTGCTTACCGCCGTTCGCAGGAGAACGTCGGAGGCGAGGACGAGTACCGGAGTGACTACGAGGAGTTCTAGGGCATGCGGATCCCCCGTCATCATGCCCGTGGAAGTCAAAGATGGAGTCGCTCGTCGCTTAGTTATCGTTGTGTTCGACCTTCGAGTCCACCTCTCCGGGATGTAATAATGGATATCGTACTGGTTTAACTCTTGAACGATTTATTACTGCAATGGTATTACTCTCGTTTTGTCTATCATGTGTGTGTAAAATGATCCTGGCGCACACGTGAGATGTATTCGGTTTTCCTTATAAAATCGGGTGTGACAATTGTCAACGGGATGATCCCGTTGTATGACTTGATGTACACGAGGATGTGATAGTCCAAGAGGTTGGTGTAGAGGTTGATCTTCATCATCTTCATCAGCTTGGGGCTCAGATGTGCTTGCTTTGACATCCTCTTGCTGATCAATTTGCTGGTTCAGGGTGTCTTGTGGTGTTGGACTTCCAGACCCCGGAACCTCCGGAGAATTTCTCGGAGGTTGGATTTCAGTGCCAGTTCCCGGAACCTCCGAGGAATTTCTCGGAACCTCCAAAGTCTGCACAGCTCCTGAACCAGTGGCTTCTGGCCCTTCGTGTGGTGTTGAAGCTTGTGTTGGGTTTTCATCTTCCTCTTGTGCCTCAACTGGTCTAACATCACCTATGCCCATTTGCTTGATTGCTTCACAAGATGGCTTCTCATTACCTACAACATTCAAATCAACTTGCTCCACTTGAGAGCCATTAGATTCATCAAAGGTCAAATCTACCGTGACTTCAATCCTCCCGGTGGTTAGATTGAAGACCCGATAAGCATGCTCATTTGGACCATAACCAAGAAGAAATCCTTCGTCAACCTTTGGTGCAAACTTAGAGGTTCGGGGCCTCTTGTTTAGAATGAAACATTTGCACCCAAACACTAAAGTAAGACACCTTGGGCTTTTTACGGTAATAAGCTCATAGGAGGTCTTCTTGTGAAACTTGTGAAGATAGAGGCGGTTGATTGCATGGCAAGCCATGTTGATAGCTTCGGCCCAAAAGATGTCTTGAGTCTTGTACTCATCCAACATGGTTCTTGCCATCTCGATAAGAGTTCTATTCTTCCTCTCAACCACCCCATTTTGTTGAGGGGTATAAGGTGCCGAAAATTCATGCTTGATGCCCTCTTCATCAAGAAATTCTTCAACATAGGTGTTCCGGAACTCCGAGCCATTATCACTTCTCACTTTCTTGATTGGTAGCCCGAATTCCCTTTGTGCTCTTCTAATGAAGGTCTTCACCTTTCCTTGCACTTCACTCTTGTCAAACACAAAGAACACCCACGTGAAGCGAGAATAATCATCATAATAACCAAGCCATATTTGTTACCGCCAATACTTATGTAGGCCACTGGTCCAAATAGATCCATGTGGATGAGCTCCAATGGGCTTGAAGTAGTGAGGATGCTATTTGGTGGGTGAGGTGCTCCTACTTGCTTTCCGGCTTGGCATGCTTTGCAAATCCTATCTTTCTCAAAATGTACATTTGTTAGTCCAAGGATGTGTTCATCTTTCAAAAGTTTGGCCAAGTTCCTCATGCCAACATGGGCTAGACGGCGATGCCATAGCCAACCCATGCTAGATTTTGCCACTAAACAAGTCTTGGGAGAAACTTTACTTTTGTTGAGATCAACTAGGTAAAGCCTCCCCCTCAAGCGACCCGTAAGGACAATAGAGGAATCCTCCCTTCTTATGATGGACACACCCTTATCCGAGAAGTGGCAATTAAAACCAATCTTACTAAGTTGTGAAACCGATAATAGATTGTAACTCAACGGATCAACATGAAGAACATTTGTAATTGAATAATTTTGAGATATAGGGATATCACCTACACCGATGACTTCTCCTTTTGTATCCCCTCCATATGCAATGGTTTCCTTTGGTCCTTCCAAATGGAGATATGATGAGAACATACTCTTTTCTCCGGTCATATGATGTGTACATCCGCTATCAAGCACCCAACTTGATCCACCGGAGGAGTATTCCTACAAAACAATTTAGTTCCTTCTTTTAGGTCCCCAATTTGACTTGGGGGCCTCCACGTTAGTAATCAAAACCTTTGGAACCCATAGAGATCTTTTCACATATATGTTGGACTCATTTCCAACATACGTGGCAACAAATTTACCAACATTGTTGCGTCTCAACACATAGCTAGGAGGTATGTCTCTAGATGCATGGGCCTTGCTCTTGTTGGGATTCAAGTTTCTTCTAGGCATTATTGGATGATTTTGAACCTGCATCAAGTGTTAGGGGCCTTGGAAACATGCTACTTCTGAGTCTTGCTCTTTTTCTTTGTCTTGTCTTTACAGTCCCCAGAACTTCCGAGGATTTTCTCGGAACCTCCGAGTTTGGCTGTCTGAGTGGCTCGAGGCTTCCAGACTCCGGAACCTCCGGGCTTAGAGGTTGGAACCTCCGGGGTCTGGGAGAACAGAAATCCATAACTCTTGAATTCAAGGCATTCTTTTTCTTTGATGATTTTTCTTTCATTGGTCTTGCCACCTTCAACATATCCAAAGCCTGGATTCTTGCTTTTCTCTAACACTTTCCTCTTGGTGAATCTTACCCTTTTGTTTTCTTCGCCCATGCATCCTCTAGCTATGATTGAGTTCAACCTAGCAATTTCTTTCGTTAAAGCTTCCATGTTAGCAAGGTTAGTGGCATAAGATTCAATATCAATATGATAACATCTATCACAGCCCTTGCTAGTAGAAGCACTAGAGTCGCCTTTTACCTTCGAGGGATGTGAGGTGCTACTCCAAAGGAGACTATATTGCTCCTCAAGCTCTTCATTCCTCAACTTGAGAGAATTACATTGAGCTTGAGTGGCAGCAAGGTCCTCCTTGAGAGTAGCTATGACACTCTCCGCTTGGTTGACTTCCAAACGCAAAGCCTCAATCTCACTTGTATCAGAGATAATGGTTTCTTGGCTTTTCTCTAGTTCTACTATTAGCTTAGCAATAAAATCTCTAGATTGCTCATCCATTTCACGAACAAGTTGGTTTGCTTCTTCATCACTAGTATCATCACTAGAGTCCATTTCCGACTCATCACTAGGTTGAGGAAAGGGTTTTGGGTTAGTTTTTACCTTTTCGCCCTTGGCCATGAGACAATGAATGGATGTGCTCTCTTCATCATCGGTTAAATTGTTGAACAACCTTGAGGTAGAGGGAAGCTTCTTGATAGCCACGGTTGCAATTTTCTTCCCTTCCTATTCACTAGAGCTTTCATCTCCGGAGTTCCATTCATTACCAATGTGGGCTTTTCCACCATAGTGTCTTCTTTTGTAGTGTGGTTTTTGGTCTTTCTTGTAGTTCCCTTTACCCTTGTCATTCCTATTTTCTCTTTTCTCATTAGGGCAATCAGCAATGAAGTGCTCGGTGCTTCCACAATTGTAGCAAGTTCTCTTTTTCTTGTTGGGAAACTTCCTCTTGGCAAACTTGTACCCTTGCTTCTTTAATCCTCTCTTGTATGTCTTCATGAACAAGGCCATGTCCCCAATCTCAACATGAGAACCTTCATCTTCATCTTCACTCGAATCACTTGTGGAGCTCTCTATTTCCACCCTTTTGGATTTTGACTTAAGAGGCTTGGAAGAAGTAGTGTACTTGGATGAAGAGGAGGGTTTGCTTGACTTGTGGGAATGGAGAGCAACCTCTTTAACTTTCAAGTTGTTTAACTTAGCTTCCAATTCCCCAATCTTCTTTCTATGTTGGATTTCCTTGTCCATGAGCTCATGTGTAAGAATTCTCCCAAGAACTTCATTTGGAGAGAGCTCCTCAAACATTTTCTTCTCTCTAATCAAGGTGACTAGAGTGGGATTTCTTGGAGCAAAGGCCTCCAACATCACTTTCACAACAAAGTGGTCATCTAGCTCATCACCACCTAGACCCCTTATCTTTCCAACAATGACCATCAACCTATCAAACATCTCTTGTGGCCCTTCTCCATCAAAGATAGTAAATCTATTGAGTTCGGCCATCAATATGTTGATCTTGGATTTCTTTACCTTGTCAACACCCTCATGAGCAATGTGGAGAATGTCCCAAATCTCCTTGGCAATCTCAAGTCCACTAACACGATTGTACTCCTGGGCATTCAAGGCACTAAGGAGTATGCTTGTAGCTTGACCATTCCTCCTAATGTTGCGACGGTCACTTGGAGTGAGGTTTCTAAAATCTTTGGGATCATCAAAACCTACACACACAATATTCCACAATTCCAAACTTAAGCCGATTAGATAAGCTTTCATCATATGCTTCCATTTGGCAAAGTTAGTCCCATCGAATTGGGGTAATTTGCCAACAGGAATAGTCACATCATCCTTGGATTTGACATCCAAGGAGTCATAGTTAAAGGATACGCTTTTGTAGTCATTCTTTGCTTTGAGCTTCGACTTAGGCTTAATTGTTCGCTTGGGAATTCTTGTGCCGTAGTACTCATCATCATCATCATCATCATCATCATCATCATCATCATCTCCATTCTCACTAGATGAGGACAACGATGAGGATGACGAGGATGGTGATGGAGATGGTGAAGGTGTTCTTTTTCTTCTTTTCTTTTCTTCCTTCTTTCTCTTCTTCTTCTTTTCTTGCTTGCTGTCTTCTTTCTTCTTTTCTTCTTCTTCTTCTTCTTTCTTCTTGTTCTCTTTCTTGCTTTTCTTGCTTCCTTCCTAGGAGCTTTCCTTCACAGCCTTTTTGAGCTTTTCGAACTTCTCTTGGGCTGATGTGTTGCCCACTTTCGAGGCATCACTTTCAGCCTCGCTTGGTATGTCCTCAAACTCCTCTTCTTCTTGCTTGTCATCATCACTTGCCATGTCCTCACACGGTTAGGTGTTTACGAGGATAACTCGCTCTGATACCAATTGAAAGGATCGAGACAATATGGCCTAGAGGGGGGGGGGGTGAACAGGCCTGCACACAAAATTTAAACTTTTTCTGCGAAAACACTGTCAAACTCCGGAACCTCCGAGATTATTCTCGGAACCTCCGAACGAGGCAACCTCCGAGAATAAACTCAGAACTTCCGACAGCTGTTAGAACAGATCATAAATAACTTGAGCTGCGAATAACTTGATGAAAACTAGATCTACTAAAATCTAGGAGGTACTTAGGACCTAGCAAGAAGATTTCTAAGCAAAGGACAAGCTAGGAAGGTACCACAAAGTAGATCGGGAGCAAACCCTAATAGATCTAGTCAATAACAAGCATGAACAAGTAAGTAAACAAGATCAAGCACGAGACAAGGATTTATCCCGTGGTTCAGCTCGCCACAAAGGCTTGCTTATGTCCACGTTGTTGAGGAAGCCACAAAGGCTAGGGACCACAAAGGTCAACTCCTCTCTCACACCTATCACTTTGGGTAATAGGTGGAGGCTTTCCACTAGAATCACAAAGGGTAATACAAACACCTTGGAGCTTCCACAAATCGGTTTGGAGAGCTTCCAAGAACCTCTATCCGTCTAGGAGCAAGGCTCCAAGAGTAATAGATCCACCAAGCTTGCTAGGGTTCTTCCAAGTGCTCAAGTACCAAGGAGAAAGAGATTGGCTCACTAACTCACTTCAAGAATCCACTCTCAATCAATGCTAGGCAAGGATTTGGAAGAGAGTAGGTTAGGAGTGAATGCAAGGTGAGAGAAACAGCTTAGAACGTCGTTCTGTGCAGTGGGAGGAAGAAGATAACCGTTGGGGGACCAAGGGGTATAAATACCCCCAGATCCAGAACAGAAACGACTATATTCCAGAGTTCGGAACCTCCGAGAAAAATCTCGGAACTTCCAACTTTTGAAAACTCTGCAGACTGTAGCCCGTACGGTCGGAACCTCCGAGAAAAACTTCGGAACCTCCGAACAACAAACAGTAGGGGCAAAACAGTTGCAGGACACTTCCCTTGGGGTGAGGATTAAGGTTTAAGAAAGATGGATTATGAGCACTTGAAACCACCCTAACTCACCATTAGTATCCCTCTTGATAGTACGGATTCCCCTATACTCAAATTCAAAAAGTAAAATAAATAAAACTCCTTCAAGTAGCATAGGCATCCTTCTTTAATTAGTTGAGGGGTCTCCAATCTTTCTTTTGCACCTGTGATAATAACTCTATGCTGCACAATAGACTCAAAGGCTCATTAGCTCTTTAATTGTGTGGTCAACATCACCAAAACCCTCATAGGGCTTGATTGCACTTACAGTTCCTCACCTCCTTGCGCGTCTTCGGGTGTGCTCCTTGACTACGAGGCGACAGCGGCGGCAAGGATTCGTCAGCGGCGGCGGAAACCTAGGGTTAGGGTTCCGGTGGCGGCGGCGCACGAGGGCAAAGCGGCTCGGGTGGGGACGTCCAGGGGCGGCGGACGGCTTATAAGGGCCGGGCGAACCGCCTTGGCGTGCGGGCCACGCACGGGGAAGCGTGCTCCACTCGGACTCGGCGGCGGCGGCGCGGTCGAGTCCGGGTCGGGGACGACCCGAGCTCGGGGATGACGAGCGGGCCCCACGGGTCGGCCTCGGCGGCGGGGGAGAGCGGAGCGGCGGCGGCCGTGGGCCGGCTCCGGGCCGAAAGGCCAAGCGGACCGGTGGGCCGGCGGTGGTATTTAGCCGGGCCGGCCGCTACGCGGGCCGGTGCGCTAGGCGGGTGCGGCGCCGGGCCGCAAGGCGGCTAAGGCCTGTTGCTGAGCGAGCTGGGCCGCTGGCTAGCGAGCGCGGGTTGGCCGCAGCCGCAAGCCGGCCGCCGCCGCCGGGTCGCTTAGGTGGGTTGGGTAGGATAGGGTAGATGGTTTAGGCATTAGGGATTTTGGGTTTAGGAAAAGGATTCAAATCAAAAAGAATTCAAACTTGAATTTGAATTTCAGCAACCAAAAGAAATGCACCAGCATGCATGCAACAATTAATTCCTACATTTCATTAACTTTATTTTAGAAAGGTTTTAAATTCCTAAAAGAAAATAAAGCAACCTTATATTCCTTAAGCAAATAAAGGTTTCTAGCAAATTTTAATAAAGCCAAATTTTCAGTAAAATTAGGGTGTTACACAACCGACACCCCGTGACTCCAGTCGCCTCCAATCACCCCGTCCGTAGCGAGAGAGCCGGGGTCCGCCGCCCCAGCTCGCCGTCCGCGCCGCCGCAGGCGGTATACCACGGCCGGGCGCGGTATACCGCACGGTAGCTGCGGTTAGCCGCCCCGCGGTCGGATCCGCCCGCTCCCGCCCGCCCGGCGGCTAACCGCGCGGGAGTTGCGGTATACCGCGGCGAGGCCGGCGGTATACCGCGGACAGGTATGTAATATTTTTTTCATTTGTGTAGCTTTAGGATTTAGGATTTGTGTTAGGATTTAGGATTTGTGTTAGGATTTAGGTTTATTTTGGTTTAGGATTTTAGGTAGGATTTAAGATGTGAGGTAGAGGTAGAAATAGAATTGTTGCTTTAGGTAGAAATAGAATTGTTGCCTTAGGTAGGATAATTTGTGGTAGAAATATAGGATTTGTGGTATGATCCAGTTCTAGTTAGGATTTGTTTCAGATTTAGGTAAATTTTCTTTAGGTATACAATTAAGGAAGTCTTTTGTTTATGTTGGCATTGATGCAGGTAGACAATGTCTGACAGACCTAAAGATCCCGTATAGGAACATGGTGACAATCTAGCTCCCGGATGGCGATGCAACTATTGTGGTATGCAGAAAAGTGTTGGTGGTTCTACTAGATTCAAACAACATTTGGCCGCGCCGATTACCACTCCGCGACCCAAATGGTGTCGTATGGACCTCCCTGGGCCCACTACCTCGGTGGGTACCAGGACCGACTACTCGGTGGGCCCCTGGGACTACCCGGCTTGCGCTACACGGCACCTTAAGGCGTGGAGCACAAGGACTGCAGAGGAGAAGTACTCGGTTAGGAAGCTGTACATGTCCTGCACTGTATGGAAGACTCCTAGACGTACCCGACTAGTACTTTCTCCCTACTCCGACTTGTAACCCTGCCTCCCGGACTATATAAGGCGAGGCAGGGACCGTTCTTAGGAACACAACACATCTCATACAACTCACGGCGCACCGTTGCACCATCTTGTAATCGTGCCCAATCAATCCAGAGCTACGCAGCATATAGGACGTAGGGTATTACGCACCTCGCGGCCCGAACCTGTCTAAATTGTGTGCCACGTGTCTCTTCCTTCGAGTTACCGATCTCGGCGAGGCCACATTCATCTACTTCGGGTACTCCCCTTAGTAGGTTGCCGGTCTAAAACACCGATAGCCGGCGCACTGGTAGGGGATCTCGCCCGAGATCACATGGCGAACTCGACGGCTCCCGTCTACTTCAAGCCAACCGTCGCCTTCAACCGCGGCGACACCTTCGTGTTCGGCGCCTGGGTCTGCACTGCCGACGGCGCGGGCTCCTTCCGGGCCGCCTAACCATGCGGCCCAACCCGAAGACCGGCTTCGTGACGCTTCCCGAAGTTGTCACGGGCGAACTCGCCGCAAGTTCGGCGAAATTTCGCTCTTCAACCACCACGCCGACTTCGAGCTCCGGTCCGCTTCCAACTCGAACTCGACGTCTCCATGGGCCATCGCATGCGAGCCGGGCCGCTCGCCCATCGCAGCGGTCCCCTCACCTCGTGAGCGCTCGCGCGCGGCCCCCGCACCCTCGGCCGGCCCGCACGGGGGGCTCCCACTTCGCGCCGGGCCGGCAAGGAGCCCGTACCCGAGTGCAACTCGGACTCCGACACCGCCCCCGGCCACGCTTCGGACTCCAGCCCTCTCTCCGAGTTCTACTCGAACCCGGATTACGAGTTCGACTTCGGGTAGGACCCTGAGGAGCCCGGGTCCGAGGACAACTCCACCGAGCTTCCCTTGTCAGGGCCGGCCTCCGGGCTGGTTATAACGTCCACACCGGCCGGCGGATTCGTCTACTGGCCAGACCGCAAGCCTGCTGACCTGATAAGTGCAGACTCACGCTACGTCGCCTACATCGACTCGCTACCGTTCCAGGAAGGAACACCACTTGCCAGAGCTGACTCAAACACCCCAACCGAGGTGGTGGTTTCTGAGTCCAGCCTTGGCACCCCTAATCGCCAAGTCTTCATGGCTGCCGGCAACACCCCAGGACCTTCAGGGACGGCTCAAGACAAGTACCTTGAAGACATCTCCTCCGACGAGCTCTCTGCTGACGCCCCAGCAGACGAGACCCTCGCCAACAGAGATGCTCGACGCGAGCGTAACCGGAAGCGCAACGAACGTCGCCGACGCCTCCGCGACAACTTCCCCGTCCGCAACCTCTCGGAAGCTCTCGAGGCGGTCGAGAGCAGAGTACACACTACCCCTGAGCAATGCCTCATGTCGATCACAGCGATCGCACGCCAGGCTCAGGGCATACGCGCTGGAGAGGTCATCTCCAAGCTCGCTGAAGACACCTACTTCATGCGGGTCGACAATAGGGTCAACCAGCCTCCTCCAGCCAGGCCCCGCGACAACGAAGCCACAAGTCGCAGCGCCAACAACGGTCCCAACCGTACTCGAGCTGAGCTCCCAGCCGAGCCAAACCGTCGTCGCTCCAACGCCGGCGGACCTTCACAGCGAGACAACAGCAACCGTGAGATCGTCCCCCACCGTGCTCCGGCCGGCGGCGGCGGCAACGACCCCGACGGCGGCGGCGGCCGACGGCGGAAGCTCCAACCATGGAGCCAACGAGAGGGCCGGCGGCGGCGGCGGCCGCGGCGGCCGAGGCCACGCGAATAGCCACGCCTCTGGCGCCTCGCAGGGCGGCTACGACGCCCGCCAGAAGATTGAGGAGCTGCGGTGGAAGAAGTCGACCACCGCAGCCGTCGGCGACGGCTTCCCCGCCTTCTCGCCTCGACTTCGCAACTTGCTCCTCCCCGACAAGTTCAAGCCTTTGGGGATCACCAAGTACGATGCGAAGCAGGATCCCATCCAGTGGCTCAGGTGCTACGCCCTCTCCATCGAGAACGCTGGCGGCAACAGCGACACCAAGTGCCTCTACTTCCCCTTCTGCCTGGATCAAGCTCCACTCACATGGCTCGAGTCGCTGGACAAGCACTCGATCGACAAGTGGGACCACCGAAGGAGCGATTCACCGGACAACTTCGCGGGCGCCATGGGCCGATCGGGTACTCGCATGGACCTGGCCATGATCAAACAGGAGCAAGGAGAGACCCTCTGCAAGTACATGCGCCGCTTCTTCGACAAGCTCGCCACCGTCGTCGCCGTAACCGACAAGGAGGTCATCGACCTTTTCCAAGATGGTCTCTACCACCGCTGCACCTTCGAAGACTTCGGTCGTCACCGCCCAAGGTCCATCCCCCACCTCAAGGACATGATCACGTCCTGAGCGGATGAAGAAGACAAGGCCAACGCCAAGTACGACGCCATCCGTGGCAAGAGCAAGCAGAACCAGGGCGGCGGCAGCGGCAACAACGCGAACCAAGGCGGTCACAACAACAACAACTACTACTACTACTACTCGGGTCCCAACCGCAAGCGCAAGCCAGACAACACTGTCGCGGCTATCCAGCGCCCTGCGAAGGAGAACTCGATGAAGAATTCCGGCGGCTTCAAGGACCTGCTGAAGGAAAGGTGCCCGTGGCATCCAAACGGCAACCACACCACCGAGCAGTGCTACCAACTCAGGCATGCACTCAAGGATACGCCGGAGCCACCGCACCCTCACGACAAAAAGGGCAAGAAAAAGGACGGCGACAACAACGACTTCCAGGAGCCTGACAAGACCGTCAACGTCCTCTTCGGCGGATTGCCCAGCAGGCGGGAGCAGAAGGCTTCCCGTCGTGAAGTCATGTCCATTGAGCCAGCAGTCCGGACCCCTCTCAGGTGGTCGGAGGTACCCATCACCTTCTCCCGCGCGGATCAATGGACTAGCTTCTCCGAACCAGGACGGTTCCCCCTCGTCCTAAAGCAGGTGGTCGCGGGCTCCAAACTCAACAAGGTGCTCATCGACGGTGGAAGCGGGCTCAACGTCCTTTTCACCAAGACCTTGAAGAAGATGAAGCTCGACATCACCCACATGCTCACCAAGAGCAACACGCCCTTCTACGGCATCGTCCCCGGCAACACGGCTATCCCATTGGGCTTAGTGGTCCTGCCAGTTACCTTCGGGGCATCTCAGGACAACTACCGTACCGAGTACATCAAGTTCAAGGTCGCGGACTTCGAGACTTCCTACCACGCCATCCTCGGTAGACCGGCCATCGCCAAGTTCATGGCGGTGCCCCACTACACCTACTTGGTACTCAAGATGCCAAGCCCAGCTGGCGTACTCTCTCTTCAAGGGGACTTGAAGATCTCTCACGACTGCGACACAGAAGCCGTGGAGATCGCCTCTACGAACCAAGTACCCAATGCGATGATGGAGGTCTACTCCGCGTCGAAGAAGCTTGCCACAAGCGAACTCGACATCCCAGAGAAGTCTGACAGCGCCAACAAGCCTCAGCCACCTGAGGAGGTACTCGTCAAGACAATCGACCTCGAACGGGCGACCCCGAAGCAAGACCACCACCATCGGGCCGGCCTCGACCCCAAATAGGAAGACGCGCTCATCGGCTTCCTTCGGGCTAACCGCGACATCTTCGCGTGGAAGCCGACGGACATGCTAGGAGTGCCCGGGGAGCTGATTGAGCACTGCCTCAATGTCGATCCTAAGGCCACCCCCAAGCGACAACACCTCCGACGCTTTGCCGACGACAGACGGGACGCCATCAAGAAGGAACTCGCCAAACTACTCGCGGCCGGCTTCATCAGAGAAGTCTTCCATCCTGAGTGGCTCGCCAACCCCGTCCTCGTCCGCAAGAAGAACTCGAACGAGTGGAGGATGTGCGTCGACTACACCGACCTCAACAAGCATCGCCCCAAGGACCCCTTCGGGTTTCCGCGGATTGATCAAGTCATCGACTCCACGACGGCCGCGACCTCGCTCTCGCTTCCTCGACCGCTACTCCGGTACCACCGGATCGCGATCAAGGAAGAAGACCAGAGAATACCGCGTTCATCACCCCCGTTTGGCGCATACCGCTACACGACCATGTCCTTCGGGTTGAAGAACGCCGGCGCTACCTACCAACGAGCTATCCAGGCTCGCTTCAAGAGGCAACTCAACAAGAACGTCGAAGCCTACGTGGATGACGTGGTCGTCAAGACCGTAAACTCCGCACCCTCATCGACGACCTTGAAGAGACTTTCGCATCACCGCGCGAGTACCGCCGGAAGCTCAACCCGAACAAGTGCGTCTTCGGCGTACCTTCGGGCAAACTACTCGGCTTCATCATCGCCCCGCGGCATCGAAGCCAACCCCGAGAAGATCTCCGCCATCACCAGCATGAAAGCTCCCACGAGCATCAAAGATGTCCAGAAGCTGACCGGGTGCATGGCGACACTTAACAGATTTATCTCGAGGCTCGGAGAACGGGGGCTCCCCTTCTTCAAACTACTCAAGCATCAAGAGAAGTTCGTGTGGACTCCAGAGGCGGATCAAGCCCTTGCCCAGCTCAAGGACTTCCTGTCCAAGCCGCCGATCCTCACGGCTCCTCACAAGGGCGAGCAGCTACTGCTCTACCTCGCTGCGACCACCCACGTGGTCAGTACTGCCATCGTCATCGAGCGGCAAGAAGACGGCCACGCCTATCCAGTCCAGCGCCCAGTCTACTTCGTCAGTGAGGTTCTATCAGAATCCAAGGCACACTATCAGCCTATGCAAAAGCTTCTGTACGCAGTACTCATCACCTCGCGGAAGCTACGACACTACTTCCAGGAGTACTCGATCTCCGTCGTCACCGACTACCCACTCAGCGACATCCTGCGGAACCAA
Organism: Cenchrus americanus; assembly: GCA_947561735.1. Taxonomy (NCBI): domain Eukaryota; kingdom Viridiplantae; phylum Streptophyta; class Magnoliopsida; order Poales; family Poaceae; genus Cenchrus; species Cenchrus americanus. The sequence continues at coordinate 94,193,674 of OX387241.1, read as the reverse complement.
GATGCTACTGGAAGAATCTCCAAGTGGGCGGTCGAGCTCGGCGCCCTCACCATCGACTTCAAGCCATGCACAGCCATCAAGTCGCGAGCACTAGTCGACTTCATGGCGAGTGGCGGGAGAACCAGCTGCCTACTCCCACCGTGCGACCAGAGCATTGGGTGATGTACTTCGACGGCTCACTCAACCTCGAGGGCGCAGGTGCAGGGGTACTCCTGATCTCTCCAACGGGCGAACAACTCAAGTGTGTCCTGCAGATCTTCTGGAAGGTCTCAAACAACGAAGCCGAGTACGAAGCTCTCCTACACGGGCTCTGCCTCGCGGCTTCGTTGGGCATCAAACGGCTACTAGTCTACGGCGACTCCGCAGTGGTCATCAACCAAGTCAACAAGTCCTGGGACCGCAACAAGGAGAACATGGACGCCTACTGCCTAGAAGTCCGAAAGCTCGAGAACAAGTTCTACGGTCTCGAGTTCCACCACATCGTCCGCGACAACAACGTTGCAGCGGACGTCCTCTCGAAGCTTGGATCCACCCGCGCTCAAGTACCAGCGGGTGTCTTCGTTCACGAGCTTCACACGCCATCCATCCCGGAGCTGGCTCCACCGACCACTGTCCCAGCCCATCCACCAGCTGGGCAGGAGGTCATGATGATCGACGTGGACTGGAGGCAACCCTTCATTGACTACCTCAGCGAGCAGAAGGTCCCCTCCGACAAAAACTCGGGCCGAGCGCCGGCTCGTCCGCCGCGCCAAGTCCTACGTCCTCGTCGGAGACAAGCTTTACAAGCGGGCGCATCTTCTCGGAGTACTCATGAAGTGCGTCCCTCGTGAAGAAGGCAAGGACATCTTGGAGGAGATCCACAAGGGCGTCGCGGCAACCACGCGTCCTCACGCACGCCGGTCGCCAAGGCCTTCCGGCGAGCTTTCTACCGGCCCCACGGCTCCGGGCGATGCCGAAGAACTCGTCGAAGGTGCCAAGGATGCCGCACTTCGCCAAGCGACAACACGTCCCGGCCTACAAGCTAGTCACCATACCGCCAACCCGGCCCTTTGCCCGCCGGGGGCTTGACATGATTGGGCCACGCGCCAACGGCGCCGGGTGGTTTCAGCAGCACCGGTGGCCATCGACAAGTTCACCAAGTAGATCGAGGTCAAGCCGGTCACATGCTCCAAGGCTGACAGAGTGCTCGACTTCCTGGATGAACTCGTACATCGCTACGGACTACCCCACCGCATCATCACAGATCTGGGCTCCAACTTCAACAACCACCAGTTCTGGGAATACTGCGAGAACAGCGGGATCGACGTCCGATGTCTCAGTTGCCCACCCTTGGGCCAACGGACAAGTCGAGCGCGCCAATGGGATGGTGCTCGACGCTCTCAAGAAGCGGCTACACGACGCTGCTAACTCCAAAGGGGGCAAGTGGATCAAGGAACTACCCAACGCACTCTGGGGGCTACGGACTCAGCCGTCCAAGCCAACGGGGCAATCCCCTTACTTCCTGGTCTATGACTCCGAAGCAATCCTCCCTGCCGACGTTATATGGAACTCGCCAGAAGTGGAGCACTACGACGAAGGCGTCTCAGAAGATAGCAGACGAGTTGACATCGACAGCCTCGAAGAAGCTCGCTGTGCTGCCCTCGTCCAATCAGCAAGGTACCTAGAGGGTATCTGACGGTACCACGATCGCAACGTCAAGGAACGCTCCTTTAACGTTGGTGATCTCGTCCTCCGTCGCATCCAGAACACAGAAGGACTACACAAGCTCAGCTCCCCCTGGGAAGGCCCCTTCACCGTTGCAAAGGTGACTGGGCCGGGCTCCTACCGCCTCCAGACACTTGAAGGCAAAGACATCAACAACTCGTGGAACGTCGACCAGCTCTGTCGATTCTACGCCTAGTCTACACGACTACTCCGGGGTTCAAGTCTACAAGACTGCATCAACACCCCTCTGCCGTAGGCGGCCTCCGGGTCCTGGCTCTAGTCTCCGGACTACTCCTCTCCAGGATCCAGCCCGCGCGGCTACCTACGGATCCTGGGCTGCGACGAGCGTCAAGGACTCTAGCAGCGGTCTACTAAGAGACCATGTACTCCAAGATCCAGCCTACACGGCTACTTACGGATCTACTGCTGTAAGCGGCTACCCGCTCTAGCACTACTCAGCTGTAAGCGGCCTCCGGGTCCAGGCGACTACTCTGTAACTACGGCCCTGGCCACCCAGGTGTACTTCTTCAGTAATAAAGTTTGATCGTTCATCAACTTCTTTACTGTCTACTCCCTACAACGGGACCACTACCGTCGAGTATGACTACTCGCAACCACTCCACGATGGGCTCCGCACTCTGAGATCGCAACTACGAGTACTCATTGCTGGAAATTTTCTTTCATTAATACTTAAGCAATTCATTACAATTGTTTTTGTACAACCTTTGGCTACTAGCTATCTATTACAGGGCTACTGGAGATTAAGCTTCTCAGCTACTTGCTCCGCGATGGGAGCCATCTGCTCCAGCAGCTCCGAGTACTGCTCATCGGTGCAGTTGGCGGCTACCCCGCCAGCGACTACTTCCACCGGGGCCTTCGGGAAGTATGACTTCATGAAGGCCAAGACCTGCCTTGGGATCGACCTCGCCATGTGCTTCACATAAGCCGCCAGCCGGCTTGGGGCTTCCTTGAGGCGATCCACCAGTGGAGCAATCTTGGGGCCGCCCGGGTGCGGCACCAAGAGCCTTGCGATCGGCGCCGCGCTTCCTCAAGTTCCTTCAGTTGGGCCCGCAGCGCCTCGCAATCTTCATTCAACTTCTGCAATGATTTGTAGCAGTTGACGAGATCGCGGTCAGATGCAATCCGAAGCTCCATGTGCTTCTCGCACTCGAAGGCAAGTTCTTTGTAGTCGAGCTCGAGTACCTGGTGGGCTTCCTGTTCCCGGTAGAAGAGGTTCTTCATGCTTATTTCCGAGGATTTCAACTGCTCCACCTGGCCCTCAAGCTCTGCAACACAGCAATAGTACAGCGGGTCAGACTACATCTCGACCTCCAACAACTACCCGACAAGTCCAGCGGCGTACCTTTGTTCTTGTTGCAGAGGCTCTTGTTCTTCCGCACCAAGTCGTCGCTCTTCGCCTGCAACTCTTGGACATCATTGTGATATTTGGCGAAGGCGGCATCGAGCTTAGACTGCATGGCGGCCGCGTGCTTTCGCGACTTCAAAAGCTGCTCTTCCAGCGCCTCAGCCCGAAGCACCGTGTCACCGAAGCCCTGCAGCATGTTGGACTTCTCGCGGGACCTCTCCGCGACATCCTGCATAGACAACACAAGTCAACAAGTACTCAACAGCAGAGGATTGGTTACTCAGAAGCTAAGGCTACTTACCTTCATCCACTGCTCGGCCTGGCGGATCGCCTCCAGGTGCTTGGCCACCGTTGCCGGGTCGACAAGATCGTCCGCGAGCAGCTCTATCCCGCCACGACTACTCGCGGCGGCCTCCGTCATCGGCGCAGAGCGGATGGGCTCTGCGTCCTGGATCTCCGGAGAGCGGATAGCCACCTCCAGAGCGACCTCTGGCGACGTGGTGACCCCCTCTCCTCCGGTCGCCATGGCAGCTTCCTCGACGATTTCCTCCATGGGCTCGGGGGCTTCTCCGGCAGCCTCCGGCACGCCTGGTGTCGACTTCTGTATTGGCACCCCCGTAGGGATGTCAATCCTTTCGGCCTCGGCACCTGTCAAAGAGAAGACAAGTGTATTAGCGACTACGACTACTCCTCGAGGAGCTCTACAGCTTCAGAAGAGTACTCACCTTCGACCATGCTGGCCTCCGGCAACGACGCTTCGGTAACCGGCAGCTCGGGCACCGCCTGGGAAGCAGGAGCGGACTCCTCGGCGGGCGACGCGACTTCTTCCGCCATCGTCGTAGAGGGTTCATCCCCCTCCCAGGAAAGATCTGTCGATTTCCTGCAGAAGTACACACAAATGGTCGTCAGTCAACCTCGACTACTACAACAAGTACTACTCGGGAAGATGCAGTACTTACAAGCTTGACCGGACTATTGTCACGGCCGGGGCACCGAGGATGCTGGCAATGTCTACTAGTCCACCCGCGGCGGGCGCCTCGTCCTGCGCCCCTGCAGCTGTCGCCTCCTCTGCAGCAACAGCGGCCGGCGCAGTGCCCTCCCGCGCTCCTGTAGCCACCACCTCTTCAACGGCGGCGGCTACGGGCTCCGTGCTCCCCTGTGGAGCAGGGGGCTGGCGCTCCAACTGCGCCAAGAGCTCCTCGACAGTGGGGGCTGGACTACGACTTCCGGCCGACTCTCCCACCGTGTCCCATCCGCCTTCGTCGCCCTCCTCGACGGGCTCAGCTGGCGGCACCTCCTACATACAAGGAAGATTACTCATCAGCAAGCGTACTCGTACGATGGGTACTCAACTACTCTAGTCAAGACATCTTACCTCCTGAGTCGTGGTCTCTGAGACCTTCAGCTTCTTTGTCACCCCGCTTGCGGGCGGGGTTGCGCGGCTTCCGTGGCGGCGCAGCCAGGCTAGCCTCCAGGCTAGCCGGTGGGTCTTGCACAAGAGGCACATGAGGTAAGCCTGGACGGCTAAACCTCGACCGCAGCTGAAAGCGGTCCTGCAACGTCTCCTCGTCGTCGTCATCGTCGTCGTCGGTGGTGTCCTCCACGATGACGGTGTCATCGCCTTCGCCGACTTCTCGCAGCTCTTTGGCTTTGGCTTTCCCTTCCTTCGGGATCTCGATCCCATGAGGGGGCGGCTGCGGCTCGGAGACGAACTTTTTCAAGTCATCCTGCAAGACACAAGACATCAGCACGTCTACTCCAAACAAGGACTACTCGACTAGGGGAGTACGACTACTCACCTCCTTTGGCGGGCGCGCGACGGAGTACTCCGGGACAGGGCACGCCGTGTACGGCGGCATATCCTTGAAGATCCGCGTCAGCCTCTCGATGATGTCGTCGTCGTCCATCTCGCCTCCGGGCATCCGCGACGTGTCGTCGTCGCCGGTGTACTCGAAGCCCAAGGTGTCGCGGGCCATCGGCGGGCCGCACCCTCCGCTTCATGAAACCGAAGGCCACGTGCTCGGCCCTCAGTCCAGCTTCTCTGAGCACCTTGATGCGTGCCAGCAGCTCGGAGAGCTGGATCCCTTCCTGCATGGTGGGCTCCGTGTTCCACCAGTCGCGGTGTCTGGGCTGCCTCCCACTCGGCTTCGGCAGGCCGGGGTGGTGGTTCGTGATGTAGAACCACCTCGTCTTCCAATCGGTGTTGGAGTCAACGAGCCTGTACGCCAAGTACTGCTCAGCGGCGTCTTCTCTCAACTGGATGCCGGCCCCTCCGACTACTTTTGGATTGTTGGCGCTCGGCTGCGGCTTCACCCGGAAAAACTTCCGGAAGAGGATCCAGTGCGGCTTGATCCCAAGGAAAGCTTCACAAAAATGCACGAAGACCGCGGTATGGAAAATACCGTTAAGGTTCAGGTTGAGGTACTCAATTCCATAGTACCCGAGGAGGCCCTTGAAGAAATCACTAGCCGGGAGCGCGAGTCCGCGCTCCACGAACCGCGCAAACATTGGAATCTCGTCTTCGGCTTTCTCCATCGGATATGGATCTCCGGCGGCGGCCCTCCACATATCAACCTCCTTCTCCCGGATAAATCCGCTGTTCAGGAGGGCCAACAGATCTTCGGTCTTCACTTTTGACTTCTTCCACTCGCGGCTTGGATCGGCCCGCGGTGGAGACATTAGCGGTGCTGCTCCAGTGGCAGCCGCGGCGGCCTCTTCGCAGCCCCTCTTCTTCCCGGCGGCCTTCGCAGACTTGGACAGTGATGGCTTCATTCTCCAAGTACAGGGCGTCTTCACGCGCATTCGCTCGGGGGCTACCCTAAAAGCTCTGGGTGGCGGCGCACTTGGATCTACTACGGCGGCGGCGTGCGCTGGAAGTGGATCTACCTCAGATGGAATCGAAATGACTACAGCACAGATGGGTGAAAAACCCTAAGGGGTTTGGCTTCTATTTATAAGTCAAACCGGCCCTCCAACGGCCAGATCGATAAGTCCGCGCTCGGCTGACTCAGCGGCCGCGCGTGACCCTTCGCATTCTACTAGTCGACGCGCCTCACCTCGGGGGCTCGGCTACTTCTACTCGACTACCTGGGAAGCGACGCGGTTCAGGAGCATCTCAGGACACATTCTTCACGATGACCCTTCAATTCGAGAGGAAGTACTCGACTCAAGGCTCGGGGGCTCCGTGCCACGTGTCCTTCGGTTTTTTTCTCTCCGGATTTTTCGGGATTTTCTTGCCAAGACTTCAGATGGACCCTCAGCCAGAGCCTGCGGCTCAACCTAAGGCTCGGGGGCTACTCCATATGGAGTGCGATTTTGCAATCGCACCTCCATATCAGCTCCGGCTTCAAGACAAGACGGGCATTTTTTGAAGACCTTCGAAGGCAGTACTCGAGGACGCTTGGGACTACTCGAGAAGACTTCAAGATTGCTCAAACATTAGCTGGAGTACATTCCAGCCTCGGGATGCTTCGACTACTCTTGAGGACTTTCGACTTGTAGTACTCGGGGGCGCTTGAGGACTACTCGTTGAGGCCGTCAAGACTACTTGAAGCTATCCTTCTCGACTACAAAGTACTCGGGGGCTTGTCGTATGGACCTCCCTGGGCCCACTACCTCGGTGGGTACCAGGACCGACTACTCGGTGGGCCCCTGGGACTACCCGGCTTGCGCTACACGGCACCTGAAGGCGTGGAGCACAAGGACTGCAGAGGAGAAGTACTCGGTTAGGAAGCTGTACATGTCCTGCACTGTATGGAAGACTCCTAGACGTACCCGACTAGTACTTTCTCCCTACTCCGACTTGTAACCCTGCCTCCCAGACTATATAAGGCGAGGCAGGGACCGTTCTTAGGAACACAACACATCTCATACAACTCACGGCGCACCATTGCACAATCTTGTAATCGTGCCCAATCAATCCAGAGCTACGCAACATACAGGACGTAGGGTATTACGCACCTCGCGGCCCGAACCTGTCTAAATTGTGTGCCACGTGTCTCTTCCTTCGAGTTACCGATCTCGGCGAGGTCACATTCATCTACTTCGGGTACTCCCCTTAGTAGGTTGCCGGTCTAAAACACCGACATCTTTCCTTTCTACCATTGAACTTGTGTTGTATGAACTATTTGTATTTGAACTTGTATTTGAACTATTTGTATTTGAACTATCAACTCACTTATGCACGACTAATATTATTGTGTTTGGTGTAGTATTTCTATGCATAACTACAAATTATTGATTGGGGGTGGTATTTAACACTAATTTGTGCCAACATCATGCCAAAACTTTCATTTCTTCCAAGCCGGAGGACCTTTTTCAGTGCACCGGTTTTAATTATTTACCGAGCGGTATAAATCCTTACCGCAGCAGTATAAATATTTTATACCGCGGTATACCGCTGGTTACCGTTTGTATAGGCGATTTTGGTTTGAAATTTGAATTCGAGCGGTAAGATGCGGTATACCATTTATACCGCTCCGGTATACCGTTACCGCTGGGTAGTGGTAAAAATATACCGGTCGGTATAGAAAACCCTGCTCTACTATACTAGATAGCATGTATTTTAGTTCTCTGTTCCGGTTTTGGAATCACACGGGGCATACTAGAACCCCACCAGTGGCTGGGCATGGGCACGGCAGTGGGGGGTGTACACGGACACATCCCACACCAACTAAGCTAGGCTTCATTTCTTCTAAAAGTCCTCATCAGTATAGGTATAGGCGTCCAGGGTTTTTTATACCGTGAACCGGTCGGTTTCCGCGAAGAAAACAACCAGTAAACTGAAACCGACCGATTTACTGAGAACCTAATTTGCAGGTACAGTTTGAGGGGGGACCGAACCGGCTTATGTACCGGGCCGAACCGGTACCACCGGGAACCGGCCCGGTTCCCACCAGTTCTGTCAACCCTGTAGATGTCACCTCTTATTATGCAGCATAAGGTGCACCAGAGCACTGCTATTTTTGTTTTTGAAAATCTTATACACTGTTTATTAACTTGGTATTAGTACACTGTTCCAAGTTAACGTGTGCCCAAACTACATGGATTGGCATATACTACTATAATTTTCCAGTTAACAGAACCTTTTATTTTTGTTTTCACACACGTACGACACCACGTAAACATATATAGCATATATATATGTGTGCAATGAGCTGCCGGAAATCGAAATACCCATCTTCATATGCCACCTATGATGATTTCTTGGGTAATTAATAAGCAGCAGCAGCAGCCTCCCGAATAAGCCTGAGAGACTCGGCAAAGTCTTCCACAAGCTTCTGAGGATCAGGGAACTGCGCTTCATCCACCGCGATGACAAGCCTCATGGTATTCACGTAACTCTGGTAGTGGACGCTTAGCGCCTTTGGTTCGCGATGCGATCGAATTGGAAAAAACAAGCAAATTAATTAGTTTATTATCCATATTATTCACAACCATGCAGATTCCCCATCAGTTTCAGATTCAGATGCAGAAGAGAGGTGACATGTTGCTGATGCGCAATTGAAAGAGAATCATGCATGTGTTCGATGACATTTTATTTAGCTGGCAGTTGAATAGTTGTATGTACCTTTGGGAGGCCGTAGACTGCCGGGGCGATGTAGACGATGGGGTGGCCGTAGAAGACAACCGGCTCGATTGGCCCGACGGTGTTGGAGAAGAGCATGGTGGTGTTGGTGAACATCTTGTAGCAGAGAGACGCTGCTGCCTGCCATCCAATATAGGATCAACGGACAACGGAGGAAGCCTGCATGGTTTTGTCGCGCCCATGGAGGCGAAGAGCTTTATCTCAGTTAATCACCTTGATGCCAAAGAGCTTGTCGACGGCCATGGCGCTCCAGTAGGTGAGGACGCATTCGAGCGAGCTCTTCTTCCTGCGAGCAACCGCCGCGCCCCGCCGGACGTACTCGAGAGGGTCCTCGTGCGTGGCGAGGTCGAACGGGATCATCATGAAGCCAAGCCGGTTTCCCCATCTCGCGCCGCTATCCTTACGACCGCCGCTCGACTCCATCATCTTAGACAGTGTCTTCAGCATTTTGTACATCAGGAACAGCAAATTGAACGGATATCGTCGTTGCACACAGTCCTTCATCAACAAATTTAAATATAAATGGGCGCTAGTACCTGTAGCCCAGGGGTCGGCCTTATGTTGGCGAAAAGAGTGGCTCTGACCCTGATGCTCTTTCTTCCCAAATTGTTGGCGCCTGCAGAGAAAACAGTTTGTAGAAATGTGCTTAGTAATTGTCAGTAGGAATAGTCTTTGTGAGACGGGGAGAGTACGTATTCATCTAACACCACGTCCTCCATTAATTTAATTACCTGCCCCTCGGAAATGAAACCGGGACAATCCAGCACTAGTCACTCCAAGCAGCACATCATTTACGGTCTGTTCAAAGGGTGCCAAGTAAAAGATAAGAATACACTATAGTCAGCAGTCACCATCATGAATGGAATCACAGCACATTTAGGCAATAATCGAGCACGTACGCAGTTCATCACGTTCTTGCTGTACTTGATGTCGTCGAGGCTGAGGCTCCGGCTGACGAAGCGCTTGCGCCGGAACTCCGCGCCTTCCTCCCCCATGAACACCGTGGGCGGGTCCCCGGCGGCGAACAGCACCGTGGAGGCCATGCTCGCGGCGTCCGCCACCGTGTGCCACGCGAGCGCGAGGAGCGACGCCACCCACGCGGCCAGCGCCCGCAGTCCGGCGGCCGCGGACACCGCGGAGAGGGGGCGCGGGCGAGGCGGCAGCGCGTAGAGTGGGCCCGCGCGCCCGGCGCGGGGCAGCACCGGCAGCGCGGCCGGGTCCGCGGCGCTGCGGGTGCAGGCGATGAGGAGGGAGAGCAGCGACACGCCGTCGCCGAGGGAGTGGTGCATGCGGAACGCGACGGAGGCGGCGGCATCGGACGTGGGGAAGTCGAGGACGTGGAGCTCCCACAGCGGCCGGGAGTGGTCCATGGGTGGGAGAGCGGACAGCGACGACACGTAGTCCTCCAGCACCTTGTCCGGGTCGGCGGCGGCCGACGACGTATCCAGGTCCGGGATGACGATGTGGTCGTCTAGATTCACCGTGGTGCGAACCCATTTCGGCTTGGCGCCCACCACAGTCGTGTCCAACACCTGCGGAGCATCTCCAAAATCGCCCAAAATTAATACCCAAAATCAGATTTTTAACAAAAAACATAAAAATCCTAGCTCCAACGGTTCCCAATAGCAATGCCCAATATCGGGCTTCGGAACACAAAAACAGAATTCGAGTAAGATTTAGGGATTTCCTCCTTGTCTTGCTTCAGATTGAACCAGCGCTCGGTCAATTGGTAACCAGAGAAAAGGAACATAGCACTTCTGCTAGTGTGCTGACGTGGTAGATTTACAAAAATTTAGAACTGAAAATAAGGCTACTGTTAGAGGACTAGGAATTTTATGTCCAAAGTTTTTGGCAAGGTCCCAATGAGATTATTGGGAGTGAAAAAATTGGACACTCTCGGGGATGGACAGGCATCAGTTGCACTTGCACCAGAGGAAGATGTAGGAATAATATGGAAACAGATCAAGTCGTACGGGCACTCAAAATCATATCAAAGTAAAATATAAAAAAAATGAACAGAGGATGCAATCTAGTACGAGTATATGCAAGTAAATTGAAGCCTAAATAAAAAATAAAGAAAAAAGAAAAATAGAATTTGGATGCAGTAGTCCGTGCATGTACCCAAAATTTAAGCTGCATCAAAGGTCGTAGAACTGTTTAATTATTTGCCGCCTTTATTTTGTTCGTGTGTGAGTTAACAAAATTAGGAAGAAAACACCAGCCAATTTGCCGTTCACCTGGACGCTGCAGAAGCGCGGGTGGCGTACGAGGGTGGCCTCCAGGCCAGGGCGCACCACCACCAGGTCGATGGGTCTGCCGGCGCCCAGTACGCACACGATATAGCAGTTGAAATGCGGCTCCCGGAACAGCCGCCCCGTCGGGCTCACCGGCTGCTCCTCATCCTCCTGTCCCATCGGCGCCGCCGCCCACCACCCCTCACCCGCCGTCCCCGCCTCGGCCGGGGCACGCGCCTGCGCATGCGTGTTTATGGACAGTTGCATGGTCACGCTGCTGCCGCCGCGACCCTCGGATTTGGTTCGTTTGGTTGCTGGATCGGCGCTCCCGCGCGCCGGCAGGGATATAAAGGGCACCAGCGTGCAGCGACCAGCCATATCTAGTTGTTGTGGAGAGGACAGAGGAGCGAGGGCCAGACTCCACGACCCCATCGCCGGTCTCCAGCAACTCCAGCAAATGAAGTAAATTTCATCTTTATACAAAGTTATTGGGGGTGGAGTAAAAATATTTGCACCCTTAAAACATAATTTGCTCCAGCAGTTTCCCTGTTCTTCTCCTCAACTCGTGGGTCCCACCACGCCATGTCATCTTCTCTTTTCCCTCTCCAAATTTGGGATCTTTGCAAAACCGGTCGACGCTGGACGAGCTCGGCGGCCTCCTCGGCCGCAGCACAGCGCGAACCTGTTGCCACCTCCGTCGCGAAGCTTCAGTCTCGACGCCGGAACCTGAGAGGAGGCAGCAATCGCAGCGGCCGGTCAATCAAACGCTAGTGTTCCAACACGATTCCTCCAAATCGTCGCACCTCCCAACGGTCGGCGGTGCTGGGGCGTCGCGATCGCGCAGAGCTCGGCGCCGGACGCGGCCGCGACCGCGACGGCGGACGCCACGGCTGCTGCCAGCCCCCAGCTCATCTCCCTTGCTGCTCTACAAGGAGACCCATCTAGGGCATGCTCACGGGTTTGCTCCGAGGGTCCGAAGGTCCGACGACCTTTCCGCCTCATGCAGTCCTGCTCGTCGGCACGGCTCGTCGATCACCATGCCTCACCGTGCGCGCGGCCGTGTCCAACTCCAGCACGAAAGCCAATATATATCCTTCAAATGCTTGACAAAATATGAGGTGCTTTTCTAGCTCTCTTTAGGATGCATCCATCCACACGTCGAAGCCGGTGAGGACGAAGGTCAAAGGAGATGAGGGCGGCGTTGTAGGCGCCTCGCCAGTCGCCACACCATGGCGCCACTCGTCAGCGCGTAGCGCACCGGCAAGAACCTAGCCTTCCGCCTGCCGGCGAATACGAGAGGGAATGCCGGAGGCAAGCAAGGTGTCGGGCGAGCCGTGCGCGGAGGTGAGGCGAGGAGGACGCCACACCGGCACGGGCGCCGTTGTTGTGCCGAGCGCGCGGCGTCCCCGACCAAATCAGGAGACAGACGACATTTGGTTTACCGTCTCAGCGATCGAGCTGGGTGGCAGTCCGGAGGTCTGGCGAGAGCACTGGTGTGGCTAGCTAATGGAGAGGAGAGGAGCACGCCACGCCACGCCAGCGTCGGGCCGACGACCGAAGCAAGCGGGTGGTGATGCCATCTCCATCACCCTCATCGGGCTCCTCTTCCAATTCCAGCTGCGGTGGCTTCTCCTCATCCCCCTCTGCAGGTGCCTTCCTCGAGTTGTCTCCGCTTTCCTCGTGAGCATGCCCGCCGCCGGCGCTTCTTGTGGCTGTGCGGGACGGGGCGGGGCTTTCTGTGAGCATGCCCGCCGCCGACGCTAGTGCCGGTGCGGTTATGGGAGGCAGTTGGCGGGGCGGCAACCTCGGCCAACAGCCCGAGGAGCGCGGAGGAGGAGCGGCCGGGGGCCGCGGGCCGCGGTCATGCGGCGGCGGGCGGTGGAGCGGTGGGGCGGTGAGGCGAGGTTGTTGGACAGGATTGGGAAGCAGAACGAGTGGGTCCCACAAAGTAGGGGATGGAGGAGAGATCCCCTCTATCGAGGGGATTGATAGGGGTTTTTAGTCCACGGAGAAAAAAAGTAGAGCTATAAGGGATCTGTTGGAGAGGTTTGACCCCTATATAACTATTATTTTGGTATTGAGGACATAGGGAAGGTGATGAAATTGCTCTCATAGAGATCGGACTCGGAGAAGATGCGACGCGACAGTTGAGTGTTTGGTTTTGTTTTCGGTATGAATCACTCGTGACAGCGTTGCTCTCTGCCGTGAACGAGATGTTTTGTTGTTCTCTGTTAGAGTCTGTTTGAATCCATGTGCTAAAGAAAAATGTCTAAAATGTTGTAGCACCTTATATAATACTCAAAGAATAGCTAAAAGTATATAAAAGGAAGACTTGCGTCTCATGCCCCTAATTTATTACCTACATCCCATCCTTTTAGTGACTAAAATTTACTCACTCATTTTAATCACAGCTTTTAGTCATTTTACTTTAGCACATGAGATCCAAACAGATCCACGTCTCCAACAGTTGAGCTAGCTATTAGTTTAATGAAAAAGAGAAAAATAAACTAAAAGGACAGCTTGAAACTCGTGCGGTAAGAGAGTAGAGCATTGGAAAAAAAAATCCCACGGTAAGGGGCATGTACAACGCGTCTATTTGCCCTGTTTGTAACTCGGTATGACACTTTTTTGCAAAAAAGACCTCGCTTCGGCCTACCGACGGGTCAGGGTTGCCTCGCGGGACGACGGGCATGTCCCGTTCTCCCAGGCGGAGAAGACGGGAGGAGCTGCGTTGTACGGCGCCGTCTCCCCACATCGACGACGATTGGGATTCGGCGTGCACACACGGGAGTTTGCGCGCGAAATCACCCCTTCGCTGCTCCTCGTGCCGGATCCGGCGTCACTGGCCGGCTCGGAGAGGAGGGACTGATCGGGAGAGAGCGGAAGGAGAGCAAAGCTCACCGGGAAAAAAAGGAAGGGAGAGAGCAAAGCTCACCAGGGAAAAAAAAGGAAGGGAGAGGGAGGGGCCGCGCGTCATCGTCCCGAGCGCGGGAGCCCCACCTGCGTGCCCCTCCGACCTCTGGCGAGCTCCACTGCCGCGCGGGATCCGCAGGCGCAAGCGCGGGCTGTGCTTGCCGCCGCTGTAGGGTCTCGCCGCAGCCCAGCGAGGGAGCCTGCAGCACCTGGTGCCGCTCCTGCCATGAATTTCTTCTGACTGATTCTGGTAGACAATTTGATTGGTTCTTCAGCTCGACTGATCTCGACTTATTTCCTCTCACATAACACTATTCAATCGACCAGCCGAACACTATTCGTCATATTAGCCTAAAGGCTCAAGGCTCAAGGCTCCAGGGATTGAGATAAGGCTGAGTGGTGCTTATTTTTTCTCTTTTATTTATCTTGTGGGCAGGCCCTTTTAGTTCGTAAGGTGAAACTTTTTGATAATCTTCCAGGATCTATTAGGAGTATTGAACGCACACTAGTTACAAAAATAATTACACGAATGGACTGAAAATTGCAAAACGAATACATTGAGTCGTCATTAGAGATTGTTTACTGTAGCACGACGTTATCTAATAATGTCATAATTAGGCTAGTTAAATTCGTCTCGAAAATTAAGCAAGGGGTTGTGGAATGAGTTTTATAATTAATCTACATTTAATAATCCTAATTAGTGTCCGGAGATTTGACGTGACAGGTAGTTGGTGAAATTTTGGGAACTAAACTGGGCAGACCATTCAAGCCAAACAAACGGTAATTGGCTCATAACACCTCATTTGACTTCAAATCTCTTGCTCATTTGACCTCATTTTTATGTTTGATATTATTCAATCAATTTGCCACACAATGGTATACACAAATACATGTAGTTGATCATAAACTCCATGCAATACATTAAACAACTTATAGACGGCCTCTCTGTCTACGGGTTGTATGAGTTGTCTGTACATATGTCTATATGCGCAGTTCGAGATTCTATAGACGACCTACTATCTAGGGGTTGTACTTGTACATGCCCTAAGAGAGGAGAGCATTGGGATATGTTCGAGCTTAGCTAGGAACCTGTTGCTGAAAAACCCTTAGGCCAGTCTCAATGGGGGTTTCATGAGTGTTTCATGCACATTAAATACAACGCCACATCAGCAAAATTTCACTTTTTGCATGAAACCCTTAGGAAAGAGAAGGAAAGAGTTTCACCATGGTGAAACCTTTGGGCACAGTTTCACATGCGTTGGAAACTGTGTGAAACCCCCATTGAGACACAAATAGAGTTTCATCATGCAACTATGCAATTAGACCATACAATGAGAGAGAGGTTGTGGGACCCTTGAGCCTATGAAACTGTGCAATCAAACTATGCATTGAGGGAGACATCTATTTCATACCAAAGTTTCACATCTTGAAACCGGGACGGTGAAACTCTCCATTGAGACTGGCCTTAGGCCAGTCCCAACGTGACATTTATTGTTGTTTGTATCTTCAGTAACTCAGACGACACGCGGCTCATCAACAAAGAAAGATAAGGGAAACTGTAGAAACAATTTCTTGATGTAGAAACGAAGTCTACGTTAGAAACGATGCACCAAGAAATCGGAAAAATCGCGTTGGGAAGAAATGACCTCTTCCGAGGCCTTCCTCCGGATCCGGTGAGCAGCAAGCAGAATAAGCTTGGGGACGGTCCTCCTCATCAGCAGAGAGGAGCCGCGGGTGGGGGGGGGGGGCGCCTTGCGCGCCGAGGCTGCGGCAGAGCCGACCACGCGGTGGCTGCATGGTCAGGCCACCGCCGAATCTACGGGCGGCGGCCTCTGGTGCGTCGTTGCTACCTCACCCTCCACAAGGAGCGTCACCGCTGTCTCGCCTGTCGGGACGAGCACCCCCACCGGCTGCCACCACTCACACCCATGCCACCGACGCTCCAACGGCAGGGAGCAGCTCATTACGGCCCCGCGCGCCGCCGCTTCTCCCGACGGCAGCAGCTTGCCACGGTCCCGCGTGCCGCCGCTCCAACAACGGGAAGCAGCTCGCCTCGGCCCCGCTTGCCGCTGTGTGACAACACGCTGTTGATGGTGAATTTCCGTCAACCTAGAGTACTTGTTATACATTGGTTTCGATTATGATTTGCAACTAACCGGCCACTAGGCATACTAATGATATAACAAGTTCACACTTGCATGTCGATTTTGGAGTTTGTTGTTTACACAGGAAATCTACGCTAAAGAGGAGACTTTCGGGATAAGTTCACCAAGCACTTTGGAAGAAGATCATGAAGCCCGACAAGAGTCAAGACACGCGATGAACATGACTCCAAATGACCTAAGGACCGAAGCGTCAACGTGCAAGTCTTCAGGGACTCAACCAGAAAACAGCGAAGCTTGCATAGCAAGGATTCAAGCCTTAACCGTGAAGGAAACGACGTCAAAGGACCACATGCAAGTGCACACGAATAAGGGATCACGCGAGAAGCAACCGGGGAGGAAACCGGGGCCGAACCGGCCAAAGTGGGCTCGGGCCGGCCGGCCTGGGCCGACCGGCCCAGCCCACTCCGGGGTCGGTTCGGTCCCCCCTTTGCCCTAGGTGTTCGTCTATTTACTGCCTCCGCCGTCGGCCGACCCATCGAACAAATCATCCTACCGACGCCAATCACCAGAAAACCGCCGCCGCAAGATGAGGGAGAGAGTTAGATGAGCTCGTCGCAAGGATCAACGCCGGCGGAGAGAACGAAGCAAGAGGAGGACTCCAAGCCGTTGTCCTAGGGGTGTTCCCAAGCTCCATCGCTGCCATCTTCATCGACGACGTTCTCCGGAGTCTCCATCACCCCTATGTGCTTCAATCCGTGTAAGATGATGGGGTAATGTCTCCGTTCATCCCTAGGATTAGATGGATACATGCTATGTGATCGCTACTTGATTCGTGGTTTCAATCTATTGTTTTCATGTTGATGATGCTTTGATGATTAAGGTTAGCTACCGTGTTTTTCGGGCGTATGATATCTGCTACTCCCATAGATTCCATCAACATACCGTGTCCATCATAGGTCTAGTCACGAATACCTTCGCGTAGTGACAGTAAGAGAGGAGGGAAAGGGCGAAACTGTGGTCACAACCCCTGGTAGATTGGTTTACCGCTTTCGTGTAGTAGATGCATTCCATGTTATCCTAGATCCTAGGGAGGGAACGCTTATCTTTCTTACTCACTCTCTTGTGTTTACCCTTTACCATCTAGTTTAACCCTAGATTTGTTTGATCAACTTAACTTAGATTAACTTAGGTTAGATTGTCTTTACTTTTAGATTAATACTTTCTTTAAAGGTTTCCTTAGTCAACTAGATTAGTACTTGGTTAAGCGCTAGTAATCCCCTTGCTTCGCGGATTGACAAGAACCTTGGGAATCCCGTGGTGAAAAAGGTGTAGGTCCGTACACTTGCGGATCGTAGGTGGATACGAGTTTTATCCGTCAACAAGCCCCTTTTTCTGGCGCCGTTGCCGGGGAGCAAGCCAGTTTGCTACGTTTAATCTAGTATTAATTTTGTTGATTACTAACACCTAACCCTTATTTTCTAAAAAACAAGAAAAAAATCTTTTTTGTTTTTCTTTCTACTTTTCTTGTGCCTAGATGGATTTGTTCACCTCACCATTGAAAGACGAAGAGATGTCGCTAAGGGAGCTAGCAATGCCGTCAATGGAAGACATTGAGATGCAAAAATCAGATTTGACGTTTGCTACAACCCACTATGAAGTGAAGCCTGGAATCATCAAGTTAGTGGCGACAAAACCATTTAGAGGATTGGAGGATGACAACCCATATAGACACATTAAGGAATTCACGATGTTATGCAACACCGTGCAACAAAAAGGAGTTCGGCCGCTTGGTTCAAGTGGAATCTTTTTCCGTTCTCTCTCGAAGATGAAGCGCGAAGATGGTACACACTTGCGTCCGTTGAAGCAAAAGGAAATTGGGATGAGCTAGTGAAGAAATTTCTTTTGAAGTTCTTTCCCATAAGCAAGGTCCAAGACTTAAGGAGGCAAGTGCTCACTTTCAAGCAAGGAGAGGATGAAGGAATTGATGAAGCATGGGACCGTTTTAATGAACTACTTGAGCGAGGCCCGAACTTGGGATTTTCCGGTGACTTGATGTTGCATACCTTTTATTTTTCACTAACCCCTAACTCGTCTCGTTTTGTAAGCATGTGTGCAGGCGGTGATATAATGGATAAAACAATTAGTGAAGCCGCACAAATCTTACAAATGATAAGCAATGGATAAAGAACACTACGAGATTGGCAAAGATGTTGTCAAGAGGAGCAAAATGACAAAAGCAAGCCCAAGGTGCTTGCTGAAATTTCTGAAAAAGATGAACTAGAGGTCAAGGAAGATGAACTGACCATACAAGAAATTGAAGATCCACTTCCCAAGGTAAGAGAAGTCATTTTGGATGTTAAAAATGTTGAAACTAACATGAATGTAGGTCAAAGTATGTGGAATGCTAGACCATTGGCGGAGTTCATTTAATCCGATTGGGTTCAAGTTGATTTCGCCCCACTAATTAACTACCGAAGGAAGGAGGAACGCCGACACGTTGCCAAACTAATCGAAGATATATTTGATCAAGAGATGAGTGGAGAGTCGATCCAAAAGATGTTTGAAGAAGAAAGAGAAGAAGGAGATGAAGGATGGATCGACCGGTTTGACAACTCAAAGATTTATGATGAAGGAAGAGAAGAGTACAACCGTGATGAGCCTAGTGACTCAAAGGATAAATGGGAGGAGATAGGACTGAAGCTAGATGATAGCTTGTGTGCTATTGAAGCCTACACACTAGCAAATCAAGACATGGAAGTACTCAAGGATGAAGAAAAGAGTGAATCAATGATGAGCGATCTTGACGACATGTGGTACATGGAAGATAAAGAAAGCAACATACAAGTCTTTGAAGATGAAGATCTGGTTGATAAAGAAGACTTCAAAGAAGAGATGAATGTGTACATAGTTGAAGGATTACATGTTCCACATTATGAGTTGAAGAAATTGCAAGATGGTGATGAAGAGGCAACTACACTTGTTGAGATCGATTCGCCTTCAACACCGCTTGATGAACCAAATATCACTCTTGTTGAAAAATCTCTAAGGCCAAGGTACGCGCTGAAATCTCAAGATATTATTGGTATTGATGTTGATAAATTCAAATACTCATGCTCAACCAATAGTATGAATGATAGTTTAATGTCTATGCCTTGTTCCAATAGTGATCATGTTGATAGGCTAGATTTTCTTGAGAATGAAAAGGAGGAAACAATTATTTTTGATCCAATTAATCTCACACCTAAAGAACCTTTGCCTAATGATGAGCTAAGTTCTATGCATGATACATATGCTTCTTTTATTTACACCTTGACTTGTTGCTACAATTCACGTGTGGTGTTAATTATGGACACGTATGCTTACAATAAGTTTTGTAAATCTCGATCATGCTTTGTGCTTGGTCAAGCTAATGACCTTAAAGAATCATATGTCGGGAAAGGCCCGATTTTCACTAACCATGTAGACAAGGCTTGAATAATGAAAAAAAGAAGTCATGCCTAAAAGAGTTGCAAGATAAATCATCAACCTCTCCGAATCCCGCGATGGATGCTGCTGTCTTCATCAATTTGAGAGATTGTTCAGAGGTATACAAATGAAGAAAATGAGATATTCAGAAGCTCCATCAAATTACCATTCCAACGCATCAAGAACCAACAAGTTTGAAGACCCGTGCAAGGAGTTATGGAGAAAACATTGAGCATTGCGCGTTCTGAAATTTCAGGACAGATTTCATCGTCGAAGTAAAACGGACGTAACTCTCTTGTCCGGAGTCCGATTTGAGCAAATGAAGACTCATTGGAAAGGAAATTTTGTGCACTGTGCAATGGAGTATAGCTTGAGTATACTTTCTGTTCTGGACATAAAAAAAATTCATGGAGTGAAGGTAGCACCGAAGGACGATAAAGAAGGAGATAACGATGAAACAAAAGGATGCTTTGGGCAAGTCTTCTATAAGTGATCAAGCACAACATGGGAAGTAAATTAAAGCTGCATTGGTACCTTTTCTTCTTGCATGAAGGGCCATGGCTATGCAACGAAAAGAAGGTATGTGAGAAAGTCGAGCTCTATGACTTTAAATGAAGCGCTTTTCGGGAGGCAACCCGTTTCTTTATATTTTTACTACTTTCTTAGAGAGAATAAAGAATGGCACCATCTTATGATGATCAACTTGTGGTTATTAATCTAAGTTTAGATTTCCTTTTTAGAACCACCATCATGTTCATGCTCATATTTATTTATTTGCATGCATTGCATTTTGTTGTCCTCGTGATGTTTCTTTGTGCATACATGTTTTGCACATAGTTGGCTTGGTTGTTTTATATACTTAATGATGTATTCTTCAGTTTCCATGTTAATGCTTCATAGGGCCCTATGGGTATTTTCCTTTTTTGATCTTGTGTAAACGTGGTGTTTAAACATGATTGCGGACCATCATCGTTAAGTTCGATAAACCTAGCTAGCTTTTCATATGTTTTCATGTTGCTTTGGTTAGTTTATAAGCTTTGCAATGCGCTTAATTTTTCTTGTGCTATAAGAGTTATTGATTTAGGGATAGACATGGTGTTTTAACCCTAGATATATAAACCTTTATGGCTATGGAAAAATTTGGCAACCTAGTTGTAAACATGGTGTTTAGAACTAGGTGAAAACATTGTCTTTGTTTATATGCTTTCCTATCATGTGCATACACACCTTGCACCACGTACACTCATTAGATTTTTATTCCTCATTAAACTAATTATGCCACAAGTTAAGAATCTTAGGAGACATTGTTGGATTGTTGGCAATTCTATCTACTCTCAACCGTCACCTTGGGGGTAGAATGTGCGTTTAAAACGTCTTACAGGCAAGATAAAGACTCTCACTACAAGGAAATTGAAGGATGGCTAAGAAGTGCTTTGTCTTCTTCTTCCATGACTAGCAAAATGCTAAGCATGGGGGAGACCCTGAATCTTCAACACGGAAGTGCAACATGACACTCTAGAAGATAGAATGATAAAGATCGTTAACATCTCCGGATCAATGCGCAAGAAGCCACCAATCTCATCAAAATCCTGCATGGTCTCGAAGGGAAAACACTGGATATTTTTGGATATTTAGAAGCCAGATGAAGTTACGATTCCAACAAATCAAGAATCAAGACAATCGGAGGTTCCTACAAGCGGTTATGCCCGAATCACCGAGTGCAACACGTCCTGAAATCAGTTTTGGACAGCACGCAGCGCTGAAGTAAAACGGACATAGCTCCCTTGTTTGAACTCCGTTTTCGATGAATGACCACACGTTGGAAAGGTAATTTCATAAACTTTTCAATATAGCTATATTTCGATATATTTTCTATTCTGGACAGAGGGGGAAATCCATGAAAAAGAGACAGCAAGTAGATGATGAGAACAAGAAAGAGGAGATGGTGATGACAACATTGAAGAGAAGGGTGACCAATGACTCCATTAAGCATATCAGATCAAATTCATAAGTTTAGGAGCATTAATAAATCAAGACAAAAGCAAAAGCCACATCGATACATGGAGATGTCGGAAGAAGGCAACGAAGAATTACAAAGGATGGTAACATCTCCATGGACATTCTCTTTTCCAAACACAAATGCTTGTAAGTATGCCTTCAACCTCAACTAGGTGCAACCTTTTGTTTTTCTCTTCAAACAATAACATGGCTACTAGGAGGACAGCCTAGGTTTCTTTTTACTTTCAATAGATAAGCATGACCATGTGTTCACCTCGATGTTCTATATTGCCTATGCTTACGGAAAGATGATGAAAGTTGCCGCTTTGTTCTACCTACATGAAGTTATACATGTCTTGGCTAATTGCTCTATATAATATGATCCGAAATTAATTTAAATACCGGCTCTTTTATTTGTGGAGGTGAAATGACTATGCTCTAGACCCACATACATATCTTTGCTCTTTGATTTAAGTTTATGGATAGTCGGATAACTTGTTGTTTTTATGAAAACTTAACTTTTATGCTATATACATATTTGTGATGCTCTTGCAAAGTTCTACCTACCAAAGCCATATACATATATGTTTTATGATAAAAAAACTCGTAGATTGCAAACATATGTTTTGATGAGTTGGATTAGGATTGATTTCTATGGTTCGAGACTAAGAAGCTGGTCATTCCTTAGTGTAACTTTTTCATGCTAGCCTTTTTGTCCATGCATTGTGGGTTTTCACGTCGAAAATTTCACAAACTTCGCTGGGCATCCACCCTAAACCAAAAACATCTTTTTGTGATCACCTCCTTGTCCACAACCCAATTTGAGTATGGAGTAAAATTCTCGATGGAGATTCAAATATTCTGCAATATTATGGAATTTATACTTACTTTAGCAGTCATTTTCCCTCTCTTTTATGCTCGAGGATGAGCATCGTTCAAGCATGGGGGAGGAGTCATTCTCTGACACAAATGCTATGTAAGTATTATGTTGCAAAAAGTTTTGAGGAGCAAAAGAAAAAAAGAATAAAAATGAAAAATGAAAAAAAAATATGATAAGAAGAAAAAAAGTAAGAAAAATAGGAAGAATAAAGTGGAAAAAAAGAAAGAGAGAAAAATGAGAAGGAAATAGAATAAAGAAAAAAAAATAAAGATGCTCCTCGGTTCTTTTTGCTTCATAAGTTCTCAAGTGCCTTGATGAAAAATCCATACTCAAATCTTCCAACCATGTGAATCCAATAACGAGGACTTCACTCGTGCCTCGGGATCATCCATTTGCCACTTGCACATGTCCACTTATCTAAATGTGTGTGTTTCGTCCCTCTCTCTTTTCAACATTTATTTTCCATGGCCTTTTTGACGAGTCTCGGTAATTCCAATAGACCTCTCTCTCTTAATTTGACAATATTTCGGATGTATGTTTTGCTAGGATTGTTTTTAACCTTCCAAGCTCCACATAAGCCTTCCACTATCACATATGAGTAGAGTAGGTTGAAAATAATCTAGTATAGGCTTGAGTGACTTGATGAGATGAGTGTTCCATGAGCTCTTGCAAGAGATTTTCACTTATGTTGGATATGCATATTTTTGAAAATCTTCCATGTGACAAGGTAATGGTTTGAAGTTCACTTAAGTTTGAGAGCATCGTGTTAAATGTGGCTTGTTCTCTATTGTTAGTCTATCTTCCATAATGATAAAGAAGCCGGTCACAACTTGAACTTTAAAAATAAATTCTTAATAGAGCAATTTGTCTCGTCATGAATGACTAAGTGCAGGGATAACATTGGAAGGCAATGCTGATTTCCCTTTTAAGTGAGGACCACTTACTCGAGGACGAGCAAGGTTTAAGCATGGGGGAGATGTTGACGGTGAATTTCCGTCAACCTAGAGTACTTGTTATACATTGGTTTCGATTATGATTTGCAACTAACCGGCCACTAGGCATACTAATGATATAACAAGTTCACACTTGCATGTCGATTTTGGAGTTTGTTGTTTACACAGAAAATCTACGCTAAACGGGGAGACTTTCGGGATAAGTTCACCAAGCACTTTGGAAGAAGATCATGAAGCCCGACAAGAGTCAAGACACGCGATGAACATGACTCCAAATGACCCAAGGACCGAAGCGTCAACGTGCAAGTCTTCGGGGACTCAACCGGAAAACGGCGAAGCTTGCGTAGCAAGGATTCAAGCCTTAACCGTGAAGGAAACGACGTCAAAGGCCCACATGCAAGTGCACACGAATAAGGGATCACGCGAGAAGCAACCGGGGAGGAAACCGGGGCCGAACCGGGCCGAAGTGGGCTGGGCCGGCCGGCCGGGCCGACCGGCCCAGCCCACTCCAGGGTCGGTTCGGTCCCCCCTTTGCCCAAGGTGTTCGTCTATTTACTGCCTCCGCCGCCGTCGGCCGACCCATCGAACAAATCATCCTACCGACGCCAATCACCAGAAAACCGCCGCCGCAAGATGAGGGAGAGAGTTAGATGAGCTCGTCGCAAGGATCAACGCCGGCGGAGAGAAGGAAGCAAGAGGAGGACTCCAAGCCGTTGGCCTAGGGGTGTTCCTAAGCTCCATCGCTGCCACCTTCATCGACGACGTTCTCCGGAGTCTCCATCACCCCTATGTGCTTCAATCCATGTAAGATGATGGGGTAATGTCTCCGTTCATCCCTAGGATTAGATGGATACATGCTATGTGATCGCTACTTGATTCGTGGTTTCAATCTATTGTTTTCATGTTGATGATGCTTTGATGATTAAGGTTAGCTACCGTGTTTTTCGGGCGTATGATATCTGCTACTCCCATAGATTCCATGAACATACCGTGTCCATCATAGGTCTAGTCACGAATACCTTCGCGTAGTGACAGTACGAGAGGAGGGAAAGGGCGAAACCGTGGTCACAACCCCCGGTAGATTGGTTTACCGCTTTCGTGTAGTAGATGCATACCATGTTATCCTAGATCCTAGGGAGGGAACGCTTATCTTTCTTACTCACTCTCTTGTGTTTACCCTTTACCATCTAGTTTAACCCTAGATTTGTTTGATCAACTTAACTTAGATTAACTTAGGTTAGATTGTCTTTACTTTTAGATTAATACTCTCTTTAAAGGTTTCCTTAGTCAACTAGATTAGTACTTGGTTAAGCGCTAGTAATCCCCTTGCTCCGCGGATTGACAAGAACCTTGGGAATCCCGTGGTGAAAAAGGTGTAGGTCCGTACGCTTGGGGATCGTAGGTGGATACGAGTTTTATCCGTCAACACATGCCCAGGAAAATACCGTACTATCGCCTAAAAACCAATCCACTTTGGTCATTAAGCAATAATAAAGTATCATCCTGTCGTTAGTTGCCAGTTTAACGTCCGTTAAATCACTTGGAATTCACACAGAGGATCGTACATATGCATTAAAACTCACGCGAAGGGGAGTCCAGAGTACAAACACCAATTTAAGTCCAAATTACCCCTGAGGGTTAAATTATTACAAACCATTGTTCAAGACATGGAAAGTAAAAGTTTAGAGTTTGAAAACAGCGGAAATAAATAAACTAGCGCAACGGTAAACATCACAGGAGGCCATCCGTGATGCCATCACTTGTCGTTATCCACCCGGTCAACAACACCTGCAACAACAGTTTTAAAGCAAGACTGAGTATACTAATACTCAGCAAGACTTAACCGTCGGGTGATAACTATATCACCAAACTCTAGACATGCGAGGCTTTATGACCGGTGGAGTTCTTTTGCTAAAAACAACAAAGAGTATGTCCTTACTTTCAATATTTTAGCTAAGTTCCAGTTGATTACCATTTCTAAGTGTGCCAACTAATTCAATCAAAAATTGTACAAACAATTATTACAAGCAGTAGCTTCACCAATTCCATCAGTACGAGATATCATGGCCAGTTGATTAAGCAGTCTCAGATAACGGTGAGAGGCCGACAAACGATTGATTTAAACCTTGCAACGTAAACCTAAACACACGGTAGGGTGCCCCCGTGAGGACAACCATCCATGCGGTTCCCAAAAATCCTCGGTTTGGAACCAAAGCTTACAGTTCTGGGTACAAGACTAGCTGGCATGCCCCGCGAGGCACCCAACGTCACACATGTACCCCCCTTCCCCGGTAGCTAGCTGGGTAGGTGAATACTTAAGATTAGTAAGGGTCCGTTCCCGCACCGTCTCATTAAGGTACTAGGCTTACCGGTCCCATTCCCGACAAGTGTTTAGTACTTTCAAAAGCTTAGCCCACGAAAGCCACTGGACCGGAGCCCAAATCCCATGCTCTTACCACATGAGCAATCCATTTATAAAGATCTTATGATTCCAACATAAGGACCTATTCTCACGAGTGACGAACATCACTCGACTTGTACCGGTCCTATAGCATAGCAACTATCGACCTAGCATACTAGTGATAGAGCATAGGTACCTAGGGATCATGCAACTAGGGTTTCAATTCAACTCTTGAAACGTAAATGCACAATCATAGCAAGGATAATTGCATAACTTTAAAAGACAGGGTTCATGATTCGGGGCTTGCCTTCGCTGGCAAGGTTGGCCTTGGGCCCTTCTGGACTTGGGTCCAGGTCTTGAGCTACCAACACGTGCGGCAGCTCTTCGTCAGCACCTTCGTTTCCTCCTTCCAGCACGAGCGTATATCTACCGTCGGGAAGATCTACACGAGGATGCAAATGCAAGATTCAATTGACGATTTTTAATTTAATCAATTACAAACAACAAACGACAACCATGGGGGTGTATGATTGACCACATTCACCTAGATAAGAATACATTCAGCATGTTCTTCCAAAAAGGAACAATATGCGGTTCTTTTGTAATTATTCTTTTCGATAGTGAGTATGCACATATTTATGTAAATAAATTAATTTAAATTCCACAAGATAACAATGGGTTGGTCTTCGCGGTTCTTTAGTAATTATTCATTTCGATAGTGAGTATGCACATATTTATGTAAATAAATTAATTTAAATTCCACAAGATAACAATGGGTTGGTCTTTATCTTTTTAAAATGATTTACATCCAATCATAAAGTCACTAGGTGTGTAGGTGGTGATTTTCCCATTTATTTTAATATTAAGCTTTAAATGGCTTTCATTACTTTTATTCACCAAATAAGTTAATAAAATTCAAGAAGTGTGTTTTACGAGGTGCAACAATTCAATAAAAAGTTACTGCACACACATGCATGCATAAGATAGCTAGGAAATTAATTATATCGAAAATAACAAAAGCTAGTTACCAAAACATGATAATTGCATAAAAAAATAAATACACATCCAAATGATTCCAACTTTCTCACACATGTCCTCTGGTCCAAAAATAAGCTAGGCATGTAACAGTTACACCTAGAGCTACTATAGATCTTGGGTTATGCATTTATAAAGAAAAACAAGCATATTTCAAGAATAAATATTTATGACAAAATAAAATTGTGATTAATTTACAAGAGGTGTATTTTGGAATAACAAGATCACATGAAGAAGTTAGGCACAGAAATCTACTTATTATTAGCTACAAAAATCATTTAGACAGATTATGCATAAATACAAAACAAATTATATTAAAGGATCTACAATATAACTTTGTACAATTTTTGGGACAAGAGGTATGCAAGGCATAACACACAACATATCCAAAACTCAACTATAGAGGACTTGTAGATTTTGAGATACAACAGATCTAGGTTTTTCAGTTTTGTATTTTTCATGCCAAATCTACAAGGAAAAACTATAGACATGCTTTACAAACATTGTAGTGTTTTTGACATGGAGTCCAACAAAATTGAGTTTGCATTTTTCTGATTTTTCTTTGATTTTCTACGAATTTTACAAGAATCAGCAAAAAGTCTAATACTATTTAAGGATCACATTTCGCATAAGCCCCTGGAAGTTTTTGATTCCTTACAGAAAAGCCCTTGCTTTGCAGATCGACCCTTGGAAAGAAGTTGGGGCTAGCAATTGGGTCCCCGGGCACCGGTCGGCGGCGGTCTGGCCAAATTTCAGCGAACCGGCGGCCGTGTCCGGCCGGTCGTGGGCGGGGACGGCTGTGGGTCCCCGGGGCTCGATTTCCGGGCTCGGACGGGTCGGAACCGCAGCCGGCGAAGACCGCTAGAGCGTCCGCTCCGGCGAGGCTGCGGCCCGACCGGGTCAATGTGTGGTGCGGGCGGCTCCAAGGGATACTAGTGAAGCTACTAGGGGTGTTGGTTGCGGCGGAGAGGGCCGGAGGAGGCGGCTCCACGGCAGCGGCCGCACTTGTAGTGACGGCGGTGGGGTCTGAGCGGTGGCTGCCACGGCTCGCGCGGGGGAGATGTTCCTCAGCTTAAACAGGCGGCGAGCGTGCAGGGGGAAGCATTGCTTCGCGGTGAAGACTACTCCATCCATTTAAGCCGCATGTACGACGGCGGCCTCGGCTTGCGCGCGCGTAGGGGGAGCGCGGACGGACCGACGGGTCGTTGCAGTCTTGGCCGGCGCATGAGGGGGCTCGCGTGGCGGAGGAGGTGCGTCGGGAGAGGTGCGGCGCTCGGACCGACGGTCGTCGGCCCACCTCGGCATGCATACGGTGGTGGAGCCGACGTGGCGCGCCAGGGCGATGTCGCGGCGTGCGTTCGCGTTCCGGCACGACATGTTTCGGTGCAGCCTTGTTTGACCAAGTTTTACTCGAATTTTTGCAACTAAAGTGCATCGAGGTGTTTGTACCATAGTTGTAGATCTCACTACCCTCTACAACTTTTACAAAGGTTCATAGGGGTTTTGAGCAATGGATTTTGCATAAGCTGCTCCCAAACTTTGAATGCCACTCGATTCTGGTGAATAGTACTCGACTGCGGTTGACCAAGTTTTGCACCATGCTCCACTCCAAATTTGCAATGCCACCCAAAAGGAAAGTTGTGTCCCTCGAAAAACTGGACAACTTTTATATTGGGAGATTTTGGAGTGTTTAGGAGAAATTTGGAGAACGTGGCAAAAGTTCCGGAGCGAGTTCAAAATCATTAGGGTTTAAGTAGGGTTTGACCGTGCCTTTGACCAAGGTTTGACCACAAGTGTGTGTTGACTTGATCAAGAGGGTCACTAGGGATTGTTGACGAGATTTTCGAGGTGATGACCCAGGTTGACCATGTTTGACCAGTGTCAGCAGGTTTGACTCAGCTGATCCGGTCATTAGTATTAATGACGCTAATTAAAAATTTGGAGCGTCGCACGCCGCTCCTCCCGACGGCCAGCAGGTCGCTGCGGTTCGCGCGCTGCCGCTCCCATCGACTGGCAGCAGCTCACTTGTGCGCCTGGAGCTCAATCGAGTTCTTGGGAGTGGGAGCCTGGGAGGACAGGAGAAAGAGGTAGATTGCTGGGCAGATTGGACTACGGGGAAGGATAAGGATAGGGAAAAAAATTCGGTGGACTGCGAAGGCCGCACACAGTCGCAGGGGATCAAAGGATGAGATAGGGAAATATAGCTATTGATTGGGCAATTTTTTTTGTCTGAAGCTTGTTAAAACATTTTGCATTGTGAAGAGGAGTTTCTTGGTTCAATATCCAATGCTATAGAAACTGCAGTAGTTTCTTTGGGACTGCACTTAGTACTTTTCTGGATTATAAAGTACCTCCTCCGTCCTAGTAGGAAGTGCAATTTACTTATCTATCAAATTTAACATAGTTTGATTTAGAATAAAACTAAGAGTATCTTTTTGGATAGAGGGAATATACTTGACTGCAACTGAAGTATACAGACAGCGACAATGCGACATATACATATGAGAGTAAAATGCACTAGCGGTCCTCAAACTTGTGCGCCTGTGTCATCCCGGTCCAGGAACTCAAAAAATGTGTCATCCCTATCCCTAAACATTGTTCGGGTCTCACTAAGGTCCAAATGGGTCTCAATAATGTCCACGAACTCTCAAAGTGTGTCACCGAGATCCATTTGTGCTGACATGAAACACCAGCGTGGACATTGACGTGGCGCAAATTGACCGCCGAGGGGCCACCTCGCCTGCTGGCCACCGTGGGTGCCGCCGTAGGCGGCTTCGTCGGCAGGCTACCGCGGGCGCCGTCTAGATAGGCCGCGGGCGCGGTGCGGAGCGGCCGAACCCGGGGCCTCCGTCGGCGCGCCGAGGCGGAGGCGCCGGCGGCGGTAGGGCTCCTCCCATCGGCGGCCTGCTGCGCTCCGCCGAGCTCCGCCGGCGGGAAATCGAGCTCGTGACGGAGAGAGAAGCAGGACGTCAGGACTCCTTGCACCGGCAAGACCCTCGCGACGGAGCTCGGACGCACGTTCAACTCCTCTCCCAGTCAGCGTGTCCCAGGGCGGCGCGACCACATCGCAGCTCACCGGCGGAGGGAGGAGCAGGGCACCGCCGCATGGTCCCATGGGGGCGGAGCTCCGTCGTGTGCTCCTGCAAGCGTAGATGACCGGTCCTGTTGTCGGCCTGCCGCTGCGTGCGGCGTGCCCCCACAGGCGCAGAGGAGCCAGCTGCGGCCTCCTACAGGACGGCCTCCTTCGGCCCACCGCCGACGGGTACCGGGCTACATGGGCAGCCAAACAACGGTGAGGTGACGACGACAACGCCATCCGAAGAGGTGCCGCCGCCGGACGAGCCATTATTGGAGGAGACCATCGAGGTCGAGCAAGAGCCGAGCCGGAAGTCATTTGTGAAAAAGTCACTGGCCGGCGAGGCACGGGCTCGGACAGTGGGGAGGCAACCACCGGAGCGGGTGAGGTTCGGGCACGACGTGAGCTCCTTGGCCGGCGACGCGAGGTCTGGCCGCGAGTTTGGGTTGCTGGAAGGCAGTCACTGGAAAGACGAGATTCGGCACGACACGAGCTCCATGGCCGGCCGTGGCGCAACCGCGTCGGCCTGCGCCTGCGTCGGTGGTGCGCATGTGCTGCTTGATGGAGACGAGTGCCACATAAGCAGGCCACATCGTTGCGGGTCACGGTCTAGACCCATTTGGACCTTAGTGACACCCGAACAACGTTTAGGGACCGAGATGACACACTTTTTAAGTTCGTGGACCGGA
Organism: Cenchrus americanus; assembly: GCA_947561735.1. Lineage (NCBI taxonomy): Eukaryota > Viridiplantae > Streptophyta > Magnoliopsida > Poales > Poaceae > Cenchrus > Cenchrus americanus. Next base: position 94,163,268 of record OX387241.1, on the reverse strand, counting down.
ATGACAAAGACGCACAAGTTTAAGGACCGCTGGTGTATTTTACATTATATATGAAATGCTAGCTACTACGCGTGGATGAAAGTTGCCTATGATATATAGTATTGAAGACCAAGGCAAATTGAAGTTGCTCATGTGGTGAACTTTATATCTCGAATTGATGGCCAACCGAAGAACTGTGGGGATATCGAAAACATTTTCCTAATTTAATGTCTTGCCCATCATGCAGATTGTTGTCAATATTCCAGCCATACATGTTTTCTGTGAAAAAATATATAAACGAAAATCGAGAAGCAAACAAGTCATTCACACGTTATAAATTAATCTGGGGGTAAAACGATATATGGTGAGGAAATAAAAAAGGCTGGGAGAGAGCTATGTACTTGAGTTGATACAATGTGTAGCATTTATAATTGTACATCTGCAGCAAGAATTATTGCGAACACATGTAACACATTTATATATAACATGTTTGAGTTTATGCCTAATGGGGAGTCTAGATAGGGGGCTACATCCTGATGCGAATGCATTGGAGAAACGCCAAAAAGTGGCATTGGACAAAAGACTGAATGTTGCAGTTGATGTCGTTAAAGCACTCAATTATTTGCACAACTGTGTTGGGCCAACAATTCATTCCGACTTCAAGCCAAGCAACAACTCAATCAGGATTCCTTTTTTTTGTCCACGTAGGGAACTTTGGCCTTGCAAATATTTTTTTTTCCTGATTCAGCAAGTGAACAACTGGTTAACTCAAACGGCACTGTCGGATTAAGGGGGGACAATTTGATATGTTGCTCCCGGTAACTCAACTTTTCTCTAGCATTCTACACTTTCAGAAGAATATGTTGTTAGTATTGATCTTCACCAGTTTCCCTTGACTCAGCTCCCTGATCGGGGGAGCCCAAACCAATGGGGTTGCGGACCCCTGTCGCGCAGCACCATATAAGGGAGGTGGAGGCCACGAGGAATAGTAAGTCAAGAGTGAACGGTACCACTCGCCCCACCTGCCCTACCCACTGATTAGGGGGAGCTGTGAGCGGCGGGAAGTGCCACACTGGCCGCCACTGCGCTCCACCGACGTTCGCCCCTGCATTGCACGACGACAACGGACTCCATCTACATTGTCGACTTCATCCCCTACTTCCTAATCCCCATGGTGAATCTATCTCTCTTTGTATCTATTCTCTCCTCTCTCCCTCTGGTTAACCACAAGAGCACCTTGTTTCACATCACTGTCAAGGAGAAAACCCACTGACACCTAGATGATCCCCTAGATTTAACAATGGCATCAGACACCTCGATTTAGTAAGTAGATCGAGTTGGGGAAGAAACCAGAGATGATTCTCTGAAAAGATAAGACCTTTTCCGCCGCCACGGGCGAGGGAGGGGGGAGAAGGGTCACCCGTGATGACGCAACCCTAAAGAAGAAGAAAATTCGATGAAGAAGTGAAGAAGAAATTCGATATAAATTGAAGAAGAAAAGCAAATATTCTATGCGAATCGAAACTCTAACCCTAACCATAGATCCTGAAACACAAAGGACGGGGGGAGGAGGGCCTACATGTGGGCTTACCTTGCAGTCGGCACCACCGTTGTAAAATCTCGAATTTTCATAGAAAACCCGAATCCTTGTACCATCGCGATAGTCCCTGGATCAGTGGCTATCACGTACAGAACATCTCACAAATAAATACACAAAGTCACACAACGCATCACATGAGAGTAAAAGTACATAATTTATTACAGGTCCATTATGGAGTACATCATTACAAGCCTCTTGGCTGAATCAGAGTGAAATTCTATGCAGCGGTAGCTAGCATCTCAAAAGGGTCTCCATCTTTTATTCTTCTCGCCACAGGCATCCTTGAGCGAAGCGACGGATCCCTCAGTCGTACCATCCATCGGCGTTGTTGTCGTACTCAGACTCACACCCGGCACACCCAAAGTCTATCCCAAAGGAGTGGGATAGGTCCACGTCACCAACTGTATGCAGCTTTAAGTGGCCTAACATCTAAAGGGAGAAAAGAGACAAGGCAGCGGCTCTGGTTTCCTACACAGCAGCAGCAGAGTAAAATCAAGATACCTCCATCAAGTTCCCAACCCCAAAGCTCTCAACACAGCTCGGAACCACCTGGTCACCCAGGGTCCTGTCTGCACAACCTACTCCTGTCTAGGGTCGATGCGAGAACTTCCTCTCTTCGCACCTCAATGATTGCAATCGGATCAACGAGGTAGATGGAGCCTCTCTCCTCTAACCCACTGCAACCACAGGTCACCATACACTCATCTATAGGGGGAAGGTAGAAATCCCAAAACATGAGGAACGAACATGTCTTCTAGGCATTGTCCATGACCGAGGACGCAGCTATAGCTATAGATCGAACAACTCTGCAGAGTGTGTACACCTATACCCATCCCGGAATGGCACCCGGCCGGTGTACAGCCGACCGAGCCCATCCTACCGGGCGAACTCTCGGTAGTTACGGTCCCATCTTGCATCCGGCCCTCAAGAACGATCCCCCCCAGAAGGGATGACACCAGAACTGTGAAATGCCCCCGTGTGGCCACACGGGAGTCACTATGAGAGGGTGGTCTCACCTCCACCGCTCCCCCACTGATACCCCACTATCCTCCTGGCAGGTATGGTTCCGCACTTGCCAAGCATAACTCGGCCCTAACCCCACGCTTGGCGGGGTGGTGTGTACGAAGGTTCTATCGACAAGTTGATCCACTCGGTTTCAGACCGGGGCGAGCTCATATCCTCCAAATGCAAGTAAAACCCCAACACCTAGGCTCCTAAAACCGTCAAAGTAGGGATACACTGAGGAGTGCACCCCTATCCCCGATCCCAGATCAGTTGTCTCGAGCTCACCCCGCCAAAGTACCCAAAAACTCCTTCTCCTGCCGGTTTTTACCCCACTCACGCCAAGAACCACTATTCCCATCCCAACACATGCAGCGCGAAGCTCAGTGTATAACACGCTTATAAACATATATAGTAGTAGGACAATCAAGGACAAGATATTTAAAGTAGGCAGTGCAAGGCTCATAATCATGCATATAAAGTAAAGCGCTTGCAATCTACATTGCAATGTCTAATAGGTTCTAAAGTCAGTCGGGCATGAACCTGGGGTCGGGTAGTCCTTTGTAGCGAAGTCGTCAGCATAGTCGTACTCCGGGTTTAGCTCCCCGGCTCCAGCTGCTCCTATTAACGGGTAAAAGAAAATAAATAGCGGTCCTAATGCAATTAACTCCAAAAGAATGGTAATTAAGAGCCCAAAGAGGGAAAACGCTAGCCTAACACGAAGTTTAAAATTTTAGAGAATTTATGGAAAAGGTTTTGTATTTTTCGGAGCAAAAATGAATTTACTAGGATTTTCCAAAGAATAAATAGTTTTCTAGAAATAAAAATACGCATACACAATAGCATTAACTTTAGACTGTCTACTGGCTGGCTCTAGGAGGCTTAAGGCTGGCGGTTTAGAGGGCTGCAGGCTGGCTACTAAGGCTGACAAGGCGGCCACGTCGGTGGCTTTAAGCCGGCTCTTGCCCACTTGGCAGGCCTGCGTGGCACTGACGTGGGCGGCACACTAGATCCGGGTGCGTCCGTCTGCGGCCTGGCGCGATGCGGGCGCTTGTGTGGCTCGGCCCTAGGTGGCCGGCTGCACAGGATCCGCCTGGATCTTCTGTGGCCACGACCACGTCTGGCCACGCGTGCACACCCAAAACCCCCCTGGGTTTTGGAGCGCCCCAAAGGTGCTCGAAGGTTTGCCCTAAAGAGAAGCGGCTCGGTCGCATCTTGTCGGCGGCGAGGTCTCCCGACGGTAACTCGCCCCGTCCCTCAAAACGATATTCACGGTTCCACAACACGCCAAGACAAAGAAAGAAGCGGCCTTTGGCCGGGCGTTGGCACACGACGTCGACACAGCGCGGCACGACGGCTCGGCGCGGGGAGGTCGACGGTGCGGTGGCTGCGTTCACGCGGTCGTGGGCGTATGGGGGCGTCCAGAAGCTTGGCGCGTACGCGTAACGCGTGCGATACTAGCGAGGTTAAAACGTTCCCAAGGTCGGGGCTTTTACTCCTTAGCCCGGTCGCGCACGGCAGCTCGACCATGGCGGAGCTCGGGTTGGCGTTCACGGCGGCGGAAGGAAGTAAGCGCTCGCGGCCGACGGCGTCCAAAGGCGTGCACTTGATTGGCGATGGGACCACACGAGGGACCCTAAAGGCTCTGCCTTTACCCTGCGCGCGTGTGCACTAAGGCAACCGTGCGACAAAAGCCGTGGCGGCGTGGCGAGCGGGTTGACGCCTCGGTGCAAGGGAAAACGAGCCAAAGGCCTGACCATGCTTCTCACCCAGTGGGCACGCGTGCAGGGGTGCACGGGCATGCTGGTGGGTGTTAGAGCGCACACATGCGCACGCCGGTGTCACGGCCACGGCGGCGGCTGAGACGGCGACGGCAACACAGCGGCTCGGACGACTAACACGCAAAAGGAACAAGGGAGGAAAAACAAGCGGGGTTGCGCACATGGTGACGACGGCGGTGGCACCTGCAAAGATCTTTCCCAGCCTGGCTCGATGGCCGGCATCACCAGCGGCGAGTGCGGCGGCGTGGTGGCAAACGACGACATTTTCCCCCTCGGCTCGAAGGCCGGGGCATCCACATGGGAGAGGGGAAACTCGAGCTCACCTTGGTGGACATGGGCCGTAGTGCAGGCGTTGGTGAAGTGGTGCAGGTGCGTGCTTGCCGGCATGGAAGAAGATGGCAACGTGGTGTAGAGGAAGCAGAGAAAGGAGGCGCGCGGCGACGCGAAGACGGCGCGCTCCCCCGCCTCCTGCTCCTCCTCTCAGCCTCCTCCTTGACGTCACTGGCGGCGGATTGGGGAAGGGAAACCCCAACTGGCTAGGGTTCGAGCCTCGGGCCGAGGCGGTGGCTTTATAACAGCGGTAGGTACGATGGACGACTGATGTGGCTCTGGGAAGCGTGGATGGCATCCAGCGCGGCAGCCATGGCCGCACGACCGGGCCTTTCCACGGCGGCGCCCGCGGCTAGGAGAGAAGACGGTGGCAAGGGGGAAAAGGAGGAAGAAGAAAGGGGGCGATGTGGCTCCCTGACCGGCAGGGCCCGCAGGTCAGTGACTCAGGCGCGAGGCCGAGCTGGCGGTGGATCGGCGGCGGGTTGGCTGGGCCGAAAGGTGGCGGTGGGCCGGTTGGTTGGCTGCGGCCCACTTAAGGAGGTTAAGGTTTCCTATTTGATTCACTCCTATTTCCTATTTAATTCAAATTTGAATTCCAATTCAAATTTGAATCCACACAAATAAATCCTAATAAAATCCAAATAAAAATCCAACTTCTCAGTTCTCGCACTAACATTTATAAGCCCTAATATTTATGGGTTGAAACAATTACAAGCCTATGACTTTAGTGAAGGGGAAAAGGAAAACATCCTTAATTATTTCTTAAGCACTCAAATTCAATTCAAGTTTTTGAAATCCCACATTTTTACAAACAAGCAAAATCAAGGATGTTACAGAACTCCCCCTCTCAAGAATCTCGTCCCCGAGATTAAGAAGTTACCTCCGGTTTGAAGAGGTGAGGGTATTTCTCCCTCATCACGGACTCCTTCTCCCACGTTGCTTCGCGCTCAGAGTGATTACTCTAGAGCACCTTGCAAAAGTGTGTTGTGGTGCTCCTGGTTGACTTCTCTGCCCAGTCCAGGATCCGGACTGGGTACTCCAGGGTCTCCTGAACATCAAGTGCCTGAGCAGGCACCCTCTTCTCGACAACCAGACACTTCCGGAGCTGAGACACGTGGAACACCGGGTGCACTCCCGTAAGCTCCGGAGGTAGCTCAAGCTTATAAGCCACCTTCTCGATCCTTTTTCACAATCAGATATGGGCCAACGTACCTTAGGGACAACTTTCCCTTGACATGGAACCTCTTTGTACCTCGGAGGGGTGACACCTTCAAGTAGACGTGCTCTCCCACCTCGAACGAGACGTCTTTCCTCTTGGGGTCAGCGTAACTCTTTTGCTTGCTCTGGTCTATCTTCAGATTCTCTCTGACCTTGGCGACATTCTCTTCAGCTTCGACAATGGTGGAGGGACCGAAAAAGGTTTGCCCCCCACCTCGAACCACATCAACGGTGTCCAACACTTTCTGCCGTAAAGAGCTTAGAAGGGAGCCATCTTCAAATTGGCCTGGTAGATGTTGTTGTACGAGAACTCGACATAGGATAGACTCTTCTCCCAATCGGATCCATAGGTCAACACACAAGCCCTCATTAGGTCTTCTAGGACTTGATTCAATCTCTCCCTCTGACCATCCATCTAGGGGTGGAAAGCTGTGATGTAGTTCAATTCGGTGCCCATGGAAGCATGTAGGCTCTTCCAGAACTGTGCGGTAAACTGTGGCCCTCTGTCTGACACAATGCTCCTCGGAGCCCCATGAAGCTTCAGGATGTTGTCCACATAAAGCTATGCAAGTCGACTCACACTGTAGTTGGCTTTCACTGGTAAGAAGTGTGCTACCTTGGTCAATCGATCGACAATCACCCAAATGGAGTCATTCCCTTTCTGTGTATGTGGAAAACCCACAATGAAATCCATACTAAAACCATCCCACTTCCACATGGGTATCTCTAGCGGTTGCAATAAACCGGCGGGTCTCTTGTGTTCTGCCTTCACTCTCTGACACATGTCACATTGAGCGACGTACCCGGTAATGTCTTCTCTCATCTTCTCCCACCTGAATCATACCTTCAGATCTTTGTACATCTTTGTGCAACCAGGGTGGATCGAGTATCGAGAGTCGTGAGCTTCCTTCAGGATTGAGTCTCAAATCTCTTGGCTCTGTGGCACGCAGATGCGGTTCTTCAACCAAAGGGTGCCCTGCTCGTCCAAGCGGTAGTCGACTGCTTTGCCTCTTGCCATCAGGTTCTTCAATTCCTCAATCTCTAGACATCCTTTCTGAGCTTGCCGGATTTGGTCTTCGAGTGTGTACTTCACCCTCAACTCGTTCAACTGCCTTTCCTCGACTATCTCCAAACTCAGCCTCTCCATTTCCTCATACAGTGCTGGTTGTTCTTTCTGTACCATCAGATTGTTGCAGTAATGCTTGTGACTCAGAGCATCTGCTACGATGTTTGCTTTGCTAGGGTGGTAGTGAATGTTTAGGTCATAGTCCTTGATCAACTCTAGCCATCTTCTTTGCCTCAAGTTCAACTCTGACTACGTGAAGATGTACTTCAGACTCTTGTGGTCCGTATAGATGTCGCACTTGTTGCCTATCAGGTAGTGCCTCCATATTTTCAAGGCTTGAACGACAGCAGCTAGCTCGAGGTCATGTGTGGGGTAGATCTCCTCATGCTTCCGAAGCTGCCGTGAGGCATAGGCAACCACTTTGCCTCCCTACATCAGTACGCATCCGAGTCCCTGTCTCGATGCATCACAGTACACCACGAAGTCCTTGCTTGCATCGGGAAGAGTTAGGACTAGTGTTGCAGTGAGGCGAGTCTTGAGCTCCTGAAAGTTGGCTTCACACTTGTCCGACCACACATACGGCGTGTTGCTCTTCAACAGTTCTGTCATGGGCCTTGCAATCTTGGAGAAGTTCTCGATAAACCGGCGATAGTATCCGGCTAAACCGAGAAAACTGCGGATCTCTGTCACAGACTTCGGTGACTGCCACTTGGACACTACTTCTATCTTGCTCGGATCTACGACCACTCCTTTAGTTGACAACACATGGTCGAGAAAAGTGACTTCCTCCATCCAGAACTCACACTCGCTGAACTTGGCATATAGCGATGTTGTCTGAGCTTTCCCAACACGATCCTCAGGTGCTCTTCATGCTCCTTTGCGGTCTTGGAGAAGATCGGTATGTCGTCAATGAAGACAACGACACACTTGTCCAACTCATCCATGAACACCTTGTCATCATGTTCATGAAGTACACTGGGGCGTTCGTAAGACCGAACGATACGATAGTGTACTCATACTGTCCATACCGGGTCACAAATGCGGTCTTGTGGATGTCCTCCGGTCGAATCTTCATCTGGTGATAGCCTGATCGGAGGTCAATCTTGCTGAAGAGCTTGTCTTGCCTGAGTTGATCCATCAGGTCATCGATCCGGGGTAGTGGGTACCTGTTCTTGATGGCTTCCGCATTTAGGGCGCGATAATCAACACACAGACACTGAGTTCCATCCTTCTTCGACACGAACAGAGCTGGTGAACCCCACGGTGAAGCATTCGGTCAAATGAACCCCTGTTCGAGCAGCGAGTCTAACTCTGCCTTCAACAACTTTAGCTCAACTTTTGCCATGCGATACGGACTCTGGGCTATCGGAGCGGTCCATGGCACCAAGTTGATCACAAACTCCACATCACGGTCGGGTGGCAAACTGGGTAGCTCTTCTGGAAACACATCCTCAAACTCACACACTACCGGTACATCCGAGATGGCTTTCATGTGAAGACTGTACACGACTGGTATGTCTCAGGACTTCATCGGCCCAAAGGTGACTCTCATCCCGTCAGGGTGTACCAAGGTCACAAGTCTCAGTGAACTGGAGATGACACCCTTGTGAGCAGTGATCTAATCCATCCCCAGTATCACATCGATGCCATTGGAAGGTAACACTGTCAGATCCCCAAAGAACTTGTGGTCCTAGATGACCATATCCACTCCTTTGCACAGCAAGGTGCATCAGATATCCCCGAGTGGTGAACTGGTGATGATAGGAACCGATCGAGTGGTTGTAGGGAGGGAGTGTTTGTTCACGAATCTCAAGGTAATATATGAGTCGGTTGCACTTGTGTCTAAGAGAACCAAAGCAAAAGTACCACAAACTAAAAACTCACCGATCACGATGTCAGGAGCGTCAGCAGCCTCCTCCTCGGTGAGGTGGTTCAGTCTCCGACGATCGGCGGCCGACGGTGGTGCAGCCTGAGGAGGTCGGCCTCCTGGAGCAGGTGCTCTCGCGGGTGTAGCACCGGTCTTCTTGTCCGGGCAGTTGTAGGACTTGTGGCCAAGCTTGACACTGGCTAAGCAGGTGACGGTGAAGCCTCCCGCTGTAGGTCTCGCGGTGCTCGGTGGCGCACGAGTGTAGCCTCCAGTCTGCTGGGGGTAGCCGGGGTTCCTCCCTCTGGGGAACAGGATACGTCCTCCACCTCCAAAGCCATGCCCAGGCTGGTTGTACCCCGAGCGGTAGCTCCCCCTCAGCATGGTGCTCTGTCCGCTCCTCGGCTTCTAGGAGGATCGGTCATGGTGATCCTGATCTCCCGTACTCTTCTTGCCCCTCATGCACTCCTCGTGGCTCCTCCTCTCGTCCTCGATCGCAATGGCGCGGTTGACGAGGTGGCGAAGGGACTTGTGCTCGCTCGCCTTCAGTGCCTGGCGAAGGCCGTGGTGAACGCCTCGCAGGAACCAAAACTACTTCTTCTGGTCGGTGTTGGTTTCATCGGGGGCGTACCGCATCATCTTCATGAAGTGGCACTCGTACTCCTCGACCCTCATCGCACCCTGGGTCATGGTGCGGAACTCCTGCACCTTCTGGACCAGCAGGTCGCCGGGCAGGTACTACTCATGGAATGCCTCATAGAACTCCAGCCAGGTGATGAATGCTTGGTTAGGGTGGGTGGCGGTGTAGTTGTCCCACCAAGCCTTGGCAGGACCCTCCAGCTGGTGCGCAGTGATGGCGATGCACTCCTTGTCAGAGCAAACGATGAGGTCGAGCTTGGTCTCGATCACCCTCAGCCAGTCGTCGGTGTCGAGTGGGTCATCCGAGTAGCTGAAGGTGGGGGCCTTCAAGCGGATGAACCTCTCGATATTCCTCATGAGGTCCTCGTCTTGCGGAGCAGCGTGGTTTCCACCGTTGCCACGGTGCTCCATGGCTTCTGCCATCCTCTGCATCAGCTGAGTCTGGACCGCCATCACATCCACCACGTTAGGTGGGGGTGGTAGGGGCTGGTCCAGCTCAGGCTGGCCTTGCTCCTGTTCTTGCTCGGCTCCTCCATGTTCAGCTTAGCCTCAGGGCCCTCGGGTGGTGGTGGCAGTGCTCCAGCACCACGGCCTCGAGCTCCCAAAGCTCCTCGACGCAGGGACGGGCGTCCACGGCCCTGTGGGGCTTCTTCCTTAGCAGTAGCCTCCTCGAGGCGAGCCATCAACCGGTTGGATCAGCGGATCGACATCCTTCTGAAAACATAAAAGGGGAGGAAAAGAACTTTACACAACGTCAGTCACCAACACACATATGAGTCTGAGACAAGCATGAAAATAAGACTATTTATATAACATACACACAATGAGAAGAAGCATTGTTGACGATGAAATTCCGTCAACCTAGCCATGAGTTTACCTTCGGTGTTGGCATGAGTTTTATATCTTATCCGTTGGTACTAACCCCCGTGGTATAACAAGTTCACTTGTTGTTGACGGTGTATTTTGGTGCACCAAGCATGTTCATTACACTTTGGTTTGGATTTGATTATGGAACTAACCCGCCACTAGACACACTAATCATATAACAAGTTCATCTATGTGCATGCATTTGGAAGTGTTGTGTTTATGTAGGAAAACATGGACATAAAGGACGGATTCGCAACAAGCTCAAAGGAGCATTTACGGAGTCTTGTTCATGTTCATGAGCTTGATGAAATCACTTCCAATGGTGGCAAGGACCGAAGTGTTACAAAGGAAAACCCCCGAGGATTAAAGCGTAAAAGACCGAAGTTCATGTGAAGAGAACCTCCATCTTGGACGTGAGGATGACATCGTCAAAATCATGCAAGCGGAGGGGGGAAAGTGCATAATCACCTAAGGACCCACGGGAACGAAGGGGCGACCGAACCGGGCCGAGATGGGCCTGGGCCGGTCGGCCCAGGCCGGCCGACCTAGCCCACCCCGGTGGTCGGTTCGGCCCCCCTTTCCTTGCACCCGAAGGATCTTTAACCCTAAAAGCCTGGAGGCGCCGCCATCACGGAGGGGAGTGCCATTCGCACCAGGAGGCCATCCACAAGCTAGAGAGAGAGAGAGAGAGGAGGAGGATCTCCGGAGGGAGATCAACCACCTCGAAGGAAGCACACTCTCGTGGAGAAGATGGAAGACACCGTCGGAAGGGAAACCATGATCAATGGTGCTATGTCCAGCACCTTGATGGGGTAATGTCCTTATTCGTCCATGGGTTGTAATCGATCTTGAGATGTAACCATACTTTGTCGGATTATCTATATATTATCTTAAGGTTAGCTACCATGCCGTAAAGGGAGTAAAGGCCTCAATGCTTCCTTGGATCCATTCAATACGCCGTGTCCATCATAGGTCTAGTCATGAATACCTTCGCGTAGTGACAGTACGAGGGGAGGGAAAGGGCGAAACCATGGTCACAACCCCCGATAGTTTAGATTGGTTTAATGTCTTTAATTGATTGCATGATCGTAGACCCATGGGCGAGTGTCTCCTACCTTGATCGCTTATCGTTCTCTCTAGTGTAGCTTAGTTGTTTTCTAGTATAATAATAGTTAGGGTTTTAGTAGCTAGTGCGTAGAACAAGATTGAACGCTTATAATCCCCTTGCTCCACGGATTGACAAGAACCTTGGGAATCCCGTGGTGAAAAAGGTGTGGGGTCCGTACGCTTGCGGATCGTAGAGGGATACGTCTTTTATCCGTCAACAAGCCCCTTTTTCTGGCGCCGTTGCCGGGGAGCAAGCTAGTTTACATCATTTGATTTGCATTTAACTTAGTTTTATATTTAGTTTATCTTTTATTTGTTTTATCTAACACCTATTATCTAGAAAAAACTTTGTTTTGTTTTTGTTTTTGTTTTTGGTTTTTATCTTATTGTCTAGATGGCGTTCGTTAATCAACCCGTGGAAGAACCGGAGAAATCACTAAGGGATTACGCTAGCCCTCGATGTGAAGACATAAAAGTACAAGAGTCGGATTCAAAGCTCGAAGCGACCGAGTATGAGATTAAATCCAAGATCATCGAGATGGTGGCGGCAAAACCATTTGAAGGGATGGTTACGGAGAACCCATATAGACACATAAGGAATTTCACGACGATATGCAACACGGTGCGCCAAGAAGGAGTCCCCGATGAATGGTTCAAATGGAATCTCTTTCCCTACTCACTTGCCGGCAATGCAAAGACATGGTACTCGTTTGCGTCCTTTGAAGTTGAAGGTAATTTGAACAAGTTGATGAAGAAGTTTTGCGAGAAGTTCTTTCCAATTAGCAAGGTTCAACATCTAAGGAGGCAAGTGATCAATTTCATGCAAGGAGAAGAGGAAGGGATAGACCAAGCCTGGGATAGGTTTAATGGGTTGATCGAACAAGGACCAAGACTCGGCTTCTCCGGTGACGTACTCTTGCATACATTTTTCTTTTCCCTAACCCCTAGTTGCATGCAACACGTCGAAATGTGTGCAGGTGGGGATCTCATGGAGAAAACACTCACGGAAGCCGCTCAACTTCTACAAAAAATTAGTAAAGCGGCTGCCATGCGAAGAGATTGGGAAGCAAGACTTGCGGAAGAGCTGGAATATAATTCAAGGAAGAAGAAGTGTGCTGAATTTTCTAAAGAGGCAACCCCGGAAGTCACAAAAGAGGAACCAATCACGGAAAAGCTTGAACAAGAACACATCAAGTCAAGAACTGCCCCGAGCATCGACTTCGCCGTACCAAATGAGACAAACAAGAGAAGCATGTCAAGCGCGAAGCCACTAAGGAAGTTCGAACCAATGGATTGGGTTCCTATCGATTACGGAGAAGTATTCGACAAGAGAAGACCGTTCCCTAATCAAAAGGGAATGGCGAGAGCATTGGAAGTGGATTTCCCACCGAAGAAGAAAGCGGAAAATTCATACGACCTTGAAACCACCGGTGAGATTTTCCAAAAACTCTTTGGAGATGACATAGTGGATCCGGAACACATAGCCGAGGTGAAGAGAATCATGGGGATCAAGCCCGAAGCATCACCATACGCTCGCCTCGCCGAAGTCTACGCGATAGAATCCGAAGAAGAAGAGAAGATGACACCACACTTGAGTTGCGAGATCAACAGAGTTCAATGCAAAGCTTTATGCGACATTGGAGCACAAGTAAGTGTCTTATCTTCTAAAATTTACGGTGAAGTTCCAGACCACAACCTAGACTTAGCTCCAACATCAACAAAATTAATTATGGGCGACGGTAGAACTATCAAACCTATAGGTATTGCTTGCAACATGAAAGCAAAAATCTCTAGAAATTCTATACCAACCGATTTCTTTGTTATTGATGCTTACCATAGTAATCATGATCACATAATCCTAGGTAGGCCCTTTCTTAAGTTGGTTGATGCCGTGTTAGATGCCGGAGAAGGAAAAGAAACAATGAACCTTAATGGAACAAAGTACACATATAACTTTCTTCGTGCTTCTAAACACCTTATACCCTTTCCTCCCAAGATGAAGAAGTAGAAGAGATAGATAACCTTTGTTTTGTTGAAACCCTTAGAGACCCACTGCAAAGAGTGATGGAAAATCAAATTAGTAATCAACAAGATGAAGAACTAGAAGAAGCAACAAAAGGTTTGGAACCACATGATGGAAACATGGAGGAAGGAAAATTCGAAGATATAGGAGAAATTAAACACAAGGAGCCACAAGCGCCCGAGGTAGACCTTAAAAACTTATCCAGTCATCGTGAGCGATGAGTTGAGCCCCGAAGAAATGAAGAGTTGCTGATTTTATTAAAAAATATAGGAAGGTGATTGGATATTCGATTAATGATCTCAAAGGAATTAGCCTAGCCTTTTGCACTCATCGTATACCAATGGAAGATCAATGTAATCCCGTAGTGTACCACCAAAGGAGGCTAACCCATGCCATGCAAGAGGTAGTAAAGAAAAAGGTCATCAAGTTACTTGATGCCGGAATCATCTACCCGGTTCCGCATAGCGAGTGGGTGAGCCCGGTACATTGTGTACCAAAGAAAGGAGGTTTGACCGTGGTGAAGAATGAGAAGAACGAATTGATACCACAAAGAACCGTGACCGGATGGCGGATGTGTATCGATTATCGTAAGCTTAAAAAAGTGAAGAAGAAAGATCACTTCCCCTACCGTTCATTGACGAGATGCTCGAGAGGTTAGCAAACCACTCTTATGTTTGCTTTCTCGATGGGTACTTGGGGTTCATGCAAATTCCCATTCACCCGAAAGATCAACACAAAACAATGTTTACATGCCCTTACGGAACATTTGCATATAGAAGGATGCCCTTCGGTCTATGCAACGCTCCGGCCTCTTTTCAACGTTGCATGATGGCCGTATTTTCGGAATTCATCGAAGAAATTGTCGAGGTGTTCATGGATGATTTTTCCGTTTATGGGAAGACGTTCATGGATTGCTTGGCGAACTTGGAAAATGTCCTCACAAGGTGTGCGGAGGTGGACTTGGTGTTAAATTGGGAAAAGTGCCACTTCATGGTTAAGCAAGGCATAGTGCTCAGACATGTTATATCCGAGAGAGGAATTGAAGTAGACAAGGCTAAGGTAGAGACGGTTGAGCAACTCCCACTGTGACAACCCGCCCAGGAAAATACCGTACTATCGCCTAAGACCGATCCACTTTGGTCATTAAGCAATAGTAAAGTATCATCCTGTCGTTGGTTGCCGGGTTAACGCCCGGTAAATCACTTGGACATCGAACAGAGGATCGACACATGCATTAAAACCCACGCGAAGGCGAGTCCAGAGTACAACATGAATTAAAAATTTTATTACAAACCATTGTTCATGACATGGAGTACAGGTTCAGAGTTTGAAAATACAGCGGAAATATTGTAAGCTAGCGCAACGGTAAACATCACAGGAGGCCATCCGTGATGTCACTACTTGTCGTCACCCTTCCGATCAATCACACCTGCAACAACAATTTTTAAAGCAAGGCTGAGTATACTAATACTCAGCAAGACTTAACCGTCGGGTGATAACTACATCACCAACCCTAGACATGAAAGGCTTTTGGTCGGTGGAGTTCCTTTTTGCTAAACAGCTGCTAAGAGTAGATCCTTACTTTCAATCTTTTAGCACAAGTTCTAGTTGATTACCATTTCTAAATGTGCCATCTAATTTCAATCAAGAATTGGACAAGCAATTAATTCATACAGCAATATTCTTCGAGTTCCATCATTATGGGATATCATGGCTAGTTGATTAAGCAGTCTCGGATAACGGTGAGAGGCCGACAATCGATTGATTTAAACCTTGCAAGGTAGACCCAAACACACGGTAAGCTGCCCACAAAGGTACAACTGTCCCAGGCCGTCCCCAAAAATCCCCGGGTCGGGATGAAAGGCCACAGTCTTTGGTGCAGGCTATCTGGAATGTCCCACCCAGTGCACCCAGACTCACCATACACCACCGGTAGCTAGCCGTGAGAGCGAATCCCAAGAGTAGTGACAGTCCCATCCCTAGCCGTCTCATTAAGGTACTAGGCTTACCGGTCCCATACCCGACATGTGCTTAGTACGTTCAAAAACTTAACCCACATAACCACTGGACCGGAGCCCAATCCCATGCTCTTACCACATGAGCAATCCATTTAAGGATATCTTATGATTCCTATCTAAGAACCTATTCTCGCGAGTGACGAACATCACTCGACTTCTATCGGGTCCTATAGCATAGCAGCTATCGACCTAGCATACTAGTGATAGAGCATAGGTACCTAAAGATCATGCATCTAGGGTTTCAAATCAACTCCTGAAACGTAAATGCACAATCATAGCAAAGATAATTGCATAATTTTAAAAGGCAGGGTTAATGATCCGAGGCTTGCCTTCGCTGGCAAGGTTGGCCTTGGGCCCTTCTGGATTTGGGTCCAGGTCTTGAGCTACGTTCACGCTCGGCAGCTCTTTGTCGGCACCTTCGTCTCCTCCTTCCGGCACGAGCGTACGTCTACTGGCGGAAAGATCTACACGAAGATGCAAATGCAAGATTTATTCGACGGTTTTTACTTTAATCACTTACAAACCATATTGAAAATCAAGGGGTGTATTTGTTGGTCACATTCACCTAGATAAGAATACATTTAGCATACTCTTCCAAAAAGGAACAATTTGCAAATCTTCATTAGATATTCTTTTTGATGGTGACTGTGTACATATATATGTAAATAATTTAATTTAAATTCACAAACAGTAGTGGGTAGGTGCATTTAGCTTTTTAAAACGATTTACAACCACACACAAGTTAGCAAGGGTGGTTTGGTGATTTCTCCCCTTTAATGACTATTAAGCCTTTAATGACTTACATATCTTTTATTTATGGGATTAATCAACAAAATTCAGTGGAAGGGTGTATTAATCACTAAACACCTATAACAAGTCACCAGACACACATGCGAGCGTTGGATGGCTAGAAATTAATTATTTTTGAAAATAACAAAAAGCTATCTAGAAGGACAAGGTAAAAGCACACAAAAATAATTACTCAACAAGCTGATCCAAACTTTTTCACACATGTTATATGGCTCAAAACTAGCCTATTGGTGCAGCACATATACCTGGAACTATTGTAAAACTTGAGTTATGTATTTTTAAAGAAAACAATCATAATTCAAGAATAATTATTTCTGTTAAGCCAAAAATCATGATTAATTCACAAGATGTGTATTTTGGTATTACAAGATAGTGCGCAAAAGTTGAGCTCAAAAACATAAATATATTTAGCAAGAAAAACCATTTATGCAGATCTGGCAGAAATGGAAAAACATTTTTTTATAAACATATTTACATCATAACTTTGTGCAATTTTTGTCACAGGATCTAGTCATGACCTAACACACAACATATCCAAAAATTAGCTACAGAGGATATATGGTTTTTGAGATATTGCAGATCTAGGTTTTTCACATTTGTATTTTTCATGCAAAAACTAACAGTAATTAGCTCAGGCCAGAATAACAAAAGTTGTAGGATAATTCACCATGAATCCAACAAAATTGGTTTTGCATTTTTCTTATTTTTCTTTGATTTTCTAGGCAATTTACAAGAATCAGCAAACTCACTTTACTATTTTAGTTGCGCTTTTGCAGGGGGCCCTCGAAAAGACCCTGAGTTTTGCAATGTAGCCCCTGGGGGCGCGGCCGGTGCGACTGGGCTCAATTACGGCGAGGCTCGCCGGAGATTGGCTGGGGGACGGCGGGGGAGTGAGCTAGGGAATGCTATGGGCCGATTTGAGTTGGATTTGGGGGTAGAAGTGGTCGGCGGCGGGGTGTGTGGCGGCGCCCAGCGGCGGCGGGCACGGCTGTGTCGGCGGTGCGGTGCGAGGGGGGAAAGGCTCGCGCGGCGAGGTTGGCCGGCGGCTCCCCCCCTTTATAGCCGGCCGCCCGCCACGGGGAAGCGCGACGGCCCGCCTGCGCGCGCCCCCCCGCCCGGGGAGGCATCATGCCCGCCGGGGCGGCGCGGCGCGCGCGCACGGCGCGGTGCCGACGCGACACGGGCGGCGCCGGCCCCCGGGTGCCTCGGCGCGCGAGGACCTCGGTGCGCGGGCCTCGGGGGGTGCGCGCCTCGGGACCGAGCGTGTGGGGGCGCGGGCGGGTCGTACGGCGCGTACGGCGCGGTGCAGAGCGGCTTGGCGTCGCGACGCCGCGACGGGCGTCGGCCACTGAACAGTGTTCCTGAGACCCTGTTTGAACACGCGTATCTCCAAAAAGTTGAATAGAAGTGCTCCCAGCGATGAATAGGAAAGTTGTAGATCTAACTACCCTCTACAACTTTCGTAAAGGTCGTCTAGTGTTTTTCTCGACGGATTTTGCAGGAACGTCGTGCCAACATTGAATGCCGCTCTGTCTTGGAAAACAGGAGGTGTTGTCAGTCAATCGAGTTTTTCACCAATTTCCACTCAAAATTTGAAATGCCAATCTACATGAAAGTTGTGTCCCTCAACAAGATGGACAACTTTCATAAAGGTAGATTTTGAAGTGTTTAGGTGAATTTTGGAGAACGCAGCAAAAGTTCCGGACGACATTCGCTGACGTCAACGGTTAAGCCGGTTTTGACCATGTCTTTGACCAAGGGTCCACTACGGGTGTGTGTAGGCTTGGTCAAGGGGTTCATTAGGGTTCATTGGTGAGGTTTTCAGGGTGATGACCCAGGTTGACCTAGGTTTGACCGGTGTTTGACTGGTTTGACTCGACTGATCCGGTCATTAGCGTTAATGACGGTACTTAAAAACCTGGGGCGTCACACCCACCTCCGATGGATGTTAAGTCCTTAAGGAGCTTTCTAGGCCATGCCGGATTCTATTGAAGATTTATTAAGGACTTCTCAAAGATAACCAAGCCTTTAATGCATCTTCTTCAAAAGGATGTGGCTTTCGACTTTGATGAGAAGTGCCTAGCGGCATTCCGGACCTTGAAAAGTGCATTGGTGAGTGCTCCCATCATTCAACCTCCGGATTGGAGCCAACCTTTCGAGATCATGTGTGACGCAAGTGACTACGCCGTAGGCGCGGTTTTGGGTCAAAGAAAGGAAGGTCGAGTTCACGTCGTTTACTATGCTAGCAAAACTCTTAGTGGGCCACAATTAAATTATGCCACTACGGAAAAAGAGTTACTAGCGGTGGTATTCGCTTTCGAAAAATTCAGATCTTACATCGTGAACTCGAAGGTCATTGTTTACATCGATCACGCAGCCATCAAGTATCTCTTGGCTAAGAAGGAAGCTAAACCACGTTTGATTCGTTGGATCCTTCTTCTCCAAGAGTTTGATGTTGAAATTCGTGACAAAAAGGGGGTGGAAAATGTTGTGGCTGATCATTTGTCTAGGATGAATCGTGGACAAGATGATAAAGAGCCCATCGAAGATAAGATGAGAGATGACCACCTCTATCGAGTGCTTGATAAAGACACTTGGATGATCGATTTCATTCGAGCAATTCGAAAGATGCCTCTAGATCATCTAGATAAAAACTCTCAAAAGAAGATAATCTCCAAAAGTAGGAAATACTTTTGGGATGCACCATACCTCTTCAAACTTGGCAATGATGGAGTGATGAGAAGATGTGTGCCAAGAGAAGAAAGGGTCGAGATTTTGAGAAAGTGCCACTCGGCGGAGTACGGTGGACACTATAGCCATTTTAGAACCCAAGCGAAAGTATGGTCGAGCGGATTCTATTGGCCGGAGATGCATGAAGATACTAAAAGATATGTTGCATCATGCCCCGAATGCCAAAGAATCGGAAACATCTCTCAAAGAAATTCTATGACTTTAAAATACAACCTACAAATCGACATATTCGATGTATGGGGTATAGACTTCATGAGGCCTTTTAAAAACTCATTTGGATATGAGTATATCCTAGTCATGGTTGATTACGTATTCAAATGGGTAGAGACTATGCCATGTCGTAAAGCTTCCACGGAGGAGTCCATTACTATGATCAAGAGCGTGATTTTTCCTCGTTTTGGTACACCGAGAATCTTGATAAGTGATGGAGGAACTCACTTCACTGGAAAGAATTTCAAAAAGTGCTTGTCCAAGTTGGGAATCGAACATAGGGTCTCAACGGCCTATCACCCACAAACTAACAGACAAGCGGAAACGTCAAATCGGCAATTAAAAAGTATCCTAAACAAAACCATAGAGAAGGGAGGCAAAGATTGGTCAAAGAAATTAGATGGAGTTTTATGGGCTTACCGAATGGCGTTCAAGACACCGATAGGTATGACCCCTTATCAATTCGTCTATGGAAAACCTTGCCACCTTCCGGTTGAGTTGGAACATAAAGCCTATTGGGCGATTAAAGAGATGAACCTTGATCTCGATTCCGCGATGGTGAAACGAAGGATCCAAATAAGCGAGCTAGAGGAGATGAGGTTGAAAGCATATGAAAATGCAAGCATATACAAAGAGAGAATCAAAAGGTGGTATGATAAAAGGTTGAAAAAGAAAGAATTTAAAGAAGGAGATAAGGTCCTCCTCTACAATTCAAGGTTTAAAACCTTCGGAAAGGGAAATTGCAAAGCAAGTGGGACGGACCTTATGTTGTGCATTCGGTGCTCTCCAACGGAGCGGTAACCATTATGGATATGAAAGGCGATCAATATATGGTAAATGGTCAACGGCTTAAGGTTTACTATGAACTCGACGTTGTACCCCACCATGTTGATGTCTTCACCATGGAAGAAGAGACCGAACGTCCGGCCTAGGACGAAAAACAAGGCATGGGTTTTTGTAAATAGTTTTTCTTTTAATTTTCTGGAATTTCTCGCGAAGATTTACTGGGCCAACTTTTTCCCATGGGTTAAGGAGGTGAAATAAGGGCGATGCGCGAAAAACCGGACCGGCCCGGCCCCCGAGGAAGGGTGGGCCGGTCGGCCCAGTCCGACCAGCCCAGCAGGGTCCCAGCAGCCGACGTCCCCGATTTTTGCCCGAATTGCTCCTTTTCGATTTCCTTTTTGGTCAGGAAATTTTAAGGGAAGTTTAAAAAAGGAAAATGAGGTTCCTAGGGCTTCCCTCTCCGGACTATTTATTTGGCCGAATTGGGAGCTCGAGAATCAACCCCTTCAAGCAATATTTTGCACTCTTGCAGCAGCCATTGTGTCCCCGAGAAGCTTAGAGTTGAAGCAAGAAGCCAAGGAGCCATCGATGGAGAAGGAGAAGTGATGCAAGCTCAAGCTACCCGTCGAGATCAAGAGGACCGCCCGCATCCATTGCGGAGGGCGTGTCCCGACCGAAGCTATCATACCTCGCGACTCTGTCAAGAAGGAGAACATCCCTCCTCCCGTTCGAAGGTCGGCACGCATCCGTGGCATGAAGCGAAAAGACTACAAGGAGGCATCGCCCGAGCCTAAGGACTACGGGGGTAGCGACTACTCCGACGATCGCAGCCCGAGCTCGTGGGCGGCCGTCGGAAGAGATGATAAAGATATTTACATCTGGGATGAGGAGCCCAAGGAGAGGACTCCCGAAGGCCCCAACGGCGGTGGCAACGACGGCAACGACGGCGGCGACAATGGAGGTGGCGACGACGGCAGTGATGATGGTGGAGACAATGGCGATGACGACCCCTTCGGATTGCATCCGATGTGTTGTCAAGCTTGTCGTTACTCCATCGCGGATCTCTACGCTACGGTCGACGAATGTTTCCAAGCCATGGAAGCTATGAGGCAGCGTATGGAGGACTTGGAGCGCGTAGTCGAAGACGACTACAAGTTCCTAAACCGTAACGTGCGCAAACTTTTTGGCATGGTTGGAAACATGAGAGGCAAGTGGTGCAATAGTTGCGGAAAGTACCACTAGGTCTAGTTTTCCCCTTAGGAATTTTGTAAGATACGACGAGGAAGTCGTATGTTTTTAGCGTGGGGGAGAGCTAGCTAGCTAGCCTTAGCTTTTGAGCTTCAAGTATAGGTTCGGTTTAATCTTCGAGTGAGAGTCTTAGAGTTTAATGAGTCTTTAGTTTTTGAGTGTGTTTTTAAATTTTTGCAAGTGTCTTAAATTAGTGTTGAGTCAAAGAAAATCAAATAAAAAGAGTCTTTATACATTTTTGTGTCTTATGTATTGCTTATCTTTATTCATCTTGTTTGTTTAATCTTTGATTCTTGGTACATGAACATAAGTGAATGGTTTGAAAAATGTTTACCGTGGTGCTTAGTGGAATTGCTACTACTAAAAGTACCCATACCACACTTCGATCTTGAGCTTCACATCTTAGTTGTGCTATGTTCAATGCTAAAAGTTGGAGGATTTCAGTTCTGAAAATTATCTTAAAACCCTTGTAATAAAGGTTTGCAAAACCTCTTTTTCCAAGTTGAGAGTAAGAAAAAATTCCTATACAAAGCCAATTTATTTTTTTGCTCCACCATAAGTGTGATTAGCACGATGAGTTTGGCTAGGACCCTTCTCTCTTGTGAGTTTTAATTTCGAGCAATGATCATGTTCTTGTGCTTATCTTTTGTTGCTAGCCTCGTCATACATTCGGTAATGTGACTTTCACATTGGAAGTCCCATACATCGCCGAATTCCATACCCAACCCTATGCATCTCTTTTGTGCATCGCATTCCATGAACACAACCTATTCTCAAAGTTTCGTCTCATCTCTAGCATGATTTATTTAAAATTTCAGATTGTATGCGTGCAAGAAAGAGAGGAGTTGAGAGCTTTGAAAAGTTGTCAAGAGAGGGAAAAATAAAGAAAAAAGTATGAGTATGGAAAAGAAAGAAAGAAAGAAAGAAAGAAAGAAAGAAAGAAATATGTGAATGACAGAAGAAAGAAGTAAAAGAGAAAGAAAAAAAAGAGAGGAGGTAGCAATAAAGATATAAGAGGGATGGATCAAGTGAAAGAAAAGAAAAAGAAAGTGTAAGGAAGGATGTCACGTTGTTGAGAGACGAAACTTTCATTCTTTTCCAACCATGTGCAACTTGACAACGAGGACGTCATCGGTGCCTTGTAGTCATAATTTTCTTTTGCCCTTGCACATGTCCACCATTCTAAATCTTCTCATCCTTGATATCCCTACATATGGTTAATTCTCATGATCATTGGCTTTGAAAGGTAAATAACCATTAGAGGAAGTTCTTAGTTTGACAATACTTGTGTTGATTGCACTAGCCCTACCTATAGCTCTACTTAATATGTTATATGAGAGATTTATGGGAGGTGAGAGTTTTATAAAATTTGGTTAGGATAGACACTTCATATGAGTGACTTGAGAGATCTTGGAGAAAAGTTTTTGTCTAATACTTGTTGCAGGAATTTTTGTTTTGAAAATCATAAGAAAAACCCTCCGATGGAAGCAAAGAAGTAAGCATGGCTGAATTTGAAGACTTTGAGTGAAGAGTTTGAGTTGTGGGGTAAATCTTGACGTGGTAAAAATTCTAAACGCCCATGTTTATGTTTGATGATCATTACTTTGTGTTTATGTATTAAAGATGAAAGGATTGACTAACTTGTGGAGAAGGATTAGCGGTACATGATTACAACACCTTGGACGAAGTTCTTTTACGAGTACTTGCTCGAGGACGAGCAAGAGCTAAGCGTGGGGGAGATGTTGACGGTGTATTTTGGTGCACCAAGCATGTTCATTACACTTTGGTTTGGATTTGATTATGGAACTAACCCGCCACTAGGCACACTAATCATATAACAAGTTCATCTATGTGCATGCATTTGGAAGTGTTGTGTTTATGTAGGAAAACATGGACATAAAGGACGGATTCGCAACAAGTTCAAAGGAGCATTTACGGAGTCTTGTTCGTGTTCATGAGCTTGATGAAATCACTTCCAATGGTGGCAAGGATTGAAGTGTTACAAAGGAACACCCCCGGGGATTGAAGCGTAAAAGATCGAACTTCATGCACGGAGAACCTCCATCTTGGACGCGAGGATGACATCGTCAAAATCATGCAAGTGGAGGGGGCAAAGTGCATAATCACCTGAGGACCCACGGGAACGAAGGGGCGACCGAACCGGGCCGATATGGGTCTGGGGCGGTGTCACACCCTGAAATTTTCAATTTCAGGATGTGAATAGAGAGAATAATTAAATAACGATTTTCTCATAATTTTAAAATTTTTCCAACATTTATTTTCTTTACAGGAAATATAGCATAGGAAAAATCCTTGTTTGATTTTCTAAATCAAATAAAAAAAATTGTGAGTGTTGCAATCATGCCGATGCACCTAGTGGTTCTTGAGTGCGAAAGGTTTCAAAAATGTGTTTAGGTGCTGTTCAAACCCTTCCGTGAATTTTCTGGAATTTATTCTCATTTTTCTCAAGCTATTTCTATTTATTAGAAGGCCCTAAAATCTTTTTTATGAGCTCCAAATACTTTATTTGGATTGTTCATGTCATAAGCTATCTCTAGGATTTTTCCTGGAATTTTTGTGATTTTCGGAGTATTTTTCGTGCCTTTAAACAAATTCTAGGTTTTTCTGGAATTGTTTTCGCATTAAAAATAATTTCGAAACAAAAAAGAAAACCTACCCTATCTATCTGGGCCGAGCCCGAAGGCCCGACCCATCTCGCCCTCCGGCCCAGCCGCGGCCCGCCTTAGCCCATCCGGGCCCAGACCCTGGCCGTGGCCAGTGTCCATGGCGGACACGGCCAGGAGTCCAGGCCACCGCCGCCCCCTAGTCTGGCGCCCTGCGCCCGCCCCATAAAAGGGCAGCCGCCCCTGCGCGCGCCCCGGCTAGCCGCCTCCCGTGCTCTGCAGCCTGCCGCCGCCGCCCCTGCTTCGCAGCCGTGCGCCGCCGCCCTTCTGAAGCCGACCCCGAACCGCAGCGGTTGACCTTCGAAATCCGGCCAAATCCGTCCGTCTCCGTCGATGGTGAGTACATCCCTGCGATCCCCTCGATCTCCTCTCTCCGTTTTGCATCTTCCCCAAACCCCTAGCTGCCTGGAGCCCCGGCGATTTGAAACGCCCAGAAGCTCCTGTAGGCCGTGTAGGCCGTGACCCTTCCTGTACGTGCCTGTCCAGAGGTGGAAGAAGACCCCTTGTTTTGTGTTCAGCCCCCTAGACTTTCCTGTAAAGTTTAGATCTATTTTGTGTCTTGCAAGTTTCCCACAAAACCCCCTACTAAAATTCCACTTTCACACATAAATCCCACCGGAGAGTTTTATAGATCTAACCCTGTCCGTTGTTCTTTTTGCGAGCACTTTTGCATGTGTCTTGCAGATCTTCTTAGCTAACCCCTGAGATCTATAGTTAATCACATCTAGGTCCTCAAATCTTTAAAGAGCCATATCTTTCTTGTTTTAGCTCCGATTTAATCCGTTCAAGTTTCGTTAGGTCCATAATAATGTAAAGCACGCGTTAGTGGTGTGTTTTCACCATGTTGGTTTTCTGAAAATAAATTTAATATTAATTTTGATTAATGACTAATTATACACGTCTTTTATAAATAAAAGCAAAATAGATCTATACCCGTTTTTCATATTCAAATTTAATTTGATTAATGATTCCTTTACATGCTTTTGCAAATAAAATCTAATTAGATCTTTTACTCGGTTTTCCATAAGTCAAATATTAATTTGCTTAATGATTAATTAACTTTTATAATTAAAAGTTGATTAGGCTTTTACTCCGGCTTTATAAATAAATGTTAATCTTGATTAATACCAATTTAATACTGTTTTTGATATAATATGATGAGCTCGAATTACAAAGTTTCGTTTAGATTGTTCCTATAGTCTAGTTTTTTCTAAATTAAATATTTAATTGATTAATTCATATATGAATCTTTATAAATAAAACTTGATTAGTTCTTTACACCGGTTCTGAAAATAAAGCTTAATTTAATTTAATTTCAACATGGGGTATTTTATTTATGAAATATCCTCACATATATTTTGTTAATTAAAATAAACCTAAGCTTATAGTCTTGCTCTCTCATATGCGCAAATCAATCGTTAGACGTTCTTTACCCAGTATCCCTTTTGATTAAGTTTATCTGAAGCTCTGAATCTTTCTAGTATTAGCTCAAGCTCTGTCTCAGTGTGTCTCTGTTGTAGAGCTAGCCCTCTTTTAAGCTCAAGATCTTTCCAATCCTAGTACATGTCATCCTATCATAATTGTCTTTCATGTAAGACAACTATACTCTTTCAGTTCTTTGATCCAACCTTGTGCGGCTATCTTTCTAAGAATCGTGTCCTCGTCATCTAGTTGTTCTTTCTTTCATCCTAGTTCTCTTTGTAGGCTAGTTCTCCTAAACCCTAGTCTAAGGTTTGTGTGTGCGCTATAGTTCGTTGCTACCGTTCTCGTTCGTTTCACCTTAACTTGTACGTTAGCATGTGTATCACCTGTTACTTGTTTCAATACTAAAGATGCATGTTAATCTTGACTAATTCCTATTCCAATGCTTTAATAAATAAAAAGTGATTAGGTTCTAATCCGGTTTTCTTTAATCATGATGTAATTGGTTAATCCATATTCATAACTAGTTTTTCTAAATAAAAGGTGTTAGAGTAAACATCGGTTTTCATAATAAAGTTAATGTGCCTAATGACATCATAAATGCCTTTTCAATATTAAATATGTTTAGTTGAACACGTGACATAAAGTTACTCGCCTAGATGTCTTATACTTGCTTTATCCTTTTAAAGTAATTGTTAATTTGACATAATTTCTACTCGAATGTTATAAATAAAACATGATTAGGTTTATCGTGATTTCTTTAATAAAATGTAACTTGTTTAATGGTAACACAGAGTATTTCTTTGAAATATTCTTTCACATGATTTCTTAATTAAAATATGCCAAGCGTAGTCTTTTGTTGTTTGATAATGATCTCACGATAGTTTTGAGCTTAGTTTTGTTTCAGCGTTTCTTGCGCTTACGTAACCAATAGGATCGAGCTCTATCTCAATGTGATCTTTCCGGTCCTTGCTCAATCTTCCGCCATCATCTCTTCAAAGTTAACCAAGCCTTTCCCTTCCAAGCACTTTGTGTTCTTTAGTGATCCATCTAATCAAGCCTATCCTTTAGTGCGTTCTTTTAAAGCTTTTCTTTCGAGTGGTGTATTGTTCTTAGTTTGTTTGTTTGTCTGTCTCGCTTTGTGTATGTTTGTGCCCGATGATTGATGCGAGTAGAATGAACGTGGTTCGAGAGCTTGGAAGAGTGTGAAGGTGAAGATTCTGAGCAACATCACCACTTTGGTTAAAGGCAAGTGTGTCCTTGTTCTTGTCCTAATAACTTTATTAATCACTATTGCATTGCTTTGCATTAACTTTGATGGGTTCCTATTAAGGATGACTAGCCTCATTTGACTGTTATCTTGAACCTGGTTCTTAATTAATATTGATGGTAGCTATTGCTTAGTTTGCTCAACTGGGTTGGTAATAATCAATATGGTTATCATTTTATGCTCTATGTTCCTTTATGTGATGTTTAATATACAAGACCATATGTTTAATCGGAACATGGAGAACCACCCAGGAAAACAGTACAACCACAAGAACTAATGGGCAATGGTCTTGGTGAATAATTAGGAACTTTAGCTTGGGGTGATCTTACCGATAAGGACAAGGGATCGGCGGTGCTGCGGGGTATGGACTCGCTCTAGCGAGGGGGGTCGGGTGAGTTATTCTTTTTATGGTGGGGTATCGACCTGCTAGGGGACTTTATACCTTGCTAACTGATCCGGACCTTGTGGGTCACAACTTGTTGGAGAACCTTTGTAAAGGCCATGTAGCGTCCCTATGCAACCACACCTCGGTAGTGTGGTATGGTGCTTGGCCGGCATCGCATGGTTGGGTTCAAAGTTCTTCGGAGCCTTTACGCTGCTTGTGGGTAAAGATGTACAACCTCTGCAGAGTGTAAAACTAATCGATTAGCCGTGCTCACGGTCAGGAGCAGCCTGGACCCTCACATGATTAATTGAACTTGAAGATGGACTTAATTTGTGATATGTGTTATGGTTATGCTTGCCATGTGCTCATGGTGTATCTCTTATCTTTATGCTTAATTATGGGATGGTATATACTTATACTTGCTAGTAAATAGGTGCTAATAAAATTTGACCAACTAAAATGCTAAATGCTTATAGCCAGTCCACTATAAAGCCTTTGCATTCATTCTTTTCCCCACACTTGCTGAGTACGACAAGTGCTCACCCTTGCTATAAACAATGTTGCTCAGAAGGAGGAAGCTACTCTGAAGTCTTGTGAAGATGTTGCTGGTTCTAGGCGTACGCAACCCCCAGTCGACTGCTTGTGAAGTTTGGTGTCTTCGTTTCCAGGATATAGCGTAATACTCTGATAATCTCCCTTTTCCTTACGTGATATTGTTTCTGTTATTCACTTATGTCAGCTATATGCATGAAACTTGATCCTGGCATGCATATAGGTTTGCACTTGGTTTTCTTTGGAAAACAGGTGTGACAGAGTGGTATCAGAGCTGTATCGACTGTAGGACGTGAGCCTAGATAGTAATGGTCGTTTCTTAATGCCTCTTTTGTTCTACAATCCCTCCTTACCTTATCCTTGACCTCTCTAGTGAAGGATCTCACCTCTTAACCATCTTTTTTTGTCCATACCATGAGTTCTTGTATATTTATCTTCACTCTCCTTGAACATCTCTTCGACCTCGCCTATTCATTCCCTCAAGCAATAAACACCCCCTTGATTTCTTGGTAGAACTGTTACCCTTGATATTCTATCCTTTTTTTCGCACAGATCTCTGACACATCAGCGCTGTTTTAATTCTTTTTCAAGCTACAGAACTCCGATTGACATGAAACCAGTTGGGTTCGTTCCTAAATTCCATAAGTGAATTTCTACCAAAAATTCAGCCCTATCCAGTATATATCCCAAGAGCTATGATCGAAACATTGGAGCTATCAGAATCTGTAAACTCTGCTGATCTGGTTACCTTCGTTATTTTATATCTCGGGCTATGGACCTCCGATTGAGTTAAATCCAATTGGAGTAGTTCAGGAATTTCATAATATTCACTCTGTACAAAATTCATCAATTTTGGTTGTATATACGGAGAGTTATGCTCGAAACTTTGGAGGTTTCCAAATCTGTCAACACTGCTGACATAGCCATCTTGTCCCATTCATATCCCGAGTTCTAAACCTCTGATTGAGGTGATCCCAAATGGGATGAACTCATAATTTCGTACTCCTTGATTTGGGAAAAATCCATTGTTTATGGATACCCTTGCTGGGAGTTACATCTGATCTATTAGGAGGATACCCTCTGACTTTATTAACAACGTGTAGTTCGTTCCCTTAACCGTGTCTTGTTTGGTGAAGTTGAGTTCTTGCATGATGATGCTTGGTTTTATGACATTGCTTGTGTTGGTTCTTTGAAGTGAGTGTTGGTGTATTGTGGATCTTACATCTGCAATGACATCAGTTGCTTAGTTGGGTTCTTCTTTTGCATCTTCCATCTCCTTGCTCTTTCCATTCTTTCTCTCTACTCTTCGGTCTATCACAAATACCTAGTCGGATGGAGAGCTCCAACACAAATCATGAAGATAAAGATAATAAAGGGAACATCAACATTCCTCTTGTAACCTCAGCATTGGGGTGCAAGATGTTGGAGTATATCGCTGCACAAACTCAGGTTTTGCAAGCAATGGCCCAAACCATGGTTAAGATTCATCAGTCCATTATAGAGCAAGCTTCACTTCCTAAAGATCACAACACTGCCACCGATGATAACCATCAAAACATGATCCCTCCACCATTTGATAAAGAGAAGCTATCGGCTAGGCAGACTCAAGTCTTACAAGGAAGGATGCAGCCTAGCACAACCTACTTCAGTAATGAGATGGCTAAAGACAGAGTTCCCATTGGGCTACTGAAGAGGCAAGTTGCTGAAGCATAGAATAATCAAAGAAAGAAGAAGAAGCATGAAGAACTGAAACTAACAATGGAGAATAACATGAGGTTAACAAGGCTCCAGATATGTGTCCATGTGGTGAGCACCATGGTCTTTCATGTCCCAGAAGGAAGCTAGTCTTATGACAGCAGAAGCTCGCCAACATAACCCTATAGATATCAATAAGCAGAAGATGTTGTCCACCCAAAACCCAACTCAAGAAGAAGGTTCTCAAGCTGAAGGTCATACTCAAACCCTAAACCTTGATGGTTGGATTATCCCTTGCAAGGAATATAAACCTGGTAGACGCAAGCGATCCAATAAACAAAAAAAATCGTAAGAGCAAGATGAGAGAAGAAGTTATCACATCTAGGGGCAGTTAATGGTAGTGAACCTGGTTCCGACAAACCCCAGCCTAAGATTGTTCGACGTATATATGTCACTCTTATCAAGAAGAATATTGATGCACAAGTTGATCTACCAAGGACTATGATGGAGCAAAGCGAATAATGGAGAAATCACAATGATCGAAGAATGGATAAGTTATAAGTGGGACCAGACTATATATTCCTAAACAAGTCCAATGAGCTATGAAGAATAGAAGGGCATGTTTGGTGTGTTTGTATAAGGAAGGTCGATATGAGGAAAGTTGATAAGCTTTGGATAATACCCCCATGAGACTTTTGTTTCTTGCTAACCTTTCTCGAATCTCGGGACGAGATTCCTTTTAAGGGGGGTAGAGTTGTCACACCCTGAAATTTTCAATTTCAGGATGTGAATAGAGAGAATAATTAAATAACGATTTTCTCATAATTTTAAAAAATTTTCCAACATTTATTTTTCTTTACAGGAAATATAGCATAGGAAAAATCCTTGTTTGATTTTCTAAATCAAATAAAAAAAATTGTGAGTGTTGCAATCATGCCGATGCACCTAGTGGTTCTTGAGTGCGAAAGGTTTCAAAAATGTGTTTAGGTGTCTTTGTTCAAACCCTTCCGTGAATTTTCTGGAATTTATTCTCATTTTTCTCAAGCTATTTCTATTTATTAGAAGGCTCTAAAATAATCTTTTTTATGAGCACCAAGTACTTTATTTGGATTGTTCATGTCATAAGCTATCTCTAGGATTTTTCCTGGAATTTTTGTGATTTTCGGAGTATTTTTTGTGCCTTTAAACCAATTCTAGGTTTTTCTGGAATTGTTTCCGCATTAAAAATAATTTCGAAAAAAAAGAAAACCTACCCTATCTATCTGGGCCGAGCCCGAAGGCCCGACCCATCTCGCCCTCCGGCCCGGCCCGCGGCCCGCCTTAGCCCATCCGGCCCGGACCCCGGCCGTGGCCGGTGTCCATGGCGGACACGGCCGGAGTCCAAGCCACCGCCCCCTAGTCCGGCGCCGCGCCCGCCCCATAAAAGGGCGGCCCGCCCCCGCGCGCGCGCCCGGCTAGCCGCCTCCCGTGCTGCGCCCCCCGCCGCCGCCGCCCCGCTTCGCGGCCGTGCGCCGCCGCCCTTCCGAAGCCGACCCCGAACCGCGGCGGTTGACCTTCGAAATCCGGCCAAATCCGTCGCGTCTCCGTCGATGGTGAGTACATCCCCGCGATCCCCTCGATCTCCTCTCTCCGTTTTGCATCTTCCCCAAACCCCTAGCTACCCGGAGCCCCGGCGATTTGAAACGCCCGGAAGCTCCCGTAGGCCGTGTAGGCCGTGACCCTTCTGTACGTGCCTGTCCGGAGGTGGAAGAAGACCCCTTGTTTTGTGTTCGGCCCCCTAGACTTTCTGTAAAGTTTAGATCTATTTTGTGTCTTGCAAGTTTCCCACAAAACCCCCTACTAAAATTCCACTTTCACACATAAATCCCACCGGAGAATTTTATAGATCTAACCCTGTCCGTTGTTCTTTTTGCGAGCACTTTTGCATGTGTCTTGCAGATCTTCTTAGCTAACCCCTGAGATCTATAGTTAATCACATCTAGGTCCTCAGATCTTTAAAGAGCCATATTTTTCTTGTTTTAGCTCCGATTTAATCCGTTCAAGTTTCGTTAGGTCCATAATAATGTAAAGCACGCGTTAGTGGTGTGTTTTCACCATGTTAGTTTTCTGAAAATAAATTTAATATTAATTTTGATTAATGACTAATTATACACGTCTTTTATAAATAAAAGCAAAATAGATCTATACCCGTTTTTCATATTCAAATTTAATTTGATTAATGATTCCTTTACATGCTTTTGCAAATAAAATATAATTAGATCTTTTACTCGGTTTTCCATAAGTCAAATATTAATTTGCTTAATGATTAATTAACTTTTATAATTAAAAGTTGATTAGGCTTTTACTCCGGCTTTATAAATAAATGTTAATCTTGATTAATACCAATTTAATACTGTTTTTGATATAATATGATGAGCTCGAATTACAAAGTTTCGTTTAGATTGTTCCTATAATCTAGTTTTTTCTAAATTAAATATTTAATTGATTAATTCATATATGAATCTTTATAAATAAAACTTGATTAGTTCTTTACACCGGTTACGAAAATAAAGCTTAATTTAATTTAATTTCAACATGGGGTATTTTATTTATGAAATATCCTCACATATATTTTGTTAATTAAAATAAACCTAAGCTTATAGTCTTGCTCTCTCATATGCGCAAATCAATCGTTAGACGTTCTTTACCCAGGTATCCCTTTTGATTAAGTTTATCCGAAGCTCGAATCTTTCTAGTATTAGCTCAAGCTCGTCTCGGTGTGTCTCGTTGTAGAGCTAGCCCTCTTTTAAGCTCAAGATCTTTCCAATCCTAGTACATGTCATCCTATCATAATTGTCTTTCATGTAAGACAACTATACTCTTTCGGTTCTTTGATCCAACCTTGTGCGGCTATCTTTCTAAGAAATCGTGTCCCTGTCATCTAGTTGTTCTTTCTTTCATCCTAGTTCTCTTTGTAGGCTAGTTCTCCTAAACCCTAGTCTAAGGTTTGTGTGTGCGCTATAGTTCGTTGCTACCGTTCTCGTTCGTTTCACCTTAACTTGTACGTTAGCATGTGTATCACCTGTTACTTGTTTCAATACTAAAGATGCATGTTAATCTTGACTAATTCCTATTCCAATGCTTTAATAAATAAAAAGTGATTAGGTTCTAATCCGGTTTTCTTTAATCATGATGTAATTGGTTAATCCATATTCATAACTAGTTTTTCTAAATAAAAGGTGTTAGAGTAAACATCGGTTTTCATAATAAAGTTAATGTGCCTAATGACATCATAAATGCCTTTTCAATATTAAATATGTTTAGTTGAACACGTGACATAAAGTTACTCGCCTAGATGTCTTATACTTGCTTTATCCTTTTAAAGTAATTGTTAATTTGACATAATTTCTACTCGAATGTTATAAATAAAACATGATTAGGTTTATCGTGATTTCTTTAATAAAATGTAACTTGTTTAATGGTAACACGAGTATTTCTTTGAAATATTCTTTCACATGATTTCTTAATTAAAATATGCCAAGCGTAGTCTTTTGTTGTTTGATAATGATCTCACGATAGTTTTGAGCTTAGTTTTGTTTCGAGCCGTTTCTTGCGCTTACGTAACCAATAGGATCGAGCTCTATCTCAATGTGATCTTTCCGGTCCTTGCTCAATCTTCCGCCATCATCTCTTCAAAGTTAACCAAGCCTTTCCCTTCCAAGCACTTTGTGTTCTTTAGTGATCCATCTAATCAAGCCTATCCTTTAGTGCGTTCTTTTAAAGCTTTTCTTTCGAGTGGTGTATTGTTCTTAGTTTGTTTGTTTGTCTGTCTGCTTTGTGTATGTTTGTGCCCGATGATTGATGCGAGTAGAATGAACGTGGTTCGAGAGCTTGGAAGAGTGTGAAGGTGAAGATTCTGAGCAACATCACCACTTTGGTTAAAGGCAAGTGTGTCCTTGTTCTTGTCCTAATAACTTTATTAATCACTATTGCATTGCTTTGCATTAACTTTGATGGGTTCCTATTAAGGATGACTAGCCTCATTTGATCGTTATCTTGAACCTGGTTCTTAATTAATATTGATGGTAGCTATTGCTTAGTTTGCTCAAGCGGGTTGGTAATAATCAATATGGTTATCATTTTATGCTCTATGTTCCTTTATGTGATGTTTAATATACAAGACCATATGTTTAATCGGAACATGGAGAACCACCCAGAAAACAAGTACAACCACAAGAACTAATGGGCAATGGTCTTGGCTGAATAATTAGGAACTTTAGCTTGGGGTGATCTTACCTGATAAGGACAAGGGATCGGCGGTACTGCGGGGTATGGACTCGCTCTAGCAGGGGGTCGGGTGAGTTATTCTTTTTATGGTGGGGTATCGACCTGCTAGGGGACTTTATACCTTGCTAACTGATCCGGACCTTGTGGGTCACAACTTGTTGGAGAACCTTTGTAAAGGCCATGTAGCGTCCCTATGCAACCACACCTCGGTAGTGTGGTATGGTGCTTGGCCGGCATCGCATGGTTGGGTTCAAAGTTCTTCGGAGCTTTTACGCTGCTTGTGGGTAAAGATGTACAACCTCTGCAGAGTGTAAAACTAATCGATTAGCCGTGCTCATGGTCAGGAGCGGCCTGGACCCTCACATGATTAATTGAACTTGAAGATGGACTTAATTTGTGATATGTGTTATGGTTATGCTTGCCATGTGCTCATGGTGTATCTCTTATCTTTATGCTTAATTATGGGATGGTATATACTTATACTTGCTAGTAAATAGGTGCTAATAAAATTTGACCAACTAAAATGCTAAATGCTTATAGCCGATCCACTATAAAGCCTTTGCATTCATTCTTTTCCCCACACTTGCCGAGTACGACAAGTGCTCACCCTTGCTATAAACAATGTTGCTCGAAGGAGGAAGCTATTACGAAGTCTTGTGAAGATGTTGCTTTGGTTCTAGGCGTACGCAACCCCCGGCCGATCGCTTGTGAAGTTTGGTGTCTTCGTTTCCAGGATATAGCGTAATACTCTGATAATCTCCCTTTTCCTTACGTGATATTGTTTCTGTTATTCACTTATGTCAGCTATATGCATGAAACTTGATCCTGGCATGCATATAGGTTTGCACTTGGTTTTCTTTGGAAAACAGGTGTGACAGGCGGTCGGCCCAGGCCGGCTGGCCCAGCCCACCCTGGTGGTCGGTTCGGCCCCCCTTTCCTTGCACCCGAAGGATCTTTAACCCTAAAATCCTGGAGGCGCCGCCATCACGGAGGGGAGAGCCATTCGCACCAGGAGGCCATCCACAAGCTAGAGAGAGAGGAAGAGGATCTCCAGAGGGAGATCAACCACCTCGAAGGAAGCACCCTCTCGTGGAGAAGAAGGAAGACACCGTCGGAAGGGAAACCATGATCAACGGTGCTATGTCCAGCACCTTGATGGGGTAATCTCCTTATTCGTCCATGGGTTGTAATCGATCTTGAGATGTATTCATACTTTGTCGGATTATCTATCTATCATCTTGTGTTGAATATACTTTAATGCTTAAGGTTAGCTACCATACCGTAAAGGGAGTAAAGGCCTCAATGCTTCCTTGGATCCATTCAATACGCCGTGTCCATCATAGGTCTAGTCATGAATACCTTCGCGTAGTGACAGTACAAGGGGAGGTAAAGGGCGAAATCGTGGTCACAACCCCCGATAGATTAGATTGGTTTAATGTCTTTAATTGATTGCATGATCGTAGA
The DNA here is from genome assembly GCA_947561735.1 of Cenchrus americanus. Classification (NCBI taxonomy): domain Eukaryota; kingdom Viridiplantae; phylum Streptophyta; class Magnoliopsida; order Poales; family Poaceae; genus Cenchrus; species Cenchrus americanus. Next base: position 94,128,234 of record OX387241.1, on the reverse strand, counting down.
CCCATGGGCGAGTGTCTCTACCTTGATCGCTTATCGTTCTCTCTAGTGTAGCTTAGTTGTTTTCTAGTATAATAATAGTTAGGGTTTTAGTAGCTAGTGCGTAGAAGTAGATTGAACGCTTGTAATCCCCCTTGCTCCGCGAATTGACAAGAACCTTGGGAATCCCGTGGTGAAAAAGGTGTGGGGTCCGTACGCTTGCAGATCGTAGAGGGATACGTCTTTTATCCGTCAACAATTGTGCATATCGGTTTTGGAGTTTAGTGTTTATGCAGGGTTTTAGCGTTGAAAGCAAGACTTCCGGGATAATTTCATTAAGCACCTCATGAAAAGACCTTGAAGCCCGGTACAAGTCAAGCAATGAAGCGAACACGGCTCTAAGAAGCCCAAGGACCCAACCCGAGAAGATGGAAAACTCCGAGGACCTAGCCAGAAAAGTGATGAATCTTGCGAGATAAGGGGCTTCATCAAATTTGGAGAGAAACTGACGACAAGGGCCCACATGCAAAAGGTGGAAGGATCTAGAAGACTCGGGAAGCAACATCGAGCGAAGGAGGCAACGAACTGGGCCGAAATGGGCCTAGGCCGGTCGGCCCAGTGTAGCGAACATGGCCTCATATGCCATAGTTCGAGTTTGATTTTGGTGATTCATGAGAACATGATCATTGGGACTAACCATATTGTTTTAGCATGTCTTTGTAGACACTTCTAGGTCCCAAGGATGTAAGAAAACCACATGCCGAAATGAGAAAATCAAGGGTCAAAACTGAGCAAGAAAAGGAAAAGAAAAGACACCGTCGGATGAACCGACGGTATCAATTTAGCAAGCGTTAGTGTAATCGTCGGACGGCTTGGTACACAGGGCGAAACCCTAGGTACCGTCGGATGAACCGACGGTCCACTTTTTAGTAGCGTCGGACGAGTTGCAGAGGAAGAGCAACGAAGACAGTAGCACCGGATGATCCAACGGTCTGAGTGGGGACACCGTCGGTCTATCCGACGCTCAGTTTGAATTCATACAGAGACGCGCCAAGAAGAAGCCTTCAGCATCGGATGATCTATCACACCCAGTTTTAAAGGCAAAACCGAATGCATTGATCACGTGTGCGCCAAGACCAAGTTACACACACGCTTAGACATTATGAATACCAAAAACAGTGCCACACGAATAAAGAGTTATTACAAACCATAGTCTTAAACGAATCTTAAATAACGAGTTCTCGCAGCGGACAAAATGCCTCCACAGGCAGCTGACTGAAGACTATGCACACCTAGAACTCCTGGAAATCTCCTGGAATATCTTCAAAGTTCTCCCGGTCCCCGAGCAAAGCAATTCGGGTATTGTAGATGCAAGAGAATAAACAAGCGTGAGCACATGACGTACTCAGCAAGAGAGAACAACATAACATGCGAGGCCATATGGTGGATGGCTAAGGTTCAAGCAGTTAAGCATTTTAGTGGATCAAGTTTTATTAGCAACCTGATTACTAAAAGAGTGTAAGTTCATACCAACCCAATTAATAAGATATAAGCATCACAAATAAAGAATAAAACAACAATTAAGCATTAAAGTTCCATAATTTAATCATGTGAGTGTCCAGGCCGCTCTTGACCGTGAGCACGGCTAATCGATTAGTTTAACACTCTGCAGAGGTTGTACATCTTTACCCACAAGTAGTGTAAAAGCTCCAAAGAACTTTAGACCCAACCATGCGGTGTTTGCAAGGCACCATACCACACTACCGAGGTGTGATTGCATAGGGACGCTACATGGCCTTTACAAAGGTTCCCTAGCAAGTTATGACCCACAAGGTCCGGATCAGATAGCAAGGTATAAAGTCCCCTAGTAGGTCGATACCCCACCATAAAAAGGATAACTCACCCAACCCCCTGCTAGAGCGAGTCTATACCCCACAGTACCGCCGAGCCCTTGTCTTTATCAGGTAAGACCATCCCAAGCTAAAGTTCCTAATTATTTAGCCAAGACCATTGCCCATTAGTTCTTGTGGTTGTACTGTTTTCCTGGGTGGTTCTCCATGTTCCGATTAACATATTAAAGTGGTCTTGCAAAGTAAAGATCATAGACGGAACATAGAATAATAAAAGTAACCAAGTTGATTAATACCAATTCCCAGTTGAGCATGCTAAGCAATAGCTACCACAAGATTAATTTGATAAACCCGGCATCAAGGTAAAGGTAGTAAAAGACTAGGCATGATCCTTAATAGGTTCCCATCAAGTTAATGCAAGTGGAAAAGTAAAGACAGTGAAATTAAATGCATGTCATGTAGGACAAGTGGGTACGCATCAAGGAATACTTGCCTTCAACCAAGCCTTGCTGCTCAAACTCTTGCACGACTTGATCTTCAAATCCCTCGAACGAATCGCTCTCTACGGTCCACAATCATCACATACAAGCATACAACAAGAATAAATAAGAAACAGTCACCAAACAGATCAAACAGATCTAAACAGTAGCATAAAACTAATCTACGCTTCGAGATGAATGCGTGGACATAAAGAACGCTAAAATCGGAGCTAAAACGACTAAGTTATGGCTTAGGGAAGGTGTAGGGACTAATCTGTAAAGATTTGAACAGATTCTGGGCTAAAATAAAGAAAAAGGACTGAACTGCAGGGAATCTTCTAAGGTGGAAGGGTATATCTGTGAATACCGGAAAACTTGGGGTGTTTTCTGCAAAACTGCTGGGCCGGCTGGGTTTGACCTGGCTTGACTCGGTTGACCAGATCTAGGCCCGTTGGATCTAGATCCGACGGCTGTGGCGGCTGCGGTTTAAGTGATGGCGACGGGGTTAGATCTGAGACGCTGGATCACGATCCGACGGCCAGGGACGCTTGCAAGCGCTGAGCGGCGGCGGGCGGCGGTGGCCGGCGGCGGCGGTGGCGGAGCTCGCCGGCGATCACGAACTCGGGCTCCGAGGCACGTTTTGAAGCACGGACGAGCATCTACGCGCGATGCGCGGCGGGGCGAAGCTAGCGGGGGCGGCGAGAGCGGCGGCAACGTGGCGGAGCGGCGGATCGACGCGGTGGCGCGGCAAGGAATCTCCGGCGAGGTTCCGAGGGCGACGGGGTGCCCGGGGACGAAGACAAGCAATGCCGGCGGGTCCCTCACCTCCTTGCGCGTCTCTGGGTGAGCTCCTTGACGACGAGGCAGCGCCGGCGGCGGAAACCGAAAGCGGCGACGGCTAGGGTTTCGGCGGCGCTGATGCAGGCGGCTTGGGGCTCGGGTGAGGGATTCCAAGGGGCGGCGGCGGCTATAAATAGCCCGGTGCAGTCTCTTGGCGTGCGGGCCACGTGTCCGAGGCGTGCGAAGCTCGGACTCGCGCGGCGGCGGCGAGTCGGACTCGGGGGCGAGTCGGTTGAGACACGAGAGGTCGGGGATGACAGGTGGGGTCCACCTGTCATAGGCTGCGTGAGGGGGAGGCGGCGAGGCGGGCTGGCGGCGGTGATTAGCTAGGCCAATAGGCCAACTGGGCCGGTGCACGCGAGCTGGCGGTGCGGGGCTAGATGGGCCGCGCGGAGGCGGGGCCGCGGGTGCGAAGGCGGGGGCTGGCCGCGGAGTGGGCTAGAGCAGCTGGGCTGGCCGGCGCGGGAGCTGGGCTACGCGGGCCGGTGGGCTGAAAGAGAAAGGGATAGGGTAGGGAGAGGAGAAGGGTTTAGGAATTTTGGTTTTGGGTTTGAAAAGGATTCAAACAATGGAATTCAAATTTGAATTTGAATTCCAGCAACCAAAAATAATGCACCAGCATGAATGCCACAATTAACTCCTATATTTCATTGACTTTATTTTAGAAAAGTTTTTAAATGCCTAAAAATAAATAAAGCAACCTTATATTCCTTAAGCAAATAAAGGTTTCTAGCAAATTTTAATAAAGCCAAATTTTTAGTAAAATTAGGGTGTTACATGATCCAACGCCTTGGTCCAGGTGAAGCGTCGGTCTATCCGACGGTCGTGTGGAAGCTAACAGAGGCGACTTGGACGCGGGGTCTTCAGCACCGGATGATCCGACGCACCGTCGGTGCTTAGCATCGGAGCAGTTGTGTCAGAGAACCTCAACAGCTATGTGACGTGGGAGGGGCACCGGATGAACCGACGCCCTGGAAAAGCATAGCATCGGTTCATCCGACGCTACCTTTTTCAGCAGCTTTTAGCCAGCGACTAGTTTGATGCCTTGGGCTATTTATACCCCCTCCACTCACTCATTTGAGGTTGCTGCATTGTCTGGAAGTGCAGAGGAGTTCAAGAAACATTGAAGATCATATCCAATCCAACCAAGTGCTTAATTGCTCATCCTTAGACTTGCATATGCTTTGTGTATGTGCTTAGTGCTAGGCTTAGCTTAGAGCTGAGTGAGTGCAAGGTTGTGCCAACCTTGTGAGGTAATTCTTGAGTGAATCCAGTTGTACAAGGTTCGCCGGTAGCCTTGGGGCCTAAGTGGCTCACCGGCAATCGTCATCGACCCTCCGGCTCGGTGTGGAGCGGCGAGGACACTTTGTGCGGGCGACGTGGAGACCCCCTTCGTTGGTGGAGAAGCTCCTTAGTGGAGGTGGCATCAAGGTGACCAAGGGAGCTTGGCAAGTGCCTAAGTGGCTAGCCTTTGTGGTGAGTCAAGTGGTGCTCTTGGGAGAGACTTGGTGACTGGGAAGCAATACTCTTGTGTGAGTGCTTCAATGTGGACTAGGGGTGGCTTAGTGCCTACCGATACCACGGGCTAAATCGCATGTCAAGAGTTTGCTTCCTCTCATCCCCTTTACGTTTCCGCATTTACTCTATTGGAATCTTTGCTTGCCTTTACTTTCCTAGAGTAGTATCATGCTAGGATTGGCTATAGGTTGCAAACCTTGTTTTGGGATGGGAGTTTCACACTAGAACAACCCTAGTTGCACATCTAGATAGTATGTTCTAGTTTATCTTTGTGTAAATTTAGTGAAGCCAAAGGTTAAGGTTTTAAGTTGCCTAATTCACCCCCTCCCCCTCTTAGGCTAACGAGCATCCGATTCCTTACACCCAGGCCAGTCGGCCCAGCCCGTTTCGAGGCCCAGTGGGCCCCTCATTGACCTAGGTGCCTCTCGGGCTATTTATAGCCCCCTGACCGAGAGCCACACATCAATCAATTCGTCATCCGCCGTCGTGGAGCAGAGAAGCTTGAGGGACACCATCTCGGAGATGAGGGTCGTGCTAGTTGTCTAGGGTCTCCCTAGGCGATGTGGGAACCTTGCATGGAAGACCACGTCGGAGCTCCGGAGGAAGGATCAAGATCGAGGTAGGATCCCAGTGGTGATCTTGTTCATGTAATCATTCATGGTGAAGTTTTTATAGTGAATCCGATTTCTAGTGATCAAGTGCCTTCTCGATGATTTTGTATTCTTCTTGGTTTTGTTTCTTCCCCAATCTATACTTAAGATAGATTGCATAGGGTGCTCTTGTAGCCGTGGTGGTTAGAGGTGCATACCGGACTGACCAAGTGATTTCAACTTGTTCTTATCAAACTCGCCCTAGACTACCTGCATGAATAGGAGTACGTTGTGACAGAACGGGGGCTCTGAAAGGCGGGAGTTTTCAGAATCGGATCGGAGGCCACAGTTTAAAGATGCTTTTAATGAGATTCACTTTTCTATCTTCATCAATCTTGTTTAGAGCTACAACATAAGCGTGATCTAGACTCTCTAGATCAGTTATCTCTTGCTTTCTCTTGCTACCTCTTTAGTTGATTAGATTATATTAGATCTGTTCTCTTGATGATATCTTAGATTAGATGCAATTTGATTCTTGAAAAGATAGCTTTCCTTGATTTACTAGATTGAATCCTTGCATTGCACATTGTTCCATGGATTTGATACCTTGGGTTCACCACTCGAGGGAAGAAGGGTCCCTTGACTACGACGGGGGATTTGTCCGCTTGCAAATCAATATGAACTTTGATACGAATATACACTGTCAACAAGCCCCTTTTCTTGCGCCGTTGCCGGGGAACAAGCAATCAAGATCCAATCTAGTATTGCTTATTTTTCAGTTTTTCTTTTGATTTTATTTTGCATCTCTTAAGTTTGATCATCCTCAAAAGAAAAAAATCAATCTAATCTAGTTTTGATTAACCCTAATTTTTCTTTTTTTAGATTTTTGTTTTTGCTAACCCTAACCGGAGATGGTTGGCTACCTCTCCAAGAAACCCAAACTTTCTTTTGTGGATGATCCAGGAAAACTTTACAGGCAAAGGAGACGTGCAACATAAGCTAAAGGGTTGGGAACCCTAGATCCAAAAGCCAAAGTCGAAGGACCGTCGGAATCTCCAAGGGAATCACCACCTACAAGTCCAAAGGAAGATCAACCTCAACCACCACCCATGGAACAACCACAACCGGAGTGCGAGATCGAGCTATGCACTCCAGACGTCGTTGATCTACCTATCATAAACCTTCAAAATGCCGGAAGGCCGTTCAAGATCAAGGTCTCAACTATCTGCATGACGATTGCGAGAGCTTTGGAGCGTTTCAATGAATACATACAAGCCGAATTCCTTGAGTGGCATATCGGTTTACTTAAGAGGAGGATGGAGAAGATGGAGATAGAGAGAGAAGCTCAACACCTAAAGGCTGCCGAAGCAAGATCCACATGCAAGGAGTGTGAGGAGTACGGCCATGTCCAAGGTAAACCTCGATTTAATGCAAGTTCGTCCATTCAAGATTTGGTTCCTCTTTGTACACAATTGAAGGACTTGATGGACGAGCAAGCTAAGATCAACAAGGACGTCGTCACTAAGTTCGAGGCTATGGAGAAAGTATTAGAGAATCTAGATGGCAAGGTGACGGAGGTCGGAAGCTCTATCCGTGAAGTGTGCATCGTGATGAAGACGCTAGAGACGCAAGAGGGACAACTTGTCGGGCACCCGATGGGTAGCAAAGGAAGATTGTCGGTGCAATCCCAAGGTCCCGAGATGGCGAAGGCTACTCAAACTCGTTCGGGAGAGATGGAGGATCACACTAAGGAGACCACGAAGATCACGACCGAAGGACCGGAGTTTGAGATGCCGAGCCACTACATGAAGGAAGTTGTTGCATCCGTCAAGACCAAAGGACAAAGCCAGCCTGTGAAGACCAAAAATATGACTAAGCCGAAGAATAAGCTCGTGCCCAAGATGGTGCGGAGGTGGGTACCCAAGATTGCAACGCCCACGAAGAGCATTGATCCGAAGTAATCAAGTAAAGAAGTCTAGCCATGGACTATAAACGAAGCACTAGGCGGGTTTCGTCGAGTCAAGAATAAGCTACCGGGAGGACAACCCGATTCCAGGTTTTTCAAGTCTTTTTAAATATAATTCAGTTTTGAATTTTACTACGCAAGACATTAGAATTAGAATGGTTGAATAACATTAGAGACATAATTCTTGGTTGAATGTTTTTTTGATCATAAACCCTTTACATGAACCCTCCTATGTGTTTGTTTGCTTCTTTTCGAGAAACCACAACCAAAACAATTCAGAACCTATCTCAACCTTTCATCCTATTTATGATGTTATGGTTGACTTGCTTTCATGCTAAAAACACATGAGTAGAGACACGACTTGTATCTAGATGTTATTTAAATTTCAGCACGTGGTAGGACTCGCGTGAACCTAGAAACTAAACATTTGGTTGGTTTAAAAATCCATATTCTTGGTTTCTCTAGGATTAGAATTTTTTTAATCCTCATTTAATTTTATTTCATTCAAAATCTCTCTCATCTAACCAAAATTAGGACCTAAACCTATGCCCCCATGATCAAGTCGGGAAAAGCTTGCTCTCAACTAATGAAAGCAAACAATACCGGTGAGACCAACATAAAAGTAGTCGGAAAATATTTTCGACTTACATTTGTTTTTAATGCTTTAAAAACTTCTCTAAATTTATATTTGAACTCATTAATATCTCAGATTTTATTTTTTATTTTCGAAATTAGAGGAGTGCTTAGCATTAAAACATGCTTAGAGGGAGGCAATTTAGTTCACCTAACCATACATGCACCATGATGCATCATGGGATGCGCCCCCCAACATCTTTTATCAAACCACATGCAAAGTACAAGCATGGGGGGCAGCCAAAGCTTTGTTTGCAGGAATATCATGGATGCATGTGAGGCAAGGGAGCATGGAAGTGACTCAAAGCGAAATCATCAAGTGGAAGGAGCAATAATGCAAGCGAAGGAGTGGACGAGAACGTTTGGAAGGTGCAACCTTGTGGAGCACGCGGTCACGAAGCAACAAAGCAAGCATGAGCGCACTTGAGAAGATAAGTCTCCCATCCAGCTCTTTGTTCGTGTGCTCAAGTTTGTAGTTCATAACCACCTTAGACTTAGCCATCCACCCCGCTTGTTTCGTGCAACAAATCACATCCTTAATCAACTCAAAGTCCATACTCGAAAATAATATTTGTGTACCTTGTTACCGGTTGAAAACCCCGGGTATTTATTTGTGAGGGAGAGAGTGCTGCAACCATGGAAGAAAACTACAAGTCTTTGCACCAAGAAGAAGGTATCATCGTCGCCTAAGCCATCATCGACAACCTCTTCGAGGAGGCACTCGGTTTCCGAGTCTCCTCGGAGTATGGAGGAGGACACGACACCACCGACGAGGAACGATACTCTTCTCCTCGGTGGCATGAGGGCCACACGAAGCTCGTCTATGAGGTTCACCGAACTGTCGTATGGACCTCCTTGGGCCCACTACCTTGGTGGGTACCTAGACCGACTACTCGGTGGGCCCCTGGGACTACCTGGCTTGTGCCACACGGCACCTGATGGTATGAGGCGCACGGACTACGGTGGAGAAGTATACTCAGATAGGAAGCTATACATGCCTTGTAATGTGTAGAGGACTCCTAGACGTACGCGACTAGTACTCTCTCCCTAAACCGACCTGTAACCCTGCCTCCCGGACTATATAAGGTGAGGCAGGGACCCTTCTCTCTCATACGCATCATCTTGTAATCACACCAAATCAATCTAGAGCTACACGGCATACAGGACGTAGGGTATTACGCACCTCGCGGACCGAACCTGTCTAAATTGTGTGCCACGTGTCTCTTCCTTCGAGCTACCGATCTCGGCAAGGCCACATTCATCTACCTCGGGTACTCCCCTTGGTAGGTTGCCGGTCTACGACAGCTGGCACGCCAGGTAGGGGATCTTGCCGAAGATCACATGGCGAACTCGACGGCTTCACTCTTCATCAAGCCAACTGTATCCTTCAACCGCGGCGACACCTTCGTCTTCGGCTCCTGGGTCTGCACTGCTGACGGCGCCGGATCTTTCCAGCGCTGCCTCACCATGCCGCCCAACCCGAAGACCGGGCTCGTGACGCTACCCGAAGTAGTCACGGGCGATCTCGCCGGAAAGTTCGGCGAAATTTCGCTCTACAACCAACACGCCGACTTCGAGCTCGGATCCGCTTCCAACTCGAACTCGAAGTCCCCGTGGGCCATCGCATGCGAGCCGGCTATCGAGCCATCGTGTGTGGACTCCCCACTCCATGGGCACTTCCCATACGACCTCTGCAATGCTAGCAGGGCCCATGCAGAGGCTCTTTCTACGCGCCGGGTCGGGAAAGAGATCTTCTCCGAGTACAACTCGGACTCCAACCCCATCTCCGGCTACTACTCGGACTCCTCCTACGGGTTCGACTTCGGGGCGGACCCTGACGAGCCCGAGTCTGAGAACCACACGACTGAGCAACCGTTGTCAGGACCATCCTCCGGCCTGGTTATAACATATACACCCGCCGACAGATTCATCTACTGGACAGACTGCAAGCCTGCAGACCTGACAGACGGGAACTCACGCTGCGTCGCCTACCTCGACTCACTTCCCTTCCAAGAGGGAACACCGCTAGCTCCAGCTGAGGAGCACACTCCAACAGAGGTGGTGACTAGCGACTCTAGCCTCGGCTCTCCTGATCGTCAAGTCTTCATGACTACCAACGAGACGCCGGGACCCTCAGGGACACACCCTGACTGATATCTTGAGGATATCTCAGCAGACAAGTTGTCTGCCAACGCACCCGCAGACGAGACCGACGCCAACATGAACGCCCGACGTGAACACAACAGAAGGCGGAACGAACGGCGCCAACGTCTCCGCGAATCCCTACCCATACGGAATCTCGCGGAGGCTCTCGACCAAGTCGAAAACCAGGTGCACACTACCCCAAAACAATGCCTCATGTCTATCACCACGATAGCACGTCAGGCTCAGGGGATGCGCGCGGGAGAAGTCATCGCCAAGCTCGCGGAGGAAGCCTACTTCATGAGAGTTGACAATAGAGTCGCTCAAGTGCCTCCCATCAGAACTCGCCAACCCAAAAACAACGAAGCCACAAGTCGCAGTACGGCTGACAACGGACACAACCGTACCCAAGGAGAACTACCGGCTAACCCCAACCGTACTCGGGCATCGGCCGGCGGACCTTCTCAGGGTGGCAACAGTGCCGGCGGCGCCGGCGGCAACCGCGATGTTGTCCCTCATCGCGATCCTGGTAGCGGAGGCAGCGACGGCGGGAGCTCCTCGCACGGGGCTGGCAGGAGAGCTGGGGGCGGAGGCGACCGCGGCGGCCGAGGCCACGTGAACAGCCACGCCTCTGGTGTATCACGCGGCGGCTTTGATGCCTGCCAAAAAATCGAAGAACTACGATGCAAAAAGTCCTCCACGGCAGGCGACAACGATGTCTTCCTTGCCTTCTCTGCACGGCTTCGCAAACTACTTTTCCCGGAGAAATTCAAACCACTGGGGATCACCAAGTACGACGCGAAGCAAGATCCAGTACAGTAGCTCAGATGCTACGCCCTCTCCATCGAAAACGCTGCTGGCAATAATGACACAAAGTGCCTCTACTTTCCCTTCTGCCTGGATCAAGCTCCGCTTACATGGCTTGAGTCGCTCGAGAAGTACTCGATCGACAAGTGGGACCAGCTCAAGGATCAGTTCACCAGCAACTTCGCGGGCGCTATGGGTCGCTCGGGTACTCGCATGGACCTGGCAATGGTGAAGCAGGAACAGGGCGAGACCCTTCGCAAGTACATGCGGCGCTTCTTCGACAAGCGCGCCACCATAGTCGACGTCACCAACAAGGAGGTCATCGACCTGATCCAAGACGGTCTCTACCACCGTCGCACCTTCGAAGACTTCGGTCGTCGCCGCCCGAGCTCCATCACCCACCTCAAGGACATGATCACCTCCTGGGCTGACGAAGAAGACAAGGCTAACACCAAGTACGATGCCATCCGTGGCAAGAGCAAGCAGAACACGGGCGGCAACAGCAACAACAACGGGAACCAAGGCGGTCACAGCAACAACTACTTGGGTCCTAATCGCAAGTGTGTTGACGGTTAATAGTTGTATCAAAGTTCGTTTAGACTTGCAAGCGGACAAGACTCCCGTCGTAGTCAAGGGACCCTTCTTTCCTCGAGTGGTGAACCCAAGGTATCGAATCCGTGGAACAAATGTGTGACGCAAAAGATGATCTAGTAAAGCCAAGCAACTTCAATCTTCGATAAAGAGAAACCCTAATGCATCTAGATAAAGAACACAAAACTAATCTAATCTACCAAAGACCGGAGATAACAAAGATAGATAGGGTAGATAAACCGATCTAGAGAGATCGGGTTAAGCCTTTTGTTGAAGTTCCAAGCAAGAGAAGAAATAGCAAATCGAATCTCATTAGAAGCCTCTTTAAATCGTGGTTTCCCGTCCGACTCCGAAAACGCCCACCTTTCGGAACCCTCGTTCTGTCACAACGTATCCCTACTCATGCGGGTAGTCTAGGGCGAGTCCAAGGACAAGTCGAGTTCTTTCGGAGGATCCGGCGTGTACCTCTAGCCACCGCGGCTAGAAGAACACCCTATGTGATCTATCTCGAGAATAGATCTAGAATAAGCAAAGCCGATTGAAAACGAAATCATCGAAGAAACTCTTGATCGCTAGAAATAGATTCAACTTGATAATTCAACTAATACAATGATACATAAACAAGATCACCACCGGGATCCTACCTTGATCTTTTTTCTAGCTCCGGGAACTCCGACATGGTCTTCCGTGCAAGGTTCCCATGTCGGCTAGGGAGACCCTAGTCAACTAGCTCGACCCTCCCCTCTCCGGGATGGTGTCCCTTTCTTCTCTGCTCCTCGGCAGCCGATGACGAAATGGATCATGCGTGGCTCTCGACCCCGGGGCTATAAATAGCCCGAATGGCGGCTAGGTCAAAGGAGGGGGAATTGGGCCCTAGGCTGGGCTGGGCCGGCCGGCCTGGGCCCATCCAGGCCCAGTTCCCAGCCTCCTTCGCGTGGTGTCGGTTCCCGAGTCTTCTAGATGCTTCCCCCTTCTGCATGTAGGCCCTTGTTATCAGTTTCTCTCCGAGTTGGACCTAGCTCCTTGTCCCGCAAGATTTGACACTTTTCTGGTTAGGTCCTCAGAGTTTGTCATCTTCTCGGGTTGAGTCCCTGGCTTCTTGGAGTTAAGTTTGCTTCATTGCATGACTTGTACGGGGCTTCAAGGTCTTGTCACAAGGTGCTTGATGAACTTATCCCGAAAGTCATGCTTTCAACGCTAAAACCCTGCATAAACACTAAACTCCAAAACCGACATGCACAAGTGAACTTGTTATACCACGGGGGTTAGTACCAATGGATAAGGTATAAAACTTATGCCAACACCGAAGGTAAACTCATGGCTAGGTTGACGGATTTTCACCGTCAACATCTCACCCATGCTTAAACCTTACTCGTCCTCGAGTAAGCCTTCGATGGATATCATCGTTGCCCATCAATGTTTAAACCTTGCACTTGATCATTCAGGAGAAAACATGATGCTCTCGAAATTTTAATTCGTTAAAGTTCCATAATGTACTAGCCTTCATCTCTACAGAGAGTAGATTCTTAATTAAGCTTATCCCACAAGTATTAACATGCTCCCAAAATTTAAATAGATCTCAGAAATTTTGAATTTTAAGAACTAGATGAAAAAGAGCTAAACCAAGTTCACAAATGTAAATCATCTTGCATATTGCTCATGAACTCTCATCTTGTCTCTCAAGACTATATATTCTACTCCTTTCCCTCTCATAACATATATGTGTGGTAAGCTTTATATGGAGCTTTTGGGAAAGTTTAGTCCTACCAAGATATTATAAATGAGATGTTGTCAAAACAAGACAAGCTTCTCATGGTCTTACCGCGACTCGTCAAAAAGGTCATTGGAAAATAATGTATATCAAGGAGGGGAAAGAGAAAAATACACACACTTGAGATGGGTGGACATGTGCAAATGGCAAAGAGTGATCCCGAGGCACAAAGGAAGTCCTCGTTATCGGATTGCACATGGTTGGAAAGTGAGTATGAAGCTTTGAATCTTGAAGCCTTGAAATTTTTAATGCACTTTAGAGAACCCGGGAGTTCACTTTATTTTTATTTTTACACATACTCATATTTTTTTTATTTTTCTCATATATTTCTTTCTTTCTTTCTTTCTTTTTCTCATTTTTTCTTTTTTTCTTTCTCATAAAATTTTTTATTTGCTCCCCTCTGAACTCTAAAATTGCATCGTACCTACCTCCTCCCCCATGCTTAGACGTTGCTCGTCCTCGAGCAAAGAGGCGACAAATAAGGTAGGTACCGGAAATATTTTTCCTTGGAGAGATACTTGAATTCTTCAATGTTGGCACCATCTTGCGATCTTCCTTGAATTGATGATTCATTCTCAATGATAGGTTGTGGTCAAGGAGGTAATCACGAAGGATGATATTTGGTTTTAAGGGTGGATATCCGGCGAGGTTTGTGAGATCTCCAATGTGGGGATACACAATGCACAGATAAAAGGCTAGCAAAAAGATAGATACGCAAAAACGGGATGACCAGCTTCTTAGTCTCGGGTCAGAGAAATCATGGTCTGCAATAACTCACTCAAAAATAAAACTTGTACACTAAGGTTTATGCACTCAAATATATATTAGGCTGTGGATAGGTTGAGCAACACACAAGTGATATTCATGACAAGGTTAACGATATTTTTGGGTATAAAAACCATCCTCAATCTATCTATAACTTGAGAGCACATAAAACACTATGGGTCTTTATTTTAATCATAACCTCCACTAAGGATTAAGCTAGCATTTAGATAAATTCAGATTCATGTTTTAAGAGAGCACTAGCTTTAACATGCATAAATCAATTACAAAGATAAACAAAGCGGCAATTATAATCATATATCAACATGGCACAAATTTTGTAACTTTTCCAATGATGTAAACAAGGTGGTTTCTTTATTAATGGTGAAAACAAACTGAAATACATGCTGCAAATAAATAAACACACTTGCTGAAATTTAAATAAAAACTGAAAATATTACGCAAACACAAGCAAACAAAAGCTGAAAATTACAGAGAAAGGGAAAAGAAAAGAAAAGAAAACTAAAGTTCCTCCCTCTTCCTAATCCTCCGCCGGTGGTTGGTGTTGATAATCTTGGTAGTTGTACCCTTGCTCATAGTAGGGTTGGACACCCCCTCCAACGAATTGATCCGGCTGCACTAGGTGAAGGCGTCCAAGCTCATAGGAAATATTTGCATTGCCCTCACCAAGTTGAGCCGCGTTGGTTTGGATGGCTGTGACGTTTTGCATATTTCTTGCAAAATACCCTCCGATTATGACCATGCTTTGTTGTGGTTGGGGATATTGTGCGTAGGGCTCCGCGAAGGTTACGTTGGGCACCACATAATTTGGTGGGGGTACCGGTGCACCACCCCCCATGCTTGCACTTGTGGCCCTCCGTAATAACTTGGCGGAGTAGGAATCCTGCCAAACGGTGGTACATAGTTGGGTTGTGCACCACCCGCTTGTGCGGAGGAGGATCCCTCCTCTATGATTCTTCCTCTTTTATTTTTCTTTGCCGGGACAAGGAGTCCCTCTTCCAACCAATTTTCCTTCCCTTGAATGAAAAGCCTAACCTTGCGTCCGGAAGGGGTAGGTTCACCTTGGCCACATGAAAGCCTCCTCTCTCATATCCACTAATATATTTCCCTTGTTTCAAATACTCAAGGCCGAGAGAGGTCCCACGCAAAAGATGTTCAGGGTTTCTTGTGATCCCCGGCCTTAGGGAGATGGCCAACATAGAGAGGTAGCACCCCGAACCGATATCTCCCGATCCCGATGTTGCCTCGCAACACCATCGGTTGATCATAAGGTATGAGGGGTCTATTGGCTGCTTGGAAATTAAAGCCGAGTAGAGCCAATTCAACTCCGTGTCGGTCACCTTCGTCTCCCTCATCCTCCCCAATATCCTCTTGCTCATCCAAGAGTGGAATACTTGGATAATGGGGTTACAAATGCAGTTGCGTTGTTTGTGGGCTTCTCCGGAGATCAAATTCCAAAACCCATCTAGCAAGGCGTACGACACATCGACTTTCTCCGGAGCTCCCTTTTGGAACCCAAGTAGCTCCCTAACATGCTCGTAGGGAACCACTTGTTGGATTCCCTCCAAACGGAATGATAAACTTTGCACCCCATCATCAAGGATAGGCACAATAGTCATCAAGATTTCCAAGGCAAACTCCTTGTGGGTGTTTGCCGACACCCCGTTGGAGAATTGCACCCATCCAAGGTGCCCCAACATATAATATATGTACGTGCCGAAACCCAAGTAGTTGAGTGCTTGATCGTCGAAGTTGACGTTGGCCACAAGCCTCTTCTCAAGACGAGAGAGTTTCTTCTCCTCCTCCTCCGACAATATGATGAAGCCATATATGGAATACCGCGGAGTGTATGGAGGTGGCGTGGATGAATGGGTCGATCGTCAAGGTGGGACGGGCGGCTCCTCCGTGCGCCCTTGAGGTTTGATAAACCTCATGGACGTGCTCCTTGTTGCCCTCATGCCACCGAGGAGGAGAGCGTCGTTCCTCCTTGGCGGTGCCGTGTCCTCCTCCATGCTCCGAGGAGACTCGGAAACCGAGTGCCTCCTTGAAGACGTCGTTGAAGACGGCTTGGATGACGATGACCCCTTCTTCTTGGTGAAGAGACTTGTGGTTTTCTTCCACATGATTGCAGCACTCTTCCCTCCACTAAAATTCCGGGCTGCAACCGGTAACTAGGCACTTAAAAACTTACTTCGGAATGTGGACTTTGAGTGGATTAAGGGTGTGAATTCTTTGAGCTGTCAAGCTTGGGAAGGTTGGCTATGTCTACAGTGGTTCTGGGCACAAGAACTTGAGCACACAAACTGAGGAAGGAGAGGGATGCTTGCCTGCAGAAGATAGGAGCCAGGGGCCTCCTTTTGTAGGGGAGGCCGGCCGGCCTGGGCCGACCGGCCTGGGTGGCCGCGTGCCTCCCCAGGGCTCCGTTTTCCTCCGGCACGATCATTTCTCTTTCGTGACTTTATTGCCCGCGTGCTCCACGAGTTGCACCGCCCAAATGCCCTCGTCCACTCCTTTTCTTGCATTATTGGTCCTTCCACTTAATACTTCATGCTTTGAGTCATGTCCATGCCCCCTTGCTCCACTTGCTTCACATGTCACCATGAATTTCCTGCAAAGTTATGCTTGCTGCCCACCCATGCTTGTCCTTTGCATGTGGTGTTGATGAAAGTTGATGAAAGAGCATCCAATGGTGCATGCATGATTAACTTAAACTAGAATGCCTCCCTCTAAGTATGTTTAAGGCTAAGCACTCCTCTAATTTCGATAATTAAAAATATTTTCAGAGCTACGGAAGAGCTCAAGCATAAATTTAGAGAAGTTTTTAAACCATTAAAAACAAATGTAAGTCGAAAATATTTTCTGACTACGTTGATTTCGGTTTCACCGGTATAGTTTGCCTTCATTGGTTGAGAGCAAACTTTTCCCGGCTTGATCATGGGGGCATAGGTTTAGGTTCTAATTTTGGCTAAATGAGAGAGATTTTGAATAAAACAAAATTAAATATGGCTTAGAAAAAATCTAATCTTAGAGAAACAAAGGATATAGATTTTTAAACCAACCTAAAGTTTAGTTTCTAGGTCCACGCGAGTCCTACCACGTGCTGAAATTTAATTAACACATTGTTATAAGTCGTGGCTCTACTCGTGTGTTTTTAGCATGAAAATCAAGTCAACCACAACATCATAATGAGGATTAATGGTTGAGTTAGGTTCTGAATTTATTTGGTTGTGGTTTCTCGAAAAGAAACAAATACACACATAGGAGGGTTCATGTAAAGGGTTTATGATCAAGCAAAATATTCAACCAAGAATTATGTCTCTAATATTGTTCAACCACTTCTAAGTCTAATGTATTTGCATAATAAAATTCAAAACTAAATTATTAAAAAGACTCGAAAAACCTGGAATCGGGTTGTCCTCCCGGTAGCTTATTCTTGACTCGACGAAACAGGTTGCCTCCCGCCTAGCGCTTCGTTTATAGTCCATAGCTAGACTTCTTCACTTGATTACTTAGGATCAACGCTCTTTGCGGGCGTTGCAATCTTGGGTACCCACTTCCGCACCATCTTGGGCACGGGCTTATCTTCCAGCTTAGTCATTTTTTGGTCTTCACAGGCGGCTTTTCTTCCTTTGTCTTGACGGATGCAACCCCTTCCTTGATTTTCTTTACGTCCTTCTTCTTCGGCTCTTTCTTCTTTTTTAGCCCTTCCTTCTTCCTTGGTTCTTCCTTAACAACGCGATGATGAGGTGGAACGTCTTTAACTCCAATCATATTGCATGCCTCGAGTCGTGGTTGGAACTTGAAAGAACTCCTTTATTCGTTAATGTCGAACATGATCTCCCTCTTTCCAACATCAATAGTGGCTCCCACGGTCTTGAGGAAAGGCCTCCCAAGAATGAGCGGCAGCTTCTCCCTCTCTCCCATCTCGAGCACCACGAAGTCGACGGGGATAAAGTGGTGTCTGACCTTCATGGGTACATCTTCGGCAATGCCCAAGGGATAGCGAATGGAGTTATCTCCCAACTCCAAACACATACCCGTAGGCACCAATGGTAGGCGTAGCTTCTCGAACACATCCCTTGGCATGACACTCACACTAGCTCCAAGGTCGCACAATGCCTTCTCGAAATTGAATGAACCAACAGAACATGGAATAGTAGGGCATCCGGGGTCCTTTTGCTTCTCTAGCCCATTAGAAATAGCGGCACTACACTCCTCGGACATCTTGACATGATCTACCCCGAGTGTTGCTACCTCATATTTATTTGCAAGTATGTTTTTAAAGTAACGAGAATATGTAGGTACTTGTAGGGCATCTAATAATGGCATGTTGATGCTAAGTCTACGCACAGCCTCCACAAACTTCTCAAAGTGGTTGTCAAGTTTACCTCGGAAGTAGCGTGGCTTGAGTTGTGGTATCCTCGTGTCTTCTTCCGGCATATCAAATTCGGGCTCTTCGGTGACGATCCCCGTAACCTTCTCCTTAGCAACTTCCTCCGCCTCGGCAGATGGTTTAAGCTTCTTTGCTCCCGCTGGACGTTCCGGATCTTCGGTCTCCTTTCCCGAACGTGTTTGAATAGCCTTCACCGATTCGGTACCTTTAGGTTGTCCTGGAAGCTTCCCTTTATCATTAGTGAGGCGCCTGGAAAGTTGTCCCACTTGCGTTTCGAGCATCTTCATCATGTTGAGAACTTGATGGTTGGAGCTCCTGACCTCCGTCACTTTGCTATCGATGTTCTCCAACACCTTGTCTATGGTCTTGAACTTGGCAACGGTGTCCTTGTTGTTCTTGGCATGCTCGTCCATGAATTCCTTCAATTGTTTACAAAGAGGAACCGAATTTGGAATGGATGAGCTTGCATTAAATTGAGGTCTACCTTGCCCGTAGCGGAAGTTCGGCAATTCTCCCTTCCTCATGTAGTCGAGCACTTTGGCTTCCTCCGGACAATCTTTGTGGACATGGCCATACTCTCCGCATTCTTCGCATGTGGATCTTGCTTCGGCGGCCTTCAAGTCTTGAGCCTCTTTCTTTTCTATCTCCATCTTCTCCAACCTTTTCATGAGTGAATCAATCTTGCCTTCAAGTATATTCTCCTTCTCCACTTGCAAGACTCCCTTGACATTCCCCGTGGGTTGAACCAGATGTAGGCGCCCGGATGACGCCCATGTGTCATTATCCGCGACCTTCTTGAATAGAGTGAAAGCTTCCGTCGGTGTAAGCTCGATGATAGATCCTCCCGCCGATGCATCGATGATCGTCCTTGACGCCATGGTGAGTCCTTGATAGAACTTTTGCACGAGGTCTTCCTTTAGGAACTTGTGATGTGGAACCGCCCGAGTGTACTCGTTGAAGCGCTCGAATGCCTCCGAGATAGTTTCCGTAGGATATTGAACAAAGGTGGCAATCTTATTACGCAAACTTTGAGTTTTACCCGGCGAGTAGTATTCCTTCATGAAAGCCTTCATCAACGTGTTCCAATTTTGCACTGTCTCCGCCGGTTGAGAGTGGAACCATTGCAAAGCCTTCCCGAGTAGTGAGAACGGAAAAAGCCTTGCCCTGATTTGATCTTGAGTCACCCCATCCATGTTGAAAGTCTGACATAGTTGAATGAATGCTTGGAGGTGAAGGTTCGGATCCTCTTTACCGGTGAAGGGTGAATGTTGCACCATGCGGATTGTTGAGGTCTTGATCTCGAACGGTCTTCCGATCTCCTCAAGATTCAAGATTGGTAGGTCGTTGATGTCCGGGGTGCATAGCTCCCCAATCTCGTGCTCTTGCGGTTGGTCGCCCATCGGTGGAAGTCGATTCTCCCGAGGACTTTGAGGTGGTGAATTCTTCGGAGATTCCTTCGATCCTTTGTCTTCCGACTTCGAATCTACAAAATCCAGCTTTTTAGCTTGATGTGCTTCGTGTCTCCTTAGCCTGTAAAGTTTTTCTGGATCATCCACAAAATTATCGGGTTTGTTGGAGAGGTAGCCGCCCATCTCCTGTTAGGGTTAGCAATAAACAAAATATGCAAAAACTAGAAAGTAAAAATAAATCTATGAAAACTAGGGTTAGACAAACTAGATTAGATTTATTTTGAGGATGATCAAAGTAAGTAGATGCAAAAAGAAAAACTAAAAGAAAACTGAAAATCACAAAAAAGCAATAAAAGATCAAATCTTGACCACTTGTTCCCCGGCAACGGTGTCACAAATAGGGGGCTTGTGGACGGTTAATAGTTGTATCAAAGTTCGTTTAGACTTGCAAGCGGACAAGTCTCCCGTCGTAGTCAAGGAACCCTTCTTCCCTTGAGTGGTGAACCCAAGGTATCGAATCCGTGGAACAAATGTGTGACGCAAAAGATGATCTAGTAAAGCCAAGCAACTTCAATCTTCGATAAAGAGAAACCCTAATGCATCTAGATAAAGAACACAAAACTAATCTAATCTACTAAAGACCGGAGATAACAAAGATAGATAGGGTAGATAAACCGATCTAGAGAGATTGGGTTAAGCCTTTTGTTTAAGTTCCAAGCAAGAAAAGAAATAGCAAATCGAATCTTATTAGAAGCCTCTTTAAATCATGGTTTCCCGTCCGACTCCGAAAACGCCCACCTTTCGGAACCCCTGTTCGGTCACAACGTATCCCTACTCATGCGGGTAGTCTAGGGCAAGTCCAAGGACAAGTCGAGTTCTTTCGGAGGATCCGGCGTGTACCTCTAGCCACCGCGGCTACAAGAACACCCTATGTGATCTATCTCGAGAATAGATTTAGAATATGCAAAGCCGATCGAAAAACGAAATCATCGAAGAAACTCTTGATCGCTAGAAATAGATTCAACTTGATAATTCAACTAATACAATGATACATAAACAAGATCACCACCGGAATACTACCTTGATCTTGCTTCTAGCTCCGGGAACTCCGACGTGGTCTTCCGTGCAAGGTTCCCACGTCGGCTAAGGAGACCCTAGTCAACTAGCTCGACCCTCTCCTCTCCGGGATGGTGTTCCTTTCTTCTCTGCTCCTCGGTGGCCGATGACGAATTGGATCATGCATGGCTCTCGACCCCGGGGCTATAAATAGCCCGAATGGCGGCTAGGTCAAAGGAGGGGGAATTGGGCCCTGGACTGGGCTGGGCTGCCGGCCTGGGCCCATCTTGGCCTAGTTCCCGGCCTCCTTCACGTGGTGTCGATTCCCGAGTATTCTAGATGCTTCCCCCTTCTGCATGTAGGCTCTTGTTGTCAGTTTCTCTCCGAGTTGGACCTAGCTCCTTCTCCCGCAAGATTCGGTACTTTTCTGGTTAGGTCCTCGGAGTTTGTCATCTTCTCGGGTTGAGTCCCTGGCTTCTTGGAGTTAACTTTGCTTCATTGCATGACTTGTACGGGGCTTCAAGGTCTTGTCACAAGGTGCTTAATGAACTTATCCTGAAAGTCTTGCTTTCAACGCTAAAACCCTGCATAAACACTAAACTCCAAAACCGACATGCACAGGTGAACTTGTTATACCACAGGGGTTAGTACCAATGGATAAGATATAAAACTTATGCCAACACCGAAGGTAAACTCATGGCTAGGTTGACGGATTTTCACCGTCAACAAAGTGCAAGCCAGACAACACTGTCGCGGCTATCCAGCGCCCAGCGAAAGACAACTCGAAGAAGACCTTCAGCGGCTTCAAGGACTTGCTGAAAGAGAAGTGTCTGTGGCATCTGGACGGCAACCACACCACCGAGCAGTGCTACCAACTCCGGCGAGCACTCAAGGACACCCCAGAACTACAGCACCCTCACGATAAGAAAGGCAAGAAAAAGGCCGACGAGGGCAATGACGATTTCCAGGAACCCGATAAGACGGTGAACGTCCTCTTCGGCGGACTACCCAACCAACGGGCTTAGAAGGCCACCTGACGAGAAGATCTAAGCATTGAACCAGCGGTCCCGACCCCTCTCCGGTGGTCGGAGGTACCCATTACCTTCTCCCACACGGATCAATGGACAAGTTCCTCTGAACCAGGACGGTTTCCACTCGTCCTGAAGCCGGTAGTCGCGGGCTCCAGACTCAATAAGGTCCTCATCGACGGTGGAAGCGGGCTCAACGTCCTTTTCACCAAGACCTTGAAGAAGATGAAGCTCGACATCACCCACATGCTCACCAAGAGCACTTCACCTTTCTATGGCATCGTCCCCGGGAACGCGGCCATCCCACTGGGCTCAATGGTCCTGCCAGTTATCTTTGGGGAGACAAGGGAAAACTACCGCACCGAGTACATCAAGTTCGAAGTTGCGGACTTCGAGACTTCCTACCATGCCATCCTCGGCAGACTAGCTATCGCCAAGTTCATGGCAGTACCTCACTACACATACTTGGTACTCAAGATGCCAAGTCCGGTCGGTGTACTCTCGCTGCAAGGGGACTTGAAGATATCCTTCGACTGCGACACAGAAGTTGTGGAACTCACAGCCACAAATCAAGTACCCAACGCAATGATGGAAATCTACGCTGCATCTAAGAAGCTTGCCCCAAGTGAACTCGACATCCCAGAGAAGTCAGACAATGCCAACAAGCCTCAGCCAGCTGAGGAGGTTCAAGTCAAGACGATTGACTTTGGGACAGGCGACAGCAGCAAGACCACCACCATCGGGGCGGACCTCGACCCGAAATAGGAAGACGCGCTCGTCATCTTCCTCCGGGCTAACCGAGACATCTTCGCGTGGAAACCAGCGGACATGCCAGGGGTGCCCAGGAATCTGATCGAGCACTCACTTAACGTTGACCCTAAAGCTACCCCGAAGCGACAACACCTCCGCCGCTTCGCCGACGACAGACGGGATGCCATCAAGAAGGAACTCACCAAACTACTCGCCGCCGGCTTCATCAGAGAAGTTTTCCATCCTGAGTGGCTCGCTAATCCCGTCCTCGTCCACAAGAAGAACTCGAATGAGTGGAGAATGTGCGTCGACTACACTGACCTCAGCAAGCACTGCCCCAAGGACCCTTTCGGGTTGCCGCGGATAGACCAAGTCATCGACTCCACGGCAGGCTGCGACCTACTCTGCTTCCTCGACTGCTACTCCGGGTACCACCAGATCGCTATCAAGGAAGAAGACCAGGAGAAGACCGCGTTCATCACCCCATTTGGCGCGTACTGCTACACGACCATGTCCTTCGGGTTGAAGAACGCCGACGCTACCTACCAGCGAGCTATCCAGGCCTGTTTTAAGAGGCAGCTCAACAAGAATGTCGAAGCCTATGTCGATGACGTGGTCGTCAAGACCAGAAACTCCGACACGCTCATCGCCGATCTTGAAGAGACTTTCGCATCCTTGCGAGAGTACCGCTGGAAGCTCAACCCGAACAAGTGCGTCTTCGGCGTACCGTCGGGCAAACTACTCGGCTTCATCATCAGCCATCGCGGCATCGAAGCCAATCCCAAGAAGATCTCCGCCATCACCAGCATGAAAGCTCCCACATGCATCAAAGACATACAGAAGCTAACCGGGTGCATGGCGGCCCTGAACAGATTCATCTCGAACCTTGGAGAACGGGGGCTCCCCTTCTTCAAATTACTCAAGCATCAAGAGAAGTTCGCGTGGACTCCAGAGGCAGACCAAGCCCTTGCTCAGCTCAAGGACTTCTTATCCAAGCCACCAGTCCTCACGACTCCTCGCAAAAAGGAGTAGCTACTGCTCTACCTCGCTGCGACTACTCACGTGGTCAGTATCGTGTGCTCAATCTTGAAACTAACCAAATCGTGGAGACTTGCGAGGTAACCTTCGACGAGACACAGCCACGTAGTCAACTTGTCTTTGAGTGTGCAGGTGATGATGAGCTTGGTGAGGAGATCTTTCAGGAGAAGGAGCATGAACATGGAGACGATGAAGATGGCGGTGTGGTGCCCCCGGCTGAACATGTACCCACTACTTTGACTACGGTGGTGGACGGACCCTCTCCTACACCTACGACGACAAATCAAGATCGAGGAGAAGCTGTTGTCGAGGGGGAGGTAGCATCGAGGCGAGAACCTCCTCGGCAAGTACAAGTGGATCTCCCAGCTTCGAGGATCATTGGCGACATGAATGAACGCACTACACGGTTGAGGGTTCGAAACAATTCTCATTTCACTCATGTTGGGTTTGTTGCTACTTTTGAGCCCAAAGACATTGGACACGCACTATCTGATCACAATTGGGTTAATTCGATGCATGAGGAGTTGGAGAACTTTGAGAGGAATCAGGTTTGGGAGTTGTTTGACCCTCCCCCAGGGTGTAAGCCGATTGGTACAAAGTGGGTGTGGAAGAACAAAGAGGGAGAGAAAGGTGAAGTGGTGAGAAACAAGTCGAGGCTTGTTGCTCAGGGGTTCAGTCAGAAGGAGGGGATCGACTATGAGGAGACCTTTGCTCCCGTAGCCCGTTTGGAGGTGATTAGGATCCTTCTATTCTTTTTCGTGGCTAAAGGGTTCAAGTTGCACCAAATGGATGTGAAGAGTGCTTTTCTGAATTGTGTGTTGGAGGAAGAAGTGTATGTGAGGCAACCTCCGGGGTTTGAGAGTGAGAAGTATCCCCACCGGGTGTATAAATTGAGGAAGGCGCTGTATGGGCTGAAGCAGGCGCCTAGATCTTGGTATGGCAGGTTGAGGGGGTTCTTGTTTGAGAGAGGTTTTGAGATGGGGAAGGTCGATCGGACCTTGTTTCTACTGAGGCAGGGCAGAGATATCCTGATTGTGCAGGTGTACGTGGATGATATTGTCTTTGGTGGCTCGTCTAACTCTCTTGTTGCAAGGTTTGCAGAGGATATGAGCAGGGAATTTGAGATGAGCATGATGGGCGAGTTGCAGTTCTTCCTCGGGCTACAAATCAAGCAATCAAAGGAAGGAACATTTGTGCACCAAGCTAAGTACACCAAGGACATTGTACGGAAGTTCAAGATGGAGGATTCCAAGGCTATGACGACGCCGATGAGTACGACTACAGCTCTTGATGCAGACGAGGAAGGTGAACACGTGGACCAGAAGGAGTACCGAAGCATGATCGGGTCACTCCTCTACTTGATGGCGACGAGGCCGGATATCCAGTTCTCAGTATGTCTGTGCGCTAGTTTCCAAGCGTCTCCGAGGACTTCGCATCGGCAAGTGGTGAAGCGAATTTTCAGGTACTAATTGTGTCACACTCCGCGTCCTCTTCTTTGGCGCTTCATGGTTTTTCAGACGCGGATTTTGCCGGGTGTCGGTTGGATAGGAAGTCCACTTCTGGGACTTGCCAGTTTTTGGGTTCTTCTTTGGTGTCTTGGTCTTCCCGCAAACAGTCGAGTGTTGCTCAATCCACTACCGAGGCCGAGTACATTGCCGCTGCTAGTTGTTGCTCTCAGCTCCTTTGGATTTCATACACCATGAGTGACTTTGGTGAGGAGTATACCCATGTCCCACTTCAATGTGATAGCACCAGTGCCATAAGCGTTGCAAAGAACCCAGTGCTCCATTCCAAAACCAAGCACATAGAAGTGAGGTATCATTTCCTGAGAGACAACATAGATAAAGGAAAGATAGCTTTGATCCATGTACTCACACATGACCAGCTAGCCGATATTTTAACCAAACCCCTAGATCAAGCATCTTTCACTCGTTTGCGGGGGGAGCTTGGTGTGTGTTTGATTTCTTGAGTTGGGTGTGTGGGAGCTCCTTTGTAGCATATGTATAACTTTCCTTTGTGCATTTCTTGCATTTGGCATGGCATATGTAACATGATGTATAGGCATCCTTGTATCTTAGATTGCATGCATTTTGTATCATATGCATTGGATAGGAAAAGCTTCTCCTATATACATTGTTCAACATGGAATGCTATTTATGTCTTTGTGAGCTTGTTTGGTATGCTATGGTTAGTTTGGCTTAGCTCTTGATGATCTTGATGAATAATCCATGGTTGATGGCTATGTTTTTGAAAAATGTCACATATATATGCTCTCTCATGTGTAAATGCCTTTACATAATCTTGACATGTTTTAGTGGCTTTTCTATGCTTAATTTGTGGTTGGATAGCTAGTTTATTGATCATATGGGGCCAAAGGCTCATTTGCCATCATGAATGTTTAGCCCTCTTGCTTTATCTTGTGGAGGGGCATAAGTTCCTTTTTGTCGCAAAGATATTTCATGTACCATATATGAATCTGAAAATGAAATGTAAAATGCTTGGAAAATGTGCTCCCATGTCATATGTGCTGAATTTAATTTGCTTTGGGTGCTAAACCGTTGCATGATGCCTACCAATGAGAAGTCTCATACATAGAAGTAGGCACATGGCTTGGTGGCTTTGACATGACATGAGGTGCTTGTGGGTGTTTGTGATGGTCTTATGATTAGAATGGCTGTCCTAGCATGAAGTTTGTGTGGCTTTGCCATTTTGATATGTTTTGATCATGTTTAGGACTTTGCTCATGAGAGGCAAGTTTTTTGCAAAATTGCCCAAATCCATCTTAGCTTCGTCCAATGGTTGTGAAACTTGGTGATCTTGTAGTTGATGTCGATACGAAGCTATAGAGTATCTGCTTATTTGGACATGTGTAGCATCCTATGTTGAATTCTGTCTATTTGAGAAGCTCTAGGTTGAAAGTTTTGCATTTTTGGCTTGATTCATGCATTGCCAACAAGGGGGAGAAGTTTGAGCTTGAATTGGCTTGCTGGATGCATTTAGAAGGTTTTCAGGTGGTTTCGAGCCATTTCTGGGCTCTGGTGTGCACCGGTCTGACCGGTCGCGGTCACCAGTCTAACCGGTTAGAGTTCTGGTCCTGTGCACATGTTGGGCACCGGTCTGACCGGTGGTGGTGACCGGTCTGACCGGTGTGAGCTGAAGTTGTTGCAGCTGCCCTGTTTTCAAGTGGTTTGCATGCATTCATCGAGGGGGAGTTGCATTGGTTCAGGGGAGCTTGCATGTGCGCAGGGGGAGCTCTTTGTGGTTGTTCGAGCTTTGTTTCGGTGGTTTCCGCTCTTTGCTTGAGCTTTGTTTTGTCTTAGATGTGTCGAGTCGTTGCCCTTGTCTAAGGGGTCCGAGACTTGCTTCTTGAAGTGATCTTGCTCTTTGCCTTTGTTTGGCTTTTGATCGCTTGTTAGAGTTTCTTTTTTTTCGTTTCTTTTCTTTTTCTTTTCTCTCTTGTTACTTTCGTGTGGGTGTTGTCAATGCACTCATCAAGGGGGAGATTGAGGACCATCTGTGGTTCGAGGACCGGTGGATGGTCGCTTCCTTGTGTGATGAGTGATTGACAACGTTGTGTGGACTGATTCTTGGCTAAGTATTGCAGGTGCAGGTTGCGGCTTGACTGGTGTTGGTGCGGGTGAAGAACAAGCGCAAAAGGCCGTCGCCGGTGAGGCCTCCGGGGTGTGGAGAAGACAAGTAGGCTTCGTTCGAGGGACCTGGTGGCCAGTGGGGTCAAGTGCGGGCCGCATGGTGGCATGAACAGCAAGATGAAGTCGTGGACGGTTTGTTGGTTGAGCCTCAAAACCAAGGTCGAGCCGGGACTACATGGGAGCCGAGTCATGAGTGGAGATTGGCGGAGGCTACATCGAGTTCGCGGGTTTTCCGGTGGTTCACCAGAAAACCACTGGGTTCCTTGGTTGATCCACAAAGCCAAGACCGAAGAACCGAAGACGGTGCTGCAGCAGTGCCAGACCGATCTGACCGGTGGGTCTGACCAGTCTGACCGGTGGGTACCGGTCTGACTGGTGAGGAGCACTGGTTAGACCGGTGTGCGACGACGCTGTCCGGAATCTTCGAGGACACGCGTCGGGATCGCAAGGCTTGCGTCGAGGCTAAGCAGGTTTCGGTCGCCGGGCATCCGTCCGATGGAGAAAGCTTGAAGACTTCCAAAACCGCCCTTGAGGGGCTTGTATCCTTTGTTATTAGGAAAGGGTATTTTAGACTTTCGGTTGCCTCCATATAACCCATGAGGTGAGAGGATGGCAGCCAACCTCTTGGAACCCTAGTTCATTTGCTTTCCTATTTTTCCTTCCTATTTTCTTAGGATTTCCATAGGACTAGCTTGAGAGCTTCATGGTGAGATCTTGTTGAGAGGGTTGGATGATCGGGCGGCAAGCTAGAACTTGTATGAACCTCTGTGGCTTGTATAGATGATTCAGTGTGGTTCCTCAAGGCCTTGTTGTGTTGTTCTCGGTTGTTCTTGGTGGTGATTTTCGAAGCCCTTCCTTGGTGTTTTTCTTGGGTTGTTTTCGGTACCTTTCTCTTGGGGATTTGATGGGGGAAATTTGTGGGAACCCTTTGTGGTTCTTTGGGCTGTGATTCCCCTCCCAAATCCATGAGTAAAGGGGCTCGATTTTGGGGTTTTCCGAGTTCTAGGGTTAGAGGTGTTCTTGGCGAGATTTCTTCAATTCCTCCTTTTTGGACAAGTTTTGGTGGGATTAAACTTAGCTATGGACTCCTCATCAGGTGTTCCTATTATCCCCAAAGTCTTGTTCAAGTCCGTGGAGCGATTCGGGTGATTGAGGTTTGGATTTGGGAGAGTTGACCCGCGGGTGTTGTTCATCTCGAGCTGCCCAGGCTACACCGGTCTGACTGGTGCTCGTGACCGGTCTGACCGGTGCAACCCTTGGTGGGTTTTTGCTCGGGTAAACGTCTGGGTGTGTTCGCTGTTGTCCTGTGTTGCTGCTGTTTCGAGTTTGGGTCAGTTTGGAGGTCGGTAGGCCTGTTTGGTGATTTAGGGGCTTTCAGGCTTAGACCGGTCTGACCGGTGTGTTGCACCAGCCTGACCGGTGTGAAGCCACTTAGTGGAAGTTGTCAACTCTCACCAGCAGGGACTGGTCTGACCGGTGGTGCTCACCGGTCTGACCGATGTTGGTCAGTGGAGTCGAGGTTTGGTGTTCCGCTGCGTTCTCGGGTCGGAAGGCTGTGTGTTGGTTCCTACGTCCAGTGGCACTCCAGTGGCTACGTGGGCTTGGCCAATTTGGGTAGTGAGTCGGAGTCGTGTGTTGGAAGCCGTGTTCATCTTGTTGGAGTTTCCATCTCCTTCAAGAAGAATTTTTATCGGCTCCCATTCACTCCCCCCTCTCTGGTTCACCGTATCGGTCCTTCACGAATAATACCGAAGGTATCCACCAGAGAACCATGAGAACTTTTCATTGAATCATTCAAGGACAGGAAAGATGCGAACGAAATCATCATGTTGTATGAATGAAGTTTTGTTTTTATTAACTAATGTGAACGGAGTATTGTACTATATTTATATAGGAGACGTGAGGTTTCCAGTTAGAAAAATAACTAAAGCTTGGCAATAAATAATCTGCGCATAGCACAATACCTTTCCAATGAACTAATTAATGAAGCACATAATATACGATATACATCATGCTATATTTATCGGAAAGGATATTTCTAAACCCAAAATGATTCCACAACCAAAGAAATTGCATCACAACCCATAAGTTATACGAACATCAAGCGAGGTGGAGACCCGCTGGGGGGCGCTGGCCCCTCGAGCGACGCGGAAAGCTACTAGAGGGTGATAGAACCTCGAGCGTGGTGGAACTTCACCAGCTAACAGTCCAACCCTCGAGCGAAACGGAGGTTCGCTCGAGAGTGGCTGGTGCGGATGTTTGACGGGCCGCGGAGGCCATTGGGCCGCAACAGATCGTGGGCTTTCTCCATGTTACATGTTACAGTTGCAGGTTGATTTTTGTTTTAAGAGAGCGATTTTTTGTTTATGTTTTCATTGGAAGGCTTTTAACTAATCTATTTCAAAAATAAGCTTGACCCCGATGATGGAATTTTTTTGTCCAACAAATTTCCAAAAAAAAAGCAACTGTGTGCTTCCGCTAGTGTTCAAATAGTAAAAACCATCCACGTTTCTTCCCAATTTTGACCAATTTGAATAGACTTCATCACCATAATTTCGGTACAATATTATACAAAGCATATTTTTTCCTATAATATTAGTTTAAATTAAGTCACATATATTTATGGGTACTATTTGCATTTCCCAAAAGCAGCCTCAACGTATGCACAATACTTTATAGTATTGTACAAAGTATATGTTTCCTGTACTAACCGTGGTTGCATTTAAATTAACATAAATGCATCTAGTACACGACTATGCATCTGTATATATATTTTCTGAATAACCATCGAAATATGGAGCTGATTATCTACATGAAAGTGTAGTATTAGTAGAGAGTATACAATTTAGAAATGACGCTCATGGGTCGCAACCCTTTGGTGTGGGGTTTCTGTGTGCGCCCTTCGTGGTACGAACATCAAGCGAGGTGGAGACCCGCTGGGGGGCGTTGGCCCCTCGAGCGAGGTGGAAAGCTACTAGAGGGTGCTAGAACCTCGAGCGTGGCGGAACTTCGCCAGCTAACTGTCCGACCCTCGAGCGAAACGGAGGTTCACTCGAGAGTGGCTGGTGCGGATGTTTGACGGGCCGTGGAGGCCATTGGGCCGCAACAGATCGTGGGCTTTCTCCATGTTCCATGTTAAAATTGCGGTTGATTTTTGTTTTAAGAGAGAAATTTTTTGTTTATGTTTTCATTGTAAGGCTTTTAACTAATCTATTTCAAAAATAAGCTTGACCCCGATGATGGAATTTTTTTGTCCAACAAATTTCCAAAAAAACAACTGTGTGCTTCTGCTGGTGTTCAAATAGTAAAAACCATCCACGTATTTTCCCAATTTTGACGAATTTGAACAGACTTCATCACCATAATTTCGGTACAATATTATACAAAGCATATTTTTTCCTATAATATTAGTTTGAGTTAAGTCACATATATTTATGGGTACTATTTGCAGTTCCCAAAAGCAGCCTCAACGTATGCACAATACTTTACAGTATTGTACAAAGCATATGTTTCCTGTACAAATCGTGGTTGCATTTAAATTAACATAAATGCATCTAGTACACGACTATGCATCTGTATATATATTTTTTGAATAACCATCGAAATATGGAGCCGACTATCTACATGAAAACTTAGTAGTAGTAGAGAGCATACAATTTAGGAATGACGCTCATGGGTCGCAACCCTTTGGTGTGGGGTTTCTTTGTGCGCCCTTCGTGGTGGGCTCCATTTGTCAGTCGTTTGTGGTGGAAACAACTGGTGTCAACCACACCCTGTGTGCGCCTAGACGCCCCGCCTTCCCTGACGTTTCGCATCCTATCTCTCCAATTCCTAAGCGCCTCGCTGCAGTAGAAACCACCCAACCGCCGACCACATCCCTTTGGTGTGGAGTTTATGTGTGGACCCTTCATGGTGGGCTCCATTTGTCAACCGCTTGCGGTGCAAAATAATTGGTGTCAACCGCACCCTGTGTCTGCATTGACGCCCCACCTTCCCAACGCTTTGCTTCCTGTCTCGCCACTTCCCAGGCATCTCGCTACAGTAGAAAGCACCCAGTGCAACCGCCGCCCAACTCCGATTACTTTGCAAACCTCCCCACTGCTGAAAACGCCTGGTTACTTTCCAAACCTCCCCATCGCCGGACCATCAGGCCAAAATGGAGCCGGACTCGCCCGCGGCATCCATGTAGCGAACATGGCCTCATATGCCATTAGTTCGAGTTTGATTTTGGTGATTCATGACAACATGATCATTGGGACTAACCATATTGTTTTAGCATGTCTTTGTAGACACTTATAGGTCCCAAGGATGCAAGAAAACCACATGTCAAAATGAGAAAATAAAGGGTCAAAACCGAGCAAGAAAGGAAAAGAAAAGACACCGTCGGATGAACCAACAGTATCAATATAGCAAGCGTCGGTGCAATCGTCGTACGAGTTGGTACACAGGGTGAAACCCAAGGTACCGTCGGATGAACCGACGGTCCATTTCTTAGTAGTGTCGGACGAGTTGCAGAGGAAGAGCAGCGAAGACAGTAGCACTGGATGATCCGACGGTCCGAGTGGGGACATTGTCGATCTATCCGACACTCAGTTTGAATCAAGACAGAGACGCGCCAAGACGAAGCCTTCAGCACCGGATGATCCGACGCCTTGGTCAAGGTGAAGCGTCGGTCTATCCGACGGTCGCGTGGAAGCTAACAAAGGCGACTTGGACACGGGGTCTTCAGCACCGGATGATCCGATGCACCGTCGGTGCATAGCATCGGAGCAGTTGTGTTAGAGAAGTCATGTGTGGTGGAGGCAACAGCTAGTAGCACCTGATGAACCGACGCCCAGAAAAAGATAGAGTCGGATCATCTGACGGTACTACTTTCAGCAGCTTTTAGCCAACGGCTAGTTTGATGTCTTGGGCCATTTATACCTCCTCCACCCGCCCATTTGAGGTGGCCAGATTGTGTGGAAGTGCAGAGGAGTTCAAGACACCTAGAAGATCATATCCAATCCATCCAAGTGCTTAATTGCTCATCCATAGACTTGCATATGCTTAGTGTATGTGCTTAGTGCTAGGCTTAGCTTAGAGCTGAGTGAGTGCAAGGTTGTGCCAACCTTGTGAGGTGATTCTTGAGTGAATCAAGGTGTACAAGGTTCGCCAGAAGCCTTGGGGCCTAAGTGGCTCACCATCAATCGTCATCGACCCTCCGTCTTGGTGTGGAGCAGCGAGGACACTTTGTGCGGGGGACGTGGAGACCCCCTTCCTAAGTGGAGAAGCTCCTTAGTGGAGGCGGCATCAAGATGACCAAGAGAGCTTGGCAAGTGCCTAAGTGGCTAGCCTTTGTGGCGAGTCAAGTGGTGCTCTTTGGAGAGACTTGGTGACCGGGAAGCAATACTCTTGTGTGAGTGCTTCAACAACATGGACTAGGGGTGGCTTAGTGCCTACAGATACCACAGGATAAATCGCGTGTCAAGAGTTTGCTTCCTCTCATCCCCTTTATGTTTCCGCATTTACTCTATTGCAATCTTTGTTTGCCTTTACTTTCCTAGATTAGTATCATGCTTGGATTGGCTATAGGTTGCAAACCTTGTTTTGGGATGGGAGTTTTACAATAGAACAACCCTAGTTGCACATCTAGATAGTATGTTCTTGAAAGGATCTTGATGTCGCCTAGAGGGGGGAGTGAATAGGCGAGTCCTGAAAATCACCACTTAAAAAAAATTTATCAGTGAATCCCGGATACTCCGAACTTTTCTCTGGAGTTTTTGGAAAGTCCGGAATCTCTGGAAAAATATCCGGAATCTCTGGACTGGAGCCTTCGCAGCGGAATGAACACACTGCCCAAAATCGGTGCCACCGGTTTTGCAAATCGGTGCCACCGGGTTTGCCTGGCAGTGACTCCCCTCTTCTTCTCCTTGTTTGCTTGTTTGGCTTGAACTCAAACTTGATGAATACCTTAAGGATCAGTTCTTTGATGAATATAGAGTGTCTGCACTTCACAAACACTAACAACCAAGTAGGTCCACCAATATGACAAAGACAAGCAAGGATAGATATAACAAGGTAAATGCGAGGTAACCAACAGGAGACACAAGGATTTGTTTTACCGAAGTTCGGATTCACCACCGTGTGAATCCTAGTCTCCTTTGGGTGCTTCTCCTACCGAAGCCGGGTTGCATTCAACCCTTTTCCCGATCCACTAGATAGCTTCTTCCCTTTCGGAGGTGAAGCAAGACCTTCACAAACTGTCCCACAGCTCACCACACCTTGGGAGCTTGTGGGCGACGCCTAGCCGTCTAGGAGGCAATCCTCCAAGAGTAACAAACGCTTCACACAAGCTTGACGACGTCCAACAGTGCTCAAGGGATACAAGTACTCTTGAATTGCTCACAAAGGTTTCTCTCTACGACCCAACTCACTAGATCTAGCAAAGATCAAACAACCTCACAAAGAGGGGTTGGGGAGAGCTAGAATGGCTTTGGCTTAGCAAGGAATAGCAAGGAAGCACTCTAGCAACCTCAGGAACAGCAGCTTGCAACAGTAGAGGTTGAAGGGTATAAATACCCGACTCCCCAAAAACTAGCCGTTGGAGTTAAAACCCGGAATCTCCGGGAAAAACCCCGGATACTCCGGACTTCCCAAAACTAGCCGTTGCAAACTCCAGTGAAAACCGGTGCCACCGAGTTCCCAAACTCGGTGCCACCGAGTTTTCAAAAACTAGCCGTTGGGCCGGCTGACACAAAACCGGTGCCACCGGTTTCCCAAAACCAGTGCCACCGGGTTTGACACAGGGTCAAACCCGAAGACGTGTTCATGTGGTTTTTGTGTCTCTCTCAACTCACATGGGTTACTTGAGCACTGAGACATTATCAAAACTCCTTGTGATGCATCCCTCTTTATAGTACGGCGTACCTATACTCGAGATCAAATATAAATGCAATAAAAGAACTCTTGAGCTTCTTCTTCAAGAATAGCCATACTTGATCAATATATCCTCGTGAGAGATCCATCCATCAATGTCTCATTGGTTTGAGCACTTCTACCTTGAGCTAGTGACTTTGATCTTTGTATAAGAATGAAACCCAATTCTTGATTAAGTCACCCTTCACATGACTCAATGAATATGTAATGCTTCTTCATTGTTTCACTCAGTTAGGCTCGACTTGATACCCCTAAACTTTCCAAGCTATAGCCACTTCACCCTAGCCAAGCACATGGTCCAAGTCACTACTCGGCCAACCTTAGCTTAGTACCTCGTTGCTAATCCCTTGCTTGATTTCTTCATCCATTCATTGCCAATTTGGGTTTAAGCTTTGATTCAACATCAAGAGTGAAATTCTATTAAGATCATGTCTTCTTTTAATTTAAATATCCCTTTTTATTATAACAAGCTTCGTCCTTCAATAAGAGACCATCCAATGTTCCAAAATCAATATGCCTTCTTTCTTATCCTTCATTAGCTTGTCATATACCATCTATATGCTTCATGGGATCATACATATCAATTATCATGACATTCACCATTGAGTCAAGCCATTTCACAATATGAGGTTAAAACCATGCCTCAACTTATCTTGTATACACATAGCTTGTTTTCGCCATGTAGATAACCAATGTCATATATTATGCATTGTCATTTATATGATACAACCTACTCACATGCTTAACAAGGACATTAGATCTTTAATCTAGTTGTCAATCAATACACCAAAATCCACTTAGGGCCTATATGTCTTTCAGTCTCCCCCTTTTTGGTGATTGATGACAACCTCGATTAAAGATTACAAAAGATATTCAATAAAGCTTAAAAACTCAGATTTAGGTTGAGCTCCCCCTCAATATGTGCTATGAATGGAGTTCACAATATTTGGCCTTAAATGCCAATTTGCACATTTTTCAAGAAAACATGGAGCTCCCCCTAAATCGTAGCAACAGTGGGGTGCAAAACAAGTGTGTGAACATTTAAACTGTGATGCAAGCAGTAAATACTCACTCCAACACATAGAGCAAGAGAAAGCAGTGTTGTCTGGCCAAACTCGGTGCCACCGGTTTTGCCCAGGCAGCCCTGTAAAAAATCAATTCATCACACATATAAAATCACACTAACATGCAATTGAGTCTTAATAAGAATTAAAAGGTTAAACACACGTTTTAGCACACATAACAAAGGTTCTCAAGTCCAAATGAAGCTAAAGTGAATTTATTACATGGGCCTGTTGCATCCAACAGCCAAAACCGGTGTCACCGGTTCTGGAAACTCTGTGCCACCGAGTTTGCCTGACAGAAGGGATACTGAAACACACCAAAACCGGTGCCACCGAGATCAGGAAACCGGTTCCACCAGATTTGTGCAGACAGAGCAGAACAGCAAGCTTTCAATCGACACCTCTCTCCCCCTTTGTCATTAATCACCAATAAAGGTCTTGGGGGGTCTTGGACAGCTGCTCATGGTTCTTCTTCTTCATCATCTTTAGACGGTTGCACAAACTGACTCGGAGGCATAAAGGGTGGTGGTGGCGGGAATGGAGGATAGTGAGATGGCATTCCCTCATATGGATTGACTGAGCCAAAAAGTGTGCCATAGTAGTATCCACCTGAACTTCCTTGTGCATTAGGATCCACGGGAGGCATGCTAGAGGATGTGCCTTGGACTTGTGTGCCTATGATGGGAGCCTCCGAATATGAAGATCGAGCACTATACACTCCTCCAAAGGTGGGATTGTAGTACGAGTTTCCATAGGCTCTATCCCAATAGTCCTTGTTGGTTGCCGGATCAACTTGTTGTGATCTTTCCCAAATGCTCTCAATGGTCTCCGGCTCACTTTCTTCCTCATCGGATGGTGCATGTGGTATGGGAGGTCTATTTGTGGGAGAGGGGTTTTCATACATGAGCCTCATCATCCTTGAATCCCTCTTTCTAAGCTGTCTCTCCTTGTGAACCGCATCATTTGCTTTCATGCAAGACCCACACCAAAAGTTGAACACTTTTCTAAGTGGGGAAGGGGGCTTTTGCACTTGTTGCTGCCCACGTCCATGCCCTCTACCTTGTGAGGTCCTTGCTGCCCTAGACGGTGCAGCAGCAGCAGTGGGCTCTTCGGGGGCTTCTTGGCCTCCAATATTTCCTTGTGCCCTTTCCAAATCAGCTAGTGAAGGTCCCACAACATCATTCTTCAAGTGGAATGGCTTATGCTCATGATCATAGACAAATGTGTAGTTTGTGATGGTCTCAATAACATGCACGAGATAAGGAGCATATCCACAACTCTTTTCTGGCGAGCCGGAGATGGAATGAATTTCCTCCCAAATGTAGACCACAACACTAAATTCCGGCTCACTAGGACACATGTGCTTCAAAAAATCCCTTCCATAGTTTGACACATTTGATTGGTCCCCTTCCCTAGGAGCAAGTGTCTTCCTAAACATGCGGTGCAAGTATGCATAGAATGGTAGCATGCCATTGACTCGTCCAAAGTTCCATTCTTGTCCCAGGATGTACATGAACTTCATGTCTACCTTGTCCATGTCATGATCTCTATGGATCTTCATCCTCCCAAGATCTTCTTCATCAAAACCAAGTAGATATGCAAACTCAGTGATAGTGATGCCAAACCATTTTCCCTCGGTCATCCAATGCACAATTTTATCGTTCTTCCATGTGGTGAAGTAGCATGTGGCATAGAATTGAGCAATTACTTCATTGTTCCACGACTTGGCAAAACCCATGATATCATAGACATTTTTCTTCTTGCATTCCCGAATAATTTCAGCTATCTTTGCATCCTGCATGACTGATAAGAATACCCAATCAATGTATTTTGAGCGAGCAATGGGGAAGTCCTTCTTGATGATGGCACTAGCATAATAATCTTGATGGAATTTGGTGCCAAACCGATAATCCAAATTCCTTCCATCAACTGTCAAAGGATTCTTTTCCCTTTCCTTTCTGGCCCTCTCTGTCATGCCCCTTCCCTTATAGTTGACTATGTTGCGGTGCTCAGGGTCAACGGGAGGCCTCATTCTCACATTGAAGTGAGTCACGGCACCACTCTCAAAGGGCTATGGTCCAAGAACTGAGATGCCCTCATACTCACCATCACTGTCATCATCTCCGGTGCCCTGACTGTGCTCATGGCTAGCTGTGCGGATGTTTTTGCCCTTCCTCTTGCGCTGAGCTGCTGCTGTAGGTGACTCCGGAGGGGATGGTTCCTGCCTGTATGGGCTCTCCTCATCATCATCACTAGAGGTTGACTCAGGCTCCGAGTCCTCAATGCGCATAGCACCTCTAGGGAGATTAATTCTGCCTGCTGCCCTTTTAGACCTTCTGGTGGCTCTGGAACATCTTCTGTGATCTCATGAGCGCTTCTAGTTCCTTCTCTTCTTCTGAACTCAAAACTTGCATTTTTCGTTCTAGGTTGCCTTCTCCTATAAACCGCGTCAAACCTTGGATCTGTGAACAAGGGAGATACATATGGGTCTTAGGAACATTTCTCTGCCACAAGTATATGCAAATGAATTTTATGGAGCCCCTTTTGCAACTGAATCAGTGAACCAGCACTGAAACCGGTGTTACCGAGTTGGGAAACTCGGTGCCACCGGGTTCAGCATGAACCCTAAAATGTGCCCCTGACCAGCAGCCAATAAATCTTCAATCCATTCATTTTAAACTGTTCTGGGACCATATAGAAGCCATCTACCAAAGTAATCCAAGAGATAGTCCCTAGAAAAGTAGATCGGGCAAAACCAAGACATGGGGTACCTCCTGACATGGTGAGAGAGCTGCTGCAGCCAAGGGATGAAGGGGAATCCGGTCCAACTGAGTTGGAGAACCGAGATCTTGTCCCAAGCCTTGAAATCCTTGGTGGAATCCTCGAATCGCCAAGAAATCGCCTCCTCTCCCTCTCTTTTTACTATTCTGAGTCGTAGGTGAGAGAGGGGGGTAAATGGAGTGAAGAGGTGACTGTAACAGGGTAAGTCACGGGTATATCCTGTGCTGCCGACAGAAACCGGTGCCACCGGTTTTGGAAAACCGGTGCCACCGGGTTCTACTTGACCCGTGGACTTTTGTCCATAGTTTCAAAACTGCACTTCTTTTTTCTTTCCCTTTTCTTTCTCTGCCTTTTATATTCATTTTTGCACAGTCCTCTGTCTCAGATATGGATTTTGAGTGATTTTGATGAAATGGGAGAAATCCAAAGTTTGCAATCCCTTGAGATAGAAATGAGTAGCTTCCTTTGAACTTGAGACAATCTTGCCACTTATGGTTAGCCAGCAATCAAACATGAGCAACAATGACCATAAACGACAAGACACAATCTAAAAGATCAAGACTCAAATATTTTGCAAAAAGCACACCACCTACACATGCTAGTGAATTTTTTTTGTGAAAGTCTATCCTAAGTCACAAAGAGTATGCAAAGATTACTAGCCAAGGATAGGTCTTAGCATATTTAGCTCATGCCTCTACTAAAATTTTCAGCCACAGTTAGAAAAACAAAATTTCCAACAAAAATTTGTGAGGCATCAACTAAATATCTAAAAGCTCATCACTACCACCAAGCAACAAATCAAGGTGATTGCTAGCTATCTTTGCACACCAAAACTCACACTAGCAAGAATAGGGCCTAGATGCCCAAATTAATAACTTGAATTTAGGATTCATACCTTTGCCTTCATTTTCCATGATTTCTCACTTAGAGTAACCCACATAAATTAGCTTGCACTTTTTAGTCTTTCAATAACTTCCTCTTGACACTTTTGATGAGAAATACCCAAAGTGTGCTAAGATGACAAGAGAACACAAATATTAAAAGCACAAGCTCTAGTCTCACATTGGATGACTCATTGAGAGTTGAATGGAAGCAAGTCACTCAACATGAAACCTCATAGCATGGGCTAAACTCCTCAAAGATATAGTGCACATATGGATATGTGGATGGAAGGGACATGTGCACTACCTTGGTCAATTATGTCCAAGTTAAGGAATTTAAACCATGCTATGGTGAGTAGCCAAAGATAAATGTAATCCAATCCAAAAAATAAAGAGAAAGATATACAATTACAGATATGGATTGGTGACTTCCTTGACATGTGGCTTGCTTACAACCAATACCCTTGCCATAAGAATCATTCAAGTGAAGAGTATAGATAAAATATTGAGACACCTCAACTTGAACTACACACATGAATTCTTGCAAGTGATGTTAGTACCAAGAGACACAAAATGTGAAGTGAGCTCCCCCTAAATAGGTGCATCAAGTATTTGAATCTTGAGAAGTGCACTTTTGACTCAATTAAAGCACTAGGGTAGCAAGCTCCACATTTTGGTCAAAGTTCATAAGCAAATAAGAATATGTGGAATGAGATCAAGAGTAGCTTACAAACAATTTTTGCTTAGTCCCCTTTTATTTTGAATCAAGAATAATGTGTCTTGAGGTATTTTCAAACATTTCCTTTCCAACCCTTGTTGATCCTGGGAAACTCGGTGCCACCGAGTTCACAAATCCGGTGCCACCGGATTCTTCCAGAATTTGGCACTTATGCATTTCTCAATGGTTTATTATTCTTTTCTTGATTTCTTTTTGCTCCTTTAGCTCACATAAGTTCTCCTGCATGCAAAAGTCACTCAATGCTTCTAAATGAAGCGGTTAATAGCATCGAATGGTATTTGATAAAGTTTTGCTAAAGAGAACATATGTAGGTTGTCCACCTCATATGATCAACTAGCACATGAGTAAGTTTTGCATATGAGAGTGAACAACAACAGTGAGAGGTACTTATCATAGGAGGAGCATTTGAATGAGATTTCTTGATTTATGTCACTTGGTCCTTTTCTATTGAAGAGTCACAAAATTTCTCTTGAGATATTTTATAAATGAAAATTAATATCTTCTCTAGTGAACCAACCTTCCAATGCTGCTCCAAGTACCTGCAAAGTCCTTTTAGGCATGTTTTGGTACCCAACGTGCATTGGGTCCGACAAGGTTAGTGATCAAGGACTTAGGTACCCAAATGGCCTTTGTGCCCTTCCTTTGTGAGATAACCACTTTAGGGGCACTAGAGTCATTTGAGTCACTCCTAAGCTTCTCATTACCATAATGAACATTGTTGAGCTTAGGATTCTTACTATTGGGACAATCTTTACCAAGATGTCCCTTCTGACGACAAGTGTAGCAAATTTTGTGCTTGATGTTGCCATCGTCCTTTACACTTGTCACTGGGCCATTCTTCTTTCTAAATTTTTCCTGAGCCTTCCTGAGGGAACCTTTGGCCGGTTGGTACAAGCTTTAATCTTGTGCCCTTTCTCATGACAACCAAAACATCTTCTCTGAGCAAGACTTCTTTGCCTCTTTGATTGGTTTGAGTTGTCTTATTGCTTGAATGAGCACATGGATGCATAATGTCCCATGTGTGAGCACTTGTAGCACTTGATATGATCTAGCTTCATCTTGTCCTCAATCTTGTGATCATTGATTTTGTGGCTTTGTTGGGAGATTGATCTAGTGACAATTTTCCTCTTCTCAAGCTTCTTCACCATGGGCTCACGGTTATCTTGAGAAGGTTGCACCTTTTCTTTTCTCTTCAACTTAGCCACCTCTTTCTTGAGCTTTTCGACCTCTTGCATAAGTTCATCATTTTCTTGAGAATGAAGTCATCACAAGATTCTGCAATCACACAATCATACCAAGAAGGTTTGCCTTTTGGGCCATATGGGTTAGCACAAGATATATCCTTTTCAACTTGAGTACAAGTGCTAGTGGTGCAATGACGTGTGTAAGATTTAACTGATTTTACCAAAACCTCATTTGCCACTTCTAGCAAAGTGTGTGATTCTACAAGCCTCTCATGAGAATATTCAAGTTCTATGTGAGTTCCTTGTAGTTTCACAAACTTGCAAGTGATTTCCTCAAGTTGGTCCTTGAGAGCTTGATTTTCCTTTTCCAAGGATGCTGCAAAAGATAGAGAGTTAGTAGCACAAGCATATGCCTTGGTAATGTCCTCCTTGCACTTTCTAGACAAGACATCATTTGACTCCTTAAGCTTCTTCAAATCTTCTTCAAAGGAGTCACGATATGCTTGTTGTCTTGTGAGCTCATCTTCTTGTCTTCTTACTCTCTTTATGAGCTCTAGCATATTTTTCTTGTCTTTCTTGGTCATCTTGTCAAGCTTGAAGTTAAATTGCTCAACTTCACTTCCCTTCTTCCTTCTACCTTTAGTCACATGAGACTTGGAATCATTAGCACATAGTGAGGAAGTACTAGGGGTTGTAGATACCTCATTATTATTGTGCGATGTTGCTCTGAAGTTCAACGAAGCAAGTTGGTGTTGTTCACTGCTAAATCCGGTGCCACCGAGTTCTGAACTTGGTGCCACCGAGTTTGCCTGGTCAGAGGCAGCGGTCGCGATATTGTTGCTCTTTTGCTTCGTGGATGAGGTCTTTGAAGGAGAGATGCAAGATGTTGATGTTGAGCACTACTCCTCTTCATCTTCATCATCGTCATCATCGGCACTAGTATACATGTCTTTGAGTGCCACCCAAATATGATGTGCATCATCGCAAATGTCTTCATTGTTGAAGATGAATTCTTGAATGACCTTGCTCACATTATTATACATGAGGTTAGTAATAGAGTAGTTATGGAGCACATTTTCCTTTTCCTCCTTTGATAGGTTGGACGTGTCCTCACTATCAAAATCCTCGGGAAGAATGCTGGCAACCACAACTCTCTCAAAAAGAGGACCCCAAGTATTTAACACATGAAGAACATGAGCAGACCAAGAAGAGTAGTTTGAGCCGTCAAACCGAAGAGGCTCAAACGATACCTCACAAGTAGTCGACATCCTTTTAACTCCAAGCGGTTAAGATCGAATCGGAGCAACAGGATCTGATACCAATTGAAAGGATCTTGATGTCGCCTAGAGGGGGGTGAATAGGCGAGTCCTGAAAATCACCACTTAAAACAAATTTATCAGTGAATCCCGGATACTCCAAACTTTTCTTCGGAGTTTCTGGAAACTCCGGAATCTCTAGAAAAATCTCTGGAATCTCTGGACTGGAGCCTTCGCAGCGGAATGAACACACTGCCCAAAACCGGTGCCACCGGTTTTGCAAATCGGTGCCACCGGGTTTGCCTCGCAGTGACTCCCCTCTTCTTCTCCTTCATGTTTGCTTGTTTGGCTTGAACTCAAACTTGATGAATACCTTAAGGATCAGTTCTATGATGAATATAGAGTGTCTGCACTTCACAAACACTAACAACCAAGTAGGTCCACCAATATGACAAAGACAAGCAAGGATAGATATAACAAGGTAAATGCGAGGTAACCAATAGGAGACACAAGGGTTTGTTTTACCGAAGTTCGGATTCACCACCGTGTGAATCCTAGTCTCCGTTGGGTGCTTCTCCTACTGAAGCCGGGTTGCATTCAACCCTTTTCCCGATCCACTAGATAGCTTCTTCCCTTTCGGAGGCGAAGCAAGACCTTCACAAACTGTCCCACAGCTCACCACACCTTGGGAGCTTGTGGGCGACGCCTAGCCGTCTAGGAGGCAATCCTCCAAGAGTAACAAACGCTTCACACAAGCTTGACGACGTCCAACAGTGCTCAAGGGATACAAGTACTCTTGAATTGCTCACAAAGGTTTCTCTCTACGACCCAACTCACTAGATCTAGCAAAGATCAAACAACCTCACAAAAAGGGGTTGGGGAGAGCTAGAATGGCTTTGGCTTAGCAAGGAATAGCAAGGAAGCACTCTAGCAACCTCAGGAACAGCAGCTTGCAACAGTGGAGGTTGAAGGGTATAAATACCCGACTCCCCAAAAACTAGCCGTTGGAGTTAAAACCCAGAATCTCCGGGAAAAACCCCGGATACTCCAGACTTCCCAAAACTAGCCGTTGCAAACTCCAGTGAAAACCGGTGCCACCGAGTTCCCAAACTCGGTGCCACCGAGTTTTCAAAAACTAGCCGTTGGGCCGGCTGACACAAAACCGGTGCCACCGGTTTCCCAAAACCTGTGCCACCGGGTTTGACACAGGGTCAAACCCGAAGACGTGTTCGTGTGGTTTTTGTGTCTCTCTCAACTCACATGGGTTACTTGAGCACTGAGACATTATCAAAACTCCTTGTGATGCATCCCTCTTTATAGTACGGCGTACCTATACTCGAGATCAAATATAAATGCAATAAAAGAACTCTTGAGCTTCTTCTTCAAGAATAGCCATACTTGATCAATATATCCTCGTGAGAGATCCATCCATCAATGTCTCATTGGTTTGAGCACTTCTACCTTGAGCTAGTGACTTTGATCTTTGTATAAGAATGAAACCCAATTCTTGATTAAGTCACCCTTCACATGACTCAATGAATATGTAATGCTTCTTCATTGTTTCACTCAGTTAGGCTCGACTTGATACCCCGAAACTTTCCAAGCTATAGCCACTTCACCCTAGCCAAGCACATGGTCCAAGTCACTACTCGGCCAACCTTAGCTTAGTACCTCGTTGCTAATCCCTTGCTTGATTTCTTCATCCATTCGTTGCCAATTTGAGTTTAAGCTTTGATTCAACATCAAGAGTGAAATTCTATTGAGATCATGTCTTCTTTTAATTTAAATATCCCTTTTTATTATAACAAGCTTCGTCCTTCAATAAGAGACCATCCAATGTTCCAATAGAGTTTTTACTTGTGAAAATGCTCATGAGCTATGGAAAACCATCAAGGAGCAAAATGAGGGTTGAAAAGAAGTTGCTAATGAACACTACGGTTGTCTCCTTGAGTAATTCAATAGCTTTAAGTAACTTGCAAATGAAAATGCCGAATCTATGTACTCATGCCTAAATGTGCTTGTCAATGAGATCAATGCTTTAGGTGTGAAGGACATCATGGACTTGAACATCAACCGCAAGATCCTTCAAAGTCTCCGGAAGACCGATTATGACT
Source organism: Cenchrus americanus (assembly GCA_947561735.1). Lineage (NCBI taxonomy): Eukaryota > Viridiplantae > Streptophyta > Magnoliopsida > Poales > Poaceae > Cenchrus > Cenchrus americanus. The sequence continues at coordinate 94,084,030 of OX387241.1, read as the reverse complement.
TGGTGAAGGCAATCATCTACGAGAACAAGCTCGAAGATTTGAAGCCATCTCATATCTTGAGCAAGATCATGGCACATGAGCTTCAACTCATGCCCAAGTCAAAGCAGGCGCCCCAAGAAAAGCTCCAAGAACCATCCTCTCCAACTACAAGCCATGCTCTTTCAAGCCAACAAGAGAAGATGTTGAGTAGGATGGCTACTCATGGAAGCTCAAGCGAGGATGATGGTGACGATGAAGATTCCTCAAGTGATGAAGAGGTTGAATCCATGGTGGCCGAGTACGTGAAGAAGATTTTCAAGTATGTGAAGAAAGTCAACATGTGCGGCTACAACGTCCACTTGAGAGAAGGACGTCATCATCAACACATCAAGTTCACCAAGATTGAGCACAAGCCCAAGAAGAAGGTGGTCAAGGAGAGGAGACCAAGGCAAAAAGCAACTATCGCCGTCTGTGAGTGGACAAGTGGTGGAGAATCAAGTTCTTCTAGCTCAAGTGATGAACCAAGAAAGAACTTCACCACCCGCTTCATGCAAGGTCCTTCATCATCACTACACATGTGCCTCATGGCCAAAGGTATGGAAAGCTGTGTAAGTGATGATGAATCCGACACCACCTCTCTTGATGATCTTGTTGAGCTAGTCCATGAGCAAAAAGGAATTTTTGAGAAACAAGCTAATGAAATTAAAGAACTCAATGCTCTCAATGATCTTAGTGCAACCCTTGCTACAAATTATGAACATTTGTTGTGCAAATTCAAATTGCTCAGCAAGGAGTGTGATGAGCTAAAATCTAAGCTTGAGAGCAATGAGACTAAAACAAGTAATTCCTTTGAGTTTGATGAATCATCTATCCCTTGTGCAATTCCTATCTCCAAGGTAGATGCTTCAACTTCTTGCATTGATTTGATTGATGAATCTTGCTCACCATCTTGCAATGAGAATGTTGTTGTAGAAACATGTGATTGTCTCATAGGCAAGAAAAATAATGAGCTCAAGAAAGAAGTGAAATGGCTCCGAGAGAGGTTGGCAAGATTGATGGGCAAGGGCAAGAACGATGAAGAACAAGTGGACATCTTTCAAGACATGAAGAGCAAAGTCCAACCTTCTCACGATAACCGTGATTCCATGGTGAAGAAGCTTGAGAAGGGTGCAACCGTGACTTGCTACAAGTGTCACGGAGAAGGGCACAAGTTCTACAAATACCCTCAATTTGTCAAGAAGATGGACAAGGGCGCAAAGAAGAAGTTGAACCCCACCATCAAGAGCTCCCTCATCTACACCAAGCCCAACTGCAAGAACAAGACCAAGAGCAACACCTACGTCATCAAGAAGGCAAATGGCAAGGTGGTTGCACACAAGGCTGGGAAGATGAAGGAGGAGTGGGGTTGGAACCAACCCATTTGGGTGCCAAGGAAGTCATCATCAACATGAAGGGGCCTCAAATGGTTTGGGTTTCGAAGGCCACTTGAAGGCCTTGAGTGGGGACTTGGGAGGCTTGGCACAAAGAAGTTGTGGAAATTCATGCCTAAAAGCCAAGCTTGCAAGTTGGACATGTGTTGCCCAAGTTACCCGGTTGAGGTAATGGAAACATGAACCGATCTCATGTATCATTGTAGCTCCATTGCCTTGTTTAGGTTGCATTCGTTGCAATATTTACATATGGTAGGTTGCTTGTGTCATGTGCTAACCTATGAGCAATCTACATGGTTTAATTAGTGTGTAGGAAAGCTACACTTGTTCTTTCATGGTGCATGTTTTCATATATATCCTTTTGCATCATGAGCAAGCTATAGGGTTAGCTTCCCTTTTGTTGTCATAAACAATGTGCATACATTTGGTTGGTGATTCAAACACTAAATGCACACATTTAGGGGGAGCTCACCCTATGGTTTGGTTATGGGACTAATATTGTTTCAAGCTTATCTTATGTAGTCCCTTGGCGACGCGTTCCGGTGTGAAACTTCATTCTAAGAAAATGCTATTTCACTCTCAATGTGATCTAACATCTTTAAAAGAGTGAATATAGCAATATGAGCTTCATGCTATTGAGTCATGTCCTTGCGAGCTTATGTCTCTATATAAGTTCAAAGGCAATGTACTCGTACATTCCTAATCCTTGTGGTACCTCAAGTGTTTTCTTTGCAAGCTTCTTTCAAGTGGTGTCACCTCAAGTGATATCATTTCCAAGTGGCTCATCTCAATGTTGTGCCAACAAGGTAGATAGGATCATTCCCCGGAGGTATGCAATGATTAAAAGACTACAAGTGATATCTACAAGTGGTAATGTAACAAGAACCCATTTGTTTTATCTCTTGTCCTTTAAGCTACCTCCTTGCATGATATGCTCTAAGCTTCCTTGTCTTACAAGTTTGTAGTTGTGCACTTGTTTTTCACACCATATTTTTATGCACACACTTAGGGGGAGCTTAGTTTGTATCATGCTAGTCTCATGAGCTTGTGATCCAACTTAGACATTCTCACATGTGGTATCTTCATTGATATCATACATATGGATCATGGTTCATGCGGCTTTCTCCCTTGAATTTAACATCTCTCTTTGAGCTATGTTTGCTAGGACATGCTAGTTTTCTTGGAGCCCTTTTGCTTTGGACTTTTTGGAGATTTTATTCCAAAGGGGGAGAATGTGAGACCAAAGCAAGCTAGGTTCCAAGGATATGAGACCAAAGGGGGAGAATCTGAACATAGGAAGAGAAGATCAAAAAGGGGGAAGTTTGATCTAGGGGGAGTTTGGATGATGGTAAGCATCCAGGCAAGTGTAAGTGGTTCTAATTTTGTCAATTTTTGCAAATTTATGCTTACTTTGGTTGTGTTGTCATAAATCACCAAAAAGGGGGAGATTGTAGCGAACATGGCCTCATATGCCATTAGTTTGAGTTTGATTTTGGTGATTCATGACAACATGATCATTGGGACTAACCATATTGTTTTAGCATGTCTTTGTAGACACTTCTAGGTCCCAAGGATGCAAGAAAACCACATGCCAAAATGAGAAAATAAAGGGTCAAAACCGAGCAAGAAAGGAAAAGAAAAGACACCGTCGGATGAACCGACGGTATCAATATAGCAAGCGTCGGTGCAAGCGTCGGACGAGTTGGTACACAGGGTGAAACCCAAGGTACCGTCGGATGAACCGGCGGTCCATTTCTTAGTAGCGTCGGACGAGTTGCAGAGGAAGAGCAGCGAAGACAGTAGCACCGGATGATCCGACAGTCTGAGTGGGGACACCGTTGGTCTATCCAACGCTCAGTTTGAATCAAGATAGAGACACGCCAAGACGAAGCCTTCAGCACCGGATGATCCGACGCCTTGGTCAAGGTGAAGCGTCGGGCTATCCAACGGTCGCGTGTAAGCTAACAGAGGTGACTTGGACGCGGGGTCTTCAGCACCGAATGATCCGATGCACCGTCGGTGCATAGCATCAGAGCAGTTGTGTCAGAGAAGTCATGTGCAGTGGAGGCAACGGCTAGTAGCACCGGATGAACCGACGCCCGGAAAAAGATAGTGTCGGATCATCCGACGGTACTACTTTCAGCAGCTGTTAGCCAACGGCTAGTTTGATGCCTTGGGCTATTTATACCTCCTCCACCGGCCCATTTGATGTGGCTGGATTGTGTGGAAGTTTAGAGGAGTTCAAGACACCTAGAAGATCATATCCAATCCATACAAGTGCTTAATTTCTCATCAATAGACTTGCATATGCTTAGTGTATGGGCTTAGTGCTAGGCCTAGCTTAGAGCTGAGTGAGTGCAAGGTTGTGCCAACCTTGTGAGGTGATTCTTGAGTGAATCAAGGTGTACAAGGTTCGCCGGAAGCCTTGGGGCCTATGTGACTCACCGGCAATCGTCATCGACCCTCCGGCTTGGTGTGGAGTGGCGAGGACACTTTGTGCGGGGGACGTGGAGACCCCCTTCCTAAGTGGAGAAGCTCCTTAGTGGAGGCGGCATCAAGGTGACCAAGAGAGCTTGGCAAGTGCCTAAGTGGCTAGCCTTTGTGGCGAGTCAAGTGGTGCTCTTGGGAGAGACTTGGTGACCGGGAAGCAATACTCTTGTGTGAGTGCTTCAACAACGTGGACTAGGGGTGGCTTAGTGCCTACCGATACCACGGGATAAATCGCGTATCAAGAGTTTGCTTCCTCTATCCCCTTTACGTTTCCGCATTTACTCTATCGCAATTTTTGTTTGCCTTTACTTTCCTAGAGTAGTATCATGCTAGGATTGGCTATAGCTTGCAAACCTTGTTTTGGGATGGGAGTTTTAAACTAGAACAACCCTGGTTGCACATCTAGATAGTATGTTCTAGTTTACTATTGTGTAAAATTAGTGGAGCCATAGGTTAAGGTTTTAAGTAACCTAATTCACCCCCTCCCCCTCTTAGGCTAACGAGCATCCGATTCCTTACAATCCAGGGTTTCTCGTCGTCTTTACTCGCCGCCGGCAGCATTACCCGCATACTCCACGAGCCGGGAGACGGGGTCTTCAAAGGGACCGGAGGCAGAGGGGGCAATGTCGGGGGGCTTTCCTTGCCCCGATGCTGGCCGGGCATCTCAGGAAGCGGACGCTGAATCCGCCAAGATGCCTCAGAAGCGGAAGGCCGACAATGAGGGTTTTCAGCACCCCAACGCGAAGAAGCCGAAGCTGGCGGAGGAGTCCAGCAAGGAGTTGCACCCCCAGATGGCAGGATTTCGGATGGGAGCGTCCAGTAATGTCCCCTTTATCATTCTAGAACATAGTTTTTAATTCCTCTGGTTGCTTAGTACACTGGCCAATGATTTTTTTGTGTGATTGTGAAATTGTTTCTGAGCCAATGAGTTAAAGATCATTGAGCAAATCTATCTCTCCATTTTATGTAGTAGAGAATTATCCGTACACAAGTGTTTATGTGAATTTTATCTTGGACAGTTTGAAACAAATTTTTAATATTAAGTTAACAAGTGTAATACTGTTGTTCATGTCTTGATTTCTTATTTCAGGATCTTGGGCCCAAGGTGACATATGAGTTCACATTCCCACGAGTTAGGCTATCCGTGGAATGCAATGATGATAGCGATGATTAGGTCCGCCTCCCGGGCCCCTACCAAAAACGTCCTACTGATGCAGAGGTTAGCTTCATTCCCAATGTTGAGTTATATTCAAATTTTGATCTACAATAACAGTGATGATACATTGTAAAACAATTTCAGATTGAGGCTAAGGTTGAGGACATCCGGCTGGCACTGAAGCGTTGGGCACTCCTATAGGCGCGCCTCCAAGGAATGATAGATATCTTTTATGTAGTGAACATCTTGATTTGATGAATGACGCTTTTGTGTAATGACCTTGTGAACATCTATATTTTCACTTTTGTGAAAATATATGGCATCTTAGCGAATGCTAGTATTATTATTACCCCTGGTCATCCTTCTGATTACGGATGTGTTATCAATTTAATTGTTGATACAACAATTAAATTAAGGCAGAAAATAGCATAAATCATAATAAACAGATTTACTTAGTAAATTTGTGCAAATTCTGGTGCAGAGCCTACACATGGTATCAAAAGTTCATATTGAGATCACAAGTATTATATATTTACATTATATAACACTTTAGGAAATGCAAAACAAATTCTTCTAAAAAGCAATGACACAAATGAGGACATATTATTTATATTTATTTCATGAATCATGACAAGTATAGAATAATTCACTCGTCATCCGAATCTATGATGATAACATGATCCTCTATGCTGTCGCCAGGACGAAGAGCCTCTTCATCATCGTCAGGATACAAATCGAACCATGCTATGTCCACCTCAACCACATCCTCATCTAACATTGTGATTGATGGGCTCAAGAGATCCAAAGCATGAGCCGACATAATACTCTTGCGAGAGTGATTTGATGTGATCCTATCATTTTGACCACCGATCACTAACTCTAGATATTTGACTTCCTCTGAATTAAACTTCTCCTAAGGAAAGAACAAGTAACCGTCGATGGACCAAAACACAATACTATAGTATAAAAGATTGACCATTCATACTTACTGTTGTGAGCAACTCGAAGTTAGATGGATGCGATGGGGCTCTCATCCTCTTTCCGAAGCAATTGCGACACTCATCTACGTCACCATTAATTTTCTTCCCCAGCAAGATACCAGGTACATTTTCTTCCTCGGTTGGGATGCCGTCGGTGGCGACATCCTCTTGAACTTCATTGAACCAATGTGGGCAGCTACGGGTCGGTGAGGTCATCACGTGAGTATGAACATTACGTGGTACCACAACTAATATATAAATAGGAACATATGAACATAGACAAAATATGGTATGTAAAACATTCCAAATACATGTTTCCCTATTGCTATGAATGCGGCAAGGTTTTCAGCGTCGAGGTCAAGCTGATCACTAGGCGAATCAGCCTCATTCCAAACATAAGCGTCCCTGTTGCTACGAATGCGGCAAGTCTATCAGCTATACCTGAGCATTTTGAGCCCGGCCCACAGGCCCGGCCCGAGCCCGGCCCGCACCAGGCCCGCCCACGAACCTTACTAGACGGTCGTGGGCAGATATCTTGAAGCCCGCTGTAAAACCCCGGATTTTCATAGAAAATCCGAAACCCTGTACCATCGCGATAGTCCCTGGATCAGTGGCTATCGCGTACAGAACGTCTCACAGAGGAATACACAAAGTCATACATCGCATCACATAAAGATAATAGTACACAAATTTATTACAAGTCCATTATGGAGTACATCATTACAAGCCTCTTGGCTGAATCAGAGTGAAAATTCTACGCAACGGCAGCTATCTTCTCAGAAGGGTCTCCATCTTTTATTCTTCCCGCCACAGGCAAACTTGAGCGAAGCGTCGTATCCCTCAGTCGTACCATCCGTCGGCATTGCAGTCGAACTCGGACTCGTACCCTGCACACCCAAAGTCTATCCCCAAGGAGTGGGATAGATCCACGTCACCAACTGTATGCAGCTTTAAGTGGCCTAACATCTAAAGGGAAGGAAAATAGACAAGGAAGCGGCTTTGGTTTCCTAAGCAGCAGCAGCAGAGTATAAACAAGGTATCTCCATCAATATCCCCAAATCCCAAGTCTCTCAACACAGCGCGGAATCACCTGGTCACCCAGGAGACCCGTCTCCACCACCTACTCCTGTCTAGGGTCGATGCGAGAACTTCCTCTCCTCGCACCTCAATGATTGCAACCGGATCGACGAGGTAGATGGAGCCTCTCTCCTCTAGCCGGCTGCAACCACGGCTCACCACACACTCTCCTATAGGGGGAAGGTACAAATCCCAAAACATGAGGAACTAACATGTCGTCTAGGCAATGTCCATGTCCGAGGACGCGGCTATAGCTATAGATCGAACAACTCTACAGAGTGTGTACACCTGTACCCATCTTGGAATGGTACCCGGCCGGTGTACGGCAGACCGAGCCCATCCTACCGGGTGAACTCTCGGTAGTTACGGACCCATCCTGCATCCGGCCCTCAAACTGTCCCCCCCCCCTCAGAAGGGACGGCACCAGAACTGTGAAATGCTCCCGTGTGGCCACACGGGAGTCACTCTGAAAGGGTGGTCTCACCTCCACCGCTCCCCCACTGATACCCCGCTATCCATCCTAAGCAGGTATGGTTCCGCACTCACCGAGCTCAACTCGGCCCTATCCCCACTCTCGGCGGGGTGGTGTGCACGATGTCCTATAGACAAGTTGATCCACTCTGTTTCAGATCGGGGCGAGCTCATATCCTCCAAGCGCAAGTAAAACCCCAACACATAGGCTCCGAAAACCGTAACAGTAGGGGTACACTTAGGAGTGCCCCCTGTCCCCGATCCCAGATCGGTTGTTTCGAGCTCACCCCCGCCAAAGTACCCAAAACGCCTTCTCCTGCCGATTTTTACCGCACTCACGCCAAGAACCACTATTCCCATCCCAACACATGCATCGCGAAGCTCGGCGTATATACACGCTCACATAAACATATATATATAGTAGTAGTATGGCAATCAAGGACAGGGTAAACAAAGAGGCAGTGCAAGGTTCATCATCATGCATATATAAAGTAAAGCGCTAGCAATTCTACTTAGAAATGCCTAATAGGTATTTCAGAATCAGTCGGGCGTGAACCTGGGGTCGGGTAGTCCTCCGCGGTGAAGTCGTCGGCGTAGTCGTACTCCGGATCGCGCTCCCGGCTCCACTCGCTCCTAATAGCGCGAAAGGAAAAATAAATAGCGGTCCTATAGCAATTAACTCCAAAGAAAAGCAATTAAGAGCCAAAAGAGAGCAAACACCACCCTAGCCCGGAGTTTAAGATTTTAGAAATTTTCTGGAAAAGGTTTCACAATTTTTGGATTTAAAATGGATTTACTAGGATTTTTCAAAGGAAATATATGTTTTCTGAAATTAAAATACGTCAAAAACCCCCTATATAGACCTAGCCGCACGGGATCCCCGGATCGCGGGTGCGTCTTGGCACCCTGCGGCCCGCGCGTGGTCGGCTCGCCATTGGCCGCCGCATCGGATCCGGCCGGGTGCCGTGCGGCCCGACGCGGTGCAGGCGAGCGTGAGGCTTTGAGCGGGAGTGGCTGGCCGCAACGGATCCGGGCGGATTGGCTGTGGCCACGCCTGCATGTGGCCACCCGTGCACCGCCCAATCCTGTATTTGAGTCAGCAATCTTAGGTGCTCGACCAAATGTCTGCAAGGGAGACGGTGGTGCGGAAAGACCTCGCCGGCGACGAGTCCCACGGCGCCTGGGCGTCTGGCCAACACGGGGCGACTACTTGGAACTCCCTTGGGTTGCTGGGCTCGAAAGGCGCAAGGACGGGAGTTGGTGGCCGTCGCGGTGAGTCCGGCGCCGGCGCGGGCGCGGCGATGGCGGCGTGGCATTGGTGTTGGCGCCCCTCTTCCGAGGCGGGGACGAGCGAAACGGGGGCGCTACGGCGTACATGAGGCGGCGCGCGCGCAAGGCGGCTACCGTAGGTGTGGGGGTCGGCCGCGACGGGATGTCGCGGCGGGGGGTCACGGCGGAGCCCCGGCTCGACGCCAAGGGCGGCGGCGAGCACGGCGCCCGCGGTCGGTTCACGCAAGCGCGAGAGGGTTCATGACGGGTGGCTGGGCGCGTTCGGGGCGACCAAGGACACGGTGTCCTCCTTCCACCCCTACCCACGATGAGGCACAAGGTTCCCGGCCACGGCGAGGCCGCGGTGGCGCGGTTCGGTCAAGCACGGCGGCGGTGGCCTACGCGAGGGGGAAGGGCCAAGGCTCAACCTGGCCTCCCCGGGATCGATACGCGCGCGCCGGGGTGCACGGTAACGCGGGCGTTGGGTTGGCGGAACGGTGCGTGCGAGCGCAAGCACAAACGCGAACGCGTCCGGCTCCCGCGCGCGCCGCGGGCTCGACGACGAGGCATCGCGCGGCGGACGCGACGACACAAGACGCCTAGGCTAAAGAAGCGCGCGCGCGCGCGTTGGTGAAGGCGGCGGCACCTGCAAGAATGTTCATCCCAGCCTGGCTCGATGGCCGGCATCACCAACGGCAGCGCGGCGGCGCGGCGCGTTCCACTCCGGCTCGATGGCCGTGGCATCCACAAGAGGGAAGCAGCGGTCGTCCTCACCTCCGTGGCTCCTGGCCGTAGTGCGTCAGTGTAGTGTGGCGGTGCGGCTTGCCGGCGAGGGGGAAGAAGAGGAAGGCGGCGTGTCGTTGGGGAAGAAGAGGAAGTAGGGGAAGTAGGTGATGTAGTCGTTCCCGGCGGGTCCGGCTCCTCCCTCGGGCGGCTCCTCTCCTCCTCCTTCCCTTCTTCACTCCCTTCTCCTCCGGCGGATCGGTGTGGGTGGTCAGGGGCGCTCCCCTGGGGCGGCTAGGGTTGGGAGAGCCCCGGGGGTCTCGGCGGCGGCTTCTTATAGCTGCGGGCGGTGCGGGGGTACGTGGACGGCCGGGATGCGCCGGGGGACGCGGGGGCGCGTCGCGACGGCGAGGCCACGGCCGGCGCGCCGCGCTTTGGCTTTGGCCGTCAGCCAAAGGGGTAAAGATGGAGGATGATGACGACGACGTCGGCGTGACATCAGCGTGGGCTCCACCTGGCAGCGCGCGGCGGTAGGTGGCATCTATTGGGTGCCTAGCTGGGCCACGGCGGGCCGGATGGGGAGCTGGGCCGGATTCGAGGTTGTCGGCCTGCTGGGGTGTGGTTTGGTTTTTCTTATAAGCCTTTTCTAAAACTATATTGATTCAAATTTGAATCCCAATTCAAATTTGAATCCACTCAAATAAAATCCAAATGAAGATCCAGCTTCTCACACTAGCAGATTATAAGTCCTAAAATTATCGTTGGTGCCAAAATTAAACCTAGGAATCGAGGAAAAAAACAGGAAGACACCCTTAATTGTTTCATGAGCACTCAAATACAATTCAAGTTTTTGAAATTCCACATTTTGAAATCACACCAATTCTAAGGATGTTACACCCGCGAAAAATATTTTTGGCCCGAGCCCGGCCCGAAGTGCTGTTTTTATTTGTTTTACACTATAAAATACGCGGCGGCCCGCCCAAGCCCTGGCCCGGCCCGAGCCTGGCCCAAAAATTGAGGCCCGATGCGTCCAGTGGGATGGTCATGGACAGGATTTTTTCGGGCCGAAATAACAGAATTTTTTTTCAGTCCGGCCCCAACCCGGCCCGGCCCGAAAAATGCTCAGGTCTACTATCAGCGCCGAGGGCAAGCAGATCAGCAGGCGAATCAGCATGGGGCTGCATGCTTGTCTCCCACTTCGCAACATCAAGAAATACATGATCTGAAACCACCCAATCTCTTATAAATATTTTCCAAAACAATAATTTTTCCAAGATTTATTCATAAATTACTATAGATAACATTATTAATAATTGGATAATCATAAAATTGTTCATATTGTCCATTTACGCAAAAAATTCATCTTTTGCATAGTTTCATCTTTTGCATAGTGATCGTTGGAGAGTCAAACGAAGGCAGATATCTTCCTTCTTGCAGTCTTGACGTCTGCTTTATTGCAAAATTATGGCATGTATTTAGATCGAACAGCGATGACCTCTTTAACACATTCACGAACCTCATAGTTCCGGCGAAGTGCATTCCTTACAACTGCCAGGGAACAAGATCGATACACAACTTAATAAATTGATGTCTTCCACATAAATGAAAGGAAATGTATGAAATATTACCATGAAGTGATGACACCAACGAAGTCTGCGGCCAAGTTTGAATAAAATTAATTGTAGTACAAGTAGTACTGGTCAAACATTCTGAATAACAAAAACAACGCAATGAGTACAAAAACATATGATACTAAACTGAAACAGTACACAATTTATTGACTGCATTTGTTACGTACGCATATGCTGGTCCACAGAAACCTTCCCAAGAAACACAATATGGTTCTTGACATCTGCATTAAGCAATACCCTACCTACTTCTACATCGTCTCGTCTGACACACATACGAAGGAATGCAAATGAACTGTAAATATTTAATATAACATCAGAAAGACTGTATTATCAATAACATAAAGTGATATTCATAATTAGCATTAAGATGAATAAAAAACTAATTTCGAATCTGCTAAACAAATCTCCAGTACTACATGAGGAGGCATGTAATTATAATCAGCTAGACCAAATGACGCAACTACCGCAGCAACATCAACAGCAGTCCCATGATGTTGAGACATCGCATCCTTTAGTTTCACGAAAGCATAGGTATTGATCTGAAAAACAAATTGCATCTCAAAGTCACTCATATCATAACATCATTATCATTATCATTATTCATTATTATCATTATAATTAAGTATTTCTGAAAATTCAATAATAATTAATAATAAACAATTACTTTTGATTATTAATACATAAGAATAATAATAATTAATAATAATAATAAAGCCTTGAAATAAGATGAAATCCTCACCATTGTATGTTATGCTTAGATGACACCAGTGCAATGAAACAAATACGTGCGTCGGGACTATATATATAACCTGTTTGAAAATAATTAAATTGGTAATTGGTATTAAATCAAAGGTACCAAAAATATGTACTCGATCTGAGGAAGGAAGATTACAAACCTCGTGTTTGTTTCTGTTACAAGCCTTTGCCTATGGAGGGGGAGGGGAGGGGGTTCGGGACTATATATAACCTATTTCAGATTAATTGGTAATTGGGAATAAATCAAAGTTTCCACAAATATGGATTAGGTCTGATGAAGGTAGGATTGCGAACGTCATTTTTGGAAGCCTTTGCTTGTTGCCTCTCGTGCTCAATGTTGATCCGAGAGGCAACAAGTCCAAATCTAAAACCAACTCCAAATACAAAATACATAAAAACACAAAAATTTCGGGCACGAGTTTGCAAAAGGTCTGCAAACTAAGGGGGAACTCGCTGTCTTAAAAAAGAATCGCTAAACGAGCTCACCAAATCAACCGCAACTGAAACTCAAACAAGGCCCACGACCACCTTCGGCCCAACAGCCTCTGCAGCCCATCAACAAACACACCAACCACCCTCGAGCGAACCCTCCACTTCGCTCGAGGGTCGGACCGCATGAGGGCAAACTTCCGCCTCGCTCGAGGGCCTGGCACCCCTCGAGTAGCTTTCCACCTCGCTCGAGGGCACCCCCCAGCAGGTCTCCGTCTCGCCCGAGGCTGGTTTTTGTTGGATGGTCCGCATGGACTCATTTAAAAATTAAATGACAAATATAATATAACGAAAATAGGGTCGTTTGCATACATGCGCCAAATTCTTATAACGGCCAGCCAACGTTTTTCCATCATGTATACAGGACCATAAGAAAATAGTTAATAATCATTGATAAGATATACATACATCTATTGAAAATAGATGGGAAATTATTATAAAAACTTTAATAATACCAAACACTAATATAATTTCTTGGTACAGTATTAGACATTGAAAACCATTGAATAATCTTGAAACACTCACACCAACAATCCACTTATTGAAATGTTGTTTAATGGAGTTGTAGGCCTGAACCAAATTGGTGTGCGCATCATTTGTCTTCTCAACAGACGAGCCCCTGGTGTGCATGGATAATTCAGCTTTCAAAATGGCCTGTACACTCCATCTTCATTTCCAAACACTATAACATCAGAGTCAACAAGATTAGACACGTATACCCGATTAAGCTCTATTCCATTCCATGATCCGTGGAAGGGATAGTTTAATCCAACGAAAATGGATGCACCAAAATCGAGTGCATCCATACGTATCCATGTCCCGCCGGCATCGTCGTACTTGTAGAGCCTCATGCATTCTACCGTCTTGAACTTGTTGTGTTCGCTCTCAAGGACCCGGTAGTATGGGTTCTCAAGCGCTTCACCGTGTCCTTGAATAGCTATGAGAATAAGATCGTCATAAGGAGACTTAGCAAGGTAAAAGACGGTTCTGGCTGGGCTGCGGACGTACGGATACTCTCCGTATGTTACTGTAACCTCATCATCATCTATGCGCCACAAAAAAACAACACCATAAATGTCAACAACAACCAACGATTTTTATGTAAGACAGCATCAACAAAAACTTCTGGAAAGTATGGTTGCTTCTCGATGAAATATTTTGCATATCTGATTGTTCTCCACCCGGTGTCACCTTTAGACGTGTATCCTATTTCCCAGTTATCGAATAGAGAAATTGCCTTGTGACCCCCTCTGTCAGATGGTGTTTGACATAAAACAATTCGACTCAGTGTACGTGTGCAATCTTGAGATGCTTGAATAAGATCCAATGACTTGTCAGTTGCATACATATCAATAGTGGAAAACGACCGTAGCCCGACTATTACCCCAGTGATTAGGTTCAATAATTCGATATCGCACCTGTTGCTCAAGACAACAAGCCAGTCGTCCTTCCCACCAACCCAAACCACGTTCTTCATAGATTTCTTGTTGGCTAGGAATGACAAACACCGTGCAACATCATGTATACCAAATGACCCGTCTCTGAACGATTCAGGAGTAGTACCGCCTCCTATATTAGGTCTAGACATCAGCAATGTAGGGAAGCCTGAAAAGGATAGTAGTATTGTAATTTGGAGCTGAAAACATAAGTATTGATAAATGATATAAAGTAAGCAAATGAAGAAGCTATGCACCTGATATCAGACGTTTAGCATTTACGTTTCTGCAACATTCATACATTGATTTGGATGTTGTCGATACGTTTTGGGCATCCATGACATCGATACGATCGATGATTTCGCTCCATTCATCCGCAACCAGGTCGACCCATCGTGGGCTTGGCTGAGAACTAATGTCGCTCATAATTCTCAATACACCGTGAGGTGCAAACGTTAAAATAGGTCATTTAAATAATGGATGCAAACGAGGTGTGCCGAAGGTGATTTAGAAAGTGCAGATGCAGATTTCCGTCTATGGATTATGGTATGCAAAGTACTGATTTTGAAGAAAGAAGGTAATCCACGAAGTCATTATTTATTTCTGTAATGTATTAAATTTGTAGTCGCCTTCATATGGATATGTATCATATATACATCAATGATTACCGTAAAATGGAATGTTTGATCGTACAACTGGAATATTAATTACTGAATCATGTGCTCGTCGTACATGTCAACACATAAATCATGTCCTCAATAATACTAATTGTACAAATCAACACATCAAAACATTCATTCCAATATTACAACATCGACAAAAAAATTATGAGTCCAATACTTCCCTATATACAATGTTCTTAGTCTTTTTCTGGAAGGATCAGCTAGAACATTAGGTTTTGCCAAAACCCATGTCGTTTTACGCGCAACTCCTCTAGACAGTGCTACGTAGAGTTGACCATGTGAGAAGACCGGTGCAGGAAGATATACTCCAACGATTGGAATTGTCTGCCCTTGTGCCTTGTTTATAGTCATCGCAAAACTTACCCTGATCGGAAACTGCTTCCTCTTCAACTTGAATGGTAGTGTCACATCTTCTGATGGGGAAAGAGGAATCCTTGGAAGGAAAACACGCTTACCAGCATGTTGGCTGTTTATAATCTCAACATCAATTGAGTTATTACCAAAACCCCTAACAACCAACCGAGTGCCATTACAAAGACCATTGTGCGGGTCAAGATTGCGAAGTAGGATAACATGGCAGTTTTTCTTTGTTCTGCGTATATGAGGTGGCAAACCATTAGGGGTGATAGAGTTCAAAAAATCAAGCGGATATGTGTTGGTAGTGTCATCATCGACAGTGCCATGGCTGAAATAAACATGTTCATCTCTCGGAAACTGTTTCATCATCCTATCATTCATAGCATCGACATGCTCATTTCTAGTTGATAAAATTGCCCGCTCCCGCATATATTCTAATGAAGTGCAATTACCTTTCAAATCAGGAAACACATGATTTATCAGGATATTGATAGAATCCTCAGATTTATACTCAACCATAATATCTGATGGGAGCCGCACATAGTCATTAGCATCGCTCTCTTCTAAACCATTACCGATCCTCAAAAGGAAATTAGAGTACCACGGGTCACTTTGTGCTCTCATATTCTGTGACAACCTAATTTTATGTATTTTATCCCATATGTGCGACCTTTGCAAGGTTGCATCTGTGATCTGTGCTCGAGTGCCACGTGGCACAACAGGAAGAACTTGTCTAAAGTCACCTCAAAACACAACAACCTTACCACCAAAAGGTTCATTGCAATCCATTATATCTTGCAAAGATCTATCAAGGGTTTCAACAGCTTGTCGTTTAGTAATGGCCACTTCATCCCAAATAATAAAAGATGTTGTACGCAAAAGAGCTGCCATTCCGCTTTGTTTAGAAAAGTTACAGACTGTATTATCACCAAGTTTTATTGGAATCTTGAACCTTGAATGTGCAGTACGCCCGCCAGGCATGATACAAGCAGCAATACCAGATGTTGCAGTTGCAACAGCAATTAATCCCATAAAACGAACCCTGGCAAGTAACGCTTTGTACAAAAACATTTTGCCAGTACCGCGGGGCCGTCAACGAAAAAAAACCCGACCTCTCTTATTTATCACACTATCCATAATTGAATTGAAACCAAACAGCTGATTAGAATTCAACAAACCTATTATATTCAAATCATCCTTGTTGAAAACTACATTTCTCTCTTTTGTTAACTCCCTGTAGTAATCTCTGGTCGCATCTGTATATTGGTAAAATTAATTATCATACATAATTCATAAATGCAAAATATATATATATATACTAATACTAAATACTGACTATTAAAAAGAATAATTATTATATTGCTTCATTCTTTATTTTCATAATCATAACCAATAATAACACATTTCGTGAAAAAAGTACATGATTCGTCAAGATGGGGTAGACCAAAATCTTTGATATCCTTCCCCATGGATCGCACAATGTCGGCTACATCCCTCAGCACCATTTGGACTACGTATGATTCATCCCCGTTATTGCGGTGGTAGTCCTCAGCCATCGATTCAAAGTGATTGTCCCAAAGTTTACGTATATCAGCATACTCACAAAAAAATAGCTATGATAGAGAACATGTGCCTTAATGCGCACGGCATTTGAAAATGTGATGCTTCAGACATTGCTTCATCAAGCGATCCATCACTGGTAATAAGCCCGAGCTTCTCACAAGCATCTCTAAAAGTAGGACATAAAACACCTCTAACAGTTCTAAGGGACTCGTATAATGTCGCACCTCTAACATGATTTAGAAGAATTCGAAGGTAGTACCTGCACCCTTCAGCTGGATTAGCATAAACCAACCTTCCAATTTGGAAATGTTGTTTCCTTGGTTTCCAATATTTACCAGACTTGACCCATATATAATGTTCCGGAAATTCCCTGTACAAATATTGACGTGCTTTGGGATCATCGATATTCATCTTGAAATATTCAGTTAGCATAGATCGTTGAGAAAGGGCATGTGTTGCACCCTCTTCAAGGCTATCTGTATCATTGAAAGGTACCATATGCATTCCAGGGAGGTGAACTTGCATCTGAAGGACAGGTGGATACATGTTGTACAATGGAAAGCGATATAGTTGATAGAATGCCTCTATCGCAGTAATACATCTTGCTTTTTTGTACTGTTTCACTTCATTTATTTCAATAGGTCCATCGGCCGTACCCAATTCAATAGAGAATGAAGCGTTGGCATGTCCTTTATAAATGTATTTGTATATATATCTGATAGACTTGATGCTGCAACAAGCCTCAACATTGATATGACAATTATAACGCATCAACAGAACAGGATTGTACGGAACCACCCACCTATTGTCTAACCAATGGTTCCTCATGAATACTTGTTTGCCATCATCTCGTCTTCTATATACTAGGTATGCATCTTTCCCTTGCTGTGTATGGTCAGAAAACTGCCGGGGATAGTTGAAACGACACCCACCATCAATCATACACGGACACTTTTGATTAAGAGTACCACAGGGGGCGTGCATCATGTGCATGCATACCAACCTATGAAGATCTGGATATTTGCTTTGATCAGGCATCTCAGCTGATGTATACTTGTCAAAATCATCAGGTCCGTTGAGCTTTGAATTTTTCTCCACAATCCATAAAAAGTGTTCATGGGGTAGTCCCTGTTTCTGAAACTCAGTAACATGAGCCCAGGCTGCAACTTTACTAAAATGACCCTTTACGACCATGAAATCATGAAGATCACGTAGCTTAGCATGGTACACTCTAGCAACAACGTCGGGTCTATCTCGCAGGGTCTGATCGGGTAGCAATTAGTCTGTAATTTCTGGCCAATACGGATTGCATGTCATTGTAACGAAAAAATTAGGACGCCCATACCGTGCTACCAAAGCCATAGCATCCATAAAACGTGAATGAACATCCCTGTCAGAACCAGGAAAATCCTTTGACAACACGATACGTTTACCAACCTTTCTAGAATCAGAATCACCGAGTGCCAAGCAATCTACGATACCCTGCACAATGAGAAACCTGATAAAGAACAATTATTTAGTATTTATCTATATACTAATAAACTACTTGTACCTTACAATTCACACTAACCTGATATAGATATGCTCAAATAACTTTCTGATTATCAGGGTTGGAGTACCAATCAAGCCGCATTGATTCAATTTTTATGTACATATCAACAACCCACTGCTGGAAGAGAAGTCCGCCACGAAAAAACACATTAAACACACCATCTCGTATTTGCATTAGATAACAATAATACTCCCGAGCGCTGACATAGAGCCTCGAACCTAGTATACATAAGTATGGGTAATTTTCCATAAATACTCTAATTTCCAATATATCAAAGACCACCGTTATATATACAACTGCAAGAAAAGCCGTGAAAAAAATACCACCATCTTGGTCATTTTCACCCCCGTCGTCGTTGTCATGACCACCGTTACCATCATCATCCACATCCGCATCAACGACTTGTCATGACAAGTAAGTTAGATGGATCTCGAGAAATATTAATTGAACAGATGACATTATTATGTTCTCACCAGAATCTTCAACAGAAGATGGAAGCACTGACGCATCATTTTTCGTCCTTGCACTGTTCCCATTTTCTTCTGACGTAACATTAGACGTGCCGGCAGCATCATCTGCAAAACAAAACAAACATAAAACATTTTCATTATATAATGTGAACGTGAATTAAAATTATTTAAACATTTCCATAAAAAATGTACCTTTATCCTTTTTTGTGTATTTTCGTTTTACGCTTGGGAATCGTACCACGGGATTTTCTTCCAACAACACCTTTTTGTCTTCCCACCCCGTCTCACCACCAGGGTAAAAGAGCAGGTAAGCTAACGGATCATAGCAACCATGATAAGCACATATAAAGGTGGCATGTCCAGAATTCGCATAAATCATTATACTTCGCTTGAATTTTCGTTGCTCATCAGACCCATCTTGCCATATCGCAGCTCCCTGGTCCATTGCTAGTGCATTAAACCTCCTTTAATCAACAGAAATGCTTGTATTTAATTCAATCTTGTACTCTTCGATGTTGCCTGATTGCCCCAGGATTTTTGAAATGATGTATGTATGGATTCTTAGCTACATCGCTCAATATCTGAAGGATCTCCTAGATCAAATTCTGATCAAGATGAGGAGATCTGTTCCTTCTATGCACCATACTCTCATCTATGTCATAAAAATACAGCTGCATTTGGCGTGGTCCCTTCCCATCAGGTATTAATTGGTCAATCTTGTGATAAATTTGACCATGTACTTTGAATGCATAAATTTCAGTGCATATGTTTAAATAAAATAATACAATCAACATAAAGTTACTAATATCACAAAAGTAAAATAATGCATACAAATCTATATATACCTTTCACTGTGGCTGTGCGTTCGTCAACCGTAGCACCGAATGATGTGAACGAAAAATGCGAGTTGAAATAATGTATGTTGTGTCTAAAATACTTGGCATCACAATCTGTTTGACTATCAAATAAATGACGTATTTCAAATGGTAGGTCATGCACATAGATGTGAACCTTCCCTTTCCTGTAACAGAACGCCGGTGTTTTGCTACTGAATCTCAAAGAACCACAATACTCACAGATTGGAACTTTCCGTAGCATGTGATGTTTTTTTGGTAAGTCTTTATACACCCATTGGTATGGATCTTCTTTATTTACAATAACCACAACAGGATCCCAATGTGTCTTGTATTTTACAACTGTTATTAACCAAACACAATAGTAAAAAGGTTGTAAAATTCACCATAAATTATAAATGTTATTGTTATTTACCTTTTTCATAGCTCATTCTCGGATCATCTTCTTGCATTTCATCACCCGAACGTTTGTCTGGATTGTTACAATCTAAGTCCTCCTCTACAATAGTTGAATGATACAAAACATGAATATATACATTTAGTCAAGAAACTCACAATAGTTACGAGAGGAAACCTGGTAAGGCAATATCAGGATCGTCCGGCTCCCAGACACCAATTCCTTTTTGATACAAAATTAATGAAATTTTAATTACTTAATTAACATGGTACCAGATAATAACTATTTCAGAATTATACATACCTTCATTGACACATCTTGATGTTGAACGTGTAACCACACCTGTTGCAACAGACTCACGTGTCCTAGGCGTTGCTGCAAAGTAAATAGAAAAAATAATTAATATATAATATCTTTGCTCTAATGGCCCTATCGGAAGGAGCAGGTAGAGCGCCTTGGGTTGATGGAGAACCCTCAAGCAATGCGTGGAAGCTAATCGAGGGATGCCAGACCCTCGAGCGAGGCGAAAGTTTGTCTGGGTGTCGTCCCACCATCGAGCGAAGCGGAAGTTCGCTCGAGGGTGGCTGACCAGGGTTTGGGGAGCTGGTTTCTATATAATTCAATGAAATTTTAATTACTTATTTAACCTGGTACCAAACAATAAACATTTCAGAATTATACATACATTGGTTGACACATCAAGATGTTGTACGTGTAACCATGCCTGCTGCAACAGACTGTTGCTTCCTAGTTGCTGCAAAGTAAATATAAAACTCATTAATATTTAATATCTATACTACAAAGCACTATAGAATCACGCACCTTCATCGACACTAAGACCAGTTACTACACGATCGAAAGGGGAAAGAGTTTGTTTCGTCACTACAGATTGCATTGTACAAACCCCATCCATACCTGAAATTTTCATATATAAATGTTAGTCAGAATAAACTAAAGGAAGCATCGGTAGTTGAATGGTCGTACCAGCGTCACCGTTTCTTTTCGAATGTCTTCTGTCATTTATCGAAGATCTTACTTCAGCTGTTCGACGCTCATATTTTCTCTTATCTTTCGATCTGGCATTTTCCAATTGATAATGACGACTCGCATCTTCTGTTAATATTAATAATATTGTTAAGAAAAACATTCTCGAATTATGAATTTTATAATATATTTTCCAGGAACAACATTCTCCGGTCTTGTATATGAACTGTTGCAGCGAAGCCAGCTATCATCGTTACCGTCTAATAAATTCTCATGTTCAGACAACACAGATCCATTGTTAGTTTGAAGAGTCGCCGCTGCAGAGGCCTTCTTTTGTGCGTATAGTTCTCTCCTCCTGGCATTTATGGCATCCTTAGATGCCACGTACAACTGACAACATTGTTCTCTCTTCCGAGCACCAGCATCTAACAAATAAATTATCAATAGATCAGTAGAAATTATAAATGGAAAAAACATGTTTGAACAATGGATCTGTAGAAAACTCAACCTGCGTTGGGACGAACCTCTACTTGGTTACTCATGTCACCAAGAGGTACACGAACTTGTTCTTGCATAGGTACATGTAAAACACTGAAAACTTTTAAAATCACAAACCAAAAAGCGCTATGGATGAACAAAAAACACAAACCAAAATCATACCTAACGTTGATGATGCATCATTGGACACATTAGGGTCACCACTTCGAGGCCTTTTGCGACCCCCTAGGCTGAAGTCGAGGTTCGTCTATACTTCTAATTTGAGGGGGGGAGAGAGGCGCCAAGGACTTTAAATGGCACAATTAATCAAGGAAAGGAAAGAAAAACAAATAATGGAAACCATTAATCAAGGAGGAAATGATATGTGGGTATTTGGTGGAAGTATATCAAACCTTCCAAAATGAAAATGTGGGTACACGAGGCGGGTAAACAAGGCCACCACACCTTCCAAAATGAAAATGTGGATATAGGGGGTGGGTAGACTTCGGCCAGGTGAGAAAAGAAAGTCAAAATCGCCAAAAGTATTTTCTAACGTCGAGAAAATGGTTACCCCCCCCCCTCGTCGTCCACAACTACTGATTCCGTGGGCCTTTTGTGACATGTGGGTCCTTCTATGAGGGGAAAGGGGTAGAACATTTGGCAAAACATGTTTTCAAAAGAACTCGTTCTTTGTACTATAGATAAACGAGCACTTTGTTTTTAGTGAGTTTACTTGTAATGAGATGGCAGGTGTATTACTCATAGGTGTTTTGAGTTGTGCAGTGTGTGTGCTCGTGCTGTCCCTAAAAAGCTGTAGAAATTTCCTATAGGTGCGTGTATAGAAAAATAATCCCTCAATGTAGCGATCTAGGCCCTTTCGCACCTTTGGTAAGGGTGTGTTTCGGTGATAAATGACAACCATATGCTTGTGTCTAACCTTTGTTTTGAAGCGGATTTCTATTTGGGTTATTGTCACGAGTATTGAATGGAATGAGACCCCTCAATTTGAATTAATGGGCTCAATTTGGTCGAAGACTGCAAGGCTAAGGACTTTGTTAGTTCCAAGTGTCGCAAAGGAGATGAAGGACACTTGGATTACTAATTTGTAGTTTCGACCGTACTATTAAGAGGGGTTCGCACACTAGTAGCTTGACCATGCACTCGAAAGCCATAATTTATGCACACTCATGTTCCTTGGATCCTATCTAGCTCAGAGAGTTCACGGAAGCAAGGTTGAAGCAAAAGAATCGACGGAAAACTCAAAGGCGCTGAATTGGATGAGTTGAAATCAACGTCATAGCGTCGGATGATCCGACACCAAACATTTAACATGCATCGGATGAGTTCTGCAGCCAACTGGTTCAAAACGGACCGTCGGATGAACCGACGGTACAGGCATCGGTTCATCCGACGCCTTAGGGTTTGGCTACAGTTCTGGTCAAGGGTCTGGGATCCGACGGTACAGGCATCGGTTCATCCGACGCCTTAGGGTTTGGCTACAGTTCTGGTCAAGGGTCTGGGCTTCAGCATCGGACGATCCGATGCCTTGACCATCGGTTCATCCGACGGTTGCATTTAAATTCAACAGAGATGTGCCAAGACTTCTGCTTTAGCACCGGATGATCGGACGCTTGGATGGTGTTCACAGCGGTTCATCCGACGGTTTGTTTCAAATCATACAGTACCGCCCCGAGCGTGGTGCCTTCAGCACCGGATGATCCGACGGGGCGTCGGTGTATAGCGTCGGTGTATTGTCTGGGTTTCAAGGTTCAACGGCTATATTGGGCGCTGTGAGTGACCGAATGATCCGACGCTTAGCAGGGGGGCACCATCGGTTCATCTGACGGTACAACTTTTTCAGGGGACTTTTCCAACGGCTAGCCACCTTTGCTGGGCCTATATATAAGCCCCCCTGCCTCTCTAGAGCTGCCTTTGCCACTCTGAAGATCTACTACAGCCTAGGAGAGAAGGAGAGTGTGTTCTTGCTTATTGGGATTTCTCTTCCTCTTCATTGAGGTGTTCTTTCTTAGTGAGCAAGAGTTTCAAGGTGCATCCATGGCTTAGCTGAGTGCTCAGGTCAAGTGAAGGTTTGCGGGCTTGTTACTCTTGGAGTTTGACGGCTCCTAGACGGTCTAGGTGACTTGGGGGTTCTTGGTGAGCTCTTGGAGATTGTGGGAGCCTCAAGACAAGCTTGGTGTACACGGTTCAAGACCCACCGTTCCGGAGATGGAGAACGGGTACTCTTAGTGAGCACTTGTGTCTTAGTGACTCAAGGGGGAGTGATACTCTAAGTGAGTGCTCCAACGTGGACTAGGGGGAAGCGTCAACTTCTCGATACCACGGGAAAAAATCCGATCGCCTCTTGTCCATCTTATTTACTTCTAGCACTTACTTTCAGCATTTCAATTCCGCTCTCAAGTTTCTTTGTCTTTGTTCTAGCTTGTTCGCTTGTGTGCTTCATATCTTTCCTAGGTTGTCATATTGCCACCTAGTGTGTTATTTGCTAAGGTAACTTGTGCTAGTGTGCTCTAGAAGTAGAGAAGAACCTTTTTAGTATGGGCAACACTAGTTGATAGGTTAAGGTTTTCGTTTTTCCTTTAGAGCTTGAAAACAAGTCCCATATTCGACCCCCCTTCTATGTGACTAGATCCTACAAGTGGTATCAGAGCGAGGCTCCCTTTTGCTTGGCTTAACCGCCTAGGGAGATGGGGAAGGGAAGCGGCAATGGCCCCCCAAGGTTGGCGGGGAAGCGCTTCACCTTTTGGGCGCATAGAATGGCTAGCTATCTTCAAGCTCAACATCATGATGCGTGGCGCACTACCATGTATCCGTTGCCTTCTATTCCCACCGAGAGTGAGGCTAAGTGGAATGCACGTGTTAGGAATCACATCTTTGAGGCGCTAGATGAGGAGTTGTTTGATCGGGTCTTTGCTAAGCCCACCGCCCATGAGGTGTGGATGGAACTCAAAGAAATTCATGTGGGTAACAAAAAGATCCGTGAGGAAAAATACGAGTTGCTCAAGGTGGAACTCAATGAGTTCAAAATGAAAGATGATGAGGGGGTAGAGCAAATGTATTCTAGGATGGGGGTGCTTATTCAAAGTATCAATGCTCTCGATGTTGCTAACCTTTCCGAGCAGAAATCATCCGAAAATCCTTCAAACGCTTCCCAAGCCAAAATACAACATCGTCAAGGCACTTCTCTTTGAGAAGGACTTCACCACCCTCACCATCACCGAGGTTGTGAGCAAGATTCACTCCCACGAGATGTTCATGATGGAAGACATGGAATCATCTACCTCACACTCAAGCGCCAAGAAAGATCTTGCACTAAAGGCTAGTGAAAAGGGGAAGTCCAAGAAGATCAAGGAAAAAGCTCCTTCTTCCTCAAGTGAAAGTGATGATCCAAGTGACTCAAGTGAAGCGGAGAGCGATGATGCTAAGCTTGCTCTTCTCATGAGTAAGACCACAAGAATGCTCTCCAAGATTGGCAAGAAGGGCTACAACTATGATCCTAAGAAGCAAAAGTTCCGGTCATCAAGAAGAAGTGGTGAGGGAAGCAATCGGAAGTGCTACAATTGTGGTAGCTATGATCATCTCTCATATGATTGCCCAAAGCCCGACAAGAGAGTGTCAAACTCAAGCAAGAAGAATGATGAAGATGACAAGGATGCCAAGTACTACAAGAAGAACTCATCCAAGGAAAGGTCATCAACCAAGCCCTACCACAAGAAGAAGGGTGAACATCGTTCTCTCTTGGTCAATGAATGGGTGACCGGGGGTGAGACTTCAAGTGAGTCAAGTGAAAGTGAAGAGGACAAGAACAAGAAGATCGCCGGCATTGCTATCATGGATGATGAGCCTCCACTTCCACCTCCACCTATGTGCTTCATGGCAAAGCACTCCAAGGTGAGCGATAGTCATAGTAGTGGATCTTCTAGTGATGATGATCTCTCACCTCTTGCTCTTAAAGATCTTCTTGATGAATACACCTCCATGATAAAGAAACAAAAGAGTAAGCTCAAAGCTCTTGATGAGACTCATGAGAAACTTAAGCTTTCATATGATGAGTTACTTGTAAAGCACGACGACCTTAGCAAAGAGCATTATGCTTTGGTAGTGTCTAACAAGTCACTTAGAGATGACCACAACAAGTTACTTGATAAGCACAATGAGCTAATCATCAAGCATGACGACATAACCGTGCTTAACAAGTCTCTTGAGTTAAGTCATATGAAACTCAAGAAAGAACATGTGCTCTTAGAGATGAAATATCAAAAGCTTGAGCTTGCTAGTGAGGACATTGATTCTAGTGGGCATGCAAATGCTAGAGAAGTCACTAAAGTCAATGCCTCCACCTCATGTGATGATCTAATTGAAAAACCTAAGGTCTTGCTTAATGTTGAAAATATTGCATCTTCCTCCAAGACTAACCATGATAGGGTGAAAGCTCTTGAAGAAGAAGTGAGAAGCTTAAGGTCTTGTGTAAAGACTTTGGCCAAGGGTGAGGAGTTGCACAAGGAGATCCTCTACTACAATGCAAGAGATTATGGGACAAAGGGGCTTGGTGCTTTCCCTAATCCCATCAAGGAAACTCCTAAATCAAAGGAGCTATATGGGTGTTTCATCAATGAAGTTGGATCTTATTGTCAACATTGCAAGGTCACCGGTCATCACACAAGGGAGTGCCCAACACCTACTCGCCCCTTGCCCACCTTGCCTAGCAACTACAAGTCCATGTACAATGACAACCACTTCTTGTTGATGAAGAAGAACAATGGCAAAGTGGCAATCAAGTTCATTGGGGCCAAACCAAAAGTCAAGCCACCTAGAAGCTTATGGATTCCTAAAGCTCTTGTCACTCACATCAAAGGGCCCAAACTAGCTTGGGTTCCTAAATCTCAATGCTAATTTCTTGTGTGTAGGTGAACTACAAGGCCGGAGGGAGTCATTGGATACTTGATAGTGGTTGCACTCAACACAAGACCGGCCAAGTAAAAATTTTCACCTCACTAGTGGATGATGCGGGAGATCATGAACAAGTTTCATTTGGTGATAACTCTAAAGGAAGGATCTCCGGATTGGGTGAAAACTCTCTAACTAATGACTTATCCCTTTCCAATGTTCTCTTTGTGGATTCTTGTAGTTATAACTTGCTTTCCATTGCACAATTTTGTGACCTTGGTCTTTCTTGCACATTTGATGATGAAGGGGTCACAATTACTAACAAGAAAACTAATGAAGTTGTTTTCAAGGGATTCCACTATGGCAATCTTTATCTTGTAGATTTTACATCCCGTGAAGCAAACTTGACTACGTGCCTCGTCTCCACTACATCCAAGGGATGGCTATGGCATCGTCGCATTGCACACATAGGCATGAGCCAACTCAAGAAAACTTTCAAGAAAGGCATGGTCCTTGGTGTGAAGGATGTTACGTTCGAGAAGGACAAGTTGTGTAGTGCATGTCAAGCCGGCAAGCAAGTTGCAAGTCATCATCCCATGAAGGCTTATGTATCTACCACAAGACCATTGGAGCTCATTCACATGGACCTATTCGGACCAACTACATACAAGAGTCTTGGTGGTAATCTCTATTGTCTTGTCATTGTTGATGATTTCTCACGCTATACTTGGACTTTCTTTTTGGAGGACAAGAGCAAGACATTTGACATCTTCAAGAAGTTCGCTACTAGAGCCCAAAATGAATTTGGGTCATCCATGGTGAAGATAAGGAGTGACAATGGGTCGGAATTCCGCAACACCAAGGTGGAAGAGTATTGTGATGGTGAAGGCATCAAGCATGAATTCTCCTCAACCTATACACCCCAACAAAATGGTGTGGTTGAGAGGAAGAACAAGACACTCATCACTCTTGCTAGAGCTATGTTGGATGACTATGGAGTCTCACAAAGGTTTTGGGCGGAAGCTATCAACACGGCATGTCACGCCTCAAATAGAGTGTATCTCCACCGACTCATGATGAAGACACCATATGAGCTACTCATTGGGAGAAAGCCCAACATCTCTTACTTCCGGGTGTTTGGTTGTAAGTGTTTCATTTGCAAGAAGAAGAAGCATCTAGGGAAGTTTGAGAGTAGAGTGGATGAGGGCATATTTGTTGGTTATGCATCTAACTCCAAAGCATATAGAGTATTCAATAACTCTACTAGAGTGATTGAAGAAACATGTGATGTGGAGTTCGACGAATCTAATGGCTCCCAAGGAGATGGTTTTTGTTGTGATGATGTAGGAAAAGAACCTCTTCGAGAAGCAATGAAGAAGATGGCCATTGGAGACATCAAGCCAAGGAAGGATGATGACCCTCACTCCATTCTTGAAGATTCATCCTCCGATGATGATAATGATAATGATCCACCAAGACATCCACCTACATCACCCACAAGACAAGATAGTCCATCTTCCTCACAAGAACCACCTCCTATCTCACAAGACACACAAGATCATGTAGAGGACATGGGCGAAGTACAATCTCATGATGATCCCACCTCTACAATGTTTGGAAGATGCACAAGGACTTCAACAAATCATCCAATTGATCTTGTGTTGGGTGATCCGCAAGGGGGTACAAGGACTCGCCGCAAGCAATATGCCTCATTTTGCAAACATCATGCTTTTGTCTCTTTTGTAGAACCCACAACTATAGATGAAGCTCTTGGGGAAGCGGATTGGATCTTGGCTATGCAAGATGAGCTCAACAACTTCACAAGAAATCAAGTGTGGGAGTTGGTCAAGCGCCCCAAGAACAAGAATGTGATTGGCACCAAGTGGGTCTACCGAACAAGCAAGATGAACATGGCATTGTGGTGAAGAACAAGGCAAGACTTGTCGCCGGAGGGTACTCTCAAGTAGAAGGCTTGGACTATGGAGAGACCTTCGCTCCGTGGCACGCCTTGAAGCTATCCGTATCCTCCTTGCATATGCATCTAGTCATAAAATGAAATTATTTCAAATGGATGTAAAGAGTGCTTTCTTGAATGGCTTCATCAATGAAGAAGTCTATGTGGAGCAACCTCCCAGTTTTGAAGATATTACATATCCTAACCATGTCTATAGGTTGCACAAGGCGTTGTATGGACTCAAGCAAGCTCCTAGGGCATGGTATGACAGGCTCCGGGATTTTCTTATTGAAGCCGGATTCAAGATTGGTAGAGTGGACAACACTCTTTTCACAAAGATAATCAACAAAGAACTCTTCATTTGTCAAATTTATGTTGATGATATTATCTTTGGCTCTATTAATCTCAAAGTGTGCAAGGATTTTAGTGAACTCATGACTAGGGAATTCGAGATGTCAATGATCGGAGAGCTCAACTTCTTCCTTGGGTTTCAAATCAAGAAATTGAAGGAAGGGACTTTCATTCATCAAGAGAAGTACACTAATGATATTCTCAAGAAGTTCAAGATGGATGATTGTAAGCCGATCAAGACCCCAATGCCTACTAATGGACATCTCGACCTAGATGAGGGAGGTAAATCGGTTGACCAAAAGCTTTACCGTTCTATGATCGGTTCTCTTCTTTATCTTACCGCATCTAGGCCCGATATCATGTTTAGTGTTTGTATGTGTGCTCGGTTTCAAGCCAACCCTAAAGAATCTCACCTAAGTGCTTTAAAAAGGATCCTTAGATATTTAAAATACACACCTAGCATTGGCTTGTGGTACCCCCATGGTGCTTGTTTTGAGCTCTTGGGTTATTCGGATTCGGACTTTGCCGGATGTCGAGTAGACCGTAAGAGTACTTTGGGTGGGTGCCATTTGCTAGGCCGCTCTTTGGTTGCTTGGTCCTCTAAGAAGCAAAACTCCGTGGCCTTATCCACCGCGGAGGCGGAATACATTTCCGCGGGGGCTTGTTGTGCTCAAATCCTCTATATGAAGCAAAGCCTCTTGGATTATGGTGTGGTTCTAGATAGGGTTCCCCTCCTTTGTGACAATGAGAGTGCCGTAAAAATTGCTAACAACCCGGTTCAACACTCTCGCACCAAGCACATTGATATCCGTCATCACTTCTTGCGCAACCACGTTGCAAAAGGGGACATTGTCCTTTGTGGTGTTCGCTCCAAGGAGCAACTAGCGGATATATTCACCAAGCCTCTTGATGAAAACACCTTTTGTAGGCTTCGGAGTGAATTAAATGTGCTTGATGCGTCCAAGATCATGTAATGCTCGTCATATAGTTTGCATTTGCATATGTACATGATTAGGGGCTTGTCTAACCTTGATGAGATAGTGATGAGTATGGGTTTTGCTTGAGCCGGTGGTTCTCTTGTTTCGCTCAAGGCATGAAGAAAGGCTCATCATGAATAAGCTCATTAAGGGTTCAAACTTGGCAAGATAGTTTACCTTCTCGCTTTGCATTTATGCTTGTCATGTAGATGCACTCATGTTTATTTTCATGCATTTGTCCTTGCATAGCATTGCGTGAGAGAAGTCACAAAGGAAACTCACACTATGAGAAAGTTGCTTAGCGCTCAATGCAAATCAACAACTCTTAAGGTGTGATGAGACAAATGATTCTGCTTAATGCCTATTGAGTTAAGTCCTAGCGAGCTTATGGTGTCAATCTCTAAGTTCAAAGGCAATTAACTCTTACATTCCCTTTTTGGAGCTCCCTCCCTCCTTTGGTTCTTATTTTGCCTATTTTTATCTATCGTTTATCCCTTTTTAGGGAGTTCATTGTGTATTATAAGTATTTTACAAAGGAGTGCTTGAGGGGTGAGGTTGTCACTCAGGATTGATCCAAAGATGTGCTTGTGTTGGCTTGTGTGTGACATTCGGCGGATCAAAAATGAGAAATAGTTCAACAAAATCAAATTGTCACCGTCGGATGAACCGACGCCCTGTAGGTTCCGGCGTCGGAACATCCGGTGAGGGGGTCTGGGCGCTTAGTTGCTTACTGTTAGAAATTTTCGCACCGTCGGATGAACCGGCGCCTCGCTGTCGTATGGACCTCCCTGGGCCCACTACCTCGGTGGGTACCAGGACCGACTACTCGGTGGGCCCCTGGGACTACCCGGCTTGCGCTACACGGCACCTGAAGGCGTGGAGCACAAGGACTACACAGGAGTAGTACTCGGTTAGGAAGCTGTACATGTTCCGCACTGTGCAGAGGACTCCTAGACGTACTCGACTAGTACTCTCTTCCTACTCCGACTTGTAACCCCGCTCCGGACTATATAAGGCGAGGCAGGGACCGATCCCCTCATCCAATCTCATCTCATACAACCCACGGCGCACTATTGCACCATCTTGTAATCGTGCCCTATCAATCCGTAGCTACGCGGCATACGAGACGTAGGGTATTACGCACCTCGCGGCCCGAACCTCGTCTAAATTGTGTGCCACGTGTCTCTTCCTTCGAGTTACCGATCTCGGCGAGTCACATTCATCTACTTCGGGTACTCCCCGTAGTAGGTTGCCGGTCTAAAACACCGACAGCCGGCGCGCGGTAGGGGCTCTCGCTCGAGATCACATGGCGAACTCGACGGCTTTCGTCCACATCAAGCCAGCGTCGCCTTCAACCGTGGCGACACCTTCGTCTTCGGCGCCGGGTCCGCACCGCCGATGGCGCGGGCTCCTTCCGCCGCCGCCGATCATGCAGCCCGACTCGAGGACGAGCCTTGTGACACTTCCCGAAGTTGTCACGGGAGCGAACTCGCCGCAAGTTCGGCGAAATTTCGCTTTCCAACATCCACGCGGACTTCGAGCTCGAGTCGCGTCTCCAACTCGAACCCGACGTCGCCATGGGCCATCGCATGCGAGCCGGGCCGCTCGCCCATCGCGGGCGGCCCCTTCACCACGCCGGCACTCCGCGCGTGGCCCCCGCGTCCCCGGCCGGCCCGCACGGAGGCTCCTACCCCACGCCGGGCCGGCAAGGAGCCCGTATCCGAGTACAACTCGGACTCCGACGCCGTCCCCGACCACATCTCGTACTCCGGCCCCTCTCTCCGAGTTCTACTCGAACCCGGATTACGAGTTCGACTTCGGGTCGGAGCCCGAGTCCGAAGATGACTCCACTGAGCTTCCCTTGTCGGGCCGGCCTGCGGGCCGGTTATAAGATCGACGCCGGCCGGAAGATACGTCTCATCGGCCGGATCGCAAGCCCGCCGACCTCGGCAAAGGAGGACTCACGCTACGTCGCCTACATCGACTCACTACCGTTCCAGAGGGAACACCACCGGCCCGAGCCGACTCAAACACACCAACTGAGGTGGCTCCCTCTGAGTCCAGCTTGGGTACCCCCGATCGCCAAGTCTTCATGGCTGCTGGCGAAACTCCAGGACCCTCAGGCACGGCTGAGGACAGATACCTGGAGGACATCTCCGCGGACGAGCTGTCTGCCAACGCACCTGCAGACGAGACTGCTGCAAACAGGGATGCCCGACGCGAACGCAACAGGAAGCATAGCGAGCGGCGCCGGCGACTCAGAGACAACCTTCCCATCCGCAACCTCGCGGAAGCTCTCGAGGCGGTCGAGAGCAGAGTACACACCACCCCCGAGCAGTGCCTCATGTCGATCACAGCGATCGCATGCCAGGCTCAGGGCATACGCGCTGGAGAGGTCATCGCCAAGCTCACTGAAGACGCCTACTTCATGCGGGTCGACAACAGAGTCAACCAACCTCTCCCGGCCCAAACCCCCGCGACAATGAAGCTACTAGTCGCGGGCCGCCGACCCCGGCCCCAACCGTACTCGAGCCGACCTCCCGCGATCCAAACCGCCGCCGCTCCAACGCCGGCGGACCTTCACGGCGAGGACCAAGGCAACCGAGAAGTCGTTCCCCACCGCGCTCCGGCCGGTGGCGGCGGCAACGACCCCCGGCGGCGGCGGCGACGCGGCGGCGGCTCCAACCACGGGGCCAACGAGAGAGCCGAGGCGACGGCGGCCCGCGGTGGCCGTAGCCACGCGAACGACCACGCCTCCGGCGCCTCTCATGGCGGGTACGATGCTCGCCGAAGATCGAGGAGCCGCGGCGGAAGAAGTCGACCACCGCCGCCGAAGGCGACGGCTTCCCCCGCCTTCTCACCCCGGCTTCGCAACCTCGCTCCTCCCCCGACAAGTTCAAGCCTTTGGAGATCACCAAGTACGACGCGAGCGGATCCCATCCGGTGGCTCCGATGCTACGCCCTCTCCATCGAGAACGGCGGCGGCAACGGCGACACCAAATGCCTCTACTTCCCCTTCGTCCGGACCAAGCCCCACTCACGTGGCTCGAGTCGGCCGGACAAGCACTCGATCGACAAGTGGGACCACCGAAGGAGCGCTCACGAGCAACTTCGCGGGCGCCATGGGCCGTTCGGGTACTCGCATGGACCTTGCCATGATCAAGCAGGAACAAGGCGAGACCCTCCGCAAGTACATGCGCCGCTTTTTCGACAAGCGCGCTACCATCGTGGACGTCACCGACAAGGAGGTCATTGACCTCTTCCAGGACGGCCTCTACCATCGCCGCACCTTCGAGGACTTCGGTCGTCGCCGCCCCAGGTCCATTCCCCACCTCAAGGACATGATCACGTCCTGGGCGGATGAAGAGGACAAGGCCAACGCCAAGTACGACGCCATCCGCGGCAAGTCCAAGCAAAACCGGGGCGGCGGCGGCGTGGCAAACAAAGCAAACCAAGGCGGCCGCAACAACAACAACTACTACTACTACTACTCGGGTTCCAACCGCAAGCGCAAGCCAGACAACACCGTTGCGGCTATCCAGCGCCCCCCGAAAGGGAACTCGAATAAGAATTCCGGCGGGTTCAAGGACCTGCTGAAGGAGAAGTGCCCGTGGCATCCAAACGGCAACCACACTACCGAGCAGTGCTACCAGCTCAGGCATGCATTCAAGGATACGCCGGAGCCACCGCACCCTCACGACCAAAAGGGCAAGAAGAAGGACGGTGACGACAACGACTTCCAAGAACCCGAGAAGACCGTCAACGTCCTCTTCGGCGGACTACCCAGCAGGCGGGAGCAGAAGGCTACCCGTCGTGAAGTGATGTCCATTGAACCAGCGGTCCCGACCCCTCTCAGGTGGTCGGAGGTACCCATCACCTTCTCCCGCGCGGACCAATGGACCAACTTCTCCGAACCAGGACGGTTCCCCCTCGTCCTGAAGCCAACCGTGGCGGGTTCCAAGCTCAACAAGGTGCTCATCGACGGTGGAAGCGGGCTCAACGTCCTCTTCACCAAAACCTTGAAGAAGATGAACCTCGACATCACCCCCATGCTCACCAAGGGCAGCGTGCCTTTCTACGGCATCGTCCCAAGCAACGCGGCTATCCCACTGGGCTCAGTGGTGCGCCAGTTACCTTCGGGGCGTCTCGGGATAACTACCGCACCGAGTACATCAAGTTCGAGGTCGCGGATTTCGAGACTTCCTACCACGCCATCCTCGGCAGACCGGCCATCGCCAAGTTCATGGCGGTGCCCCACTACATTTACTTGGTACTCAAGATGCCAAGTCCAGCCGGCGTACTCTCCCTCCAAGGGGACTTGAAGATCTCCCACGACTGTGATACAGAGGCCGTGGTGATCGCTTCAACAAACCAAGTACCCAACGCAATGATGGAGGTCTACGCCGCGTCGAAGAAGCTCGCCACGAGCGAACTCGACATCCCAGAGAAGTCTGACAGCACCAACAAGCCTCGGCCACCTGAGGAGGTACTCGTCAGGACGGTCGACCTTGGAACAGAGCGACCCCGAAGCAAGACCACCACCATCGGGGCCGGCCTCGACCCCAAATAGGAAGACGCGCTCATCAGCTTCCTTCGGGCTAACCGCGACATCTTCGCGTGGAAGCCAGCGGACATGCCTGGAGTGCCCAGGGAGCTGATTGAGCACTGCCTCAACGTCGATCCAAAGGCCACCCCCAAGCGACAACACCTCCGACGTTTTGCCGACGACAGACGGGACGCCATCAAGAAGGAGCTCGCCAAGCTACTCGCACCGGCTTCATCGCAGAAGTCTTCCATCCCGAGTGGCTCGCCAACCCCCGTCCTCGTCCGCAAGAAGAACTCGAATGAGTGGAGGATGTGCGTCGACTACACCGACCTCAACAAGCACACGCCCCAAGGACCCCTTCGGGTTGCCGTGGATTGATCAAGTCATCGACTCCACGGCGGGGGGCCGCGACCGTTTCTCGCTTCCTCGATCGCTACTCCGGTACCACCAGATCGCAATCAAGGAGGAAGACCAGGAGAAGACCGCGTTCATCACCCCGTTTGGCGCGTACTGCTACACGACCATGTCATTCGGGTTGAAGAACGCCGGCGCTACCTACCAACGGGCCATCCAGGCCTGCTTCAAGCGGCAACTCAACAAGAACGTCGAGGCTTACGTGGATGACATGGTTGTCAAAACCAGGGACTCCAGTACCCTCATCGACGACCTTGAAGAGACCTTCGCATCGCTACGCGAGTACCGCTGGAAGCTCAACCCGAACAAGTGCGTCTTCGGCGTCCCTTCGGGTAAACTACTCGGCTTCATCATCGGCCCGGCGCGGCATCGAAGCCAACCCCGAGAAAATCTCCGCCATCACCAAGCATGAAAGCTCCCACGAGCATCAAAGACGTCCGTAAGCCGACGGGGTGCATGGCGGCATTGAACAGATTCATCTCGAGGCTAGGAGAACGGGGCCTCCCCTTCTTCAAACTACTCAAGCATCACGAGACGTTCGTGTGGACTCCAGAGGCGGATCAAGCCCTTGACCAGCTCAAGGACTTCCTGTCGAAACCTCCAATCCTCACGGCTCCTCACAAGGGCGAGCAGCTACTGCTCTACCTAGCTGCGACTACCCACATGGTTAGTACTGCCACCGTCATCGAGCGGCAGGAAGACGGCCACGCCTATCCGGTCCAGCGCCCAGTCTACTTCATCAGCGAGGTTCTATCAGAGTCCAAGGCTCGCTACCGGCCGTGCGAAGCTCCCCGTACGCTCTACTCATCACCTCGCGGAAGCTACGACACTACTTCCGGGAGTACTCGGTCTCCGTCGTCACCGACTACCCGCTCGGCGACATCTCGAGGAACCAAGACGCCACCGGAAGAATCTCCAAGTGGGCCGGTCGAGCTCGGCGCCCTCACCATCGACTTCAAGCCACGCGCAGCCATCAAGTCGCAAGCACTAGTCGACTTCATGGCGAGTGGCGGGAGAACCAGCTACCTACTCCCACCGTGCGACCAGAGCATTGGGTGATGTACTTTGACGGCTCACTCAACCTCGAGGGCGCAGGCGCAAGGGTACTCCTGATCTCTCCAACGGGCGAACAACTCAAGTACGTCCTGCAGATCTTCTGGAAGGTCTCAAACAACGAAGCCGAGTACGAAGCCCTCCTGCACGGGCTCCGTCTCGCGGCGTCACTCGGCATCAAGCGGCTACTAGTCTACGGCGACTCCGCAGTGGTCATCAACCAAGTCAACAAGTCCTGGGACCACAACAAGGAGAACATGGACGCCCTCGCCCGGAAGTCCGCAAGCTCGAGAACAAATTCTATGGTCTCGAGTTCCATCACATCGTCCGCGACAACAACGTTGCGGCGGACGTCCTCTCGAAGCTCGGATCCACCCGCGCCCAAGTACCCGCGGGCGTCTTCGTCCATGAGCTTCACGCGCCATCCATCCGGAGCCGGCGCCACCGACCACCGCCCCGGCCCATCTACCGGTGGGCGAGGAGGTCATGATGATCGACGTGGACTGGAGGCAACCCTTCATCGACTACCTCAGCGAGCAGAAGATCCCCTCCGACAGGAATGCAGCCGAACAACTCGTCCGCCGCGCCAAATCCTACGTCCTCGTCGGAGACAAGCTTTACAAGCGGGGCGCATCTTCTGGAGTACTCATGAAGTGCGTTCCTCGCGAAGAAGGCAAGGACATCTTGGAGGAGATCCACAAGGGCGTCTGCGGCAACCACGCGTCCACACGCACGCTGGTCAGCAAGGCCTTCTGGCGGGCTTTCTGCGGCCCCGGCCCGGGCGATGCCGAAGAACTCGTCGAAGGTGCCAAGGATGCCGGTTCTTCGCCAAGCGACAACACGTCCCGGCCTACAAGCTAGTCACCATACCGCCAACCCGGCCCTTTGCCTGCGGGGGCTCGACATGATTGGGCCACTACCAAGCGCGCCGAGGAGGATTCAACGGGGTGCGGTGGCTATCGACAAGTTCACCAAGTGGATCGAGGTCAAGCCGGTCACATGCCCCAAGGCCGACAGAGTACTCGACTTCCTGGATGAACTCGTACACCGCTACGGGCTACCCCACCGCATCATCACAGAACTGGGGTCCAACTTCAACAACCACCAGTTCTGGGAGTACTGCGAGAACAGCGGGATCGACGTCAGATACGTCTCAGTTGCCCATCCACGGGCCAACGGACAAGTCGAGCGCGCCAATGGGATGGTGCTCGACGCCCTCAAGAAGCGGCTGCACGATGCTGCTAATTCCAAAGGGGGCAAGTGGATCAAGGAACTACCCAACGCACTCTGGGGGCTGCGGACTCAACCATCCAAGCCAACGGGGCAATCCCCCTACTTCCTGGTCTACGGCTCCGAAGCCATCCTCCCTGCCGACGTCATATGGAACTCGCCGGCGGTGGAGCACTACGACGAAGGCGTCTCGGAAGACGACGGACGAGTTGACATCGACGCCTCGAGGAAGCTCGCCGCGCCGCCCTCGTCCAATCGGCCAAGGTACTTGGAGGGTATCCGACGCTACCATGATCGCAACGTCAAGGAACGCTCCTTCAACGTTGGAGATCTTGTCCTCCGCCGTATCCGAACACGGAAGGACTCCACAAGCTCAGCTCCCCCTGGGAAGGCCCCTTCACCGTGGCTAAGGTGACCGGGCCGGGCTCCTACCGCCTCCAAACACTTGAAGGCGAAGACGTCAACAACTCGTGGAACGTCGACCAACTCTCGTCGATTCTACGCCTAGTCTACTCGACTACTCCGGGTTCAAGTCTACACGACTACATCAACACCCCTTGCCGCAAGCGACCCTCCGGGTCTTGGCTCCGATCCTCCGGACTACTCTCCTCCGGGGTCCCGGCCCCGTGCGGCTACCTACGGACCATGGGCGCGACGAGCGTCAAGGACTCTAGCGAGCGGTCTACCAAGAGACCACACTCCAAGATCCAGCCTGTGCGGCTACCTACGGATCTGCGATCCGGCCTACACGGCTACCTACGGATCACTTGCGCAAGCGGCTACCCGCTCCAGGCGCTACTTAGCGTAAGCGGCCTCCGGTCCGAGCGACTACTTGTAACTACGGCCCCGGCCACCCGGGGTGTACTTCTTCGGTAATAAAGTTTGATTGTTCATCGGCTTCTTTTATCGTTCTCGCTCCCTACGACGGGACTACTAAAGCCGAGTACTACTACTCGCACCTACTCCACGATGGGCGCTCCGCACTCGAGATCGCGGTTACGAGTACTCATTGCTTTGGAAAATTTCATTTCATTGATACATGAACAATACATTACAAGTGTTTTTTTGTACAACTACGGCTACTAGCTATCTATGCGGGGCTATCGGAGGTTCGGCTTTTCGGCTACTCGCTCCGCGATGGGAGCCATCCTCCCGGCCCCGGCTACGCGTGCATCGCTCATCCGAGCCGGTTGGCGGCTACCCCGCCGGCCACCACCCTCCACTGGAGCCTTCGAGAAGTACGACTTCATGAAGGCCAGGATTTGCTTCGGGATCGACTTGGCCATGTGCTTGACGTAGGCGGCCAGCCGGCTTGGCGCTTCACGAAGTCGATCCGCCGTAGGGGCGATCTTGGGGCCGCCGGGTGCGGCACCGGGAGCCTCGCGATCGGGAGAGCAACCTCTTCAAGGTCCTTCGGCTGGGCCGGAGCGCCTCGCAATCTTCATTCAACTTCGCAAAGATTTGTAGCGATTGACGAGATCTCCGTCGGAGGCAATCCGCGGCTCCATGTGCTTCTCGCACTCGAAGGCGAGCTCCTTGTAGTCGAGCTCAAGTACCTGGCGGGCTTCTTGCTCCCGGTAGAAGAGGTTCTTCATGCTGACCTCCGAGGCCTTCAGCTGCTCCACCTGGCTTTCGAGTTCTGCAACATGGAAACACAACAACGGGTCAGAGGCTTGACGACTTCTAACAAGTACCCGACAAGTCAAGATGACGTACCTTTATTCTTGTTGCGGAGGCCTTTGTTCTTCCGCACCAACTCGTCGCCCTTCGCCTGCAAGTCCATCACATCGTTGTGGTACTTGGCGAAGGCGGCGTCGAGTTTCGACTGCATGGCGGCCGCGTGCTTCCGCGACTTCACGAGCTGCTCCTCCAGGGCCTCTGCTCGGAGCACGGTGTCGTCGTAACCCTGCAGCAGGTTCGACTTCTCGCGGGATCGCTCCGCGACGTCCTGCACAAGACAAGCTCAAGTCAAGAAGAGTACTCAACGGTGGAGGATTGACTACTTGGGAGGCTACGGCTACGTACCTTCATCCATTGCTCGGCTCGCCGGATCGCCTCCAGGTGCTGGGCCACCGTTGCCGGCTCGACGAGATCATCGGCCAGAAGCTCAATCCCACCGCGGCTACTCGACGTAGCCTCTGTCATCGGCGCTGAGCGGATAGGCTCCGCGTCTTGGATCTCAGGGGAGCGGACGGCCACCTCCAGAGCAATCTCTGGCGACGTGGTGCCCGCCTCTCCCCCGGCGGTCTTCTCCATGACTTCCCCCACGGGCTCGGGGGCTCCTTCCGCTGCCTCCGGGGCCTCTGGTGTCAACTCCTGCATGGGCACCCCTGCAGGGATATCACCTCCTTCAGCGCCTGCCAACAAACGACACGCGCATCAGTGCCTACGACTACTCATCCTGGAGTTCTACACCTTCAAGAAGGGTACTCACCTTCGACTACGACCGCCTCGGGCAGCGGCGCTTCGGTTGCCGGGGGCTCGGTCGTGGCTTGGGCTCCGGGAGCGGCCTCCTCGACGAGCGGCGCAGTTTCCTCTGCCACTGCCGATGAGGACTCGTCTTCATCCCAGCTTAGATCCGTGGATTTTTCGCGAAGTGTTCCACGAAGGTCGTCAGGCAATCATCGACTACTGCAGCTAGTACTACTCGTAAAGACATGGTACTTACAAGCTCGACCGGACGATGGTCACGGCCGGAGCACCGAGGATGCTGGCGATATCCACCAGTCCACCCTCGGCGGGCGTCTCTTCCTCCGCCTCTGCGGCCTGCGGCCCCGCCTCCTCCACGGCGGCGGCGGCCGCGCGGGGCGTCTCTGCGCTCCCGAAGCCACCACTTCTTCAACGGCGGCGGCCACGGGTACTCTGCTCTCTTCCGGAGCAGGGGGCTGGCGCTCCAGCTGCGCCAGGAGTTCTTCAACGGTGGGGGCTGGACTTCGGCTTCCAGCTGATCCCCCCACCAGGCCCCACTCGCCTTCGTCGCCCTCTTCGATGGGCTCCGCTGGCGGCACCTCCTGCACACAAAGAAAGACTACTCGTCAGCAATGTACTCGAACAGCGGGTACCCGACTACTCTGCTCAAGATGACCTACCTCCGGAGGCGTGGTCTCTGAGACCTTCATCTTCTTCGCCACCCGCTTCTTGGCGGGGTTGCGCGACTTCCGTGGCGGCGCAGCAAGGCTAGCCTCCAGGCTAGCCGGAGGGTCTTGAACGAGTGGCACATGAGGCAAGCCCGGACGGCTAAACCTCGACCGCAGCTGGAAGCGGTCCTGCAGCGTTTCTTCGTCTTCTTCGTCGTCGGAGGTATCTTCCACGATGACGGTGTCGTCGCCTTCACCGACTTCGCGGCGCTCCTTCACTTTCCCCTCCGCTGGGATCTGGATCCCGCTCGGTGGCGGCGCGGCTCGGAGACGAACCGCTTCACATCATCCTGCGCAAAGACACAAGGCGTCAGCAACTTCACTACGAGTACTTATTACTCGACGAGGGGGGTACGACTACTCACCTCATTGGGCGGGCGCGCGGCGGAGTACTCCTCGACCGGACACGCCGTGTACGGCGGCATGTCCTTGAAGATCCTGGTCAACCTTTCGACAATGTCGTTGTCGTCGAGCTCGCCCCCTGGCATCCACGACGTGTCGTCGTCGCCGGTGTACTCGAAGCCCATCGTATCCCGCGCCATCAGCGGCTGGATCCTGCGCTTCATGAAACTGAAGGCCACGTGCTCGGCCCTCAGTCCTGCATCCTTGAGAGTCTTGATGCGTGCTAGCAACTCGGGAGCTGGATCCCCTCTTGCATGGTGGGCTCCGTGTTCCACCAATCTTGGTGCCTGGGCTGCCGTCCGCTCGGCTTCGGCAGTTCAGGATGGTGGTTCGTGATGTAGAACCATCTCGTCTTCCAGTCGGTGTTGGAGTCCACGAGCTTGTACGCCGAGTGCGCTCGCGGCGTCCTCCCTCAGCTGGATTCCGGCCCCTCCGACTACTCTGGGGTTGGAGGCGCTAGGCTGCGGCTTCACGCGGAAGAACTTCCGGAAGAGCACCCAGTGCGGCTTGATTCCTAGGAAGGCTTCGCAGAAGTGGACGAAGACAGACGTATGGAAGATGTCGTTGGGGTTCAGGTTGAGGTACTCGATGCCGTAGTACCTGAGCAGCCCCTTGAAGAAGTCGCTTGCTAAGAGCGCAAGACCGCGCTCCACGAAGCACGAGAACATCGGGATCTCGTCTTCGGCCTTCTCCATCGGATAAGGATCTCCTGCGGCGGATCTCCACATGTCGATCTCCTTCTCCCTGATGAACCCGCTGTTCAACAGGGTCAGCAAGTCCTCCGTCTTGACCTTCGATTTCTTCCACTCGCGGCTTGGATCAGCGCGCGGTGGAGATGAGGGCGGCGCCGCCCCAGTGGTGGCCGCGGCGGCCTCTGCGCGGCTCCTCTTCTTCCCGCCGTCCTTGGACGTCTTCGACGGCGACGGCTTCATTCTCCAGGTGCAAGGAGTTTTTACTCGCATCCGCTCAGGGGCTACCCTAAAGGCTTCGGGTGGCGATGCGCTCGGATCTACTACGGCGGCAGAAGGCTGCTGGGAGTGGATCTACTTCAAGATTCAAGTGGAGATGACTGCGGCTTACTTGGGTGAAAAACCCTAAAGGTTTTGGCTCTTATTTATAAGCCAAATCACCTCCGTAACGGGCGGCTGGATAAGTCCACGCGCGGCTGACTCAGCGGCTGCGCGTGACTCTTCGTATTCTACTAGTCGACGCGCCTCACCTCGGGGGCTCGGCTACTTCTACTCGACGACCTGGGAAGCGGCTAGTCTCAAGAGCATCTCAGGACACATTCTCCAAGAAGACCCTTCAATTCGAGAGGAAGTACTCGACTCAAGGCTCGGGGGCTCCGTGCCACGTGTCCTTCGGTTTTCTCTCCGGATTTTTCGGGATTTTCTTGCCAAGACTTCGGATAGATCCTCAGCCAGAGCCTGCGGCTCGAGGCTCGGGGGCTACTCCATGTGGAGTGCGGTTCTGCAAATCGTACCTCCATGACGGCTCCGGCTTCAAGACAAGGCAGGCATTTCTTGAAGACCTTCGAAGGCAGATTTCAAGGACGCTTGGGACTACTCGAGAAGACTTCAAGATTGCTCAAACATCGGTGGAGTACATTCCGGCCTCGGGATGCTTCGACTACTCTTGAGGACTTTTGACTTGAGCA
Source organism: Cenchrus americanus (assembly GCA_947561735.1). Taxonomy (NCBI): domain Eukaryota; kingdom Viridiplantae; phylum Streptophyta; class Magnoliopsida; order Poales; family Poaceae; genus Cenchrus; species Cenchrus americanus. The sequence continues at coordinate 94,042,180 of OX387241.1, read as the reverse complement.
CTCGGGGACGCTTGAGGACTACTCGTTAAGGCGCGTCAAGACTACTTGAAGCTATCCTTCTCGACTACAAAGTACTCGGGGGCTTGTCGTATGGACCTCCCCGGGCCCACTACCTCGGTGGGTACCGGGACCGACTACTCGGTGGGCCCCTCGGGACTACCGGCTTGCGCTACACGGCACTGAAGGCGTGGAGCACAAGGACTACACGGGAGTAGTACTCGGTTAGGAAGTTGTACATGTTCCGCACCGTGCGAGAGGACTCCTAGACGTACTCGACTAGTACTCTCTTCCTACTCCGACTTGTAACCCGCCTCCCGACTATATAAGGCGAGGCGGGGACCGATCCCCTCATCCAATCTCATCTCATACAACCCACGGCGCACTATTGCACCATCTTGTAATCGTGCCCTATCAATCCAGAGCTACGCAGCATACAGGACGTAGGGTATTACGCACCTCGCGGCCCGAACCTGTCTAAATTGTGTGCCACGTGTCTCTTCCTTCGAGTTACCGATCTCGGCGAGTCACATTCATCTACTTCGGGTACTCCCCGTAGTAGGTTGCCGGTCTAAAACACCGACACTCGCGTCTTTTGACCATTGGTTCATCCGGTGCTGAAGATTTTTGCCCTTCTTCCCAGACCCGCGCACAACTGCTCCGACGCTTTGTAATTTCAGGCCGTCGGACCATCCGATGGTTACTTTCACCTAGGAGCATAAGTGCACCGACGGTTCGACCGACACTCATATTTTTGCACCGTCGGTTCATCCGACGCTACACTGACGCGTTGGTCCCACCCGTCATAACGGTTCGGCGCCGTCTTCTTCCTCTAACCCTAATCTTTGCCGGCCGCCGCTCCCGCGCCCGTGCGCCGCCATTCTCTCCGTCTCTGGTGAAATCGCGCGCCCGTGCCTCCTCCGCAGCCATCCGTGCCCGCCGCCGGCTCCCCGCGCTCGCCGCCGCCGCCGCGCCGCCCCCCCCCCCGGCCAATCCCGCGCGCGCAGGACGCCGCCCTCCTAGGGTTTTGCCTATTCGCCACCCTTCCCGGCCGTGCGCCGCCGCGGCTGCTCGCCGGCGTCCACAAGGAGGCGCGCAAGGATCACATCTCCGTCCACAGCTGCCTCTCTGCTTCAATCCTCCGCTGTGGTGAGGAATCGAGTTGATCTCCCTCCTCTGTGCACTGTTTTGGCCCGAGTAGAGTTGCACTGAGCACTGTAGCTACTGTTTCCTTGAGTTTTTGATCAAATTGTTGTAGCTTGCTCATGAAATTGCTAAAAGTTCTTGCCAAAAGTTCATGTAATTCATGTGCAAATCCCTTGGATCAGCATGTTCTACCCTTGAAATCACACACACACTTGCACGCTTTATCTCCTAAATGTCCACACCCACACATCTTGCTCACCTAAGGACTTCATTAGCATTTTCTTTTTGTGGTCACATTCTCCTAAAATTCTCATATTTAGGCTCATATCTACTCATATGCTATGCTTAAGGACCCTTACCTCTAGTTATTTATCCTATTTATTCTTGTCTCTAGCCATTCTATAATCATCTACCATTTTCTCTCACAGATGGCAGGCGATAAACGGAAGGGTAAGGAAGTTGCTGAGCAGAAGAAGAAGAGCAAGCAGCAGAAGGAGTGGGAGCGTGTGCTAGTAGTGCCCGACACTCAGGGACAGCCTCAGAGGGGCATTCGTATTTCAGAGGGCACACGGAGTCGGGGGGAGCGGCCCGGGGTGAGCGAGCGGCGGCAGGGCGAGCGGGCGGGCGAGCGGCGGACTCGGCGGCAGCAGTAGCCACGTCGGTCAGGCAGAGGGCACCGGACCACGGAAGCGGTCGGGGAGACACCTCCCTCACTAGCCAGGTCCAGACCTCGGACACGCGGTGGTCACACACGGCCACGGCCGACATCGCGACGAGAGGAGAGGCTGCGGCGAGAGGAGCTCACGAGAGAGAGAGCAGCAGGCTCTAGACCCCCAGCTCCCCAGAGGTCCTCGAGCAGAGGCTTTCGGAGTTTATCTCCGTGACCTCCGTCACTTGCCGGGGCTGAAGATCCGGCGGTTGAGGAGCGTGCCCGAGGACCAGTGGTTCCCCAGGGCCAGAGAGGAGTGTGACCCCCGGTTCTGGACGATTCTCCAGGAGATCTTCTACGCCTCCTACACTCACAGAGGGTCTCAGCTCAGCCAACACCGTATGCTACAGTTCACAGCTTTGAGGGCAGCTGCAGCTGGAGAGGCGATACTCCCCTTCTTCGACTCCCACCGGGGACTGGTGTACTTAGTCACTCGGAGTTCATGTTACGTCCCCGACTGGGTGCGAGTTTTCTACGCCACTGTCTACGTTGACGCTGACCGGGTCGCCATCAGGTTTATGTTCATGGGTCAGCAGCAGCGGCTCACTCGAGAGGGGATAGCAGAGCTACTTCAGGTGGATCTCCACGACGACTCTATCCACTACCTGGTGTACCCCGACGTCGAGCCTCCTCGTCGTGCCCACTCACCAGTTCTACCCTCCGACAAGGAGATTAGCTTTCTGTTCCAGCCACCGTTCCTCCCCGGTACACCCAGGACACCTGACCGTCTGATCCGTGAGGCGTACGTCGTTCACTACGCTCTCAGGAGGTCTGTGCTATATAGGATGGGGAACGCAAAGTCTTTGACAGGGGTGCAGCAGTGGCTCCTGATGTACGTGATGGCGAAGCGCCCCTTTGACCTCGTGGATATCATGCTAGCTGAGATCGAGGATGCTATTATGGATGGCATGGGGATGACACGACGGCGAGCCCCCTTCGCTCACTGGATCGGTTGGTGCGCCGTCCCGCCGAGGCTCAGAGGTACGTTGGGATGCTTGAGGCATCGAAGTTCGTGTTCCTGACCTACCGACCTCCGATGCCAGGTGACAGGAGGAGAGGCCCGAGAGGCATGAGGAGAGCCGAGGAGACACTTCAGGCTCGGGCAGCAGGAGAGGCAGCTATGGACGAGGCAACACGATAGGATGCCACCCTTGCTGCAGCCGAGGCACCTCTCCCGCAGTACTTCGCCACTGACGACGAGTCCTCTAGTGACAACGAGGACTTCGCACTTGCTCCAGAGACAGAGCCAGTTTTTAGAGTCCGTCGGTCCCACGACGACGAAGCAGGAGGCTCCACCTTGCCAGGCCAGCGAGAGGCTGAGTCACCGGTTCCCACGATCTCAGCCACTCAGGTGACCCAGCCGGACCAGATCACTTCACTGCTCACGGCTATGGCTGCTCAGACTCAGGCGACCCTCCGGGTACGAGCGGCGGATGCGGGCTCGGTTCCGGCGGTACCGGGGAGTTGCGGCGGTGATCCTCGAGGGGATCCGGCCGGCGGCGGGGAGGCTCGGAGGCGGCGAGATTCTACAGCACCAGATGTTGACTTCGCAGATGTTCACGTTCATGTCTGGTTGCCTTGGTCAGCTCTTCCAGCAGTCAGGACTTCAGCCACCTCAGCCACCTACCACTTCCGAGCTTCAGGCTGACCCGACAGCTCCTCTTCCTCCAGCAGGTAGGTTCGTGAACGTTCCCCTGGTGACTTTCCCTCAGTCACCACTACTTCAGACAGGGGCGTTCGCGGTACCTCAGACCACGACACCACAGGCTGCGGTCACTTCCTCCTTCCTGGCTCAGCTACAGATGACCCCGCCTACGACGTCACAGCTGGTGTCTCCGCTTACCACAGGAGCACTTGTCTTCGAGACACCAGCTCGCACCACTCTGCCCAGCCCACCGGGGTCTACACCACTTCCGACGTTTACTACGCCGAGGACAGAGGGTTTGGGACAGGAGGACCACTACCTTCGAGCGATCACGGAGCAGATCTCAGCAGCACTTGCCTCCGACACCGTTCCTCCTGCTCCCGAGGCTACTACAGCTCCCGCGTCCACTCCGACTCTGACTTCAGGCACCGGGACGACTACAGCTCCTCCAGCACGACCTCCTCCAGCTCCGGGCTCTACCTCTCCGGCTTGGTCTCTTCTCAGCGAGGAGGACGACGACGACGCTTCCGGCTTCTCTGTGCGACCTTCGCGAGTCGTCTCCACTTCACCGCCGGATCCTTCCTCTCCGCCTCAGGCTTAGTCTCCTTTTTGGTGCTTGTTGCCAAAGGGGGAGATAGATAGGGGGAGTAGAGATAGGGGGAGTTAGGGGAGAGTGCAGGTTTTGGAGTTTTTGTAGCCTCTCTCTCTCGCTTTTGTGGTTTTTCATGATGAGACATGTATTTGGATCTTGTGTATGTCGATGGCTTACATGTCTTCTCATGCTTGTGTGTTTACTTAATGCATGTGTGTTTACCGCTTATTCTATTTCATGCATTAGAAGTAGAGTTTATATGTTTTTAATTCAAATTTTCGTATATCTCTACTCGTGTTGTCATCTATCACCAAAAAGGGGGAGATTGTAGCGATCTAGGCCCTTTCGCACCTTTGGTAAGGGTGTGTTTCGGTGATAAATGACAACCATATGCTTGTGACTAACCTTTGTTTTGAAGCGGATTTCTATTTGGGTTATTGTCACGAGTATTGAATGGAATGAGACCCCTCAATTTGAATTAATGGGCTCAATTTGGTCGAAGACTGCAAGGCTAAGGACTTGTTAGTTCCAAGTGTCGCAAAGGAGATGAAGGACACTTGGATTACTAATTTGTAGTTTCGACCGTACTATTAAGAGGGGTTCGCACACTAGTAGCTTGACCATGCACTCGAAAGCCATAATTTACGCACACTCATGTTCCTTGGATCCTATCTAGCTCAGAGAGTTCATGGAAGCAAGGTTGAAGCAAAAGAATCGACGGAAAACTCAAAGGCGCTGAATTGGATGAGTTGAAATCAACGTCATAGCGTCGGATGATCCGACACTAAACATTTAACATGCGTCAGATGAGTTCTGCAGCCAACTGATTCAAAACGGACCGTCGGATGAACCGACGGTACAGGCATCGGTTCATCCGACACCTTAGGGTTTGGCTACAGTTCTGGTCAAGGGTCTGGGCTTCAGCATCGGACGATCCGACGCCTTGACCATCGGTTCATCCGACGGTTGCATTTAAATTCAACAGAGACGCGCCAAGACTTCGCCGACCTGGGATGATCCGACGCTTGGATGGTGTTCACGGCGGTTCATCGGACGGTTTGTTTCAAATCGTACGGCGCCGCCCCGAGCGGGGTGCCTTCAGCACCGGATGATCCGACGGGGCGTCGGTGTATAGCGTCGGTGTATTGTCTGGGTTTCAAGGTTCAACGGCTATATTGGGCGCTGTGAGTGACCGGATGATCCAACGCTTAGCAGGGGGGCACCATCGGTTCATCCGACGGTACAACTTTTTCAGGGGACTTTTCCAATGGCTAGCCACCTTTGCTAGGCCTATATATAAGCCCCCCTGCCTCTCTAGAGCTGCCTTTGCCACTCTGAAGATCTACTATAGCCTAGGAGAGAAGGAGAGTGTGTTCTTGCTTATTGGGATTTCCCTTCCTCTTCATTGAGGTGTTCTTTCTTAGTGAGCAAGAGTTTCAAGGTGCATCCATGGCTTAGCTGAGTGCTCAGGTCAAGTGAAGGTTTGCGGGCTTGTTACTCTTGGAGTTTGACGGCTCCTAGACGGTCTAGGTGACTTGGGGGTTCTTGGTGAGCTCTTGGAGATTGTGGGAGCCTCAAGACAAGATTGGTGTACACGGTTCGAGACCCACCGTTCCGGAGATGGAGAACGGGTACTCTTAGTGAGCACTTGTGTCTTAGTGACTCAAGGGGGAGCGATACTCTAAGTGAGTGCTCCAATGTGGACTAGGGGGAAGCGTCAACTTCTCGATATCACGGGAAAAAATCCGATCGCCTCTTGTCCATCTTATTTACTTCTAGCACTTACTTTCAGCATTTCAATTCCGCTCTCAAGTTTCTTTGTCTTTGTTCTAGCTTGTTTCGCTTGTTTGCTTCATATCTTGACTAGGTTGTCATATTGCCTCCTAGTGTGTTATTTGCTAAGGAAACTTGTGCTAGTGTGCTCTAGAAGTAGAGAAGAACCTTTTTAGTTTGGGCAACACTAGTGGATAGGTTAAGGTTTTCGTTTTTCCTTTAGAGCTTGAAAACAAGTCCCATATTCAACCCCCTTCTATGTGACTACATCCTACACTCAATCCCAATTTAAACGATTTGCAGCAGATCTCAGATATTTTAGTGAGAATGAGAACTATCATAGTTGCTCCTGGCCAAAAAAGGAAAAAAAAAAGCGAAGCCACAAAAAAACGGGACAGCACGAGCCTGCTAGAAAACCCCATGTGTCCTTGTATTAATTACCGAAATCGTTTGTCCTATGCATGCTCCCACTTTGACCAAAGCAAGCACGGACCTCCTGCCTTTATCCCAACTCCATTCGAAAAGGAACCGAACCGAGGCGTTGTTGTTGTATAGGGGCATAGGTTCTGTGGATCAAATGGCAGCCCTCCCCGTTTTGGCGCATACGGCATCGACCTTTTGCCCAAGTTGCTTGGCAATGGCATGATCGAGAGATGGAGATATAGACGACCTCATCATAGTGTCTCCTTTAACTGATTCCATCACGCTAAACTAAACGAGTGCAAGGTCGTCGATCGTGTGCTGTAGTCGTCGTAGACGACTACTGTTACTCTGGCCAGCTTGCAGAGCTTGCTCAACAGCTCAAGCACGCATGCAAGTGGTACCGGTACGGTCGCTCGAGCTAACTACAAAGTGCTCAAGCTCAAACTAATGCTTAGCCGAAGCTGGATATATTTATTTTTTTGAACCAACATCACTGGACGAGTAGCTGAATATATTTATATGTACAGCGTTCTTAGCGTTCCACCATATATATTATATATAAGCTTGCAATTGCACGCCGCCAAAATGAGAAAAATCTTACAATAATGCAAGTGATCGCGTGGCATCCACTATCCGAATCACTTAGCAATAACGGGTTATTAGTAAGCAAGATCGAAGGAACAATTGCTTTGTGACCACGAACCCTTTGCTGAAGCTGCCCATATATAGCTAGACGGCTAGTCAGATATAATAGTGCTATCGATCTCGCGTGATACTTGCGTCGTCTTCCATATTCCCGTACGGATCGCCGCCGGCTATGCATCTTACTGCACGGCTGGACCCAACTCACAACCGCGTGGAAAACAACCGCAACATAACACCCGAAGAACACTAGTATAAAGTAGGGTTTGACATATATATTATGCTTATATATATATGTTAGGTGGAGTGGTACAGGCGAGCAGCTATTTAGAATTCCATGCACTGTGTATTCTCAACACACATCAGTTATGTTTGACAGTAGCGAGTGTACTCTTTCTCTCCACCTCACTCATAAGACTATTCAAGACCAAACTTGGCAACATCTGCATATACTATCTCTGAATTTACACCATGAAGTTTGGTCTTGAAGCATGCACAAGCTAGAAGCCAGCCATGCATTCAGGCATGAGGCATGTTTAATAACTTGCCGCCTCTCGGTGTGTACTGTTATAAACGATGGCGAAAACGACAAAAAGTAAAGAGATCAAACCGCAAGGAGACACGAGATTTAATGTGGAAAACCCCATCAACCCGAGAGGTAAAAACCACGGGCGTCAGCCAGCAAGCAACTTCACTATGATCGGAGTTCGGTTACAAACGCCAACGGCAGCGGCTTACAAAACGTAGAATGAATCGATCTCCAATGGAAAACCCTAATGGAAGTTGGTCTTTATCTTGTGCACAATGAATTTGGATCATCAACCAACAAACTCCACCTTGTGACAAATTTCTTCTTGTAGCATCAACAAAGAACCTTCATCCTGAACACATCAAAAGAAACGAAATATTTCTGGCGCCTAACAGCCTCTTGGGCTAATTAATTATACCAACTAAGCTTGAGCAAAGCTCAAACTTAGCAACAAGAACTGGCTTTGTCAACATATCAGATGGATTATTATGAGTGCTTATCTTGCATATCTTTAGCTTACCCTTTTCGATCTCATCTCGAACATAATGGTACTTGATCTCAATGTGCTTTGTCGTGGCATGGAACATCTGATCTTTAGTAAGATAAATTGCACTTTGACTAGCAGAAAACGGGTTAATGCAAGAATCAACTCTACAAAGCTCATCATACAATCCCTTTAGCCAGATCAACTTTGTATGCTTCAGCAATAGCTATGTACTCTGCCTCAGTAGTAGACAATGCAACAACAAGCTGCAAAACCGCCTTCCAACTCACAGCCCAACTGCCAACAGTAAACACGTAAACTGTGAGTGATCTTCACCTGTCCAAATCACCAGTATAATCTGAATCAACATATCAAATAAGTCTCTTAGCTGTCCTGCTAAATTGCAAACAATGATCTACCGTCCCTCTAAGAAACCTGAAAATCCACTGAACTACCCTCCAGTGTTCTTTACCAAGATTAGGCATATATCTACTAACAATACTCATAGCATAAGATAAATCCGAATGAGAGCAAACCATAGAATATATCAAAGAACCAACAGCACTGTAATACGGAACTTTTGACATGTATTCAATATCCTCATCTGGACTAGCACACTGCTCAACAGACAATTAAAAATGTGGTGCAATAGGAGTACTAACAGGTTGTGCGTCATGCATGTTGAAATGTCGAAGGACCTTTTCAATATAAGCATGTTAACTAAGAAACAATAAACCAACTTTTCTGTCTCTAGTAATTTCCATACCTAGAATTTTCTTAGTCGCGCCAAGGTCTTTCATCTCTCGAACTCACTACTCAACAGTTTCTTCAATGTAGTGATCTCTTTCCTGCTCTTGGCAGCAATCAACATATCATCAACATATAACAGCAAGTATATAGGTGATCCATTAACATGCTTGATGTAAACACAGCTATCATATTTAGATCTCTTAAAGCTATGTGACAATATAAATGAATCAAACCAATGACAGGGAGACTGTTTGAAACCATACAAGGATCTCTTCAACTTACGAACATAATTCTCCTTGCCAGGCACTATGAATCCCTCAATTTGGTCCATATAAATCTCCTCCTCAAGCTCTCCATGTACAAATGCAGTCTTTACATTTAAATGCTCAAGCTCAAGATCATGTGCAGCAACAATACTAAAGAAAGTGTAAATCGAACTGTGCTTAACAATAGGAGAGAACACATCATTATAATCAACACAAGGAACGTGACTGAAGCCTTTAGCAATTAACCTTCCCTTATACTACTCGCTAGGAGATAAACCCTCCTTTCTCTTGTAGATCCACTTGTAGCGAACAGGCTTCTTACGCGTAGGCAAAGGGACAGCATCCCACGTGCAGTTCTTCTCCAAAGACTGTATCTCATCCTGCATAGCTGCAATCCACTTCTCACGGTCACTGCAATCAATGGCTTCAGAATATGTGGTTGGCTCATAACTGCTATCAACCTGTTCAACACAACTCAAAGCATAATAAATCATGTTACACTCCTCAAAAAGATGACGTGGTCATCCACAACCCCTCTTAGACCCCGCTCTGCTCCGGCCTTAGCCTCTCGGCCGGCCTCCGATACGCTTCGTCAGAAGTTGGTCTTTATCTTGTGCACAATGAATTTGGATCATCAATCAACACGTACCGCATGCATGTAACTAATTAACCCAAATGTGTTGGTGCGCAACCCACTAGTAGTAGGGGCTTTCCTATCCACTCCAGCACAATTAGCGCGCGGAGCCGGGCTTTGTATGTGAAACACCAGCTCGTCATTTTCGAAAACCGAGCAAAAATCTCTCACCCAAAAACCACACAGCTGCCACAACCACAAGAGAGAATGCGGCCACAGCTTAAGATCGACGTGAAAGCTAAGATGGCATGGAGCACAAGTCTTTAAGCAGCGTTTGACTGTTTTTTTCATGTTTAAAAAACTAAACCGATACCAGTTGTTTAGCATCTCTGGTTGATAATTGATATAATTATTATGTGCGCGTGGTCAACACATATCATTCAGCAACCAACGTATAACATATGGTTGCACATGCATCCAGCGCATAATTCCCCGTTCAGCATCCCTTGTGGATATGGTACGATCCTTACTAACGGTTTTTTAATACTCCATCTCCATGGACACGTATGTAAAGAAACGATAGAAATGATGAGTACAATCAGTTGTCAGACAAACACACGACAAGATCACTTTAAAAGAACAATATAATCAGCGCACATATGCTTGCATTGGGGAGGAAATTAATTGCACACTCTAAAGAAGGTACATTGGAACAATTGCTTAGGGAGTGTCCATAGTTCACACATGTGAAATATATTATTGCCTCCTCGCATGAATTTTTTATCCATTTTATAGTGTATTGTATGATATTTTTTGCTACTTCTCTCTCCTAACATTATCTCTTCTCACCCACCCACCCAACCTTTCACCAGCAACCCCCACCCCAACACACACATACCCCTACCCCCAACCCCCGTCGGATCCCGCCGCCAGCAAAGCCCTCGCCGGCTCTCCCTCCATGGCCGCAAGTGAGCAACCAGGCTCTCCTTCCATGGCCCCAAGTGAGCAACAGCACCCCCCCCTCCTCCCCTCGGCAGCCCGAAACTCTAATCAAAACCCTAAACTCACCGGAGCAGCTCGTCGGAGTTTTGGAGAAAAAGGTGAGGATGTAGAAGAAAAAATTTATGTGATGAGTCTCTAAATCACGCAAGTGAGGTATAACTTTCTCCATTACTTACACCAAAACGCGTGCCGGATGCTGGTTATCCAGAGCCGTTATTAGTTGCTAGTTGCTACTGCTTCCTGCTAAGAAGGAAGCTCCCTATCACCATACACTGTGCATGATTGAGCTACACTTTTTTTTTTGGGATAATTGATTGGGCTACTCATTCTGCCGCTCCCTTTGGTCAAACAATGGCCTCAATTTTAGGCAGGAAAAGTCAATGCATGCATGTCTGCATGGACGTAAGACAAGCAACGTATACCTAACCAATGTCCGCATGCGAGCCAATCAAGGCCACTCTCTCTGCACTCCTCGCTCGCGGCCTCGCGGGCTCGCCCGTCCACATCGCTCGCGAGCTGTATAAATACCCCTCGACGCCAAGCTTTCCAGCACACAACACAGCTCCATCATCCCAACAAAAGATTCCCAGCACAAAAAACACTCGAGCTATAGTATATAGGCGATCTGCTGATCGAGCTGACCGGAAGGATGGCGAAGCAGCTCAGCGCCGCCGTGCTATCTCTGTGCGTCGTTCTCGCCTTCCTCGCCGGGCAGTCGGCTGCCGGCCGCTACTACTCGGACAAAGTCCAGGACAAGGTGAGGAAGGAAGTGGAGAAGGCCATGGCGTACAACCCCGGCCTCGGCGCCGCCCTCGTCCGCTTGGTGTTCCATGACTGCTGGATCAATGTGAGGAGCCACAATTACTCTCTTCTCTTAGCTTTCTGATATGATATGACATTGATGTTGATGGATATACACATTTTCATCACTATTTTAGGGATGTGATGGATCCGTTCTCCTCGACAAGACCCCCACCGACGGCACCAACACCGAGAAGAATGCCGTCAACAACATCGGCCTTGCCGGCTTCGAGGTCATCGACACCATCAAGCAGAAGGTCGGCGCCGACGCCTCCTGCGCCGACATCCTCGTCTTCGCGGGGCGCGACGCCGCGGACATCCTCAGCGGCGGCAAGATCTTTTACAAGCTCTCCGGCGGCCGCAAGGACGGCGTCGTCTCGTCCGCGGCCGCCGCCGACGCCAACCTCCCCGAGTCCACCTTCGACTTCGCCCAGCTGCAGAACAACTTCGCCGCGCCCGGCCGCGGCTTCACCGTCGAGGAGCTCGTCGTCCTCTCCGGCGCGCACTCCATCGGCGTCGCGCACCTCTCGTCCTACCAGGACCGCCTCGGCGCTGACGCCACGCCCATCGACTCCGACTACCAGTCGGCGCTCAACAAGACGACGCCCCTGGACCTGCTTAAGCAGGGGCAGAACCCGGCGGTGCCCAACAACCCCCGTGACGCGAGCGCGGCGTTCCAGAAGGACGCCGCCTACGACCCCGTGACCCTGGGGGTGAGCCCGAACAGGAACGTCCTGGACAACAGCTACTACCACAACAACCTCGAGAACAAGGTGCTCTTCAAGTCCGACTGGGTGCTGCGCACGGACGGCGTCGCCGCCGGTAAGCTGCAGGAGTACAAGGACAACGCGGCGGAGTGGAACTCCGACTTCGCCGCCGCCATGGCCAAGCTCAGCGGCCTCCCCGCGCAGGGCAAGAATTTGGAGATCAGGAAGAACTGCAGGTTCACCAACAAGCAGTAATACTACTAGATCAAGCTAGCGCTTGCTTCAACGACGGCATGCATGCATGATTACAACCCTATCTTTGGCCCTTCCCTTCAATACATGGATTGATTTTTACGGTCTAGTACTTACAGTGTTGAATTGCACGACAAACTGTTTTGTAGGTCATCTGATGTATTTTTTGTTGGATTAATTGGGCCTTGGGCCATTTAGTCTCAATTAATCTTAAGAATTAAAAGGTCCACAAAATAAATGCTAGGGATTTAATCCCGCATTGAAAGCCAATGAGAATCTTAACTAACTTAAAGGGTGGACCAATGGTGGACCACTTGTGAAGTTGGTAAAAGGAGAAGGGCGTGCCACACGCGCGCGCGCGCTCGCTCGCCGCGCCGGGCCGTGGGCGTGTCGTGTCGAGACGAGACGAGACCGTTGCTGCTCTCTGCCATTCCCAACGCAAGCTTTGCGCGCACACTGTTTGCGTGAGCAGTTGCCTCCGAACCTCGTCCACCTAGCGATCCTGCTCGGGATAGGTGGGCGATAAGGTTTTTGGGGAGCGTACCCGTACGCGCCTGCTCGCTCTTCTGTACGTCTACGGCCTCCGCGTGAACGACTACTTCCCGGAGGCCGTTCGTACTTCACTGCAACGACTCGCCACTGCATCACCTTTGTACGACTACACCGAACAAGGTCCCCCCACGAGTAGCATGTCTATTCCAGGGGATAACGGCGCACCGGTTGACTCCGTCAACCGTCCCGCCTTTGGGTACATACTAAACTCCTTATGTGTAATTTTGTTCGAGTTTTATTTGAGATTTAACTTGAACACATGCACATGCTCTGTTCTCACGGGATCACTTATAATCGTCATGAATTTGTTAATAATTTCTGGAATTAAAATGTACCGAAAATTGCCTAGTTCTCTAACACTCCAAAAACCTTATATTGTTGATAGGCTTTCGGTAACTAGTTTCGCTGCAACGCTCAAACCAAATGTTTTCGATGGTTCAAATTACAAGCGTTGGAAGCAAAGGGTTACGTATTGGTTGACGAGCGATGAGCATCATGCATGTCATACGGGGAAGCCCGAACGGTTTTCTCCGGAGGAGGAGAAGGCTTTCGAGGCGGCCGATAACCTCGTTTCGCGGTGCCATCTAGAGTGTTCTCGCCGAAAACCTTGTGGACACGTACCTTCCGTCGCCAAGTGGCAAAGATATTTGGGATGCGCTTGAGGCTAAGTTTGGGGTTTCGATGCCGGTGGTGAGTCGTATGTCATGGAACGACTCTATGACTACAAAATGGTTGAAGACCGTTCGTGGTAGAGCGAGGCCCATGAGATTCGGGCGCTAGCTAGAGATCTTGAGAATTATAGCAAGGATGCACCATGTAAGTTGCCCGACAAGTTTGTGGCCGGAGGTATTATCTCCAAGTTACCACCTTCTTGGAAGGACTTTGGAACCTCTCTAAAACACAAGAGGCAAGAGTTTGCCGTTGTCGATCTTATCGGCACTCTTGATGTTGAAGAGAAGGCGAGAGCAAAGGACAAGACACATGGTAAAGGGATTGTTGGGTCTTCTAGTGCTAATTTGGTGCGGAAGAAGAACAACAATGCATTCAAAAAGAAAAACAAGCAACATCAAAACCAACCAAAGGCTAAAGCGGACGGCTCGGTTCCAGCGAAAAAGCCGCCAACCGGAAAGTGCTACCGTCGTGGTAGCACGGAACACTTTGTCGCAAAGTGTCCGGATCGCAAGGATAAGAAAGATGGCAAAAGTGCCAACATGGTTATTAGTGAAACCGGTGGAACGTCGGGGTACGGTAATCTTTTACCTACGGTTCTTTTTCGGTATGTCGACCACCCGATTGGTGGATTGATACGGGTGCTAATATTCATGTTTGTGCCGATATTTCCTTGTTTTCCTCTTACCAAAGGCGGAATTTCCTCCTTGTTGATGGGAAACGGATCACATGCGTGTGTTCTTGGTGTTGGTTCGGTCGATCCGAAGCTTACTTCGGGAAAGATCGTTCGATTGAAGAACGTGCGCATGTCCCTACTATCAAGAAGAACTTAGTCGGCGGGTCTCTACTCGTGTAGAGACGGTTTTAAATTAGTCTTTGAATCCAATAAATGTGTAATTTCTAAATTTGGAAGTTTTATTGGAAAAGGTTATGATAGCGGAGGCCCGTTCCGCTTTTCTCCGTCATATGATTGTAATAAAGTTGTGAACCATGTCTCGAATGTTAATGATGAGTCAAATGTTTGGCATTCGCGACTTTGTCATGTTAATTTTGGTTGTATGATGCGTCTTGCAAACTTGAGTTTAATTCCGAAATTTACCTTAGTCAAGAATTCTAAGTGCCATGTGTGCGTTGAATCAAAACAACCTCGCAAGCCTCATTTTTCGGGCCGAGGCGAGAGACTTGGCACCTCTAGAACTAATTCATTCGACCTATGCGAGATGAATGGTGTGTTGACAAAAGGTGGTAAAAAGTTTTTCATGACTCTAATAGACGATTGTACTAGATTTTGCTATATCTATTTGTTGAAGTCTAAAGATGAAGCATTACAATACTTTAAAATCTATAAAGCTGAAGTAGAAAATCAACTTGAGAGAAAGATCAAAAGAATTAGGTCCGATCGTGGTGGAGAGCATTTTTCTAATGTTTTCACTGCGTTCTGTGAGGAACACGGAATAATCCATGAGAGGACGCCTCCCTATTCACCTCAATCAAACGGGGTAGCCGAAAGAAAGAACCGCACTCTAACTGATTTGGTTAACGCCATGTTAGACACAGCGGGACTTTCCAAGGAATGGTGGGGTGAGGCTATATTGACTGCATGTCATGTCCTGAATCGTGTTCCTGTGAAGAACAAAGAGATAACACCATTCGAGGAATGGGAAAAGAAAAGGCTAACACTTTCATACTTACGGACTTGGGGATGTTTGGCCAAAGTGAATGCGCCTATAACCAAGAAACGTAAACTAGGACCTAAAACTGTCGATTGTATCTTTCTTGGTTATGCTCTTCACAGGTGTGGGTTATAGGTTTTTAATATTGAAATCGGGAGTACCCGATATGCATGTTGGCACCATCATGGAATCCGGAGACGCTACATTTTTTGAGAACATTTTTCCTATGAAAGAGATAGATAGCACATGTAGTCATGAATTGTCTATTAATAATGAACTCAAAGAACCTGTTGTTTCGATAGAACACAATGAACAACCACATGAGGAAAATCTTGAGGAGGATGGCAATGAAGCTCTTAGAAAGAGCAAGAGACAGAGGATTGCAAAGTCCTTTGGTGATGATTTCATTGTGTACCTCGTGGATGACACTCCTAGAACCATTGAAGAGGCATATTCCTCTCCGGATGCGTCGACTACCGGAAGGAAGCAGTTCGGAGTGAGATGGACTCTATTATGTCTAATGGTACTTGGGAGGTTGTGGAGCGTCCCTATGGGTGCAAACCTGTAGGATGCAAGTGGGTGTTCAAGAAAAAGCTTAGGCCTGATGGTACTATTGATAAGTACAAGGCAAGGCCGGTGGCTAAAGGCTATACTCAGAAAGAAGGAGAAGATTTTTTCGATACTTACTCACCAGTTGCCCGATTGACCACTATTCGAGTACTACTTTCCTTGGCGACTTCCCATGGTCTTATCGTTCACCGGATGGACGTTAAGACAGCCTTTCCTAAATGGAGAGTTGGAGGAGGAGATCTATATGGATCGGCCGGATGGATTCGTAGTAAAAGGTCAAGAAGGGATGGTGTGTAAATTGGTAAAATCTTTGTATGGTCTCAAGCAAGCTCCTAAGCAATGGCATGAGAAGTTTGACAAAACTCTAACGTCGAGTTGGCTTTGTTGTGAACGAAGTCGACAAATGTGTGTACTATCGCTATGGTGGGGGCGAAGGAGTGATCCTATGTCCGTATGTAGATGACATACCGATATTTGGGACAAGCCTTAATGCGATTAAGGAAGTGAAAGAATTCTTGTCTCAAAGCTTCGAGATGAAAGATTTGGGGGAGGCTGATGTGATTCTAAATATTAAACTAATGAGAGAAGGTGATGGTGGGGTTGTTCTTACACAATCTCATTATGTGGAGAAAATATTGAGTCGTTTTGGTTACAACGACTGCTAGCCAGCTCCAACACCTTATGATGCTAGTAAAATGTTAAGGAAAAACATAAGAATAATGAGAGATCAGCCGAGATACTCCCAAATCATTGGTTCACTAATGTACCTAGCTAGCGCTACTAGACCCGACATCGCATATGCTGTGAGCAAACTGAGTCGATTCGTGTCTAACCCGGGAGATGCTCATTGGGAAGCTCTTGAACGGGTAATGCGCTATCTGAAAGGAACAATGAACTACGCGATTCACTATACTGGGTATCCTAGGGTACTAGAGGGTTATAGTGATTCGAATTGGATCTCTGATGCAGATGAGATTAAAGCCACAAGTGGATATGTGTTTACACTTGGAGGTGGCGCTGTCTCCTGGAAGTCTTGCAAGCAGACCATCTTAACGAGGTCAACTATGGAGGCAGAACTCACTGCATTGGACACCGCCACAGTTGAGGCTGAATGGCTTCGTGAACTCCTTATGGATTTACCGGTAGTTGAAAAACCGATACCGGCAGTCCTCATGAACTGTGATAATCAAACGGTGATTGTCAAGGTGAATAGCTCAAAGGATAACATGAAGTCATCTAGGCATGTAAAGAGGCGGCTGAAATCTGTCAGGAAAATGAGAAACTCCGGAGTGATAGCCTTGGACTACATCCAAACGGCTAAGAATGCGCGAGATCAATTCACAAAGGGTCTTTCACGTAATGTGATAGACAATGCATCCAGGAATTGGGCTTGAGACCCGTCGGCGTTATTCAAGTAGTGGTAACTTTGTCCTATGTGATCGGAGATCCCGTGAATTAGGATAGTGCAACAAACTACTGTTTAACGAGAGAGAAGAGAACCTTTGTAAAGGGCTCATTCCAGGAGAGATGCATTTCTCTTCTAAAATCCGTATGGCGAGGTTGGTGAAAAACCTTAATGTGATCCGAGTGGCTCAAAGAGGAGCAAAGATGTTGGCCTACGAGAACATCTTAAAGGATTGCACCTATATGGGTCTCGATTGCTAGTCACAATCTATGAGATAGGGTGATCTCTAGATACCCATGAAAGGCACGGAGTATGACTTATACGCTCCAACCCGAGGGGATGCTTATAGCGACCTAGTACCGGCAAGGGACTCTAGTCAAACTTGTTTGCACGAAAGCGCCAATTCAAGGCATAGTCCATTGGTCGGTTGTGAATGAGTGTAGCTTTTGTCTCGGGTGGATGTTCAACTTAACGGTCTCCACCATAAAGTCGGTATATCAAAACAAGAGTTGAGAAGAGGATTTTTCTTTGTGTACCTTGAAATTCTTGGTGGGGATTGTTGGATTAATTGGGCCTTGGGCCATTTAGTCTCAATTAATCTTAAGAATTAAAAGGTCCACAAAATAAATGCTAGGGATTTAATCCCGCATTGAAAGCCAATGAGAATCTTAACTAACTTAAAGGGTGGACCAATGGTGGACCACTTGTGAAGTTGGTAAAAGGAGAAGGGCGTGCCACACGCGCGCGCGCGCCGCTCGCCTCGCCTCGCCGCGCGGGCCGGGCCGGGCCGGGCCGTGGGCGTGGGCGTGGGCGTGGGCGTGGCGTGTCGTGTCGTGTCGTGTCGTGTCGTGTCGTGTCGTGACGAGACGAGACGAGACGAGACGAGACGAATACGGCAGTTACAGGTAACCGACGTTGAAATGAGAATTATGGTGGTCAGAAGCGTCCAGGTTCATTCCCTCCTCCTCTCCTCTGCGCCTATATAAGAGGACTCCTTCCTCTGGCACAGATACACACTCTCACACTCAGGTACTCCTGCTTAGGAGACCTCTCTCTTCTCCCTCTGTGTTGCTGCTCTCTGCCATTCCCAACGCAAGCTTTGCGCGCACACTGTTTGCGTGACCTAGCGATCCTGCTCGGGATAGGTGGGCGATAAGGTTTTTGGGGAGCGTACCCGTACGCGCCTGCTCGCTCTTCTGTACGTCTTCGTCCCTGTCCCTGTCCGCGAGAACGACTACTTCCAGTACGACTACATCCTCCGCGAGAACGACTACTTCCAGTACGACTACATCCTCCGCGTGAACGACTACTTCCCGGAGGCCGTTCGTACTTCACTGCAACGACTCGCCACTGCATCACCTTTGTACGACTACACCGAACAAGGTCCCCCCACGAGTAGCATGTCTATTCCAGGGGATAACGGCGCACCGGTTGACTCCGTCAACCGTCCCGCCTTTGGGTACATACTAAACTCCTTATGTGTAATTTTGTTCGAGTTTTATTTGAGATTTAACTTGAACACATGCACATGCTCTGTTCTCACGGGATCACTTATAATCGTCATGAATTTGTTAATAATTTCTGGAATTAAAATGTACCGAAAATTGCCTAGTTCTCTAACATTTTTCGTTAGCTTAGCGAAATAATATAGTCGTCTGAAAATCTGAAATAGCGGTCCTTGGAAACAAAGTCTTCATCTTTGTTTGCCTTTGCCTGTTCACCAGCTAACTCAATCCGCTTTTGAATGTCCTAGTACGTTGGTTGTTCACTCGATCGCTGGCAAAAAAAAACTGTTACAAATAATGTGCTTATCTCGGTTTTCGCTACGGACGCGGTTAACGCACAACCTGTCTTCCTTTTCCTGTCCGAGCGCTCGCCCCGACGGCGGCACGCAGGGCCTGGCCCCCCTAACCCAATGCTCTTCTAGCGAAGAACCTATCAACCTCCTTGCTAAATCACACTTGTTAAGCAAGAATGGCCGGCCACCTTCATGAGATATGACTAATTTATGTTGCATTCTGTAGCTCCAAATGGGAATTAAGATTGTGTTCTCTTGGACATATTCCACTTCAATCCACTATCCCCCCCCCCATCACATCCTCAGCATTTTTTTCAAACACCCAATATCAACTATTCACTATACTTTCATCCATCATATCCTCTTTCACATCACGACCCAATACACTATTCTCTCGTCACAGTTTCACCACTTTTTCCAAATTAAACACCTCAAAAT
This sequence comes from Cenchrus americanus, assembly GCA_947561735.1. Lineage (NCBI taxonomy): Eukaryota > Viridiplantae > Streptophyta > Magnoliopsida > Poales > Poaceae > Cenchrus > Cenchrus americanus. The sequence continues at coordinate 94,022,783 of OX387241.1, read as the reverse complement.
TCCACTATTCCCCACTATTCATCCCATCCAACTCTCCAAATCAAACACACTTAGGCCAAACAGATGCACGGCACCCTCTCGTGCTTCTTTATGAAAAAATTGATGCTGCTCGGCCGCCTTTGGCCAGGCCGCTTTGTGTTATTTTGTGTTGATCGTTGACAACACATGCTTTTTTATCTTTGCATGCCTAATAAAAATGCTAGAACATTAACAATTTGAGAAAGGAGTAGACAACTAGTTTAATTTCTTTTTATACATATGCCATATAATTTGTTAGGAAAAAGTCCAAATTATTACCCTCAAGTATGACCAAGGTTTGGATAACCCCGTAAAGTATTCTTGGTTCATTTCACCCCCTAAACCATACCATTTGGTTAAATTTAACCCTTAACATAATTTATCTTTTTTTATTTCTCCATGCACAAGTGGACTTTTAAGTTCAAAATTTTGCAAGGTGATAGCACAGACAACATAAGGAATGTTAAAAATATATATCTTGAATTTTTTTGTTACTATTTTGATAGGTAGAATATTTAAGACTAAATTTATCATTGAAATACGCAATTTTATAAAAACCAATAATGAAAAAATCATAAAATATTTTTTCTAATATGCATTATGATGTCCACTACCATCTTGCAAAATCTCAAATTAAAATTCAACTTGTGTATCGAGAAACAAAAATGACAAATTGGATGATGGGGTATGTTGAACTAAGTAGCTAACTTTAGGGGTTAAATTGAACCAAAACATAGTTTAGGGGGTTATCTGGACTTTCGCTATACTTGAGGGTAGTAATTTGGACATTTTCCTAATTGTTATTGGTATTGTTCATTTTGGCCCCTCTATCTCTGGATCCTGGCTATGCCCCTGTCACCATGGACCCCTCGTTCTTTTTTCTGGGCGGCATCACCGTTTCTGGGGGTACAAGCTCAACACATGGACCCAATCAGGGGCTCGCGACGCGGAGGGACTGAGGTGTGTGGCGTGTGAGGGATTCCATTAGCCTCCGCGTTGGTACGGTCAACCAAAAAATGTCTCTTGCCTTCACCTCCATCTCCAACCCATCTTCAGTTCTCCACCTCTGCCTGGTCGCCTGATCTCCACCTCCTCCTAGTCGTCCTCCAGTCCCTCCACCTGGTGGCTCTAATCTGCCTCCTGCCACCAAGGATTACGTACAACCACCGTCAAGGATTGCATCTCGCCATGCAAATAATTGAGGAGGTAATGACCATGTGACGTGAGTGGTAGAGGTGCTCGTAGCTACTATCCACCGGTCTGCCCGAAGCTCCGACGAGGTAAAATCGATAGATAGTGGCTACACGAATCCATTTTTGTGTCCTGTTGCTGATTTTAATTGCGACGGATCTGGGTGCAGGGATTACATCACTTTCAATGTTGAGTAGTAAAAACATATCCCTAATGCCTTCTGTATCCGTTTTTGACACAGTCCATTGATTCTTGGTCGGTGAGCGCGATTCGTTGTGGCCGCCCTATTCCTCGTTCTCGATCTGAGTTGGTGCCTTGGTTCGGGTCTGGATTCCCACAATCTGTACTACACTCAGTTCCGGAAGCGGTCCCACGGCGCCATGGATGCATCCTCCAAGCTCCTCCTCGAGGAGATGAAGAAGATGGGCGACCGCATCGACAAACGCCTCGACAGTCTCGACAGCCGTCTCGGGAACCTGGAGAAGCGCGGGGACAACGACGGCAACCGATTCAAGCAAATCGAGGACAAGGCGGAGGAAATCGCATCCTGGAAGGATGGGGTCGATTCGTCCGTCGCGGATCTCATCAGCAAGCTCGACTCTGTTGAGATCCTCGTCGGCAAGGTCGGCGTCATCAACAAGGAGGGCGAGCTCGACGCTCTTAAGGCGCAGGTGTCCAACCTCAACACCAAGCTCGATCGAGTGGCTTCCGAGCACGCAGGACCTGCGTCAGGCATCTTGCCCACGCCGGAGATGGCCGCGGCGACTCCACCTGCCGGCAACTCGGCCATCGGCCCTGATGGGCACCGCTTCGACAAGCACCTCCAGGAGAACGGGTATGGGTCCGTCATGGCCTATACTCACCTCCCGGTCAAGGGTACGTCCCCTGATCCGCCGTACTTCGTTGCTCCAGATGCTCGTCCATATGGTTCTCATAGGTTCCAAGGTTCTAGTGGCTCTGCTATGTTGAACACGTCTGGCAGATGGCCTAAATTACCTTTCCCTAAGTTTGAGGGTGAAAATCCAAAATTATGGCAATCGCATTGTGAGAACTACTTTGACATGTCTGGGGTAGATAAATCCAATTGGGTTCGCATTTCTACCATGTACTTCGATGGCCCTGCTGCTAGATGGTTACAGTCGGTTGAGAGTAGAGCTAAATTTCTTAGTTGGCATGATTTCTGTAAAATGGTGCATGATAGGTTTGGCAGAGATCAGCATGAAATCTTGAAATCTTGATTAGGCAACTTTTTCATATCAAGCAATCTAGTTCTGTTGCTGATTATGTTGAACAGTTTGTCCAGTTAGTAGATCAACTGTCAGCCTACACTTCTAGCACTGATCCTTTATACTATACTTTGAGGTTCATTGATGGTCTTAGGGAAGATATTAGATCTATTGTTCTTGTTCAAAGGCCACAAGATCTGGATACTGCTTGTGTGCTCGCTGCTTTGCAGGAAGAAGCTGGTGAATCCTATAAACGCAGAGACTACAAGAAGTTGGAGTCTGGCTACCACTCCAAGCAAGTTTTCAAGGGTCCATTGCCTTTGCCTGCGCCGCCGCTTCGAGATAAGCAACCCACATTATCTGCTGTACCTGACAGCCGCCCTCATGATGCGCCCAAGACTAGTTATTCTGTTGATGCCAAGGCATCGGCTCTGCGTGCCTATCGTCGCGCTATGGGCTTGTGTTATGAGTGTAATGAAAAGTGGAGCAAGGACCACAAATGCTCCCCAGTGGTTCAACTGCATGCAGTTCAGGAACTTTGGGAACTTTTTCAGTTGGAGGATGATGGGGTTGATCAGTCATTAGCCGGTGATAGTTCTGAGCAATTGTTTCTTGCTATTTCTAAGGCAGCATTACATGGTGTTGAAGCTTCTCGCACAGTGAAGTTTTTGGGCTCTATTCAACATCAACCAGTAACTATTCTTGTCGATTCCGGCAGTTCAAGTTCCTTCATTAGTACCACTTTAGCTGCCAAGCTTTCTGGTGTTCTGCCTTTACAGGATAACTTATCTGTCCAAGTGGCTGGCGGGGGCACCTTGTCATGTAACTCTATGATACCTCAAGCTATATGGTTCATTGGTGATCTGGCATTTCAGTCTGATCTCAGGGTTTTACCACTGACTGCTTATGATGTTATTATTGGTATGGAAATTCCCTATGGTAATCAATTGGTCAAGCTTCAGGGCGTGGTGCCTGCTATACCAGAGGAGATCTTGGTTCAGTTATGCATGATTTCTCCACAGGCCACTCATTCTTCTACAGTTCAGTTATTGCCGGCTGAAATTCAGTCCCTCATCGACCAGTTTGGCATTTTATTTGAAGAACCTCAAGGTCTACCTCCTTCTCGCGCCTGCGATCATGCGATCCCTCTCATTCCCGGTGCCAGGCCAGTTAACATTCGTCCCTACCGCTACCCCCCTGCTATGAAAACTGAGATCGAGAAACAGATCACTGAGATGTTAGCTCAGGGGCTTATCAGCCGAGTGCTAGTTTGTTCTCATCTCCTGTGCTGCTTGTTAAAAAGAAAGATGGCACCTACCGTTTCTGTGTGGATTTCCGCCATCTTAATGCTCTCACCTTGAAGTCCAAGTTTCCCGTGCCTGTTTTTGACCAGTTAATGGATGAGCTCTCCAACGCTTCTTGGTTTTCATGTCTTGACCTGAGAGCCGGATTTCATCAGATATTGCTCAAGGCGGGTGATGAGTATAAGACGGCCTTTCAAACTCATTTCGGCTAATTTGAGTTCCGAGTCATGGCTTTCGGCCTCACTGGTGCTCCGGGCACATTTCAGGGTGCGATGAACGTTACACTGGCTCCAGGGTTGCGGAAATTTGTTATTGTCTTCTTCGACGATATTCTAATCTATAGCCAGTCTTATGAAGACCACCTGATCCATGCATAATAGCGCCTTGGGTGGTCATTCCGGCTTTCCAGTGACTTATGGCAAATTGAAGCAATTCTTCTACTGGCCTGGAATGAAAACTGCAGTTCAACGTTATGTACAGTCTTGTTCCACATGCCAACAGGCCAAACCAGATCGCTCCCGCTACCCTGGGCTACTACAACCGTTACCTGTACCTGAAGGAGCATGGGAAATGGTTTCGCTGGACTTTGTCGAGGGCCTTCCTCAATCGGGTCAATTCAATTGCATACTTGTAGTGGTCGATAAATTTTCCAAGTTTGCTCACTTCGTACCTCTCAAACACCCATTCACAGCCCTGTCGGTGGCCAAGTCTTACATGAACAACATTTATAAGCTTCATGGCATGCCACTTTCTCTGATATCAGATCGTGACAGAGTCTTTACTAGTAATCTGTGGAAGGAATTGTTCGGGTTGTCTGGCGTCACACTTCGCATGAGTTCGGCCTATCATCCACAGACGGATGGCCAAACTGAGCGTGTTAATCAGTGCTTGGAGACTTATCTTTGTTGCTTCGTCCATGCCTGCCCAACCAAGTGGATCAATTGGCTACCCCTCGCGGAATTCTGGTATAACACTTGTAAGCATTCGGCTCTTGGTCGCTCTCCATTTGAGGTGCTGTATGGCAGGCCACCACGTCATTTCGGTATCCAGTCAGCTGTGGCCTGCTCTGTATCTGATCTGAACACATGGCTGAAAGAGCGTGAGACAATGCAAGCTTTAGTCAAACAACATTTGTGAGGACCATGTGTCGTTCGAGGACCGGTGGATGGTCGCTTCCTTGTGTGATGAGTGATTGCCAACGTTGTGTGGACTGATTCTTGGCTAAGTATTGCAGGTGCAGGTTGCGGCTTGACTCGTGTTGGTGCAGGTGAAGAACAAGCGCGAAAGGTCGTCGCCGGTGAGGCCTCCAGGTGTGGAGAAGACAAGTAGGCTTCGTTCGAGGGACCCGGTGGCCAGCGGGGTCAAGTGCGGGCCGCATGGTGGCATGAACGAGCAAGATGAAGTCGTGGACGGTTTCTTGGTTGAGCCTCAAAACCAAGGTCGAGCCGGGACTACGTAGGAGCCAAGTCATGAGTGGAGATTGGCGGAGGCTACACCGAGTTCGCGGGGTTTCCGGTGGTTCACCGAGAAAACCACCGGGTTCCTTGGTTGATCCACAAAGCCAAGACCGGAGAACCGAAGACGGAGGTGCGGCGGCACCGCACCGGTCCGACCGGTGGGTCCGACCCCGTCCGCCCGGTGGGGACCGGTCGGCCGGTGAGGAGCACCGGTCTAGCCGGTGTGCGACGACGCAGTCCGGAATCTTCGAAGCGGAGGACACGCGTCGGGATCGCATGGCTTGCGTCGAGGCTACGCGAGGTGCGGTTGCGGGCATCCGTCCGATGGTGAAGACATGAAGACTTCCAAATCCGCCCTTGAGGGGCTTGTATCCCTAGTTAGTAGAGAAGGGTATTTTGGACATTCGGTTGCCTCCATATAACCCAAGAGGTGAGAGGATGGCAGCCAACTCTTGGAACCCTAGCTCATTAGTTTTCCTATTTTCCACCTATTTTCTCTAGGTTTTCCTTAGGACTAGCAAGAGAGCTTCACGGAGAGATCTTGTAGAGAGGGACGGATGATCGGGTGGCTTGCTAGACCTTGTACGAATCTTTGTTTCATGTATAGATGATTCGGCGTGGTTCCTCAAGGTTTGGATGTGTTTTTCCCCGGTTGTTCTTGGTGGTGATTTTCGGAGCCCTCTCTTCGTGATTTCTTTGGGGTGTTTTCGGGGCTTTTCTCTTGGGGATTTGATGGGGGAAATTTGTGGGAACCCTTCGTGGTTCTTTGGGCTGTGATTCCCCTCCCAAATCCGTGAGTAAAAGTGCTCGATTTTGGGGTTTTCTTGAGTTCTTGGGTTGGAAGTACTTTCGGCGGGATTTCTTCGATTCCTCCTTTTTGGACGAGATTTGGTGGGATTAAACTTGGCTATGGACTCCTCATGAGGTGTTCCTGATATCCCCAAAGTCTTGTCCAAGTCCGTGGAGCGATTCGGGAGATCGAGGTTTGGATTTGGGGGAGTTGACCCGCGGGTGCTGTTCATCCCGAGCTGCCCAGGCTACACCGGTCTGGCCGGTTCTCTTGACCGGTCTGACCGGTGCGAGCCCTTGTGGGTTTCTTGCTCGGGTGAACGTCTTGGTGTGTTTGTTGTTGTCCCGTGTTGCTGCTGTTTTGAGTTTGGGTCCGTTTGGTGGTCGGTTGGCCTGTTTGGTGCCTTGGGGGCTTTCAGGCTGCCATCGGTCTGACCGGTGTGTCTCACCGGTCTGACCGGTGTAGAGCCACTTAGTGAAAGTTGCTCAGTTTCACCAGCAGGGACCGGTCGCGACCGGGTGGTGCTCACCGGTCTGACCGGTGTGGGTCTGTAGACTCGGGGTTTGTTTTTCCGCTGCGTTCTCGAGTCGGAAGGCTGTGTGTGTTGGTTCCTAGGTCCAGGTGGCACTCCAGTGGCTACGTGGGCTTGACCAACTTGGGTAGTGAGTCGGAGACGTGTGTTGGAAGCCGTGTTCGTCTTGTTGGAGTTTTCATCTCCTTCGAGAAGAATTTTTATCGGCTCCCATTCACTCCCCCCCCCCTCTGCGGTTCGCCGTATCGGTCCTTCAAGTGGTATCAGAGCCGGTTCGGGTCTTTGTTGACTCTAACCAGTCTAAGATCCAAGGATGGCGTACCAGGAAAGGGGTTCGGGTCCTCCACACTTCGATGGCAAGAACTACCAGATGCGGAGCAAGCGGATGGGTGCGTTCCTCCGCGGAAAGGCTCAGCTGCTTTGGGATGTCACGGTGGACATAGGCTATGTCCAGCCGATGGATTTCCTTGCTCCAGGGTCGAGGGACAGATTCGACGCCAACAATAAGGCGGTCGACTACTTGTTTCGTGCTTTGTGTCGGCCCCGAGTTCGATCGGGTGCACACCGAGCACTTGGCTTGTAGGATTTGGGCGGTGTTGAAGGAGGCTCATGTTGGGAACGCCCGAGTTCGAGCACGGTTGTATGCGACCTACGGAGAGAGTACGAGAACTTCACTCATCTCCCCGGTGAGTCCATCGATGCCTTGTTTCGAGAGGTTCACGGTGGTGGTGAACAACATGAGGGCCAATGTGGACGTGCTCCCGTACGATGATCATGATAGAGCGGTCAAGCTCTTACACTCTTTGGATCGTACGATATGGGGCGGAAAGTTCGAGGCCATAGTCGAGTCGGAGAGGTATGATACTCTGACGGTGAACGAGCTGTTCTCGAAGCTCAAGTCGGCTGAGGTGGATAGGGGCATGACTGCCAAGCTCGAGGGACCGACTGATTCCCATAGTCTTGCCCTCGTTGGTGGTTCCAAAGGAAAAACTAACTCTAACCCATCCACCAGGATGTTCTCATTTCCTCCTTGATGTCTATGCCAGATGAGGAGTTTGATGACCTTGGAGAGGACGAGCTGGCGCTGTTGACGAGGCGGTTCAAGAAGCTGCACGAGAACCGCGTGAACATGAGGAGGAACACGAGGACTTGCTTCCAGTGCGGCAAGCCGGGACACTTCGTCGCCGACTGCCCGGAGAAGGCCGAGAACAAGGACAGCTACAAGCACAAGCCGAGGATGAACGATGGCAAGTACCGTTCGAGGCGCGACCACAAGAGCAAGCACAAGAACAAGTACAAGGACGAGCGACGATCGAGGAAGAAGGAGGGCCGAGGCAAGGCCCGAGCGATGGTTGGAGCGAGCGACGTCGACTCCGGTTCCGCGTACTCCACCTCGAGCTCGAGCAGGCGGTGAAGACGAGGGAGATCGCCGCAAGAACAAGAAGTCGTCCAAGAACCCGAGCGGGGCCGAGCTACTTCGCGAGAGATGGCTTCGCACCATGGCGTTGAGCTCCGGCAGCAAGAAGAGCACACGGAGCGACTCGGACTGCGAGTCCGACGACGAGGTGCGTGATGAACTTCCCTTCTTGCGCCGGGAGAATGAGAGGCTTGGCTCTTTGCTTGATAACCGTGATGACATGCTTAGAGAGGCCAAGAAAATGAGGAAAGAGCTTAGGGCTTCACTCGAGGATGCTAGGACTAGAGTGGGCCGAGCTAGAGACACGGGTGCTTGATAGCAAGCTTGAGATTGATTCGCTTAAGGCTAGCCCTGTTGTTTCGATGAGAATGATTGTGCCTTGATTGCTCCATATTCCTTGTTGATCTTGCTTTGTTTAAGGAGAAGCATGCCTCCAAGTGTGAGGAACTAGATGTGCTTAGGGTTGAAGTGGCCGAGCTTAAGTCTAGACCTCGCTTTGCTAGGTGCTTGCACTTCTTGCCCCGTTTTGCATGCTAAGATTGATGAGATGCATGCTTACACTAGTTCGCTCGAGGCTAAATTGAAGGAACCCATGCCTACATCTTGCTCTACCCGTGAAATGCATGCATTGAAAAATTTGGAGCTTGCACATTATGTTGACCGTTTGCAGGATGAGAATGATGATTTGAGGAAGTTGATGGGGTGGTTGTCCGGTCACGAGCCTCAGTTGAGGATGATGATCGAGGCCTTTAAGAGGCAAGATGGTGAGGGGCTTGGAGCAAACAAGGTTGGTGAGGGAAGTGGAGAGAATATCCCTGAGCCACCAAAAACCCACCACAAAAATGATTTCCCCCCAAAACCTAACCATCTAAGGAACCGACTAGACACAACCCCAGCTCCACCCGTGTTTCCTACACCCACAAATGACCTACAAAAGCCTATCAAGTTTGTGAGCACTTCGGGGAAAGTGTTCTTTGGGAAGGAGAGTGAGAAGGCTAGTGGTGAGAAACCGGTGGAGGGTTTGAGTGGAGAGAAACCAAGTGAGCGACCACATCCCAAGCCAAAGCCTAAGCTTGTGAGGTTCCATTGTGGCTATTGTGGGAGAGATGGCCATATGGAGGAGTTTTGCTTCAAGAGGAAGCGAGAGGAGAGAATGAAGAAGGAGTGGGCTAACAAGGACAAGTACCACCTTTCCGATGGTGTACTTGAGCCTCGTATGCAGATGCCCAGGGGCAAGGCGATTGTGAGGACAGTTCGGGCTTGGGGAGAGAAGAAGGCTGCGAGGTGGTCGTTGCTGTCCGAGTCACACCGGTCGAGCCGGTGTGGGGCACCGGTCGGACCGGGTGCGGGCACAGACGAGACGGTACCGTTTGGGTTTCGAGCTCGTACAGGTGCGAGAGTTGCTTCTGGAGGTCGTGGTTCTGGTGGTTGGGCTGGAAAGGGTATAGGTGGTCAGTTTGCTAGGCGTTCTCCTCCTCGTGCTCAATACGGGGATCGGAGGAGTCGTGGCTTTGAGTTGGAGAGGAAGGACGTTCCACGGGCTTTCTTGCGTGGATTTGGTCCTCCTCCGGGCGAGAGGGGTGGTTCCCTCAGGGTGGTTACCGTGGTGGTGTTCGTGGAGGTAGTTTTGGTAGGAGAGATGCTTTGGTTGGTGCTAACCCCACTTTCGAGCAAATGGCTCGGCCGGTTTTCCTCTTTTGGTACTAACCCCGATCTTTGAGTCGTTTGTTCGCTCACGTGCCTATTTTTGAATTTCGGGTGGGAGACTTGAAGAACATTTGGTTGATTGACTCCGGTTGTTCGAGGCATATGACCGGAGACAGGGGGTGGTTCTCAAGTCTCGTCCGGTGGTGACGAAGAGGTACATCACCTTTGGGGACAATGGGCGTGGGCGTGTGCTTTCGAAGGTGAGATCAAAGTGAGTGACAAGATCACTGCGAGGCGTGTTGCTCTTGTTCAATCGCCGGGGTACAATTTGCTTTCGGTGTCCCGGTTGTTGGATGAGGGCTTTGAGGTGTTGTTTCGGCCGGGTGGTTCTCGGATTGTGGACTCTCGAGGGGACCTTGTCCGTATGGTCGTTCCCGAGGGTCGGGTGTTTCGTGCTGATTTTTCTCGGTCTTCGGGTGTGGAGCGTTGTTTCTTGGGTGGTTCTTCGAGTGAGTTGTGGAAGTGGCATAGGAAGTTGGGTCACTTGAGCTTTGACCTTTTGTCTCGCTTGAGTAAACTCAATTTGGTCCGAGGATTGCCACGTTTGAGGCTTGAGAAAGAGTTGGTTGGTGCTCCGTGTAGGCATGCCAAGATGGTGGCCTCTTCTCACCCGCCTCTCACCGATGTGATGACTGAGCGTCCATGCGAGCTGCTCCATATGGACCTTGTTGGCCCAGCTCGTGTGCGATCTACGGGTGGGAAGTGGTATGTCCTTGTTGTGGTGGACGACTATTCTCGGTATGCGTGGGTGTTCTTTCTCGAGGATAAGGGGGAGACGTTTGGTTTTGTTCGAGATCTAGTCTTGAGGTTGAGGAACGAGAGGCACGGAGATGCCATACGAGCTATCCGCAGTGATAATGGCACGGAATTCAGGAACTCTCGTTTTGAAACCTTTTGCCATGATTTGGGTCTTGAGCACCAGTTTTCGAGTCCGTATATGCCTCCCCAGAATGGTGTTGTGGAAAGGAAGAACAGGACCTTGTGCGAGATGGCTCGGACGATGCTTGATGAGCATAGGACTCCGAGGAGGTATTGGGCTGAGGCGGTGAATACCGCGTGCTATGTGTCGAACGGGGATATACCTCGAGTGCACAATAAGAAGACATCCTATGAGTTGATGCATGGTCGCACACCCAAGGTGAGTCACTTCCATGTCTTTGGTTGCAAGTGTTTCATTCGAAGAAAGGCGGGAAGTTGGATAAGTTTGAGGCTAGGTCTCGTCGATGGCATTTTCTTTGGTTATGCATCTCATTCTAGAGCATATCGTGTGCTCAATCTTGAAACTAACCAAATCTTGGAGACTTGCGAGGTAACCTTCGACGAGACAGAGCCACGTAGTCAGCTTGTCTTTGAGTGTGCAGGTGATGATGAGCTTGGCGAGGAGATCTTTCAGGAGGAGCATGAACATGGTGATGATGAAGATGGCGGTGTGGTGCCCCCGGCTGAACATGTACCCACTACTTCGACTACGATGATGGATGGACCCTCTGCTACACCTACGACGACAAATCAAGAACGAGGAGAAGCTGATGTTGAGGGGGAGGTAGCTTCGAGGCGAGAACCTCCCCGGCGAGTTCAGGTGGATCACCCAGCTTCGAGGATCATCGGCGACATGAATGAACGCACTATCTGATCACAATTGGGTTAACTCGATGCATGAGGAGTTGGAGAACTTTGAGAGGAATCAGGTGTGGGAGTTGGTTGACCCTCCCCCAGGGTGTAAGCCGATTGGTACCAAGTGGGTGTGGAAAACAAAGAGGGAGAGAAGGGTGAGGTTGTGAGGAACAAGTCGAGACTTGTTGCCCAGGGGTTCAGTCAGAAGGAGGGGATCGACTACGAGGAGACCTTTGCTCCCGTAGCCCGTTTGGAGGCGATTAGGATCCTTCTAGCCTTTTCTGAGGCTAAAGGGTTCAAGTTGCACCAAATGGATGTGAAGAGTGCTTTTCTGAATGGTGTGTTGGAGGAAGAAGTGTATGTGAGGCAGCCTCCGGGGTTTGAGAGTGAGAAGTACCCCCACCGGGTGTACAAGTTGAGGAAGGCGCCGTATGGGTTGAAGCGAGCGCCTAGAGCTTGGTATGGCGGGTTGAGGGGGTTCTTGTTTGAGAGAGGTTTTGAGATGGGGAAGGTCGATCGGACCTTGTTTTTGCCGAGGCAGGGGCGAGAGATATCCCGATTGTGCTTTGGTGTACGTGGATGATATTGTCTTTGGTGGCTCGTCTAACTCTCTTGTTGCAAGGTTTGCGGATGATATGAGCGGGGAGTTCGAGATGAGCATGATGGGTGAGTTGCGGTTCTTCCTCGGGCTACAAATCAAGCAATCAAAGGAAGGAACATTTGTGCACCAGGCTAAGTACACCAAGGACATTGTGAGGAAGTTCAAGATGGAGGACTCCAAGGCTATGATGACACCGATGAGTACGACTACAGCTCTTGATGCGGACGAGGAAGGTGAACACGTGGATCAGAAGGAGTACCAGAGCATGATCGGGTCACTCCTCTACTTGACGGCGACGAGGCTGGACATACAGTTCTCGGTGTGTCTGTGCGCTCGTTTTCAAGCGTCTCCGAGGACTTCGCATTGGCAAGCAGTGAAGCGAATTTTCAGGTATTTGCGTCACACTCCCGACTTCGGCCTTTGGTACTCCGCGTCCTCTTCTTTGGCGCTTCATGGTTTTTCAGACGCGGATTGTGCCGGGTGTCGGTTGGATAGGAAGTCCACTTCTGGGACTTGCCAGTTTTTGGGTTCTTCTTTGGTGTCTTGGTCTTCCCGTAAGCAGTCGAGTGTTGCTCAATCCACGACCGAGGCCGAGTATGTTGCCGCTGCTAGTTGTTGCTCTCAGCTCCTTTGGATCACCTACACCATGAGTGACTTTGGTGAGGAGTATACCCATGTCCCACTTCAATGTGATAGCACCAGTGCCATAAGCGTTGCAAAGAACTCAGTGCTCCATTCCAAAACCAAGCACATAGAAGTGAGGTACCATTTTCTGAGAGACAATGTCGAGAAAGGAAAGATATCTTTGATCCATGTACCCACACATGACCAACTAGCCGATATTTTCACCAAACCCCTAGATCAAGCAACTTTCACTCGTTTGCGGGGGGAACTTGGTGTGTGTTTGATTTCTTGAGTTGGGTGTGTGGGAGCTCTCTTTTGCCGGTGGTGTCGAGCCCGTTTTGCCTCCCCTCGAGGAGCCGGTTTGTAGCATATGTATAGCTTTCCTTTGTGCATTCCTTGCATTTGGCATGGCATATGTAACATGATGTATAGGCATCCTTGTATCTTAGATTGCATGCATTTTGTATCATATGCATTGGTTAGGAAAAGCTTCTCTCATATACATTGTTCACCATGGAATGAGATATATGTCTTTGTGAGCTTGTTTGGTATGCTATGGTTAGTTTGGCTTAGCTCTTGATGATCTTGATGAATAATCCATGGTTGATAGCTATGCTTTTGAAAAATGTCACATGTATGCTCTCTCATGTGTAAATGCCTTTACATGCTCTTGACATGTTTTTGTGGCCTTGCTATGCTTAATTTGTGGTTGGATGGCTAGTTTATTGATCATATGGGGCCAAAGGCTCATTTGCCATCATGAATGTTTAGCCCTCTAGATTTATCTTGTGGAGGAGCATAAGTTCCTTTTTGTCGCAAAGACATTTCATGTACCATTTACAAATCTGAAAATGAAATGAAAAATGCTTGGAAAATATGCTCCCATGTCACATGTGCTGAATTTAATTTGCTTTGGGTGCTAAACCGTTGCATGATGCCTACCAATGAGAAGTCTCATACATAGAAGTAGGCACATGGCTCGGTGGCTTTGACATGACATGAGGTGCTTGTGGGTGTTTGTGATGGTCTTATGGTTAGAATAGCTGTCCTAGCATGAAGTTTGTGTGGCTTTGCCATTTTGATATGCTTTGATCATGTTTAGGACTTTGCTCATGAGAGGCAAGTTTTTCGCAAAATTGCCAAAATCCATCTTAGCTTCGTCCAATGGTTGTGAAACTTGGTGATCATGTAGTTGAGATCGATACGAAGCCGTAGAGTACCTAACTTGCTCATTTGGACATGTGTAGCATTCTTTGTTGAATATTGTCTATTTGAGAAGCTCTAGGTTGCATTTTTTGCATTTTTGGCTTGATTCATGCATTGCCAACAAGGGGGAGAAGTTTGAGCTTGAGATGGCTTCTTTGGACGTGTTTGGAAGGTTTTCAGGTGGTTTCGAGCCATTTCTGGGCTCTGTTGTGCACCGGTCTGACCGGTCAGGGTCACCGGTCTGACCGGTGTGAGTGCTGGTCCTGTACATATGTTAGGCACCGGTCTGACCGGTGGTGATGACCGGTCTGACCGGTGTGAGCTGAAAGTAATGCAGCTGTCCTGTTTTCAAGTGGTTTGCATGCATTCGTCCAGGGGGAGTTGCATTGGTTCAGGGGGAGCTTGCATGTGTGCAGGGGGAGCTCTTTGTGGTTTTTCGAGCTTTGTTTCGGTGGTTTGCGCTCTTTTCTTGAGCTTTGTTTTGTCTCGGATGTGTCGAGCCGTTGCCCTTGCCTAAGGGGTTCGAGACTTGTCTTCTTCAAGTGATCTTGCTCTTTGCCTTTGGTTGGCTTTCGATCGCTTGTCGGAGTTTCTTTTTGTTCGTTTCTTTTCGTTTTCTTTTCTCTCTTGTTACTTTCGTGTGGGTGTTGTCAATGCACTCATCAAGGGGGAGATTGAGGACCATGTGTGGTTCGAGGACCGGTGGATGGTCGCTTCCTTGTGTGATGAGTGATTGACAACGTTGTGTGGACTGATTCTTGGCTAAGTATTGCAGGTGTAGGTTGCGGCTTGACTGGTGTTGGTGCAAGTGAAGATCAAGTGCGAAAGGTCGTCGCTGGTGAGGCCTCCAGGTGTGGAGAAGACAAGTAGGATTCGTTCGAGGGACCCGGTGGCCAGCGGGGTCAAGTGCGGGCCGCATGGTGGCATGAACAACAAGATGAAGTCATGGACGGTTTCTTGGTTGAGCCTCAAAACCAAGGTCGAGCAGGGACTACGTAGGAGCCAAGTCATGAGTGGAAATTGGCGGAGGCTACACCGAGTTCGCGGGGTTTCCGGTGGTTCACCAGAAAACCACTGGGTTCCTTGGTTGATCCACAAAGCCAAGACCGGAGAACCGAAGACGGAGGTGCGGCGGCACGGACCGGTCCCCGACCGGTGGGTCGGACCGGTCCGGCGGTGGGGACCGGTCGGCCGACCGGTGCGGAGCACCGGTCCCGACCGGTGTGCGACGACGCAGTCCGGAATCTTCGAAGCGGAGGACACGCGTCGGGATCGCATGGCTTGCGTCGAGGCTACGCGGGGGTGCGGTTGCGGGGCATCCGTCCGATGGTGAAGACATGAAGACTTCCAAATCCGCCCTTGAGGGGCTTGTATCCCTAGTTAGTAGAGAAGGGTATTTTGGACATTCGGTTGCCTCCATATAACCCAAGAGGTGAGAGGATGGCAGCCAACTCTTGGAACCCTAGCTCATTAGTTTTCCTATTTTCCACCTATTTTCTCTAGGTTTTCCTTAGGACTAGCAAGAGAGCTTCACGGAGAGATCTTGTAGAGAGGGACGGATGATCGGGCGGCTTGCTAGATCTTGTACGAATCTTTGTTTCATGTATAGATGATTCGGCGTGGTTCCTCAAGGTTTGGATGTGTTTTTCCCCGGTTGTTCTTGGTGGTGATTTTCGGAGCCCTCTCTTCGTGATTTCTTTGGGGTGTTTTTGGGGCTTTTCTCTTGGGGATTTGATGGGGGAAATTTGTGGGAACCCTTCGTGGTTCTTTGGGCTGTGATTCCCGTCCCAAATTCGTGAGTAAAAGTGCTCGATTTTGGGGTTTTCTTGAGTTCTTGAGTTGGAAGTACTTTCGGCGGGATTTCTTCGATTCCTCCTTTTTGGACGAGATTTGGTGGGATTAAACTTGTCTATGGACTCCTCATGAGGTGTTCCTGATATCCCCAAAGTCTTGTTCAAGTCCGTGGAGCGATTCGGGAGATCGAGGTTGGGATTTGGGGGAGTTGACCCACGGGTGCTGTTCATCCCGAGCGGCCCAGGCAACACCGGTCTGACCGGTGCTCTTGACCGGTCTGACCGGTGCGAGCCCTTGTGGGTTTCTTGCTCGGGTGAACGTCTTGGTGTGTTCGTTGTTGTCCCGTGTTGCTGCTGTTTCGAGTTTGGGTCCGTTTGGTGGTCGGTTGGCCTGCTTGGTGCCTTGGGGGCTTTCGGTGCCATCGGTCCGACCGGTGTGTCTCACCGGTCGACCGGTGTAGAGCCACTTAGTGAAAGTTGCTCGGTTTCACCGGCGGGGACCGGTCGACCGGTGGTGCTCACCGGTCCGACCGTGTGGGTCCGTAGACTCGGGGTTTGTTTTTCCGCCGTGCGTTCTCGAGTCGGAAGGCTGTGTGTGTTGGTTCCTAGGTCCAGTGGCACTCCAGTGGCTACGTGGGCTTGACCAACTTGGGTAGTGAGTCGGAGACGTGTGTTGGAAGCCGTGTTCGTCTTGTTGGAGTTTTCATCTCCTTCGAGAAGAATTTTTATCGGCTCCCATTCACTCCCCCCCCTCTCTGGTTCGCCGTATCGGTCCTTCAATTTGTTTCGTGCTCAAGACCGGATGAAGCGTCAGGCTGACAAAGGGCGTTCTGAGAGGGAGTTTCAAGTTGGTGATCAAGTTTATCTCAAGTTGCAGCCTTATGTCCAATCATCTCTTGCTGCTCGCGCTAACCAGAAGCTTTCCTTCAAGTTCTTTGGACCCTTTCCGGTGTTAGCAAAGATTGGTGTTGTGGCGTATAAACTGAAGCTGCCTCCGTCGTCTTCTATTCATCCAGTTTTCCATGTGTCCCAGTTGAAGAAGGCTGTCGGCGACCAACCTGTTTCTGCTGACCTTCCGGGTGATGATGTCATGTTTCAGGTACCTGAACAAATCCTGGAGCGTCGAATGACAACAGGTGATCGTCCGGTTGTTCAAGGACTAATCAAATGGACGGGTATGCCTTCGAGCCTTGCTACTTGGGAGGATCTGGAAGCTCTACGGCGTTGTTTTCCTCATGCGTCGACTTGGGGTCAAGTCGAGTCTCAAGAGGGGGAGAATGTCAGCAACCCGGCTGACCAGTCGAACCAACCTTTCAGCCCAAGACCGAAGCGAGTTACCAAGCCCAATTCGTTTGTAAGCGGCCCAGAGTGGGGCAAGTAGGAAGAGGCAGTATATGTATCGAGAGGAGTTGAGAGGAATGCTTAGGCAAGATGTAACAGACTATTCTATCTGAATCAATCTACCTCTTCCCCTTCCTGACCCGTTCTTCTTCCTCTCGTCTCCTCCCTTCCCCACCTCCGATCTGGGAACTCCGGTGTTAACATGATGCCATCTGCCACACCGTAGCTGTAGCAGACATGTCCAACGAAGCTCTGGCGTACCCTACTTGTGGTCACGTAATTACTTTTGTCTCGGTAGTAAGGGCACCCGCAATGATTATAGAGAGCAACTATCTACAACTTGAGACACATCATCTATAGAGAGCACTAAAGATTAGTCACCCAATGGATCAGCTTTAACATTAGCTATTGCAAAACTTTGTGGGGTCCACGATTATATTTTTTAATCACATATATTTGCCTGCGCCGTTCATGGAAGAGAAAATAAGCAGCGATGAATGGATATGTAAGTGTGTGGCTCCCACTCAAAATCGAGTTGCGTGCTAGCGGATTAGCTGCATGCAGCGACAGTTTCTCCCTCCTCCCGTTATTTTATTCACCAAAAGCTGACGTGTGTGCTGTAGAGAGCGTATGGCATCCCATTGCGGGAGCCCTAAGAAAAGCACCTACCGTGTCTGTCTATTTTAACATTTATTATTGGTCAATTACGCAATAATGTTTCGCTCGTAGTTAAGAGACTGCATTTATATGCATGTTTGAGAGCAACATCCTCTTGCATGGTAATTGCAGTATAGAGAACAATCAAAATTTTGACGTGATTTCAGGGTAGTTGTCTCGGTTTAACGTTTATTATTGGTCAACCATGCAATAACGTTTCACTCGTAGTTAAGAGACTGCAATTATATGAATGTTTGAGAGCAACAGCCTCTTGCATGGTAATTGCAGGATAGAGAACAATCAAAATTTTGACGTGATTTCAAGGTGATTAATTCTCAATTGCAAGATAATAAAGAAATAAAATAGTATCTAAAAAGAAGGCCAGTATCGTGACATAGTTTGAAAATTCTTTAAACCCGGCCGCGCATGACAGTACGCCGCTATTTACTTTTTGCGATGATGAAAATACGACTTCTTGACTTGACCTGCTAGACCCATTTACCTACAACGTTGCACATATTGATGGAACAACAAATCAGGTCTACGACATTGCATAATTTGTCATATGTCAGTCTTATGACCTTTCGTGAAATAGGGGTGCACTAAGATCATAACAAGTAGAAATAAAATTAGACAACCTGCATGGTAATAGTATTTTGCACGCGTTAGGAGTATTTTCTGATTAACAAAAAGGAGAATGTTTTTCTGCAAAGAAGAAAATATACACATGTACGATAATTTTCCAGTCGCGAGAAGTGAAAATGGATCCCTGCCTGAGGTTCATACATCAATTTACTCCTTTTTAGTTGCATTGAGTAAAAAACTCATCCCTACCCGAGGTTGATATGGCAATGCAATTTATTATTTTCATATTAATATGATCCTATTGAGATCTACTCCATGAATCATGTAGATGGTAGGAGTATTTTGTTATATATTATTCGAAGTAATTTCCTACAAAGAATTTTATTGAATTTTTTTGAACTTCAAAATTGTGCCACCAAACAAAGAAGTAATATATGTTCTATGTAATCATAGAAATTCTTTTAACATAAATTAAGTGACGTATCACCGAGAAAGAAAATAGAATTGCCACTTTTTCTGAGAATTTTTCCAAAAGATGATCAGGCATCGAGGCATTCAAAACAAACAATTAGGCTTCATGGGATAAAAAGAAAGGCAAAAAAATCAGGATGCCTGAATCGTAGATGTTCAAGTGCACAGATAATTACTGCTAGATATCTAAGTATGCACGTATAAACAAAAATGACCCCAATTATAACAGATTAATTTGTATCCTTGCAAAAACCAGTCCAGGAACAAAATAAAAAATATGCATTGGAAAGCTCAGCAGAAGCTAAGCAGGATTATCTACACATCGTTAGAACCAAAAGCTCGGTCAGCGATGCTTTGGACAACAAAAAAAGTAACATTTTGGTGCATGGAATAAACATGGTACACATTCCATTCCATTCAAAGAAGTAACTATCCATGCATGCATATGTTCCTGACCCTTGTTGCTGCAGCTTCTTCTCCAACAGAAGCTAAGCTGGATCATCTGCAGGCCAGTTGAAACAAAATGCGGGTCAGTCAAGATGCGGGTGAGTTTAGAACCTGCATCCCATATGCAGGGTAATGAGTCACTAAAGTTGTGATAATATTTTCACTAATCACTGCTTGAACTAAGTAAAATATTCACAACTGCATGCAACAAGTGAAAATAGGACGAAATTAACAAGAAGAAGAATTGAAAACAGAATCCGTCAGTTCACGCTCCACCAAACAGATCAATTGAAACATAAACTCAATCTCTCCGCACCTTTGAGAAAACTGGTGTAAATCATGTGAATAGAAATCACTGATAAAAAATAAAAGCAATTGGCTATCTCGTGATCCAGCATCCAAGTTATCTGCTGCCTCCGTAATGCTATTTCAATTAAAAAAATTGATCTAATAACATTTACATTGCGCCACAAATCATTGCCTCCTAAAACTAACAATGTGCGAGGAGATTAGGAGGTGGAAGGGAAAAACAACCGAACCAACAATTACTTGTACCTGGTAACTGGATCTCCCTAGATTGAACGCCCTTAAATCTGAAGCCACCTATGAGAAAGGGGAAGTAAAGAACCTGGAGACAGAGCCATCTTGAAAAGTTCAGGAGACGAGAGGCAATGCTCACCACGGATTAGATCGGCGAGGTTGACGTGGCTGCTGTCTGTGATGAAGCGAAAACGAACACGATGATTCGTTAGGGTGGACGAGAAGGATGGGGGAGGATGAATGGCGGCAGCCAATGGGGATGATGCATGGAGATGGAGCTGAGAATGCGGTAGCCGTTTGAATGTTTGATTAGACCTTATCTCAGGCGTGATTTCTGCATTAACTTGAATATATATGGCGTTTACTATTTTTACAGCCGTGGGGTTTGGAATCGCTGGTGTGGTAGTAATTTTCTCACCTGGAAACACCAATGGGATGGGTGGTGCTCCACCGGCGCTCTAAATAATATTCAACACACAGTGAGTTAAATATACACTATATATATGTGTGTATATATATATATACCAGTTATATTCTATACCCTGGGTATGAAATAATTTATTCCATACCCGGGGCCTGTTTCCGCCTTTCCGACGCGCCACCCTCCCACACATCTATCCGTCTGGTCTTTGTAGCGAACATGGCCTCATATGCCATTTGTTCGGAGTTTGATTTTGGTGATTCATGACAACATGATCATTGGGACTAACCATATTGTTTGAGCATGTCTTTGTAGACATTTCTAGGTCCCAAGGATGCAAGAAAACCCCATGCAAAAATGCCAAAACAAAAGGTCAAAACCGAGCAAGAAAAGGAAAAGAGAAGACACCGTCGGATGAACCGACGGTCCCTCAAATACAAGCGTCAGTGCAATCGTCGGACGAGTTGGTGCACAGGGTCAAACCCTAGGTACCGTCGGATGAACCGACGGTCCGTTATTTAGTAGCGTCGGACGAGTTGCAGAGGAAGAGCAAGGAAGACAGTAGCACCGGATGATCCGACGGTCTGAGTGAGGACCCCGTCGGTCTATCCGACGCTCAGTTTGAATTTGTACAGAGACGCGCCAAGACGAAGCCTTCAGCACCGGATGATCCGACGCCTTGGTCAAGGTGCAGCGTCGGTCTATCCGACGGTCAATCAGAAGCTAACAGTAACGACTTGGACGCGAGGCCTTCAGCACCGGATGATCCGACGTAGCGTCGGAGCATAGTGTCGGAGCAGTTGTGTCAGAGAACCTCAACGGCTACGTGAGGTGGGAGGGGCACCGGATGAACCGACGCCCTGGAAAAGCATAGCGTCGGATCATCCGACGGTACCTTTTTCAGCAGCTTTTAGCCAACGGCTAGTTTGATGCCTTGGGCTATTTATACCCCTCCACTCACTCATTTGAGGTTGCTGGATTGTGTGGAAGTATAGAGGAGTTCAATACACATTCAAGATCATATCCAATCCATCCAAGTGCTTAATTGCTCATCCTTAGACTAATGCATGCTTTGTGTATGTGCTTAGTGCTAGGCTTAGCTTAGAGCTGAGTGAGTGCAAGGTTGTGCCAACCTTGTGAGGTGATTCTTGAGTGAATCCAGTTGTACAAGGTTCACCGGAAGCCTTGGGGCCTAAGTGGCTCACCGGCAATCGTCATCGACCCTCCGGCTTGGTGTGGAGCGGCGAGGACACTTTGTGCGGGGGACGTGGAGACCCCCTTCCTTGGTGGAGAAGCTCCTTAGTGGAGGCGGCATCAAGGTGACCAAGGGAGCTTGACAAGTGCCTAAGTGGCTAGCCTTTGTGGCAAGTCAAGTTGGTGCTCTTGGGAGAGACTTGGCGACCGGGAAGCAATACTCTTGTGTGAGTGCTTCAACAACGTGGACTAGGGGTGGCTTAGTGCCTACCGATACCACGGGATAAATCGCGTGTCAAGAGTTTGCTTCCTCTCATCCCCTTTACGTTTCCGCATTTACTCTGTTGCAATCTTTGCTTGCCTCTACTTTCCTAGAGTAGTATCATGCTAGGATTGGCTATAGGTTGCAAACCTTCTTTTGGCATGGGAGTTTCACACTAGAACAACCGTAGTTGCACATATAGATAGTATGTTCTAGTTTACCTTTGTGTAAAAGTTAGTGAGCCATAGGTTAAGGTTTTAAGTTGCCTAATTCACCCCCTCCCCCTCTTAGGCTAACGGGCATCCGATTCCTTACAAGTGGTATCAGAGCCGGGACTCACTTCCTTCACAAGGAAACGCCAATTTGATTGGTAAATTGTGAAAACCGGCTCATTGGAACGATTAGGCTTCACCGCCTAGTGAGTTGCTCTATAGAGGAATGAAAGGGGTGGATACCTTAGGTTTGGCTCCACATTTCGATGGCACGGGCTATCCTCGGTGGAAGGTTCTCATGGAGGCCTATCTCCAAGCAAGGGACCTTGATGTTTGGAGAGTCACCGATGAGGGCATGAAAATGGTACTAGGAAGGAAAAGCAATTTGATGTGATTGCTAAGAGTATCATTTTGTCCTCACTAGATGTAGGCGTTTTCAATAGAGTCTTTACTTGTGAAAATGCTCATGAGCTATGGAAAACCATCAAGGAGCAAAATGAGGGTTCAAAAGAAGTTGCTAATGAACGCTACGGTTGTCTCCTTGAGAAATTCAATAGCTTTAAGCAACTTGCTAATGAAAATGCCGAATCTATGTACTCACGCCTAAATGTGCTTGTCAATGAGATTAATGCCTTAGGTGTGAAGGACATCACGGACTTGAACATCAACCGCAAGATCCTTCAAAGTCTCCGGAAGCCCGACTATGACTTGGTGAAGGCAATCATCTACAAGAAGAAGCTCGAAGATTTGAAGCCATCGCATATCTTGAGCAAGATCATGGCACATGAGCTTCAACTCATGCCCAAGTCAAAGAAGGCGCCCCAAGAAAAGCCTCAAGAACCATCCTCTCCAACAACAAGCCATGCTCTTTCAAGCCGACAAGAGAAAATGTTGAGTAGGATGGCTACTCATGGTAGCTCAAGCGAAGACGATGGTGATGATGGTGACGATGGAGATTCCTCAAGTGATGAAGAGGTTGAATCCATGGTGGCCGAGTACGTGAAGAAGATCTTCAAGTATGTGAAGAAAGTCAACATGTACGGCTACAACATCCACTTGAGAGAAGGGCGTCATCATCAACACATCAAGTTCACCAAGATCAAGCACAAGCCCAAGAAGAAGGTGGTTAAGGAGATGAGACCAAGGAAAAAAGCAACAATAGCCGTCCGTGGGTGGACAAGTGGTGGATCAAGTTCTTCTAGCTCAAGCGATGAATCAAGAAAGAACTTCACCACCCGCTTCATGCAAGGTCCTTCATCATCATCACATGTGCCTTATGGCCAAAGGTATGAAAAGCAATGTAAGTGATGACGAATCCGACACCACCTCTCTCAGTGATCTTGTTGAGCTAATCCATGAGCAAAAAGGAATGCTTGAACAACAAGCTAATGAAATCAAAGAACTCAATGCTCTCAATGATCTTAGTGACACCCTTGCTACAAATTATGAACATTTGTTGTGCAAATTCAAATTGCTTAGCATGGAGTGTGATGAGCTAAAATCTAAGCTTGAGAGCAATGAGACTGAAACAAGTAATTCCTTTGAGCTTGATGAAACATCTATCCCTTATGCAATTCCTATCTCCAAGGTAGATGCTTCAACTTCTTGCATTGATTTAATTGATGAATCTTTCTCACCATCTTGCCATGAGAATGTTGTTGTAGAATCATGTGATTATCTCATAGGTAAGGAAAATGATGAGCTCAAGCAAGAAGTGAAATGGCTTCGAGGGAGGTTGGCAAACTTGATGGGAAAGGGCAAGAACGATGAAGAACAAGTGGACATCTCTCAAGACATGAAGAGACAAGTCCAACCTTCTCAAGATAACCGTGATCCCATGGTGAAGAAGCTTGAGAATGGTGCAACCGTGACTTGCTACAAGTGTCATGGAGAAGGGCACAAGTTCTACAAATGCCCTCAATTTGTCAAGAAGATGGACAAGGGCGCAGAGAAGAAATTGAAGCCCATCATCAAGAGCTCCCTCATCTACACCAAGCCCAACCGCAAGAACAAGACCAAGAGCAACACCTACGTCATCAAGAAGAAGGCTAATGGCAAGGTAGTTGCACACAAGGTTGGGAAGATGAAGGAGGAGCGGGTAGGAACCAACCCATTTGGGTGCCCAAGGAAGTCATCATCAACATGAAGGGGCCTCAAATGGTTTGGGTTCCAAAGGCCACTTGAAGGCCTTGAGGGCAGGGACTTGGGAAGCTTGGTACAATCAAGATGAGAAGATTCAAGCCTATAAGCCAAGCTTGCAAATTGGACATGTGTTGCCCAAGTTCCCCGATTGAGGTAATGGAAACTAGTACCTATCTCTTGCATCATTGTAGCTCCATTGCCTTGTTTAGGTTGCATTTGTTGCAATATTTACATATGGTAGGTTGCTTGTGTCATGTGCTAACCCATGAGCAATCTACATGGTTTGATTAGTGTGTAGGAAAGCTACGCTTGTTCTTTCATGGTGCATGTTTTCATATATATCTCTTTGCATCACGAGCAAGCTATAGGGTAAGCTTCCCTTTTGTTATCATAAACAATGTGCATACATTTGATTGGTGATTCAAACACTAAATGCACACATTTAGGGGGAGCTCATCCTATGGTTTGGTTATGGGACTAACATTGTTTCAAGCTTATCTTATGTAGTCCCTTAGCGACGCGTTCCGGTGCGGTGTTTCATTCTAAGAGAATGCTATTTCACTCTCAATGTGATCTAACATCTCTAAAAGAGTGAATATAGCAATATGAGCTTCATGCTATTGAGTCATGTCCTTACGAGCTTATGTCTCTATATAAGTTCAAAGGCAATGTACTCATACATTCCTAATCCTTGTGGTACCCTAAGTGTCTTCAATACAAGCTTCTTTCAAGTGGTGTCACCTAGTGATATCATTTCCAAGTGGCTCATCTCAATGTGGTGCCAACAAGGTAGAGAGGATCAACCCCCGGAGGTATGCAATGATCAAAAGACTACAAGTGATATCTACAAGTGGTAATGTAACAAGAACCCATTTGTCTTATCCCTTGTCCCTTAAGCTACCTCCTTGCATGATATGCTCTAAGCTTCCTTGTTTTACAAGTTTGTAGTTGTGCACTTGTCTCTCACTACCCTTGTCTTGCAAGTGGTATTCTTTTTATGCACACACTTAGGGGGAGCTTAGTTTGTATCATGCTAGTCTCATGAGCATGTGATCCACCTTAGTTATTCTCACATGTGGTATCTTCATCGGTATCATACATATGGATCATGGTTCATGCGGTTTTCTCCCTTGCATTTAACATCTCTCCTTTGAGCTATGGTTGCTAGATCTTGCTGGTTTCCTTGGACCCGTTTGCTTTGGACTTTTTGGAGATTTTATTTCAAAGGGGGAGAATGTGAGACCAAAGCAAGCGTGTGGCTTAAGCTTACAAGTGGGCTCAAGGATGCTTACAAGTGATTTCAAGGATTTGAGACCAAAGGGGGAGAATGTGAACATAAGATCAAAAAGGGGGAAGTTTGATCTAGGGGGAGTTTGGATGATGGTAAGCATCCAAGCAAGTGTAAGTGGTTCTAATTCTGTCAATTCTAGCAAATTTATGCTTGCTTTGGTTTGTGTTGTCATAAATCACCAAAAAGGGGGAGATTGTAGCGAACATGGCCTCATATGCCATTTGTTCGGAGTTTGATTTTGGTGATTCATGACAACATGATCATTGGGACTAACCATATTGTTTGAGCATGTCTTTGTAGACATTTATAGGTCCCAAGGATGCAAGAAAACCCCATGCAAAAATGCCAAAACAAAGGGTCAAAACCGAGCAAGAAAAGGAAAAGAGAAGACACCGTCGGATGAACCGACGGTCCCTCAAATACAAGCGTCAGTGCAATCGTCGGACGAGTTGGTGCACAGGGTCAAACCCTAGGTACCGTCGGATGAACTGACAGTCCATTATTTAGTAGCGTCCGACGAGTTGCAGAGGAAGAGCAAGGAAGACAGTAGCACCGGATGACCTGACGGTCTGAGTGAGGACCCCGTCGGTCTATCCGACGCTCAATTTGAATTTGTACAGAGACGTGCCAAGACGAAGCCTTCAGCACCGGATGATCTGACGCCTTGGTCAAGGTGCAGCGTCGGTCTATCCGACGGTCAATCAGAAGCTAACAGTAACGACTTGGACGCGAGGCCTTCAGCACCGGATGATCCGACGTAGCGTCGGAGCATAGCGTCGGAGCAGTTGTGTCAGAGAACCTCAACGGCTACGTGACGTGGGAGGGGCACCAGATGAACCGACGCTCTGGAAAAGCATAGCGTCGGATCATCCGACGGTACCTTTTTCAGCAGCTTTTAGCCAACGGCTAGTTTGATGCCTTGGGCTATTTATACCCCCTCCACTCACTCATTTGAGGTTGCTGGATTGTGTGGAAGTATAGAGGAGTTCAAGACACATTCAAGATCATAGCCAATCCATCCAAGTGCTTAATTGCTCATCCTTAGACTAGTGCATGCTTTGTGTATGTGCTTAGTGCTAGGCTTAGCTTAGAGCTGAGTGAGTGCAAGGTTGTGCCAACCTTGTGAGGTGATTCTTGAGTGAATCCAGTTGTACAAGGTTCGCCGGAAGCCTTGGGGCCTAAGTGGCTCACCCGGCAATCGTCATCGACCCTCCGGCTTGGTGTGGAGCGGCGAGGACACTTTGTGCGGGGGACGTGGAGACCCCCTTCCTTGGTGGAGAAGCTCCTTAGTGGAGGCGGCATCAAGGTGACCAAGGGAGCTTGACAAGTGCCTAAGTGGCTAGCCTTTGTGGCAAGTCAAGTTGGTGCTCTTGGGAGAGACTTGGCGACCGGGAAGCAATACTCTTGTGTGAGTGCTTCAACAACGTGGACTAGTGGTGGCTTAGTGCCTACCGATACCACGGGATAAATCGCGTGTCAAGAGTTTGCTTCCTCTCATCCCCTTTACGTTTCCGCATTTACTCTGTTGCAATCTTTGCTTGCCTCTACTTTCCTAGAGTAGTATCATGCTAAGATTGGCTATAGGTTGCAAACCTTATTTTGGGATGGGAGTTTCACACTAGAACAACCGTAGTTGCACATATAGATAGTATGTTCTAGTTTACCTTTGTGTAAAAGTTAGTGAGCCATAGGTTAAGGTTTTAAGTTGCCTAATTCACCCCCTCCCCCTGTTAGGCTAACGGGCATCCGATTCCTTACGGTCTTCTATCCGGTTTTTTTGGAACACGTTCGCTAATCCCGCGGTAGTTTTTTTACCTCCGTTGCGATTCGGTTCTGCCGCCGACCATGACTCCCGTCCTCAGATCTCAGGCGACTGCGATCTGCCGCTGCACCCCGTGCCCCGCTTACCTCCGACCCCTTCCCCTCACTGCCGCTCACACCCCGGCCACCTCTAATTCCACATCCTCGCCGCCGTCTCCGGACCCCCCGCACGTGTGGGCCTCTTCTGTCGCCGCCGCCCCCGTCCACACAACGACCGCCACCTCTGCTAGCTCGGATCGGGGACGAACCCGCAGCCCCTCGCCGTTGGCCTCCGCCTCATCCAACTCTGATCGGTTGACAGCTCCTCACCATCGACCTGCACCTCCTTCAGCTCGGGTCGGGGGAAAGAACGCGCATCCAGTTCATCTCCGTCGACCTCCGGCTCCTCCATCTTGACTCCATCGACACCTGCTCCTCAAGCTTGACTTCATCGGCACTACTAGGTATTTTAGTTACCATTTCCACTTATGCAGTGAAGGCTAGATCAGAGTGTCGATTCGATGATTTTCTTACTGAACTACCTTTTGTTTGTTTTCTGGAATCCTGTTAATGACTCTTTCTTTATCTATACATGTAGGTACAGATATTTCATATATATAAAGGTGTTCGATTGTTACAGTGTATGATATGCTTAATGCATCTTCTTGTGTGCATGACAAATTAGTGCTCATGTGCTCGTAATCCCAGATCTGATTGAATATTATTTTCCATATGCATCCTTATGCATTCTCAAAATTTCAGTACCTGATGGTGTGTGCCACTTGTTTTCCCTTCTTGACTATCTTGTTAGCTGGCAATTTAGTAACAAAAAGAGAACAAGCATGTTTTCATGGTTGAGTTCAGACTTCAGACCCTTCTAGTAAGAAATAAAAATAGTTTGTCCACTTTTGTTTCTCCTTTCCCATTTCATCTTAATGATATTGTTCTGATTTCTGAAGCCTCTGTTTATGGCACCTCAGACCCTCCTAGTGGGTGTTTCGCACTGACCAGCATCATCTGGGACATGCCGCTGGATACATGTTCTCTCCTGCCATCACTCCCACAATCGGATCTGTGCTCTGCTCCCTTGAGTACATCTCTATTCTTTTGTTTGCCGCGTTGCTGATACTCTCTATGTGATTGTGTGCTACTAGCTTGTTACAGTCTTCAGCTCATGTGTTTCTGGCAGCTGGATTCAGTGCACACATCTATCGGACTGACTAAATTTAGGTGTTACATAATTTCTAAATGTCTATTGGATGGTGCTATATTTGAATTGCCAGCAAATTTGTTTGAGTAACTAATATACTGTTTCTGCTGCATGTCGCAGATGCTGAAGTTTTCTATGTTGCAGGCTTGTAGCAATTTAGTCTAGACACTAGAGTGTGCTCATCTGATCTTTTTGAAGTGTTGTCATGTTAACCTTCATATGTGAGGTATCAAACTGCAATTTTCCATGCTGAAAACCAAATATGGATGTTAGGAAATATAATGAGTCTCATTCATTGATTATATCCCATAGCCTGAGAGGGGGGGAGTACAATTAAGGAACTTCCTTGAATTCCGATCATTCATTTGACTAATTGATTACAGTCTCAGTTTCCTGCCGTGTAGTGCAAATGAAGCTTTTTCACTAACTAAAACTTCAATAAAGGGCCGTATCTTTTTTTTCAAACATGTGTTTCAGTGTACTATACCTGTTCATTGTTTTGGTTCTGAGACTGCAACCAAACGAGATCTTTATGTGGCTGCATTGCTGAGATCCTGTTTCAAAATATTTTATCTTTAACCCTGCATGCACCTGAATATATCTTTTTGCATGCAGATTTGTTTATTTGATATGCTACTCTTCACCGTGCATTTCTTCGGATTAATAAGCTCTGGTTTTCCCATCTCAAGGTGCTCTTTATTCTTCTCCCGAACCACTTCTATTTAATTGGTACCAATATTGTTTGCAGGCAATAGAGCATTGCTGGCTGTAGATTGTTTCAATCTCATAGTTGCGGGATGCTTTCGGATGTCCCCCATTTGATTCCTTAATTAAGGTCTGATTGTTCCAAATTCAATTTGGATCTCCAGGATGTTTTCTTGTCAAAGGTTGGTTCACATGATGCTTATCAATTCGATGCTCTGTTTTGTGTACCCAACCAGATTGTTGAAGTGCAAAGTAGAATGGATCATATAAAGTATTACTTTTTCTTTTACTAACTCCAATTCAGATGTGAGTTTAGTATGTGGAAATTCATGTTTCTTTACTTTTAGTTTAGTATAGCTAGTGGCTATTATATGTCATACTCATTCATTAACCTTTCTTATATGTGAAATCACACACTGCCATACCACCAAGTCGCCAACAGTCATCCTAGCTGGCCCTCCGCTAGTTTCATTATTTGTGATCCAATTTCATTAGAAGTAAAATTTGGACAATATTGTGCTTTTCATGTGAAATGGCATCCAACAATCTCTGTCTAATTTAGATGATACTAATGTTAATATGAGTCTCTCTATATAGTGTCAACAGTATTACATTGATGGAATGATGACGGTCAGAGAACATGTGTTAGGGAATATGAGGATAAACTAAATAAGTGATCAAAATGCAAATCATTGATCAGTAATATGCTGGATTGGACAAAAATCATTAGTGTTGTTTTGGTGTCTAGATCTGAAACTTTAGCTCGATACTTCCCCCCCCGTCTGCCTAACACTAACAAGCTAGTTGCTGAACATCTAATTGACCTGAAAGTATTTCCAGGGTTCAGTGCTACACAGAAGCACAGGTCAATCTGATCCTTAGTGTTTATGTACATGCAGCAGTTGTTGCCATGAGCTTTTTGCCCTACCATGAACCTGGACTACCTCAGAGTATGTATACGGCATAGTGCTACATACTGCACAGATTTTTTTCATCTTAACTATATTATTTGTCAACTATTTACGTATAATAAGAAATCAAGGATGCTATGATGGCTTAGTTCAGATCCGGTGGTAAGAAATACAAATAGTCAGTTCACTTTTGTTATTCCTTACTTTTTTTGGAAATGCCTCAGCTTTCATTCACTCATCAAGTGGGTTACATTCATTTAAGATCAGTGGTGGCAGCTCATGTGGTGTTTCATGCCACACCTCCACCTGCTTGGTACATTTAACCTTCTGAACGATACTGTTTTGGAGCTTGTGTTTATGGCACTTTTGACTCACGATTATCACCTTTTGGAGTTAGTTATCCGCAGGCAAGAAGACCATATTGGGTTAGCAGGGATCAGGAAGAGCACCACTACAAGTCTTTTATGGAGAATTAGCAAAGCATACTGAGTTTTTTATGACTCTTATCTTTTTCTCACTTTAAAACTTGGTCAAAGTAATAGCAAGGTGTACTCAGTTTTTACAACTGAAATTGAGATCAATCAGTCAAAAGCATTGTATTTCATATATGGAGGTGTGTTGTTGCAAATTGCAAAACAGAAAGCCATGGTAAATGGAATCACATATGTACTTATATATGGGTGGAGATTTGTGTCTCCAGAATGGAAGATTCAATGATGTTTCCAGGTAACAACTATTGATATTCAAATGGTTGTAACATTAAATCTCCAAATTGAAATGGTTGTTTTCGCAAATGGGAATGAAATTTCTGATATGTGGCATCCAATTAAAAAATAGAGGTGCATCCTCTCAGAACGCCATGTCCCTTTTGTCACTTTCAGGCTTTTCAGCACGCCATTTCCATGCAACAAATCCAAACTGCACGTGGTGTATGCGGACCCACCTCCAAAAGCCACCGCCCAGAAAAAACAAAGTTGCTACCAGGCAGCCATCGCTCATGAAAAAAAACGGCAACCAAACGCTCACGCCGCAGCCCACGAGAGGAGCGCGCGAGGGCCTGCGAGACGTGCGGTGTCAGGGGGGCTGACCAGGGTATGGAATAACTATTTCATACCCAGGGTATGGAATATATATACCCAACAGTAATTACTGACCAAACTGCGTAAAAAATTACTGAACCAAATCGCGAGATTACTGACCGGTGAGCATAGTTCAGTAATCCCAGGACTTAGTTCAGTAATTGTTAATCAGTTTGGCCAGTAATTACTGCTGGGTGTAGAATTTTACTCTACACCCAGGGTGTAGATTAGCACGTGTGTATATATATAATGTATATTCTACACAGGGTGTTGAATATTATTTACAATCCTAACGGAACATCAATCTTCCGTTCCAAGTCAGTTAAAATCTCATAACTGTAATTAGTTCCAACATTTTACTCCTTTGGGCAACCACATGTATTTAATTCATTGGAATGGAATTAATTGTCTCAATTACCTATGCATGCATGCATGCATGGTTCTAAAATTGATTAGGAATTCAAATTACTGCATACAGTGCTAGCTATAAAGGTACAGAAAATGCATGTCTTTCGTTTATTTGTCTATCTTCCTCTTGCTCCAACTTTCTTCCCTCACGTTGAACATTCTAGCTGGTCGTTTAACACGAAATTAAAATCTCCATACTTTAATCGTTTCCCTCTCATTTGTCTCCTACTTTTCTCTCACATCTATATCACACGGAGCTAGAGAGCTAGGCAACAACCGCTAACGGCAACGGTGGCCAGCAGCGTCAGTGGAGGGGCTCTCACAAAGCTGCAACCCGATGGCGGAGGCTCGAATTGATGGGGAGCAGCAGCCGGCGTGAGCTGTTCATCATAAGGTAAAAATTTGGATCCAGTTTTTCTGTTGGAATTGTTTTTACCGTGGATCTGTTGGAAGGTAATAGATTTTGCTTTTTCTGTCATCCTCGCACCATGTCATTGTTTGTCGGCAACTCTTCCCCAGTCATCGACATCCCACGAATGGCACGACCGTGCTTCAATTTGACAGGTCGGGGCGGCATATCCATGCATACCTCTCTGTTGTACTCGTGAGTGCAGCTCAACATTTAATTATACGGATCTATTCCCTCAAATCTCAACACATCTGGCCATGCATAAACCTTTTTTTCCACCTTGTATGCAGATTATAAACTCACAAAAAAGAGGAATTGGTATGTTACTAGAATTTCTTTTCATTCATTAGATTGATATACAAATATTTCCTTGATATTCTAATTTGTCATGTGGGAATCGTGATATGATTGTGCTTGATGTTCTATTTTTGCATTACAGCTTTGGAATTGAACTCCAAGAAAAGAGTTAGCTAATTTATTTTCATGGATCTAATTTATTTTCATGGATTCCTTTTTCAAATCTTTGACGATATTGATATTTACTCTGTGGGAACAAAACTGAGTATTTATGATCATAGCTCTGTTGAGGGGTTTTTTTTGACAAGGAGCTTATATATTAAAATTAGCAGCAAGATGCTGCTAGAATAAGTACAGAGTTGATTGGTACAATTCGGAGTGCATAAGTAAGAGGGCACCCTTGACAGTGAGCATGATTAGTACAAACTAAAGGAGATGAGGGTTGAAAGAAGATGTAAGGAATCGGATGCTCGTTAGCCTAAGAGGGGGAGGGGGTGAATTAGGCAACTTAAAACCTTAACCTATGGCTTCACTAAATTTGCGCAAAGGTAAACTAGAACATACTATCTATATGTGCAACTACGGTTGTTCTAGTGTGAAACTCCCATCCCAAAAGAAGGTTTGCAACCTATAGCCAATCCTAGCATGATACTACTCTAGGAATGTAGAGACAAGCAAAGATTGCAATAGAGTAAATGCGGAAACGTAAAGGGGATGAGAGGAAGCAAACTCTTGACACGAGATTTATCCCGTGGTATCGGTAGGCACTAAGCCACCCCTAGTCCACGTTGTTGTAGCACTCACACAAGAGTATTGCTTCCCGGTCACCAAGTCTCTCCCAAGAGCACCAACTTGACTTGCTACAAAGGCTAGCCACTTAGGCACTTGTCAAGCTCCATTGGTCACCTTGATGCCGCCTCCACTAAGGAGCTTCTCCACCAAGGAAGGGGGTCTCCACGTCCCCCGCACAAAGTGTCCTCGCCGCTCCACACCAAGCCGGAGGGTCGATGACGATTGCCGGTGAGCCACTTAGGCCCCAAGGCTTCCGGCGAACCTTGTACAACTTGATTCACTCAAGAATCACCTCACAAGGTTGGCACAACCTTGCACTCACTCAGCTCTAAGCTAAGCCTAGCACTAAGCATATACACAAAGCATATGCAAGTCTAAGGATGAGCAATTAAGCACTTGGATGGATTGGATATGATCTTGAATGTGTCTTGAACTCCTCTGCACTTCCACACAATCCAGCAACCTCAAATGGGTGAGTGGAGGGGGTATAAATAGCCCAAGGCATCAAACTAGCCGTTGGCTAACGTCCACTGAAAAAGGTACCGTCGGATGATCCGACGCTATGCTTTTCCGGGCGTCGGTTCATCGGTGCCCCTCCCACGTCACATAGCCGTTGAGGTTCTCTGACACAACTGCTCCGATGCTATGCTCCGACGCTACGTCGGATCATCCGGTGCTGAAGGCCTCGCGTCCGGTCGGTCTTTCGTTAGCTTCTAACGGACCGTCGGATAGACCGACGCTATGCCTTGACCAAGGCGTCGGATCATCCGATCTTCGAAGGCTTCGTCTTGGCGCGTCTCTGTCTTGATTCAAACTGAGCGTCGGATAGACCGACGGGGTCCCCACTTAGACCGTCGGATCATCCGGTGCTACTGCCTTCCTTGCTCTTCCTCTGCAACTCGTCCGACGCTACTAAAAAACGGACCGTCGGTTCATCCGACGGTACCTAGGGTTTGACCCTGTGCACCAACTCGTCCGACGATTGCACCGACGCTTGTATTTGAGGGACCGTCGGTTCATCCGACGGTGTCTTCTCTTTTCCTTTTCTTGCTCGGTTTTGACCCTTTGTTTTGGCATTTTTGCATGGGGTTTTCTTGCATCCTTGGGACCTAGAAATGTCTACAAAGACATGCTAGACAATGAGGTTAGTCCCAATGATCATGTTGTCATGAATCACCAAAATCAAACTCCGAACTAATGGCATGTGAGGCCATGTTCGCTACAATCTCCCCCTTTTTGGTGATTTATGACAACACAACCAAAGCAAGCATAAATTTGCTAGAATTGACAGAATTAGAACCACTTACACTTGCTTGGATGCTTACCATCATCCAAACTCCCCCTAGATCAAACTTCCCCCTTTTTGATCTTATGTTCGCATTCTCCCCCTTTGGTCTCATATCCTTGAAATCATTCGTAAGCATCCTTGAGCCCACTTGTAAGCTTAAGACACAAGCTTGCTTTGGTCTCACATTCTCCCCCTTTGGAATAAAATCTCCAAAAAGTCCAAAGCAAACGGGTCCAAGGAAACTAGCAAGATCTAGCAACCATAGCTCAAGGGAGAGATGTTAAATGCAAGGGAGAAAGCCGCATGAACCACGATCCATATGTATGATATCAATGAAGATACCACATGTGTGAATCACTAAGGTGGATCACAAGCTCATGAGACTAACATGATACAAACTAAGCTCCCCCTAAGTGTGTGCATAAAAAGAATACCACTTGCAAGACAAGGGTGGTGAGAAACAAGTGCACAACTACAAACTTGAAAGACAAGGAAGCTTAGAGCATATCATGCAAGGAGGTAGCTTAAGGGACAAGAGATAAGATAAATGGGTTCTTGTTACATTACCACTTGTAGATATCACTTGTAGTCTTTTGATCATTGCATACCTCCGGGGATGATCCTCTCTACCTTGTTGGCACCACATTGAGATGAGCCACTTGGAAATGATATCACTAGGTGACACCACTTGAAAGGAGCTTGTATAGAAGACGCTTGGGGTGCCACAAGGATTAGGAATGTATGAGTACATTGCCTTTGAACCTATATAGATACATAAGCTCGCAAGGACACAACTCAATAGCATGAAGCTCATATTTCTATATTCACTCTTTTAGAGATGTTAGATCACATTGAGAGTGAAATAGCATTCTCTTAGAATGAAACACCGCACCGGAACGCGTCGCTAAGGGACTACATAAGATAAGCTTGAAAGCGGTGTTAGTCCCATAACCAAACCATAGGATGAGCTCCCCCTAAATGTGTGCATTTAGTGTTTGAATCACCAACCAAATGTATGCACATTGTTTATGAAAACAAAAAGGGAAGCTTACCCTATAGCTTGCTCATGATGCAAAGAGATATATATGAAAACATGCACCATGAAAGAACAAGTGTAGCTTTCCTACACACTAATCAAACCATGTAGATTGCTCATGGGTTAGCACATGACACAAGCAACCTACCATATGTAAACATTGCAACAAATGCAACCTAAACAAGGCAATGGAGCTACAATGATGCATGAGATAGGTACTAGTTTCCATTACCTCAATCGGGGAACTTGGGCAACATATGTCCAATTTGCAAGCTTGGCTTATAGGCTTGAATCTTCTCATCTTGATTGTACCAAGCCTCCCAAGTCCCCGTTCACAAGGCCTTCAAGTGGCCTTTGGAACCCAAACCATTTGAGGCCCCTTCATGTTGATGATGACTTCCTTGGGCACCCAAATGGGTTGGTTCCAACCCCGCTCTTCCTTCATCTTCCCAACCTTGTGTGCAACCACCTTGCCATTTGCCTTCTTCTTGATGACGTAGGAGTTGCTCTTGGTCTTGTTCTTGCGGTTGGGATTGGTGTAGATGAGGGAGCTCTTGATGGTTGGCTTCAATTTCTTCTTTGCGCCCTTGTCCATCTTCTTGACAAATTGAGGGCATTTGTAGAACTTGTGCCCTTCTCCATGACACTTGTAGCAAGTCACGGTTGCACCCTTCTCAAGCTTCTTCACCATGGGATCACGGTTATCTTGAGAAGGTTGGACTTGGCTCTTCATGTCTTGAGAGATGTCCACTTGTTCTTCATCGTTCTTGCCCTTGCCCATCAAGTTTGCCAATCTCTCTCGGAGCCATTTCACTTCTTGCTTGAGCTCATCATTTTCCTTGCCTATGAGATAATCATATGATTCTACAACAACATTCTCATGGCAAGATGGTGAGCAAGATTCATCAATTAAATCAATGCAAGAAGTTGAAGCATCTACCTTGGAGATAGGAATTGCACAAGGGATAGATGTTTCATCAAGCTCAAAGGAATTACTTGTTTTAGTCTCATTGCTCTCAAGCTTAGATTTTAGCTCATCACACTCCTTGCTAAGCAATTTGAATTTGCACAACAAATGTTCATAATTTGTAGCAAGGGTGTCACTAAGATCATTGAGAGCATTGAGTTCTTTGATTTCATTAGCTTGTTGTTCAAGCATTCCTTTTTGCTCATGGATTAGCTCAACAAGATCATTGAGAGAGGTGGTGTCGGATTCGTCATCACTTACATTGCTTTCCATACCTTTGGCCATAAGGCACATGTGTGATGATGAAGGACCTTGCATGAAGTGGGTGGTGAAGTTCTTTCTTGATTCATCACTTGAGCTAGAAGAACTTGATCCACCACTTGTCCACTCGCGGACAGCGAAGGTTGCTTCTTGCCTTGGTCTTCTCTCCTTGACCACCTTCCTTTTGGGCTTGTGCTCAATCTTGGTGAACTTGATGTGTTGATGATGGCGCCCTTCTCTCAAGTGGATGTTGTAGCCGTACATGTTGACTTTCTTCACATACTTGAAGATCTTCTTCACGTACTCGGCCACCATAGATTCAACCTCTTCATCACTTGAGGAATCTTCATTATCACCATCATCACCATCATCTTCGCTTGAGCTTGCACGAGTAGCCATCCTACTCAACATTTTCTCTTGTCGGCTTGAGAGAGCATGGCTTGTGGTTGGAGAAGATGGTTCTTGGAGCTTTTCTTGGGGCGCCTTCTTTGACTTGGGCATTAGTTGAAGCTCATGTGCCATGATCTTGCTCAAGATATGCGATGGCTTCAAATCTTCGAGCTTCTTCTCGTAGATGATTGCTTTCACCAAGTCATAGTCGGGCTTTCGGAGACTTTG
Organism: Cenchrus americanus; assembly: GCA_947561735.1. NCBI lineage: Eukaryota > Viridiplantae > Streptophyta > Magnoliopsida > Poales > Poaceae > Cenchrus > Cenchrus americanus. The sequence goes on along the minus strand of OX387241.1, from coordinate 93,985,959 downwards.
AAGGATCTTGCGGTTGATGTTCAAGTCCGTGATGGCCTTCACACCTAAGGCATTAATCTCATTGACAAGCACATTTAGGTGTGAGTACATAGATTCGGCATTTTCATTAGCAAGTTGCTTGAAGCTATTGAATTCCTCAAGGAGACAACCGTAGCGTTCATTAGCAACTTCTTTTGAACCCTCACTTTGCTCCTTGATGGTTTTCCATAGCTCATGAGCATTTTCACAAGTAAAAACTCTATTGAAAACGCCTACATCTAGTGAAGACAAAATGATACTCTTAGCAATCACATCAAATTGCTTTTTCTTTCTAGTACCATTTTTCATGCCCTCGTCGATGACTCTCCAAACATCAAGGTCCCTTGCTTGGAGATAGGCCTCCATGAGAACCTTCCACCGAGGATAGCCCGTGCCATCGAAATGTGGAGCCAAACCTAAGGTATCCACCCCTTTCATTCCTCTATAGAGCAACTCACTAGGCGGTGAAGCCTAACCGTTCCAATGAGCCGGTTTTCACAATTTACCAATCGAATTGGCGTTTCCTTGTGAAGGAAGTGAGTCCCGGCTCTGATACCACTTGTAAGGAATCGGATGCTCGTTAGCCTAAGAGGGGGAGGGGGTGAATTAGGCAACTTAAAACCTTAACCTATGGCTTCACTAATTTTGCGCAAAGGTAAACTAGAACATACTATCTATATGTGCAACTACGGTTGTTCTAGTGTGAAACTCCCATCCCAAAAGAAGGTTTGCAACCTATAGCCAATCCTAGCATGATACTACTCTAGGAATGTAGAGACAAGCAAAGATTGCAATAGAGTAAATGCGGAAACGTAAAGGGGATGAGAGGAAGCAAACTCTTGACACGCGATTTATCCCGTGGTATCGGTAGGCACTAAGCCACCCCTAGTCCACGTTGTTGAAGCACTCACACAAGAGTATTGCTTCCCGGTCACCAAGTCTCTCCCAAGAGCACCAACTTGACTTGCCACAAAGGCTAGCCACTTAGGCACTTGTCAAGCTCCCTTGGTCACCTTGATGCCGCCTCCACTAAGGAGCTTCTCCACCAAGGAAGGGGGTCTCCACGTCCCGCGCACAAAGTGTCCTCGCCGCTCCACACCAAGCCGGAGGGTCGATGACGATTGCCGGTGAGCCACTTAGGCCCCAAGGCTTCCGGCGAACCTTGTACAACTTGATTCACTCAAGAATCACCTCACAAGGTTGGCACAACCTTGCACTCACTCAGCTCTAAGCTAAGCCTAGCACTAAGCATATACACAAAGCATATGCAAGTCTAAGGATGAGCAATTAAGCACTTGGATGGATTGGATATGATCTTGAATGTGTCTTGAACTCCTCTGCACTTCCACACAATCCAGCAACCTCAAATGGGTGAGTGGAGGGGGTATAAATAGCCCAAGGCATCAAACTAGCCGTTGGCTAACGTCCACTAAAAAAGGTACCGTCGGATGATCCGACGCTATGCTTTTCCAGGGCGTCGGTTCATCCGGTGCCCCTCCCACGTCACGTAGCCGTTGAGTTTCTGCGACACAACCGGCGCCGACGCTATGCTCCGACGCTACGTCGGATCATCCGTGCCGAAGGCCTCGCGTCCGGAGTCGATCGTTAGCTTCTAACGGACCGTCGGATAGACCGACGCTATGCCTTGACCAAGGCGTCGGATCATCCGGTCGAAGGCTTCCTCTTGGCGCGTCTCTCGTCTTGATTCAACCGAGCGTCGGATAAACCGACGGGGTCCCCACTTAGACCGTCGGATCATCCGGTGCTACCGCCTTCCTTGCTCTTCCTCCGCAACTCGTCCGACGCTACTAAAAAACGGACCGTCGGTTCATCCGACGGTACCTAGGGTTTGACCCTGTGCACCAACTCGTCCGACGATTGCACCGACGCTTGTATTTGAGGGACCGTCGGTTCATCCGACGGTGTCTTGTCTTTTCCTTTTCTTGCTTGGTTTTGACCCTTTGTTTTGGCATTTTTGCATGGGGTTTTCTTGCATCCTTGGGACCTAGAAATGTCTACAAAGACATGCTAGACAATGAGGTTAGTCCCAATGATCATGTTGTCATGAATCACCAAAATCAAACTCCGAACTAATGGCATGTGAGGCCATGTTCGCTACAATCTCCCCCTTTTTGGTGATTTATGACAACACAACCAAAGCAAGCATAAATTTGCTAGAATTGACAGAATTAGAACCACTTACACTTGCTTGGATGCTTACCATCATCCAAACTCCCCCTAGATCAAACTTCCCCCTTTTTGATCTTATGTTCGCATTCTCCCCCTTTGGTCTCATATCCTTGAAATCATTCGTAAGCATCCTTGAGCCCACTTGTAAGCTTAAGCCACAAGCTTGCTTTGGTCTCACATTCTCCCCCTTTGGAATAAAATCTCCAAAAAGTCCAAAGCAAACGGGTCCAAGGAAACTAGCAAGATCTAGCAACCATAGCTCAAGGGAGAGATGTTAAATGCAAGGGGAAAGCCGCATGAACCATGATCCATATGTATGATATCAATGAAGATACCACATGTGTGAATAACTAAGGTGGATCACAAGCTCATGAGACTAACATGATACAAACTAAGCTCCCCCTAAGTGTGTGCATAAAAAGAATACCACTTGCAAGACAAGGGTGGTGAGAAACAAGTGCACAACTACAAACTTGAAAGACAAGGAAGCTTAGAGCATATCATGCAAGGAGGTAGCTTAAGGGACAAGAGATAAGATAAATGGGTTCTTGTTACATTACCACTTGTAGATATCACTTGTAGTCTTTTGATCATTGCATACCTCCGGGGGATGATCCTCTCTACCTTGTTGGCACCACATTGAGATGAGCCACTTGGAAATGATATCACTAGGTGACACCACTTGAAAGGAGCTTGTATAGAAGACGCTTGGGGTGCCACAAGGATTAGGAATGTATGAGTACATTGCCTTTGAACCTATATAGATACATAAGCTCGCAAGGACACAACTCAATAGCATGAAGCTCATATTTCTATATTCACTCTTTTAGAGATGTTAGATCACATTGAGAGTGAAATAGCATTCTCTTAGAATGAAACACCGCACCGGAACGCGTCGCTAAGGGACTACATAAGATAAGCTTGAAACAGTGTTAGTCCCATAACCAAACCATAGGATGAGCTCCCCCTAAATGTGTGCATTTAGTGTTTGAATCACCAACCAAATGTATGCACATTGTTTATGAAAACAAAAAGGGAAGCTTACCCTATAGCTTGCTCATGATGCAAAGAGATATATATGAAAACATGCACCATGAAAGAACAAGTGTAGCTTTCCTACACACTAATCAAACCATGTAGATTGCTCATGGGTTAGCACATGACACAAGCAACCTACCATATGTAAACATTGCAACAAATGCAACCTAAACAAGGCAATGGAGCTACAATGATGCATGAGATAGGTACTAGTTTCCATTACCTCAATCGGGGAACTTGGGCAACATATGTCCAATTTGCAAGCTTGGCTTATAGGCTTGAATCTTCTCATCTTGATTGTACCAAGCCTCCCAAGTCCCCGTTCACAAGGCCTTCAAGTGGCCTTTGGAACCCAAACCATTTGAGGCCCCTTCATGTTGATGATGACTTCCTTGGGCACCCAAATGGGTTGGTTCCAACCCCGCTCTTCCTTCATCTTCCCAACCTTGTGTGCAACCACCTTGCCATTTGCCTTCTTCTTGATGACATAGGAGTTGCTCTTGGTCTTGTTCTTGCGGTTGGGATTGGTGTAGATGAGGGAGCTCTTGATGGTTGGCTTCAATTTCTTCTTTGCGCCCTTGTCCATCTTCTTGACAAATTGAGGGCATTTGTAGAACTTGTGCCCTTCTCCATGACACTTGTAGCAAGTCACGGTTGCACCCTTCTCAAGCTTCTTCACCATGGGATCACGGTTATCTTGAGAAGGTTGGACTTGGCTCTTCATGTCTTGAGAGATGTCCACTTGTTCTTCATCGTTCTTGCCCTTGCCCATCAAGTTTGCCAATCTCTCTCGGAGCCATTTCACTTCTTGCTTGAGCTCATCATTTTCCTTGCCTATGAGATAATCATATGATTCTACAACAACATTCTCATGGCAAGATGGTGAGCAAGATTCATCAATTAAATCAATGCAAGAAGTTGAAGCATCTACCTTGGAGATAGGAATTGCACAAGGGATAGATGTTTCATCAAGCTCAAAGGAATTACTTGTTTTAGTCTCATTGCTCTCAAGCTTAGATTTTAGCTCATCACACTCCTTGCTAAGCAATTTGAATTTGCACAACAAATGTTCATAATTTGTAGCAAGGGTGTCACTAAGATCATTGAGAGCATTGAGTTCTTTGATTTCATTAGCTTGTTGTTCAAGCATTCCTTTTTGCTCATGGATTAGCTCAACAAGATCATTGAGAGAGGTGGTGTCGGATTCGTCATCACTTACATTGCTTTCCATACCTTTGGCCATAAGGCACATGTGTGATGATGAAGGACCTTGCATGAAGTGGGTGGTGAAGTTCTTTCTTGATTCATCACTTGAGCTAGAAGAACTTGATCCACCACTTGTCCACTCGCGGACGGCGAAGGTTGCTTCTTGCCTTGGTCTTCTCTCCTTGACCACCTTCCTTTTGGGCTTGTGCTCAATCTTGGTGAACTTGATGTGTTGATGATGGCGCCCTTCTCTCAAGTGGATGTTGTAGCCGTACATGTTGACTTTCTTCACATACTTGAAGATCTTCTTCACGTACTCGGCCACCATAGATTCAACCTCTTCATCACTTGAGGAATCTTCATTATCACCATCATCACCATCATCTTCGCTTGAGCTTGCACGAGTAGCCATCCTACTCAACATTTTCTCTTGTCGGCTTGAGAGAGCATGGCTTGTGGTTGGAGAAGATGGTTCTTGGAGCTTTTCTTGGGGCGCCTTCTTTGACTTGGGCATTAGTTGAAGCTCATGTGCCATGATCTTGCTCAAGATATGCGATGGCTTCAAATCTTCGAGCTTCTTCTCGTAGATGATTGCTTTCACCAAGTCATAGTCGGGCTTTCGGAGACTTTGAAGGATCTTGCGGTTGATGTTCAAGTCCGTGATGTCCTTCACACCTAAGGCATTAATCTCATTGACAAGCACATTTAGGCGTGAGTACATAGATTCGGCATTTTCATTAGCAAGTTGCTTGAAGCTATTGAATTCCTCAAGGAGACAACCGTAGCGTTCATTAGCAACTTCTTTTGAACCCTCATTTTGCTCCTTGATGGTTTTCCATAGCTCATGAGCATTTTCACAAGTAAAAACTCTATTGAAAACGCCTACATCTAGTGAGGACAAAATGATACTCTTAGCAATCACATCAAATTGCTTTTCCTTCCTAGTACCATTTTTCATGCCCTCATCGGTGACTCTCCAAACATCAAGGTCCCTTGCTTGGAGATAGGCCTCCATGAGAACCTTCCACCGAGGATAGCCCGTGCCATCGAAATGTGGAGCCAAACCTAAGGTATCCACCCCTTTCATTCCTCTATAGAGCAACTCACTAGGCGGTGAAGCCTAACCGTTCCAATGAGCCGGTTTTCACAATTTACCAATCGAATTGGCGTTTCCTTGTGAAGGAAGTGAGTCCCGCTCTGATACCACTTGTAAGGAATCGGATGCTCGTTAGCCTAAGAGGGGGAGGGGGTGAATTAGGCAACTTAAAACCTTAACCTATGGCTTCACTAATTTTGCGCAAAGGTAAACTAGAACATACTATCTATATGTGCAACTACGGTTGTTCTAGTGTGAAACTCCCATCCCAAAAGAAGGTTTGCAACCTATAGCCAATCCTAGCATGATACTACTCTAGGAATGTAGAGACAAGCAAAGATTGCAATAGAGTAAATGCGGAAACGTAAAGGGGATGAGAGGAAGCAAACTCTTGACACGCGATTTATCCCGTGGTATCGGTAGGCACTAAGCCACCCCTAGTCCACGTTGTTGAAGCACTCACACAAGAGTATTGCTTCCGGCCACCAAGTCTCTCCCAAGAGCACCAACTTGACTTGCCACAAAGGCTAGCCACTTAGGCACTTGTCAAGCTCCCTTGGTCACCTTGATGCCGCCTCCACTAAGGAGCTTCTCCACCAAGGAAGGGGGTCTCCACGTCCCCCGCACAAAGTGTCCTCGCCGCTCCACACCAAGCGGAGGGTCGATGACGATTGCCGGTGAGCCACTTAGGCCCCAAGGCTTCCGGCGAACCTTGTACAACTTGATTCACTCAAGAATCACCTCACAAGGTTGGCACAACCTTGCACTCACTCGGCTCTAAGCTAAGCCTAGCACTAAGCATATACACAAAGCATATGCAAGTCTAAGGATGAGCAATTAAGCACTTGGATGGATTGGATATGATCTTGAATGTGTCTTGAACTCCTCTCGCACTTCCACACAATCCAGGCAACCTCAAATGGGTGAGTGGAGGGGGTATAAATAGCCCAAGGCATCAAACTAGCCGTTGGCTAACGTCCACTGAAAAAGGTACCGTCGGATGATCCGACGCTATGCTTTTCCAGGGCGTCGGTTCATCCGTGCCCCTCCCACGTCACGTAGCCGTTGAGGTTCTGCGACACAAGCGCTCCGACGCTATGCTCCGACGCTACGTCGGATCATCCCGTGGCGAAGGCCACGGCGTCCGGGTCGATGCGTTAGCTTCTAACAGACCGTCGGATAGACCGACGCTATGCCTTGACCAAGGCGTCGGATCATCCGGTGCTGAAGGCTTCGTCTTGGCGCGTCTCTGTCTTGATTCAAACTGAGCGTCGGATAAACCGACGGGGTCCCCACTTAGACCGTCGGATCATCCGGTGCTACTGCCTTCCTTGCTCTTCCTCTGCAACTCGTCCGACGCTACTAAAAAACGGACCGTCGGTTCATCCGACGGTACCTAGGGTTTGACCCTGTGCACCAACTCGTCCGACGATTGCACCGACGCTTGTATTTGAGGGACCGTCGGTTCATCCGACGGTGTCTTGTCTTTTCCTTTTCTTGCTTGGTTTTGACCCTTTGTTTTGGCATTTTTGCATGGGGTTTTCTTGCATCCTTGGGACCTAGAAATGTCTACAAAGACATGCTAGACAATGAAGTTAGTCTCAATGATCATGTTGTCATGAATCACCAAAATCAAACTCCGAACTAATGGCATGTGAGGCCATGTTCGCTACAGAAGAGAAGGCTGTGGAGAGCTCTCCTAGCAAGAGAATCCGCCATCAAGTTTTGAGCTCGGGGAATCTTGAAGACCTGGTAGGAATTGATCAGAGAAGTCTGAACAAACTGAGTAAAAGGCTTGATCCTCCAATCAGGAGGATTAGAAGGATCAGGCCCATTAAGGCAGTCAACTAAAAGTTGACTGTCAGAGTAAAATTGTACTGGCTCCAAATTCATATTCCTACACAGAGAAATAGCTAAAGCCAGGGCTGCCGATTCAGCCATTAACACCGAGGAGGAGTCCTGCAGAAAAGCCTTGATGAAAATTGAAAAAGGAGGATTAATATGTGTATTAACTATGAAAATCCCAAGACCTGCAGGCTTATGTGAGCTGTTGTGAGAATCTGGAGTAGTAGCTGCATCAACATAACATCTGTAACCTTGGTAATTAGGTGTGGAGGTAAGCAGGAGGGGTGCAATAGTGTTATGTACATCATTATCCCAAGCCTGGGAGTTTGTTGTGAAATGTGAATGAGCAGCATGTAGAACCTGCATAAAAGTCCATACCTTTCTTTGAAATCTGTGATCATTTCGTGCTTTCCAGATATACCAAAGGATTAGAAGAGTATAAATCATGTTATGGTCTGTGATGTTCAGAGGTAAAATGTGTGGAAGGATTTGTTGAATGCCATCAGCTTGAGGATCTAGTAGGTGGGCTATGGGAGGCAGAGGAGCATGATCCCAGACCTGGTGTGGTAAAGTGCAAAGGAAAAACAGATGTGAATCATTTTCAATAAGGCCACAAGATGTGCAATGACGGTCGATGTGGGAAGCAAAGCGGCTCACTCTATCAGCTGTTGGAAGGGCTTGTCTGAAAAGACGCCAGGCAAAGGTTTTGAGTAGAGGAGGCATGGTTTTGACTTTCCAGATTTTTTGTAGGATGGAGTGGGTGTGGGATGAAAGGGCTCTGGATCCTGTGAGAGGAAGAGAATGGGGCTGTTGAAGTTGTAGGAGTTTGTAGGAAGATTTAGAGGAGCACTGGCCATTGGGGGAAGGTTTCCAACGAAGGATGTCAGGGTCTGGAGAGTGGACTATAGGTGTATTAGTGATAATCTGGACAGCCTGTTGAGAGAAGGTGGTGGAGAGTAAGTCTTGATTCCAAGTTCTTGTGTCCTGCAACCACAGATCAGCAACTGTTGCAGGTAAAGGAGTGTTAGAAATTGGCAAAAGAATATGATCATGAATAGTGGACCAAGAGGGCATCCAAGGTGTTGACCAGATTGACGAATTTCCTGCATGAATTTGAATTATAGAGTTCTCCTGCAAAATAGGTTTAATCTGCAAAACTGAAGATCAGAAAACAGAACGAGGTCCTGTATTAGAGGCATTCCAAAAGGAGGAGTTTGGGTAATATTTAGCCTTCAAAATATTGGAAAGAAAAGGGTTTTTGTCAGTAATGACATTCCAAGCTGTGTTGATAAGCAAACTTTTATTAATGAGCTCCATATCTTTTATGCCAAGACCACCTTGATTTTTAGGTTTACAAATATCATCCCAAGAACGAAAAGCAATAGGATTAGTGGGATTTTCAACTTGAACACCAACCCACCAGAAATTTCTGATGATGGAGTTGATTTTGTGGATGAAAGTTTTAGAGAAAAGCACAGTAGACATGTAATAAATAGGAATAGAGGACAGGACAGAATTGATGTATTGAAGTCTACCTGCATGGTTGAGCTTGTTGGCTTTTAAGGTAGCAAATTTAGCATGAAATTTAGAGAACATGAAATTGTAAGCTCTGTTTTTATCTTTATGAGTAAAAATCATGGGGTGACCTAGATGCATAGTATTCGGAATCAAATTAGGAACAGGGAAAATAGTGGTGATTTGGTGTTGAATGTGAGTAGGGACATTATGACTAAAGAGAATGGAAGATTTATTTAGGTTGGGGGTTTGACCTGATTCTCTGCAGAAGTCATAAAGAATTGTTTTGGTGGCGGCTGCTTCATCTTGAGTGGCATTGCCACAAATGATCAGATCATCTGCAAAAAGAAGACAGTGTATTGGAGGGGCTTCTGGAGCTAGAGAGACCCCCTGCAGATGTGAAGCATTCAGTCCATCCTGCAATCTCAAAGAAAGTTCATTAATAGCAATAACGAAAAGGTAGGGAGAGAGAGGGCAGCCATGTCTAAGTCCCCGATGAGGATAGAAAAAGGGGGTGGGTTCATGATTGATGAGAATTGAAAGAGAGGGAGTTGAGATGCAGGTGTAGATAAGGTTAATAAAGTGTGGACTGAACCCTATACGTGTGAGAGCTTGAGATATGAAAGACCATTCCAGACGATCAAAAACTTTAGCTAAATCTATCTTAAGGAGGAAAGCCTGAGAGGTCCAGCTTTTGAGTTTGAAGGAGTGAATGATTTCTTGGGTGAGGATAACATTTGAAGAGATGTGTCTACCAGCAATGAAGGCTGACTGAGATTGAGAAATATAATCAGGGAGATGGGGTTTAATTCTGTCAGCCAACGATTTGGAGATAATTTTGTAAATGACATTACAAAGCCCTATAGGTCTGAAATCTTGAGGGAGAACAGGATTAGGTTTTTTGGGATGAGAGTAATGAAAGTTCTATTGAGCTCAGAAGGAAGAGTAGAATTGGTATAAAAATCAGAGACTAGCTGATGGACATCATGTTTGGACCAATTCCAAGTGGCTTTGTAGAAAGCTGCATTGATACCGTCAGGTCCAGGGGTAGCATTACCTCTCATGTTTTTGATAACAGAGTACAGTTCAGTTAGATCAGTGGTGGAGTAGGTGAAATCAGCTTGGTCTTGATTGGGAAGGGAAAGGATGTGGCATTGGCCGAATGGGCATTTGAACTCGGGGGTAGAGGAATAGAGGAAGTGAATATGGATTGAAAGTAGGAGGTGAGGGTAGCAGCTATTTGATCTGGAGTTGTGGAATGGGTACCATCAGGGTTAGTGAGAAAGGAGATGGTGTTTTTGCGGTTTCTCTTAATGATAGAAAGGTGGAAGAAGTCTGTGTTGCGGTCACCTTTGATAGCCCAACGTTTTTGGCCCTTTGAATATGATAGACTTCCTCTCTATTTTGAAGGTGTTGGTGTTGCTGGTGGAGTTGTTGCTGGAGGGTGGGATTTTGCTGGGAGGGATGGAGAGACTGATCGGCTAGAATTTGCTCTTCAATAGATTGGAGCTGATCTCGAGTTTTCGGTTTGAGTCTGCGCCATTTCCTAAGATCTGCAGCCAGAAAACGAGTCTTATGAGAAAAGGAGTGAGAAGCTGAGCGGTTCCAGCTAGTTTGAGCAACATCCTGAAAATCTTCTTCCATCAGCCACCAGTTTTCAAATCGAAAGGGCTTTTTAGGCCTCTGACGATTTGAAACAGAGAGGAGGAGGATAGGAGCGTGGTCGTTGTACATCATCGGCAGGTGTAAAACTAAAGAGGTAGGAAAAACTCTGCACCATTCTGCATTAGCCAGACAGCGATCGAGACGTTCGTAAGTAGGCATAGAAGAAAATCTTTTATTTGACCAAGTATAAGCAGGACCACTGAAACCAAGATCGATAAGACCACAATTGTTAACATACGCACAGAAATCATTCATACGATTGAAATCTACAGAGGAAGGGCCAGACTTTTCAGAGGGGTGCATAATATCATTAAGGTCACCCATACAAAGCATAGGCAAATTACTGTTCTGCGACACGAAGTACTGAACGTGGTTCCATATTATAGACGTGGAGATATGGCGGGGGTCACCATACATGCAGATAAGACCATAGCTAATATTGGAGGTAGTATTTTTACAGACATCTAGAATGTAGTTCTGACTATGATCAAAGATATGGAGCTCTATCTCGTCAGTCCACATTAGCCAAAGGCCACCTGAATGGCCTTGAGAAGGAACAACAAAAGCATCATTAAGATTGAAATGATTAACAAGGGAAGAAACTGAAATGGAAAAATTACGAGTTTCTGATAGAAATATTACCTGGGGTGATGTTGATTGTAGTAGGCGGGAGAGGTGACGCATCGTGGGACTGCTAAGGCTCCCGCCTGAGCCTCGGCAGTTCCAAGCTAGGTGCGTCATGGCGTCCGTGGCGCCCTCGAAGCCGGCGCCATAGCTTGATCACTTGTGGACGTAGCAGGTACACGATGTAGGTGGCGAGGAGTGCTAGCTTCAGGGTTGCCACCAGCTTGATCCTGAACATCAGTATGGGTTTGAATGTGTGGGACATCAGAGAGAATGCCCCTAGTCATACCATGCCTGTGGAGGTTCCTGTCAATATCAGCGTGAGAAGGCAGTGTCGTGAGCACAGGTCCAGGAGCCATGGTCCCAGCCGGGTAGTAGAGGTGGGTCGGCGCAGCAACAGGAGTCGCCGGGCACAAGCTTGTCGAAATGGGGTGAGACACATGTCCCACACTAGCGCCAGCACTGAAGCCAGGACTGCGACAAAGAAGGTCTGGAGAGGGTTGACGAGGAAGTCGCTGAGTGGGATCTCCGTGCCCAGCTGCAGAATCCCCCCGAAGAGGGATCCGGACACCTCCACTTGCTTGGTGGGACCCCAAGCCACTGTCCCAGCGAGTAGCCCGACCTGAAGTTCGGACTCATGGGGGAGAGGAATGGGATCCTCCTGTTCCTGCTGCTGCAGATGTGCCTACTAGATCTGCTCTCCTTGCGCGTCCTCTTCCAAGTTGGGGGGTTGTAGATCTGCGATGTTGATGACGGTGTCTTGTGGCGAGGTCGTCGCTTGCGCATCCTCCCTCAAGAGGTTGGCGGTGATGCGGAGGGGACGCGCCAGGGAGGGAATCCCTGGGAGCCTCGGATTCCCCTAAAGGGGGAACAGCGGCGTCCTGTACTGCTGGTGTTGATGTAGAAGCAGCAAGGATCTGCTCCCTCTCCCGCTTGCGGCGGTGCGGGAAGGGATAGATCGTCGGCTCCGGCAGGCGGGGGCGGATGCCGGGGATCTGAATTCTGGCACCTGAGTTGGCTCTGCGTCACTGCGGAGGAGGGAGCGGGTCTTCATAGGAGGTGCCGAGGTGCTCTGCAAGTTCCACGGGCGGAACCCAGTTGCCTGTTCCTGAGTGTGCGGGGGAGAGAGGAGGGGAGCTGTAGGACTGGGCGATTGGTTGAGGGAGGTGGGTTCTGCGGGTGGCAGAGCGAGGGGGTCGAGCTTGGGTGGTGGGTGGGGGTGGCTGGCGAGGTGGTCTGCCATGAGAGGGAGAGGCGCTGCAGTGAGGAGGAGGAGGTGGAGGAACAGGAGGTGGGAATCCGGGGGCGGGGGAGGATGGTGAGAGTGTGTGCGAGGGGAGTTTGAAATGGGAGGAGGGAAAGATCTTGAGACTGGTGGAGGATGGGCAGGTGATGGAGGATGAGGAGAGAGAGAGAGGAAGGGGGATGGTGTGAAAGGGTACCAGATGCTTGCTGGGGAGGGTGTTGTTCCTGTGGGAGCTCCTGGGGTTGGATTGGAGTCTGAAGATCCAGACACTCCATGAGGTGATCCAGAATAGTAGGGTCTGGATAGGAGACGCCATCCAGAATACCCAAAGCCACCAGGTTCTCATAAGCCTGAAGCTGCTGCTGAGAATAGCTTGGATACTGAGTCTGCTGCAAAGGTTGAGGATGATTTATATGGTGCACTAGGGTTTGGGGATCCATCTGAGGATCATGTGATAAGACACTTTTGCCCTTCTGAACAGTAGATTGCCCCAATTGCCCCTGTTAGGCCCCGGGAGTTCGTTGCAGCTGCTGCGTAGGCGAAGTTATAATTTGCCCCGGGGTAAGATGGGAAGATCTAATTGCCCCTGTTGGGCCCCGGAGAATTGTTGCAGCTGCTGCGTAGGCGGAGTTATCATTCGACCCACAGGGAGGTTGGGAAGATCTGATTGCTGTTGAGGGGAGCTCTGAGCTGTCAAGGGCATCATCAGATTGTTTAGTGCCAAATTGGGGATAGTCGCAGTGAGCTGAGTGCTATGATTAGTCTCTAAAGTTGGGCACAAAGCTGGTTGCGTAGTAACTTGAACTCCGACTTGGGTCTATCTGATGTTGAATTGGTTGAACTGAAGCATGGAGGAATGGTTACGCTAGTCATGAGAATTCAGTTGATGAGGCTGAGACTGTTGATGAGGCTGACATTGTTGCTGAGTACAAATGATTGGTTGAGTAGTGGGAGGTAACACACTAGGAGTATCCAGATTCATATTATCAGCTGGATTGGCCATCACAGTCGTAAGGGGCACAATTGCTGAATTGTCAACATTCATGGCTTCAGCAGTAGTGACAGTAGCAGTCTGCAAAGGCACTGAAGAAACTGGGGTAGTAAGCTGAGCTAAAGTTGAAGTATTAGAGGGATGAGGACCTCTGGTCTGCATAACCAAGCTAGCACCCATACGAACTCCAGCAAAAGCCTGTCTGAGCTCAGAAAGAGCTGATGATGGTCCTGGAAGGATGTCTTGATACGAGGTGAGCTGTGTTTCAACAAGCTGCATAGGAATTCTATGAAGCTGAGTCATCCAAAGACCATATTGATCAAAGTTGATTTCTTCCCCAGCTGCCAAGATGCACTGAATACGGTCAGGACAATGTTCAGCATTGTGAAATAATTTAGCACAGAAGGTGCATATCCTCTTGATTTTCTCATAATGCACCCAGATGACAATGGTTCCCAAATTACCAACAGGAGGAACTGGATAGAAAATCTTATCTATGACAGGCTTGGTAGCATCCAGTTTAACTTTGACAGCAACAAAGTAAGGATCAGCAGTAAAAAATCTGGGATTAAGTCTGTGCCAATCAGATGGGTGACCAATGAGATTGATAATAGCATTGATATGATCTTCAGTTCTAAACATGCTAGGGATACCAAAAAGCTTGACAGTGGCCTCAAGAAATTGAAAAGCATAGTCACTAGTGGCACGACCTTGAACATACATCTCCAGGAGCATATTATTATTTCTAAGTGTCCATGGTTGCCCTCTTATTATTGACATCATGTCTGCCTCAGATCTGAAAGCAGCCAGGAATAGATTATCTGTTACCTGATCCAGAGATAGAAGGCGACCCCTCCACAGATTGGTCAGATCTGCACGAGCAACTGCTTCCGGGGTGGGCCTGGGGTTCTGCGACTGATCCGCTACCATCAGGAGGAGCTTGGGGAAATCAGGTTCCCCCAAAGATCTTGTCTGACGACTGGAGCGGGGGGAGCACGGGCACAGACGACCTGTAGAGCTTGAAGGGCATGGATGAGTTCTTGATTGTCTTGAAGGGTATGGGGCACAGGTGGAGTATTCTGTGTGGAGTTCGAGATTTGGACAGGTGGGGGTGGAGATTGGTGAAGATGCGGTGCACTTGGTTGGCCATGGGTGGGGGGAGGAGGTGGGTCGGGAGGAACATGCTCCATTGGGCGGGGGACCGAGAAGTTTGGAGCTTTGTCATCCATGGCGGGTAGCGGCAGAAAAAGGTTGAGAAGGGGAAAGTGAAAGGAGGGGCTGAAATCGCGGAGTGGAAAGGTAGTCATGGAGGTGAATCGGAGAGACCGAGGCCAGCAACGCAGCCGAATCGAGGAAGAGGATGGCACGGCGCGTGGCAACGATGGGCGGTGGGGGCAGGTGTCGAGAGAAGAAGAACAGGAAGATTTCGCCGACGGATTCGCGGAATCCATTGAGGATGACCGATTGAATCAGGGCGTCGTTCGAGGCGGAGTTGATGAAGCCGAATTCTTTGCAGGATTTAGGGATGATGGAGGGGATCGAGCGGGATCGGATTTGGAGGTGGAGGAAGGTGGGAAGGAAGAACACGGCATTCGCCCAATACTACGAAGAGCTCTCTCCCAACCCATTCGGGATTTCTTTATCTCCCCCACCCTTGCCCTGTTGAGGGGTTGTGGCCACCACATGGCGAAGCTGACGCCGAGAATGATGATAGTGTAATAATGGCTAGAAAATTAATCCTTGTTCATTTGACTAATTAAGTACTTCTACGAAAATAAATAAATACATGGAAAATTACTCCATTGCAAAAAACCACTCGGTACTCTGGGTACTACTTTCATATGCATATGTCCATGTTTACTACTTATTTCTATGCAAATTTACTCCATATGGGTAAACAAAGAGAATATAAAATTACTTTCCTTTAAGAATATAAAATTACTTTCCTTTGCATGCAAATTACATGTTTCGGGACTTAATTACTCTGTTTTCTTCGTTGATTTCTTTCACAAAACAATAATATGCATCGTCTCTATATAATGGTCTCTTGTTTCTAACGTACTAATTATTTTGATTGAATGCACTAGAGTAAAGTAATAGTCTTCAATGTGAACAGCACCATTCAAAAATTGAATTGCGTGCTTGAGCTAAGGACCATAACAACAATTGAATAAGGACAATGAATCAAATTTCTTATTAGATTTGAAAGTTGCTCCTCAAGACTGAAAAAATACTCCATGTATCACCATTAGTTGGGAAGTGCCAGTGTTGTAAGCTAGAAAAAAACTGTGACAACCCGCCCAGGAAAATACCGTACTATCGCCTAAACCAATCCTCTTTGGTCATTAAGCGATAATAAAGTATCATCCTATCGTTAGTCGCCGGGTTAACGCCCGGTAAATCACTTGAATAGCAACAAGGATCGAATATATGCATTAAAACTCACTCTAAGGCGAGTCCAGAAATACCACATCATTAATATCCAAATTCGTACGCCGAGGGGTTTAATTATTACAAACCATAGTTTTTGCCATAAGGAAATAGTTCAGAGTTTTAAAACAGCGGAATTAAACTAACGGAAGCGAAGACACCACGGGAGGCCATCTATGATGCTTTCTGTAGTCGTCCTCCACCCACTCCAGCTCCCAGCCGGGTGGGATCTCTCCGGGCCACACATCACCGAAAGCATTACCTGGATCATCATATTATAGCAAGGCTGAGTATACTAATACTCAGCAAGACTTACCCATCGGTGACAACTACTTCAGCACATCTAGACATGAAAGGCTTTTTGGCTACTGGGTTGCTTTTGCCGAAAAGTAATAAAGAGTAGGTCCTTACTTTCAAGATTTTAGCACAAGTTCTAGTATGTTTAATCTTACTACATTAGTCAACTAGTACAGACAAAGTTGTACAATACAATTAATCAAGCATAATATTCATCAACTTCCATCATTAGGGATCTCATGACTAGTGGAGTAAGTAGTCTCAGATAACGGTGAGAGGCCGACAATTGATTGATTTAAACCTTGCAAGGGAGATCTAAACACACGGTAGGCTGCCCCCGCAAGGACAACTTTCCCAGGACGTTTCCAAAAATCCTTGGGTCGGGATGAAAGGCCACAGTCTTTGGTGCAGGCTATCCGGAATACCCCGCAAGATACCCGGAATCACCATACACCACCGGTAGCTAGCCGCGAGACAAACCCCAAGAGTAGTGACAGTTCCATCCCTAGCTGTCTCATTAAGGTACTAGGCTTACCGGTCCCATACCCGAGAAGTGCTTAGTACGTTCAAACACTTAACCCACAATAGCCATTGCACTGGAGCCCGAATCCCATGCTCTTACCACATGAGCAATCCAATTAAGGATATATTGTGATTCCTATCTAGGAACCTATTCTCGCGAGTGAGGTCATCACTCGACTTGTAACGGTCCTATAGCTTAGCAGCTATCGACTTATCATACTAGTAAGGACAAAGGTACCTAGGGATCATGCATCTAGGGTTCCATTCAACTCCTAAACTTAAATGCACAATCATCCATAGATAATTGAATAAAGAATTTGAAAACTAGGTTAGATGCACTGGAGCTTGCCTTCGTCAGCTAGGTTAGATGCATCCTCGTGGTCGTCGAGCACTTCCACTTACTGCAGCGAAGCTTCCGCTCCTCCTTCCTCGGTTTCCGGGACAAGGGAGTAATCTCCGTCTGGAAGATCTACACGGAATGCAATGCAAGTTCAGGTGATGTGATAGTTTGTTATCGTATCCAACTCCTGTTGGTCATATTCACCTTAACAAGTATCTAGGTAGTACATCTCTTTTAGGAAGGTTATTAGTTGCATGTGATTTATTCTTTTATTGCACCTTTGAATAAATACTTCTTGTACTTGTTATTTCATGTGAATGTGTAGTCCTTTTCCTTTCACAAGCAAGGGTATGAAGAATATTTTTATTCATGAATTAATTTCTTATCAGCAAGGATATTTAATTAACTTTTAATTAAATTAGGTAATACTTTCCAAATGAAAATGGATTAAAATGGGAATTTCCTTATTTAATTTCTCTAATTCCTCTAAAGGGCTTTAAAGCTTTTTATTAAGCAATAAATTACCAAAAATTTAAAGAAGTATTTCTTAAGCATATTAGCACCTATACTGGTCCATTGGACCCACATGTAATGCTTGGAAGCTAGGAAATTAAATATTATGGAAAATAACAAAGACTAGCTAGTGATTCAAAGTAAATGCCTACAAAAATATTTAAGCATCAAAATGATCCAAATTTTCTCATGCATGCTTTCTGGTCCTAAACAAACCTAAAGAACCAGCATGTTCACCTAGAAACTCTACTGATCTTATTTCATTAATTTACAAAGGAAAACATGCACAAATTAAGCAAAATTATTTCTGTTAAGCCAAAAATCATGATTAATTCACAAGTGGTGTATTTCGACATAGCAAGACAGTGTGCACAAGCTGAGCACAAAAACATAAATATATTGAGCTAGAAACATCGTCTGGGCAGTTTCTGCGGAATTGGACAACAATTAATTTAGCAAGATTCACTTTATAACTTTGTGCAATTTTTGGCACAGGAGCTAGTCCTAACAAGACACTCAATATGTCCAAAATTTAGGTACAGAGGAGTTGTAGATTTAAAGTTATGACAGATCTAGCTTTTTCACATTTGTATTTTTTCATGTTAAAAATATTTAGAATCAAGACATGTGAGAATAACAATAGTTGTGGGATTTCTCTCCCTGAACCCAACAAAATTGGTTTGGCATTTTTCTGAAATTTCTACAATTTTCTAGGAATTTTCTAGTGCTCTGGACTGACTTGCAAGAAAACTTAGATAGGGTTCCTTACACCCAGGCCCTGAAATTAACACAAGACACCCTAAAAAGATTGAAATCCATGCAATCAGGCCCTTGGCCGGGGAGGGCGGCACGGCACCGGCCAAATCCGGCGAGCCGGCAGCGATCCCGGTCGGGCAAGCGGCCAGGCTCAACTATGGGCTCACCTAGGGTCGGTGGGTAACCGGCGTTGGGGGCGGAGGGACGGCCGGCGAGGGGTTTCGATGGCGGCGGCGGCGGCGGCCGCGGCGGCTCGGGGGAAAGCGGCGAGGAAGCGCGGGGTTGGACAACAAGCGACTTGGGGAGGTTCACGGGTGCCTAAGGAAGCTACCGGAGCAACTGGCCGGCGGCGAGCGCGAGCGGGAGCAGGAGCTCAGGGCGGTGGTGGCAATGGCGGCGGAGGGGCTCGGGATGGCGCGCCGGGGAGCGAGGAGGGGCTTAAATAGCCTCGGTCCGGGGTTCGCGGTGACGACGGCGTGACGGCGGAGATACCCGCCGTTCGCACGGCGCGCGTACGGCGGCGACGCCGCCGACGGACCGGCGGCCCGTGGCGCGCTGTTGACGGTGAAAATCCGTCAACCTAGCCATGAGTTTACCTTCGGTGTTGGCATGAGTTTTATACCTTATCCATTGGTACTAACCCCCGTGGTATACCAAGTTCATGTGTGCATGTCTGTTTTGGAGTTTAATGTTTATGCAGGGTTTTAGTGTTGAATGCAAGACTTTCGGGATAAGTTCATCAAGCACCTCATGACAAGACCTTGAAGCCCCGTACAAGTCATGCAACGAAGCAAACTTAACTCCAAGAAGCCAGGGACTTGATCCGAGAAGACGACAGACTCCGAGGACCTGACCAGAAAAAAGCTGAATCTTGCAAGACAAGGGGTTGTGTCCAATTCGGAGAGAAACTGACGACATGGACCTACATGCAGAAGGGGGAAACATCCAGGAAGCAAGGGAACCGACGTAGAGCAAAGGAGGCCTCGAGCTAGGCCTGGACGGGCCCAGGCCGGCCGGCCCAGGCCGGTCGGTCCAGCCCTGTCCAGGGCCCAGTAAGGCTCCCCTTTGCCCTAGCCGCCAATCAGGCTATTTATAGCCCCGTGACCGAGAGCCACGCATCATCTAATTCGTCATTGGCCGCCGAGGAGCAGAGAAGAGAGGGACACCATCTCGGAGAGAAGAGGGTCGAGCTAGTTGACTAGGGTTTCCCTAGCCGACGTGGGAACCTTGCACGGAAGACCACGTCGGAGTTCCCGGAGCTAGAAGCAAGATCAAGGAAGGATCCCGGTGGTGATCTTGTGTATGTATCATTGTTATAGTTGAATTATCAAGTTGAATCTTTTCCTAGCGATCAAGTGTTTCCTCGAAGATTTCGTTTTTCGATCGGCTTTGCTTATTCCAATTCTACTCTCGAGATAGATTACATAGGGTGTTCTTGTAGCCGCGGTGGCTAGAGGTACACGCCGGATCTTCCGAAACAATCTCGACTTGTCTTTTGACTCGCCCTAAGCTCCCCGCATGAGTAGGGATACGTTGTGACAGAACGGGGGTTCCGAAAGGCGGATGTTTTCGGATTTGGACGGGAAACCACGATTTAAAGACGCTTCTTATAAGATTCGATTTGCTACTTCTTCTCTTGCTTGGAACTTCAATAAAAGGCTTACCCCGATCCCTCTAGATCGGTTTATCTACCCAATCTTACTTTGTTTTCTCCGGTCTTTAGTAGATTAGATTAGTTTTGTGTCTTTTACTTGGATGCATTAGGGTTTTATTGAAGATTGAAGTTACTTGGCTTTACTAGATTAAATTTTGCGTCACACATTTGTTCCACGGATTCGATACCTTGGGTTCACCACTCGAGGGAAGAAGGGTCCCTTGACTACGACGGGAGACTTGTACGCTTGCAAGTCACAAATGAACTTTGATATAACTTTTAACCGTCAACAAGCCCCTTTTTCTGGCGCCGTTGCCGGGGAACAAGTGATCAAGATTTGAATTTTTGCCTTTTTGTAATTTTCAGTTTTCTTTTTGTTTTTCTTTTTGCATCTACTAACCTTTGATCATCCTCAAAATACATCTAATCTAGTTTGTCTAACCCTAGTTTTTATAGATTTGTTTTTACTTTCTAGTTTTTGCATACTTTGTTTATTGCTAACCCTAACAGGAGATGGACGGCTACCGCTCCAACAAACCCGATAATTTTGTGGATGGCCCAGAAAAACTTTACAGGCTAAGGAGACGTGAAGCACATCAAGCTAAAAAGCTGGATTTTGTAGATTCGGAGTCGGAAGACAAAGGATCGCAGGAATCTCCGAAGAATTCACCACCTCAAAGTCCTCGAGAGAATCGACTTCCACCGATGGGTGACCAACCACCGCAAGAACGCAAGATTGGGGAGCTATGCACCCCAGACATCATCGACCTACCAATCTTGAACCTTGAGGAGATCGGAAGACCATTCGAGATCAAGACCTCAACAATCCGCATGGTGCAACATTCACCCTTCACCGGCAAAGAGGATCCGAACCTTCACCTCCAAGCATTCATTCAACTATGTCAGACTTTCAACATGGATGGGGTGACTCAAGACCAAATGAGGGCAAGGCTTTTTCCGTTTTCACTTCTCGGGAAGGCTTTGCAATGGTTCCACTCTCAACCGGCGGAGACGGTGCAAAATTGGAACACGTTGATGAAGGCTTTCATGAAGGAATACTACTCACCGGGTAAAACTCAAAGCTTGCGTAATAAGATTGCCACCTTTGTTCAATATCCTACGGAAACTATCTCGGAGGCATTCGAGCGCTTCAACGAGTACACCGGGCGGTTCCACATCACAAGTTCCCGAAAGAAGACCTCGTGCAAAAGTTCTATCAAGGACTCACCATGGCGTCAAGGACGATCATCAATGCATCGGCGGGAGGATCTATCATCAAGCTTACACCGATGGAAGCTTTCACTCTATTCAAGAAGGTCGCGGATAATGACACATGGGTGTCCTCCGGGCGCCTACATCCGGTTCAACCCACGGGGAACGTCAAAGGAGTCTTGCAAGTGGAGAAGGAGAACATACTTGAAGGCAAGATCGACTCGCTCATGAGGAGGTTGGAGAAGATGGAGATGGAAAAGAAAGAGGCTCAAGACTTGAAGGCCGCCGAAGCAAGGTCCACATGCGAAGAATGTGGAGAGTATGGCCATGTCCGCAAAGATTGTCCGGAGGAAGCCAAAGTGCTCGAATACATGAGGAAGGAAGAATTGCCGAACTTCCGCTACGGGCAAGGTAGGCCTCAATTTAATGCAAGCTCATCTATTCCTAACGCGGTTCCGCTTCGTATACAATTGAAGGAGTTCATGGATGAGCAAGCTAAGATCAACAAGGACACCGTCACCAA
The DNA here is from genome assembly GCA_947561735.1 of Cenchrus americanus. NCBI lineage: Eukaryota > Viridiplantae > Streptophyta > Magnoliopsida > Poales > Poaceae > Cenchrus > Cenchrus americanus. The sequence goes on along the minus strand of OX387241.1, from coordinate 93,964,278 downwards.
GTTCAAGACCATAGACAAGGTGTTGGAGAACATCGATAGCAAAGTGACGGAGGTCGGAAGTTCCAATCATCAAGTGCTCAACATGATGAAGATGCTCGAGATGCAAGTTGGACAACTTGCGGGGTGCCTCACTAATGATGAAGGGAAGCTTCCGGGACAACCCAAAAGTCCCGAATCGGCGAAGGCCATTCAAACACGTTCGGGGAAGGAGACCGAAGATCCGAAACGTTCCGCGGGAGCAAGGAATCTTAAACCATCCACCGAGGTGGAAGGAGTTGCTAAAGAGAAGGTTACGGGGATCGTCACCGAGGAACCCGAATTTGAGATGCCGGAGGAAGACACGAGGATACCGCAACTCAAGTCACGCTACTTCCGAGGTAAACTTGACAACCACTTTGAGAAGTTTGTGGAGGTTGTGCGTAGACTTAGCATCAACATGCCATTACTAGATGCCCTACAAGTACCTACATATTCTCGTTACTTTAAAGACATACTTGCAAATAAATATGAGATAGCAACGCTCGGGGTAGATCATGTCAAGATGTCCGAGGAGTGTAGTGCCGCTATTGCTAATGGGCTAGAGAAGCAAAAAGACCCTGGGTGCCCTACTGTTCCATGTTCGGTTGGTTCTTTCAACTTCGAGAAGGCGTTATGCGACCTTGGAGCAAGTGTGAGCGTCATGCCGAGGGATGTGTTCGAGAAGCTACGCCTACCAATGGAGCCTACGGGTATATGTTTGGAGTTGGGAGACAACTCCATTCGTTATCCCTTGGGCATTGCTGAAGATGTACCCGTGAAGGTCGGACACCACTTCATCCCCGTCGACTTCGTTGTGCTCGAGATGGGAGAGAGGGAGAAGCCGCCGCTCATCCTAGGGAGGCCTTTCCTCAAGACCGTGGGAGCTACTATTGATGTTGGCAAGGGGGAGATCATGTTCGATATCAACGGAGAAAGGAGTTCCTTCAAGTTCCGTCCAAGAATCGAGGCATGCAACATGATTGGAGTGAAGGGAGAACCAAAGCAAACGGAGGGGCTGAAAAAGAAGAAGGAGCCGGAAAAAATGAACGTAAAGAAAATCAAAGAAGGTGTTGCGTCCGTCAAGACAAAGGAAGAGAAGAAGCCTGTGAAGACCAAAAAAATGACTAAGCCGGAAGACAAGCCCGCGCCCAAGATGGTGCGGAAGTGGGTACCCAAGATTGCAACGCCCGCAAAGAGCATTGATCCGGAGTAATCAAGTGAAGAAGTCTAGCTATAGACTATAAACGAAGCGCTAGGCGGGAGGCAACCCATTTCGTCGAGTGAAGAATAAGCTACCGGGAGGACAACCCGATTCCAGGTTTTTCGAGTATTTTTAATAATTTAGTTTTTGAGTTTTATTACGCAAAGACATTAGACTTAGAAGTGGTTGAACAATATTAGAGACATAATTCTTGATTGAATGTTTTGCTTTATCATAAACCCTTTGCATGAACCCTCCTATGTGCTTGTTTGTTCTTTTCTTTTCGAGAAACCTCAACCAAATAATTTCAGAACCTAACTCAACCTTTCATCCTCATTATGTTGCTGAGGTTGACTTATTTTTCATGCTAAAACCACACGAGTAGAGCCACGATTTATATTTAGGTGTTAATAAAATTCAGCACGTGGTAGAACTCGCGTGAACCTAGAAATCAAAACTTCTGGTTGGTTTAAAAATCAATATCCCTGGTTTCTCTAGGATTAGAATTTTTCTAAGCCTCATCTAATTTTGTTTTATTCAAAATCTTTCTTATTTAGCCAGAATTAGAACCTAAACCTATGCCCCCATGATCAAGCTGGGAAAAGTTTGCTCTCAACCGATGAAGGCAAACTATACCGGTGAGACCGAAATCGACGTAGTCGAAAATATTTTCGACTTACATTTGTTTTTAATGGTTTAAAAACTTCTCTAAAATTATGTTTGAGCTCTTGCATGGCTCTGAAAAATATTTTAAATTTCGAATTAGAGGAGTGCTTAACCTTAAACACACCTTAATGGAGGCAATCTAGTTTGAATTAATCATGCATGCACCATTGGATTCCCTTTTATCAACTTTCACCAAATTCACATGCAAAGGACAAGCATGGTGGGCAGCAAGCATCAACTTTGCAGGAATTTCATGGTGGCATGTGAAGCAAGTGGAGCTAGGGAGCATGGACATGACCCAAAGCATGAAGCATCAAGTGGAAGGACCAATAATGCAAGAAAAGGAGTGGACGAGAGCGTTTGGGCGGTGCAACTCGTGGAGCACGCGGGCAGGAAAGTTGCAGAGGTGAAATGATCATGCTGGAAGAAAGCCGAGGCGGGGAGGAGCACCGAGGCCCCCAGGCCGGTCGACCCAGGCCGGCCGGCCTCCCCTACTTAAGGAGCCCCCCGGCTCCCGTTTTCTGCAGGCAAGCTTCCCTCTCCTTCCTTTGTTTGTGTGTTCAAGTTTGTGTGCTCAAAGCCTCCGTAGACATAGCCAACCTTCCCAAGCTTGATAGCTCAAAAAAATCCACATCCTTAATCCACTCAAAGTCCACATCCGAAGCAAATAGTTTAAGTGCCTAGTTACCGGTTGCAATCCGGAGTTTTAGTTGAAGAAAAGAGTGCAGCAACCATGTGGAAGAAAACCACAAGTCTCTTCTCCAAGAAGAAGAGTTCGTCGTTGTCCAAGCCGTCATCAACCACGTCTTCGAGGAGGCACTCGGTTTCCGAGTCTCCCTGGAGCATGGAGACGGATACGGCACCACCGAGGAGGAACGGTGCTCTCCTCCTTGGTGGTATGAGGGCTGCAAGGAGCACGTCCATGAGGTTTACCGAACCTCGAGGGCACACGGAGGAGCAGCCCGCGCCACCACGACGATCGACCCGTTCAACCGCGCTACCTCCTTACACTCCGACATACTCTTCGTACGGCTTCATCATCTTGTCATCGGAGGAGGAGCAGAGGCTCTCTAATCTTGAGAAGAGGCTTGTGCCCAACGTCGAGTTCGACGACCAAGCACTCTACACCTTGGGTTTTGGCACCGACATATACTACATGTTGGGGCACCTTGGATGGGTGCAATTCTCCAACGGAGTATCGGCGGACACCCACTTGGGGTTCGCCTTGGAAATTTTAATGACTATTGCACCTATCCTTGATGATGGGGTGCAAAGCTTGTCATTCCGTTTGGAGGGAGTCCAACAAGTGGTTCCCTACGAGCACATTAGGGAGCTACATGGATTCCACAAGGGAGCTCCGGAAAGTTGACGTGCCACCCGGCATGTTAGCGGGATTTTGGAATATGATCTCCGGAGAAGCCCATCAACAACGCAATTGCATCCGCAACCCCATTATCCGGATATTTCACTCTTGGATGTGCAAGAGGGTATTGGGGAGGATGAAGGAAACGAAGGTGACCGACACGGAGTTGAATTGTCTCTACTCGGCTTTAATTGCCAGGCAGCCAATAGACCCCTCTTACCTTATGATCAACCGTTGGTGTTGTGAAGCAACATCGGGGGCGGGAAATATTGGTTCGGGGTGCTACCTCTTCATGTTGGCCTTCTCCTTACGGCCGGGGATCGCAAGAAACCCCGACCATCTTTTGCGTGGTACCTCTCTCGGTATTAAGTATTTGCGGCAAGGCAAATACATTAGTGGAGATGAGAGAGGAGGTTATCGGTTGGCCATAGTGAACCTACCCCTTCCCAATGAGAGGCTTAGGCTTTTCACCGAAGGGAGAGAAGATTGGTTGGAAGAGGGACTCCTTGTCCCTGCAAGGAAGAACAAAAGAGGAAGAATCGTAGAGGAGGGAACATCCTCCGCACAAGCGAGTGGAGCACAACCCAATGTGCAACCATTCGGCGGGATCCCTCCTCCGCCAAGTTATTACGGAGGGCCACAAGAGCAAGCATGGGGGGTGGTGCACCGGTACCCCCACCAAATTATGTGGTGCCCAACGCTAACTTCGCGGAGTCCTACGCACATCATCCCCAACCACAACAAAGCATGGCCATAATTGGAGGGTATGCTGCAAGAAACGCCCAAAGCATCACAGCCATCCAAGCTAACGCAGCTCAACTTGGTGAAGGCAATGCAAATATTGCCTTTGAGCTTGGACGCCTTCACCTTGTGGAGCCAAATCAATTCGTGGGAGGGAATGTCCAATCATATTATGAGCAAGGGTATTACTATCAAGATTATCAACATCAACCACCGGCGGAGGACTAGAAGATTTAGGAACTTTAGTTTTCTTTTCTTTTCTTTTTCTCTGTAATTTTCAGCTTTTGCTTATGTGTGTTTGCGTAGTATTTCCTGTTTCTATTTAAATTTCAGCAAGCATGTTTGTTTATTTTCAGTTTGTATTTCAACTTGATATCATCATTAATAAAGACACCACCTTTATTATATCATTGGAAAAGTTACAAAAATTTGTGCCATGATGATATATGATTATAATTGCAGCTTTGTTCACCTTTGTAATTGATCTATGCATGTTTAAGCTAGTGCTCTCTTAAAAATACAAATCTGAATTTATTTAAATGCTAGCTTAATTTTCAGCGGAGGTTATGATTAAAATAAAGACCCATAGTGTTTTATGTGCTCTCAAGTTATGAATAGATTAAAGATGTCTTTTATGCTCAAAAATATCGCTAACCTTGTCATAAATATCACTTGTGTGTTGCTCAACCTATCCAAAGCCTAATATATATTTGAGTGCATAAACCTTAGTGTACAAGATTTACTTTTGAGTGAGTTATTGCAGGCCATGATTTCGCTGGCCCGAGACTAAGAAGCTGGTCATTCCATTTTTGCGTATCTATCTTTTTGCTAGCCTTTTATCCGTGCATTGTGTATCCCCGCATTGGAGATCTCACAAACTTCGCCGGATATCCACCCTTAAAACCAAATATCATATTTTGTGATAACCTCCTTGACCACAACCTATCGTTGATAATGGATCATCAATTCAAGGAAGATCGCAAGACGGTGCCAACATTGAAGATTTCAAGTATCTCTCCAAGGAAATATTTCCGGTACCTACCTTATTTTTCGCCTCTTTGCTCGAGGACGAGCAACGTCTAAGCATGGGGGAGGAGGTAGGTACGGTGCAGTTTTAGAGTTCAAAGGGGAGTATTTTTAAAAAATGATGAATGGAAAAAAAATTAAAGGTGATGTACGTGACTTCCAAGGTGAAGGTCTCACAAGAAATATATATATATAATGAATGAAAGAAAGAAAGAAAGAAAGAAAAGAATGAGAAATATGAGAAAGAGAAAAAAATATGAGTATGCGTAAAGTGAACTCCCCGGTTCTCTAAGAGTGCATTCAAGGCTTCAAGTTTAAAAGATCCATTCTCATTTTCCAACCATGTGCAATCCGATAGCGAGGACTTCCTTTGTGCCTCGGGATCACTCTTTGCCATTTGCACATGTCCACTCATCTAAAAGTTTGTGTATTTTTCTCGTTCCCCTCCTTGATTTAACATTATTTTCCAATGACCTTTTTGACGAGTCTCGGTAAGACATGAGAAGCTTGTCTTGTTTTGACAACACCTCATTCATAAAATCTTGTTAGGACTAAACTTTCCCAAAGCTCCATATAAAGCCTACCACACATATATGTTATGAGAGGGAAAGGAGTAGAATATATAGGCTTGAGAGACAAGCGAGATGAGAGTTCATGAGCAATATACAAGATGATTTAAATTTGTGAACTTGGTTTAGCTTTTCTTTATCTCGTTCTTTATTTCAAAAATTCTGAGATCTATTTAAACTTTGTGAGCATGTTAATACTTGTGGCATAAGCTTAATAAGAATCTATCCTCCGTAGAGATGAAGGCTAGTACATTATGGAACTTTAATGAATTAAAATTTTGAGAGCATTATGTTTTCTCATGTGTGATCAAGTGCAAGGTTTAAACATTGTTTGGCAATAATGATATCCATCGAAGGTTTACTCGAGGACGAGCAAGGTTTAAGCATGGGGGAGATGTTGACGGTGAAAATCCGTCAACCTAGCCATGAGTTTACCTTCGGTGTTGGCATGAGTTTTATACCTTATCCATTGGTACTAACCCCCGTGGTATAACAAGTTCATGTGTGCATATCTGTTCTGGAGTTTAATGTTTATGCAGGGTTTTAGTGTTGAATGCAAGACTTTCGGGATAAGTTCATCAAGCACCTCATGACAAGACCTTGAAGCCCCGTACAAGTCATGCAACGAAGCAAACTTAACTCCAAGAAGCCAGGGACTTGATCCGAGAAGACGGCAGACTCCGAGGACCTGACCAGAAAAGTGCTGAATCTTGCAAGTCAAGGAGTTGTGTCCAATTCGGAGAGAAACTGACAACATGGACCTACATGTAGAAGGGGGAAACATCCAGGAAGCAAGGGAACCGACGTAGAGCAAAGGAGGCCTAGGGCTGGGCCTGGATGGGCCCAGGCTGGCCGGCCCAGGCCGGTCGGCCCAGCCCTGTCCAGGGCCCAGTAAGGCTTCTCTTTGCCCTAGCCGCCAATCAGGCTATTTATAGCCCCGTGACCGAGAGCCACGCATAATCTAATTCATCATCGGCCTCCGAGGAGCAGAGAAGAGAGGGACACCATCTCGGAGAGGAGAGGGTCGAGCTAGTTGACTAGGGTTTCCCTAGCCGACGTGGGAACCTTGCACAGAAGACCACGTCGGAGTTCCCGGAGCTAGAAGCAAGATCAAGGAAGGATCCCGGTGGTGATCTTGTGTATGTATCATTGTTATAGTTGAATTATCAAGTTGAATCTTTTCCTAGTGATCAAGTGTTTCCTCGAAGATTTCGTTTTTCGATCGGCTTTGCTTATTCCAATTCTATTCTCGAGATAGATTACATAGGGTGTTCTTGTAGCCGCGGTGGCTAGAGGTACACGCCGGATCTTCTGAAAGAATCTTGACTTGTCTTTTGACTCGCCCTAAGCTCCCCGCATGAGTAGGGATACGTTGTGACAGAACGGGGGTTCTGAAAGGCGGATGTTTTCGGATTTGGACGGGAAACCACGATTTAAAGACGCTTCTTATAAGATTCGATTTGCTACTTCTTCTCTTGCTTGGAACTTCAATAAAAGGCTTACCCCGATCCCTCTAGATCGGTTTATCTACCCAATCTTACTTTATTTTCTCCGGTCTTTAGTATATTAGATTAGTTTCGTGTCTTTTACTTAGATGCATTAGGGTTTTATTGAAGATTGAAGTTACTTGGCTTTACTAGATTAAGTTTTGCGTCACACATTTGTTCCACGGATTCGATACCTTGGGTTCACCACTCGAGGCAAGAAGGGTCCCTTGACTACGACGGGAGACTTGTACGCTTGCAAGTCACAAACGAACTTTGATATAACTTTTAACCGTCAACACGCGCGCGCGTACGGCGGCGCGGACTCGAGGCCTCGGGCGGGGAAGCGCGTCGGGGCGCGGGCGGCTCGGGCGGTGCACGCCTCGGGCGGCGCTCGGCCTCGGGAGGTGCGGGCGCGGATGCACGGGCGCGGCCGGCGACGCGCGGCGCGCGCGGGCGCGCGACACCGCGACGGCTCGCCGCTCTGCCCGGTTTTGTTTTGCTGGAGCTGTGTTTGAATCAGTTTTTCTCCAAAATTTCGTATAAAGGTTGACCAAGTGGTTAACACCAAAGTTGTAGATCTAGCTACCCTTAACAACTTCTAAAAAGACTATATAGGGTTTTTCTTCACAGAATTTGAATTACATGAATGCCAACTTTGAATGTCAGCCTGTCTTGGCAAACAGTGAATTCTGTCTTGCAACTAATTTTTCAAGCTTTTCCCCTCAAAATTTGAAATGAAAAGCTACATGAAAGTTGTGTCCCTCATCAAGATGGACAACTTTCATAAAGGTAGAATTTTAAGTGTTTAGGTGAATTTTGGAGAACGCAGCAAAAGTTTCGGCAGACACCTATGGACATTAGGGTGGCAAGGGGGTTTGACCAAGCCTTTGACCATGGGTCGGCCCCACAAGTGTGTTTACTATTCAAAGGGGTCACTAGGGTAGGTTAGTGAGTTTTTCGAGGTGAGGGCCCAGGTTGACCGTGATTTGGCCACTGTTGATTACTTTGACCGGCTGTTAGGGTTAATTAAAAACCTGGGGCGTCACAGCCTACCCCCCTAAACGGAATCTCGTCCCGAGATTCGATTTGTTAACGAAGAGGTGGGGAGAAGAACTCACGGTTTCGAGACTGAAGGAAGCCCGGATTCTTAGTGTTGAGATAGTCCTCCGTCTCCCACGTTGCTTCTTCTTCCGTATGATGACTCCATTGGATCTTGTACATCCGTACGGTCTGCCTTCAGGTCTTTCGCTCTTTTTGGTCTAGTACTTTCAGTGGGTGCTCGATGAGCGAGAAATCCGGCTCAATCCAAGCATTAGCTTCTGTGATAAGTTCATTTTCTGGCACAGGCATTCCCTTCTTCAATTGAGTCACGTGAAACACATTGTGGACTGCGGAAAACCGTTCCAGTAACTAGATACGATAAGCCACTGGCCCACATACTTCTATAACTTCATAGGGTCCAATGTAGCGCGGAGCTAACTTTCCCTTGACTCCGAACCTTTGCACACCCTTGGTGGGGGACACCTTCAAATACACGTAATCTCCCACTTCAAAGTGTCTAGGTGTGGTTCCCTTGTCATGGTAACTCTTTTGCCTCATCTGTGCCATCTTCAAATTCTCTCTTATCACTTGCACTCTTTCTTCGGCATCTTTAACTAAATCCAGACCAAAGGGTGTTCTCTCTCCGGCCTCTGACCAATTCAGCGGAGTGCGGCATCTACGTCTGTAAAGAGCATCGAACGGTGCCATTTTCAAGATGACTTGATAGCTATTGTTGTAGGAAAATTCTGCCAAAGACAAACACTTGTCTCAACTCTTGTCAAAGTGCAAGATGCTTGCTCTCAACATATCTTCCAAAATCTGATTTATTCTTTCCGTCTGACCATCGGTCTGCGGATGATAACTGGAACTGCGGATTAGCTTGGTTCCCAAACACTCATGCAATTGCTCCCAAAAACGAGCTACAAACTGAGTTCCTCGGTCAGAGATTATAGTCTTTGGGATTCCATGCAAACGAACTATGTGATCCATGTACAACTCTGCATATTGCTGTACGGAATAAGTGGTGTGCACGGCAATGAAGTGAGCGGTCTTGGTGAGTCTGTCTACGATTACCCAAATAGAATCTTTCCTTCTCGCCATTAGAGGTAAACCCACAATGAAATCCATACTAATATCGTCCCACTTCCACATGGGTATCGACAGGGGTTGGAGTACACCTGCCGATTTCAAATGGCTTGCTTTCATCTGGTGGCAAGTATCGCACTCGGCTACATACTTGGCTATATCCACCTTCATATTGGACCACCAGAAGTTCTATTTCAGATTTTGGTACATCTTGGTACTACCGGGATGAATAGAAAATTTGGACTTGTGAGCCTCATCTAGAATGATCTTTTTAATTTCCGGATCAATGGGGACCACTAGGCATTTCCCAAACCAGACCACATCCTGGTGATCTTTCTGGAAACAAGTGTACTTGGGATCTCCCTCTGCTAGTTTCTGTTTGATGGTTTGAATGTCTTCATCATTGCGCTGAGCAGTGACAATTCTATCATAAAGATCGGACTCTGCTGCCAAGGCATAGAGTCTTCCTTGCGGTACCACTTCTAAGTTGAGCCTTCTCATTTCTTCACATAATGGTTCACTAACTGGCTCCAACTCTAGGTGGTTGTAGTGATCTTTTCAGCTAAGAGCATCCGCAACAACATTTGCTTTGTCGGGGTGATAGTGCACTTCTAGATCATAATCCTTGATCAACTCAAGCCATCTTCTCTGCCTCATATTCAACTCTGACTGAGTGAAGATGTATTTGAGACTCTTGTGATCAGTGAAGATATTGCAATGATTACCCATTACGTAATGCCTCCATATCTTGAGAGCGTGGACAACAGCAGCTAGCTCAAGATCATGGGTAGGATAATTAAGCTCATGAGGTCGAAGTGCCCGTGAAGCATAGTTAATGACTCGGCCCTCTTAGATAAGGACACAGCCGAGACCCGTGCCTGATGCGTCACAGAAGACATCAAACGGTTTGGAATTATCTGGTTGCACTAGCACTGGGGCTGAAGTTAGATGTTGCCTCAAGATGTGGAAAGCTTTCTCACATGCTTCGCTCCACACGAACTTCACTCCTTTATTGAGTAGTTCAGTCATAGGCTTTGCGATTCGAGAGAAGTCAGGAATGAAATGACGGTAGTATCCCGCCAATCCTAGGAAACTGCGGATTTGGTGTACGGACTTGGGTGGTTTCCAATCCATCACCTCTTGAACTTTGCTAGGATCTACGGAGATACCATCATGGGAAATGGTGTGCCCTAAGAATTTCACACTTTTCAACCAGAATTCGCATTTGGAGAACTTAGCGTAAAGCTTATGATCTCGCAAACGCTGAAGGACAACTCGGAGGTGTTTGGCATGATCTTTCTCACTTTTGGAATAGATGAGGATATCATCGATAAAGACCACGACAAATTTGTCGAGCTCCGTCATGAACACAGAGTTCATGAGGTACATGAAGTAGGTTGGGGCATTCGTGAGACCAAAAGACATTACCAAGAACTCGTAAAGACCTTAACGAGTGGAGAAGGCGGTTTTAGGAATGTCACAAGGTCGAATCTTGATTTGATGATAACCAGAACGAAGGTCAATTTTAGAGAAGACTTTGGCTCCAGCCAATTGGTCGAAAAGAACATCGATTCGGGGAAGAGGGTATTTGTTCTTGATGGTGACTGCATTGAGCGGTCGGTAATCTACACACATTCTCAAGCTACCATCCTTCTTCTTGACAAAGAGAGCAGGGCAACCCCAAGGAGAAGAGCTCGGGCGAATATAACCCTTATCTAACAATTCTTGGAGTTGGGTTTTCAGTTCGGCTAACTCTTTGGGTGGCATGAGATAAGGTCAATTGGAAATGGGTGCGGTACCCGGCTGGAGTTCGATCACAAACTCGACATCTCTGTCTGGTGGCATACCAGGCAACTCATCAGGAAAGACGTCCGGATACTCACACACTACTGGAATTTCATCAAGAGGGGAGATAATGGTCACATAGGCACAAGAGTCGGTACCGTCCTTGAAAGGTAGGTACAAGGTAGTGTGCCCGACCGTACGTGAATTGATCTCTACGACCCTATCTGATATATCTAGAATTACCTTATGTTGGGTCATCCACTCCATACCCAAGATAACATCCATACCAACCAAGTTTATGATGATAAGGTTTGTTGGAATGATTTTACTACCTAATCCCAAACATACTCCACGGATTAAAATATTAGAGGTGATTTGCCCTCCGGGAGTAACTATCTTATAAGCGGAAGTGGTTTGAGAACCCTTCAAACCCAATTTGCTTATTAGTTTTTCACTGATGAAACTATGGGTAGCTCCTGAATCAAATAAAATCTTAACAGGAGTGTTGTTGATAGAGAATGTACCCGTGAGCACTGAAGCTCCTTCTGGAATATCACTCATGGCGGTAAAGTTTAGCTTGCCCTGGCGTACTTGCACCATAGACTTCTTAGCTGGAGTGGCAGGCTTGTTTCCTGCACCTTGATTCTGCGGGTTGGGCTTGATCTGCCTGGGCTTGGGACACTCACTGATGCAATGCCCTGGCTGACCACAGTTGAAGCAACGGCGATCACCAACGTTGCGAGGAGGTGCATTAGGCTTGGGAGCCTGCTGCTGAGCATTGCAGAACTGGAAGTTCCCTGTGGGTTTGCTCTGGGGTGGCTTCATCGTCCAGCGTCCAGTTGAAGATTGTTGGGATGGGCCTGGAACGTTCTTCTTCACAAAGCGAAACTTTTTACCAGTTCCGCTGCCCGGAGCAAAACCAGACATCCTCTTCTTGTCCCCATGAGCCTTCTTCATAGCGTCCTCTTGGGAGATAGCCTTGTTTACCAGCTCATGGAAGTTTGCTGGCTCGAGCAGGTTCAGACGCTCGTACAACTTGCCATCTAGCCCGTCACAGAACCTCTCCATCTTCTTTGCATCAGTATCAACGTGATGCCCGCCATACTGGCACAGGCTGTTAAACTTTTGGGCGTAGCGGTACACTGTGTCAGATCCCTGCCTGAGGGCCAACAGCTCCCTCATCTCCCTATCCATCAGTCCCTTGGGAATGTGGTGGCCCTTGAAGGCTTGCTTGAACTCATCCCAAGTTACAGCGTGCCCTCGCTGCATCGACTTGAAATGGTCCCACCACATCAGAGCTTCTCCCTGTAGTTGCAGAGCTGCGAAGTTAGCCTTGTTCTCCTCGGAGCAAGGCAGCACAAAGGCAGAGAAATTTGCCTCTATGGCCTTCATCCAAGCCTCAGCTTCCAGAGGGTCTTCCGCATTAGCGAAGGTTGGCAGCTTCGTTGCGATGAACTGGGCATACGTGGTGACCTGATTAGGCCCCTCGTGGTTGGCCCCGTGGGGCGGCCCTCAGTTCATCTGCTGGGCGATCTGCTGTTGCGTCTGCAGGATCTAGCGCAGCACCTCAGTTTGGGTGGCCATGAAGGCCTCCGACGGCGTCATGGGCGGTGGTGGCGGCAAGTCACCGCTACCGTTTGCTCCGAAACCGTTGGGTGAGCTGCGCGTGGTTCCCACCATCTGAAATGCGAGCCTCATTTGTTACATAATCGAAAGCTTACTCCAAAATGATGACAAGCATGATCATACATAACCACAACTCATGAGCACTTAAATGATGAGGACAGCAATAGTCGAAAAAGTATCACGTAGCCACAAGGATTCATAGAATCGTGCCTTAACATAGTTAGGATTGCGATCGCTCGAATAACATAAGCCCACATTCACTCTCGGACAATTGCTGTCACTTCGGGTACCAACGAAGGTGGTATACGAATGAGCACTTAAACGTTGGGCAAACGAGTGATGCCACTAGAAATGCTTTGGTTTACCAACGCTTATGCAAATCGTAAGGTTTGACAAGCGTGAATATTGCATCGATTTATCCAAGAATTGGTAATCATACGCAATAAAACTTCAATTTCTGAATGACAAGCGAATCTCACTTAAAACACACATGCTTAAGCATTCATTACTACAACAAGATGGAACAAGGTCCAAGGACATTACAACTCTCGAATTTGAAAACAACACGACATGACAAGGGTACAAGTAGTTACTCGGCACGAAGACGTGCTAACAAGTTAACTACTCTAATCATCTTGAAGATAACTCAATAGGATCGACATCCTTCTTATTCTTGCTGTCGGCAACCTAGTTGCCCACTGAAGCACCACTGTACGTAGGCGAAACTGGGGGAGTCGGCAACGGTGGTCCTGCCTGGCTCGTCTGATCCAGGCCAGACAAACCCTGCTGCTCCTCCGGGTGTGCCTGTACTGGGGGCAGCGGCTGTAAGGCCGCTATAGCCTGCAAGGCTGCCACCTGTACCTCGGCCTCCTCCACCTGCTGCTACATATCAGCAATGTTCTGAAGTAGCGTCAACCTCTCAATCTCATGCGCATCGGCATTCTCCTCTAGGGTATGGTTCTCTGCCTCCAGATCTACAATCCTCTGCAGGCGGTCGCCTCTCTCTAGCTCTAACTGGAATCTCCTGGCACACAGCCTGTCATTCTCCTGCTGCACCTGAGTACGTGTAAAGTTCAGCTGATGATGTGCTGCTGACAACTACTGCCAATCACCCCTAGACACCTCCAAACGCTGCCCAATAATCGCTGCGGTATTATAGCACAGCCCCTGAAGTGTGAAAACCACATTCAGACAGCGAGCTAGCGTCTGAGTAACATCCAACGGCTCTGCTAGTGTCAACAGCTCCTGTAGGTGATCCATACGGTCCAACCACGCCGGGTCGTGAGGACTCACAGCAGGAAACAATCCAAACGGAGAGAGAGCTACCACGGTGGGGTTGTGGTCACAGAAGTCCGTCAGCACTCTGAGGGCGGCTGACTCAACGGCCTCGTGGGTAATAAATCCCCAGTAGATAAAACTCAAGTCGAACCAGACGGCGTGGTCCGGGTGTGGCAGAACAGTGACAATCACTCTGCAACAGGGAACGCCATAGCGCTCGAACTCGGACACCTCATAAGTTGGTGGTGTGAGGTAGCCTGCGGCGTTGAGTGCTTCCCACGCAAGGCGTGGAAAACCCTCCCAGTGCAACCCGTTGGTACGGATCGTACCATCAGCGTCGAACTCGTGAAACACGGGGAAAGCCATCTGTACAAAAATGTAATACATGTCAGGTCTCAAAGAGAACGGCATGTCAAATGGTGAAGTTCTAGCAGCTGTGAATAAAAATTCATAACCAAAAATCCAGAAACCTCAAATCTTTACCAAGTTTCCCGGTTCTACAAAAGTTCTTTAACACATATTTGATTTTTGAGGTTGAGCCCAAACGAGGAAACAAGGTGGACGATACAAGACCTAGATGTGCCTAGGGAAGTGTAAACCAACCCAAAAGGAACTAGAATTGAGACTTGCGATTACAAGATAACTAGTTAAGGAGCAACTGTTTTTAGCAATTTGGTTTAATTAACCTAGCACAAGGTAAACAAACTTTTCAAAATTTCGGCAGCATGGCAGCTAGGTACGAGTGGTATTCTAGTTATAAAAAACACACACTAGCAAAATCTTCCTTAGAGAGCACATAGAAGTTCGGTTTTGGGTCCATTTTAGTTGTTTCGATTTTTAATATGCATGCAAGGCGTCCTATCCGACCTCACATGTCAATCAAGCCAAAAATCGAAGTTAGTGCCGGTGGCAAGGCTTTTATTCGTCTCTCCCTATAATATCTAGTCGAGAGCTATACGGTACTCGCTTAACGACTAACGAAGCGCTGTTATGTACCTGCAGAAAACGAACCTTTCGTGCCAGCACGCCACGAAAGCGTCCACATACATTACCGTTCACTATAGAAACGGCATCCATGCGTTAAGCCGCTGCATGGACAGCGTCCAACCTCGGACACCCTCCGTTTGAATGGAGTGTATTCTTGCCTCGCATGAGCGACATGCGGAATGCACACGTATGAAACACGTGGTGACAACACAACTCATAATCAGACGCGAAGATGGGATCCGTGGAATGGATCACTCGATCAACCCTCGCAATTCCCGTGATGCAGAACAGCACACGTATAAAACACGTGGCTCATCTAGTTTGGTTGTGCAATAAAGTAAGTCTGACATAAAGTAATGTGCTACAAGTTAGCAAAATAAACCATAGGTTAATTAAGCCACCTGAAAGAACCCAAAATCCCCTCTAGGGTCTCTCGGTCTAGTTTATCCTTAGCGGACCAACGTATTTTGGAAAATCAGACGATCTTGGCATATTTTATTCAAAAACCAGTGATTAAGTTTATTAATTAATCTCTGGTGCATATAAGCTCTGATACCAACTGTGACAACCCGCCCAGGAAAATACCGTACTATCGCCTAAACCAATCCCCTTTGGTCATTAAGTGATAATATAGTATCATCATGTCGTTAGTCACCGGGTTAACGCCCGGTAAATCACTTGAATAGCAACAAGGATCGCATATATGCATTAAAACTCACTCGAAGGCGAGTCCAGAGATACCACATCATTAATATCCAAATTCGTACCCTGAGGGGTTTAATTATTACAAACCATAGTTTTTGCCATAAGGAAATAGTTCAGAGTTTTAAAACAGCGGAATTAAACTAACGGAAGCGAAGACACCACGGGAGGCCATCCATGATGCTTTCGGTAGTCGTCCTCCACCCACTCCAGCTCCCAGCCGGGCGGGATCTCTCCGGGCCACACATCCCCGAAAGCATTACCTTTTGCTTAACATAAATAATTCTTCTTAATTTGTGCATGTTTTCCTTTGTAAATTAATGAAATAAGATCAGTAGAGTTTCTAGGTGAACATGCTGGTTCTTTAGGTTTGTTTAGGACCAGAAAGCATGCATGAGAAAATTTGGATCATTTTGATGCTTAAATATTTTTGTAGGCATTTACTTTGAATCACTAGCTAGTCTTTGTTATTTTCCACAATATTTAATTTCCTAGCTTCCAAGCATTACATGTGGGTCCGATGGACCAGTATAGGTGCTAATATGCTTAAGAAACACTTCTTTAAATTTTTGGTAATTTATTGCTTAATAAAAAGCTTTAAATCCCTTTAGAGGAATAAAGAGAAATTAAATAAGGAAATTCCCTTTTTAATCCATTTTCTTTTGGAAAGTATTACCTAATTTAATTAAAAGTTAATTAAATATCCTTGCTGATAAGAAATTAATTCATGAATAAAAATATTGTTCATACCCTTGCTTGTGAAAGGAAAAGGACTACACATTCACATGAAATAACAAGTACAAGAAGTATTTATTCAAAGGTGCAATAAAAGAATAAATCACATGCAACTAATAACCTTCCTAAAAGAGATGTACTACCTAGATACTTGTTAAGGTGAATATGACCAACAGGAGTTGGATAAGATAACAAACTATCACATCACCTGAACTTGCATTGCATTCCGTGTAGATCTTCCGGACGGAGATTACTCCCTTGTCCCGGAAACCGAGGAAGGAGGAGCGGAAGCTTCGCTGCAGTACGTGGAAGTGCTCGTCGACCACGAGGGTGCATCTAACCTAGCTGACAAATGCAAGCTCCGGTGCATCTAACCTAGTTTTCAAATTCTTTATTCAATTATCTATGGATGATTGTGCATTTAAGTTTAGGAGTTGAATGGAACCCTAGATGCATGATCCCTAGGTACCTTTGTCCTTACTAGTATGATAGGCCGATAGCTGCTAAGCTATAGGACCGTTACAAGTCGAGTGATGACCTCACTCGCGAGAATAGGTTCCTAGATAGGAATCACAATATATCCTTAATTAAATTGCTCATGTGGTAAGAGAATGGGATTCGGGCTCCGGTGCAATGGCTATTGTGGGTTAAGTGTTTGAACGTACTAAGCACTTGTCGGGTATGGGACCGGTAAGCCTAGTACCTTAATGAGACGGGTAGGGATGGAACTGTCACTACTCTTGGGGTCTGTCTCACGGCTAGCTACCGGTGGTGTATGGTGATTCCGGGTATCTTGCGGGGTATTCCGGATAGCCTGCACCAAAGACTGTGGCCTTTCATCCCGACCCGAGGATTTTTGGAAACAGCCTGGGAAAGTTGTCCTTGCGGGGGCAGCCTATCGTGTGTTTAGATCTCCCTTGCAAGGTTTGAATCAATCGATTGTCGGCCTCTCACCGTTATCTGAGACTACTTACTCCACTAGTCATGAGATCCCTAATGATGGAAGTTGATGAATATTATGATTGATTAATTGTATTGTACAACTTTGTCTGTACTAGTTGGCTAATGTAGTAAGATTAAACCTACTAGAACTTGTGCTAAAATCTTGAAAGTAAGGACCTACTCTTTATTACTTTTCGGCAAAAGCAACCCAGTAGCCAAAAAGCCTTTCATGTCTAGATGTGCTGAAGTAGTTGTCACCGACGGGTAAGTCTTGCTGAGTATTAGTATACTCAGCCTTGCTATAATATGATGATCCAGGTAATGCTTTCGGTGATGTGATTCAAAGTAAATGCCTACAAAAATATCTAAGCATCAAAATAATCCAAATTTTCTCATGCATGCTTTCTGGTCCTAAACAAACCTAAAGAACCAGCATGTTCACCTAGAAACTCTACTGATCTTATTTCATTAATTTACAAAAGAAAACATGCACAAATTAAGAAGAATTATTTCTGTTAAGCAAAAAATCGTGATTAATTCACAAGTGGTGTATTTCGACATAGCAAGACAGTGTGCACAAGCTGAGCACAAAAACATAAATATATTTAGCTACAAAAATCATCTAGGCAGTTTCTGCAGAATTGGAAAACAATTAATTTAGCAAGATTCACTTCATAACTTTGTGCAATTTTTGGCACAGGAGCTAGTCGTAACAAGACACTCAACATATCCAAAATTTATGTACAGAGGAGTTGTAGATTTAAAGTTATGACAGATCTAGGTTTTTAACATTTGTATTTTTCATGTTAAAAATATTTAGAATCAAGCCATGTGAGAATAACAAAAGTTGTGGGATTTCTCTCCCTGAACCCAACAAAATTGGTTTGGCATTTTTCTGAATTTTCTACAATTTTCTAGGAATTTTCTAGTGCTCTGGACTGACTTGCAAGAAAACTTAGATAGGGTTCCTTACACCCAGGCCCTGAAATTAACACGAGACACCCTAAAAAGATTGAAATCCATGCAATCAGGCCCTTGGCCGGGGAGGCGGCGCGGCACCGGCCAAATCCGGTGAGCCGGTGGCGATCCCGTAAGCGGCCAGGCTCGACCAAGGGCTCACCTAGGGTCGGTGGGTAACCGGCGTTGGGGCGGAGGGACGGCCGGCGAGGGGTTTCGACGGCGGCCGGCGGCAATGGCCGCGGCGGCTCGGGGGAAAGCGGCAAGGAAGCGCGGGCTGTGACAACAAGCGACTTGGGGAGGTTCACGGGTGCGTAGGGAAGCTACGGGAGCAAGCGGCGGCGGCGAGCGCGAGCGGGAGCACGAGCTCAGGGCGGCGGCGGCAATGACGGCGGAGGGGCTCAGGATGGCGCAGCCGGGGAGCGAGGGAGGGGCTTAAATATCCTCGGTCCGGGGTTCGCGGTGATGACGGCGTGACGGAGGAGATACCCGCCGTGCTACGGCGCTCGGGCGGCGCGCGTACGGCGGCGACGCCGCCGACGGACCGGCGGTCCGTGCGCGCGCGCGCGCGTGCGGCGGCGCGGACTCGAGGCCTCGGGCGGGAGAGTACGTCGGGCGCGGGCGGGTCGGGCGGTGTACGCCTCGGGTGGCGCTCGGCCTCGGGAGGTGCGGGCGCGGACGCCGGGCGCGGCCGGCGACACCGCGGACGGCTCGGCGCTCTGCCCGGTTTTGTTTTGCTGGAGTTGTGTTTGAATCAGTTTTTCTCCAAAATTTTGTATAAAGGTTGACCAAGTGGTGAACACCAAAGTTGTAGATCTAGCTACCCTTAACAACTTCTAAAAAGACTATATAGGGTTTTTCTTCACAGAATTTGAATTACATGAATGCCAACTTTGAATGTCAGCCTGTCTTGGCAAACAGTGAATTCTTTCTTGCAACTAAATTTTCAAGCTTTTCCCCTCAAAATTTGAAATGTCAAACTGCATGAAAGTTGTGTCCCTCATCAAGATGGACAACTTTCATAAAGGTAGAATTTTAAGTGTTTAGGTGAATTTTGGAAAACGCGGCAAAAGTTCCGGCAGACACCTATGGACATTAGAGTGGCAAGGGGTTTGACCAAGCCTTTGACCATGGGTTGGCCCCACAAGTGTGTTTACTATTCAATGGGGTCACTAGGGTAGGTTAGTGAGTTTTTCGAGGTGAGGGCCCAGGTTGACCGTGATTTGACCACTGTTGACTACTTTGACCGGCTGTTAGGGTTAATTAAAAACCTAGGGCGTCACAAAAACTCCTGATGTGGATTAAATACTAATCTTGTCGATACTTCTTTTGATCAATTGCAAATTAGTCCTTACAAGCAAAAAGCTTTTTCTTGGAAAAAGTTTCTAAGAAATGAAAAGAATACTCCTAGTTTATTTAAAAATACGCCTGATAGCTTTTAAAAATATTCATAACATTGGAAAATCACACTCCATGTTGGAGAAAGGGTCAACCTCCCTGAAAATCACTCTCCAAGTTGGAGCAACTCCAACAGTTTGGCAAATCAATTTGGCATCCATCTAATTTTGGCAAAACAAGAAAAAATGACCTCCAACAGTTTGGCAAACAAACTTGGAAAAAATAGAAACTTGAAAAAACTCACCTCTTCACGCGCATATATGTGCGCGCGGATCGTGGTTGCCATCGTCATTTCCCTATGGGTGGGAGGGTGAAAAAGAAATAAAGAACAGAGAAGGATTCCTGATGTAAGTTTTTAAGAGGTGGAAGGGCACAAACATAATTTTATTTCTCTCAGGACTCCTGATGTAAGTTAGATCTGAGTTTGGTAAGTGAATTATGTCAAACTGTTGGAGATGAACTTTGTTTTACTTGGCATATCTTTTTAGGAGTTGGCAAAACACATGATTTGCCAAGTAAAATTTGGCAAACTCTTGGAGATGCTCTAAAAATGTCAAAAGAGAACTTTGTACATTTAAAGAGTAATTTTGCCAATAAATATTTGGACATGGGTGGAAGGAGTAATTTTTCTGGAACAAATATGCAATCAAATAAAAAACAATTTTGTAGACTCCTCGCAGCATAATCTACAATCTCAGCATAATTACAATCCACAATCTCAGCATAATTACACATTTATATGTCGAGCTAATGCAATTGGATAATCTGTGATGCAATGCAATCTCAACGTAACTATTTCTCCTCTGAGACAATGGAGTGGCTGATGCTTGCATGCGTACTGTTTGAAGACTTGAAGGAGATGCGTGTGTCCAGCTATCACACATTGACAGTAAAGCTAAAACCTAAATGGGCCACGGGTAATGTCTATCAAGAAATAATAAAAATTATCTCTAATGTATTTATTAGCTGGTCCTAACCAAGCATCGTCCTAGCTTTTAATGTGGGCAATCAAAACGGAGTGGCTTTTAACGGGTAATCAGCATACAAGGCTGTCATAGTGTTGGGGTACCCGAAAAATTCGGATAACTACCCTAACACGAGTGAGAGTTCTCAACACGTTCAAGTACAAAGTTAGAGCGCAAAGAGACTGTGATTCTCTCTGCAAGTAGCACAAGTTCCAAAAAAGTCTGAATCCGTTTACACGTGCCCTTGCGCCCCCTTTTATAGGGAGATGAAGGGACTTTTACATACCGATAACACCCCTAGCCTCAGAGAATATTCCTAGTGTGAACGCATACATGATTGTCTTTTCTATCTAACATATTTACAAATCTGCCACTAGTTCACACTCTAAACCCGGACTTTTTGGGACTACAACTTTGACTTTGCTTCTCCCCCGGTTCGTGAATGTCTTCGCATGAGACTCCCGAACTAGGTCTTCAACAGATTCCCGAAGTGGCTCTTGCTTCCCAGCTGGTTCGTGCATGTCCATGCGCCTGAGTTCCGAACAGAGCCTTCATCAGATTCCCGAACCGGCAGTTCTCCGAAATTCGGACCATCAACAGTTGAGATTCCGGGCTCCCGCATGTTCATGACTCCACCTCCTTGCCGAATCAAGATTCCCGAACTCTGCACATTCGCGAAATCGAGACTTCACAGGTTCCAGGCTTCCGAGAATCGCGAATTCCCTGCTCCTGGAAAACATGCTTTGAGAACTTTGTTAAGCTCAACGTTTCGAGGGTGACGGGTTTTCCTGAATTCCCCAACACTAGCCCCTCGGGGAAGCTGGTTGACTCCGACGATCCGATTCCACGAATCCTTCGGAAATTTAGTAAAAAACGTCACCCTCGGAACGTCGGAGGGGACACGCGTCGCCCGGGGAACCAAGGACGGTTAAATCGAGGCATGTTTCGCGGAACTACCCCTTCCCGGCCCTATAAACAGCGGGCTGCCGCTGTTGAAAAAGTTTTACAGCTTTCCAGTTTTTTCACAATTCGTGCATCTCTCTTTTCGCGGAATCTGGTCTTCTGCTGAAAAGCCCGCGAGCTTCTAGGTGTTGTTCACGCTTCTCTAAGGTATTTCTTCATCTTTCTTTTGTCGATTTGTTACTTTGCTAAACTTTGGTATATCGATGTCGTGAATTCGCGAGCTTTACTCTCGAACGTTACCCTTAACTGTCTGTATGTTCGTAACTTTTGGTTAGGTGGCTCGAGTTAAAAGCACCGCTAGGCCTATGACTACCGAAGAGCTCATCGCTGCCGGTCTCCCGCTTGACCCAGCTGCCGAAAGCGCGGAGCACGCTGCACCGGCCGAAGATTCCGGTTCACCCAGTGGCTCCCGAAGTC
This sequence comes from Cenchrus americanus, assembly GCA_947561735.1. Taxonomy (NCBI): domain Eukaryota; kingdom Viridiplantae; phylum Streptophyta; class Magnoliopsida; order Poales; family Poaceae; genus Cenchrus; species Cenchrus americanus. The sequence goes on along the minus strand of OX387241.1, from coordinate 93,942,325 downwards.
GCGAAGATGGGGAGGTTGGGTCTAACGACGGCGAAGACATCGGGGATGTGGATGCCGGTGTCGACGATCTAGTCATGTTGAGGACCTCTGCTCCGTTGCCGCCCTCACTCGCCTTCGGAGAGTCTAAGGTTACAAGCAACACGATTCGCGAGTATGAGAAGGCTGGATTCTTCTCTCCTGGCGCTGGGCGTGCCCCACTTGATGAGCTGGTTCCGACCCCCAAGGACGGAGAGATTGTGATTTTTCGGGATTTTTTCATCTGTGGGCTAAGGTTTCCCTGCGACCCCGTCCTGCCAGCGATTCTCGATGCATTTTCGGTGAAGATCCACCAGCTTACTTCGACATCCTTCCTCGAAGTGTCGAAGTTTATCTGGATTCTAAAGACCTTCGGCTGTAACCCTACCATTGACGCCTTCACCAGATTCTACGAACTGGTGATCATTCCCGAAGTTGTCAAAGGTGAAGACGGGCAGTTCTTCCACAGCCAGCACGCGTGCTGCACTTTCAATACGCGACGCCAGAACACCCGACAAGGAATCACCCGAATCCAGATCGCTCCTTGCTGCAAGTCCAACCTCACCGATGATTGGAAATCTTACTGGTTTTACTTGAAGGTCGATGTGCCTAAGATCTCATGCCTGATCGCACCTCTCACCGCGGTGAACGTGGGGAAGTACAACCAGCGGGCCTTGGGAATCAGAAGCTGCGAGAGCGCATTTCACCTGGCTAGCACAATACTTGGCGGCCATGATATTATCGAAGAATTCGTCGCCGCGCGAGTCTGGCCTATCTCGAACGGTTGGTCCCCTGCTGAACTTGTGTACTATAATGTGAATTGGGCGGACCAGAAGGTGCCTTTCCCGAAGTTCGGGATCAAACTTCGCGAAGGCCAGAGCGCCGAGGATTTCATGGACGAAGTGGAGAAAAGGGTGAACGTCATGGTGGGCGAATACACGATGAACGAGTACAAGGCGTATAAGAACCTGGTGAAACATAGGAAGAAGATCAACCGCGTCTTTTCGGAAATCTGCGGTGATAAATTTTTCAGCTCTCGAGGCCCTGGTCCCAAGTTGAAACTTCCCGCCATCGCCGTGGCCAGCTGTTCAGCCGCCCCAATTAACGCTCCCCGAAGAAGATCGTCGAAGCGAAGCTCGTCGCCTGCCAACGAGGGGGCCTCTTCGGGAATCAAGCCTTCGAGGACAAGATCACTGGAATCGTCGAAGCGGGAACGAAAAACCTCCGAACCTCGGACTTCGGACGCTGAACTCCAGGCTGCTTCGGGGCTTGCCCAGATGAGCCGCAAGAAGCCGAGGAAGGCAGTGAAGAAAATTTCTTCCACCGGCATTCGGCGAGTCCCTTCCGCCTTCGACGATGACACCCTCGCGGACGCAGATAGCTTTAAAGGTGTTTTCCTCTGGCCACTGTTTATCTTTCGAGACAGTTGCCCATCTGGTTCCGAGAATGAATTCGTGGATATTGATTCCTTTTCAGATGCTGCTCCCGAAGTCCGAAAGGAGACATCCCCTGCTGTTGCTGAGAAGTCTGTTGTTGCTGAAGTTGCTGTTCGTACTGAGTCCCCTGCTGCTGCCGAAGCCCCTGTTGCTGAGGTCCCTGCTGCTGATCAAGCCTCCTCCGAATTCGCCCGGGCCCTTGAGCGCACTATTCAAAGGGGCGACAACCCTACCGAACATGTTCCTCTGGTCGAAGTTCGGGAGGTCGTCCCCGAAGACCAGGCGCCCTCTCCTTCCTTAGCTGCTTTTAACAAAAGCTTTGGTACATCTCATTGTGGCAAGCTATTGCGTGTTGGTTTCGAGACAAGTGGCGTCGGGGGCAAGGCGTCCAAGTTTTTAACTCTGTGGAAATCGTCCGCCATTGTTGATGAAACAGGAGAGGAGGCGCCAGAACAACCCGAAGAAGCCGCTCAAGGCTCCAAGAAAAGGCCTCTCTCTGTCTCCGAAACCGCTCCTTCGCCTCGGGGGAAAACCTCTTCGGGTTCGACTAAACAAGTCACCATGCAGCACTTTTCTAAGCAAGGTTCGTTCCTTCTCACTATCTTTTCATATGTTTCCCAGTTGTTGAAGCTTAGTCTGAGACTTACTCCTGAACTTCGCAGAATTCAAGAATCTATTGCACTCGTACTCCCCTTCAAAGCTTGCACGCTTCCATGAAGACTATACCCTCAAATACTCTATGCTTAGGAAGGTTGCCATAGAGCGGCTTTCTAAACAAGAGAAGATTAATGAAGAACTTTCTCAGAAGTCCAAGGAACTAGAGCGTAACTTCACTCTCGCACAATCCACGAATCTGGAACTCGAGAGGAAGGTGGCTGAGCTGGCGGAGGCTTTGAAAACGAGTCAAGATGAAAAGAAAGTCGCAGAGGCCGCGCTCGAGGAATCCAAGAAGGAGCTTGAGAGAGTTCAGAAATCTCATGAAGATGATCTGAGCGTGATTGAAAAACTTCGGCAAAAGCAAGAGCGAGCTACGAAAATCGCCGAAGATCTTCGCATCAATAACGCCAGCCTCGCCAAGTCGTTGAGCACAAAGGATCGCAAAATCATGGATCTTGAGAAGGCGCTGGCAGAACAAGGTGAAGCTTCGAAGAAAAACACTTCGGAAACTCTGGCCAAGCTGAAACTGCTCTATGCGGAGTACCAGAAGTCCTTGAACGAGTACGGTGTTCGTCCAGCCCCTCTCCCGGATGACATTAATATTCCCGATTTCATGGATTGGCTGGAGGATGAGTTCAAGGCCCTTACCGAGGTGATCTCTGGCGCCAGCAACTTCGCTGTGGCTTTCTCTGTGGAGAGTATCTCGAAAATCCTTCACGATTATGACTGTGTGGACTTGGCGAAGTTTCGCGCGAATCTTTCTCGATTCCCCAGCGTTACTAGTGACGCGATACTTCGAGCGAATTCCGACGTTCAAGCTATCAAGACGAAGTTCGCGAAGGAGTTCTGGCTGGTTGGCGGGCAGGATATCGTTAAGACTATTGCGCAGGCAAAGCTTGCTGAGGTAGTTTCTTTTGCTCGATTTCGTGACTTATGTTTGTCGCAGATGTTCCAGTTTCCTAAACCTTCCTCACTTTTTCCTTCCTTTCTCAGCTGAGGGAAAAGGAGAACCAAGAGGGCACCGCCGCGCCTCCCGAAGGATCGACCTCCGGCGAGGGTTCGAGCGAGTCCGGCGAAAACGGCTCAGGTGGCGATAGCAGCAGCAGCAGTAGCAGCAGCGATGACGGCGACGACGGCGAAAACGTCCCCGAACGAGGGGAGGATTCGCCGAAGGTGGATGCTACAAACTGAATCATATGCCCGGATTTTTGGGTGAATTCAAGATTGGTTGTTCACTCATGTATATTCATGAAACTTTCCTGAACAAATGTTTTGTATATCTTAACTGCGCGCAGTCCCGCAAGCCGGGCTGCGCGCAGACGTGCTACCACTGCGAATTCATCGGGATAATATGTTCGTTAGTGGTGAAGCGTGGCATTTGTTCAAGCGAGCGCATCCCGAACAAGATTTTTCCGATTTTTGGCTTGAAGCCTCGCTCAAGTTTTCTATAGGCTGTTTTGATCTCTCCTCGTTTTTCTTACTTCGTAAGAAGATTTGTTCCGCGTCGCCTACTCCTCCATCCGCGAAGGTTCCCAAGATGGAGCCCCTTAGCCGATGCGTCTGATTTCGCCTATGCCAGTGATACGGCTGAAGACAATGTTTGTAAACCGGGACATGTTGTTGAGCTTTCGTTTTGAGTTTTACACCGAGTGTTGTAATTATCGAAGAACTATTCGTAAGTTTTTATGCGAATAAGGCAGTAAATACGTTTTTTCTTGAAAAACGTCACCCTCCCCCACCTTGCCGTTTCGCATGAAAACTAGATGGCAAGTTCACGAATCTTACTATTCACAAATTTTTTAGCATATCTTTAGGAGAAATCTTCCCTAGTTTTTGGCGAATCTTGATTACTATTGCGCAAGTCGACAAAATTTGTTTCGAATTTTGTGGACTTGACCCGACTGGCAGACTTGCCTCGGTTGATACAGCAACCCTCAGTTGCTTCAACCACGGCTTTTTGCGACTCCCGAACGAGCCCCTTGCCCTTTTCTTTCAACGATGATGTTTAAATAACTTTCAACAATCCTTACTAAGCATAAACCTACAGATAACCCCTTTAGGCATTCATTTTCTCGAAATCTTCGTACAAATTTTCGGTGGGATTACTGGGCCACAACTTGTTGTTGTCTCAGGCCTCTTTGGTGGGAATCCCTTGATGGGTGGGATTTTCTGGGCCACAACTTGTTGTTGTCTCAGGCCTTTTTGGTGGGAATCCCTTGATGGATGGGATTTTCTGGGCCACAACTTGTTGTTGTCTCAGGCCTTTTTGGTGGGAATCCCTTGATGGATGGGATTTTCTGGGCCACAACTTGTTGTTGTCTCAGGCCTCTTTGGTGGGAATCCCTTGATGGATGGGATTTTGGCTATCAGGAAGCCTTTTTCACGAACTTTTTCTTTTTTCATGATGGAATTCTGGCTATCACGAAGCCTTTTCTCATGAACTTTTTCTTTTTTCATGATGGAATTCTGGCTATCACGAAGCCTTTTCTCACGAACTTTTTCTTTTTTCACGATGGAATTCTGGCTATCACGAAGCCTTTCTCACGAACTTTTTTCTCACGATGGAATTCTGGCTATCACGAAGCCTTTTTCACGAACTTTTTTCTTTTTTCACGATGGAATTTTGGCTATCACGGAGCCTTTCTCACGAACTTTTTCTTTTTTCACGATGGAATTTTGGCTATCAGGGAGCCTTTCTCACGAACTTTTTTATTTCGATGGAATTCTGGTTATCACGAAGCCTTTTTCACGAACTTTTTTCTTTTTTCACGATGGAATTTTGGCTATCACGGAGCCTTTCTCACGAACTTTTTCTTTTTTCACGATGGAATTTCGGCTATCAGGGAGCCTTTCTCAAGAACTTTTTTCTTTTTCACGATGGAATTTCGGCTATCACGGAGCCTTTTTCACGAACTTTTTTTCTCACGATGGAATTCTGGAAATACGCGATTTGGGGGAAGACTCTCTTTATATATATATATCACAAAGAGTATTTACATAGGATCCACCTCGTTAAAAACCTTGCCTCTTGATTTAGAGCCCCCTTTGCAAGGAAAAGAGTACGGTCCTTCTTATTCTAATGCAACTAGGAAAAGAAAAGTTGGTTTTTTCTCCCGAAATTACTTATAGACACGTGATTCGGATTTTAGTTTTTTAGAATACAAACTTACAAAAATAGAGAAACAACTGTATATTACATCTAGATGCAACTGGGATTCTCGTGGGTAATACCTTTTTTAGGCTGTCGGCATTCCACGAGTACGGCAACTCTTCGCCAGTTTGCTCCATTAAACGAAAAGCCCCTGGCATGTCTGTTTCCCTGGCAATGTAAGGCCCCTCCCAAGACTCATGAAGTTTTCCTGGGTTCAGTTTGATTATGGTCATCGGCTGTTCTCAACTGGTATACGTTTGTTTGTCTAGGTGTATGTCCCTTTTCTATGTTTCTGGCCTCTTGTTGATTACCGAACACTGTGATGACTCCCTTGGGTGCGGGCATTTTCATGCATAGGAACTTCTGCCTTATGACTGCGTCGAACTTGTTCATGAACCTTTTGCCGAAAATCGCGAGGTATGGATGGTAGATGTCGACTACATCGAAAATGAGACTCTCCGTTCTGACATTCTCGAGATCTCCGAAGGAAACCGGGAGCGATATTTTTCCGACCGGCTTGATGGGCTTTCCTCCGAACCCTTGCAGTGGGTATTCTGGGGGGTCTAACATGTGCTGGCTCAGATTCATCTTTTCGAAAGTTTTCAGGAACAGGATGTCCGCCGAACTCCCATTGTCAACTAGGACTTTCCCTATGACCCACCCAGCAATATTCACCTCGATGACCATGGCGTCATTATGAATCGCGGATTTCAGCCAGAAATCTTCTTCTGTGAAAGTGATTGGCACCTTTGCCCACTCTGGGCGTGCAGCTGGGCCGTCATTGATGATAATGTTCACAGATCTGAAGTAATTGCTTCTCTGCTTCTTGGTTTCGAATTCCATAGCAGATCCGCCCGTGATTGGCATGATAGTCCCGAACGATGGCAATGCCTTGGAGTTCTGAGGTCCCGAACCTGACTGAGGTCTTGACGAACTTTCTGGAGGTGGTGGCAAGATTTCCCGAATGGGTTGTGGTTGCTGGATTGACTGGATTGCTTGCGATAGAGGGAAAAATTGCTGCGACGGCTGCCATGCTGACTGTGATTGCGGGAATTGCTGAACTGAGACAGAATTCGACTGTGGATTCGCGAATTGCGGCTGCCAGAAATTCGGACGAAACTGGCCTGGCATTGAGGATGCGATGCTCATTAGTGCCTTCTCTTGCTGAATTCTTGCCATGTTCTTCTTTGTTTCTGGACACCCTTCGGTGCTCTGGCCCCTCCCATGATACTGGCAATAGAAGTGAGGATCTTTTGGGTTGTGGTTCGTGAGTCCTGGGGGGCCTCTGCCTCTCCCCCTTCCTCTGGGATTGACTCCTCCCCTGGTGCTTGGACTGTTGCCTTGTTCTGGTTGCGAGTTTCCTACGTTGTTGACGTTTCGCGGATGTTGGGGTGATGCCTGCCATGCCATGTCTCTGTTGCCCTGTCTTGCCTCGTTTCGCTCAGCTACCCTCTTGCGATGGTCGTCATCAGACAATATGTACTCCTCCAATTCGTGAAAAAGTTCCTCAACCATCTTGGGTTTCTTTCTCGTGAGATGGGAAGCTGTTGGCCCTGGGGTGAGACCTTTGATCAGTGCCTTGATCGTTGTTTTGTCATCAGCTTCAGGGATTTGAGACCTCTGTTGCATGAACCTTCTCACGAAGTTCCGCAGTGGCTCTCTGTCTTTCTGCTTGCAGTTGTACAGATCTGACGCTTCCGCTGTTGTGTCATGGAACATCTGAAATGCTTGCATGAACTTTGTCTTGAGGTCTACCCAGCTGTAGACTGAGTGAGGAGGCAGCAGTGAGTACCAATTCAGTACCGGCCCTTCGCAAGCAATGATGAATGATTTGGCCAGTGCAACATCATCTCCTCCCCGCCGAATTCACACCGATTCGTACCTCATGAGGAATTGCCCGGAGTTTCCGAAGCCGTTGTATTTGGGGAGAGAGACAAGCTTGAACTTCGGCGGCCAAGGTGCCGTTTGCAGCCCAACGGACGCTGGTGATTCGAATCCACGAAATGTGACACTCCGTTTCCCGCGAAGAAGTTTTCTTTCGGGGGTTCTCTTGGTCGGCCCGCAGTTCCGGTGCGGTGATTCCCGCCACGAGGAACTCGTTCTCTTGTTCTTTCATCTCATCAATTTCTCTCTCGTATCGCTTCGATTTGCTCTTTTGCTTTGTTGAGTCGCTCTAGCTTTTCGGAGATTTTCCTCTTCGCTTGTAATCGAGCCGCGAACTTTTCTTTGTCTTTCTCGTAGCCGCCGTATCTTTTGCTGAACCATCGCTAGCTCTCTGTCTATGGTGTCATCATCATCATCCACATTCTCGAACTCCTGCTGTTCAGCAGGTTGTTCTTGGGTGTGAGCTGTCTTTTCTGCTCTTGCCTTCATGAGGGCCTCGAGTTTTTCTCTCCGTTCTTGGTCTGTTGTGTTCGAGGATTCGGGAACAAACGAGGTTTCATTCCCTTGAGTGAGATGGTGATCGTCTCGGTTAGCCTGTGCTGCAACAGTCTTCTTGGACTTCTTCTGAGGTGGCATCGTGAGTTTCTTTTCGGCTGGAACACGGTGGGCGCCAATGTTGGGGGGTACCCGAAAAATTCGGATAACTACCCTAACACGAGTGAGAGTTCTCAACACGTTCAAGTACAAAGTTAGAGCGCAAAGAGACTGTGATTCTCTCTGCAAGTAGCACAAGTTCCAAAAAAGTCTGAATTCGTTTACACGTGCCCTTGCGCCCCCTTTTATAGGGAGATGAAGGGACTTTTACATACCGATAACACCCCTAGCCTCAGAGAATATTCCTAGTGTGAACGCATACATGATTGTCTTTTCTATCTAACATATTTACAAATCTGCCACTAGTTCACACTCTAAACCCGGACTTTTTGGGACTACAACTTTGACTTTGCTTCTTCCCCGGTTCATGAATGTCTTCGCACGAGACTCCCAAACTAGGTCTTCAACAGATTCCCGAAGTGGCCCTTGCCTCCCAGCTGGTTCGTGCATGTCCATGCGCCTGAATCCCGAACAGAGCCTTCATCAGATCCCCGAACCGGCAGTTCTCCGAATTTCGGACCATCAACAGTTGAGATTCTGGGCTCCCGCATGTTCATGACTCCACCTCCTTGCCGAATCAAGATTCCCGAACTCTGCACATTCGCGAATTCGAGACTTCACAGGTTCAAGGCTTCCGAGAATCGCGAATTCCCTGCTCCTGAAAAACATGCTTCGAGAACTTTGTTAAGCTCAACGTTTCGAGGGTGACGGGTTTTCCTGAATTCCCCAACACATAGCTCTGGGCAGGTTGTCACGTGATTGAAGCTACATGTATTAGGCGTGTCTGGTGTAATTGCACACCTCCATCCCGTTTGAATAATTCATGCATGCAATCCTTGTTCACTAGAATCTTCCTGAAATCTCGCTTGCGACTCCTCTCTCGCTGCAATTTTATGTTAACTAAATTATAGTTTGAATTTTAAAGGTTGACAACTTGCATCAAGGCTTAATAACACAGTAATGGTGAAAAAATATGTAAAAATGGACCACATATTCTAGTTGTATGCCTGTACATAGTATTTTTGTACTTTTTACAGCATATGGGTCACAAAACAAAATTATAAAATAATTACAAAATATGAACACACACGTACAAATTAGAGAACCAGAGTTATTAGCTTCTTGTCCTCTACTCAGGCCATGGGAGACCAAACTTTGGAGAGCTTCTTCGTGCTCGCTGCACAGCTTTAGGCATGGTGCCTGGTGCAACATGTTATCATCACACAATTGCTCGCGTCATGCCGCCGCGCTTGTCATGCCTCGGCCAAAAAATTACAACAATTTTGGAGCAGCTTGACGCCGCTGCCCTCTGCACTACGAAATTTTGGTGCCATCCTCATCCAACTTCCGGTAAAGAAACTGAGATCGACTAAGTCGCTGCACATGCACACAAGCTTCAACGAAAGGATTAAAAAAAAGATTTTTACGGCTATCGAGGCTCGCCGGACGTGCAGCAAGGAGCACTGGTGGTGCATGTTCTGGTTCACCGGCCCACATGAAAGCTAAAAAGAGAAGGTAAATGGAAGCCAACTTACATTTCAATCGCTTTTACTACTCAAAAGTGAAAAGGGGTAACCTCATAATTTCCAAGGTTGGCAGAGCTCAGTATATGGCAAATGACACACGCTGAATTATATTCAACACGCAACGTGGTGAATATCCATGTCACACACACACGACGACACTAAGATGCACCTGGGTGCATTTTAGTTTGCCGATGCACATACCCCCCCCCCCCCCACCGAGCCCGGCTTCCCCCGACCTGATCGAGTACGACCAGGAGACCCCACCGAGCGCGCTTCCCCACCTCCGACCACCCCCCTCGGTCCTTATCAACCTCTCTCGCAAGTCAGACCCCTCCCTCAGAAAATCAACGTCGGGCTAGGCGCCCCCCCCCCCCCCGGCAAAACCCATGGCTCTGCCGTCGCCTCCACACCTCGGATCGCCAACTGCTCCTCGCCTAAACCCATGGCTCCGCCGTCGCTTCCGCGCCTGGAATCACCTCCGACGGGGCAGCCCGTGGTTCCGGAGCAGATGGCAGTTGTTACGATGACTGGGGCTCGACCGATATCGTCGGCACCGCCGCCGATTGCATCTGCGTCAATGGTAGCTCCTGCGTCAATCACGCATACAGCAGGGGCGCGTAGCAGCCTCGGATCAGGTGATCCCTTGCATCACACGACGTTGCTGACGCCTCCACCATCGATTACGCTTGGCTCAATGATCACACCTGATCCGACAGAGATGTTCATCCCAGTAACAAAAAACGTTATGCTCGTTTCTGCTATTTAGTTGTTGTTGGTTTGCAACTTCTGGTTGCAACCCCCGTAGAACCTTGACGATTTGCAGCTTCATTGTCTATGTTTTGGTAGATTGCTGAAAAATTTTGGTGGTTGCGCAAGTTTGCAAACGTGGGTTGCTGCTTTGGTTGCAACCAAGGGCTCGTGTGTGATTGCAAAAAAAACTTCATTGTCTGGTAGATTGCTACTGGAAATTTTTGTCGCGCTAGTTTGCAACGTGGGGTGCCCTCTGTTTGCAACAAGATTTCCGTGTGCATTGCAAAAAAAATCATAGTCTGTGTTGTGTGGGCTAAATCTGGAATTATTTTGTTGCGTTGGTTTGCAACGTGTGATGTTGTCTGGTTGCAACAAGAAGTTCGTGTGTATTGCAAAAAAAAGTCATTGCCGTGTGGATTGCAGAAAAAACAATACATATTGTTCCAGTTTGCAAAAAAAGTGTTTTATTGATGTTGATTGCACGCAAAAAGCTCCTGTTGGTTGCAACTTGATTTTCAATTTTTGATTAAAAACAGTAATTGCAAAAAACTTATGGTTGATTATTCTCTCCCACAGGATGCAAACATGCTTGGTATGTTTGTCCCGAGGGCGCGGCAGGAGTTTGATTCAATGGAAGCAGCACACCAATTTTACCTTGATTATGCAAAAATGGCTAGATTTAGTGTGAGAACCATGAGGACTAGTAAAGGGACTAAACACTGGGTTTGCAACCGTCAGGGCTTATGAAGCCAGGCAAAGAAAATGAGGAACCACAGACTGATAAAAGATCGATGAGAATTGGTTGCCCAGCATATGCTAAGGTGAAGGAGGACAAAAAATGCAAAATCTGGTACTTCGACAGAATCGGGGAAGCACACAACCATACTTCAGCCGTCAGCCATGATGGTTAGATATATGCATGCTCATAAATAGAGGGAAGCGGCTATGGATGACTTGTTTGCAATCATGTCAAGGAGTGGCGTGCCAAACCAGGCTGCTATGAATGTCATGTCAGAGTTGTATGGAGGGCGTCAAAACTGGCCATTCACAGAGAAGGATATCCAAAACATGTATGTCATATGTCAGCATTTTTAGTGTGATTGCAACTAATCATTATGTGTGGTTGCAACCTAGCTGCGTCTGTGGTTAAAACTACTTGGTTATTTATGACTGAGTGATTACAAAAAAATATGGTTCTTTTCTGATTGCAAAAAGCATGAACAGTGTGTGTTTGCAACCAGAAGTTATGTGTGTTTGCAACTATTTTGTATGTGTCATTGCAAAAACCGCTGGTTATTTTATTAGTGCAAAAAAGCCTGAACAGTGTGTGTTAGCAACTATTTTGTGTGTGTGATTGCAACCAGAAGTTATCTGTGGTTGCAACCTGACTGTGTCTGTGTGGTTAAAACTACTTGGTTATTTGGTTATTTATGATTGCAAGCCTGAATAGTGTGAGATTGCAATAGTAGGTTCGTTGTGATTGCAAAAAAAAGCATGCACAGTGTGTGTTTGCAACTATTTTGTGTGTGTCATTGCAAAAACTGCTAGTTATTTTATGATTGCAAAAAAAAAGACTGAACAGTGTGTGTTTGCAACTATTTTGTGTGTGTGATTGCAACTAGAAGTTATCTGTGGTTGCAACCTGACTGTGTCCGTGTGGTTAAAACTACTTGGTTATTTGGTTATTTATGATTGCAAGCCTGAATAGTGTGTGATTGCAATAGCAGGTTCATTGTGATTGCAAAAAAAAGCATGCACAGTGTGTGTTTGCAACTATTTTGTGTGTGTCATTGTGAAGAGTATCTTGGCCCCCTAAGTGGGTTTTGGTGGTATAATGACACACACCTAAGTGGCTAATGAATTTATCTAGTCCATGAGCAGGTATTAAAATTATGTATGGCATCAAGCACAACTCGTTGACTACACAAAAAGAAAGTGGTGCTCTAAAAGGATTCCTAAGAAGGCTTATTTATTCTAACTTTTGAATTTGAGTCCTAGGAATGACGTACTATCAAGAGGGACAGGAATTATGTCTTCCAAGGGTCGAACAGGTGTTCTAGTTGCTAAAACAAAACCTATGAGAGACACCTTTGCACCAACACATTCACGAGGATTTCTATCTTGGGTGCTGGCCTTGGAAGGCCGGAGTGTCCGGGTTTTTGCCCGGAGACTCCGGACTTCCCGGAGAGTCCGGGTTTAACCCGGATACTCCGGGTCATAAAGCCTCAATGGCTATATTCTGGGTGAGGGGGTATAAAAGCCCCCTCCACCCCTTCTTTTACTTCTCTCCCTGCCATTTTCGTCCTGAATTGTTGCAAACCTCATTTACTCCTCCCCTCTCTCCCTTTGGCTCAAAGTTGGTGAGATTTGTTGTGGGAGTTAAGAGGATTTGAGAGCAAGGGCTTGGAGAGTGCAAGTGAGCTGATTTCCCATCTCTAGAGCACCTAGTTCTTCGCTTGGTTGGCAAAATTCGTGTTTGTTACTCTTGGAGCTTTGAGCTCCTAGCCGGCTAGGTGTTGCCTTGGAGCATCCAAAGGTTGTGGCTGCCCAAGGAAGTTTGTATTACCCCGACATTGAGTAAGTAACTCTAGCTTGATCTTCGTGGTCGCTAGAGGGAGGAAAGTGACCTAGGTGTAAAGGTCCACCCTTTGTGGGTACCTCAACGGAGACGTAGACCTCAAGGTGTGAGGTTGAACTCCGGTAACAAATCCTGTGTTTCTTGTGCTTGTTCATCTTGTTGCATGCTTGTATCTTGCTTGAACACTTATCTAGGGTTTGGTGCCGATCTACTTCGTGTTGAGGTTCCTACGGATTTTGAGTGGATAAACGGAGCTTGTATCACTTCAAAGGCATAACCTATTTTCACGCATTTACTTTTGAGCAAGTTTAAATCCCGTCGATTTAAATCTCCCCTAGCAAAGCCGGACTATCCGACATTTTCCCGGATTCTTCGGATTTCCCGGAGTATCCGGAAAAATATCCGAAGTCTCCGGACCTGAGTCTAACAGCCGCGAAAAAGTTTGTGATTTTCAGGTTCGACTATTCACCCCCCCCCCCCCTCTAGTCGACATCTTGATCCTTTCAATTGGTATCAGAGCCTGGTGCTCCGTGTTTGAAGCCTAACCACTTGGAGTTAAGAAGATGTCGAATCCAAATGATCAAGCCACGCCTCTCGCCGAAGGTGATCCCGTCAACAATGTTGTTGGCATGCCTCCTCCCCTTCGAGAAGACAACACCCGTGGTGCAAGCACTAGTCATCAAGCGCCCGGAAGAGGTGATGAGTCCTCCGATAGTGAGGACAAAGAATTCGATGATGCAAGATCCACACGCTCCGCTCGTCGACCATCAAGGGATTACACTCGAACCTCTTTCGATTATTCTCTCTTATCCTTTAACCATCCATCGGGTTCTAGCCACATTGGGAAGATACCCCAATTTGATGGAACAGGCTATTCCAAGTGGAAGAACTCGATGGAGGAGTATTTGATGGCGGTGAATCCCGCACTTTGGACTATTGTGAACAGGGGCATTACATTTCCAAGTGGTGATGCGACGCTAACTCAAGATCAAGCAAATGAGATACAAAGAAACTATCAAGCCATCCGCATCATCAAGAGTTCACTCACGGCCGAAAGAATATGACAAGGTAGATGGATTGAAGTCCGCAAAAGAAGTGTGGGACACCTTGTTCATCAATCATGAAGGGACAAAGCAAGTAAGGGAAGGAAGGATCCGAGCCTTAGAAAGTGAGCTCAACCGGTTTGTCATCAAGAACGATGAATCACCACAAGACATGTACAACCGATTGAACAAGATCATCAACAAGATCAAATCACTTGGAAGTACAAGATGGGGAAGAAGAGAAGTGGTTGACAAGATTCTCTCCGCGTACATGGCAAGGGATGTTCAACTCCCTACTCTCATAAGGGAAAAGAGAGGATTCAACAAGTTCACTCCGGCGGATGTGATTGGAAGAATGGAAGAACACCTTATCACCGTCAAGGAGTCCAAGCTCTCACAAGAGATGTCAAAGATGCATGAACAACTTGAGAAGAACAAGGGAGTGGCCCTCAAAGCATCTAGCAAGGAGAAAAGGTCAAGCTCATCGACCTCAAGAATCATGGCCGAGGAAGATGATGATGAAGATAGTGACATGGACATGACCCCCGAACAAATGGCTCTCTTTGTAAGGAAGTTCAACAAAATGTTCAAGAAAAGTGGTTTCCTCAACAAGAACAAGGACAAGGACAAGATCAAGACCAAGAGAACCTCAAAGAGACCATGCTTTGGATGTGGCAAGGAGGGACATTTCATTGCGGAGTGCCCTAACATAAAGGTGAGAAGAAGAGACACCAACAAGTTTGACAAGAACAAGAGAAAGGAAGTTGGTGAAGCTCATTTGGGTGAAGAATGGGATTCAAATGATGATAGCTCCGACTCCGACATAGAAGCCGGTCTTGCTACCATAACCATTAAGGAACCAATCAACAAGTCATCATTATTTGAAGATCTCACCGATGATGAAGATGACTTCACCCACACTTGCCTCATGGCTAGGGGCTCCAAGGTAGACACTCCTACCCCTCCCCTAGATGATGATAGTGAAAATGATTTCAACTTTGAAAAAATGATCACTAGCTTTGGTAAAAAGGCCACTAAGAAAATCATGTTTTTAATGAAAGAAATTGAGAATAGAGATGGGACTATTGAGGTGCAAGAAGAACTCTTTAGACTTGAGCGGGAGAAAACCATTGCCCTTGAGGATGCCCTTGTAATTGAAAAGAAGGGTTTCAAGGTGCAAGAGGACTCGCTCAAAGAAAAGGAGAAAGAAATTCTTAGACTCAAGAAATCCCTAGCTAAAGACAAGTTGTTGGTAGATGAATTAACTAGGGAATCTTTCCTAGCTAAGGATGCTTGCAAGAAACTTGAGGATGAAAAGCTTGAACTTCAAAAGAGCTTTGATAGCTTAAAGACTAGTCACATAGCATCAGAAGTTCAACTTGACAACCTCAAGAACAATGCTACAACTTCATCTAATGATGCTCTCTCAAACTCTCAAACATCAACAAGCAAAGGTTGTTCTAGATGCTATAAATTTGATATAAATGCTTGTGCTACTAATGTTGCCGAGATGAATGCCATGAGAAAGGAAATTGCTAGGTTGTCAAACTACCTTATAATTGAAAAGAAGAAAGAACCCAAGAGAGGTGAGTTTGAAAACCACACCAAGGGTTTTGGGTCAAGCTACATGAAGAAGTTTGGCTTTGAGGATGGGAAGGGGCTCGGTAAGCAAGAACAAGGTACAAAAGACCCCATCCCATTCATCAAGAATCACCACACCAAAGGTATGGGAACAAGGAATGTGGTGCACGGGATGAAGCAAATGGGTGTCAAGAAGCATGACAATCAAGTGAGATATAACACTCCAATCAAGTTCAAGAGCACCCAAGTAACGTCACAAGCATCACATTCAAAGCCAAACAAGTCAATCAAGAAGCCCAAACCTTATACATCACAAGATAGCTTTTATGCCGATTATGTGTTGACTTGGAACCACAAGG
Organism: Cenchrus americanus; assembly: GCA_947561735.1. Lineage (NCBI taxonomy): Eukaryota > Viridiplantae > Streptophyta > Magnoliopsida > Poales > Poaceae > Cenchrus > Cenchrus americanus. Next base: position 93,926,691 of record OX387241.1, on the reverse strand, counting down.
GTAAGGTGGTTGCCAAGTATGTAGGGCCTCGCACAAAAGGAACAATGATAAAAAGGAGTGTGTGGGTGCCCAAGATTCTTGTGACTAACACTCTAGGACCCAAATCCACTTGGGTACCTAAAACACAAGCATAATTTGTTTTGTAGGCATATTCCTCCGTGGAACAAAATGGGTGATTGATAGTGGATGCACAAATCATATGACCGGAGAGAAGAAAATGTTTACATCTTGTGATATGATTGAAAATCCTACGGAAAGCATTGCTTTTGGAGGCAATGGTGGAGGAACGGTTGTTGGTCTTGGTAAAATTGCTATCTCAATCAATCATTCAATTTCCGATGTTTATTTGGTTGAATCTTTGGACTACAACTTGTTGTCCGTCTCACAACTTTGTGAGATGGGCTACAATTGTTTGTTCACTAATGAGGGTGTGACCGTCTTTAGAAGGGGCGATGACTCCGTTGCCTTTAAGGGTGAACTCAAGGGAAGGCTTTACTTGGTGGATTTTTCATCGGATAAAGCCCAACTTGATACATGCTTATTGGCAAAGTCTAGCTTGAGTTGGCTTTGGCATCGCCGACTAGCTCACGTTGGGATGAACAATCTCAATAAGCTTCTAAAGGGGGAACACATCTTAGGACTAACAAACGTTCATTTTGAGAAAAATAGAATTTGTAGTGCTTGTCAAGCCGGAAAGCAAGTTGGTGCTCCTCATCCCGCCAAGAACATTGTATCTACCACAAGGCCATTGGAACTACTTCACATGGATATCTTTGGTCCGGTAGCCTATGTTAGCATTGGGGGAAACAAGTATGGATTTGTCATTGTTGATGATTACTCTCGGTACACTTGGGTATTCTTTATGAAAGACAAGAGCAAAGTTCATGAAGTATTCAAGAAATTTGCAACAAGAGTCCAAAATGAGTTTGATGTGAAGATCAAAAGAGTAAGAAGTGACAATGGCACCAAGTTCAAGAACACCAACATTGAAGAGTATCTTGATGAAGAAGGCATTGGTCATGAGCTCTCCGTCCCATACACTCCACAACAAAATGGGATTGTAGAGAGGAAGAATAGAACTCTTATTGAAGCCGCAAGAACCATGCTTGATGAGTACAAGACTTCGGATAGTTTTTGGGCGGAAGCGATCAACACGGCATGTCATGCTATCAACCGTTTGTATCTTCACAAGCTTCGCCACAAGACCGCCTATGAGCTCCTAATTGGTAAAAAGCTTAATGTCTCTTACTTTAGAGTTTTTGGTTGTAAGTGCTTCATTCTCAACAAGAAGCCCAAAAGCTCTAAGTTTGCATCTAAAGTTGATGAAGGCATCTTTCTTGGTTACGCCTCGAATGCTCATGGCTATCGTGTCCTCAACAAAACCACCGGTTGTGTTGAAGTCACGTGTGACTTGACGTTTGATGAATCTAATGGCTCTCAAGAGGAGCAAGTTGATGAATTGTGTGTAGGCAAGGAAGTACCCACAGAAAAGGCTATAAGGAGGACGGTCATTGGAGAAATCAAACCTCAAGAAGAAGATGATGAGGACTGCATAATTGAAGATGCGACGGCAGACCGCCCTCGCTCGCGCAACCGGAGTATCCAGACGAAAACCCGGAGACTCCGGATTTTCCGGAGAATCCAGAGATAAGTCCGGAGACTCCGGACCTGCTGCTGAAACTTCACAATGCAGTCAAGAAGATGAGGACTTGATTCAACAAGAAGTGTGTGACCCACATCCAAGAGTTCGACAAAGTGTTCAACGGGATCATCCTGTTGATAACATACTTGGAAGCATTCGTAGAGGGGTAACAACTCGTTCAAGATTAGCAAATTTTTGTGAACATTACTCATTTGTTTCCATGTTGGAGCCTCTCAGGGTTGAAGATGCTCTTGGAGATGCTGATTGGGTGATGGCAATGCAAGAAGAGCTCAACAACTTCACTAGGAATGAAGTCTGGTCCTTAGTAGAACGCCCCAAACAAAATGTGATTGGAACCAAGTGGGTGTTTCGCAACAAACAAGATGAAGACGGCGTGGTGACCAAGAATAAAGCTAGATTGGTGGCAAAGGGTTATACTCAGGTAGAAGGCTTAGACTTTGGAGAAACTTATGCACCGGTGGCAAGACTTGAAGCAATTCGTATACTCCTAGCCTTTGCCACTCATCACAACTTCAAGCTACATCAAATGGATGTCAAGAGTGCCTTTTTGAATGGTCCAATCTCCGAAGAAGTCTATGTTGAGCAACCACCGGGCTTTGAAGATCCACAACTCCCAAACCACGTCTACAAGCTCCATAAGGCGCTCTATGGGCTCAAGCAAGCCCCTAGAGAATGGTATCAATGCCTTAAGGATTTTCTCTTAAAGAAAGGCTTTGAGATAGGCAAAGCCGATCCTACTCTCTTCACTCGTAAACAAGGCAATGATTTGTTTGTATGTCAAATATATGTTGATGATATCATATTTGGCTCTACTAATCAAATTTGGGTTGATGAGTTTAGTAGGATCATGACTAAAAGATTCGAGATGTCTATGATGGGCGAGTTGAAGTTCTTTCTCGGTTTTCAAATCAAGCAACTCAAGGATGGCACATTCATAAGTCAAACCAAATACACCCATGACATGCTTAAGAAGTTTGACATGAACAACGCCAAGCCCATCAAAACACCTATGCCATCAAATGGACATCTTGATCTAAATGAAGAAGGCAAAAGCATTGATCAAAAGGTATATCGCTCCATGATTGGTTCTTTGCTTTACCTTTGTGCATCTAGGCCCGATATTATGCTTAGTGTGTGCATGTGTGCAAGGTTTCAAGCTAATCCTAAGGAGTGCCATCTAATGGCCGTTAAGAGAATTTTTAGATACTTGGTTCATACTCCTAACCTTGGTTTATGGTATCCTAAGGGCTCCACTTTCGATCTACTTGGCTACTCCGATTCGGATTATGCCGGTTGCAAAGTAGATAGAAAGAGTACATCCGGGACTTGCCAATTCCTTGGAAGGTCCTTGGTGTCTTGGAGTTCCAAGAAACAAAACTCCGTTGCCCTTTCCACCGCCGAGGCCGAGTATGTTGCAGCCGCACTTGTTGTGCTCAACTACTTTGGATGAGGCTCACTTTGAGAGACTTTGGTTGCAAGTTTAGCAAGGTGCCACTCTTGTGTGACAACGAGAGTGCCATTAAGCTAGCGAACAACCCCGTAAACCACTCAAGAACAAAGCACATAGACATAAGACACCATTTCTTGAGAGACCACGAAGCCAAAGGAGATATCGCTTTAAGTCATGTGAGCACCGATAAGCAACTAGCCGATATCTTCACAAAGCCACTTGATGAACTAAGGTTTTGTGCTTTGAGGAGTGAGCTAAATATCTTGGATTCTCGTAACTTGTCCTGAGATCATGCACATATTTGAGTGGCCTAGTACATGACTTTTGAAAAACAAAAAGATTTGTAAAAAGGCTTGTATTGCATTTGTTTTGAAAAATTTGGATCTTTAGGTACAACACTTGGACTATTGTTCTCTTTGCTTGTTTGTGGCTAGTCCAAGGTGTTGATACTGCTCAGGCTCACATTTATCACATAAGCAACCTTCCAAATCCATTCAAAATCAAATTCCTTGAAAATCTGCTCGCTGGGTTCAGGGGGAGCGGAGTATCCGGGGTTGAGGCCGGACACTCCGGGTTTCCCGGATAGTCCGGACCTGACCCGGAGACTCCGGGTTTTTAAAAGTATATAAGGTTTTGACCGCGGTGAAAACCTCTATTTCACTCCCCACTCCATCTTTTAACCGTGCCTGCTCTCTGCCATCGCCCCCTCTCATCCCCTTGGGCGATTTCCCCATCCAACCACCAAAATCACGTGAGAGTGAGGATTTGAAGACTCCAAGGAGTGGAGATCAAGGATCTACTCAAGTTTCAAAGGATCTAAGTCCTTTTCCCTCTCTCCCCAAGGTATTTTCAAAAGAAACTTTCCCGATCTACTTCCCTAGCATAGTTCTTGTAGTATCCTCGTAGGGAATAGGTAGGAAACACTCTTTAGGCTCTAGATCTGCGTTTCCTCTCAGTTTGGATGGACGTACTTCACTGCATTGTGATTTAGGGTTTCGGTCTGCAAAACCCGGACTCTCCGGGGTCGAAGGACCCGGAGTCTCCGGAATATCCGGAGTCTCCGGACTTTTTCCCGAAGTATCCGGGATTCGCACTGCAACCTTAAACCACTAATGCAGTGTGTCTCCACCTTTGATAATCTCTCACTTCCATATCATTTTATCCATTCAGATGGTGAGGTTGAAGGTCAGCCGTGGCAATGAGGAGCCCTCCACCCAAAGGAGGACCAAGGCTAGGCATGACCCCGCCGCTTTTCGGGCCGTGCAAGAAGCCTTGGGGCAAGAAAGCACGCAGCGCAGCTCTAGACCAAGACGGGGTGATCCTCCTCCCTCCTATGCCGAAGGGAGTGAAGAAGAAATAGTAGAGGAGGAGGATGAGGGAACGGAAAGTGATGATGATAAAGTTGAAGACGAAACTTATGAGCAATCCCCCGAGCCTCCTCATCGTCATGGAAAGGGGCCAGCCAAAGAGAGATCCCGCTACAAGCCCCATCCCAAAAAGAGCCATCAAGCCCCCTATATCCACCAAAGCCGCCCAGCTACTCGAGTTCCTCCTAAACACAAGCAAGGAGTAGCTGCTCACATCTGTCCTAAAACCCCTCCTAGACTTATTCCTACCCTTCCACCCAATGTCCGAGTGGTTGAGACTCCTATCAAGCAAAGGGACCCCGGATCAGTCCTTGGATTTGCTGAGCACATGATTAGGGACTACTCAAGGAACTCCCTAGCAGTGAGGGAGCAAAGGGAGGAGAATGTTTACTTGTATCTCAAGGGAGAGGGACTTGAGGCAAGGTTTTGGTGTGACTTCCACAGGGATTTCTATCAATCCGTGATCCGCAATCCCAAGTTGGCCTCCAAGAACATGGCCCCCATTGTGCCAATGAAGTACATCGATTGGAAGTACTATGAGGAGCTCAACAATACAGTGTTCAACTCAGTGATTGACAAGTGCAAGGAGGTCAGGCTCTACGACATCATGGGTTTTAGGTACAATTGGAACAAAGAAATCCTTGCTCAATTCCATTGTTCTTACTACTTCCATCCCCATGACAACACCATCACATGGACAACTCAAGGCCAAAAGTGCACCATTGACTACATGACTTTATCTCGGCTCTTGGGTCTTGGTTCTAAGGATGAAAGGCGCACCCCCGTGCACAATGAGAACAAATACAAGCCCAAGGAGCTCCCCTTTATGTTTCAAGCCGAGATGCGGCCATTGAGGGCAAGGCGGACCAACTTAACCCTTACTACTACTATCTCAATCAATTCTTTCGTGCCACTATCGACCCTAAGATTGGAGATGTCACAGCTTTGCGGTACTTTGCTCCAAATCTTCTCAATAGGATGGCACCGGATGAAGAAGGCTTTTGTGTCTTTGACTTCATTTGGAATGAGTTGAGGAGGGCCATGAATGATCCCATGAAGCATCTTCCTTATGCCCCCTATCTCATGTATATGATTGAGAGAGTGACCAATGTCCGCTATCCCAAGGATGTTGTCCATGAGCCGCTTCTCCACCTCCGTGATCGTGCCAAGAGGCCTCCCAAAGGCCGTAAGTATGTTGGATCGTCAAGTGCAGCTCCTTCCCATGATGATGTGCCCGCTGCACGTTCCTCTTCTCCACCTCCTCGTCGGCACCGTGGCTCTACGATCAAGAGAGTGCTCAAGAGCATTTTCAGCATGTGCAAGACCATCGCCACGGAGACCAATGAAAATCGTCGCGACATCATCGAGATCAAGTCTCACCTTGGCCTTCCCACCGATCCCTACCGCGAGCTTCCTGAGTTTGATGGCCCGTTTGCGGAGTGGGACGCCCAAGGTGCCCAAGAAGAAGAAGAGGAGGAGGGCAATGAAGAAGAAGAAGAGGAGGAGGAGGACAACTCCGAGTGACTCCGCTGCTCTACACTTCCTTTTTGGCGCTTGATGCCAAAGGGGGAGTGATATTATCTATTTGTGTCTTTGGAACAATGAACTTGGTTTTGTAATAATTTGAATTTGGAACTTGGCTTGTAATAACTTTAATATTCGCTCGTGTGAGACTATGTGAGTTTGAGACATTTGATTGTGTGCTTGTGGTGTTTTATCTGCTTTTTATCTGCTAAGGACAGCTTATGCTAGATTGAAAAATTGTGTGTTGTCCGTTTTTTCGCTCGCCGTGTCGAAGCTCGGAGAGTCCGGACTTTTTCCGGAGTATCCGGATTTTTCTCGGACACTCCGGACCGGCCCGAGACTCGGACTTCTCACACTCGCATTTCTTTTCTCTTTTGTTGAGTGCATAATCTGTCATGAGCATTTCACCTTTTAACCTGTTGCACGTCACAAGCACCCCACTATTGTAATACTCTCTTGCCTTGTTGTGCAAAACATTGGCCCTAATAGGACCCTTGATATTCAAAATCAAAATGCACATATTAAGGGGGAGTATTACAAAAGCTTTAAATATTCATTGTTTATCTCTTATATGACTTAGTTGTGTTGTCATCAATCACCAAAAAGGGGGAGATTGAAGAGTATCTTGGCCCCTAAGTGGGTTTTGGTGATATAATGACACACACCTAAGTGGCTAATGAATTTATCTAGTCCATGAGCAGGTATTAAAATTATGTATGGCATCAAGCACAGCTCGTTGACTACACAAAAAGAAAGTGGTGCTCTAAAAGGATTCCTAAGAAGGCTTATTTATTCTTACTTTTGAATTTGAGTCCTAGGAATGCCGTACTATCAAGAGGGACAGGAATTATGTCTTCCAAGGGTCGAACAGGTGTTCTAGTTGCTAAAACAAAACCTATGAGAGACACCTTTGCACCAACACATTCACGGGGATTTCTATCTTGGGTGCTGGCCTTGGAAGGCCGGAGTGTCCGGGTTTTTGCCCGGAGACTCCGGACTTCCCCGAGAGTCCGGTTTAACCGGATACTCGGGTCATAAAGCCTCAACGGCTATATTCTGGGTGAGGGGGTATAAAAGCCCCCTCCACCCCTTCTTTTACTTCTCTCCCTGCCATTTTCGTCCTGAACTGTTGCAAACCTCATTTACTCCTCCCCTCTCTCCCTTTGGCTCAAAGTTGGTGAGATTTGTTGTGGGGGTTAAGAGGATTTTAGAGCAAGGGCTTGGAGAGTGCTAGTGAGCTGATTTCCCATCTCTAGAGCACCTAGTTCTTCGCTTGGTTGGCAAAATTCGTGTTTGTTACTCTTGGAGCTTTGAGCTCCTAGCCGGCTAGGTGTTGCCTTGGAGCATCCAAAGGTTGTGGCTGCCCAAGGAAGTTTGTATTACCCCGACATTGAGTAAGTAACTCTAGCTTGATCTTCGTGGTCGCTAGAGGGAGGAAAGTGACCTAGGTGTAAAGGTCCACCCTTTGTGGGTACCTCAACGGAGACGTAGACCTCAAGGTGTGAGGTTGAACTCCGGTAACAAATCCCGTGTTTCTTGTGCTTGTTCATCTTGTTGCATGCTTGTATCTTGCTTGAACACTTATCTAGGGTTTGGTGCCGATCTACTTCGTGTTGAGGTTCCTACAGGTTTTGAGTGGATAAACAGGCTTGTATCACTTCAGTGCATAACCTATTTTCACAGATTTACTTTTGAGCAAGTTTAAATCCTGTCGATTTAATTCTCCCCTAGCAGGCCGGACTATACGGACATTTTCCCGGATTCTCCGGATTTCCCGGAGTATCCGGAAAAATATCCGGAGTCTCCGAACCTGAGTCTAACAGCCGCGAAAAAGTTTGTGATTTTCAGGTTCGACTATTCACCCCCCCTCTAGTCGACATCTTGATCCTTTCACATTGCAAACACTGCTGGTTATTTTATGATTCCAAAAAAAAGCCTGAACAGTGTGTGTTTGCAACGATTTTGTGTGTGTGATTGCAACCAGAAGTTATCTGTGGTTCCAAACTAACTGTGTGTGGTTAAAACTACTTGGTTATTTGGTTATTTATGATTGCAATCCTGAATAGTGTGGGATTGCAACAGTAGGTTCGTTGTGATTGCAAAAAAAAGCATGCACGATGTGTGTTTGCAACTATTTTGTGTGTGTCATTGCAAACACTGCTGGTTATTTTATGATTGCAAAAAAAAGTCTGAACATTGTGTGTTTGCAACTATTTTTGCGTGTGTGATTGCAACTAGAAGTTATCTGTGGTTGCAACCTGACTGTGTGTGTGTGGTTAAAACTACTTGGTTATTTGGTTATTAATGATTGCAAGCCTAAATAGTGTGTGATTGCAACAGCAGGTTCGTTGTGATTGCAAAAAAAAGCATGCACGATGTGTGTTTGCAACTATTTTGTGTGTGTCATTGCAAACACTGCTGGTTATTTTATGATTGCAAAAAAAAGTATGAACAGTGTGTGTTTGCAACTATTTTTGCGTGTGTGATTGCAACCAGAAGTTATCTGTGGTTGCAACCTGACTGTGTCTATGTGGTTAAAACTACTTGGTTATTTTGTTATTTATGATTGCAAACCTGAACAGTGCATCCACTATTTGCAATTTAGTGAGTCGAAAAAATTAAAATGTTTTTTCATCCACTTGTGGTGCAGGAAAGCTGGACAAACACGATAGGATAGGGGTGGGGACATAGAGAAGTTGTTCCAGTTTTTTAGGGAGTGTAAGCAGAACAATGAAGCATTCTGCTGGGATGTTGATTTTGACCCAAAGACAAAAGTGCTAAGAAGCATTTTTTGGAGCCACGCAAGTCAACGTGCGGAATACGTGGATTTTGGGGATGTCATCACTTTTGACACTACCCACAAAACTAACAGCAAAAATATGCCACTGGCAATATTTGTCGGATGCAGCAACAATCTGAAAAATGTGTAGTTTGGGCAAGCGCTTCTTCAGGATGAGACAACTGACACTTTTAGGTGGCTCTTCGAGTCATTCAAAAGCAGCATGGGCGGCCGGCAGCCTTTTGTGATTCTAACAGGGACATTTTTTAGGGGGAGAGGGAGGTCTCTTCTGATTTTTTCTATAATCATGTTGTAAAAAAATGATTGCTGTCAAAAAAGCAACTGGAGAGTGTAGTGTGGTTGCAACGTTTGCAACATTAATCTCTGTTTTGGGTTCAACCATCATCTATTATGAATTGCAAACATTTTGTTCACAGGAAAAGCTGATTTAAATTTTGATGTTTCTGCAGATGAAGATCCAGCAATGAGGGAGGCGATAAAAATTGTGTTTGATAAATCACAACACAGAAATTGTCGGTGGCACATAATAAGGATGTGGGATTATGAACTCGAGGAGTTGTACAAGGTGCACAAGGACAAAAATCTAAAGGAAAGGCTAGAGTCTCTGATAAATTATCCTCTGGGTCCTACACAGTTTGAGGTGGAGTGGGGAAAGCTAGTGGATGAATGTGGCATAGGGGAACACCCAGCGATTGTAGCATTGTGGCAGAAAAGGAAAAGATAGATTGCAGCATATTTTAAGGGCATGTACTGCGGGAGAATGACTTCAACTTAGAGATCTGAGAGCCAGAACAGAGTATTGAAAGATGGATATGTTGGCAGTGTGACAACCTTGCATATGTTTGCGAAGAGGGTGCTTGACTCTATTCAGCACACAGACCACATGGATGCTGGGGACTCGCACTACTCACAAGTATTTTGAAGCTGCTACCCACCATTTTTTGTGATTCCGAACCTAGTCAGTGTACACATGGTTTGCAACACGTGTCAATTTGCAACTAATGCCTAATGTGATTGCACACATGGTGGTTTTGTGATTGCAAAAAACAATCTGTGATAATGAAAACAACAAAATTAAAATTTCTGTTAGTCTTGTAATCACAAACCTAGTTGCAACATAGTTCGTTTGTGATTGCGAACCTTGGTCAGTGTGTGCATGCATCTAAAAAAACAAAAAGGTATGCCTGATTGGAACCTGTGTCAGTTTGCAAACCTCTGGTTGCAAGATGGTTGCAGCAAGTTAGGTGTGTGAATTGCAACCTGTGATTGCAAAACCTGTTAGTTCTGTGATTGCAACAGGCTGGTTAATGTGTGATTGCAACCTCTATCTATTTTGCAACCACTGGTTGTGTGTGATTGCACACATAGTGTGTGTGTGATTGCGGAACCTGTTAGTTTTTTATTGCAAAACATGTTAGTTTGTGGATTTGCAAACCACTGGTCAATGTGATTGCAACACTGGTAATGTGATTGCAAAAACATGTTTCGTTGTCTGTTTGCCTCTGGAAAAAAAAGGTATGTATGATTGTAGCTAGTGATGAACCTGTGTCAGTTGCAACCACTAGTTAGATGTGATTGCAGCGTGTTAAGTGTGTTTTGCAACCTGTGGTTAAGAAAACCACCAATTAAAAACTATGTTAGCACTAAAAAACCTTGTAATCTATGACGGTCGATTTTTGTCACGGATTATCCAATTTTCGTCATAAAATGACATCTATGACGATATTTCATGTCGTCATGGATTGAGCCTCACAAATCACCTCTCGTGACGAACTAACGTTTTCGTCATAGATTAGCGTGATCTATGACGTTCTCAAGTCGTCATAGATTGGTGTAAAGCCCATTGAACCCGGCCCGAAGCCCGAAATCTGTGACGAAATTGATCATCATGGATTAACTTGCCACGTCATTTGTAGAGATGAGTTGGCTACTGACGTGGACGAGGACGTGGCTGCCACATGGCGATGACGTGGCAGCCACGTGGAGATGACATGGCATCTACGTGGCGCTGATGTGGCCAAATTCAATACAGGTCATAATTCCACAAACAATAATACAACAATAAAGCCACACAATTCACTAATAATTCATAAATTAATAAATCTGAAGTACATTTACACCACCTCAATGGCAAACAAAATCTAATCTCTCTCAACAAAACATAATCATCTACGCTAAATTTGCAAAGGCATCCTATTTGCATACAAGCTAAAAGGGAAGAACAAATTCTACAGCCTGATGGTTCCCAAGTCATCACTCATCACAATAACCTGTCTTCAAACCTGCAAACATAGTCACGCAGTTAGGATTAAACAATGACTTAGCAGTTCATTTACAAAAAAAAATTTCATAAAACCCTATTGATGCATTTGTCAGGATTAAAATGTCTGCCTATTTAAGCATAAGAACAGATACTACACTCAGCAAAAAATATTTGTTAGTTTATCACTTGATGCCACTGGACTATAAGATTATAACCATACAGGAGCAAGATTATAAACTTACACAAATTAGAATCAAGACCAATAGGTAGATCTTGCACAAACATTGAACTGAACTTTTTATGGATTGGCAGAACAGAAACAATGGATTAAACCAAAACGCAGACATTTCCCAAGGTACGCACAAGTTCCTTTTTATGGAAATGCAAGCTAGGTATAAGATTTTACCAAAATGTTAACTCGGTAGTTGGGACGAGAGTAGCATGCTACTATGGAATTGTTGAAAGATTGAAATTGTACACCTCTCAAAGAATTGTAAGTATCAAGAACGAATGCTGCATAAATGTATCAGGAAAATAGCCCTATCAGAGTATATTTGGATCATAATTATGCAGGCAGCAGGGTCATAATTAGCAATTGATGCCAAAGAAATTAGACGAAAAATTCTGCTACTGATAAATCTACTAATTATGATGTAGGTAACCTCTGGAACGAACTCTATGCCCAATAATTTTATTCAATAATTGTCAGTAACTATATTTATTACAAGCAAAGCACCACAGCACACTAATGCTGATTTTTTTACAGAGCAATACATAATATGTATGTGCCATAAACAGATTGAAAAATATAGAATGCAAGCTATGAATAATTTCAGTGGAAGTGGAATCATTTCAGCAAGAGCTACACGATGGTAGGCAACACCTGGATGACCTAATGCATATATTGAAAAACATATCATGCATGTCATAGAATACTCACGAGTAAACTCATGTGTTGTTGTACCTACTGGCCTGCACAGAAAATGTAAGTTGCTTCTAATTTGCACAGCTGCTGCAATCGTTGTCCTGATGGTCGGGCTCTAACAACTGAGCACCTGCAATAACCCAGACCAAAGGAAAATCAAAAGCAAGAAAGCTAGTGAATTGACTATACTTAAATCATAAAGCAACTCTGAAAATGATGCTAGACCGAAACACTCTAAAGAAATCCATTCTTTTTTCTTTCTGATTGAGACATGGACTGGATTTACAAACTGTCTTCTCTTCTAGTAAAAGAGACAGTAGACTGACCATGAATCTGAAAGCCACACATAGAGGCAGTCCGATTAAGTTTACGCGCATTTAGACTTTGCCTGCACACTTGCCTAAAAATAATGTCAAATCTTGACTCAGAGAAGACTCGCAGAACATCAGCAGTCTTGAGTTTGCACAGGATAAATCATCTGGGACACACACAATGCATGAAGAGTGCTAGTACAGTCCTACACGTCAGACCTTTTAAGATGGTGCCTTAAATCCTGGAACTTAGTCTTCCTATCTGAAATTCAGATATCCACTGTGAACAGCCTTAGAAGAAGCCGTACATGAGCAAACTTTGATATGCAGAAGGCAGTATGGTCTTAGTGTAGGTGTTGATCAGTGAATCCGTGCCTACCACACTAGCTCCAAGTACCCATCTGACAATCAGGGAGCACAATGATGGTACCCCAACAACCAATACTGAATCCACATATCCTAAAGAAAAGTTGCTGATCAAGTGGTATCATCGCAGATTAAAGGTGCTGGCACGCGGTTATGCGCCGAATAATCAATCTGATGCGACAAGCAAGCAGTAGGCAGACCGGTATTAGCTGGCCTGGCCACTCGCGACCCGTGAGCCTGACGAACTACGCAACGCCACAGTGAGTGAGCACAAGGAAAGAAGAAGAAGCAGCAGCAGAGGCGATTCGAATGGCTCGGAACGCCGCACTTACAGTTGGGGATGACGCACGGCAGGAACCTGAGGTTGTCGCCGACGTGGAGCTGCGTCCAGCCCGAACAGCTCGACAAGGCCGCCATCCTCGTCACCAGCGAGCTTCAACTCCACCGGCCCGAACAGAACGTCCCTCACGCCGCGGCTGAACCCAATCGCGCCGTTGTCGAGGATGACGTCGATACCGTCCGGCCCATCCACCTCCTCGACCACGGGCGAGGTGGGACGCCTCCACTTCACGGCCTCGTCAGAGAACCGCGCAAGCGAGTTAGGCTTGGATGCAAGGGGCAGCGGCGCAGAGGGGATCTGGGCGCGGGGACCTTGAGGGAGGGAGCTGTGCGGGTGTGGCTGGCATGGATCTACTCCGTGCGCCGCGGGGGAGGCAAGGAAGAGGCAGTGACGCGGCGAAGGTGTGGTTGGCTGCGTCGACAGTGGGAGCGCCAGTAGGGGGAGGAGATGGATCTGAGGAGCGGAGGGGAGGCGGCCGGCAGTGAGGAGATGGGGGCAACGGTGGGGGAGAAGGGAGGGCGTCGGGTGGGAGAGTGGTAGGGGCGGCGGCAGGAGGATAAGGGGATGTGGAGGCACTCGAATAGGGTTCCGGGAATTACATCCATCGATCCGCTGATGAACAGTGTAAAATGATTGGGTTGTTTGGGTCAAAACGGGCCAATTACATTGCTCCCCAACTCAACTTTTTTTCTTTTTCTTTTTCATTTCTTTGCAATAAGAAAATAATTACTATTTGAACTATGTGTACCTCCAATAGTACTGGAATTTTTTAAAAAAAAACATATTTAGGCTTCTATGGTCCATTCTAGCCCACATCTAGGAGATTGACGAAAAATTCAATTGGCTTGTAGGGAAACTTCAAACTTCTACTAGTCACCTTGTTATAAAATAATGATAATAATAAATAAAATTTATCAAAAAATTATGTAAATTGGCACAGGATCATTTTATCGATGTACAAGCTTGACAAAAAAGTTTCATATGATTTTGTGAAAATTGGACTATACAATGTTCATAAACTAGATAGATCATCACATTGTTTCATACAACTCAACTTAAACTTCAAAGTTTGTACACACTTAAATACTTTCTTACCCATGGGCACCTCAAATTTGGATGCAACCTTGTGTTGACCATAACATTAGAGAATGTTAAGTTATATTAGCAATTATTATGAAATAACATGTTTTTTATATTCACTTTTTAGTTGGAAAAGATATGTTGTATGAAAAACAATCAAGAAATAGTAATTAACATACAAAACAAATGACACTGAGTAAAACATCTCGATTTTAGAAAAAATCAGGAAAAAGAATCAACCAATTTGGAGTTCGTATGAGGAAGAAAAACAGTTTACAAGTTTTATCTGAAGATTAAAAAAAGAAATTGCACTTGCTATGAACTGAGATGAACAAGTGTGTTTTCTCTTTTTAATCTTTGTCTAAAACTCGTAACTAGTTTTTCTGCCTCATACTAACTCCAAAATGGATGATTCTTTTTTCTAAAATTTTTTAAAATCATTCTCTACCAAGATCTACAACTTTAACAAATGAAAATTGGTTTTTCTATATAGTTGTGCAAAAAGTTGATTTTTCTATTTTTTAAATCACTAATGAGTACACCCTTGTGAAGAAAGTTGCAAAATTGTTATCTTATATGATCCCAATTTATTTTTCACATGTAACAAACAACATAGAAGTTGTCACCTAGGAGTTTCAAAAAATTTCAAGTAAATTTGCTATTTTCTATCATTTAAATGATTTTCTACGTATTTATCAAAAGTAATGCCAAACTGACTTATATGTACTTTTAATAAGATTCAAATAATTAAAAAAATATATTTATGCTTCTGTGGTCCATTATAGCCCACATCTAAGAGGTTAACGAAAAATTCAATTAACTTATAGGGAAAACTCGAACTTCTACTAGTCACCGTGTTATACAATAATGATAATAATACCTAAAACTTCTCCAAAAATTCTAAAAATTGACATGGAATCATTTGATGGATGTTTACACTTGACATAAATCTTTCATTGGTTTCATGAAAAAAGAGTATACATTGTTCATAAAATGGATACATCTCAAACATAACTTCTCATAACTTAAGTCAAACTTTGAAATTTAAGTAGCACATTAAATTTTCTAACTCATATGGAACTCAAATTTGGATAGAAACTTATATTCACCATACAATTAAAAAATATGAAGTTAGATGTCACACCCTAAAATTTAAATTATATTTAAATTCAAATTTGAATGATATTTGTTTGGTTTTAGAAGTTGTTAGGCCCAAGTCCGGAAAATACCCCTTGAACTCCCGGCCCGGTTTGTTTTCGCCACTCCTCTCAACCTCCCTCATGGGCTGAACCTGCGCACCGGCACAACAACTCCCCCCCCCCCCCCGCGCGACATGGTGAAGGATCAGATGGCGACTAGAGATGGGGGGAGTGAATAGGAGCCGGTAAAAATTCTTCTCAAAGAACCCGGCCTATACCCTAGTCAAATCCCGGTCACACACAAGCGATGGATCGAATCACACGCCAATCGCCAAGACAACGAGGTTATGGATCAACCTCTAGTCTTAGGAACGATTCCTTGAAGCACACGCGGAAGCACTAGAAAGGGAGGGAGGATTCGAACCAAGAAGCAAAGCTGGCAACCTCTAGCGGACCGTCCGGCAAGGCAGGGCGGACTGTCCGCGATGGCCGTGCGGACCATCCGGCAGGGTACCGCGGACTGTCCGCACCCTTGCCGCGGACTGTCCGGCCAAAGCCGCGGACCGTCCGTTAAAGCGAACAGAACCTCCAGAACCGACCCGAGAAAAACGGACCGTCCGCGAAGACCAGGCGGACCGTCCGCGCGGACCACGGACCGTCTGCTACTGAAGCTCGAACCGTCCGCAAACCGACTGCAACGAAAACCTAAAACAAAACCGGATCAAACCGAAACGAAGCAAGAACACGAAGAACACCACGACGAACTGGGACGGCGCGGACTGTCCGCCTGGTCCTCGCGGACCGTCCGCGAGGTGCAGACAGCAGAAAACGCACGACCCCGAAAGTTAACTCCCCCAAATCATCATCGGATTTCCCAAACGGTAGAAGCTGTAGAGATAAGGGTTTAAGGACTTGAAAAGCGTCACACAAGGATGCTATAGCCCAAAAATCTTGCCTCCTAACTCTAAATCACCGGGAATCGCGAATCCTTTGAGCACCACCAAAAGCTAGACCTCCGACCGAAGATCCTTGAATCGAAGTGGTTTCCCGGCGTTTGAGGGCACAAGATCAATCACAAAGGTGCACAAGGCATCCTTCCATGTTTCCCTCAAAGAAATACGGGGAGAAACCAACTCAAATCCGCAGAATCACGCCAAGAACAAAGGTACGAAAACAAGCACAAAAAGACCACGAAAAACACAACTCTGAATCTTCTATACAAACCAAGAAAGATTCACAAGGTCTAGCATGCCGCCCTAGCATCCATCCCTCTCAACAAATCTCACATGAAGCTCTCATGCTAGCCTAGAGAAAATGGAGAAGAAAATAGCTACGAAAATGAGAAATGGGAGGGGGAAATGAAACCTTATGTCGCGGAGAGAGAGAGAGAGCCATCCACACACACTCATGGCTTATATATCAGGTCCCGCCGGAGTGGTAAATGACTCGACTACCCCTAACTCAACTACTGGCGATACAACCCACGCAGGGGCATTTAGGTAATGTTTGTGGGTCTTGCCATCGGACGGCCACGCCTTTGCCACACCCCGTGTCCTCCCGACGCAAGCCATGCGATCCCGCCGCGTGTCCTCCGCCTCGAAGCTTCCCGACACGCCCGGATCCCGTCTCCGTCGTGTTGGGCCCTCGGACTTGGTTTTGAGGCCCAAACCAAGAAACCGTCCTCCGATGGTTTTGTGGGCAAACCACCAAACCCCGCGTGCTCGGTCCGGCCTCCCGCCAAACCACTTGACTCGACCGCCACCATGCACCGCTCGATTGTCCATGACTTCGTCTTGCTCGTATCGCCACCATGTGGCCCGCACCTAGTCCCGCCGTCCACCGGGTCCCTCGAACCGAGCCTACTTGTCTCTCCATCTCCCGGGAGGCCACTCAAGGCCGAAGACCTTTCGCGCCCGTTCTTCACCCGCAACAACACGAACTAGGGCCGGCAGCCTCACACCGCGCACTAAGGCAAGAGTCAGTCCAACACCCGTTGTCAATCACTCATCACTGAGGAGCGGTCATCCATCGACCACCGGGACGCTCCTGGTCCTCAATCTCCCCCTTGATGAGTGCATTGAAAACACACAACGTGAAATGAAATTCAGAGAAAGAAAGAAGGAAGAAGAAAGAAAAACGGAGAAGCTCAACTCATGACCAAGACCAAAGAAAAGCAAAGGAAGGTCACAAGCCGAGCAAAGCACAAACTCCACACAGAAAACAGCCAGAAAGCTCCCCCTGAACAAATGCAAGCTCCCCCTGAACATGTGGATGCAAACTTCCAAATTTTAGCTCACCTCTTCTGAATTTGCATTAAGCTCACCTCTTCTCCCCCTTGTTGACAATGTATGAATCAAGGTAAAAATGCAGGAATGTAAAACAAAGCATATAAACATCTACATGAGCTTCTCAAATAGGCCAAATCTAGTGTCAAAGGCTAGAAATGGGACAAAGATCACACATATGAATCATAGCATAGTCAAAGCATTGCCACAGGTAATCTCTACCCCTAAAAAACGCGTAAGGGTAACGCTCCACCTCATGGTTCTGCCCCTGCGCTGTTCTGCCGGCAGAACCACCGCGCCGACATGTGGGCCCGCACCATCCCCACCTCCCCACCGCTCCTCCCCGTGCCCGCGCCCCGAACCGGCCGCCGCCCTCCCCCCACCCCGCGGCGCCGCCTCCTCCCCCCGGAGAAGGTGAGGAGGCGGGGGCCCGTGGGAGGGCACCGCGGCGAGGAAGGCCGGTCGCGGAGGACGGCCTCCCGGGGCCGGCGGGAGACGGTGCGGAGGCGAGAAGAGGAGGAAGGGCGGCACGCGGGCGAGCACCTCGAGCAAGCAGGTCGTCGGGGAGACCCGCCCGGACGGCGGCGTCCATCGGCACGTCGGCGTGGTGGTGGTGGTGGTGGTGGTGGTGGTGGAGGAGGAGCGAGGCCGCGGGCACGGCGGCGGCGGCGGCGGAGGAGGAGGAGGAGGAGGAGGAGGCCTTGCCCTTGGGGAAGGCGGGCGGCGCCGCGGTGTCCTCGTCGAGCCCCCGCGGCCGACTCCCTCGCGCGGCTCCCCGCCGCCGGACTCGTTGGTCTCGTCACCGTGGTCGGCCGCCGCCGCGCGCCTCCGCGGGGCCGAGCTCCGGTCTTTGACGGCCAAGGGCTCGGTCTTGGGGGCTGACGAGCCGGACGGCGCCTGCTCCGGCAGGTTCAAGGGGCCGGTCCACCACCGGTTCGCCATAGCTCCTGATCGATTTGGTCTCTCTTAATTGAACAGCACATGCAACCAACAAGCAAAACACGCACGGAGATCGATCAATAATCAGATTAAATTGCTCGCATACACACAAGCATGTGATGTTTGTATATATCTGAAGAGAAGAACCACCAGAAGTAGACAAGAAAACAAAAGATTCATGATACATTTGTGGATTGGAGATCTAGATGCAGAGAGATATATGATGTAATTGCATATATATAATACCTTGTGGATTGGATGATCTTGGGAGAAATTAAACTTGTTGCCGAGAGAGTAATTTGCGTGGAGCTAGCTAGGAGAGAAGCATACGCATAGCTGAGTCCCCCCACTATACCTCTGATCTCTATCTCAGCTGTGCCTAGCAGCTAGCTAGGTCTGCAGGTTGTGTGAAGTGGAAGCTTGGCCTGATGGAGAGATGAAGGAGCTGGAGATGAAGAGCAGCTAATTGGTCTCAACTTTGAGCTGAGGAGGGCAAACAAGCAAGTGGGTATAAGATAGATGGACATGTAAGTAGGAAGACTTGCTGCATATATTACATTGATAGAGGGAGCTGAGAGAGACTTTGGGTGCCAAATATAATATGTAATCTACTTGCTTTTGGCCTTTCTGGAAGGAGCACTACAGCATCTGCTACTTAGCATCCATCGCGGGCGGCACGGGCCGCGAGATCGGGGGAGCGGATTCTGGGGGAAATCTTGTGGATTTCGAAGAGGCAGCGGCCGGCGCCTGAGCCCTGAGCTGCTCGCTGCTCGAGTTTTTTATATCTCTCGCTCGCTGGCGGCTGGCGGACGCTCCTCTTTTTGGACGGAGTCGGCGCCCACTCGGAGGAGCGTGGAGCGCAAATGCGCGCAGCAGCTGCGAGGACGGCCAGGCCAGAGCGGTCAAACGGTGGCTGGTTTGTAGCGGCCGCACTGGCTGTAACAAAAATCATCGAGCGGCGGTCCGTTTGAACAAGTAGTTAGAGACAGATGCACAGCCGTACACAAAATGTTGTATATCTACCAGCAAAAACTACCGTAAATTGCGAAAGGGCCTGTAGACTGGTGGTTTCGGGAGTCCCAGCAACACCTCCGGTCCCGGGTTTGACTCCCCGTGGGAGCGAATTTTTCAGGATTTAACAGCGTTTGTTGACATGTGTTTATTGACATTATGTCTGTGTACATGTATGGCCACTGGAGCTGAAATTTTTTCAATGTTATATGTCGTGCTCATTTTGAAAATTGTTATGTAAAAGTTAATATCATGAATTTTGCTGAGCCTTAAAATTTGTATGATGTGAACGTTAATACCATACATTTTCCATGTTGAAAATTTTGAATAGCCTGTAGCAACGCACAGGCACTATTCTAGTATATGAAAATACAAGCATGTGACAAAGCAAAATTTTCAGATTTAAGCAGTTTTACCAAAAGAAGGCTCGCTTCACATGTAAAAGCCTATCCGTGTCACACTCGAGCCACAAACATGCATACCACTCAGAGATCATACAATGATATCAAATTCTCAGCAAAAGATCATTATAAACACCTATAAAGAAAAGCATGTCATGTCAAAGCTCATGAGCCATGTGTCCACTTCGGGGAGACTTCTCCACTGGTGAACATCATGCAACATGTTTTGCACCCATATGTGAAAGATAAGACATTTTAAGTATAGACATGATGGATGGAGCATTTTTCAAGCATACACACTTCTTTTCAAGATTAATTCATTTCATGGTACATGAAGTGCCTTTGCGGCAAAAAGAAGCTTATGCTCCCCCATGAATGCAACATAGGCTGAACATTCACAATGATATTCGGCCTTTGGCCCAAATGCAAGAAAAAGACATCCAAGCACAATCTAAGCATAGAAAGCACATTTAGACCAAAACGTGACATGGATACACTACTACACATGAGTGGAGCACATTTCACCAAGAATTAGTCAAGATTAGCTTTTATTTCAAAAGGGGCTATCTCACCACACATATATCTCAAATATTCCAAGAGCATAGCCTCACATCACCATTTCTCCACACATATGACCAATATCTCACAAATAGCCAAAGAGACTCAAATAAGGCATATGAAAGAAGCTCATCAACCTAAAATGCAATATGATACAAATGCAACATGATATATGACAAGATGGCTATCCTACCATGGTTTGTACATCAAAAAAAACATGTATATACAACAAAGTAAAACATGGTATGATACATATGGAACAAAAATAAATCCCCCAAGAATCAACTAGAAAGGGCAACAAACCCCAAGTTCCCCCCGCAAGCGCACAAATGTAGCTTGGTCGAGAGGCTTTGTAAAGATATCGGCTAGCTGATCTTGGGTAGGGACATGACTCAATACAATGGTTCCTTTTTCCACATTGTCCCTCAAGAAATGATACCTCACTTCTATGTGTTTGGTTCTGGAGTGAAGCACTGGGTTTTTAGCTACGCTTATGGCACTGGTGCTATCACAAAGAAGTGGGATCTGGGTGCACTTCTCACCAAAGTCTCTCAAAGTGTATGAAATCCACAACAACTGGGAACAACAACTCGCGGCTGCAATATACTCCGCCTCGGTGGTAGACTGAGCTACACTAGACTGCTTGTGGGAAGACCATGAAACCAACGAAGACCCAAGAAACCGGCAAGTACCGAAGTAGACTTCCTCTCGACTCGACAACCGGCAAAATCCGCATCGGAAAAACCATGAAGAGAGAGAGTCGAGGAGGAAGAATACCAAAGGCCAAGACCGGGGGCGGATCGTAGGTACCGAAAATCCTCTTGACGGCCCGTCGATGTGATGTCCTCGGCGAAGCCTCGAAAACGAGCACACGGACACACACCGAACCGTATGTCCGGCCTCGTCGCCGTCAAGTAGAGGAGGGAGCCGATCATGCTCCCGTACTCCCGCCGGTCCACCGGTTCTCCGTCCTCGTCCGCATCCAAAGTGGTCGTACTCCCCATGGGAGTCGACATCGCCTTCACATCTTGCATCCGGAACTTCCTCGCATGTCTTTCGTGTACTTGGTCCGGTGCACAAAAGTTCCGTCCTTCACTTGCTTGATCTCGCAGCCCCGAGAAAGTACCGCAACTCACCCATCATGCTCATCTCGAACTCCCCGCTCATCTCATCCGCAAACTTGGCAACAAGGTTATGTGACGAGCCACCAAAGACAATATCATCCACGTATATCGAACAATCAACAAGTCATTTCCATGCTTGAGGAGAAACAAGGTCCTATCCACGGTACCCATCACAAACCCTCTCGCTCAACGGAAAACCTCTCAACCTCTCATACCAAGCACGGGCGCCTGTTTCAACCCATACAGAGCCCTTTTCAACCTGTACACCCTGTGTGGGTACAACTCACTCTCAAACCCAGGTGGCTGCTTCACATACACCTCCTCCTCTATGACCCCATTCAGAAAGGCACTCTTCACATCCATCTGAAACAACTTGAACCCTTTAGCCACGACAAAGGATAGAAGGATCCGAATTGCCTCAAGACGGGCCACAGGAGCAAAGGTCTCCTCATAGTCGATCCCCTCCTTCTGACTAAACCCCTGAGCAACAAGTCTGGACTTGTTCCTCACAACCATCCCATTCTCACCCTCTTTGTTCTTCCAAACCCGCTTGGTTCCTATAGGATGGCAATTTGGAGGTGGTTCAACTAACTCCCACACCTGGTTCCTCTCAAAGTTTTCCAACTCCTCATGCATAGAATTGACCCAGTTTGCATAAGATAAAGCGTGTCCAATGTCCTTGGGCTCAAAGGTGGCAACAAAAGCAGCATGAGCAAAATGAGAGGAATTTCTGGACCTTGACCGTGTAGTACGTTCGTCGATGTCCCCAATGATCTTCGACAGGGGATGCACTTCTTGAATCCGCCGGGGAGCCTCACGCCTCGAGACTACCTACCCCTCACCTTCGCCCTTCTCTCGCTCGGTCCTCTTGTCGCACCGTCGTTGTCCATGAAGTAGACGGTCCACGCTCCGTAGTGGTCGTAGGGGAAGTAGTGGGTACACACTCGGCTTCGGGCGCATGGTTCTCCCCATCATCATCTCCGCCTTCATCCTTCTCTTCTTCAAAGAGGTCCTCGGCCATCTCCTCATCACCTGCACATTCAAAACCAAGAGAGGTACATGGCATTGTCTCGTCGAAGGTTACCTCGCAAGTCTCCATGATTTTGTTAGTCTCAAGGTTAAGCACCCTATAGGCTCTAGAGTGGTTAGCATATCCAAAGAAAATACCATCACTAGATCTAGCCTCAAACTTGTCGAGTTTTCCCTTCTTATGAATAAAGCACATGCTGTCGGGGACCGCCCTAGGGGTCCCCTTAAACAACGGGGAAACCCTCACTTAAGTCCCAGTACCGAAATGCGTTAAGCCTAACCATGCAGGTGACTAACCGTGCAGGACACGGCCCACGCCGCGGGACTCCGACGGCCCACCGAGACAGCCCTCTTAGAAATCCCCTCGAGCAGGCCCCGCCTCGCTCGAGGGCGCACTCCCCCTCGGGCGGGCTCCGACCCGTTCGAGGAACAAATCCTCCCTCGAGTGGTCCCGCCCCGCTCGAGGGCTCACTCCCCCTCGAGCGGGTCGCGTCTCGCTCGAGGGTCCGCCCCGCCCTCGGCCGGGGCCCGCCACGCTCACGGGCGCCCCCGCACGCGTGCGCCGGCCCCGTACACGGGCATTTAACGCCCGACGCCGCGGGACGGCGCCATCATGCGCCGGGGGCTCGCGCCCCGGTGCCGCCGCACCAACTCCCCGGGGAGGCGCCCATCCCCGCCACCGTGGGAAGGGACCGTGCGGTACGGCCGGTGTCGTCCCGTGACACCGCGCGCCCACCCCGCACGGCTAACGCGCCCAACCCTCGAAGGGGGCGGGCGCACCCTCGATTTCACTTTCTTGTGACCCTACGGGGGTTAGGTGGAGGCGCTAGGCCGGTGGACCGCCATCCCCGCCACCGTAACGGCGTGGCCACCGTACCCGCGCGTGCGGGGCGCACGCCGGCGCCGTAGCAACCACTCCACTACCGTGAAGCGCATTGGGAAGGAACGCCGTTCGCCCGCTCCCGTACCCCGTACCGGCCATCATCGGCGCCTCCCTCGAAGCCTACCGGAGGACGCCACCACCAGCTACCGCCATCCTACCCTCGAACCGCCACTGTTCGGGTACGAAGTAGGCCATCATGGCCAGATCGCTGCGAAGATCGTCCGGACGGCCGCCCACTCTACAGCGTAGCACGACGTGCACCCCCACGTAGCTGGATAGCGCGGCGTGCATGTAACTCGCCGCCCCCTTGGCCTATAAAAGGGGAGGCGAGCCCCCAGCCGCGGGGGAAGAGGAGGAAGAAGACGGACAACAGAGAACACTTCACACACCACGCATACACTTCTCCTTCTCCCACAACATCTTCAGCCACCCTTCCAGGGACTTGGAAGCCACGCTTCCTCTCCCGCCTTGCTTGTATTTGCCCCACTACAAGCACCCCCGGTGCTAAGTAATATAGTGCCCCGAGCACGCCCCTGCTGGACGTACGACCCCGCGGCCGGAACCAGGATAAAATCTCTATGTCACTTGTTGCTTAGCATCGACCATTGAGGGATAGACCACGGCGCTATCTACTGGTTAGTGTCGGGACCATATTCCGCACCGACAGTTGGCGCCCACCGTGGGGCAAACGAGCGCCTAAGGTCATCTCACCAACTCCCTCCATGGTGATTCGCACTGAGTATCGTGCTACACGCTACTGCATGGGTAGCTCGGACCCCCTCCCGCCGGGTTCGAAATCCGCTTTGGGGACCCGAACTTTCGTGCCACCGGGAACGGCTATCTCATGCGCCTCACTAACCGTGAGGAACTCCGCGCGCGGCGTCGGGCCGGTGTCCGCTCGGACCCCCGCCGCACGCACGACTCGGCGCGAGCGCCCGCAGCACGGATGCCGCGGGTCCGTCGGCGCGCGCGACGCCACCGTCGCTGCGGGCGCGCGCTCGCGTCGGGCGCGATCCGAGCGGCGGCAGCCGAGCGAGCCGCCGCCCGGCGCGGTGCGCCCGCCACCACGATCGCCACCGCCCGGCGGGACAAAGCACGCGGTCTTCGGACCGCGCGTCCCCATTGGGCCGCGCGGCGCCACGACCGGCCCATAACGCCAACGTGAACACGACGATGCGCGGGGTTCCGCCGGCCGCCACGTCTTCGTCGCCGGGGACCCCGCACCTCGGCGGCAGATGAGTCATCCCCCGGGCTCCGTCGACACGATGCCACCCGCCAACCGCCACGGTTACGCGGAGTGGGACTTCTCCGGCGTTCCCGACCCCGGTTGCGTTCGGCGCTTCCTCGACGCCGCGGACTGCGGTTCGGGCCGCTCCGACGACTCCAGACCGGGAGCTACGACCCCACGCGGGAGTGTTGCGCCGTCATCACCAACGACCGGCCAACGCCGCCGGCGCGGTGGGTGCCGGAGACGGGGAAGTCACACCGCCCCGGGGATCGCCGCGCGCCCGGCCGCGGGGCCAAGCGCTCTGTTGGGGCCGACGTCGACGCACGGCGGCCCAAGCCCGCGAGCTCGAGGCCAAGCTGGCGGAAGAGTACCGAACGGTGCGATTGCTCCGCGCCTCAATGGCGGGGGGGGAGGCTTCGCGCGCGGCGAACGCGCAAGGGAGCTGGGCCGACAGGTCCGCGACCACATCAACGCCGTCCCCAACGTCGGAAACGCGGACGTACCCCCGCGGGCGAGCCGGAAGCTCGTCGGCCGCCGCGACGCCGCCGCGCGGGCTATGCCAGCACCCTCGACCCCCGAGGCTCGAGACATGCACCGCGAGGTGCAAACCCTCATCGAGCAAGCGGCCGTCCGGCGGCCGAGAGCTCGGCCTCACGCATCCGCCGGCGGGGGGGATGCCCGCGCCGACGAAGCTGCACCGGGAGGCGAACCCTCGGTGCACGCGGGGGCACAAATGGGGCAACCCACCGAGCAAGGGCGCACGCCGGCCAAGGAGCGACTCCTCGACGCGCGCAGGGCACTAGATGGCGACGCTCGCAACGTCATCAACGCCCGGCGCACCAGCAAAGCGGACGCACGAGCGGCAAGAGGCTACCACCCTCGACGGGGTGGGCGCTACGACAGCGGCGAGGACCGCTCCCCGACGCCGAGCCCCCCGGCACCCACGTATTCAGCCGGGAGATCCGAGCGGCAGCGTTCCCCCAACGCTTCCGCCAACCCTCGACGATCGTCAAGTACAACGGGGAGACGGATCCCCGTGTCTGGCTCAACGACTACCGCTTGGCTTGCCAGCTGGGCGGGGCCACTAACGACGAGGTCATCATCCGCAACCTGCCCTTACATCCGGGCGATGCGGCCCGGGGACATGGCTCGAGCACTTGCCCGCCGACCCGCATCCATGACCGGGACGACCTAGTCCACACGTTCGTGGGCAACTTCCGGGGCACATACGTGCGCCCGGGAACTCTTGGGACCCGCGCTCCGCACGCGGGTGCCCGGCGAATCGCTGCGCGGACTTCATACGACGCTTCTCCAAGCGCCGCACGGAGCTCCCCGGTGTGGCGCGTCCGAAATCGTGCACGCCTTCCTCGAGGGCACCACGTGCCGGGATCTCGTGCGGGAGCCGGGACGCGCCCCGCCCGCGGACTCCAACGAGGCGTTCGACATCGCCACCGGCTTCGCCTCGGGGAGGAGGCCGTGGGGGCGATCTTCGACGGCAAAAAAGGCAAGCGCCACGAGGACGTGCCCGCGGAGGGCGGCAAGTCAAAGGGGCCGCACCGTAACGACAAGCGGGGCAATAAGGGGGGGAAGAAGCCGCGCCGCGAGGCGCGCGAGCAAGGGCGCGACGGCGGTAACGCCGAGGCCCTCGCGGTCGACCCGGCTCGATGGGGCCCTCGACCGGCCCCTCGAGGCCCGGGAGTGTTCGACGACATGCTGAAGAAGCCATGTCCCTACCACAAGACCCCAGTGCAACACACCCTTGAGCAA
This sequence comes from Cenchrus americanus, assembly GCA_947561735.1. Classification (NCBI taxonomy): domain Eukaryota; kingdom Viridiplantae; phylum Streptophyta; class Magnoliopsida; order Poales; family Poaceae; genus Cenchrus; species Cenchrus americanus. The sequence continues at coordinate 93,900,238 of OX387241.1, read as the reverse complement.
TGCGACATGCTCAAGAAGTTCTATGGCCGCGCCACCGCGAAGGAGGCAGAGGCCAAGAAAGACGGGGGCGAGGGCGACGCCGGCGGCTTCCCTGCCGTCGAGAATGTGTTCCTCATCTTTGGGGGACCTACCGTCGACATGTCGACCCGGCAGCGCAAGAAGGAGCGACACGAAGTCCTCGCCGCGGAGAGGGCGCCTCCGGCCTTTCTCAATTGGTCGGAGGACGTCATCACCTTTAGCCGGGAAGACCACCCGAATCGCATCCCCAACCCGGGCCAGTACCCACTGGTGGTCGATCCCATCATTGGGAACGCCCGGTTCTCAAAAGTCCTTATGGACGGAGGCAGTAGCCTCAACATCCTCTTCGCGCATACATTGCGCCTGATGGGGATCGGGTTGGACCAGCTGCAGCCCAGCACGAAGCCGTTCCACGGCATCGCGCCCGGCAAGCAGGTCCAGCCCCTCGGGCGCATCGACCGCCGACTGGTTTGGCACCCCTAAGAACTTCCGCAAGGAAACCCTCACCTTCGAGGTGGTGGGGTTCAAAGGGGCCTACCACGCAATACTTGGGCGACCCTACTATGCCAAATTCATGGCGATCCCCAACTACACTTACCTGAAGATGAAGATGCCGGGCCCAAACGGCGTCATCACCGTCGGGTCGTTGTTGACGGTGTATTTTGGTGCACCTAGCATGTTCATTACACTTTGGTTTGGATTTGATTATTGAACTAACCCGCCACTAGGCACACTAATCATATAACAAGTTCATCTTTGTGCATGCATTTGGAAGTGTTGTGTTTATGTAGGAAAACATGGACATAAAGGACGGATTCACAATAAGTTCAAAGGAGCATTCATGGAGTCTTGTTCGTGTTCATGAGTTCGCCGAAATTACTTCCAATGGTGGTGAGGACCGAAGTGTTACGAGGAACACCCCGGGGATTGAAGCGTAAAAGATCAAACTACATGCAAAGAGAGCCTCCATCTTGATCGCGAGGATAACGGCGTCAAAATCATCCAAGTGGAGGGGGCGAAGTAGATAAGTGCACGAGGACCCACGGAGCAAAAAGGGCGACCGAACCGGCCGGAACCGGGCCCGGGCCGGCCGGCCCGGTCGGATCGGCCCGGCCCACTTCGGGCACCGGTTCGGTCCCGTCTTCCTTGCCCTCGAAGGATCTTCGACCCTAAAACCCCCGACGCGCCGCCAACAGACGGAGAGGAGTTTATTCGCACCGAGAAGGCCATCTACAAGCTTGAGAGAGAGGAGGAGGATCTCCGGCCGGAGATCAACCACCTCGAAGGAAGCACCCTCTCGTGGAGAAGGAGGAAGACACCGGCGGAAGGGAAACCATGATCAACGGTGCTATGACCAGCACCTTGATGGGGTAATCTTCTCATTCGTCCATGGGTTGTAATCGATATTGAGATGTAATCGCACTTTGTCGGATTATCCGTCTATCATCTTGTGTTGAATATACTTTAATGCTTAAAGGTTAGCTACCGTGCCGTAAAGGGAGTATAGGCCTCAATGCTTCCTTGGATCCATTCAATACGCCGTGGCCATCAAAGGTCTAGTCATGAATACCTTCGCGTAGTGACAGTACGAGAGGAGGGAAAGGGCGAAACCGTGGTCACAACCCCGATAGATTAGATTGGTTTTTCATGTCTTTAAGCGATTGCATGCTCTAGTATCGTAGACCCGTGGGCGAGTGTCTTCTCTCTTGATCGTTTATCATTCTCTCTAGTGAGTTTAGTTGTTTTTCTAGTATAATAGTAGTTAGGGTTTTAGTAGCTAAGTGTGTCATAGTAGATCGAACGCTTGTAATCCCCTTGCTCGCGGATTGACAAGAACCTTGGGAATCCCGTGGTGAAGAAGGTGTGGGGTCCGTACGCTTGCGGATCGTAGAGGGATACGTCTTTTATCCGTCAACAAGCCCCTTTTTCTCGGCGCCGTTGCGGGGAGCAAGTTAGTTTACATCGTTTGATTTGCATCTAACTTAGTTTTATATTTTAGTTTATCTTTTATTTGCTATATCTAACATATATTATCGAAAAACACTTGTTTCTTTTTTTGTTTTTGTTTTTATCTTATTGTCTAGATGGAGTTCGTTAATCAACCCGTGGAAGAACCGGAGAAATCATTAAGGGATTACGCTAGCCCTCGATGTGAAGACATAAAGGTACAAGAGTCGGATTCGAAGCTCGAAGCGACCAAGTATGAAATTAAATCCAAGATCATGAAGATGGTGGCGGAAAACCCATTTGAAGGGATGGTTGAGGAGAACCCATATAGACACATAAGGGATTTCACGACAATATGCAACACGGTGCGTCAAGAAGGAGTTCCCGATGAATGGTTCAAATGGAATCTCTTTCCCTACTCACTTGCCGGCAAAGCAAAGACATGGTATTCGGTTGCGTCCTTTGAAGTTGAAGGCAATTGGAACAAGTTGACAAAGAAGTTTTGCGAGAAGTTCTTTCCAATGAGCAAGGTTCAACATCTAAGGAGGCAAGTGATCAATTTCATGCAAGGAGAAGAGGAAGGGATAGACCAAGCCTGGGAAAGGTTTAATGAATTAATCGAACAAGGACCAAAACTCGGCTTCACCGGTGACGTACTCTTGCATACATTTTTCTTTTCCCTAACCCCTAGTTGCATGCGACACGTCGAAATGTGTGCAGGTGGGGATCTCATGGAGAAAACACTCACGGAAGCGGCCCAACTTCTACAAAAAGTTAGTAAAGCGGCTGCCATGCGAAGAGATTGGGAAACAAGACTTGCGGAAGAGCCGGAATTCAATTCAAGGAAGAAAAAGCTTGCTGATTTTTCTAAAGAGGCAACCCCGGAAGTCACAAAAGAGGAGCCGATCATGGAAAAGCTTGAACAAGAACACACCAAGTCAAGAACTACACCAAACGTCGACTTCGCCGCACCAAATGAGACGAACAAGAGAAGCATGTCAAGCGCGAAGCCACTAAGGGAGTTCGAGCCAATGGATTGGGTTCCTATTGATTACGGAGAAGTATTCGACAAGAGAAGACCGTTCCCTAATCAAAAGGGAATGGCAAGAGCATTGGAAGTCGATTTCCCACCGGAGAGGAAAGCTGAAAATTCATACGACCTCGAAACCACCCGGTGAGATTTTTGAAAAGCTCTTTGGAGATGACGTGGTGGATCCGGAACATATTGCCGAGGTGAAGAGGATCATGGGGATCAAGCCCGAAGCATCACCATACGCTCGCCTTGCTGAAATTTATTCGATCGGATCCGAAGAAGAAGAGAAGATGACGCCGCACTTGAGTTGCGAGATCAACGGAGTTCAATGCAAAGCTTTATGCGACATCGGAGCCCAAGTAAGTGTTCTATCTTCTAAAATTTACGATAAAGTTCAATACCACAACCTAGACTTAGCTCCAACATCAACGAAATTAATTATGGGAGATGGTAGAACTATCAAACCTCTAGGTATTGCTTGCAACATGAAAGTAAAAATCTCTAGAAACTACATACCAACCGATTTCTTTGTTATTGATGCCTACCATAGTAATTCTGATCATATAATCTTAGGTAGGCCTTTTCTTAAGTTGGTTGATGCCGTGTTAGATGCCGGAGAAGGCAAAGTAACAATGAACCTTAATGGAACAAAGTACACATATAACTTTCTTCGTGCTTCTAAACACCTTACTCCTTTTCCTCCCGAAGATGAAGAAATAGAAGAGATAGATAGTCTTTGTTTTGTTGAAACCCTTAGAGACCCGCTGCAAAGAGCGATGGAAAATCAAATTAGTAATCAACAAGATGAAGAACTAGAGGAAGCAACAAAAGGCTTAGAGCCGCATGATGGAAGCGTGGAGGAAGAGAAGTTCGAAGACATAGGAGAAATCAAACCCGAAGAGCCACAAGTGCCCGAAGTAGACCTTAAACCTTTGCCCAAGGGATTAAAATATGAATTTTTGGGGCCAGACAAAACCTATCCAGTCATTGTGAGCGACGAGTTGAGCCCCGAAGAAAATGAAGCGTTGCTGATTTTATTGAAAAAACATAGGAAGGTGATTGGATATTCAATTAATGATCTCAAAGGTATTAGCCCACCTTTTGTACTCATCGTATACCAATGGAAGACCAATGTAAGCCTGTAGTGGACCATCAAAGGAGGCTAACCCATGCCATGCGAGAGGTAGTAAAGAAAGAGGTTATCAAGTTACTTGATGCCGGAATCATCTACCGGTTCCGCATAGCGAATGGGTGAGCCGTACATTGTGTACCGAAGAAAGGAGGTTTGACCGTGGTGAAGAATGAGAAGAACGAATTGATACCGCAAAGAACCGTGACCGGGTGGCGGATGTGTATTGATTACCGTAAGCTTAACAAAGCGACGAAGAAAGATCACTTCCCCCTACCGTTCATAGACGAGATGCTCGAGAGGTTAGCAAACCACGCTTATTTTTGCTTTCTCGATGGATACTCGGGGTTCATGCAAATTCCTATTCACCCGGAAGATCAACATAAGACAACATTTACGTGTCCTTACGGAACGTTTGCATACAGGAGGATGCCCTTCGGCCTATGCAACGCTCCGGCCTCTTTTCAACGTTGCATGATGGCCGTGTTTTCGGAATTCATCGAAGAAATTGTTGAAGTGTTTATGGATGATTTTTCCGTTTATGGGAAGACGTTCATGGATTGCTTAGCAAACCTAGAAAAGGTCCTTACAAGGTGTGCGGAGGTTGACTTGGTTTTAAATTGGGAAAAATGCCACTTCATGGTTAAGGAAGGCATAGTTCTCGGACATGTTATATCCGAGAGAGGAATTGAAGTGGACAAGGCTAAGGTAGAGACGGTTGAGCAACTCCCACCTCCTACGGATATTAAGTCCTTAAGGAGCTTTCTAGGCCATGCCGGATTCTATAGAAGATTTATAAAGGACTTCTCGAAGATCACTAAGCCTTTAACGCACCTTCTTCAAAAGGATGTGGCTTTCGACTTTGATGAGAAGTGTCTAGCGGCATTCCGGACCTTGAAAAATGCGTTGGTGAGTGCTCCCATCATCCAACCTCCGGATTGGAGCCAACCTTTCGAGACCATGTGTGACGCAAGTGACTACGCCGTAGGCGCGGTCTTGGGACAAAGAAAGGAAGGCCGAGTTCACGCCGTTTACTACGCTAGCAAAACTCTTAGTGGGGCACAATTAAATTACGCCACTACGGAAAAAGAGTTGCTAGCGGTGGTATTCGCTTTCGAAAAATTCAGATCCTACATCGTGAACTCGAAAGTCATTGTTTACACCGATCACGCAGCCTATAAAGTATCTCTTGGCTAAGAAGGAAGCTAAACCACGTTTGATTCGTTGGATCCTTCTTCTCCAAGAGTTCGATGTTGAAATTCGTGATAAAAAGGGGGTGGAAAATGTTGTGGCCGATCATTTGTCTAGGATGAATCGTGGGCAAGATGATAAAGAGCCCATAGAAGATAAGATGAGAGATGATCACCTCTATAGAGTGCTTGATAAAGATACTTGGATGATTGACATCATTAGAGCAATTCGAAAGATGCCCCTCGATCATCTAGATAAAAACACTCAAAGGAAGATAATCTCTCGAAAGTAAGAAATATTTTTGGGATGCCCCATACCTCTTCAAGCTTGGCAATGATGGAGTGATGAGAAGATGTGTGCCAAGAGAAGAGAGGCTTGAGATTCTAAGGAAGTGCCACTCGGCGGAGTACGGTGGGCACTATAGCCATTTTCGAACCGAAGCCAAAGTATGGTCAAGCGGATTCTATTGGCCGGAGATGCATGAAGATACTAAAAGATATGTTGCGTCATGCCCCGAATGCCAAAGAACCGGAAACATCTCTCAAAGAAATTCTATGCCTTTGAAATACAACTTGCAAGTCGACATATTCGATGTATGGGGCATAGACTTCATGGGGCCTTTTAAAACTCATTTGGATTCGAGTACATACTTGTTATGGTTGATTATGTATCCAAGTGGGTAGAGGCTATACCATGTCGTAAAGCTTCCACGGAGGAGTCCATCACTATGATCAAGAACGTGATTTTTCCCCGTTTCGGTACACCGAGAATCTTGATAAGTGATGGAGGAACTCATTTCACCGGGAAGAACTTCAAAAAGTGCTTGTCCAAGTTGGGAATTGAGCATAGGGTCTCCACGGCCTATCACCCACAAACCAACGGACAAGCGGAGACGTCAAATAGGCAATTAAAAAGCATACTTAACAAGACCATAGAGAAGGGAGGCAAGGATTGGTCAAAGAAATTAGACGGAGCTTTATGGGCTTATCGAACGGCGTTTAAAACACCGATAGGTATGACCCCTTATCAATTCGTCTATGGAAAAGCTTGCCACCTTCCGGTTGAGTTAGAACATAAAGCCTATTGGGCGATTAAAGAGATGAACCTTGATCTCGATGCCGCGGTGGTGAAACGAAGAATTCAAATAAGCGAGCTAAAGGAGTTGAGGTTGAAAGCTTATGAAAACGCAAGCATATACAAGGAGAGAATCAAAAGGTGGTATGATAAAAGATTGAAGAAAAAAGAATTTAAAGAAGGAGATAAGGTCCTCCTCTACAATTCGAGGTTTAAAACCTTCGGAAAGGGGAAATTGCAAAGCAAGTGGGACGGACCTTATGTTGTGCATTCGGTGTTCTCCAACGGAGCGGTAACCATTATGGATATAAACGGTGATCAATTTGTGGTGAATGGACAGCGGCTTAAGGTTTACTACGAACCCGACATCGTGCCCATTCATCATGTTGACGTCTTTACCATGGAGGAAGAGCCCGAACGTCCCGCCTAGGACGAAAAACAAGGCACCAACTTCGTAAATAATTTTTCTTTTAGCTTTCCGGAGTTTTTCGCGAAGATTAACCGGGCCAACTTTTTCCCACGGGGCCGAGGACGAAAAAAATAGGGCGGTGTGCAAAAAACCGGACCGGCCCGCCCCCGAGGTAGGGTGGGCCGGCCGGCCCGGTCGGACCGGCCCAAGGGGGGGCCCGACGCCCGATGTCCCCGAATTTCGCCCGAACCTGCTCCTTTTCGACTTCCTTGTTTGGTCGGAAAATTTTAAGGGAAGTGTAAAAAAAGGAAAATAAGGTTCCCGGTGGCTTTTCTCTCGGGACTATATATTTGGCCGAATTGGGAGCTCGAGAATCAATCCTTTCAAGCAATGTGTTGCACCCTTGTAGCAGACCATTGAGCCTCCAAAAAGCTTAGAGTTGAAGGTAGAAGCCAAGAAGCCATCGATGGAGGAGGCGATGCGATGCGAGGTCAAGCTACCCGTCAAGAGGACCGCACGTATCCGTTGCGGAGGACGTGTCCCGACCGGAGCTCTTGCATCTCGCTACCCCGTCAAAGGAGAGAAGGTCCCTACACCCGTTCGAAGGTCGGCACGTCTCCAAGGCATCAAGCGCAAGGATTACAAGAAGATGTCGCCGGAGCCTAAGGATTATGGGGATAGCGACTACTCCGACGATCGTAGCCCGAGCTCGTGGGCGGCCGCCGGTAGAGACGATGACGATTGGGGCGAGCAGCCCTACGAAAGGACTCCCGAGGGCCCCAATGGCGACGGCAACGGCGGTGGCGAAGGCGACAACAATGGAGGTGGCGACGACGGTGGTGACAACGGTGGAGATTATGGCGACGACGACCCCTTCGGATTGCATCCGGTGTCTTTGTCGAGTTTGCCGTCAATCCATCGCGGCTCTCTACGCGTCGGCCGACGAATGTCTTCAAACCATGGAAGCGATGAAGCGGCGTATGGAGGACTTGGAGCGCGTAGTTGAAGATGACTACAAGTTCCTTAACCGTAACGTGCGCAAGCTTTTCGGCATGGTTGGAAACATGAGAGGCAAGTGGTGCAAAGCTTGCTCGAAGTACCATTAGATCTAGTTTTCCCCTTTGGTTTTTGTAAGATACGACGAGGACGTCGTATGTTTTAAGTGTGGGGGAGAGCTAGCTCGATAGCCTTAGCTTTTGAACTTCAAGTTTAGGTTCGGTTTAATCTTCGTGTGAGAGTCTTAGCATTTTAATGAGTCTTTAGTTTTCGAGTCTGTTTTTAAAATTTTTGCAAGTGTCTTAAATTAGTGTTGAGTCAAGAAAACCTAATAAAAAGAGTCTTTATATATATCTTTGTGTTTTTTTTGTATTGTTTATCTTTATTTACTTGTCTGTCTAATCTTCGATTCTTGATATATGAACACAAGTATGTGGTTTGAAAATCGTTTACCGTGGTGCTTAGTGGAATCGCTACTACTTAAAGTACCCATACCGCACTTCGATCTTGAGCTTCACATGCTAGTTGTGCTATTTTCAATGCTAAAAATTGGAGGATTTCAGTTCTGAAAATTATATTAAAACCCTTGTAATAAAGGTTAGCAAAACCTCTTTTTCCAAGTTGAGAGTATAAAAAAAAATTCCTATCCAAAGCCAAGTTTGTTTTTTTTCGCTCCACCATAAGTGTGATTAGCACGATGAGTTAGGCTAGGACCCTTCTCTCTTGGTGAGTTTTAATTTCAAGCAATGATCATGTCCTTGTGCTTATCTTTTGTTGCTAGCCTCGTAATATATTCAGTTCATGACTTTCGCAACGAAAGTCATGCATATCACTGAATTCCATACCCAACCTTATACATCTCTTTTGAACATCGTATTCCTTGAACACAACCTATTTTCAAAGTTTCGTCTCGTCTCTAGCATGATTTATTTAAAAATTTCAGATTGTGTGCATGCGAGAAAAGGGAGAATTGAAAGCTTTGAAAAGATGTCAAGAGAGAGAAAAATAAAGAGAAAAAGTATGTGTATGGAAAAGAAAGAAAAAAAAAGAGAAAGAAAAAAATCATATGAAAGAAGAAAAATAAAGAGAGGAAGATGAGTTAGCAATGAAGATATGAGAGGGATGGATCAAGTGAAAGAAAAAAAAATAATAAAGTGTAAGGAAGGATGTCACGTTGATTGTGAGACGAAACCTTTATTCTATTTCCAACCATGTGCAATCCGACGACGAGGACATCATTGGTGCCTTGAAGTCACAATTTTCTTTTGCCCTTGCACATGTCCACCATTCTAAATCTTCTCATCCTTGATATCCCTACATATGGTTAATTCTCATGATCATTGGCTTTGAAAGGTAGACGACCATTAGAGGAAGTTCTTAGTTTGACAATACTTGTGTTGATTGCGCTAGCCCTACCTATAGCTCCACTTTTACATGATATATGAGAGATTAATGGGAGGTGAGAGTTTTATAAAATTTGGTTAGGATAGACACTTCATGAGTGACTTGAGAGAGCTTGGAGAAAGATTTTTGTCTAATACTTGTTGCAGGAATTTTTTTGTTTTGAAAATCATAAAAACCCTCCGATGGAAGCAAAGAAGTAAGTATGGCTGAAATTGAAAGCTTCGAGTGAAGAGTTTGAGTTGTGGGGTAAATCTTGACGTGGTAAAAATTCTAAACGCCCATGTTTATGATTGATTATCATTACTTTGTGTTTATGTATTAAAGATGAAGGGATTGACTAACTTGTGAAGAGGGATAAGTGGTACACGATTACACTCCTTGGACGAAGTTCTTTTACGAGTACTTGCTCGAGGACGAGCAAGAGCTAAGTGTGGGGGAGATGTTGACGGTGTATTTTGGTGCACCTAGCATGTTCATTACACTTTGGTTTGGATTTGATTATTGAACTAACCCGCCACTAGGCACACTAATCATATAACAAGTTCATCTTTGTGCATGCATTTGGAAGTGTTGTGTTTATGTAGGAAAACATGGACATAAAGGACGGATTCACAATAAGTTCAAAGGAGCATTCATGGAGTCTTGTTCGTGTTCATGAGTTCGCTGAAATTACTTCCAATGGTGGTGAGGACCGAAGTGTTACGAGGAACACCCCGGGGATTGAAGCGTAAAAGATCAAACTACATGCAAAGAGAGCCTCCATCTTGATCGCGAGGATAACGGCGTCAAAATCATCCAAGTGGAGGGGGCGAAGTAGATAAGTGCACGAGGACCCACGGAGCAAAAAGGGCGACCGAACCGGCCGAAACCGGGCTCCGGGCCGGCCGGCCCAGTCGGATCGGCCCAGCCCACTTCGGGCACCGGTTCGGTCCCGTCTTCCTTGCCCTCGAAGGATCTTCGACCCTAAAACCCCCGACGCGCCGCCAACAGACGGAGAGGAGTTTATTCGCACCAGAAGGCCATCTACAAGCTTGAGAGAGAGGAGGAGGATCTCCGGGCTGGAGATCAACCACCTCGAAGGAAGCACCCTCTCGTGGAGAAGGAGGAAGACACCGGCGGAAGGGAAACCATGATCAACGGTGCTATGACCAGCACCTTGATGGGGTAATCTTCTCATTCGTCCATGGGTTGTAATCGATATTGAGATGTAATCGCACTTTGTCGGATTATCTGTCTATCATCTTGTGTTGAATATACTTTAATGCTTAAAGGTTAGCTACCGTGCCGTAAAGGGAGTATAGGCCTCAATGCTTCCTTGGATCCATTCAATACGCCGTGGCCATCAAAGGTCTAGTCATGAATACCTTCGCGTAGTGACAGTACGAGAGGAGGGAAAGGGCGAAACCGTGGTCACAACCCCGATAGATTAGATTGGTTTTTCATGTCTTTAAGTGATTGCATGCTCTAGTATCGTAGACCCGTGGGCGAGTGTCTTCTCTCTTGATCGTTTATCATTCTCTCTAGTGAGTTTAGTTGTTTTTCTAGTATAATAGTAGTTAGGGTTTTAGTAGCTAAGTGTGTCATAGTAGATCGAACGCTTGTAATCCCCTTGCTCCGCGGATTGACAAGAACCTTGGGAATCCCGTGGTGAAGAAGGTGTGGGGTCCGTACGCTTGCGGATCGTAGAGGGATACGTCTTTTATCCGTCAACAGTCGTCCATCGAGCACGCATTCGACTGCGACGTCGAGTGCGTGGAGCACGCAGAGGCACTAGCGCTGGACGAAGCGCTGGTGAACACGCTGGAGAAGATGGTCAACGAGGACCTCAACCCCGCCGCCAAGCACGCAGGCACCTTCGAGGCTGCGGAGCAGACCAAGGGGGTCCCCCTCGACCCTTCAGCCCCCGAGGGCAAGGCGTTGAGGGTCAGCTCCACCCTCGACCCCAAATAGGAAGCAGTGCTCGTCGACTTCCTCCGCGCCAACGCCGACATCTTCGCGTGGAGCCCCTCGGACATGCCAGGCATCCCGAGGGAAGTCGCCGAGCACTCCCTTGACATCCTGCCAAATGCTCGCGCCGTACAGCAACGGCTGCGCCGCTTCGACGAGGAGCGGCGACGGGCAATCGGAGCGGAGCTGCGGAAGCTCCTCGAGGCCGGATTCATCAAGGAGGTGTTCCACCCGACGTGGCTAGCTAATCCTGTGCTTGTAAAAAAGAAAAATGGGAAGTGACGGATGTGTGTAGACTACACTAGTCTTAATAAAGCATGTCCCAAAGTTCCTTTTCCTTTGCCACGCATTGATCAAATTGTTGACTCAACTGCTGGGTGTGAACTGCTCTGTTTCCTTGATGCTTATTCCGGATACCACCATATTAAGATGAAAGAGTCCGACCAGCTCGCGACCTCGTTCATCACACCGTTCGGGACGTTTTGCTACATCACGATGCCATTTGGCCTCAGAAACGCGGGCGCGACATACCAACGTTGCATGCAGCACGTTTTTGGGGATCACATCGGGCGGACGGTCGAAGCGTACGTGGACGACATCGTCGTGAAGACCAGGAAGGCGAACGACCTGGTTGGCGACCTTGGCGTCGCGTTCAACTGCCTACGGGCCAACGGGGTCAAGTTAAACCCCGAAAAATGTGTCTTCGGAGTGCCGCGAGGCATGCTTCTGGGGTACATCGTCTCCCAACGGGGAATTGAGTCCAACCCTGAAAAGGTTGCGGCCCTCGAACGGATGGGTCCGATCAAGGACCTCAAGGGGGTACAGAAAGTATTGGGGTGCCTTACCACCTTGAGCCGCTTCATCTCGCGGCTCGGCGAGAAGGGCCTGCCCCTCTACCGCCTACTCAAGAAGCACGAGCACTTCTCCTGGACCACCGAGGCCCAGGACGCGCTCGACAAGCTAAAGGCGTCACTGACACGCGCCCCGATCCTCACGCCGCCGCAGGACGGCGAGCCCCTGCAGCTCTACGTGGCCGCGACCACCCAGGTGGTGAGCGCCGTGATCGTTGTGGAGCGCACGGAGGAAGGACACGCCCTGCCGGTGCAGCGGCCAGTCTACTACATCAGCGAGGTCCTCTCGGACACGAAGATGCGCTACCCACAGGTCCAGAAGCTGCTGTACGCAGTGGTTCTTGCGCGGCGCAAACTCCGCCACTACTTCGAGGCCCACCCGGTCACGGTGGTTTCCTCCTTCCCATTAGGAGAAATCATCCGCAACCCCGACGCCGCGGGTAGGATTGCCAAGTGGTCCGTAGAGCTGATGGGCGAAACGCTCGCCTACGCCCCGCGCAAGGCCATCAAATCGCAAATCCTGGCGGATTTCGTCGGCCGAGTGGACGGACACGCGAGCGCCGCCCCCACAAATCCAGGGAGAGTCTTTGGACTGCGTTCTTCGACGGCTCAGTGATGAAGACGGGAGCAGGCGCGGGCCTGCTCTTCGTGTCACCCCTCGGGGAGCACATGCGCTACGCAGTGCGCCTCCACTTCCCCGCGTCCAACAATATGGCTGAGTACGAGGCCCTGCTCTGCGGCCTCAAAATCGCCATTGAGCTGGGTGTCAAGCGCCTCGACGTACGCGACGACTCGCAGCTCGTGATCGATCAAGTCATGAAGAACGCAAGCTGCCACGACGACAAGATGGAGGCCTACTGCAAGGCCGTGCGGGCCCTCGAAGACAAGTTCTACGGCATCGAGCTCAACCATGTGCCCCGCAGGTACAATGAAGAGGCGGACGAGCTCGCCAAGATTGCGTCCGGGCGGATCACCGTCCCCCCGAACGTTTTCGCGCGTGACATCGCTCAACCCTCGGTCGTCTTCGAGCCCTACCCCTCGAACCACAACGAACCCTCGGGGGCTCCCTCGAACCCAGCGGGTGCGAAGCCCATGGACGAGGACCCCTCGAACGAGGCGTACGTGCTCTCCCTCCTCGAGGGGTACGGTTCCCACGAGGCCGAGGCGATGGACATCGAGCCGGCTCCCGTCCAGGCGGACTGGCGGGAGAAATATATTGCCTGGATCGCTCGAGGGGAGCTCCCCGAAGACCGAGCCGCGGCCAGGCGCGTCGCCAGGATGGCCAAGTCGTTCACCCTCGTCGACGGCGAGCTGTACAAGCACGCCGCCTCAGGCATCCTACAACGGTGCGTGCCCATTCCCGAGGGGCGCGAGCTCCTACGGGACATCCATGCGGGGATCTGTGGCCACCACGCCGCACCCCGCACCCTCGTCGGCAACGCGTTCCGCCAAGGGTTTTACTGGCCTACCGCGGTCGCGGACGCCAGCGAAATCGTACGCACCTGCGAAGGGTGCCAGTTCTACGCCCGCAAGTCCAACTTGCCCGCTCACGCCCTACAGACCATCCCCGTCAAATGGCCGTTCGCCGTGTGGGGGCTGGATATTGTCGGGCCCCTGCGAAAGGCGCCCGGGGGCTTCACCCACCTGCTAGTCGCGATCGACAAATTCTCCAAGTGGGTGGAGGTGCGCCCCATCACGAATTTAAGGGCTGAGCAGGCGGTCACGTTCTTCACCGACATCGTCTACCGCTTTGGAGTGCCAAACTTCATCATCACAGACAATGGGTCCCAATTCACGGGCCGGAAGTTCTTGGAGTTCTGTGATAAGTTCCACATCCGCGTGGATTGGGCGGCTGTGGCACACCCACAGACCAACGGCCAAGTGGAGCGCGCCAACGGCATGATCCTACAGGGCCTCAAGCCCCGAATTTTCGACCAGCTCAACAAATCTGGGCGAAAATGGCTCCAAGAACTACCAGCGGTCGTATGGAGCCTAAGGACAACCCCAAGCAGAGCCACCGGGTTCACCCCGTTCTTCCTAGTACATGGCGCGGAGGCCGTCCTCCCCACGGACTTGGAGTACGGGTCACCCAGGGTTCGAGGCTACGACGAGGATGCTAACCAGCGAGCCCGCGAGGACTCGCCGGGACGCGGCGGACGAGGCACGCCTCGTAGCCTTGATGCATTCCGCGAGGTATCAACAGTCCCTACGACGCTATCAGGCGCGCAAGATACGTCGACGGGATTTCGCGAGGGTGATGCGGTCCTAAGGGCCGCGCCAAGATAACCGAGGGCGCCACAAGCTATCGCCCCCATGGGAGGGACCCTACGTCGTGGTGAAGGTACTCAAGCCGGGCACATACAAGCTGGTCAACGAGGACGGTGAAGAGCTCACCAACGCTTGGAACATCCAACAGCTACGTCGCTTCTACCCTTAGCTAGGATTTTTTCCAAGTACTTTCTGTTGTAAAATCACATGGCCAACGCCCCAGTTGGTGTCAATTATGTAAACGCTCCAAGTCTAATAAAAGGGCAACTCGGCTTTCCCCTGAAACCCAAGTTACCCTCGGGGGCTACTGCGGGGGGCATCCCCCCCCCAAAATGGTCCCATTTTTTCGCGCAAAAAACAAAACAACACGCGCTAAGTTTGTTTCCTACTTCAACTTCGAGCCACGATTCGAACAGGGCGCAGGCGGCACAGTGGAAGGAGCGTGCGAGCCAGAGATAGCCTACGCCGCGTGGCTATGGCCCTTCTCTCTCGCCTCCAACCCAGCGGGCCCCCTACGAAAATCGAACTTCCCTAACTAGAATCTACTCAGGAAGAAGGAGAAACAAAAAGCGTAATAAACAAACAACTTCATTTACAGCAACTGCTCATGTTCACGAGACAACTTGTTTATTTACAAAAGGCCACGAGGCCAGAATTCTGATACACGTAAACAAAAAAATGGGCCTAGCGCCCAACTGCTTTCAGGCGGGAGAAGCAGCAGCATCGGCGGCGTCCGGGAAGAGGAATTCTTCGAAGGCCTCGGCGAGCGACCCGGCGGCGTCAGCAGCGAGCGCATCCGCGCGCTCCATGGCCACCTCGTCCTCGACGCCCTCGGGCACGACGTAGCCTTCCGCCAGCGCCTCGAAGTTAACCTCGTAGTGGGATCGCACCACTCCGAGGGGCCTTCGGACACCCGACCGCAACGCCCGACGCATCCGCTCGGTGACATGGCCACCGAGGGCACGCGGACGGCCGGCGAGGGGGAGGCCGCCGGCCCGGGCCTCGCCCTCCTCGACGACGCGGCGAGTCTCGAGGGCCGCATCACGCGATTCCCGCAACTCCGCTCGGAGGAGTTGTAGGAAGCTGCGGCGCCTCGGCCCGCTCGACGCGTGCCCCAAGGCGGTGTGCAAGCTCGGGATCGACAAGACAAGAAGAAATCGAAAAAGGGGATGCGAATTCCCCAAACGAAAAGCCAACAAGCAAGAGTCAAACAGTGGCTCACCTTCAACTTGCTTCCTCCCCCAACTCGAAGTCGCGGTGCACGGATTCGAGCGCCGGCTCGAGGCGCTGGACGGTTTCGCCCTGCTCGCGGAGGGCCGGCTCCGGTTGGCGTTGCCGATGCCGAGCGCGAGCGCCCTCGCCCTCGACCTCGGGAGAACGCGGTGTTCCGCTCCTCCGGCCGACTTCCGCGTCACCTCGTGGGCGGCGCGCTCCCACTCCGGCGCCGCACGGGCGTCGACGAGGGCGTCCCCGCCCCTGCGCCGCGCTCGCTCCTCGGCCCCTTGGCGGGGCGGCGCTCTTTTGCCGGAGCGGTCCTCGGCGGTGACGAGGGCCGCGGCCTTGGCGTCGAGGGCGGCCTTCGGGTCATCGGCCTCCTTGGCGCGCTGCTCCAACCCGCGCGCCCGCTCCTCGGCCGGCGTGTTGCGCCTGTGCCCCCTCGAGCGACGTGCGGAGCTCCCGAGCTTCGCGCGCGGCGGTGGCCACCTCCGCCTCCCGGTTGGCGGCCGGCGTCCGCACCTTCTCTAGGTCCGCGCGCGCATTCCACGGGCGCCTCGTCACGATCAACGAGGGCCGCACGGATCCGCTCGAGGCTCGAACGCCGCGGGGCGTCCCTGTCCCGAGCCCTCCGGGAGCTCGTCGCACCATGCCATCGCCCGGTACGCCAGCCAGCCGTCCGGCGTCCTGAGAGCATCCGCAAGCGCGTCGAAGGCGCTGCACCGCTCCCGGAGCTGGTGAACCTCGGCGTTCACCCGGTCGAAGGCGTTGTACTTGTCGTGGGCACGACGCTCGAGCTCCTGGCAATCACAGAATCGAAGCCCGTAAGCGCCAAGACTCGAAGGCAGCGTACGAAAACGAAAAGGGAAAAAGAGCGAGCGACCATGGCCCACCTGGAAGACGAGCCAGGCCGGGCCGCCATGGACCCGCAGCGCCTCGTTCAGCGCGCGGTTGAGCGTGGCGCCGTGGCTCCGGAGCTCGCTCCAGAGCTCCTGCTCCCCCCTGGCATCGGCGAACGCAGGGGGATCCTCGACGGCCCCCTCCACCGGGCGGGGCGGCCGGCGCGGGAGGACGAGGCCTCGGCACCGTGTCCTCGGCCCCCCACCACCATGTGACCCTCGTGCCGCCTCACGAGGGCCCCCTCCTGGGGCTCGGGGGAGTTCGTGGGCCAGCTGGCCCACTGATCCCACCCAGGCGGCGGGGAGTCGTCCGAGACCTCCACCACCTCCGCCCGGGGATGGATGGCGGACGCCGCCGCCGCGCGCCGCCCCCGCCGGCACCTGCGCTTGCGCCACCGCGCACAGCGGGCACCCGGCGCGGCGCCGCGGCCGCCGCCTCCGGCCCTCGGCCGCGCGTCCGTGGGCGCCCCGTAGGATGCGCCCGCTCCACCTCCACCACGGCCGCCGCCGCGCGCCCGTGTCTCCGCGGACGGCCGCGCGGCCGCCCCCGGCGGCCTCGCGGGCCGCGCCACGGCGGGCGGATGCGCCGGCCGGGGCCTCGAGGCCCCAGCTGGGCTTTGCAAGCCCGTGCCCGCCGCCGTGCTTGTCCCCGGGCGCGCCCCCTCGACGAGCGCCGCCGGGTGGGGATCGACGCGTCCGTCCTCAGCACCTTGGCTGGTGCAAGAGGGGGAATGGTTGGCACCACCCTACACAGGCACGAACGGAGGGTTAGATCACCTGATCACCAACGAACCAAACCAAGCGAAAAAAGACGAGCTCCTTACCTCGAGGAGGAAAAGGCCCGTTTCCTTTTCCTCGAGGCCTCCGCGGACGAGGCCGGTACCGCCGCCGCGCGCGCGGCGGCGCCTCCCGACGGCGCCGCCGCGCGTGCACGCCACGCCCGCCCGTGCGTGGGCGCGCCCCGACGCCGCACCTCCCGAAGGCACCGCGCGCGCGCGGGGGCACGCTCGCCCCGCGTGCGGACGCGCCGGCCGTCGCGCCCCCGACGATGGTGCCGCGCGTGCGGGCGCGCTCGTCCGCGCGCGGGCACGCTCGACACGCGCACGGGCACGCCCGCGCGCGCGCGCGCCTCCGTGGCGCGCGCGCGGCACCCCGCGGCGCGCGCGCGCTCCCGATGTCGATGGCCCGGCGGCGGACGCCGCGCGCGCCGCCCCGGCGATGCCGCCCTCGCCGCCGGCGCCGGCTCGGCGACGGGGGCGCGAGGCGCCATCCGTCCGAGGGGCCCTTCCCCTCGCCCTCTTCCTCTTCGTCCTCCTCCGAGGACGAGCACCATTCGGTCCCCCGGGAGGAGAGCCCCGGCTCTTCACGCCGCCGGTACTCCGCGGACCGCCGGCCGCGACGCGCTTGGACGTCGCCTCGCGTGCGCCTTCTTGTGCGCCGCCTCCTCTCGCCGACGCCTGGCCGCGCCGCCCGCCCGGCGCGCGGGAGTCGGGGGGTGGGCGGAACGGACTTGGCGATGGTAAACTCCACCGACCGCGCGCAGAGCGGTAATGGCACATCGAGAAAACGAAAGCAAGACCAAGAACTAAAACGAAATCAAAAGCCGGACTCACCCGGCGGGCCGAGGGGGAGCATCTCGAGGTCCCACGGGGTCCCGCCCCTCGAGGCATCGGCGGCGTCGGGTGTCGACGGCGCTCCGCGTTCGGGTGAGCGCATACGGCCGCTCAAGGGGCGTCGGGAGCATCCGCGACCTCGCCGAGGTCGACGGGGTTGGCCGCCTCCGTCATCTCGAAGATGCGGAGCGGCCTCTCCATCGAGGCACGACCCGCCGATGGTGGAGGAAGGCGAGGACACCCATTGCGGTCAGCCCGTGCTTCCTCAGCCGCTGCAGCGCGCCCAGCACCGACTCCTGCCGCGCCGGTGCTGAGACGTGGACACCCCGTAGCCCCGGGGAGTCGGGCCTCTCCTTGAACACCCGCCGGTGTAGGGGGGGAAGGCCGGGCTCGGCGTTGCGCAGGTAGAACCATCCCCGCTCCCAGCCGGCGTTGTTCGTCGTCATGGTGCGGGGGATGTAGACGTCCTTGAATTGCCCCCACAGGGCAAGCGACATCCCGCCGGCGCGCATCGCGCGGCGGGTCCTTGGCTCCGTCGTGGGGCGCGTGATGAGCTCCGCGCGGAAAAGGTGCACCCGCAGCTCCCGCTAACCCGGGATCCCCAGGTACCCTTCGCAGACGCCCACGAATGTGGCCGCCAGCGAGATCGCGTTGGGGGCGAAGTTATGCAGCTCCACCCCGTAGTAGTAGCACATCACCCGCATGAAGGTGCTCGCCGGCGCGGCGAAGCCCCGCTCGTGGTAACGGGTGAAACTCACCACGTAGCCCTCCGGCGGGTTGGGCTCGCGGTCCGCAGCCGGCGGCACGATCCACTCCGCCGGACGTCCGTCTTCGTTGGCCGCCAGCTGGCCGGCGGCGACCAGCTCGCCCAGGGCGAGCCGGGTCACCGTCGACCTCTCCCAGGCGTACGGCTCCAAGATCCTAAGGGGAGGCTGAGGCGGCGCCATGAAGAGGACGAAGGCGAACAGGAGCGGAGGACAAGGAGCGGAGGAAAAAGCTCTAACAGCGAGCCCGCGCGGTGGCAAGAGCAAGACGAAGGCGAAGGGGCGGGGGACTGAAAACGGTGAGAAGCTAAGGTAAAAAACCGCCGTCCCTTCCTCCCCGCAGTTTTATAGGCCGACGGGCGAGCTCTCCGGAGCGGACGCCCCGACTAGCATTAACTGCAGGGAATCTTTCCATCGCGTCGACGGGCGGGCCCCACCACGACCGCGGCGGCCACAACACTTGCGGGCGGGTCATCATTACGGCAAAGACGGGCGCGACCGAGGCGAAGCCGTCACGTCCGCCGCCACGCCGCCCAATACGCGCGCGCGCGCGCGCGAGCGCCTAAAAGGCACGCCCGCGCTCGCAAAACCGCGGCCACGACCGCAAGGCACTTAAATGCCCGGGTCCCTTGCCAAGCAAGGGGAACCCTCGAGCGGGGCGAACCCTCGGCTCGAAACAAAGACGACCCTCGACGGGATATCAGCGTGAGAAGGTCGCCCGGGACCTGCTCGATGTAGAGCGAGGGCGACCGCGGCACCCATGCCACGTAAAACCCTCGAGCGGCACGAGCCCTTGGCTCAAGACGACGTCAACCCTCGATGGGATATCGACGTGAGAAGGTCGCCCGGGACCTGCTCGATGTAGAGAAGGCAACCGCGGGCACCCATGCCACGTAAAACCCTCGAGCGGCACGAGCCCTTGGCTCAAGACGACGTCAACCCTCGATGGGATATCGACGTGAGAAGGTCGCCCGGGACCTGCTCGATGTAGAGCAGGCAACCGCGGGCACCCATGCCACGCAAAACCCTCGAGCGGAGCGAGCCCCCGGCTCGAGACAATGTCGACCCTCTACGAGAAGGCACACGCGTGAGAAGGGTCACCCAGGGCCCGCTTGAAATAAAGCAGGAACCGCAAGCACCCATGCCGCGCTTTACCACCAACCAGCACCTCGAGGGCTGGCTCGCCTAGACCCCTCGACGGCCGCAAAACGTGAAAAGACGGGGCCGCCCAGGCGCCACCCCGCACGGCCCTACTGATCAGAGGTTCGAAGCCTGACCCTCGACGGGTTCGAACAGGCGCCATAGATCGTGGAGTTAGGGACGACGAGGGCACCGCATTCGAGCCGTTCCTCGAGCCCGTCGGCTCGAGGGTGCCCCATATGTCGTGTTCGAGAGCCAGCGAGGGCAGCTAGCCGGGGGGATCCCACCGAGGGAGAGCTTCTGCGCCCTCGGTCCCTAGCGAACGGGACCGAGCCCCACCTAGCAAACCCACGCAAGCGCTTCCATGGACGTGTCTCCGGACCGCGCAGCCTACCCTTATCGAACGGGGCATGGGCGTCCACTTGAACCACCCACTACCAGCTCGAAGAGGAATCAGCAATTCGCGACCCGCTCGATGGGAGTTGCAGAAACCTCACCCTCCGTCCCGCGGAGGGACGGCGAGGGCGCGTTAAAAAACAAGTCGTCAGGCTCTACCCGATCGCCTCGAACGGGCCAAGGCTCGGGGGCTTGACGCACGGCTACACCTCCTTGAAATTGCACCCGCCCGAGACAGTGTCAGCGGTGCGTGCACCCCCGAAGCCGGCTGAAATACCGCCGATGCCGGTTGGCATATGTGCCACGTCTCTCTGACCTCTCGCGGTTAACCCCTGCAGGAGAACCCACACTCCTGCAGGGCTTCGGGGGCTAGACCCGCGGGTCCGCTGACGCGGCCCCACGGAAAGCGTTCGCAAACAAGGAGGGAAGAACGTCCTATCAGTAGGTTCCAGCATCTGCGGGAGCCTCAATGGCGAACCCGCAGATGCTCGGGGGCTACTGTCGGGGACCGCCCTAGGGGTCCCCTTAAACAACGGGGAAACCCTCACTTAAATCCCAATACCGAAATACGCTAAGCCTAACCATGCAGGTGACTAACCATGCAGGACACGGCCCACGCCGCGGGACTCCGACGGCCCACCGAGACAGCCCTCTTAGAAATCCCCTCGAGCGAGCCCCGCCCTCGCTCGAGGGCGCACTCCCCCTCGGGCGGGCTCCGACCCGTTCGAGGAACAAATCCTCCCTCGAGTGGTCCCGCCCCGCTCGAGGGCTCACTCCCCCTCGAGCGGGTCGCGTCTCGCTCGAGGGTCCGCCCCGCCCTCGGCCGGGGCCCGCCACGCTCACGGGCGCCCCGCACGCGTGCGCCCGGCCCGTACACGGGCATTTAATGCCCCGATGCCGCGGGACGGTGCCATCATGCGCCGGGGCTCGCGCCCGTGCCGCTGCACCAACTCCCCAGGGAGGCGCCCATCCCCGCCACTGTGGGAAGGGACTGTGCGGTACGGCCGGTGTCAGTCCCGTGACACCGCGCGCCCACTTCAGTACGGCTAACGCGCCCAACCCTCGAAGGGGGGCCGGGCGCACCCTCGATTTCACTTTCTTGTGACCCTACAGGGTTAGGTGGAGGCGCTAGGCCGGTGGACCGCCATCCCGGCCACTGTAACAGCGTGGCCACCGTACCCGCGCGTGCAGGCGCACGCCGGGCGCTGTAGCAACCACTCCACTACCGTGAAGCGCATTGGGAAGGAACACCGTTCGCCCGCGCCCGTACCCCGTACCAGCCATCATCAGCGCCTCCCTCGAAGCCTACCGGAGGACGCCACCACCAGCTACCGCCATCCTACCCTCGAACCGCCACTGTTCGGGTACGAAGTAGGCCATCATGGCCAGATCGCTGCGAAGATCGTCCGGACGGCCGCCCACTCTACGGCCGTAGCACGACGTGCACCCCCACGTAGCCGGATAGCGCGGCGTGCATGTAACTCGCGGCCCCCTTGGCCTATAAAAGGGGAGGCGAGCCCCCGCCGCGGGGGAAGAGGAGGAAGAAGACGGACAACAGAGAACACTTCACACACCACGCATACACTTCTCCTTCTCCCACAACATCTTCAGCCACCCTTCCAGGGACTTGGAAGCCACGCTTCCTCTCCCGCCTTGCTTGTATTTGCCCCACTACAAGCACCCCCGGTGCTAAGTAATATAGTGCCCCGAGCACGCCCCTGCTGGACGTACGGCCCCGCAGCCGGAACCAGGATAAAATCTCTGTGTCACTTGTTGCTTAGCATCGACCATTGAGGGATAGACCACGACGCTATCTACTGGTTAGTGTCGGGACCATATTCCGCACCGACACATGCAGCCAAAGACTCGGAAATGACTCACCTTGGGTGCCCGACCATGCATAAGCTCATAACAGGTCTTCTTCTTGAAAGCTCGCAATAAAATCCTGTTGGAGACATGACAAGCCGTATTGACCGCCTCAGCCCAATACCTCCTAGGAGTCCTGTGCTCATCGAGCATCGTCCTAGCCATCTCACAAAGAGTCCGATTTTTCCTTTCCACAACTCCATTTTGAGGGGGCACATAAGGGGTCGAATACTGATGTTCAAGACCTAGATCATGACAGAAGGCATCAAAACGAGAGTTCTTGAACTCTGAGCCATTATCACTGCGGATAGCTCGAATAGCATTCCTATGCCTCTCATTTTTCAACCTCACGATCAGACCTCGAACAAAACCAAATGTCTCACTCTTATCCTCCAAGAAAAACACCCAGGCATAGCGAGAGTAATCGTCCACCACAACAAGAACATACCACTTCCCACCCACCGAGCGAACTCGAGCTGGCCCAACAAGGTCCATATGCAACAGCTCTGTCGGACGCTCGGTCATAACATCGGTCAGGGGTGGATGGGAAGTGGCTACCATCTTGCCATGCCTACACGGAGCACAAACTAAATCCTTCTCAAGCTTCAACCTCGGCAATCCTTTTACAAGGTCAAGACCACTCAAGCGAGAAACCAAATCAAAGCTCAAGTGTCCCAACCGCCTAAGACATTTCCACAAATCAGAAGAAGGACCGGCCATCAAACAGCGAGCAGGACCCAAAGAACGAGAGAAATCAGCCCTGAAAATCTGACCCTCGGGGATGATCATACAGATAAGATCACCTCGAGAATCCAGCAAACGAGACTCACCAGACTTGAAACGCACCTCAAAACCCTCATCAAGCAACTGAGAAACCGAAAGCAAATTGAAACCCAAAGACTTCACAAGAGCAACCCTCTTCAACGTTACCTTGTCACTCACATGCACCACACCCTCAGAAATCACCCTTCCTCGTCCATTGTCCCCAAATGTGATGTACATCTTTTCCTTCACTGGGGTGAGGCTGGAGAACCACTTCTTATCTCCGGTCATGTGTCGAGAACATCCGGAGTCGATCAACCAAATGTTCTCCAAGTCTCCTGCCTGTAGTCAGAAACAAGAACGAGAATGAGCTAACGACTCGACACTGGGTTTAGCACAAAGAAAGTTGAAACAGTGTCGAGCCATCTGCTCAAAAGAGGGGTTAGCAAACATCATTCCCTTGCCACCAAACTTCCCATGTCCCATGGAAGAAGTACGAACACCACGAGGGGGAAAACGTGGTCCGTAGTTCCTCTGGAACCCAAAGCTGCGATCATCTCCCCTAGACTCGTATTGAGGACGAGTAGGGGGACGTCCAGCAAAACCACCACGAGCTCGACCAAACCTCTCACCAGCACGCACACCATCATCTCTCCTCTCAAACCTCGCACCACCACCTCTCTGTGGGAACCTGCCAACACTCCTCACACTTCCCACACCCCGTGGAAGTGACACTCTGGGCTCAGGAATACCATGAGACTGGTGATACCTGTCCTAGTTTGCTTGCTCCCTAGCAAGCCTCTCATCCCTCTTCCTCTTGTAGCAAAACTCTGCAAGATGCCTCTCCTTGCCACAATACTCACACCTGAAGGGGATGGGTTTTGGTTTTGGCTCTGGCTTCTCTCTAGGCTTCTCACCCTTCTCACTCACAAACTTCACGGGTTTCTGGAAGTCATTTGTTTCCGTTGGAAATTTGGGTGGATCTTGGGTTGTGTCAAGCTTGTTGCAAAGGTGGTTGGGCTTTGGTGTGAAAGTGTTCTTGGGTGCTTTTTGAAGTGGGACTTGGATGTCTTCGATCACCTCAAACTCGGGGTTAGACTCAACACACTTCTCATACACACTCTCCCCACTGTTCTCTCCCACTTTCTCACCCAACTTCTCAAAAACCAAACCACGACCATCAGCTCTCTTGAACTCCTCAATCATGATTTTCAATTGAGGTTCCTGCCCAGACAACCAACCCAACACCTTCCTCAAATAATCATTCTCCTCATAGATGACATCCAAACGGGAAGTGAGTTCAAGATTGCGCAAAGTAACTTCATCACAGCTAGTGCATGCATTGACAACAAGAGATTTCAAAGAAGCTTCCAAAGTGCTAATAGTAGAACGAGCATCAACAAGCTTAGCATGCATAGTAGGACATGATTTACAAGCACCAAGCAAAGTGGGTCTAGCCTTAAGCTCATCATACTCAGTCCTAAGAGCATCTAGTTTAGCCAAAGTGGAAGCATTCTTCTCATTAAGCAACTTGATCTCATTCAACCATGCATCACACTCAAGACACTCAACATCATCAGGAGTAGTAGGAGCAAGTTTTAAAGAGTCATTCTCAAGTTTCAATTCAAGCTATTTGGACTCTAACTCTCCTACTTTCTCACTAGCATTCTCAAGTTGAGCCCTAAGATCTTTCCTCATCTTCTTAGCATCTCTCAACACACTATCACGGTTGTCAATCAAGCCATTCAACCTAGTGATCTCAGCAAGCAAAGAGTCGGGGTCACGATTTACCTCATCCTCTGATTCGGAGTCGCTGTCTTCCTTCTCGCTCTTCTTGCTACTCGAGCTATGGGCCATCCCACAAAAGCCTTCAAGCGCCACACAGCTCAACCCACTGAGGTTCCGGCTTGCACTCTTCTTGGCCTTGCGCCTCCCGGCGTCTTCATCTTCACTACTTGAGCTTGACTGCGCATCGCTTGAGCTTGAGTCGACGTCGCTTGCACCGGCCACCATGGCTCTTGCCTTGTCCTTCTTGTAGCCGCCCTTGCTCGGTCGACGCTTGTCCTTGTCCTTGCTCTTGGACTTGCTGAAGTGCTTGCCCTTGGAGGAGTACTTGTCTTCACGCCTCGGGTGCGCCTTGTACTCGCTCATCTTGTACTTGTTCTCCTCCGCTTCCGGGCACTCGGTGATGAAGTGGCCACGCTTGCCACACTTGTAGCACGTCCCTGAGCTCCGCCTTGCATTCCTCCGACTCTCGTGTAGTCGATCAAACCTTCTTGAGAGCAAGGTCAGCTCCTCCTCGCCCAGCACATCAAACTCCTCATCTGGAATAGACATAAGAGAAAACAAGGAAAACTGTCGACGAGAAGGGTTAGTGTTGGCTTTGCCCTTTGATCCGCCCACAAGAGCAAGACTATGATCACTCGAGCCCTCATGCTTGGATTGCAACTTCCTGTCAACCTCAGCCGACTTGAGCTTAGAAAAGAGGTCATCCAACTCAATGGTCAAACATTGCCCAGACTCCTTAATGGCCTCAACCTTAGCACCCCAAACATTTGGGTCCAAGACATGCAAGAGCTTCAAAGCTTGATCATGCTCAGTGTAAGGGAAATCCTCAACATTAGCCTTCATGTTGTTCACGATGGCGGTGAACCTCTGAAACATCGCATCAATGTCCTCACCGGGAAGTTGAGTGAAGTTCTCATATTGCATCCGGTAAGAGACAAAGAGGCGAGCCTTTACATGGTTATCACCACCGTGAGCAACCAACAACTTCTCCCAAATTTGCCAAGCAAGATTCAAATGGCGAACACGCTCAAACTCAGGATCACACAAGCTCCAAACCAAGTGATCAACGGCTTTTGCATTTGCCTCATACTTGGCCTTAACACCGGCATCGGTCACCATAACAGTATGGATGTTGACCAGAATAGCATAGGTCTTGTCAAGCACAATGAAATCCAACAACTTGCCACGAAGAAAGATCATCATACGAGCCGCCCACTTGTGGTAACCATTCCCATCGAAGTGCGGCGGACCGCCCCGCTCAACATACGCCATCTTAGGATTCAAGACTTGTCAAAGTCGCAAAGAATCCGACACCAAGCTCTGATACTGTCGGTGTTTTGGACCGGCAACCTACTACGGGGAGTACCCGAAGTAGATGAATGTGACTCGCCGAGATCGGTAACTCGAAGGAAGAGGCACGCGGCACACAATTTAGACGAGTTCGGCCGCGAGGTGCGTAATACCCTACGTCCCGTATGCCGCGTAGCTGGATTGATAGGGCACGATTACAAGGTTGGTGCAATAGTGCGCCGTGAGTTGAGATTGGATGAGATGATCCGGATCGGTCCCTGCCTCGCCTTATATAGTCGGGAGGCGGTGGTTACAAGTCGGAGTAGGGAAGGAGTACTAGTCGAGTACGTCTAGGAGACCTCTACACAATGCGGAGCATGTACAGAGTCCTAACCGAGTACTACTCCTGTGCTGTCCTTGTGCTCCACGCCTTCAGGTGCTGTGTAGCGCAAGTCGGGTAGTCCCAGGGGCCCACCGAGTAGTCGGTCCTGGTACCCACCGAGGTAGTGGGCCCAGGGAGGTCCATACGACAAGCCCCCGAGTACTTTGTAGTCGAGAAGGATAGCTTCCAATAATCTTGACGGCCTTAACGAGTAGCCCTCAAGCGTCCCTGAGTGCTACAAGTCAAAAGTCCTCAAGAGTAGTCGAAGCATCCCGAGGCTAGAATGTACTCCAGCTGATGTCTGAGCAATTTCGAAGTCTTCTCGAGTAGTCCCAAGCGCCCTTGAAATCTCCCTTCGAAGGTCTTCAAAAATGCCTGCCTTGTCTTGAAGCCGGAGCCGTCAAGAAGATGCGATTTGCGGAACCGCAATCCACGTGGAGTAGCCCCCGAGCCTCGAGCCGGGCTCGGGCCGAGGATCTATCCGAAGTCTTGGCGAGAAAATCCCGAAAATCCGGAGAGAAAAAAACCGAAGGACACGTGGCACGGAGCCCCCGAGCCTTGAGTCGAGTACTTCCTCTCGAATTGAAGGGTCTTCTTAGAGAATGTGTCCTGAGATGCTCTTGAGACTAGCCGCGTCCCAGGTAGTCGAGTAGAAGTAGCCGGAGCCCCCGAGGTGAGGCACGTCGACTAGTAGAATACGAAGAGTCACGCGGGCGGCCGAGTCGCCACGCGCGGACTTATCCCGCCGTCCGTTGCGGAGGCGTTTTGGCTTATAAATACAAGCCGAAACCCTTAGGGTTTCTCACCCAAGTGAGCGCGGTCGTTCGCCACTTGAATCTTGAAGTAGATCCACTCCAACGAGCACCGCCGCCGCAAGAGATCCGAGCGCATCGCCACCCGAAAGCCGTAGGGGTAGCCCCGAGCGGATGCGAGTGAAGACTCCCCGTTCTTGGAGGATGAAGCCGTCCCCGTCGAAGACGTCGAAGGCCGGCGGGAAGAAGAGGAGCCATGCGGAGGCCGCCGCGGCCGGCACCGGGAGCGGCGCCGCCCACATCTCCACCGCGCGCTGACCCAAGCCGCGAGTGGAAAAGGTCGAAGGTGAAGACCAAAGACTTGCCGACCCCGTTGAACTCGGGTTCATCGGGGAGAAGGAGATCGATATGTGGAGATCCGCCGCGGAGATCCCTATCCGATGGAGAAAGCACAAGACGAGATCCGATGTTCTCGCGCTTCGTGGAGCGCGGGCTTGCGCTCCCCAGCGAGCGATTTCTTCAAAGGGCTTCTCGTGTACTATGGCATCGAGTACCTCAACTTGAACCCCAACGGAATCTTCCACACTTCTGTCTTCGTCCATTTCTGCGAAGCTTTTTTGGGAATCAAGCCGCATTGGATTCTCTTCCGGAAATTCTTCCGCGTGAAGCCGCAGCCTAGCGCCTCCAACCCCAGAGTAGTCGGGGGGGCCGGGATCCAGTTGAGGGAAGATGCCGCCGAGCAATACCTGGCGTACAAGCTCGTGGACTCCAACACGGATTGGAAGACGAGGTGGTTCTACACCACGAACCACCATCCCGAGCTGCCGAAGCCGAGCGGACGGCGCCCCCAAGCATCAAGAGTGGTGGAACACGGAACCCACCATGCAAGAGGGGATCCGGCTCCCGGAGTTGCCGACACGGATCAAGACCCTCGCGGGATGCGGGAGCGAGGGGCCGAGCATGTGGCCTTCGATTTCATGAAGCGCCGGATCCGGCCCGCCGCCGTCCGCGCGGGATACGATGGGCTTCGAGTACACCGGCGACGACGACACGTCGCGGATGCGGGGGCGAAATTGAAGACAACGACATCGTCGAGAGGTTGTCGAGGATCTTCAAGGACATGCGGGAGTATACGGCGTGCCCCGTCGAGGAGTTCCGCCGCGCGCCCGCCCAACGAGGTAGGTAGTCGTACCCGCCTCGTCGAGTAGTAGGCACTTGTAGCAGAGTTGCTGACGCCTTGCCGCTGTTGCGCAGGATGATGTGAAGCGGTTTGTCTCTCGAGCCGCAGCCACCACCAAGCGGAATTGAGGTCCCGACGGTGGAGAAGGCGAAGGAGCGCCGAGTAGTCGGAGACGACGACGATCCCGTCATCGTGGAGGATACCTCCGATGACGAAGAAGACGAGGAGACACGCGGGACCGCTTCCGGGCGGTCGAGGTTTAGCCGTCCCGGGCTTGCCTCATGTGCCCCTCATCCAAGACCCTCCGGCTAGCCTGGAGGCTAGCCTTGCTGCGCCGCCGAGGAAGCCGCGCAACCCCGCCAAGAAGCGGGTAGCCAAGAAGATGAAGGTCTCAGAGACCACGCCTCCAGAGGTAGGTCGTCTTGAGCAAAGTGGTCGAGTACCCAGTGATCGAGTACGGTGCTGACGATTAGTTATCCCTGTGTGCAGGAGAGGCCGCCAGCGGAGCCCGTGGAGGAGGGCGATGAGGGCGTGTGGCCCACAGTGGGGGAACCGGCTGGAAGCCGAAGTCCGACCCCTCTGTCGAAGAGCTTCGGCGCGGTGGGCGCCGCGCCCCGCCCCGGGAAGGGGAGCGAGTACCCGCGACCGCCGCCGCCGGGGAGGTGGAAGCCGCCAGGGGCGCGAGAACGTCCGCGCGGGCCACCGCCGCCGTGGAGGAGGCGGTAGTCGGAGAGGCGGAGGAAGAAACGCCCGCCGAGGGTGGACTGGTTGACATTGCCAGCATCCTCGGTGCGCCGGCCGTGACTATCGTCCGGTCGAACTTGTAAGTACCACGCCTTCATGAGTAGTACTCATTGCCGTAGCCGATATTGTCTGATGAACCTTTGTGGATACTTGTGCAGAAAATCCACCGACTTGAGCTGGGACGGAGAGGAGCCCACGGCAGCGGAGGCAGAGAAAGCCGCGCCGCCCGTTGAAGAGCCCGCTCCCGAGGCCCAAGCCGCGACCGAGCCACCGGTGCCGAAGCGCCCGCCGGCCGGAGGCGGTCGTAGTCGAAGGTGAGTACTCCTCCCGAAGCTATAGAGCCCCGAAAGGAGTAGTCGTAGATAGCGATGCGCGTGCTCCTTGGTGACAAGGGGCCGAAGGGGGTGACATCCCCGCAGGGGTACCCATGCGAGGAGTTGACACCGAAGCCCCGGAGGCTGCGGTAGAAGCCCCCGAGCCCATGGGGAGACCGTCGAGAAGTCCGCCGAGGAGGAGGCGGCCGCCACGTCGCCAGAGTTGCCCTGGAGGTGGCGATCCTGGCCCCCGAGATCCAAGACGCGGAGCCTATCCGCTCGGCGCCAATGACGGAGGCTACAACAAGTAGCCGTGGCGGGATCGAGCTGCTTGCCGACGATCTGATCGAGCCGGCGGTGTTGGCGCAGCATCGCGGAGGCGATGCGACGAGCCGAACAGTGGATGAAGGTACGTAGCCGTTGCCTCCCGAGTAGTCAATCCTTTCGTTGAGTACTGCGCGGACTTGAACTTGTCTTCACGCAAGACGTCGCGGAGCGATCCCGCGAGAAGTCCAATCCGCCGCAAGGCTATGGGGACACGGTCTTTGCGAGCTGAAGCCTTGGAGGAGCAACTCGTAAAGTCGAGGAAGCACGCGGCCGCCATGCGGTCGAAGCTTGACGCCGCGCCGCCAAGTATCACAACGATGTGATGGACCCGCGGGCGAAGAGCGACGAGCCGGTGCGGAAAAACAAAGGCCTCCGCAACAAGAATAAGGGTACGTCTCTTGACTTGTCGGGTACTTGTTGGAAGTCACCAAGCTCGACCCGTTGTTGCGTTCGGTCTTTGCGAACTCGAAGGCCGGGTGGAGCGGCGAAGGGCTCGGAGATCGCATGAAGAATCTCTTCTACCGGAGGAGCAAGAAGCCCGCCGGTACTTGAACTCGACTACAAGGAGGGCGGCCGTCGAGTGCGAGAAGCACATGGTGTTAAGAATTGCTTCGACCGGGATCTTGTCAACCGCTACAAATCCTTGCGAAGTTGAACGAAGAGCGCGAGGGCGCTCCGAGCCCAACTCAAGGACACGGAAGAGGCCGCCCTCCCCGATCGCGAGGCTCCGGTGCCGCACCGGGGCGGCCCCAAGATCGCTCCATTGGCGGATCGACTTCGTGAGGCGCCAAGCCGGCCGGCCGCCTACGTGAAGCACATGGCCAAGTCGATCCCGAAGCAGGCCGGCCTTCATGAAGTCGTACTTCCCGAAGGCCCCGGTGGAGGTAGTCGCCGGCGGAGTAGCCGCAAGCGCTCGGACGAGCGATGCACGCCGAGATTCTTTGGAGCGAGATGGCTCCCATCGCGGAAGCGAGTAGCCGATAAGTTGAATCTCCAGTAGCCCTGCGTAGATAGCTAGTAGCCATGGTTGTATAGGAAACAGTTGTAATGAACTATCTCATATATCAATGAAATGTGAAGTTCCATCAATGAGTACTCGTAACCGCGATCTCAGAGTGCGGAGCGCCCATCGTGGAGTATGTGCGAGTAGTAGTACTCGGCTTAGTAGTCCCGTCGCAGGGAGTAGACAGTAAAGAAGTTGATGAACAATCAAACTTTATTACTGAAGAAGTACACCTGGGTGGCCAGGACCGTAGTTACAAGTAGTCGCCTGGACCCGAAGGCCGCTTACAGCTGAGTAGTACTGGAGCGGGTAGCCGCTTACAGTGAGTGATCCGTAGGTAGCCGTGTAGGCTGGATCGCAGATCCGTAGGTAGCCGTGCGAGGCTGGATCTTGGAGTGGTCTTCTTGGTAGACCGCTGCTAGAGTCCTTGACGCTCGTTGCGGCCCGGGGGTCCGTAGGTAGCCGCACGGGGCCGGACACGGGAGTAGAGTAGTCGGAGACTTGAAGCCGGGACCGGAGGGTCGCTTGCGGCAAGGGGGTGTTGATGTAGTCGTGTAGACTTGAACCCCGGAGTAGTCGAGTAGACTAAGCGTAGAATCGACGAGGCCGGTCGACGTTCCACGAGTTGTTGACTTCTTCGCCTTCAAGTGTTTGGAGGCGGTAGGAGCCCGGCCGGTCACCTTAGCCACAGGTGAAGGGGCCTTCCCGGGGGGGAGCTGAGCTTGTGAAGTCCTTCCGTGTTCTGGATACGGCGGAGGACAAGATCTCCAACGTTGAAGGAGCGTTCCTTGACGTTGCGATCGTGGTAGCGTCGGATACCCTCCCGAGTACCTTGGCCGATTGGACTAGGGCGGCACGGCCGAGCTTCTTCGAGGCCGTCGATATCAACTCGTCTGTTGTCTTCGAGACGCCTTCGTCGTAATGCTCCACCGCCGGCGAGTTCCATATGACATCGGCGGGGAGGATGGCCTCGCAGCCGTAGACCAGGAAGTAGGGGGATTGCCCCGTCGGCTTGGATGGTTGAGTCCGCAGCCCCCGAGTGCGTTGAGTAGTTCCTTGATCCACTTGCCCCCTTTTGAGTTAGCCGGCGTCGTGTAGCCGCTTCTTGAGGGCGTCGAGCACCATCCCGTTGGCGCGCTCGACTTGTCCGTTGGCCCGTGGATGGGCGACGGAGACGTATCTGACGTCGATTCCGCTGTTCTCGCGGTACTCCCGGGGCGGTGGTTGTTGAAGTTGGACCCCGGTGTCCGTGATGATGCGGTGGGGTAGCCCGTAGCGGTGCACGAGTTCATCCGGAAGTCGAGTACTCGTCGCCTTGGGGCATGTGGCCGGCTTGACCTCGATCCACTTGGTGAACTTGTCGATAGCCACCGTGCCGGTTGAATCCTCCTGGCGCGGTTGGCGGTGGCCCAATCATGTCGAGCCCCCGGCGAGCAAAGGGCCGGTTGGTGGTATGGTGACTAGCTTGTAGGCGGGGACGTGTTGTCGCTTGGCGAAGAACCGACATCCTTGGCGGTGTCGACGAGTTCTTCGGCATCGCCCGGGGCCGTGGGCCGGTAGAAGGCTCGGCGGAAGGCCTTGCCGACCGGGGCCGTGCGGGAGGGACGCGTGGTTGCCGCGAGACACCCTTGTGGATCTCCTCCAAGATGTCCTTGCCTTCTTCGCGAGGGACGCATTTCATGAGTACTCCGAGAAGATGCGCCTCGCTTGTAAAGCTTGTCGCCGACGAGGATGTAAGACTTGGCGCGGCGGACGAGTTGTTCGGCTGCGTTCTTGTCGGAGGGGACCTTTCGCTCGGCTGAGGTAGTCGATGAAGGGTTGCCTCCAGTCCACGTCGATCATCATGACCTCCTGCCCAGCTGGTTGGTTAGCTGGGACAGTGGTCGGCGGCGCCGGCTCCGGGATGGATGGCGCGTGAAGCTCATGGACGAAGACACCCGCGGGTACTTGGGCGCGGGTGGATCCGAGCTTCGAGAGGACGTCCGCTGCAACGTTGTTGTCGCGAACGATGTGATGGAACTCGAGACCATAGAATTTGTTCTCGAGCTTGCGGACTTCTAGGCGATGGCGTCCATGTTCTCCTTGTTGCGGTCCCGGGACTTGTTGACTTGGTTGATGACCCTTTGCGGAGTCGCCGTAGACTAGTAGCCGCTTGATGCCAAGTGAGGCCGCGAGGCGGAGCCCGTGTAGGAGGGCTTCGTACTCGGCTTCTTTGTTTGAGACCTTCCGGAAGATCGCGAGACGTACTTGAGTTGCTCGCCCGTTGGAGAGATCGGGGTAGCCCCGCGCGCTGCGCCCTCGAGGTTGAGTGAGCCGTCGAAGTACATCACCCAATGCTCGGTCGCACGGGTGGGAGTAGGTAGGCGGTTCTCCCGCCACTGCGCCATGAAGTCGACTAGAGCTTGCGACTTGATGGCCGTGCGTGGCTTGAAGTCGATGGTGAGGGCGCCGAGCTCGACGACCCCATTTGGAGATCCTTCGGTGGCGTACGGGTTCCTCGGGATGTCGCCGAGCGGGTAGTCGGTGACGACGGAGACCGAGTACTCACGGGGAAGTAGTGTCGTAGCTTCCGCGAGGTGATGAGTAGAGCGTACGAGCTTCTCGACGGGCCGGTAGCGAGCCTTGGACTCGATAGAGCCTCGCCGACGAAGTAGACGGGGCGGCCCCCGGACCGGGGTAGGCGTGGCCGTCTTCCCCGCCGCTCGACAACGATGGCAGTGCGACCACGTGAGTAGTCGCAGCGAGGTAGAGCAGTAGCTGCTCGCCTTTGTAGGGAGCCGTGAGGACCGGTGGCTTCGACAGGAAGTCCTTGAGCTGGGCAAGGGCTTGGTCCGCCTCTGCAGTCCACACGAACTTCTCATGGTGCTTGAGTAGTTTGAAGAAGGGGAGACCCCGTTCTCCTAGCTTCGAGATGAATACGTTCAATGCCGCCATGCACCCCGTCGGCTTACGGACGTCCTTGATGCTCGTGGGAGCTTTCATGCTCGGTGATGGCGGAGATCTTCTCGGGGGTTGGCTTCGATGCCGCGGGCCGATGATGAAGCCGAGTAGTTTGCCCGAAGGGACGCCGAAGACGCACTTGTTCGGGTTGAGCTTCCCGGCGGTACTCGCGTAGCGATGCGAAGGTCTCTTCAAGGTCGTCGATGAGGGTATCGGAGTCCCTGGTTTTGACAACCACGTCATCCACGTAGGCCTCGACGTTCTTGTTGAGTTGCCGCTTGAAGCGAGGCCCTACGGATGGCCCGTTGGTAGGTAGCGCGGCGTTCTTCAACCCGAAGGACATGGTCGTGTAGAAGTACGCGCCAAACGGGGTGATGAACGCGGTCTTCTCTGGTCTTCCTCCTTGATTGCGATCCGGTGGTACCGGAGTAGCGATCGAGGAAGCAGAGCGAGGTCGCGGCCCGTCGTGGAGTCGATGACTTGATCAATCCGCGGCAACCCGAAGGGGTCCTTGGGGCGAGTGCTTGTTGAGGTCGGTGTAGTCGACGCACATCCTCCACTCGTTCGAGTTCTTCTTGCGGACGAGGACGGGGTTGGCGAGCCACTCGGGATGGAAGACTTCTCCGATGAAGCCGGCGGCGAGTAGCTTGGCGAGCTCCTTCTTGATGGCATCCCGTCCGTCGTCGGCGAAGCGTCGGAGATGTTGTCGCTTGGGGGGTAGCCTTTGGGTCGACGTTGAGGGCGGTGCTCGATCGGCTCCCCGGGCACTCCGGCATGTCCGTCGGCTTCCACGCGAAGATGTCGCGGTTAGCCCGAAGGAAGCTGATGAGCGCGTCTTCCTATTTGGGGTCGAGGCCGGCCCCGATGGTGGTAGTCTTGGTGGGGTCGCCTGTTCCGAGGTCGACCGTCTTAGTGAGCACCTCCTCGGGTGGCCGAGGTTTGTTGGCGCTGTCAGACTTCTCTGGGATGTCGAGTTCGCTTGTGGCAAGCTTCTTCGACGCGGCGTAGACCTCCATCATTGGGGTGGGTACTTGATTTGTCGAAGCAATCACCACGGCCTCTGTATCGCAGTCGTGAGAGATCTTCAAGTCCCCTTGGAGGGAGAGTACGCCAGCTGGACTTGGCATTTTGAGTACCAAGTATGTGTAGTGGGGGACCGCCATGAACTTGGCGATGGCCGGTCTGCCGAGGATGGCATGGTAGGAAGTCTCGATATCCGCGACCTCGAACTTGATGTACTCGGTGCGGTAGTTGTCGCGAGACGCCCGAAGGTAAGCGGCGTACCACCGAGCCCGGTGGGATAGCCGCGTTGCCACGGGGACAATGCCGTAGAAAGGCATGTCGCTCTTGTCGAGCATGGGGGTGACGTCAAGGTTCATCTTCCGAGAGTCTTGGTGAAGAGGACGTTGAGCCCGCTTCCGCCGTCGATGAGCACCTTGTTGAGCTTAGAGCCCGCCATTGTTGGTTTCGGGACGAGAGGGAAGCGTCCTGGTTCGGAGAAGCCGGTCCATTGGTCCGCGCGGGAGAAGGTGATGGGCGTCTCCGACCACCCGAGAGGGGTCATAACCGCCGGTTCAATGGACATCACTTCACGGCGAGTAGCCTTCGCTCCCGCCTGCAGGGGTAGTCCGCCGAAGAGGACGTTGACGGTCTTCTCGGGTTCTTGGAAGTCGTCGCCGTCCTTCTTCTTGTTCTTCTCCGGTCGTGAGGGTGCGGTGGCTCCGGCGTATCCTTGAGCGCATGCCCGAGCCGGTAGCACCTTGCTCGGTAGTGTGGTTGCCGTTTGGATGCCACGGGCACTTCTCCTTCGACAGGTCTTTGAACCCGCTCGGAGTTCTTCTTCGAGTTCCCTTTCGGAGGACGGCTGGATAGCCGCGACGGTGTTGTCTGGCTTGCGCTTGCGGTTGGGACCCGAGAAGTTGTTGTTGTTGTTGTTGTTGTTGCGGCCGCCTTGGTTTGGATTGCTGCTGCTGCCGCCACCTTGGTTCTGCTTGGACTTGCCGCGGATGGCGTCGTACTTGGCGTTGGCCTTGTCCTCTTCGTCCGCCCAGGACGTGATCATGTCCTTGAGGTGGGGAATGGACTTGGGGCGGCGCCGGCCGAAGTCCTCGAAGGTGCGGCGATGGTAGAGCCCGTCCTGGAAGAGGTCGATGACCTCCTTGTCGGTGACGTCCACGACGGTAGCGCGCTTGTCGAAAAAGCGGCGCATGTACTTGCGGAGGGTCTCGCCTTGTTCCTGCTTGATCATGGCGAGGTCCATGCGAGTACCCGAACGGCCCATGGCGCCCGCGAAGTTGCTCGTGAACTGTTCCTTCAGCTGGTCCCACTTGTCGATTGAGTGCTTGTCCAGCGACTCGAGCCACGTGAGTGGGGCTTGGTCCAGGCAGAAGGGGAAGTAGAGGCACTTGGTGTCGCTGTTGCCGCCAGCGTTCTCGATGGAGAGAGCGTAGCATCGGAGCCACTGGATGGGATCCTGCTTCGCGTCGTATTTGGTGATCCCCAAAGGCTTGAACTTGTCGGGGAGGAGTAGGTTGCGAAGCCGAGGTGAGAAGGCAGGGAAGCCGTCGCCTTCAGCAGCGGTCGTCGACTTCTTCCTCGCCGCAACTCGTCGATTCTGCGGCGAGCGTCGTACCCGCCGTGAGAGGCGCGGAAGCGTGGGCGTGCGCGTGGCCGCGGCCGCCGCGACCGCCGCCGCCTCCAGCTTTCTTGTTGGCCCCGTGGTTGGAGCTACCGCCGTCGCTGCCGCCGCCGTCAAGGTCGTTGCCGCCACCACCGGCCGGAGCACGGTGGGGGACGACTTCTCTGTTGACGTTGTCTTGTCGTGAGGGTCCGCCAGCGGTGGAGCGTCGACGGTTTGGTTCAGCTGGGATGTCGCCCCGAGTACGGTTAGGACCGGGGTCAACACTGCGACTAGTAGCCTCGTTGTCGCGAGGCTTGGCTGGAGGAGGTTGGCTGACTCTCTTGTCCACCCGCATGAAGTAGGCTTCTTCAGCGAGCTTGGCGATGACCTCCCCAGCTCGTATGCCCTGAGCCTGGCGTGCGATCGCCGTGATCGACATGAGGCAATCGCTCGGGAGTGGTGTGGACTCGCTCTCAAGCGCCGAGAGCTTCCGCAAGGTTGCGGATGGGAAGGTTGTCTCTGAGCCGCCGGCGTCGTTCGTTGCGCTTCCTGTTACGTTCGCGCCGGGTGTCCCCGTTGGCGTCGGTCTCGTCCGCGGGGGCATCGACGGAGCGGCTCGTCCGCGGAGATGTCCTCCAAGTACTTGTCTGCGGCCGTGCCCGAGGTCCCCCGGGGTGTCGCCGGCAGCCATGAAGACTTGACGATCGGGCGTGCCCAAGCTTGGCTCGAAGGTGCCACCTCGGTTGGCGTACTCGGAGTCGGCTTGGGCTAGTGGTGTTCCCTCCTCGGAACGGTAGCGAGTCGATGTAGGCGACGTAGCGTGAGTCCTCTGTTGTCAGCTCAGCGGGCTTGAGGTTTGGCCAGTAGACGTATCTTCCGCCGGCGTTGATCTTATAACCGGCCCCGCAGGCCGGCCCCGACAAGGGAAGCTCGGAGGAGTCGTCTTCGGACTCGGGCTCCTCGGGGGTCCGACCCGAAGTCGAACTCGTAGTCCGGTTCGAGTAGAACTCGGAGAGAGGGCTGGAGTCCGAGACGCGGCTGGGGACGGCGTCGGAGTCCGAGTTGTACTCGGTTACGGGCTCCTTGCCGGCCGGCGTGGTGTAGAAGCCTCCGTGCGGGCCCGGCTGGGAGCGCGGGGGCCACGCACGGAGCGCCAACGTGGAGAGGGGACCGCCGCGATGGGCGAGGAGCCGGCTCGCACGCGATGGCCCATGGCGACGTCGGGTTCGAGTTGGAGACGGACTCGAGCTCGAAGTCAGCGTGGAGGTTGGAAAGCGAAATCTCGCCGAACTTGCCGGCGAGCTTGCCCGTGACAACTTCGGGAAGCGTCACAAGGCCCCGTCCTCGAGTCGGGTTGCATGATCAAGCGGCGGCCGGAAGGAGCCCGCACCATCAGCAGTGCAGACCCAGGCGCCGAAGACAAAGGTGTCGCCGCGGTTGAAGGCGACGGTTGGCTTGATGAGAACGGAAGCCGTCGAGTTCGCCATGTGATCTCGAGCGAGAGCCCCTACCCGGCGCGCCGGTGTCGGTGTTTTGGACCGAGCAACCTACTACGGGGAGTACCCGAAGTAGATGAATGTGACTCGCCGAGATCGGTAACTCGAAGGAAGAGGCACGCGGCACACAATTTAGACGGGTTCGGGCCGCGAGGTGCGTAATACCCTACGTCCCGTATGCTTTGTGTAGCTCGGGATTG
Source organism: Cenchrus americanus (assembly GCA_947561735.1). Taxonomy (NCBI): domain Eukaryota; kingdom Viridiplantae; phylum Streptophyta; class Magnoliopsida; order Poales; family Poaceae; genus Cenchrus; species Cenchrus americanus. The sequence goes on along the minus strand of OX387241.1, from coordinate 93,862,280 downwards.
ATATGGCATGATTACGGGTTGGTGCAATAGTGCGCCGTGAGTTGAGATTGGATGAGATGATCCGGGGATCGGTCCACCGCCTCGCCTTATATAGTCCGGGAGGCAGGGTTACAAGTCGGAGTAGGGAAGGAGTACTAGTCGAGTACGTCTAGGAGACCTCTACACAATGCGGAGCATGTACAGAGTCCTAACCGAGTACTACTCCTGTGCTGTCCTTGTGCTCCACGCCTTCAGGTGCCGTGTAGCGCAAGTCGGGTAGTCCCAGGGGCCCACCGAGTAGTCGGTCCTGGTACCCACCGAGGTAGTGGGCCCAGGGAGGTCCATACGACAGATACCAATTGAAGGATCAGATGGCGACTAGAGAGGGGGGAGTGAATAGGAGCCGGTAAAAATTCTTCTCAAAGAACTCGGCCTATCCCCTAGTCAAATCCCGGTCACACACAAGCGATGGATCGAATCACACGCCAATTGCCAAGACAACGAAGTTATGGATCAACCTCTAGTCTTAGGAACGATTCCTTGAAGCACACGCGGAAGCACTAGAAAGGGAGGGAGGATTCGAACCAAGAAGCAAAGGTGGCAGCCTCCGGCGGACCGTTCGGCAAGGCAGGGCGGACTGTCCGCGATGGCCGTGCGAACCGTCCGGCAGGGTACCGCGGACTGTCCGCACCCTTGCTGCGGACTGTCCGGCCAGAGCCATGGACCGTCCTCTAAAGCGAACAGAACCTCCAAAACCGACCCGAGAAAAACGGACCGTCTGCGAAGACCGGGCGGACCGTCCGCGCGGGCCACGGACCGTCTGCTACTTAAGCTTGGACCGTCCACAAACCGGCTGCAACGAAAACCTAAAACAAAACCGGATCAAACCGAAACGAAGCAAGAACACGAAGAACACCGCGACGAACCGGGACGGCGCGGACTGTCCGCCTGGTCCTCGCGGACCGTCCGCGAGGTGCAGACAGAGCAGAAAACGCACGACCCCGAAAGTCAACTCCCCCAAATCATCATCGGATTTCCCAAACGGTAGAAGTTGTAGAGACAAGGGTTTGGGGACTTGAAAAGCGTCACACAAGGATGCTATAGCCTAAAAATCTTGCCTTCTAACTCCCTAAATCGCCGGGAATCGCGAATCCTTTGAGCACCACCAAAAGCTAGAGCTCCGACCGAAGATCCTTGAATCGAAGTGGTTTCCCGGCCTTTGAGGGCACAAGATCAATCACAAAGGTGCACAAGGCATCCATCCATGTTTCCCTCAAAGAAATCCGGGGAGAAACCAACTCAAATCCGTAGAATCACGCCAAGAACAAAGGCACAAAAACAAGCACAAAAAGGCCACGAAAAACACAACTCCGAATCTTCTATACAAACCAAGAAAGATACACAAGGTCTAGCATGCCGCCCTAGCATCCATCCCTCTCAACAAATCTCACATGAAGCTCTCATGCTAGCTTAGAAAAAATGGAGAAGAAAATAGCTACGAAAATGAGAAATGGGAGGGGGAAATGAAACCCTAAGTCGCGGAGAGAGAGAGCCATCCACACACACTCATGGCTTATATATCAGGTCCCGCCGGAGTGGTAAATGAATCGACTACCCCTAACTCAACTACTGGCGATACAACCCACGCAGGGGCATTTAGGTAATGTTTGTGGGTCTTGCCATCAGACAGCCACGCCTTTGCCACACCCCGCGTCCTCCCGACGCAAGCCATGCGATCTCGCCGCGTGTCCTCCGCCTCGAAGCTTCCCGACACACCCGGATCCCGTCTCCGTCGTGTTGGGCCCTCGGACATGGTTTTGAGGCCCAAACCAAGAAACCGTCCTCCGATGGTTTTGTGGGCAAACCACCAAACCCCGCGTGCTTGGTCCGGCCTCCCGCCAAACCACTTGACTCGACCGCCACCGTGCACCGGCTCGATTGTCCATGACTTCGTCTTGCTCGTATCGCCACCATGTGGCCCGCACCTAGTCCCGTTGTCCACCGGGTCCCTTGAACCGAGCCTACTTGTCTCTCCATCTCCCGGAGGCTACTCAAGGCTGAAGTCCTTTCGCGCCCGTTCTTCACCTGCAACAACACGAACTAGGCCGCAGCCTACACCTGCGCACTAAGCCAAGAGTCAGTCCAACACCCGTTGTCAATCACTCATCACTGAGGAGCGGTCATCCATCGACCACCGGGACGCTCCTGGTCCTCACATGGAAGACTTGGAGGGACAAAAATAGATTTCGGCCCACAGCAACTCCACCTCGACATGGAAGAGTTAGAGGGGCAAAAATAGACTTAAGAAGAGTTGGAGGGGGTAAACGAACTCAGCAGAAACAAACTATTCTAAAGCTCAAACAAATGCAAATTAAATTTGAATTTAAATAGAATTTAAATCCCAAATTAATGTACTAGCAAACAAAGAACAATGAAACAACATGAATGTAACAAAAATTTATTTTCGCTAAAATTGTTTAATGTGATATTTAATTTGATTAAAAGGGCTAGAAATTCCAATTAAAAGTCAGAAAAAATTTAATTGAAGACTTAATAAATTCTAGAAAATTTAGAATATTTCTATTATTTCAAATATTTCAAAAGTTTTCAGTTAAACTCCAATTGAAAATTCAAGTTCAAATTCATTTAGAGAAGTTGAAAAGTAAACTCATTTTCTCCTAGATCTAGGGATCAAATAAAAAACCTTTCAATATGAAAGTAGTAGAACTTTTAATTTTAAGAAACTGTTAATTTTAAAATTAATCATGAGGAAATGTTGAAATGCAATGTGGTCGGATTATGACGAAATTGGTGCAACGTCATAGTGTTTGGACTTCATATCGGGCTTCATATGCAACACTGCTAATCTATGACGAATTCTGGATATTGTCATGGATGCATCGTGATTTGTGACGAAATTGGCACAACGTCATGGCGTTTGGACTTCATATCGGGCTTCATATCCAACACTGCGAATCTATGACGAAATCTGACAGTTCGTCATGGATGCAGTGTGATCTATGACGAAATCTGAAAACGTCATGTGAATATCATCATGGATCACAAAGTTTTTTGTAGTGTAGTTAGTGATTGCACAACTTGTTTTGTGAATGCAATCTAGTCGATGTGCTTGCATCTGCAGAAAATTAAAAAAAATTTTGAATGCAAATTAGTAAATGAGCTTGTGACTGTTTGCAACAACTTGTTACATGTGATTGCATCATGGAATGTGCGTGGTTGCAAACTGTGATTATGAAGTCGAAATTTAAAATTCTGATGTGCAGGCCGAGGTTGTCAGGGCATGCAAATCACTGTTTGATGAGCAGCTCAGCAGGATGTACACGAGGGTTGTGTATAATGAATATAAGAGGGAATATGCTAACAGCACAACGTTTGTGATTGAGCCTGATCCAGATGTTCAATGCGGTTACTTGGTGAAGCATGAAAAAGGAACTGAAGTGTTCTGTTGGGCACAACACGTATTCAAGGTGCTAGCTAACAAAAAAAGAGAGTATATATAAATGCGAATGCATGCAATGGGAGCACACAGGGTTGTTTTGCATGCATGTGATCAAAGCATTCACCCACCTACAAGTACAAAACATACCAGAGAAGTACATTCTAAGGCGCTACACACGTAATGCGAGATCTGTAGTTCCGTGGGACAGGCACGATGTTCGGGTTGCAACTCATGCTGACACGGAGCAAACGAGGATGTCGAAGCTACTACCCAAGTTAATGCACCTGGGTAGAGTAGGAAGCAAATCTGACCGTGCTTACGCTGAGACTGTCTGTCACATAGACATGATAACTCCTAGTATTGAGCTTCTACAAACAACAGAGAGTGCTGCTGGTGAGATGGAAAGTGCTGATTTGCATGAAAATGGGGATGACGAGATGGGTATAGTTCGTGTCTGCCCACTGTGGAAACTGCTGTGAAGCCTAGTAACCCTGCCACAGAAAAAACAAACCATGGGCCTGGTTCGGCAACTACCCTGGGTGGTGTGATAGTGACTGAACCACCCGTGTCTAGCACAAAAGGTAGAAAGTCTGTCAGCGCAGCAAAATCCTCCAAAAACAGTATGATACCTGATAATCCATACAACACATACAATGGAGGTAAGGGTGTGAAGGAGTGCCAAACCTACCATGTTAGGGGGCACTACAGCACAACGTGCCCCCAAAACCCAAACCGAAGCAAAGCAGTAGAAACCAAGGCAAATAAAAGAGGTGCAAAAGCTGAAGGTTGGGCTCCAAGAAAAAGAGGCCGCCCAAGAGGAAAAAACGGACAAGACGGGGATCAAGGACAAAGTGAAGCGGATGAAACACAACAATCTGAGTGCAGTGTAGTTGTGCAGTAGTCGCAAGCACACGGCGCAATTGCGAGAATCAGAAGAGCGACCTCGCGCATTGTTGACTACAAGGATGACTATGAATCTAAATGAATCCACTGTATTTTATCCAATAGTTAGCATTTAGTTGCAAAAACTTCTGGATAAAAACACTATCTGATTGCAACTGTGATTACAACTACTGAAAACACTGTGTTTTGCAGCCCCCCTCCCTCGATGAATGTGTGTGATCGCAACATAGCTGCAGTGTGGTTCGCTACTGCCGCTTACGTGTGTTTGCAAAAAAACTACTGGATGACACTGTCGGATTGCGACTAGGTTAGTGTCTGCTTGATGTGGTTGCAACCTGGTGAAATACGAGTGATTTCAAAATCTGCTACAGTGTGGCTGCAACCACTGTTGTGCTGCGATTGCAAAAAACAGTTGCAAAAACAGCATGTGTGTGATTGCAACCTTGTCACAGTGTGATTGCGACTTCCTAGTTGACTGTGGTTACAACTTCTACTTATTAGCATATTAGCTAAAAAAATATTCTGGTTACCTGGGATTGTAAAAAAATTGCAACTTGCATGTGTTTGCAACTTCAGAATAACGCTATCAGATTGCAAATTTCGTTAGCATGTGGTTGCAAACTAGCGGACATGTGATTGCAAACTTCTGAAACAACTCATCTATGTTGTTTTCATGTAGTTGCAAAACTTCTGGATAACACACTATCTGATTTCAACTTCTTTAATGTGCGATAGCAAAAAATGAAGAATATGTGATTGCCAAACCTTGTTAACTGTGATTACAAACTACTGAAAACACTTATTAGCAAGAAATGATGAATGTGTGTAATTGCAACATAGCTGCAGTGTGGTTCGCTACTGCCACTTACGTGTGTTTACAAAAAAACTGCTGGATGACACTGTCAGATTGCGACTAGGTTAGTGTCTGCTTGATGTGGTTGCAACCTGGTTAAATACGAGTGATTGCAAAATCCGTTACATTGTGGTTACAACCACTGTTGTGCTATGATTGCAAAAACCAGTTGCAAAAACAACATGTGTGTGATTGCAACCTTGTCACAGTGTGATTGCGACTTCCTGGTTGACTGTGGTTACAACTGCTACTTATTAGCATATTAGCCGAATAATATTCTAGTTACCTGGGATTGTAAAAAAATTGCAACTTGCATGTGTTTGCAACTTCAGAATAACACTATCAAATTGCAAAATTCATTAGCATGTGGTTGCACACTAGCGGACATGTGATTGCAAATTGAAACAACCCATTTATGTTGTTTACATATAGTTGCAAAACTTCTGGATAAAAACACTATCTGATTGCAACTTCTTTAATATGCGATAGCAAAAAATGAAGAATATGTGATTGCCAAACCTTGTTACACATGTTTTTGCAACACCCAAAAAACATGTGTGATTGCAAAACTTTTTACAGTGCGGTTGCAACCACGGGTAAGATGCGATTGCAAAAACAGTTCAAAAGCTCCACGCCACAGAAAGAAGTGCACACAAATCATTGACAAGTTCCGATTCACCAATTCAACAAAAAAAGAACTTAAAGTTGCACATCACAAAAGAGTATTTCAAACTGCACCACGCATAACATATCGCGTACGTTCAAGCTACACACACAGAAATAACAAAGTTTTTTATCCAACTGATTCTAAAAGTTCACAGATTGGCTGCTGTCATCTTTGAAATCAAGAGGGTGCTCGCCAATTCTATACTTGTCCAGCATTGCAGGGAGCTCAGCCTGGTTGAGGGGGTGCAAGATTTGATAGTACAACATTTCCATCTGTATATGATGCCATTGAACTGCAGCAGCATAAAACACGCTTAAAAATAGTCCTTTCACAGTACGATCGTCAACACACATACAGAACATAAAAGATGTAAAAATGATCAGTTCACATCACGCATTACCGTGTTGATTTCCACCGCCACCTTGTTCCCGTCATAGTACTCCATGTACTTCCAGACAAAAAATAGGCAATCGTTGGGGCCGGCTTGCTTGGGCACTTCGATGAAAGGCTTCCTCCACCCGCTGACCCTGGGCAGCTTGAAGTTGGACACCTTCTGGAAGGTTGCATCTATGATTGGAATTTTTGCAAACACATGCTTGTGACGTTCTACAGGATCCGTGCATTTCATGAAGTAGTCGTTCGAGTCTAGCACATCAATGCGATTGTGCATGAAGTTGAAGCAATACACAAAGTAATGTCCTCCATCTTGGATAGGGACAAAGATCTGGTGCAAAAACAAGAGTGCAAAAAACAAAATGATTAGTGTATCGATTCCATCTACTATTGATGTGTGATTGCAACTTGGTTTTGATTTGTGATTGCAACTACTCAAAAAAGAATATGAAAGAAAGGCTTGCAGATTATGATTTTCCAATTGCAACTTTGAAAAAAAGATGGATTACAGACAAAAATAGACTGTATTGGGAAAAAGATATTTGCTAACTAGTTTTTCTCTTGAAAGATCATAGTTTATGCACTCAGTCATCAGGTGGTTCCAAACAACTTTGAATTGTTTTGTCTCGGATTTATCCTCGTTGAGGACTGCGTTGCACCTCTCAACGTTCCACTGCACACAAGGGAAAAGTTCAGTCACAAGAAAAACCTACAAAAACAGTATTAAAACACTTACATTTTAAACAAGGGAAAAAGAGAGGCTTACATAGAACCCCGTCGTGACAAACACCCTGTACCCGAACGAATCAAGCTTGTGCACAATGTCATCATGTCGCATGCAATGCACCAAAAAATCGACCAGGCAAGACTCTCCCAGCTTGTCATTTGAGAAACTGTCAACAAGTTGTTGTCTAGTAAATTCAGCAAGAATGCCAAACTCCAATAAAGTCCTCCTGCACAATAAATGCAACTGAAAAGAATAAGGTGTGTGTACAGTATAAAAATGCATGAAAAAATGTGGTGCAAAACTTTTTCGGTGGTTGCAACACCTGTGTGTGATCCTTCCAAAAACATAGTTAGTATGTGGTTGCAAAACCTGCTTGTTAGTTGTGATTGCAAGTCTTGGGAACACCGTGTGTGTTTGCACCCAGCATGAGTATGTATGTTTGCAACAGGGTATAGTGCAAAATGCAACTACTGCTTGCGCGTGTTTGCACCTATGTTCACAAACATTGTACCCTGGTTTTGTGAGTGGTTGCAAACAACCTAAATATGTGATTGCAAACATGCAAACTGGAAAAAAGAATTACATCTAATATCTGTGTGTGATTGCAAACAAATAAAAAAAGTTGTGGGTGCAACCTGTTTGAAGAGAAAAAGGGACAGTGGTCTGGATTTGCGTAAACAACAAATTGTATGTATGTTTGCAACAGGGGTACAGTGCAAAAAAAATTGCAACTCCTGCTTGCTCGTGTTTGCAACTAGGTTGACAACATGTGATTGCAACTTGGTTTGTGTGAGTGGTTGCAAAAATCCTAAATGTGTGATTGCAACATGCAACCTGGAAAAACTTACTCCCTCCATCCCAAAAAGAATGCCATTCTAGGAAATTTAGGACAAAATTAGCGAGATCAAATGACCTCAGATTGCCCCTATTTATTTGCCATATTAGGTGCTAATTGATTGTTGCATGCCTACATGCACATGCACACATGCCAAATTAAGTAAAACGTCATTCTTTTGGGACAAATTTTGAATCCTAAAACGTCATTCTTTTTGGGACGGAGGGAGTACATCTAATACCTGTGTGTGATTACAAACAAACAAAAAAAGGCTTTGGGTCCACCCTTGAGATTGGTTGGAGGAACAACTTCATCAATAGCTTTCATGCTTTTCTTGCCAACTTCTATTCCTCCTTCATGTACCAAAAATCCCAGAAACTCTCCAGCTGAAACTGTAACGACCCGCCTCCCCGAGGCCAGGCCCGCCTACACCTGGCAGCTCTCTAGGACCCCAAGAATATCCCCACAGACCAACACATGTCTTTCCTGCGCACTTTTGAAGGACCGATACGGCGAACCAGAGAGGGGGGGAGTGAATGGGAGCCGATAAAAATTCTTCTCGAAGGAGATCGAAACTCCAACAAGACGAACACGGCTTCCAACACACGTCTCCGACTCACTACCAAGGTTGGTCAAGCCCACGTAGCCACTGGAGTGCCACTGGACCTAGGAACCAACACACCACCTTCCGACCCGAGAAACGCAGCGGAAAAACCAAGCCTCGAGTCTACAGACCCACACGGTCGGACCGGGTGAGCACCACCGGCCGACCGGTCCCCGCCGGTGAAACCGAGCAACTTTCACTAAGTGGCTCTACACCGGTCGGACCGGTGAGACACACCGGTCGGACCGGTGGCGGGACTCGAAAGCCCCCAAGGCACCAAACGAGTCAACCGACCACCAAACGGACCCAAACTCGAAACGGAAAGCAACCGGGACAACAAAGAACACACCAAGACACTCACCGAGCGAAAACCCACGGGGGCTTGCACCGGTCGGACCGATCAAGAGCACGGTCGGACCGGTGTAGCACGGGCGACTCGGGATGAACAGCACCCGCGGGTCAACTCCCCCAAATCCAAATCTCGATCTCCCGAATCACTCCACGGACTTGAACAAGACTTTGGGGATATCAAGAACACCTCATGAGGAGTTCATAGCCAAGTTTAATCCCACAAAAACTCGTCCAAAAAGGAGGAATCGAAGAAATCCCGCCGAGAGCACCTCCAACCCAAGAACTCAAGAAACCCCCAAAATCGAGCACCTTTACTCACGGATTTGGGAGGGGAATCACGGCCCAAAGAACCACGAAGGGTTCCCACAAATTTCCCCCATCAAATCCCCAAGAGAAAGGCCCCGAAAACAACCCAAAGAAATCACCGAGAGAGGGCTCCGAAAATCACCACCAAGAACAACCGGGAAAACACATCCAAACCTTGAGGAACCACGCCGAATCATCTATACATGAAACAAAGGTTCGTACAAGGTCTAGCAAGCCGCCCGATCATCCATCCCTCTCTACAAGATCTCTCCGTGAAGCTCTCTTGCTAGTCCTAAGGAAAACCTAGAGAAAATAGGTGGAAAATAGGAAAACTAATGAGCTAGGGTTCCAAGAGTTGGCTGCCATCCTCTCACCTCTTGGGTTATATAGGCGGCAACCGAATGTCTAAAATGCCCCTCCGTACTAACTAGGGATACAAGCCCCTCAAGGGCGGATTTGGAATTCTTGATGTCTTCACCATCGGACGGATGCCGGCGACCGCACCCTCGCGTAGCCTCGACGCAAGCCATGCGATCCCGACGCGTGTCCTCCGCTTCGAAGATTCGGATCGCGTCGTCGCACACCGGTCGACCGGTGCTTCTCACCGGCCGACCGGCCACCACCGGTCGGACCGGTCGGACCCACCGGTCGGGACCGGTCCGTGCTTCGCCGCACCTCCGTCTTCGGTTCTGCGGTCTTGGCTTTGTGGATCAACCAAGGAACCCGGTGGTTTTTACGGTGAACCACCGGAAACCCCGCGAACTCGGTGTAGCCTCCGCCAATCTCCACTCATGACTTGGCTCCCACGTAGTCCCGGCTCGACCTTGGTTTTGAGGCTCAACCAAGAAACCGTCCACGACTTCATCTTCTTGTTCATGCCACCATGCGGCCCGCACTTAACCCCCGCCGGCCACCGGGTCCCTCGAACGAAGCCTACTTGTCTTCTCCACACCGGAGGCCTCACCGGCGACGACCTTTCGCGCTTGTTCTTCACCCGCACCAACACGAGTCAAGCCGCAACCCGCACCCGCAATACTTAGCCAAGAATCAGTCCACACAACGTTGTCAATCACTCATCACACAAGGAAGCGACCATCCACCGGTCCTTGAACCACACATGGTCCTCAATCTCCCCCTTGATGAGTGCATTGACAACACCCACACGAAAGTAACAAAAGAGAAAAGAAAAAGAAAAGAAACAAACAAAAAGAAACTCCAACAAGCGATCGAAAGCCAAACAAAGGCAAAGAGCAAGATCACTTGAAGAAGACAAGTCTCGGACCCCTTAGGCAAGGGCAACGGCTCGACACATCCGAGACAAAACAAAGCTCAAGCAAAGAGCACAATCCACCGAAACAAAACTCGAAAACTCACAAAGAGCTCCCCCTGCACACATGCAAGCTCCCCCTGAACCAATGCAACTCCCCCTGGACGAATGCATGCAAGAAACCACATGAAACGGGACAGTACGCAAAGCACTTTCGGCTCACACCGGTCAGACCGGTCATCACCACCGGTTAGACCGGTGCCCAACATGTGTACAGGACCAGCACTCACACCGGTCGGACCGGTGCTCTTCACCGGTCGGACCGGTGTACAACGAAACCCGAGAAATGGCTCGAAACCACCGAAAACCTTCTAAACGCGTCCAACAAGCCATTTCAAGCTCAAACTTCTCCCCCTTGTTGGCAATGCATGAATCAAGCCAAAAATGCAAAACTTTCAACCTAGAGCTTCTCAAATAGACAAAATTCAACAAAGAATGCTACACATGTCCAAATGAGCAAGTTAGATACTCTACGGCTTCGTATCGATCTCAACTATATGATCACCAAGTTTCACAACCATTGGACGAAGCTAAGATGGATTTTGGCAATTTTGCGAAAAACTTGCCTCTCATGAGCAAAGTCCTAAACATGATCAAAGCATATCAAAATGGCAAAGCCACACAAACTTCATGCTAGGACAGCCATTCTAATCATAAGACCATCACAAACACCCACAAGCACCTCATGTCATGTCAAAGCCACCGAGCCATGTGCCTACTTCTATTTATGAGACTTCTCATTGGTAGGCATCATGCAACGGTTTAGCACCCAAAGCAAATTAAATTCAGCACATATGACATGGGAGCATATTTCCAAGCATTTTTCATTTCATTTTCAGATTTGTAAATGGTACATGAAATGTCTTTGCGACAAAAAGGAACTTATGCTCCTCCACAAGATAAGTCAAGAGGGCTAAACATTCATGATGGCAAATGAGCCTTTGGCCCCATATGATCAATAAACTAGCTATCCAACCACAAAATAAGCATAGCAAGGCCACAAAAACATGTCAAGAGCATGTAAAGGCATTTACACATGAGAGAGCATACATGTGACAATTTTCAAAAGCATAGCTAGCAACCATGGATTATTCATCAAGGTCATCAAGAGCTAAGCCAAACTAACCGTAGCATACCAAACAAGCTCACAACGACAAATATCTCATTCCATGGTGAACAATGTATATGAGAGAAGCTTTCCCTAACCAATGCATATGATACAAAATGCATGCAATCTAAGATACAAGGATGCCTATACATCATGTTACATATGCCATGCCAAATGCAAGAAATGCACAAAGGAAAGCTATACATATGCTACAAACTGGCTCCTCGAGGGGAGGCAAAACGGGCTCGACACCACCGGCAAAAGAAAGCTCCCACACACCCAACTCAGGAAATCAAACACACACCAAGTTCCCCCCGCAGACGAGTGAAAGTTGCTTGATCTAGGGGTTTGGTGAAAATATCGGCTAGTTGGTCATGAGTGGGTACATGGATCAAGGCTATCTTTCCTTTCTCGACATTGTCTCTCGAGAAAATGATACCTCACTTCTATGTGCTTGGTTTTGGAATGGAGCACTGGGTTCTTTGCAACGCTTATGGCACTGGTGCTATCACATTGAAGTGGGACATGGGTATACTCCTCACCAAAGTCACTCATGGTGTAGGTGATCCAAAGGAGCCGAGAGCAACAACTAGCGGCGGCAACATACTCGGCTTCGGTCGTGGATTGAGCAACACTCGACCGCTTGCGGGAAGACCAAGACACCAAAGAAGAACCCAAAAGCGGCAAGTCCCGAAGTGGACTTCCTATCCAACCGACACCGGCAAAATCCGCGTGCGAAAAGCCATGAAGCGCCAAAGAAGAGGACGCGGAGTACCAAAGGCCGAAGTCGGGAGTGTGACGCAAGTACCCGAAAATTCGCTTCACTCGCTTGCCGATGCGAAGTCCTCGGAGACGCTTGAAAACGAGCGCACGGACACACCGAGAGCGCGTATGTCCGGCCTCATCGCCGTCAAGTAGAGGAGTGACCCGATCATGCTTCGGTACTCCTTCTGGTCCACGTGTTCACCTTCCTCGTCCGCATCAAGAGCTGTAGTCGTACTCATCGGCGTCGTCATAGCCTTGGAGTCCTCCATCTTGAACTTCCTCACAACGTCCTTGGTGTACTTAGCCACGGTGCACAAATGTTCCTTCCTTTGATTGCTTGATTTGTGGCCGAGGAAGAACTGCAACTCGCCCATCATGCTCATCTCAAACTCCCTGCTCATATCATCTGCAAACCTCGCAACAAGAGAGTTAGAAGAGCCACCAAAGACAATATCATCCACGTACACCTGCACAATCAGGATATCTCTGCCCTGCCTCAGCAAAAACAAGGTCTGATCGACCTTCCCAATCTCAAAGCCTCTCGCAAACAAGAACCCCCTCAACCTGCCATACCAAGCTCTAGGCGCCTGCTTCAACCCATACAACGCCTTCCTCAACTTGTACACCCGGTGGGGGTACCTCTCACTCTCAAACCCGGAGGCTGCCTCACATACACTTCTTCCTCCAGCACACCATTCAGAAAAGCACTCTTCACATCCATTTGGTGCAACTTGAACCCTTTAGCCACAGAAAAGGCTAGAAGGATCCTAATCGCCTCCAAACGGGCTACGGGAGCAAAGGTCTCCTCGTAGTCGATCCCCTCCTTCTGACTGAACCCCTGAGCAACAAGTCTCGACTTGTTCCTCACAACCTCACCCTTCTCTCCCTCTTTGTTTTTCCACACCCACTTTGTACCAATCGGCTTACACCCACGGGGGAGGGTCAACCAACTCCCACACACGATTCCTCTCAAAGTTCTCCAACTCCTCATGCATCGAGTTAACCCAATTGTGATCGGATAGTGCGTGTCCAATGTCTTTGGGCTCGAAAGAAGCAACAAACGCAGCATGAGCAAAATGGGAATTGTTTCGAACCCTCGACCGTGTAGTGCGTTCATTCATGTCGCCGATGATCCTCGAAGCCGGGTGATCCACTTGAACTCGCGGGGAGGTTCTCGCCTCGAAGCTACCTCCCCCTCAACATCGCCTTCTCGTTCTTGATTTGTCGTCGTAGGTGTAGCGAGAGGGTCCATCCATCATCGTCGTCGAAGTAGTGGGTACATGTTCGGCGGGGGCACCGCACCGCCATCCTCATCATCTCCATGTTCATGCTCCTCCCTTTGAAAGATCTCCTCGCCAAGCTCATCATCACCGCACACTCAAAGACAAGCCGACTACGTGGCTCTGTCTCGTCGAAGGTTACCTCGCAAGTCTCCACGATTTGGTTAGTTTCAAGATTGAGCACACGATATGCTCTAGAATGAGATGCATAACCAAAGAAAATGCCATCGACAGACCTAGCCTCAAACTTATCCAACTTCCCGCCTTTCTTCGAATGAAACACTTGCAACCAAAGACATGGAAGTGACTCACCTTGGGTGTGCGACCATGCATCAACTCATAGCATGTCTTCTTCTTGTGCACTGCGAGGTATATCTGTTCGACACATAGCATGCGGTATTCACCGCCTCGGCCCAATACCTCCTCGGAGTCCTATGCTCATCAAGCATCGTCCGAGCCATCTCGCACAAGGTCCGTTCTTCCTTTCCACAACACCATTACGGGGAAGCGTATACGGACTCGAAAAGCGGTGCTCAAGACCCAAGTCATGACAAAAGGTTTCAAAACGAGAGTTCCCGAATTCCGAGCCATTATCACTACGGATAGCTCGTATGGCATCTCCGTGCCTCTCGTTCCTCAACCTCAAGACTAGATCTCGAACAAAACCAAACGTCTCCCCCTTATCCTCGAGAAAGAACACCCACGCATACCGAGAATAGTCGTCCACCACAACAAGGACATACCACTTCCCACCCGCAGATCGCACACGAGCTGGGCCAACAAGGTCCATATGGAGCAGCTCGCATGGACGCTCAGTCATCACATCGGTGAGAGGCGGGTGAGAGGAGGCCACCATCTTGGCATGCCTACACGGAGCACAAACCAACTCTTTCTCAAGCCTCAACCGTGGCAATCCTCGGACCAAATTGAGTTTACTCAAGCGTGACAAAAGGTCAAAGCTCAAGTGACCCAACTTCCTATGCCACTTCCACAACTCACTCGAAGAACCGGCCAAGAAACAACGCTCCACACCCGAAGACCGAGAAAAATCAGCACGAAACACACGACCCTCGGGAACGACCATACGGACAAGGTCCCCTCGAGAGTCCACAATCCGAGAACCACCGAGGCCGAAACAACACCTCAAAGCCCTCATCCAACAACCGGGACACGGAAAGCAAATTGTACCCCGGCGATTGAACAAGAGCAACACGCCTCGAGTGATCTTGTCACTCACTTTTATCTCACCTTCCGAAAGCACACGCCCACGCCCATTGTCCCCAAAGGTGATGTACCTCTTCGTCACCACGGGACGAGACTTGAGAACCACCCCCTGTCTCCGGTCATATGCCTCGAGCAACCGGAGTCAAATCAACCAAATGTTCTTCAAGTCTCCCACCCGCACATCAAAAATAGGCACGTGAACGAACAAATGACTCAAAGATCGGGGTTAGAACCAAAGGAGGAAAACCGGTCCGAGCCATTTGCTCGAAAGTGGGGTTAGCACCAACCAAAGCATCTCTCCTACCAAAACTACCTCCACGAACACCACCACGGTAACCACCCTGAGGGAACCACCCCTCTCTGCCTGGAGGAGGACCAAAACCACGCAAGAAAGCCCGTGGCACGTCCTTCCTCTCCAACTCACCGCCACGACTCCTCCAATCCCCGTATTGAGCACGAGGAGGAGAACGCCTAGCAAACTGACCACCTGCACTCTTTCCAGCCCAACTACCAGAACCACGACCACCAGAAACAACCCTCGCACCTGTACGAGCACGAAACCCGAACATCCGTCCGTCCTGGGCACCGCACCGGCCGAGGTGCCCCACACCGTCCGACCGGTGTGACCCGGACGACGGCACCACCTGCGGCCTTCTTCTCTCCCCAAGCCCGAACTGTCCTCACAATCGCCTTGCCCCTGGGCATCTGCATACGAGGCTCAAGTACACCATCGGAAGGGTGGTACTTGTCTTTGTTAGCCCACTCCTTCTCCATTCTCTCCTCACGCTTCCTCTTGAAGCAAAACTCCTCCTTATGGCCATCTCTCCCACAATAGCCACAATGGAACCTCACAAGCTTAGGCTTTGGCTTGGGATGTGGCTGCTCACTCGGTTTCTCTCCACTCAAACCCTTCACCGGTTTCTCACCACTAGCCTTCTCACTCTCCTTCCCAAAGAACACTTTCCCCGAAGTGCTCACAAACTTGATAGGCTTTTGTAGATCATTTGTGGGTGTAGGAAACACGGGTGGAGGCGGGGTTGTGTCTAGTCGGTTCCTTAGATGGTTAGGTTTTGGTGGGAAATCATTTTTGTGGTGGGTTTTTGGTGGCTCGGGATATTCTCTCCACTTCCCTCACCAACCTTGTTTGCTCCAAGCCCCTCACCATCTTGCCTCTTAAAGGCCTCGATCATCATCCTCAAGCGAGGCTCGTGACCGGGACAACCAACCCATCAACTTCCTCAAATCATCATTCTCATCCCGCAAACGATCAACATAATGTGCAAGCTCCAAATTTTTCAATGCATGCATTTCACGGGTAGAGCAAGATGTAGGCATGGGTTCCTTCAATTTAGCCTCGAGCGAACTAGTGTAAGCATGCATCTCATCAATCTTAGCATGCAAAGCGAGGGCAAGAAGTGCAAGCACCTAGCAAAGCGGGTCTAGACTTAAGCTCGGCCACTTCAACCCTAAGCACATCTAGTTCCTCACACTTGGAGGCATGCTTCTCCTTGAACAAAGCAAGATCGGCAAGGAAAATAGAGCAATCAAGCACAATCATTCTCATCGAAACAACGGGGCTAGCCTTAAGCGAATCAATCTCAAGCTTGCTATCAAGCACCCGTGTCTCTAGCTCGGCCACTCTAGTCCTAGCATCCTCGAGTGAAGCCCTAAGCTCTTTCCTCATTTTCTTGGCCTCTCTAAGCATGTCATCACGGTTATCAAGCAAAGAGCCAAGCCTCTCATTCTCCGGCGCAAGAAGGGAAGCTCATCACGCACCTCGTCGTCGGACTCGCAGTCCGAGTCGCTCCGTGTGCTCTTCTTGCCGCCGGAGCTCAACGCCATGGTGCGGAGGCCGTCTCTCGCGAAGCGGCTCGGCTGCTCGGGTTCTTGGACGACCTCTTGTTCTTGCGGCGATCTCCCTCGTCGTCGGCTCGCCGCTCGAGCTCGAGGTGGAGTACGCGGGGCCCGGAGTCGACATCGCTCGCTCCAACCATCGCTCGGGCCTTGCCTCGGCCCTCCTTCTTCCTCGATCATCGCTCGTCCTTGTACTTGTTCTTGTGCTTGCTCTTGTGGTCGCGCCTCGAACGGTACTTGTCGTCGTTCTTCCTCGGCTTGTGCTTGTAGCCGTCCTTGTTCTCGGCCTTCTCGGGCGGTCGGCGACGAAGTGTCCCGGCTTGCCGCACTTGGAAGCAAGTCCTCGTGTTCCTCCTCATGTTCACGCGGTTCTCGTGCGGCCTCTCGAACCGCCTCGTCAACGGCGCCGGCTCGTCCTCTCCAAGGTCATCAAACTCCTCATCCGGCATAGACATCGAGAGAGGAAAACGAGAACATCCTGGTGGATGGGTTAGAGTTAGTCTTTCCTTTGGAACCACCAACGAGGGCAAGACTATGGGAATCGATCGGTCCCTCGAGCTTGGCGGTCATGCCCCTATCCACCTCGGCCCGACTTGAGCTTCGAGAACGGCTCGTTCACCGTCAGAGTATCATACCGCTCCGACTCGACTATGGCCTCGAACTTTCCGCCCCATATCGTACGATCCAAAGAGTGTAAGAGCTTGACCGCTCTATCATGATCATCGTACGGGAGCACGTCCACATTGGCCCTCATGTTGTTCACCACCACCGTGAACCTGCGAAACAAGGCATCGATGGACTCACCGGGGAGATGAGTGAAGTTCTCGTACTCTCTCCGTAGGTCGCATACAACCGTGCCGAACACGGGCGTTCCCAACATGAGCCTCCTTCAACACCGCCCAAATCCTACAAGCCAAGTGCTCGGTGTGCACCCGATCGAACTCGGGCCGACACAAAGCACGAAACAAGTAGTCGACCGCCTTATTGTTGGCGTCGAATCCGTCCCCTCGACCCCGGAGCAAGGAAATCCATCGGTGGACATAGCCCGTGTCCACCGTGACATCCCAAAGCAGCGACCCTTTCCGCGGAGGAACGCACCCATCCGCTTGCTCCACATCCGGTAGTTCTTGCCATCGAAGTGTGGAGGACCCGAACCCCGTTCCGGTACGCCATCCTTGGATCTTAGATCGGTTAGAGTCAACAAAGACCCGAACCGGCTCTGATACCACTTCAAGGACCGATACGGCGAACCAGAGAGGGGGGGGGGAGTGAATGGGAGCCGATAAAAATTCTTCTCGAAGGAGATCGAAACTCCAACAAGACGAACACGGCTTCCAACACACGTCTCCGACTCACTACCAAAGTTGGTCAAGCCCACGTAGCCACTGGAGTGCCACTGGACCTAGGAACCAACACACCACCTTCCGACCCGAGAAATGCAGCGGAAAAACCAAGCCTCGAGTCTACGGACCCACACCGGTCAGACCGGTGAGCACCACCGGTCAGACCGGTCCCTGCCGGTGAAACCGAGCAACTTTCACTAAGTGGCTCTACACCGGTCGGAGCCGGTGAGACACACCGGTCGGACCGGTGGCGGACCGAAAGCCCCCAAGGCACCAAACGAGTCAACCGACCACCAAACGGACCCAAACTCGAAACAAGAAGCAACCGGGACAACAAAGAACACACCAAGACACTCACCCGAGCGAAAACCCACGGGGGCTTGCACCGGTCGGACCGATCCAAGAGCACCGGTCGGACCGGTGTAGCACAGGCGGCTCGGGATGAACAAAGACCCGCGGGTCAACTCCCCCAAATCCAAATCTCGATCTCCCGAATCACTCCACGGACTTGAACAAGACTTTGGGGATATCAAGAACACCTCATGAGGAGTTCATAGCCAAGTTTAATCCCACAAAAACTCGTCCAAAAAGGAGGAATCGAAGAAATCCCGCCGAGAGCACCTCCAACCCAAGAACTCAAGAAACCCCCAAAATCGAGCACCTTTACTCACGGATTTGGGAGGGGAATCACGGCCCAAAGAACCACGAAGGGTTCCCACAAATTTCCCCCATCAAATCCCCAAGAGAAAGGCCCCGAAAACAACCCAAAGAAATCACCGAGAGAGGGCTCCGAAAATCACCACCAAGAACAACCGGGGAAAACACATCCAAACCTTGAGGAACCACGCCGAATCATCTATACATGAAACAAAGGTTCGTACAAGGTCTAGCAAGCCGCCCGATCATCCATCCCTCTCTACAAGATCTCTCCGTGAAGCTCTCTTGCTAGTCCTAAGGAAAACCTAGAGAAAATAGGTGGAAAATAGGAAAACTAATGAGCTAGGGTTCCAAGAGTTGGCTGCCATCCTCTCACCTCTTGGGTTATATAGGCGGCAACCGAATGTCTAAAATGCCCCTCTGTACTAACTAGGGATACAAGCCCCTCAAGGGCGGATTTGGAATTCTTGATGTCTTCACCATCGGACGGATGCCCGGCGACCGCACCCTGCGTAGCCTCGACGCAAGCCATGCGATCCCGACGCGTGTCCTCCGCTTCGAAGATTCGGACCGCGTCGTCGCACACCGGTCGGGACCGGTGCTCCTCACCGGTCAGACCGGTCCCCACCGGTCAGACCGGTCAGACCCACCGGTCGGACCGGTGCGTGCTTCTTGCACCTCCGTCTTCGGTTCTCTGGTCTTGGCTTTGTGGATCAACCAAGGAACCCAAGGGTGGTTTACGGTGAACCACCGGAAACCCCCGCGAACTCGGTGTAGCCTCCGCCAATCTCCACTCATGACTTGGCTCCCACGTAGTCCCGGCTCGACCTTGGTTTTGAGGCTCAACCAAGAAACCGTCCACGACTTCATCTTGCCGTTCATGCCACCATGCGGCCCGCACTTAACCCCGCCGGCCACCGGGTCCCTCGAACGAAGCCTACTTGTCTTCTCCACACCTGGAGGCCTCACCGGCGACGACCTTTCGCGCTTGTTCTTCACCTGCACCAACACGAGTCAAGCCGCAACCTGCACCTGCAATACTTAGCCAAGAATCAGTCCACACAACGTTGTCAATCACTCATCACACAAGGAAGCGACCATCCACCGGTCCTTGAACCACACATGGTCCTCAACTTTGTCCTCACTCATGCGCACCCGGGAAGGACTTCCCGGTCGGTCACCCATCGCTCCAAGCCAAGCACGCTTAACTTTGGAGTTTTTAGTGATGGGCTTTCGGAAAAGAAGTTGCAACTTGTTGATATGAGTATCCTTATCAATCCTATTAAGCCTTGGGCCGGGATGTCACATACACCCCCCTCAGAAGATCGACGTCCTCGTCGATCAACCCCAAGCCAGAACGTCCTCTCTTGGCCACGTCCGTGGGTCCGGTGCGCGCGCGCATGTGCCATGCCGTGTGACCACTCGGGGCCCACACCGGCCATGCACACCATGCTCGCGCAATCGCGACCGCACGCGCCCGTGAAACCGCGAGAGTCGGCTCTGATACCAATTGTAACGACCCGCCTCCCCGAGGCCAGGCCCGCCTACACGCCGCGCCTCTCTAGGACCCCAAGAATATCCCTACAGACCAACACATGTCTTTCCTGCGAACTTTGTCCTCACTCATGCGCACCCGGGAAGGACTTCCCGGTCGGTCACCCATCGCTCCAAGCCAAGCACGCTTAACTTTGGAGTTTTTAGTGATGGGCTTCCGGAAAAGAAGTTGCAACTTGTTGATATGAGTATCCTTATCAATCCTATTAAGCCTTGGGCCGGGATGTCACATAATGTAACATACCAGAAATTTGAGTGTTTTCCATGTGTGAGTTTTCGCAAAAATTTAAAACTTTTTGTTTGAACATGTGTGTCCCCAAAATTTTATCCCACATTGCTAGCTCTCAACTCAAATTCCAAATTAATTAAAACCATATAAAAATTATTTTCAAATTACAGTGTAAATGTGAGTTGGAGTTATTGGATATTATTTGGAGTTTAATTGTGTGAGGTTTGAATTTGAAAGTAATCAAATTCAACCTAAGGTTTAAACTTATTTCAAAACCTAAATTCTAAAACCCTGTTAAACTCTAACTACTAACTGGGCCCTATCTCTGCCTTTGAAGTCTGCCTGAAACCCCTCAACCCAACCCCAAGCCATCAGGCTTCACCCTGAACCGCGTGGCCCAGTTCGGCTTGCTTCACAGCCCAGCCCACCAATCCTCTCCCTCTCCTAACCCTCACCGCCACCTGGGGCCCGTGTGTCAGCCAGGGGAAACTATTCCCCTTTCCCCTTCCTCCCCGCCGACGTCGCGGGATGGCGGCGAGGGCCGCGGCGCACCGCGCCCCGGCCTTGCCCATGGTGCCGCCCCTGCTGCGCTGGCGTCCGCAGATGGGAGCCACGCGCCCCGTGTAGCATCTTAGCCGCCCGTGCTCGCCCAAAACCCTAGCCTCCACCTATAAAATCCATCCGCAGCCACCTGCTCCTAAGTCCGCCGCCGCCAGGGAATCTTTCCCCTTCCTGTGCACCATCGCTCAAGAGGAGTAGAAGCGAGGGGCGCCCGTGGAGAGGAGCTGGAGCCAAGCGCCACCATGCCGAGCCGCCGGTGTCGTGTCGCGTGGAGCGCCACCGCGCCGGCGAGGGACGCCGGCGCCGTCGCGCTGAGGTCGATGTCGGGGAGGCCGCCAACGCCGATGAAGCCGAGCGCCACGACGCGCTCGAGGAGGTCACTGCGGAGCTCTGGGGCACCACCGTCCTCGCGCCGAATAGCTCTGGAGTGCGTCGAGCCTTCGCCATCTTGCAGCCTCTGCGTCGGCACAAGCAAAGGAAGAAGGACGCCGACGCCACGAGAGGAATCGAGGACGTCGTGCCGCGCCTAGAGCACTGCGAGCCGCCAAGAAGATGAGGTCGTCCACACTACCTTTTGATGCCGTCGCCGTGGACATTGACACCGCACCGGTCATGAGCGCCTTGCCATCACCACCCTCGCCACGTCGGGAGCATCGCACCCTCACCGCCGCGCGCCGACCTGCAGCCGATGCCAAGCCCGCAAGGTGCCATGCCAACCAGGAGCTGCTTCACGCCAAGAACTCCATCATCGCGACTTCAACCTCACCTCGAGCTGCTGGAGCAGCCCGCCGAAGGGGCCATGTACACCTTCGACACGACGTCGCCATGTTCGGCGGCCGCGCCGACCAGAGCTTCTGTGCAGCTACACCAAGCGAAGACCGGACGGCTACCCCTTCCACACCGGTGCCGCCCTACAACCACCGCTGCTGGGCATGGGAACGCGAGCTCTAGTTTTCTTTGGCTTTGCCTGCAACCTGTTCGAGAGAATGGCTGAGCCAGCCCGTCAAGCCCCTAGGTGAGCTGCAAGCACCCGTCGCTCCTGCTCCCTTTCACTTGAGGTTACCCAACCTTCCCTTGGACATAGCTGATGCGTTGCTTGTTTGTGTGATGCCGCCGCCGATGACCGTGAGCTGAACCACGACGCCGAGCCTGCCCGCGTCACCTCACCGCGGCAACGACCTCTCCCTGCCACGCCTACACCTCTGACGAGCCATCGGTGAGCAGCACGAACCTAGCTGTCCTCTTACCTGCTTGACTGCCTGTGTTGGCCGGCCGTCGAGTCGTGACAACTGGATGCTAAGCTCTCTGTCGAACGCAAGTGCTCAAGCCGCCTTGCCATAGCTGCACTTTTGCATGCACACAACCTGCTCGATGTTTTGACTGAAACACGAGATGATGTTGTCGCCGCCCTTCTTCTGTTCCAGAAGCCGGCCTTCGTGCCGTGTACGTTCCTTGCAGGATCCAACCTAGCTGCGCTGCCCATCTTCCAGCTGCGTCCTTCTATCCTCGACCAAGGCCACGCACACCAGGTGCTCGACACTATGTTTCAGCCAAGCTGCGACCTTCTTCCATGTCGCTCTTGTCGTCGAAATGCCTGGATGACCACAACAAGCCACGCCACCGTGGACCGACAGCAGCTAGGGAGAAGATTGAAGGGAGCCGGATGCCGCTCTCGCCAGGGACGCCGACACCCCCGACCTGTGTCGTTGTCGCCGTCGGGAACGTCTACATCCAGACCAAGCCACCGCTCCCTTCTGTTCAATGCCCATCACCCGTTCCTTGTTATGTCCGAACACCAGCTTCGAGATCTCGGTGAGCCACCCTTCCAAGCACCCATCTTGCCCTCTAAGTGTTCGATGATATGCATGTGCCCTCCACGTGTTCGATGTTTTGCACAAATGAGTGCAGCACACGTTTCTTCCTCTTTCTTGCACCGACCCTTGTTCAGCCTTCGAGCCGCATGACCCTTGTAATCATGTCGCGCTTGCGTTCGTCGTCGCTCGCCTATCCGGCCTTCGTGACATGAGCGTGACCTTGCGGGTGCCTCGCCGGAGCCGCGGATCTTTTCCTTGCCCTTTTCGTCGCCTTCACGTCGTGTTCTTGGCATAGTTTCAAGGACTACCCCATTATCTCATCGTCGACCTTCTCTACACCTTTGCCTTCCCTCTTTGCTGCTTCGTGCATATCTGCTCTCGCTCTACTTTGCTTCGTGCTGTGAAGTGTGTACCGTGCCATGTGCTTGAAACCAGGATGTCGCACGTGATGGACGGCCGTGTCGTGAGCAGAGGCCTCTGCTTCACGCTCGGCAACCCCGAGCCGCAACCTAGCTGCCTTGCCATGGACGTTGCCGCATCATCAGTACATGCCTCGTAGCGCTCTTAAACACACTTTACCTCATCGCCACCCGATGTCAGTCACAAGATGATCCTTTCATCCCGTCTGAGCTGTCGCCGCATATCTTGGCATGATAATGCCTTTTCTAGTTATCTTTGCTTCGCTCTGCTTTCATCACCCTTCGCGCTACCGCTTTGATCATCCAAGAGCTAAAACCTAGCAAGTACTTGATCTCAGCCTCTCCGCTTTCCTGCTTGCAGGCTTGATTACCTAAGATCTTAGCCGTAAGACCCGTAAGCTAACTTTGAACTAACTCTTGATCCTACCCTGTTTTCTAGGATATAAAAACTAGTTGCTTAAACTACTTTTGTTTTAAAATCAATTGCTCTATTTTCATTAATTAAACCAGTGCTGCTTGTATTTACTCTGGAGTTTATTTGGATCTTCTAAATTGGTTCTTATTGATGTTTTTGCATTAGATGAATGCTCGTTATTTATTTCCACGTCGCATCTCGTGTAGGCTTGTGTTCTTGTTGAAGACCCGAGCTGCGACGTCTGAGGAGACGCGACTACCCCGACGTTGCCCGAGAGGACGCTCAACCTCTGCTACTCTACGACGACTACCGCGCAGGTGTCATGTCACTCCCAACCATGTAGAACCCATGCATGCGATTAGTTGCTAGTGCTATATTTATGTTACTTGATTTGATGGATTGCATAGCCATTTGATTAGCCTTGCCTTGTTATTTGATATATCCTGATTCCTTGCTTTACCTACCTCGGGGCTAGCTACAGACCCCTAGCTAGTCCCATATACCAACTATCCATACTTTTGTTGCTTGATTATGGATGGTTCTCTGGGTTTGGACTGAGATGTGGGAGATCTCGGTGTGTTCTAGCGTGAGTTCTGGGTGTGTTCTTCCTTGATGTGTTACTGGCGGGAGCGAGCCGTATGGATATTTGTGAACGCCTACCTCAGGGAGATGCGATCTGGCCTCTCGCCCGAGTGGCGTGTCGGACGGGATGGAGATGGTGAGTGCTCGCTCTCGGCCATTAAGGACCGATCGTCAGTTGACCTTGCTTCAGTGGACTTTTACCGTACAAACCGCCCGCCTTGTATTGGGCGGGGGTGCGGGGTGAGACTCGTAGTGGATAGCACCCCTCCTGTAGGCGGATCGGTGTGATCGTGTCGGGAGACGGCTTTCCTCCTTAGAAGACTTCGCCCCCGGCGAGGCCGGGGAAGGGTTCCCACGGCTTCGAGGGACCTCTCGGCGGCGAGTATGAGCTCTACGGCGGAGGCTGCGCCAGACTCGGAGACACAGGAGGGTACTATCCACTTACTTGGACTCCAGCCGTATGGTAGGGTTTCGGGTGGTTCGCTACCATCCGGGCTCTATTCGGGCGGGTACAGTTGTACAACCTCTGCAGAGTGTTTAAACCTATAGCTATAGTCCGTGTCCACTGGTTATGGACAGTCCTCTGATCTCTCACCTGGCTAGACTCTTTTCTTGTGATTCTTCTCTCCCCCGAGTGTGTGAGCCCGGCCTGAGGCCGTTGAGATGTGGGGATAGGAGCAGGTGAGCCCCACATCGCAGATGAGAGTTGGGAGCTGGATCGTGGTTGTGATTCAGTGCTTTGGTGTGGACATCCTTGTTGAGGGGTGCGGACCCCGGAGGTGTGGACCTCCCGGAGGTGTGGACCTCGCTGCATATTCTGCATACCTTGATTGTTGCTACCGCGTTGCTGCATGCATAACTTTCTACAGCCCAATATAGGTTTTATCCATGCATACTAGATTCAACCACCGCTTTTGCTCTTTGTTGGGAAGCTGACATGACCTACCCGCTTATCGGGTAGATGCTGGCATTTCAGACTCGGTGACCGTCTACGACTACAACCTCTGTGACGAAGGTGTGAAGACTAGAGCTGGTCCTATGCTCGAGTTTGCCTGTGGAGCTGGAGAAGCTTCGCTTATGTAGATCCGCTGCGTAGGTGTTTTACCTTTCTTGACTCAGTCCTGTTGGACTTGTACCCGGCTTGTGCCGAAGAGTTGTACTCTGATGATGTAATAATAATTATTATGTAATTCTTCTTTTATTCCCGTGTTGTATGGATTTGTACCACTTGAGACAGGGATTGCACGTGATAGCATCTTCCTGGGACTATCACGGAGGTGCAGAGAGTCGGGTTTCCGTTCGCGGAAATTCGGGTCGTTACAGAAACCCCAAAGGCACACTTGTTCGGGTTCATCTTAAGCCCATGTTTTCGGGTGCACTCTAGAGTTTTCCTCACATCATCCAAGTGTGATTCATGATCCAAAGACTTGATCACAACGTCATCAATGTATATCTCCACAATTTTGTCGATCAACTCGTGAAAGATATAATTCATGGCTCTTTGATAAGTTGCACCGGCATTTTTCAACCCAAATGTCATGACAATCTACTCAAAAAGGCCTATATGTCCAGGACATCTAAAGGTTGTTTTTGATATATATTGTATTGCCATAAAAATTTGATTGTACCCTGCATTGTCATCCATGAAACTAATGACTTTATGTCCAGCAGCGGCATCAACCAACAAATCAGCAATAGGCATCGGATATCCATCCATGGGTGTAGCTCTATTTAGATCTCTAAAGTCTATGCAAACCCTCATCTTCCCATTTTTCTTGTAAACAGGGACAATATTAGAGATCCGCTCCGCATATCTGCACGGCCGAATGAAATTTGCTTCTATTAATCTTTCAACTTCCTTTTTCACGTCGGCCAATACTTCATCCTTGTAGATTTTTCGGGGAGGTTGCTTGTAAGGCCTAAATCCAAGCTTGATTGGCAACCGATGCTCAACAATGGAACGATCCCAACCAGGCATCTCCGAATAATCCCAAGCGAAGCAATCTTTGTATTCTTTTAACAACTTGATTAACTCCTCTCTGAAACTTGAATCCAAGTTAGCACTGATAAATGTCGGCCTTGGCTTGTCACCATCTCCAATGTCAACTTCTTCCAGTTTGTCAGCCGACATAAATCCACGTCCCAACTTTCCATCCGTTCCATCAATTGGATTCTCCATTAAAAATTGCTATAAGAGCCGACTGCTTGAATCGGCTGTTGATCACTGCTGACTGGTTCAACAGGACCTTCACCCCAGTCCTTACCTGAGAAGCAATCTATACCTTGATACTCCTAGAAGGCTGGTTCCACGTTAGCCATGCTTACTGAGTCGTCTGCTTGGACAATTTCTACATCATCATCCACCCATTGAACAAGTTGTTGGTGCATGGTTGATGGGATGCAGCAATTTGCATGGATCCAGTCCCGTCCAAGCAACAAGCTGTATGCCCCTTTGCCTTCAATGACAAAGAAGGTCGTAAGCAAAGTCTTGGACCCAATCATCAGATCCACATGTACACAGCCCTTCGTGTCCGAAGGATTTCCAGCAAAATCATTCAGAACTATGCTTGTAGGCGTCAAATCCCCAGGGCCCATACCAAGCTTCCTGAATGTAGTGTACGGCATCACATTGATCGCAGCTCCACCATCAACAAACATCTTGGTCAATGGCTTCCCGTTAACATATCCTCTCAAGTACAGTGGTCTCGTGTGCCGATTTTTGGCTGGCTTGTCAAAAGTAGCTTGCTTGGCCAACACTAGTTGTGCCATCAGCCCAAATTGCTCAGCCTCATCAATGTCTGGCAACGCCTCTTCCTGCACAACCTGATTAGCTGGAGCCATGAATTCATTCGGCAAGAAGCATACCATGCACGTAGGAGCCGAACGACCAGATCCATCAGGCTTATCTTTTGGACGCCACACCTGTTTCCTCTTGATTCCTACCTGCTTCAACTCCTGATTCCTCAAGCGTTGAACTCTTCTCTTTTGGCTTCTCCTCAAACCAGGTGGGCACCACTGTCCTTTCTGTCAGACATAGTCACGATCTTCTTCTTCTTCATGATCATCCCATCTGTGATCAGCATATCTTTTCCCTGGTTGATCATTAACTTCATTTATTTTTATGCGCCGACCGTCACTAGGATGCATCCTTCCAATTCTTTCATGGACGGATCGGCGATTGACAGTATCCTGCCTGTATTCAGTGTACTTGTCACTGCATTCGAGACAATTGTTCAGCATAGGAAGCTTTAACCCTTTGTTCCAGCAGTGCCTGAAGAAAGCATATCTCCAATGTGCGCGCTCTTGTTCCCGCGCATATTCTTCTCATTCTTTCATGTGCACTTCTTCCCCATATCTTCGCTTCTCCTCCTCGTGCCTTTTTTTCTGGTTGCGCTTCTTTTCTTGCTGACGCTGCCACTTGTTGAGGAGAATACGTGAAGTCACCCTAGGTTTGGAGGATTCGCCCACTTCAATTTGACTTTTCAAGATGCGAGGCACTTCCTTGTGGACTTGTTCAACTGTCACTTGTTGAGCAGGGTCAACTGATCCATCCTGTTTTGCCCTCGCTGAAGTCAAAACCTATTAACACCAAAAATTAGTACAGGAAAGGGACTGACTTGTGGGCAGAGTTTGGTAAAGAAGCACCATTCGGCAGGAAATTCTCCTCAAAGGATTCGGCAAAGATACTTGCAGTCGGCAATGCGCCATCATTCGGCAGAAGGGCTATTTGCACTTGAAAAAGGAAACATTCGGGAATACGTGATGACGTGGCCTGGATATAAGGAAGGGACGAATTGATGACGGGTGTGAGATGGACATTGGCGCCGGAACATTAATTTAGGCAATGAATGTTGTACTCGTAGTTGACCAGGAGTCGTATTTGGACAAGGGTATAAATATAAACCCTTGGTGTTTGTAATAGGGATCAAACATTTTCACAACAAAATCGGCCCTGTGCCAACCTTCGAGTCCTTTAGTCGAGTCGTCGAGTTCTTCGAGAGGAGCCATCGATCCATCGACCTCCGTAAGTACCAGCAACCTTGTATCATGTCTAGTATCATGCGGTGGATTTAGACCGTGATGCAAGTAGTCTTGTTACCTTGCTTAGTATCATGCGGTGGATTTAAACTTGGTTCAAGAGGGTTTCTTGTTAGATCATGAGCCATGCGGTAGGCTAAGATCTAGCTCGAAGCTAGTTATCGGCTCTATTAGATTTGGCAAGATCTAATAGATTCATTAAGTTACCACGTGTTGCTTTGGATTTTGCTTTATGTTTAATTCATGTAACACTCTTTTGCCCAATCTAGATCGATTAGTTTCGGCTTTATCTCTTTGAGATCCATGTATTATACTTTCAAATCTTTGGTTTATTGTAAAAGGATCAAGTGCTCTCAATAGCCGAATTTAGATCAATCTAGATTGTCACGTGTTGCGGGTTCAAGCTCGTTGACTTTTCAATGTTTGTTCCTTCTCCACGAAACCCGGATCGGCTGTACAGCCGTATTCGGCAATTCTACCACAAGTGAAACATGTTCATGAGTTTGTTTTAAATAATGTGTGCTTTTAGCCTTCCACGTTTAGATTGTATCATGCGGTGGATTAATCTATTCTTGGTTGGTGGTGTGGTTTCAAACAAGTCGTATCATGCGGTGGATTAACTTGTTTGGTGTCATGCTCGACGGGTTTGAAAGTACCTAGACATGCGGTAGACTAGTGCTTTTGGCCTATGCATGCTTGTTTACTTCAAATTTATAATCATGCTTTCACCTTATTTATTTTATTGTAATTTATCCTCGAAAATCGGTCATGACCACGTGCGAGCAATGCAGTTTAAACAAAGACCGATCTTTTGTCATGCTTACGTCATGCATTTAGCTATATCCTGGTTTCATGTTTTAGAGCTCCCGAATGATATTCAAACTGCTGACAGATAGCTTGTTGTAGCTATATGTCATTTTAATTGGCTTTCTAGCCTACGAAACTGTCTGGTACCACCTGGCAAGTTACAGGTTTTATCTAACTGCTTTTCATCCTTTGTCAGTTTTAGGAAAATTGACTGGCACGCTTCAGATTCGGCACGTGTGTTAAGCCAGCTTTGTTCGGTTTGCTGTGTGCTTGGCGTGAGGTGCTGATTTTACGTCAACACACTTTTTAGCAC
This sequence comes from Cenchrus americanus, assembly GCA_947561735.1. Lineage (NCBI taxonomy): Eukaryota > Viridiplantae > Streptophyta > Magnoliopsida > Poales > Poaceae > Cenchrus > Cenchrus americanus. The sequence continues at coordinate 93,832,912 of OX387241.1, read as the reverse complement.
GCTCGGTGGGACCATCTAGTTGATCAAGATGCCTGATATTCATGATGTCATGGATGTCACCATAGAGGAGCTGTCTCCAGAGCAGCAGTTGCAATTAAAGGATGCTATTGATCAATTTCAGCAGAAGTGCCTAATGTCGTTTGCTAAAAGCTGAAGTGGTGTGCCATATCTTAAGTTTGACATGCCAAGAGTTCTACTACCAGGAGAACCTGACACCACATCTGCTGAAGAGAAACAGGAAGTTATGAATGCGGTTCAGCAAACTATGGAAAGCATAATGGCCAAACACAATACTGCTTTCTTGAATATGTTCCGACAAATGATGGTTGGTGTCTTTGGCCCAAGCATGGAAAAGGTGCTTGGTCGAGTATCACCCCAAGGGCCTAGTGTGGAGATAGGAGAATCAAGTGTTGCTGTCAATAGCCAACCAGCTCGAGATGCAAGTGCTCAGCCACCTCTGCAAAGTACGGGAGGTCAACCAATCCAGCCACCTCCGCAAAGCGCGGGAGGTTAGCCAATCCAGCCGCCTCTGCAAAGCACGGGAGGTCATCCAATCTAGCAGCAGAACCCTTATCAGGCAATGCCCAATAGGCCTACTTATGGAGAATTGGCATTCAGCTCTTTTGGAGTTCCACCTGGCTCTACTTACAGGATAGCCCCAGCAAATAATAAGCTACAGAAGAACATGTATCGGGGTGGATATTCGGAATTCATGGACTACGGTGCCATTGATGCTTTCCCGAATCCTGGATATGGTACGGCCACAGGAATGCCTACTTGGCCTGCTGGAAGGCCAGGCGATCAAGACGCTAACGTTAATCTTATGGTGCAGAAAATGGCTGATGTGTTACAAAATCAATTCGGCCTGAAACCCAAGAATGAAGGGCATGTGTATACACCTCCTTTCCCAGAATGGTATAACAGGGTGGCTTTGCCACACAGGGTGAAAGCCCCTGCAGATTTCACGAAGTTTTCTGGGCAAGATGATACTAGCACTGTGGAGCATATAGCCCGATATTTGATGCAGCTTGGGGAAGCTTCAGCTGATGAAGGATTCAGGATCAGATATTTCCCCTTATCACTGACAGGCTCGGCCTTTACATGGTTCTCTTCTTTGCCTTCTCAATCAATCTGTTCCTGGAAGGATTTGGAACAAAAGTTTCATGCTCATTACTTCATTGGCAGTAATGAGAAAAAGCTAACTGATCTAACCACCCTGAGATAGAGCCATAATGAAAGTGCATAGGCCCCTAAGTGGATTTTGGTGAATTGAATGACAAGGCGATTAAAGGACTAATGATTTTGTCTAAGATTGTGAGCAGGTTTTCTTTATATATTCATGAGCAACCATTGAAGTATTTTAATTATGAATGTATTTTATGGCTCACATTTACAAAGACAAGTATATGGTGCAAGATTTCATAAGGTTATTGAAAGAGAACAAGATGATGAGCGTACACACTATGATTCTAAAATTGGAAGCTTGCATATCCATTGTCTATCAAGATCAAGCATTTGGAGCAAGGTTGTAAATTGTGGATGAAGCAAAGTGGAACTCAAAGTGGATTGGATAAGTGATGAAGAGATCAACCGAGATGTCTAGGGTGAGGGACTAAGCAATCTTTGGGGCCGTAGCTAAGCCGCCATTAGTGTTTTGCTAAGGTGAAGGTCTAGCATCCGTGGGGTCTTCAAGTATCATATTCAAACCTTAACCGAGGAAAGCTTTGTGAGTCATCAACTTGTTAAGATTGGCAATATGGAGTGACCATGGATCCAAGTGTGCATTCCTATGCTTTATGGAAAGATCCTAAGTCACTAGCTCAAGTATGGACGTGCTCAAGTCAAAGGCTATGTTGAAAGCCCTCAAATGGATATTGTTCAAGTATGGCAAGAATTGAAGTTGTTCAAGCTCAAGAGGTTAACGAAGCCCTTTTATTCTTTTCTTGAGTATAGGTATGCCGTACTATCAAGAGGGATGCATCTTAGCGAGTTGACCAAGTCAAAGTGCTCTTTAGTTGACCTAAGTGAGATCTAGCCTTAGATTGTGCTAACAAACCCTCCTAACCTAACCTGGGTCACTTCACCTTGGAGGTGAAGTGCTAGTTTCTTTGAAAAGAGCTTTTGGGGTTATCTCGGGCCTGACCGGTCTGACCGGTCAGAGGCACCGGTCTGACCGATGCCGCTAGCCCAATGGCTAGTTTTTTGAACACCGGTCTGACCGGTGTGGGGCATCGGTCTGACCGGTGCCACCCGGGGACTAACAACTAGTTTTCTCCTTTGAGGGGTATAAATACCCCAAGCCTTCTTCAAGTAAGGGTTGCTGTTTCTAGTGAGTTTGCTGAGGTCCCAAGCCATTTCCAACTAGCTCTAAGCCTTAGTGGCTCTCCCCAACCATCTCTTTGTGAGATTTGTGGTTTCAAGCCATCATCTTTGTGTTGGGTTGAGAAAGTGAGCTTAAGAGCGACCTAGTGAGCTAATAAGAGCAATTTCCATAGCTTGAGCACTTTGGTTTCACGTCTACAATCTTTGAAGCATTTGTTACTCTTGGAGGTTTGCCTCCTAGACGGCTAGGTGTCGCCGGCTAGCTACCAAGGTTGTGGTGAGCAGCGGGAAGTTTGTAAGGGCTGCGATCTTGCCTCTTCGTGGAAAAGATCACCTTAGTGGAAAGGAGGAAAGTGGTTGAAAGAGACCCGGTTTGTTGTGGGAATTGTCCCTTACAAGCTCCTCAACGGAGACGTAGCCATTCCTCAATGGGTGGTGAACTTCGGGAAGCAAATCTTTGATTCTTTGTGTGGTTCGACTCTCTAAGTTGTTTATTCTAGCATATTACATTTGCTTCCGCTTCGATCTACTTGGGTGTGTTACTTGTGTGTGCAGGGCTCATTACTCTGCTTGTGATCATCTACAAAGGCCACACCCTAAGTTTGGTTCGTGCTAGAAGCCAAGAGGTGCTTGAAGTTGTTTTTGCAGGTTCTCTGTGCTACACCGGTCTGACCGGTGAGGCGCACCGGTCTGACCGGTGTCTCCTGTGAAGTCCAGTGCCTGACCGGTCTGACCGGTCACCACCACCGGTCTGACCGGTGGAGCACTATCAACTCAAGTGTTTGGGGAGAAAGAGTTTAAATTGGTCGCCTCGCCATTCACCCCCCTCTAGGCGACATCAAGGTCCTTTCACATAATGAGACACCCATGGAGTTCCTCAGGAGGTTCAGGGAGACTAAAAGCATGTGCTTCTCTTTGAATCTACCAGATGATCAATTGGCTGATATGGCTGTAGCAGGTATGTTGCCAGCTATTCGGCATGGAGTTCGATAATATTGGCCAATTGTCACACAGACTATCATTAATGATCAACCAAGCTTATGGCTTTAAGAAATACTCTAGGTTTGCCAAACACAGTGATATAGCTGACATCTACAACCAATTCCTTGAAAGAGCTGATCAAGGAGAGGAATTTGATGATGAAGAGGAAATAGCTGCAGCTGAAATGGTGTGGGGCAAAGAGCTGTTAACAGTGATCCAGAGATGGGTCAAGCAAGCCAAGGGCACCTATGATTTTGATGTGACCAAGGATGATAAGCTCTTTGAGTTCCTTGTAAAGGAAGGCCGAATCAAGTTGCCAGAGGAGCATTCTATGCTTCGGCCTGATGGAGACAAAGAAAAGAGATACTGCGGTTTTCACGACAGGAATTCTCACTCCATCAATGAGTGCAGGGTTTTTAGGATGAGAATTCAAAAGGCTATTCAAGAAGGTCATCTAAAATTTGACAATAAGATGAATTTGGATGGCAATCATTTTCCTCAAAACATGATTGGGTTTTCAGTCAACATGGTGACTGTTGAGGAAAAAGGAAAGGTGAAAGTGTTGACTTCGGCGAGGGCAAAGCGAGATGGATCAGTTGACTCTGCTCAACAAGTGACAGTTGAACAAGTCCACAAGGAAGTGCCTCGCATCCTGAAAAGTCAAGTTGAAGTGGGGGAATCTTCTAAACCCAGGGTGACTTCGTGTATTCTCCTTAATAAGTGGCAGCGTCAGCAAGAGAAAGAACGCTACCAGAAACAAAAGTACGAGGAGAAGAAGCGAAGATATGAAGAAGAAGAAGAAGTGCACAGGAAAGAACGAGAAGAACATGCACGAGAGCAAGAGCGTGCGCATTGGGGATGTGCGTTCTTCAGGCACTGCTGGAATGAAGGTTTGAAGCTCCCCACGTTGAACAATTGTCCTGAATGCAGTGACAAATATACTGAGTATAGGCAGGATACTGTCAATCGCCGATCCGTCCATGAAAGAATTGGAAGGATACACCCTAGTGACGGTCGGCGCATAAAAATAAATGAAGTTGATGATCACCCAAGAAAAAGATATGCTGATTATAGGTGGGTTGATCATGAAGAAGAAGAGCGTGAATATGTCTGGCAGAAAGGACAGTGGTGCCCACCTGGCTTGAGGAGGAGCCAAAAGAGAAGAGTTCGGCACTTGAGAAATCAGGAGTTGAAGCGGGCAGGGATCAAGAGGAAACAGGTGTGGCGTCCCAAAGATAAGCCTGATGGATTTGATCGTTCGTCTCCAGCGTGCATGGTATGCTTCTTGCCGAATGAATTCATGGCTCCAGCTAATCAGGTTGTGCGGGAAGAGGCGTCTCCAGACATCGATGAGGCTGAGCAACTTGGGCTGATGGCACAACTGTGTTGGCCAAGCAAGCAACCTTTGACAAGCCAGCCAAGAATCGACACATGAGACCGCTGTACTTGAGGGGATATGTCAATGGGAAGCCATTGTGACGCCCCGGGTTTTTAATTACCGTCATTAACGCTAATGACCGGATCAGCCGGTCAAACATCGGTCAAACCTAGGTCAACCTGGGTCATCACCCCGAAAACCTTGCCAATGAACCCTAATGAACACCTTGACCAAGTCTACACACACCCGTAGTGGACCCTTGGTCAAAGACACGGTCAAAACCGGCTTAGCCGTTGACGTCAGCGAATGTCGTCTGAAACTTTTGCCGCGTTCTCCAAAATTCACCTAAACACTCCAAAATCTACCTTTATGAAAGTTGTCCATCTTGTTGAGGGACACAACTTTCATGTAGATTGGCATTTCAAATTTTGGGTGGAGATTGGTGTCGGTGCGGAATATGGTCCCGACACTAACCAGTAGAAAGCGCCGAGGTCTATCCCTCAATGGTCGATGCTAAGTAATAAGAGACACGGGTTTTATCCTGGTTCCGGCCGAGGGGGCCGTACGTCCAGCAGTGGTGTGCTCAAGGCACTATATTGCTCAGCACCGGGGGTGCCTGTAGTGGGGCTGCTACAAGCAAGGCGGGAGAGGAAGCGTGGCTTCCAAGTCCCTAGTGGAGTGGCTGAAGATATCGTGGGAGAATTGGAGAATGAGTACGGGGTGTGTTATGTGCTCCTGTCTGCGTGTTTCTCCCCGTGTCCCCTTGTCCCCCGCGGCTGGGGGGTTCGCCCCCCTTTTATAGATCAAGGGGGAGGCGGATTACATGCGCGCCGCGCTATCTATCTACGTAGGGAAGTGCGACGTGCTATGCTGTAGAGTGGGCGGCCGTCCGGACGATCCTTGCGGCGATCTGGCCATCATGGCCTACCTTGTACCCGAACAGTGGCGGTTCGAGGGTAGAAGGGCGGCGGATGGTGGCGATGTCCTCTGATAGGCTCGAGGGAGGTGCTGACGTTGGCCCGTACGGAGTACAGGAGTAGGTAGAACGGCGTCCCTTCCCAACGCGCTTCACAGTGCTGGGGTTGTTGCTACAGTGCCCGGCGTGCGCCTGCACGCTCGGGGACGGCGGCCACGCTGTTACAGTGGCAGGGATGGTGTTCCACCGGCCTAGCGCCTCCACCTAACCCTGTAGGGTCACAAGAAAGTGAATTGAGGGTGCATCCGGCCCCCCTTCGAGGGCTCGGCGCGTTAGCCGTACTGGAGCGGCGCACGGCGTCACGGGGACGACACGGCCGCGCTGCACAGTCCCTCCCCACAGTGATGGGGATGGGCTCCTCCCTGGGGAGTTGGTGCGGCGGCATCGGGGGCGAGCCCCGGGCGCATGATGGCGCCGTCCTGCCGGCGTCAGGGCGTTAAATGCCCGTGTACGGGGGGTCGGCGCACGCGTGAGGGGCACCCTCGAGCGTGGCGGACCCCGGCCGAGGGCGGGCGTACCCTCGAGCGAGGCGGAGCTCGCTCGAGGGAGGTGCTACCCCTCGAACGGGGCGAAGCCCGCCGAGGGGAGCGCGTATCCTCGAGCGCGGGCGGAGCCCGTTCGAGGGGATCTCTAAGAGGGCCGCCTTGATGGGCCGTCGGAGTCCCCTCGCGGCGTGGGTCGTTCCCTGCATGGTTAGGCACATTGTGTTTTGGCCTTGTTGTGGGTTCTAAGTGAGGATTTCCCCGTTGTTTAAGGGGACCCCTAGGGCTGTCCCCCGACGGGAGCCCCCGAGCATGCGGGTTTGCCATTGAGGCTCCCGCGGGTGCGGAATCTACTGATAGGACGTTCTTCCCTCCTTGTTTTGCGAACGCTTTCCGTGGGGCCGCGTCAGCGGACCCGCGGGTCTAGCCCCCGAAGCCCTGCAGGAGTGTGGGTGCTCCTGCAGGGGTTAACCGCTAGAACTAGTCAAAGGGCGTGGCACATGTTTCATCCGGCATCGGCAGTGTCTCAGCCGACTTCGGTGGCGCACGCGGCCGGCGGCCGTCTCTCCGGCGGGTGCGGAGCCAGAGGAGGTGTAGCCGTGCGTTAAGCCCCGAGCTCGGGGCCCGTTCGAGGCGATCGGGTAGAGCTTTACGACTTGTTTTTTAACGCGCCCTCGCCGTCCCTCCGCGGGACGGAGGGTGAGGTTTCCGCAACCCCCATCGAGCGGGTCGCGAATTGCGGATTCCTCTTTGAGCGCTAGCGGGTGATTCGAGTGGACGCCCATGCCCCGTTCGCTAAGGGTAGGGCTGCGTGGTCGGAGACACGTCCATGGAAGCGCTTGCGTGGGTTTGCTAGGTGGGGCTCGGTCCCGTTCGATAGGGACCGAGGGCGCGGAAGCTCTCCCTCGGTGGGATCCCCCGGCTAGCTGCCCTCGCTGGCTCTCGAACACGACATGTGGGGCACCCTCGAGCCGATGGGCTCGAGGAACGGCTCGAATGCGCGTGCCCTCGTCGTCCCCGACTGCGATGCGGCGCCTGTTCGAACCCGTCGAGGGTCAGGCTTTGAACCCCTGATCGTAGGGCCGTGCGGGGGCGGCGTCCGGGCGGCCCCGTCTTTGCGTTTGCGGCCATCGAGGGGTCTGGGCGAGCCAGCCCTCGAGGCGCTGGTTGGCAGCACAGCGTGGCATGGGTGCTCGCGGCGCCTGCTTTACCTCAAGCGGGCGCCGGGCGACCTTCTCACGCACATGCCCCTTTTTTAGAGAGTTGATATCGTCTCGAGCCAGGGGCTCGTGCCGCTCGAGGGTTTTGCGCGGCATGGGTGCTCGTGGTGCCTGCTTTACTTCAAGCAGGCCCCGGGCGACCTTCTCACGCCGATGTCCCTTCGAGGGCTGAAATCGTCTTGAGCCAAGGGCTCGTGCCGCTCGAGGGTTTTGCGTGGCATGGGTGCTCGCGGTGCACCTTTACTTCAAGCAGGCCCCGGGCGACCTTCTCACGCCGATGTCCCTTCGAGGGCTGTCGTCGTCTCGAGCCAGGGGCTCGTGCCGCTCGAGGGTTTTGCGCGGCATGGGTGCTCGTGGTGCCTGCTTTACTTCAAGCAGGCCCCGGGCGACCTTCTCACGCCGATGTCCCTTCGAGGGCTATTTTTGTCTCGAGTTAGGGGTTCGCCCCGCTCGAGGGTTCTCCTTGCTTGGCAAGGGAGCGGGTCATTAAATGCCTTACAGTCGAGGCTGCGGCTCTGCAACGAGACGCGCCTTTTTAGGCGTCGTGGCCACGCGCGCGCGCGTGTAGTGGGCGGCGTGGCAGGCGGATGTGACCGCTTGCCTCGGTCCCTGCTAGTCTTCGCCGCGATGATGGCCTGTCCGCGGTGATGTGGCCGCTACGGTCGTGGTGGGGCCCGTTCGTCGGAGTGAGGAGAAGATTCCCTGCAGTTAATGCGCGCGGGACATCCGCTCCGGAGAGCTCGCCAGCGGCTTATAAATCTGAGGGGAGGGGGAGACGGCGGTTTTTTACCTTAGTGCCTCACCATTTCGGCCCCCTGCGCCTTCGTCTTCGCCTCGCCTTTGCCACCGCGCGGTGTCACCATTAGAGCTCATCTTCCGTTTCTCGGCCTCCGCTTTCGCATTCCTTCGCTTTCTTCCCATGGCGCCGCTTCCGCCTCTCACGATCCTTGACCCGTACGCTTGGGAGTGGTCGACGGTGACTCCGCTGGCCCTTGGCGGCGGTCGCCGCCGGCCGGCCGGCGGCGAGCGAGGATGGCCGCCGGCGGAGTGGATTGTGCCGCCGGCCGGCGGACCGCGCGCCCAACCCGCCGGAGGGCTACGTGGTCGGCTTCGTCCGCTTCCACGAGCGGGGCTTCAACGCGCCGGCGAGCCGCTTCATGCGGGCGCGTGCTACTACTACGGCGTGGAGCCGCACAACTTCGCGCCCAACGCGATCTCGCGAGCGGCCACGTTCGTGGGCGTACGCGAGGGGTCCCTGGGGATCCCAGTCAATTGGGAGCTCTGGGTACACCTCTTCCGGGCGGAGCTCTTCACGCAGCCCACGACGGAGCCGAGGACCCGCCGCGCGGTGCGCGCCGGCGGGATGTCGCTTGCCCTGCAGGGGCAGTTCAAGGATGACTACATCCCCTGCACCATGACGATGAACAACGCCGGCTGGGAGCGGGGATGGTTCTACTTGCGCAACGCCGAGCCCGGCCTCCCCCCCTACACCGGTCGGGTGTTCAAGGAGAAGCCCAGCTCGTGGGGCTACGGGGTGTCCACGGCCCAGCATCGGAGGTGGCAGGACTCGGTCCTGGCCGCCCTGAAGAGCCTGGCGGCGCAGGGGCTGACCGCGCTGGGCGTCCTCGCCTTCCTCCATCACCGGCGGATCGTGCCTCTGATGGAGAGGCCGCTCTGCATCTTCGAGATGACGGAGGCGGCCAACCCCGTCGATCTGGCGAGGTCGCGGATGCTCCCGACGCCCCCCTCGGGCGGGCGTATGCGCTCACCGGCGCGGAACACCGTCGACACCCGGATGCGATGCGTCGGCCCGGGACCCCCGTGGGACCTCGAGATGCTCCCCACCGGCCCATTGGTGAGTGTGATTCTTGATTTTGTTTTAGTTCTTGGTGTTGCTTCTGCCTCCTGACGCGTCCTTGGTGTTCCTGTATGCAGCTGGTGAGCTTTACCGCCTCCAAGTCTGTTCCGCCCACCCCCGACTCCCGCACGCTTGGTCGGGCGGCGCAGCAGCGGGAACAGGAGCGGGCGGCGCGCAGAAGGGAGCGAGCGAGGCGGCGTAACGAGCGTCGTGAGCGGCGGAACGCGGAGTACCGGCGGCGCGAAGAGCTGGGGCTCTCCTCCCCGGGGACTGAGGAGTACTCGTCCTCGGGGGAGGATGAAGAGAAAGAGGCTGAGGGGGGAGGCCCCTCAGATAGGTGGGAGCCCTCGCCCCCGTCGCCGAAGCCGGCTCCGTCGGCGAGGGGTGGCATCGCACGGGGCGGGCGCAACGGTGCCCGGCGCCGGGGCAATCGACATCGGGGGCGGCGCGCGCCCGCGGGGGCGCCGGCGCGCACCTCGGGGGCGCGCGTGGCGAGCGCGCGCGTGCGCGCGGCGAGCGCGCGCGCGGCGGGGGGCGGGGCCCCGCGCGCGCGGCGGCCACGTTAGGAGGTGCGGCGGCGGGCGCCACCGGCCGCGTCGGCCTCATCCGCTGAGGCTTCGAGGAAGAGGAAGCGCGCCTTTTCCTCCTCGAGGTAAGGGGTTCGATCTTCTGCTTTGGTTTGATTTTCTGATGATCAGGCGTCCTAACCCTCCGTTTGTGCCTGCACAGGGTGGTGCCAACTGTGCCTCCCCTCGCACCGGCCAAAGTGCTGAGGACGGACGCGTCCATCCCCACCCGGCGGCGCTCGTTGAGGGCGCCATGGACGGGGGCAAGCACGGCGGCGGCGGGCGGGAGCTCGCAAAGCCCGGGCGAGGCTTCGAGGCCTCGGCGGGCGGACCCGGCCCCGCCGGGCGCGGCCGGCGGTCAGCGAAGAGCGACCGGCGCGGCCATTGTGGGGGCGCGAGGGCCGCGGCGGCGGCCGTGGCGGAGGCGCGGCCCGCGGGGGGCCGCGTTCGTGGAGGTGCGGCCCGTGGCGCCCGGTGCGGAGGGAGGCGAGCGGGTGCAACCTGCGGCGGCGCCCGTGGTCGCGAGAGGTGTTGCGGAGGTGGCGGCCGCGGCGCCGCGTCGGGGCGCCCGCGGCCACGGAGGCGCAAGTGGAGGTGTCGGTGGAGGCGGCACAAGGGCCGGTGCCCACCGGCGGTTCCCGGGCGGAGGTGGTGGAGGTCCGGGATGACGACTCCCCCGCCGCCGGGTGGGACCGGTGGGCTAGCTTCCCCACGCGTTCCCCCGAGCCCCGGAGGAGGGGGCCCTCGTGAGGCGGCACGAGGGGCACATGGTGGCGGGGGGCCGAGGGCACGGTGCCGAGGCCTCGTCCTCCCGCGCCGGCCACCCCGCCCAGGTGGAGGGGGCCATTGACGATCCCCCGGCGTTTGCTGACGCCCGGGGAGAGCAGGAGCTCTGGGGCGAGCTCCGAAGCCACGGCGCCACGCTCAACCGCGCGCTGAACGAGGCGTTGCAGGTCCATGGCGGCCCCGCATGGCGCGTCTTCCAGGTAGGGCGTCGTCGCTCGTTTTCTTCTTCTTCTCATCCTCGTGTGCGCACGTGCCGTAGCGCTTACGGGTTCTGATGTGTGGGTGCCAGGAGCTCGAGCGCCGTGCCCACGACAAGTACGACGCCTTCGACCGGGTGAACACCGAGGTCCACCGGCTCCGGGAGCGGTGCAGCGCTTTTGACGCGCTTGTTGACGCCCTCAGGTCCCCGGATAGCTGGCTGGCGTACCGGGCCATGGCCTGGCGCGACGAACTCCCCGAGAGCTCGAGGCAAGACCCAGCGCACCGCTCGAGCCTCGAGCGGGTCTGCGCAGCCCTCATCGATCGTGATGAGGCGGCGCGCGGCGCGCTCAGACTTGGAGAAGATGCGGACGTTGGCCACCAATTGGGAGGCGGAGGTGGCTAACGTCCGCGGCGAGAACCGGGAGCTTCGCTCGTTGCTTGAGGGGGCGCGGGCGCGGCGGCGCGCGGGCGGGGGCGGGTGCGCGGGGGCCGGAGCGGCGGGCCAAGGAGGCCGACGACTTGAAGGCCGCCCTCGACGCCAAGGCCGCGGCCTTCGTCGCCGGCGAGGAGCGGCTCCGCAAGAGAGCACCGCCCGCCAAGGGGCGAGGGGCGGCTCCGGCGGGAGCGAGGCCGCCCTCGGCGACGCCGGACGGCGGCGGAACGAGGAACGCGTCGCTCGCGGCGGCGGCGGGAAGTCCTTGGCGGAGCGGGACGCCAAGCTCTCCAAAACCGAGGGCGAGCTTATTGTGCTCAGCATTGCGAGCGCAAATCAGGAGATGGCCCTCCAGAAGCAGAGCGAGGCCGTCAAACGCCTCGAGCTGGCGGTCGAGGCCGAGCGCCGTGCTCTCGAGATGGAGAGGAAACAGGTCGAAGGTGAGCCACTGTTTGACTCTTGCCTTGTTGGTTTTTCTGTTAGAGGGCTCGCATTCCCCTTTCTGATTTCTTTCTTGTCTTGGCGATTCCAGGCTTGCGCACCGCCCTGGGGCACGCGGCTTAGCGGGCCGAGGCGCTGCAGGCTTCCTACAACTCCTCCGAGCAAGAGCTGCGGGAGCTGCGTGTTGCGGCCCTCGAGACCTGCCGCGCCGTGGAGGAGGGCGAGGCACGGGCCGGCGGCTCCCCGGCCGGCCGCTGCGTGCCCTTGGCGGCCATGTCACCGAGCGGATGCGCCGGCGCCGCATCCGGGCGTCCAGAAGGCCCTCGGAGTGGTGCGGTCCCACTACGAGGTTAACTTCGAGGCGCTGGCGGAGGGCTACATCGTTCCCGAGGGCGTCGAGGACGAGGTGGCGATGGAGCATGTGGACGCGCTCGCCACCGATGCCGCCGGGTCGCTCGCCGAAGCCTTCAAGGAGTTCCTCTTCCCGGAAGCCGCTGACGCTGCCGCTCCTCCCGCCTGAAAGCAGTTGGGCGCTAGGCCCGTTTTGATGTGTATCAGTACTCTGGCCTCGTGGCCTTTTGTAAATGAACAAGTTGTTCTTGGACATAAACATTTGCTGTAATGAAGTTATTTGTTTATCACGCTTTTTGTTTCTCCTTCTTCCTGAGTAGATTCTAGTTAGGGGAGTTCGATTTTCGCGGGGGGCCTGCTGGGTTGGAGGCGAGAGAGAAGGGCCATATCCACGCGGCGTAGGCTATCTCTGGCTCGCACGCTCCTTCCGCTAGGCCGCCTGCGCCCTGTTCGAATCGTTGCTCGAGGTTGAAGTAGGAAACAAACTTAGCGCGCGTGAGTTGTTTCGTTTTTGCGCGAAAAAATGGGACCATTTTGGGGGGGTGGCCCCCCGCAGTAGCCCCCGAGGGTAACTTGGGTTTCAGGGGAAAGCCGAGTTGCCTTTCAATTAGACTTGAGGCGTTTACATAGTTGCCACCAACTGGGGTGTTGGCCGTGTGATTTTTACAACAGAAAAAATGCTTGGGAATCCTAGCTAGAAGTAGAAACGACGTAGCCGTTGGATGTTCCAAGCGTTGGTGAGCTCTTCACCGTCCTCGTTGGCCGGCTTGTACGTGCGGGCTTGAGTACCTTCACCACGACATAGGGTCCCTCCCATGGGGGCGATAGCTTGTGGCGCCCTCGGTTGTCTTGGCGTAGCCTTAGGACCAGATCCCCTTCGCTGAAATCCCGCCGGCGTATCTTGCGTGCTTGATAGCGCCTGAGGGACTGCTGGTACCTCGCGGAATGCATCAGGCCCACGAGGCGTGCCTCGTCCAGCTGATCCAACGAGTCCTCGCGGGCTCGCTGGCTGGCATCCTCGTCATAGCCTCGAACCCTTGGCGAACCGTATTCTAAGTCCGTGGGGAGGATGGACTCCGCGCCGTGGACTAGGAAAAACGGGGTGAACCCAGTGGCTCTGCTCGGGGTGGTCCTTAGGCTCCACACAACCGCTGGTAATTCTTGGAGCCATTTTCGCCCAGATTTGTTCAACTGGTCGAAAATTCTGGGCTTTAGGCCTTGTAAGATCATGCCATTGGCACGTTCTACTTGGCCGTTGGTCTGTGGGTGCGCCACAGCTGCCCAATCCACACGGATGTGGAACTTGTCGCAGAACTCCAAGAACTTCCTGCCCGTGAACTGGGACCCATTGTCGGTGATGATGGAGTTCGGCACTCCAAAGCGGTAGACGATGTCGGTGAAGAATGTTACCGCCTGCTCTGCCCTTAGGTTCGTAATGGGGCGCACCTCCACCCACTTGGAGAACTTGTCGATCGCGACCAGCAAGTGGGTGAAGCCCCCGGGCGCCTTCCGCAGGGGCCCGACGATGTCCAGCCCCCACACGGCGAACGGCCACGTTACGGGGATGGTCTGTAGGGCATGGGCGGGCAAGTTGGACTTGCGGGCGTAGAACTGGCACCCTTCGCAGGTGCGCACGATCTCGCTGGCGTCCGCGACCGCAGTGGGCCAGTAAAAGCCCTGGCGGAACGCGTTGCCGACGAGGGTGTGGGGCGCGGCGTGGTGGCCACAGATCCCCGCGTGGATGTCCCGCAGGAGCTCGCGCCCCTCGGGAATAGGCATGCACCGCTGTAGGATGTCGGAGGCGGCGCGCTTGTACAGCTCGCCGTCGACGAGGGCAAAGGATTTAGCCATCCTGGCGATGCGCCTGGCCGCGGCCCGGTCCGCGGGGAGCTCCCCTTTAGCGATCCAGGCGATGTATTTTTCCCGCCAGTCCGCTTGGACAGGGGCCGGCTCGATGTCCATTACGTCGGCCTCGTGGGAGCCGTACCCCCCGAGAAGAGAGAGCACGTACGCCTCGTTCGAGGGGTCCTCGTCCATGGGTTCCGCACCCGCTAGATTCGAGGGAGCCCCCGAGGGTTCGTCGTGACTCGAGGGGTAGGGTTCGAAGACGACCGAGGGTTGGGCGACGTCGCGCACGAAAACGTTCGGGGGGACGGTGATCCGCCCGGACGCGATCTTGGCGAGCTCGTCCGCCTCCTCGTTGTACCGGCGGGGCACATGGTTGAGCTCGATGCCGTAGAACTTGTCCTCGAGGGCTCGCACGGGCTTGCAGTAGGCCTCCATCTTGTCGTCGTTGCAGCTCGCGTTCTTCATGACTTGATCGATCACGAGCTGCGAGTCGCCCCGCACGTCGAGGCGCTTGACGCCTAACTCAATGGAAATTTTGAGGCCGCAGAGGAGGGCCTCGTATTCAGCCATATTGTTAGACGCGGGGAAGTGGAGGCGCACCGCGTACCGCATGTGTTCCCCGAGGGGTGACACGAAGAGCAGGCCCGCGCCCACCCCTGTTTTCATCACCGAGCCGTCGAAGAACGAGTCCGGCCTCCGCTTGGATCCGTGGCGGCGGTAGGCCGCGTATCCGTCCATTCGGCAACGAAATCCGCCAAGATTTGGGACTTGACAGCCTTGCGCGGGGCGTAGGCGAGCGTCTCGCCCATCAGCTCCACGGACCACTTGGCGATCCTGCCCGCGGCGTCGGGGTTGCGGATGATCTCTCCCAATGGGAAGGAGGAAACCACCGTGACGGGGTGGGCCTCGAAGTAGTGGCGGAGTTTGCGCCGCGCAAGAACCACCGCGTACAGCAACACGGACCACGGGGGGTAGCGCGTCTTTGTGTCTGAGAGAACCTCGCTGATGTAGTAGACCGGCCGCTGCACAGGCAAGGCATGCCCTTCCTCCATGCGCTCCACGACAATCACGGCGCCGACCACACGGGTGGTTGCGGCCACGTAGAGCCGCGGGGGTTCGCCGTCTTGCGGCGGCGTGAGGATCGGGGCGTGTGTTAGAGACGCCTTCGGCTTGTCGAGCGCATCCCGGGCCTCGGTGGTCCGAGGAGAAGCGCTCGTGCTTCTTGAGTAGGCGGTAGAGGGCGGGGCCCTTCTCACCGAGCCGTGAGATGAAGCGGCTCAAGGCGGCAAGGCACCCCAACACCTTCTGCACCCCTTTGAGGTCCCGGATCGGACCCATTCGTTCGAGGGCCGCAACCTTTTCAGGGTTGGCCTCGATTCCCCGCTGGGAGACAATGTATCCCAGGAGCATGCCTCGCGGCACTCCAAAGACGCATTTTTCGGGGTTTAATTTGACCCCATTGGCCCGTAGGCAGTTGAACGCGACGCCAAGGTCGCCAACCAGGTCGTCCGCCTTCCTGGTCTTTACGATGATGTCGTCCACGTATGCTTCGACCGTTCGCCCGATGTGATCCCCAAAAACGTGCTGCATGCAACGCTGGTATGTTGCACCCGCGTTTCTGAGGCCAAACGGCATCGTGACGTAGCAGAACGTCCCGAACGGTGTGATGAACGAAGTCGCGAGCTGGTCGGACTCCTTCATCTTTATTTGATGGTACCCGGAGTAGGCATCGAGGAAGCAGAGCAATTCGCACCCAGCCGTTGAATCAACGATTTGATCAATGCGTGGCAAAGGAAAAGAAACTTTGGGACATGCTTTATTAAGACTAGTGTAGTCTATACACATCCGCCACTTCCCATTCTTTTTCTTTACAAGCACGGGGTTTGCTAGCCACGTTGGGTGGAACACCTCCTTGATGAATCCGGCCTCGAGAAGCTTCCCGGCTCCGCTCCGATTGCCCGTCGCCGCTCCTCGTCGAAGCGGGTGTCGGTGCGGAATATGGTCCCGACACTAACCGAGTAGATAACGCCTAGGTCTATCCCTCGATGGTCGATGCTAAGCAACAAATGACACAAGGATTTATCCACGGTTCCGCCGAGGGGGCCGTACGTCCAGGCGGTGGTGTGCTCGTGGCACTATATTGCTCGGCACCGGGGGTGCTTGTAGTGGGGCAAATACAAGCAAGGCGGGAGAGGAAGCGTGGCTCCCAAGTCCCTGGTGAGTAGGCGAAGATATTGTGGGAGAATAAGAGAGTGAGTGCACGGTGCGCGTGTTCTTCGGGTTCGTCCGAACTCGTCCTCCTCCGCCTCCCCCGCGGCGGGGGCTCGCCTCCCCTTTTATAGGCCAAGGGGGCGGCGAGTTACATGCACGCCGCGCCGCCTAGCTACGTGAGGGAGCACGTCGCGCTATGGTGTAGAGTGGGCGGCCGTCGGTCGATCTTCGCCGCGATCCGGCCATGATGGCCTACCTTGTACCCGAACGGTGGCGGTTCGAGGGTAGGAGGCGGCGGATGGCGATGGCGCCCCACGATAGGCTTCGAGGGAGATGCGATGATGGGCGGTACGGGGTACGGGAGCGGGCGAACGGCGTTCCTTCCCAATGAGCTCGCGGTGGTGGAGTGGTTGCTTTGCAGGTGTTCGGGCGTGCGCCCGCGGAGTCGGGGCGTGCGCCGCGCGCGTGGGTACGGCGGCCGCGCCGTTACGGTGGCCGGGATGGCCGCCCACCGGCCTAGCGCCCTTCACCTAACCTGCGGGGTCACGGGGAAAGTGGGATCGAGGGTGCGCCCGGCCCCCTTTCGAGGGTCGGGCGCGTTAGTCGTACAGTAGCGTGCGCGCGGTGTTATGGGACGACACCGGCCGTACCGCACAGTCCACCCCACAGTGGCGGGGATGGGCTCCTCCCTGGGGAGTTGGTGCGGCGGCACCGGGGCGTGAGCCCCGGCGCATGATGGCGCGCCGTCCCGCGGCGTCGGGGCGTTAAATGCCCAAGTACGGGGCCGGCGCACGCGTGCGGGGCGCCCGTGAGCGTGGCGGGCCCCGGCCGAGGGTGGAGCGAACCCTCGAGCGAGGCGAGGCCTCTGCTCGAGGGGGAGCGGGCCCTCGAGCGGGGCGGGACCGCTCGAGGGAAGGGTCGCCCCTCGAACGGGGCGGAACCGTTCGAGGAGGGGGTTGCCTCTCGAGCGGGGGCGGAGCCCGTTCGAGGAGGAGCGTACCCTCGGGCGGCGGGGCCTGCTCGAGGGGTCTCGCGGTCGGGCTATCTTGGCGGGGCCTCCGAAGTCTGCTTGCGTGGGCCACGTCCCGCATGGTTAGTTCCCTGCATGGTTAGGCCCGAGTTCATTTGATGCGAGGAATTTAAGTGAGGGTTCCCCCATCGTTTGAGGGGACCCCTAGGGCGGTCCCCGACGGTAGGCCCCCGAGCATCCGCGGGTTTGCCATTGAGGCTCCCGCGGATGCCGGAACCTACCGATAGGACGTTCTTCCCTCCTTGTTTGCGAACGCTTTCCGTGGGGCCGCGCTAGCGGACCCGCGGGTCTAACCCCGAAGCCTGCGCGGAGTGTGGGCTCTCCTGCGAGGGGTTAACCGCGAGCAATTCGGTCGAAAGGCGTGGCACATATGCCAACCGGCATCGGCGGTATTTCAGCGGCATCGGGGGTGCACGCTCCCCGTCCTTTGTCTCGGGCGGGTGCAATTCCAAGGAGGTGTAGCCGTGCGTCAAGCCCCCGAGCCTTGGCACGTTCGAGGCGATCGGGTCGAGCCCGACGACTTGTTTTTTTTATCACGCCCTCGCCGTCCCTCCGCGGGTCGGGAGGTGAGGTTTCCACGACTCCCATCGAGCGGGTCGCGAATCGCGGATTCCTCTTCGAGTCGCTAGCGGGTGGTTCAAGTGGACGTCCATGCCCCGTTCGATAAGGGGTAGGCCGCGCGGTCCGGAGACACGTCCATGAAAGCGCTTGCGTGGGTTTGCTAGGTGGGGCTCGGTCCCGTTCGCTAGGGACCGAGGGCGCGGAAGCTCTCCCTCGGTGGGATCCTCCCGCTAGGCGCCCTCGGCTCTCGAACACGACATGTGGGGCACCCTCGAGCCGACGGGCTCGAGGAACGGCTCGAATGCGCGTGCCCTCGTCGTCCCTAACTGCGTGATGCGGGGCGCCCGTTCGAACCCGTCGAGGGTCGGGCTTCGAACCTCTCGATCGCAAGGCCGTGCGGGGCCGTGCCTAGGCCAGCCCCGTCTTTTCGCGTTTGCGGCCGTCGAGGGGTCCGGGCGTGCCGACCCTCGAGGTTGAAGGACCGATACGGCGAACCGAGAGGGGGGGGAGTGAATGGGAGCCGATAAAAATTCTTCTCGAGGGAGATTGAAACTCCGACAAGAGGAACACGGCTTCCAACACACGTCTCCGACTTACTACCAAGGTTGGTCAAGCCCACGTAGCCACTGGAGTGCCACTGGACCTAGGAACCAACACACCACCTTCCGACCCGAGAAACGCAGCGGAAAAACCAAGCCTCGAGTCTACAGACCCACACCGATCGGACCGGTGAGCACCACCGGCCGACCGGTCCCCGCCGGTGAAGCCGAGCAACTTACACTAAGTGGCTCTACACGGTCGGACCGGTGAGACACACCGGTCGGACCGGTGGCGACTCGAAAGCCCCCAAGGCACCAAACGGGCCAACCGACCACCAAACGGACCCAAACTCGAAACAAGGCAGCAACACGGGACAACAGCGAACTCACCAAGACGTTCACCCGAGCAAAATCCCACAAGGGCTTGCACCGGTCGGACCGGCCAAGAGCACCGGTCGACCGGTGTAGCTCGGCGACTCGGGATGAACAAGACCCGCGGGTCAACTCCCCCAAATCCAAATCTCGATCTCCCGAATCGCTCCACGGACTTGAACAAGACTTTGGGGATATCAAGAACACCTCATGAGGAGTCCATAGCCAAGTTTAATCCCACAAAAAACTCGTCCAAAAAGGAGGAATCGAAGAAATCCCGCCGAGAGCACTTCCAACCCAAGAACTCAAGAAACCCCAAAATCGAGCACCTTTACTCACGGATTTGGGAGGGGAATCACAGCCCAAAGAACCACGAAGGGTTCCCACAAATTTCCCCCATCAAATCCCCAAGAGAAAGGCCCCGAAAACACCCCAAAGAAATCACGAAGAGAGGGCTCCGAAAATCACCACCAAGAACAACCGGGGAAAACACATCCAAACCTTGAGGAACCACGCCGAATCATCTATACATGAAACAAAGGTTCGTACAAGGTCTAGCAAGCCGCCCGATCATCCATCCCTCTCTACAAGATCTCTCCGTGAAGCTCTCTTGCTAGTCCTAGAGAAAACCTAAGGAAAATAGGTGGAAAATAGGAAAACTAATGAGCTAGGGTTCCAAGAGTTGGCTGCCAACCTCTCACCTCTTGGGTTATATAGGCGGCAACCAAATGTCTAAAATGCCCCTCTCTACTAACTAGGGATACAAGCCCCTCAAGGGCGGATTTGGAATTCTTGATGTCTTCACCATCGGACGGATGCCCGGCGACCGCACCCTGCGTAGCCTCGACGCAAGCCATGCGATCCCGACGCGTGTCCTCCGCTTCGAAGATTCCGGACTGCGTCGTCGCACACCGGTCGACCGGTGCTCTTCACCGGCCGACCGGTCCCCACCGGCCGACCGGGTCGGACCCACCGGTCGGACCGGTCCGGTGCCGCCGCACCTCCGTCTTCGGTTCTCCGGTCTTGGCTTTGTGGATCAACCAAGGAACCCGGTGGTTTTCTCGGTGAACCACCGAAACCCCCGCGAACTCGGTGTAGCCTCTGCCAATCTCCACTCATGACTTGGCTCCCACGTAGTCTCGGCTCGACCTTGGTTTTGAGGCTCAACCAAGAAACCGTACACGACTTCATCTTGCTGTTCATGCCACCATGCGGCCCGCACTTGACCCCGCTGGCCACCGGGTCCCTCGAACGAAACCTACTTGTCTTCTCCACACCTGGAGGCCTCACCGGCAACGACCTTTCGCGCTTGTTCTTCACCTGCACCAACACGAGTCAAGCCGCAACCTGCACCTGCAATACTTAGCCAAGAATCAGTCCACACAACGTTGTCAATCACTCATCACACAAGGAAGCGACCATCCACCGGTCCTTGAACCACACATGGTCCTCAATCTCCCCCTTGATGAGTGCATTGACAACACCCACACGAAAGTAACAAGAGAGAAAAGAAAAAGAAAAGAAATGAACAAAAAGAAACTCCAACAAGCGATCGAAAGCCAAACAAAGGCAAAAAGCAAGATCACTTGAAGAAGACAAGTCTCGGACCCCTTAGGCAAGGGCAACGGCTCGACACATCCGAGACAAAGCAAAGCTCAAGCAAAGAGCACAAACCACCGAAACAAAGCTCGAAAACTCTCAAAGAGCTCCCCCCGAACCAATGCACCTCCCCCGGACGAATGCATGCAAGAAACCACATGAAACAGAGACAAAGGCACTTTCGGCTCACCCGGTCGGACGGTCATCACCACCGGTCGACCGGTGCCTAACATGTATACGGGACCAGCACTCACACCGGTCGGACCGGTGCTCTTCACCGGTCAGACCGGTGTACAACAGAGCCCAGAAATGGCTCGAAACCACCTGAAAACCTTCTAAATGCATCCACTAAGCCATTTCAAGCTCAAACTTCTCCCCCTTGTTGGCAATGCATGAATCAAGCCAAAAATGCAAAACTTTCAACCTAGAGCTTCTCAAATAGACAAAATTCAACAAAGAAAGCTACACATGTCCAAATGAGCAAGTTAGGTACTCTACGGCTTCGTATCGATCTCAACTACATGATCACCAAGTTTCACAACCATTGGACGAAGCTAAGATGGATTTTGGCAATTTTGCGAAAAACTTGCCTCTCATGAGCAAAGTCCTAAACATGATCAAAGCATATCAAAATGGCAAAGCCACACAAACTTCATGCTAGGACAGCTATTCTAACCATAAGACCATCACAAACACCCACAAGCACCTCATGTCATGTCAAAGCCACCGAGCCATGTGCCTACTTCTATGTATGAGACTTCTCATTGGTAGGCATCATGCAACGGTTTAGCACCCAAAGCAAATTAAATTCAGCACATATGACATGGGAGCATATTTTCCAAGCATTTTTCATTTCATTTTCAGATTTGTAAATGGTACATGAAATGTCTTTGCGACAAAAAGGAACTTATGCTCCTTCACAAGATAGATCAAGAGGGCTAAACATTCATGATGGCAAATGAGCCTTTGGCCCCATATGATCAATAAACTAGCTATCCAACCACAAATTGAGCATAGCAAGGCCACAAAAAC
This sequence comes from Cenchrus americanus, assembly GCA_947561735.1. Taxonomy (NCBI): domain Eukaryota; kingdom Viridiplantae; phylum Streptophyta; class Magnoliopsida; order Poales; family Poaceae; genus Cenchrus; species Cenchrus americanus. The sequence goes on along the minus strand of OX387241.1, from coordinate 93,811,725 downwards.
ATGTCAAGAGCATGTAAAGGCATTTACACATGAGAGAGCATACATGTGACATTTTTCAAAAGCATAGCTATCAACCATGGATTATTCATCAAGATCATCAAGAGCTAAGCCAAACTAACCGTAGCATACCAAACAAGCTCACAAAGACATATATCTCATTCCATGGTGAACAATGTATACGAGAGAAGCTTTTCCTAACCAATGCATATGATACAAAATGCATGCAATCTAAGATACAAGGATGCCTATACATCATGCTACATATGCCATGCCAAATGCAAGAAATGCATAAAGGAAAGCTATACATATGCTACAAAGGAGCTCCCACACACAAAGCTCACAAACCACCGGCTCCTCGAGGGGAGGCAAAAAGGGCTCGACACCACCGCAAAAGAGCAAAGGAGCACCAAACTCACAAGCTCCCCCTAAACTCATGCATTAAGGCCAAAGAGCGTACAAAGCTCACCTTACACACACGAGATAGAGAAGGAGCAAAACAAACCAAGTGGCTTGACCAAGGCCACACACTCGAAGGTCACAAAAACACTTACCTTTATCATTTCTTCACAACTCACTCATCCTTGTCCACCATCCCCGAAAGTGATGCACCTACATGTCACCACCGGGATATAAAGTCGAAGAACCACCCCCCGATATCAACCAAATGTTCTCCGGACCATCCACCTGCAACTCAAAACAAAGAGCGAGAGCGAGCAAACGACTCAACACTGGGGTTAGTTCCAAATGTGTAAAACCAGTGCCTAGCCATTTGCTCGAAAGTGGGGTTAGAACAAACCAAACCATCTTTCCTACCAAAGCTACCTCCACGAACACCACTACGGTAACCACCATGAGGGAACCAGCCCACTCGCCCGGAGGAGGACCAAAACCACGAAAGAAAGCCCGTGGACCATCTCTCCTATCCTTCTCAAAGCCATGACTCCTCCCATCCCCGTAGTGAGCACGAGGAGGAGAACGCCTAGCAACCGACCTCCAAAGCAAACTTTCCGGACCAACTACCGGAACCACGACCTCCGGAAACAACCCTCGCACCCGTACGAGCACGAAACCCAACCGCCGCTCGTCCGTGCCGCACCGGCTCGACCGGTGCTCCACACCCGTCCGACCGGTGTAGCTCGGGCAAAGAAGCACCTCCAACAGCCTTCCGCTCTCCCCAAGCTCGAACTGACCTCACACTCGCCTTGGCCCTGGGCAACTGCACATGAGGCTCAAGTACACCATCGAAAGGGTGGTACTTGTCCTTGTTAGCCCACTCCTTCGCCATTCTCTCCTCACGCTTCCTCTTGAAGCAAAACGCTCTCTTGTGACCATCCTTTCCACAAAACTCACAATGGAAACGGATCGATCTAGACTTAGGCTTGGGATGAGGCTCTTCACGAGGCTTCTCACTTGGTTTCTCACTAGGCGTTTCGCTCGCCTTCTCACTCGGTTTTTCTCTTGGTTGGTTTGGCTTGGATGCAAACTTGTCTTTGGGTGTGGGTTGTGGTGGAACTGAAACATTCCCAAATTTCCTTTCTCTCTCACCACCGCCCTCACCAACCTTATCCAATCCCAAAGCCCAACCGTCAAAGCGCTTACAAACTAGCAATCATCATACCAAGCTGAGGTTCTTGACTCGACAACCAACTCAGTGCTTCACGCAACTTATCATTCTCATCTTGCAAGCGACCAACACATTTTGCAAGATCCAAATTCTTCATAGCATGCAACTCACATGTAGAGCAAGAAGTAGGAATAGGCACTTTCAAATCAGCCTCAAGCGAAACAATGCGAGAACGGAGCTCAAGAATTTTCTCATGCAAACTAGGGCAAGAAGTGCAAGCACCAAGCAAAGTGGGTCTAGATTGTAGCTCGCCCAACTCAACCCTAAGCACATCTAGTTCCTCACACTTGGAGGCATACTTCTCCCTAAGATCGACCAAGTCGGCCAGGAAAACAGAGCAATCAGCACAATCGTTCTCATCCGAAACAACAGGGCTAGCCTTAAGGGAATCAATCTCAAGCTTGCTATCAAGCACCTGTGTCTCTAGTTCAGCCACTCTAGTCCTAGCATCCTCAAGTGAAGATCTAAGCTCCTTCCTAAGCTTCTTAGCCTCTCTAAGCATGTGATCGCGATTATCAAGCAAGTCAACCAACTCCTCATTCTCCTTGCGCAAAGAGGAGAGCTCATCACATACCTCATCCTCGGAATCCAAGTCCGAGGCGTCCCTCTCGGCTTCTCTTGTCGCTCGAACTACGAGCCATGCCGCGAAGTCGTCCTTGAGGCTTAGGCCCGTCACACAAAGGCCGTTGAGATACTTGCCAAAGTTCTTCTTCTTCCTCCTCTTCTTCTCATCCTCTTCGTCTTCATCACTCGAGCTTGAAGACGTGTCCTCGGAATCGGACTCGATGTCGCTCGATCTCTTCATCTTCTCTCGAGACCGAGCCTTCTTCCCATGTTCATGATCCTTCTTCTTGGACTTCTTCCTCTTGTCCATGAACTTGTGCTTGTCGTGGTTGTTCACCTTCGGACACTCGGCGAAATAGTGTCCAGCCTTGCCACACTTGAAGCATGTCCTCGTGTTCCTCCTCTTGTTCACCCGGTTCTCGTGCAGCCTCTCGAACCGCCTCGTCAGGAGCGCCAGTTCGTCCTCTCCAAGCACGTCGAACTCCTCATCTGGCATAGACATCAAGGAGGACAAAGGGAACATCCTGGTGGATGGATTAGTGTTAGCCTTTCCATTTGAACCACCGATGAGGGCAAGACTATGGGAGTCAGTCGGTCCCTCGAGCTTGGCAGTCATGCCCCTATCCACCTCAGCCGACTTGAGCTTCGAGAACAGCTCGTTCACCGTCAGAGTATCGTACCTCTCCGACTCGACTATGGCCTCGAACTTGCCGCCCCATATCGTACGATCCAAAGAGTGTAAGAGCTTGACCGCTCTATCATGATCATCGTACGGGAGCACGTCCACATTGGCCCTCATGTTGTTCACAACCACCGTGAACCTCGAAACAAGGCATCGATGGACTCACCGGGGAGATGAGTGAAGTTCTCGTACTCTCTCCGTAGGTCGCATACAACCGTGCCCGAACCCGGGCGTTCCCAACATGAGCCTCCTTCAACACCGCCCAAATCCTACAAGCCAAGTGCTCGGTGTGCACCCGATCGAACTCGGCCGACACAAAGCACGAAACAAGTAGTCGACCGCCTTATTGTTGGCGTCGAAGCCGTCCCTCGATCCCGGAGCGAGGAAATCAACCGCTGGACATAGCCTGTGTCCACCGTGACATCCCAAAGGATCTGACCCTTTCCGCGGAGAAAAGCACCCATCCGCTTGCTCCACATCTGGTAGTTCTTGCCATCGAAGTGTGGAGGACCCGAACCCCGTTCCTGGTACGCCATCCTTGGATCTTAGACTGGTTAGAGTCAACAAAGACCCGAACCGGCTCTGATACCACTTGAAGGACCGATACGGCGAACCAGAGAGGGGGGGAGTGAATGGGAGCCGATAAAAATTCTTCTCGAGGGAGATTGAAACTCCGACAAGAGGAACACGGCTTCCAACACACGTCTCCGACTTACTACCAAGGTTGGTCAAGCCCACGTAGCCACCGGAGTGCCACCGGACCTAGGAACCAACACACCACCTTCCGACCCGAGAAACGCAAGCGGAAAAACCAAGCCTCGAGTCTACGAGACCCACACCGATCGACGGGTGAGCACCACCGGTCGACCGGTCCCCCGCCGGTGAAGCCGAGCAACTTACACTAAGTGGCTCTACACCGGTCGACCGGTGAGACACACCGGTCGACCGGTGGCGGACTCGAAAGCCCCCAAGGCACCAAACAGAGCCAACCGACCACCAAACGGACCCAAACTCGAAACGAAGCAAGAACACGGGACAACAACGAACTCACCAAGACGTTCACCCGAGCAAAATCCCACAAGGGCTTGCACCGGTCGACCGGCCAAGAGCACCGTCCGACCGGTGTAGCTCGGCGACTCGGGATGAACAAAGACCCGCGGGTCAACTCCCCCAAATCCAAATCTCGATCTCCCGAATCGCTCCACGGACTTGAACAAGACTTTGGGGATATCAAGAACACCTCATGAGGAGTCCATAGCCAAGTTTAATCCCACAAAAAACTCGTCCAAAAAGGAGGAATCGAAGAAATCCCGCCGAGAGCACTTCCAACCCAAGAACTCAAGAAACCCCAAAATCGAGCACCTTTACTCACGGATTTGGGAGGGGAATCACAGCCCAAAGAACCACGAAGGGTTCCCACAAATTTCCCCCATCAAATCCCCAAGAGAAAGGCCCCGAAAACACCCCAAAGAAATCACGAAGAGAGGGCTCCGAAAATCACCACCAAGAACAACCGGGAAATACACATCCAAACCTTGAGGAACCACGCCGAATCATCTATACATGAAACAAAGGTTCGTACAAGGTCTAGCAAGCCGCCCGATCATCCATCCCTCTCTACAAGATCTCTCCGTGAAGCTCTCTTGCTAGTCCTAGAGAAAACCTAAGGAAAATAGGTGGAAAATAGGAAAACTAATGAGCTAGGGTTCCAAGAGTTGGCCGCCAACCTCTCACCTCTTGGGTTATATAGGCGGCAACCAAATGTCTAAAATGCCCCTCTCTACTAACTAGGGATACAAGCCCCTCAAGGGCGGATTTGGAATTCTTGATGTCTTCACCATCGGACGGATGCCCGCCGACCGCACCTCGCGTAGCCTCGACGCAAGCCATGCGATCCCGACGCGTGTCCTCCGCTTCGAAGATTCCGACCGCGTCGTCGCACACCGGCCGACCGGTGCTCTTCACCGGCCGACCGGTCCCCACGGCCGGACCGGCCGACCCACCGGTCGGGCCGGTCCCGTGCTCGCTGCACCTCCGTCTTCGGTTCTCCGGTCTTGGCTTTGTGGATCAACCAAGGAACCCGGTGGTTTTTACGGTGAACCACCGGAAACCCCGCGAACTCGGTGTAGCCTCCGCCAATCTCCACTCATGACTTGGCTCCCACGTAGTCCCGGCTCGACCTTGGTTTTGAGGCTCAACCAAGAAACCGTACACGACTTCATCTTCTCGTTCATGCCACCATGCGGCCCGCACTTGACCCCCGCCGGCCACCGGTCCCTCGAACGAAGCCTACTTGTCTTCTCCACACACGGAGGCCTCACCGCAACGACCTTTCGCGCTTGTTCTTCACCCGCACCAACACGAGTCAAGCCGCAACCCGCACCTCGCAATACTTAGCCAAGAATCGGTCCACACAACGTTGTCAATCACTCATCACACAAGGAAGCGACCATCCACCGGCCCTTGAACCACACATGGTCCTCGAGAGGTGCTTGGTTGGTGGCATGGCGCGGTATGAGTGCTTTCGGTGTCGCTCTATTTCAAGCGTGACTCGGGCGATCCTCTTATGCGCGTGCCTTCTTTAGGGGGTCGACATCGTCTCGAGTTGGGGGTCATGCCGCTCGAGGGTCCTACGTGGCATGGGTGCTCGCGGCCGCTCGCTCTACACCGAGCAGGTCCCGGCGACCTTCTCACGCGCGATATCCCATCGAGGGTCGCCTTGTTTCGAGTTGGGGGTCATGCCGCTCGAGGGTCCTACGTGGCATGGGTGCCCGCGGGCCGCTCGCTCTACACCGAGCGGGTCCCGGCGACCTTCTCACGCCGATATCCCATCGAGGGTCACCCCCGTCTCGAGCCGAGGATTCGCCTCGCTCGAGGGCTCTCCTTGCTTGGCAAGGGGCCCGAGCATTTAATTGCCTTGCGGGCGTGGTCGCGGGTTTTGCAGCGGCCGGCGCGCTTTTTAGGCGGCGCGGCTCCGCGCGCGCGCGTAGTGGGCGGCGGCCGCCGGTGGATGTGACGGTTTCACCTCGGTTGCTGCCGGTCTCGCCGTAATGATGACCCGCCGCAAGGTGTTAGAGCTGCCGCGGTCGTGGTGGGGCCCGCTTGCCGACGCGACGGAAAGATTCCTGCCCGAAGTTAAATGCCGGCGGGGCGTCCGCTCCGAGAACTCGCCCGTTGCCTATAAAACTGCGGGAAGGAGTAGGCGGCGGTTTTTTACCTTGGCTCCTCACCGTTTTAGTCCTCCGCCTCTTCGCCTTCGTCTCACCCTTGCGCGTCGCGCGGGCTCGCTTGCTTAGATCTTTCTCCTCGTTTCCTCGTCCTCCACCTTCGTACTCGTTCGTCCTCCCTCATGGCGCCGCCTCGCCCTCCGATCGGGGTCCCGGAGCCGTACGCACGGGAGAAGTCGACCGTGACCCGGCTCGCCCGGGCGACCCGGTCGCCGCCGGCCGCTCTCGCCAACGAAGAAGGGCGCCCGGCGGAGTGGATCGTGCCGCCGCGTCGCACCACGAGCCCAATCCGCCGGGAGGGTTACGTGGTGAGCTTTCTCCGCTACCACGAGCGCGGCTTCAACGCGCCCGCGAGCACGTTCATGCGGGCGTTGTGCTACCACTACGGGGTGGAGCCGCACAACTTCGCCCCCAACGCTATCTCGCGAGCGGCCACATTCGTGGGCGTCCGCGAAGGGTACCCGGGGATCCCGGGTCAATTGGGAGCTGCGGGTACACCTCTTCCGCGGGGAGCCGATCACGCAGCCCCACGTCGGAGCCGAGGACCCGCCGCGCGGTGCGCGCCGGCGGGATGTCGCTTGCCCCGCGAGGGCAGCTCAAGAACTTCTACATCCCCCGCACCATGACGACGAACAACGCCGGGCCGGGAGCGGGGATGGTTTTATCCGCGCAACGCCGAGCCCGGCCTCCCTCCCTACACCGGCGGGTGTTCAAGGAGAGGCCGGACCGCTCGGGGCTACGGGTTGCCTACGGCCAACCACCGGCGCGCGCCAGAGTCCGTCCCCTCGCCGCCTGCGGCCGGGGCGAGGGAAGGGCTCAACGCGATGGGCGTCCTCGCCTTCCTTCATCACCGGCGAATCGTGCCGTTGATGGAGAGGCCGCTCGCATCTTCGAGATGACGGAGGCGGCCAACCCCGTCGACCCGGCGAGGTCGCGGATGCTCCCGACGCCGCCGGAGCGGCCGTACGCGCTCACCCGGGCGCGGAGCGCCGTCGACACCCGACGCGGCGCTCGCGGGTCGGACCCCGTGGGATATCGAGATGCTTCCCACCGGCCCGTTGGTGAGTGTGGTTTTCTACTCTGTTTTGGTCCTCGTTCTCGTTTATGTTTCTTGACGCGCCATTGTCACTCTTGCGCGCGAGTTGGTGCGTTCCGCATCGCCAAGTCCGTTCCACCCACCCCCGACTCCCCGTGCGCTCGGCGGGCGGCGCGGCCGGGAGCAGCGGGAGCGGGCGCGCGCGCGCGAGGGAGCACGCAAGGCGGCGCCGGCGCGCGTCGCGACGCACGGTCCGCCGAGTACCGGCGGCGGGAGGAGCCGGGGCTCTCCTCCCCCCGACATCGAGGAGCCCTCGTCCTCGGATCGGGACGAAGAGGAAGAGTCCGAGGGGGAGGGCCCCTCGCACGGGTGGCGCCCGCGCCCCCGTCGCCGGATCTCGCGCCGGCGTCGGGGCGGCTTCGTCCGGGGCGGGCGCGTCGGCGTCCGCCGCCCGGGCGGTCGTCGTCGCCGGGGCGGCACGCGCGCGCGGAGGCCGGCGCGCGCCGCGCGAGGCGCGCGCGGCGGACGTGTCCGCGCGCGCGCGTCGAGCGTGCCCGCACGCGGCGGGAGTGCGTCCGCACGAGCGGGCGTCGTCGTCGAGGGGCGCGTCGGGGAGGCGTGCCCGCGCGCGCGGACAAGCGTGCCCCCGCGCACCGTGGCGCCGTTCGGGGGTGCGGCGTCGGGTGCGCCCGCGCACGGGGCGGGCGTGCCCGCGCGTGCGCGCGGCGCCATCGGGAGGCGCCGCGTCGGGCGCGACCGCTACGCCGGCCCCCGTCCGAGGCCTCGAGGAAAAGGAAGCGGGCCTTTTCCTCCGCGAGGTACGTAGCCTTGCCTTCCTCCGTGTGGCTTTGGTGTGCTTGGTGGTTAGATGTTCTAACTCTCCGTTCGTGATTGCGCGAGGGCGGTGCCGACCGTTCCTCCTCTTGCACCGGCCAAGGTGCCGAGGACCCGGACGCGCCGATCCCCACGCCGGCGGCGCTCGTCGAGGGGGTCGCGCCGAGGGAACGAGCGCGGCGGCGGGCACGAGCTCGCAAGGCCCGGCCGAGGCCTCGGGGGCCCGGCCGGCGGATCAACCCGCCGCGGCGCAGCCGCAGGTTGCCGGGGGCGGCCGGCGCCGGCCGCCACGGAGGCGCAGGCCGCGGCGGTGGCTACGGTGGAGGTGCCGCCGCGGTGGCGGCCACTACGGAGGAGGCGGAGCGGGCGCGACTGCGGGAGCGCCCGCGGATGTGGCGGCGCGGACGGTGGTGGCGGCCACGGCGCCACCGACGGCGCCCGTGGTCGCGGAGGCGCGGTGGAGGCGCCGGCGGAGGGCGCGCGCGGGTGGCTCCGCCCGCCGGCGGTCCCCGGGCGGAGGTGGTGGAGCTCTCGGATGACTCCCCGCCGCCCGGGTGGAACCGGTGGGCCGACCGGCCCGCGAACTCCCCCCGAGCCCCGGGGAGGGGGCCCTCGTGAAGCGGCACGAGGGTCGCATGACGGCGGGGGGCCGAGGGCACGATGCCGAGGCCTCGTCCTCCCGCGCCGGCCGCCCCCGCCCGAGTGGGGGGGGCCGTGGAGGATCCCCCGGCGTTTGGCCGACGCTCGGGGGAGCAGAGCTCCGGGGCGAGCTCCGGGCCATGGCGCCACGCTCAACCGCGCGTTGAACGAAGCGCCGCGGGTCCACAGCCGGCCCGGCCCGGACCGTCTTCCGGGTGAGCCACGGTTGCTCGTTTCCCTTCCTTTTTTCGTTTTCGCGTGCGCACTCAAACTTTGGCGCTTACGGGATTCGATGTGTGTTATGCCGGGAGCTCGAGCGCCGCGCTCGCGAAAAGTATAGCGCGTTCGACCGGGTGAACGCCGAGGCCCGCCGGCTCCGGAGCGATGCGGCCGCTTACGACGCGCTTGCGGAGCATGCCCTCGGGACGCGGGACGGACCGGGCCGGTGTGCCGGCGATGGCGTGGTGCGACGTGCTTCCCGAGAGTTCGGGCGGGGACGCGGCGCGTGACCCGAGCCTCGGGCGGATCCGCGCAGCCCTCGTCGATCGTGACGAGGCGCCGTGGAACGCGCGCGAGGACCCGGACAAGACGCGAACGCTGGCCGCCACCTGGGAGGCGGAGGTGGCCACCGCTCGCGCCGAGACCCGGAGCTCCGCACGTCGCCCGAGGGGGCCCGGGCGCGGCGCCGTCGGGGGCCGAGGAGAGCGGGCGCGCGGGCGGAGGAGCGCGCGCCAAGGAGGCCGATGACCCGAAGGCCGCCCTCGACGTGAAGGCCGCGCTCTCGTCGCCGCCGAGGGGCGGCTCCGGCGAGAGCGCATCGCCCGCCGGGGGCCGAGGGGCGGCTTCGGCGAGAGCGAGCCGCCCTTGGTGACGCCGGACCGACGCGCCGGGAGCGGGAACGCGTCGCGCGCGAGACGGCGGAGAGGTCGCCGGAGGAGCGGAACGCCGCATTCTCCGAGGTTGAGGATGAGGCGCCGGCGCTCGCACGCAATGCCGCCCAAGAGATGGCCCTCGTCGAGCAAGGCGAGACCGTCCGGAGCCTCGAGGCGGCGCTTGAGTCCGCGCGCCGCGACCTTGATCTGGGGAGGAGGCAAATCGAAGGTAAGCTATTGTCTGACCCTGCTCGTTAGCTCTTGCTTTAGAGGGTTCGTTTCCCCTTTTCTGATTTCTTGTCGTCTTGTCGCTTCCAGGCTTGCGCACTGCCCTGGGTCACGCCGCCGGGCGGCCGAGGCCCTGCAAGCCTCCTACAACTCCTCCGAGCGAGAGCCGCAGAGCCGCGGGACGCGGCCCTCGAGACCTGTCACGTCGTCGAGGAAGGCGATGTCCAGGCCGGCAGCTCGCTGGCCAGCCGCCTACGCGCTCTCGGTGGCCACGTCACGGGGCGGGTGCGTCGGGCATTGCACCCGGGCGTGCGAAGGCCCTCGGAGTGGTGCGATCCCACTACGAGGTCAACCTCGAGGCGGTAGCGGAAGGCTACATCGTGCCCGAGGGCGTCGAGGACGAGGTGGCTATGGAGCGTGCGGACGCGCTTGCTGCTGACGCCGCCGAGTCGCTCGCCGAGGCCTTCGAAGAATTCCTCTTCCCGACGCCGCCGACGGCCGCGCTCCGCCCCGCCCGAAAGCACCACGGGCGCTAGGCCCGTTTTTTGTTTATGTGTATCAGAATTCTGGCCTCGTGGCCTCTTGTAAACAAATAAGTAGTTTCGTGAACATGGTCAGTTTGTAAATGAAATCACTTGCTTATTGCGCTTTTTGCTTCTTCTTCTTCCCCGAGTAGATTCTAGTTAGGGGGGAGTCCGCCTTTCGCAGGGGCCCGCTGGGTTGGAGGCGAGAGAGACGGGCCATAGCCGCGCGGCGTAGGGGCCGTCTGCGGCTCGCGCGCTCCTTCCGCCGTGCCGCCTACGCCCGTTCGAATCATGGCTCGAGGTTGAAGTGGGGAACAAACTTAGCGCGTGTTATTACGTTTTTTGCACGAAAAAATGGGACCATTTGGGGGGGGTGCCCCCCCCGCAAGTAGCCCCCGAGGGTAACTTGGGTTTCGGGGGGAAAGCCGAGTTGCCCTTTTATTATACTTGGAGTATTTACATAGGTGACACCAACTCGGGGCGTTGGCCGTGTGTTTGTACAACGAAAATACTTGGAAATCCTAGCTAAGGGTAGAAGCGACGTAGGCTGTTGGATGTTCCAAGCGTTGGTGAGTTCTTCGCCGTCCTCGTTGGCAAGCTTGTACGTGCTCGGTTTGAGCACCTTCACCACGACGTAGGGTCCCTCCCATGGGGGCGATAGCTTGTGGCGCCCTCGGTTGTCTTGGCGTAGCCTTAGGACCAAATCCCCCTCGCCGAAATCCCTCCGACGTATCTTGCGCGCTTTGTAGCGCCGTAGGACCGTTGATATCTTGCGGAGTGCATCAACGCCACGAGGCGTACTTCATCCGGCTGGTCCGGGCGAGTCCCTCGCGGGCTCGCCGGTTAGCATCCTCGTTGTAATCTCGAACCTTGGGCGACCCGTATTCCGCATCCGTGGGGAGGACGGCCTCCGCGCCATGGACTAGGAAGAACGGGGTGAACCCGTGGCTGCGCTGGGGTGGTCCTTAGGCTCCACACGACCGCCGGGTAGTTCTTGGAGCCATTTCCGCCGCATTTGTTGAGCTGGTCGAAAATTCCTGGGTTTGAGGCCTTGTAGGATCATGCCGTTGGCACGTTCTACTTGGCCGTTGGTCTGTGGGTGTGCCACAGCTGCCCAATCCACGCGGATGTGGAACTTGTCGCAGAACTCCAAGAATTTCCGGCCCGTGAACTGGGACCCGTTGTCTGTGATGATGGAGTTTGGCACTCCGAAGCGGTAGACGATGTCGGTGAAGAACGAATCGCTTGCTCGGCCCTCAAATTCGTAATGGGGCGCACCTCCACCCACTTGGAGAACTTGTCAATTGCAACCAGCAGGTGGGTGAAGCCCCCGGGCGCCTTCCGCAGGGGCCCGACGATGTCCAACCCCCACACGGCGAACGGCCATGTGACGGGGATTGTCCGCGAGTGTGAGCTGGCAAGTTGGTCTTGCGGGCGTAGAACTGGCACCCTTCGCAAGTGCGCACGATTTCGTTGGCGTCCGCGACCGCGGTAGGCCAATAGAAGCCTTGGCGGAACGCGTTGCCGACGAGGGTGCGCGGCGCGGCGTGGTGGCCACAGATCCCCGCGTGGATGTCCCGTAGGAGCTCGCGCCCCTCGGGAATGGGTATGCATCGCTGGAGGATGCCCGACGCGCGCGCGCTTGTACAGCTCACCGTCGACGAAGGTGAATGACTTGGCCATCCTGGCGACACGCCTGGCTGTGGCCCGGTCTGCGGGGAGCTCCCCTCGAGCAATCCAGGCGATGTACTTCTCCCGCCAGTCCGCCTGGACGGGAGCCGGCTCGATGTCCATTGCGACAGCCTCGTGGGAGCCGTACCCCTCGAGAAGGGAGAGTACGTACGCCTCGTTCGAGGGGTCCTCTTCCATGGGGTCCGCACCCGCTGGATTCGAGGGAGCCCCCGAGGGTCCGTCGTCGCTCGAGGGGTAAGGCTCGAAGGTTACCGAGGGCTGCGCGCGACGTCGCGCGCGCGAAAACGTTCGGGGGAACGGTGATCCGCCCGGACGCTATCTTTGCCAGCTCGTCTGCTTCTTCGTTGTACCGGCGGGGTACATGATTAAGCTCGATGCCGTAAAATTTGTCCTCGAGGGCCCGCACGGCTTTACAGTAGGCCTCCATCTTGTCGTCGTGGCAGCTCGCGTTCTTCATGACTTGGTCGATCACGAGCTGCGAATCCCCTCGCACGTCGAGGCGCTTGATGCCCAACTCGATGGCGATCTTGAGGCCGCGCAGAGGAGGGCCTCGTATTCCGCCATATTGTTGGATGCGGGGAAATGGAGACGCACCGCGTAGCGCATGTGCTCCCCGAGGGGTGACACGAAGAGAAAGCGTGCCCGCGCCCGCTCCCTGTCTTCATCACCGAGTCGTCGAAGAACGCAGTCCGGCCACTCGCTTGGATCTGAGGGGGCGGCAGCTGCGTGTCCGTCCACTCCGCGACGAAATCGGCAAGGATTTGTGATTTGATGGCCTTGCGCGGGGCGTAGGCGAGCGTTTCGCCCATCAACTCCACGGACCACTTGGCAATTCGCTCGCCGCGCCGGGGGTTGCGAATGATCTCTCCTAACGGGAAGGAAGAGACCACTGTAACTGGGTGGGCCTCGAAGTAGTGGCGGAGCTTGCGCCGCGCGAGGACTACTGCATACAACAGCCTTCTCGGACCCGGGGGGTAGCGCGTCTTCGTGTCCGATAGGACTTCGCCGATGTAGTAGACCGGCCCTCGCACGGGCGGGGGCATGCCCTTCCTCCGTGCGCTCCACGACGATCACGGCGCGCTGACCACCTGGGTGGTTGCGGCCACGTAGAGTTGGAGGGGTTCGCCGTCTCGTGGCGGCGTAAGGATTGGGGCGTGCGTCAGAGATGCCTTCAGCTTGTCGAGCGCTTCCTGGGCCTCGGCGGTCCAAGAGAAGCGCTCGTGCTTCTTGAGCAGCCCGGTAGAGGGGCAGGCCCTTCTCACCGAGCCTCGAGACGAAGCGGCTTAAGGCGGCGAGGCACCCCAACACTTTCTGCACTCCTTTGAGGTCCCGAATTGGACCCATTCGCTCGAGGGCCGCGACCTTTTCGGGGTTGGCCTCGATTCCCCGCTGGGAGACAATGTACCCTAGGAGCATGCCCCGCGGCACTCCAAAGACACATTTCTCAGGGTTGAGCTTGACCCCGTTGGCCCGCAGGCAGCTGAACGCGATGCCAAGATCGCCCACCAGGTCGTCCGCCTTCCTGGTTTTGACGACGATGTCGTCTACGTAGGCCTCGACCGTCCGCCCGATATGGTCCCCAAAAACGTGCTGCATGCAGCGCTGATATGTTGCGCCCGCGTTTCTGAGGCCAAAAGGCATCGTGACGTAACAGAACGTCCCGAACGGTGTGATGAACGAAGTCGCGAGCTGGTCGGACTCCTTCATTTTTATTTGATGATATCCCGAATAGGCATCAAGGAAACAGAGTAGTTCACACCTGGCAGTGGAATCAATGATCTGATCTATGCGCGGCAAAGGAAAAGGAACTTTTGGACATGCTTTATTGAGACTGGTGTAGTCGATACACATCCTCCACTTCCCATTTTTCTTTTTTACAAGCACAGGATTGGCTAACCACGTAGGGTGGAACACTTCCTTGATGAATCCGGCCTCGAGGAGCTTCCGCAGCTCCACTCCGATCGCCCGTCGCCGTTCCTCGTCGAAACGGCGTAGCCGCTGCTGAACAGCGCGAGCGTTAGGCAGGATATCAAGGGAGTGCTCGGCGACCTCCCTCGGGATGCCTGGCATGTCCGAGGGGCTCCACGCGAAAATGTCGGCGTTGGCGCGGAGGAAGTCGACGAGCACTGCTTCCTATTTAGGATCGAGGGTCGTGCTGACCCTCAATGCTTTGCCCTCGGGGGCCGATGGGTCGAGAGGGACCCCTTTGGTTTGCTCGGCGGCCTCGAACGTGCCGACGTGCTTGGTGGCGGAGGCCGAGGTCGTCGTTGACCATCTTCTCCAGCGTGTTTACCAGCGCTTCATCCGGCGCTAGCGCCTCTCGCATGTTCCACGCACTCGACATCGCGATCGAATGCATGCTCGATCGATGACCCGACGGTGATGACGCCGTTTGGACCGGCATCTTCATCTTCGGGTACGTGTAGTTGGGGACTCGCCATGAACTTGGCATAGCATGGTCGCCGAGGATGGCGTGGTAGGCCCCTTTGAATCCCACCACTTCGAATGTGAGGGTTTCCTTGCGGGAAATTCTTGGGGGTCCCAAACCGGACGGGCGGATCGATCCGCCCGAGGGGTTGAATCGCTTTTCGGGCGCGATGCCGTGAAACGGCTTCGTGGCCGGGCCGCACGGGTCCGACCCAATCCCCATCGGGCGCAACGTATGCGCGAAAAGGATATTGAGGCTACCGCTCCGTCCATAAGGACCTTCGAAAACCGGGCGTTCCCAATGATGGGATCGACCACCGGGGGTCTTGGCCGGGTTCGGGATGCGATTTGGGTGATCGTCCCGGCTAAAGGTGATGGCATCCTTCGACCGGTTGAGAAAGGCCGGAGGTGCCCTCTCGCGGCGAGGACTTCGTGCCGCTCCTTCTTGCGCCGCCGGTTGACATGTCAACGGTAGGTCCCCCCGAAGATGAGGAACACATTTTCGACGGGCGGGGAAACCACCCGCGTCGCCATCGCCCCCATCCTTCTTGGCCTCTCGCCTCCTTCGCGGCGGCACGGCCGTAGAATTTCTTGAGCATGTCGCACTTCGCTCAAGAGTATGATTCACGGGGGTCTTGTGGTAGGGGCATGGCTTCTTCATCATGTCGTCGAACACCCCCGGGCCTCGAGGAGCCGGTCGAGGGCCCCCCGCCGGCGGGTCAACGGCGAGGGCCTCGGCGTTGCCGCCGTTGCGCCCCTCGCTCGCGCGCCTCGCGGCGCGGCTTCTTCCCCCTTCTTGCCCCCGCTTGTCGTTGCGGCGCGGCTCCTTGGACCCGCCGCCCTCCGCGGGCGTGTCCTCGGAGCGCTTGCCCTTCTTGCCATCGAAAATTGCCCCCACGGCCTCCTCTCCGAGGCGAAGCGGGTGGCAATGTCGAACGGCTCGTTCGAGTCCGTGG
The DNA here is from genome assembly GCA_947561735.1 of Cenchrus americanus. Lineage (NCBI taxonomy): Eukaryota > Viridiplantae > Streptophyta > Magnoliopsida > Poales > Poaceae > Cenchrus > Cenchrus americanus. The sequence goes on along the minus strand of OX387241.1, from coordinate 93,796,420 downwards.
GCGGGCGCGTCCCGGCTCGCGCACAAGGTCCCGCACGTGGTGCCCTCGAGGAACGCGTGCACGATCTCGGATTGTGCCACGGCGGGGAGCTCGTGCGGCGCTTGGAGAAGCGCCGTATGAAGTCCCGCGGCGAGTCGCCCGGCTTCGCGTGCGGGGAGCGCGCATCCCGGAGTTCCCGGGGCGCACGTATGTGCCCTGGAAGTTGCCCACGAAAGTGTGGACTAGATCGTCCCAGTTGTGGATCTGGCTGGCGGGCAAGTGCTCGAGCCATGTTCGGGCCGCGTCGCCCAGATGCAGGGGCAAGTTGCGGATGATCACTTCGTCGTTGGTGGCCCCGCCCGCCCAACGAGCCGGGCGGTAATCGTTGAGCCAAACACGAGGGTCCGTCTCCCCGTTGTATTTGATGATCGTCGAGGGCTGACGGAAGCGCTGGGGGAACGCCGCCGTGCGGATCTCCCCGCCGAACACGCGGGTGCCGGGGGCCCGGCGTTGGGGAGCGATCCTCACCGCCGTCGTAGCGTCCACCCCTTCGAGGGTGGTAGCCCCCCGGCCGCTCGCGCGTCCGCCTTGCCGGTGCGCCCGGCGTTGATGACGTTGCGGGCGTCACCATCCGGGGCGCCCGCGTGTGTCGAGGAGGCGTTCCTTGGCCGGCGTGCGTCCCTCGGTCGGCGGGTCGACCCGCATGCACCGAGGGTTCGCCCCCCGGTGCCGGATCATCACCCCCGCGCGTCCCCCCCCGTTGGCGGATGCGTGAGGCCGAGCTTTCGGCTTGCCGGACGGCCGCTTGCTCAAGGAGGGTCCGCACTTCGCGGTGCATGTCTCGAGCCTCGGGGGTCGAGGGTGCGGCATGGCGCGCGGCGGTGTGGCGGCGGCGATGAGCTTTGGCTCGCCCGCGGCGGAGTATCCGCGTTGTCGACGTTGGGGATGGGGTTGAGGCGGTCTCGGACTGTCGGCCCGGCTCCCGCGCGCGTTCGCCGCGCGCGAGGCCTCTCCCCGCCATCGAGGCGCGGAGCGGCCCGCACGGCCCGTACTCCTCTGCGCGGCTTGGCCTCGAGCTCGCGAGCTTGGGCCACCGCGCGTCGACGTCGGCCCCGGGGCGGGAGCGCTTGGCCCCGCGGCCGGGCGCGTGGCGATCCGGGGGCGGCGTGACCTCCCCATCTCCGGCGCCCGCCGCACCGGCGGCGTTGGCCGGGTCGTTGGTGATGACGGCGCGGCATTCCCGCGTGGGGTCGTAGCTCCCGTCGTCGGAGTCGTCGGAGCGGCCCGAACCGTAGTCCGTGGCGTCGAGGAAACGCTCGAACGCGACCGGGTCCCGGCACACCGGAGAAGTCCCACTCCGCGTACCCATGGCGGGCGGCGGGTGGCATCGTGTCGACGGAGCCCGGGGACGACTCGTCCGCCGCCGAAGTGTCGGGGTTCCCGGCGACGAAGACGTGACGACCGTGCGGAACCCCGCGCATTGTAGTGTTGACGTTGGCGTTGTAGGCCGTAGTTGCGCCACGCAGCCCCGATGGGGACGCGTGGTCCGAGACCGCACGCGGTCCCGCCGGGGCGGTGGCGGTCGTCGTGACGGTGGACGCACCGCGTTGGGCGGCGGTGCGCTCGGCTGCCGCCGCTCGGACCGCGCCCGACGCGAGCGCGGCCCGCAGCGACGACGGCGTCGCGGTGTCGACGGGTCCCGCGGCATCCGTGCTGCGGTGCTCGCGCCGGTGTCGTGCGTGCGGCGGTGACCGAGCGGACACGGCCTCCCGCTGCGCGCGTAGCTCCTCACGGTTGGTGAGGCGCATGAGATAGCCATTCCCCGTGGCCTGGAAGTTCAAGTCCCCGAAGCGGATCTCGAACCCGGCGGGAAGGGGGTCTGAGCTACCCATGTTGTAGCGGGTGCTACGGTACTCAGTGCGAATCACCATGGAGGGAGTCGGCGAAATGACCTTAGGCGCTCGTTTGCCCCACGGTGGGCGCCAAGCGTCGGTGCGGAATATGGTCCCGACACTAACCGGTAGATAACGCCTAGGTCTATCCCTCGATGGTCGATGCTAAGCAACAAATGACACAAGGATTTATCCCGGTTCCCGCCGAGGGGGCCGTACGTCCAGCAGGTGGTGTGCTCGTGGCACTATATTGCTCGGCACCGGGGGTGCTTGTAGTGGGGCAAATACAAGCAAGGCGGGAGAGGAAGCGTGGCTCCCAAGTCCCCGGTGAGTAGGCGAAGATATTGTGGGAGAATAAGAGAGTGAGTGCACGAGGCGCTGTGTTCTTCCGGGTTCGTCCGAACTCGTCCTCCTCCGCCTCCTCCGCGGCTGGGGGCTCGCCTCCCCTTTTATAGGCCAAGGGGGCGGCGAGTTACATGCACGCCGCGCTGCCTAGCTACGTGAGGGAGCACGTCGCGCTATGGTGTAGAGTGGGCGGCCGTCCGGTCGATCTTCGCTGCGATCCGGCCATGATGGCCTACCTTGTACCCGAACGGTGGCGGTTCGAGGGGTAGGAGGCGGCGGATGGCGATGGCGCCCCCGATAGGCTTCGAGGGAGATGTCGATGATGGCCGGTACGGGGTACGGGAGCGGGCGAACGGCGTTCCTTCCCAATGAGCTCGCGGTGGTGGAGTGGTTGCCGCGGTGTTCGGGCGTGCGCTGCGGAGTCGGGCGTGCGCTCGCGCGCGTGGGTACGGCGGCCGCGCCGTTACGGTGGCCGGGATGGCCGCCCACCGGCCTAGCGCCCTTCACCCAACCTGCGGGGTCACGGGAAAGTGGGATCGAGGGTGGCGCCCCGGCCCCCTTTCGAGGGTCGGGCGCGTTAGTCGTACGGTAGCGTGCGCGCGGTGTTATGGGACCGACACCGGCCGTGCCGCACGGTCCACCCCACGGTGGCGGGGATGGGCTCCTCCTCGGGGAGTTGGTGCGGCGGCACCGGGCGTGAGCCCCGGCGCATGATGGCGCCGCCCCGCGGCGTCGGGCGTTAAATGCCCAAGTACGGGGCCGGCGCACGCGTGCGGGGCGCCCGTGAGCGTGGCGGGCCCCGGCCGAGGGTGGAGCGAACCCTCGAGCGAGGCGAGGCCTGCTCGAGGGGGAGCGGGCCCTCGAGCGGGCGGGACCGCTCGAGGGAAGGGGGTCGCCCCTCGAACGGGGGCGGAACTTCGTTCGAGGAGGGGGTTGCCTCTCGAGCGGGGCGGAGCCCGTTCGAGGAGGAGCGTACCCTCGGGCGCGGCGGGGCTCGCTCGAGGGGTCTCGCGGTCGGGCTATCTTGGCGGGGCCTCACGAAGTCCCCGCTTGCGTGGGCCACGTCCCGCATGGTTAGTTCCCTGCATGGTTAGGCCCGGTTCATTTGATGCGAGGAATTTAAGTGAGGGTTCCCCCATCGTTTGAGGGGACCCCTAGGGCGGTCCCCGACGGCCGGGGGAGCCGTTGCTCGCACGGCGCGGGTGTTTGGCGAGATGTCAAGGGAGTGCTCGGCGACTTCCCTCGGGATGCCTGGCATGTTCGAGGGGCTCCACGCGAAGATGTCGGCGTTGGCGCGGAGGAAGTCGACGAGCACCACTTCCTATTTGGGGTCGAGGGTGGAGCTGACCCTCAACGCCTTGCCCTCGGGGGCTGAAGGGTCGAGGGGGACCCCCTTGGTCTGCTCCGCGGCCTCGAAGGTGCCGGCGTGCTTGGCAGCGGAGTCGAGGTCTTCGTTGACCATCTTCTCCAGCGTGTTCACCAGCGCTTCATCCAGCGCTAGTGCCTCTGCGCTTTCTACGCACTCGACATCACAGTCGAATGCGTGCTCGATCGACGAGCCGACGATGATGATGCCGTTTGGCCCAGGCATCTTCATCTTCAGGTAGGTATAATTGGGGACCGCCATGAATTTGGCGTAACAGGGTCGCCCAAGTATAGCGTGGTAGGCCCCCTTGAATCCCACCACCTCGAAGGTGAGGGTCTCCTTGCGGAAATTCTTTGGGGTGCCAAACCAAACCGGGCGAGTCAATCGCCCGAGGGGCCGGACACACGCTTGCCGGCGCAATGCCATGGAATGGCTTCGTGCTCGGGCCGCGCAGTCGGTCCAACCCGATCCCCATCAGGCGCAACGTATGCGCGTAGAGGATGTTGAGGCTGCTGCCTCCGTCCATGAGGACCTTCGAGAATCGGGCGTTCCCGATGATGGGGTCGACCACCAGCGGGTACTGGCCCGGGTTGGGGACGCGGTTTGGGTGGTCTTCCCGGCTGAATGTGATGGCGTCCTCCGACCAATTGAGGAAGGACGGAGGTGCCCTCTCCGCGGCGAGGACCTCGTGCCGCTCCTTCTTGCGCTGGCGTGTCGACATGTCGACTGTTGGCCCCCCAAAGATGAGGAACACATTTTTGACGGCGGGGAAGCCGCCTGCGTCGCCATCGCCTCCGTCTTTCTTGGCCTCTGCCTCCTTCGCGGCGGCACGGCCATAGAACTTCTTGAGCATATCGCACTGCTCAAGGGTGTGGTTCACTGGGGTCTTGTGGTAAGGACATGGCTTTTTCAGCATGTCGTCGAACACCCCCGGGCCTCGAGGGGCCGGTCGAGGGCCCCGTCGAGCCGGGTCAACAGCAAGGGCCTCAGCGTTGCCGCCGTCGCGCCCCTGCTCGCGCGCCTCGCGGCGTGGCTTCTTCCCCTTCTTGCCCCGCTTGTCGTTGCGGTGGGGCTCCTTGGACTTGCTGCCCTCCGCGGGCGCGTCCTCTGAGCGCTTGCCCTTCTTGCCGTCGAAGATTGCCCCCACGGCCTCTTCTTCGGAGGCGAAGCTGGTGGCGATGTCGAACAGCTCGTTGGAGTCCGCGGGCGGGCTGCGTCCCAGCTCCCGCACGAGGTCCCGGCACGTGGTGCCCTCGAGGAAGGCGTGCACGATCTCGGACTGCGCCATGCTGGGGAGCTCCGTGCAGCGCTTGGAGAAGTGCCGTATGAAGTCCTGCAGCGACTCGCCAGGCTTCTGCGTGCAGGAGCGCAGGTCCCATGAATTTCCAGGGCGCACGTATGTGCCCTGGAAGTTGCCCACGAACGTGCGGACTAGATCGTCCCGGTTGTGGATGCGGGGCGGCGGGCAAGTGCTCGAGCCATGTCCGGGCTGCGTTGCCAAGATGCAGGGGCAAGTTGCGGATGATGACCTCGTCGGCGGTGGCCCCCGCCCGACCGGCAAGCCAAGCGGTAGTCGTTGAGCCACACACGGGGGTCCGTCTCCCCGTTGTACTTGACGATGGTCGAGGGTTGGCGGAAGCGTTGGGGGAACGCCGCCGCGCGGATCTCCGGCCGAACACACGGGTGCCACGGGGGCTCCGGCGTCGGGGAGCGGTCTTCGCCGCTGTCGTAGCGTCCACCCCGTCGAGGGAGGTAGCCCCTTGCGCTCGTGCGTCCGCCCCGCCGGTGCGCCTGGCGTTGATGACGTTGCGGGCGTCGCCATCCAGCGCCCTGCGTGCGTCAAGGAGCCGCTCCTTGGCCGGCGTGCGTCCTTGGTCGGCGGGCCGCCCCGCTGGTCCCCCTGCGTGCACCGAGGGTTCCCCTCCCGGCGCAGCTTCGTCGTCCCGCGTATCCCCCTATTGGCGGATGCGTGAGGCTGAGCTCTCAGCCTGCTGGACGGCCGCTTGCTCGATGAGAGTTTGCACCTCGCGGTGCATGTCTCGAGCCTCGGGGGTCGAGGGTGCCGGCATGGCCCGCAGCAGCGTCACGGCGGCGATGAGCTTTTGGCTCGCCCGCAGGGGCGCGTCCGCGTCGTCGACGTTGGGGATGGTGTTGATGTGGTCGCGGACTGTCGGCCCGGCTCCCGCGCGCGTTCGCCGCGCGCGTGCTTCCCCTGCCATTGAGGCGCGGAGCAACCGCACCATCCGGTATTCCTCCGCCGGCTTGGCCTCGAGCTCGCGGGCTTGGGCTAGCCGCGCGTCGGCGTCGGCCCCGGCGGGGAGCGCTCGGCCCCGCGGTGAGGCGCGTGGCGATCCCTGGGGCAGGCGTGACTTCCCCGTCTCCGGCGCCTACCGCTCCGGCGGTATTGGCCGGGTCATTGGTGATGACCGCGCAGCATTCCCGCGCGGGATCGTAACTCCCGGTGCTGGAGTCGTCGGAGCAACCGAACCAGTAGTCTGTGGCGTCTAGGAAACGCCGGAACGTGACTGGGTCTGGCACGCCGGAGAAGTCCCACTCCATGTACCCGTGGCGGTTGGCGGGTGGCAACGCGTCGACGGAACCCAAGGACGACTCATCCCCTGCCGAGGCGCCGGGGTCCCTGGCGATGAAGACATGGCGGCCAGGCAGAACCCTGCGCATCGTGGTGTTGACGTTGGCGTTGTAGGCCGACGTAGCGCCACGCAGCCCGATGGGGATGCGCGGTCCGGAGACTGTGCGCTGTTCCGCCGGGGCGGTGGTGGTCGTGATGGCGGGCGCGCCGCGCCGAGTGGCGGTGCGCTCGGCCCGCCGCCGCTCGGACCGCGCCCGGCGCGAACGCCGCCTAGAGCGACGACGGCGTCGTGGCGTCGACGGGCCCGCGGCATCCGTGCCGCGGGCGCTGCGCGCCGTGGTGGTGCGTGCGGCGGGGGCCAAGGCCGACCCGGCCGGCGCCGCGCGCGGAGCTCCTCACGGTTGGTGAGGCGCATGAGATAGCCGTTCCCCGTGGCCCGAAAGTTCGGGTCCCCGAAGCGAATTTCGAACCGGGCCGGGAGGGGGGTCCGAGCTACACATGCGGTAGCGTGTAGCACGGTACTCGGTGCGGATCACCATGGAGGGAGTTGACGGAATGACCTTAGGCGCTCGAGTGCCCCACGGTGGGCACCAGCGTCGGTGCGGAATATGGTCCCGACACTAACCGGTAGAAAGCGCCGAGGTCTATCCCTCAATGGTCGATGCTAAGCAATAAGAGACACGGGTTTTATCCCGGTTCCGCCGAGGGGGGCCGTACGTCCGACAGTGGTGTGCTCAAGGCACTATATTGCTCGGCCAAGGGGTGCACTCGTAGTGGGGCTGCTACAAGCAAGGCGGGAGAGGAAGCGTGGCTTCCAAGTCCCTAGTGGAGTGGCTGAAGATATCGTGGGAGAATTGGAGAATGAGTACGGGGTGTGTTGTGTGCTCCTGTCTGCGTGTTTCTCCCCGTGTCCCCTTGTCCCCCGCGGCTGGGGGGTTCGCCCCCCTTTTATAGATCAAGGGGGAGGCGGATTACATGCGCGCCGCGCTATCTAGCTACGTAGGGAAGTGCGACGTGCTATGCTGTAGAGTGGGCGGCCGTCCGGACGATCCTTGCGGCGATCTGGCCATCATGGCCTACCTTGTACCCGAACAGTGGCGGTTCGAGGGTAGAAGGGCGGCGGATGGTGGCGATGTCCTTTGATAGGCTCGAGGGAGGTGCTGACGTTGGCCCGTACGGAGTACAGGAGTAGGTAGAACGGCGTCCCTTCCCAACGCGCTTCACAGTGCTGGGGTTGTTGCTACAGTGCCCGGCGTGCGCCTGCACGCGCGGGGACGGCGGCCACGCTGTTACAGTGGCAGGGATGGTGTTCCACCGGCCTAGCGCCTCCACCTAACCCTGTAGGGTCACAAGAAAGTGAATCGAGGGTGCATCCGGCCCCCCTTCGAGGGCTCGGCGCGTTAGTCGTCTTTGGAGCGGGCGCACGGCGTCACGGGACCGACACCGGCCGCGGCGCACGGTCCCTCCCCACGGTGATGGGGATGGGCTCCTCCCCGGGGAGTTGGTGCGGCGGCATCGAAGGGCGAGCCCCGGCGCATGATGGCGCGCGTCCCCGCCGGCGTCGGGGCGTTAAATGCCCGTGTACGGGGGGTTGGCGCACGCGTGAGGGGCACCCTCGAGCGTGGCGGACCCCGGCCGAGGGCGGGGCGTACCCTCGAGCGAGGCGGAACCTGCTCGAGGGGGAGCGAGCCCTCGCGAGGCGGAGCTCGCTCGAGGGAGGTGCTACCCCTCGAACGGGGCGGAGCCCGCCCGAGGGGAGCGCGTATCCTCGAGCGAGGCGGAGCCCGTTCGAGGGGATCTCTAAGAGGGCCGCCTTGATGGGCCGTCGGAGTCCTTGCGGCGTGGGCTGTTCCCTGCATGGTTAGGCAAATTGTGTTTTGGCCTTATTGTGGGTTCTAAGTGAGGATTTCCCCGTTGTTTAAGGGGACCCCTAGGGCTATCCCCGACAATTGGTGAAAAACTTGATTGACCGACAACACCTCCTGTTCGCAGGGACAGGCCGACATTCAAAGTTGGCACGACGTTCCTGCCAAATCTGTTGAGAAAAACACTATACGGCCTTTACAAAAGTTGTAGGGGGTAGCTAGATCTACAACTTTCGTATTCATCACTTCGTGCACTTGTATTCAAGTTTTGAGAGAAAATCGCGCTCAAAGTAGCTCAGTTTGAAACGGGCAGCACCAGAGCGAGGCCACGCCGCGACGTCGCGCGGCCGGCGCGCGAGAGCGCGCGCCCCGCCGTGGGCCGCCGCTGCCTCGGCATCCGGGCTCGCCGGTGCGTGTTCCCGAGGTCGGTCGCCCCTTCCCAACGCAGCCCACCTTCCCAGGACCACGGGCATGCCGAGAACGCGAGGTGTTCCGTGCCACCGTACGTTCTGTACCCGTCGCGCGTTCCTACCAAGGCCGGGCGCAAGTACCTAGGGGCAACGTCGTTTGTCCAGTGGTCACGGGCGGGCGCGCCGGTTGCCTTAAAAGGAGCCGCGATTTTCCCCCTGCGGCGCACTGGACCACCCAGCGGCCGTGCCGTCCGCCGGCGCCCACCGAGCGGCCGCGGCGAGCTTCCGTTTCCGGGCGGCCGCAAGCCCAAACGACGTTCCTCCACCCTCCCCGCCCCTACCCTAGCTCGCCGTCCCGCTCACCGAGGACCATGTGTGGTTCGAGGGCCGGTGGATGGTCGCTTCCTTGTGTGATGAGTGATTGACAACGTTGTGTGGACCGATTCTTGGCTAAGTATTGCGAGGTGCGAGGTTGCGGCTTGACTCGTGTTGGTGCGGGTGAAGAACAAGCGCGAAAGGTCGTTGCCGGTGAGGCCTCCGGGTGTGGAGAAGACAAGTAGGCTTCGTTTGAGGGACCCGGTGGCCGGCGGGGGTCAAGTGCGGGCCGCATGGTGGCATGAACGGCAAGATGAAGTCGTGGACGGTTTCTTGGTTGAGCCTCAAAACCAAGGTCGGCCGGGACTACGTGGGAGCCAAGTCATGAGTGGAGATTGGCGGAGGCTACACCGAGTTCGCGGGGTTTCCGGTGGTTCACCGAGAAAACCACCGGGTTCCTTGGTTGATCCACAAAGCCAAGACCGGAGAAGCCGAAGATGGAGGTGCGGCGGCACCGGCCGGTCCGACCGGTGGGTCCGACCGGCCCGCCGGTGGGGACCGGTCCGGCCGGTGAGGAGCACGGTCGGCCGTGTGCGACGACGCGGTCCGGAATCTTCGAAGCGGAGGACACGCGTCGGGATCGCATGGCTTGCGTCGAGGCTACGCGAGTGCGGTCGCGGGCATCCGTCCGATGGTGAAGACATCAAGAATTCCGAATCCGCCCTTGAGGGGCATGTATCCCTAGTGAGTAGAGAGGGGCATTTTGGACATTCGGTTGCCGCCTATATAACCCAAGAGGTGAGAGGATGGCGGCTAACTCTTGGAACCCTAGCTCATTAGTTTTCCTATTTTCCACCTATTTTCTCTAGGTTTTCCTTAGGACTAGCAAGAGAGCTTCACGGAGAGATCTTGTAGAGAGGGATGGATGATCGGGCGGCTTGCTAGACCTTGTACGAACCTTTGTTTCATGTATAGATGATTCGGCGTGGTTCCTCAAGGTTTGGATGTGTTTTCCCCGGTTGTGCTTGGTGGTGATTTTCGGAGCCCTCTCTCGATGATTTCTTTGAGGTGTTTTCGGGGCTTTTCTCTTGGGGATTTGATGGGGGAAATTTGTGGGAACCCTTCGTGGTTCTTTGGGTCGTGATTCCCCTCCCAAATTCGTGAGGAAAAGTGCTCGATTTTGGGGTTTCTTGAGTTCTTGGGTTGGAAGTGCTTCCGGCGGGATTTCTTCGATTCCTCCTTTTTGGACGAGTTTTGGTGGGATTAAACTTGGCCATGAACTCCTCATGAGGTGTTCATGATATCCCCAAAGTCTTGTTCAAGTCCGTGGAGCGATTCGGGAGATCGAGATTTGGATTTGGGGGAGTTGACCGCGGGTCTTGTTCATCCCGAGCCGCCGAGCTACACCGGTCGACCGTGCTCTTGGCCGGTCCCCGACCGGTGCAAGCCCCGGTGGGTTTTTGCTCGGGTGAACGTCTTGGTGTGTTCCTTGTTGTCCCGTGTTCTTGTTGTTTCAAGTTTGGGTCCGTTTGGTGGTCGGTTGGCTTGTTTGGTGCCTTGGGGGCTTTCGGTGCCATCGGTCCGACCGGTGTGTCTCACCGGTCCGACCGGTGTAGAGCCACTTAGTGGAAGTTGCTCGGTTTCACCGGCGGGGACCGGTCGACCGGTGGTGCTCACGGTCCGGCCGGTGTGGGTCCGTAGACTCGAGGCTTGGTTTTTCCGCTTGCGTTTCTCGGGTCGGAAGGTGGTGTGTTGGTTCCTAGGTCCGGTGGCACTCCGGTGGCTACGTGGGCTTGACCAACCTTGGTAGTGAGTCGGAGACGTGTGTTGGAAGCCGCGTTCGTCTTGTTGGAGTTTTCATCTCCTTCGAGAAGAATTTTTATCGGCTCCCATTCACTCCCCCCCCCCTCCTCGGTTCGCCGTATCGGTCCTTCAAGTGGTATCGAGCCGGTTCGGGTCTTTGTTGACTCTAACCGATCTAAGATCCAAGGATGGCGTACCGGAGAACGGGGGTTCGGGTCCTCCACACTTCGATGGCAAGAACTACCGGATGTGGAGCAAGCGGATGGGTGCTTTTCTCCGCGGAAAGGGTCGGATCCTTTGGGATGTCACGGTGGACACGAGGCTATGTCCCGGCCGGTTGATTTCCTCGCTCCGGGATCGAGGGACGGCTTCGACGCCAACAATAAGGCGGTCGACTACTTGTTTCGTGCTTTGTGTCGGCCGAGTTCGATCGGGTGCACACCGAGCACTTGGCTTGTAGGATTTGGGCGGTGTTGAAGGAGGCTCATGTTGGGAACGCCCGGGTTCGAGCACGGTTGTATGCGACCTACGAGAGAGAGTACGAGAACTTCACTCATCTCCCGGTGAGTCCATCGATGCCTTGTTTCAGAGGTTCACGGTGGTGGTGAACAACATGAGGGCCAATGTGGACGTGCTCCCGTATGATGATCATGATAGAGCGGTCAAGCTCTTACACTCTTTGGATCGTACGATATGGAGCGGAAAGTTCGAGGCCATAGTCGAGTCGGAGAGGTATGATACTGCGACGGTGAACGAGCCGTTCTCGAAGCTCAAGTCGGGCCGAGGTGGATAGGGGCATGATCGCCAAGCTCGAGGGACCGACCGATTCCCATAGTCTTGCCCTCGTTGGTGGTTCGAAAGGAAAGGCTAACACTAACCCATTCACCGGGATGTTCTCGTTTTCCTCTCGATGTCTATGCCGGATGAGGAGTTTGATGACCTTGGAGAGGACGAGGCGGCGCCGTTGACGAGGCGGTTCGAGAGGCTGCACGAGAACCGCGTGAACATGAGGAGGAACACGAGGACTTGCTTCCAGTGCGGCAAGCCGGGACACTTCGTCGCCGACTGCCCGGAGAAGGCCGAGAACAAGGACGACTACAAGCACAAGCCGAGGAAGAACGACGACAAGTACCGTTCGAGGCGCGACCACAAGAGCAAGCACAAGAACAAGTACAAGAACGAGCGACGATCGAGGAAGAAGGAGGGGCGAGGCAAGGCCCGAGCGATGGTTGGAGCGAGCGACGTCGACTCCGGTTCCGCGTACTCCACCTCGAGCTCGAGCGGCCCGGCGACGACGAGGGAGATCGCCGCAAGAACAAGAGGTCGTCCAAGAACCCGAGCGGGCCGAGGCCGCTTCGCGAGAGACGGCCTCGCACCATGGCGTTGAGCTCCGGCGGCAAGAAGAGCACACGGAGCGACTCGGACTGCGAGTCCGACGACGAGGTGCGTGATGAGCTTCCCTTCTTGCGCCGGGGAGAATGAGAGGCTTGGCTCTTTGCTTGATAACCGTGATGACATGCTTAGAGAGGCCAAGAAAATGAGGAAAGAGCTTAGGGCTTCACTCGAGGATGCTAGGACTAGAGTGGGCTGAGCTAGAGACACAGGTGCTTGATAGCAAGCTTGAGATTGATTCGCTTAAGGCTAGCCCCGTTGTTTCGATGAGAATGATTGTCTTTGATTGCTCCATATTCCTTGCTGATCTTGCTTTGTTTAAGGAGAAGCATGCCTCCAAGTGTGAGGAACTAGATGTGCTTAGGGTTGAAGTGGGCGAGCTTAAATCTAGACCTGCTTTGCTAGGTGCTTGCACTTCTTGCCTGTTTTGCATGCTAAGATTGATGAGATGCATGCTTACACTAGTTCGCTCGAGGCTAAATTGAAGGAACCCATGCCTACATCTTGCTCTACCGTGAAATGCATGCATTGAAAAATTTGGAGCTTGCACATTATGTTGATCGTTTGCGGGATGAGAATGATGATTTGAGGAAGTTGATGGGTTGGTTGTCGGTCACGAGCCTCGGTTGAGGATGATGATCGAGGCTTTTAAGAGGCAAGATGGTGAGGGGCTTGGGGCAAACAAGGTTGGTGAGGGAAGTGGAGAGAATATCCGGAGCCACCAAAAACCCACCACAAAAATGATTTCCCACCAAAACCTAACCATCTAAGGAACCGACTAGACACAACCCCGGCTCCACCCGTGTTTCCTACACCCACAAATGATCTACAAAAGCCTATCAAGTTTGTGAGCACTTCGGGGGAAAGTGTTCTTTGGGAAGGAGAGTGAGAAGGCTAGTGGTGAGAAACCGGTGGAGGGTTTGAGTGGAGAGAAACCGAGTGAGCGGCCACATCCCAAGCCAAAGCCTAAGCTTGTGAGGTTCCATTGTGGCTATTGTGGGAGAGATGGCCATAAGGAGGAGTTTTGCTTCAAGAGGAAGCGAGAGGAGAGAATGGAGAAGGAGTGGGCTAACAAGGACAAGTACCACCCTTCCGATGGTGTACTTGAGCCTCGTATGCGGATGCCCGGGGGCAAGGCGATTGTGAGGACGAGTTCGGGCTTGGGGAGAGAAGAAGGCTGCCAGGTGGCTGCTTTGCCCGGAGCCACACGGTCGGACGGGTGTGGAGCACCGTCAGACCGGTGCGGGCACAGACGAGACGAGTTGTTCGGGTTTCGAGCTCGTACGGGTGCGAGGGTTGTCTCGGTGGTCGTGGTTCGGTGGTTGGGCTGGAAAGGGTGCAGGTGGTCAGTTGGCTAGGCGTTCTCCTCCTCGTGCTCAATACGGGGATTGGAGGAGTCGTGGCGGTGTGTTGGAGAGGAAGGACGTTCCACGGGCTTTCTTGCGTGGTTTTGGTCCTCCTCCAGGCAGAGAGGGGTGGTTCCCTCGGGGGTGGTTACCGTGGTGGTGTTCGTGGAGGTAGTTTTGGTAGGAGAGATGCTTTGGTTGGTGCTAACCCCACTTTCGAGCAAATGGCTCGGCACCGGTTTTCCTCCTTTGGTTCTAACCCCGATCTTTGAGTCGTTTGTTCGCTCACGTGCCTATTTTTGATTTGCGAGGTGGGAGACTTGAAGAACATTTGGTTGATTGACTCCGGTTGCTCGAGGCATATGACCGGAGACGGGGGTGGTTCTCAAGTCTCGTCCCGGTGGTGACGAAGAGGTACATCACCTTTGGGGACAATGGGCGTGGGCGTGTGCTTTCGAAGGTGAGATAAAAGTGAGTGACAAGATCACTGCGAGGCGTGTTGCTCTTGTTCAATCGGCGGGGTACAATTTGCTTTACGTGTCCCGGTTGTTGGATGAGGGCTTTGAGGTGTTGTTTCGGCCGGGTGGTTCTCGGATTGTGGACTCTCGAGGGGACCTTGTTTGTATGGTCGTTCCCGAGGGTCGGGTGTTTCGTGCTTGATTTTTCTCAGTCTTCGGGTGTGGAGCGTTGTTTCTTGGCTGGTTCTTCGAGTGAGTTGTGGAAGTGGCATAGGAAGTTGGGTCACTTGAGCTTTGACCTTTTGTCACGCTTGAGTAAACTCAATTTGGTCCGAGGATTGCCACGGTTGAGGCTTGAGAAAGAGTTGGTTTGTGCTCCGTGTAGGCATGCCAAGATGGTGGCCTCTTCTCACCCGCCTCTCACCGATGTGATGAGCGAGCGTCCATGCGAGCTGCTCCATATGGACCTTGTTGGCCCGGCTCGTGTGCGATCCGCGGGTGGGAAGTGGTATGTCCTTGTTGTGGTGGACGACTATTCTCGGTATGCGTGGGTGTTCTTTCTCGAGGATAAGGGGGAGACGTTTGGTTTTGTTCGAGATCTAGTCTTGAGGTTGAGGAACGAGAGGCACGGAGATGCCATACGAGCTATCCGCGGTGATAATGGCTCGGAATTCGGGAACTCTCGTTTTGAAACCTTTTGTCATGACTTGGGTCTTGAGCACCGGTTTTCGAGTCCGTATACGCCTCCCCGGAATGGTGTTGTGGAAAGGAAGAACGGGACCTTGTGCGAGATGGCTCGGACGATGCTTGATGAGCATAGGACTCCGAGGAGGTATTGGGGTGGAGGCGGTGAATACCGCATGCTATGTGTCGAACGGGATATACCTCGAGTGCACAAGAAGAAGACATGCTATGAGTTGATGCATGGCCGCACACCCAAGGTGAGTCACTTCCATGTCTTTGGTTGCAAGTGTTTCATTCGAAGAAAGGCGGGAAGTTGGATAAGTTTGAGGCTAGGTCTGTCGATGGCATTTTCTTTGGTTATGCATCTCATTCTAGAGCATATCGTGTGCTCAATCTTGAAACTAACCAAATCGTGGAGACTTGCGAGGTAACCTTCGACGAGACGAGCCACGTAGTCGGCTTGTCTTTGAGTGTGCGGGTGATGATGAGCTTGGCGAGGAGATCTTTCGGGAGGAGGAGCATGAACATGGAGATGATGAGGATGGAGGTGCGGTGCCCCCGCTGAACATGTACCCACTACTTCGACTACGATGATGGATGGACCTTCGCTACACCTACGACGACAAATCAAGAACGAGGAGAAGCCGATGTTGAGGGGGAGGTAGCTTCGAGGCGAGAACCTCCCCGGCGAGTTCAAGTGGATCACCCGGCTTCGAGGATCATCGGCGATATGAGTGAACGCACTACACGGTCGAGGGTTCGAAACAATTCCCATTTCGCTCATCTTGCGTTTGTTGCTTCTTTTGAGCCCAAAGACATTGGACACGCACTATCGATCACAATTGGGTTAACTCGATGCATGAGGAGTTGGAGAACTTTGAAAGGAATCGGGTGTGGGAGTTGGTTGACCCTCCCCCGGGGTGTAAGCCGATTGGTACAAAGTGGGTGTGGAAAAACAAAGAGGGAGAGAAGGGTGAGGTTGTGAGGAACAAGTCGAGACTTGTTGCTCAAGGGTTCGGTCGGGGAAGGAGGGGATCGACTACGAGGAGACCTTTGCTCCCGTAGCCCGTTTGGAGGCGATTAGGATCCTTCTAGCCTTTTACGTGGCTAAAGGGTTCAAGTTGCACCAAATGGATGTGAAGAGTGCTTTCTCGAATGGTGTCTTGGAGGAAGAAGTGTATGTGAGACGACCTCCGGGGTTTGAGAGTGAGAAGTACCCCCAAGGGTGTACAAGTTGAGGAAGGCGTCGTATGGGTTGAAGCGGGCGCCTAGAGCTTGGTATGGCGAGGTTGAGGGGGTTCTTGTTTGAGAGAGGTTTTGAGATGGGGAAGGTCGATCGGACCTTGTTTTTGCGAGAGGCAAGGTAGAGATATCCGATTGTGCGGGTGTACGTGGATGATATTGTCTTTGGTGGCTCGTCTAACTCTCTTGTTGCGAGGTTTGCGGATGATATGAGCGGGGAGTTCGAGATGAGCATGATGGGTGAGTTGCGGTTCTTCCTCGGGCTACAAATCAAGCAATCAAAGGAAGGAACATTTGTGCACCGGGCTAAGTACACCAAGGACATTGTGAGGAAGTTCAAGATGGAGGACTCCAAGGCTATGACGACGCCGATGAGTACGACTACGGCTCTTGATGCGGACGAGGAAGGTGAACACGTGGACCGAAGGAGTACCGGAGCATGATCGGGTCGCTCCTCTACTTGACGGCGACGAGGGCGGACATACGGTTCTCGGTGTGTCGTGCGCTCGTTTTCAAGCGTCTCCGAGGACTTCGCATCGGCAAGCGGTGAAGCGAATTTTCGGGTACTTGCGTCACACTCCCGACTTCGGCCTTTGGTATTCCGCGTCCTCCTCTTTGGCGCTTCATGGTTTTTCGGACGCGGATTTTGCGGGTGTCGGTTGGATAGGAAGTCCACTTACGGGACTTGCCGAGTTTTGGGCTCTTCGTTGGTGTCTTGGTCTTCCGTAAGCGGTCGAGTGTTGCTCAATCCACGGCCGAGGCCGAGTATGTTGCCGTTGCTAGTTGTTGCTCTCGGCTCCTTTGGATCACCTACACCATGAGAGACTTTGGTGAGGAGTATACCCATGTCCCACTTCAATGTGATAGCACCGGTGCCATAAGCGTTGCAAAGAACCCAGTGCTCCATTCTAAAACCAAGCACATAGAAGTGAGGTATCATTTCTGAGAGACAATGTTGAGAAAGGAAAGATAGCCTTGATCCATGTACCCACACATGACCAACTAGCCGATATTTTCACCAAACCCCTAGATCAAGCAACTTTCACTCGTTTGCGGGGGGAACTTGGTGTGTGTTTGATTTCTTGAGTTGGGTGTGTGGGGGCTTTCTTTTGCGGTGGTGTCGAGCCCGTTTTGCCTCCCCTCGAGGAGCCGGTGGTTTGTGAGCTTTGTGTGTGGGAGCTCCTTTGTAGCATATGTATAGCTTTCCTTTATGCATTTCTTGCATTTGGCATGGCATATGTAGCATGATGTATAGGCATCCTTGTATCTTAGATTGCATGCACTTTGTATCATATGCATTGGTTAGGAAAAGCTTCTCTCATATACATTGTTCACCATGGAATGAGATATATGTCCTTGTGAGCTTGTTTGGTATGCTACGGTTAGTTTGGCTTAGCTCTTGATGATCTTGATGAATAATCCATGGTTGATAGCTATGCTTTTGAAAAATGTCACATGTATGCTCTCTCATGTGTAAATGCCTTTACATGCTCTTGACATGCTTTTGTGGCCTTGCTATGCTTAATTTGTGGTTGGATAGCTAGTTTATTGATCATATGGAGCCAAAGGCTCATTTGCCATCATGAATGTTTAGCCCTCTTGATTTATCTTGTGGAGGAGCATAAGTTCCTTTTTGTCGCAAAGACATTTCATGTACCATTTACAAATCTGAAAATGAAATGAAAAATGCTTGGAAAATATGCTCCCATGTCATATGTGCTGAATTTAATTTGCTTTGGGTGCTAAACCGTTGCATGATGCCTACCAATGAGAAGTCTCATACATAGAAGTAGGCACATGGCTCGGTGGCTTTGACATGACATGAGGTGCTTGTGGGTGTTTGTGATGGTCTTATGGTTAGAATAGCTGTCCTAGCATGAAGTTTGTGTGGCTTTGCCATTTTGATATGCTTTGATCATGTTTAGGACTTTGCTCATGAGAGGCAAGTTTTTTGCAAAATTGCCAAAATCCATCTTAGCTTCGTCCAATGGTTGTGAAACTTGGTGATCATGTAGTTGAGATCGATACGAAGCCGTAGAGTATCTAACTTGCTCATTTGGACATGTGTAGCATTCTTTGTTGAATTTTGTATATTTGAGAAGCTCTAGGTTGAAAGTTTTGCATTTTTGGCTTGATTCATGCATTGCCAACAAGGGAGAGAAGTTTGAGCTTGAAATGGCTTGTTGGACGCGTTTAGAAGGTTTTCGAGTGGTTTCGAGCCTTTTAGGGCTCGTTGTACACCGGTCCGACCGGTGATGAGCACCGGTCCGGCCGGTGTGAGTGCTGGCCCTGTACATATGTTGGGCACCGGTCGACCGGTGGTGATGACCGGTCGACCGGTGTGAGCTGAAATTGCTGTTGCAGCTGCCTGTTTTCAATTAGTGTTTTGCATGCATTCGTCCGGGGGGAGTTGCATTGGTTCGGGGGGAGCTTGCATGTGTGCGGGGGGGAGCTCTTTGTGAGTTTTCGAGTTTTGTTTCGGTGGTTTGTGCTCTTTGCTTGAGCTTTATTCGTCTCGGATGTGTCGAGCCGTTGCCCTTGCCTAAGGGGTCCGAGACTCGTCTTCTTCAAGTGATCTTGCTCTTTGCCTTTGTTTGGCTTTCGATCGCTTGTTGGAGTTTCTTTTTGTTCGTTTCTTTTCTTTTTCTTTTCTCTCTTGTTACTTTCGTGTGGGTGTTGTCAATGCACTCATCAAGGGGGAGATTGAGGACCATGTGTGGTTCGAGGACCGGTGGATGGTCGCTTCCTTGTGTGATGAGTGATTGACAACGTTGTGTGGACTCGATTCTTGGCTAAGTATTGCGGGTGCGGGTTGCGGCTTGACTCGTGTTGGTGCGGGTGAAGAACAAGCGCGAAAGGTCGTTGCGGTGAGGCCTCCGGTGTGGAGAAGACAAGTAGGCTTCGTTTGAGGGACCCGGTGGCCGGCGGGGGTCAAGTGCGGGCCGCATGGTGGCATGAACGACAAGATGAAGTCGTGGACGGTTTCTTGGTTGAGCCTCAAAACCAAGGTCGAGCCGGGACTACGTGGGAGCCAAGTCATGAGTGGAGATTGGCGGAGGCTACACCGAGTTCGCGGGGGTTTCGGTGGTTCACCGAGAAAACCACCGGGTTCCTTGGTTGATCCACAAAGCCAAGACCGGAGAACCGAAGATGGAGGTGCGGCGGCACCGGGCCGGTCCCGGCCGGTGGGTCGGCCGGTCGGCCGGTGGGGACCGGTCCGGCCGGTGAGGAGCACCGGTCGGCCGTGTGCGACGACGCGGTCCGGAATCTTCGAAGCGGAGGACACGCGTCGGGGATCGCATGGCTTGCGTCGAGGCTACGCGAGTGCGGTCGCGGGCATCCGTCCGATGGTGAAGACATCAAGAATTCCGAATCCGCCCTTGAGGGGCATGTATCCCTAGTGAGTAGAGAGGGGCATTTTGGACATTCGGTTGCCGCCTATATAACCCAAGAGGTGAGAGGATGGCGCTAACTCTTGGAACCCTAGCTCATTAGTTTTCCTATTTTCCACCTATTTTCTCTAGGTTTTCCTTAGGACTAGCAAGAGAGCTTCACGGAGAGATCTTGTAGAGAGGGATGGATGATCGGGCGGCTTGCTAGACCTTGTACGAACCTTTGTTTCATGTATAGATGATTCGGCGTGGTTCCTCAAGGTTTGGATGTGTTTTCCCCGGTTGGTCTTGGTGGTGATTTTCGGAGCCCTCTCTCGGTGATTTCTTTGGGGTGTTTTCGGGGCTTTTCTCTTGGGGATTTGATGGGGGAAATTTGTGGGAACCCTTCGTGGTTCTTTGGGCTGTGATTCCCCTCCCAAATCCGTGAGGAAAAGTGCTCGATTTTGGGGTTTCTTGAGTTCTTGGGTTGGAAGTGCTTCCGGCGGGATTTCTTCGATTCCTCCTTTTTGGACGAGTTTTGGTGGGATTAAACTTGGCCATGAACTCCTCATGAGGTGTTCATGATATCCCCAAAGTCTTGTTCAAGTCCGTGGAGCGATTCGGGAGATCGAGATTTGGATTTGGGGGAGTTGACCGCGGGTCTTGTTCATCCGAGCGCCCGAGCTACACGGTCGGCCACCGGTGCTCTTGACCGGTCCGACCGGTGCAAGCCCCGGTGGGTTTTTGCTCGGGTGAACGTCTTGGTGTGTTCCTTGTTGTCCCGTGTTCTTCTTGTTTCAAGTTTGGGTCCGTTTGGTGGTCGGTTGGCTCGTTTGGTGCCTTGGGGGCTTTCGAGCCGCCATCGGTCCGACCGGTGTGTCTCCCTGGCCCGGCCCGACCGGTGTAGAGCCACTTAGTGGAAGTTGCTCGGTTTCACCGGCGAGGGACCGGTCCGGCCGGTGGTGCTCGCCGGTCCGACCGGTGTGGGTCGTAGACTCGAGGCTTGGTTTTCTCCGTTGCGTTTCTCGGGTCGGAAGGTGGTGTGTTGGTTCCTAGGTCCGGTGGCACTCCGGTGGCTACGTGGGCTTGACCAACCTTGGTAGTGAGTCGGAGACGTGTGTTGGAAGCCGCGTTCGTCTTGTTGGAGTTTTCATCTCCTTCGAGAAGAATTTTTATCGGCTCCCATTCACTCCCCCCCCCTCTCTCGGTTCGCCGTATCGGTCCTTCACTCACCCGGCCGACCGAGCCGCCCCTCGCCGGAGCGGCCGGTCGCGGCGGCCGCCCCTCCCCCCGGGCTGCCGGTGCGCCGCCTACCGGCCGCCTTTCCCCACCGACCCAGTGCCCAAATCGAACCCTAGTGCCCCCTAGATCACCCCCGTGCCCTTCCCCGGCCAATCCCAGTGGCGAGCTCGCCGGATTTTGCTCACCCGCGCCGGCCGGCCGCCCAGGGGCCACATTGCAAAAGAAAACTTCTTTTCGAGGGCCTCACTGCAAAAGGTGAACTCCAATAGTAAAAGTGATTTCCTGATTCTTGTAAATTGCGTAGAAAATAATAGAAAAAACAGAAAAATGCAAAACCAATTTTGTTGGATTCATGGTGAATTATCCTACAACTTTTGCTATTCTTGCCTGAGCTAATTCCTGTTAGTTTTTGCATGAAAAATACAAATGTGAAAAACCTGGATCTGCAATATATTAAAAACCATAAGTCCTCTGTAGCTAATTTTTGGATATGTTGTGTGCTAGGTCATGACTAGCTCCTATGCCAAATATTGCACAAAGTTATGATGTAAATCTTTTTATAAAAATGTCTTTCCATCACTGCCAGATCTGCGTAAATGATTTTTCTAGCTAACAATATTTATGTTTTTAAGCTCAACTTTTGCATACTGTCCTTTAACTCCAAAACACACCTCTGGTGAATTAATCACAATTTTATAATTACCAGAAATAATTATTCTTGAATTATGCTTGTTTTTCTTTAAAATTTCATAACTCAAGTTTCACAATAGTTCTAGGTGTGTGTGCTGCACCACTAGGCTAGATTTGAACCATATAACATGTGTGAGAAAGTTTGGATCATTTTGATGGGTAATTACTTTTGTGTGCTTTTATCTCGTCCTTCTAGCTAGCTTTTGTCTTTTTCAAAAATAATTAATTTATGGCTATCCAAAGCTCGCATGTGTGTCCAGTGGCTTGTTATAGGTGTTTAGAATGTAACACACCCTTCCACTGAATTTTCTTAATTAATTTCATGAATAAAAGCTATGGAAGCGATTAAAGGCTTAATAGTCATTTAATGGGAAAATTCACCAAACCACCCTTGCTAACTTGTGTGTGGTTGTAAATCGATTTAAAAAGCTAAATGCACCTACCCGCTACTGTTTGTGAATTTAAATTAAATTATTTACATATATATGTACACAGTCACCATCAAAAAGAATATTTAATAAAGAATTGCATATTGTTCCTTTTTGGAAGAGTATGCTAAGTGTATTTCTTATCTAGGTGAATGTGTCCAACTAATACACCCCATGGTTGTCATCTATTGTTTGTGATCAATTAAATTAAAATCATCAAATAAATCTTGCATTTGCATCCTCGTGTAGATCTTCCCGACGGTAGATATACGCTCGTGCCGGAAGGAGGAGACGAAGGTGACGACGAAGAGCTGCAACACGTGTTCGTAGCTCAAGACCTGGACCCAACTCCAGAAGGGCCCAAGGCCAACCTTGCCAGCAAAGGCAAGCCCCGGATCATTAACCCCGTCTTTTAAAATTGTGCAATTATGTTTGCTATGATTGTGCATTTACGTTTCAGGAGTTAAATTGAAACCCTAGATGCATGAACCCTAGGTACCTATGCTCTATCACTAGTATGCTAGGTCGATAGCTGCTATGCTATAGGACCTGATAGAAGTCGAGTGATGTTCGTCACTCACGAGAATAGGTTCCTAGATAGGAATCATAATATATCCTTAAATGGATTGCTCATGTGGTAAGAGCATGGGATTGGGCTCCGGTCCAGTGGCTTTCGTGGGCTAAGCTTTTGAACGTACTAAACATTCGTCGGTAATGGGACCGGTAAGCCTAGTACCTTAATGAGGCGGCACGGGATCCTACCGTTACTACTCTTGAGAAATCTCCTAACCGGCTAGCTACCGGGAAGGGTGGTGTATGGTGACTCCGGGTATCTCGCGGGGTATGCTGGGAGCTTTGCACCAAGGACCGTAAGATTCGATCCCAACCCGAGGATTTTTGGACTTGCACGGGAAAGTTGTCCCTTTGTGGGCAGCCTATCGTGTGTTTGGGTCTACCTTGCAAGGTTTAAATCAATCGATTGTCGGCCTCTCACCGTTATCCGAGACTGCTTAATCAACTGGCCATGATATCCCATAATGATGGAACTCGAGAAATATTGTTGTATGAATTAATTGCTTATCCAATTCTTGATTGGATTAGATGGCACATTTAGAAATGGTAATCAACTAGAACTTGTGCTAAAATTTTGAAAGTAAGGATCTACCCTTAGTGGCTGTTCAGCAAAAGAAACTCCACCGGCCAAAAGCCTTTCATGTCTAGAGGTTGGTGATGTAGTCATCACCCGACGGTTAAGTCTTGCTGAGTATTAGTATACTCAGCCTTGCTTTAAAATTGTTGTTGCAGGTGTGATTGATCGGAAGGGTGACGACAAGTAATGACATCACAGATGGCCTCCTGTGATGTTTACCGTTGCGCTAGTTTAAATTATTTCCGTTGTATTTTCGAACTCTGAACCTTTACTCCATGACCGGAACAATGGTTTGTAATAAAATGTTTAATTCATGTTGTACTCTGGACTCGCCTTCGCGTGAGTTTTAATGCATGTGTCGATCCTCTGTTCGATGTCCAAGTGATTTACTGGGCGTTAACCCGGCAACCAACGACAGGATGATACTTTACTATGGCTTAATGACCAAAGTGGATCGGTCTTAGGCGATAGTACGGTATTTTCCTGGGCGGGTTGTCGCAGCTAGTATCAGAGCGACTCGATGCACCAGAGCTTAATTCACAACCTTAATCACATGATTTTTTAATAAAATTTGCCAAGATTGTTTGATTTGAAAAACACGTTGGTCCGTTAAGGATAAACTAGACCGAGAGGCCCTAGAGGGAATTTTTGGTTTCTTTCAGGTGGCTTATTAATCTATTGTTTATTTTGCTAACTTCCAGCACATTACTTTATGTCAGACTTACTTTCTTACACAACCAAACTAGATGAGCCACGTGTTTTATACGTGTGCTGTTCCGCATCACGGGAATTGCGAGGGTCGATGGAGTGATCCATTCCACGGATCCCATCTTCGCGTCTGGTTGTAAGTTGTGTCTCGCCACGTGTTTCATATGTGAGCATTCCGCATGTCGAGTATGCGAGGCAAGGATATACCCATTCAAACGGAGGATGTCCGAGGTTGGACGCTGTCCATGCAGCGGCTTAACGCATGGATGTCGTTTCTATAGTGAACGGTAATGTATGTGGACGCTTTCATGAGTGCTGGCATGAAAGGTTCATTGTGTTCTATGATCTTCTGCAGATACACTAACCTTGATTCGTAAGTCGTTAAGTAAGCATCGACTAGATCTCGACTAGTTATTATAGGGAGACACGTGTATATGCCATGCCACCGGCGCTAACTCCGAGTTTGGCTTGGATGCCTTGTGAGGACGAATAGGACGCCTTGCATCATGCCAAAAGTTGTGGAAAGAACCTAAACTAAACCCACATCTGTTTCCGTGCTCTCTAAGGTAAAATGGAGATAGCGTGCCTTGTCATGTTTAGCCTCTTTAGGTGTAGATGTGTTGTCATGCTTAAATTTATTAGAGTTGTTGCTTAGATTGTTGTTCTTGTCCAAGAATCTTTCGTCAGGTTGCTCCAATCTAATTTAGTTTCTGCTTGCCGAAGTCACGATCATAACTTAGTTCTACCGCAAGTTATGCTCGGTCAATCAACCCTTGTCTTGCCATCTTCCTAGAACCTTTTGAGATCTTGCCTGGATAAGCACCTTCATGATCATCTAGCTCGACCATGCACACCCAACCTTGAGTCTCGAAACATTGCTAGGTTGCTACGCAGAATTTAGAAGTGTTGGACTCTGGTCCAAGTTAGGAAGTCCGGTTTCCGATTGCCAGACCTTTTATCATTTAGTATGCCTGCTCGTTCGAACCCAGCATACGATGGTAGTTAGTATGCATGGACACCCCACACCTTAACCCTTACCCAATTCATGGATCGAGTCACCTTTGTACACTCGCACCCGCCTCATTCTCACTTTTGTCGTTATGTCCAGATGGACAACGCTGGCTATTCTCACTATTCTCACTTTTATTAATTTCGCCCAGAGGTGAGATGTTTGAATTTGCTATCCCTATTCAACCTACTGTCACAAATAATCAAGCTGAATATGAAGCATTGCTTAAAGGGCTTCAATATTTGAAAGAAGCAAAGGCTATTTCAGTTGAAATTTATGGAGATTCAGAGCTAGTTATAAAACAATTGAATGGCCAATATGAATGTAGAAATGATATCCTAAGGAATTACTACGAGGAGTGCAAGGAAATCTTGAAAAGTTTTCAGTTAGTGATTCTACAACATATTCCTAGGGAACACAATGAAGAGGCAAACATGTTGGCTCAAAGTGCTTCGGGATATAGAGAAAACCAAGAAGTGTTTGCCAACGATGTGTGTGCTTTCAGGAGTGATCTAGCAGAAGATGATTGGAGAAAAGAATTTGTTGATTATCTGGAAAATCCGTCCCGAAAGGTCTCTTGTATGCTCAGGTATAAAGCTATAAAGTTTGTTCTTCTTGATGGGTGTTTGTTTTACAAATCATTAGATGGGGTGTTGCTACAATGCCTGGGTCAAGAAGAAGCAAAGAAAATGATGAGTGAAGTGCATGATGGGCTGTGTGGAGCGCATCAATCGGCTTACCGAATGAAGTGGGTTATCAGGCACACTGGGTGTTATTGGCCGACGATGCTGGAAGATTGCTTTGAGTATTACAAAGGGTGTCAAGATTGTCAGAAGTTTGAGAATATCCAAAGAGTTCCAGCGTCAGCTTTGAATCCTATTATCAAGCCATGGCCATTCAGAGGATGGGGTATAGATTTGATTGGCCAAATAAATCCTCCATCTAGCAAGGGGCATAAGTTTGTGCTTTTGGCAACAGATTATTTCACTAAATGGGTTGAGGCAATTCCATTGAAGAAAGTAACATCAGAAAACATGGTTGAGTTTGTCAAAGAACACATCATCTACAGATTTGGAATTCCTCAAACAATTACAACTGATCAAGGAACTCATTTTACATCTTCAGAGTTCAGGGAATTTGCTGAGAGCTTGGGGATCAAATTGCTAAATTCTTCTCCTTATTATGCCCAAGCTAATGGTCAGGTAGAGGCTTCTAACAAGATCATGATCAAGATTATACAAAAGAAGATTGATCAGAAGCCAAAAAGGTAGCATTCGGTACTCAATGAAGCCTTGTGGGCTTACCGAATGGCCCCTCATGGAGCTACAAAAACATCTCCTTATGAGATAGAGCCGAATCTAATCAATCTAAATTGGGCAATAAGAGTGTTAAATGAATTAAACATGAAGCAAAATTCAAAGCAACACAGGGTAACTTAATGAATCTATTAGATCTTGCCAAATCTAATAGAGCCGATAACTAGCTCCAAGCTAGATCTTAGCCTACCGCATGGCTCACGATCTAACAAGAAACCCTCTTGAACCAAGCTTAAATCCACCACATGATACTAAGCATGGTAACAAGATTACTTGCATCATGGTCTAAATCCACCGCATGATACTAGACATGATACAAGGTTGCCGGTACTTACGGAGGTCGACGGATCGATGGCTCCTCTCGAAGAACTCGACGACTCGACTAAAGGACTCGAAGGTTGGCACGGGGCCGGTTTGTGGTGAAATTGTTCGATCCCTATTACAAACACTAAGGGTTTATATTTATACCCTTGTCCTAACACGACTCCTAGTCGACCACGAGTACAACATTTATTGCCTAAATTAATGCCCCGGCGCCAATGTCCGTCTTGCACCTGTCATCAATTCGTCTCTTCCTTATACTCAGGCCACGTCATCACGTATTCCTGAATGTTTCCTTTTCCAAGCGCAAAACAGCCCTTCTGCCGAATGATGGCGTGCTACCGACCGCAGGCACCTTTACCAAATGCTTTAAGGAAAATTTCCTGTCGAATGGTGTTTCTTTACCAAAATCGGCCCACAAGTCAGTCTCTTTCCTGTACCAATTTTTGGTGTTAACACAGGTACATAAGAAACACAAAGTTGCAAATGGCGCAGCTAATAACCTACGTAAACATGTGCCATTTGCAAGTACTAACTTGCCATAGGGAAGTTTACAAAAGAATTACAACACTAATAATCTACTGTACGAGAACTGTCCGGATAACATAGAGCCAAAACCACTGGATTCCTAGGAAGGCATTTAGTAGTTCCCAAATGGGGGTGGAGGTGGGGGTGAAGGTGGTGTGGATGGACTTGACGGTGGAGTTTTCTTCTTGTGACATCTGCAGGTGCATAGCGCGTCGTCGCTAGATGGTGGATCGGGAGGAGTCAGTGCCTCCGCGAGCTCATGCTTCAGCTTCTCGATGCACCCTTCTAGGTACGTGATGTACTCTTCATATGGATGAATAGCTGGCGGATCGACCCATGTCGAGAAACCACAGTTGTTAGGGTCATAAGAGTACTGCAAATACCAATAGTATGTTACTTATCGAAATAAACTGATGGAAAACCCGTGCTAGTGTTGCTTACCCATGCACGTGGACAACGCCAAAAGCAACGACCAGAGTAGTAAAGTCCAACTCCCTCATAAACTTGCATTACACACAACTCATTGTGCATGCATCTTGGCCACTTCACTAGTTTCTTCGAATCGTATGGTCTCACATCACGCAAAGATCAGAAATAACTCTTCTCTCTTGGTGGGAAGTACTCCATACGATCGGGGTCATGTTCTGTCCACAAGTCTGGACCGAGAGAACTATCCTCACCTGACAAGGGATCATTGCTGGTTATTGTGAACAACAATGGTTAATTGAATGGTGACATATATGGGGAAAGAGAATAGGTGGTGGGTCATTCGATATGTGGGAGAAAACACACCCTACCCCCTACCCTACTACATGTGATGTGAGTCCGAGAAAACACACCCTACACCTTGCCACGCCTATATAAAGGGCGGCGGTGGCCGCAGTAACACCCCACCCTGCCGCCACCTCCCTCTCCCCAAGGGCTCATCTTCCCTCTTAGGTAAGTTTCCTCTCTTTATTAATTTAATGTAATTAGTTCAACTAGTTTACAATAGTGTCATTACTTTGGGATTTTAGAAAGTAATTTTCAATTTTAAAATTACTTTTTAAAATTTAGTTATATTTTATTTAATTTAGAATCATTATGTTGTGTAAGAACGTATGCATGATATCGTTTTGGTTTGTCATGTTTATTTTTTAAAACAGTAACTAGAGATGTCTACTGCTACTGCCGGAGGAGGGAAGGATGGTAATGGTGGTGATGATCCGAAGGGGAAAACACAAATACAACACCTGATCAGAGGAAAATGAGCACGTTAGAAAGAGGCATGCTTCGATATATGCAAGGAAAAACTGCAGATGCCATTGCAAGAGGAGAGAAACCTCCCTATGGTGGTCTTTATGCTCCGGGTGGTCTTTACGGTCCTTCAGCAAACCCGTGTGTTGCTAATCCACCAACTAAAAAAGCTACCAAGAAAGATAAACCTTTGTCGTCAAATAGCAAGGATGGCTAAATACTAGAACTTTGCATGATGTTGTAGTCTTTAACCATGCGGTGTTGTAATATTTGAACTACTATTTCGTTTGCATCATGGTACTGTAATATTGTTCTATAAGAACTAGATCCTATTATGATTGTGTTGTAATAATGGAACTAATATTCCTCAATTTGTTATTTTTCTAATATCCTACTCCATTATTAAAATTTCTTTCTATTATAATTTCCTACTCGTCCTCCTTTATACTTTCCAACTATAATTGAGTTTTTTTGTGCTTCTCCAATTTTGTGATTAAAAATTCATTCAAAACTACATCACATAACAAAGTGTTCGCTTAATACAACACAACCAAACACACTTGTTCATTGAAAAATAGTCCACTACAACACACATAATTGACACTTGAGGACCATTCATCATCCTCCCACAATCCTCCTACCTTTTCTGTCGGCCTCTGCCTTTCTTGTCGCTTCATCCCTCGACCTATCCCTGGACCTCTCCATCAATGCCTTCCACTCCTCTTCCTTTTCCTCCTCTTCTCACTCTTCTCGTTTGCTGTCAACGGACGTATCCCCCGTTCTAAGAACTTCTCCTTGTTACAACGCCAATATGCCACAACCTTCTCGTAGTTAGCGTAACCAACTACAAATTCCAGCTCCACTCCAGTTTCACGAACCATCTCATCACAAATTGGACCACTTAGATCCTCCTCTTCCGGTAAGGGCACACCATATTTTGCTCTTATCTTGTTTCTAATAGTTTCAGTTCTAAACCTCCTCCCAGGTTCAGAAGTGTGTCCCAACTCTAACATTAACTCACAACGACCAATAAATTGCTCCCAATCACAAGTTCTTCCCTCTTGAAAAAAGAAGGTCGTATCATACAAAATGAAATCACAATGAAGACAACAACGATCATGCTAACAAAAGCAAAGGAGGCCACATCATGCTCACCTAAAAGTCTCCATATGCATTGCCACAAAACATTCCAAAACCTAGCTCAGATGGCACAACACCTTCCGTGGCTACTATGCCACACTTGCACCATGAAGGTGGATAGCTCAGGCAGGGCCAGGGATTCGTCCTGGACTCGAACTCTTTCACTTCAGCTTCGGTTGGCCACTCCGATCTTGGTCCATGTATCTATTCATTGAAGTCACACCTAGGCCACCCACTCTGAATTGCACAACCATTACTAACAATGATAAGAACAAATGATAAGACTCAAATGATAAGGAGCCATGCACATTTATAAAACTCAAATGATAAAAATGATATGATATATACTTACAAGAGTCTTTAGGGAGAAATGAAAGAATGATGTAAACTTAGTTGGGGCCTCAATGTTTGGCCGTTGAAGATACGCACACACTCCACAATCACACGATGGAGGGTTGTTAACTCGCTCAATGGCGGCCAACTGCTTCTCCTCATAGTTCATCAGTGGAGGATTCGGTGGAGTAGGAACCCATCATTGAAACTCATCATATGGCTTCAAGACATGACTCGCATACGGGAAGAGACGTATCCTAGGATCAAACTTGTCCAGCCTGTCTATCCACTACAAGAAATAACAAGGAGTTGTCGGGGGTGGTGCTTCCCTAATCCAACAACAGTAGAAGGCTCTAGCAGTAGTACTAGCACACCTAGAATGTTTAACATAAACTAGCACACCACATAAACAATTGGGTACAAGGAGAGCTCGAGGCACAGGAGCGTCTTCATCCCACTCTTCCGGAAACCCTCCTTTACCCCTAAAAATGGCACAATAACGTGGGTTTTGGTGGCTCATGTCTACTTATCCTGCAACAAATATTATTGAAATGAACAATTTCAAATATGGTGTCAACAACATATGTAACATAAACAATATTAAAAATCAAACCTACACCAAAGCATATAGTAATGCAACATATTTTCAACATAACAATCGACGGCAAAATTACTACTGCGACTACCTAAAGCATCCCTTTAAACTCATCCAACATCTAACACATCACAATTTCAATATTGGCAAACCCTAGCTCACCTATACATGCAAAATCCTACCAAATTAAGCGGTAAAACTAAGATTAAATAAGGGCAATACCTTCCCAAGGATATAGGGATCGATTTCCCACACTATCCCCACCCCAAATCGACGGGGTTGGGGTGTGGCGGTCGGCGGCGGCGGCAGTACCGGCGGTGAGATTGGGCTCGGCCAGGAGGAAGAAAGGGAGAAGGGAGAAGAGAGGGAGGTGGCCGGCTGAAGTGTTAGCCATGCCGCGCCAAGCGCGGTGGCACGGCAGTGCTGCCGCGTCACTGCATGTGGCACGGCAGGCCCAGGCCCACATCCCCCTCGCACGTCGTGCCTCGCCAGTGTGGCACAGTTGCCGCGCCACTGCATGTGGTGCGGCAAAGGCTAGCTGCCGCGCCACGCCGGCAAGCGCGGCCAAAGGAGTCATCCAGTGCAAAAAAAGTTTCCAGGGGTCAATTTTATAAATAATTTTAAAAAAGGTTAAAATTAAAAAAATCCAATAAGGAACAAGTTACCAGTGAATAGTGATGATGGCACAAGTTGTTGTGAATATCACAAATTGCTAGTGATGGAAATATACAAAAAAAGCAAGTTGCTCGCATGTTCCCATCAACTTGCTGATCTATTTAATATGTGCCATTTAAAATTTTATCTTTAATCAATTTAATATGTTCCATTTAAAAATTTATCTTTAATCAGTTTGCTAGAGAACTCATGTATATATAATAACCACACATGATAGAGGGGAAAGAAGGTAGTAAAAACTCTGCATCTCTAGTGTTGGCTTTCTGGTCATCTTCAAGCTCGGATCGTGAACAAACAAAGTACATAAATGTTATTTCAGTAAATTGTAGAGAAAGAATATGTGTTGAAAAGGTTGGCAGATACATTCTAATAAGTTGCTCCTAGCTTGATCACAAAAGAAATGGAAATTCCTATATAAGTTTCTACTAGCTTGATCAGACAAAAAAAGAAAAAGAAAATCCTATATAAGTCTACTAGCTTGATCATACAAGAAAAAAAATCTCCATATATAAGTTGCTTCTATCTTGATCATACAAGAAAAGGAAAATCCTATATAAGTTACTACTAGATTGACCAGACAAGAAAAAAATGAAATTCTTATATAAGTTGCTGCCAGTTTGATCAGGCAAGAAAAAGAAATTCCTATAAGTTGCTACTGAATTGATTAGACAAGAAAAATATCTTGGTACTGACTTGATCTGTTAAGAAAAAATAACTTTCTATATAAGTTACCAGTGGTTTGATTAGGCAAGAAGAAGCATATCAAAAGTTTTAGGGTGGGGTGGGGGGGTTGTGACGGGCCTCACGGTGGTGGCTTGCTGGGCAGGAGCGGTCGCACGCTTGCGCTGCAGACAGTCAGAGGGTATACTTTTCCCAAAAAAATTCTCTCGAGGGGTGCAACTCCCCGTGCTTTAGTTCCGTGCTTCCAAAGGTTCCCTTAGTAATAGGATTTTTTAATTTTAATTTATTTTTAATGATTTTTTCAAAATTGTATGTGCGGATAAAAATTTTGCAAAACTATACCATTATCGTCGAATGGTCATATCTTAAACCCACCATTTGGAATGGTGGCAGAGGCTCCTACTGCCATATGAAACGACAGTAGGGAACAGTGCCTCCTCGGGCTACTGTAGCATTCCATACCGTCGGTTGAGGACCGGAGCGTCCGAGGACCGGTGGATGGTCGCTCCTGGCTGTG
Source organism: Cenchrus americanus (assembly GCA_947561735.1). Classification (NCBI taxonomy): domain Eukaryota; kingdom Viridiplantae; phylum Streptophyta; class Magnoliopsida; order Poales; family Poaceae; genus Cenchrus; species Cenchrus americanus. The sequence goes on along the minus strand of OX387241.1, from coordinate 93,764,793 downwards.
ATGAGTGATTGACAATGTGTTGTGGACTGACTCTTGGCTAAGTATTGCAGGTGCAGGTTGCGGCTTGATTTGCGTTGGTGCAGGTGAAGAGTGGGCGCGAAAGGTCTATGCCTTGCGGGGCCTCCGAGGAGTGGAGAGACAAGTAGGCCTGACTCGAGGGACCTGGTGGCCAACGAGGTCAAGTGCGGGCCGCATGGTGGCAAGAAAAGCAAGATGAAGTCGTCGATCGGAGCCGGTGCAGGGTAGCGGCTCACAACCGAAGTCTGCATGCGGGGTTTGCGGCGATTCACCACAAAATCGGCCGGGTTACTTGGTTGTGCCACAAAACCAAGACCGGAGGCTCGGCGGGCGGAGACGGGATCCGGGCGTGCCGAGAAGCTTCGAAGCGGAAGACACGCGTCGGGATCGCAAGGCTTGCGTAGAGGCTACGAGAAGGGCGGTTGTCAGTCATCCGTCCGATGGTGCTACAAAGACATATTCCAAAAGTGCCCTTGGTGGGCGTGTATCCTAGTTTAGGCCTTAGGGGTATTTTAGTCTTTCGGCTGTCTCCATATATACTTAGAGGAGAGAGGACGGCAGACATCTCTTGAAACCCTAGCTCATTTGGTTTTCCTATTTTCCCTTCCTATTTTCCCTAGAATTTCCATAGGACTAGCTTGAGAGCTTCATGGTGAGAGCTTGAGAGAGGGATGGATGTTGAGGAGGCAAGCTAGACCTTGTACGAATCTTTCTCGGTTGTATAGAAGATTCGGAGTTGTGATTTCCGTGGGTCTTTTTGGTGCCTCTTTGGTGTTTTCGTTCTTCAGTTGATTCCGCTGATTTGAGAGGGTTTTTCTTTGGATTTCTTTGAGGGGATCATGGGTGAGTGCCTTGTGTCTCTTTGTGGATGATCTTGACCCCTCAAACGCCGGAAAACCACCTCGATTCGATGGTGTTTGGGTGGAGCTCTTTGTCCTTGGTTGAGTTCGTGTGATCCGCGATTCCCGACGTTTTAGGGAGTTAGAGGCCAAGAGTTTTGGGGCATAGCATCACCTAGTGATGCATATCAACTCCCCCAAATCTTGGCTTAAGAACTTCAGCCGTTTGGGAGATCCGGGAACGACTTTTGGGAGGTGTTCTTGCGAGTTCGCGGGTTTCTGCTCTGTTCGTTCTCGTACAGTCCGCGACCCCTCGCGGACCTTCTGCGGACTGTTTAGACAAAACGTGTGTTTTTTGGTTGGTGGCGACTTTTGTAATGTGGACTGTCCGCGCCCTGTCTTCCGGACAGTCTGCCCCTTCTCTGACGGATGGTCTGCGACAGCCAGACGGACAGTCCGATCTGTATGCTGATTCTTGCCAAGTTTGATTGGTTCCTTTGCTTCTTCTCTAGTGCTTCCGTGTGTGTTTCAAGGAATCATTCCTAGGACTTGTAGTTGATCCATAACTACGTTGTCTTGGCGATTAGTGTTCGTGTGTGACTTTTGGAGTTGCGATTGGGACATAGGCCGAGTTCTTTGAGGAGAACTTTTATCGACTCCCATTCACTCCCCCCTCTCTGATCGCCTAATCGGTCCTTCAATTGGTATCAAAGCCGATTACAGATCTTCGTGATTCTAACCAGTCTAAGATCCAAAGATGGCGTACCAGGAACGGGGTTCGGGTCCTCCACACTTTGATGGTAAGAATTACCAGATGTGGCAAAGGCGGATGGCTGATTTCCTCCGCGGCAAGGGTCAGATCCTGTGGGATGTCACGGTGAACACAACTTATGTTCATCCAGTGAACTTCCTTGCTCCAGGATCGAGGGACATGTTCGACGCCAACAACAAGGCGGTCGACTACCTGTACCGTTCTCTGTGTCAATCCGAATTCGAACGGGTTCAGACAGAGGATTTGGCGTGCAGGATTTGGGAGCAGTTGAAGAATGCTCATGCCGGGAACGCTCAGGTTCAGGCTCGACTCTTTGCGACCTATCGGAGAGAGTACGAGAACTTCACTCATCTCCCCGGTGAGTCTATAGATGCCATGCTTCAGTGTTTCACGGTGATCGTGAACAACATGAGGGCTAATGTGGTTGTGCTCCGTATGATGACCATGACAGGGCTGTCAAGCTCCTGCATTCTCTGGATCGTACCGTGTGGAGTGGGAAGGTCGAGGCCATCCTAGAGTTGGAGAAGTATGAGATCCTCACGGTGGATGAGCTGTTTTCCAAGCTCAAGTCGTCCGAGGTGGACCGTGGGGTGCGTGCAAAGATCGAGAACCTACCTGATCCCCATAGTCTGGCTCTCGTATCTGGTTCAAGGACTAATGCTAACATGGTGTCGAGACATTTTTCTTTGTCTTGCCTTGTGACCATGCCAGATGAGGAGTTCGACGTGTTGGGTGAGGAGGACCTCGCGTTGTTGAGCAAGTGGTTCGAGCGCATGTACACGAATCGGAAGAACGCTCGTAGGATCTCGGGCATGTGCTACTGGTGCGGGAAGCACGTGCACTTTATCGCTGAGTGCCCAGAGGCCATGGAGGTCAAGCCCGAGCACAAGCACCGTCCGAGGACCGATCACAAGCACCGCTCAAGGGATGACTACAAGGGCAAGAACAAGTCTGAGCGGAGGTCAAGGTGGAGTGGTGGTCACAAGAAGAAGGAGCGGACGATGGTGGCCGGTGCGGGCGACATCGACTCAAGCTCCTGCTACTCTTCATCGAGCTCAAGTGATGAAAAAGAGAACCAGCACAAGGGCAAGCGGTCGGGCAAGAACATCAACGGCTTGTGCTTCGCCGCCCAAGGCATTTGCGGCATGGCACATAGCTCCGCAAGTAAGAAGAGCAACAAGGATGACTCTTGCTCCGACTCCGAGGAAGAGGTAAACAATGATCAATCCTTTTTGATAGCGGAGAATGCTAGGTTGAATGACTTGCTTGACAACCGTGATGATGTGCTTAGAAAGACCAACAAGGAGAAGAGGGAGTATAAGTCTTTGCTTGGAGAGGCTAAGGAGAAGGTGGTTGAGCTAGAATCTTTGCTTGTTGATGCTAGGGCTCAAATAGATTCCCTTAAGTCTGCTCCTGTTGTGACCAATGAACCTGAATGCACTGATTATTGCACTTTTCTTGGTGAATTGACTGTGCTTAAGGAGAAGTATGCCTCCAAGGTGGAGGAACTAGATGTGCTTAGGGTTGAGCTAGATGAGATGAAATCTAGACCCTCCTTGCTCGGTGTTTGTACTTCTTGTCCTGTTTTGCATGAGAAGCTAGATGTTTCACTTGTGTATGCTAGATCTCTAAAGGCTCAGCTACAAGCTCCTATTCCTACAATTTGTTCTACTTGTGAAATAAATGTTGTGAAGAATATGGATCTTGCACACTATATTGATCATTTGCAGGATGAGAATGATGAGTTGAGAAAGTTGATGGGTTGGTTGTCTGGTCATGAGGCTCAGTTGAGGATAATGATCAAGACATACAAGCGCCAGGATGGGGAAGCGCTTGGGGCAAATAAGGTTGGTGAGGGAAGTGGTGAGAATGAGGGGAAGATCGGAAATATCCCATAGCCACCAAAAACCCACCACAAAAATACCTTTGTTCCTAAACCGAACCATCTTAGGAACCGGCTAGACACAACCCCAGCTCCACCCGTGTTTCCTCCACAAACCGACAACTTCCAGAAACCCATCAAGTTCAAGAGTGACTTGGGGAATGAGTTCTTTGGGAAGAAGGGAGAGAATCTGAGTGAGGAGAAACTGAGTGAGAAGAAACCATAGCCCAAAGAGAACCCAAAACCAAAGCCAAAACTGAAACCCTTCCATTGTGAGCATTGTGAGAGGGATGGGCACCTTGCTGAGTTTTGATTCAGGAGGAAGCGTGAGGAGAGGCTGGCTAGAGAGTTGGCCAACAAGGACAGGTACCGCCCTTCTCGTGGTGTGCCTGAGCCTCGGTTGGTGCCGAGAGGCGAGGGTATGGTGCGTACCATTTATCCTCGAGAAAGGCGTGAGTTTGTGCCTCGTGGAGAGCCACCACATAGAGAAGGTGGTAGGCGTGTTGGGTTTGGGAGTGGTGAGTTTGCTGGACGTTCCTTTGCTCGTGGCCAATATGAGTATGGGGGGAACGATCGCAGTTTTAGGTCCCAGAGGAGCTACGGGCCACGGTCTCCCCTTCGTGGTGCGTGTAGTCCTCCAAGGGGATGTGTGGGTGTTCCACCTAGGAGTGATAGGATGGATTTTGCTAACCCCACGTTTGAGAAAATGACGAGGCACTGGTTTGATTCGTTTTGTACTAACCCCAGTGCTGAGTCTTTTGCTCACTCTCGCTCTCGTTTTTGATTTTGCAGGCGGGAGGCATGGAGGGCTTTTGGTTGATCGACTCCGGTTGCTCTCGACACATGACCGGAGATCGATGGTGGTTCTCCAGCCTAACCCCAATGATGACCAAGGAGTACATCACTTTTGGGGGTAATGGGAAAAGTAGAGTGCTTTTAGTGGGCGCGGTGAAGGTGAGTGAGTCTGTGACTCTTCGGTATGTTTCTCCTGTCAAGTCTTTGGGTTACAATCTTCTCTCTGTTTCCCAACTTCTTGATGAGGGTTTTGAAGTCCGTTTCAAAACGGGCTGTTCTTGTGTTTTGGATTCTTGAGGCGATCTCGTGTGCACGATCATCCCCGAGGGTCAGATTTTCAAAGCCGATTTTTCTCAGTGTGTTGGCTCTTCTCGTTGCTTAGTTGCTGGTGTTTTGGGGGAGCTTTGGAAATGGCATAAGAGACTAGGTCACTTGAGTAATGACTTGTTGTCACGCTTGAGTGGACTAGGATTAGTCTGAGGATAGCCAAAGTTGATACCAAAAGGATTTGGTATGTGCTCCGTGTAGACATGGTAAGATGGTCGCCGCCTCTCATCCGCCTTTGACATCTGTTATGACAGAGAGGCCATGCGAGCTGTTCCATATGGACTTGGTTGGTCCAGCTTGTGTGTGCTCAGCGGGTGGGAAATGGTATGTCCTTGTGATATGGACGACTATTCTCGCTATGCTTGGGTCTTCTTTTTGGCTGACAAGGGGGAGACGTTTGGTTTTATGAGGGATCTGATCTTGATGTTGAAGAACCAGAGACATGGAGATGTTGTCCGAGCTATTCGTAGCGACAATGGCAGTGAATTTAAAACTCTCGTTTCGGAACCTTTTGTCGTGATTTGGGTCTCTAACATCAATTATCTTCTCCCTATATGGCTTGTCAGAATGGTGTAGTTGAGAGAAAAATCGTTCCCTTTGTGAGATGGCTCGGACGATGCTCGATGAGCATAGGACTCCGAGAAGATATTGGCGGAAGCAGTAAATATCGCTTGCCATGTTGGGAACCGGATTTTTCTAAGGGCCTTCTTGAACAAGACGTGCTATGAGCTCATACACGGGCGAGCACCTAAAGTGAGCCATTTCAGGGCTTTTGGTTTTTGGTGTTTTATTCTCAAGAAGGGTAGGCTAGATAAGTTTGAGTCGAGGTCTTCCGATGGGATTTTCTTGGGTTATGCTAGTCATTCTCGAGCATTTTGTGTGCCCAACCTTGATACTAACCTAGTCACGGAGACTTGCGAGGTGACCTTCGACGAGACACAACCATGCAATTTGTCTGTCTTTGAGTGTGCAGGTGATGATGAAGTTGGCAAAAAGATCTTTGAGGACGAGGAGGATGATGCTGGAGAGGATGATGGTGATGATAGTGAAGCTCCAGCCACGCATGTACCCTCTACTTCCACTACGACGACTACGGTGCAGGACGGTCCATCCCCTAAACTGCCTACGATCCAGCAAGATCAAGTGGAAGCAGTTGCTGAGTGGGAGGTTGTCTCCATGCGAGAGGCACCGAGGCGCGTTCAACTTGATCATCCACCCTCAAGAATCATCGGCGACATCAATGAGTGTATGACACGGTCAAGGTCCAGAAATGCTTCTCACTTTGGTCATTCAGCTTTTGTTACTACCTTTGAGCCGAAAAACATTGGATACGCTCTATCTGATCCTAATTGGGTGAATGCCATGCATGAGGAGTTAGAGAATTTCGAGAGAAACCAAGTGTGGGAGTTAGTGGAGCCACCACCAAATTGCAAACCTATTGGGACAAAATGGGTGTGGAAAAACAAAGAGGGAGAAAATGGTGAGGTGGTGAGGAACAAGTCGAGGTTGGTTGCTCGGGGCTATAGTCAGAAGGAGGGGATAGACTATGAGGAGACATTTGCTCCTGTAGCTCATTTGGAGGCAATTAGGATTTTTCTAGCCTTTTCTGTGGCTAAAGGGTTCAAATTGTACCAAATGGATGTGAAGAGTGCCTTCTTGAATGGGTTTTTAGAGGAGGAAGTTTATGTGAAGCAACCACCGGGCTTTGAGAGTGCTGAGTTTCCCCACAGGGTGTATAGGCTAAGAAAGGCGTTGTATGGGCTGAAACAAGCTCCCCATGCTTGGTATGGCCGCTTGAGGGGGTTCTTGTTCAGCAAGGGTTTTGAGATGGGAAAGGTTGATAAGACTCTTTTTTCTCCTCAAGTAGGGTGATGATATCCTAATTATTTAGGTGTACGTGGATGATATTGTCTTTGGCGGCTCGTCTCACTCTTTGGTTGCGAGCTTTGCAGAGGATACGAGCAAAGAATTCGAGATGTCTATGATGGGAGAATTGCAGTTCTTTATCAGGCTTTAGATCAAGCAGGAGAAGAAGGGAACCTTTGTGCATACAACCAAGTACACGAAGGACATCCTCAAGAAGTTCAAGATGGACGACTTGAAGCCCCAGTCGACACCGATGAGTACGACTACATCGCTCGATGCGGACAAGGATGGAGAGCCCGTGGACCAGAAGGAGTACCGGAGCATGATCGACTCCCTCTTGTACTTGACGACGACGAGGCCAGACATCCAGTTTTCTGTGTGTCTGTGCGCTCGTTTTCAGGTGTCGCTGAGGACTTCACATTGGCAGGCCGTTAAGCAGATCTTGAGGTATCTTCGATACACTCCTGAGCTCGATCTTTGGTACTCGGCGTCCTCTTCTCTTTCGCTTCTTGGTTTTTCGGATGCCGACTTTGCGGGGTGTTGAGTCGATCCGAAATCGACTTCGGGTACTTGCCAGTTTTTGGGTTCCTCGCTTGTTTCTTGGTCTTCTCGCAAAACAGTCTAGTGTAGCTCAGTCTACCACAGAAGCTGAATATGTTGCTGTCGCTAGTTGCTGCTCACAGCTGCTTTGGATCACATACACGCTGAGTGATTTCGGTGAGGAGTGTTCCCATGTACCTCTCATGTGTGATAGCACGAGTGCCATTTGTGTTGCCAAAAACCCTGTGCTTCACTTCAGAACCAAACACATAGAAGTGAGGTACCACTTTCTGAGAGACAATGTTGAGAAGGGAAACATAGACCTCGTCCATGTACCTACAGAAAAATAGCTTGCCGATATCCTAACCAAGCCTTTGGACCAAGCTACATTTGCTCGTTTGTGAGGAGAGCTTGGAGTTGTTTTTCCTTTTTGAGCTTTGGCTGGGAGGGTTGATGTACATATGCATGTTGCATTTTTCATTTATGTATCATATCATGTTTGCATCTTTGTATCATAGACTGCATTTGTATCATATGCCATAGAGATGTGCTTCTCTCATATGCTTTGATCACCATGATATGCTAGATATGAGGTTATGACTTTGCTTGTGATGCTCATGAGATGTATAGCTATGCTCTTGGTAGCTTTGGGATATATATGCTTGAGGATAGCTTCTTTTTATAAATATGTTATATGATCCTCTCTTGTGAGTAGAATGCCTCTCATGTTCAATTTGAGTGCTTATGGCTATATCTTGCTTAATTTGTGCTTGAAACCATGTTCTTTTCATTTGGGAACAAAGATCCTTTGATCATCATGAATGTTTAGCCTACATGCTACCTTGTGGAGAAGCCTAAGCTTCTTTATGCCGCAAAGGCACTTCATGTACCATGCTTAACTTGTAAATCATGAAAATGGTATGTGAGATGCCTATGCTTGAAAAATGTGCTTCCATGTCATAAATGCTTTAAATTCCTTATCTTGGGTGCTAAACCGTTGCATGATGTTCACTAATGAGAAGTCGCATATCTAGAAGTGGACACATAGCTCGGTGGCTTTGACATGACATGAGATAGTTTGTAGGAGTTTGTGATGACCTTGTGATGAGAATTTGTGACCTTGCATGAAGTTTGTGAATTATATATTGTTTGTGCTCAGTTTGATCATACTTAGGTCCTATGCTCATGAGAGGGATGTTTTGTGAAAAAATGCTTCACTTTGTTCATGGCTATGTCACTTGCTTGTATGTCCCTTTCTATCTTGTTGGCGATGCTTGTGCTCAAATTGTGGCTATCTTGCTTGTATATGTCTCGATTTTAGCATGTTGTAGTGCTCTATGTATATTTGAGAAGCACATGCTTGCATTTGTAGACTTGATTCATGCATTACCAACAAGGGGGGAAAGTACCCAATTCATGGTTCCAGGGGGAGTTTTGCATCAAGGGAAGAAAAATTGGGAGAAATGTATTTGTTCAGGGGGGCTTGTATTCATGCATTTGGGAGCTCTTTTTCGCCTGAATTTTAGTTGTGCTCTTTTGCCGATGGTGTCGAGCCCTTTTGCCTCACCTTGAGGAGTCGGCAATTTTGGAGCATTTTATCTCGGTTGTGTCGAGCTGTTGCCCTTGTCTTAGGGGACCGAGATTTTTCTCACTCAAGTGATCTTTTCTTGGCTTTTGTTTGGCTTTTGATCACTTGTTTGAGTTTTTATTTCGTTTTCTTTTCTTTTTCTCTTGTCTATGAATTGGTTACTTATGTGTGTTGTCAATGCACTCATCAAGGGGAGATTGAGGACCGGAGCGTCCGAGGATCGGTAGATGGTCGCTCCTGGCTGTGATGAGTGATTGACAACGTGGTGTGGACTGACTCTTGGCTAAGTGTTGCAGGTGCAGGTTGCGGCTTGATTTGCGTTGGTGCAGGTGAAGAGTGGGCGCCAAAGGTCTATGCCTTGCGGGGCCTCCGAGGAGTGGAGAGACAAGTAGGCCTGACTCGAGGGACCCGGTGGCCAGCGGGGTCAAGTGCAGGCCGCATGGTGGCAAGAAAAGCAAAACGAAGTCGTCGATCGGAGCCGGTGCAGGGTAGCGGCTCACAACTGAAGTCTGCACGCGGGGTTTGTGGCGGTTCACCACAAAACTGGCCAGGTTACTTGGTTGAGCCACAAAACCAAGACCGGAGGCTCAGCGGGCGGAGACGGGATCCGGGCGCGCCGAGAAGCTTCGAAGCAGAGGACACGCGTCGGGATCGCAAGGCTTGCGTCAAGGCTACGCGAAGGGCGGTTGCCGGGCATCCGTCCGATGGTGCTACAAAGACATATTCCCAAAGTGCCCTTAGTGGGCTTGTATCCTAGTTTAGGCCTTAGGGGTATTTTAGTCTTTCGGCTGTCTCCATATATACTTAGAGGAGAGAGGATGGCAGTCATCTCTCGAAACCCTAACTCATTTGGTTTTCCTATTTTCCCTAGAATTTCCATAGGACTAGCTTGAGAGCTTCATGGTGAGATCTTGAGAGAGGAATGAATGTTGAGGAGGCAAGCTAGACCTTGTACAAATCTTTCTCGGTTGTATATAAGATTAGGAGTTGTGATTTCCGTGGGTCTTTTTGGTGCCTCTTTGGTGTTTTCGTTCTTCGGTTGATTCCGCGGATTTGAGAGGGTTTTTCTTCGGATTTCTTTGAGGGGATCATGGGTGAGTGCCTTATGCCTCTTTGTGGATGATCTTGACCCCTCAAATGCCGGAAAACCACCTCGATTCGATGGTGTTTGGGTGGAGCTCTTTGTCCTTGGTTGAATTCGTGTGATCCGCGATTCCCGACGTTTTAGGGAATTAGAGGCCAAGAGTTTTGGGGCATATCATCACCTAGTGACGCATATCATCTCCCCCAAATCTTGGCCTCAAGAGCTTCAGCCATTTGGGAGATCCGGTGACGACTTTGGGAAGGTGTTCTTGCGAGTTCGCGAGTTTCTGCTCTGTTCGTTCTCGGATAGTCTGCGTGTGTTTGGCGGACAGTCCGCGGCCGACGGACAGTCCGCGACCCCTCGCAGACCGTTCTGCGGACTGTTTAGACAGAACAAGTGTTTTTTGGTTGGAGGCGACTTTTGTACTGCGGACAGTCCGCCCCTTCTCTGGGGGACAGTCCGATCTGTACGTTGATTCTTGCCAAGTTTGATCGGTTCCTTTGCTTCTTCTCTAGTGCTTCCGCGTGTGTTTCGAGGAATCGTTCCTAGGACTTGTAGTTCATCCATAACTACGTTGTTTTAGCGATTGGTGTTCGTGTGTGACCTTTGGAGTTGCGATTGGGACATAGGCTGAGTTCTTTGAGGAGAATTTATATCAAATGGCGGTAGGAGCAGTTCACCTCATAATTTCATAACTTTTTCATATGAACTTGGATGGAGATAAAACTTATACGAAAGTTGTAGCTTCTATCGAGATCTAGAGCTTTGTAGTTCAAATGTTTTTCATTTGAAGTCATTTTGATGCCCAAATAACAGACACAAATTTTCTTTCTTTTGACAACATATCATAAAAAATTATAATTCATTTATTTAAATTTGGATGGAGATAAAAGTTACACGAAATTTGTAGCTTTCATCGAGATATGTAACTTTGTAGTTGAAACTTTTCCATTTGAAACCATATTGATGCTTAGATAATTGACACTATATTCAGACCTAAGATTTGACAAAATTTTCCTCTCTCAATAACATATCTGAAAAAATCATAACATCTTCATATAAATTTGGGAGATAAAATGCACAACAAAATTTTATATCTCGACGATATCTAGAACTTTGTAGTTGAAATTGTATTTATCTGAGATCATTTTGGTTGACACAGTGTGTAGATCTACAATTCAAATTTTAGGCTGAATAATATATCAATTATTTGACCATCAAAACCATTTCAAATAAAAAAAGTTTGAACTACTAAGTTGTAGATCTTGACAAAAGCTACAATTTTAATATAAATGTTATTTCGATCTGAGTTTATATGAAAATGTTATTAATTTTTAAGGTGGATTGCTCCTACCGCAGTTTGAAACGAGTTTTAAGGGTACAATGGTATATTTTTTTAAAAAACACATTTTAGAAAAATCATCATAATATTAATTTTTTAAATAACGGGGCCGCGCGAGCGTTCCCAAACCCAACTTGCATCGGGCCTCCCGGACCAGGTTTTGGGCTCAGAAAGAAGCAAAAAGGAGGAAGGAGCCCACAGCTCAGCTGACAGCGCGCGGGAAAACGCCTCTCCACCTTCAACTTTGGCGCCCATTTGTCATTTCCCGTTCCAGAGAGACCCCAAATCTAGGGTTCCCTGATCCCTGATCTTTGTTCCCCATTCCGGCGCGCAACGGCAGCATCAAGCGGCCTCCCGGCCAGCAAGTCTTCCCTCCTCGCGTAGCTGCGCCCACCCGCAAGCTCGCAAGCATGAGCGGCCGGCGCCGGCCGGCAGCTGGAGGAGGCAGAGGTGGCGGCGGCGGCGGCGGGAACTGGCGGAGGAGCGGCTCGGCCGCGAAGGAGCAGCGGCTGCGTCTTGGCGCGGAAGAGCTCCTCGAGAGCCGGCTGGGATTTGCGCCCTACACCGACGGAGAGCGGCGCCTGGGGTGGCTTCTCACCTTCTCACCAGTGAGTTCGATCTCGCTCTCTCTGTCTCTCTGCCTCTCTTCGTTGCAGCTGTTCTGTGTTGAGTCTCAAATGGGGTTAGATTGGGGAATTAGTGGCGGAGGTGCGTAATGCAGATCATGACCTGAGGTTGGTTGAATTGGAAGTACGCGACAAATTAGGTCAAAAATCAGTACAAATAAGCAGATCATCAAAGAGAATTCGAAGCTTTTACTTTCTATTTTGCTAAGTACGAGTTAACTACTGCGGGAATGGGAACTGGGTAACCAGAAACTGTACTGTTTGGGTAGTGAGTTCGCCGCTTATATAGCTACCCTCTACCCTTACCATTCATTGGATATTCTTTCCAGTAGGTGCACTCAATGAATTTTGAAGTAGCTTGGCCTTGTTTGGAAAATTTGTGAAACAATTCCCCTGTAAACAGGTTATATGTGGATTCTCTTGTGCACAAGAAAACCCTTGTAATTTCTTTCCCTTGTATAAATGTTTGTTGGCCATTACGCAACAGTTTATCTCAGGGAAAAAAGAAAGCAGAAAAGGAACATGAGGAAAAACTATCTGCAGTGGAAGACACAAGACTTGCTCTAAAAAATGCAAGTGCAATGAAGAGCTGCAAGGGACAACCGAAGACAATGATACCAGCTTGACAAATGCCCGGCTCCGTGTTTGTGATAACAGTTTGACAAATGGTGCCCCAAATCAGAATTACAAGGAATCCATACATGAAAGATGGATTCCAAAGCAAAATTGAGCCCCAAATCAGAATTACAAAGGAATCCATACAGCACATATGGATTTAAATCCAAGCAATTGGTGATTGAGGAGCGATGTTGCTGGCTGCAGGTTTGTGAATTGTGATGGGTCCTTTACCTAGGCTCGCCTTTGTCATGCACTTGTCGCCGGTGAAGGACCCGACATAGTCGTCAAATCAGTTACGGATTGGGAGGAATGTGGAGGCAGCTGCCGATTGGATCGTCACCTCTTCAAATTGAATCACAGCGTCCGCCGCCGATTCGTTCATACCCTCATCCTCATCCCTTGGTTTCCCTCGAGCAGAGGAGATGTGGATGCCCCCAACTTTTGTTGTACTTTTATGTGGCCTTGCAAGGTCTGTTTTATTTTACCGGTATAAGGAGTTAAAACCGGTGTATTTTTTTGGTCTACCCAGTCATACAAGCACATATTATGAATTTCACCAGCAAAATGATTGGGGCTTGTAGTTTACACCCTTTTTTTTAGAAAACGGGGTTTCCAAACAACCCCTTAGTGTATACAAGTGGTTCGCCAATATATTCTCGTGAAATACTACAAAACTGGTCCTTCTAGTGTCGTATACTCATACTAGAACTAGGGAAATTACTGAAACTACACCTAACTTAAATGAAGTGATTCAGCGTAGATGGTTCACAAGAAATTCAAAGGACCTACATGAAGAATTTCACTCTAAGCTCAACTACCATTAGCTAACTTAAAGTTTCTTAGTTTGCAAAAATGGAATCATGGATTGAGCTTTTGTTTGAATAAAGAATTGTAAGATTACCATTTAACTTTTACCCCTGTAACACCTGCAGTCATCATGGGAAGATGAGGACACTGGGAAAATCTACAGCTGTGTTGACCTATACTTTGCGTCACAGGTAAAATTTTGCAATTACAGTATAAAGCCTGTTTAAAGTCCCACATGTCTAACTTTGTATGGTTTCTTGCAGGATGGTTCTACATTTAAAGTGAAATACAAGTTTCGGCCTTACTTTTATGCCGCGACTAAGGTGAGCTACAGTTTGAGCTTTTCTGAGGGCTATTTGAATACCCCCATCATAGAATTCAGTAATTGAGAGACTGAACCTTTTCTGATGCAGTTTTTGTTTGTTGGTGTTCTATTTTTGTATCTACTGCAGGACAAGATGGAGTTGGAGGTGGAGGCATATATCAGGCGACGTTACGAAGGGGAGATTTCTGACGTAGAAATAATTGAGAAAGAGGATTTAGATCTGGTATATGTCCTGCTTTGCGTGTTCAATCAAATTTTCTGTTGGACCTCCTGCATGAATTGCTGCCAGTGATGAGTTTCACTCTATGTTCAGGTTTAAGATATTTTCTGCAGGAACCTTGATTGCCCTATAATTGTATTACTGTACTTGATTCTCCGTTGATGGCCATTTTTTTACCTTGCTTGTTATAGCTGACGAGAGGTTCATATACCCTGGGAAATTAACTCAAACTGATAGATTATTGTATGAATGCAAGTAGAGAAAGATGATAATTGTCTCATGTTTGTGTCTTTCTTTTCCAATGTGCCTGGGCTGGATGTAGAATATAATATTTAACACCTCCACTCTTGTTGCAGAAAAACCACCTTTCTGGCTTGAAAAGAAAATACTTGAAGCTTCAATTTGACACTGTACAGCAGCTAATGCGTGTAAGGAATGACCTATTACATGTTGTTGAAAAGAATGAAGAAAAATTAGATGCCTTTGAGGCATTTGAAACAATTCGCGGTGTAAAAAGGTGCATACAAACTTTTCAATGTCCAGTTTAATTGTTGTGATCTAAAACATTTTTACAATTTCTATGCAGAATAAATTATAGTGTTCTTAGTTTTATTTGGAGTAAATTTTACCGTCTTGCTCATTTTTGTGTTTATTTATGAACCTATAGTCTATTGATCTTGTGCACTATGACAGGGTTGAAAGACCACAAGATTACATAAATTACATAATTGATTTGCGTGAATATGATGTTCCATATCATGTTCGTTTTGCTATTGATAATGGTGAGCCCTATACTTGCACATCCTGTATTTTCTCACATGCTGATTTGCCACTGACGCTTTGGTACTCCAAAATTAAAATGTCTGCAGATGTGAGATGTGGGCAATGGTATAATGTTAGTGTATCTGGTTCTGACGCTTTACTTCAGAGAAGGGAAGACCTGCTTCAGCGTGCAGAAGTTCATGTATGTGCATTTGACATTGAGACCACAAAGCTGCCCCTGAAATTTCCAGATGCTGAATACGACACCGTAATGATGATTTCGTACATGATTGATGGGCAAGGTTACCTGATAATCAACAGAGAGGTTTTGACGCAATTCTTTACCCAACATTTTTGTCACTTTCTGAGTTATTATATTCATTTATGGCTTAAAGATCATTTTCTCTATTTCTTAGACATACTGCCTAGCCTTGGGCAGCATTAATGACCTAACAGGCTAACACTCCTTCCTGATTTGCTGTCTCATTTTTTACAGATAACATTTTTTTATGTTTCTTTTAAAAATGTGATGTCTTTGTTAGAAAATGCTGAAAAACAGTTACCTTGTGTGTTGTTCACTGATCACATACGTCAAGATCAGCATTTGTAGAAAAGGCAATAGCCAAATCTGTTACAAATAGCACATAGCTCATTATGGCATGGGCAGGCTAAGCAGATTATAGGCATATATCTGACAAAATCATTACCTTAGCCCATTCACTTTTGTTGATTGCATTTGGAAAGATGCAGATATTTCTGTCAAGTTTATACTGTATTTGCTTTCTGTAGTGTGTTGGGGAAGATATTGAAGATTTGGAGTACACACCTAAACCAGAATTTGAGGGGCATTTTAGAGTTAAGAATGTTCCAACTGAGGTACTGACGTGTTTCACTTATTTTGTTCAGCATATATGAATTGTATGCATCCTAACTATTTTGCTAACTATCTTTATTTTCAACATTTATAGTTGGATCTACTTAAAGCATGGTTTGCTCATATGCAAGAGGTTAAGCCTGGTATTTACGTCACATACAATGGTGACTTTTTTGACTGGCCATTTTTAGAGAAGAGGGCTGCTCACCATGGAATAAAAATGAATGAGGTGTGTTTCAATTTAACCTTCATTTGTCATTGAGTGGATTATTATAATCTTGTTTGGTGGAAGCACTTTTCAAACTTTTAGTGTTTTGGTAACTGCTTTCTAAGTTACAACACAAGATTTTGCTGAATTACTTTCTAAATCATCTTAAAAATAAATGTAGCATGCCATATATCAGCAGCTGCATGACCCCCTGGTAGAATGGCTTTTCTTGGCAAAAGTTCTTCTACACTCCCTTAAACTACCGTGTTTGCCCCTAACCCCTGTGTTGACACCTGAAAAACAGCACCATGGCAGTTGAGGCTGGACTAGCCGGCCAGACAGATCCTTCCAGGCGGTATGACCGGTTTGGGTCTGATACGAACTATATATTGATCTCTGGTAATTGGGCAGATAGTTACAATCCAACTCGCCCTCTCCTCGAGAGGCTTGAGTCTTGGGGATAAACTACTGCTTGCCTAAACAAATCTAGCAGTCCTCTAGATATAGGACTTGTGCCTAACAAACTCCTGAAAATCCCCCAGCCGGTCTAACAAATCCGGCTGCTAAAAAATATCTAAACAACTAACTAATTGCTACTGCTGCTTATCTTTATTCCTGCGAGTAAACTTCTTTCCAAAGAAAGTGTCCATAACAGGGTCCTAAAGCCAGTTCGGTAAGAGCTAGCCGGTCTTACCAGTGGGCTCGACCGGTCAGACCGGTCACTCTCGAATCCGAGTAGATTGAAGGATTCCTGGAAGATTTGGCGTGTATAAGGATTTCCTTATGGGGCAAGACCTACCCAACCTATAAATATAGGATAAAGTCGATTTTTGACCATCCAACTCTTGCCTTAATTTGGTTTCGACCATCAAACTGCAAAACTAGATAACTTTGACCATCGAAATCTTAAGACCGCTAAATTTTGACCATCGGGCGATTTTGGTGCTCGATTTCGCTGACGTGGATGCCACATGGCGGGGAGGGGGGCCCACGTGTCAGCCTTCTTCTCCTCGCTTTTCTCCCTCTCCTCTCTCTTTCTTTCTTCTCTCTCTAACACCGGCAGCCGCTGGCCCTTGAGTCGGCCTCCAACATGCCTCCCCTGCATCGGCTGGCGCCCTTGTTTGCGCTTCCCATGCGCCGGTCGCTGCCCTCCGCTGCTCCTTTAAGGTGTCACGGAGGCTGAGGCCGCAACGACGGCGCGGAGATTAAGGCCTGTGGCGATGCGACGAGCTCGGATGGTCCACCATTGCAGGCGAGGTGGAGACGGCTCTGGTGAGTCGATGCAAGCTCCGCAGCCCGCGGCGTCGTAGCTCCAGGGCAGCACTGGGTGCACACAATTGACGGTGGGGGTGGCGCGGCGTAGGGCGCTCAATCTAGACATGGTGGCGGCTGTAGGCGACATGGGCGCGGCCGAGGCGGAGCTGACAGAGGAGCTGCAGGGCGAATCTGCTCGTCATCGTCGCTGTTGTTGTCGCCTCCACCGAGCCCCTGCGGCAACGAGAAGGAATGGGGGAGGCACGACTGGGTGGAGAGCAGCGTGGGAGGCGCCGACGAGCGGAGGTGTGGAGCACGGCGGTGGCTCGGGGCCGGCGGCTCACAATGGTGGAGAGAGAAGAAAGAAAGAAAGAGAGGAGAGGGAGAGAAGATGGTTGACAAGTGGGCCTGCCGCCATGTGGCGTCCACGTCATCGAAACTGGCACCAAAACTGCTCGATGCTCAAAAATGAATGGTTTTGTGAGTTCGATGGTCAAAGATATCTGGTTCTGCGGTTTGGTGGTTGAAACCAAACTGAGGCAAGAGTTGGATGCTCAAAAATGGACTTTATCCTAAATATAAAGGAAACACGGCCGATTGAGGCTATCACCCAATCGATCAACATTTTTACCTACTTTTATCTCCAAACCCTAGCTTTTCTAACCCTATGCTTTCTTCGTCTCTACGGCGGTTAAGGAGGTTCTGAGTGATCTACCAATCTCAAAGCAACCCTAGGCTGATGGGGACCCTCCCGAGGTGGTGAATGTAGGTTTTTCGCGGTTCCCCTGTTACAACTGGTCTGACCGGCCTCTCTGACCGGCTGGAGGGCGAGGCTAGTTTTCGACGACCGCGCGAGCTAGCGCACTCGTGTGTTGACCAGAAAAAGAGTCAACACCCTGTGAGTGATTTGATCTATTTAACCTGGTTTTTGAACAGTAATCAGTGGTATCGCTGCATAGCTGCCATTGCACCTACTTGCCAGCGCACTCGTGTGTTGACCAGAAAAAGCGTCAACACCCTGTGAGTGATTTGATCTGTTTAACCTGGTTTTTGAACAGTAATCAGTGGTATCGCTGCATAGCTGCCATTGCACCTACTTGCCACTTGGCAGCACATGTGAAAGCTATTATCATCGCTATGGTCATCATCTTTGTCTTACAGCCCTCTCATGTTTGTAATGATGGCAAAAGGGGAGGATGCAATGACAAAGTGGCAGTAATGGTGGAAGACTGTAGAACATGTCATGAGCTGGAGGTCTGGGATCAAATCGAGAACTATAAATTAGAGGTGGAAAGGGGGCAGATTACATGAGAAATCTCATACAATGATGTGATGATGACTTAATGGGTCTTTTGTGGCTAGATTGTGTATACATGTGTGTGCGGTAAGAGCAGAGGCAGAGCTTGACTGAAGAGGCAGCAGGGGCCAGTACATGGAAATAAGCACCAGACATCAATCTACAGTACCAATTTTACTGCTCATGCAGTGGCATTTGCCTTGGGCAGGCTGGCCATGGCCCACCTTGGTCCTTACTAAGCTCCGCCAGTGGGTAAGAAAGGGGCTGTGGTTGCCGTGCTGGCCAAATAAGGTTACGTGGTAGCCCTGGTGCCATAACCATTTCAAAATCTTGCATCAGGGGGGTTGGGGTGAATTTATCTGGCTTTAGAAGTTTATTACGGGCTTTGACTGAAGAGAAAAGTAGTTTGGAGGCATCTGTGGAAAATATGATATTTCGAGGAAGTAATGCACGTTGCCCATTTTTTTGGGGTATGAAAACTATTTTATAAGATAATCAAAAATATTGTCCAACCAGTTGTTGCAAAACGAAGTGATATAAGAAAAGGCTAGCTGCAGCTGAAGGACAAAAAAATAAGATTGGGTTATTCTTTAGTACTGTTCTTTATGATATCATGCACGTCTTTTTTTCTCCATTTGTTCGTAGCCTAGAAAAGATCGGATAAAACTTGGAAGCACCTAAGTGGGCAAGTTTCTTTGTTAATTTTTCTTTTTATTGTTACAGGAGATTGGTTTCCAATGTGACAATAATCAGGGGGAGTGTCGGGCTAAATTTTCTTGCCATCTTGACTGTTTTGCATGGGTGAAGCGAGACAGTTACCTTCCACAAGGAAGCCAAGGTCTAAAGGTGATGCATTACTTACTGGAATAAAAGCACTTTCTTTTTGCATGTGCTTGGTTTGAGTAATAGGTGTCTTATTGGCAAAACATCTTTGTTTTATGAAACTTGAAAGAAAGTACAAATATTTAGTGATATGGAGTGGAATATTTGTATAAACAATCAATATGCATAGTTTTAGCATTTGATATTCACTAGCAGTATAAGGTTGCTCATTTTGCATTATATGTGTGTTATTTTGATTATTCCTAAGATTCAACAGCATATTTTTGCATTATTTGTGTACTATGGCTTACTCCTAATATTTTATTTCTTCTTTAACCTTTTTTTTGTTTCTCTTACATTTTCACACTTGCAGGCTGTTACAAAAGCCAAGCTAGGTTACAATCCTCTGGAGGTTAATCCAGAAGATATGGTCCGCTTTGCAATGGAGCAGCCACAGGTAAGGTTGCCTGTCTCAAATCTGAAATAATGTTGTTACAAGGGGAGTTGTTTAAATACGGCTATGTCACAGATACCATTAAATATTGTTGTCTGTCTGCAAATCTTTTTAGTTGTATGGATCATACTTTTAGTAATTTGAAAATTTTCCTATGCTTATTTTTCACTCCATTGTTTCCTTTGCAGACAATGGCTTCTTATTCCGTATCAGATGCTGTTGCGACATACTATCTCTACATGACCTATGTCCATCCTTTCATCTTTTCTCTTGCAACCATAATACCCATGTCACCTGATGAGGTACTGCGGAAAGGAAGTGGGACACTTTGTGAAATGCTGTTGATGGTCCAGGTCTGTTAATGAAACTTTGCTACCATGTTTCAATATCATATTTGTTTTGAAGCATGACCTTTATCTAGATTAAGGTGTTCCTTGTGAAACTGTGAATGTTCTTGAGCTATCAAATTGTGCTGGGCCTTTTTGCTCATATTTCCATGTTTTCTTAGTGGGATTTTGGTGATATTTATATCTAGATGCCTAACTTTTTCTTCCTGCTCAAGTCCTATTTATGTTTTCTGAGCTTTTGGTTATCATCTACTTTAAGTTGCGCCATTAGACGGTTTTATGTATTAGGTTTGTTAATTAACAGGATGTAAAGTTGCGATTAAATACTTATTTTCAAAAAAATAAAACACACATATTTTCCCCACTCTTGCTTGGTCTAGGATTTGGACCCATTGCAAGTGCTTGAACTCCCAACATCCATGATTATGAACTCCCAACGTCAGTCTACCTCTGATTATGATCCTTGCTAAATTCAGTTTCTTTTAATGTACAGGCATTCGAGGCTAATGTCGTCTGTCCTAACAAGCACCGAGCTGATCTCGAAAAGTTCTACAACAATCGTTTATTAGAAAGTGAAACTTACATTGGTGGTCATGTTGAGTGTCTGGAAACTGGTGTATTTAGATCTGATCTTCCCACAAAGTTCCAACTTGAACCATCAGCATATGAGGTACTCGGTATCCCCTCTTCTGTAGTTGGTTATGGTATTAATCTGTTGCACACTGATGGGGTTCCACATGGGGGAGATTTTAGTTATTTTTGCGGGCCATGTGAGATTTTAGTTCCCACTTCACTATTTTAACAATCAACATTCTTCTTTCAGCAACTCATTGGAAACCTTGATCGTGATCTGCAATACGCCATTTCTGTAGAAGGAAAATTGGATATTGACTCTGTCACTAATTATGATGAAGTCAAGGATGCCATAAAGCAAAAGGTATTAGATGTTTCCAGCAAGACACTTAGACCTTCACTCTAAGCTGAGCCTACTAAATGCCCATGTAAGGGAAATATATTACGATAATGGACCAAGAAAATGAAAACATTTATCTAAAACTGAGACCATTATATTCCAACTGCAACTGATTTTGTTTTGACAATTTGACTCCGAATATATCTATTTACCTTTGTAACTTGAGTACTTGGCTAACATACCAAGAAATAGCTGTTATTTTCTATTTCTTATATAAGGATCTCCCTCAACATTAGCTACGTACATAATCAAGTCTCGTGTCTTTCAAGATTCAAGATTGTGTGACCTTTCTTGTTTTTTTGAATTCACAGCTTATTTCATTGCGAGATCACCCAATTCGTGAAGAGCGCCCTCTTATCTATCATCTGGATGTTGCTGCAATGTATCCAAATATCATTTTAACAAATAGGCTCCAGGTATTCCCTTGTACTTTAGTCTAGTATGTCTAATGTTGTAATCCTATGTGCTCTGGTTCTATGTAAGCAGAACCTGGTTTGTGTAGTTGTTCAATATATGGGATTTTTTGCTTTTAAGGATACCAAATTATGTACAAAGGAAACATTATAAAGATGCTCCTATTTAATTCACATAAACTAACATATGCTGACAGCCTGACATTATTATCAAAACAGCTACTGAACATTTAAAGTCCTACCAGGGGCATTAATCTGAATAGATCTATTTCCTGTTGGGGTGAGTTCGGTGGTATCCTTAGTGAGTGATTTATATCAGATGTTGTCGTATAAGAAGTTAAAGGATCTGGTGGGGTGCATGTCCTAGTTTCCCTTGCTGCAGTTTCTGTCCATGTAACTATTTGAAAGGATTGTATGGTTGATGTCAACGATCCCATCAATTGTTATATAGAGTTATAGACAACGCAAAAAGTGAGGGAATGTTAAACTGTTGCATTGCCAAAAATTCATCAAGGCACTATTAATTTTCATGCACCAACAATTCACTTAAAAGCTTAGCTGTTAGATGAATGCAGGCAAAGCACTCATATTTCAGGACTCCTAGCATCTAATAATCTCATCTACTCCCTCCGTCCCCTAAAGAGTGTCGTTTTCGCTTCCCGAGAAACAACTTTGACTAAATAAAGAAAAATATATATTAATACTTATGGTACACAATTAATATCGTTAGATAGATATTTGAATCTAGTTTTTTATAAAATTTATTTCGAGACACAAATGTTTCACGCATTTTCTACAAATCCGGTCAAACTTGTGGCACGAAAACCCACGATGACAATCTTTTGGGGACGGAGGGAGTAGGTATCACACACGGTGTGCTACTGTGGTGCCAGGGCCACAAGTGCAGGCCTTGCCTAGTGAACCTTGTGCCAAAAAATATTAATTTTAGATACAATGAACTTTTGTAGGCCTTTTACTTAGTACCTTCAGGCCCAATAACTGTACTAAGTTTTCCTAACAAACCAATTCACTCAAAGCATAAGCTAATAGGAAAAGTAACCAATTCACTCAAAGCTTAAGCTGCTAGAGAGTGTATGTGATAGAGGAATAATTTCCAGTGTATTCCTCCAACCCTAGAGAGGGTGGGTATATAGAGTTAGCTATACATGGGCCTCTATGGGCTGTACAAGGCCATATGGGCCACTCATATATATATATACACTAACCCCCCCCCCCCCCCCCCCCCCCCCGCGCAGTTTGGACTACCGGCGCAGCGGTGTACAAGACTGGCCAACAAAGAAAGAAACGCATACACAAGAGTTCCCTCGCAGCCACAACTAGCCACTGGCTACGTTGAGGCTGGACCTGAACTCCGAGAAGGTAGAGGAAGGAAGGCCCTTGGTGAAGATGTCAGCAAACTGGGAGGTGGTCGGTACATGGAGAACCTGAACATCGCCAATAGCCACCCGGTCTCGAACGAAGTGCAAGTCAATCTCCACATGCTTCGTCCGCTGATGCTGAACTGGGTTGGTGGAGAGGTACACGGCACTGACGTTGTCGCAGTAGACGAGCGTGCTCTTGGCGAGCGGGCTGTGAAGCTCAGCCAAGAGCTGTCGGAGCCAGGACGCCTCAGCCACACCGTTAGCAACAGCTCGGTACTCCGCCTCAGCACTCGAGCGAGAGACCACCGGTTGTCGCTTGGACGACCAGGAGATCAGGTTGCCGCCGAGGAAGACGGCATAACCTGAGGTAGAGCGGCGGGTGTCCGGGCACCCCGCCCAATCAGCGTCAGTGTAGACGACCAGCTCAGCAGACGGAGACCGGTGGAGGAACAAGCCAAAGTCAACAGTGCCTCGAATGTAGCGAAGAAGGCGCTTTAGTGCAGCAAGGTGTGACTCACGAGGATCATGCATATGGAGGAAGATCTGCTGGACAGCGTAGGTGAGATCCGGCTTGGTGAAAGTGAGGTGCGCGTAAGGGCGCCGGCAAGACTCGACAAGCGACGGGGATCAGCCACAGGATCGCCCAGAGTAGCAGACAGCTTCGCCTGAGTGTCAACAGGAGTGGAACAAGGCTTGCAATCAGTCATCCCGGCACGCTCGAGTATATCCAGGGCATACTGGCGCTGGTGAAGGAGAAGACCAGTCTGACGGGGCTCAACTGTCACGCCCAAGAAGTGGTGAAGCTGACCCAGATCCTTCATGGCAAACTCCTGCTGAAGGGAGGTGATAATCCGCTGAAGCAGCTGTGTACTGGAGGCATTCAGAACAATGTCATCAACATAGAGGAGGTAAGCAACCCCATCAGCATGGTGATATATGAACAACGAAGTGTCTGACTTGGCCTCAACAAACCCCAGTGTCAGCAGGAAGTTGGCAAACCGAGAGTACCTTGCTCGAGGAGCCTGCTTCAAACCATAGAGAGACTTGTTCAACCGACAGACCATATCCGGACAACTAGAGTCCACAAACCCTGCTGGTTGGCTGCAGTAGACGGTCTCGGTGAGAGTGCCATGAAGAAATGCATTCTTGACATCGATCTGGTGCACGGGCCAAGACCGAGAGAGAGCCAAAGAGAGAACTGTCCGCACTGTAGCAGGCTTCACCACTGGACTGAATGTTTCGTCATAGTCCACACCAGGACGCTGAGTAAACCCCCGAAGGACCCAACGCGCCTTGTAGCGCTCCAGAGTACCATCAGCACGCCGCTTGATTGTCCAGATCCACTTGCCGGTCACCACATTGCAACCAGACGGACGTGGCACAAGGTCCCAAGTCTGGTTGGCGAGAAGAGCTCCGTACTCCTCTTCCATCGCGCGACGCCAGTTCGGATCTGCTAGAGCCTCACGAACCGACGTCGGGATCGGAGAAAGCCGTGACTCCCCCTCAGTGGTGGAGAGGGCCCGCGGCTGAAGAACCCCGGCCGCCTGCCGGGTCACCATGGGATGGGTGTGACGAGGATCCCGATGGATGACCGGCGAGTGGTACACGGCCGACTCCACCCGTGAACGACATGGGGGAGGCGGCGGCGGCACCGGCGGAGGCGGCGGTGTGGGCGCCGGTGGAGGAGTCGGAGGCGGTCCCGGTGACGGTGGTGGAGCCGGAGCCGTGGAGCGGCGCCCGTAGACATGGCGCGAGAGGAGGCACATAGTCTACGAGGCACCGGCCGGTGGAGGAGCAGAAGGTGGCGGTGGTGGAGGCACGGACGACGGCCGGAACACCCGCACGGGCTCGGCGTAGCGTGCGGGTGGTGGCGGGGCCGCGCGTGGCGCGGGCGGAGGCGCGGAGCCGCGTGTGGCTCGGCGAGGGGCGCCGTGGGCACCGGGGCCGCGGGTGGCGCGGCTAGGGGCACCGGTGACACCGGGGCCACGCGTGGCGTGGCCGAAGGCACCAAGCCCACGTCAGGTGCGACGAATGGCACCGGAACCGCGGGTGGTGCAAGAGGAGCTCAAGCGCCACTGGAGGAGCCAGAGCCGGTGGGGTACCAGAAGAACCTGTCAGAAAAAGAAAAACAGAAACAGGTGGCTGTACCACCGGGTCAGAAAACATGGACTCAATGTCTGGATCTGGAGTGGGTGTGGAGGAGGAAAAGGGGAAGTCCGACTCGTCAAACACAACATGTCGGGATATAAGAACCCGACGAGAGGTGAGATCGTAGCAGCGGTACCCCTTATGGTCAGGGGAGTAACCAAGGAACACACAACGGGTCAAGCGAGGTGCGAGCTTATGTGGAGCATTGGTAGCAAGGTTCGGGTAGCAAGCGCACCCGAAGACACGAAGGTGGGTGTAAGTGGGAGGGGTACCAAAGAGAGCGTGGTGAGGAGTCGGAGCGGGAGAAGCGGTGGAAGGAAGGTGGTTGAGAAGGTAGGTGGCGGTGTGAACACTCTCTGCCCAGAAGCGCGGGGGAAGGGAGGCCTGGATCAGAAGAGTGCGCATGACATCGTTTGTGGTCCGAATCATGCGCTCTGCCTTGCCGTTCTGTGGCGAAGTATACGGACAAGACATACGGAGCTGGACACCGTGGGTGAGGAAGAAGGAGCGAGAGGTGGAGTTATCGAACTCACGCCCGTTGTCACACTGGACGGCCTTAATGGTGAGGCTGAACTGAGTGGACACCCAGGCAAAGAAGTGAAGAAGGGTGGGAAAGGTGGCAGACTTAGCACGCAAAGGGAAGGTCCAGGAGTAGTGAGAGAAATCATCAATGATCACCAGATAATACTTATAACCAGAAATGCTGAGTACAGGGGAAGTCCACACATCACAGTGGATAAGATCAAAAGCATGCGCAGCATGCGAAGAAGAAGAAAAAGGAAGCCGAACATGACGACCAAGCTGGCATGCCTGACAGAGGTCCTAGTACAAGAGATATCTCTACTACGACTAATCTGAGCCAAAACATCGCGGCCAGGATGACCGAGTCGGCGGCGCCAAGTGGTGGAGGACGGTGTTACGGCAAGAGCAGCTGACGAAGAAGACGAAGGTGAAGTGGAGGCAGCAGAGACAAGAAGTCAAAGGGTGTAAAGGGGCCCGGTGCTGTCACATCGGAGAAGTGGACGCCCGGTAGCCAAATCCTTTACAGAAAGACCAGAAGAGTCAAACTCCACAGTACAAGAATTGTCAGCTGTAAATTGACGAATAGAAAGAAGATTATGAACCATCTGAGGAGCAACAAGGACATCAGAGAGACGAAAAGGACCGAGAGAGGAACCTACAGAAGTGACCGGAAGACAGGATCCATCACCGACCATGATGGAGGAAGGACAAGAGGGGTGAGGAGGTCGGACAGAAGAAAGGATACCCGCATTAGTAGTGTGGTAAGAGGCACCCGAGTCAGTGATCCACTCGGTGCCGATGGGTGGCGTCAGCCCCACAGTGCCGAAGGACTGCGCCAGGGCAGCCTGATCCCACCCCCCGGCCACGACGAGCTGGGCGGAGGAGGTGGAGTCCCGGTCGGCGCGTAGGAGACAACACTCGTGACCATGGCCGCCGGCTGGTGCGGGGGACGAGGCCCCTCCCTCCCTGACCCTGGTAGGGCCACATGGAGATACGCCCTGACCACGGGTGAGAGTCAGCCAGGGCGCACCTCCGGGAAGAGGAGCAAGAGGGGGGTCGGAGCCTGGGTGGGAGGCGTCCCACGGCCCCCACCACTGCGTCCACGGCGCCCCCCACGCCCCCACCCCCGCTCGGCCCGGGGGGAGGAGCTCCAAGGAGAGAGGCTGGCGGCGAGGCGGAGGACGGTGGTGGGGCAGTGACAAGTGCGCGAGAAGTAGAGGACGAAGGCGTGGCCGAGGCAGGTGATTGGTGGCCCCGGGTGAGCTCCTCGAGGGTAAGGGCATCACAGACCTGCAGGAAGGTGGGTGGCGGCTGCTGGTGTGTGAGTAGAGTTTGCACGGCCTCGTAGTTGCTGGGAAGGCCCCACAGAACGTTGAGGACCAGGATGTGCTCCGGGACCGTGAAGCCGAGGTCGCGAAGCCCATCAGCCGTGCTCATCATCTTCCTGCAGTAGTCGCTCACGGACAGGTCACCCTGCTCGAGCGTGCGAAGCTCGGCGTCGAGCTGGAGGGTGCGTTTCTGAGCATTCCCGAGAAACTGAGTCTCGACGGAAAGCCACATAACGCGCGCGGTGGGATCCGGAGCTCGCACGATGTCCTGGAGATCCAAGGAGATGGTCCCAGAGATCCAGGACATGATGATGCAGTCGCGGTGTCGCCACGCCGGGTCGCGAGCACGGGCAGGAGTGTCGGAGAGGACGTGGCTGTCGAGGGCGTAGCGGCGAAGAACGAGGAGAAGCTGGTCCTGCCATCGAGCGTAGGAGGTGGAGTTGGAGTCGAGGACGACGGTGACCAGGGTCTTGATGTGCGGGACCCCGACGGCCTGAAGGTGGAGGTAGGCGACCATGGGGTTGTCCGGGCCACCCGGGGGTTCAACACCTGGGAGCGGAGCCGTAGATGGAGACTGCTGAGAGGAGGCGACACGCTCCCCCGCAGAGGCGTGGAGCAAACGCTCCGCCTCGGCGACCTGGCGAGCAAGTGCGTCAGCCGTGGTATGCTCGTGCTCCCAGGCGAGGGCAGCCCGACGCATACGCTCCTCGGCGGCGGCTGCTGCGGTCTTGGCGTTTGCCGGGGCCGCGGCGAGGGCGTTGTCGGCCGCGGCGACGGAGGTGGGGCGCGGCGACATGCCCCGGAGGAAGGCGGCGGCGGAGAAGGGAGCATCTGCATGAGGCATGCTCAACCCGCCGAGAGGAGAGGCACCCTGGAATGGGAGGTTGGTGGTGCCGGAAGACGCGCCACCAGTGTGTGCACAGACGTCCGCAGCATGGGTCTCCAGCACCCCATGGCCAACGGGCTGGCTCGCAGGACCAACCAGGACCCCTCCTGGAACAGTCGGAGTCGTCGTAGCAAAGCGCACTGTTGCCCCCAAGACACGAATCACAGCGGCCACAGCAGCAGGACCCTAGGTGGTTATTGCGGCCACCGTGGCCGGAGAGAGGCCATGGAGAGCCGCCAGGGCGTCGAGGGTGGCGGCCGCGCCCCGGCGCCATCCGCGGGCTGCTGCAGCGCGTGGAGGGCGGCGGCCGCGCCCCCCAGCAGCGGCGTCCGCGGGCTGCTTCGACGCGTGGAGGGCGTCATCGAGGCCGTCCGCGGCCTGCGGGTCACGTCTAGGGCCCCCGCGTCCACATCGGGCCCGGTCACGGACAGCTGCAGCGCACGGAGGGCGGCAGCGGCCGCATCGGCATCCATGGCGCCTGCGGGAAGGCGCAGCGCATGGAGAGCAGCGGCAGCGGCACTCGAATCGACGACGGGAATGCCATCAGGGAGCGAATTGGCCGCCGAATTGAGCGGGAGGCCGCGCGCCGGAGCGGCAACGCTGGCTCCAGGGTGGAGCGCGCCTGTGGAGAAGAGAGGAGGGAAGGAGGAGAGGGGAGGAGGCGGCTGCCGGCCGTCCATGGCGGCGGCGTCGCACAGGGGGCAGGAGGAAGGGGATGAGAGAAACCTAGTCTGATACCATGATAGAGGAATAATTTCCAGTGTATTCCTCCAACCCTAGAGAGGGTGGGTATACAGAGTTAGCTATACATGGGCCTCTATGGGCTGTACAAGGCCATATGGGCCACTCATATATATATACACTAACAGTATGTATCAATGAAAGTTGATGACACTGCTATGTCCATCAAGTGAACTTTTTTTTTGCTACTTGTTGATTGCAGCCACCATCGATAGTTACAGATGTGGACTGCACAGCATGTGATTTCAACCGTCCTGGCAAAAATTGCCTCAGAAAGCTTGAATGGGTTTGGCGAGGAGAGACCTACATGGCAAAAAAGAAGTACACTTTTCAAAATTATGTAATCTGAAACTTATGAATTTTCTGATCTAATGCAATTATTTTTTGTAGTGACTATTATCACATAAAGAGGCAAATTGAGTCAGAGCTGATTCAATCTGGTGGCATCGCATCGTCAAAGCCTTTTCTTGACCTCTCAAAACCTGAACATTTACTTAAACTAAAGGATCGTTTAAAGAAATACTGCCAAAAGGTACTATTTTTCAAACATGTGGGTAGATTCTCTTTTGGTGAGCCTTAGGTGAATTTCCTTATGCCACAATGCAGGCGCACAAAAGAGTCGTTGATAAACCAATTACAGAAGTTAGAGAAGCTGGAATATGCATGCGTGAAAATTCGTTCTATGTCGACACAGTACGAAGGTCAGTCCAATGCTTACTGTACTCTTATAACTACTAATGATTTAGATGGCATCCTCTAAAATATTCTCTTCATTTGATAATTTCCAGCTTTCGTGATAGAAGGTATGAATACAAAGGTCTTAACAAAACATGGAAGGGAAAATTGGCAGAAGCTAAAGCTAGTGGAAATTCTATGAAAATTCAGGAAGCGCAGGTTCAATGATGCACTATACATCCTAAGACCTTGTTCATGTTTCCGGCATCTGAACTATTTTCCTTCTCCCATTTGTCTTCTGCAGGACATGGTTGTTCTATATGATTCTTTGCAACTTGCTCACAAGTGCATATTGAATTCTTTTTATGGATATGTTATGCGCAAGTACGTGAAATTTAAAGACAACATGGTTTTTATTTGTCTTCATCTAGTATATTAACTATGTATAATGGCATATCCGTTGTTCAGGGGAGCAAGATGGTACTCTATGGAAATGGCTGGTGTTGTTACATATACCGGTGCAAAGATTATCCAAAATGCTCGGCTACTTATAGAAAAAATCGGAAGGCCACTGGAACTGGATACAGATGGCATTTGGTGTGTTTTACCTTGTTCTTTTCCAGAGAACTTTACTTTTAAGACAAAGTGAGTAAAGTATATATCATATTATTTTGAAATTTCATATATCTGCTGTCGCTAATTCAAGACTATAGTCTGTCCAAGACATTTCTATTGATAATTCTTGGCTAAAGTGAATGTAGTGCTATATCGCTTTTTG
This sequence comes from Cenchrus americanus, assembly GCA_947561735.1. NCBI lineage: Eukaryota > Viridiplantae > Streptophyta > Magnoliopsida > Poales > Poaceae > Cenchrus > Cenchrus americanus. Next base: position 93,735,280 of record OX387241.1, on the reverse strand, counting down.
ATCCTTTGTGGTTTCTAACTTTGCACTATGCACTGCTACTTTTGTGTTTTCATCAAGAGTTGAGGCATTAAGTTGTCAGGAAACGATTGAAGCATAACATCAGCATAATTCCTGAAGGAGGATTTGTTGCATCTTAGAACTAATCAATTATTATGACCTCCCAAAGTAGTTTCCTGTACAGATTCTGCAAGGCACAACTTTGACTACTCATTCTCATCACAGTAGTTAATAAAAATGACAAATGTGATGCTGTCAAAGAATTTTTTTCTAATATACTTCTGTTACTTTGTATCCTCAATCTAAATGTTTAAAGGTATGTCGGTGGCCAATAGTGATGAATGCTGACTATGGTGAATCATAGTGCTTGTGCTTTGGACTGGATGTAGCACAAAATAACTATTGCACCTATATTAATTCTCAAGTGATTCATATATGCAGTTTATTAAAGATGGAGACTCTCAAAAGTAAGCCTCTGTACTATAGTTTCAATCTGACACATATTGGTGATATTTCAGAGCCGGGAAGAAGCTAACAATATCTTATCCCTGCGTCATGCTTAATGTTGATGTTGCGAGGAATAACACCAATGATCAATATCAAGTAAGAAATACATGTTCTTCTTCATGTTCTATATTAATCTCATCAGCAATTGTAATGTTATTAATTACTCATTTTTATGGTTCTATTAGACGCTGAAAGACACAGTAAATAAGCTATATACAACACACAGCGAGTGTTCCATTGAATTTGAGGTTGACGGACCTTACAAGGTGAGTGCTTTAATAGTATTAACGTTTTCCTTGTTCCTTTATCCAAATTGTTTTGACTACTCTAAAAGACTGATCTATCCTACTTTTGTGAACTTTGCAATGCATCTTCTTAACATAATAGGCCATGATTTTACCTGCTTCTAAAGAGGAAGGCATTCTGATAAAGAAGAGGTATGCTGTCTTTAATGAGGATGGCACCTTGGCAGAACTTAAAGGTTTTGAGATTAAGCGTAGAGGTGAGCTGAAGCTCATAAAAGTTTTTCAGGTATATATACTTCCTTTCAGCATCAGTTACTGCACCATTCTCTTCATTAAATGTTTTAACCTGTCCACAGTTATTAATGGAAACACAGAAGGCTAAATGCTCCTAGCCTCCTAGTTCTTGTCTTATTACCCCGTTAAATTTGTTTCTCCCAGCTTTCCAGGTCACCCTACTATAATGTGGCGTACACTAAGTGATGTAGGACACTTAGATAAATATCCGTGTCTTCTCGAAATCCTCAAACATCATACACGTGGAACACTTTTGTGGTCCTATATCAGGATCAGACAGAAAAAGAATGGAGTACTGTTTATGCTCGAAACAGAATACGGGGAAATAAGAACCCCAGTTTTTGGCACAAAAGTGTGGGGGAGTTGCCTCCAGTGCCTTTTCAATTAAAAAAAAGGATTAGTCATTTACAAACAGATAAAAGGAAAAAGTAACAGAAAAACACAAAAGTTAAAGGGAACAAACTAGACAATCTGGTTTAGCCCTTGGATAGTGATTTGTTTTGTTCTTTGAATCTCATGATTCAAAATTGAAGTGTTGGATTCTGCTTTTCAAAGAGTTTTCTATTCACATTTTCAAATTGTCTATGAAGCAATTGTGAAAATCTCCATAAAGAAGGGTTGCTTGAAGTTTCTTTTTGCAGTCTAGATCTTTTTGGATAGGTTCTCCATCAGCTGGCCAAATTAAATTATTTACAATTAATATATGAAAAATGTTTCGCTTGCAGGCTGAGGTATTTGACAAATTTCTCCATGGTTCAACCTTGGAGGAGTGCTATTCTGCTGTTGCCTCTGTTGCTAATCGGTGGTTGGATCTACTGGATGTAAGTGATTTGTAGAATGAACTATATTCTCTAAAGAGCAAAACCAGTGACATTAACCCATGCAATGTACATACAATTATTTTTCTGTTACAGAATCAGGGAATTGATATTGCCGACAGTGAATTACTCGATTTCATATCGGAGTCAAGCACAATGAGTAAATCTTTAGTTGATTATGGGGAGCAGAAGTCATGTGCCGTAACTACAGCGAAAAGACTTGCTGAATTTCTTGGAGATTCAATGGTTAAAGACAAAGGGCTACATTGCCAATATATCGTTGCTCGGGAGCCACAAGTAAGTTTTGAAGCGTTTCAGTAATTTTGATCATTTATAGCTATACATATCCTTACATTAGGATATGTTTGGGGAAATAATTCATGTGTATTCCTCCAACCCTTGAGAGGGTGGGTATATAGAGTTAGCTATACATGGGCCTCTATGGGCTGTACAAGGCCATATGGGCCACTCACATATATATACACTAACACCCCCCGCAGTCTGGGCTACTAGCGCAGCGGTGTACAAGACTGGCCAACAAAGAAAGAAACTCATACACAAGAGCCCCCCGCAGCCACAACTAGCCACTGGCTACGTTGAGGCTGGACCGGAACTCCGAGAAGGTCGAGGAAGGAAGGCCCTTGGTGAAGATGTCAGCGAACTGGGAGGTGGTGGTACATGGCGAACCCGAACATCGCCAATTTCCACCCGGTCTCGAACGAAGTGCAAGTCAATCTCCACATGCTTCGTCCGCTGATGCTGAATCGGGTTGGTGGAGAGGTACACGGCGCTGACGTTGTCGCAGTAGACAAGCGTGCTCTTGGCGAGCGGGCTGCGAAGCTCAGCCAAGAGCTGTCGGAGCCAGGACGCCTCAGCCACGCCGTTAGCAACAGCCCGGTACTCCGCCTCAGCACTCGAGCGAGAGACCACCGGTTGTCGCTTGGACGACCAGGAGATCAGGTTGCCGCCGAGGAAGACGGCATAACCTGAGGTAGAGTGGCGGGTGTCCGGGCACCCCGCCAGTCAGCGTCAGTGTAGACGACCAGCTCAGCAGACGGAGACCGGTGGAGGACCAAGCCAAAGTCAACAGTGCCTCGGACGTAGCGAAGGAGGCGCTTCAGCGCAGCAAGGTGTGACTCTCGTGGATCATGCATATGGAGGCACATTTGCTGGACAGCGTAGGTGAGATCCGGCCTGGTGAAAGTGTGGTACTGTAAGGCGCCAACAAGACTCCGATAAGCAGTAGGATCAGCCACAGGATCACCCAGAGTAGCAGACAGCTTCGCCTGAGTGTCAACAGGAGTGGAGCAAGGCTTGCAATCAGTCATCCCGGCACGCTCCAGGATATCCAGGGCATACTGGCGCTGGTGAAGGAGAAAACTAGTCCGAAGGGGCTCAACTGTCACGCCCAAGAAGTGGTGAAGCTGACCCGGATCCTTCATGGCAAACTCCTGCTGAAGTGAGGTGATAATCCGCTGAAGCAGCTGTGTACTGGAGGCAGTCAGAACAATGTCATCAACATAGAGAAGGAGGTAGGCAACCCCATCAGCATGATGATATATGAACACCGAAGTTTCTGACTTGGCCTCAACAAACCCAATGTCAGTAGGAAGGTGGCAAACCGAGAGTACCATGCCCGAGGAGCCTGCTTCAATCAACATAGAGACTTGTTCAACCGGCAGACCATATCCGGACAACCAGTTCGGATCTGCCAGAGCCTCACGAACCGACGTCGGGATTGGAGAAAGACGCGACTCCCCCTCGGTGGCAGAGAGGGCCCGCGGCTGAAGAACCCCGGCCGCCTGCCGGGTCACCATGGGATGGGTGTGACGAGGATCCCGATGGATGACCGACGGGTGGTACACGGCCGACTCCACCCGAGGGCGACGTGGGGGAGGCGGCGGTGGCGGCGGCGGAGGCGGTGTGGGCGCGGTGGAGGAGTCGGAGACGGTCCGGTGACGGTGGTGGAGGAGGCGGAGCCGTGGAGCGGCGCCCGTAGACATGGCGCAGAGGAGGCGCATAGTCTACAGGCACCGCTGGTGGAGGAGCCGGAGAATGTAGCGGCGGTGGAGGCACCGGACGGCGGCGGGAACACCACACGGGCTCGGCGTGGCGTGCGGGTGGTGGCGGGGCCGCGCGTGGCGCGGGTGGAGGCGCGCGGAGCCGCGTGTGGCGCGACTAGGGGCGCCGGGGGCACCGAGGCCGCGTGTGGGTGTGGAGGAGGAAAAGGGGAAGTATGACTCGTCAAACAACATGTCGGGATATAAAAACCCGACGAGGGGTGAGATCATAGCAGCGGTACCCCTTATGGTCAGGGGAGTAACCAAGGAACACACAACGGATCGAGCGAGGTGCGAGCTTATGAGTAGTGGTAGCAAGATTCGGGTAGCAAGCGCACCCGAAGACACGAAGGTGAGTGTAAGTGGGAGGGGTACCGAAGAGAGCGTGGCGAGGAGTCGGAGCGGGAGAAGCAGTGGAAGGAAGACGGTTGAGAAGGTAGGTGGCAGTGTGAAGGCTCTCTGCCCATAAGCGCGGGGGAAGGGAGGCCTGGATCAGAAGAGTGCGCATGACATCGTTGGTGGTCCGAATCATGCGCTCTGCCTTGCCGTTCTGTGGCGAAGTATACGGACAATACATGCGGAGCTGGACACCGCGGGTGAGGAAGAAGGAGCAAGAGGTGGAGTTATCGAACTCACGCCGTTGTCGCCTTTGGACGGCCTTAATGGTGAGGCCGGGCGAGTGGAGACCCAGGCAAAGAAGTGAAGAAGGGTGGGGAAGGTGTCGGACTTAGCACGCAAAGGGAAGGTCCAGGAGTAGTGAGAGAAATCATCAATGATCACCGGATAATACTTATAACCAGAAATGCTGAGTACAGGAGAAGTCCACACATCACGGTGGATAAGATCAAAAGCATGCGAAGAAGAAAAAGGAAGCCGAACATGACGACCAAGCTGGCATGCCTGACAGAGGTGCTCAGCAGTAGTCCTAGTACAAGAGATATCTCCACTACGACTAATCTGAGCCAAAACATCACGGCCGGGATGACCGAGGAGGCGGTGCCAAGTGGTGGAAGACGGTGTCACGGCGAAAGCAGCTGACGAGGAAGACGAAGGTGAAGTGGAGGCAGCAGAGACAAGAAGTCAAAGGGTGTAAAGGGGCCCGGTGCTGTCACATCGGAGAAGTGGACGCCCGGTAGCCAGATCCTTCACAGAAAGACCAGAAGTGTCAAACTCCACAGAACAAGAATTGTTAGCTGTAAATTGACGAATAGAAAGAAGATTATGAACCATCTGAGGAGCAACAAGGACATCAGAGAGACGAAAAGGACCGGGAGCAGAGCTCACAAAAGTGACCGGAAGACAGGATCCATCATCGACCATGATGGAGGAAGGACAAGAGGGGTGAGGAGGTCGGACAGAAGAAAGGATACCCGCATTAGTAGTGTGGTAAGAGGCACCCGAGTCGGCGATCCACTCGTTGCCGACGGGCGGCGTCAGCCCCACAGTGCTGAAGAACTGCGCCAGGGCAGCCTGATCCCACCCCCCGGCCACGACGAGCTAGGCGGAGGAGGTGGAGTCCAGGTCGGCGCGTAGGAGGCAACACTCGTGACCATGGCCGTCGGCTGGTGCGGGGCACGAGGCCCCCCTCCCTAACCCTGGTAGGGCCACATGGAGATACGCCCTGACCACGGGTGGGAGACGGTCGGCCAGGGCGCACCTCCGGGAAGAGGAGCGAGAGGGGGGGGGGGGGGTCGGAGCCTGGGTGGGCGTCCCACAACCCCCCCTACCGCGTCCTCGGAGCCTGGGTGGGCGTCCCACGGCCCCCCACCCCCGCTCGGCCCGGGGAAGGAGCACCAAGGAGAGAGGCTGGCGGCGAGGCGGAGGATGGTGGTGGCGCAACGACGAGTGCGCAAGAAGTATAGGACGAAGGCGTGGTCGAGGCAGGTGTGTGGTGGCCCCGGGTGAGCTCCTCCAAGGTAAGGGCATCACGGACCTGCAGAAAGGTGGGTGGCGGCTGCTGGTGCGTGAGGAGTGTCCGCACGCCCTCGTAGCTGCTGGGAAGGCCCCGCAGAACGTTGAGGACCAGGATGTGCTCCGGGACCGTGAAGCCGAGGTCGCGAAGCCCATCAGTCGTGCTCTTCATCTTCCTGCAGTAGTCGCTCACGGACAGGTTACCCTGCTCGAGCGTGCGAAGCTCAGCGTTGAGCTGGAGGGCGCGTGTCTGAGCATTCCCGAGAAAATGAGTCTTGAGGGAAAGCCACATCACGCGCGCGGTGGGATCCGGAGTGCGCACGATGTCCTGGAGGTCCGAGGAGATGGTCCCAGAGATCCAGGACATGACGATGCAGTCGCGGCGCCGCCACGCCGGGTCGCGAGCACGGGCAGGAGTGTCAGATAGGATGTGGCTGTCGAGGGCGTAGCGGCGAAGAACGAGGAGAAGCTGGTCCCTCCATTGACCGTAGGAGGTGGAGTTGGAGTCGAGTATGACGGTGACCAGGGTCTTGATGTGCGGGACCCCGGCGGCCTGAAGGTGGAGGTAGGCGACCATGGGGTCATCCGTGCCACCCGGGGGTCCAACACTAGGCTGGAGCGTAGCCGTAGGCGGAGGCTGCTGAGAGGAGGCGACACGCTCCCCCGTAGAGGCGTGGAGGAACGACCTGGCGAGCAAGAGCGTCAGCGGTGGTACGCTCGTGCTCCCAGGCGAGGGCAGTCACACGCACACGCTCCTCGGCGGCGGCAGCCGCGATCTTGGCGTTCTCCAGGGCCGCAACGTGGGCGGCGGTCGGCGGCCGCGACGGTGGAGGGGCGCGGAGACATCCCGCGGAGGAAGGTGGTGGCGGAGAAGGGTCCGGTCGCAGGAGGCACGCCGTAGAGGGGGTCGTGGGTGTAGCCGGGGAAGAGCGTGGCCTCGGGTCCGCCGAGCAGCAAGGTGCCCGGCGCGCCCACAGGACCGGTACGGCCGCCTGGAGAAGCACCACTATCGGAAGGAACCACAGCAGAGGTAGGTATGGTGGCGGCGGAGACGGTGGCGACAGGGCTTCCCGTCGTGGCCAAGGCAGAGGTGTGGCTCGTGAGGGTGGCAGCCAAACTGGCGACGGCTTTGGAGCTCCCCTGACCTGCAGCTACCCCGAGGATGAGGAGGGTGGTGGCCACGGCATCAGGTCCGGCCGCAACTATGGCTGCCGCCGTGGCCGGGTGGAGTCCGTAGGCGGCAACCAGGGCCCTGGCGGTGGATGCAGCTGTGTCCTGGGCAGCCAAAATCCCGTTGCCCCCAGCCGAAAGAGCAGCTAGGGTCCCAACGCTCGCAGAGGACAGAGCAACCATGCCCCCAGCGCCCGCAGAGGACAGAGCAGCCAGACCCCCGGCATCCGGGTCGACCGCCGCGCCGGCTAGGTCCCCTGCGTCGCCGTCCGCGCCATTTGTGCGTGTGTCCGCGCCGGTCACGCGCGGGTCCGCGCCCGCGCCCTCGAGAGGGGCCGATTCCGGCGTCTGCGCCCGCATCGTCATGTGCCGCGTGGAGGAGGCCGTCGATTGCAGCTGAATCGGCGAGGGAGGCGCGCGAATCGACGACAGTGAGGGCTGCAGCAGGGTCGACGAGCGGCGGCAGCAGGGTCGGCGACGGCGCGACTGCTCGAGGGGCAGGTCGGTGGGCCGCAGCGGATGCGTAGGAGAGAGGGAGGAAGGAGGAGAGGGGAGGAGGTGGTGGCCAGCCCGCCATGGCAATCAAGGACGCCGGCGGCTGTGCTCAGGGAAGGAGTTGAGAGGAGGAAGAAGAAACCCTAGCTGATACCATGTTTGGGGAAATAATTCCTGTGTATTCCTCCAACCCTTGAGAGGGTGGGTATATAGAGTTAGCTATACATGGGCCTCTATGGGCTGTCCAAGGCCATATGGGCCACTCACATATATATACACTAACAGGATAGTTCCCAGCATTACGTTTTTCATGGTCTTTCCCATGTCCATATTGGTGGTTCATTTTTGTGGAATTGCGTTTTCTTTTCCAAGGATTTTGTGGCATCAGTTAGCTTCTGTAATATTTGACAAGTTTAATTATTTGTATTTACCTTTTCTGTGGTTAACTTGACTTTCTTGAAATATTTAGGGCACTCCAGTGAGCGAGCGTGCTGTTCCAGTAGCTATATTTGAGACAGATCCTGGTAAAGTTTTACATTTTGTTGGAGAATAATGCTCTCTGTCTATTCCTCCAACCCTAGAAGGGTGGGTATATAGAGTTTTAGCTATACATGGGCCTCTATGGGCTGTACACAGGCCATATGGGCCACTCGCACATATATACACTAACACATTTAACCACTCCTGCATTAGTCAAACTGTACAGTTTACTTATGCTGTTGTGCTATCCATGTACCTTGCAGAGATTGCCCAGCATTATTTAAGGAAATGGTGCAGAATCTCCTCTGATAACATTCGATCTATTGTTGATTGGTCCTACTACAAGCAACGCTTAAGTTCAGCTATTCAGAAAATCATAACAATTCCTGCAGCAATGCAAAAGGTAATAGTGTAATAAATAATCATCTGTATTATTCCTGAATAATACAAAAGCATTATTTCGTGTTCCCTTTGATTATATGTATTATTCCTGAATATGTACTTATTACAGATCTCAAATCCTGTTCCTCGAGTCGCTCATCCTGATTGGTTACACAAAAAGGTCAGGGAGAAAGACGATCGATTTCGGCAGCGCAAACTACGTGATATCTTCAGTCCCTTGCCTAAAGATGAGGGAATGCAGAACTTGAATGGGACTGGAGATATGGAAGATTTACTAATATCAAACAAGGATTTGAGGAAAAAATCTTCCCATTGTTTGGACATTGATAAAGAAAATGATCCTAATGGGGCATCAGTGGGTGCTGGTTCGAATAATAGTAAAAACCAACAAAATTCTATAACTGGGTTAAATGTTCCACTCTCTTCACAAATCCAAAATGTGGCTCCTGATGCATCAATCGATAGGAATACCGATTATCAAGGATGGCTTGATGCTAAGAAGAGGAAATGGAAACATGTCCGCGAACAAAACAAACGTCAGAGGTGATGCCACAGTTAAAATATATACATCTTTAGGCACTTCTGGAAGTTAATGTACTCTTTTAACTGATTCTCATCTGGAACCAGGCACCTTAGTCTGATATTAGGTGTTGACCATTTAATGAGATCTAGTATATTAGCCTATTGACCGCACTCGAGCTCAAGTGGATAGTCACAGTATCCTTATGTTTTATGGAGAAACATTGTCTTTTGTAGTGTTTTCTCACCTTATAAAGCTTAAGTCTTACATGCTGGACCACTGACCATGTGCTGTGGAGCTTGAACAATTCAAATTTACTATTCTGGTTTTGCTATAATGTAAGCCAGTATGTCTTTGTCTTCTGTCTGTAAGACAACTATGAGGCTAGTTAACAGCATACTTGAATCTTGAGTGTCTTCGAGTAAATTTACTCATGGGCACAGGACAGTGATCAATGTGTAGTACTGCAATTTATGATCAAACAGACTAACACAAAGCAGGTAACAGAAAAAGAATGAAGCCTGGACTGTTAGTAGGTTATTTGTTACTATTTCTGGGTGTTGCAGCATGTACTGCTTTATTTATGTTAAGTTTTTATCTCGCATTGTTGGAGTATATAACCCAATTAACTCACCTGTAAATTCTTTTTCATGAGCCCAATGCTGCTCCCCTAGGTGTATGCGGTATTGCTTCTAGCATGAAGGTGCACTTCAGCTTAAGGAACAAGCTGAATAGCATGTATTTGGGCCTCAGCTTACAGGGCTCCCACACTGGCCATTTTTCCTAATTCTACCTATAAAACCAGAGTAGAGTATGACACTTTCCATAGTGCAATCCTATGGTAGAGCACCAGGCTTCATATGTTATAAGATTGGATGTCTTAGAATGGTTTTCACCTAGTGGAACCTTGTCTGTCTTGGAAGGTTTTGATAAACACCTAATGTTCCTTGAGCTACTCCATAGTATTTTAAGTTCTTTTTATTCTGGAGCTATTAATGTGATTGGGCCTAAGTCAAATTAGCTCAATAGCCATCATCTCATGGAGAAGTTAAAATTTCTGTTCACTCTCTTCTGCTTCTGCTAGGTTGGGTGCTGCTGCCACTTTTGACGGTCCTACTAATGCGTTGCTTTCTTCAAGAAATGTCAATCAATTACCCGGCAACAGTCGAAATCGATCAACATTTTTCCAGAAACAAGAATTGGCCCTCTTTAGATCACATTGGCAGGCATGTATCTTCGATTATGTATTATGCCCTGTAGTATTTGTTTACCATCCTTTTTTATTAGAAATTCATCTCTGCTCACATTCATGCTTGTTAATATATGTTTGTCCACACCAGATAATCCAGCTTGCTTCAAGTACAACACCTGGCCGCTTTTTTGCGTGGGTTGTGGCTGAGGGGATCATGTTCAAGATTCCTATCAATGTACCTAGAATTTTTTATCTGAACTCCAAGGCTCCTGTCACAGAAGAGTTTCCAGGAAGGCGTGTGAAGAAGATTCTTCCACATGGAAGGCCTTGTTTCAACCTCATTGAGGTAAATGTTGCAAATAGCTGCAAAGTAACTATGGGTTAAGTTTCTTTGGCGCAGAGAACATACTAATGGCTATGGTGTTCAGGTTGTAACTACTGAAGAACAGTTCAGGGCTGAAGGCAAAAAACTTGCTGCTCATCTAGCAGAGCCAGATGTTGAGGTGAGGCTTTGTTCACATGTTTATGGGATATGGTTTTGCATTGTTTTCTTTGATTTCCTTTGTAACCTTGAATTACATTTTAGGGGATATATGAGACAAAAATTCCGCCAGAGCTCAATGCTGTTCTCCAAATTGGTTGTGTATGCAAAGTGGACAAATCTGCAAAACAGAGAAGTATACAAGATGGATGGGATCTTGCTGAGTTGCAGATGAAAACAACCGCAGAGTGCTCATACCTGGAGCAAACAGTTTCATTTTTCTTTTTATACCACAGGTAGCCTTTACAAAAAAAAATTATGATAAGCATATAAGACCTATAATAGTAATCTAAATGTATTACTCAATAAGCAATTTTTATTGTGCCTACGGAGCGATTTGTTATACCAACTGGAGTTTATTGATTCATGGCACTTGCATTACAAGTATGCTAGTTTTATCATGTGTATGATCTCCCCACTATTTTTTATGACATTTATTCATGACCAAAAAAAAAACACATGTTTACCATCTTTTAAATGTATATCATATGATGTCAGACTCTGCCAATATGTTAGATAGCTGATGACTTTGAATACTTTTCTTGCTTTCATGTATCATATATAACCATTTGTACCCTTGAGCTATACATTTATTGCTTTGAGACTTAACGGTATGCACTCTTTTATTTCCAGCTTGTCTGAAGGAAGGGCTGTATATGTATTTTACTTCCCTACATCTTTCAGAATACATGCAGTGGTTGTCAATCCTTTCCGTAATAAAGAAATATCTCCGCCATTTCTTGAAAAACAATTTCGAGATGCTTGCCAAGCCCTTGGTTCCGTTCCTGAGAATCTCACTTTCCATGTATGAGCGAAATCTTGAGAATTTTCTTATGCTGTTTACCACACCAAATTCTGATTCTCTGATTCTATCTTTAGGTGGACTACCAAACATCAATTGATGCAGGTAGCAAATACGTGCAAAGAATGTTACTCGAGTACAGGTATTCCATTTGCTAATTATTTCAAAACTAATATTATATTTGCTTCTTTTCTGTGAGCAATGAACTCTTCGTAGATTTACTTTTTTGTCGTGATGCATCTGTAAGCTTCTGAGTTGGGGTGTGGGTGTGTTTATGTGCTCTGGTTTTGGTCTTTAATCGGACTAGTTGTACTCTCTTTTCTCTCTCAATGAAATGACACTCAGCTCTCCTATGTCGTTTGAGAAAATTCTGTGGAATTAAGTAGTGCCGCACTGGACATGTATATATGCAAATTTTGTATCCCGTGCTCACATCCAGACTGTCTTTTGTCTACACTGCCTGCTGGCACCAAACATGTTTATTCTAGAAAATCTATCTGGGTAAAAATTGTCTTATTTTGAATTTTCATATCCTGTTTATTAAAAACTATTGTAAAACTGTGGCAACACTGAGGTTCATCATATCATTAAATATAAACACAGTAATAAAATGGAATGATAGTTCTTGCACTGATTGTGTCGTATTAAATTGTAATACAGTCAGACTACTTTTAATATATTGCTGAAATGCTTTGTAGACAACAACATCCTGGACCTGTCATAGGTGTCATAGAGTGCCCTAAACTCCAAGCTATAAAGGCAGCTGTACGGGCACTTGACGATTTCCCATGTGTAACCATTCCTAGCAATGCAAGGGACAACAACTATCAGGTATAAGATGGAAATAGGCCATTATGTTTTGTTTCCTCATTTTATCTTTTTTGCTTACCCTTCTTCTCCAGGCTCTCGGATGGCAAGCAACAGCTGGTCGAACAAGCATGCAGCGTTGTGCTGCATCAGCCCAATGGTTCAATGAACGGATTTCTCTTGCTAGATATGCTCATGTAAGAGTTCTGTACTAGGAAATTTCTATACTTCAGTCAATTATTTCTGTTCGTATGAAAATGATTAAAACATCTATGCTTAAAACAGGTACCATTGGGTAATTTTGAACTAGATTGGCTTCTTTTTACTGCTGATGTGTTCTTCTCAAGGGCACTGCGTGATCAACAGCAGGTTTGTTCTATCTTGAATCATGAACGTTGGGCCTTTTTGTTTGAATGATTGCATTCCAAATCCCATGCATTTGCTTGTTATATTCCTTGTGGCGAGGTCCATATTGATACTATCTCTTTTATACAACAACAACAACAACAACAACAACTTAGCCTTTTGTCCCAAGCAAGTCGGGGTAGGCTAGATATGAAACCCAAAGGTACCATCAACATAAAGACACGTAGAAGAAGTCATGGCTCAGGAACGTTGATGGCTAGTCTCCAAGCGCCCCTATCCAAAGCTAAGTCCTTGGAGATATTCCACTCCCTAAGGTCTCTCTTAGCCGACTCATCCCGGGTCGGTTTAGGTCGACCTCTAACTTTCTTCACATTGTCGTCCCGCTCTAGGCCCCCACTACGCACCGGAGCCTCGGGAGGCCTTCGTTGGACATGTCCAAACCATCTCAACCGATCTTTGGATCGAGTTTCTCCTCAATTGGCGCCACCCCGACCCCCGTCCCGAATATCATCGTTCCGTACTCTATCCCTCCTCGTGTGCCCACAAACCCAACGCAACATACGCATCTCCGCCACACTCAATTGCTGGACATGTCGCCTTTTTGTAGGCCAACACTCCGCACCGTATAACATCGCCGGGCGAATCACCGTCCTATAAAACTTACCTTTTAGCTTCGAGGCACCCTTTTGTCACGAGAGGACGCCGGAGGCTTGACGCCATTTCAACCAACCGGCTGAAATTCTATGCCTAACATCTTCGTCGATGTCGCCATCCTTCGTAGTATCGAACCTAAATACCGAAAAGTATCCTTCTTGGTCACCACTTGCCCATCAAGGGTGACGTCTCCCTCCTCACGCGTCGTACCGCTAAAGTCGCACCTCATGTACTCGGTCTTGGTCCTACTAAGTCTAAACCCTTTCGATTCTAACGTATGCCTCCACAGTTCTAACTTCCTATTTACCCCCGCCCTACTCTCATCAACTAGCACCACATCATCAGCAAAGAGCATACACCAGGGGATATCCCCTTGAATGTCCCTTGTGACCTCATCCATCACCAAAGCAAATAGATAAGGGCTCAACGCTGACCCTTGATGTAGTCCTATTTTAATTGGGAAATCACTAGTATCGCCATCGCATGTCCGGACACACGTCACCACATCCCTGTACATATCCTTGATGAGGTTAACATACTTAGTTGGGACCTTGTGCTTCTCCAGTGCCCACCACATGACGTGTCTCGGCACTTTGTCGTATGCCTTCTCGAGGTCAATAAATACCATGTGCTTAGTAAATGATATGTACAGCTTTCCAGTAATACCTGCATACATACAAGTCATCTGTCCTGTTTAAACCTATGCCTTGTCTTCGACCGTGTAGGAAGCCAATACCTTTCTATTTTGTCTAATATCATGTTAATAATACAGTATCTCCCTTAGGGAATACTGCGGTTTGCCAATTGAACTATGCTCCTCTGAATTATACCTATTATTCGCCAATTTGCAATAACTATGCTGATTCTGAAGTTTGGTCCTTCAACGAAACATATTATTTATGGACTATATTTCAAAGGCCTCGAGGGAAAAAAATCCCTTTGTCCCAAATTGTAGGTCGTTTGGGCTTTTCTAGATTCATAGTTTTTGCTATGCATCTAGACATAGCCTATATCTAAATGCATAGCAAAATCCATGAATCTACAAAAGCCAAAATGACCTATAATTTGGGATGGAAGGAGTCCAACTTGGTGACTTTCAATATTCCAAACTCCCAGGCGCATGACTATTTTTTTTACCGCCGTACACGCTTAAGCAATTCAACCTTAATGGCTTGCTGTATGGTCAATTTTCTGAAGAAATGTTGGAAAGACCTAGGCCTTTATCTTGTTTTGTTGACACTAAATTCATTAGCCTTTGCATTTATCCTTTTTCTTAATATTACATGGAGTGGACAGAAATACAAGATATTATAGATGGTGGCTGTTTATCCTAAACTTGATTACGATTGGAATGGTTATTTAACTGCATGGTAGCCTGCACTATGCTGTGGTGCAAATTCTTGGCCTGAAACTGGCTTGTACCCTGCGGGGTCACAGCTATCTGCATTGTACTTTGGTCTAGATTAATGAGCCTGAAAACGAGGGTTTCGGGCCTGTTCTTCAAAAATACCACCATGGTATGGTTTGGAACTTTGTTTTTAACACATAAGTTTCTTGTTGACTTGCCACATACGCTAGGTACTATGGATATCTGATGATGGAATTCCCGATCTAGGAGGCACTTATGAAGGAGACACATGTTTTGCTGATGAAGTGAGAATTACTTCCCAATATGCATGATATTTTACCTTTTTTCTCCATTTGGCTAATATGATCTCATTTTACAGGTCATTCAGCCTGCACTTACTTATCCTGGTGCATATAGAAGAGTTTCTGTTGAGCTTAAGGTATGCTCCTCACATGCTATTGATTTGGACACCATAGAATGCAACAGGTTCATTTCCTTGCTGATGATCGGTTTATATGCACATATATTTCTTTTGCAGATCCATCATTTGGCGGTTAATTCTCTCCTAAAGAGTAGTCAAGTAGATGAAATGGAAGGAGGATCAATCAGTAGCTTCGGAAGTGACATGCCTCCTGGTCAACATGACACTGAGAGTGACTTTGATGATGCTAGCTTATGTTCACCTGCTTTCCAGGTGCTAAAGCAACTCATTCAAAGATGCATTTCAGATGCAGTGTCGTCTGGAAATGTATTTGCTGATGCAATATTGCAACATCTCTACCGCTGGCTTTGCAGGTACTAAATCACTTATTTGTACTAACTGTTAATTATTGCATTTAAGTTGAAATGTATGCTTTACATGTTCTTGAATACTTATTTTTCAGCCCACGATCGAAGCTTCATGACCCAGCTCTCCATCGTCTTCTTCATAATGTAAGCTGGTTTACCTAACTACGTTGGCATTCCTTTGCAATGTGGATATTGTTTCAGTATTTTCTAGTAATTGTTGACTAGTAGATTTACAAAATATATATATTTCAATCATTTAGTGTTCTTTTAAAAATATAGTGTCAGTTTTTTTCTGCTGTCAAATGCCAACATTAGATACTTTACTTACCTCACCCTCTTATCTTTTTCTTTAAATGTTATCAGGTCATGAAGAAAGTCTTTGCTCTATTGTTGGCTGAGTTTCGAAAGCTGGGAGCTAATGTTATCTTTGCGAACTTTTCCAAGATTATCATAGATACTGGAAAAGTAGACTTGGCATCAGCGCATGCATACTGTGATAGCTTATTGAAAACCTTACAGACAAGGTACAGTTTGACCTCTTGTTGCAAATTTGACTGGGTGATTATAGTGAAACTAAGAATCTGTTTTTTTTAGGGATCTTTTTGAGTGGATAGAGCTTGAACCGTTGCACTTTTGGCATTCCTTATTGTTCATGGATCAGGTTTGTACATTTCTTTTTTTACCACAAATATGTTGATATATGTATACTATTGTCTTCTATGGACTTGTTTTCACCTTTGAAGTTTCTTTATGGTTTAGTATAACTATGGCGGCATTCAAGCTAAAACACAAAATGTGGACTCTTCAGATGGAGATAATGATATTGACATTGTCTCGAGCTGGAACATAGCAGAATACTTGCCAAAAGATACACAGGTCAGTGGTTTTTTCCAATTTCAGAGTCTCCCAAACATTAGTAACAACTATCCTGCAAATGAATTTCAAGTGATGTATCTAACATTCTTTTATTCTTCCATTTTTTTAAAAAAAACAGGATCACTTTGTCTTAATTGTATCGGAGTTCCTGTATATTCCTTGGAAATTCATGAAAGAACAAGTAGCTACTCAAGCAACTATAAGCGATGACACCTCATGCACTCCATCCATAACGGTCATGGCTGCTGAGAACCTTGAGGGCCAGGTCATAGGACACCTCCGTGACAAGGTAATTGTGTCCTGTTTCTCCATTCAGACTTGTGGCTAGGGGTGAAAAGCCAATCAAAGATCAGATATAGTTGGTTTTCTGCAAAGCTTCGGAGTTTGGACATTTAAGCATGGCCAGTTCAATTTGTAACCACAATTAATGTATTTCATTGTTTTGCACAAAGCTAATGATGATAGCTATTTATATTGTATTCAAAGTTCCAAAAAGTTGCTGAACTTTGAAAACATAATATTTATATAAATAGAGTGAGTAGTACCATCTTCTCTGGAAACACAGTTCTATCTAATCTTACTTTGATACCTGATTATGCAGATTAGCACTTACTTTGCCGACAAGCTTTTAAGAACTGTAAGTGATATACTTCATCATTTCAAAGGGAAAAGCAAGTCTGAATCAGATGAACATGCAAGTAGAGAATCTGATCCTCACGCACATAAAGGCGATGCTGCATTGGAGTTCATTAAGCATATTTGTGCTGTTCTTGCTCTTGATCAAAATGTTCAGCATGATATTCTGGTAAATCTTCTATTTGAACCACTCTTGCTGTTTTCACTGGAGTACCAAAAGAAAAGGATTGTTTGCTAATTGTTACTGCTTCACCAACTAGTGGTTGAGCATCATGGTCCTCCCTGTGCTATTGCTATATCTCTACCAAATGAATTGCATATTAATGACATGTCTGTCCTCAGTTCTACATGCATGCTAACCAGTAATCACTTAGGACCATTGGAGTCATGTTGTTGTCTTTGATTGAACAACAGTACCAAATGGTCTTATGCCGCATGCTGACATCAAAATCAACTTTTTTCTAGAATGTTGTAGCAGAATAACCTCCTTTTCTTTCTCGAACGTGCAGGACAACCTCCTTTTATCACTAGGCTAGATTGTCACGTTTATTGTACTATTACTCCTCTCACCATGCAAAAATATTTCTGGCAGAGAATGAGGAAGAACTTGTTAAAGTTGGTTCGCGTAAAGGAGTTTGCTCCAGAAGCACAATTCCAAGACCCGTGTGCCTCATTCACTCTGCCAAATGTGATTTGCAGGTATTTTATCTATATATGAACGTTTTGGAAAGCACTTGTTTTATTCTCGTTGTCGTTTGTGGTCTTTTAACTACTTATTTTTATGCATGCACTGATGCACATTTAGTCGACAATGCTACCTAAAAATGAGAATGTGAATTGGTGAATTAGAACCAAACAGTTTTTTTTGGCTCTGGACAGTCCCCACCTAACTCTCCAATTCATAAAGTTGGTGCAATATCTGACAGACCGGAAATGTAAGCCTTAGCAGGAAATTGTTCCAAGCTGATGGTAGACCTCAAAAGTAGAACAGCTATATCATTTTGTTACATCACCTAATCTTATGAAACAATGCAATGTTGGCAGCTATTGTAATGATTGCCGGGACCTTGATCTCTGCCGTGACTCAACGCTCCAAGGTCAGGAGTGGAGATGCGCAGTGCCACAGTGTGGACAACCGTACCCCCGTGAGCATCTAGAGAACGCACTCCTGCAGGTAGTCCGCCAGCGGGAGAGGCTGTACCACCTGCAGGATCTGGTGTGCCTGCGCTGCAGGCAAGTGAAAGCCGCACATTTGTCTGAGCAGTGCTCGTGCGGAGGCTCATTCCGGTGCAAGGAAGAGTCGTCGTGTTTCCTCAGCAAAATGCGGGTGTTCCAGAATGTCGCGGTCAGCCAAAAATTCCAGCTCCTGCAAGATTGCGTGGAATGGATTCTTGAAGTCAGATGATGTGCGCGGCTGGCTCAGGTAACTTAGCGTAGCTGATCACTTACCTGTAGCGCCAACTTTACCTAGGCTAGATCTCCGAAGAGTGTACATAAATGGGTGTATAGTAGGATCAGCGTGTCACGTTTGAGTTCGCAGTACAAACTGTTCAAATACTATTGGTTCGTACTGTACTGCTACTGCGGTAGTGTTTTGTATAATGTGATCGATTACTGTTGCTGATGTACAAATGTAGATGACGATGAATGCTTCTAACATTTTTGCCTAAATTATCTGGCTAAACAATACGAACAACTGTTGGGATCCAACAGCTTGCTCTAAGGGCTGGCATGTTTGCGTTATGATATTTAAAGAACGGGGTTCCAGAAATGTTATATATTCGAGAGGAAACGTGAGGATTGGCATTTTTTACATTACTAAGGGCAGTCCCAACGGTTAAAATAAAATAACACTAGAAATCATCTTCTACAATGGTATGAATACCAAAACAATAAATGTAGATGGGCCTGACTTTCATCTAAAATTGAGTCCTACTTGTCATTGTCTTCTTCCGGACTTCTTCATCCTCGTCCGCTCACCCCTGTCGGACATGGAGGCGCGGGCGAGCGTGGTGAGTGAGTTTGTTTTTCCAAAAAGTAACTGAGATCATTGATCTTTACTTTCAATATTTTAGCTCACGTTCTAGTGGTAAAATACAATTAATCCAAGCATCCATATTCACATAGTTCCATTAAGAGATCACACAGCCAGTTGATTAAGCAGTCTCTGGTAACGGTGAGAGACCGACAATCGATCGATTAATAACCTTGCAAGGTGGACCTAAACACACGAAAGGGTGCCTCACAAAAAACGCACCAACCAAGTGGTTCCCATCATTCCTCGGATTATGATCAGATGCTACAGCTTTAGGTACAAGGCTTATCTAGACTACACACATATCATCCAGCCTCACACATGTACCCCAAGTGGTGAGCTCGGAGGCGCACGTTAAGATTAGTAGCGCAAAGTTCCCGCACCGGCTCCTTCAGGTACTAGTCTTACCGGTCTCATTCCTGATAAATGCTTAGTTCATTCAAACGCTTAACCCACGAAAGCCACTGGACTGGAGCTCAAATCCCATGCTGAAGAGTATCTTGGCCCCCTAGGTGGGTTTTGGTGGTTTAATGACACTCACTTAAGTAACTAACGACTTATCTAATGTATGAGCGGGTATTAAAATTATATGTGGTATCAAGTGCATTTCATTGTCTATACAAAAAGGAAGTGATGCTACAAAGGGTTCCTAAGAAGGCTTATTTATTTTACATTTTTGAATTTGAGTCCTAGGAACGCCGTACTATAAAGAGGGACAGGATATGTGTCTTTCAAGAGTCGAACAGGTGCTCTAGTTGCTTTAACAAAACCTATGAGAGACACCTTTGCACCAGCACGTTCGCGGGAAACTTTTCTTGGGTGCTGACCTTGGGAGGCCGGAGTATCCGGGTTTACCCCGAAATCTACGGACTTCCCGGAGTTTCCGGGTTTACCCCGGATATTCCAGATCTTTAAGCTGTAATGACTACATTCTGTGTGAGGGGGTATAAAAGCCCCCTCCACCCCTTCCTTTCACCTCTCTCTTTCCATTTCGACCTGCAAAGCTACAGAACTCATTCACTCCCTCCTTTACTCCCCTTGGCTCTAGTTTGGTGGGGATTTAAGAGGGATTGAGAGCAAGATCTTGGAGAGTGCTGGTGAGCTGATTTCCCATCTCTATAGCACCTTGTTCTTCGCTTGGTTGGCACACTTCGTGTTTATTACTCTTGGAGCTTTGAGCTCCTAGCCGGCTAGGCGTCACCTTGGAGCATCCAAAGGTTGTGGTTGCCCAAGGAAGTTTGTATTACCCCGAAATTGAGTAAGTAACTCTAGCTTGATCTTTGTGGTCGCTAGAGGGAGGAAAGTGACCTAGGTGTAAAGGTCCACCCTTTGTGGGTACCTCAACGGAGACGTAGACCTCAAGGTGTGAGGTTGAACTCCGGTAACAAATCCTTGTGTCTCTTATGCTTGTTCTTCTTATTGTATGCTTGTTTCTCTCTTGAGCACATATCTAGGGTTTGGTGCCGATCTACTTCGTGTTGAGGTTTCTGCAAGATTTGAGTGGATAAACAGGCTTGTCTCATCCCAGTGCATAACCTATTTTCACATATTTACATTTGAGCAAGTTTAATTTCTGTTGAATTTGATTCCCCCCTGACAGGCCAGAATTTCCGGACATTTTCCCGGATTCTCCGGATTTCCCGGAGTATCCAGAAAAATATCCGGAAACTCCGGACCTGATTTAACAGCTGCAAAAAGTTGTGAATTTTCAGGTTCGACTATTCACCCCCCTTTAGTTGACATCTTGATCCTTTCAATTGGTATCAGAGCCTAGTGCTCCGAATTTGAAGCTTAACCACTCGGAGTCAAGAAGATGTCGAATCCAAGTGATCAAGCTCCACCTCTCGCCGAAGGTGATCTCGTCAACAACGTTGTTGGCACACCTCCCGTTCTACCTCAAGCACATGGACATGGTGATGATTCCTCCGATAGTGAGGATGAAGAATTTGATGATGCAAGGTCCAACCGCTCCGTTCGACGACCATCATCAAGGGACTATACTCGAACCTCTTTGATTATTCTCGTTTATCCTTTAACCATCCATCGGGTTCTAGCCACATTGGGAAGATACCCCAAATTTGATGGAACCGGCTATTCCAAGTGGAAGAACTCGATGGAGGAGTATTTGATGGCGGTGAATCCCGCACTTTGGACTATTGTGAGCAGGGGTATTACTTTCCCGAGTGGTGATGCAACGCTAACACAAGAGCAAGCAAATGAAGAGTATGACAAGGTGGATGGGTTGAAATCCGCCAAGGAAGTGTGGGACACATTGTTCATCAACCATGAAGGGACAAAGCAAGTAAGAGAAGGAAGAATTCGAGCTTTGGAAAGTGAGCTCAATCGGCTTTTTTTCAAGGATGATGAGTCTCTACAAGACATGTACAACCGCTTGAACAAGGTCATCAACAAAATCAAGTCACTTGGAAGCACAAAATGGGGAAGAAGAGAAGTGGTTGACAAGATCCTCTCTGCATACATGGCAAGGGATGTTCAACTCCCAACACTCATAAGAGAGAAGAGAGGCTTCAACAAGTTCACTCCGGCGGATGTGGTTGGAAGAATGGAAGAACACCTTATCACCGTCAAGGAGTCAAAGCTTTCACAAGAAATGTCAAAGATGCATGAACAACTTGAGAAGAACAAGGGAGTGGCCCTCAAGGCATCTAGAAAGGAGAAGAAGTCTAGCTCATCAACTTCAAAGACCGTGGTCGAGGAAGATAGTGATGAAGATAGTGACATGAACATGACTCCCGAGCAAATGGCTCTCTTTGTGAGAAAGTTTAACAAGATGTTCAAGAAGAGTGGCTTCTTCAACAAGAACAAAGATAAAGACAAGATCAAGACGAAGAGGACTTCCAAGAGACCGTGCTTTGGGTGTGGCAAGGAGGGTCATTTCATTGCGGAATGTCCCAACATCAAAGTGAGAAGAAGAGACACCAACAAGAGTGACAAGAACAAGAAGAAGGAAGTTGGTGAAGCTCATTTAGGTGAAGAATGGGATTCAAATGATGATAGCTCCGACTCCGATGATGAAGTGGGCCTTGCCACCATATCTATTGGAGAACCAATCAACAAGTCATCACTCTTTGAAGATCTCACCGATGATGAAGATGACTTCACCCACACATGCTTCATGGCTAGGGGCTCCAAGGTAGACACTCCCACTCCGCCCCTAGATGATGATAGTGAAAATGATTTTGACTTTGAAAAAATGATCGCTAGCTTTGGTAAAAAGGCAACTAAGAAAATTATGCTCTTAGTGGAAGAAATAGAGAATAGAGAAGGGACTCTAGAGGTGCAAGAAGAACTCTTTAGATTTGAGCGGGAGAAAACCATTGCCCTTGAGAATGCCCTTGTAATTGGAAAGAAGGGTTTCAAGGTGCAAGAGGACTTGCTCAAAGAAAAGGAGATAGAAATTCTTAGCCTCAAGAAATCCTTAGCTAAAGATGAGTTGATAGTAGATGAATTAACTAGGGAATCTTTCCTAGCTAAGGATGCTTGCAAGAAACTTGAGGGTGAAAAGCTTGAACTTCAAAATAGCTTTGAAAACTTAAAGACTAGTCACATAGCACTAGAAGTTCAACTTGACAACCTCAAGAATAATGCTACAACTACATCTAATGATGCTCTCTCTAACTATCAAACCTCAACAAGCAATGGTTGTTCTAGATGTTATAAAATTGATGTAAATGCTTGTGCTACTAACATTGCCGAGATGAATGCTATAAAGAAAGAGATTGCTAGGTTGTCAAACTCTCTCATTGATGAGAAAAGAAAGAACCCAAGAGAGGTGAGTTTGAGAACCACAACAAAGGATTTGGGTCAAGCTACATGAAGAAGTTTGGCTTTGCGGATGGGAAGGGGCCTGGTAAGCAAGAACAAGGTACAAAAGACCCCATCCCATTCATCAAGAATCACCACACCAAAGGTGTGGGGACAAGGAATGTGGTACATGGCATGAAGCAATTGGGTGCCAAGAACGTTTACAACCAAGTTAAGTACAACACTCCCATCAAGTTCAAGAGCACTCAAGTCACAACAAATGCACCACAACCTAAGGCAAAATCCAATCCAACCAAGTTGAGCAAGAAGCCTAAGGCACATGCCTCGCAAGATAGCTTTTATGCCGATTATGTGTTGACTTGGAACCACAAGGGCAAGGTGGTTGCCAAGTATGTGGGACCTCGCACAAAAGGGACATTGATCAAAAGGAATGTGTGGGTGCCCAAGGTTCTTGTGACTAACGCTCTAGGACCCAACTCCACTTGGGTACCTAAAACACAAGCATATCTTGTTTTGTTGGCATACTCCTCCGGTGGAGCGAAGTGGGTGATTGTAGAGAGACACGGTTTGGGAAACACCACGCCCGTAACAAGGGGGGTGACCTCTTGTATATATAGCCAATATGGCTTGGAGTACAAGAATACAATCAAGTATACATAGTAAGCCTATCAGCTATACATGGAAAGCTATAATCAATATGATCAGCTATACAATATTCCTAATACCCACCCGCAGTCACAGCGGGAGGAGAGCGGACGCAATGACTAGACCAAAAATCGGTGAAGAGCTGAACAGGAAGACCCTTCGTCATGATGTCCGCAAACTGATGGGAGGACGGAACATGAAGAACTCGAACCTGCCCTAAGGCCACCTTCTCACGGACGAAGTGGATGTCGATCTCGATATGCTTCGTGCGTCGATGATGGACCGGGTTGGCTGTCATATAGACAGCACTGACGTTGTCACAGTAGACAACGGTGGCGGAGTCCAGAGGGACATGGAGCTCCTGGAGAAGCTGGCGCAGCCAGCAACACTCGACGGCATGGGCGACAACGCGATACTCAGCCTCGGCGCTAGACTGGGACACAGTGGTCTGACGCTTGGAGGACCAGGAGATCAAGTTGTCGCCAAGAAAGACACGAGCGGGCCGGAGGTAGAGCGTCGGGGAGTCCGGACACCCCCGCCGGTCCGCATCTGAGTAAGTGGTGAGGGAGCGGACAGGACCGGTGCTGATGTGAAGATCGGAGGAGAGAGTGCCCTTCACGTAGCGTAGGATGCGCTTGACCAGTGCGAGATGAGGCTCGCGAGGGTCGTGCATGAAGAGGCAGAACAGCATACGCCAAGTCCGGACGAGTCAGCGTGAGGTACTGGAGGGCGCCGACCAGACTCCGGTAGTCGGAGCTGTCTGAAGCGGAGAGCGGGGCGTCGTCGGTCGTTGAGAGCTTGGTGTGAGTGTCAACAGGAGTTGCTGTAGAGTGACACTCAGCCATGCTAGCGCGCTGGAGGAGGTCGACGACGTACTGGCGCTGAGACAGGAAGAGGCCATCGGCAGAGCGGCTGACGGAGATGCCGAGGAAGTGATGCAGATCGCCAAGGTCCGTCATAGCAAACTCAGACACGAGTCGAGCCATGATGGACTGAAGAAGTGTCGAAGACGAAGCAGTCAGAATGATGTCGTCGATGTAGAGCAGCAGGTAAGCGACACTGGCGCACTCTTTGTAAACAAAGAGGGAGGTGTCGGAGGTGGAGGCAGCGAAGCCGAGCTGCCGGATGAGGAGGCGAACCGCTGGTACCACACAAGGGTGCCTGCTTAAGGCACACGTGGTTGGGAGCAGCGTGATCGATGAAACCAGGTGGCTGCTAACAGTAGACAGTCTCGTCGAGTTGACCGTGGAGGAAGGCGTTCTTCACGTCCAGCTGGTGAATCGGCCAGGCTCGGGAAGCGGCAATGCTGAGAACAGCCCGGATGGTCGCCGGTTTGACCACCGGACTAAACATCTCACCGTGGTCGATGCCGTGCTGCTGGGAGAAGCCGCGAACAACCTAGCGCGCCTTGTGACGAGCGAGAGTCCCGTCTGAGTGGAACTTATGTTTGAAGATCCACTTCCCGGAGACAACGTTGGCGCCGGGCGGACGCGGTACAAGGCGCCAGGTGCCATTGTCGATCAGTGCCTTGTACTCATCGGCCATGGACGCACGCCAATTTGGATCAGCCAAGCCACTACGGTGATTGCCGGGAATCGGTGAAGCGACTGATGCCACCGCCGTCATCCTGACATAACGGACCGGCGCAATGGCGCCTGACTGAGTGCGCGTCACGGGCCGGCTCGGCACAGGCGGTGGTGGAGCAGGGCCTGGCGAAGCCGGTGGTGAAGAAGAAGCAGTGGATGAAGATGGCGAAGCAGGGTCGACGAGTGGCGCCACGGCCTGCACAGCCGCCTGCTGTACAAGGGGTGCCAAGTCCGTCGGTGGCACACCCGCCTGCTGTGCTGGTGGAGGGCGCGACCGCCGGCTGTAGACGCGTACGATCGCACGAGGATCGCCCGGCGAGGCGCGAGCGGGCTGGGAGCTGGCGCTGGTGGTGGAGAGGCTGGCACCTGCGCGAGTGGAAGCGCCTGGAGAAGCGGACCGCTCACGAGGACGGCGGGATCGTCGTCCTCGTGTACGATAGGCGAAGGTCGTGGTCGCTCAACGTCACGTAGTGACGGAGCTGCCACGCGAGCTGCTGCAGGGTTAGGTGCAGAAAGAAAATCCAAATCGGATGTAGAAGATGGAACGGCAGAGAAGGGAAACAATGCCTCGTCAAATACCACATGACGTGAGATAATTATACGTTTAGTGACTAAGTCAAGACAACGATAACCCTTATGAGATGAAGGATACCCCAGAAAAACGCAAGCTGTAGAGCGCGGAGCAAGCTTGTGTGAGGCAGTGGCAGATAGGTTGGGATACACAGACATCCGAAAACACGCAGCTGGTCGTAGTCCGGAGTGGTGCCGTGGAGAAGGGTGTAGGGAACAGCGCCGTCCACGGAGGAACAGGGCCGGTGATTGAGGACATAGGTAGCAGTGGCGTGGGCCTCGGCCCAGTAACGGGGAGGCATGTGAGTGTGAATGAAGAGGGTGCGGCTGATATTATTCAGCATACCGAGAACGCGCTTGGCCTTTCCGTTTTGCTGAGAAGTGTAAGGACATGACAACTGTAGCAGAATGCCACGGGAGGAAAAGAAAGTCGTCAACGTGCGGTTAACAAACTCAGTACCATTGTCAGCCTGAAAAGACTTGACAAGGGCGCCGAATTGAGTGTGTGCATAAGCGCAAAAATCGGTAATGATGGAGGCTACTTCAGATTTGCGAACTAAAGGATACGTCCAACAAAAATGAGAGTAATCGTCGAGCAAAACCAAATAATACTGACACCCAGAGATGCTGGCTACGGGAGATGTCCAAACATCACAATGAATGAGATCAAAAGGCGCAGTACTGCGAGTTTGTGAACGAGTAAAGGGTAACCGCACGTGTTTGCCCAGTTGACACGAGTGACAAAGGGACTGATCTACTTTATTACAAGTGATGAAGGCATTATTCCTAAGGGTGTCGATGACGGAAGGAGCAGGATGACCGAGGCGAGCATACCAAATGGTGGTGGTGATGGCGAGTGTGGCCAGCGGCGAGGTGGCAGTGGTGGTGGAAAACGTGTAGAGGTCGCCGGTACTATCGCAGCGAAGCATCACGCGGCGACTCGGAATATCCTTAACAGAGAAACCAAGGGCGTCAAATTCAATCGAACAATTATTGTCACGAGTAAACTAACGTACGGAAAGAAGGTTACGCATCAAGGAAGGTACTACTAGGACATCACAAAGCGCGAAATTAGATTAACCGGTAGGAAGAATAGAAGAGCCACAGCAAGTAACAGGTAAAGTGTGGCCATTGCCGACGGTAATGGAAGAAGTGGATGGTGGAAGGCGAGAGAAAAGTATACCATCCGTAGATGACATGTGAGAGGAGGAGCCGGAGTCCATCACCCAGCCTTGGTTCTGGAACGCCAGCTGGTTGAATGCCGCAATCAGCCCAGCCTGATCCCACGCCTGGGACTGGGCCGACATCTGGACGGGTGCGCACGCCGTGTGGGCCTGGGCTGGACCGGCGCCCGGGCAGGCCGGGGGAAGGGGCGCGCCACCCGCTCGGGCCTCGAGCGCCGCCTGGCTGCTGACCCAAGCCGCCCGGCTGCTGTGGGCCGTAGGGGTTGAAGCAGACCCACGGCCCAGTCAGGCAGAATTGTTGTTATTGCTGCTGCTGTGCGCTGGGCTAGCGCCAGGGCTTCTTGCCCTTCTTGCCGCCGCCGTCGTGGCCGCCGCCGCCCTTGCTGTAGCCGCTGCCGCTGCCGCCTGCAGGGGCCGTCGGGGCAGAGGAGGACGAAGTGGAGCGGCAGCCGCCGGGACTGGAGCAAGAAGAAGACGCAGCGAGCATGGCGGAAGCGGCTGTCGTCTTGGCCTCATTGGCGAGGCGGAGCTCCTTGAGCCGGAGCATGTCGAGGGCGGTGGTGAAGTCAGACAGCACCGCGACATTCGCGATGTCGTCCGCGGTGCCGGAGCTTGTTAACGCCGCGCAGGAGATTGAGGACGAGCTGCGGTTCAGGGACCGCATGGCCGACGTCGCAGAGGTCCGCAGCCTTCTTCCGCATGCGCTCAACGTAGGCTTCGATGGTGCCGTCGCCCTGGGTCATCGAGTGGAATTCGTGGAGGTGGAAGATTGCGCGCGGGGCCTGATTGGCGTGGAAGAGTCCCTCGATGGCGACCCAGATGTCGCGGGCGGTGAGGTCGTCGCCGTCAATGGCTAGGATGAGGACGGCGTCGTCGACGGTGTCGAAGATCCAGCTGCGTACGCAGCAGTCCGCCTGGTCCCAGACAGGGTCCTGCGGGCTTGGCGGGGCGCTGCCGTTGATGTGGTGGTGGAGGTGGAACTTGCCGCACATCGACTTGAAGAAGAACGCCCATCGGGAGTAGTTGGAGGATTGCATCTCCAACTGGATCGACACGTGAGACTTGACGGAGATCGTGGTGTAGGATGGAACCATGAGGTGCTGGGTGATCGCCTGGTGGACGGCCGCCATGGAGCCAGCAGCGGTGGCGGCCATGGTGCCGTTAGAGACGGCCGGCATGGTGGAAGCGCCCAGTGCCGGGGCAGAGGAGGACCCTAGGGCTAGTGAGGACGAAGAGCCGAGCGTCGGGATGGACGGCATGCCGAGGGGCGGCGCCGAGGGGTCGCCGGTGATGTCTGACTTGTTGATTAGGGAGGGCCAGCGCCGGTGCAGGCCGGCGGCGCGGGGGCTGGGCGATCAGATCGATCTGATTGCGGGAGGAGGGTGGGCAGTGGAAAAGGAAAGGATTAGGCTCTATACCATGTAGAGAGACACGGTTTGGGAAACACCACGCCCGTAACAAGGGGGGTGACCTCTTGTATATATAGCCAGTATGGCTTGGAGTACAAGAATACAATCAAGTATACATAGTAAGCCTATCAGCTATACATGGAAAGCTATAATCAGTATGATCAGCTATACAATATTCCTAATAGTGATTGGTAGTGTATGCACAAATCATATGACCGGGGAGAAGAAAATGTTTACATCTTGTGATATGATTGAAAATCATACGGAAAGAATTGCCTTTGGAGGCAATGGTGGAGGAACGGTTGTTGATCTTAGTAAAATTGCTATCTCAATCAATCATTCAATTTCTGATGTTTATTTGGTTGAATCTTTGGACTACAATTTGTTGTCCGTTTCTCAACTTTGTGAGATGAGCTACAATTGTTTGTTCACCAATGAGGGTGTGACCGTCTTTATAAGGTGTGATGACTCCGTTGCCTTTAGAACTCAAGGGAAGGCTTTACTTGGTGGATTTTTCATCGGATAAAGCCCAACTTGATACATGCTTATTGGCAAAGTCTAGTTTGAGTTGGCTTTGGCATCGCCGACTAGCTCATGTTGGGATGAACAATCTCAATAAGCTTCTAAAGGGGGAACACATCCTAGGATTAACAAACGTTCATTTTGAGAAAAATAGAATTTGTAGTGCTTGTCAAGCCGGAAAGCAAGTTGGTGCTCCTCATCCCGCCAAGAATGTGCTCACCACTACAAGGCCATTGGAACTACTTCACATGGATATCTTTAGTCCTGTGTCTTATGTTAGCATTAGAGGGAACAAATATGGATTTGTCATTGTTGATGACTACTCTCGGTACACTTGGGTATTCTTTATGAAGGACAAGAGCAAAGTTCATGAAATATTCAAGAAGTTTGCCACAAGAGCCCAAAATGAATTTGATGTGAAGATCAAGAGAGTGAGAAGTGACAATGGCACCGAGTTCAAGAACACCAACATTGAAGAGTATCTTGATGAAGAAGGCATTGGTCTTGAACTCTCCATCCCATACACTCCACAACAAAATGGGATAGTGGAGAGGAAGAATAGAACTCTCATTGAAGCCGCAAGAACCATGCTTGATGAGTACAAGACTTCAGATAGTTTTTGGGCGGAAGCAATCAACACGGCTTGTCATGCTATCAACCGCTTATATCTTCACAAGCTTCGTCACAAAATCGCCTATGAACTACTAACCGGTAAAAAGCCTAACGTGTCTTACTTTAGAGTTTTTGGTTGTAAGTGCTTCATTCTTATCAAGAAGCCCAAAAGCTCTAAGTTTGCACCTAAAGTTGATGAAGGTATCTTTCTTGGTTACGCCTCAAACGCTCATGGCTATCGTATCCTCAACAAGACCTCCAGTTGTGTTGAAGTCACATGCAACTTGACGTTTGATGAATCTTATGGCTCTCAAGTAGACCAAGTTGATGAATTGTGTGTAGGCAAGGAAGTACCAGCTGAAAAGGCTATAAAGAAGATGGCCATTGGAGAGGTCAAGCCTCAAGAAGAAGATGACGAGGACTGCGAGATAGAAGGAACAACAATTTCAACTCCCGCTGCGAACCCCGGAGTATCCGGAAAATTTCCCGGAGATTCTGGGTTTCCCGGAAACTCCGGAAAAAGTCTCGGAGACTCCGGGCCTGCTGTTGATATCTCCCAGAGCAGTCAAGAAATTGAGGAATTGATCCAACAAGAAGTTTCTGACCCACATCCAAGAGTTCGGCAAAGTGTTTAACGAGATCATCCCGTTGACAACATTCTTGGAAGCATCCGTAGAGGGGTAACAACACGTTCAAGATTAGCAAATTTTTGTGAACATTACTCATTTGTTGCCATGTTGGAACCTCTTAGGGTTGAAGAAGCTCTTGACGATGCTGATTGGGTAATGGCCATGCAAGAAGAGCTCAACAACTTCACTCGGAATGAAGTCTGGTCCTTAGGGGAATGGCCCAAGCAAAATGTGATTGGAACCAAATGGGTCTTCTGCAACAAACAAGATGAAAATGGCGTGGTAACCAAGAACAAATCAAGATTGGTGGAAAAAGGATACACTCAAGTAGAAGGCTTGGACTTTGGAGAAACTTATGCACCGGTGGAAAGGCTTGAAGCAATCTGTATACTCTTGGCCTTTGCCACACATCACAACTTCAAGTTAGATCAAATGGATGTCAAGAGTGCTTTCTTGAATGGCCCAATCTCCGAAGAAGTCTATGTTGAACAACCACCGGGCTTTGAAGATCCACATTTTCCCAACCACGTCTACAAGCTCCATAAGGCGCTCTATGGGCTCAAGCAAGCCCCAAGACCATGGTATGAATGCCTTAAGGAATTTCTCTTAAAGTAAGGCTTTGAAATAGGCAAAGCCAATCCTACTCTTTTCACTCGTAAACAAGGCAATGATTTATTTGTGTGCCAAATATATGTCGATGACATTATATTTGGATCTACTAACAAAGCTTGGGTTGATGAGTTTAGTAGGATTATGACCAAAAGATTTGAGATGTCTATGATGGGTGAGTTGAAGTTCTTTCTCGGTTTTCAAATCGAGCAACTCAAGGACGACACATTCATAAGTCAAACTAAGTACACCAATGATATGCTCAAGAAGTTTGACATGAACAACACCAAGCCCATCAAAACACCTATGCCATCAAATCGACATCTTGATCTTAATGAGGAAGGCAAAAGTATCGACCAAAAGGTATATCGCTCCATGATTGGGTCTTTGCTTTACCTTTGTGCATCTAGGCCCGATATTATGCTTAGTGTGTGCATGTGTGCAAGGTTTCAAGCTAATCCCAAGGAGTGTCATTTAATGGCCATTAAGAGAATCTTTAGATACTTTTCATAATCCTAACCTTGGTTTACGGTATCCTAAGGGCTCCACTTTCAATCTACTTGGCTACTCCGATTCGGACTATGCCAGTTGCAAAGTAGATAGAAAGAGTACATCTGGGACTTGCCAATTCCTTGGGAGGTCCTTGGTGTCTTGGAGTTCCAAGAAACAAAACTCCGTTGCTCTTTCCACCGCCGAGGCCGAGTATGTTGCAGCCGACGCTTGTTGTGCTCAACTACTTTGGATGAGGCTCACTTTGAGAGACTTTGGTTGCAAGTTTAGTAAGGTGCCACTCTTGTGTGAAAATGAGAGTGCCATCTAGCTAGCTGATAACCCCGTAAACCACTCAAGAACAACGCACATAGACATAAGACACCATTTCTTGAGAGACCACGAAGCCAAAGGAGATATCGCTTTAAGTCATGTGAGCACCGATAAGCAACTAGCCGATATCTTCACAAAGCTTCTTGATGAACTAAGGTTTTGTGCTTTGAGGAGTGAGCTAAATATTTTGGATTCTCGTAACTTGGCTTGAGATCATGCACATGTTTGGATGACCTAGGTTAAGTTTTTTTAAAGCAAAAGATTTGTGAAAACTTGTGTTGAATTTGTTTTTGAAGAAATTTGCGTCTTTATGGTACAACACTTGGACTATAGTTCTCATTGTTTGTTTGTGTCTAGTATCAAGTGTTGATACTACTCAGGCTCACATATATTATATATATAGTCATCCAAATCTATCCCAAATCAAATTCCTTGCAAATCTACTCGCTGGACTCAGGGGGAGCGGAAACTCCGGACTTTTTTCCGGAGATTCCGGGTTTCCCGGAAACTCTGGACCTATCCCAGAGTGTTTGGACCTTTAGGGTATGTATATACCCTTTTCACCGCGGTTAACTCATCCTTCGGCTTTTACCGTGTTGACCGGCCGCCTCCCTTTCTCCTGTCGCCTCCCCTCTCTCCCTCATCTCGCCCCTTGGGTGATTTTCGTCTCCATCCATCCATGTCTCGTGTGAGTGAGGGATTGAAGACTCCAAGGCATGGAGATTACAGATCTTCATCGATATCGAAGGATTGAAGGCTCTTCCCCCTCTCCCCAAGGTATTCCTTGAAGGAATATTCTCGATCTACTTCTCTAGAGTTGTTCTCGCTGTATCCTCTTAGGGAATGGGTAGAGAATACTGCATAGGCCCTAGATCTACAATATCTCATAGTTTGGGTGGTTGATTTGAGCAGTATTGTGACTTAGGGTTTCGGGTATGAAACCCGGAAACTCCGGGCTTGAAAAACCCGGACTTCTGGACTTTCCGGAGTGCCCGGACTTTTTTTTCTGTAGTCTCCGGGGTTCACACTGCAAACCCTAAATCACAGTGTTGTGCAATTCTTCCATTGTTCATCTCTCATTTCCATATCCTTCCTTTTATCCAGATGGTGCGAGTGAAGGTCAGACGCGAGACCGAGGAGCCTTCCACCCAAAGGAGGACCAAAGCTAGGCACGACCCCGCCGCTTTGCGAGCCGTGCAAGAGGCATTGGACCAAGAGGGTTCTCAGCGCAGCTCTAGGCCAAGGAGGGGTGACCTTCCTCCCTCCTATGCCGAGGGAAGTGAAGAAGAAATTGAGGAGGAGGAGGAGAGGACAGAGAGTGATGGTGAAGAAGAGGATGACACCTATGAGCAGCCACCCGAGCCTCCTCGCCGCCATGGGAAGGGGTGAAGGACCGATTAGGTGACCAGAGAGGGGGGGAGTGAATGGGAGCCGATAAAAATTCTTCTCCTAAGAGAGAACTCGGCCTATACCCCAAATTCAGAACTACGGGTTCCCACACGAGTTTGCCAAGGTCACGTAGTCACAACAGACCTACCAACCCTAGGAACAAACTCCAAACGATCCCAAAGCGGAAGCACGAACCAAGAAGCAAAGGACTTAGCTGTTCTGCAGTAGTCCTGGCGGACGGTCCGCGGCCACTACGCGGACGGTCCGCGCCACACGGCGGACGGTCCGTTAAACACTAACAGAACGACCCAACCAGCACCTCCACACGCGGACGGTCCGTACCACGTCCTCGGACGGTCCGCGAGCAACTCATGCCGCGCGGACTGTCCGCGACGTCCTGGCGGACTGTCCGCCAAACCACTTTCCACCAAAAGCCACTGGCCAACCCGATCGAAACGAAGGAGCTCAAGAACACGCGAAGAACACGAAGAACACCTGGGCCAAAAAGCACCACGCGGACTGTCCGCACCCTCCTCGCGGACTGTCCGCCAGGTGCGAAAACAGCAGCCCGAAAGCCAACTCGAGAGCACCCTACCACCTATCCT
Source organism: Cenchrus americanus (assembly GCA_947561735.1). NCBI lineage: Eukaryota > Viridiplantae > Streptophyta > Magnoliopsida > Poales > Poaceae > Cenchrus > Cenchrus americanus. Next base: position 93,701,967 of record OX387241.1, on the reverse strand, counting down.
TCCATGGATCTCCCAAAGGGTTGAAGCTCTTGAGGAAAGATTTGGGGAAGATGTGAAGCGTCCCTAGGGGATGCTATGCCCCAAAACTTGGGTCCTCAAACAACCTAAAATGCTGGGAATCGAATCGCCACCGAAACCAACCAAAACGCTAGGACCCAACCCAAATCCTTCAATCGGAGGTCGAACTCGAAGTTTGGGGGATCAAGATCAAGCACAAAGATGCACGAGGCAACTATCCATGATTCCCACCAACAAATTTGAGCCCAAACACCTCAGAATCAAAGGAACAAGCCGCGCATGAAAAACCGACGAAAATAGCTCGAAAAAGACATGAAAATCCAACGAGCTACAAACCGGGAATCGACGCAACCATGAAAGCTTCCATTCACTCGGAGGTCAGATTCTTTACAAATGGAGGAAAAATATAACCCTAGAGAGCAAGGAAATGAGAAGCAGTCTGGATAGATAGTTTGCCTGGAAACCCTAAAGCTAATATATATGAGTCCCCTCCGGGCCAGGCAAGAGACCACACTACCCCTAGCACTTAAGTTGTGATACAACCCCTCAGGGGCAAATAGGTCATGTAGCACTCCTCTTCATCGCACGGCCACGCCGTTGCCGCAGACCGCGTCCTCCCGACGCAAGCCCTGCGATCCCGCCACGCGTCCGCCGGCATCGAAGCTTCTCGACACGCCCAGATCCCGTCTCCGCCCGCCGAGTCTCCGGTCTTGGTTTTGTGGCTCAACCAAGTAACCCGATGGTTTTCTGGTGAACCGCCGCAAACCCCGCGTGCAGACTCCGGTCATGAGCCGCTACCCTGCACCGGCTCCAGTCCACGACTTCGTCTTGCTTTTCTTGCCACCATGCGGCCCGCACTTGACCCCACTGGCCACCGGGTCCCTCGAGTCAGGCCTACTTCTCTCTCCACTCCTCGGAAGCCCCGCAAGGCATAGACCTTTCACGCCCACTCTTCACCTGCACCAACGCAAATCAAGCCGCAACCTGCACCTGCAATACTCGACCAAGAGTCATTCCACACCACGTTGTCATTCACTCATCACAACCAGGAGCGACCATCCACCGGTCCTCGGACGCTCCGGTCCTCAATCTCCCCCTTGATGAGTGCATTGACAACACACACAAGTAGCCAATTCAGAGAAAAAAGAAAAAGAAAAGAAAACGAAAGAAAAAAACTCAAGCAAGTGATCAAAAGCCAAACAAAAGACAAGAAAAGATCACTTGAGTGAGAAAAATCTCGGTCCCTGAGGCAAGGGCAACGACTCGACACAACCGAGATAAAATGCTCCAAAATTGTCGACTCCTCAAGGTGAGGCAAAAGGGCTCGACACCATCGGCAAAAGAACACGACTAAAATTCAGGCGAAAAAGAGCTCCCAAATGCATGAATGCAAGCTCCCCCTGAACAAATGCATTATTTTCTTTCCTCGATGCAAGGTTCCCCCTGAGAACATGAATTGGGTACTTTCCTCCCCCTTGTTGGTAATGCATGAATCAAGTCTACAAAAACAAGCATGGGCTTCTCAAATATACAAAGAGCACTACGACATGCTAAAATGGAGACATAGACAAGCAAGATAGCTACAATGTGAGCACAAGCATCGCCAACAAGATACAAAGGGACATATAAGCAAGTGATACAACCATGTCAAAAATACATTTTTCACAAAAATTTCCGTCTTATGAGAATAAGACCTAATCATGAGCAAAAAGAGCACACACAACATATAACTCACAAACTTCATGCAAGGTCACAAATTCTCATCACACGGTCATCACAAACACCTACAAGCTATCTCATGTCATGTCAAAGCCACTGAGCCATGTGTCCACTTCTAGATATGAGACTTCTCATTGGTGAACATCATGCAACGGTTTAGCACCCAAGATAAAAAATTTAATGCATTTATGACATGGAAGCAAATTTTTCAAGCATTGGCATCTCACATACCATTTTCATGATTTACAAGTTAGACATGGTACATGAAGTGCCTTTGCAGCAAAAAGAAGCTTAGGCTTCTCCACAAGGTAGCATGTAGGCTAACATTCATGATGACAAATGGATCTTTGATCCCAAATGAAAAGAACATGGTTCCAAGCACAATTTAAGTAAGATATAGCCATACACACCCAACATGAACATAAGAGGCATTCTACTCACAAGAGAGGATTATATAGCATTTTTACAAAATAAAGCCATCCACAAGCATATATATATCCCAAAGCTACCAAGAGCATAGCTATACATCTCATGAGCATCACAAGCAAGGTCATAATCTCATCTCTAGCATATCATGGTGATCAAAGCATATGAGAGAAGCACATCTCTATGACATATGTTACAAATCCAGTCTATGATACAAAGATGCAAGCATGATAAGATACAAAAAAGAAGATGCAACATGCATATGTACATCAACAACTCCAAGCTCAAAAAGGAAAAACAACTCCAAGCTCTCCTCGCAAACGAGCAAATGTAGCTTAGTCCAAAGGCTTGGTTAGAATATCGGCAAGCTGCTTTTCTGTAGGTACATGGATGAGGTCTATGTTTCCCTTCTCAACATTATCTCTCAGAAAGTGGTACCTCACTTCTATATGTTTGGTTCTAGAGTGAAGCACGGGATTTTTGGCAACACTAATGGCACTCGTGCTATCACAGATGAGAGGTACATGGGAACACTCCTCACCAAAATCACTCAGCATGTATGTGATCCAAAGCAGCTGGGAGCAACAACTAGCGGCAGCAACATACTCGGCTTCTGTGGTAGACTGAGCTACACTAGACTGTTTGCGAGAAGACTAAGAAACAAGCGAGGAACCCAAAAACTGACAAGTCCCCGAAGTCGACTTCCTATCGACTCGACACCCCGCAAAATTGGCATCTGACAAACCAAGAAGCGAAAGAGAAGAGGACGCCGAGTACCAAAGACCAAGCTCAGGAGTGTATCGAAGATACCTGAAGATCCGCTTGACAGCCTGCCGATGTGAAGTCCTCGGCGACGCCTGAAAACGAGCGCACAGACACACAGAAAACTGGATGTCCGGCCTCATCGCCGTCAAGTACAAGAGGGAGCCGATCATGCTCCGATACTCCTTCTGGTCCACGGGCTCTCTGTCCTCATCCGCGTCAAGCGCTGTAGTCGTACTCATCAGTGTCGACAGGGGCTTCGAATCGTCCATCTTGAACTTCTTGAGGATGTCCTTCGTGTACTTGGCTTGATGTACAAAGGTTCCCTCCTTCGCCTGCTTGATCTGAAGCCCGAGAAAGAACTACAATTCTCCCATCATAGACATCTCGAATTCTTTGCTCATATCCTCTGCAAACCTTGCAACCAAAGAGTGAGACGAGCTGCCAAAGACAATATCATCCACGTATACCTGAACAATTAGGATATCATCACCTTGCCTGAGGAGAAAAGGAGTCTTATCTACCTTGCCCATCTCAAACCCCTTACTGAACAAGAACCCCCTCAAACGGCCATACCAGGCACGAGGAGCTTGTTTCAACCCATACAATGCCTTTCTCAACCTATACACCTTGTGTGGAAACTCAACACTCTCAAAGCCCGGTGGTTGCCTCACATAAACTTCCTCCTCTTAAAACCCATTCAAGAAGGCACTCTTCACATCCATTTGGTACAACTTGAACCCTTTAGCCACAGAAAAAGCTAGAAGGATCCTAATTGCCTCCAAACGGGCTACAGGAGCAAATGTCTCCTCATAGTCTATCCCCTCCTTCTGACTATAGTCCTGAGCAACCAACCTCGACTTGTTCCTCACCACGTCACCATTTTCTCCCTCTTTGTTTTTCCACACCCATTTTGTCCCAATAGGTTTGCAATTTGGTGGTGGCTCCACTAACTCCCACACTTGGTTTCTCTCAAAGTTCTCTAACTCCTCACGCATGGTATTCACCCAATTAGGATCAGATAAAGTGTGTCCAATGTCTTTCGGCTCAAAGGTAGCAACAAAAGCTGAATGAGCAAAGTGAGAAGCATTTCTGGACCTCGACTGTGTCGTACGCTCATTGATGTCGCCGATGATTACTGAGGGTGGATGATCAACTTGAACTCGCCTCGGTGCCTCTCGCCTTGAGGCAACTCCCCCTCAGCAGCTGCTTCCACTTGATCTTGCTGAATTGTAGGTGGTGTAGGGGATGGACCATCTTGTACCGTAGTCGTCGTAGTGGAAGTAGAGGGTACACGCGTCGCTGGAGCTTCACCATCATCACCATCATCCTCTCCATCATCATCCTCCTCGTCCTTAAAGATGTTCTTGCCAACTTCATCATCACCTGCACACTCAAAGACAGACGAATTGCATGGTTGTGTCTCGTCGAAGGTCACCTCACAAGTCTCCATGACTAGGTTAGTATCAAGGTTGAGCACCCGAAATGCTCTAGAATGACTAGCATAACCTAAGAAAATCCCATCGGAAGACCTCGACTCAAACTTATCAAGCCTACCCTTCTTGAGAATGAAGCACCGACAACCAAAAGCCCTGAAATGGCTCACTCTAGGTGCTCGCCCATGCATAAGCTCATAGCACGTCTTGTTCAAGAAGGCCCTCAGAAAAATCCGATTCCCAACATGGCAAGCGGTATTCACCGCCTCAACCCAATATCTCCTCGGAGTCCTATGCTCATCAAACATCGTCCGAGCCATCTCACAAAGGGAACGATTTTTCCTCTCAACCACACCATTCTGACAAGCCACATAGTGAGAAGAAAACTGATGTTCGAGACCTAAATCATGACAAAAGGTTTCAAAATGAGAGTTCTTAAATTCACTGCCATTGTCGCTACGAATAGCTCAAACATCATCTCCATGTCTCTCATTCTTCAACCTCAAGATCAGATCTCTCACAAAACCAAACGTCTCCCCTTGTCAGCCAAAAAGAAGACCCAAGCATAGCGAGAATAGTCGTCCACAATCACAAGGACATACCATTTCCTACCCGCCGAGCACACACGAGCTGGACCAACCAAGTCCATATGGAACAACTCGCATGGCCTCTCTGTCATAACGGATGTCAGAGGAGGATGAGAGGCGGCGACCATCTTACCATGCCTACATGGAGCACATACCAAATCCTTTTGGTATTTCAACTTTGGCAATCCTCGGACTAATCCTAGCCCACTCAAGTGTGACAACAAGTCAAAACTCAAGTGAACTAGTCTCCTATGCCATTTTCAAAGCTCCGCCGAAACACCAGCAACCAAACAACGAGAAGAGCCAACACACTGAGAAAAATCGGCTCTGAAAATTTGACCCTCGGGGACGATCGTACACACAAGATCGCCTCGAGAATCCAAAACACGAGAACAGCCCATTTTGAAACGGACTTCAAAACCCTCATCAAGAAATTGGGAGACAGAGAGAAGAATGTACCCCCAAAGACTTGACAAGAGAAACACGCCTAAGAGTCACAGACTCACTCACCTTCACCGTGCCCACTGAAAGCACTCTACCTTTCCCATTATCCCCGAAAGTGATGTACTCCTTTGTCATCACTGGGGTGAGGTTGGAGAACCACCGTCGATCTCCGGTCATGTGTCGAGAGCAACCGGAGTCGATCAACCAAAAACCCTCCATGCCTCCCACCTGCAAAATCAAAAACGAGACCGAGAGTGAGCAAAGGACTCAACACTGGGGTTAGTATAAAACGAATCAAACCAGTGTCTCGCCATTTGCTTAAACGTGGGGTTAGCAAAATCCATCCTATCTCTCCTAGGTGGAACCCCACATGTCCCATTGGAGGACTACGCGTACCACGAAGGGGAGATCGTGGTCCGTAGGTCCTCCGGGACCTAAAACTGCGATCATTCCCCCCATACTCGTATTGGCCACGAGCAAAGGAACGTCCAGCAAACTCACTCGAGGCGCAGCTCTAGGCCAAGGAGGGGTGACCCTCCTCCCTCCTATGCCGAGGGAAGTGAAGAAATTGAGGAGGAGGAGGAGGAGGAGGAGGAGGAGGAGGAGGAGGAGGAGGAGGAGAGGACAGAGAGTGATGGTGAAGAAGAGGATGACACCTATGAGCAGCCACCCGAGCCTCCTCACCGCCATGGGAAGGGGTGAAGGACCGATTAGGCGACCAGAGAGGGGGGGAGTGAATGGGAGCCGATAAAAATTCTTCTCCTAAGAGAGAACTCGGCCTATACCTCAAATTCACAACTACGGGTTCCCACACGGGTTTGCCAAGGTCACGTAGTCACAATGGACCTACCAACCCTAGGAACAAACCCCAAACGATCCCAAAGCTGAAGCACGAACCAAGAAGAAAAGGACTTAGCTGTTCTGCAGCAGTCCTGGCAGACGGTCCGCGGCCCTAGGGCGGACGGTCCGCGGCCACTGCGCGGACGGTCCGCGCCACACGGCGGACGGTCCGTTAAACACTAACAGAACGACCCAACCGGCACCTCCACACGCGGACGGTCCGTACCACATCCTCGGACGGTCCGCGAGCAACTCGTGTCGCGCGGACTGTCCGCGACGTCCTGGCGGACTGGCCGCCAAACCACTTTCCACAAAAAGCCACTGGCCAACTCGATCGAAATGAAGGCGCTCAAGAACACGCAAAGAACACGAAGAACACTTGGGCCAAAAAGCACCATGCGGACTGTCCGCACCCTCCTCGCGGACTGTCCGCCAGGTGCGAAAATAGCAGCCCGAAAGCCAACTCGAGAGCACCCTACCACCTATCCTTCCATGGATCTCCCAAACGGTTGAAGCTTTTAAGGAAAGATTTGGCGAAGATGTGAAGCGTCCCTAGGGGATGCTATGCCCCAAAACTTGGGTCCTCAAACAACCTAAAATGCTGGGAATCAAATCGCCACAGAAACCAACCAAAACGCTAGGACCCAACCCAAATCCTTCAATCGGAGGCCGAACTCGAAGTTTGGGAGATCAAGATCAAGCACAAAGATGCACGAGGCAACTATCCATGATTCCCACCAACAAATTCGAGCCCAAACACCTCAGAATCAAAGGAACAAGCCGCGCACGAAAAACCGACGAAAATAGCTCGAAAAAGACACGAAAATCCAACGAGCTACAAACCGGGAATCGACGCAACCATGAAAGCTTCCATTCACTCGGAGGTCAGATTCTTTACAAACGGAGGAAAAATCTAACCCTAGAGAGCAAGGAAATGAGAAGCAGTCCGGATAGATAGTTTGCCTGGAAACCCTAAAGCTAATATATATGAGTCCCCTCCGGTCCAGGCAAAAGACCACACTACCCCTAGCACTTAAGTTGTGATACAACCCCTCAGGGGCAAATAGGTCATGTAGCACTCCTCTTCATCGCACGGCCACGCCGTTGCCGCAGACCGCGTCCTCCTGACGCAAGCCCTGCGATCCCGCCACGCGTCCGCCGGCATCGAAGCTTCTCGACGCGCCCGGATCCCGTCTCCGCCTGCCGAGCCTCCGGTCTTGGTTTTGTGGCTCAACCAAGTAACCGGACGGTTTTCTGGTGAACCGCCACAAACCCCGCGTGCAGACTCCGGTCATGAGCCGCTACCCTGCACCGGTCCACGACTTCGTCTTGCTTTTCTTGCCACCATGCGGCCCGCACTTGACCCCGCTGGCCACCGGGTCCCTTGAGTCAGGCCTACTTGTCTCTCCACTCCTCGAAGGCCCCGCAAGGCATAGACCTTTCGCGCCCACTCTTCACCTGCACCAACGCAAATCAAGCCGCAACCTACACCTGAAATACTCGACCAAGAGTCATTCCACACCACGTTGTCAATCACTCATCACAACCAGGAGAGACCATCCACCGGTCCTCGGACGCTCCGATCCTCAAGGGGCCAGCTAAAGAGAAAACTCAGTACAAGCCTCATCCCAAAAGAGCCACCAAGCCGCCTATGTGTATCAAAGCCGTGCTGCTACTCACATTCCTCCCAAACACAAGCAAGGAGTAGCAGCCCACATATGCCCCAAAACTCCTCCTATACTCATCCCTACCCTTCCACCAAATGTCCGGGTGGTCAACACTCCTATCTATCTTAGGGAGCCCGGATCCGTACTTGGTTTTGCCGAGCACATGATTAGGGACTATAAAGAATGTTCTAGCCATGAGAGAGCAAAGGGAGGAGGATGTCTATCATTATCTCAAGGGTGAAGGGCTTGAGGCAAGGTTTTGGTGTGATTCCATAGACATTTTTATCAATCGTCATCCAGAATCCAAAGTTGGTTGCAAAGAACATGGTGCCCATTGTCAAGATGAGGTACATTGATTGGAAGTATTATGAGGACCTCAACAACACAATGGTCAACTCCGTGATTGAGAAGTGCAAGGAGGTTGGTCTCTATGACATCATGGGGTTTAGGTACAATTGGAACAAGGAGATTCTTGCTCAATTCCATTGCTCCTATTACTATAACCCATATGACAACACCATTACTTGGACCACTCAGGGAGACAAGTGCACTATAGATTACATGACCTTCTCTAGGCTTTTGGGACTTGGGTCCAAGGATGAAGAGTGCACCCCTATCCACAATGAGAACAAGTACAAGCCTAGGGAACTCACTTTCATGTTTCCTAGTCGTGATTTGGCTATTGAGGGCAAGGCAAATCAACTCAACCCATACTACTACTACCTCAATCAATTCTTTTGTGCCACCATTGATCCCAAGCAATGAACGACCCTATGAAGTATCTCCCCTATGCACCATATCTTTGTACATGATTGAGAGAGTTACCAACGTCCGCTATCATAAGGATGTTATTCATGAGCCATTCGGTCATCTCCGTGATCGAGCCAAGAAAGGTCCCAAGGCTCGCAAGTATGTTGTCTCCTCTAGTGCATCTCCTCGCCATGATGACATACCCGCTGCACCTTCCCCTCCTAGACCTCCCCGTCGGCACCGTGGCTCATTGATCAAGAGGGTCCTCAAGAGCATCTTTAGCATGTGTAAGACAATGGCCACCAAGACAAATGGGAACCACCGGGATATTATAGAGATCAAGTCTCAACTTGGCCTTCCTACCGACCCCTATCGTGAGCTTCCCACTTTTGATGATCCATTTGCGGAGTGGGACGCCCAAGATGAAGAAGAAGGACAAGAGGAAGGAGAGGAGGAGGACAATGAAGAAGAGGAGGAGGAGGAGGACGGTGACTTCGAGTGATCTAGCTGCTCCACACTTCCTTTTTGGCGCTTGATGCCAAAGAGGGAGTGAGTCTTTTATCTATCTATCTATGTGTGGAATAATGAACTTTATGTATTTGGATTTGGAACAATGGCTTGTAATAACTCTCTATTCGTATGTGTGTAAGACTATGTGAGCTTGAGACCTTTGATTGTGTGCTTGTGGTGATTTATTCTGTTTTTCCTCTCTAAGGATGGTATATGCTAGATTTAAAATCTTTGATGAATGTTGTTTTTCACTGGTGTTCTAAAAGCCCGGAGAGTCCGGAAATTTTCCCGGAGTATCCAGATTTCCCGGACATTCCGGACTTGTCCCGGACAGTCCGGACTTTCTTGCACCAGATTTCTTTTTCATCCTTGCTGAGTGTATAAACTGTCATGAGCCTTTCACTATTATCTGTTGCACGTCACAAGCACCCCACTAGTGTAATACTCTCATGCTTTTCTCTTTGTGAAAAATTTTGCCCTAAAAGGACCATTGATATTCAAAATCAATATGCACATATTGAGGGGGAATATTACAAAAGTTATGTAATGTTCATTGATTATCTATTGTAAGACTTAAATGTGTTGTCATCAATCACCAAAAAGGGGGAGATTGAAGAGTATCTTGGCCCCCTAAGTGGGTTTTGGTGGTTTAATGACACACACTTAAGTAACTAACGACTTATCTAGTGTATGAGCAGGTATCAAAATTATATGTGGTATCAAGTGCATTTCATTGTCTATGCAAAAAGGAAGTAATGCTACAAAGGGTTCCTAAGAAGGCTTATTTATTTTACATTTGTGAATTTGAGTCCTAGGAATGTCGTACTATAAAGGGGATAGGAAATGTGTCTTCCAAGAGTCGAAACCAGTGCTCTAGTTGCTTTAACAAAACCTATGAGAGACACCTTTGCACCAGCACGTTCGCGGGAAACTTTTCTTGGGTGCTGACCTTGGGAGGCCGGAGTATCCGGGTTTACCCCGGAATCTCCAGACTCCCCGGAGTTTCTGGGTTTACCCTGGATATTCCAGATCTTTAAGCTGTAACGGCTACATTCTGTGTGAGGGGGTATAAAAGCCCCCTCCACCCCTTCCTTTCACCTCTCTCTTGCCATTTCGACCTGCAAAGCTACAGAACTCATTCACTCCCTCCTTTACTCCCCTTGGCTCTAGTTTGGTGAGATTTGGTGGGGATTTAAGAGGGATTGAGAGCAAGATCTTGGAGAGTGCTGGTGAGCTAATTTCCCATCTCTAGAGCACCTCGTTCTTCGCTTGGTTGGCACACTTCGTGTTTATTACTCTTGGAGCTTTGAGCTCCTAGCCGGCTAGGCGTCACCTTGGAGCATCAAAAGGTTGTGGTTGCCCAAGGAACTTTGTATTACCCCGAAATTGAGTAAGTAACTCTAGCTTGATCTTTGTGGTCTCTAGAGGGAGGAAAGTGACCTAGGTGTAAAGGTCCACCCTTTGTAGGTACCTCAACGGAGATGTAGACCTCAAGGTGTGAGGTTGAACTCCGGTAACAAATCCTTGTGTCTCTTGTGCTTGTTCTTCTTGTTCTATGCTTGTTTCTCTCTTGAGCACATATCTAGGGTTTGGTGCCGATCTACTTCGTGTTGAGGTTTTTGCAAGATTTGAGTGGATAAACAGGCTTGTCTCATCCCAGTGCATAACCTATTTTCACAGATTTACATTTGAGCAAGTTTAATTTCTGTCGAATTTGATTCCCCCCTGACAGGCCGGAATATCCGGACATTTTCCCGGATTCTCCGGATTTCCCGGAGTATCCGAAAAAATATCCAGAAACTCCGGACCTGATTTAACAGCTGCAAAAAGTTGTGAATTTGTAGGTTCGACTATTCACCCCCCTCTAGTCGACATCTTGATCCTTTCACATGCTCTTACCACTTGAGCAATCCATTTATAAAAAATATTATGATTCCAACATAAGAACCTATTCTCGCGAGTGACGAATATCACTCGACTTGTACCGGGTCCTTAGAGCATAGCAACTATCGACCTATCATACTAGTAGAGAGCTTAGGTACACAGGGATCATGGATCTAGGGTTTCATTTAAACTCCTAAAACGTAAATGCACAAACATAGCATAAATAGTTGCAAGATTTTTTTAAAAGAGGTAGGTTACGATCTAGGGCTTGCTTTCGTTAGCAAAGCTAGCCTTGGGCTATTCTGGACTTTGGTCCAGGCCTTATCTACTCCACGTAGTGCACGTCCTCGTCAGCTCCCTCGTCTCCTCCTTCCTATACGAGCATATAGCTACCGTCGGGAATTTCTATGCAACGGATGCATATGCAATAATTATTTGGTGAATTTAATTAAATTAATTACAAGACAATGCATGACAAATAGGGAGTGCATGGTTGGCCACATTCACCTAGATAATAATATATCAAACATATTCTTTCTATTAAAACAAGTGATGGTGTTGGAAAGATTAAACACTTAATTTGATGGTGATCGTGTACACATTTATACAAATAAATTACACTAATTCCACAAAAACAACAAACAAAATTACATGAGCTCAAGATGCACACATTTAGCCACTGACCAAAATGTACAACATTTTGGGCTACATATTAAGCATAGCAAAATTAACAAAATCTAGCCATTCAAACATGATAAGTTCATATAAAAATATTCAAACATCCTCCGGATCCAAAGTTTCTCCTACATCATCTCTAGCATAAAACTAAGCTACACACCCAATAAATAGCTCAAGGGCTAGTCTAAATTTTAAACTATGCAATTACCCTTTAAACTAAGTAGAAATCAAGATTAAATATTTATAACAGTCCTAAAATCATGATTAATTCACCAAAAGGTGAATAAAAGCATAAAAGGACAATGGCCAGAAGTTGAGCACAAAAGTATATTTATATTAAGCTACAAATAACATTTACTAAGATCTAGCATAAATAGAAAATAAATCATAATAAAATATCTACTTGGTAATTTTGTGCAAAAACTTAGATCAAGCTTACACATGACATAAATAACAACATATCCAAAGCTCAGCTCAAGATCCCATCTAGTTTTTGAGTTGTGACAAAAGTAGGTCAAAATGAGTTCGAATTTTAGTTCAAACACTAGCCGTCAAAAGTATGGTCATGATTTGCAAAAGTTGTAGATCTGGGCATACGGAAACCAACAAAATTGGTTTTACATTTTTAGGATCTTTGATATGATTTTCTATGATTTTTCTAAGATTCAGTAAAAACATTAGAAAGTGGAAGGTTCTTCTTTCCAGAGGGGTCCTCGGAAAATATTTGTTTTCACAGTTATGTCCTCGATTTAGCAGATAGGCCCTTGGTTTTATGATAAGGTCCCTAGAAGTAAAACGAACCTTGCAATGTAGCCCTTGAGGCGGTCGACAGCGTGGGTGGTCGGAATCCGGTGAGCTCGCCGCCATTCTTGGTCGGGGAAGTGGCTGGGGAGGACCACAACCGCACAAGGAATCGATTGGTGACCAGAGTTGAGGTCGGGGCAGCGCTGGCGATGGCGCATGACGGCGTAGGTGGAAGGCGGGCGCAGAAGCGGCTGCTCTGTCAAGCTCTCGATCGGAAAAAGAGAGGGGATGGTGTGGAGATCTTCAGTGGGGGCTGGACGTGGCTGCAGGGAGCTTGGTTGGAAAAGAAGTAGCACCGAGGTGGAGCATGCCTATGGTGGCGATTATGGCGAACGATGGCAGTGTTTGTGCACACATGGGTGAGCTCGACTCCTTTTTATGGGCGGCCGAGGGGAATATCGTCTCCCAAGACAAGACATTGGCTTGGACATCACGGGAAAAGGATGACCACGGGCGGGGGACAGAGCCTGGCGGCAGCACGTAGGGGGAAGAGGTCTGGTGCGACGCGTGGTGCCTTGGCGTGGTTGTCGTTGAGGGCGGGTCTGGGGACAAGGGTGCGACCAAGGGTTCCCACCCGCGCACGTGGCTGCCTGTGACAACCCACCCAGGAAAATATCGTACTATCACCTAAACCAATCCACTTTGGTCATTATGCGATAATAAAGTACCATCCAGTCGTATCGGGTTAAAGCCCGGTAAATCACTTAGATGACACAGAGGATCTAATATATGCATTAAAACTCACACGAAGGCGAGTCCAGAGTACATACACCAATTAAATTCTAATTTTGTCCCAAAGGGTTTAATTATCTCAAACTATGATTCACGACATGATAAGGAAAGGTTCAAAGTTTTAAAACAGTGGAAATTAAACTACGATACGGTAGACATCACAGAAGGCCGTTCGTGATGCCATAACTCATCGTCATCCACCCATTCCAGCTACCAGTCAGGTGGAATCTGTCCAGGCCAAACAACACCTGCAACCACATTGTATAAAGCACGGCTAAGTATACTAATACTCAACAAGACTTAACTGTCGAGTGATAACTACATCACCAAACTCTAGACATGAGAGGCTTTTTGGTTGGTGGAGTTCTTTTGCTGAAAAGCAACAAAGAGTATGTCCTTACTTTCAATATTTTAGCTCAAATTCTAATTAATTACCATTTCTAAGTGATCCAACTAATTCAATCAAGAATTGTACAATACAATTAATCCATGCAGCAATATTCACATAGTTCCATCATTGTGGGATATCATGGCTAGTTGATTAAGCAGTCTCAAATAACGGTGAGAGGTCGAAAATAGATTGATTAAAACCTTGCAAGGTAAACCTAAACACACGGAGTGGTGCCCAAATAGAGCTAGCATCGACCAGGCGGTTCCCGTCAATCTTCGGTTCGAGGATTACAGTCATGGGTACAAGGCTATCTGGTATGCCCCCACACAGTACATCCAGCCTTACACATGTACCCCCCTCCCGGTTATGATCCGGGCACGTGAATGCTCAAGCATACTAACAACAAATCCCTTGCCGCCTCAATCGGGTACAAGGCTTACCGATCACATTCCCGACAAGTGCTTAGTACGTTCAAAAGCTTAGCCCACGAAAGCCACTGGACCGGAGCCCAAATCTCATGCTCTTACCACATGAGCAATCCATTATAAAGATCATATGATTCTAGCATAAGAACTTATTCTCGCGAGTGATGAACATCACTTGACTTCTAACGGTCCTATTCCTATGGCATAGCAGCTATCAACCTAGCGTACTAGTAAAAGAACATATGTGCCTAGGAATCATGCGTCTAGGGTTTCAATTTGACTCCTGAAACGTAAATGCATAAACATAGCAAAGGTAATCGCAGAATTCTAAAAAGAAAGGTTAATGATCCGGGGCTTGCCTTCGTCGGCAAGGTTGGCCTTGGGCTATTCTGGACTTTGGTCCTGGTCTTGCTCTACAACGACGTAGTTCACATCTCCAACAGCTCCTCTGTCTCCTCCTTCCAGCACGAGCGTATAGTTACCGTCGGGAAGATCTACACGAGGATGCAAATGCAAGATTAAATTGACGGTTTTGATTTAATTTATTACAAAACAACATATGACAACCATGGGGTGTATGGTTGACCACATTCACCTAGATAATCATACATTTTAGCATACTTTTCCAATAAAAGAACAATATGTGGTTCTTTATTAATTATTATTTTTGATAGTGATTGTGTACATATTTATGCAAATAAATTAATTGAATTTCACAAAACAGCAAGGGGTTGGTCTTAAGCTTCTTAGCATGATTTACATCACATACATGGGTCACTAGGTGTGGTGTTGGTGGTTTTCCAATTTTTCTTTAATATTAAGCTTAATTGGCTCCCATTGTTTTTATTCGTAAATAAATTCATAAAATATGGTGGGTGGTGTTTTTAAAGAACTACAGACCTAGATAAGGCCGCTGAACAAGACTTCACATTTACATGAACTATAAATTAATTATATCACAAAAGACAAATTCTAGCTACCAAAACATGAGAAATGCATATAAAAATAAATAAACAACAAATGGATTCCAACTTCCTCCCACTGGTTCTATGACTCAAATCAATAGGGTTGAAAACGGACAGCTTCTATCCCGTTTCGTTCCGACCATTTTTCTACATTATGTTTTTGTTCCCGTTTTTACCAAATTATGAAAAGTTGTCAGATTCAATTAATTTTAATGTCATTCTTCATTATTTTGTAGTGGTTTACTTTCATAGATGTAGAAAAATCTCGTTTCGTTCTGATCATTTTTCTACATTTATGATTCTGTGTTTGACCTTTCTCGACTGTTTTCATCCCTACAAATCAAGGCTAGGACATCAACAAACACACCAGGATCTTGAGTTATGCAATTACATTGAAAATTAAGCATAATTCATGAATAAATATTTTTGACAGATATAAAATCATGATTAATTCAGCAGAGGTGCATTTAGGCAAAAATAGATCATAACCAGAAGTTGAGCACAACAATCTATGTATATTTTGCTACAAAAATCATTAAGGAGGATTCATTATAAATACAAAATAAATCATAATAAAGATCTACATAGTAAATTTCTGCCATTTTTGGTACAAAGCCTAGACATGGCATGTCTCACAACATATCCAAAATGCAGCTCAAGATCACATGTAGATTTTGAACTACAACAGATCTAGGTTAAACTAATTTCACTTTTTCATGCAAAAACTAGCACTCAAAAGTAGGTTCGTGCTTTTTAAAAGTTGTAGAGTTATTCTCAAGGAAACCAACAAAATTGGTTTTGAATTTTTATCATTTTTTACAAATTTCTACGAATTTTCTATGATTCAGCAAAATCCATTCACTATTTAAGATCTGGTTTTGCGAGTAGGTCCCTGGAAAGTTTCTAGGCTTCATAGAAATGCCCTCACTTCTCACACATATGCCCTCGAGCACAAGACCTTCGCAACTATGCCCTTGGCGGCGGCGGCGGGCTCACCGGCAGCGAGGGGCGACCGGAGGTGGCAAACAAATAAGCCAAACGTGTGATTCGACCTACCTAGGCTTGATTCATGGCCCGAGGTGGGGTCGGGGGTGCTCCGGCGAGATCTGGCGTCGAGATGTGGCTGCGCGGTCGCCACGTCCCAGATTCTGGTGAAGCCCGCAGCAATGCAGAGCAACTTGAGGCGGGGAAAGCTTGAGGATGCTCTAGGGAAGGTGACAGGGTGGTCTAGCGGCGCCAGGAGCGAGAGGGAAGGCAAGCACGGCGGTGGCTATGGTGGGCGGAGGTGGCGGTGCGTGCTGCGCGCGAGGGGAGTGTGGGATCTTTTATAGCCAGCGAGCGGGTGGACGGGGAGGAAGTGTCATCGCGAAGGATACCCTGGTGAATATGTCGTGGGTACGGCGGCTTGGCCTCGGCGGGCGTGCACGGCAGTGGGGCCTCCGGCGTCGCGGCGGGCATGCACGCCGTGTGGCCTGCGTGGCTCCCCTAGCCGAGGCGTGAGCCCGGGGAGCATGCATGGCTGACGCCAGCACCGGGCACGCACAGTGCCTTGGTTGGGCCCTGGTATGGCGGCGCACGGAGACGTCACGCACGTATCTGCGTTCCGGTCTGCGCTCTATTTAGTTTAGGCTATTTTGACCAACAATTTCTCAACATTTCGCAAGTGCTACAAGGTGTGTATAGCAAAGTTGTAGATCAAAGATCCCTCACTTTTACAAAGACTGGCCTATGAAGTTTTGCTTGGATTGGTCAGAATTTGAGCTC